>OZ017796.1:31868329-34854416 GCA_963969395.1 Pseudoscleropodium purum | reverse complement strand
TGAAATTAAACCTTTGTGAAAATATGCAGTATGTCGCAATTTGTCACACCAGAATTGAGCCAATTTGATGAATTTGCGGTTTCTGATTGCGGTGAGAAAGCTCAGTTGAAAATCCTTAGGCTCCAGTGTGATGGTTCAGCAGTCGAGCTTGATAGTTTCACCTCCCAAAATTGAGGTCCTTGGCAACACGCCCATCAGCACATGGATTTGTGAAGACAAGTGGAAATAATGTTTGTACTTTAACTAAACATTTCATAATCCTCATTTGACAAGTGTTTGTATCTTCAAATGATTGGCACTTTTCCGGTGACTTGTCCAGAACTTCACATCTGCACCAATCCTAGTTTTTGAAGTTCTACAGGTGCACTTGAATGTCACAATCTGGAGTGTTAATTTTGTTAAATTGACATGATTCCACAACTGTGGTTCTTTTTAGGGTGGGCAACCGAAATCGTAAATCTAAACCATCTCTAGATTTTTGAGCTTTATGGATTTCAATGTCAAATTCTGTCACCTAGCACTAAGCCAATTATTTTAAGGAAATTGACAATCTTAGCACTCTAAAGCATGGTAACTTATCTAGTATGCATGCATTAGTCACACCTCTCCATCTTTAGGTGCTTTGAAAAATTTCATTGTCTTACATTCAATTTGAGTTTAAAAGATTCAATGGATTAACCCTTAAACAACACCATAGTTGTTTTTTGGTTGACAAAGAACCTCTCCATGCATGACAAATGTGCAACTATTCATTGTCCAAATTTTGTTTGAAAAGGGGGCGTCTTCTACAACAATTTGACTTCCAACGAGAAATTTTGCATTTCTTTTAATCCAACAATTCACTTGGTACCAAAACAAATGATTTCTACAATGACCAATTCATCCTTTAAGGGTTAATTTTGTTTCAATTGAAACGCAATTAATGTATCATGAAATTCATAATATGATTAAGAATATGGAAATGAATGAGAATGCATGGTTGGAAAAAAAATTACCAAATTGTAAACACTAAATTGAGTTGTTGCAAATGCAATAGAGTTTAAGGACTTCCTATTGACACTTAAAACCATATACAATAGCCATATACAATAGGTGCAATTCTATAGGTGCAATTCTATAGCCATATACAATAGTCAAACACTATATTCAAGCTCAAGTTCATGATTGAAATGATGTACAATTCAAAATGTCATTCTTTTGTTAAATGAGACTATACATTGTCCATTAATGTAGAAAATTTCAGTGAGTCCCATAAGCAAGTGATATTATTATAATCTCTAAAGCAAAATACGAAAGTGCATGAGTTCATATCACCAAGAAAATCCAAGTAGCAAACGAAGAATAGTGGAAAAATTTCTAAAGAAAATGTTTCATTTCGGACACCCTAAACATTCTATTATGCTACATGGTTCAGACAGGTAGTCAATCCTAACTAACCAATCCACATGAAGTAGAAATCTAAACAGGTGAGTACAAAGCGTTTGTTCCAATAGAGCAACCACAAAGAAGTCCAAAATCTGACACTGTTCGGTACCTGAACATGGAGCTATAAACGAAGTCTTCGATACAAATTCTCGTCGCATCTCGTGGAGGTACTCCACGAGCTTGCAGATAGCCACATCACGGCAAAGCACTCATAAAATATATCTTTGTTCATAAATCTATATGAAACTATGCATGCTTGAAACTCTAAGGGGAGGTCCATTGCGAAATCCTTACCAAAGTAACATAACATAATCGGTTGTCATTTAAGCCCCTCAGACTCTGAGATCCTTGATTGCAATATTGCATATTGCACACCCTAAATAAACTTTGGAGTCGTATGTTCACAGATGCACTGCATAACAAAAAGTAACTGAGTGGCAGACTCTAGACTGTCAATCATCAAAACAATGGGCAAATGTGCTTCTCCTTTTTATAATCACTTCCATGTCAACTTGCCCTTGAAACTCACAGTTTCCGAGGCCATGAGCACTTTCAGGGACAAGCAAAAAATTTCGTTTCCATTCATCGCCTTTTCGAATGTTGGACACATCCGTCTCCAACGTGTAGCTGCGACGTGGTCCGTCTTTGACACTAACTACAAGCTTCAGCCACCCAGGAAAAGTCCCAAAGCAAGCACAGGAAAATTTATCCCCGAGAAACTTCTGTTTCTTACGGTGGACTACGAACAGGCGTTCATAACCATCATCGACAAAGACATAATCATCGGCGGGCTTCATTGTGAAATGATCAGCACGTCGCACAGTTTGCAATTGGTGCTCCTCCTTGAAGTGAACGGGAAGGGAATAGGTGGAACCTTCGAACTTGCAACCGTCGAAAAGGCAGTGGAAGGGCTGATACTCGCACAATGTGCTCTCATGCTCGGCTTTCTTGGTGTACCTGAGCATTCTCGGGCAACCATAAAGAGTATTCTTGCAGCTCACAAGCAGAGATTCAAGAATCTTCTCCACTGCTATGTTCCGGTTGAAGCCAATTGGCTTTTGACAAGACGGGCATTTCGTGCCATCAATCTTCTCCCAGCAAGCTGCGCACGTTGTGTGGCCACTCGGACACTGGCTCGGTCACCAAACAACCACTCTTGCACGTCAAGAACTTGTGGTGATTCCTCACTCATTCATGGACTAGAAAATGCTCCAGAGACCCAAAACCGCAAAGACACAAGTGGTTATGGCTTATATCAAAGACCTCCTTCGCAAATGACTGGCTAACACATGTAGATTATAAGTCCTCATTGAGATTGTGAAATGCAAGCATCTTGAATTCTAATAGAAGAAATCGCAAGGCCCAAGAATCTGGATTCATCAAGTCCTACAAAACCCTACATCTCCGGATTTCAAGGAAGGTTACAAGCTTAAATTCTACATTAAGCTGACTTATGAGCACAAGGAACCTCAGAAATCTGAAACTGCAACATTTGCAAAGATCGAGAAAACATGAAGTCACGCAATATTGACAGGAGTGTTACTAAGTTACCTGGTAGACTGGCGGGGCGAGATCCTCTGAACAAATGGGACATTCAAGGATGTCAGGATCCTGCAGCTCAAACTTGCGCTTCAGCATTTTCTCAGCCTGCGAACTCTTTCCCGGCGCCATTGATGATTCTGGCTACCTCAGTCTCGCAGACGATTCCGCAATTTGCACACCGACACTCCAAAACAGATCACCTCTGGATAGCCTGCAATTCCTTTCTCCGAAACGAATCACTCTGCAACCCTAATCCTGATTTCACTGACACACTTAACTGGGGCTGCGATCATTTTTGCTCAAACTTTAAAGTCTCTCGCACTGTCTGCTCCCATTTTGCAACTATCTGTGATTGAAATTTATTTATTTTTTAAGATATGTAATTCAGAGTATATGTCTTCTACATATCCTAAAAATCTCATATTTTTTTAGAAAATTTGAAATTATTGTGAAATTTTGAATAAAAAGTGAAAAAAAATATTCATATCAAATGCAAATATGTTTGAAAAATCTGAAATATTCTCCGTAGGTGTGTATAATAGTTTAGAATATCATGGTACACAAATATTTACAGTGTCTTTCTAAAATTAAAAAATCAATACTCCATTGTAATAGATTTAGAAGTTTAAGTTGCAATAAAATGTTGAATCTTAAGAATTTTTCAAATTTTCAAATTGTAGGAAGAACTATACTTGACAAGATTCATTTCATTAGTTGTGCTCAAATTCTAAGAGATCATTTTCATCACTGAAATTCACTCGACAAGTAAAGACCTAGAAAATGTCAAAAAATATTACCTACTAATTCATGGATTGAGCATCTTCTAATGTAGAAAATTCAAAAATTCCACAATGAGGTACAAAAAAATGCATTTTTACATCCCGCAAGCCCTCAAAAAGTCATCCATCTACCGATAATTGGTTGCTACAACATTATAAAGTAAAGCTCTTTAATAGCACAACCTTGGAAAAATTCTTTTTTAAAATCCACTTTCATAACTAGCCTCATCATTAATAGAAAGCCTTAGGAAAATTTTCAGCCCTCGAAAGGGCCACGAGTTTTGACCCCCTCCGGTGCAATTAGAGAGGAATTCCACAATTTTTTATTTTTTAATGAACACTACTGATGTAGCACTATTTGTGCCACGTTAGCGTCACATCGAATTTTTATTATTTTTAGTTTTTTTATAAAAAAAAATTCAAAAAAATTCATTTTTTTAATGTTCTATAATTGCATTGCAAGACTCCGAAAAAAGAATTCTTAATGGACCTTTGCAGGATTCAGAATTTTTCTAATGTAGTATTCGAATTCAACAAAACTTATCCTATTCAATACAAAACACATCAAAATCAATTCAAATCTTCTAATCTATGTTCAAATCAAGCCATAGGATTTAAAGCAATAAAACAGATTGATTAATACATTATTTTCAACTAAATTGTGATGAATCTTTACTTCAATTTAGATTTTGTCATTTCATAACATTTAATATAATTTGAATTAACTTCTACAACTACTAAAATATGATGGGCTTTCTTACACCGTTAAATTCTAATTGTGTACATCTTTGTGTCATGAATATATAGGTTTCAGGTCACTTTTTGTCCAAATGTAGGTGTCCCGTTTTGGACTATGATAAGTGTAGAAACACATTTTTTATATTACATAGAACCATCAAGCATTTTCTATTGACTAATTCAAATAGATAAATTCAAAATTGTGTCTAGTCCAATCGTGACCTCTAATTCAAGGCTTGACTTTGCTTGGTTACATTCAAATGAAAAACTTTACAAAGGTAAAGGGTCTCCTTGTTACTAAAAAGAATAAAAGCAAATAAAAAGTTTTAAAAAGACATGTAGAGTATGTAGTTAGTGATGCCATGATCAATGCATGATATTTAAATTCTAGTTTAACTCCATCACTTACAACTTTGTAGACTTTCTTTCCCCTAAAGCTATAAAAAAAAGGTCAACTATTTTGTCCATTTCTTAACTAGAGTTTAAAAAGGAAGTAGAGTCAAAAAATACAAATAGAGGATAGATAATAAGAAGGTGGATGCATGGTTGAGTAGCTCATTTTTGGCAAAAGTCCAAGTCCAAAAAATCTTTCTCTATGAATAAAACATTTGAAGATAAAATGCTTGGAAATGTATTCTACAAGAAAAAAATTCACAAAAAACTTAGCTTTTTAAACACTTCTAGACCTTGAAAATTATTATTCTTTAAGAAATATCATTTCTAGAAAAAAAAAATATATTGGCTAAAAGAAAAGGACATTATAAAATTCAATGTTTGGAAAGTCATTAAAAAATTCCTAACAAACACATAAAGAAGATCTAAATTATAAGCCATTTTTTTTCAAGAAACATTAGTTCAAATTCTATTTTAAATGTAGTACATATAATTCATTTCATTAACGCAAAAGAATTTAAAAAGTCCTTTTCAATTTTATTGACAACAAATTTGTCACATCTACTTTTATTCAAAAGTCTATAGCACTCACATACTATATACAAAAAAATACAAAAAAATACAAAAAATCAAAAGGATATTGGACATCAAGTTAATTTACCTAAATCAAGTTGTTTCATAAAAAAAAATTTAAGTGCCCTATAGATCAATTTGAAAACAAGTTGTTCACAATTTTCAAGAATGTAACAAGAAATTGAGCCACTCAACCATGCATCTACCAAAGACAATGATTGATTTCCTAAAATAATATTTTGGTGACTTCTAAACTTTACTTAGATGATATAACCTATACATTTGCATTCATTTGCATTGGGCCAACCCAATATGCACGACTTTCACTTTTGTTTTTATATTAAATGAGACTATGCATCGTGTATTAATGTAGAAAATCTCAATTAGTTTCATAAACAAATGAGATTATAATAATCTCGAAAGAAAACAATGAAAGTACATCGGTACATATAACCCAAAAAAATCCAATTAATTTGATGTTTCTTCTCAAGGTCAAGAAGAATGGTAAATACTGCAAAAATTCCTCAAGGATATACTCTATTATTTACACCCTAAACACTCTATTATACTACATGGTTCATACAGGTAGTCAATCCTAACCACTGACTATTCCACATCAAGTAGAAATCTAAACAGGTGAGTACAAACGGTTTGCTCCAACAAAACAACATTGCTAAGAAGTCCAAAACCTTACATTGCTAGCTGACATGTGCTTTCCTGCACGCCTAGCGCTCCCGTGGAGGTGCAAACGGAATCTCATCGCATCAGGTAGGCAAACGAAAAGCTTGCAGACAGCCACGTAACAGCAAAACTTAGCACACAAATATATTTGTCATAAATCTTAGTGTGCATACTTGAAACTCTACGAGGACTCCATTCCTAAATTCTTACCAAAGTAACATAAGATATTCTGTAGTCATTTGAGCCTCTCAGACTCTGAGATCCTTGAATTCAGTACTGAATATTGCGCACCCTAGAAAAACTTTCGTGTTGTATGTTAACACGATGCACTGCATCAAAAAAAGGAACTGGCTGGGAGACTCTGCTGACCTTCAATCATCCCAAAGTATGGATCTATTTCTTGGCAATTTTTCCATGTCAAGTTGCACTTGAAACTCACAGTTTCCGAGGCCATAAGCACTTTCAGGGACAAGCAAAAAATTTCGTTTCCATTCACTGTGGTTTCGAATGTCGCACCCTCGGGTCTTCAAGGTGTAGCAGTCTGGTCCGTCCTTGACCCTAACTACAAGCTTCAGCCACCCAGCAAAAGTCCCAAAGGATGAACAGAAAAACTTATCGCCTAGAAGCTTCTGTTTCTCACGGTGGACAAGGAACAATCGAAGATCTCTACTCTCGACAATGACATAGTCATCGGTGGGTTTCATTATGAAATGATCAGTATGTTGCACAGTGTGCAGTTTGTGTTGACATTGGAAGTGAAGGGAAAGGATATAAATGGAAGTTTTTAAACTTGCAAACAGGGAACGGGCAGTTGAAGGACTGATACTTGCACAATGTTGTCTCATGCTCGGCTATCTTGGTGTACCTGTGCATTTCGCTGCAACCATCAAGATTGTTCTTGCAGCTCACAAGCAGAGACTCGAGATTCTTCTCCACTGCAATGCAGCGGGTGTTGCCTATTGGCTTTTGACAAGACGGGCATTTCTTGCGATTGATTTTCTCCCAACAGCCTGCGCACATTGTGTGGCCAGTCGGACACTGGCTGGGCCACCAAACAATGACTCTTGCAATTAGAAACTTGCGGTGCTTTCTGACTCATAACAGGGCATAATGCCATGTCGTTCTAAGCAATCCAAATCTGTACTTAAGAGTTGATCAAAGGGTTTTAGAATGGGGAGAAGAGTAATCTTCATTAGGCTAGCCAGAGAGAAAATGACACAATTGCCGTGAACTTCACACTTGGCGTTAAGTATTCCTAAGGAAACTAAAACATAGAGTCCAATTGTGTGAGATAGTACTTTTTGAGTTGGGCAAGCGTAGAACGAATATTTCCCCACATCTGATCTCTAAACTTGAGTTCAGTGACACAATCTCGATAAGAATGGTACAAGCTTGGATGATCTGCTGGTGGCAGAAAAAAAAATCTCTGGGAAAACACAAGAAGTAAAACAGGAATCGCAAAGAAGGGAGAGGTTATGAGCACAAGGAACCTCGCCAGTCTGAAACTGCAACATTTGCAACGATCGAGAAAACATGAAGTCACGCAATATTGACAGGAGTGTCACTAAGTTACCTGATAGACTGGCGGGGCGAGATCCTCTGAACGAATGGGACACTCAAGGATGTCAGGATCCTGCAGATCGAATTTGCGCTTCGGCATTGTTTCAGCCTGCGAACTCTTTCACGGCGCCACTGATGATTCTGGCTACCTCAGTCTTGCCACTCCCAAACGAATCATTCCCACAATCCCGCATCGCCTGCAATTCCCTTCCCCGAGACGAATCACTTCTGCTTTCTGTAACCCTAATCCTCATATCACTGATACTCTTAAACCCCTCTAATTGCACTAACTTGAGAGATTCCACTTGTAAGTGCACTCTGCGAACCCTAACCCTAATTTCCATTTTGGACAATGTTACATCCGGATAAGGTTTAACCTTTCTCTTCTACACTAATAATGAAATTTTTTGTGTTTGCAACACTAATTACAAACTCTACCACCAAATTGCAATAGTACTCCTAATGGTATTGACACTAAATTTTCATCAAAAAAAATTAAATCAATAGTTCACATCAATGTCCAATATGAATACTAATTGTTAACTAAATGAAACTTAGAGTGAGATAAATGATAAGACAAATAACACTAGGTTTCATTATCAAAATTTTAGTATAGTACTAGATATGAGAAAGGAATTCCAATGAATAAGTACTTGGCATTAATGACGAGTATATTCATCTAAGATCTCACAATTGTCTTCAAAGAGTGATTCCTATTGCATTAAGATAAAACTAAAATTGTTAAGCATTTTCAACTTACTAGAGGAATTGGTCGATATGACTAGTGATGTAGATTAATTCTATAAAAGATATTTCTTATGTTTAAACATGAAATAGGATTCAACGGATGTATCAATTCAAAAGTTTATAATGTTTTCAATACTTTTCAATAATAAAAAGAGACTATTATAAAGCATGGGCCAAAAAAGAGATTGTTAATCCTTAAAGTTCAAGAATATTATGACATGGAAGAATGTAACTATTGTATTTCACTTCTTCAAATTAATATGTTAGGTGGAATATAGTGTATTGGGAGAATCATTAAGTAGGACCCTCAAACAAAAAATTTGATTTAAGGCCAAGTATCGTAGACAAATTTGCAACTCAAACAATCGTATTATTTTAATCATTTGTACAATGTAATTTGAATCTTTGAACTCTAAGGAACACAAATGATAGTTGCAGAGGCTTAAATTCCAATAGTGAAGAATCACTAGCTAAGAGAATTAATAAAATTTAAAGGATTATGGATTAAGTTTAGTGCATTTAGAATTGTTTTTATGAAGATTAATTCTTTTACTATTCACACATTGAAAACATAATTAACCTACTAATAAACTAGGCAGCTCAATCAAATCATTATTGCCAAGTTTCTTGTTTTCCACAAGAATTTTTTGTCCATTTTGACTAACATCCATCCACATTGATTTTATCCTATACACACACGGATAAAAAATTAAAACAACCAATAAAATTGGAATCATAATCGAAAAAAATCGAGTTTTGAAAAAATTAATCCAATAACTCCCTATACTAATTCAAAATAGTATCACTTTGGCAAAATATTATTCTACACACAAACATGATAAATGAATACAGTTTCAACGATAAAGCAATGCTTCCTTCTATTTGGAAATAATGTATCCATTCTTAGTGGTGATTACATTGAGAGTAGATCCATTATTTCCACAAGAAGACAATAATTAAGTTATTTTGGTCCACCACTCTACTCTATAATTTAACTTTTAAAAAAACTAGTTGGTCACCCTAGAAATCACTTTTGTTTTGATACTATGTGAATTATTGGCTTACAAAAATGCAAAAGTATTTGTTGGTTAGTTTAGGTCCTCTCTGCTAGGCCACTTGTAGATGGTGGTTCTTATCATTTATTCCTTGCAAAGGAATTCGTTTTCATCTACTTCAACCAAATTTTTAAAAAAAGGTACTCCAAACTACTATTCAAGATCTGACCTTTTCATACAAAATTTTGAGGATGAATAGTTTCCACTTATGTCGCACATGGAGGGATTCTTTCCTTCATCGGCTGAAAAACGTCCACCACGTCCTTTACGGGTTAAGTGTTCCCAAAAGTGAGAGAAAAATTCTAGACGAACGATCTGATTGGCCGGGAGTCCCACGAGTGGGAAGTTGAATCCGATTCGCCCACGTGACGAATAATAACTGCAAGGCGATGTCAGTCGATGCGAAGGTTCCTCAGAGTTCCCTCCTCCTCCAGGTGGCACCTAGTCCGTCGCCACTTGATCCACTCTTTCATTCCCTTGTCTGTGGCTCAGAATGGTACTTGTGCCCTAAAACACCAGCATCAGGGTTTTTGTTTTTTTCATTCATTTTAGGCAGTGCGGAAACTATTTACATCCACGGAAATGGATGAAACCTGGAATACGTGGATGAAAAATCAATGTAGGCATCCAAAAGAGTGTACATTCATTCAAATTGGAGCAATTCTAGTAGCATTTTATGATTTCATCCACTAGGAAAAGAAAAAGAATTATCTCGCCAAATATTCCCTTAAAAAAAAATTGTACCGCTTTTTTTTAAGAAAAAATTGATCAAATTAAAAACCCTAACCAACATGCAAATCCAAGAAAAGAATTTCATAGTTCAATGCTCATTCAAACTCTCATCGTCTAATGCATTTGCATTTAGGTGTTGTTACCTGAGGGCATCATCAATAATTTAGTTTATTAATTGCCCTGTCAAATATAACTCTATCTTTTGACTGTTTTGTAATTAGGACTTGAAATTTTTATCTGATTTAGAGTGCTATTATTTTTTTAATCTTTAAACTAGATTTTGAAGTGGTTCATTTCTTTGGTCCAATGTCTAAATTTCAATTTTCTTGCACCTAATCAAAGTACTTTTGAATGTGCTTCTAATGATTAAAATCATTTAGTTTTAAAATCAAAACACCCAAAACTATTTGTATATACATTCCTCACAAGTAGACTTTTATTGGAAATGTCTCCAGAAGAACCCTTTTCATACTTAATTGTGATTGGTTGACTTTTGATTCTTTATGTTTTGTTATTATGACCAAGCTATATGATGATTTCAATGGCCTATGGAGTTTTACCTTGGAAATTCATAATAATCACATCTTAAATGTAAACATTCTATTTTTGAAATTTAAATTCATGATTTTCAATTGCTAATGTTATAGAAATGTATCTTTTTTGAGAAAAACGTGCCTTTAACTCTGTTAAATTGCTTACTTTATCTGCTTTAGGTATTTTTCACCTTTAAGTACCTAACAATCAGAAGATAGAGATACATTAAAATTAATCATAAAGTATGTGCTATGAAAGACCAAGAATTGGAGTTTGAAAAAAACACATACCGCAACTCCACGAAGCATTCAAGCTTGATCTAATGGACTTTGATGTTGCATTTCTCTTGTACTATGTACTATTTTCAATTAAACCTTCCTTTGACTCCCCTTCTACAAATTGTGGTTAAGATGGAGAAAATGGTAGCCAACCCATCACGAGCAAAAAGATATACTAATGGTATACATTCCAATTCTGAAATATATATCACGAGAATAATTTTGCCTGTGATGGGCCCCCTCCCATTTTACCTATTATAAGCAAAGTTACCTTATAGAAGTTACCTTATAGCCAACCCATTTTTGATCAACTCCCCCCATTTCCAACCTGTAGGTTGTTTACTTTCAATGAAGTTGTAGCATAATTCTCGAAGTAGTTGTGGCATATTACGAGTGATTGCAAGGCTCTCAATATTGCAACCAAGCCTTAGTCAATTTCGCAACCAACCCGTGGTTGGAAATTCAAAGGTCTATATGACCAGAACGAGGTCGTACGATACAATTCACCTAAAACATTCATAATAATGATATTTTGAGTGGAAAACTTTTGAGAAATTCTATATCCTTCCAAGCTCTATTTTTAAACATGTGAAAAATTCTGCTTGTCCAGATACGTGCACTCCACATACCCACAATTTGCTTAAATTGGTGAAAATGGGTCGGCTGCCCTTACTCTAACTCTATTTGGTGCACCAAATTCCAGAGTCTATTCGGGATGCCCTTATCCGTCTGAGGTCGGTGTGACTGTAGTAGGTCCTTTTTTTTCTCCTGTGCCGCCGCCTGGCTGGAGGAGGACGGAGCGGAATGAACTTCCCGGCGGCCTTGTCTGTGCCGCCTGAAGAGATCGGCGTCGCTTGGGAGGCCGACACTTGGAGTCTTGGAGGACAGACCCCCAGGAATTCCATTCTCAAAACGGTTACTAATAAAAGCTTATTATCCATTCCGTCCGTCCGTCCATCCTTCCGTCCGTCCTGCACTTTGGGCTTGGCTTGAGGGTCAAGGGTTGCTGCTGGGCCTGCCACTTGACTCGCCCTCCCGCCTGGGCTTCGTCAGGAAGCCTCTGCCTACTATCAGGCCCCTCCCCAATTGACCAATTCCCTGGTTCCTTCTGTTGAGACCAAGGGACATTCGCATTGGCTTAGAAAGGACTGGGGTCCGTCACGTGACTAATGGAGTGCTCACACGTGCCGTCACCAGAGCAGGAAAAAAATAAATAAAAATAGGAAGGTAAAGCCAACCTATAGCCGAACCAATAAGGAATTTGGACATGATCTGGAGTAGTGAAGACAAAATAAATAAATAAATATATTTTTTAAGAGAGGTACATTGATAAAAATGACAAGGAGTGTTAAAAAAAAAATGGTGATTTTGTCACTTGAACTGAAATGAATACACTATGAATTTTGGGAGGCAAAAAGTGCTCCAAACCCATGGCCAATGTCTAGACTCTTCCAAATCCAATCATTGAAGAATTTTTTTCCTAATCAATATTTCCTACTTTCTTTCTCACAATTTGGGACATGTGTTGTGTATTTAATAATTCCAACCTTGAGAAGGAAAAAGAAATACATTCTAAGCTTGGTGAGAAATACGTGCACTTATAGGTCCTGAATGGATCATTGGTTAGGAAAGGGTGGCTCTACCTTAATGGACTCAAGCAAGACACTAAATCCTCCATTCAAAGTGGGACCAATAGGATGAATTTTGTGTTCTCTGGAGTAAATGTAAGAAAATTACACTTTTTTTTGAGATGTGTCAATTCTATGTTCTATACCTCTTGTAGATAATTTTGGGTCTTTGAATGATTGCAAATATGAATTCAAAATTTCAAAAAAAATTTATGTGTGACGAATAAAAAATTCTTGCGTTTTCCCCAGAGTAAATTTATCCTACTAGTCCTACTTCGAATGGAGGATCTTGTGTCTTCCATGGACTCAATGAAATTTATTATTCCGCATGAATTCAACGGAGTGAATCTAGGTGCATTTGAATTGTTTTTCCCATGATTTAATGCAATGGTTCTTCCATTTGTTTAGGAAAAAGGATCTTGTTATTATTATTAGACTAGGCAAATTTTTTTAGATTTTCTTGTTAGCAAGTGAAAGTTGGTTCCAACGCACCAAAGATTGCAACATTTGGATACCATACACAAAATTAACCCCTAAAACCCTTAACTCCATTTTTTGGCAACATAGCGATTTTGGGCAGTTCACTACATGAAGAGTTTTTTGTTTTTTTTCTTCGAAATTTTAACATGATATGTGCCCAAGGAGTAACTTTAAAGCCCAACAATTTTTATAACTTTTGACTACATGATTAAAAGGTTATTGTATGAAATGTGATTTTCAGCACTCGACGGCCAATTTTAGAGCATTTTTAGTGAAAACATAGTCAAAAACCTTTAGGGGTTAATGAAGAGTCAAAAAAAAATTTAGTAGAGGTTTGAAAATTGCTTCTTGTACTTGATTATGTATTGTTTTTGAATTTGGAGATGTATCCAGAGTGGTTTTGCTAGTGGTTTTGGTTGATAATGCATGTGAGGACCCAACTTAGAAAAACTCATACTATAATTTTGAGATTTTCATGATGATTAATGGTTGCTATCTTAGTAAATTTTTTGAAAAAAAATCTCTACTAGAATAGTAGATGGATATATTGTCTTCATTACTTAATTTAATATAGAAATCATGTTGAGTTAATGAACTAGGATGTAACAATTTTAAATATACATTTGTTTGAAGTTGCCAAGGTAGATATCTATGCTGCTTTCAATTGCATTCTACATTTGTAATTTTGATATCCTATTGTTTCAATACTCAAGTACTTGGGACTTTCTTTATACATATTCTACTACTTTTAAAGGGATATAAATACAATGACCCGGCCTATTGTTAACCGAACTCCAATACTCTCTTCATGTACTCGTAGTTTACAATTTTGTTTGAACATGTACCTTAGCTTGGGGATATATAAGGGCAAAATTGAGACAAGAATGGTAAGGTAACTAGTCCAAGAGTCGAAATTGGGGTCAATTGGTACAATAAATGAATTTTCAGTGAAAAGAGAATGAAATCTATAATAAATGCAAGAAGGTTTTTGTTTTTGTTTTTTTGTTTCTTTTGAAACAAGTGAAAAGGAAATGCAAGAAGTTGTATAATTTTTGGAATGGTGGACATACAAATATAATTTCTTGAAAGTGAAAGCTAGTAGGGCACTATTTTGGTCTATAGATGATGTAATAATCATATGACATAGTTATGTGAAAGAAACATGAAGTATATCCCCAAAGTGATCTTCTTAGCCCCTAAAGGACTGAGGCCTTTTTTTTGCCAAAAAACATTGAAAACTACCATTTCTATAGCAAAGAATAAATTTTTTTTTCCACATCTAACCATAGGATCTTACACCTTACTAGTATAAAAAACTGTGGAAAAAATTTCAGAATTTTTCATTGCACAAATTGCAAGATATTTGCGTTTAAAGTGGAAAAAACAAGTTTTCTAGCACATTACGGGACTGGATTTTTTGACTTAAAATTTTTTAAGTAGAAGTAGGTACGAGATAGAAGGAAAATCTAAAATATTCATATGTTTTAGATGGAATTAAAATGCACTAATTCCAATGGTGAAATTGTTCTAGCAAGTAAATTAGACCATGAAAAATAAAAAAATTTGAAAAATTTGAAAACTTGCATTCAGAAATGAATTCTACAAGTTATTTTTTCAAGAAGATGCTCTAACTACCTGAAAAACAAGAATGTCCATAACTTTCTCATAACAAATCCAAATGAAATGAATCAAAGCTTTTCGGATAGACAAAAATACAATCTATGAGGAAAAAATATATTTTTTTTAAATTCAAAATTTTGCAAATTTTTTTCACTGCCGGACCACCCCTTGTCCCCTCGTTTGAGCTTATTTGGTCATAACTATTGTTCCTAGGCACCAATTGTGAAAAAAATTATACTCTCGTAAAGCTTATTAGTTTTTCTATCTTCAAGAAAAGTATAAAAAAATCATGACAAAAATTTAGCCCGTAGGTACCTGCCCGAAATCCCATTTGTCCTCCGAAGGGACAATGGTCCTTTAGGGATTAAATATAAATGGCATACAACATGGGTTCAAAAAGTGTCCCTCATTATTTGAAAATAGAATATTGAAAACAAAACACTTATAACCATGTTTCTACTAATTGAAAACAAAACGCTTATAGCTTTTCATTTGTTTATAAATTTTCGTCCAAACTACATTGCCCTTTTGCTTTTCATCCATCAAGGGTAAATATTGTCCCTCACAACTTCCAATTTTGTCTCAAAATCTTGCAGAGTTAAATATTAAAATTTTATTTATCAATTCTTCAATTCTGCATCTAACTATATTAAATCTATTCATAAAAGAAATCTAAAAAGCCTAATCACTTTAAAGACTTGATACCTTAATAATCTATCTTACTATTAAGATTGCATGTACAAGGTTGCTAATTGATAAAATTGAGAAACAATTATTTGCAACAGGGATTAGCTTGTTGGAGGTCTATAAAGTGCCCATTTAAGAGCCAAAAATTAAATTATAGAGGTTAGGCTTCTTGAAATATTTTTCAATAAAATTTCCTTGAAAAGAAAATGAAATTAGCAAGTCATTTTCTATTTTTTGAAGCTTCAAGAAATTAGTTATGAATTTTTGAAGTTAAAATGCAATGGTTATTTAAAGCATCCTCCCTTAAATGTACTCTATTTGTTCATTGCTAGTGCAAAAAGAGAGCAAAATATGCCTCTACATTCAAGCATGCTTTTGGTGTCTAAAGCCTTTATAGACCTCTTAAGGTAGTCATTACTCTAAAAGCAACCACTAACATAGAGGTACATTTTGCTTTCTACAATGTACCAACAATATATACTTTCCAAAAGGAGGTTGGTTCTAGTGACCATTGTATGTCAACTTCAAAAATTCGTAATTATGCAAGTGTGATTGCAAAAAAGTACTTCACATTTTTTACTCAAAAATGTAATTTGGGGCTAGACAACTTGCAATACTATGTCATACCACCAATATCATGTGTTAGCAATGCCCTTTTAGATTAAAATTTTTGATTTAATATTATACAATACTATAGACTAGTGCGGGGTATTACATAAGCTATTGATAATAGAAAATAGCAAACCTTCCATTGCCTATATCCATACATGCAAAAATTTACATTGTGATGCACCCTACCTAAACCATGTCCTACAAATTTTGCTTAAGTGGTAGAGAATGGTCCAATAAGTTCTAAAAAATTTGAAATGATAGGTTGGATGCCAATTCCATTTCTCTTCGTCAAGGAAGCCAACCCATTTCCAACCAATTCAACAATTTTGGGTATGTGGAAAATGGATTTTTTGACTATGAAAATTTTCCCTTACATAGAAAAATGGTTTGAAAGGATTATTTAATTATCCAAATTTTTTTAACTCAAAATATAATTGTCACAATTTTTTTAGCCCTATAGAGTATGACCTATACAAGTCATATAGACCTTTCTACTTCCAACCATAGATTGGATGCAAAATCGACCAAGAGTTGGTTGCAATACTAAAAGTTTTGGAGCCAATTGCATTATGCCACAACTACTCTAGGAACTTTCCAATAATTAGTCACTCCTCACCAACACTTGATTGGAAAGTAAGCAGCCTATAGTATAACACCAAAAACCATCACTTTAAGCAATTCAGCATAATTGGAGGCATTTGTTCCTAAAAACAATATTTTGTTGTATTAGCAAGTGAAAATCATGAATATTAAAAAAATTAGATTTTTTTGGATACTGTATGTAATATTTATGAGATTTCAAAGGTATAAACAAATTTGGTGACAACCTAGGATTCAAGAATGGAGATAGAAACATGAATAGGAGTTCCTACCTTCTACTATGGAAATAAAGGGTGATCAAGAAATGGGTCGACTTCCTTACAAGAATTCCCTTTCAAATAGTTTAGCTTTCCCTAAAGGTCAATCAACCCTTAAATTGTCGCGTTTACCCTCTAAGGTTGTAGTTTATGATGGATAGTAGAGAATTCTTCTATTTAGGACAGAATTGCAACTATTCATCCTCAAAATTTTGTTGTGAAAAAGAAACATCTTCTACAATAGTTTGACCTCCTATGAGTTCTTTTTCAATTTTTTTAAGCAATTGATTCCCATGATTTCCAAATTGATGATTTCAATGGAAACCAGCCCAGGAATAAAAAGAGATTAATTAGCAGACTACCTTTCCCTTCACGCTCAAGGGTACGGTGGGGCAAGCCCGGCAAGGGCCCTTCCTGCAGCTTGAAGAGACACATGCGGAGGCACAGAACCCCAAAGCCTAACTGCCAAACCATAACTTCAGACTTTGGTTTCTAGCGAATCAATGAGCATGGAACACCTCCCCAGCCCCGAAGCTTCCCCGCCAACCCGCCGACGCACGGAAACCCACAGCAGACAGACAGACACCAGGTGAGCAGGATCCCCGCAGTTCCCCGGAGAACCTGAACGCCCTTTTCACACCAACCGAAGCCTCCAACTGGATGACTCTCATCCCACCCCCAACCCAATGCAACCCTTGAATGATTCGCTTCATCGTTCTTTTCCATTTTTTTTAATTAGGAAGTGCTGAGGTGACTATATAAAATATTATATGTTGCTCCAAATTTCAACATTCATCCATATATAGGATAGAAAACATTGGGAACTAACCCCTCCTCTCTCTTCCTTCTTGGCTTAGGATAAAGTACCAACGCTACTTAATGGTGTTGCAATACTTAATGGTGTTACAAAGCTAACCATAATAGGTGAGCTCTCCTCCTTAATGTTGTTGCAATATTGTATCAATGGTTTCACTCTTTTCATAGTATAGTATTGATAGTGTATTGTTGTAGTACAAAAGCAATACTTCAACAATACACTTTCAATACAATATTGTTAATCCCTAAAGTCCCATTGTCCCCTTGGGGGACAAATCAGATTTTGGGGCAGTTTCCTGTGACCTCAAATTTTGGTGAATTTTCTTGAAACTTTCTCGTAAGATAGAAAAATTAATTAGCTATGTGGGAATATATATATATATATATATATATATATATATATATATATATATATATATATATATATATATATATATTTTCAATTGGTGCCTAGGAACAAAAGTTACACCACAAAAGCTTGAAACTGGATTCGATGGGCAGTACAAAAAAATGGCAAAAAATCAAAATAAATTCTAATTTTTTTTCCTTTGAAATGTTATATTTTTGTCTACATGTGAAGCTTTGATTCATTCTATTTGGACTAATAATGAAAAAATTAAGGACAATCTTGTTTTTTAGGTAGTTTAGGAATCTTCTTAAAAAAACACTTGTAGGATTCATTTATGAATGCAATTTTCACAATTTTTCACAATTTTTTTTTTAGAATGTTGTATTTGCTTGCTAGAACAATCTCACCATTGAAATTATTGTCTTTTAATCCCATCTTAAAGATATTAACGATTTTGGTTTTTTTTCAATCTTGGACCTACTTTTACTTAATAATTTTTTAAAGAATGAAAATCAAGTGTTCTTTTTTGAATTTTTTTCCTAGACTTTCAACTCAATTCTTCAACATAAAATTTGTTTAATTCAAAGTTTGTAGTGCAAAAAAATCCCACAATTGGCGGTCAGAGTCATCTAAAATTGCAGGCTAGTGTTAAAAAAAACTTTCTTTTTCAAATTTGAATGCTAATATCTTCAAATCTATATGGTCAAACTTCATGAAATTTTTACCACATGAACTAAGACAAGTGAATAACAAGATCCTACGGTTTGATTCTAAAAAAATGATTTTTTTGTTTCCTTGGGTGAATGCCACAAAAATGGCAGTTTTGAGGGGGTTTTGATAAAAAAAAAATGGCCTTAGGCCTCTAGGGGTTAATTCTCTCTAACTGTATTGTTTCATTAGGGGGGTACTTTCTTGATGTATATCACATATCTATAATTTTGCTTTCATCCACAATTTGGCGATTTCATTCATTTTTTAATTTTTTTTCTTAATTTGAAGTTTCCTAGTGAAAAACTTTATAAATTGTCATCAATTTTCAAACAATTTTTTTTTTCTGGTGCAATTTGGTACTATAAATTAAAATAGAAGTACCTATTTTGGATCATTTAAGCATTTTAGCCTGTATGATTTGTTGAAGTCGTGGAGAAACTACGTTTAGTATGTGTAAAAATAAGAATGAGAAAGAATGGTAAAAAAATAAAATAATATTTTTCTCCAAGACTGAATATTTTCTTGAATTTAATTGTGGATTTTTCATCCGAACTCATTCCAATCTTATAGCCTTACCTATTTTAGTTACCTTGGACACTTTTCCCTAAGCCATGAAGGAAGAGAGATGAATGAACAAGAAGGTACACACAATGAATTTTTTTCAATAAATGTTGCATTCAACTATTGTCCACAATAGATCGCCCTATGAAACCATCATGGGGTCTTGTCAAAAATAGGTTCTTCCACCATAAAGCCCAAAAAAACAGAACCCTGCAGTTGAATCCAACCGAATCCAATCCGACGACGAAGGGCGCTCCAGCACGACGACGTCCGTCGATGAACTAAAAGCTCCGTCCGTCGAGGAGTGTGTCGAATCCGTGACGTGGCCACGTACCCGCCAGGATGGACCGACCTTGCAGATCAATCTACCCCTCGTGGTTGGATGGGACCTCGGGGGCTGGGGAGTTTCCGACTCCCTTTCCTGCTGACCTGGCGCCCCGTCCTCGCTAGCGGCTCCTCTCGCCCGCGAGTCGATAACCGCCCTGTCTGGGAAATGTCCGAGCGAGGTGGCTGGACCCACCCACCCACACGGGGCTGCATCCTTCTAGACGCTCCCAGAGAGAACGGAAAAAACTGGATCAACTGCCAGAGATCCCATTTTAGAAGGGACCCCCCTCATTTCCTACAATTTCCTCACTTCAATTGAGTTTCGTTTGGACTTTGGAGGTTGGATTGCTCTTTAGGGCCAGCGTGCGCCAGAATTAATCAACAGCGACGAAGTGGAATTTGGGAATTTGGGAATTTGGGAAGCGCCTATAGCCTAACCAAGGGAATTTGGGTGTAGAGTGAGTGTTGATCGAGCAATTGATGAATTTGGAGAGCATTGGGGCTGTTTCCTGACAGGAATTGCGATTGAAGTAGAGTGCGTGCAGAGCAGAGCAGAGCAGAGAGAGAGAGAGCTTGGATTGATTGAGTTCGAAGAGTGTTCGCAGGTTTTGGATAGTGCGCGCGTGTTAGTGGACGGTGGGTTTGTGCCGTGGGTTTCGGGTTTGGGGTTCACGGGAATTGGAGTGGTGCATACGCAGCAAGATGTGTGATTTCGTTGAGATGAACGAGTGATTTGTCGTTTGGGTCAGTGCGCGTGTGGGTGGACGGTGATTTTTAGTGCTGTGGGTTTTGGGTTTTGGGTTTTGGGGAGGTGGGTGAAGTGTGAGAGAGGAGTGGGTTTTAGGAACAGAGAGGAATTTGCGAGGTGGAGAATTAGGTCGACTGGGAATTTGGAAGAACTCGAGGATTTTGGAGGAATTCGACGCGGCGGTGGATTCGACGTGAGCGTGACGAGGAGGCGCTTGTGACTTTGGGGGATTTATCTGGTTACGGACATTGTTTCAGCTTGCTGACATTGAGCGAGAAGAAAAAAAATTTCTTCGAAATTTGGATTGCTGGTTTACAGCTTCGGTGGACGTTTTTAGGGGGTTCTTTGGGTCGGAATTGCGGTGAGTGGACGTGCACTGTAATCCGAGTGCGAGAGCGGAGGCAAGAAGCCGTCGCGATTGCGATAGGCCGAGCTTCGGGGCGTGCGCAAGCAGCCACCATAGGTCTCGGAAGCAATCTCCCCTCCATCTACGGGGAGGCGATAGCGGCGAAGACGTTTCGTCGTCTCGGCATGCAGTTGGGCACTCCGACGGACGGCAGGTTGAGCCCGACCTCGGGTCACATCGAGAAGCCCCCTCGGAAACCCGGAAAGCGATGGAAGAAAGGCGCCATGAAAGGGAAGGGCGGTCCCGAGAATATGGCTTGTGAGTTTCGCGGCGTGCGACAGCGGACGTGGGGGAAATGGGTCGCTGAAATTCGTGAGCCTAAGAAACGGGCTCGCCTCTGGCTCGGCAGCTTCTCCACGGCGCAAGAAGCCGCGTTGGCCTACGACATCGCCGCTCGCAAATTGTACGGCGCCTCGGCCGAGCTCAATTTGCCCCCACAAGAGTCACTCGGACTCGACGCCACTCCGGCCTCGCCTCCCTCAAACCCCGAAATGCACGACGTCGAGATTACGGAATATGCCGCCCCTCCAAATGTAGGTAGCAGTAGTCGCACCGCAATGCACATAGCGATCACTGACGACGAGAGCGACTTAGTGGAAGCGAAATCTGGTCGAGCGTTTTCGAATTCGGACGCCAGGGAGTTCTTCCTCCACGATAGAGACGGGGGAGCCACTTCATCTTCCTCAGCACAGGAGCAGCGGTTTACAACTCCAGCTGATCTCAAGGACATCGAGGTCTTCTTGGACCAAATCGATTTCCATTACCCGACGCCGACCTTCAGCAGCGTGGACGACGATAACGACTGCACGGCGTCGGGGGGGTCCAATGATTCCAGATTCTCCCCGAGCGCGGCGATGACGGATCAGTGGGAGGATGCGAATTTGGGCGAGCAATTTCTCAACCTGGAGTTGCAGAGCTTGGACAGCGTCTTGAACGAGCCTCTTGAGCTGGAGAGTCACGTCCAGCTCTGGGACACGCGCGACGTGCCGCCTCGCCAATAACACGCGGCAAGGAGCATTCGAGTTGGAGAGTACACAGAAACCATTGTCTCTCTCCTTCTGCTAGTTTTAGGGTTACAGAGGTTATGAAACCTATATATTAGGGTTACAGAGTAGTTAGTGAAACCTTTCTCGGCACAGTTTTGAAATTGCCAAAGCGGAAAGGGTAGTAGTACACTTGCAATTTTTTTCGTAAGGGGAGAAAACATTCTTGGCCGCGCTGCAATTAGCCGGCGTTGGCAAACAGGATGCAATTGGTTGAAGTCCGCTTCCGAAGTTGCGTGGAGTTTATGCAAAACCCGTTGTATTGCGATGACTATCAAATAGGATTGATGAGGAGTTCATTTACTCCAGCCTGATCTGCGGTTTATCAACAATTTTTTTTGCACATTTGCTGAAGTTTTTGGAGCAACTCCGTTTATTTTGTGTAAGTCGATACTGTGCGTTTGACATTACTTTCTGTTGACAAGTGGCCGAAGGAGAAGCATATCCCGGTGAAGGGATCTGGGTTCGAAGTTGTTAGGGTTTAAGGTTCTTCAGAATCTTGAGTGGGACTGTCTTGGTTTAGTAAAGAGTGAAGCTCATTCTTGCTAATTGCCATGAATGAAAAGTCAAATTGTAATTCTTGACATTCAGCGTTTGGAAGAAGTATTTTCACCACGTGCTTCAGTCCTGTACTGCATCACAACTCAGCATAGGAAGTGCCATTTTGACTTGGTATTGTTTCACCACTCAGCATCTCAATTGTAGCTAACTGGCGTTCCTTGCTGACTCCTGACTAGCATTCGAGAAATCGATTACAAACTTTGAAAGAATCAAGAAAAATGTCAGAATCAAATGATTTTTTAATGCAAATGGATCAGATCAAGACTCTTTTGCATGTAACTCAGGCACTTTTACAGACACGGTCCTACTCCTGAATCAATTTATCCAACTATGAGTGTCCCTTCCTTCATCGAACAGAGCCCTAACTGACCAACTGTAAGTGAAGGACTGCACTGTGTGCCAGACGATTGCAGCTGCAATTCCTGCAAAAAAGCTACACGCAGTTGTATCAAACTTCCATGAGTCAGAACTCTTCCATGAGTCACAATTGTATCTTCAATGTGCAGCTTCGTAGGACATTACTTCGCAAGTGTTGAGCTCGCTTTCCTGTTGGAATGGGTGCTGCCAAAAGCGGAAAGGCATGCTGAAGTGGAAAGACCTCTGTTGTCTGATTCCAGAATAGAAAAAAAATGAGGTTACTGGTACGGCACCGGTTACTGAAATTTTCTATAGTTAGAAGATTAGAAGATTTGGTCCACAAGGTCAACGCCTACACTGGTTTTGGAGCTGAACAGTTGTTTGCAGCCCCCGTTGACACTCCTGGCGTTGACTTACTTTGTGGGTGAAATGGGAGAACTCATCGAAGCAGCTGCTGAAGAGCGAAGCCGCAGCCAGTTTGGACTGGGGACCAAGATCCCCAGTTCCGCGACGACAAATCTTGACTCAATTTCCATTTTTGGACACAGCTGCTAAGGATTCTACACTTCAAGTCTGTACGGCGCTGGGGGCTAAAAAGAGGCTTAGTACTGGTCAAAGAGTTCGAGAATGTGGATGAAAATCATCTAATTGTTGTGGTGTACGATAACTGAAGACTTGACTGAAGCCCTAAATGTTCCAAGGCCAGGGAGGATTGACCCCTCTATTGCCCCATCTTTTATCCTTGTGGAAAATCCTGAAATTTGTTTTTTTTGCCACACATGAAACAATTTGCAAATTCTGAATTCATATTTGCAATCAGAGCCCCAAAATTAGATAGTGGACATGATGAAACACAAAATATAAATGGCACAAAATAGGGGGCAATTTTGACATTTATCCTTTGGCAGGGGCAATAGAGGGGTCAATCCTCCTTGGCCAATGTCCAAGGGGTATGGAACAAAACTAAGAGATGCTCTATAATACGACTTCTTCAATCTTTTTGGAGTTGTATCAAGATACAACAGGTTACCATAGGCATCAAGATTAGGAATTATTGAGTCAAGTTTGGGAAAACATTTATAGATTTCTTGTAAATCAATTTTGAAGCAATTTCCCCTAAAAATTCACTTTAAATATACTTTTATATTTGATGGCATCTAATGGCAATTGATTTAATTATGAAAATATCGATACTTTTCCCTAAAGTAAATTTTTTTATATTAGCTAGACAATTTTGAACACTTTGTGTTATTTTCCTTACAAGAACTTTTTGATTGCAATGATCTAAATTTCAAAACAAAAAGATTCAAAGAAAAGTGTGTCTAATCTAATATGCATTTAGAGTTAAGATATTTGGAAAAAAAATTCCACTTGTTAAAGTGGCTCCAACTTGGGCAATGACCATGTAATAATCAATTAGTCATTTAGTGGATAATTCAATTAAAACACCTTACAATATCTTGCATTTGAGGTACAAGGTTCTTGTACTCTTCAAACTTTCATTCTAATTGCAAATACTAGAAGACTTTGTTTATGGTACAATAATGAGAAAATTGTAGTAGTTTAGATGTAGCTTTGTTGTATAGGGATTTGGGATTGCTATTAGGTATCAATGCAATATTGAAACTATAAATTATAATATTGAGGTCATGCATATCTAATTGTTCTCTTTTTCCCTTTGAAAAAGGCATCTATTGCCTTGACATGCAAAATTGACCTTAGTAGTTGTTACATTTAGTAGTTTTATATTTTTTATTGGCACAATTGAATAGTAATAGTGGATACTTTTTGTCTTTTTGAAATTATTAGTTGTGGGCCTTAAGAATTAAATCATAGCGTCCTTTCTATATAGTTCTATTACTTTTTATACTTTATTGTTAAATTTTTTGATGTGGATATATTCAAATATTGAAAATCTAGAATATACTAGTCTATATCACCTAAAATATTTATTTATTTCAAAATCACCATTTATCTTTCATTTAAATTACAACAACAATATACATTGCAACAATATTTTTACATTAGATGTTGCATTTACACTACAATTGGATTGTAGTAGCTAGTATTGATTTCATGTCATGTATCAATTATATTACATGAATATTGTGAAAAAATTATGTAACTACAATTAGTGAAAAAAATTTCAAACAAATTAATGAATTCTTACGTGAACTAATATAGCCTTACATAAATTTGAAATATTTAAATCAATTTGTTTTCAAAACATTAGACCTATTTCTTTGCATCTTCAAATGTGGTCTTTAGTTTCTATAATTGTATTATAGATTTTAGCTTGTTGAATTCAATATAAATAATTTGAAGACAAAAGAAACTTCACATTTTCATCATTAAAGTAATGAAAGTAATAGGTTTAAAACCAAACAAATACATGAATGTGAATTAATAGTGAATATATAGGAAATTGTATTCCATTAGTGAAATGGTATTGTTATATGATTTTATATCCTTTGGATAATTACGGTGGTGTTTTTTGAATTCTTCCCATTGCACTAGATGGAATTTCAAGTCTTTTGTTCACTTAACTAAAGAAAGTCTTCATACTCTATTACACTAGCAATTTGACTAGCAACAATTCAATTAAGTGCTCAAAATTTGGTAATATCTTTTTTTTTTTCCGTCCTTGCATTCTCATTCAATTCCATTTTCATAACCATGATATAAAATTCATAAGATATGGACTGCATTTCAATTGAAATTGAATCCTAAAACTTAAACTAAAGACAAGAAGATGAAATTTTTGAAGCTCTTGGAGATGGAACAATGTGACTAATGCACAATCAAACTAATTAAATTTCCATGCTTCAAAATGCGAAGATTGTCAATTTCTTTAAATTGGCTCAATTCTTTGTAACAAAACAAGACATTCATTTGTGCAAAGCTCAAAAAGAGTTTGCATTTTAGACGGTGCGCCTTGAAATGTCCCAAGGTCATGGATATTTGTCAATATAATGATACTAACATTCAAAATTGTGACATTCAAGTGCATTTGTAGAACTTCAAAACTAGCCATTGTTATATATACATGTGAGTTTTTGGACAAGTAACTAGAAATTTGCCAATCATTTTTAACCTTATTAGAACAAGCCCATAACTGTTCAAGCACCTCTGTCCATCACTTTGTTTGTTGCCATTTTGCAACTAGATATGAATGAAAAAATTTATATTCATTTTTTTAGAGATGAAATCATATCTCTACTACAAGTCATTAAATTTTCAAATTTCTTGGGGAAAGTTTGAAATGGTTGTTAATTTCTTGAAAAAAAATGCAGAAAATGCACATCAAATAGAAAATGTACTAAAAAATACAAGAATTTCACCACAAATGTATGATATAATGTATAACATTGTGGTATAAATTGGTGAATGATACCTTTTCACTTTAAAATTAGAAAATCAATAAACCATAGTTATAGATCCAAAGTTCATATTACTATAAAATATTGAAATTTATGAATTCCTCAAAATTTTCAATTGTAGTAAAAACTTCACAACTTGATGAGCTTCATTTCACTAGTTGAATTCAAATTCAAAAAAATGTAATTTTTATGACTAAAATTCACATTCAAGAGTAAATAACAAAAAAATGGCCAAAATACACTACAAAGGCAATCCGTGTATTGAACATCTTCTTCTTTTAGAAAACTCAATAATACCATCATGAGGAAAATTTGCAATACTATTCACTCATAATGTGCTCAAACAACTTCCCTCCAATAGATGAAAATGCGTTTTTTTTCCATCCTATAGTCTTAGATGAAGTCATCCAAACAGACACTATAAAAATACGATTAATAGAGCATCACCACCGGACTTGAAAAATAGATTACCTTCATGACTTACACAAAAACAACAATTTGGTAGAGATTTTTGAATGTGTGTAGAATTTTCCAATTGAAGGTTTTGTCGAGATAAGGTAAACTACCCCATTTCAGACCAAATGGGAGCAAGCCTATTGTGGGCTGAATTTAGTTAGTGGCATACATTTCAAAACTTGAATGTAGACCATTAACAGAAGTTAGCCCACAATGGGCATGCTCCCATTTGGTCTGGAATAGGGTAGTTTACCGTACTAATACTAATATCAATGTTTTCAGATTATTTCATAGCTTCCATCATCAGATATTTTTTATGATGTGATTGAAAAGGCTCCACAACAAAGCTATTGTTTTGAGGATTAGTCATTTCTATAATTCGTCATATTACGGGGATTTTGGTCCCAAACAATGTGTTTATACATGACTAGTGAGTATGTGGTAACACTCACACCTCCATTTTCGCCATTTATCCTGCACTCGACACGAAGAACGAGCTAACAAAATTAATGTCTGTCAAAAGAATTTGCAGTAAAATCCGGAAACTTTTCTTGACTCAGAGCTGGTAGCAATCAGTCGGCAACTTTTAAACCCGGTTGTAAGTAATTTGAACTCGATAAACAATGATCCGTGCCTTCGAATATTTCGTCACCGCTGAGTTGAGTTGAAGCAATGACTGATAACGGAATCTAATTGTCATGTGAAGCAATCAAATACCAATCTCTGAAAATAGTTGAAATCCAAGTTCATGCATCGAACTTACAGGAAAATCACATTCTGACGTTAGCGTTAGTAGTAAGCTCCGATGTGAAGGTCTCAAAGTTCTAATTCAACCGATCTCATCACATCACAGCTCCTGCTGTGGCTTTGTCTGAATTTCGCCTCAACATGCCGAAATGTCAACTATGAAATTGCAGCATAACCAAGATGCAGTGGCCGAGCCGCTCAAGCGATCATGAGCACGAGAAGTTGTAATCGAGAATTGCTAATTCAGAAAGCAAACAGCCAGTAATTAGTTCATGAGAAGTAGTTGGCCGCACGCTAATTATTAAGGCATTTTCAATTTGCAGGCGATCTCTTAAAGAGACCATGAGTGAGGTTGTCTACTTTTCCGAAGCCTGGAAAGAGAATGCCCCACCCCATTTTCTGTACCGTTATTGGCCTTGTTTTTCAAGTCCAGTGGTGATGCTTTACAAAGTTAACATACACGTCAAATGAGGATTACGAAATGTTTGGGTTGTAGTAAAAACATTGTTTCACTTGTATTTGACAATTCACTGAGCTGATGGGCGTGTTTCCAAGGACCTCAATGTGGGAGGGGAAACTTGGTTGCTGAGCCATCATCCTGGAGTTAGCCTAATGATTTTCAACTGAGCTTTATCACAGCAAACAGAAACCGGAATTTCGTGAAATTGGCTGCATTCCGGTGTTCACCAAAATTGTGACGTACTATGTATCTTCACAGAGGTCTAATATCAGGCTACAAACAAGGACAGGTGTTGAGTTATGCTTTTAGGTCGCATGTCCTGAAACATGTCAAGAATAACATTCAATAGCATACACTATCACTTCCTTGCCTCTGTAGTAGATGTGTGGAATATTCCACTTTCATTAGTAGCTAAGTGGAGAGGTTGGAAACTCAGTGTGATGAGCAGGGTGCATGAAGGCAAGTCTACTAAATATTATGAAGTATTGGAATACTGCTCGTTTAACGAAATTGAGATCGAAAGTAGAGAGATGCTTCTCCACATCTCAGTCCAATGCTCTATATGGCGGAGTTTTTACTTTGAGGATGGATCCAGAGGATGTTGCACAGGAAGACACAGAACTTGAAGCTTCATCAATCAGAACTCGAAGCTGGCTCAATTGCGATGGACTTCGCTTACTTTCATTTTGAACCACCACGGACATTTCTTTGCCAACCAAGGTTGCTCAACACCCTGCACAAGCCTCCAACTGACCAACAATTTCTGTCAAAAAGGTACAATTCAATTTGAGAGCTCAGAAGCTGGTCGTGCAGTCTTCTGCAAGTGCGGATGGGAAGTGAAGTTGCTATCTGCAGCACTTCATGATTCTCGCGACTCTGAGTTTCCTTTAAGTAAGTGTATCCTGAGTCCGCAACAAGCCATTGCATGACTACGTCAACTCTGTTAAATTGGCAGTGTTCCATCGATCAAAATGGAGTAGTGGATCGTCAAGAGAGGAAGCAAATGATTTAAGGAGCCGGGAGTGGGGCGTGGACTGGGATTGGAAATCCCACCGTAGTGGTGCACAATGTTGTGGAATTTGCAAAAGAATTTGTATATCTTTCAGCACTGCTAATATACAATGATGTCAAAATGGAACGAGGAACGCTGTCAGTTTATTGGAGTTTCAATTTCCCTATTGCGTCAATTGAAGTTATCTACATATATTATCTGGCTCATCCTTAATTCCACGAGGTGAAATGATATCTTCAGTTCATATCATGACGTCATCATCTGCAACTGATCGCATTGATACTGAAAACTATCTCATATAAAATCTCTTTCAATTGCTCCATAAACTATACAAACAACAAACCAGTCAGACTCAACAAACGAAAATAACGTGACACTAGGAAATAGATGGCTTCATTTTACGTCTTGAGGAAACCTAAATCATTCAATCCCACCTGCTGAATGTCCATCGTGATTTCAGTCTAGGTTGCAACTTAAACTGGCCACTTGTTGCAACCTGCTTCTCAAACTCTCAATCTCTTGTTGTAGCTTCGAAATTTGTATCTCAGACGCTTTTAGTTGATCCACGTGTACAAAATGTCTCGCATTATCCCCCAGACACTTCTGACAAAACACCACCTGCTGAAGCACCGGGTCACTTTGTTGGAGGAAGATCCTTCCATCAATATTTTCTGTGCCCGCATCCGCAAGGATCCTTCCTTGCTGGAAACTGGGGCTAGTGTTCAATTCAGGCTCTGAATCATGGTCAGCTGGTACAGCTCCGACTTCGAGTAAACTAGGGTCTTCAGGGAGCTGAGCACATCCTTGGTGCTGCATCTGGTAGGAGACGACGCTCGATTGGTGATCCGAAAGATTTGACAACCCGAAATCAAAATAAAGCTCAGCAATCATGTCAGAACCAGAAAGAGCCTCAAAAGAATCATAAGCCTCTCCCACACCAGCACCATCAAATGGAAGCAATGATAGACTTGGAGATGACGGAGCTCCGGACCCAATGGCAGGCTCAGCCGCCATAGTCGTAACCACGGGAAGAGATGAACATGGAGGTGGCAGTGTAGACCAAGAAGGGTAATTGAATTCTGCCCCATGAGAACCGGCCTCGGTCGCCATGGTCAACTGTTTTCCCTTCTCCCTTTGAAAGTCGGCATACATTTGCTTCCCCACTTGCTTCGCTCTGCGTGAGACCCATGTCCTCTTCTTCTCCTTGTCTGTGAGCCCCCGCTCTTCCTCACTCATCGGTGGAATGGGAAACTTGTACCGACCATCCTCAAGCTCCACACAACCTCCGTCCTTGTCATAATGGTACTGGGCTATTTGACGCACAATCTGGGCTTCAACAGGAGTGTGGTACTCACCGAGAGGAAGATGTTTGCCCGGACGTTTGGAACATGGGCCGGTGCCGTCATCCCCTTCCTGTCTCGGCGGTCTAAATCTGGGCTCGTACTTCAAGCGTACGAAGGCGCCGGATGAGTTCTTGATGGATCGTTTGTGAACACCTTTGAGATTGCATCCTTCGATATCCGCGACTTGATGCTCAACATCAGGAGCTTTGCGCTTGCGGGAGCCGGCTCGAGCTGCCTGCCGGAACTTGATCCAGACGTAGGCGCCTTGGAAGAGCACAAGAGAGACGAAGCTGTCTCTGAAGTCGAAGGCACCGGAGGAATAGGTTTTGGAGCCACCCCGGTCCACGTAACCAATGAGGTACTGGAAGACAGAAGTGAGGAGGTGGAGCACTGACGTGAGGAAAGCATGGAGGGTGTACGCAATTGCCAGCTCGGAATTCAAGTCAATGTACTTCTGTTTGGAACCCGGTCTAGAAGCAGCTATCGAATAGATATGGCATTTGGAAAGGAAGTTTACAATGTTGTCTGCTTCTTGATGAGTGGTGCCAGCACGTAGATATGCCTCACGAATAGATCGTTGGGCCCGAGCAAGAACTTCATGGAGATTGTCATTCTTCTCAACTCTACGCATCACTCTGTATAATGCAAAGGCATCAAGCGTGACCATTTCAAAAGCGAGGTCAGATGGATCGCGGATGCGACTGCTACTCCCTATGAGAGCTGTCCTGCGGGCACGCCTTACTTGCAAGGCACGAAGGACAGGCTGTGAAGACCTGATAGACAAGGTGGGGTCTTTTTGCTGTAACTCTATCCGGACTATCGCGACCTTCAAAAGCCACGCTCGCGGGTCCATAATTGGCTGTCTCTCATTACCATCAGTTTGCACCGTGGGCAAGAACCGGTTTGTGCGTTCCATATTTCTCAAATTGGTCGAATCAGGCTTCAGCACTCACATGTCAACAATACTTGCCTCCAGAAACAGCAAAGTCAGGGCCTAGTCTGTTCCACCATCCTAACCTCGAGGGCAGTTGCGATTGCCACGTACTTGCGGAGCCTAACGAAACTCGTAACTAAACATCACGGACGAGGAGTTGATCAATGGCTGTAAACCTAATGAACAGTACCACAGGAGTCGAATCCAAAATATCTATCTCCAAAATGTTGCTGACGAATCCCAGAGTGCAATTCTTCTTCGGATAGAATAGGATACACTAGGAATTAGAGTCTGGCTTGACGCAAAAGGACATTGGTCCGATTTCCATCGCCACAAAGGTCGCAGTTTGTCTAATTTCCATCCTGGGATTCTCCTGTGCACGAGATCATATGAACTCCAGAGACACAGTACTGCAAACACCGACTAGACAAAATACACACAGAAATACATATTGCTCTCAATTCCAAGCCTCCAGACTCTTCTCCAAACTCGTTCTGCTGGGCTTCGCATTGCCCTCCACTCTATCGGCAATCTAGCTAGAGAAGGATCGGAGGAAAACCTCAATGGGACAAACTATTAAAACGAACAGGCCACATCGATCTGCCCAGTACCAACACGAGAACGCACTCTCCGAGTGAACTTGATGAAACTCTGCAGCACACACTACCGCACCGAAATGCGTGCTTCACTGACTCGCTTGCTTGGTTTATGTAGGCCTCGATAGGTGGCGGAGCTCGCGCAACAAGTGCGAGAAACGGAGGAGAACGAACAAGGGGAGAGGGGGGAAGAGGAGGGGGAAGAGGGGAGACTACGGACAACTAGGTGGGGGGCCCTATAAGCAGCATAGAGAGCAGACACCTGGGGGAGGGTTTTTTTGAGGGTTTTTTTGAGGGTTTTTTTGAGGGGGGTTTCTCTGAGAAGCGATGAATTTTTATTTTATTTCAGGGAGTATTTTGACAAGATATTCTTACTTGCACAATGGATGAAATTGCAAAATACTGCTTAATCTTTGGACGGTATTGCTCTATTTTGGATGAATGTACATTATTTTGTATGTATAAATAAAATTTCATTTATATATTATTGGTTTCATTTGTTTCCGTGGATGTAAATAACTTCCTTCCTACAATGAAGATCACTTTCTGCATTATCTGTAATAAATGAAACAAAAAAACTACATCAAAAAGAACATTTGACAAGTGCACTGTGAATTCGTAGCTTTGGGACCAAGTTACTGGTAGGTTGTTACAAATACAAATACTGTTACAATGCCAACTAGCCAAAGTGTTGTAGATTCATCTTACATTTTGTCTTTGGAGTGGAGGCACAAGTCTACAAAGATTGAAGAGGCAGTTGGATGGCTATATGTGCAGTTTTACCAAAGGGGTACACTAGGCTAAGCTAGCAATCAAAGTTTCAAAGTGGTCTTTAAAGTTGTTTGATGTGGCTTATTAAATCCTAAAATCCCATTGTTTCTATAGGGAACAAAGTGAATTTTGGATAGGCTTGTGTAACCTCCATTTTTTACATGATTTTTCAAAACTTTTTCTTGGGATTAAAATATCACATTAGCTTGTCATTTATTTATCTTTTTAAATTTTACAAATATTTTTTTTTTTTACATTGATCACTTTGATACAATTCATTTTGAATTAGTGATGTGAAAGTTATGGACCTTGAATTCTTGTTTTCTCTACAATCATAGAAACATCTTGAGAAAATATTGGATTGGATTCGTTTTTGAACTCAATTTGTAAATTTTTAAGAAAATCTAACTTCATAGCAATGTTAACAATGCTTGCTAGAATAATCCCACCATTGAAATTAGTACATTTCAATTCCATCTTAGATCTATTAACAATATATTTTTTCCTTCATTCTCATACCAACTTCTACTTAACAATATTTTAAGGAATGAAAATCTCATATTTGTTTTTGAAATTTTTTTCCCTAGACTTCCAACTCAAATCTTCAACATCATTTTCTTTTTAAACCACAAGTTTCAATAATCTAATTCAGTGCCATAATTGCAAGTTAAGAAGATTCAAAGTCAAATAACCTAACCAAGGAAGTTGAAGGAAGTTCCTCAAAATCCCGCTTTCTTCACTTTAAATGCAATATCTTGCAATCTACGTGATCAAAGTTCTTGAAATTTCTTCCCCCTATTCTTATACTAGTCTAGTGCACCAATCTTACAATTAGATATGGAAAAAAAAACAATTTGCAAAGTTTATTGCTCTTTGCAATAGAAATAATGGCAATTTGGAGTGGTTATTGACAAAGAAAAAGGCCCTCGCGACTCTAGGGGTTAATATGTGATCATAGGTTGAATAAAACACCTACTAGAGCATTTGAGACTCGAGGTAAACGAACAAATGATCAATGAACTTTGCACAACGGAATGGTCGTAATTTTGAAGCTGGAGTTTCATTGGCAAAGTTGTTGAAATGGGCACAAGTCATGAATGAGGACATTGAATATATAGGGCAATGCTCGAGGAGGGTGTTTTGGGAAATAACAAGCCAATAAGGAGGGTGGAGCTGGACGAGGAGGCTTGTTATTTCCCGAAACGTCCAACGATGAGGAGCCATTGAGCGACGTAAATCATTAGTAGAAGGATGAGAAATTGAGGATGAGAAATTAAAGTTGGATGAGTACTCTATAATGCCCAATTATGCAAGAAACCCCTCGTGCTATCGGGCATTACGCTACAAAAGCCTCTCAGGAAATGAATGGGAAATTTCCTGGGAGTGGTTATGATATTGGAGTAACTTAGGGGCGCTTCACATATGGGCCGACCAAGTCAAGAGGCCGTGGGAGTTCATAGCCAAACTTTGGGTGAGAGTCCAAAGAAATGGGCAATAAATGGGCAATTTGATGGACTCTCGACCATTGCCACGTAGGAGCTTGGGCTTCCATGTAGGCACTTTGAAGGGTGACGGACTTTGGATTATGCCGCCTTGTGTGAAGGATCGAGAGGCTAAAGTCGGGGTTTTGTGAAATTTGATTGGTGGAGGTTGATGGACTCTCAACCTTGGGCCCATGTGTGAAGCGACCCTTAAGTTAAGGTATGAAGGCGAAGAACTGGTGAAGATGATGCTTTAATTTAACCCACATCTCTCCAATTAAGAGCAGGGAGTGGCCTCTTCTCAGTCTTCCAAGCCCCTGCAAAATTTGAAGCTCGATCAATAACCTTTATGGGCAACCAAGTCCCGGCTTGGGCACAAGGACAAATTGGTGCAAATTCAAAGATAAATTAACATTTGAAATAGACCGCTTACACTTGCTCTTAACTGGGTTCTTAACCCCTATGGTAAGAGGCTCAAAAAGCGACCCTTTAAGGGCTGATCCACCTTTTTCATAAGTTTGTATGAACAAAAAATATTTTTAGCTCATTTTCCAGAGAAAGAAAAAATGAATGCCTAACATAACACAAGTGTTTTCATATTTTTTTTGAAGCATTTTTGAATTAGTTATGAATTTTCAAAGATTTCTGTAGTAGGTACCTATTTGTGACCATAGGTCTCCCAAAATTTGTCCCCTTGCAACTTTTAAAGTGATTTTTAAACCATGGAGGAAATGATTGGCTCTTGGAATAAAAAAAAATTTGTTCTTTCAATAGCAACTGTGGTCCATTTCAAGATCACCTTCCATCCATTTTACAACTAACTATGGGGCAATTGCAAGGAGAGGGTCGCAATTACAGCTTCCTACTTTAAATGCATAAGGCAACAAACTTTGGTGTAGATAAAATTTTGAAGTGAAGTAAAATAAAATTTACAAAGTTACTATTTTTAGTAGTTTGCATTTTTGAAAAAATCTTTATGAACTCTAACTTTTAGCATCAAAAATTAATCTTCTTCTTTTTTGATGACCTCACAAATTTTAGATTTTACATGTGAAAAAAAGATTGAAAGACTTCAAATTACTTTCATAGGTTTAACACCCTCAAGATCAAACATTCTAATCTTTCTATCCATAAGTGATATTATACTATGTTTTCTTATCCCAAGAGATCTCTAACATGTCTACTTTGAATTTGTTTGGCTATAATTCTCCCCCCAAAATTGATTCAACTTATCAAAATGTTTGCTTTTTGTTCAATTTAGAGCAAATCTTGAGATTATGGGGGTTAAGCAAGCTAATGCTTTTCTTGTTTCATAGCTGCCATTTAAATATCTTCCTGGCCTGCCTTGCTGAACTGGATCACATCAATTCCCCCTTCTGTAAGACATTACAGACAACATTTAATCAACGAAGCATTTGAATTGGCTCCCCCTTCGCAAAATGGTTTCATAATTTGATGCTAAAATATACTGCTTCCCAATGTATGAGGAGAACCGATCTTTAGTTACATGCTAGCCAATTTTTTTTAACAATTGCCTAAACAAAATTAAATGAAAAATAGCAGATGCACTTCCAAAAACTACAACTTCAAAAACTAGAATTGGTATGTATGTGAGGTTCTGGAATCTGGACAAGCAACTGGAAAAAGTGTCAATCAGTTTAAGATACAAATACTTGTCAAGTGAGGAACACTTACTTAGTTGTCGTTAAAACATTGTCTCCACTTGTATTGACAACTCCATGCGCTCAAAGCTGTGTTGCCCAGGACCTTAACAGGAGCGGGGAAAACTATCAAACTATCAAACTATCAAACTATCAAACTATCAAACTTTGTTGCTGATCCAGGGGCCTAATTAATGATTTTGAACTGAGCTTTTATCACAGCGATCAGAAACTGCAATTTTGTTCAATTGGCTTGATTCTAGCATCGAAAATGGAGTCATGCTTACATCTTCACAAAGGTCGAATTCATTCCAGGCCACAAACTAACTACAACAGGTACATGGATTTAGGTTTCAGGCCGCGCATCGTGCAATGTGACAAAAGAATTGGAATACCGCTAATACTAATCGAAAGAAATGGAGACATCTCATCTGGAGTGGAAAGATGCTTCACAGCAGCTCAATCCAAAGCCCTGCATGTATGGCGGAAATGGCGGAGTTTTTTTACGTGAGGATCCAGAGGATGTTGCACAGGAAAACACGGTGGAGCTTCATCAATCAGCAACTGTAAGTTGGCGCAATGGACTTGGCTTCCTTTCATGTTGAACGACCAGATTTCTTTGGCCAAACAAGCTTGATCAATACCCAGCACAAGCCTCCAACTCACCAACAATTTCTGTCAAAAGCTACACTTCAATTTGGGAGCTCAGAAGCTAGTGCTGCAATCTCCTGCAAGTGGGGATGGGAAACGAATTTGGTATCTGCAGCAGTTCACAACTCTCGCTACAATGAGTTTCCTTTTAACGCTGCTGAGGACGCTAAGCGTTCGTTTGGATGACTTCACTTTAAGACTATATGATGAAAAAAAAACCATTTTCTCATCTATTTTTCTTTTCATTAGTTGTCAGAGCTGATATTTTCAATGAATGGTAACTATTGTAAACTCCCTGGTTATGGTATTACTGACTTTTTTGAATAAGAAGATGCTTAATCCATGGATCATCCTTGTAATTGAATATATTTTGACCTTTTTCTTGCTATGTAGTCTTGATGTGAATATTAGGCATAGAAATGATATTTTTTTGAATTTGAGTTTGATTGATGAAATGAAGCCTATCAAGTGCATTATCTATTCCAATTGTAAAGTTTGAAAATTTTATAGCAATATGAACTCTAGGCCTATAAACATGGTTTATTGATTTTCTAGTATTAGAATGACATTGTAACTTTGGTTTGTACTAAGATGTTATCCACTACAATATACATCAATTATGAAAATTTCAATTTTTTTAAGTAGATTTTGTATTTGATATGAATTTTCCTCATTGTTTTCTTAAGAAATTCACAATAATTTCAAAATTTCATGACTTTATAGTAGTCATATGACTTCATTTCTAAAAAATAAATATAAAACTTCTGATTCATATCTAGTTGCAAAATGGCAGCAAACAAAGTAACTGACAATGAGACTTGAAATCAGTAGTCGTGGGTCGTGACCGTATCTTGAGTCTGCAACAAGTCATGCCTACATCAACTCTGTTAAGTTGGCAAAGTTCCATGAAAATGGAGCCGTAGACTGTCGAGAAAGGAGGGAAGTGATTTAGGGAGCCAGGAATGGGAAATCCTTCCTTGGTGGTGCACAATGTTGTGATTGAAATGTAATTTGCAAAATAATTTGCATCTCTTTCAGCACTCAGCTAATGCAGAATGATGTCAAAATGGCACATCAAAACGCTGCCAATTTCAATTTCTCCACTGCGTCAATTAGAGTTATCAACATACATTATCTGGCTCCTCTTGAATTTCTCCAGGTGAACTGATTTCTTCAGTTCATATCAGCACGTCATCATCTGCGACTGAACACACTGGTACTGGAAACTCTTTCAAATCAAAATCTCTTTCATATGCTCCACAAACTATACAAATAACGAACCACTGGGACTCAAATAACGTACCCAACATGACTCCAGGAAAATAATTGGTTTCCGCTTACTTCTCAAAGAAACCAAAATCATTCAATTTCGGTGTTGAATGTCCATCATGATTCCAGTCCAGGTGGCAACTTGACATTTGGCCACTTGTTCCAACCGGCTTTTCAAACTCTCATTCTCAGAACGCAATCGCTCCTGCTCTTGTTGCAGCTTCGAAATCTGTATCTGGTATGCTTTAAGTTGATCTATAAATTGTTTCGCATTATCTTCTAGACACTTCTTATGAAAAAGCAGTAGCTGCTGAAGATCCGGGTCACTTTGTGGGAGGAAAACGCTTGCATCAACACTTTCTGTGCCCGCATCCGCAAGAACCCTTCCTTCCTGGAAACTGGGGCTAGGGTTCAATTCAGGCTCTGAATCATGCTCAATACCCCCTGCTACCCCTCCGACTTCTGGTAAATTAGGGTCTCCAGGGAGCTGAGCACATCCTTGGTACTGCATCTGGTAGGAGACGACGCTCGATTGGTGATCCGAAAGATTTGGCAACCCGGGAGCATAACAAAGCTCAGCAAACATGTCCTCAAAACCAGAAAGAGCCTCAAGAGAATCATAAGCGTCTCCCACACCAGCACCATCAAATGGAAGCAATGGTAGACTTGGAGATGACGGAGCTCCGGACCCAATGGCAGGCTCAGCCACCATCGTCGTAAGCATAAGAGGAGATGGACATGCAAGTGGCAGTGTAGACGAAGAAGGGTCATTGATTTCTGCTCCATGAGAACCGGCCTCGGTCGCCATGTCTAACTGCTTCCCCTTCTTCCTTTGAAAGTCGGCATACATTTGCTTCCCCACTTGCTTCGCTCTGCGTAAGACCCATTTCCTCTTCTCCTTGCCTGCGAGCCCCCGCTCTTGCTCACTCATTGGCGGAATGAAAAACTTGTACCGACCATCCTCAAGCTCCACACAACCCCCATCCTTGTCATAATAGTACCGGGCTATTTGAAGCACAATCTGGGCTTCAGCACGAGTGTGGTACTCACCGAGAGGAAGACGTTTGGAACATAGGTCGCTGCCGTTGTCCCCTACCTGTCTCGGCGGCGAGAATCTAGGCTCGTACTTGAAGCGTGTGATGGCGCCGGATGATTTCTCCTTGATGGGTCGGGCATAAACGCCTTTGAGGTTGCCTGTTTCGATATCCGCGACTTGATGCTCAACATCAGGAGCTTTGCGCTTGCGGGAGCCGGGTCGGGCTGCCTGCCGGAACTTGATCCAGACGTAGGCGCCTTGAAAGAGCACAAGAGAGACGAAGCTGGCTCTGAAGTCGAAGGCACCGGAGGAATAGGTTTTGGAGCCACCCCGGTCCACGTAACCAATGAGGTATTGGAAGACAGAAGTGAGGAGGTGGAGCACTGACGTGAGGAAAGCACGGAGGGTGTACGCAATTGCCAGCTCGGAATCCAAGTCAATGTACTTCTGTTTGGAACCCGGTCTAGAAGCGCCCATTAAAAGGAGATGGCATTTGGAAAGGATGTTTACAATGTTGTCTGCTTCTTGATGATAGCTGCCAGCACGTAGATATGCCTCACGAATAGATCGTTGGGCCCGAGCAAGAACTTCACGGAGATTGTCATTCTTCTCAACTCTAAACATCACTCGGTGTAATGCAAAGGCATCAAGCGTGGCCATTTCAAAAGCGAGGTCAACCTGACTGCTACTCTCTATACGATCTATCGTGACGGCACGCCAGACGCGATAGACAAGGTGGACAGGCGGTAAAGACCTGATAGACAAGGTGGGGTCTTTCTGCTGTAACTCTATCCGGACTATCGCGACCTTCAAAAGCCACGCATGCGGGTCCTTAATTGGCTGTCTCTCATTACCATCAGTTTGCACCGTGGGCAAGAACCGGTTTGTGCGTTCCATATTTCTCAAATTGGTCGAATTAGGCTTCGGCACTCACATGTCAACAATATTTGCCCCCAGAAACAGCAAATTCAGGGCCGAGTACCTTACACCATCCTGACCTCGGCGATTGTCACGTACTTGTGGAGCCTAACGAAACTCGTAACTAAACATCACAGACGAGGAGTTGATCTATGGCTGTAAACCCAATGACGGTACCAAGGAGACTAATCTAAAATGTCCATCTACGAAATTCTTGTGAAGAACATTTCTTCTGGTGATGGAATAGGATACACTAGGAATTAATTGGAGTTTGGCCGGACGCAAAAAGACGTTGGTAGGATTTCCATCGTGGATTTCTCCTGTGTAGGAGATCACATGAACTCCAGATCGAGACACGGCACTGCAAACAGCGACTAGACTAGAAGTTGTCCAATACACACACACACATATAAATAGTATGGTTCTCAATTCCAAACCTCCAAGCTCTTCTCCAAACTCTTTCTCCTAGGTTGCGCCTCGCACTCCACTCTGTCGGCAATCCAACTAGAGGAGGATCGGAGGGAAAACTCAATGAGACGAAACTGAAACTACCAGCCCACATCTGCTGATCACCAGCACGAGAGCACAGTCTCCGAATGAACCTGACGAAACTCTGAAGCATGTATCTATTGACGCAACGAAATGCTTGCTTCACTAGCTTGCTTGGTTTATGTAGGCTTCAAATGGTGTCGGAGCTCGCACAACAAGTGCGAGAAACGGAGGAGAACGAAGCAGGGAGGCGGGGGAAGGAGGGGTCTAAAGACAAGTAGGTGGGGGGCCTAACAACAGACAGGTGGGGGACCTAAGCAACACAGGTCGGACACTTGGCTTGAACTGTGCTGGGGGAGGAGAGGGGGGTCAAACTTTCAAAGAGAACAGTTGACAGTTGCAAACAGGAATCTCACCCCAGATTCACAACTGTTGGTGCAAAGGGGAAGTCACATTAATGTTTGGAAAAACCGGTGGCTAGTTCAAAGTTAGGGGGGTGAAATTGGGAAAAAAAAAATCAAATTGCAATTTGAAAATATGAGCAAAATAATGGTGGAAAAATCTATTAAATTTTTATTTAGGAGAGAAAATTTTCTCTATTATTTCTCTATTATAGAGAAAATAAGCAGATTCAGTACTTAAAAATCTAGTTCAACATGGGAATCGAAGGAAAACATAGCTGATAAATTCACAAAATATCATGAATTATGTTACAGATATAGTACCAATTAACTGAGGTGTTGTAGGTTTATCATACAACTTATTCTTGGAGTGGAGATACAAGTTATGTACCAACTCTTTATTAGAAGGAGACATCAAGGTAAGCAAGAAATCACAACTTCAAAAAGGTCTTAGTATCTCTAACCGTGGCTCACTAGCTCACTTGTCCCTAAAGTCCCAGTGGTCCACTAAGAGACAAAGTGGATTTTGGTAAGGCTTATGTGACCTCACTTTTCGAAACTTTTCTCAACCTCTAAAATCTCATTGTTTCTACAAGGGACCAAATGCATTTTGGGCAAGTTCCTATGAGTGAAAATGTTGACAAAAATTTCTAAAACTTTTTAGAATGATAGAAAAATTTATCACCTTTCTAGGAATATAATTTTCATTTCAAATGGTGCCTAAGGAAAAAAATTATACTTCTATATGTCCAAATTTCAATTCAATGGGCAACAAAAAAGATCCAAAAAAACTTGAAATAGAAATTTAATTTTTTTTCTCATAGATTGTACTTTTGTCAAAGGAGCTAAGTACAATTTCAAATAGGTAGGGGGTCAAGCAACACATAGGTTGGATACTTGGGGGAATGAGATCAAAGATATCAATTGTCGATTGCAAACAAGTATGGCACCAGGGATTCACTCATTGCTAATGTAAACCAATCCATAATAGGCAGAATGATTGATTTGCCATACTAGCATTGTTGAATTTTTTTTAAATGCACAAAAAAATGTGATATATGAGAAATGTAATTGAATTTTTTTGACAAGTATGAATTCGTCATAAATTTTTGAAGTGTGCTATACAATTGGCCAAAAAGAATCTCTAAACTAGCTCAAAATCAACAAGAAGTATATCCATAATGGTCATTATACTCACCTAAATAAGTGAATAAGGCCACAACATGGAGGCCTAAGAAGGTCATTTTTTGTAATGATTTTATATTCAATTTACAATAGAAGTTCCTAATGTAGTCACTCATCACTCCATCACCATCATCTAAGACCAACATTGATTATGGCCACTAATTTAACCTAATTTAGCTGTCAATTCTCATTTATTGACATTTTTTATTTGATAGTTGATACAAGACTTCAATGAGGGCATTCTCTAGGTGTCTATGATGGATCTTTTTCATGTGATGGGTTGATTTTCTTCACTGGTTATATGGACACAACACCAACTAGTCAAAGTGTTATAAGTTTATGGTAAATTTTTGGCTTACATGTGGTTCCAACATAGGGAGATACTAAAGTGAGCTAGAAATCAAAGCTTCAATGTAGTCCATATAGCTATACCTATGGCTTTTATTCTCTTAAGTCTCATTGTTCCTTTAAGGATCAAAGTGGATTTTTGATAGGCTTGTGTAACCTCAATTTTTGACTTAATTTTTTTTTAAATTCACGCCCTAGGATAAAAATTACACACATTGATTTTCAAGTAATATGATTTTTATTTCAATTAGTAGTCAAGAGTAAAAATTATACTGCAATAAGCTCAAAATGGGAAAGACTAGGTAGTAAAAACAATCTACAAAAACTCAAAACTATTTTCTTTTTAAATTTCTTTTCTAGAGATTATATTTTTGTCTATATAGAACACTTTGATTCACTCCATTTGAATTAGTGATGTAAAAGTTACAAAGCTTCTTGATTTGCAAGCAATCATGGAAACTTCTTCAAAAAATATTGTATCAGATTTAGTTTTGAAATCAATTTTTAAAAATTAAAAAAAAAATCCATAAGGTTAAGGTTGTCTGCTAAAACAATCTTGATGTTGGGATTATTGTGCTTCAATTCCATCTCATAACTATTAATGATATGATTTTCCTTCAATCTTGTACTAACTTCTATTTAATGATTTCTTAAAAAATGAAAATCACATTTTTTGAAATCCTTTTTTTCCTAGAGTTTCAATTGAATCTTCATCATAAAGAATTTTAAAATCAAAATGATAAATATAAAAATTTTAAGTTAAGTAGATTCAAAGTCACATTATCTAATCTACAAACATATTCAAAAATCTTCTTTTTCCATTATAAAAGTAAATATCTTATTATCTATGTGGTCAAAATTTTTGAAATTTATTCACCACATTCTTATACCAGTTTGAATTGCAAATTTTAATAGGTTTGTGTGTTTTCACCTTATATTTCTTTTCTTTGAGCACATTGTGTTTGGATTGTTTCTACCAAGTGAGAAATGAATCTATAAATATCATTGCTAGCCCAAGTGTTTTGTTGTAAGTTCTACCTTGCAATAGAATCATAGACAAATTCACAATAGGGAGTGTGGGCATATAATAATCTTGAACAATGGGAAGTCGACAAATGACTCCAAAATAAAATTCCCTCGTAGAATCTACACTAAATAGTGAAATTAGGTTGCCCAATGCTAATTTCTTGATATTTGACACTATGTAAATATTTATTATTATTGTTCAAGAATGCATTGCTTTTGAATTAGACATTGTGTATTTGGGACTCATGAACCTCTATGTGTACAAACAAAAATATTTGTAAAACTATTTGTTGACTTTGGTTGCTTGTCAAGTAAATTTCTTCGGGTAAGGCTACCTAATTTCACTATTTCATGTAGACTTCAATTCCTAAACTTTGGCATCCCCTAATCCTTGCACCATTTTATATTGACCTTGACCTCTTTAACCTTGGAAGAATGCTAGCTTATGAGACCAAAGTGCTTGATGATACCAACCATATTTTGTAGATAAAAGGATTACAATAACATTATTGCTACTACAGTAGGACTCTGGTTCTCTCACTCCTAATAATTAGGATCAATTTGTAATCATAAATTTTTTAAATGTTTCATAATTAAAATATTAATATTTTTTATTTTATTTTATTTCTATATATAATTATGATTATAAAATTTGTAAAATTAGAAATTTATATATTCTATATTTAAACTTCTAAATGAATATCTTAATCTTAACTTTATACAATTTAATTTTAAATTTAAAAAATTCATTTATATATTCATTCATTCATTTTATTAAAAAATTTAATATGTAGTATTTTAAAGTTTCATTAAATTATAAATTAATCAAATTGAAATACATTTTACTACTAAATTTTTATTGCTTATCCAACCAACAATACAAAATAGTATTTAGAAAAATGAAACACTAATGATGTTACTTTAGTATATAATTTTATATGTGGGATTCATTCTCTATCACTTCCATGTTTGATTTTAGTGTAGATCCAGTTAGACAACTATGTTTACCCTTCAACTTTCAATTCAAATTTCATCTAAATACTAATTATGGCTTTAAAATGCAAAGCTAGCTTTAGCTAGAAGTAAATCATTCAATGCTTGAACTTTCATCTTCTATTAATTTTTTTGAATTCAAAATTTGGATGAAAAAGTTAGGGCTAAGTGGAAATTGGAATTATTCTGAACCTTTCAAAATTTGAAAGTAAAGTTTATTGGACTTCTGTATGGATATCTTTGGTAGTATTTTTTGTGTGTAAACAATAAGATTTTGATTATTTCCTATTTCAATTATTTATTTGTTTTCACTAAATTTGCAAATTGTATTAAAAATACAAAATGTAAAAGTATACAGAGTCACTTCTAGAGAGCTTCAAAGATTAAGTGTTTATTAAACTATAGTCACCCATTTTTTCCTTACTTTTATGAATTTTAACATTTTGATATCACTATAAAATAAAATCCTATTACATGAGATTAATGAAAATGTGATGTGAAAATTGTCTAACCATATGTGTTCATCTAAGAGAACATTTACAAACATACCAATATATGATTTTAGAGAATCTAAACTACAATAGTGAAGATTTGAATTACCTTTGTAAGTGACAAAATAATACTGACAATCTTTTAAAATAAAATCATTTCTACAAATGCCCAAATAGTGAATAATTTGGATGATAATTTCTTTACATTGAAAAGATCTCAAGCAAATTGACATCCATTTATTTATTTATTATATTAAATACAAGTTATATCAATCATAGTTTATTTGTCAAATGTTTTATCATGCTTTTGTGTGCACAATTTTTCATCCATTGATTTTTACAAAATCCTAATGACATCTCTATAACTTTTCAAAGAAAACCTTGTACATTAATAACACCTTTTTTATTTAGTTGCATTGCAATAAGATGTGCTATAATAGAATTACCATTGCCAAATCAAATAGTTTTGTTAAAGATAATTTGTAGAAAATAGAAGTTAAATACTGAAAAATTATATGTATTTTTAAATATTTTTCTAAAAGAAAGGAAGATTTTAGTAGATATTCTAAACTATATGCTCAATTTTTTGAAATATTCATTATTATTTGTAAATTTAATGTACATGTTGTTTAGCTACAATAATTTTTAATAAATAAATGTTAGTGAAGACCTCATTCCCTTAACTTGGTAAAGGTCACACAAGCGATCATGGAATGTTGTAAATAAACAACCATTTTGCCTTCAATGCCTTCAATGAAGAAATTATAAGGACCCTTCACCTTTTTGCAGCACCAGAGGTTTGCCACTAATTAGAATAAATTTCTTCAAAACCTCTCATGGATTGAAATATGACAAAGCATTTGTTCAACTTAGCAGTTACTATTAGTTTTCAAAAGGAACCAATGGAAGTTGAAGAGTTATTTTATGCAACCGATGAAAATTGAAGCACTTTTTACTTAGAGGATGTCTAATTAAGGACTAAACAATATCAATAATAGGTGTTCTTTTAACCTCAACTTAGAAAATTTGTGGTATATTTATACAAATTCTAAGAATTCTTAAACCAATTGCATTTACTTTTGTTTTCATATGCTAACATCACGTTATTTAAATTTTTTCTTGCATTGTGAACAAAGTTATTGATTTGAAAAAAAATATCTTGCTTTAGGTGTGGAAACCTTACTCTTTCAAAGGGATCCCCTAACTTGCTAAGGTAACCCTATCCATTTTCATTCACTCTTTAATTTTGTCATCTTACTTTTGGCCCCATTTCTCTTCAACCCATATCCAAATCGTATCATTTTTTGACAAAATCATTGCATTAATGTCGGTATAGGGTAATGAATGAATCCTTCAATGGTCAACACTTAATTACCATTAGATACATGGGAGAGTGGTTGTGGGTTGTTTATAAGATGTTTATGAGACTTCACTCTACAAGTGGTTTTGTATTTTTAGGACAGACCACCTCAAAATTAATAAAAATTATAATTTTTTTATAATCAAAAAATTATAATTCCACTTGCATTTTAATTTTTTGAAACATGCGCGCACTTCTGAAAAATAGGAGACGCTCTTGGAGTTGGCCCTAAGATATTCATATTGCTAATCAGGGTCGTGATAGACTTGTCTACCTTGAAGTCACTAGATGCTCCCATGCTCCCCTATTTGACGAACAACGAAGAATGTGGAAGAACTGGGCGACGAGAACCGACGACGACGACGACGGACGTCTGTGAGGACGAGCAACCGAATTCATCAGGTCACCATCTGGTGGTCTTGACGAACGTCTGTTGGAAACTGACTATTGTCGGTTTTAATCATAGGTGACCGGTTGAACATGTTACCATCTTCCTCGCTTCTGAGCTCCAAGAAAGCGTTGCTTTCATTTTCTAGTCGAATGTTTGTGAAACCCTAGATAGAGCTTGTTTGTGTTGTTGCCGTTGGATCGCAGCGATGGCTACCGGAGCTGCACGCCGCGGTGGATCGCGTCTCGCTCGGCAGTTTGCGGAGAAATTGACATTGTCTTCGTCCGTGGGAACTCAGAATGGAGCGCCGTGGGGGATGGTGCAAGGCGCGAGTCCTACCGAGCTTGCTCCGTTCGGAGCGAGATGCGCGTCGAATCAGGCCGTGCGGAATCGTATGCGTTCCGTGAAAAACATTCAGAAGATCACCATGGCGATGAAGATGGTGGCGGCGTCCAAGCTTCGGACCGTCCAGGTGAAGGCGGAGAACTCACGCGGGTTGTTTCAGCCGTTCACGGCGCTCCTCGGGGATGAACCCTCTATCATGGGCAACAACACGCTCGTGGTGACATTGTCCACAGACAAGGGTTTGTGCGGGGGTCTCAATTCCACGGTGGTGAAGTACTCGCGTTCGTTGTTGAAGTTGAATCAGTTGCATGGTGAGGGTCACGACACGAAGTTCGTGATTGTGGGCGATAAGGCCAAATTACAATTGCAGCGGGAGTACAAAAAGTATATCAGTAATTTCATCACGGAGACGCAGAAGGTGGCGATCAATTGGACACAGTGTGCCATGATGGCGGACGAGATCATCAAGGCGAACGAGTATGATGTGATCAAGTTGGTGTACAACAAGTTCAATTCCGCGGTGTCTTTTTTACCTACCGTCGCGACATTGCTCTCTCCGGAGATGCTGGCTGGGGAAGAAGCACAGAAGATCGGCAACCTGGATTCGTACGAGACGGAGGGGGCCGACACGCAAGGGGAGGTTCTTCAGAATCTCGCTGAATTTCAATTGGCTTCTGTTCTGTATAATGCCATGCTTGAGAATGCCACTAGTGAGATGGGAGCACGAATGTCCGCCATGGACAGTTCGACCCGAAATGCTGGTGAGGTTCTGGATCGTTTGACTCTGAGTTACAACAGGTCTCGTCAAGCCTCGATTACCACGGAGCTTATCGAGATTATTTCGGGTGCCGCGGCGTTGGAGGCTTAGTCTCTTCTCTGTCGTCATCCTGAACATCTTGGTGAAGTCCGATGGTTGCCGATTGGAGCATCAGGTTCTCCTCCTGACTAGAGAGATCATTTGGTTCCTAGTCATTTTGGTCACGGCAGCAGTTCGGGAGATGTACTAGACGGTAGATCTTGGTAGCATGTATGCCCTATTTTGTGCATATCTACCAGGAGAGTTTTGACTCTGAATTAGGGTTCAAATGCCGTTCTAGCAAAATGGGTTGGTTGTGTCGCATTAGTTGTTAGGCATTTGCCCTAGTGGACTTCATGAGGAAGTTGCCTCCCGAATGGAATGTAGAGAGCCGGACCTGTACGGCTAGTTTATAACCGTGCAGATATTGATGAAATAAGATCTTGTTGCAGGAGGATGTTGCTTGTAGTTTCCGTTTCTGATGTGTCTGGAGAATCGGCTGAGCGTCTCGGTCAAGGAGAATAAGTTAGGGTTTAGGGTTTCTTCACTGCTGGCCAAGAGAGCAAAGCGCATTGCGTTTGTGTGGATCTGGTGGGCATTGTTGTGTCTTTTTAGCATCCAGTTCTTCCTCACGACTGTACTGACAGAAATTGCACTTCACATTCGTCTTTTTGATTGACATAAGTGTACTAAGAATTCCGGTTTCCAAATCTAGCTTGGAAATCTTCCGGTTGCAGGGTTACCATAACGAATGCACTTCTTGATAACCGAAATGCGGCATGTTGTATCGAGCGCCAGCAACTCGTTTTGAGGGCGAATCAGGGAATGCCTAATACGTCCTAAATCGACAATGGTATTGAATTTACCGACACTAGTGATGAACTGTAAGACCAAATTTTTATGTACACTAAAGACTGAAATAAGGTTGCCCCACACTAGTTTGTTAACATTTGATGCTATACAAATGTACTCTTTTGAATTAGGTAACTTTTTGATGTAATTGTGATTCATAAACTTTCATGTGTACAAACAGAAATATTTGTTGGTTTTGATGGCTTGTAAAATAACTTTCTTGGGATGAGGCAACCTAATTATCTATGCAACCTAATTTCACTATTTAATACACACCAAATAGACTAATTAGGTTGTACCATGTTATTTGGCTTGACATTCATATTGAATAGAATATTTATCTTTCCTACTATAGAAATCAAGACAAGTTGGTGCAATAGTACTCTTGCCAACATATGGGTGAGTGGCAATTGAGAAAGTGGTAGATGGACGTGTAGTAGGAATCTCTTATTTTTTTTACTTAAAGTAACCTAATGTTGAAGGCATTTAATGTGAGTATACTAAATACACCTAAAATTGACCCCTTTTTAAACCAACCTTTAAAGATTCTTGCCTAAAATGTATATCCCCTATTCATGAGAGTCTTGAGTTGATTTTATAAACATATATTTTCATTACTTTGAAAGTTTATAGTTTAATCATACATTGTCCAAAAAATTCATTTCAAGATAATCTAAAATTCCTTTTTGACTATCAATAAGATTCCATAAAAAAATCAATATAGTAATGAAATTATGTTAAATTGTTTAACAATTACTTTATTCAATGCAAAAGTACTATCTATAAGTGGAATATCATATATAAGAGACATGTGAATAAGTAGAATATCATGAATAAGCTAAAGACATGTGAGTAGTCAAGGATGTTTGGAATTTTTAACCTTCAAAAAGACATTGTAAATCCTATGAGCATTTTGAAAGCCAACTTCAATTTTCACATAATTCTTGATATTAAACATTCTTAAACTTAAGTAAGAAAATGTAGCTCCAACAATCTACTATTTATTCCAATTTCATATTTTTTAATTGTTAAAATTATAAATATTGTAATACTTCAAAGATAGCATCTTGAAAGCTCAAAATACACCACTTTTGAACTTTTTTTGTTGAATTTCTTTTGTTGTGAGTTCAAAGAGTACATCAATTGCACCATGATGTTTGTCACTAATGTTTCTATTTTTCTTAAAAAATTTATACTATTTTTAAGTATTTTGTAATTGCTATGGATTTTATAAAGAAATTTCTTTAACCCCTAAATGACTAAGGACCTTTTTTGAGTTTTTAGAAATTTGCTAAATTGAATAAAAAGATAGCATTTTGATAGGTTGTATCAATTTTTATTGAATTGTAACCATACAAATTCAAACTAGACATGTCAGAGATCACATTGGAAAAGAAAATGCAACAATACCAATTATAAATTGAAAGATTATAATGTCTTTTTATATGTCAAATCTAAAAAGTTGGTCACCAAAAGAATATAGGTTAAAGGGCCTAACATGCATAACTCCAATCAATTTATGGCTTTTCAAAATCTCAATTTTTTTAAAATGAATTTTTAATGTGATTTTTTCTCCAAAATTTAGTGTATTTGAGGCTCATTTCTCAGAGTCCTCAACAATACAAAAAGTCAAGATTGCAATGGACATCCTTGCATAAAATTTCGAATAGAAAAATTATAATCAATCATTTTCAAAATCAGATCTTTGATGTTAAAACTAGACTTCAAAAAGAGTTAAAAAAATATATAAATTACTAAAAATAGCAACTTGGTTAGGTTTTATCTAACTTCTAAGTATTGTCAACACCAAAATTTAGTGCCTTAGACATTCTGGGACAATAAAATTATAGAAAATTCAATTTGATGTTTATAATTATAAAAAGAAGTACAATTGATTTCAAGATGTATATTACTATATGTGAAAAATATCAAAATTTTGAATTGTGTTTTAATGTAGAAATCTAATGTTTGGACATGAAATTTTGTTTAAAGGTTAAGATGAGGCTTAGGAGTTGCAATACCATGTAGGTTTTTTTCCACACCTAATCCCAAGAGAATTACTTTGGAGAAATTTTTTGAGGATCTTGAGGTTCTCAACACTTAAAATTATGTATTTCATGGTTTACTTTGCCAGAAGTTTACTTTCCAATTTTATTTGACTTCTCAACATTTGACAACATGTGTGACATTCTTCTTCATAGACTCTATGCAACTTCCTTTTATTATTCAAAGAGTTTTGCACCTCAGGTCCTTCCATGATTTCCATATCTTTTGTATGTAGTATTCTTCAACTATCACATCCCTACTTCCATAATTCCCATAAATTCAGACACTCGAAACTTGAAATTTTATAATTATTTTGGACAAAACTCTTGTATTTTTCTCAAAGTTTTGGTGAATTCTCATTATAGAACTAATTATGTATGACAGCGGTCTGCATTTGGAACAGCCCAGGAAAAAGTCAGAATATGACAGTCGAGTGATTTTTGGGTAAAAACGAATTTTTGAAAGAGTCATTTCTAGTCAAAGCTGCCTATCCTACAAATGGTGAAAAGGCTGGTACTTAGAAAACAGGCGAGAACATATCATAATCACATAAAAGAATTACTATTAGTCTACCACAGCGATAATTGTAGTTGATATTCTTCCCAAGAAGTAAACAAACTCATGGTTTTATGGCACAAGTGGAGACAAAACAAGAGCATAGTACTTTCATCCGTAGTTTCATATGCCAATTATCTGCAGAATGTTGAATGCTGTCTACAATGGCATAAAATAAAAGAACTGGTAGGGCTTCTCAATGATGAAGATAGAATCAAAGCAACGAGGGTATGAGCAGCTGGTCCTCCAACGATAAAAAGCTCGTCCAGAAGCTCGTGCATCCCTTCTTTGTGCCCAGAATGACGCGCTTCATCCAGTGACTCATTTCTAAGTGCTTGAGCTGCACCATAAGTGCTGAAACTTTAGCCTGTATTTTTGCAATCAATCTGAACATCAGAAAATAACTACTTGCAATATATTCAAAATCATTTCAAAGCAATGCAACGAAGGTGCTGCAGAAGACCTATGAACCATCCTGGCAGCGGAAAAGTTCCAAGTATCAAAAGCTTGATTAAACATCTACATGAAACGTATCTGTTAGAATTCTAATGTGAAATTTTTGTGACGGCCTCAGCACATTAACAATAAGCGATTAGAGCTTGACCAAAGAATTAAGAGAATAAATGTGACGGGAGAAGCAATTCATACCGGTTATGTGAGTCATGTAAATCCGCCAGCTGGTAAGCAGGAAAAAAACTGCACTTCGCGGAGCTTAGGAGGAAATGCTTCGGTCCTAGTAATTGACATCGTACAGGCATTCATGAGGCAGCTGATAACTGTTCACGATCATTTTTTCAATGAGTTGAAACGCAATTGATCCTGCTTTGCCTACAAGGTGTCATGTTTGGGGTACACTTGAGCGAAATGTGCTCCAATCTGAGCAATATTTTGTCGAAGTATTGCGAAAAGGTGCCCCTCCCACTCTGTATAAGTCCCGCCCCTGCCACTGCCACCCTCGGTTACTTGATTCTGCATACCACAAACACCACAGAGCGTTAAAGAAAACCGCAGTGAATCAGTACCAGAATAACTGCGTTTGCCAGTAATGATCTAGGGTTGGTTTGTACTGTAGAGGAAACCCAACTACCAACGGTAAAAGGTCTTCTGCAAGCCCTATTCCTTGAAGATCCCCATAGATGAAGATCCCTGGTCCTAACTTTAGCGTGCTCTTCAAAGATCCTGATAAATCACAAACCCTACAAAGCGACAAGTAGGGTTTGTGATAATGCCAAAATGGCCATGCCCGGGGTCTAATAAAAAATATAACATTAAGGGGTTCCCTAGAGCTTGGTTTCATTGACCTTTTGGGATTGCAAGTACACTAGGGTCCTCTCACACTTTATAGAAGACCTTCCATACCCTTTAGAACGCTGGGTCTGCACAGCCTCTATTCTACTCCTGCACGAGATGAATTTGACTGAGGCATTCGAACTTCATAATGAAACCGAAGAAGTCGATTCAAATCAAACCCAGGACATAAATGTCGAGAGGAAGTATCCCTTAAACCGCTTCCATAAACTGCAAAGATGAGCAGTGAAACTCGTACAGAGAAACATGCTCGATATTATACGAGAAAGTGAAAGAAATGAAAGAGGAAAAAAGAATAGCAGAATATAAGTGACCAGAATAACTAACCTGCGCTTTCTCAGCGAGAACCCCACTTTGCGGTGCAACAACAGGGTCTGCACTCCCACCCCAACCTTTGGTACCAAAGGCCATGGCATGATGCATGCAACGCCAGACAAGGAGGAGCAAGTCGGCCACATCCGCACCATCAATGATCTCGATGATCTCGATGGTGGAAGCCAAAGGTTGTGGCAGCCATCCCGCATCTGCCACTAGAGTAATCAGCCGTATCACTTGCATACGATCCAGCCGCTCCTCCTTGAAGACCCTGGGCGGTGGAAGGCCAGGGTCACGCCGGGTGCGGTAAGCACTGTGCCACCGAGAAATGCTGTCCACGAGAAGCACACGGATGAACTCCACGCACTCCAGCACTTCAACGGCTCGCTTGTATTTGACAACCAACTCCAACATCTCCAACAGAAGCGGATTGTGACCAAGACATTCGGTTAAAAAGATGTGCCGTGGCGTGGACACCTGCTTTGGCAAAACCTCCTCGTACTGTTCCATCGTCATCGCCAGTTCATGTGGGGTTCCCAATCGATCTTTCATCTGTGACGCCAATATGTATGCAGGGTGTGGGGACCAGATCTCAGGATCTTCTGCAGCTCGCTGAACTGCACTGCATACAGTTCGTCGAAGTAGGTCACCCAGTTCCATTATTGTGGTATCTGCCAACACTTCATCAGTTGATAACTTCTGTGCAGGTCTAATTACATCTTCTCTACGACGGATAGAGCCTACAAGCCTCTCCCTTCCAAGTGAAGGTAAGCCAAGTGATCTCATCCTTCGATTCTCTTCCGTAAGGGAAAACTTGGGCGATGCAAGTGAATTGTTTTCTTTCAAAGCAGGAACGGACAAAAGAGTGAAGCTGCCGGATTGGTCAAGCCTTCCTGGAACAAGAGTGGAAGTCGGAAAAAACCCTCGACCACCAGCTCCGACCCCACGTCTCTGTATCTTTTTGTCGTTGCTGCACAAGGATGAGATCTCCGCCTTCCGATCACTTCGCTCAAACGAATAGTCCAGCAAGCTGCTCACCATGACTGTGAAACAGGCGAAGGAAGAGGAAGCTTGTTGAACAATGACTCGTTTCAGATGCTCCAAAACTTGCACTCGCTGCCACTTTCCCATTTTGTCAACTTCCATCTTGTCAAGGGGTTCGTCCACCAGTTGGAAGAAGATGCCCAAGAGACCCTTGAGTCGCACAACTACTGCTTGAGGATGGGAATCGCTGCCCGGCGACAGGGGTTCGAGGATGAATAATACCACCAGGTGAAGCTCCCAGGCGTTTTTCCTGTGTAGAAGTGGTACCAAATGTAGCCATTGAGATTCCATTACCTTCCCAAGAAGCGTCCATACCACTTTCCAAGAGATTCCTTTCGAATCATTCTGTGAGTATGTTGATTGCTCAATCGTGCTAGAGGGAATCAAATAGTTTCGATGAGACTGCCAAAACATAGGATCCAGGAGTTGCTTAATTGCTAGTACAATCTGAAATGCCTGAAAAATCAATACCGACACACCCATAATTCCGTTAAACGCTTCAGAAGTTTCATATTGCTAACAAGAAAATTCCATACTAAAGGTCCCCCAAGATGAGGAACTCTTCGCGATAATTGAAAATAAGACTAAATGAGCAAGCTATCCATGTACACATCACGAACTTAGCAGTCTTTCTCCCTTAAGAAAAGTGCTGCAGCCAAAGCAAGAAAGATAAGATGCACTCAGAACCCGTCTGTAAACACCAGAATTAATATTGGATGGTAAGGCTACCTTCTCATCATCGGACTTGGTGGATGAAGCGACACATAACTGAGACCAAATCTCGAACACTTGGATACCTCGGCCTTGTCCAGCAACCATCTTCATAACCTCCATCACAAAGAATAGCCTTCTCACTGATTTCTCTTCCAGTCCTCCACTGTCACTACGAACGGCGACAGTTTCTTCAGCTAAAAGCTCCGCTACTGCATAATGTCCACTCGAAAGGATAGTAATCCTACAAACTCCAACGAATGGATTTCCATTCCACCAACCCTTACCACCGGCATTGAGTTGCGGTCTAAACCCAGGCTCGTTCCCTGTAGGCTTCAAGTCCTTACCTGGAGATAATGGCGTAGCAATATCGGAACAATGAGAGAATGAATCTGAGCAGTCATACAACAACTCTGACCATAGTTTCTTCAGATTCATCTTGAGGTTGTCAATAAATAAAGAATACCCAGTGTACTCATCCTTAGTATTGAAAGACAACGGCTCCGCGCCAACGGTCTGCTCAGAACCTGAACCAAACACGTCCACAAATGCACAATGAGCTTTTACAGAAAGACTACCAGTAAAATTCGGTCCCGCAATTCAGAAGGCCCCTAAAAGCACTGTTAATATATTACGTCAGATAATCTGATCTTAAAGAACAGTCTAACCAACCCCATTTCAGAGACAAAAAGATGCTCTCATCTCTGAATACTGAGCTCGGAATCTGTATACCAAATGCAAAGACAGAGCTTGATACCTATGACCCGTGGAAGAATACGCATCGAAAGATCCATGTACAATCTTTGTAGCAAAGAGGTAGAAAATTCCAAGGACCCTTTCTCCAGCCTGTCCGAGTGGGCAACCCCAGCCAGTCGATTCAATAAGATAACAAGAACAGCTCCCACGGGCGCTAATTCACATATCCTTCGACTAAGAATTGCAGATAACCATGCAGAAAGTTTTTTAGGTTCCCCTTGATCAACACCCTGCAGTTTCAAAACCCTCTTCATAATAAGGACAGAACTAATTTGCTGCTTAAGAGCCTTGGATGAATACCACGAGTGAACATAGTAACGAACATTGCGTCCAATAAAAAAGGACTTGTAATCAGTGAAATATCCTGATGAACATGTAGCAGTCATATATATGATGTATCCATACCATACAAAAATATCAAACAGGATGAAAAAGGAGATTACCTCCAAAATGAGCCATAGGGAAGTGAGCGGACTTCCTACGGTAATCACATCCACAAACAAGCTGCTGCAAGATTCAAATGTCTGCACAGTAAGGGATGGTATCCAATGGCGAGAGCATGCAGCCAAAAACTTAGGACACAGTGTGGCCGTAACCAACCACATACTCCACATTTTCTCAAGTCTTTTCTTGTTATGAGTTTGCAAATCATTAGTTCCTCCTTCGCCTCTAAGTGATTCTACAAATCCTATCTTTGAGAATATTCGTTGTAACTCGACAGCAACCTGCTCTGACCCTCTGCATCAAAGTCACATCCAAGGCTTCTGTCAGTCGTCCCGCAAGACCAAGATGATAGCAAGAATTCTAAAACTCTAATCGTGCTCTGCATGCTTTAATCCCTAAAGAACCGATATATCATGGTTTTAGAATGGCTAATTCGATTGATCATATTGTGTAAAAGACAATTCGGTTGGGGACAAAAGTAATATCACCAGAATCAGAGAAGAATTTTGCATGCGTTGGTCAACAACGAAAAATAATAAATAATAAACGAAATAATAAACGAGTGAATAAAAATGAAAAAGAAAATTTCTATATCAACTATTGTACTCAAAAACTGTCAGAAAGAAAGAAAGCATGAGGCACTATTTGGGCCTTTTGGTTATTTAGGGGTTTAAACATTCATTATTTCATCAACTATTCTCCCGAACAATCCAAAAGATAAGCTCGTGCGTATTGTGATCAAATGCATCGACAGAGTATACATAATCATTACAGACCTTAATGCAGCATACTCCAAGACACCAATCCGACGAATATAAATGGAGAGGGACACCATGCTGTTGGTACCACATGCGATCACATTCTCCCAGAGATCATCTATCACAGCCCCAAGGAACAAGCTCGGGCTGGCGGCTGTGAGGTGAGCAACAAGCCAGTCGAGAGGGCTCCGATGAGTGGAGATATTATCCTGCATCACCTCCCGAACTAGCCACTTATGGAGCCAGAGAGAGTCAGAAGCTGAATGCACCCCGTCCTCCGCATTGGAGTCCTCTCCCCTCCCCGACACACCTTCAAGAGCCATATCAGCAACTGCAGCTTTGAATGGAGACACCTGGTTCAGGCTTTTGCACAAGCAATGACTGATGAGATGCACCAGAGCATGGCACTGACGTCGTCCGATCCAAATACCCACAATCTGAGCCATGCGAATCCCGGCCTTGCCACTGTCAGCTCTCCTGACCACTTCCTCCAAGGAATCCACATTCGGGTCACTTTTGTGTCGTTCCTGGCCAGACTCTGATTTCGTACCCTCATTTGTACTCATGTCATTATTTGGTTGCGAGGGTGAAGTGTGTTCGGGACGCGTCATTTTCTCTGTAACAGAGAGCTCCATTTCTGTGTCCTCTTCATCTGCACATCAGGAAGAGGATACCCAAACTGTTAGGTATCTGATCCCGTCTCCAACTGACTAACAGCAACTCCTGTTACCAACAGCAACTCTTCTATTCATCACTCAGCTGCCCTTCAATTAACAAGTTGGGTGTAAGCATCACTTGGCTGAAGGTCTATGACCACTGATCTTTGAATGGAAATGTGGTTGTCCACTCTCCCTTCAATAATGGTCTACAACCTCCCCCTTTGAAATTGCATGCACACAATAATCAAAGTTTGATCTTAAACAGATTTGGCTCTTGTACCCAAACTGATCTCACCACAGCTCTATAATTATCGCCCCCAAATCACATTCCGACATATTGGTTAAAATGGTTTATAGCGTACTCTATTTTAAGCCTACATACATATCTCCCTAAAACCCTAAATCCAACCCCTAAATCACAGAAGGAAAGTAATCAACAACTAGGTAAATCATCCTTCACAGTTGAAATATGACAAACGGTGAGGCAAATTCCATGAAAAGAAACGGTATACACCTACCTTCAGCGACAGAAGGCTCAAATTCTGCTTTCCTTTTGGCCACGTGCCCGACCGCAGCCTCACACCCGGGTCCATGATTAATCCCGACCTCGTCTCCCCCCAATCTACAAACCAAAAGCAGACCAATCCATCATTATTCGGAAACACGAGGGAAAGCGACGGCTTCAAGAGGAGCAAAAGAAAAGAGTGAGGAAGGGAAGGAACGCAATGGCAATGTGAGAATGTATCCACCTCTCTTCCTGATTATGGAAGTGCCGAAGGAGCGAGAGAGCCCAGTGCAGGTGATCGAAGGACGTGGAGCCCGTGGCCGTGGCCGTGGGGGACGAGTCGCGGTTTAGAACGTGAATACGGCGGTCGCACTCGGCCTGCACGGCAGCTGCACTGCCATCAGCCATCTCGGTGACGACAAGAAAGCTGCGAGCATTGCAGAAAGAACAAGAACTCTCCCACTGCCACCCGGAATCCACAAAACCTAGAGCCCTGTCGCAAGAAATCCCACAAACGCAATCGATTGTAAAGGCTAATTAGCGTAACGGAATGCCACTCCCAGTCCCGACCATGGGACAAATTGCGAAGACTAACGAGACATTTGGTCGAGAAGGAGAACTGAATTGTGAGGCGCAGGGCTTGAACGAAACTGGTGCAATCAATCGGTGAGCTTGCAGGAACACGCGAAAGCTTGCAATCAAGCGCAGGTGGTGACGACAGAGCAGCTGCACTGCAAGAAATCTCACAGTGGAAATTTCAGCTGCGAGAGAGTGAGAGAGAGAGAGAGAGAACCCCAGGAGGAAGACGATGCTTTGGTTGGAGTCTGAAAGGAAAGCCATTTCTGAAAAGAAAAGTCACTCCAGAAAGAAACACCAATTGTAAAATAGAACTATCAACTTTAAAGTCACTACTCTTTCCAACTTCAATTCCACATCTGGTGATTTGGCAAAAAAAATATTTCAAAATGTAGATAACAAAATATTGGGGGGTATTATCATTTTTTTTTTAAAATTTGTATAGGAGAAAAATAAATCTCTCTATTTTTAAGCATTTATTGAATCACAATTTGTCAAAATTAATTAATTATTTAGTAGGGAATGTTGAACCTCACCACCGAGTATGGTATTATAATGGATAATTTTAATTTCTCAGTATTCAAATTATAAATAGTAATCTTATTTTTGTATTGTTTTTATACATCATTGAAAGTCGTCCAACATATCTATATCTTTGATTCATATACAATGTAACATTCATTCTCTCTTCTACGGATGTATATCATTATTTTTCTTAAAGCTTTGTCAAATAATATCATTTGGTACTTTAATGAAAAATTTATGTCCTCCTAAGTATAAAATCTTCAAGTCTAAATAACACAATAAACTAAGAAAATTTAAAATTATATATATTAAATTTTTTTCTTCACAAATATTATTTAGACTACGTGTATATAGAAACCATGTCTCATGATTCATTCCATTTGGATTCATGATGTGAAAGTTATAAAGAGTTACTAGATTTTGTTCTCAAGTCAATTTTCACAATTTTTTTAAGCAAAAAGATTCAAGGGGGGGTTATTACTTACTACAACAATTTCAGTGGTTCATTCTTTTTTGTATCCACTTCTACTTAATAATTTTCAAAGGTGTGAAAATTTTTAAATTTGAAAAAAGAAAAATTGGCCTAAATTTTCAACTCAATCTCGTTATCATATCTTCAAGTCTCTTTAGTACAAAAAAATTAAGTTGATGGGATTCAAAGTCTCAAAACCTAATAAAGCAAGGTATTTAAATTTTTTTTCATTTCATTGTGAGCATTAGTATTTTACAATCTACTTGGGCAAAGTGTCTGAAATTTTTTTTCATGTTGTGACATAAATTTTATGTAAGATCTTGCAAACAAATGTGCAAGAAAAGTGATCTTTGCACTACAAATGGCAGTCTTGGATCAATGAAACTTATTAGCCTCGAATCGTTCATCGCATTTATCCAATTTCATCCAAATGAATCACATTCATCAAGGGTGGGGGTTTAGGGTTTAGGGCTCCAGGAAATGTTTGCTGTTTGCGATCAAGTGCCTTGACGAAGATTCCCTTCAAGCAATCAAAAGCTTCCGTCGCAGTGCGAGGAGGAGTTTGTATTCACGTCGGGCGCTGGCGCATTGCTTCCCGGGAATTGAAGAAATTCGACATATGTAACTTAATGCCATTGGTGCGAAGAAGTGTCTCTTGTCTCGCGCTGCGCGCTTTGCAGGAATATCACCAACGCTTGCCTACCTTGGCCATTACACTCCGAGCTAGGTTTTGTGCGGTTACGCAGTTGAAGGAGGAGGACACTACGGTTGCAACAGACGCCTCGGTGACCTCTGGGACGAATTGGCAGAGTGCAAGAAGACACGCAGTTTTTGGTACGTAAGATACCGAGGACTGAAACATTTAAATTGGCAAGAGTACTCGAACGCAGTTTTGAACTAACTTTTTTCGAAATTGTGGAGTGAGCTCAGAAATGTCTACCGAAGAGGCGGTCGGAATTCTGAGTTACGCGAATTCTCTCCCCGGGTTTCGAGGAATTCTGAAACAGAGGTTAGTAATTCTTTGCAGACATGCAAGGAGAGCTGGAAACTACCCTTAGAAGCGACATTGTAATTGCTGAGCATAGTTACTGTCATCTTAGTGGTAAATTTTTTTACATTCTTTTCAGCAAATCAAAGACAATTCCAATGTACTGAAGAATGCCTCTGACATTGCATGCAAAATCTCTAAGGATTCAAAGTTCTAATTGGTAGATGACCTATAATCGACACGAATTCCCTTAATCAATATGAACTAATCATGCAAGAGTCTAGGGTGTCGCAATTAGGTACCGATCTCAACTAGGTGTAGTACCTCTACCTCGGTTGGCCTGTTGAGATTAAGGATTTTTAATTTCGTTAAAAGTATAAGCGGGCACTGACTCAAGGGAGTCAGACGAAATTCTTTGGTGTACCATGCTGAGTGCATTGCAACTGATGTCAAAGTATGTTTGATCAGATTTTCAGATTTCATTGTAAACGAGGTGGACCTCAGTAGGACTATCATTCATCTTACGGATCTAGAGGCTCCTTCAGAGGTAAGTTTCTAGACAGGATAGGCCGCTTGCTCTTTTATTTTTCTTGAGCTTTCTTTCCTGAGCGGAGTGAATGACCACATTGCTGCGCTTCTTGAGACTTTCAGTTGCATTTGTTTGATGACATGTCTGTTGGATGATCAGAGTGGCATCTTCACGGTGGACTTGCATGTGTCAACCGTGGTTAGGCTTTGCCAATGTCTAAGTAGAAAGAGCCATTACGCTACAAGATTGTGCAGAAGCTAAGCTAGGTTTTGAGTAACGACTGAAAATTTGATTACTGAATCAGGAGAGAGTTCAGTTAGTTAAAGTTTCTGAGGAAACTGTCGCAGAGGCGCTTGAGGCGAAGGAGGTGAAGGAGGACAAGGAAGCGCAATCTTTGAGTAGTGAATTCTCTGCAGATGTGCTGGCCTTTAAGGTGATCGCTGGTGAAAGCAACGCAAAAGTGCTGGAGGATCTACTTCTCCAGATTGCAAATTGCAAGGGAGATCCAGTCTCTCCTGTCTTACTAGCGCCTGACGACGACAAAAGTCATCGAGGGGTACGGCAATAGAATCTCAATTAATTATTACTCTTGATGGTCCAACACCAGCTCTGGTATCAACGACTTCCAGCTTTCATAAGGGATGCTCGCTCACTGGAGTCGACTATCCGTTTAAACTTAACGAACAGAGCCGATTACTCAAATTGAGTTTTTGTCTATTTTTTTGAGTTACTTATGCTCGATGTACATGATGCAGTAGAAGCTCGCTAGTAAGGATATACTTTCCATCGAACCATGTAATCTTGTGAACAAGATCTGAGGAATTGGAGTGTTAAACCAACTGAAGCTATTGGTTATCATAGTTCTACTAATGTTGGGAGTTCCTTCTTTCTAATGGCAGACGTGTTCTGTTAATGCAGCGTGTTGTGTATATGAAGGTGGCATTAGTTGTACGAGGTTGTTCATTAATATGATTAAGTTTTTCTCTGCAGATAATTCATAATTTCTTCAAAGGTCGATTAACCTTCCTTACGTCAGACACTGTGGACGGATCGACATCAACGGAAAAGTGTATCAGGCTTCGACATCAAATTAGTAATCAGGGAGGAGGGAACCGATTTCAGAAACGAGGAAGTGAGCATGGTGGCCGAGGTCGGGGGAGGGAGAGGGATAGTAAACGTCAGAAACCAAATGAAGGTGACTCTGACCAGCCTTATGACGCACGGGGATCGGATGGTTGGCCAAGCGAGCGTCCTAAATTCTTACAGTGTGTTCGCAACACCTTTTTTGTTATCTGTGGCTTACCAAGTCCTTGTTTTCCTCCATCAAGTAAAGACTTTAAATTTTTTTTAATTAATTCTTGTGACGGGGTTACAGGTGTGTGCACGTAATGCTCCATACCAATTCAAGGTAGGAGTTTGCTTTATCCAGTTGATAACTTTCATATTTGGTTTGGGAATTAGGTTCTGTCTTTATAAGGAGAACAAGGATACTCAAGATTCTTTGACTGTCATCGGCAGAATGCTTCATGTTCAGGTATTTACCCCCATTATTTTTTCTTGTCTGTGCATCATGCTTCATCCTTTTTATGATGTACCTCTTACACTTTTTATTTTAGGGGGTGGGGTAATATTGGACGTCCGTTTTGGAAGTTTCTGATTCATATCCCTTTTGGTATGTACACTGAGCCTGACCCTTCCCGAGTGTTGATGAATTTTCTTAAATTGACAGCCGAAGTCATTTGGGTTCGCTGGGACTAAGGACAAAAGAGCTATCACAACACAGCAGGTTTATTTATCAAGATCTCTTTCTATCGTAATCTTCAATGAACATTTCTGAACGAATGAGCATGGTTATATTCAAGTACATTCTAAACTCTGCCCTCGCGATCTTCAGGTAACTGTATTCAAGCAATCAGCAGCAAAGCTCGCAGCTTTGAACCAGCGACTATTTGGTATCAAAGTTGGAAATTTCAGGTGCACTTTCTGGTTCATTGCATGCATATTGAGCAATTAATCTTACTGCTGGTGACAGGACACAAAACTGCACTCTATCTTGGAACATGGATGGCTTGCGTAAGATTTCATCTCTCCAGCTTGCCTAAATTTATGACATTGACTGTTTTCTTTTGTTGCAGCTATGTAGATAAAGCTTTGATCCTGGGAATGTTGTGCGGGAATCGATTCACTATTACGTTGCGGTTAGATTTAATTCTCGCACATGTCTTTTGCTTTCTGATATTCTGAATTAAAACGTTGCAATACCTGAGTTTGGGAACGGTTTCAACAAATCCGCTATTGATGTCATCTACAACAGCCTGTTGAATCACTAGAATCCATGTAGTTGAGCTCCTGCTTCATATAGAATTGTGTTTTGCCTTCACGGCTTCACGATTTTGTCTTGGTGTTTCCCGACAGGGGAGTAGCGGCTGAGAGTGACCAGACCATTGAGAATGCCGTAAAAGCTCTTGGGGAGAGTGGCTTTATCAACTACTTCGGACTTCAAGTAGGGTACATTGGCTCTTGGTTGTATTGGTGCTTATGCTCTAGCAAAATTTCCAGTCCTGGCTGTGGGACGAATTGTAAAATCACACTATTAGATTATCAACCAAGTATTATGAAATTGGTATGAATGTCTTATACTAATTTATGGTTCTCATTTGCAGCGATTTGGAAGTGGCTCGATAGCTACACACAGTGTGGGAGCTGCCTTACTTAGAGGAGAGTGGAAGGCAGCAGCCGGTCTTATCTTAAGTCCTCGAGAAGGAGATATCCTGTCGCATAGGTTGTTTGCCTGATGTTTTTGTGCTATGTTGATTATCGAATGATTGAAGCCCTAATCGCTACGGAGAGGTTTTTGAGTGAGATTCTTTATTTGTACTGTTTTTCTGGCTTGATTGACCGTCATTGAGCATGTTTTGGCTATCTTTGCTGTCGATTTCTGCTTAAATTACCTGTTTCTTTTGGCTTTGATATTTGGTTGCGTCTCTTTGAAAGTACAGACCCAAGCCAACACGCTACTAGCCAATGATATGGCGTATGAATTGTGATCACTATCTGGTGTGGCAATCATGCTGCTTTTTTTGGAGTTTCCTTGACGTAAGATCACATCAAGAAGAAGTCAAGGAAGCTCGTGAGTATTTCAAGAAAACAGAAAATGTTGTCGGGGCCCTGTCACGGTTTCCCCGTTACTTGACAGCAGAGCGTGCCCTTGTAAGTGCCTCTTGGATACACGCCCATTGTTGCAGTTACTTTATATTTGTAGATATTACCTCTTCTATGTTCCATTTGATACGGTTTCGTGGTACGCACGACTTTGGATTCACTCCTAGATTAAAAATTTGATGTCGTCGGGTTTCATGGTTTTGACAGCTAACTTGTCTAAAGCGAGATTCGAAGAACTATTTGCAAGCTATCAACACCATTCCCAGAGCTTTACGACTGATGTACGTATCATTCCTCTCGTTTCCTTCCGACAATTGTGCTTTCTTACCCCTTTATTTGTTACTTCGTGTATTAACTCTCAGAGTAAGCTCAGTTAAAGTTGTGTTTTGCTCGTTGACCTGTACCAAATGCTCCTCACAACTTCTAATGTGGTGCAACTCAATAACAAGACCTCTAACAACCAGCTCATGTATAAGTTTCACTGTACAAATGTTTCTCATTTATAATTGTCCAATGAGTTTAATCTTCAGTGAGGTATAAACTGTTAGTACTGTGTAATTTAAAAATAGATGTTCAACTCATTACAAAGCCTAAACCGGATAATGTTTTTTTCAATTTTTGTGAAGGACTTGTTTTGTGAAGGACAATGTTATTTTTTAATCTACATGTTACTAGGGCTGACTTGGCTAATTAATTTGCTAACCAGGTATGTGCACAGCTACCAAAGCTTTCTCTGGAATCATGCAGCGAGTTTCCGTGCAAAGTCCCATGGTGTGTTTTACCTGCATGCTTACTTTTCTACATTCCCCTTATTTTAAAGCTTTTTTAATCTGAAGTGAAGGCTTGCTGAAGCGTTCCAAACAGATTTTATGGGCAAGAATGCACAGTACTCATTTATGCATTTATTTTTTGGCGTGCAGGGGTGGATAAGGTTATCGTTGGCGATCTTGTCTATGACAAGGACGCGCAGGATACTGCTGAAGAGCTAGAACCGAAGGCCAAGATCGTTGATTATTCTGAAGGAGGGGTTACTGAGGTGGTACTTGATGATGTGGTAGATGCTGATGTTCCAGCTGAAGCTCGCAACAAAATCAAGGTACTTGAGTCAATTTTCTCGCTCTCCTGTACTTCTTATGATTAATAAATTTGCTGCTGTTCTACAAGAGACTTAACTCGTGTGATTTTCTTCGCAGTGCTTGACTGCCGAAGATGTTGAATCTGGAAAGTACGGTATTTGGGATGTGCTGCTCCCTTTACCAGGGTACGTGTTTTTCTGAATTAAACATTAGGGCGTCCTCAATAGTCCGGTATACATGCCCCGTCAAATATAACTCTTCACTTTTCACTGCTTTGTACTTAGAACTTGAAAATTCTATCATTGGAAGCGCATTCAAAAGTACTTTGAATATTTACAAAGAAATCTCAAATTTAGGCATTAGACAATGAACCGCTTCAAAAGCAAAACTAAAAGACAAAATTTATAGAGTTGTTGACAAAACACACCTACCAATGCAAAATTTGACCAACATCACGGCATTTGGAGTGCAATTAGCCAAATTTTGCATTGGTAGGTGTGTTTTGTCAACAACTCTATAAATTTTGTCTTTTAGTTTTTCTTTTGAAGCGGTTCATTGTCTAAAGCCTAAATTTGAGATTTCTTGTATATATTCAAAGTACTTTGAATGCGCTTCCAATGATAGAATTTTCAAGTTCTAATTACAAAGCAGTGAAAAGTTAGAGTTATATTTGGCGGGGCAAGTATACCGGACTTTTCAGGACGCCCTTAGCACAATGTATGTTACTGAGTCCTCTCTTGGTGTTGATATTCTCTTCGGTAGATCGAATTGACCAATATCCGAGTGATGTCTGCTCCTAGCTGAGATTGTGGTGATCATTCAGGTGTTTAATATCACCTCAAGGCACATGAATGCAACCAACTCGGTCTTTATTTGTTGACATGGGTCCAGGGGCTCAACTGTTTACCCAGCGAATGACACTGCAGACGTCTACCGCGATTTGGCGCAGAAGGTTTAATTTGATAACCAGCTTCAAAGCCTTTCTTTCGTTTCTCGAGATGTTTATTCACAACTTTATTAATTCTTATGGCGCGCATTTCCATGGTCCTGTTTCCCTTTTGTAACATGTAAATTAATTGGTACCGATATTAAAAAATTTTACACTAGCAGTTGGAGTCTATTTTGTTAGTTTTGCTGAGTTGTACCCGTCAAATCCGTACAGATGAGTCTTGAGTTGACCCCTTTTGAGCATGATCAATTGCACTCACATGTAAGCGCACCGAGTGGAGTATACTGCCTTGGCCTCACATTGCCCCTCTTTTCTGAATGTGGGTTTGTATACTCCATTGGCATCCTGCAGGATTCCGTGGATCTACACACTTGCACCCATAACGTGAAGTGAGTACCTGTCTTGTATGTGCAAAGTTCTGGTTGCCGAGGATTACTGAGCTCTGCTTTGGAGCTGTTTTTTGTTGGGTACCAGATTATGGGTTTGGCTCTCAAGATGCGTGAAGTTCAATTTGTGAATAGTCGGATTACTGTGGTCACTGAAATGCATCAGACTGTGTTCTGTTAACAAATTGCATGCTTTTCCATCGTATTTAACCACAGGAGAGAAACCTGATACCGTAGCTTCTACACCTTTTGTAAAATTAATCCTGTTTTTATTCTGTGTAGCTCACGCTCTGAGTGCTGTCATTTGAACAGGGAGTTTGCTTTGCCCCAACTACCAGGAGCCTACAGGCTGTTTCTTCAGAAGCCAGCGGACTTGGAGTGGTGATTTCCTCAATAGTTGCCCAATCCTTGTATGTAGAATAGAAAAGTTTTAGGTCTGAAACCTAGTGTATTTTGGTTGTTTGCTTGCTTCCAGATCTTAACGTTTACTCTTATGTGTTGGTTGCAGGAAAATATTGAAGTATACGGATCCTACAAAAGCATTGGCTGAGACAGATCTGGACAGGATCCAAAAGAAATCATCTGAAGCGGTATCAAAGGATTCTACAGATTCGGAACTGAGTGAACAAACAGCTGCTCAGCTGACCTTCACTCTACCTGCATCTTCTTATGCAACGATGGCTCTAAGGGAACTAATGAAAATATCCACTTCGGTGAGGCACCTTTCCTCATATTCTTCAAACAACAAGCATGATTTGCGCTTAGAGTGGGTTCCATCTTGTCTTTTGAAGTTACAGTATAGCGTTAGCTGAAGTGCTGTTCCAATTGCTCCTTTGTTGTTGTTTTGGAGCACATTGAAGCTTGCTGGTATACGTAGTCCTCAAAACATATGCTTCCCTTCTTACCAGAACATAACATTAACAGTCGGGACGATCGCTAGTGGGCAGTAACTCTAGGCGACCACTTTCATAAAAAAGTAGTGTAAGCACTGCTATGTGTACGTCGTTTTCATCTTTACACTATGCAGTGGTAAGACGGATTGATTTCGTTGTGGCGTTTACTTTCTTGTGACCAGGTTGCATTCCACAAGTCTCTTAACGATGAGCCAGCAGTGACTACAACAGTGAAGGCAATTTAGACCGGATCAAGAAAAGTAATCCGCAAGCTGAAATGTTGCATACGCAGACTCCCAAGTTTTCCCGGCTCAGTTCGCAATTAGGAAGCTGTGTTGCACGACACTCTACTGGTTTGCTTGTGGATGTGGCCGGTAGGAATTTTCCAGCTTTCAGATTTTTTGGAGATTGAGTTTGGGGATTAGGCACACTGTACTCTGGGCATTCTGATTGAGAGACTATCGTTATAATGAGATTCTTATTTGCCCATCTTATTTTATTTGAAGTGCCCTTTTGCCAATTTAATCTATGTAGGAGAATGCACTGACTTGAAAATAATTGGAAAGAGTAACTGTTGTTGAATTGACAATTTTTTCTATAGATTTGCAAACCATGCAATGTAAATGTTGAGCACTTGTAGAGAATATCATTAGTAGAAATATGTGGCCTTTGAAATGCTCTTCCCTTACAGGGAATGTGAGCATAATATCACTAAGTATAATAGTTAAACTAATATGTCAAATTGTATCAAAGCTTGGATGGTGGTTTCCTGTCATTAACTGTAGTTTGGCTTATTATCGTTATCAGCAGTGTGCCCTACGATGTTGCCATAGTCAAAATAAAATAAAATAAAATTTTATAATTTTATATAGAATTCGTAACAATTTTGAAATTCAACAACTTTCATGTTGTAGGTATGAATGACACAAAACAAAGCTTGTGCTCCCCTCCTTGTTGAGGGCTTTCCAATGGTACCAAGAATGTGACCATGGGACACATGATTTAAGAAATTTGAATATAACAAACAAACAACCTAACTTATGTATAGATTATATAAACTAAGTGTGGAAGAGGGTATGAAAGAGTTTGATTTTAGTAGTGGATTTTGTCTCCCTTTCCAAGAGGATTCTAATGCACTAAAATATATCCTATTTGGATATCATATGCACTAGTTATGAATTTAACATTGTTTTCAAAATAGTAACAAGTAAATAGCCAATAGTGGTTGTTAAGGATATGTATGTGCATACTCAAGATTGGAGACCTTTTATTGTTTGTAGTGGTTATGGACTTATAAGAAATCTATCTAACCTAGTTTTAAAATTTGGAAATTTGAAAATGACACTTGAAAATCATTATTATAATTAAAATGTTTTTAGTATGTTAGAGTTGTAATTAGAAATGTTTTGATGACATCTCTTTGATAAAAAAAAATCTAAAATGTATTTTAAAATCCAGAATATTTAATGAAATATTTTGAAATTCATTATTGTTTAAAGTATTCGTTTCATGAAGTGGTTCATTTCCTAGGTTTAATTCAATAATTCTATTAGCACATTGAAAAATTCATGGCATAATTTTTTCTTAAATTTGGTTTGATTAATCTTAACTTTGAGATTTTTCATTATTAAATTTTAGACCAACATTAAAATCACTTTTATTTGGAGTAGATGAAGTACTAGTTGATGCATGATTTTGTGAAGTTGACAGGATTGTTGATTTTCCAGGGAAAACAAAACGTATTCTAGCTACACATAAAATACTTTTATCTGGATCATTTTCATCATTAGTTGACAACTTTGAACTTCTATTACTTCTTTGGTTTTCGTTATTAGAATTTGAAATTTGACTATTCGAAGGCATGAATGTTTTAACTACCTTATCATTAAATGCACTTGTTATACTTCCATTGTCATTATTGTCAAATAATGTATCTTCTTCGTTGGCATTCTTATCAAAAGATGTTTGTTTAGAGTATACTATAGAATTGGAATTATAAATCTTTCCTTGTGATTCTTGTACATTTTCTTTATCCTTGGATTTTCTTACTTCATTTTCTACACCTATAGGTTCTTGTCTTTCATGAATGTTACTAGTAAATTCATTACTTCTTAAAAATTGTGAATTAATAGTTGATTTTGATGGACGATCCCAAAAACTTGAGTATACAGATGTTCTTGAAATAGATGCAGATTGGGATCTTTGTTGCTTGTCTTTTAACTTATTTACATCAATTTTGTCAATTGAATATCGCCTTGGTTCATGATTTGTATGTTGTGTTGAAACATGTGAAGTCTCTTTTTTCTTGCTTTGAAGGACTTTATCAAAAAATTCATCAACCAATTTATCACAACCAATTGCATGTATTGATTCATGATCCAATGTGTTGTTTATGACATTATTCAATGTAGTTGTACCTTCATATTCTTCTTCTTCTTGATTTTTGAGTTTAAGTAATAGTTCTTTTCTTACTTCATCTACTGATGCTTTTCGAGATGCATCCATTTTATGATGTGGTAATTCATTATAATATGCTTCATCATCAATTGATTTATTTTTATAATCTGAATTAAGTTCACTTTTATCTTGAGTTTCATTTTCATTAGACAATTCATTCAATCCTATTGATTCATGTCTATCTTCAACATAATCTTGGTCTCTTGAAAACTGTAAAGATGTGGGCTCATGAAATGATGAGAGTATAGTGGATACAATTAATACATCATCACTTTTATCAACTTTTTTTGAGTTTTTTGTATCACCCTTAGGTTGTGTTAATAGTTCATTTGCATTGTCCTTTTGACTTGTTGACTCCTTGTTTTGAATTGTATTTTCATTTTGATGGGCTTTTTCTTCTTGTGTGTTTTGTGATGAACCTTGAAACAATGAGAGAAAACTTTGAACAAATGACGGTGATTTAGAAAGTTTTGCACTTTTATTTTGATGTTTTGTTTCTTTACCAATACTATCAATCACATCTTCTTGTGAATTTTTAGGCACTTTTACTTTTGTACTTTGAATTTCTAATGATGCATTTGTTGACTTTTCAATACTGTCTCCCTTTACTTCATTTTGACTTGTGTTTTCAAGTGATTGTTCATTTGGTGAATTTTGAAACGATGACAAAATTTTATTGATAAGTAATGGCGCTTCATTTGATTCTTGTGATTGCCCTTGAACTTTGCTATCATCTATTATTGTTTTTTGGGTGGATGAAAACTCTTTATCAATTAATGCACTAGGTTGCAAAGATTCTTGAACTTGAGAAATGTGTGAGGGTTTTACTTTAGCAGTTGATTGATTTATGTTTTGTAATTTTTGTTGTTCATTACTTATAGAGTTTTCACCCCAAATTATATGATCATGGTGGGGATGTTGTTTTCCAAGGTGGTGTAGTATTGAATGAATAGGATGGTTTGCCAAAGAATGATTATTATTAGATTCATTTTCACCCAAATTGATATGTTTGTGTTGAGAATGTTGTTCTTCGGATAGATGTAAAGTTGAATGAATGGGGTCATTTATCAAAGAAAGATTATTATTATTATTATATTCATTTTCAAGGTTTGATTCATATGTATTATTTGTTTTATTGAATCTTTCATCGTTAGGGACAATTAAAGTTGTCGTTTGTACTTGTTTTAATGATGAATTTGGATCCCAATGTATATGACTAATTCTAGAGTTCATATTATGAGATTGATTCTCTAATATATCATTTGGTGCATCTTCATTGTGTATATATACACATTCATGTGAATTTATATTAATTTCTTCATCTTTTGGGTCTATAAATAACGATTCATTTTTTGATTCAAAGGTATTCTCATGGATTGCCAATTGTGATGGAGATGACCACCTTGAATTACGACCAAAATTACCATTCTTATTAGAAGTATTTACTACAAAACTCCTTTTTTTAGAGGCATTATTTGGAATTTCATAATCAAACTCTTCTTCATCATCATATCCACAAGCATCAATTTTTGATTGATTATAAGAGTGTTTAGGTGTTTTGTAGTAAACCTTCCCTTTTTTTTCATCTTGAGTAGTATGATGGAAATACACTTTAGAATGTGTTTGATCCCTGGTTTGATCATCAATGTTGCTTATTTTGTTTTGTTGAATGATAGGTTCATGTTTTACTGGTGAATCATTAAATGATGAATGTTCTTGTATTTCATTCATATTATTAGGCACATTATCAAATTTTGGCATTTGATCAAATGTTTTTAAGTTTGTTGATAGTTGATCATTGTTCTCAGTTTGTAAAGACTCTGCATTCACATGAGAAGGATAACGATCATTATAGAAGATCTCATTATCTAATATTGGGTGGTTTAGACTCCAATTTGTTTTGTTTACTTTGATATTTTGTTTATAAGAGTTAGGTCTTGACATAGGTATTTTTTCTTCAAAGTCTATTTCTACTATGACTTTCTTTTCAATGAAAATTTTTTTAGGTGCAATATACAAATACATAGTTGCTTGATCATTTTCTAATGATAATTCTTTTTTTTTTTTAGGATAGTTTTTTAACAATCCTTCTACATAGTGATAAGGTACAATGTAAGAAAATTCTTGTGATGTACGTTGTTGATATGTTTGTAAAGGTATGGTGTGGTGTTCATCATTCAATTCTTCTAATGGTTCAATTGAAGAACTTTCACCATTTTCTAAACCACTACTATCATTTATATGTTGGCCATTTGAAATAGATTCATGAAAATGATATGATTGTTGGATTTGCATGTCTAAATCATCATTGTGTTGATGATCCACAAGTGGTCTTAAGATTGGATGTGGATCATCATCATTTGTATCATATGTCCAATATTGTGTATTTTTAATTGTATTGGTGTTTTCCCAATTCTTATCAACTCTAGATTGTTCTTCATGATGTTCATTATTAGAAGAATGTTTTTCATGAACAATACTATCTTGAAATCTCGGATGTATAGAATTTCTATCATATCTTAATGGTTCAAGAGGGGAGTGTTCTATTCGAAAGTGTTCTTCAGGATTTGATCTCAATTCATGTATTTCAGCAGCCACTAGTTGAATATCTCGAGTTTTTCTAGCAAGTTCTTCCTTTATGCATGGGTACCAAATTAAAATATTGTTGATACTAGCATATTTTATAATCATTAAATTTTTTTTAAATTGTCATTTAATTAACCAATGTATTATGCAAACTAAATAATATTACATTCTTCTTTGTGCATTAATGAATTTATGCAATACATCAATAACTTTTCTTTCAAAATTACAACTAAAGAATGGGAGTAATTGAAATAATTTATTTTAATCAATGATGTATTAATTAAAAGTATTAAAAATCAAAAGATATACATTTCAAATGAAATTCATATCAACAAGTTTTGATAAATTTTTAGAATTATTTTTAAATGTTGTAGAATAAGCTATAACATTTGTAAATTGCATACTTGTTGTTTGGTGTTTGTATCCACCAATAGCCCCAACATTTGATATGCCACTTGTCCACAACTAGATATTTTATGAAGCAAAAATTTCATTGCATGCCTTTCACCCAATGTTTTATCATAATATACACATTGTAGCTGTTAAGTTACAAAAAAACTAGCTACTTCAAAATTTGAAAGTAAACTTCATTTTTTTATTTAAAATATATTTTCAAACAAACTTGAACTTAAAAATGATTGATTACTTGATAAAAAATATTGGTAATCAAAAAATTCAAAAACAAATGTATTGAAATACATATTATGAATTGGTAAGAATGACAGTGAGAAGAGCTTCACATATTAAAAATATTAATATTTTTACATGATTTTGATGCATTTGGTACATTATCTAAAACTATATTTACAATTATCATACATACAAATCATTTTTAAAATGTACATAAAATGAAATAAAAAAAATTCAAGTAGTAGTAAATAAATTCTTAAAAGAAAGAAAAACATACATGGAAGACTTGCCATTTTGGAGTCTGGACCAACAAATACAAAGGAGTAATCGCTTTCCACATGTTGGTGGCAAAAATAAGTGTGTACTTGATCTAACCACTCCTCTACATTCATTCCCAACTCACTTGCTTCATGTAGTACGAACTCTTGTGTGGCTACATAAAAAATGAACTTTTTCATCAAAAAAACCCATGAATTTTTAACATTATTTATTGATGGATGCACTATAATAAATTATAAAAATACATATTAAATAATATATAAAATCTAATGAATAAAAATAAAACTATAGAGTACAATTTTCTTAGAAATGAGTTTTCAATTACCATTAAAGTTCCAAGTGTCTTCACCATCCAATACACACATTATAAAGTGTGTTGGATACCAAGTACCTTTTACATAAACAATTTCTTTTTCATGTCCTCTATATAGCAATTCTATCTTTGCATAAGTCTCATTTTCTCTTGATAATAATGTAGTCAATGCATTCTCTCTCTCCAATATATCTTGTTGAAATAAACCTTGTTCCATTATATTATTTTTTCTGAAAGTATTTATTTTCCACAATGAAAATATATTATAACACACATTATGGTTTTTAACTCAAAAGTTACACAATATTCAATACAAATCACTTAAATTGTTACAAAATTTAGAAAAAAAATAGGATATAGATATACTTATTGAAATTGAAATAATAAATTGAAGTTTCATCAACCAACTTTATTCAAAGTCAAAATATTAAAACCTCAAAGTTACCAAAAAAATTGTATTCTTTTGCTATACTAATAACAATGTTCTAACCAATGTTGTTGAAATAAAAGATGTATCTTCTTTAAGATTGTTGTGATTACAAATTAATAGATTTTTTAACTCCTTAGAATTTCTATAATAATGTTGATTATTTCATTGGTATAGGATTTTGAGCTTAGTAACAATCTGAAATATCATGAGTACATGCTTAAAAATTAAATTTGAAAATTCATTCTAAATTTTTTTAAACAAATATTTGTTAGAAAATCTTGGAAGACAACATTATGATTAATAAAATTTAAAGAAAAATTCTTAACTTCATTTAAATAAATATTTCTAAATAATAAAATGAATCCTCTTTGTAAAAGAATTGTAGTTAAAAAAGCAAAAAATTTGGTTACATCTATTAAATGTCTAAATGACTAAAATGAATTAGGAGATTTAATCCTAGTTCAAACAGATTAAATGTACCTAAGGTATTGAAATTTAATCCAATTAATCTAAATATGTTCTATATACAAAGGTGAAACATTGAATAATTTCAATTTAATCCAATTAATCTAAATATGTTCTATATACAAAGGTGAAACATTGAATAATTTCAATTTAATCCAATTAATCTAAATATGTTCTATATACAAAGGTGAAACATTGAATAATTTCAATTAAAAAAATATAAAACTTCGTATAAAATTTGAATTTGAAGTTTAAAATTAATTAAATATTATTCTTTAGAATTTATAAGGTTTATGGCAATTTGAAATTTCCAATATTTAGTTGTAATATTTAAAATACAAAATTTTCTTTTTTGAATTTATAGATATTACATTTCAATATTTTTATTGCAAATGAAAGTTTCAAATTTCCACAATGTGTACTAAATTCTCATGGATTTTTTAATTTTTTAATTTTATATTTTAAAATGCAGGTAATATTATAAGAAAATTTCATAAAATTTGAAATAATATATAAAAAGTTTATAAATTAACCATTTATTGTATTGATACAAATAAATAGTTAATATCAATTTTATAAGCAAAGTTGAAGAATATGCTAAAGAGAATTTGATTTTTATTTGTTATTGTACTATGTATCAAAATTATCACTTATTTTGCAAGGTAAGATAAGACTATGCTCTTGTGTATTTAATTCAGGTAAAAAAAAATAATATCAGAGTACTTTTATCAATGAGTAATGAATTAAAATTCAATAGTACTATATCAATTTTGAATAAGCCATTAAAAATATAGAAAAACAAACAAAAAAGCTAGTTTTGTTAATAAATTTATTGCTATAAAAATCAAGGTGAACTATTCAAATGATTGAAATTTTATTTACATGTGATTGAATTAATAAGGTCATTTTTATATTTTTGTGAGAAGGTTAACATTTATTATTATACTTATAAATTCAATCAATTATTGAAGAAACTTGAATTCTAAATTAGACTCATGCTTATAATATTTTAGGGCTAAACCTAAACCTTTGAAAAACCTTCGAAATAAAATTTTGAATATTCTATTCTAGAGTCAAATTTGTTAAAAAGATTATTCAAAATATCATTAAATATGGCATCTAATGAAATTTTCAAAAATTATAACTTGGTATAGTTGAATAGTATAAAAAAATATTATTAAAAATAATCTTAATCTTCCCCCTAACCATGAAGTTAAAGTCATGAATTCTAGTAAAGTGACAAGTATTGGTACAACAGTGAGTATCAATAAAGTTGTGAGTATTACTAAAGGTCACAAAATATTCTAAACCATTCTAAAGGTAACAAAATATTCCAAACCTTCTAAAATGAATGTCCATATATTTTTTAATCAAGTTAACCAAAAGATAATCAACCAAAAAAGAAATGATTTTGTATGCAGTTTAATGAATATGACCATGACATATTATATATGATATATTTTGATAGAAAATAGAAAATATTTTGATGATAATCATTTTTCACTTTAGAACTAAATTATATATTTAAAAAAAATTATATACAATTAAGCAACAACATTTTTCATATTAATAGATGCAATGCTTGCAACCAATAAAGTGAGTTTGTAATAACAACATACATAGAATGTTCAAACCCTTTAAGAGGCAAAAAAACAAACATAAAGTTAAACCTTGAATGATTGAGAAATAAAATGTTGACTTTTATGTACAATGAATTAAATATGATTATGTATAAATATATATAAATATATATTTATGTTGATTTCAAGAACAAATGGAAGAATAATTTCAATTTAATAGTCGAAATGACAAACTACTAGAAGTAATTTATATGTTTTCAAAAAATCAATTTTTTTGAACTACAAAATATTGGAAATGTGCTTTACTACAAAAATTTGTAAATCTTAACATTTGCTCTTATGATATTAAACAAAGTAATAAATATATATGTAGTATGATATTTACATCCGAAGTTTGTCAAAGGTAAGAAATAGAATGATATGCTCAATGATTTTGATTTTATTTGAGACAATATGCTTGTAGTCTTATATTAAAACATATATAATTTAGTAATGAAAGTTATGATTATGATCAACAAAGGCAAAGGACAATCACATATTTCAATCTCTTGTATTAGTTTCTTAGAAAGAAAGGTTAAATTTAATTTTTGCATTTGATTAGACATTTAAAAAAAAAGAAATGAATATAAGTGTATAAAAATGTTAGAAAGCTACTTAAGAGGCTTTGTTTTACATAAAATAATAATTTTACAATTAGAAAACCACCTATTGCACATAATCAAAACTTTACCACTTGTGAATTTTTCTATTGTACCAAATAATTATTAAGAAATGTTTTAAGTTTCTTAATTTCAAAAATTTGATCAAATCTTTTTTCTATAATAACAACAATTGAGACTCAACTTGCAACTATTAATGTATATTTAAAATAAAAGATGTTAAGATGACCAATTGGCTTCTATATCTTGACGTGCAAGCTACTTCTATTGTACACTAGCAAGTCTTAGATGCCATGCTTCTAGATTTTTTTAATCAAATGAATATGGAAACCCACATTTACATACTTACATATATGGTTGAGAAAGTGATGAAGTAATGCAATTTCAAATCTCAAGTTGCAACTTCAATTGGTACTAATTCTAAAGAATTTATTTAAATTGGGTTCAATTAAAGCCAATAGTGTAGCCATTAAAGGAGTCATGCATTTTTACAAATTAGAAAACACACATGATTTATTTACTAGATAAATAGATCACAAGTATGTTTTCTACTCATGTTGCTATTTACAACAAGAACAATATGAAGTGACTTACCTTCCACTAAAAAAAGGTGGTTGGTTGATATAGATCAATTGAAAAAAGCTAGCCATTTGCCTTGACATTAAAATTGTTTTTATTCTTATAGTAAATGATGAGATTGAAGTAATCCAATCTATTTGTGAACTTTGTAAACTTTGTTGGAAAAAAATATTTCTTTGTATATTGATGCAACTTAAGCCTTTGAAAAAACAACTCTTATAATAATGTTAATAATTTGAAAGTTGACTTTCAAATGTCTTCAAGTGGCCGTAAAATCTATGGCCCTAAAGTAATTGGGGCCCTATACATGCATTGTAGGCTATAGGTTAGAATAGAACCTCAAATGAATGGAGGAGGTTAAAAAAGAAATATCTGCAATTACATGTTCCTCTTGTTGTTGGTGTAGAAGCTATGTATATAATTGTTAATTCTTGAATGCCCAATCAACCATTTTATAGTGGCTATCCAACTTAAAGAAACATTTTGAGGCAAAAAAATACTTTCTTTCCAAAATTTGTATTTTTTTGTGCAAACTAGATTGGATTGTCTTTCAAGTTTTATATTCAAATTTAAATGAATATGGTTAAACAAAAATTACAAGGAAAATAGTTCAAAGTTTAGAATTTGCCTAATTTTTGAAAATTTACTATTTGGAAAAAGTGTTGATGTTCTCATTACTAAATCTTATAACTTTTTTTACAAATCAATAGAAACCTCAATTTTGACCAATAAAAAAATCAAATGCTAAATATAGAAATTGTATTTCTGATGAATTTTTTAAGTTAAACCTTCAAAATTCTTTAGAAGAGAATTTAAAATTGTTTCTATAAATACTTTCTACTTTTTGTGCTTTACATTATCTTCTTTGATATAAACTTCAAAAAACATTATAGAACCTATACTTTATAATACATTTGTGTTTGTCTAAAACCTTTGTAACTTTAGGGATTAAGGAAGAAATGACATCATTAGAGGATTATTGGAGTCAAAGAAGGCCACTTCAAGTAGGTGCATTATGAACTTCCTTCCCCTGTAGTTATAGGGAACGGTTGTTCCCGACAAAAGAAAATTTAAAAACAAAAACAAAATCAAAATCTTGAAATGAAGAAAAAAACTGAAAAAAAAATTCATTTTTAAAAAAAGAAAATATTTTTTTCAGACGTAGCAGTCACTGTGCCACATCAATGAGCTGCCATGGCCCCCTACGGGGCTGTTCCCATAGTTTGGGAATCCACAGTCCTCCCGGGGGTGAAAAACTATTCTAATGATAATGAGAAGTACATAGGCAAAGTAACCAAGTGGAAAATGTCTTCAAAAAGGTCTTTCTTCCTAATTGAAAGGTACTGCAATAAATGACAGTATAAAGCATTAATATGTTGGTAAATAAACATTCTTTTTACATATGCTAAGGGTGGAAGCCTACTTATGTATGTATTTTAAAAAAGTAGCCTTCTTTTGTGAGAATGCATGTACAACTGCAAGTTTAGAACCATCTAGTGTTTTTCAAGAAGGTATTGATTTAAAGACCATTAAGAATATCCAATACTATATGAGTAAAAACCTTCTAAACTTCCTATTTCAACTAAAGTTAAATGAATTTCAAAATCCAAGATTTTTAATTTTACCAGTGATTGTCCATATATATAACAAATATTAGAATTCAAAATATACACTAAGATTGCTTTCTATATGTTCATATAAAAAAATCTCTACATTAATAAATTAACATCAAAATGATGCCAAAAGGATACTATGTATAGATGTGATAAAGAAATATGACTTTATCATATTTTGCAAATAATTAAAAAATGATTGAATGTATAAGCTTTCATTATAGTAATTTCATAACATCAAAACAATAGTTGTTTACATTCTCATTGTTTTATTTGAGTATAAGAAGTTGGTATATAGGAATCTTAATATAGAGTGTACAACTACAAAAAATTCTTATTAAATATTCATTAAAATTTTATTTCATTTGAATTTTTTTTCTATTTGAAGTCATTGTCTAAAATCGCCCACATGTATAAAATATTCTTTTGGTTAATTTGAATTTTAAATCTAAATATTATAAATAATCAAAATTTAATAAATAAAGATGTAACTATTAAGTTAATTTTCAATGCATCCTAAACAAATGTAAGATTTAAATATTTTTCATAAGATTTTTTTTAGATTGTAAACTTTATTTTGTAAATATTCAAAACATTTAAGCTATCACAAATTCATATGATATTTTCAATGTACTTAGTTCTTGAAAGGACATTGCAAATACAAAATTAAATACCTAATGCACCAAGAAAAAATCAAAATATTACAATAATGTCAAATTTAAATTATTTGAATTAGGAAAATTTTCAAGATCATTACATTTTTTAAAAGAAATTTTGACTTCAAAGGGCTCTTAAATGTACTTAGTATGCAGTAAATACATTTTGAAAATATCTTCTTTTTTGAAAATTCACAAAAAAACAAATCTTACATCAAAATTTATCATTAAATTCTTCAATGGATTTCCTTATTTATTGTTAAAAAATGAAATACTAATTTTGTCATCTTATTTGGGAAAAAATTTGAAAAAATTTGAATTGAGAAGCCTCTTTAGGGCCTTTAGGTCTACAAAGTTGAAATTGCTAGAAGTGTAAAAAAGAATTAACCAAATTCATTGAAGCCTTCAGCCTTTTTCTACCTATGCCAATGAAATTCCTTTGTTTTCTTGGTGGAAATGCATATAGAATGCATATAGGTTAGACAAATCATCCAATCTTGATCATCCATCATCACTCGTTTACTATATTACCTATCCAAATATATTTACAAATCTCATCTTTCTTCAAGATACTTTAAATTTTGTAGATTTTACTCCTTTTTTCTCTTATTTCCTAGTGTAAAAAGGAGTTGAACCAAAAAAATTGTCCTCTAAATTGTTGGTCATGTAGAAAGCATTTGTTCTTATATATCCACTAAATGACATGGCACTAGCATCCACTAAGTAGATAAAGAAGGAGACGGATCAAAGGATCTAAATTGATGTGGAAGTGCCATTTGTACTAAACATTCATCAACAATCCAGTTAGTCACTACCCTAAGTCCATCTCTTGGTTGCTCTCTCTTTGACTTGCCAAAGCTTTCATTAGAGGAGATTCACCTAGTTTGAAGGGCTAAGAGTTCCCCGGGGTTTTCAACCTGTTGGAACTCACAACACCTGCTACCTAACATGACAAAACGACTGCCACTAAATTTTTTAAATATTTTTTTCAACTTTTTTTTTTCATTTAAAAACTTTGATTTAAATTTTTTTTTGAGAGCCTAGCATTCTTTAACTACAAGAGGAACTATAGGGGAACAAGCCCTAAAATGGCCTCCCTTCTCCCCAAAACTCTTCTAATGCCAAATTTGGTTTAGATTGAGATATCCAATAGTAGTGGATGAAACCCTTAGTCCACTTCTTTGTTTGCTTTGGTGAAGAGAGAAATTACTATATCATCATGGATTTTGTTTGTTTGGTGCATGACTTCACACTAGGAATTGGTCATCTCGTAGAATTGTATTCGTGAAAGCTTCTTTGTAGTTGCATTAATCTTCTATAGAAGCTCCTTCACCACCCTTTTCTTTCTGAACAAATCCATTTTGTCCACTAGACCAAATTTGGGATTACCTCCCAACTTATTTCCAACTTGTCCACTACAACTATGACTTCATCTTGAGTTTTGGTGAAAGTAGGTGATGATAGGGCACTACTTCAAGTAAATATATGTCCGTTTTGGTGTAAATGGTCTAGTGGCCAAAATACAATCTTTGACCAATAAAATTGCTTTGAATCTTGTTTAGTGGCACCAAATGTTTTAGTTCGAATTGGGTGACCAATTTTTTAGATTTGACATGTGAAAAGAGGATTCAAAGATTTCAAATCACTTGTACAGCGTTAACACTCTCATGATCAAACATTATAATCTTTCAATTTGGAAGTGATATTGTTGTATATTCTTTTCCTATGTGATCTCTAACATATGCAATTTGAATATGTATGGTTACAGTTTTTTTTTAAATTGATACAACTTATCAAAATGTTGGCTTTTTGTTCAATTTAGAGCAAATTTTTAGAACCTCAAAAAAAGCATTGGGCATTGCATTTTAGGGGTTAAGCTTATCCCCATGAACGAGCACTTGGGAGTTTGGCTTGTGAGCTCTCGAACTTCCCAGCAATTTTGGGACAATTTTGGGACAATTTTGGGGCACAATTGTTGGCAGCCATGGCGTCGCTCTCTAGCGTCTTCAGAGGTCTCTCCCTGTCCTCCAGCGCTGCGTTGTCCATTTTTGCGGGTGATTCTAGGTTTTCCACTGCAACTGCGGAATCGGCTTCCGTTTCCTCACCTGGGCTTGTTATCGAAGCTGCGCATAAGAAGGGGTCTGGGAGTACCAAGAATGGCCGTGACTCCAAGCCGAAGATGCTCGGTGTGAAGATTTATGGGGACCAGGCCGCGCAGCCCGGGGCTATCATTGTGCGCCAACGGGGTACTAAGGTGAGTACATTGCCCGTGCTGTGAATTTTGGTGTGGAAGCATTTGTGACGGAGGATAAAATTTGATAGTTTCGTGTCTGCAGTTCCACCCTGGTAAGAACGTCGGAATTGGACGGGATTACACTATCTTTTCGCTGATCGACGGGCTTGTGAAATTTGAGAAATTCGGACCCGACAGGAAGAAGGTGCGTGCTATTTCTTACAAATTGCGTTCTCATTCTCGTTTATCTTGCTAATTTGAAATCCATCATGATTTCTCTTATCAGAATTCGGAGGACAGTAGATGCAATGCAGAATGCTTGAAGATAGTATATTATCACGGTTGTCCAGTTTTGCAACAAATCTTAGCTATCGTGTTGGTAGGTTTTGAACCCCTGGTGCATCTAACCTGGTGCATTCGGTCCTAGGCTAAGGGAAAACGGATATTCTCGTTCTCCGGTTTCTAATTCATTACCACCTAGAACCCTTTATTTTGTTATCATTTTTCAGTCTTTGTGTATGTACTTACAGCTTAGATTCTGAAACCGAATTGAAAGAAAGCAGTGTTAAGGCAATAAAAAACGCAATTGAAAATTTTGAGAACAAGAATATTTCGTTTTCCAGACACTCAGATTTGGTCATATCTCACTCATATTGGCGAATTTTGTCAATCGGAATTGACTTACCGCTGCTTTGCAAACTTGCAGATTAGCGTGTATCCAGTGACCGAAGTGAAGGTGGAAAACCCTAACAGCAGGCGTGTAAGGCGGCGAGAGTTTTACAGGGAGCGTCGTGAGCGTCGCAGGGCTTACCAGGAAGGCACCGAAATATTTGAGCCTAGCTTGGCCGTGGCTTCTGCTGAGAGTGTGGACGAGTCCCAGGAGAAGGCTCTTTGCTAGTTATGTTTCCTGCATGATCAGAGCATCATTCTTTTTCTTTCAGTTTACGAAGCTAAATTTGATTATTAGTCCCTTCGATCTCAAGAGTAGCCAACAGTCGCTATGATCATCTGTACACCAACCCCAGAGCAGAGACTCTCATTTTTATCTACGACGAAAAAATTACATGAAATTCACAGACCGCCAGTTTCTTAGGTTTGTTCACCATGATTTTTGCAGCATTCATTTGGGAATTTGCATCAAGCATGAGCGGAATGAAACACAACATGTATGCAATCTCTGTTTGAGAGTCTAATTGTGACAATACTTCCTTTTTTGTGCTAGCCATGCCAAGTAACCAACACAGAATTATCATCGCTTAATCAATTTTTACTGCAAGTTGTATATATACACGCAGTCTCTACCAGTTTTTATAAATATGTGAATCGTGCTAGCTGTTTAATTTAGTTCTGTTTACTTTCTTACTCTAGTCCTCTCCAATTATGAGGCCTTGCTGTATGAATGAAGAATTCTCCTGTATTCCATAGCAATTTGGGTGATGAAAAATCCTTGAATGGAATGGTAGACTAGAAATGCTCTCCTGAGGACGTGTCAAGCTTGTTTTCTGCGAGTTATACAAGGATTCCTACAGGGATTTGCTTCGCTGAAATCACATTACTTCCTCTGAGCTAGATGAAGATATGGAACATTTCAAGCTGCTTTTGTAACTGGTAGTAGCTGTTGAATGGGCTGAGGATGGTGAACCTGATTCAACCACACTCGAATTTAGAAAAGTGGTTCAGATGCAGAAATACATGCCCATGGTTATGTCGGAACTGATCAAATTTCATCTGGATCAGAACCGTTGTGGTCGCTCTTTTGATTTCGACAAATCGAAGTCTTCTGGTATGCGTAAGGCACTCCCAGGAAATTCCCCGTTCATTTCCTGGGAGGCTTGTGCAGCGTAATGCCCGATTGCGCGGGTTTTCTTGCGTAACAGGCATTACGGATTACTCATCCAACTTTGATTTTTCATCCTTCTCCTCATGATTTACGTCGGGCAATGAATTGTTGGGCGCTTTGGGAAATAACAGGCCTCCTTGTCGGGCTCAGCCCTCCTCGTTGGCCCATTATTTCCCAGAACACCCTCCTCCTTGGCTATTACCCTATATGAAAGCAAGTAGAATCTCCATTGCTAATTCAATGAACTGTTTGTAGAAATTGCATTTTTGTTAGGGTTTTAATTTCTTATGGCATTTAGGTGGTGGTAAAAATTACTTTTGAAACTCTCTTTGTGGTTCAAAGTTGCAAAGGTGGGACTGAAAACTCATCAAAGTGTTATTTGGTCCTATTATTTTGGTTGCATTGTATCAATCAAAATTACATTCAAATCTGTTGTTCAATTCTTTTAACTTGAACAATGAAATTGTTTTGAATTTAATAAAAAAAAATCATGTTAATAAAGTCAACTACCATGATATTAGGCCCAACTACCATGTGGTAGGTGTGTCACACTAACACACCTCACTACATGGCAAAATTGCCATGCAAGCAAGTATTACCAAGCCGGTAGTCCATCTGAGCAAACCCTACCACGTAGGTAGTCCTATCCACATGTGCAAAAGGCCTTCAAGGGGAATTGAATCCAAGACCTTGGGATTGGAGATAAAACTTAACCATTGACTAATGAAATTGCAAATAGTTTTGTCTACTTCTTGTGAATGTCTATGTACAAACCAATCTTGGTCCAAAACAGAACATCTCATAGTAGTGGATAAAACCCTTAGTTCACTACTTTGTTTGCCTTGGTGTAGGAAAAAATTGCTATGTCATCATGGATTTTGCCTATATGGTGTATGACTTCACACTAGGTATTGGATGCCAAGTGGAATTATATTTGTTGTGAAAACTCCTTTATAGTTGCAATATTCTTCTATGGATGCTCCTTAACAAATCCTTTCTTCAAGGGGGTTTGTTTTTGTTTTTGGAGAAGTATTGAAGTGGCAACATATAAGAAAATGATGTAGCCAAATATTTTAGTATTCATTTATATTTTGAATAGAACCATCTTTCTGTTCACATTATTATTTGGATGGATTTCATTTAAAATTGGAAATTTCATTCAAATTCTTTTTAAAAATTGAAACATTTTGGCATTTTCACCCAATTTTTCGTCAAATTTTTCTTGTAGGCTTAGTGCTCCCTCTTTTTATTTTTGGTGGTTTTAGGTATTTAAATGCCTAACCAAAAAATCATACTTTCTTCTTGAATAAACCCATTTTATCCACTAAATAGAATTTGGAATTACCTCCCAACTTATTCCAAATTTGGCTGCTATAACTATGATTTCATCTTGAATTTTGGTGGGAGTGGGTGAAGACATGACGCTACTTCAAGTGAACGTCCGTTTTGGTGTGAGTGCTCTACTGGCTCTTTGGCCAATGAAATTGCTTTGAATCTTGTCCAGTGGCCTCTGAACCAGTTACGAAGGATTTGGGTTTTCAAGGTTTTGGGCTTTTACTAAGGTTTTGCGTTTTCAAGGTTTTGGGTTTTGCGTTCCCCCTTCCAATTGTCAGTTGCTGCGATTGCACAAACGGCAATTATTGCTTGATCACTCATGGCGCAGCTGCATCTTCGTCTTCTGCATTCTCGTTCTCTTGTACAATTTCAGTTCATGGCGCGCCAGTGACGCACGCCCACCCCAACTATGGCGAATCGCCTCGCACAAATGTTGCCTCGTATGCCCCGCCCCCCCATCATTCTTGTACACCCTTCTACGCTGTGTGAATCTCATGTTTTCGTAACCTCGGGTGGTTTTGATTAGGACGTCGTATGGAGTTTTTTCTCTTTCTTTCTGTCTAATTTAATTTTGGTTACAATGAACACAGCTATTGTAATGTAATGTGATGTTCTTTATTGATTGATGCTGGTGATAGAAAAATTTGAAATTATGCTTTTTCATAACATGATCAATGAAATTGGTATCAAATGGGAACAATTATTTCGTCATTGAGGGAGTAATTGACTTCTCTTCGCTTTCTTCCATCGAGCTCGTGTCTGCGTTGGTGGCGGGGAGTCTGTGAGATTGCAATGGATTGACTCATGCGACCGTGGATTGTTGTAGAGCGAGAAATTTGGTCACGACTGCGGGGGAGGTGGCCAGGCGCCGTGGGATGCAACTTGAGCTGGTTTTCCACTCCAACACAGGCGTCACAGGATGTTCGTGGGGCTCGTGCCATCGACAGGGGTACCCGTCTTACTGCATTGTGCATTTTGTACATATTATTCCGGGAAGTTGCCCTAATTTACTCCCTTGAATCTCCTACCTCTGTCTCAAACTCTCAATCGCCTATAGAACTAAAATGGAGAATTTCTCAAATGTGATGATACCCAAGATATGTACCTGTAGAAGAGTTGGAAAGCTAAAGAGATCCGAGTTCTGATAACAGAAAATACTATGACGGAGCCTGTTGCATTACAACAACACCAAAAAGGTTACATTAAGCTGCAATGCTGCAAGGTTGCATGGAGGAAACGTGTGGATGTCATTAGGGTTTAGCAAGAAGAAATTCATGAATGGAAAACTCCACAGATGAGGACGTGACGAATGAAATCGGGACACAGGTTGCATTTAATAATTTTTTTGATGTAATCAACCAAATTGGTCATTTTAAAATCTTGAAACTTTGGTCCTCAGGGTTTAACAGTTTAGGGTTGACTGCAGAGGTGGAGAAAGCAGGCGCAGAGCCAGATTCGGAGCATGGGCAGATGACGTGGTTGACGAACTTGTTGCAGCCAGCAATGAAGCTCTGCAGACGAGCATTGCCCGCAGGCATGCACGTCCGACTCTTCTCATCATTGATGCCGCCTTATGCCCGTTTGCTCTCTGTGAGTGTCTTGCTCTGATTTTTGATTGTTATTCTTAAGTCAAGTTGCGTGGGCGTTGACCCCAGGTGCAATTAGTATAACGCTAATGCTCACCACTATATAAAACTCACTTGGATAAGGAGGTCTGTTCTTGACTTCAGGACATTTGAGACTGCACAGGTCGAAGCAATAAACGGAAGATAGAAAAAAAATTCTAAACTTTAACCCTGAAACGCCTGAGAGTACGTTGTGCGTCCTGTGGATGATTTCAGGGGAGGCCAAACGTTTTTCCATCCAAATTTTTTGGGTGGAAGTTGCTTTAACTCATTGTCAATAACTCATTGTCTATGTACGGCGCTAGATTTTCTCTTCTTAGTGATAGTTTTTTATTTTCCTACATAAGAAAATGACAAATCCACGGATCACTGTAGTATATTTTCAAAACTTTTGCTCCTTTCTTTTGATCTGAATTCTAGCCATAAAAATCATCTTTTTTGAAATTGAGACCAACTAATGAAATGAAGCAGATCGAGTCTAGTTTCTACTCCAATTTGGAATTTTGAAAATTTCCTAAAATTGAATATCTTATTGCAATTTGAAATTTGGGCCTATTATTATGGAGTGCTGATACTCTAGTTTTAGAATGACATGATAAAAAAAATTCATCATGATGCTCTACACTCTAATAAGCACTTATCAGGCAAAAAATTTAAACATATTTTGTATTTGATATGAATTTTATTCACTTTTTATTCAAACACTCTAATAAGCACTTATCAAGCAAAAAATTTAAACATATTTTGTATTTGATATGAATTTTGTTCACTTTTTATTCAAACACTCTAATAAGCACTTATTAGGCAAAAAATTTAAACATATTTTGTATTTGATATGAATTTTATTCACTTTTTATTCAAACATTTACAGTAATTTCAAATGTTGACTTTCTGAAACTCTTATGAATTATAGAAGATATGCGATTACATCTCTAAAAAATAAAACATAAAACATTTTGTTCATATGTAATTGCAAATTGGAAGCATACATAGAGAGGAACTTTGAAGTTTGAGAATGTGGTCATAGGTCCGTCCTTTCAGGGTTAATTGGTGCAAATAGCATTTTGCATTTGAGCTACCTTGTTTAGTTCAATATTGACTTTACACTTGTCCAAATAGCAAGAATGAGATTGATTTAGCATATAGAGATGGAGCTGACATGGCTTCTATGTGGCATTCTAAGAATGTTTGAGTTTCCCCTTGACCTCAGTGGAGATTTGCAACATTTTCTTGACCCTGAGGGGAAGTAAGACCACAGGGAATTTGCGTGTATGCCCTTGTCATTGCAAGGGGGATTCATCTGTATTCCTCTATCTCACTTCCCTCTGTGTGAAAGACTTTCCTGTGTGCTACGCCTGTAGGTAGATCATGATAAATGGAATATTCGATTTCCCTTTTTTCCGTGTTTCACTGACGATAAGGGCCCTGCTTCTGACATAAATGTATCTTAAAGACACCATGTATACGAGTGTTTCTTTACATTAGAATGCAGAATTATTTGAGTGAATCATGTGAGTATATTTGCGAAGAAGTTTATGAATGTTTAGTCTGAGAAGTGAAGCATTTCAAACATGTCTTGTTAAGATGTAGCTTTTATGATTTTCGCACCAGTTCTCTCCAATTTTGAGCGGCAAATGCGAATTTTTCTTTGTCAAACGGTTTTGTTTTCAAGCTTAATGTTGACTTTCTCAAACAAATTAAGAACATGGAATTTGATGCAAATCTATCAGAGAAAGATGCGGAACAGGCAAACACAGCCTCTCTGGTGGATATCGCGTCCAGTATCCTGAAGAGCACTTCTGGGATGCAGCTTCAGAAGTGGACCATTGCAGATCTCACGCTTGGTCTTTACTTCCTTTCTGTGCGTCATGCTTCTCAAATGGCGGGGGATACCTTTTGCGGTGACTTAGTTTCGTCGGATACATTTGTGAGTTTCTAATTTGTCTGCAACAAGTTCATCCTCTGTACATTAGAGACACATGTTTCTGGTTTGTTAAAGAAGTTGTGCAGAAGCGGCCTCTATAGTGTCTGCAGAGGAAAGGATAGGTTACTTGCTGGGTGTTTTGGCAAGGTGGGGTACTGATTTTGTAGCACGTTTTCCTATACCGTTGGATACTGAATGTTTCGCACAAGTAGAAATTATTGTTAGTGTTAAGATTGTTCATTTTAGGATTTAGTTCACCAGCATTCGTTTTTATTGCTAATGTCAGGTTGGAGATTTGATCTACTATGTTGAGCTGGCACGAGGTTCCTACCAAAAGGATGCGGCTGGACTGGCCCGTGTGAGCATGATCCAGGAGTCCAAAGTGGTGAAGTTTGAGGACACGTCGAATGTCATGCGCCCTGGATACTATATTGCTATAGATTCTCGCCATAAACTGGTGATATTGTGCATCCGTGGAACCCACACAGTGCACGATATTGTCACGGACCTTGCTTCTAGCAGTGAATGCGCCTCTATGGTGGATGGAGAATGTGTGCATTATGGCAGTGTAGAGGCTGCTCGTTGGTTCATGGAACACGAAATGAGCACTTTGAAAAATTGCCTGGAGGAGCATAAGGTACAATTCTCTATTTCAGTTATAATATCCTTTCCTAGGAGGATTTGAGGGCAACATTTTATGAACGTTCCAACAGCCACGGTTGGTATTTTGTGGTGCACGGAATCTGCTTTGGTCTTTTGGATTGAGTTGAAATGGCAACTCGGTTGGCATTGTCTCCAGGAAAGTCGATATATATGGGAGTGCGACTGAAATATATTCTTTAATGCAGAACCCCACCCCCTAGAGTTGTTCTAGAATACCTAATTCCATTACAATTGGTTGGGCTTGACGTTAGAAATCACCCTGAATGGCTTACAATTGGCACGGTTTAACACGGCTAAATTTTCTAGAATACCTCTGGGGAGTTTTGCTCTACTGTAGTGGTCATGGCTCGTTCATTACACTTCTGGCAACTACATGTATCATTTCCGGATCAGATTGGTTGTGTTCAGGAAAGATATCTATTGTCCTTATGAGGATATGCATTAATTCCACGTGCAGACGTAGGGTCATTTTTAATCGTAGTCCGTAGATCACATTGTTGCAAAAGGTTAATGACATTTAACCGTTAATGTGGTTTGTTGACTCCCTTCAGGGCTATGAACTTCGACTCGTGGGACACTCTCTGGGAGGCTCAACAGCAGCATTACTAGCCCTGATGTTAAAGAGAAGTGGAAGAGAGGATCTTGGAATTTCGCCTTCTTCCATTAGAGCTGTCACTATTGCATCTCCTCCTTGTGTTTCTAAGAAACTAGCATCAGAATGTGCAGATTATATCACCACATTGGTTTTACAGGTATCAGTTTGATTATTATTTTGACATTTCTGGAAAAATCTAACTCTGAATGAAAAGTTCTTGTTTGTTTGGCCGGCATATAATCATCTTATAGGAGATTTTCCGGTGCATAGTAAATTTCACGCAACAGTGCATAATTGTGTCAGTATTTCTATGATTTCAGGATGATGTCATTCCTAGAATGAACACAGCAGCATTGACTCGACTTCGCAATGAGATATTGGTCACAAATTGGTACGTCGACTAGCTCAATCTCAGGAAACTCTGAATCTGACATGCTTCAAGTTTTTGAGAGTTATGTGCCATCCCCGCTTTGAGAATTCCTTAAGGTATTTTTTTTTTTGGTTCATTAATGGCTGAAGGGTTTATTGATTCTAACTCAACACGAACCCTCGTCAGCGGTCTATCCATGCTGACTTCTATCCTTTAATCTTGTAAAGGTGAATCTCTTTACGTTTATTGTCAGGTTTAGCCAGTGGAAGATTTCCTCAGTTTCATGACACAGATTTCTCCCACAGGACTTTGCTGAAGGACGAAGATTCCAAGAGCATTGCAGAGCTGGTCGAGACGACGATCAAGAAATTCTCTTCTGTACAGGATGTGGCACGCCGATATGCATCGTTTGTTAGTCAAAGCTCTTCAAGTGATCCAGGTCAATCAGCTCTCTCCATCAATTTAATTTTATTCGGATCCTTGTCACTCCTTTTCTTCCTAAACGTTCAAGATAAGATTCGGCAAAAGTTAGTAGTTTGGTTGTCTACCAGTGCTGCGACAAGCGTTTTTCAATTGATGCATTGACCAAATTTGATGCTAACAAGTGCTATTTACTCTCAGCAGAAGGAGAAAAGCTGGAAAACAACGTCGAGGAAGTGGCCAAGAAATTACTGGAGAAGAAAGAGAAATCGGCTGAACCAGCCCTTTCCAAAGGAGGGTCCAAACCTCGAGAGCTTGAGAGCAAACCTGAAGAACAGCATCCAGAACTGTGGGTGCCAGGATTACTGCTGCTCATTTGTGGCGGACAGGCGCCCACGAATGAGGATGGCACCAAGTCCGCAGGCAGGGAGGGTCATGTCTTGCTGAAGGGACAAGACGGGACCCAGTTTGGTCGAATTGTGTTGTCCAGCACCATGCTGTCCGATCACAAATGCATTAGCATATATTATGCGCTTCGGGATGTCCTCAAGGGGCTGCCGAAAACTGGAGGTTCTGACAAACTGTCAATTTGAGGATCTTAATTGAAGATTTTGGTGCTTGCAGAGCCGCTTAACTCCCTTGTATCTAAATCAGGAATCCCGTTTCTTTTTCACGACCAACCTTGAACGCCTTTCAGGTGGGAGGTATCAGAAGTTTCATGAAGAAAGGCATGCTTTCGCCCGTAGTTGAGCTCCACCCATGCTCTCTACAATGTCAGACTTCAGAGTCCTTTTTCATGAAGGAGAAGAGTTTTCACAACTGCTGCTGAAATTCACCACCAGATAAGGGTGTTTTCGCTCTCCAAGGATTGCCACGGGAATGGCATTTCAACTTACGAATCTTGGACAGGTTCGGGTTTAGAGTAAGGAGGCGATTTGGAAAGGGTATGCGCTCGTTAAGAATTTTGAGGTTGAAGTGGAAAATTTGATTGTAAAAATCCAACAGTTATTTTTGGAAAAAACAAGCACTCCGTAAAAGTTGCCGCTTGTTTTTCAAAGCAAATGTTCTCAAATGATGCTTGGCCTTCAACAGCAAGGGTTGTTGTACATTATTTTCTCATACCATGTTTGATAGTCAAGCTGGGCTTAGATTCGATTTATATAAGGGAGGGAGGTAACAAGAGAGATTGGGTGTATCTCTAAAGATAATTTCACACATTATTGGAAGTTGAAATCCCACAAGCAAGATTGGATGAAAAGAATTTATACTTGGCTTCTCATGAATGAAAAGAAATTGTATGGCATCTCTCCAAATAATTCCATACACATTGTTTGCCTATTGAAGCCTTACAACAAAGATTGGATGAAAAGATATTATACAAGGCTTTTCATGAATGAAAAGAAGTCTTATGAAGATTTCATTGGTTTGCTACTTACATCAAATGATAGAGGTTCTTGGATAGTAGAATTGCAACATTATTGACTTATGTGGAGAAAAGACAAGTAGATGAATAGTTTTGTCTTTTCCTCCCCCACTTTCATTTCCCACTCCCATACTCTTGTTGTTCTCTATGTCTGAAGCAATCTAAAGTTCCACAAACATTAGAAATCTAGACAGTATATAATGGTAGTGGTATTTGAAAAACCTAGGTAGTAAAACCTCCATTACAATGCAATCAATGTTGAGTATTTGGTTCCTATTAGATCAAACACTTAGGCTACTTTACACTTTGGGCCAAACCAAGGAAATAGAAATCCATAAACAATTTTAGTGACCAAGAGTTTTAAGATGATCTTCTTTGGAATGATGTCAATGTTTAGAATTTTTTGTTTCTTATCTTGGATATTAATAAAAAAAAATTGTTCTTTATTGCCTTTTCTTACTATATGCTAAATTCTAATTTCAATGATCTTCTTATCAATCACTTAAAGGATTTATAATTTTAAACTTCCCTAGCGACTTGATGGTGATAGGTTCTATGTATGAAAAAACATGATACAAATATTGAAGGGCCAAATTAAGACATTTATATCTAATATTAAATTTTATTAGAAAAATATTTACAAATGCTAAAGATTTAAAAGTTCAACAAAAAAATTTCAATATGACACAATTTTTTTATGAAAGTTCCAAATTTTTCATCATCAATTTTTAAAAGTTTTTTTTTTCTAGAAATGCCCCATAGCACCCTTTTATTACAAGGACCCATTGAAATTACTAACAATAATGTCATATTTTGGGTATAAAATTTTCATCTAGGAATAGACTATATAAAATAATTACATGTAGACAAAATAATCCTAAACTAGCTACTCACTTACAATTGGGAAAACCCTGCCAACTATATATATACACTTGCAAAGCTAGATTACATCTCTATATTCAATGTCTAAACAACCCCAACCTCCAAAATTCATTCAAGCGAATAGACACCTACTTATAAAGAACAATTGTAGTACATGCCATATGTCTAGAAACACTATTAGATACCAATTTTCCTTTCACTTCAAATATTCATGTAAAAAAATAATTTTAAGATAATTTAAAAACAATTTTAAGATAACTTTAAAAGAATTTCACTTAGGTTTTTTTCTAAACCAATTAATACAAATTAACCAATTATGATTTTTGATAACAAAAAGAGGCCAAATTTCTTAAAGGGTCAAAAATAGGCTTAGTTACCTTAGTTTGAAAAAACTATGGCAATAGACAAATATTAAGAAAAATGGTGTAAAATTTCTACATGTTAGCAAATGTCAATGGTTGTTTAACCCTTATAGTTTCAAGGCTTTGAAAAAAAATTTAAAACAAGTCAAAATTGCCATTTCTATTGCAAAGAGCATAAAGAGTTAATTTTTTTCATATCAAATTGTAGGATCTTGTATTAGACTAGTATGAAAATGTGCAGAAGAAATTTTAGAAACTTTGACATTATAGAGTTTATATTGAATTGAGTGAATAGTCTATGAAATAAAATAAAAAACAACAACTTGATTTTCATTCTTCAAAAATTTTGTTGAGAAATAGATACAAAGTTGAAGGAAAAATTAAATCATTAGCCCATAAAGGACCAAGGTATCTTCTGTCAAAAAACACTTACAACTACCATTTGTGATGCAAGGTGAAAAAATTTCAAACTTTTTTTTCATATTTAACCTAAAATCTTGTAGTAGACAAGTATAGAAATGTATAGTAGAAATTCCAAAAACTTTGACTATGTGGATGGCAAGATATTTGCATTTAAAGTACTAAAATCAAATTTGTACCTTCCTTGACTAAATTTTTTGACTTTAAATCTTCTTAACTTGAAAAAATTTCTCTAAAAATTATGAATTATAATTATTTTATGGAGAGTTGATTTGAGAGTATAGGATTTTCTTTTAAAACACTCCATTTTCATTCTTTAAAAAATTATTAAATAGGTTTAAGATTGAACAAATAACTAAATCATTGATAGCTTTAAGATGGAATAGAAACACCATAATTCCAACAATGAGTTATTTCTAGCAATTAAAATTAACACCATCAAACAATTTTTTCTAAAAATTTGTAAAATTTTCATTAAAAAAAGAATCCTATAACTAAGTTATTTTTCCAAAAAAAATGTTTAGATTGCCTAAAAATCAAGATTGTCTATAACTTTTTGATAGCGAGTTTAAATGGAATGAAATAAATTTTTTAATGAAGACCAAAGTATTTTCTATGAATTTTTTTTAACATTATTTCAAGATTTTGTTGAATTTTTTTTTGTATAGCCTGCAAAATTTTTTTGAGTTTAGTATAGCATAACTTTTGCTCTTGGGCACCTATTGGAATGAATATTAGATTTTCAAAAATCTAATGTATTTTCCTATTGTCAAAAAAAGTTTCAAAAATGAAGTTAAAAATTGAGATCATTGGAACTTGCTTGAACCTTGTAGTGTCCCTGAAGGAGACATTGGATCCTCTGGGGGTTAATAGCTTTAATTGTAGATGAAATAAAAATTTACCAATCCTAGTGGTATGATTTTTTTAGCAAGCATATTGAATCTAGTAGAGCTTTTTTTTAAACATTGTCAAAATTGACTTTAAAAACAAATTCTATATCTTATTTTTCAACAAGTTGCTATGATTACCTAGAAAACAAAAAGCTCTATAACCTTCACATCACTAATACAAATGGAAAGAATCAAAATTGTAAATGTAAACAAAAATATAATTTATAAAAAAAATTAATTAATTAATTTTGATTTCACATTTTTTTGGATATTTTTTGTTGCCTAACAATTTCTATTTTGTGATTAAATTGGCATAATTTTTGGTGATATTGTAGGAAATAATTGAAATAAAAATTATATTTAAAAAAACAAACTTATTTTAGGTCTTATAAAAAGGATGAAAAAATCACAACAATAATTGAGACCATAAGAGTCTACCCTAAATCCATTTTGTTGCCCTTAAAGATAGTAGAACTTTAAGGTTAGATTTTGAAGACACTTCAAAATAGTAGTGATAATTCAAAAATGAATATTTCATGAATATGTGTAATCTAAACAAAAAAGTAGTATGAGCATTACTCATTTCACTTCTTAAAGTCATTCATGGGACATTAGATGAATAGACACTTCATATATTTCATAGAATTCATTGGAGTTCATCTCTCATTAGAAGATTTGGGGGGCTCTGAAAGTCCATTTCGGGCCTATTCCCCTACAATTGTTCCTTGCAGTATAGAGAACAACCTGTTGTCAAAAAATTATTTTTCAAAAAAAAATTTCCTTAAAATTCTTCAAATGCAAAACAAAGTTGAAAAAAAAATTTGGACAATGACATGACAAGGGCTTGGCCACATTAGACCGCTACACTGTCACTACACAGTCAAGTTCCCAATTCCCATAGAGTTTCTGTAGTTGATAACTTGCGGGCTCTTAGAGCCCTCAAATTTTTTCTAATGACTCTACATCAAGACCTTGCTTAAAACATTAGAATGCTATTGTGGTGCAAACGTAGAAAGGACCTTTGAATGACAATAATTGGAAACTGGTAAAACAAGGCAACAAATGCAGACAATCCAAAGTGGCAAAAAAGATGCAAATGTCAACTCACTTGTCCATTTACCATCAAGTAGGGGACGAATCCATGGCTAATACATGGTGGGCTTCAATTGGTTGTAGCTATGGGTTAGGCTACTTTAGCATTTCATTGCCACTCCAATGATTAAAGTTTATGGAGTTGTAGTGGACAGCAACTAAGTTGGGGCAAAAACCAAAGAGAGTTTGTTGGGGGTAAGAAACTTGAATTGGTACGAACTATAACATTTGGTTATCTTACACCACTTTACAAAGCTTGAAGTTATATTATTGGGTTGAGGTAAAGATACTCTACTCTAATTTAGGCAAATTTGTTTAAATTTGTCAGCAGTCAATACAAACTTGAGAATGTAATAATAGTAAGTTGGAGCAATAGCTAGAGAGAGTTAGCTAAGATAGAAAGCTTAGCCTTGCGCAAGTTGTTGCACTTATCATATAACTTTTTATTGGCTCGAGAACTAGGTCATGAAGTCATTGGGTTGGAATGGAGGTGTTTTAACATAACTTACATAGAATAGTGAAATTAGGTTGCTTTACCAATAAAAGTTACCTCATAACTCTTTGCTTGTCCTTGTTTAGGTGCATGTAACTCTTTCAATTAGACCTTGAAGTCAACCAATACACATGCCACACACAACTTGGGGTCTTGGGGTTGATGAAAATTACTGCATCCTTGTATAGTAACAATAAATATTTGTATAGTATAAAATGTCGAGAAAATAGCGAGGAGCAACCTAATTTCAATATTCAGTGAATGCAAATTTGTTTAAATTTGTCAACGGTCGACACTTACTAGAGAATGTAACAGCGGTGAGTCCGTCTCACCGACGTCTGTGCTGAAGTGGCGAAATGCCACGTCGGATATGGCGGGAAACGACACTCCCGCCATTTTCAGCCCACCACACACCCTTCTCCTTCCATGTCTGTCGAGCCGGGCGTTCGTCTCTAAGCAAGCACTCGCACAATCCTTTACTGCGTGGTTTTGCGATTCAGGGTTGGAATCAAGGACGGACGTTACAAAATTTTCTCTAGCCAAACCTTCTCCCGCGATCGCTCGTTCTCCTTGGTGGTGACTCACAGGACAATGGGCGGGCCGCACATGGACCTGTATGGCAACCCTCTGGGAGCCGTGCGCCTGCTCTTCGAAAAATCCTGCAAACAGGCTGCCTCCGCCAGGGACTTGACTCACTCGGATTGGGGCGTCCAACAACTCTTCCAACACGCGCTCTTGGCCAACAACGGACACCTCCAGGTACGCCACCTCGCCACTTGAAATTGAAATCGAAATCAAGGAAGTTGTGCGTCATTTCTTAAGCTAACTCGTTCTCTTGATCATCACACTTCAACATGCTAATTTTCATGTAGGTCGTCAAAGGTCCGATGTGTTTCCTCATATGCTTCATAGCTAAATTCACCATTTTCTACTTGATCCGAAAAGCGTAGAAATCTTTTTTCTGGTTGCCATACTTCAGGGATGTCAAACGCTACATTTGATCTGTGCTTCTTCAAAAATAGGCTAGTACAAATTACACTAGAAAATGGGTGATTAGTCGATCACATTGCGCCATTCTCAAGGTCTTGAACAATCTTTAATGAGGGAGATTTTGAAGAACGCATGAAGTAGTGTATACTGGGACATGGTTTGAGTATCTTTGTTTGTGTGAAGAAGATTCGTTTAGAGGATGGTTAAATCAAGAATGTTTTGTTTTGCCATGTGATCGATTGGAAGATGATCTCATGGATCGTCCCAGTTTGAACTCCTGTTTTTCTTAGAGCTGAGTTTGGATGATTCTGATGGGGATGTTGTTGTGCAGGTCCCGGAAATCAATTCGGGGCCATTGGATGCTATTCCTGTGAACTCGCTGGTTCGATTCCGTGGCATGGTGCAAGATATGTTCGACATTGAATATTACATCGGGGCGTACAAGGCAAGCACTTGGATAAACCCTAAACCTCAATCAAGTGGTTGATGATTATTCCGTTCAGCATTGGGGGCTGTTCTTGATGAATCACATAGCCTGTTTCGTAATTTGGAGTGGCTCAATTGTAAGCTTAAAATTTTGCAGGAACAAGGAGTATGGCACACAAGCAAGTACATGGATACTGCGGACGTGCCTCCGGGACCTGAAGCCGAACCTCAAATGTGGGACAGGCGTCTCCTTTACTGTGTGCCGGTATGTTTCATTTTCCTTTGTGGTCCTTTTTGCCATGGTTGTGAAACTTTTGATGAGCTGCTTAAGAAGATTATTTTTTTTCGGCACAGCGTCAGCATTGTGTATCCTACATTGCTAGTTTTTCTTATGGACGACCCGGAAGAGAAAACCCATCATTTTTAGTGTTTCGTCATATATTGCATTTGCTTGGGAGACCCTGCAGATGATGACCCCTCAATCCTGGCTGAGGGTGCTTATCATGGAGGTTCATAAATCACAAACCTAAATCTCAAACCTTAGGAAATGGAGCAAGTAAAGTTTCTGATAAGGCTGAAATGGCTGTGGGGCTATGAACAGTAGGCCGCCCCGCTTATGGTCTCATAAAAAAATTCACTAAATTCGGTTTCCCGGGGATTGATATATGGTCTTTATAATTCACTGAGGTCCTGTATACCTTGGATAGGGCCTCGTCGCCTCTTATACCCTATAGAATGCCGGGTGTGCATGGTGGGTCCTTTATAATACTTCTTTAGTTGTTTAATTGTTGGGACCATATTGGGGCGGTGGACAGATCCCCGGAGAGAATTCCTGGGTGCAGGAGCCACATACTACGCTATCGTCAGGAGCACCAAGCATGTCAACTGTAGCTCAGGGGGAAAAACGGCCTCGTGAATCCTCAAATGAGGGAGATTTTGATGAGGTGTGGCAAGAATTTAATGTGTATCTTGTGATATCTTGTGAACAGCAACTCATGTTCAAAGACATTTTCTTTACGAGCGTTATGTTATTTGTGTACGTTGCAGGCCATGGAAGCAGATGCGCAATTTGCTGATGATGCCGGCGACACCAAGCGTCAGGTACGTTTCTTATGTTCAACTGTTTAAAAATGCTCAGTCTTTTCTGTCTAGTTCTTTGATGTTATTTCAGAATCATATATACTGATCCAAGGGCCACTTTAGATTGTGCCGGTTGAAGCAACAAGCTTCAGAGAACATGCATTAATTATGAACCAACATCCTTTGCAAGTAGGGGTGATATAACAAGCTTAAAATAATCCGTTGCATTTAAGTAAACCTTTGATGCATTTGAGGTAACAAAGTCCAATCTACCTTCAGTATGTAGCTTGAATCCTTGTTTTCTCGAGTATTTTTAGCATGCCACATAGGAGCCATGAAAGCGTCAACTTGTCATGCTCATTCTTCTCACTTTAACGAGTGTAATGTTGACATCGAACGATATAAGGTAAACTGAGTAACCACTGATATTTGCATCAATCAACATGCAGGATTTCTCGTTTTCTCTTGCTTTGATCTGTGCGATCTAAAGTGGCTCTAAGAAGATGTTGCTAAACGTGTACTCCACATTTTTGCTGTTGGAAGCTGCTTCTCTGTTGTCACGAGCTAGGGATTTCGAGGTCTACTGTGAATGCCATTGCTTTGGTCTCGTAAACTACTGACGCAGTGTGGTTTGGCGAGATATCAGAGAGGAGATGAAGCAGTATCAACGTCACGAGGTGTTCCTTCAGCAGCACCCGACCTTGACCTTAATATGCCACTTGCTTCAGCGGAAGGGAAGAAACGTGTGCCCTGCTTGGTTAAGGTAGGTGTACACATGCGGACCAGCTTGGTAAATGTCATGTCATTTTGCATGAATGTTGTTCTCATGAGTTCAATGATTTGGCAGGTGTATGATGGTCAAGATGCAGACCTGAAACTCAATGACGTTGTGGAGATTTTTGGGATTCTCACCTTCGATCCCGAGTTGTCCACCTCAAGTTTTTATCAAAATGGACTAGGCAATGACGACATGGATGTTGTTGGATCGGCTTTTATGGATGACAATGCTTCCCTTCGTCTCCCAGCTAGTAAGGTGAGGTCACTACATTTGACACAAGGGATACTTAGTTGTGTATTGGCATCCTTTGGAATGAATTGCTGATTTATTTCAGTTTCTCGGGATACCAAATATCTTTTTAATACGTTCTGTTGCAGGTTCCACGTTTGCAATGCATTACATTGAGAAAGATCTGCGCATCGGATTCGACTTCTCTAGCCCCTGGGGATACGCTTACAGTAAGCCCCGACATCGTTTAAAGATTTGATTGTGATGAATTGTTTCGTTTGAATATTCTATGCTCTGAAGCACAGCGGTTGTTAAGAATACGCCGTTCAAGTGGGTGGGTGTCGAATATTTTATCGATGTGAGACTTGAAATTGATGTTGTGGTAGTCAATGCGCCCGCGAGAGTACTCTTCTGACTGTAAGGCTGCCCCTCTACTCTTTTCTCAGGTTTTGCCATCAGACTTGGCGGGAACCAGGCAGTCTCTTCTGAATTACCTTACCTTCTCACTTGGTGGAGACGCTCTTGCTGCTGAGTACTTGCTACTGCATCTCTTATCTCAGGTAATGATGCAGATTTTGCGATTTAGGAAGAGCGGATGACTCGACACGGTTCTCTAACTCTTTGACTGATTGTGATAGACCTTAATGTATCGCTTGGCGGGTACATCTTGAAATTGCACTTGGATCCAATCTCAGGGATCCTATCGCACTTATCAACATGTGCAAATTGAATGTTTTGGTTTGCATTCAGCAGAACCTGTAGCTGCTGAAGTCTCAAAACCTGACGTTTTAATCTTGCCTCCAAATTTCTAGGTGCATGCGCGGGTGGATTCAATGGCTTTGGGTAAACTGTCGCTCAATCTCACTGGTTGCAACCCTGGATCTGAAGCTTCTCCATCTCTAATGGCAACAGCAGCTGCGGATGTTATCTCTAAATTGATGCCTCGCTCGCACTTGATGCCACTCTCTCTGGAAACATTAAACAAGACGCCCATAGCTCCTCGGAAGGATTATGAGAGCAACAGGTGACTGTAGATTCAAGCAGAACTAGGATTTGGTCGTTTGTTGTGTCCCAGAGTTGAGATTGAGTTGACGGAGATTTTGCGGATAGATCTTCCGTGATTATTCCTGTTTGAACTGGTCAATTATCCATTTGATCTCGTTCTCCAAGATTACAGCGGTGCAACCTCCGTATTATTTATTTTTGTATTTCTGTACACTTGTGCTGATTTTCTAACACTCCCTTCGAGCACTGCAGGCTTGTGACGGGCGCAATACAACTTGCAGATGGGACGCACTTGACTTTGGATGAGACTGCCTTGCAAGCTGGAACACTTGGCACCATTGGCGTACAAAATCTGGAGGTACTGAAGCATCTACTGGAGTGGCAGAAGGTGAGAAACAATCCATGCAACTCCGTTTACAAGTTCGCACCCTGAAGCTATCTCCCGTGGAAGTATCATTTGATGTCTTCTCGTTTTATGATATCTCCGCTGGTTGAAATCTCTCATTTTAACGAATCTTTATATCACAAAAGACCCTAACAGATACTAGATTGACAGTTTCTTATGTTTAGTTAACCGGCATGAAAGTCATTTTGAGTCAATGTTAAGTTAACGTTAAGGAAAATATGGTGGTTAATGTGTTCTTTGCATTAACTTGACATTATATGGGCAAATAATAGGTTACCGTTAAGTCAACGTTAACTTGATATTAATTTGACATTTAATTAAGGATAATTTAGTTCCCTATTAGATTGACATTAATTTACCATGAATAACTGTGTGAATCTATTGAGTCTATATTATAAAGTTATAATATTGTCTCACATTGTGAGTTTCTCAACATGCCTATGCAGTATCCTGGTATACCCTGAGAAATTTACTTGTAACTGCTGATGTTTGTCCAGGTCGAGTACGACTTCCAGTATTACAAGATGGAAATGCCAGCGGATGTGCCTGTCTTGGTTGTCTCTCAGGTAACAGGCACAGTTCTCAGTCAATTAGCCAAGAAAAAAGGAGCTACTACTCCTGCGCAGACAAGTAACCTACTGATGAGCACGGGTGCAATATTCTTATTTCACGATTCTTGTTCATGTGCTGCAGGCAAAATCCCGGATTCTGCCGACTGATGTTGTTCTTCCCCTTAATGTCACTGCTAGTCGTGGCCCAGTCAATGTAACCCCTTCGGACCTTACCACTTGGCGTCTCTATATTATGAAGGCGCGAGAGATGCAGCACTCGCTAGATGAATCCATGCAAAAGGTAAGTTGCTGTAAAGCTTTGAAATTTGCCATAAGGTGTCTTTGCAGATTGCTTCTTTTACATCTTGTTGATTATACATTTTGGTTCTGAAATGAAAGCCGCGCATCGATGATGATGGAAATACGAAGCATACTGGTATTTATCTAGCCCACTCACTCGAAAAACAAGATGTTACCTTCATTATTTTCCTGACGAGGTTGTCATCCATGCTTGCAGACTGTGGAGAATGATCTTGTGGCTGCTCGGCAAGAAGACCGAACTCTTGGTCCTGAGACTTTTCACAGGTAAGTCATTACTTAAGGACCGAAAAGATTTGATGGTTTATGTTTGCTTTCACTTGCATATAGCATTACTAAATAGGAGCTCTTAACACCTTACTCCCACGTCCAAATTCAAGGAAAAATCAGGCGACCCACGAGACTACAATCAATTTGATATCTTCTGTCTTTGACACGCATCCTCTTACATCCCTGAGTTTAAGAATTTTAATGAAGGAACCCATTGAAATCAATTACTTCGATGGCATCCTACGACCAACAGCTCCCAAATAGACACTCCTGAGCAAGCAGAAGTGGCATGTTGTTGCACACCATTCTCAACATCCAAATCATACCCTGTTTATTTATATCTTGTCAGATGAACAGTAACATGGGTGCACTCATGGAGCAACTTCAGAATGTTTTGAACTTCATTGATCTAGCTCTTCGTATGGTTTGCTTTAGAGTGTATTCATAAACTACTTTGAATTTCAATGAATTTCAAGGTAGGTCTCCACTGCTGGAGTCTTACCAGAGGAAATCCATTTGCTGAACGTGTCTGTACCAAGCCTTGTTGATTATCAATTGCGTTGTCTCACATTGTGATGGATACTTGGTCGATTGCAGGTGGCTGACAATGGCAAGGTTGATGGCTGTCAGTTACATGGAACCCACACTCAAGCCAGAGCGCTGGCGTATGGTCCAGGAGTTAGAGCACAGACGTGAAGAGCGGCTGCGCTGCGTATAATCTGAGGCTTCCTTTTACCAGCAACAGGAATTGATCTATTCTGAAGAACTGGAGAGGATTCAACAAATCCCGAACTGGACGTTTTAGAAGCTTTGTTTGCCGCAAGCTTCAATCTAACGTACAACCGACCTGTCATGAGGACTCGATTGCTTGCTTGCTTGCTTGCTTGCTTGCACCATCCCAAGATGGATACACAGGGACGTTGTACTGTACATCATTGAAACTCCGTTTAAGTAGAACATTGATCATATCTCTAATTAAGATGAGCTCCAGCGTGCGAGAGTATATTGACAGTTTTCCCCCGTCTCCTAACATTGTAGAAAGGAGTCAAAGGACCGTTTGGAATCACGCTTGATGCAGAGAATGATTCTGAAATGTGACAGAATTGCCCAAATTCGGCTTTTGTATTGATAGAGTTACGAAGAGATGGATTTTTTTTAAAAGAGACCCACCTTGAGATTCATTAAAATATCTAGACGTAATCTTGGATCTTCATAATGGAATGTTGTGAAGAATCGGAAAAATACCGGAGCTTTACGTGCTTAGGGTGGCGACAATATCAGCTTACGCCGGGACACTTCACATCAAAATTGAATTTTCGGAAAGTGATTTTGTTCTTCTATCTTCTGAAAAAAATTAAAAATCATGCCAAAAATTGACTTCTGAGGGGACCGGAGTTCAAACCCTCATCGCCGCAGGGGACTAAAAGTGTTCTCAGACAGTTTTCGAAGTCCTATAACTTTTGCATTCAATGTCCAAATTCAATAAAACTTGTTGGAAAATTTGTGCCCTCTTCTAGTTTGTGGTAAAATTTTCAAATTGATTCAAGATGTATAGAGTAATTGGAAGCCAATCAAAGTTCACAATTTGAGTCCACCAAATTGCATTTGATGGTTGCAACTTAGGGGGTTGTATCTTCTTCATCCAATGTTTGTTTTCAATAAAAGTTTGTTGTATTATGTTCCCCTTTCAATATAGTTATTATGGTAAAATTTTCATGTAAATCTAAGTTTCTTTGAATGTTTGGGAGCAATTCAAAGTTCAAAATCCCGACATTTTTGGATTATAGTGAGCTTTAGTGGCTTGTTTCTTCTCCATACAATGTGCAAACTAGTCTAGTTTGTGGCTAAAATTTCATAACAATCCAAGAAGTTATGAGTGATTGAGAAGCATTTTAGTAAAAGGAGGTTCAACCTCATATGTGTTTTCTACAACTTTTCTTACCTATTTTTTGGCATTTGCAAGCCATTTTGCAAACACATTAAGTCAATTTATTGATATTTTTTTCACTAATGTATTTGTATGTTGGTTTTGAATAACTTTATAGTTTTAAATTTTTTCATTTGAGTAGGTTTAGAAATCGAATTTCACCTCCAAGTGTGTTGCTAGGAAAATTTCAGCATCTTTTTTCAACACTAAAACATTATAATCTTTCAATCTATACGGTCAAATGACTCCAAATTTGATTCACATCATCTACAACATGTTCACTACAAGATTGTACGCTTAAGATCTTTATAACTTAGTGAAACTTACATCCATATCAGTTCAAAAGCAATGATGTTTTGGGCCCTTCAAAAAACTGGGCAACTACACTTTACAAGCTCACATTTATTTTCAAAAATGTTCAAAATGGTGGTAGTTCTTTGGACTCATTCTTCAAGTCAAGTTGTATACATGCTTGAAAAATTTTAGATCATTTAGAATTGCACAATATATAGAAAAAAAATAGTAAGTAGAAAGATGTAGAGAATGATTCAAAATACTAAATTGTACCTCTCTAATGCTACATTGGTTTGTTGTATTGCTGGGATGGGTACATGTGAGGTCCACAACCTCTTGAAGTTTCTAAATTTGTACTCGTTAGACCCAATATTTATTCTAAAATAGTGGTTCATTTCTTCTTGTACAAAGGGATTGGCTCGAGTTCTAAATTTTTTCTTGAGTAGCTTTATAAAGCTTTGCATTTATATTAGAACTTCTCTCTAGATATTTAAAGATTGTTTGACTATAGTATGAATTATGAAATGTGCATACTTGGCAAATCAATATAGAATGATAAATGATGTTTATCAAGGGTGAACAATGTTGTTGAGCACACATCGACCAAAATTTTAGTTAAATGCTCTTTTAAGATAATGATAGCTTGGAAGTTTATTTGGAACATGGGTTGCATTTGATGAAAGATAATTAGAAAGGTATTTAGATTATATAATCACATTGTAAGTTGTTTGGAATTTTGGTAATGTAGAAGCACCAATAGTCAATCATTTAAGAAATTTGGGAGCAAATTGTATGCAATATGAGGTACTAGAAATAAATTTTACATTAGAAGGTAGGAAATATGGGAATAGCAAAATTTTCAAAATTTTATTACCAAAATTGAAATTATTGTGAATTTTGGGAGTCATAAAGTGCATTTCGCTAGTAGTCAATGCTAAAGTCTTCCAATTCCAATCAGAGTTGAATTACTTTCCTATTCACTATTTCTTCCTTTCTTGCTCACTCATTTGGGACATGTGTCATAATATTATTGGTCCTAACATTGAAAAGGACAAAAAAAATGCATTCCAAGCTTTGGTATGAAATTTGTTCCAATTTTAGTTGGAAATAGTGCTCCCTATAGGTTGGGTACTAGGCGTGGTTGGCAACTATATGCTTCTACCTTAGATGAAATGACAATTATATATTGACAATATAAATTGATTGGTATTTGGACCATGATAAGAAGCTACCAAAAACTTTTATGATACATGAACAATATATAGAAGTCATTGAACCAGCTTGTATTTCAAGTAAAAAAAAATAATTGAATAAAAAGTAATCAGAATTATGCTCTAAAACATGGATGGTTCTGAAAGCCCCTAAGCACCTAGATCAAATTCAATGAAATGCAAACCTTTTCAACTTCAATTTGCTTAAGCTCTCTTCTAAGAAGAGATCCACTTAATCCAACTGTATTGATTGGTTGTAAGAGAGATCCAAAGGTGTGGAGAAAAAGACATGTCCTTTGACCGTACTACTCAAAAGATTATAGCAGTCAAACAAGGATGTTTTTCAAAATGGAGAGGCTGAATTTTGGCCTCTTGGGTGCTTAGGGGTTAATTCCTAAATGTCTAATTGAAGGCACCAAATCCTAATGTTAACAAAACTATGAAGTTAAATAAACCTTTATCAATTTTCTATTTTTATTAGTTTTTCTAAAAAAAATTCTATTTAAAATCTAATTTTAGCATCAAAAAAATGATTTTGAGAATGAAAGATTATGTTTTTGTAATTCAAAATTTTGTGTAAGGGGGCCATTGCAAATCTTGATTGTGCATAATTTTCACATAACAAATCCAAGTAGAATGAATCAAAGCTACTTATGTAGATAAAAATACAATCTATGAGAAGCATTGTTAAATTTTTATTGTATTTGAAGTTGTTGTGGTTTATTTCCTACTTGCCAAACTAAAGTTTGAGTTTATTTTACCATAACTTTTGCTACCGGGCATTGTTTGACAAAAAAAGTGTTATTTTTTAAAAGCTAAATTTATGTGATTTCCTAAAAGTTTTAGAAAATCATGACAAATATTAAGATTGTAAGAGCCTACTCAAAATTCATTTTGTCTCCTGTTGGGACAATAGAACATTATTGGGCAAGCATGTTATGTTGTTTAGCCTCATATTTTGGTGACCTCAATTTTAGATTTATTATAATTGTAAAAAGAGGATAGAAAGACTTCAAATCACTTTATAGTTTTAACACCTTCATGATAAATATTTGATAATATTTCAATCTATAAGTGATATGTTGTATTTTCTTTTCCTATATGATTTTGAATAGTCAAGTTTGAATTTGTTTCTTTATAATAAAAAAGAGTTTGATAAAGCATAACAAAATGTTGACATTTTGTTCAATTTAGAGCAAAGTCCACGAAGCTCACAAAATGCCTTTGCGCTTTTAGGGGTCAACAAGAAGCTCGAAGCCTTCTTGTGCTGCACCTCAGTTGCTTGGCTTGTTTCTGTGCGCGTCCTCCCCTTCTCCCTTCTCTTCTCTTCGTCGATGCTCATTATTTTTTGACGGCGCTTTCTGGACGAGCTCGGAATCGAAAGAGGTAGCACGGCGCTAACCATGGTAAGGCTTTTCTTCCGATCCCATAGCAAGTGGAAGCTTCGGATTTCATCATTCTTTTCTCTGTTTCTTATCTTGCACTGGCTTTTCGGAGATCGTCGGATCGGATCGAGTTAGCTGTTTAGTAATCAAACGTTTGGTTGGATATGATAGCGTATGCTGAAATGGGTTTTCGGTTTCTGTCTTTCGTTCCCCACAAGATTGGGCATGTGGGATGTTGTTTTTGTCGGCTATGGAGTTTTCGGACAGTGCCGAGGTTTGGGGCAGACGCATCGCTAATGTGGTTCGGATTTGACTAGATTTCGGGGTTACATTCTCTTTCAGTTGAGGTATGTATCTGGAAGCGAATTGTTCTAGGTGCCAGAGGGACTTGGCGCTGTACGTGATCGTATTGGTTGCTTTTTGCTTTTGAGCAACTTTACGGTTAGTGTTTTCGGATACCCTATTAGTTGCTACGAATGGAGAGATTGATGGGACTATGTTGGGGGAAGTTAAGCATCTGGTTTGAAGATTAATGACCTGTGGTGTGAGGCAGATTCGATTTATTCTTCTGCAGAATCGGCAGGGCAAGACTCGCCTGGCCAAATATTACATTCCATTGGAGGATTCTGAAAAGCACAAGCTGGAGTACGAGGTATTGATAATTCATCTCTAGATATAATTCAAGTTACAAATTCATTCGAAGTTTGTATGTGTAATTACTTAATAGTAAAATTCCATTATTCCTAATGAAGAAATCCTAAGAAGAACAGGTCTACTCATAGGTTTCACCTGGAAAGTATAGGAATGTAAGCTTGTTAATTGTTTATAGGTCAGTTCCTACTTGTAAACCAGGTCAGTTTAGAGGAGTCTGTTTCTTTAGAAAGGCCATAGTTTATATTACTCAATGGATACTGACCACTGCTGTTAAATCCCAGAACAACTGCGCTGTGTGAGGACCAACTTTATGGTTGTTTTTAGCTCTCTATTGTTTTTGTGCAGGTTCACAGGCTGGTGGTGAACAGAGATCCGAAGTACACCAATTTCGTAGAGGTGAGCCGCCAACCGTTCTTGGACAAGTAGATGCTGTGTAGAAGACACACGCGCAAGGTTCCCTAACATTTTCTTCAACTTGAAGAGATCGGTTATGTTAATATTTCAAAGTGGAGTTGCTCTGAGAGGTGATTTTGTGTACGAGTCGATGTAACATTGCGAAAGCTATTGCACAGATTCCTCTCGATTGCTGCAGTTTATGGAGTCTTTAGTGTCAAGGTGATACTGCGGATATTACTTGAAACTCGTGGGTTTGTATTTGGGCGACTTTGTCTTCGTAGTAGTTGGAAACGACTGGGTTTTGTTTCTGTACTTAGTCAAGTCGCAAGTCATAATATCCCTCGATTTTCCTGCAGCTGATGGGTTCACTTAGGGATGATCTTATTGACCTGTGGTTTATTTAATTACATTGAGGTCCCTGAATGTGCCAGTGTGCTCCAGATTAGTTCAATGAAAAATAGAATATGTTTCGTGATCCTCGTTGAACATTGTGTGGGACAGTTTCGAACACATAAAGTGATCTATCGACGCTATGCCGGCCTCTTCTTCTCGATGTGTGTTGACATTACGGACAATGAGCTGGCCTACCTTGAAAGCATCCATCTATTTGTGGAGATATTAGATCACTTCTTCAGTAACGTTTGTGAGCTGGATTTGGTCTTCAATTTTCACAAGGTATAATTGCATCACTGCTTATTACTGCAAAATGAAGATTACATCTGCTTATTTCCATATGATGGCAGTGTCACTCTCGGTGGATTGCAAATTGCTTATCGAAAGTTTGCAGTAAAGTGGTGTAATAGAATACCCTTTAATGTTGGTTTTCAGGTATATTTGATATTGGATGAGTTTATTCTTGCTGGCGAATTGCAAGAAACCAGCAAAAAGGTCAGCACTGACAAATCATTTTGTTATTAATGTGAGAGTAATAAAGTAATTTATATACCTGTAGCTCAGTGTGTAACCGGTTGGATTATACAAGATATCTATGGTTGATGACAATTTAGGTTCAGTCGACTCTCTAGCAATGTCTTGTTATTGTGCATTTTTTAAGTGAGTAATCGTGCGCTGCAGGCAATCATTGAAAGAATGGGCGAACTGGAGAAGCAGGACTAGCCGTTGTTCTTTGGCTTTTGATGTTTTCTGTCGCAGTTGTTTAAACTTCTAGTTAGGTTTGAACAGGTGGGTGGTGCTCGTACAGAACACGAGTCATTATAAGATCTGGGGTTTTGTACCCCCGAAAGTAGGCAAAATAAGCATTCTCTGAATGCCATTCGTTCCTGCATTTCATCGCTTCTGGAGTCTTGTTGCGAGTTCATTGTTTAAAACTATGTTGCTATTGTTTTAGTGGCGAACGCTGTGAAAGACTCGGAGGTTTCTCTTCGTCATCAGTGAACTGTTCGTGAATACTATGCTACTGGTAGTGGAGCACTACGGAAGGATGCTGAAACATTGCTCTTGCCTGTAGTATGATGAGGTCCGCCAACACGGTCCCCACTGAGAAAGCGTCAGGCAAGTTTTCAATGATTGGATGTCGAACATCTCAGGGCGGTGACACTTAGAGCACCATGCAATTCTAATTTTATTACTAATTTTGTTGAAGTTTGAAAAACATGAATCAAAGAGACATCTGTGTGTCTTTCCATGACATAGAAAGGTTTGTGTACTGTACATTCCACCCGAATGGTGTTTAACTCTATCGCGACCTTAGTTTTCGTATTGTAGTTCTTCGACAGGTCTATGTACAGAATGGCCCGCAATCAACGTTATCGCCATGTTCGGCGCCCTTCTCATGGCTCAAGTCGCCAATGCTGCCTTGTTCCCCTCGGTGAATCGTCACTTCTTTTTGTCTTGTCCTCAAGCCTGCGAAGTGGCTATTTTTTCTGCAGCGCGCTTGCCTGCATCCATCTTTAGCCAACTTTTGCCGAATGGACTGTGCAATTATGAGATATGCCAGCATTGAGTTTAGAGCAATTACTTTCACATTTCTAAATGCTATAAGGGTCTCGATTTCATCGACAGAGTGCTGTTTCGGTGAGTAATCCATGGATTCCGGCGTTTAGGGCGTCGGCTAGATCAATGGCGGAATGCCAAGCTTGGCAGCATCAGGGATTGCCAATCTTGCTGGTCACCGTGGAACAAAGGACGAGCTAATGGTTTCCACGGTGACCAGCTAGTCCGTAGAAATCATCTGTTTTGGTATTGGGTGAATTGTTGGATTAAAAAAATGCTAAAGCACTCATTGGTAGTCAAATTACTGTGAATGACCTTCCTTTTTCACACAAAATTTGGAGGATGAATAGTTGTGCTTTTGTCTTGCATGGAGAAATTTTGTCATTCAAAGGTTGAAAAGTGTTCTCATTGTTGTTTATGGGTTAAATTTTGTTGGAACCTATATTTTAAGGGAAGTTCTCAATTTGCCTTGGTTGCATTCTTTCTTGTACTTCATTGATGTTCTATAATTGCATTGTCCTTGTCTCTATAGGCTTCCATTTTTAGTTTAGGATTTTGTAGTAGGGTTCTATGGCACTTTTCCAATCTCATGTATTCAAATTAACCAAATCCCCCCATAAATAAAGTGCCTTCTTCGTATTGCTTGTAGACTCCATCAATCAACATGGGCATTTCCTTTGCTATTGCCATTTTGGTTGGGAGTAATTTGTAGGTCAAGACTAGGCCTCAAGTTTTTGACTACATTGTGTTGAACACATTGTCCATTCCACTCTTCCAAATACTTGATTTGGTGCTTCTAGAGTTGGAGCAACAGACTCCTCACATAATAATGTTGTTAAAAAAATAAAGCAACTCCTCAACTAATTGGAAAATCTTACTCCAAACTTGAACATAAAAAATCTCGAACAATAAAATGGCTTCATATTTTATTTATATAAAATGTGTGCATTGGTGCTAATATGGTTATATACAATTATATAATAGTCATTTAGAACAATTTCAATAGATTGTAAGACACCTTTTTCTTGCAATATAGATACATCATGAGCACCAAAGCAAACCAACTTTTCAATTCTTATTATAGAAGGCACACCACTACAATACTACAGAGTAGACAAGATTGTCGGTCTCACCAAATCAAATGCCTCTCTCTTCAACAAAATATGCACTCTCTTCTAGTGTTTACAATCATATGTATGCAATGAAAACCAATTTTTATTGGTTGTTAATTAGTCACCTTGTTATTTGAATAAAGAGGAACTTAACTATGTCAAGGACAAATTTTTATTAGTTGCCACCACCTTGCTTAATACATCTACCATCTTCCAACCACTTCCCTTTTGACCAATGTTTGGGAAAAATTAGAGATATTTATAACCTAGAAAAACTTTCTAGATGTTGCAAAGTTAACCATGAACTTATAGAGAAATAAATTATCTTGTTTTTAACATGCTAGTTGGTGCTAAAGAAGTTAAAAAAAACTTTTGTACTTGCTAGCTATGAAAGTAATAGTCACTTCCAAGATTTATGGGCCATTCAGTTGCCTTAGATACCATCAAAACTTCTTGGAATTGATGGTAAGGTTTGTTGGTCACCTATATCACATACAATGTTTCAAGAGGTGTCCATGATGAAATGAATACATCTAAGGTGATGTCGCAAAGCATTTGGATGTCTAAATTGACATCTAAATTGATATTTATATGAAAAAATGTCTCAACAAATGTCTAGACATCCATTTGACTAGGGTTGACGAATGTCAACGTCCGCCCCAAAATAGCGTCCATTTTCCGAACGTCCGGACGCACAGACGCTAGCGGACGCAGCGTCCCGACCGCCGTTAGAAAGCGGACGGGCGGGGCGGGGCGGACGCCCAGATCGTGCGGACCAGATCAGTCCGCGCGTCGATCGGATGGCCGTAATCGGGCGGACAAGCGGACAAGCGGACGAGGGACAGGCGGATGCTGCGGACACAACGTCCGCGTCCGGACGTCGTGTCAACCCTGCATTTGACATTTAAAAAAATGTCTCTTCAAACATCTTGACATCTAAGTTAACGTCTAAAAAAGTAGTATTAAAATTCTTAGACAATAGAAAACTTTGTGGATTAGGCATGCCATGTCATTCTCATTGGATACCACATCAGTTTTCCTACCACCATGTCAATAGCCATATTATGGATGAGAAGGATGAAAAAAAAACCATATGTAGTTTTTTATGCCCAAGTGGTGCTCATGTAGTGCTTACATGATAGCCAAATGGCAACTTCTCTACACATTGTTGATCCATGTTTTGGCAGATGCATGTCTATTGAAAAACATGATGTCCGGGCATCATCTTTGATATTTTTTACACATCAATCTTGAGGCATTTTTTTAGATGTTTGCAATAATAGTTGCAAACACCCCCTACAACATCCCTATGTAGAATCAAGACATAAAAGAAACATGGGTTTTTTATAATGGCAGGAACTCTACAAATGGCTAGATTCAAGATCTTTGTAACCTAGCAAGGTCCTACAAAGTCAACAAAAGAGTCGTTGGTGACGACAAAGATCCAGTAGCTATGGCACTTTCAATTTCTTTTTCCATCACACCATGTTCCCTTACCAGGCCACTCAATTATTCCAATTCTCTACCAATGTCTTTGTTGCAACTTTGCATGCCCCCAATTAGCTTAAATTAGTATTGCCCACCCCTCTCTACTAAATTCATTTTTCTACCAAAGACACCTCGATCAATTTGGTGGTAGTCCCATTGTCTTTCATTTTTTACTTCTCAATTTTTGCCATCACTACCACAGAGTTGTTGCTTGTAGATATCTCCTGCCATAGTGCCCCCCCTTGTAGCAACAATTCTAATGCATCTCGCTCTTTATTGTAGCTAGATGCTTAGGTAAACCACTAGCAATGTTGTGGTTACACTCATTTTCCTAATATTTCAACATACTTTATTTGGAAGAAGCTATGGTCCTTCTAAATTGTTGTACAACCTTTATTGATGTGCCGAGTAGACACTACTAGGGAGACTCTACTCTCCCGCAGAGCACATTCTATTGTTGTTTGTAGCCCCTATAATGACCTCCTTCAATTGTTTTTGTAATTGCCTTGCATGCCAATAAGTCCACAACTTACAGGTAGAAGCTTGTTCACTTTCAATGATTGCTCCTTATTGTGGTTGTAGCCTATCCTATGAATGTCGATTCACAATGCTTCTTTGATATGGCAAAGGACAATAATAACTCATTTAAGTGGCATTTCTTGTAGCAAATAGTGCTACATTTGCAATGAACAACAAAGATACCTTCAACATATTCAAAGCAAAGACCATGGGGCTACCGAAGTACATTGTACCATTGCCACTATGTTGTTGTCCAAACATTCCAAGTGGACACACCTCTTGCACTATATGTATAGTTGTCATGTTTCAATTGCTCCTCTTCTTTGCATGCTTCATTTGTAGTGCTATTATTTGGTTGTCCTTGCATACTTGTGGGATTATGTGATAGTAGAGTGCCTTTCACTCAACCACAAGGATGTTAGCTACAATTGTAACATGCAATTTTTCTTCTAGAGGTGTCACATTTTTTAAACTCCATAACTCTTTGTTCATCTTCTTGGATCTTACTAGCTTAGCTTGTGCTTCTTTTGCTTGCAGCTTGTTTTTTTTCTTCATCTGTCTTCTCCTTATTAGCCTTCATTTCTAACTTCCTTTGTTCTTTTTCTTTGGCATTTTCCTCCCTCTTCGTTGTGACATCTTTAAGGTCTCTAATATGCCACTTTTTAGTAAGTAGAATTGATTTGTGATGATTGCATTTTGGTTTAATGCGTGTTTTAGACATGGAAAGAAATTTTACCCGTAGTAGCTCAAGCAACAAAGATAAATCTTCCATATCTCTACCTTCTTATACTTGAGCTTCATTGGTGTCTTTATCACTTGAAATTTCAACCCTCTACTTTTGTTTATGAAATTTTGAATCATCACCATTGTTGTCAACGTAGTACTCCTTACAATTGGGGAGATCCACATGGTATTTTATCAAATACCTCTTGTACTTTCCAGTGCTCTAGCTAATTCTATTGATGTCCTACAATGGAGATGCCTTGTCTATTTGCATTAGCTAATCCTCTATGGGTCATGTAATAAGTTGCATTGAACCCCATCTTTATTTCTATTGCACTTTGATTTATAGGATAGATGCTCTACAAGGAACATTGTAGTTTAATTGATAGAAATTTGACAAATTTTGTGAAGCCCTCTACTAATTTGGAAGGGCTAATTTGCACAATTAGATGACAGAAATCTATCAAATTTCTATCAATTAAACCATAATTTTCTTGGTCATTTCAAAGTATAGCTAATATAATTCCCTCTATTTCCTATCATTTTTTTGTCAAGAAACATATCCTTTATGATATATATGGGAGACCTTGCTATGATGGATCTTGAATTGCATCAATAATTTGTACATGTTTTCCTTAGAGAACTCAAATGTAATAGATTGTGACTTCATAGAGGTTTCTTTTCCAAAATTACTACCAATTTTTCTTATAAATTAGAAGATGTTGTCAAATAGAGAGGGATTGCCTTGGGAAAATGTTCAATTTCTAGTTGCAACTAGATTTAATTCTGAAAATGAAGGATCTCATAATAAAGTATATCCATACTCGCATTCATACACATGATTATATAAACCTCATAATGTACCATGTAAGCAAAATAAAGTATCAAAAGTTTTTAAAAAGTAGTATAAGTTGCACATAAACTACTTAAAATCCTTTGAAGATACATCCAATGCTCAGATAAATGCCACAACCACTCCTAAGCTCCAAAATCAAAGTTCAATATAAATTTAGAAAGCTAACCCATGTTGTGTGAAAAAAATTCCATTTGTCTAAAATTGTATTGTTGCCAAAAAAAACCCAGCTTGGTCCTTTAGGGATTAATGAGCCTCTACACAAATGCAATGGTAATCCAAAAGTATCCCATAAGATTTTGAAATAATGAATGAACCTCTTGCCATTTATAGAATCTCGATGGTGGTGTTCATTGCATTCATAGAATCATAAGTTATCAACCCAACTCCAATCCATTCAATCCTAATTCTACATTGAATTGTGATAAAATAAAAAATTTTGGAGTTTTCATAAAAATAAGGTAACAACAACTAATTTGATACCCCTTTCTACAATCAACCCCTATAGGTTCTTGCCTCAAATGTACTCCCACTATTCATGAGAGCCTGGGGTCACATTTGGGTACATTCATTTCCAGCACTTTGAAAAATCATAGTTTATTCACATAATGTTCAAAAAATACATTCTAAGAGAATTTAGAATCCCCTTTTGACTACCAACACAAGACCCCACAAAATCTTTCACTAGTAAAAACATGGTCTACGTATTAGACTAGGAAAATGACTAACAAGAAGATTCAAATGACAAATTTGATTATTGGTACTAGGTTTTTTATAGTTGTTTCCCTAGTCCACATAGACCATGTTTCTACTGATGTTTTTCAATATAATAATGAAAACCATGCTAAATTGCTTATCCGGATGCATTTGAGTGCAGTTACCTTACATTAGGATGCAACATGGCAAAATCGGATTGAGAACTAGAGTTCACAACTTGCAAATGGGACCGATTTCGGTCAGCCTATATCACTACTCGTACAATATCACATTCTACAATGCAAATTCATTCATATGTCATGCAGATCTGCTACTAGAGGTCCATTTTAACCATGCAAGTATATTCTGGACATGAAAGGTCCAATGGATGACTTCATTGTTAATTGTAGATCAAATCAAAGAGTACACATGTTGGTCCAATAATCAGAGTATTTTGGTGAGTACCTTGATCATGGGGGGCCATGTCCTTCTTGAGTTAAAATTTCGAAAACAATGATGAAAGTGACCCGTACAAATTCTAGCACCAGCCAGAGTGAAGCCGATGGAAGTTCCTATGATCTCAGGGTGCAAGGAGACAGATGAGTATGTGGCATATTCTCATTGGCTGCAGAGAACAGTAAAAATGGGACCAGGAGGATCTCCCTACGAATGAACGATGATGGGCATTCAGGACAGTGATCATTCCAGTATCAGGAGTTGTGGACCTGGGCAAACATGCCTACTGTGGTGAGACAAGCCTATTATCGCCCTTTATTTGTAATCTCAATATCTTGGGGCCAAAAGTAGGATGGGCACATATTTTTCAAGAGGTGACTGTGTGCTTGTTTCACAAATCTAACCAAAGTGGAATTATAATTTTTTGATAAAAATTCTAATTTCTATGAATTTTTGAAGTGGTCTACTTTGAAATTACATCACTGTTCATAATTGGAGTCAAAAACATCCCATAAACAACCTACAACTGCCATTCCATGTATCTACAAGCACTTATGTATCTACCAATAAAGGAGTAACACATTACCTTTGTTGGCATTAAGAAATGGGTTGGTTTATCATTGGTAAGTTACTATCAAATCAATGCTAGTCTTATAACTTGAGGAAATTGCTTGGTAGTTGAGATTGAGGAGTCCCCCCCAAAGTCACTTCCAAGTAGAATCAAGCTATTTTAGCAAGAAAATGAATTTTCTATGATTTTAAAAAGGATTTAAGTAGCCTAAGTTGATAAAGTGTGGGTAGGTCCATCCTAACCCACACAATGAAATGTCCCTTTAGTGATCCAAGGAATAGGCTTGAAGTTAGGTCGGTGAAATGACAAGGAAGTTGTTTTTGTGAGAGAAATTATACCCTAGCAACACTAGATTTGCTCTAGTGTTCTTCCTAACTTACCTTTTTGAGTTTGTAGCTAGCCAAATCCATTAGCTTTGTTAGGGGTCACATAAAGACACGCCAAATATATTGCATCCAATTGTTGCTTGCTCTAACATTTCATCTCAAAGTAATAGATGAAGTTGGAAGAGGAGAGGCTAATTTGTGGAGTTGCATACAAGTGAAGACATGGTATTTAATTAAGCAAAGCATTATGGGAAGTTATGTTTTGTTGGGTCCATCTTTTTCTAGTCTTCTTCATCATTTGATTTAGAAGGCCATGAAAGTCCTATTTAAGATTTTCTTTTAGAGAAACCCAAGTGAACAATCATGTACTTTGTTCACAATACATAAGTTATCAAAGGATGAACCTTGATAAAAAGTCCACAATAAAGAAGTTTTGTTTGAAGAATGATACTAAAAGTTGAGAGTTCTATTGTGGGTTTCAACCACTAAGAGACCCCTATTAACATTGAATGTGAGAATCTTAGTCAAATTAGCTACACGAGGTTACAAAATACAAAATCATTTACTCCACATAGAGGCTAATTCTTATATTATCTATTTGGTCAAAAAAATTGGAGTTTTTGAACACTAGATTAATTAAGAGTAAAGGTGGTCTATCCCTATGTATGTATAAACAAATGATGGGATGGAGAAGCCTAGAGGCTATCCAATGATTTATTTTTGTCTCAATTTTACCAAAATCTTGAGTTTTTTTGTGATTTTTGTAACATTAGTTGAAAAAGCATCCACAACTAGGCAACTAGCAAGGGAAGCGTTGTATAGTTATGGGCACCTTTTCTACTAGTGATATTACACCATGTGAAATAAAACAAAGAAAGAAAGAGAATCAATAACCTAGAAAAATGGCCCAATTTGAAGGCTACTTTAGTGACTAGCTCACCCAACAAACCAATTTCTATTGCTGAGAACCCAAGATTGCATCTATACTTCAACCTTATCCAATTTGGGTTTAGACTTCCTTTCCTCTAAGTAAAAGCCATAAAAAGTGGATGGGATTGTCAAAATACCCTATAGACAAATTTTAGATGAAGTAAGTTATTAATTCTAGGTATAGTAGTAGTTTTTTAAATAAAAGAGCATATGAGTATTGAATGGACCACTAGGTTGAAATTTGATTTTTATTTTATGATGTTTTCCTCAATGGTACATAACATTATTTACCAATGCTAGAGGGTCCCTTTTTCTCCCCAAGAAAGCAAGAAGTACCAGCTTTGCAACCTCTCAACCAACCAATGACTCTCTACAAATTAATTTTAAACAAAATTCACTCCTTGGATCACCAAAGGGGAATGATTTGGGCTGCAAATTAAATTAAATCCACTCTCAGGGATCAAGTGAGGGATTATTCCAATCTCCAAGGGGGGAATGATTAGATTGCAAATTAAACCAAATTCACTCCTAGGGATCCAAGGAGGGATTATCCCAATCTCCAAGAAGGAATGATTGAGGTTGTTATGTAGCATAAAGGCATGGAATGGGATTATCCCAATCTCCAAGGGGAAATGATTTAGGTTGAAAATTAAACTAAATTCACTCCAAGGGGTCCAAGGAAGAATTATTCCAATCTCCAAGAGGTAATGATTTAGGCTATTATGTAGCACAAAGGCATGGAATGGAATTATCCCAATCTCCAATGAGAAATGATTTGGATTGCAAATTAAACTAAATTCACTCCTAAGGGATCCACAGAGGGATTATCCCAATTTCCAAGAGCTAATGATTTAGGCTATTATGTAGCACAAAGGCATGGAATGGGATTATCCCAATCTCCAATGAGAAATGATTTGGATTGCAAATTAAACTAAATTCACTCCTAAAAGATCCACTGAGGAATTATCCCAATTTCCAAGAGCTAATGATTTAGGCTATTATATAACACAAAAGCATGGAATGGAATTATCCCAATCTCCAAGGAGAAATGATTTGGGTTGCAAATTAAACTAAATTCACTCCAAAGGATCCAAAAAGGGATTATCCCAATCTCCAATGAGAAATGATTTGGATTGCAAATTAAACTAAATTCACTCCTAAAAGATCCACTGAGGGATTACCCCAATTTCCAAGAGCTAATGATTTAGGCTATTATGTAGCACAAAAGCATGGAATGGAATTATCCCAATCTCCAATGAAAAATGATTTGGGTTGCAAATTAAACTAAATTCACTCCAAAGGATCCAAAAAGGGATTATCCCAATCTCCAAGAGGGAATGATTTAGGCTATTATTAAGCACAAAAGCATGGAATGGGATTATCCCAATCTCCAAGGGGAAATGATTTGGGTTGCAAATTAAACTAAATTCACTCCAAAGGATCCAAAGAAGGATTATCCCAATCTCCAAGAGGGAATGATTTAGGCTATTATTAAGCACAAAAGCATGGAATGGGATTATCCCAATCTCCAAGGGGAAATGATTTAGGCTGCAAATTAAACTAAATTCACTCCAAGGGATCCATAAAGGAATTGTCCCAATCTCCAAGAGGGAATGATTTAGGCTGTTATGTAGCACAAAGGCATGGAATGTGAACGGCCAGTGAGACAGGCTGTCCAAGGACCGCAAGATATTCGTTGGTGGTGGTGCTCTAATGTTTTGTATACTGGAATCCTGTACAGACAGAACTCTCCAATTCTTGTTACCATACATTTGAGGTTTTTTATTGATTATTTTTCCAGAGTTTCAGTTTGATTTTTTCCAGTTGTGGGAGGCAACAGATTGAGTTTTTTTTTTATATCAAGGGATCAAAGAATTCAAATGGCTGTAGAGCCGCCACTCCAAAGTATGTGGGATGGTGGGAAGAATTTGGCTGCTCTGGTAGTCATGTAACACAAGTAATATACTGTACTCATGTGCTACTCATACATCTTGGAACAATTGCAAAGACTGCTCGTTTGGGGCAAATTTGAGGGATTAAGTTATTGTAGTCTTGGCTTAAAAAAAAAGGTATTGGCGGATGATAATAAGTTGACGCCATGACAAACGCTTGTGAGACAACGGGGTGTGCAATTTTGCCATCCACCAATGATTTAGGAAAAGCTTGTGAGTTTCGTTAAGCATCAAGTTGCCGGTCTCCTACAAAAATATTCCCCGATTATATGGCAAAGTGATCCAAGTAACATTGCTTACAATGGCATAATTGGTCTCTAGCTATCCATTGCTTAACTCCTAAAGGTCAAAATTGTCTTTTGGGGGGGCAAGATAGCAATTTTAGGCAACTCATTGCAAAAGGAATTTTTAATTTTTTTCTTTGAAAATCTCACAAAACATGTGCCTGAAGAGTAGCTTTAAGATACAACAATTTTCATAACTTTGGCTACATGGTTGAAAAGTTATTGCATGATATGTAATTTTCATTGTTTGATGGGCAACATGGGCAGCTCAAAAAACTTCTTTAAAAATTACTTTTTTTTTTAAAATAAAAATTTGAATTGGTTCTCTAAACTTATATATAAGTGGGAAGCTTTGAATCATTCCATTTGGATTAACAAGAAGAAAGTTATGAGGAGTTTTGGTTTGTAGGTAGGTATGGAGTTTTTGAAAACCATACCTACCTGTAGAGGTTCTCGATTTTGGATTTGCCCTAAAACATCATAGAATTCGCCCCAACCTCAAGCACCTCCATGTCCCCAAACTCCATTTGAAGAACCGCCTTGATAGCTTCTAATCCAAAACCGCCTCGCACATCACATGCTCACGCCTCCAACAAGCAACAAAACTCAAAATGCACAACCACGCCTCCGTTCAAGCAACAAAACCAAAATGCACAATAGCTACTCTAAAACCCTAAGTCTGTGGATCTGAAATTGCACCTTCATCCATTGATTTGGAGCTACTGTTGTAATGCTCCACATTTTCATCCTATGACGTAATACTGTACTATAACTTTGATGTACGAATATTATATTATAATTCTGACGTAGTACAAAGAAACCCTACTAAATACAATTCCTTGGATCCAATTTTTATGCCCCTAAATTACATGTACCTAAAAATCAATGGACCATATGTTTTGCCTATGTACATTTCTTATAAAGGATTTGCCACTTTTCATGTCCTCTACTTTATATGTCATTTTTTTATAAATATTTATAAATATTATCCAAAATGAATTAAATCCACCTTATGTTCCACTATAGGTATGTTTCTAAAATGTGGGAAGTGACATCCCTAAGATTCATTTATACCATGATTCAAGGTTTGGAAGTTTGAAACAATATGGGATAATATTAGTATCTAGACGTATATATAAGCATATCTATATCCTTCTCTCTATATCAATGGATCTATTTATTTGTATCCATATGGGATATAGTTGACATTTTGCATTGGTGATTTCATAATTTTAATATTTTGACCCTTGGTCAAATTTTTTGAAATGTTGTGTCTAATGTTTTTGAAGGAATAATTAATCCATGTATATGGAATGTCTTTAGTGAATAATGTAGTTCAAGTAGGTGTAGCTAGTTATTCTCTATTTGCTTCTAGTTGAGAATTTGACAACAATTGACTACTATGCTTCTATTGTAACCGTTGCTTGAAAGGGACTCTATGACTTGCTAAATATTATTAAGCATAACCAATCCATTATTCATTCATTTATTAATTGTACCAACAATTCTGGACATTCAAGTCACTTTTTAAGACTAAGTTTATATAGATCATTCAATATGGCTTAATTGCTCTTGAATTTGATGGGATCTAATATTAGAGCATTGCCATGGGGGCCTAAAGATATTAATATGCTAAATGAGCTTGGTCGGGCTATAGTGAAGAGGCTCTTCCAAGGCATATGCAACCAATCCCCATTATGACCTCCCAAGTATACATTCTAAGTTGAAAACACAAATATATCAACCCATGATAGAAACAAAAAAATAACAACCCAACCAATCACTACAAGTAAAAAAAATCCAACCAAGGATAGATTTGCTAGAATGGAGACATATTCAAGAGAAGCCTAAGCTCTAATAGATGGCATATTTGGAAATCAATTTGTTGAACACACCTTAAGATTTTCCATTGCCATGGCCACAATGGTGATCTTGTAGAACCTACCCCTTCTATGCCCTTACCCCCTCCCATCCAAGCTTAGAGAGTGGAGATGCTCTTACATTCTACTCTCTCTATCTCAAAATAAATTCAAGGGAAACTCTTAAAAATACCATGAATTTATTTGAAGACAAAGAGAGTATGTACAATGATCGATGATTGCTAAGTGAGCACATCCTCATTCTTGAATACATATAGAGAGCCTATATAGAGAGTGTGATTGTGTCCCTTGAAATAAAAGTTTGGATGAACTTGTGCTTGGAAAAGCAAATGAAGAAACTCACATTAACCCTTTAATGACATGACCCCCTATGACCAAAGTAATCACCAAAATGCTTCAATTATTGAATCAATAGGTGCATTCTTTGTTTCTACAATAAACAATCAAATCATCCATTGGACACTTTTCAACCTCAATGTCGCTTAATTGAGTCTATTAAACGTATTATTTACTCTATGTTTAGCAATCGTTATTTTTATTTCTCTCTTTCTCTATGATTTCTTACTGCATATAAAATGAAATGTACTTCAACGAGAGGAAAGAATGACACAACACAACTCAACACAACGCAACCTGTTGTAGCAGTCACACCTTCTTCCACGGCATCGGGTGTGAGTGCTGCCAAGAAGCCAAAGCTTGTGGCCGGCCAAGCGAGCGCATGAACTGGTCGAGAAAAAACAAGATCAGCAAATTCAGATTGGAGGAGAAAAATCCGTCAGTGCAGGTACCCATAACGGATTTCTTCCTATTTAGTCCAAGGCCACTGAATTGGTTCCCGCTTGCTAAATTTGCCACAACCGCCGTAACCAGACTCCCGTTAACGAAGACGACCACCCCGATCCGCCGCTCCAGGGGTAGAAATATATTTCAAAACACCAATCACAATCACAAGCTTCAATTCTGTTTGGACATGCAAGCATTGATCGATGATTCAACAGCACAATTGCCAGTGAATTGAACAAAACTTTAAGTGAATTGCAGCAAGTAATTAGAAGCCCGTGGATTAAGTTCCAGCGGTGAAGATTAAGGATTCCTTTTGTTACAACAATCACAGGTCAGCAATGTTCTCCAAGTACATACCAAGCAAGGTGAAGAGGTTCGGCAACGGATCCGGGAAGGCAATGGAGGGCGAAACCCAAGGTGAGATATATGGCCAACCGACCGACCGTCCGTCCGTCCGTCCTTCCTTCCTTCCGCCGTCTTTGCGTGACGAAGCGAAGGAACTCGATAAGACAAGCGCGAAGTCAAATCTATCCACACACAATCTGTGCATGAGCGCATGGAACAAATGAATGGAGCAACTGGAATGGAGCATTTGATGAGCAACTGAGTGACGACGTGGAATAATCCTCTAGAGGAGCATATTCAGAGTTCATTCAGTTTGAAACTACAGTACGTGCAGTACTGTACTGTACAGCACACTTTCTGTCTCTCAACATATTTATACCGGGTCTAAATACATTCGGGCGAGGCGAGGCGCCCATTCACACAAAAATTCCCAGGTTGTGGGGTGTACTGTTGCACCGATCGATGGAGTATTCATCGACTCGCGAAGACGAAGGCATTTTGTTTCACAGGAGTACCTGTCACAGGAGATTTCAGTGAACTCGTTTCAAAGCTTTCGCCCTAATTCCTCACTCTCCTCTTGGCACAAAACATGGAGAGCAAGCAAGCTCTGTTGCACCCTCCATGCTCACTTCCTTGCCTGCTCTACCCCATCCTCACTGCTCGAGAAACTGGGTTTCACCTAGTTGTTAAAGCGGTATTTTCACTCGTTGGTCGAATTGGGAACTAATCTAAGGGAAGGAGAATGTGCATACCCTAGCTTCTAAATGGGATTCCACCAGTTCCTTGGAAGCGCTGCGTGCTGATCGAACTCGAAAGATAGAGACCGGATATGGCGCACAACTTGGGCAGAGGGAAAAAAACAAAAACCATTAAACTTCTTTCAATGCAGGTTTCCGCCAGTTCGTTGCAAATGTTATCTGGAGTATTTGGAGGATTCCTCCTCGTCCGGCATTCCTCGGAGGGAAGCTAGAGAGAATCACACCACTGCCATTCCACTGAATTCGGCGCAGCGCAAAATGGAAGGGTTTGGCCTGAGTTCCTGGCGATGGCGGAATGGGCAAGCGCCGAACGGTGACGTACGCCGGTTCCCATTGAAGTTCCTTAGACCTCGCGGGGATCCACAAAGAGGACGGGCTTGGGCGGCGTTTGCCCCCAGTCGAAGTCTCGGAACGTCTCTTCCAAGACATTGCGTCGGAGCGATTTGATACACCACATGTCGTCGCTGGACGAGAGCTTCTTCCAGTGGGGGATGGCTTTCCACGCGGGATCCGTTGGCGCGACTTCCGTCATGATGGCCTTGCAGTCGTTGCTTCGGGCCAAGTTATGGGCATGCCAGCACAAGGACTGCAGGAGCTCAGTGCTATGGGCGCCGTCTGCGTGCAACCCGAACATGAACTGCACGCCGAAGGGGTGGAAGAAGTTGGGCACGGACGGAACGTGACAGCCCGGCAGGCAGAAGTCCAGCCATCGGGAAACCGACGCAGCCGTGCGTTTCAGCCAGGATGCGTTTCTGTATTCGCACTGGAAAAGCTCATTGCTGCGCCAGACGCTGAGCATGGCCCAGGACGCGCCGCGCGCCCAGCCGGCGGCGTCCAGGAGCTTCTTACCCGCGCGTACCAGCCCCGCGAACTGGGCGAGCCGCGGCTCCAGCGTTGCGGCGTCAGAACGCAGAGTCGCGATCCATGTGCCTTCGCAAAGAGCGTTCCGGAGCACCGCGTCGATGTCTTTGGGGAAAAACTCCGCTGTGCCCATGGTTGCGCGGTACAGCTGCGTGGCGAAGTCGGGCGTGATTTGTGTGAGTTGGATGCGAGGGGAGAGGCGACGGTCGTGGACGTGCACGGGTTGCACGAAGATGGCGGGTGTGCGGAAATGGACGTAATGGAGACGCTCTGTGAAGAGCTTCAGGGAGGGAACATTGTCTTTCTCCGTCGCCATGTAGACGTAGTCCGCCTTCTGGCTACGGCACCAGTCCTCCATGCTCTCCGCCAACTTCAAGGCAATGCCCATACGCCTGCGACGTACGCAAAATCATGCACCAATTTAGAAGTCTAACCGCATCACGCTGGACGCGGCTCCTGCCATTTCTTGCTAGTTCGAAAACGAACGAAGAAGAAAGTAATCCCGAAAGCTAGCTGTCAGATGAAATCCGGGGTTAATTTCACCATACCTGTGACGGGGGCAGACGCGGAGGCCGAGGAGGTAGCCCACTCGCGCGTATAAGGGAATGCGGATCGAAGCTTTTTCAGAGCAGAAGATGGCGCTCTGACTACACACGACTTCCTTCACAGTCCCCCTGATCACGCCCACGAGTTTCCCCTGCACTTCCGCCACCTGCTCAAAATCGAAAAATGTGCGCACAGGTAATTAACGCACGCTTTCAATGCTCGGCAACTAATTCTTCCCTTGGCATTTTGACAATGGCAATTTATGAGTCCTAACATCTTCAGCTAGAATGAATTCAATTGCAAGCGGACGTACTACTTGCTTGCTTACCAACATGTGGAATGTGGGGAGATGGCGGACTCGGCAGAGTGGATCCCCCAGAAAGTCGAAAGCGAGCGATTCCGATCCCGGGGGGCCGGTTTCGCAACGTTGATCCAGCACCGCGAGATCCTCCACATCCGCGTCTTTATATTTCCGAATCGTCACCGGGACGACGGAGCCCCGACGCCCTTCCTCCTGGGAAACCATTTCCAAATCACCTCGAATTCGCGGCGACGACGACGGCATGACTTGCGAGGTGGGATCCTGTGAATCGATCGACAATTTTCGAATTCTCACCGACGGATTGCGACCAAGTCCAGCAGCAGCAATGCGCGGTTTGCCATCGATAGATCCCACCTCGACCTCCGCATCCAAACACTCGATCGATCGATCGAATTTCGTCCACGACCAATGCCGCAGTAAAGTTGGATCCCCTGGCCAGTTGATTGATTTGCTGCTACAACGACCAAAGGCTTGCCATTCCCAGTTCCATCACCAACTCCAACAACCGATTGAATGGCCACTTACCATATCACGCAAGATTCATACCCTCCCACTCACCAAAAGCATGTCACTCACTAAAAAAACTCCATGATCTCCCAGTATGTACCCCACGGCTCTCGATCAATTCTCCGATTAACTCTAACAAATTCGAATAAAAATGATTGATGCGAAAAAGACACTCCAAACCTCGTACTGAGCGTCAGCACGACAGAGCTTCAGTCTCTGTCTTCCAGGTACGAAGGTCCTAGCTAGCTTACTCCTCGCTTCTAACTCAACTGCAGCTCCACGAAAAAGAACAATTTGAGAGAATACAAAATATTCACAGCAGCTGTCGGACGATATCTATCTATCTCGCAATAGCAGCTTGTATAAAACAGCAGCTATTGAAATTGGAAGCAGCGTACGTGAGACGGAATTCGATCTCGTGCATGAAGAAAGAATGCCGAGAGAGATAGAGAGAATGCTTACAGGAAAATTAATCGAGAATGCTGGAAGGACCAAGCATCATCTCAAGCGAGCTAATTAACAAGGTGGGGATTGAACTTCTTTATAGAAGCTAAGTGTGTGTGCGTCTATCATCGAATATATATATATAATTATGCGCCGCCACTCAGCCTTGGTGAGTGAAGATGAGGAGGAGCAGGTCTGGAGGAAGAGGAGTGAAAAGACTTTTTTAACTTATTATGGATTCAGCAAGACTGAGGATGAATTCCTCACTCACCCCCCACTCCCACTCACGTCCCTGCTTCCAATGCCATTCTCGACTGCTTCCAATGCTTCCAATGCCATTCCGGACAGGGCCGGGCACCCCTTCCCAAGACGGCTGGAATTTTCAACAGGGAGAAGGCGAATGGGAAAGCCAGGCAGGCACGGACCTCTCCGCCACTCAGGGCGGGGACGGCGGAAGGCCCGGGGGACACGCTGGCCGTGCTTGCTGCGGCGACCGATACATACCCGTCTTCCCATCAAATCCTGTCCTGTCCCTGCTGTCTGCCCTGGCCAGGCGCAGTGGTTCCTCTTTGTTTCTTTGTTTCTTTGTTTCTTTGTTTGTTCCTTTGTTTTGTTGTTGTTGGTTTGTTTTTCCACTTGACGTTGGTGAAATCATTTCAATGTGTGCGAGGAGATCAATTAAGCTTAATCGTAAGAAAGTGAATCAATTCAAGAAATGCCGTGGAGTGGAACTGAGGACGCAACGAAAGCGGTGCACTGCCTCCAAGAACGTTATCAACTTCGACCCATTTTGACAAAGCAAAACTATTTGGCTTGGCTCGGTGCAGGAAGTCCGTCTGAGGTTGGAATTTCAACAACAGCAAAAGTCTTTTTTTGAAATGGGAATGATGTGGGTGGTGATGAAATGGGAATGATGTGGGTGGTGATGCTCCGGTAAGTGAGGAGCAAGGAATCGGTCACCCAGTAGCCATGTGTCACCCATTTGATTCTGCCACCTTGGGAATGGCACTCTCGTTCTTTCCACGTACCACTCACTGTAAGCCACTTTAATGATAACTCTCTATTGTGGTAGGAGGGTTTAGGTTTAGGTTTAGGTTTAGGTTTAGGTTTTGGTTTTGGTTTTGGTTTTAGGGGATCAAGTTGATGTACCGTGAGATGTCCTTTCCATTTGCCTCATGCGTTGTAAACTATATTTGGTCGGTGAATTGAGGTAGAAGAAAGCACTTCTGTAGTTACAATCACAAAAAAAAATTCACCGACTTGGTTTCCGTGTTGTCATTTGTTTTTGTTGTCATTCTTACTTAGGGCGACTTTGCCATAAGGCTCTCACTAAACTTTAAAGAAACAAAACATATGAAAGATTATGAAGTGAAAGCATCTCATTTGTGTATGTATTGGGAAGAATGTTTGTCCTCTACAATAGCTAAAAGAATCATCTTCCATAGTAAAGATTGAGATGGTAAGAAACATTAATTGTAATTTTTTCTTAAATAATATTTGGAATCACTTTGAGCATCTTATATGGTCAATGTATGCTCAAATGTGTGATAATCTAGTGATGCAAAAGTGAGTGTTCTTAGTGTGAACAATAATATATTGAAGCCATGTAATGAAAATCATTAAAAAAAAAAAAATTGATATTTATGGATTTTGCTACATAGAATGGATCTTGTGAGTGAAAGTGTTTTTTTTCAATATTTTTTATACTTTGCATAGGCAATATGATAATGCTATTAATTATTATATGAAGCTACTAATCTAAATTCATTGATGTTTAGTAGGTAGAAAAACTATTATGAAAAAATCATATTATAGTTTGTGTCTTTACTGTCCTACATTAAAGAACATTCCACTTCTTCAAACATTTTTTAAATCAGATTTTTAAATGAAAAGATTTATTCTTTAGATTAGGCTTTTCCACAGCAAGACCAATTCAATCAATGTTTTTTTATTAGCAAAAGAAACAAAAGTGTATCAAGGACTATACTATTAATCATACCTTTTTGATGAAAAATTATGATGTTTCTGTCTTCAAGTTTCAAAAAAGTCTATTTTCAAGTTGTAACTAATTAATTTTGCCAATCACAAAAAGTTTGAAGTGAAAACTAGGAGTAAACTTACTAAGCTTAGTTACCTTAACCCTTGAAGGGCTTGAAAGTCCTTTGCAACTATATAGTATAAGAATGGAGCCCGTTGCAATGCAATAGCAATGCAAAATGACAAGGGCATGATGAAAAAACATGATGAAATAATGGGATGAGAAAAGCGGGATGAAAACATGACCATTTTTGTGACATCAGATTGTGATCATCTATGCATAATATAATAGATATTATAAATTTGGTGGTATTTGATCAGAAAAAACATTGACCCAATATGTATTAGTACAAAGTAAATGCACGATCATGACAGCACGTAAATAACAATGCATCACTATTTATATATCAAACCACAATTGAAGAGTTACAAGGCTAAATACAAGCCACGTATAGAGGGACCCCAAGAGCCTTTCAAGGGTTAAATTTGGCAGTACGTACAAAGTACAGCTAATTTCCAATCCCAATGCCTGACTACGCTAACATCTTATCTCTGTCTCTATGTCCAAACTTCAAAAAATTCCCGAAAGTTTGCAGCACACCTAAGTAGTGTTTTTGTTTTTTTTCTCGCACCATGGTGTCCAACTCCAGTGTTGTGGCACGGTCACAGTGGTTTAAATTTGGAGGGACCCATCCTCCATTTCCTGCATGTGGTGTATGAGGAAATGGTGTATTACTACAGTAAAAAAATAAACACTGCACCTAAGTTATGTTATTATGATTGAAGCCCAAGCCTTTTGAGCCCTTGCCTTGGGGGTTAAGATGATTTGGGAGTAAAATTTTATTTTTTTAATGATTTTCAGGGTGGAGGGACCTGGGAAATACTGGTGGGACCCACTGGTGCTTTGGTCCCGGTCCCTGGGGGTCCCAATTTGGGTGCTGGTTTCCATGAGTGAGAAACATATTCATCATGCAGCCAGCCGGCCAGTAGTTCATGTCTCGGGGCGATGGATCATGCATTCCTCCCTTCCCATGTACCGATGGATTTTGCATGGCAATCCCAGGGTTGTAAGGTCGTGGAATTCAGGGGCAACTGTTGAGCTAGCGTCCATGGGTTGCACGGAAATCACCCCCATTAACCCCTAAATTCCCAAGGCCATTTTTCTGTCAAAAATCACTCAAAATTGTCGTTTCTGCTGCATTCATCCAAGAATACAAAAAAAAATCATTTTTTTCTAATCTAACCGTAGGATCTTGTACTTTACTTGTCTTAGCTCACATGGTAAAGATTTCATGAAGTTTGACTATATAGATTGGAAGATATTAGCATTCAAAATTGAAAAAAAAAAGTTTTCTGAACACTAGCCAACAATTTCAGATGACTTTGATTGTCAATTGTGAATTTTTCTGCACTACAGACTTTGAATTTCAAATTTTTTTATGTTGAAGAATTGAGTTGAAAGTCTAGGAAATTTTTAAAAAATACAAAAAAAAAACACTTGATTTTCATTTTTTAAAAGAATGCTAAGTAGAAGTAGGTCCAAGATTGGAAAAAAAACTAAATCATTAATAACTCCAAGATGGGATTGAAAGACTGTAATCCCAATGGCGATATTGTTTTATCACTAGAACACAACATTCTCAAAAAAGAAATTGTGAAAAATTGTGAAAATTGTATTAAAAAATGAACCCTACAAGTTATTTTTTCAAGAAGATACTGAAATTGTTCCAAAAACAAAATTGTCTTTAACTTTTTCATTATTAGTCCAAATAGAACAAATCAAAGCTTCACATGTAGACAAAAAGAAAACATTACAAGAAATTAAAAAATTAAAATTTATTTTGATTTTTTGCAATTTTTTTGTGCTGTGTGCCGAGTTCAGTTTCAAGCTTTTTGTGGTATAACTTTTACTCCCGGGCACCAATTGAAATATAAATTATATTCTTATGTAAATAATCAGTTTTTTTTTTATCTTTCGGGAAAGTTTCAAAACAATTCACCAAAAATTGAAATCACAAGAACTTGCCCCAAATCTAATTTGTCCCCCAAGGGGACAATGGGAATTTAGGGGTTAACTTACACATGCAAAAGACCCATCCCAGACAACTTAAAGAATGACTCATCAAAGTTTTGTATCAATCCACCACAAAAAAAAATCAATAATTAAATTGAGATTTCAGGGCTACATTTACTACCCTAAAGTGCTCCAATGTCTAGTTTGTGGACGATTACTGTTAACCCCTAAAGGTTTTTGACTATGTTTTCATCAAAAATGCTCAAAAACTGCCATTTCTAGTGCAAGTAACCAATTTTTGAGAAAAAAAATTTTAACACAAGTAATTGTAGGATCTTGTAGTAAACTATTTTGAAAATATGTGGTAAAAATTTCAGAAATTTTCACCACATCGATTGCAAGATATTAGCGTTTGAATTCACAAAAATCCTTTCTTTTCCCTGCAAAATTCCAAGTAGCTACACTTCACAAGGTTACAAATGCATGAAAAAATGTCCAAAATGGTGGTTACTCTTTGAATTCATTCTTCAAAGCAAGTTGGCTACATGCTTGAAAATTCTTAGATCATTTGGAATTGTGCAACATGTAGGAAAAAAATAGTAAGTAGAATGAAGTAGAAAATGATTCAAAGTACTAAGTTGTTAATAATTTCTTTATGGAATTGAAAAATGCCAATTCCAATGGTTGCAATGTTGCAATAAACAATGTACACCTAGAATTTTTATTTTTTTTCAAAAATATTTAAAATTGAGTAAAATAAAGGGCATCAAAGTTTATTCTAGAATAGAGATTCCATAACTATCTACAAACTACCCCAAACTAAAAATTCCTCATAAGTTTTGATTCATCTATCCAAATGCAATGATTCAAAGCTTTCCATGTAGATATGAATTTGAAGAATCAATTTCAAATTTTAATTTTTGAAAAAAGTGATTTCTGAAGAATTTTTTTTGTTGCCCAGGCTGCCCGCCAAGCGCTAAAAATCACATTTCATACAATAACTTTTTAGCCATGTAGTCAAAAGTTATAAAAAACTGTTGGGCCTGAAAGCTACTTCTTGAGCAGATGTCATGTTAAAAAATTTTAAGGAAAAAAATAAAAACTCCATCCGTAGTGAGCTGCCCAAAATCTCTATGTTGCCAAAAAATGGGGTTCAATGATTTAGGGGTTAAGGATGAAAGTCATCTAATTTGTGGAGATACTTATATGAAGTTCTTGTCGTATCTAATAGTTGGATTTGGTGTTATTAGAATACATATTTTTTTTTCTAAAATTATAAATGTTGAAATAAAGTCAAGTGTTCAACCAAGATAAAATTGCATTGACTTCATTTCAAAACTGAATTTCCAAAAATGAGGTCATAGATTTAAAAAAAAAAAAAAGAAAATTGAAAACCAATCCAACAAGTTTTACTCAAAAATTGATAATGTTTTGTTTGTAATTGATTTAGAATGAAAATAATGAATTGAGAGAGAGAGAGAGAGAGAGAGAGAGAGAGAGAGAGAGAGAGAGAGAGAGAGAGAGAGAGAGAGAGAGAGAGAGAGAGAGAGAGAGAGGACATTTAATTTCTATGAATTTTCAAAGTAAAATGCCATAGACCATTGACTCTATCATATAACTTGGTCCTAAAATGGAAATTTAGAAAAATCAATAGTCAACCAATTGTAGTAAAATATAGGAATGGTTGAATGACACTTTAGGGGATACTTTTAATAGAATTTACTTGTTAGGAATGGATGCAAGGATTGTTTCAAGTGTTTTAACCTTAGTTTGAGTTAGTAGTGGTCACAATCATTGCCATGTTTGACAATGATGGAGTAATTAGTGATGATAGGAGCTTCTACCTTTTCTTAGTGTAAATTCATCACAAGAAGTGACTTTTATGGCTTGCATGTTTGTGTCCATGTTAAAAAATATTGTAATTGCTTTCAATGAGTAAGATTACCATTATGCTAAAAAGTTTTTTTGTTGGTTTAGGATCTAATTAGCGTCTATTTTGAGCTCATTGTGTGACAAACTATCACAATGAGCTCAAAATTTGTTCTTTTTAATTCCTTTTATTTACCTGGGTTTTCCCCCAATTAGATCAGATATAATTAAATTAAATTTTTTTCAATAAACCCTCTCTCCCTTCCTCCTCTTTGTAATTCTAAAAGTTAGGTTGCTTGCCCATGAATATGGGATATATATTTTCCAAGTGTGTATCTCAATATGTATATGTATCTATATCTATACTATATACATATTTTTTGTAATGCAATACCATATATGTATCTATATCTCTTGTGTTTTTAGAGATCAATGGTTAGGAGGGGGGATTCATAATTATTTTTTTTATAAATCAATGGCTTTCATTTTTTTGCATAGATGGAGGTTGGTTAATTAATTGGCCAATTTGGTACATCTCTTTTCAGCTCATTGGGGGTCATTTAGAGATTCTTTGGGGCCAATTGGATAGCACACTTCAACAATTCATAACAAATTTGTACTTTTTCAAAAATATAAAATTTCAATTGCTATCCCTATTTCTCACATTTGCCTTTACATAGAATTTTTTTTAGATTTCAATAATACCAACAATGCAAATTTTGCCTTTGATTGGTTGGTCTACCTTAAGGTAGATCAACCTAATTCTGTTCACTACCCATTTTCATCCCCCATTTTTGGCCCCAATTATGTCTAGAAAAACGTCCAAATCCATTCATTTTCTTGACAAAATTAGTGAATTAATGCCTACAAGGGATAACATATCAATCCTTTATTGGTGAGTACATAATCCTTAAAGAACAAGCAAGTCACCATAGAAATAATCTATTTTGAAACTATGTGAATTGTTGGATTAAAAAAATGTAAAAATACTCATTTAGTGGGAGTCAAACTACTGTAGAAGACTTCCCCTTTTCACACAAAATTTAGAGGATGAATAGTTACACTTTTTGCTTGCATGGAGAAATTCTTTGTTATTCATTGGCCGAAAAACATCTTAAAGCATCTTTTATGAGTTAAGGCAATTATGGATTGTTTGCGGATCATTTATGACTCCACTTTGAGGCTGGTTTTGTAATTTCATTTTAAACTACTTTGTAATTTCTGTGAAATTACAATTTTAATCAGAAAATTATAATTCCATTCCACTTGAGTTTGATTCCTGAAACAAGTGCACACTTCTGAAAAATATGTGCCACTCTTGGAGTTGGCACAAAGGTATTTAGATTGCAAATCAAAGTGGTAATAGGCTTGCCTACCTTAAACAGAAATCCATTCTTTTGGCTGAGGCCTGAACTGTGCTACAGTATAGTAGGAGATGGGGTTCATCTGGCTTGTGTTTTGCTCTCCTCGGGCAACTGAAAGCAGTTGCTGATTCCAGCTGTTTTCAGGTGTTTGTTCAGACCAGTGTTGGGGAAAAAATGGCAGCTACTGAGTACAGTAGATCTTTCACAAGGTAATAATTTAGCCCTAGGATTGGAGGAGAATATCACATTAGAGAGGTTATTGCTTCAGAGAGGGGCTGCTGCATCAAATACAGTTTGGCGGATTCAAATTGAACCTGTGAACTTTGATTGGCTCAAAAAAAATCAGTACATCTTGAATTGATCTGAAAATTTTACCACACAAACTAGAAGAGAGAGTGCAGATTACCCAACAAGTTTTATTGAATTTGGACATCGGATGCAAAAGTTATAGCACTTTCAATTGGACTTGAAAATATGTGTGAAGACACTTTTGGTCCCCTGAGGCGCTTAGGGGTTAACCCCTAAAGATCCTTGACTATATCTTCACCAAAAATGCTCCAAAACTGCCATTTTAGGACAAGTGTCAAAAAAAATTTTAATTTTTTTGGACACATCCAATTGTACAATCTTGTAGTATGATAATTTTAGAAGATGTGGAGAATATTTCAAAAAAAATTCACCATGTAGATTGCAAGATGTTAGTGTTTGAATTGACAAAAAGCCTTTTGGGGGCCTTGCAAAAAACCAAGCAACTATACTTCACAAGGTCTCATTTGTATGAAAAAAATGTCCAAAATGTTTGCAACTCTTTGGATTCATTCTTCAAGTCAAAGTTGGCCATATGCTTGAAAAATTTCAGATCCTTTGAAATTGTACAACATATAGGAAAAAAATAGTAAGTAGAAAGAAGTAGAGGATGAATCAAAATACTAAATTGTTAATAATTTAGTTATGGGATTGAAAAATGCCAATTCCAATGGTTGTAATGTTGTAATAAACAATCGTCACCTAATTTTATTTTATTTTATTTTTCAAAAATATTGAAAATTGAGCTCAATAAAGAACTTCAAAGTTTATTTTGGAGTAGAGAATCTATGACCGCCCACAAACTAAAACACCTCATAACTTTTGACTCAATGATCAAAATGGAATGATTCAAAGCTTTCTACATATATATAAATCTAGAAAATTAATTTCAAATTTTTGTTTTTGAAAAAAGTGATTTTTTTAGATCTGCCTAGATTGTCTGAGTTGAGAAATAAACTACATATTAGGCCATAACTTTTTACTCATATTTCCAAATGTCTTGAAATTTAGTGCATATGAAAGATATTCCTTATTCACACATTATATTAAAATTTGGGCCAAAAAGTATGGAAATCTCTACTCACATGCACCTACCCTAAAAAGTTATGTTGCCAAAAAACGTACCTTAGTCATTTAGAGATTAAGGTAGACAAGCCTATTATCACCTTCATTTGGAATCTAAACATTTTGGGACCAATTCCAAGAAGGGCACATTTTCCAAATGTGTGATTGTTTTACAAATCAATCCCAAGTGAAATTATAATTCTTTGATTAAAATTGTAATTTCTGTGAAATTTTGAAGCTGTTTGCCTTGAAATTTCAAAGCCACCCATTAAGTGGAGTCATCAATGTCTCATAAACAACCCATAACCATTGTTCCATATATCTATTGGTACTTAAGTACTCACCAATGAAGGATTCACATATTCCCCTATTTTGCATTAATGAATTGATTTATTAGAATCTTGAATAGATTTGTATTTTTTTGGACAAACTTGGATATTTTTTCTAAATGGAATTGGGGTAAAAAATAGGGGACAAAATTAGAAAGTAGATGGAATTGGGATGGTCTACCTTAATGACATTTGAAGATTTTTTTAGTAGGTTGTAATTTTGCGGTGCTCTTGGATTGAAGTCATATCACTAGAGATATAATTGGATCAGGGCCAAAGAAAATAATATTACTTCACAAAGATGTTTACTTATTGGTTTACATAATTCACTTCATAAAAGTTCTACTTTTATTCAAAGTTAGCTGGTGGAATTGGAGAAAAAACTAATTGCAATTTGAAACATTGGCAAAAAAAAAAATGAAATAATATATAAAATTTCTATTTAGGGTAGATAAAGAAAATAAACAAACTTGATACTTGAAAAAACTGTTCAATAATGGGATTAAAAGAAAATAGTTGGTAAAACTCAAAAAATATCCAAAACGCTAGTTCAAACTTGAGAAAGAGAGAAGTTAACTCTAAAATGCTTTTTTGAAGAATGACAACATGCACGGACAACATCAAATCCACTAATTTGTATACAATTTTTTTAAGCTTCAAATGCATATTCATACATAATAATTTTTTCTAAATAAATAAAAAATAATGAGGCTCATTAAGTCATTTTGGAAACTTCTTGCATTGTGAATTTTTTCTTCGTAGAATAATTACTAAATCTTATGCAATTTTGTAGTTGGTTCTTTTTACACTAGGAAAAAAAATGAATGGATGAATTGTCCAAAGCATCTATAATAAATGTAAGATTTACCAATTTTAGGATGAAGTTACTATTTTAAGATAATATTGTGAATGTGTGATGGATAGATGATCAAAATTGGATGGTTTGTTTGACCTACTTGCATTTTAGGGTGCATGTTGCGCTTCCACTAAGAAAACAAAACAACAAATCATTGCTAAGTATGGTAGTATGTAGGTCAAATTTAGATACTCATGTTGATAGGTAGGGATCTACTTTCATAAATAATTATTATAAGGAATTCTATCACCTTAATTCCAACTAGGAATTTTAAAAATCCCCTCCAAGTTAGGATGATGATCATCTTGCTTTATTAGATGAGGTTACCTTACATAATGTTTTGATTTTAATATGTACAAATCAATCTTTGATAAACTAATTTCAATTGACAAAATTCAAAATTGACCTTTAAATTATTGCTATATTTATTGATCATAGTAATATTGATTTGCCAAATATATATTGGACTTTGATACAATGCAAAAATTATTCATTTTTTAGTACTAGAATTAAAAAATAAGGATTGCCAAAAAAAATGATTTTAAGATTTTTTTATATTTAGCAAATCCAAAAATGAAAAGGGGACTAGAAATTTGGAAGTTCAAAGTTTATCAATCCTACTTTGCAAATTGCAATGAATTATGAACCCTTTACACAAACACTTGAATTGAAAATTTGTAAATAATTTGTTTTCAAATAGAATTTTTGATGCTTAAGATAGACTCAAGTGATCATGCATTTAAAATCTAGAATACTCAAAATCATAATTTGATAAGACTTTGCTTAATTGCAAAGTTTTGTTAACACCAAAATATGGTGCCTTGAGTATTGAAAGGATAAACCTCCTACCTTAATTTGCATGTTACCATTGGTAACCATGAAAAAGGCATAGTCTATCATGGAATATATATCTATATATCTATAACACATGCAAATGATGTTAAAGAGTTTATATATGCCACCCAATCATCTTTCATTAGTAATTTAGCAAAACATTGAATTTGTAGTGTCACATCCAGAACTTCATGGCACATCAATACTGTACATTGAAAACTCTATCAAGATAATTTGGTACCAACCTCTCTTCCAATTGAGTAACATATCAAAGTGATTGAAAAAATGACACTAAAATGAAGTCTACTATCAAAATGGCATCAAACTAGACTAGCCCAACTTTTTTGATGACGACCACTTATGGAATTGGTTTCAGCTTTGATCAATCTTGAGATTGCATGTGTCTACTATCCATACCCTTAAGATAGGTTGTTTGCTTTGTTTTATTTGGTTGATATGTTGAGATCTAACAAACCGTAAGCCATCCTATGGTGTTCTTCGTACCATCATCAAAAGTTCTTTGTTCAAAGGGGTGCACGGACTTTGTTCGAAGTGTTTGGACTTATAGTTTGAAAGTTATTGAATTTCAAAGTTTTTATGAATAAAAAAATAGAATGAAATTATCCTTTATTTTGGAAAATTCATGACTTTTGCATTGCAAGTCCAAATGCCATGAAACAAAGTCTTTGCACATTTTTGTGGATAAGACTTTCTATTCATGCCAATTTTGTGGCGTTTGGACCTACAGTGTAGAAGTTATGGATTATTGTAATAAAAAATTGAATTATTGAATTTCAAAGTGTGAAAATTATTGAATTTCAAAGTTTTAATCGATTAAAAAAATATGAAAAAATTACTTTTACTTTTATTTTGGTTGTGGCAACAACACAAGTCACACTAGTCAATACCTTAAGACAAGCTATGTGTTTGTTTGTTATGTTGAGATCTCCCGGCCCATGCGTCCCATGTTTGCGTTCTTCATACCATTAGAAAGCTCTCAGCAAGGAGGGGTGCATGGGCTTGCTTTGTGGTATTCTGACCTACAATGTGAAAGTTATTGACATTCCAAGTTTTTATGAATTAAAAAATTAAAAAATTATGCTTATTTTTATTTTGACCATGTCAACGGCATGGAGCACACTAGTTGTATTATGATTCTATACACAGTTAAAAGATTGTGTCAAGGTACAAGTTATTTTGACCCATTGTTTAGTGATAGTTTCACTCACACTAATTACTAATTACTGTAGGTCTTATTATCATGGCGTTATTATTCCAAGTCATGAGAACATGGGCATGGTGTGGAGTTGTGGACTGCTAAACTTGGAAATGCAAACGAATGAGGAATTTAAGTAGTTAGGGCCAGTGTTGTACTGTAATGTACTGCTGGTTGTATTGCTTTCTGACCCTGTCGTAAAGGAGACCTCAAATTGTGCAAACAAGGGTTTGGGTGTGGTTTCTAGTATTGAAGTGCAAAAGTTTTTTTCAAATTGATCGTGTCGGTAGTTGATAGGAGATTGTACATTTGGTGAGAGTGCATTTTGGGGACACGGTATGAATAAGATATGAATCTTCAAAGTGTTTGAAGATGACGATGTATCCAAGATGGACTCCTAGGCATTTGTGAATGGAGGTTCGCTATTTGGGTCAAGAATTTGTAGGGGGGCGGCTTTAGAAACGAGTCACGATTAGGTTCAATTGCTTTAATCGGGATTAGTGAATTTTTTTGGATTTTGGGAGATTGCACATGTGGTGAAGAAGCACAAGATGTAGAAGCCTACTTTTAAGCTATTTTAAGTGTATTATGGATCCATTTGGGGTACATTGTTTGCTACATGTGATGAGAAAGATTAGGCAAAATTTTGAACCATGGCTAAGATGAAATTAGTGAAATGCTATCCTAATAAATCTCAAAAATTCTAAACCCTTGTTGTTAGGATTGGGTTAAAGGTAGAGTTTTGGTGATAAATGGCCAAAAAATTTATGCTTCTTTATAGGGTTATTTTTTAATTCTATAATTATTAATAAATGTAAATTTTTATGAAAAAAAAATCAAGATGAAATCATATTTCTTCTTGTTTTAAAATTTTGAGTTTCTTGTGAATATTTAAAATTACCTCTAATTTTTGAAGAAGAAAAAAAAAATTCATAGTAAACACAAAAAAATACATTTAAATTCTAAAATTTTCTCTCCATGTGTAAATAATAGTGTAGAACATTAGGGTATCAAATCAAATTTCTGTACCTTATTACAATCACAAAATTGATTGACTATAGATATTGGCCTAATGTTCAAATTGGAATAAATATATTAAGTTATGAATTTTTTTTCTAGATTAAAGTAGAAAATAGATGTGACAAATTTAATTTCAAAAATGATTCAAAAATTCAGTATTATTAAATCAACTCTACAATTTCTACACAATATTATTGAGAATAAACTTTAGATTAAGAGCAAAGAACAATAACTTTCTAAAATATACTATACGGTGATCTAAGGATTGAGAGTCTTTTTTTGTAGAAAAGTCAACAATATTGCAATGAGGGGATTTCCACATCATCTATCACAAATGTATTTGAACAATTTGCCCCAACAAACAAGATAAAAAAAATATTTCCTTCAATCCTAAATTGGTCCATCTAAAGTATTCAAAAGGGTACAAACTATATTTATTGTCATTTAAGAGGGTTAATGTAGTAAGTAAAGTAATTTGACCAATCACATGGAGTTTGAGATGACTATGAACTAGATTGAAGAATTTTCATTTTCCTTATTTTTTTTGGAAGGAAACAATTCATTTTTCACCACAAAATCAAATATTAGGAATACAAAGTTCTTAAATGCTCTATATATTGTATGTATTGTATTCTTTTGATTGAAGCAAAATTCCATCCCAAGTCAAAAATAAAATAAGATGACTAGAGTCTAATTAAATGATTATAATAATTCATCAACAAAATTGCATTCAAAACACATGATGAAGAGAGGCTATCTTTTGAGTGGATAGTGAGAGAATATGAAATTTAGAAAAAAAAAAAATCATTTTCAAAGGGGTTTAACCTCTAAAGTCCTGAATCCTATTTTTTTTTTGGCAATATAGTGATTTTGAGCAGCTCACTACGGATGGAGTTTTTATTTTTTTTCTTTGAAATTTTAACATGACATGTGCTCAAGGAATAGCTTTAAGGTAAACCTGCCTATGACAGGCAGAATGGCTGATTTGTCCTATTGCCATTGACAAAAAAAATCTGATTTTTTTTTGTACAAAGACATATGTGAGAAATGAAGGAAGCAACTAGAATTTTATTTTTTCGACAAAATATGAATTTTTTGTGAATTTTCGAAGTTTGCTGTCCAGTTTGCCCAAAAAAGTCTGTAGACTACCCCAAATCAGCAGAAAAGTGTTTCCATGATGGTCATCTTACCACCCAAAGCAGTCATAACATTCTTTAACATGGTTACAAGATTTCCTAACATGGATATGACATAAAGAAATTAAAAAATAACTTTTTACTGACAGTTTACACTAGAAAGGTGTCAATGTTCTATCACAGTTATTAATAACTCCATAACCATATTCCAAGGCTTTGATGACAACTAAAAATCAACCTAATGTAGTCTTAATTCCATTTTTAAGAAAAAGTTTCTCATGGGTTGATGGAAGACTGTAATGGGGGGGTCCCTAGGTGCCTGTCATGGGTGATTTGCCTGTCATAGGCAGGTTTACCTTAAGTCCCAACAATTTTCATAACTTTTGACTACATGGCTAAAAAGTTATTGTATGAAATGTGATTTTCAGTGCTCAACGGGCAGCCCGGGTAGCAAAAAAATTTCTTCAAAAATCACTTTTTTCAAAAATTAAAATTTGAAATTGATTCTTCAGATTCATATCTACATAGAAAGCTTTGAATCATTTGGATAGATGAATCAAAACTTATGAGGAATTTTAGTTTGGGGTAGTTTGTAGATAGTTATGGAATCTCTACTCCAAAATAAACTTTGAAGCCCTTTATTTTACTCAATTTTAAATATCCTTGAAAAAAAATTAAAAAATTAAGGTGTATATTGTTTATTACAACATTGCAACCATTGGGATTGGCATTTTTCAATTCCATAAAGAAATTATTAACAACTTAGTACTTTGAATCATTTTCTACTTCATTCTACTTACTATTTTTCTCCTACATCTTGCACATTTCCAAATGATCTAAAAATTTTTAAGCATGTAGCCAACTTGCTTTGAAGAATGAATTCAAAGAGTAACCACCATTTTGAACATTTTTTCATGCATTTGTGACCTTGTGAAGTACAGCTGTTCAGGTTTTTGCAAGGAAAAAAAAAAAAAATTGTAAATTCAAACGCTAATATCTTGCAATCGACATGGTGAAAATTTCTGAAATTTTTACCACATATTTTCAAAATAGTTTACCACAAGATTCTTTGGTTACTTGTGTTTAAAATTTTTTTTTCAAAAAATTGGTTACTTGCACTAGAAATGGCAGTTTTTGAGTGGTTTTGGTGAAAACATAGTCAAAAACCTTTAGGGGTTAAGTGGCATTCAACCATTGGCCATTGAACTTTTCCAAAAGATGTGAAAGGGGGACAATTGTCAATTTTCCATTGGCTAAAAAAATTGACATGGGTGTTTGTGACATCTCCCTCACAATTCCATACTTGTATTTTTGTAACATGTGCTTTACTTGCAAATTAAATAGAACAATGTATATTTGTATGGTTGTATGTATATATATATGTCTCATATGTATCCTATATATATTTCACACATTTTTCACATGCTATACATATTCCATATTATGTATCTATCTTATGTATCCATATCCATATCTAGAATATTTATATTTCAAGATCAATGGTATTTGAGGGGGGGCTTATTTTTGTTTACAAAATCAACAAGTCTCAATTTTTACAAAGAGGGGAAGGGATGCAACCTGATTTTGGATGCATCATCACAAGAGATAGTTATTTTTTAATCACTTTCGACTTTTTTTTCATTTGTTCAAAAGAGGTTTTGTGTTTGGATTCATTAACGTAAAGCTATTTGCATCCAATAACTAAACGTCCTTCAATCATATTCAATTTTGACTTTCATAGCATCATTGTCATTTTTGGAATTTGATTTAACCCCTAAATTAACCCTTACAATTCCATGACTATGTTTTCACTACAAATGCTCAAAATTTGCCATTTTTAATACAAGTATCAAATTTTTGAAATTTTTTCTTACACATATAATTGTAGGATCTTGTATTATATTGACTTTCAAAAATTTCGATGACATGGATCTCAAGATATAAGCATTCAAATTCATTGAAATCATTTTTTTGGCCCTATGAAAAATAGGGTAGCTACACTTCACAAGCTCACTTTTCTATAAAAAAAAATGTCCAAAATGGTGGTACTTCTTTGGATTCTTTTTTTTAGATAAGTTGGTTACATACTTGAATAATTTCAAATCATTTGGAGATGTACAACATATAGGAAAAAAAATAGTAAGTAGAGAGTAGTAGAAAATGACTAAAAATACTAAATTGTTTAAATTTATATTATAGAATAAAAAAAATGCCAATTCCAATGGTTGCAATGTTTTTATGTACAATTTCCATCCTAAAATTTTATTTTTTTCCAAAAATATTCAAAATTGAGTAAGATAAAAGACTTCAAAGTTTATTTTAGAGTACAGGGTCTATAAGTGCTTGTAACCAAAAATTCCTCATAACTTTTGACTCATTGATAAAAAATGGAATGATTCAAAGCTTTTTAAGTATATATAATTCTAGAAAAGCAATTTCAAATTTTTTATTCTTAAAAAAGTGAGTTTTTTAGATTTGCCCAGACTAACCATTTACAAAAAAAAGTAATATATTAGGCCATAACTTTTGTCTCATATTTCTAAATGTCATGAAAGTTTTGTGCACATTCCTTGTCCCTACCTTCTATTAAAATTTGGGCCAAAAATATGGAAATTTCTAGTCACATATACCTAATAAAATTGCTATGTAGTTTGAAAATGCATGTTGGTCTTTTAGGGGTTAAATTTAATTCATCATTGAAGTGTGAGAAGTTTTTAAATTTATAGTCCATTTAAATTTTTTTCAAAAAATCACTGAATTATTTTAGATCATCTTTTTCAGGAATCAAATTATCTTATTATTTTATTATTTATTTATATTCATATTTTTATATTTAAAAAATTAATATTATTATTTTTCATCCTACCCTTTATTATTGGTAAAATTTGTACATGATTCTAATATTCACATTCATACAATCTTTCTTATACATTTATACCTTTTATTATATATTAAGTCTATATTAAGGGTTGATTTATTAGGAAAGAATCATTGGCTTCTATTAGTTATTTCTTCTATTCCAAAATGATCTTTGTATTGTACTTTGAGACATTGTGAATTGGCTCAATTTGGCTTTTAAATGCTATTTGGGACTAGCAACAAAACTTTGAGTAGTATTTTTTCCTCCTTCCATGCAATCTTTAATCAAAAGACAAATGAATTGATTGAAGGGATCAATCAATATTGTTCATTCTTATTTTTATTCATCTTTTTGAGTGTTGTCTGATTGAAGGAAATGAAGTTGGGGAAGGTAGAGCAAAGGTCTACACATGGTCTTGGGCCTATACTAATGGCCCACAAAATAATGACCTCATACTCAACAATTAAGTGCCAACCGATGGTCCTTGAAAATGCCCCCTAAATTCTACTTTTTAGTACCCCAAAAATGCACTTTGAAAACGGCTCTTAACTTCAAAGTTTCAAAGACAATTGAAGTGCACCAAACTACTTAAAATGCAAAATGGGTTTAAAAAATGTTATTTTCAACCTTAATCCAAAATATTTTGTCTAATAAGAAGATCATTTAGAGGATAGAGGGAGTATTATAATACCATTTTAAGACAATTGTGAAGCATAGTACTTTAAATAGTTTAATTTGTGCATATTAGAGCAACTAATTTTTTGAAGTTTAATAGTACTTTTCAAATCAACAACCATGAATAAAAGCCACAATAGTAAAGCCATGATTTTTGCTTCAAATAATTTATATGTTCCTTCATTAGTAGTTGAATTATTTTAATAAATTTGACCTTTGGATGTTGAAGAGTTATTTCAAGTGCAAATTTTTTTGTAAATTTTTATTTATTCATGTGAGCATAGGTCTCTTTAGAATACACCTACTATTTTTAACATTCCACATTCTCCTTCACCAACAAATGTTGGTCCCATTGAAATAGAAATTAAAAGAATCTTATGACTTTTGCATGAATGTTAACCAAATAATTAGAGAAATCAATTTTGGCAATACAAAACTTATGACATTTTATTGCTTGTTGCATAATATATCACATAATTTGGCAAAGGTTATGAATTAAGATCCCAACCATTTTTTGGCAAAAGTGGCAAACTTGGCAATAATTTACAAAGATTTAAATTTAAAAAATTTAGTATTCTTTAAGATTAGTCTTATAATATATGTTGTTAATTTTATACAAATACTAGCAACTATGATTAAATAAAAATTAAGTAAATAAACAATCATGAGTAGAGTGATGTAGCAAGCATAAATAATGCATTAACAAGCTTTACGAGTATTGGAACAAACCATTTTGTTGATGACATATTGATAGGTCTTCTATATATAATGCAAAAAAATAGAGTTCATATTGAATTTTGATTAGGAATATGCATCCTAAAAGAGCCAAATTACATAGTATACTAATGCTTATAAACATTGGAGAAGTAGCCATTGGTGAAGTAAGATTTTAACTACAAGCTTAGTAACAAATTTGGAAAAAGGAGAATAATTGGATGGTTTTGAACATTTGATGCAAACTAAGGATTTTTAGTTGACACAATATATTTTGGAAAAGCAATTGTCACAATGATGACATGATATGCTCCTCAAAATGGGATTTCAATGAAATTGTAAATTTGCACATATTTATCACCTCTTTGTAAAACTTAGATCAAAGGTAGTTATAAATATTGGTTGTAACAAGTCTAAGTCTTAGAAAGAACACCATGGCAATTTACAATTTAATGTTAGATTGAATCAATACAATCCCTATCATAAAAATAAAATGGTGGATTTAGAATTTTAGTGTTCAAAAGACACAAATCAATTAATCCTTTAAAGAAGTTGGTGATGATTAGTCTTTGAGTATGTCTTGGCTTATTTCAATGTCATGTACTATGCAAAAGGCAATTGCTTGGCGATACTTCACTCAATGGAGGTGTTGATTGTTTGTAAGAAAGTAAAGGTATTTGATCAAAATATACATGCAATGGAAAAATAAGATTTGGAGGTGTTTTCTAGACTATATAAATCTTTGAGTGGAAGGGGTGCTTGGTATACCAAGTGCATGGAATCTACATTTGAAATTGTAGGAATCATCACATAAGAACAATTGACAACCTTCTTGATAAAAACAACTGATATATGATATGTCTATTGAAGCAAGTTTTCTAGTTTTCTAGTCACCTCTTTACTACCCTAGAATGTCTTAGACAATAATAAGTGACTTGCTAGCTTGAGTGACGGTGACCTAGAAAAATGTGTGTCAATAACATGCTGCCAAAGCATTGCCGGCAACAAGTATATCGCTGTATGCCCAATTGTAATTGCTGATGCTATAGAAACTCTCATCAATTGGACATAGAATTATAAGAAATTTTGAAGAAAAATTCATTACATTTGATAGGGTCTTGGCTTTGTAAAGGCAAGCCATAAGGTTCTTCAAGTTTAGGATTACAACAAGCGGTGATCTAAATTTTGAACTAGAATTCTATCAAAAACTTTATTGGTTATCTATTCTATGCTTTGCAACTTGGTATACCAATCTTTGATCTTAGAAGGAACCATCTAAATGATTGATATTTGCCACATATACACTTGTTATCTTCCGGTTCAATAAGTGCATGAAAGCATTGTAGTTGAGCATGGAAATGTCTCAATTCACCTCTTCTATGAACTACAGTTGCTAAAGCAAATCTTGCACCTTTGTACTAATTAGTAGAGATTTGCTACCAAGTGTGCTTCATTGTCGAAGTAAACTTGCAGAAAATAAAAAATTGGAAAAGAAAGGAAACAATCTTTCTATACTAGTGAGGACTGTTTCTAGGAGTTTTGCTTGTTGGCATTTGCTTTTGGCTTGTGGTTGTTATAGACACTAATTCAACACTGCTATGACCACAAGCAATAGTTGTATAACAATTTCTAAGAAATCTTAAAATTTGCATTGCAATTGACTAGTTTGTACCACATGCCCAATAGATGCCCCAAACCTGGTGTCCATTTGCTTTGAACTACATCCATCCAAATGGGATGTCAATATGCAAATAGAAGACTTTTACAAAGAGTAATACTTGGAATGCAACAACACTATGAGGAAGATATAACAAAATCAAGGGACGACATTAATAGTGTCAATATTTACCTTAATTGTCATTGTAATTTGGGTTGAAGACCTACATCAAAATTTGATGACTATAATATGTATAGTTCCACATACTAGGGGCTTTACATTTATAGAATTATATCAAGAACCATGATACTAACTAGACATACCATAGACAAAGCATAACAAAATTGATGTTTGCCAGAAACAAAGAATATGAGGATGAGAAAACAAATTTGAACTTTATAGTTATAGGCTGGGTAAGACAAATATCAATAAGCATGACACTAATGAATAAGCTCACAAACAAAGCAAAATTGGGAAAAAGCAAAATACAAACAAGGAATAAGTGGACGATGAAATAAAGCTAAGCACATTTACAAACATCAGACAATGATAATTATTCTTTGATTCAATGTACATAGCCAATATAACGATTCCAAAATACCTAGCCTGGGTACCCAAATTATTGGCTCAAAATTGCAAGTGTTGCATGGTCAATACTTGCACAAATTGTCTTCTCTAAGCAAATACAAAAACAAATCATCATTGAATGTATCCAAAATCATGAGACTACATCTAGTAGAAAATTGATGGGTGTTGATACCAAAGGTGTCATTTAATTTACAAGCTTCGGCAATGAGGAGTTTGTGCTGAACAACACTATAGGTCTTCTTCTGCTTTCTCTATAGAATGATTGTAGTCCCAATTTGCTTATGTTAGAGGATTTTTTCTAGTACAACCTTGACAAGAAAACAATAGTTTTGGAGACATATTAGTTTTTAGAATTTTCCTTTTGATATAATGCTTGATGATGTGCAAGGTAGGAATCTTCACAACATATACACTTGTTTCCACACATCTCATCATACCATTGTTGAAGTTGGCCACAAACTTCATAGGACTTCTTTAGTGACAATTAGAAGTGGACATGTGTAGGAAGAGGACGCCACAATGTAGGAGGTGGTAAATGTTACTCCTGACACCTTGCATAAATAACATCTTGGATGATAGACTTCTCCATTGCAATCTTGAGAGCCAAATGAGTTATGTACTTGAATCCTAATTCTTTCATCTTTCGGAATCCAAATAACATAGGAATTCACCTTCGTCTGATCTACAAGTAGATGGAAAATTTTGATCTACCATTTCTGACATCAGAGCTATGATGAATAGTTTCCTTATGACTAATTAGTCACATCAACTCCCCTCATATATTCTATATATGCTTTACGTATGGAAGAGGATGGAACCATAAGTTCTCTAAAGAGATTAGGAATTCGTCTAAAGACCTTCACTTCAAGCACTAAGGTACTATTGTAGTGCTCAACAAAGTCATAAATTTTTTGTCTTGCCAAGACTTTATACCCATTTGGTAGTGCACATAAATTTACATGAACTTGGATCTTCTAACCTCACTATTAGCATCCATATATAGAGACTACTTGGCAAGTTTTTTTTTATCAGCCTTATTGTTCTAGTTACCTATACTCCCTTTACAATTAACCCCTAAAGTTTAGAGACTATGTTTTCACCATAAACACTCCAAAACTGCCATTTCTAATACAAGTACCAAGTTTTAGAAAAAAAATATTTTTGGACACATATAACTATAAGATCTTGTAGTAGGCTAGTTTGAAAAGATGTGGAAAAAATTTCAGAAATTTTCACCTTGTATATTGCAAGATATTAACATTTGGATTGACAAAAATTCTTTTTTTGGCCCTGCAAGAAACCAGGTAGTTGCACTTCACAAGCTCGCATTTGTATGAAAAAATGTCCAAAATGGTGGTAACTCTTTGGGTTCATTCTTCAAGGCAAATGAGCTACATGCTTGAAAATTTTAGATCATTTGGAATTGCACAATATATATAAAAAAAAAAAGTAGAAAGAAGTAGAAAAATGATTCAAAACACTAAATTTTTAAGAATTTAATTATGGAATTGATAAATGACAATCATAGAAATCTTAATTTAGTAATAAAAAATATATGTCTTTTTTTTTCTTTTTTTTTTCAAAAAATATTTAAAATTGAATAAAATGAAGGACTCCAAAGTTTATTTTAGAGTAGGGAATCTATAATTGCTTGCAAAGTAGAACACTTCATAACTTTTATCTCATAAATAAAAATAGAATGATTCAAATATTTCTAAATATATATAAATCTAGGAAACAAATTTCAAATTTTTATTCTTGAAATAAGTGTTATTTTAAGAAACTATTAGGGTGCTTGTTGATTATTGAAAATTACATATCATGCAATAACTTTTTAACTATGTAGTCAAAAGTTATAAAAATTGATGGGCCTTAAAGATATTTCTTGAGAAAATGTTGTATGACAATTTCAAAGAAAAAAAGAAAAATTCCATTCATAGTGAGCTACCTAGAATTGCTATGTTATCAAAAAATGTAGTTTTGACCTTTATGGGTTAACTTGTGAAAAAATTATACACTAGTGAAGAGGTTGTCTAGCACAACGTGATGCCTTCTATGCTCAAGAATTTTTATCATCTTTCAACAACATGATACCCCAACCTAGGCATGCTCCCATATGTTGGTACTTTCACAAAAATAGACCTCAATTCTCCACATAAACCTAGACTTTAAACTCACTAGTAACCTAATTTTAATGCCAAATTGGGTTGGTTTATCAAGCATTAATTTTCATGATAAAACAATAGTGCCTTGATCTATAAGGAACAACACACTCATCAACTAGAATCTTTCTCTTGAGGTTGTAGATCTCTTTAGAGGCCTCTATAAATTTTTTTAATAGCCACTACATTCTGGCAACTCCATTAAAATTTAGATGCCTAGGGTTGTGCTCAATGCTACAAATGTCTACCATGTGGAGACAATTAAAGATGAGCTTCTATCTAGCGAGTGTTTTGAACTTGGAAATGACTTGACAATAAATCAAATCTTGATTTTTCATCCAACAATGGCATACAAAATAAAGTCTCTTGCACCTCATGAGGATGCAAATTCCTATCTAGCTTTGGATGCATGTTAGAGCATTTCAAGTCCTATCAAGAAGGACCACCTTTTGTATGCTCTAGCTAATTCCATATAGGTGGCACCATAGTTGTAGCATACATATTGGTTTTTAGCACAATGCAATCTAAATAACAATCTAACCAATATATGTTACAAAACAAATTTGGGTTGGGACAACCCTAAATCTGTTGGACATTTCAATCTAGAGGGTAGTCTAGAGAAGTTGTTACAACTACTAATGAGGTTTGCACTTGCAGAATTCCAGACAAATTTTTAATAGTATTGGGTGAACTTGTCTATCTAACTATCTCCAAGTGCTTTGGGGCAAAGGCCTCTAGACACATGCACTAGTCATTGAGACCATCATCTGGGGGATATGGTTCAATGTCAATATTATTTTCCTAATCAAAGTCTTTACATTGAAGAATGTTGTGGTAGTCTTGGAACTACTCCATATCACTAGAGTTGACATTGTTTAAATTTCTATCATATGCAATGTCACAACCACCATTACCCTCATATCTATCAACAGGCAACATGTAGTCTGAAAGACATGTAGGATTTGTAAAAATATGAACATATAGTCTATCGTGTAGAATCCTTCGTTCCATCAACTCCTTCCACATCTAAAAGAAAATTGTAATCACCTATAGGCACATCTAATACCATCCTTACCATATTTAGTCCCTTTGCATTAGGAACCTTTACTATGTTTTCTTGCACATGCTCTATGAATTTGACTTGGGCCTTTACTAGGAAGAAGATCATTTTCAAGCTCCAAGACATGAGTATCATTGCCATGCCCTCCTTCTGGATCACTAATGGGCGTCTCATTGATGGCTCCAAGTGGATTGCAATCAAACCTTTTTTTTTGGAAATTTTTCAATTTCAAATATTCATTTTTGTTTTTTCACTACCAAAGATTACTACTATTCAAACTATTGTATGTTCAATAAGATGATGTAAAAAATTCCAAATGCTTATCATATATTTATATCATTGCACATTCCAAATAACCATCTTGCAATCATTTGATATCATGGAATTGAGGGGGATATATAGTATGATTGCAATAATTAACATTTTTTGATTTTGTTGTGTATTGATGTTGTATTGGAAGTACTGTAAAAGTTTAGAAAAAAATTTAGAAATGAAAAAATGAGTAGACCATTAAAAGTAATGTATTCTTGAAAAATTTAGCCTAAGAAAAATTTCTTTGAATGATAAAAAAATAGGGGAAGTAAAAATTTCAAAAAAAAATATATATTTTGAAATTTTCATTTTTAGAAAATAGAAAAAAATGAAAAAAAAAAAAATTTCCAATTTTTTCAATCTAAAGGTGCTTCTAATTTTCTAGTTACATCTTTAAAAAATGATTTTGAGATCCTTGTGTTGATACAAAGAAAATACACTTTGAATATAAGTATAAGATGGAGATATACTTTTCATGGAAACTATTTGGTCAATTTATGCAATCTTTATAAATGACCTTAGATCCCAATTTTTAGATTCAATTTTTTTTGGACAAAAAATAGTACTACAAACCCTCAAAATGGACAAATAGTCATGGTGACATCCAACTATAAAATGTTTAATATAGTAAATTATTTTTGATGAATGTAATAAATCACTCAAAGTATACATTAGTCTTATGTACTTGGCTATAAATCTTGGATCTTATAGATGTATAAAGCAATAATTTTGACAAAAAACACTTTTCCTAACATGTGACAAGATTTAGTACAAATGTTTCTTGCAATCATCTATAATAGACTTGCTGAATACATGATGAAGATTGACTATTATTCAATTTCTAGATTAAATCAAAGTGCATAAAAAGCCTAAAATTCATATGCAATCCAAATGGTGTTTTTCCTCAAATAACATGATCATTCAATAGGTTTGGAGGTTCCTACAATGCAATCCAAAATGCAAGATATTTAGTCATTGCAATTGTTAAGTTAAAAAAAATCAACAAATAGGCAATGAATGAAAAGAAATTGGTATTGACAACTTAACATAGTTGGAAAAAATAAAAAAGATAAGTTGCAATTTACACATATTTTAATTTGTATTGAAATATTGATCAACTTAAATTATCTTTTTTTTATATGGATTCAAGTGACACCATAGCTCAATTGTTGAATTTTGTTATAAATTTGATAATTGTAAGATATTCTACTAATATATGCTTGAATACCAAATACATTGCGTTGCTTAGAGAATCTCCACCTTTTTATGGTGAAACTGTCTTGCCAAATGACTTTTAATGGGCTCAACTGTCCTTTTGAACTCCAATAATAAAGTAGAGATTTGGGAGTCTGGGCTCTCCAACCGCTAGTTCGTGCGTTTTTATTATAGAATAATGGAGATGTTCCAAATACTATTGCATTGCCCCATGCTTAATGTTCAAAATTATACTAAGATCCTATTGGTAATTTGGTATGCACCATGTGACTAGTTCCAATCCATTAAAAAGTACATAGCCATGTGTATTATAGGACTTGGATTAAGACTTGAGAGCATCTCTACCATATATTACATGATCAAAATGACACTCAAATGTAGCTTGGTTGAACATATTATTTCATTATGTGGAATCCTATTTATTCTTGATTTCATGACACGGTAAAAGCTAGATTTAATCAAAATGTATGTTGAAATTAGATTTTTATTTGATTCAAGGGAATTACTATAATTTATTGCCTTGAGAGCATTGCCATTATTTCTTAGTAGAAAAGAGATGTGTCTTAATTTTTTTGATTTGGTTGATGAAGCTGGCTAGTGATTCAATCAACCTAAATCCGCTTTGTTGCCCACCAAACCAACTTGTCAAGAGGGAGTCAAACAAAAATTGCCTTGTGACATTTGTCCCATCTAGTAGGTCATTTTTTAAAGTTTGAGGAAGGAAAAAGAGATTGAATTTTGGGCTAAGATTGGGAGTTCGTTTTGAGATTTTTGTTTCAAGATTTTTGGGAATTTTTTCTTGCTTGTTTTCTTCTTTTTGTTAATTAAGTTTGTTACACAATGTATTGAAAAGAGTTGTCTCGCCTTGGTTTTGCCCCCCCCTTCATGGCCAAATCAAGAGAAAATATGTCAGCCATTGATAATTTAGTGAAATTTAAACCCCCTTAATGTTGCTAAAAATTCAGGAGTGAATGGCACTAGAATGGGTTGGTTATTTTATAAAAAGAATTTGAGACACCTCTCAATAATGATTGGATGGAAAAAAAGCACCGTAGGATTTCAACCAAATAGGGTTAGTCGATAGGATTAGCCTTGATGGCAATTTTGGATATGGCATTCTGAATGAAAAATGGCAGCTAAAATGGAAATGGAAATTTTTGGCAGAGCTATTGGAGTTAGAGCACAACCTTGGGCTATATCATTAGAGTCTTTTTTTTGGTGGATTCTGAGTTGGCTAGTACAATTGCCATAGTTGCTACACGTGGAGGGCAAGATAGGGCTGCATCGTTGGCACACTGAGGTAATCCATTTTATGGTTTAGGTGGCAATTTGTTTGGTGAATGTTCATATTTCAATGTTGACAGAAAGTATTGAGGTAATCCATTTCAATTTGAATGATAGCCAAATTTGAATTGAGAAATTCTAGATTGAAATTTTGTAATTCAAATTTTGTAACTTCATTTTTGCAAAGTTAGGGCGCTTGCAAAGATTTTGTGTTTGATTTTTTGATTACTTGAATTTGCTTCGAATTACTTGAAGGTACAATTCTTGAGTGTTGTGCTTGGTTTGGATAGGTCTTGAAATGGCTCCACCCATGTCTCAACTCATGAAAAAAGAGGCTTACAAGGGTAAGAAATAGGAGAATTGTTATAAATCTAAATTCACCATTCAAGCCAAGAATGAAGGATAAACATCTGTACAAAAGTAGAAACCTAAGAATAAAAATACCCCTCTTAATCCCTTTATGCCTCAAATCCTTTTTGATATTTTGCACATTTCGGCTTATATCTTTTTACAAAAATATCATTTACTACAATTTCAAGAAATATGTCATTAAAGAAGGTTTTCTCTTTAAAATTCAAGTATTAAATTGGAAGAATGAAAAGTTTGCTACACTATACAACGTCTAGAAGCATTCTATTCATTGTCTAGAATATGGACATTGGAGCGCATTAGGGTTAAAACTATCATGAAACAAATTACGATGAAATAAATACCCAAATGAGCTCCTACACATGCCAAAGTTATGGATGTGAGTGTGACAATCTCTGTGGAAAGTGTTGATACTAGTATTCAACTCTTGGCAAAGGTTGAGGAGTCCATTCAAAAGGAATACATCTCTGGCTTATACTTCATTGAAAAGGGTGGAGTTTTGTCCATCTTGCATATGCAAATGGTTTGTTGCCTCATGACCTCTTTTGCTACCAATGTCAGCAAATGTTTAAGAGTTTATCTTGGATGGGAGGATGCTTGGAAGGCCTTGGTGGGGCACCACATTCTAACCAAGCCCTTTGAAATACTGGGCTCCACACTTACATTGGAATGCTTGGTTACTCTGTTAAAGACAAAGGTGAAGAGTACTTTGAATATGTTCACAAAAATGTGGCTTTTCAATAAATCAAGAAAGGAATTGAGAAGTACATCAAGCATGAAATACCATTAGCAAATAACATAATTGTTTTAATATACACTAACCTCATTGAGAAGGTTGCAACATATTGCACGTACAAAATGAAAAAGAAATTGGGTAGTACTTTTCTAGGTACTCTTTTGCCAATGTTGCATTTTGGACTGTGCATTCCCTTGACTTCTTAGGTTTTCCTTATCCATCAAGGTGGTATGGAATACACCAAGGCAATAGTTCTTTGGAAGTGTATGATGAATCCTGACTTTGTTGAGATGGAGGATGTGACATATATTCTTTGAGTATACAAATCCTAGTTTGCGCTTGGTTGATTTGGGCCACCAACGGCTTGTAGTGAACTTGAAAAAGGCTCAAGAAGGTGCAACCCACAATTATGTGCTTTCTAGTTATGTTCTTAAGCACTCTCACTATTCTATAAGTTTTGCATTTCTATAATCAATTTGAATTTTTTTTACATGAGTTTTCTTTTTCTTATACCATGTTCATGTACTTGACTTACTTTGTTAGTGCAGATGATGTTCCGATCTAGTTGCATCCACAACAAGACAATGTCATCATGATCAATGGCATTCCGGATGCAGTTGTCTTGAATATAGAGGTACCCAACACCAGAAATGATGAAGGGCTTCATATGACATTCAACTCTACCTTTGTACATTCCAATTGATTTTAGAGATTGTAATGCATACAATAATTTGATATTGTAGTTTGTAACTTTTCACTCAAAGTATATGGTACTCTAATTTTGAAAATTTTGGATTTGGAATGCATTTTTTGTCATTGTCATATGTTTATATTTGATAATTTTAAAATTTGAAATTTTTCTTTCTTAAACTTTTTTGTAACCTTTTTGAAAATTTTAACAACCAATAGAGTGTCGCCACGTGGACACCTTTTGTATTTTCTATTTGTTTTGAGTTCAAAATAAATATTTGAACACAATGTGCTCAAAAGGCAATAACTGCCCTTTTACAATGCACCTTTAGAGGGGGCAACTTTTAGCTGCAAGAGAGCAATTTCTTTGCAAGAGAGCAATTTCTTGATAATGAAAAGGAGAATGAGTTTATAGTGGATTGAATTATAAGGCTTCAAATGGAGTTTGAATTTCCTTTAGAAAATTAGAAAGGACTAGGATTGTTGTTGGCATGAACATTGAAAGGGATATATAAAGAAGAGATTTATAAATGCATTATAATAAGATTACTTCAATTACATTCATGTTTATGGTCCAAATCTCTTTCAAGCAAGTATTGTATACAATATTCATTGTTCATAACCATTGTGAATAGGGTTTGTAGTCAAGACAACTATTTTGTTCAAAAAATGAATGTATATGGACTACAAGGATTATCTCTACATCAAAATATCACATATGCTTCAATAATTCTTTCTTATGGGCTATGTATTGATACAATTGATGAATATTATAGGACTAATGAGCCTATTGTTGTGGAGTCTTCAAAATTTTTTTTTACTATTAGGGCTCAATTTGAGAGTTTAAACTTGCGTGATTGTGCCAATCTATTCAAGAAGATTTTGTGAAACTAATAGCTATCAACAAGGCAAGTGTTTTTTTGAAGATATTTACCTTGCAAGATTGTATGCACTATGAATCAAAGCATTTTTCATTGACTTTGTAGGAGAACTTTAGAGATAGGTTAGATAAAAAATTTATCGTCCAAGTAGCAAGTGAAAACTTGCATGTATAACATGTTTTAAGAGGATATCCAAGTTTAACACTCACCTCAATATACTTGTTTGGTCATATTCGGGGAGTGATGGCCTTGTATAGTAACGTGACCTTTATAGTGCTAGTTAACGGGGGGGTGGGGGAGGATTTCGGTTTTGCTCAATTAGTTTGACAAGGGTGCCCTCTAGCCCCTTTCTTTTTTGTAATGATCATGGATTCATTTGGATATATGCTTATGGGCTCGAGATATGACCTTTGGAGGTTGAAGGTCCCGGGAGGGTCATAAGTGCTAGATATCGAATATGCCGATGACACCACATTTTTTCTAGTAAGGAACGAAGGTTAACCTTCAGAACACATTTGAAGTTCTCTCACTTTTCTGCCGCAATTCACGGTCAAAAATGAATTAGAACAAAACTTATGCCATATGGGCCTTGAACACAAACAAGATCTTCTAGTGGACGAAGGATCTAGGGATCACATGGATTTGCGAAAGAACCAAGGTTTGTTATTTGGATCCCTTAATTGGTTTCCATCTTCCACAAGATGCGAACATGGTCCCCTTTATCACACTGATCCAGAATAAGCTTCAGACATAGGCTGTCAAGAGGGTATCACAAGTAGATCCAATTATCATCATAAACCAAGTGCTGCTAGCCACCTATTGCATTATGAAAAAATGACGTCCAAATCAACAGAAAATCAATATATTTCTATTGATTTGGGTACTGCAATGATTGTTTTTACATTTTTTTTTGTTAATGATGACATTTTTTTGGTTTATTTGGGTAGTGCAATGACAAAATCAACAAATTTTTGTTGAACATTTTTGGAACCTTTCAAAATCATTTGAAATCTTTTAGAATCTCTTAAAATCTCTTGAAATCGTCATTGCACAATGTAGTTTTCTTTGAAGTTAAGTATTCACAATTTGGTGTTCATTAAAGTTAGCAGACTTTAAAGGTCATTTGCGCATAATAAATGAATCTTAAAAAAAAATTCAAATAAAAAAAGTTGTGGAATTGAACCAACTTTCATTTTCAACAACTCGTTTGAGATTTCAATTCTTCAATCAAAATTTATGGACGAAATTTAGAGAAGTATTGAAATTAAAAAAAAAAAAAATTGAGTAGACTTTGGAGGCCATTTTGGCATAGTAAAAGAATTTTTTGGAAAAACCTTTGAACTAAGAGAAGTTGGAAATTCAAGAAATTTTTCATCTTCAATAATCCATTTGAAGTTTTGATTCTCTTATTGAAAGTTATAAACAAAATTCAAAGAGGATGCTCAAAAATGTCAAAAATGTCAAAAATAATGATATCCCAACCTCTCTCTAAACTTTATCTAAAACTTTTGAGTAAAATCTCCAAACCTCAAACAGAATTTTAGAGATAAAATCTTATTTAATCACCAAATTTTTTTAGTTCAAAATGTTTTCAAAAAAGTTCTTTTACTATGCCAAAACAACCTTCAAAGTTTGTTGAATTTTCAAAAAAATAATTTTCAACACCTATCTCCATTTTGTTCATAACTTTTGATTGGAGGATTAACATCTTCAAGGGATTGTTATAATTTAAAGTTCAAAGTTCTTTGAAATTTAGTTATAGAATTTAAAAATGTTAATTTCAATCATGATTAATTTATAATATTGTAATAGATCCAATGTTATTATTTCTTTTTCAACAATATTTAAAATTGAGTTACAAAAAGGATATCAAAGTTTATTTTAGAGTACAAATTCCACAACTACTGATAAATTAAAAATCTTCATAATTTCCATCTCATTAATCAAAATAGAATATTTCAAAGCTTTTCATGTAAAAATAAATTTAAGAAATTAAATTGAAATTTTTATTTTTATAAAAAATGATATTTTAAGAATTTTTTTGAGATTCCCAAGTTCTTCTAAGATGAATGAAAATTAGATATGATGTAGTTTTTCAATCACGTGATCAAAAGTTATAAAAGTTGTTGTGCCTTAAAGCTACTCTTTGGACACATGTCTTGTGAAAACTTTAAACCAAAAAAATTAAAATTTTGTCCAAAATGAGCTACCTGAAATCTCTATATTGCCAAAAAATGCCATTTGGTCATTTAGAGGTTAATTTTTCAATTCCTAAATGGTTAGGTTTTATCTTTCAAACAATTTATCCAAAAATGCCTACATCAATCCTAAAACTTGCAACTTTTCATAATTTCATTACATGTTGAAGAAATATGTTGAAAATATATACTAAAAAATTCAAAAAGAAATTTCATGTTCATGCTTGAAGAAAATAATATATAGATAAAAAAAAATTTAATAGCTTAATCATTCACAAATTTGTGCTTTTAAAAATTAGTAGACTTTGGTGTCCACTTGGACATGGTGGACTAAACTTTTTCAAAAACTTTCAACTAAAAAATGTTGGAGAATGAAGTTTAATTTCATGTTCAAAAATCTGTTTAGAATTTGGAGTCTCCATTAAGAAGTTATAAACAATATTCAGAGAGGGGTTGGATGGCTATTTTTTTTTACATTTTTAAGCATCCTCTTCAAATTTTATCTATAACTTTTGATTAGAAACTTCAAATTGTAAAAGAGGTTTTGAAAATGAAAAGTAACTTCATTTCGCAACTTTTCTGAATTGGAATTTTTTTGGAAAAAAATAATTTACTATGTATAAATGTCCCCCAAAATTTGCTCACTTTACAAGGCCATTGAAAAACAAAAGGAAAAAGTAGATAAATACAAAACTACTTCCATTTTGGTCACTTCACTTAGTGGATGGCTTAATGGTAAGGACTTTGGACTTTACCACCAAGATCCTAGATTCAAACCCCCACAATTTGCCCGCATGGTGGGTGCCACATGGCAAGCCTCATTGATTAAAAATTTGTTTTTTTAATTGCCAATTGGCATCTAAATTAACATTTTTTGTTGCAAAATTAACACTTTTTTGTTGACAAATTACATATAAGTGTTGATTTTTACATCCAAATCAATACTTTTTTGTTCGGGATTGTCTAAATCAACTAAAGAATGAAGTAAAAAAAATCAACATTTTTTTCTCAATTCAGACATTGATTTTTCTAATAGTGCTGGTTTATGGTAGCTTGCCGTAGACTATCTCCCAAAAGTTGTGACACCATTTGGGCACTAATGATTTAGTACTTGTGGACAAAGAAGGCAGATGGAAAATACTTAGCTTGTGTCAAGTGGAATTAGGATTGTCTTGTCGGACAGGATTTTGGGTTTTGGTGTCTAATAGACATTGCATGTTGCATGTCATGTATGACAAATGTCGAGCATGTATGACATTTTGGGATTTTAAAGGCATACTTCATAGCTGAGGCAATTTAGAATATAATATGTATTTATCAAATTGGAATGTTTTAATAAAATGAAACATTAATATGTCAAAATTGTAACTATTGAATCTTTATTGAGAAAGTCAACTTTGTAGTTGACTTTATTAGATAGACAATGTCTAATTTGTTGAATTGTCTTCGTATCTGACAAGACAATTAGAAGTGGAATGCATACCTAAATTCACACACTGAGGGAGGAATTAGCCTACTTGATTCTTTTTACAAATATAAGCCTTGCTCACAAAACTGGTGGTGCAAGGGCTATCTCTAGGAAAGTAACCATGGAAAATACTCATGCAACTTAGGATCAAGTCAGGACACCTACTGGAGGATACCAAATAGCACCCCTCCCTCCATTGGCTTTTCGTAAACAAGGGGCTTAGGAGAGTGGATTTTTCACCAATTATGGATGTGTGCATCAAAGCCTTTCATTGATAAGAGGAGGCCTCATTCCAAAAAACCCTGAACTAGTGAGTAACGTCATTAGACAACCCTTGTTCGAAAATCCTCATATTCTAGAAGTTGATGACGTCCTACTGGGAAAGGGGACAAATTTAGGGCTGCACCTTTGGGCAAAGGCCGGCATCAACAAAGTGAAAGACGTATCGAACAAGGTCATACACAACTAGTAATTAGTTGAGGATATCCAATGCAAACTTCCGCAAAGAGGAGTAATGACAAAACATGGGAGAAATCAGAGGCTTATGATCATCTCCCACATATCATGAAGCTTGAGAATCTTTCCCAAAAAAAACAAAAAAACGTGACTTTTCTCACTCATGACTAAAAGCTATTATTTCCACACAACTCAAAAGGGAGGCGTAAGGGAGGAAAAAAGGTTTCTTTGGGCCTCAGATAGCGATCAGAAGCCAACAACTTTAGATTATTTGAAACTAAACTCAAGCTAGCAAGGGTCATAATATGGGATGCCAATTTTAGATTCTTTTGAGAATGCAATTGAGATGAGATTCCAAGGAGTCCAAGCTTGGTGTGGGTAGCATTGAAGTAAGGAGAGAAGCAGTGGACAACTTGCAGTAGACCTAGGAGAATGGTTTTCGGCTAAGATAGAAAATTTCTCCAAAACTCCCTTCTTTTATTTCTTTGGCTATTCAACATTTCAGCCCAAAGAGGTTACGAACAAGGTTTAAAATGCAAAGCAAAAAGGGCAATCAATTCTCAAGTCTAAGTTAATATGGATTACTTAGATTTGGACATCCTTAAAGTATATCAAATCATGTGGTACAAATCTAGGCCAAAAAAACAAGCAACCTTTTTATGGCAAGCGTTGAACCATGGGATCGTCATGGAATAATGGCTCAAAAGGCGAAAATTAATGGTCTAGAACGGATGCAACATGGGGGGGGGTGACCTCAAAACCACCTTCCACCTTCTCTCATTGTGCCCTGTCACTTGGGAGTTATGGAAAAAATTCAACACCTTTGTTGCAGCAAATGGAACCCCTGTGGTGAATTCCTTTGAAGAAGACCTCCTTGGTAATGCTCACACTTGGAACTTGAAACAATATGTTTATTCTCACCAGCCTTGGGATTTAATACATTCTTTTCTCATTTGATATATCTAGACGGACAAATGTGTATCAAGATATGCTGCACAATAGATGTGTTTGAATCAAATCATGGTCTCCACTTGGGTTGCCACACTCCACGCAGGAATGGAAATCTAGCGACATGTCCACTTGGTGATTAGAAATTCAAAAAAGTTAGCTAACTTTGAAAAATCTTTCGTAGTGGCTTGGACCATGTTGTTTTGTAATAACATGAATAGAATTTGGCACTTTATGGTGCCGCTTCCACTTCTCTAAACTTAGCTTCTCTTCTTTGTCGTTTGAAATTCTAAAAGGGGCGCATGCGCCCCTCTCTGCTCATTGCAGCATTACAAGCAAGGTAACATCACCATCATTTTCGTTCTCCCTTCTTGCCTAGCTCTGTGTTTTTAGGAAGGGCGTGCCTTGATCGCCATTGTACCGCAGTTGTCCTTTTTTCATGTTTTTTTTGCTTGTTTGCCTTGCTTCTCTTATAGTATCAAGCCGCTTTCTTGTTTGTTCAACAAGAAGTGGAATTTAGTCACCAATAGCAACAAATTTCATAAGTTTTAGAATAATTTTCAATCTTTAGGAGCAAAAACAAGGTTAGACAGGAGCAGGGTTGACAAATTTGAACGTCCGCCCCAAAATAGCGTCCGTTTTCCGGATGTCTGGACGTCCGGACGCATGAACGCTAGCGGATGCAGCGTCCTGACCGCCGTCGGAAAGCGGACGGGCGGGGCAGACGGCCCGAGGCAGACGCCCAAATCATGCGGACCAGATCAGTCCGCGCGTCGATCGGACGGCCGTAATCGGGCGGACGAACGGACGGGCGGGCGGACAGGCGGACGGGGGACAGGCGAACGTTGTGTCCACGTCCGGACGTCCTGTCAACCCTGGACATGAGTGTCTTTTTTTTTATAGGTTTGACTCTTAGTAGTAGTACGCAGATCTATAAGGGTTTGTATGAGGTTGTGTGAAGGTGCAAACTTGTCTCCAGGTTCTGTAATTAGCTTTCTTTGTTATAGTTTCAAGATCTCTGTAAAAGCTAGTAATCCTAGCACTAGTAGAAAATGACGTCCAAATCAATAGAAAATCAAGAAGTTTTTGTTGATTTGGGTATTGCAATGACGTTTTTTACATTTTTCTTGTTAATGGTGACATTTTTTTGTGGATTGGGGCACTCAGTGACAAAATCAACAAATTTTTGGTTATTTGGGTATTGCAATGACTGTTTTCACATTTTTTTCTGTTAATTGTGACATTTTTTTGTGGATTTGGACACTCAATGACAAAATCAACAAATTTTTGTTGAACATTTTTGGAATCTTTTGGAATTTTTTGGAATCGTCATTAAACAATGTAGTTTTATTTTAAATTAAGTATTCACGTACAATTTGGTGTTCATTAAAGTCAGCAGACTTTGGAGGTCATTTGCGCATAATAAAAGCTTTGGAATGAAAAAAGTTGTAAAAGTGAACCAAATTTCATCTTCAACAATCTGTTTAAGATTTTGATTGTTCAATCAAAAGTTATAACAAAAATTTAGAGAAGTATTGGGATTTAAAAATAAATAAATTCAGTAGACTTTCGAGGCCATTTTGGCATAGTAGAACAACTTTTTTGAAAACTTTTTGAACTATAAGAGTTGGTAATTCAAACAAACTTTCATCTCCAATAACCCATTTGAAGTCTTCATCCTCCAATCAAAAGTTATGGACAAAATCAAAGAAGATGTTCAAAAATGTCAAAAATAATGATTTTCCAACTTCTCTTTGAAGTTTGTCCAAAACTTTTGAGTAAAATCTCCAAACCTCAAATAGAATTATGGAGATGAAAGCTTTTTTGAATTTCCAACTTTTATTAGTTCAAACTATTTTCAAAAAAATTCTTCTACTATGCCAAAACAACCTCCAAAGTTTCTTGAATGTATAAAAAAATAATTTCTAATACCTATCTCCATTTTGTTTATAAATTTTCATTAAAGGATTAACATCTTTAAGGATTCATTGTTATAATTTAAAGTTCAAAGTTCTTTAAAATTTAATTATAGAATTTAGAAGTGTCAACTCCAATCATAAATAATTTATAATGTTGTAATAAATGATATAAATCCAATGCTTGTATTTCTTCTTTAACAATATTTGAAATTGAGTACCAAAAAAAAAATTTAACTTTATTTTAGAATACAAATTCCACAACTACTGATAAATTTAAAATCTTTATAATTTCCATTTCATTAATCAAAATAGAATACTTCAAAGCTTTTTATAATGAAAATTATATATGATGGAGTAACTTTTCAATCATATGATCAATAGACATATAAAAATTTGTGCCTTAAAGCTACTCTTTCGGCACATATGGTGTGAAAAATTTAAAGCAAAAGAATTAAAATTTTGTTACAAATGGTTAGGTTTTATCTTTCAAACTATTTACCCAAAATGCATTCGTCAATTGTAGAAATTTCAACCTTCGTTCACATGTTGAAAAAATATATTGGATATATATACTCAAAAATTTAAGAAATATTCATATTCATGCTTCAAGGAAATAACATATAGGTAAAAAAGAATTTGATAGTTTAAGAATTTACAAATCGGTGTTTTTAAAAGTCAGCAGACTTTAGGGGTTGTTTTTATATAGTAGACTATCTTTTTTATAAGACTTTTAAATAAGAAAAGTTGGAAAATGAAAGTACCTCTTACCTCCAAAAAATTTGTTTGCAATTTTGAGTCTTAAATAAAAAGTTATGGATAAAATTCAGAGAGGGGTTGGAGTGACCATTTTTCTTTGACACCTTTTAAACACCCTCTCTGAATTTTGTCCGTAACTTTTTATTTAAGACTCAAAATTGAAAACAGATTTTTGGAGGTGAAAGGTACCATTACAAGATTTTTGGGGCCTTTGGATGCCTGCGAGTTATCACAGCCTGCGAACGTAGGAAACAAGTTCGGCACAGCGGTCTGACATGGCTAAGACCCTGCCACATCATTGACCAAAAAAAAAAAACTTAATTTTTTTTTTGCACTTGGAGACTAAAATTTATTTATTTATTTATTTATTTTATGAAAAAAAAATTGTGACAGCGAGCCATTCTCCTCGCTTCGAGGAACAGCTATGGGGTAATAGGCTGAAACAAGCTTCTAGACCCCCCAAAACTCTTCTAATGCTTCATTTCCCAATTTTTCTTAGTTGAAAGTTTCAAAAAATAAGTTAGTTTACTATGTGAAAATGGCCCCTGAAGTCTGTTGACTTTACATGACAAATGCAAAAACAACAAGAAATTAATTAAATATAAAACATTTATTCCCATACACATGCAAATGCATTTGTGGTGTATTGGTTCGTGACCTTGGAGTGTCACCTCCAAGGTCCTGGGTTCAAACCACAAGGGCCACTCCACCCACGTGGCATGGTCGCCTAGGTGGCCTACCCGTGTGGTGGGTTGCTATATGGCAGCCCCTATTGGTTTAAATTTTTTATTTTTGAAGATAAAATTAGTGAATCTTAATTGGTGAAAATGAACACTTTTATGTTGCCAAATCATAATTTTTTTTCTTGCTGAATTAACATTTTTTTGCTTTTCTCAACAAAAAAGTGTTCAATTTCAGTCCAAATCAATATTTTTTTGCTATACAATGTCTAGATCAATATGTCCTAATCAACACAGACATTAACAAAAAATATCAACACTTTTTTGTCATTGTGAACACTAAATTTTCTACTAATTTAGACCCACGATAGTCCATGATTGAGCAAGGTCGCTATTTCTCGCCGGGAGGATAGTTTCAGAAGTTGGATTAATTTGTTTAATAAGGAAAACATAGAGAATGGATGGTAGAGATAGACTTTGGTTCATACACAAGTAGATTATAGTTAGAAATGGGTATGTAAGGAAATTGATACCCTAAAGGTTTTAGCTTCTTCTTGCGATTAGTTGTGGGTCCGTGTGGTTTTATCGTGCAAATGATAGTTTGTTACTTTAGGGTGCTTTTTTTTATAAAATTTTTAAAAAGTTAATTCCCATTGAAGGTGGTGGTACTTAAATCCTACGTGGATTTAGGTCTATAGCTTATTTAGGATTCTTGGACTAAGTGTGGAGCATGGCTAGATGATAGAAGGCATCGAGGATTTGTTCTTAGAGCTAAATGGAGAAGGATGGATTTTGGTAGAAGCCCAAAAGAAGGTGATCGATGTGGTGGTGGCGGTGGACTAGCTACAAGGGCATGCAACCCATGCAAAAGGAGTACAAACATCAGACAAAGAGGAGGAGGCGTATACAAAGATAGATCCACAATGGAAACTATTGATAAAGATTTCAAAGGAGCAATTGGAAGCATAGGAGGTAGAAAGAAGAGAGCTCACTAAGAAATTGGTGCTTGGGAAGATCTATGGCGTCTCAGTAGGGTTTGTGGTATTGAATATGTTTTTAAACGAGCATTTACTAGACCACTACTAGTCACTGTAGATCCTTTCCAAAGTTTTTTTTAGGGTAGGGATCAAGCATGAAGATGCAATTTCGTGTTGTCTTTAACTTGGCAAGTTGGACTTTGGGCAATGGGATGTAATTCACTACTAGAAAAATCAACATCCGAATTGAGAAAAAAATGTTGATTTTTTTACTTCATTTTTTAGTTGATTAGGACATATTGATTTGGACAATCCAGAACAAAAAAGTCTTGATTTGGATGTAAAAATCAACACTTATATGTAATTTGTCAACAAAAAAGTGTTAATTTTGCAACAAAAATTGTTAATTTGGATGCCAATTGGCAATTAAAAAACAAATATTTAGCCAATGAAGGCTTGCCACATGGGTAAGCTGCCTAGGCAACCCTGCCACCTGGACAGGTCACCAAGAGGTTTGAACCTAGAATCTTGATGGTAAAGTCCAAAGTCCTTACCACTAAGCCATCCACTCATTGAAGTGACCAAAATGGAAGTAGTTTTGTATTTACCTACTTTTTCCTTTCAATTTTCAGTGGCCTTATAAAGTCAGCAAACTTTAGGGTCCATTTGCACATAGTAAACTATCTTTTTCCAAAAAACTTTTTATTAAGAAAAGTTGGGAATCTAAGCTAAATTTCATCTCCAAAAACCTTCTTACAATTTGGAGTTTCTAATCAAAAGTTATGGACAAAATTCAAAAAAAATATTGAAAAATATGAAAAAAAAATGTCCATTCAAACCCTTCTCTAAATTTTGTCTATAACTTTTGATTGCAGAATCAAAACTTCAAAAAAATTATTGAAGATGAAAATTTTCTTGAATTTTTAACTCTCTAAGTTCAAAGGTTTTTCCAAAAAATTCTTCTACTATGCCAAAATAGCCTCCAAAGTCTACTGAATTTACAAAAATAAAATTCCAATACTTCTCTAAATTTTGTCCATAACTTTTTATTGAAGAATTTAAGTCTCAAATAGATTGTTGGAAATGAAATTTGGTTCAATTTTACAACTTTTTTTACTTGAAAGTTTTTTGAGAAAATCATTTGTTATGAACAAATGACTTCTAAAGTTGTTGACTTTAATATACACCAAATTGTGAATACTTAATTTAAAAAAAACTACATTATACAATGAAGATTTTAAGAGATTCTAAGAGATTTTAAAAGATTCCAAAAGATTTTGAAAGGTTCCAAAAATGTTCAACAAAATTTGTTGATTTCGTCATTGTACTACCCAAATCACCAAAAAAAAATGTCACCTTTAATAAAATAATGTGAAACCAGTCATTACAATACCCAAATCAATAGAAATATGTTCATTTTTTGTTGATTTGAATGTCATATTCTAATAGTGAATTTTTTGCATGGATTGAGGGTTTCTTGATAAAGGCATCGCCTCCAGAGCAACAAGCATGCTTGGTAGTCAAGGTTCAACTACTGGATCTAGATCTGGTGTTTCAAACAGAAACTTGGCTCATGCAATTTGCTTCTTTAGTTGGGGAAGTTGTTATGATTCAGAAGTTGGAAATTAGGCATGCATAAGGCCATTAGGGCCGATCATCAAGATTTGCGTCTTGGATCTCTCAAAGCTATTGGGTTTCATATGCATTCTTATGTTACATGTGGAGGAAATTACACTAAAAGAGCAGCCGATAAGCTATTCAAGACTGCCAAACTAGTGCAACACATGTTAGAAGGTTGGGCATCTTTTTGCAAATTATCCACTAAAGAAGAAACGGAAGGTGGAGGGGGAGGGGGAGGTGGTGGTGGTGGGGGGGGGGGGGGGGGGCTAAGGGGGAAAAGAAGGATGTGGTGGCTAAAAGGAAAGAGAAGGTGGTGGCAGAGTAGGAAGAGGGATCAAAGGAAGAACCATGGCTTTTGAAGGTTGGATTTAGGCTTTCAAAGAAAAAAGGGAAGAAAAAAAAGAAGGTAGTAGTGGAATTAGAGAAACAATGGAGATTGAAATCCATGAGCTAGAAATTGGAGCAACTCTAGACTACAATGGAGGATGTAGCTGAGGTGCAACAAAGGACAAATGAGATAGGAGCAATGATGCTGTAAAGAGGTGGCGAGGAAGAAAGGTTGAGGGAGAAGGTTCCCGTCGAGTCACTACGAGCCCATACATAGTTGATGGAAACAATGAAAGAGATAGGGTTGTAGGAGCCTTCATTGATTCGAGGACAACAAGGTGAGGAGGTATTGGTGAACTTGATTCTTGAAGGAGATGGAGAGGGGAGGATTTAGGCTCAAGAGAGTTAGTGACAAATCCTAGATTCACAACCACGATAGTCACTACCTTCATAGACAACGGAGGGGATAGTGGGCCTACTAAAAATGGAATTTCTTCTATTTACAGGGTTTGTCATGAAGGTTGCGCAACACAAGATTATTGAATCATATTTAGAGGAAAAAAGGATGTTGGAAAAATCTACAAGGAAATCCAAGACCAAGATATTGCTAGTAGTTTAGAGGACCCATCTGGAAGTGAAATTCTAGTCTAGTAAGAAGGATAGACTGAGGGATGATGTGTCAGAATCTTGGTGGCAGGCATGGGACTATCGATCGCTTCACAGGGCATTCAATGTTGTAGGAGGAGAACTTGTTCTGCCAAACTTGGGACAGAGATATATTTCTATATGGACCTTGTTTTACAAGGACTCTCAAGGGGGTTATACATATCTTCTAGATCAGGCAAGTGAGGCTCCCAGCATGTTGGATCCATTGAAGATCAAATTAGTAGAAGAAGATTGGACGAGGGAGAAGGCACAAGAACAATTGTTTGCAACCATTACAGACTATGTCAAAGGAACCATAAGAAAACCATTGAAGCTTCATAGATGAGAATCAATATTGTGGTTGGTGAAGTAGGATCAAATTGGTGATAACTGGTAGCTTACAATTTTGGCCCATGTGAAAGTCACGATAAAGACTAAAACCTTGGTAGGGGTCAAAGGAGCTTGGTTTGAGCATTTAGCCATATCCGAGATGGAGTCAAATGAGGGGAGAGTGAAAATCCACTCCTTGTTCAGATTGTTTGCGAGTATTGACTACATCAACAATGACGAGTGCGAGTGGCAACTAGAAATACAATTCTCAGTTTGTCACCTAATGAAGCAACCAAAGAAAGAGGTGGTCATCCATTAAGGCCCAATGAGGGCAAGGGATTGATGGATCTCAACCTTGGTATTGCAACCCTTAATATGCGTAGGGCAATGGTCGACACCCAAAAGCAAGTGCATGTTCGATGTATTTTTGAAAAGATGGAGAAACAGTTGTAAATCATCTTGCTTCAAGAGCCTTGGATGGATGAGTTTCGCTATAAATTTCAGAGTAGGAGCTTATCCTTTTCTAGTGGGCATTGTTTGTGGAACATAGCAATCCAAAGTGCTTTGGGTAGATGGAGGGCGGGTACAAGAGTTTTGGTGTGCAAAAATCTGGCACCAATGGTAATAAATGAAGGTGTAATTGTAGAGGGAAGGGCGCAATATATATCGCTAAAGATAGATGCAAATTTTGTATTGTTGATCATCAATGTATATGCCCTGGGCTCTTTCCAAGACTAAAGCATGCTATGGCAGAAGCTGGTACAAGCAAATGTGATGGGTCAAGGCTTTATACTAGTAGGTGATTTCAACATGTTTGAAAATGAAGGGGATAGGATTGGGAGCTCTTAGTTTTGTACAAAATTGACAAAAAAAAAAGAAGGTAGTGTGGGTGTAGCTTTTAAATCATTACAGACTAGAGGATGTTTGGGGCTTGGATGTGGTTTGGAAAGAGTCTCTTAAAAACTTCATATGGAACAATAATCAAAAGGAGAGTGACCATAGAAGAGCCCAAATTGATAGGATGTACATGTCAAGCTTAATTTGTAACCAAGGAGGATTAGTGTTGGTTCATCTGCACATAAAAATCTTGGACCACGTGGTGGTCCAGTTATATTTATTTTCTATGGTGAAGACTACTATTAAGAAGAAAAACATTATACCATTGAACCCTCTTTAAGATCAAACCATTTGAGATACGTTGGGTAAAGCATGACGAGTGGAAGGAAAGTTGGGGGAGGAAGAATCCTAGATGGAATGGGTTGGTCAAGCTCAATTGTGAGTAGTAATGGAGGCCAGAAGAATCGACAAGAAGTGGCGGCAAGCTCAGTATTGGGCGGAGTGAAAGGCCATACAACAAATACAAGAAGTGGCGGAAATTCTCAAGTGACATCCAAGAGATACTATGGCCACGGAAAAGTTAGAAGAAGCCAAAATCAAGTTGTAAGAAATTTTGCTATAGTTGCTTGATGTATAGTACCACGTGTGTTTGCAAAATGGTTGAGAACTAGAGATAGATGTTTAGAGAAGTTTTTTTGAGTCTATAATGATGTCCACAAGCACTCATTCATTCCGTAGCTCTAGATGGAAGGATCAATAATTATGGACTAAAGAGAGAAGGAAGCCTCGATCTCACAATTTTACCTAAAATTTATGTTACGAGGCTCCCAAGGCCCCGAAGGTCTTAGCAGCATGATGGCAAGTCCTATGCAATATGCCAATCTTGGTGTCGTAGTAACAAAACAACAATTTTGCAAAAGAGGTCATCCAATAGGAAGTGTAGGATGCAATCAAGGATTTATCGATTGGGAATGCACTTAGAGTGGATGGGATCCCTACTGATTTCTTTAAATTATATGTTGAATGCGTCCAAAAGGATTTGTTGGCAGTAGTCCAAGAGGTAATGGAGTCAGGAGAGATATCTCAAGAACACAACAAAAGGATCATCATACTAATTTCAAAAGGAGGTGATGCAACTTTGATCAAGAATTTCTGGCCTATCACTTTTTTATCATCTCTTACAAGTTGGTTGCAAAGATCTTGGCAAAGAGATTACAAGTGGTATTATCGAAGATCATAAGACTGAATCAAATCAGATTTGTAAGGGGTTGATGCATTATTGATAATATATTTATGGCACAAGAAGCAATGCACTTTGTGTAGGAATTTGGGCACGATCTTGCAAATCTCTTATTGGGTTTCAAGAAAGCTTATGATTGCATCTCGTGGGTCTTCATGCAAGGTGTATTGGAGAAGCAGGGATTTCACTCCAGATTTATTAAAGGAGTAATGACATTGTATAGGAACACCTCATCTTCAATTATCATGAATGGTGCAGTGGAGGCTAAGTTCGATCTGTTGAGGTTGGTTTGTTAGAGTTGGGCATTGTCCCCCTTCCTATTCATGGTGGTTTTGGAAGCATTGAAGTTTATACTTGAGGATTTAGCATATGGTGTTCAAGGTCTCCAGTTGTCTAATGGCTCGGAGGTCAAAGATATAGAATATGCTAATGATACAAGCTTATATCTATTGGGAACATGAGAGAATTTGGACAAGGCGTTTAAAGTTTTGAGAGTATTTTGCTTGGCCTCGGGATCAAAAGTCAACTAAAATAAGACAATGGCAATATAGGCCTTCAGATAGAGAAGGAGTTTTGATTAGGGAGGAGAACTGGGGCTCTATTGGATGCTAGAAGGTGTGGAAGTTTGCTATTTGGGCCCCCTTATTGGATTTCATTTGCTGCTAGATACAAACATTGGGCCATTATTGGATTTGATTAAAAACTACAAACATAGGTTGCCAAGACAATTTCGCAAGCAAAGAGAGTGATTATCAATAACCAAGTGATCTTAGCAATGTGCTGGTATACGGTAGTATATTGTTGTATTTCACCAAAAAACTACAACCTCATTCATTCCTTAGTAACATAGTATTTGTGGAATGGCAAAGGTGAAGGCAAATGTGCAACCAAGGTTAGATGGTTGTCATATATCATGTCGCAAATGGAGGGTGGCATTACGTTGCTAGATCTATTTTATCATGACACAAGCCCTTTTGGCTAAGGTAGTGGTTAGAAAGATGGTGCTAGGGAATGAGCCTTGGAAAGTCTTTCTATGCTACAAAATTGACTTGGGTAAACCCTTGGGAGATAGTAAGTGGCATGAGTCTACCACGTCCCTATTTTTTCACAAGGGGCTCAAGGGAAACAACTTCTCTCTCCTTTTAGGAGCGCACTTGAAGGCATTATTGTTTGTTAGAGATGGATTAAAAAAGTAGGAACCACATGAGGTGTGTAATATCTTGAGACAACCACTCTTTAGATATTCGGATATTTTGGAAGAAGAGGCAAAGCCTTTGGTATTTAGACCAAATACAAACCTTCATCTATGGGCCAAAAAAGATATTAGTGAGGTTGAAAATCTATAGGATGTTAGAAAACATGATTGGCTTCAAATCTTGAATATATAGTTGCTATTCCTTCATAAGGGTGCAGTGACAAAAAAACCCAGACTTTATAGGCTCAAGGTGTTGTCACATATCCAATGGGACCCGAGAGTGTTTCCACAAAAGAATGGCACAGCTTGGTTCTTTACACTCGGGACTAGACAATTTTTCTTTCACATGGAAGAATCTAGGGACCTCGGAGCAAAGAGATTTGAGTGGAACATTAAGACAGGGGTGCTAATCCTTAGGGAGGAGTGGTTCCTGCTTTTGAAAACGGGTTTGCGACATGCTCGTGTCGTGGAATGGGATGTGGGTAAAATATCATTCATGCAATGTAATCCCTTGGAGGTGACTTAGAAACCAAATATGGTTTGGGCCTACAAAGGAGAGATGGTGCAAAACTTGATTTGGAACCCTAGGGAATGGTTTTGGAGCAAGTTAGGATGGTTCAAGGAAAACCCTTTTTTTGGATACACAATAAAAAGGGGATATGAACAAGGCAAAAAACAAAAAGGAAAAATGGTGCCGAGAGTGTAGAAGCTACAAACAATAGGCTTCAGTAAGGGAGATATGACAAATTTTGACCTTGATGTAGCACGGGAGCAAGCCATAGAAGCAAGCCATGTTTTGTGGCAAGTAATGAAGAATGGTATTATTGCGGCAGCCTAGCTGAAGACTAGAAAGGTACAAAATATGCAACCTAGTTGCATAGCATATCCGTATGACATTGAAACAATGGAACACATGTTCTGGGAGTGCCTTGGCACCCGGGAGTTGTAGTGGAAATATAACTTCCTTGCGACAAGGATGAAAGGAACTCAGATTGACTCCCTTGAAGACATGTTGTTTGGTAGAGTATTTATGTACCTTGAAATTAGACTAGAGAAGTATGTTTATGACTTTCAACTTTCGGATATAATGAGATCTTTTCTCATTTGGAACCTTTGAAAAGAACAATGTAGTATGTGGTATGTAGGGTAGTAAATTAGTTGCCAAAGAATTTTAGCCACCACTTAGTTGGCTACTATTTATGCCATTTTATACTTCAAGGGATGGGATTTGGCACTTTTTGGTGCTTGATTTCTTCTAATACTAATCTTGTGAGTGTTTTTTAATGTAAAGGAGGGGCTTCGCTCCATTCCCCTCACCTTCTTGTTCTTCACAACTGCTAACAAATCCGAGCTTCAACTAACAATACCTCCATACTCACATGAATCCATAATACCAAAAGAATCTATTTTAATACTCATCTTGCCTTCAAAATGACCTTGCCCCTACTATCCTTTTAGAACTACACTCCTCTCTTTGCACATTGCCTTAGATTTGTAGCCTCTAAAATTACCCTTGATGTTTCCTCTTTCTTATAAATAGTCTCTTGTACCCACACTGCCACCAAACAAAAAATTGTCCTTCTTGTCTTCAAGCTTCTAAATTAATAAGTAGTTCTGCAAATTTCATGAGGTGTTGAAGATCCTCCATCTTTCCAATTAGCTTTCCTCTTCTTCCACTCACTTGTCCATTTACACCCCCCTACACATGAGTACCACTTAACGAATTCCTCTGCCCTTTTACCACCTTTTGCATTTGAGCTTGTATAGCCTCTCCTTGATCCCAACCCATAACCACCTCTCTCATCTAGTAGACAAAAAACTCACATTTATTCCTTGGTGGTTTTGAATTCAATAGATATTCTTTACATTTGAACGTAGTTAAGCTTTCTAACCTTAAAATTGTCAATCAACTCAACAACGTCGGGGGTATCTTCAATGTAATTGTGAGTGCCTTTGACTTGGAATTCATTATGAGTATCTTCTCCTTATTCAAATTCATGCTTTGCCTTTGGAGAGAATTGCCCATCTCAAAGACCTCCAAATTCACTTGCCTTCTCATCATAGCTAAGACTTACAACTACTTTAGGCTTCAATTGTCTATCTACCTCTTTTTACTTGGCTACTTCTATAGCTTGTCATGCTTTCTTAGCCTTGGTAGCTTTAAAATCAACAATCTCTTTGTTAGTTGCTTCTTTCAATTTATGGATTCAATCCTCTTCTCAATGTTGCAAAAGCTTTTCTAACTTCTACTATTGAATTTGCAAGAACGCTTGTATTGCCAATGTTGTAACTTAAGAATCAAGAGTAGTCATTGAAATTAACAAATTTTGCTTCTCTAGCACTTGCTCTAGCAATGCCATTTTGTCTTGAAAATAGCCACTACAAGATCAAAGATAACTTTGACTTATGCACACAAAGCTCCTTCCCACACCTTGCCATATTTGTGTACTAGTCTTCTTTAGCAACCTTGATTCTTAAAGGATAGTTTCACAACTCACTATTGGCATTCAAATCCAGTTGACCCTCTATTGTACTACTTGATTCAGGAGGTGCTTCATCGAAGTCATAGCCATTGAAACAACTTTCTTCTTTAAAGGTATAGCTTGTTTCATTAAATCTTATTTTTTGGACTAGTGTAGGAAATCTTTTATAAGCATCCAAACATGTTCAAATGTGAATTGAAGATGTTTAAAGTATTTTAACCTACATACAAGTCTTTTTTCACATGAAGAATTTTTGCACTACTAGTACCACTATTTCTAACCCTTGTAATTAGAGCATCACAAGCTACAAAGTCATCTACATCATGCTTAATTTTGCTCCATTTCCTCTCTAGCAATTTAGCTTGCCTGGTGGCTCCTAGCCTGTGACTTTTGTAATGGTCAAAAAATTATTTTACAAAGCATTCTTTTTCCGAAATTAATTAATTATCCAAGATTAGGTCTTGTAAGACGACAAGGACACTTCATGTCAACTCGTACTTTTTGTTCAGATAGAAACTCTAGCCTTTTGATGTTGAAGTTGGTGTAGCAATTGTATAGTTTTTCCCTCTCTTCACATTGCAACATTCTATAGGTGCAAAGCCACGACCCCTTGCACATAGTTCTTTGATCTTTCTAAGTCGACAGGGTCATCTTCGCTTCTTTCCCAATTCCTAAATCACCTTCTTCATCTCTTTCATTGAATTACATACCTTCATCAAAAGGCTCTTTTGAGTTCTTGTGTGGCATTCCTCATTTACACCCCATATTTTCACAAATTCACTCTCTTGCCTATCCCAATTATTCCTGCTACAAAATTCTCTCACAATGCCTTTGCTCTTACATAACCCCCTCACACTAAAACCCCACAATAGATGTAACCACACCCCAACATCTCAATTGTAGTGTTGACTTTGACAACCATTTGCAAGAAAAAATAGAAGACCAAACAAAAGATATAGTGTTACATGCAATCCAAGGCCCTTGTGAAGTTGGCCGAATATATAGGACTAATGTATGCAGAAGCTTTTCTACAGAGCCCAACAATATAATAAGTCAAAATGACTTTGTAATGGACATCCAAACAATGCAAGGTGATTGCAAAAAACATTTAAAAACCTTCTGATTTTATTGTGTTTTCACAATATTCATGCTTAGTTTTTTTGGAGTACTGTGAAATTAGAAAAATAATTAAAAAATAAATTAAAAAATGGACAATGTATTCACCTTTAAGATGAAGGTAATCACTAAAGGAAAATCATAGAAAAATTCTCTAAATAGGAGGATTGGAAAAGAGCTAAATCTCAAAAAATAGATATTTTGATATTTTAAGTAGTAAATAATAGAAAAAAATTAAATAAATAAAATAAAAATAGGCCATTTGTAAAAATTCTATAGAGATGGTCATTTACCAAAAGAACCACCAAAATAACATTTTACATACATGCTTCAAAATGCAAGCACAAAGAAGCTCACTATGTAGACTTCCATACAAAATATGATTAATTATTTTTAGAATTCCTTCAAACACTAGCTACAAGTCTACAAAGAGACCATTCCTTCCAAAATTTACCTCCAAATTTTTTTTGGAGGATACTAAATAGTACTAATACCCCTCCAAATTGACAAATGTGATATAAAATTGGGGGCTATTTTTGGACAAAAAAACATTTTAAATTTTTTTCTAAATGTTAGGTAAGTAATATAATAGTCAAGAATACCTTATCTATAAATCTTGAGTCATTTGGAACCATAATAAAATAGTCATGGCCAAAAAACAAATCAACATATTAGATGTCATGCAAAATAGTACATGTGTTTTTTGCAATCATCCTTTAGGGCACACTAAATGCTATGTTGTGTCTACTTACTTAGAAAGGTTGGAGATACTCTAAGTACATCCTAGAACCATTGTTCACTACAAATTTAGACTCCTAAACAAGAAATAGAGTACTTACAAGAGAATGCTCCCTAGAATTCAAGCAAGGTAAGCCATCCCATTTCCACCGATAGTTTAAATCTGTCATCCTACTTTTTGCCCCAATTCCATCCAAAAACTTATCCAAGTCCATTCATTCTATAACAAAATCACTACATTAATGTCTAGAAGAGGTCAAATGACAATCCTTTAACAGAGAATACTTAAGTGCCACTAGATACATGGGAGAGGAGTTATAGGTTATTTATGGGACGTTTATAACTCCACTTTATGGCTGAATTTGTAATTTTCAAGGCAGACTACTTTAGAAATTCACAGAAATTACAATTTTAATCAAAAAATTATAATTCCACTTGGGTCTGATTTGTAAAACAAGTGCACACTTCTAAAAAATATGTGCCCCTCTTGATTTTTGGGTGAGTTTGGAAGTTAGCGTGTTAACAATGTGGGACGAAATCAAGGCTGGGCACGCCCTTACAATGAAACAGTGGCGATGCTTTAACTTATTTGTGTCAGAAACAAACAGTGGCGATGCTCTGAACCAATGCAAGACAAACAGCGGTACTGGATTTTTCCTGATCATTACGGGATCATTGAATATGACTTTATCAAAACAGCACTAGATTTCAATTGACTTCATCAAAACGACACTAGATTTCAATTGACTTCATCAAAATGGCACTAGATTTTAACTACCTTCACTCCTCTCAGATCTTCTTGAGATTAGAAGCCAAGGACACTTACACTTACCAAGAAATAAATTAGAAAGAGACACTTCTCTGACAGCAGCGGCAGCAACCACTGTAGCATTGGATTTTCGCCCCCAATGCAGGAATTTGGCGGTGTTCCCCGTAAACTCATTATTACTTCATCAAAGAAGGATATATCATGTACAGTACGATGCAAGTTTTCATGTCCAAACTCCAAAGGTCGTCTCAGGCCATGCCACTATTTCCTGCAAACCCATACTGCGAAAGCTCCAAAAGCGACCGACACCAGCGAAAGCGTACACCTGTACTCTTGCATAGGGCGAGCTGTAATCTAGCATCCCATGCGCAACTTCTCGACAGTCTAAAGTTCTTCAATTCACACCTCAGCGACTTCAGCGGACCACGACGCCGAACTTCTCAATAGGTCTACGTCACAAATTACTCGTTCACACAAACCTCTTCAATCTAACCTTACCACCTAGCTTGGCTTCCAGCAGCATCATTACAACATGACTTGAAAGTGCAAAAGGGCAATGACAGTGTGTCATGTACAAAACATTCTAGAATCTTATTTCGGCATGTGCAAAAGGTCATAATTAATATTCCGTAAAAAGGTTTGAATGTTCAGTTTCTGTGAATCGGTCTTCAGACGCTACTGACATTCTTTCGGAAAAGTGAAATCTAGTGTCCCACGCAGATACAAGCTAGCTCGCACACATCGGTGAAAATGAAATCAACCATTGTGGAGTAGCCAAATCCGTCGTCCTTTTGCAGTAGCATGATCCATTCGGAAAACGTGAGGTCAAAGATTTGGCCCCTGGGTGTGACGGGAAATCAATTCAATTCTGAAGGGCATGGAGTTAGGTGCCGAGTCTAGTCACTTGAGTTGGATGGCTTTGGAGTTAGGTGATGGAGAAGGTGACTAGTTTGGAAAGCTAAGCGCGCGCAAGCACAGACACACGTCCCAGAGTCACCCAAAGGCGGCCACCGTGAACGAGTTGCTGAACTTTTCAGCGACATCTGGAGCTTGAGAGGCGCAAATTAATGCTAGAGTGACGACAGATTTAGCTGGGTCGGAGACATAGTAGCCGCCCAGGGAAGAGAGAGGACCCACTCTAATCTAAGCTGCATGTTTGACAGCTTCAAGAGCAGCCAACTCTAATCAGCTATGGGTAGAGGGGTAAGCTAGCTTGAGACAGGTCTTCCACTGAATGGGCCATCAGGTATGGGAGTGCATATTGCTCGCCCAGCTGCAGGAGGCTCTATGTCGGCCTCTCTGACCCTGTCGACTCATCAGCTGACTTTTCAGGGCTGGGATGAGGACGAGAGTTCGGGACAGGTCTTGAATGGGAAGACAATGTCTTCGCAATTGACGTGAGCGCACGATGTCAAGAGCGAGTTTTCTGTATGTCCAGTTCCAATTCATGTTTCTAAAGCAAAATGAAAGTTCAGAGTCCAATGGGAAAGCGCAACATCTCCTGTTGGGGAAAGTAATCAGCCGCGGCGCGGCGTGCCGGGTCCAAGTGCGTTAAATTCCTTCAGCAGCCCAACGCTGGAAAAAGGTGCAGTTGAATAGTTGCTGCGTTGACGACAGCAGCGAATGATCAATTGGCTGTGTGAAGCAATCGGAGGTGCTTTAGAATCACGCAGCCTTCCTTAGTCTGGACAAGATAGAAGCTAGCGTCATCTGGCAATCTGACTCAAACATTGATTTCATAACCTGATCTTGTTGATAACCGGAAAAACATGAGAAGACGAAACAATCAATGTTGAAGTACGTTGGGGAGATCTAGCACGATGCAGTAGAATTGGGCACCATGCATATTTCTTTTTATCAATTCCATTCCGTATAGGTTAGCTAAGACCGCCGTGCATTGAGATTCTTGTCGGTTAGAGACACGTACGCTGGCATCTGCTCCACAGCGATTGCTCGAAGCCACTGTGGGTTCGTAGCCAAGCATTCTGCGCTAGCCAACGATAGATTCATACTGCAAGAACAGGAGATCAGTGCATTCAAAATGTTGTTATGCTTCAAAAAATCTCATTCACCCATCATTGCCTGTTCGGACAAACTCGTAACTTACATGACGTGAGACAGAAATGACGGTTTAAGGAAAGAGTCATGGAATGCCTAAAAATATGTTTGATCAGAAGGAATTTGTGCTAACGTGTGAAACTCGAATTTAATCTGTGCTGGTGTGTTTTTGGAATGTGACATGCACAGAAGCTTCTTCCTACAGTATTTCATGATTTCGTTGAGACCGAGTCCAAAAAGCCTAGAGTGATGATGATTAATCAGCTGCATACGTACATAAAGGTTGAGGAGCTTGATTTCATGGAGCCGAAAATGCGATTCACGTTCAGAGCTATGGATATGTGAAGGTACATAAAGAACTAGAAAATTGTGCCAATGCATTTTGAATGGAATTTAGCAGGAATAACTTCAATGACAAGTAAAAGCAGAATATTTTGGAGGGTATGCCACCGCATTTGAAATCAGTTTAGACAAGTCTTGAATGCCAAGTGGTACAATTTCCTCAGTTCTTTATGTGCAATTAGCTACTCCGATCCATGGAGTGGCTCTCCGGGCACATCTTGCACCCTAGAAGCATCAGTTGTGCTGGAGTCAATCTGAAAAACTTAGCAGGGAAACACACCTCTTGAATAACTTGAGCTTGAAGTTGCACTGTACATGACCGCTGCTACGAGCTATCACCAGTAAGCCCGCTGGAAAGTTGCTAACTAACCGACTTGGCCATCACCCATCCGATGCTTTTCGTTGCCTGTCATGTAGAGAGAACATCACAACAAACTATAGAGTTCGTATGTCATTCAAAGGGACCTTTATCGCATAGTAACCTGTTTGGCACGGAATTCGCTCATTCAACAAAATTACTTCCCACAACAACGCTCGTATTAAGTCTGACGAGGAATACATACATAGATGTACACAGTTTTATGAATATACTGCAGCAGAACCTAAGTCGAACTTCAATTTTCTGACTCTGTTAAACCAGAAGTTTTGAATGCGGATGATGCAAATATGCACATTTGTAACGAGGTGTTGCAGTTCAATACAAACCGGAGTTACCTGGTATAAACTGAATGTATTTGTTATCATGATTCATCAGGTGACATCTAGTTTTACTTCCATGTTATGCCTTACTAGTCATAGAAGAAATCGCCAGACATGATTTATCCAAAACCAGTCAAATAAGAAATCCTTAAAGCTTTGTCGTGCATCCATTTAAAAGCCTCAATCTACTTTGGATTAGATGCCCAAATCTCATTTCTGACAGCATTTGTAATCTGATCACTAGAAAGATGGGAGACCATTTGCAATTGCAGATTGAGGAAAGACCGTCCACACATGCTTCTAATTGATATATGTCCAAACAGACTTGTGAGTTAGCTGTAACCAATCCCAGAAAGGCTAAACCCTAAACCCTAACACCTAAAACCTCCCCCAAATTTACCATTTTCGCGAATATAATGAAGGTTTAATAGTCCTGGACTAGCCCAGAAAAAATCATCTCGTGCAGACCATGTCCAAGAAATCATTCGTACTTTGCCAAGTCACCACAAGCTTTATACTTGCTGTACATGACGAACTTCCTCCTCAAGAGCAGGCACTTTCATTTGCTTGGAAATTCCAGATTCAAGTCTCCTACCAACATGATACCAGTGCAGTTATTAACAAACTGTGGCAATTGTCTTCCATTTTCAGCAAACTGCGGTGGTGCAGTAGGTCCCGGAAGATGCAATTCTTGACTTTCAAACCCAAATGGTGCCATTGTAGTGCTGAGTGAACGACCATGCAGTTGCCTTTTGCATGGCCAAAAGGCATTTCATGTCCGGAATTTCCACATTCTCAAAGCACCATTTGCACTGACATTGCACCGAGGGTCGCATTAAGTGGATTCACAGTTGAAACTAATCGACAGTACCATTGTTAAACTTGGAAATGTTAGACATGGCAATGGGTGCCCTCCCAGCAACGACTTCATTACACCGCAGGGTACAAGAAGATCAGCTAGTGCTCTACTTGAACCCTACCAACGCGCAAATACCATTGAATTGCAACATACATAGGCTTTAATCTTCGCACACAACCACAAGTTTCAGAATTCGTGGAAAATCAAACGAAAATACAATAATTGCACAGGGGGAAGCAGGGTATTACGCAAATATCCCCTTAGTTTGTGATAACAGGGGAATACACACAAATTCCCTCTGTGACAACAAAGTCCCTCTATGGTAATGCACACAAATCCCCTGAGGATCAAGGGAATGTTGCCAAGGAAATGCTGACTTATACTCCAGTGGGAGTGCAGATAACCTCCTTGTCGCGTTGCAATGCAGATACTAACTCTCATTGCGCGATCAACAAAAACAAAACTTGTGAGCTAGCTGCAATCTATCATTCCTTGCAGACTGATTGATTGCGTTGAAACAGACTCAGCTGATCCAAAGATTGAAAAGGAGCAAAAGGAATAACTTAGATCGGTGAAAGAGAAGGCAAAAGAAACATAGAGCTAGCTTCGGGCATGTCCATTTGCCGATCGAAATCTTCTTCTCAGGTAACCTTAAAAACACCGCGTTGATCTGCTTCGCCAACATGTACAGTACAGTGGGGTCCAATAAACTTATGAATTTTTGGATCGTACTGAGATTAGGAGAACTTCACGAGGCATGTACAGTACATGAACGGAATTTCGAATTGTAAATTGCGTTGGAATCACACTAAAGTCTACTAGTCTTCATCATTGTTGCAAATCCACATATGTAATTGAAAATTATACAAAGAGTTTTGATGTTTTGTATACACTTTCTACCATTTAGTATTGACACCATTTGTGAAAATTACAACTTGTATTCAATGGTACATATTAAAAATGAGCCTTCTCAATTGCTTTGTAGATACTTGATCCCATACCACTTGATTTATTTGTTCTTCATCCCACTGCAAAAATATCTTTGACTATCTTCCAAAAGGTTCTCTATAAAATGGTAGATAGTGTACAACAGTGTTAGTATGTGAGTCTAAGAATGCGAGCTTGTGAGCATTGAGCCTACAATATAGATACCTATAATATAGATACCACTCTCTATAGAAGGTGTATGTATCAAAAACACCTATAATATGGGTATTTGTAATATATATATACCCTATAATCATAGAAAGTTTCTATTATATATATATCTATCACATAGGTGTTTAGTATTTTAGGCTCATGGGCTCACACACCTATGCTCATATAATAGCAACCCTCCATTTCATTGCAATTGAAATGCAATTTATGATTTCATAATTGATTTATTTTTTAGCATGCTAGAGCTTCTTGAAGTTGAACTTTTTAATGGAAATTAACTAAAAAAATTTGTAAGTTTATAAGAGCCATTGTCATTACAAAAATTCTGAGGCCACAGAGGGTTGTAAGTTTTTTATTTTTAGCCCCCCTAAGGTGAAAATATAGGGAAAAAAAATACTTTAAAAAATTGAATTTTTTCAAATTAAAAAACAAACAAACAAAATCAATATGATGTGACATTGACATGGTACTATTAGTGCTATGTCCAATTACAAATTTGAAAAAATAAAAAATAATTTTTTATTTTAATTTTTTTCCATAATTGTATTATCGAGGTGCAGAAATGGCAACTCTCTTGTGGCCTCAAAATTTTTATAATGATAGTACAATATCCAACAACTAAATTAATGAGACTTCTATTGGAAACTTTCAAGGATCAATTTTGTTATGAACTCCATATGAATCCACAATAGGGTAGAGCCAAAAGATGTGAAAAAAATTTCAGAAATTTTCACAATGCACATTACAAGTTATTAGCATTTGAAGTGACAAAAATAATTTTTTTGTTCTTGCAAATAACCATGCAACTGCATTTTACAAGGTCACATTTGTATGAAAAAATGTTCAAAATGGTGGTGCTTCTTTGGATTCATTCTTCAAGGCATGTTGTCTACATGCTTGAAAATTTTTAGATCATTTTAAATTGTACAATATATAGGAAAAAAATAGTAAGTAGAAAGATGTAGAGAATGATTCAAAATACTAAATTATTAACAGTTTATTTATGGAATAAAAAAATGCTAATCTTAATGGTTGTATTGTTGTAATAAACAATCTCCATCTAATGTTTTTATTCTTTTTTTAAAAGTATTGAAAATTGAATTCAATAAAAGACTTCAAAGTTTATTTTGGAGTAGAGAATCCATAACTGCCCACAAACTAAAACACCTCATAAATTTTGACTCATAGATCAAAGTGGAATGGTTAAAATTTGGATTTTAAAAAAAACATAATTTTTTCAAATATGCATGGTTTGCCTAAGTTGAAAAACAAACTACATACTAGGCCATAACTTTTGAATTATATTTCTAAATATCTTGAAATTTAGTGCACATGAAAGATATTCCTTGTCCACACCTTCTATTAAAATTTGAACCAAAAATATGGAAACCTCTAGTCAAACACACCTACCTAAAATTTCTAAGTTGCTAAAAAATTCAACTCGGTCCTTTAGAGGTTAATGGATGCTTATGGACAAAGCTGGTAGCAATTTAAGGTTCGAGAATGGGAGTAGGGACAAGAATGGGTGTTTAAGATCTTAATGGTTATACCTTAGACACTTTATCTTGTTGTCATCCAAAAGACATGGTACCTAGCAACAAGGCAAAATTTGCAAAATTCCAAAAATAAATAAATGATTTAATTTAATATTTATAAGAGAGAAAAAAAAAGTACAATAGATTCCTATTCCTGATTATTGATTACCTGTACTACAAATTGAAAAGACTATAAAAGAGTTCAACTAAACCTCTAATGAGGCTTGATTTGGGAAACCATTCTTTGATCAAATAGAAAGCTGTCTAAAAATCACACATCCTCCAACAACAGTGAAGTCAAGCACTTTGCAGATGAACGAAAGTTCTTATATTTTTTTTTTGAGATGATTGAAGTCTAATGTCTTCTTTGAGTCGGAAAGATTTCAAATTTTTTGTGAAAATTTGAAATTATTATCAATGTTTAAAGAAAATATAAAGAAAATTCATACCAAATCAAAACATGCTAAAAACATCTGAAATTTTCACCGCACACTATATTACAGTGTTTAAAATCATAAAAAGAAACTGCTATCTCTCGTGAAAGAGGAGAAAATTCGATGGCGTTTCAAAAACTCCCCTTGCAGACAGAAACACATGATAACTTCATAAGATTGAAGGCATTGAAACAATTTATTCTATTCAATGTAAATCATACTCTAAACATATGAGCCAAGTATCCGCTTTCGACAGATCGGTTTGGATTCCAAGTAATTCTCTAGCTTCCATCTGCCAGATCGACGATGAGCGTTGAGGAATTTGAGGACAATTGCATGGACAATTACGAATCTAGAAATCCGAGGAACACATCGTATCAATCCAAGGCACCCTGACAGAGCGTTACAAAATAAAAACCAAATGATTTCTTCGGTACGTGCAGTTCCAGTAGCGCCATCTCCCCACCCCCGAGCTAGAATTCTAGCTAAAGAGCCATAGCCAGGAACAATTAATTGCAAAGCTGCAAACCTGAAGGATGCTGGCTCTCAATGCGATGCTAGCTAGATGTTAGACGGAGTTTTAATTAGATCGATTGGAGTTGAGAGTGATCGAGCTAGTGATTCATACTCAAGGCACGTTCACCAGTGCGGAAGGTTGGTGTAGCGGTTCTAGTTGCAATGACGTACCGCCACTAGTCTATTGTAAAGTTTGCAATGGTTTTATGAAACTCTGTATATGCAATGTATTTGCAACTACTTGAGATGGAAATAGTTTTTGCAACAATTTAGGCCTAGATACCCACTGGTTCCTAGCTGCCCAAGATTTTTAAAACAATTTTGCTGCACTTTTGCAATGTAGATCATAAGTTCTTAGCAAAGTAAGGAACCACAGACTGCAAAACTATCGCAAGACGATTGCTGATGTGCTACAAATGTTGTAGTGTTTTGATCAAGTCATGTGAAATTTCCTTAAAATGGCGGTATTCCATTCTCCATTTTTCCAATCATTTCCTTCTTAAGCTCTAAAGTCTAGGACCGGCATAGTTTTCAGACCGCACGGTCTGAGCGTAATAGTGCGAAGTTTGTGAAATACCACCATTTGAACGAAATTTTGATTTGACTTTTCTCTGTGTATGTCTTAACTTGATGAAGGAAACGGAGCATTAATTTACCTTGTATCGTTTCTGTGTGCTGGTTGTGTGAGAGAGTTTGTGATGATGAATGACGTAGAACAGAGGTGTTGTGATTAAGACTACTGAAGTGGGAGAAATTTCTACAGGAGTGGGAGGATCTTGTAACAAGGATTTCGAATAGTATTCCCATGATTTGCTTAGGTTTCGATGTTGGAGTCGAAGGAGCTCCAAACGAGCAGTCCCGCCACAATTGTTGTAAGATGTCTGGGATGCAATCCAGTTCAGTTTTTCTAGCTCCATGTGGTCATGTGGGTGGCAGAATTACTCACGAAGTCCGTCATGAGCTCGGTAGTAAGACCTCATTTCAAGAGTAAGTATTACAGACGAATTGGCAAGGACTACTTTACCGGATTTTTAGCCCATTCTGTTGCAAAAGCGCTGAACTGGCCGACCCCTACTACCTTGCAAAGTACTCAACTAAAAACACCGCATTGATCTGCTCCGCCAACATGTAGAGTACAGTGGGGTCCAATAAACTTATGAATTTTTGGATTCTACTGAGATCAGAAGAACTTCACGAGGCCTGTACATGAACGGAATTTCGAATTGTAAATTGCGTTGGAATCACACTAAAGTCTATTAGTCTTCATCATCGTTACAAATACACATATGTAATTGAAAATCATACAAAGAGTTTGATGTTTTGTATACACTCTCTACCATCTAGTATTGACACCATTTGTGAAAATTACAGCTTGTACTCAATGGTACATATTAGAAATGAGCCTTCCCAATTGCTTTAGAGATACTTATCCCATACCACTTGAATTGCTTGTATGGTCTTTTTCTTGTTCTTCATCCATTGCAAAAAATCTTTGATTATCTTCCAAAGGTTCTCTATGGAGTGGTAGAGTGTGTAATTATAAAAGATATTTCAAGTTTAGTTTAACCCTTGAAGTTCCTTGACTAAGTTTTCACCAAAAATGCTACAAAACTGCCATTTCTAGTACAAGTACCAAATTTTAGAAAAAAAATATTTTTGGACACATGCAACTATAAAATCTTGTAGTATGCTGGTTTGAAAAGATATGGAATTTTTTTTAGAAATTTTCATATTGTAGATTTCAAGATATTAACATTTGAATTGACAACAATCTTTTTTCTGGCATTGCAAAAAATCAGGTAACTACACTTTGCAAGGTCATATTTGTATGAAAAAATGTTGAGAATGATGATGCTTCTTTAAATATTCTTCAAAAAGTTGACTACATGCTTGAAAAAATTCAGATCATTTAGAATTGTACAACATATCACAAAATACTTATCGCAAAGTACATTTACTAACAGCATCCAGGGCCACTACTGTAGCTCCTACAATTTGTAGGTGGAAATTACTCCACATGCATTTCACTCATTCCCTTGCCACGCATCCCAACCACAACCAGCTACTCAAAACACCAGTCCTCTTCTCCTCCTCAATTGGCCTTGATGGGAAAATGACGTGTGGAATACCGCCATTTTAACGAAGTATCCATTTTTTGCACCGAAGTAGGGTTTCTCCTGAGCAACGAGTGCTGAATTGCTGAATCTTTGGAGAGCTTTCGCAAAGTAAAAATAAATTATTAGTGAGTGTGAATTCTGGACGGTGATCAGGTTTCCTGAATTCTAGCTACTTTCGAGCCAGGAGGCCCCATACAATTTGGAAATCCTGGAAAGAAAACACCTACAGGGTCAAGGTTCTATGCATATTGTTGAGTTTAGGCCAATTTTCTCTGTTTGTTTTTTTCACCTTTTTCCTCTGCCTTTTCGAGATCTTGTGCAGAGTTGCCTTACATCGATGAGGCCACTCAACGGACTTATGGGCCCAGAGAGCTGCTGCCAGGCTTATTCTTCCGGCAGACTGGTCACATTGTCAAGATTCTCATGTTGTGTGACGTCATTTGCAGATGTAGTGTGCTCATGTTGTGGCACTAGGGACCGAGAAGAAAAGAAACAAAGAATTGCAGCCAGTCTCTAGATAGTCTGAACGTCTGGACTCGTTTAGAAATTTATTATCCAAGTCCCAGATTGTGAATTCATGCGTTGTGATCGACTGCGTTGTGAGCAGAGAGAGCTTGCTTGTGTGACGATCGGATACTCGGAGGTCAAAATGTCGAACAGGCAGGAAATTGATGGACTAAGGTTGGATGCTGCTTCGTCAAGAAGGGACCAGTTCCTGATGGAAATTTTGGAAACTCAGCTTCCGGGTGTTCACTTCAACGTCGTTGACGACGAGGTCGAGGTCGAGGTCGAGCTCTCTCCAACCACTCTGTCATCCCAAATGTTGAATGCAGGAAGACCTCGACTTGTGGACGATGCTCGAGAAAGTCTCATCCTACCAGGATATCAGCAGACCATGCGAGAGTGGGGCTCTGACCACGCTGCCATGAAGATGCTGGCACAAGGTAGAAGTTGGTTATTTCTAGCTTGCTTTCCACGGTGCTTAATCAATTTTGATTAATATCGAACTTAACTTGGAAATACTATATTTTCATTCTCCGTTAGAGATCGAAACAGAACCCATGCCTGTCTGTAAGCTCAGTGCTCCCGCGACAGAACTGGCTTTACATATTTCCGAACTGAACTGCAATGGTTGTGACGTTAGGTTCATGTGGAGACCCATCCACAGCGAGATCCAGAGAAGAATCTTCCAGCAAAGCTGCTGATGGTGTTGTCAGTGATGTTTCCCACTCCCAGTGCCATGAGTTTCTGGGAAGAAATGGGCCTAATCTTCTGATGAGAAACCTCAAGGGCAAAGACACGATTTGCTGCATGTTGCTGACCATGGCTGAGAACGTGAAGGTGCTTCCACCAGGGAATGAGGCATTGCCGTGGGACGTTTTGAGCGTGTCTCTGTGGAAGGCTTCCTTGGGCGAACTCATTAAGAAAATGAAGACCGTGGAAGAGAAGTGTCCTTCCCTGATTGGGAATTCCAGTGTCTATGTCCTCACCTCATCACCATACGCAGCTTTTCTGAGAGCCTTGGCCGCCGAGATTGCTGATCGTCGGTGCATCTGAGAATTAAATGAAGAGCAAGTTCTATCTATCGACAGCGCTTCCCCTCTCACAAGTGACCCTTGCAGTTTCAAGTGGAAGTGACTTTTATATATGTATGCTTGAAGTGATTTTTGGGTTAGTGACTAGGAGAGTGAGTTGATTAGTGATCAGCTCGTCCATTGGTCACTTGATTAGTGATAAAGGATTCCCGAAGTTTCGCTTACCTCAGGTTAGCATCAGTACGTAAGCTTTCGTCGAGAGTTCTACCGACTTTTCGCTGTGTATGTCTTGATGAAGGAAACGGAGCATTAATTTCCCTTGAATGTATCGTTTCTGTGTGCTGGTTGCGTGTGAGAGAGTTTCTGATGCTGAATGAAATAGAACAGTGGTGTTGTGTGATGAAGACCACAGCAGTGTGAAAATTTTCTACAGGAGAGGGAGGATCTTGTAGTGAGGATTTGGAATAGTATTCCCATGATTTGCTCAGGTTTCGATGTTGGAGTCGAAGACGCTCCTGGAAACGGGCAGTCCCGCCACAGTTGTTAACTGATGGGATGCAATCCAGGACCGTTTTACTAGCTCCATATGGCCATGTGGGTGGCAGAATTACTCACGAATTAAGTCCATCATGAGGCGGGTAATAAGACCTCATTTGAGTACCCTACGTATAGGTCAGTTTTGTAAATAATTAGGGAAAATTTGGAACATGTTTAATATTTGAAAAATTGTACAACTATTTCTGAAAATCTGAAAAAATTTCATTGTTGCCAATTATGAACATTCAAAAAAAATTTGAATTTTTTTTGAAAAAAGAACACATTTATGAAAGAATAGAAAAAATCATTTCATTCAAAGAGGACTCAATGAAAAACTAGGAAGAGTAAAGTGCCAAAAGTCATGAAAACCAAATCAAGCTACCAAGTTATCCAAACAATAAAATTAAAAATTAATTTAGCACCAAGGTATCCAAGGTTGACAGGACGGTCGGACGTCCGGGACGTCTGGACGCGGACGCTATGTCCACAACGTCCACTGACATTCGCGGACACCGTCCGCCCCGTCCGTCCACCCTCATCCGCCCACGTCCGTCCGCCTGCCTTCCGACGGCGGGAGGGACGCTGCGTCTGCTGGCGTCCGGATGTTCAGATTACAAATGCTATTTTGGGGCGGACGTAGAGATTCATCAACCCTGAAGGTATCGAATTTGACCTGAACATAATTATATAGACATATCCATTCCTATCCTTTTGTGAATTCCGTCTTCATATACCAATGGTGCACATTTTTTTAGAATGCACTCCCTTGGTAAATGAGGGCAAAATTAGGTGTAGGGTTGGGAATTGGTATGTCTATATTATATCTAGCTTGTAGAATGTCAATCATTGCTTTTGGATGGAAAATGAGCAAGTGGAGTATAAAATAATGAGGAACAATGTAATGCACCTTGAAGTGCATCTAAGTTTGAATAATCATCCATTATTGATTATTTATGTATTTTCGTCTCCAATTTTGTACAAAGTTAGTGAACCTCATCCAAAATTTGGCAAATCATATTTTGTTTGGATACACTTTTTTAACCATTTCATCTATTTACTCTCTGAAGTTTTCACTATAATTATAGTTGATAGGGTGATTGCAAGAAAGATGGGTATTATTTTGTCACATTTGGAGTAATTTAGTTTTCATGAATCTACTATAATTTTTGAAGCATGAACCCAATTAACTTGAAATTCTTATCATATATGGCTACTTGATAGTCACCAAGACATTTATTTTTCAAAAAAATTCAAAAATCATTTTACATTTAAATTTCAATATAGCCTTTTTGTTGCACTTTGTAGCTTAGGGGTTTTTAGTACTAGGGAGTATCCAAAATTAATGATTTAGAGCTAAAACTTTTGTGGTCTATTCATACACTAGATGATTAAGAAGTTATTGTACGATATGTACTTTTCTAAGCTTGATGGGCAACCCAGGCAACAAAAAAAACTTCTTTAAAACTTCTTTTCTTAAGAAATTAAAATTTGAAATTGATTCTCTAGATTTATATATACTTGGAAAGCTTTGAATCATTCCATTTTGATCAATGAATCAAAACTTATGAGAAGTTTTAGTTTGTGGAAGTTTGTAGGTTGTTATTATTCTAAAACAAACTTAGAAGTCTTTTATTTAACTCAATTTTCAATATTTTTGGAAAAAAAATAAAAACATTGGGTGTAGATTGTTTATTAGAACATTATAACCACTGGGTTTGGTATTTTTCAATTCCATAAACAAATTGTTAATAATTTAGTATTTTGAATCATTCTCTACTCTTTTCAACTAACTATTTTTTTCCTATATATTGTATGATACCAAATGATCTAAAATTTTCCAAGCATATAGCCAACTTGACTTGAAAAATGAATCCAAAGAGTAATCACCATTTTGGACATTTTTCATATAAATGTGACCTTTTCTCAGGGTTAAAAAAAAGAAATTTGTCACTTCAAATGCTAATATCTTACAATCTATATAGTGGAAATTTCTGAAATTCTTTCTACATATTCTCAAACAAGTTTACTATAGATCCTATGGCTACATATGTTTAAAAATGTTTTTTTTCTAAAATTTGATACTTGTACTACAAATGGCAATTTTGGAGCGGTTTTAGTGAAAACATAGTCAAAATTATTTAGGGGTTAAAAAATACTATCTTCAATCCTCTACATGCATGCTGATAGGGCTCCTTTATAGGTACACTTTTAAATATTGAAGATGGTTTCAAGATCATTCTTTTGGTGAAATCTCTTCATCATAGAATTCTTCAAAATTTCCAAATTTTAGTTTCTTTAAAAATTCATTTTCCTAATTTTTACAAATAAAAACATCAAAGAGTCTATTTTCTTCAAAAATTGTATCACTTTGTTTTGTGAATAACTTTTGACCTACAATTTTTTTAGGTCTCAAATTTTGACAATATGTTGTTTCTAGTGTTATAGGAATTATCTATATTTTATTTTATTTTTAAATGTTTTTTTCAACAAGTCATAGTATAATTAGTACTAAACCAAGCACTAAAAAAAATGACCAATCTCCTTTGCAATAACCTCGTATCAAATCAAGAAAGATTTTTGCAAAAAATTCCAAAATTTTGAAGGGTGGTGAAGAGTAGAAGGTCAAGAACAAAGTCAAGCTACCCTTGCAATACCAAAAATGACTCCATTCATTATCCTAAAATTAAAGTGATAGTTTTCAATAAGTAAACTTTTTTTTAATCAATTAATTTTTTGCTTCAACAATGTTTTAATATATAATATGAATAATAATCTTTTCTTCAACTAAAGCAAACAAATTTTTGATTAATCTATTTTATGATGCTCCACTTAGTTGTAGACCCTACACATTCTTAGGAACCATCAATTTTGAAAATTTATAATTAATTCATTGCAATTCCAAAATTAATACAACCACTTGTATTTTGCTTCATAAAATTTTTCTATTTTGAGTCAATTCCCAAATTTATTGGTCATTTCTAATTTTCTTCTTGTATGTCTATAGTACCACAAAGCTTATCAAATTGGTTCTATTGTAACTTTATCCTAATGGAGTATATTATATATGAGGTGAAAGAAGTGTATTCCAAATTAAAATTATCTAGTCTATTTGATTCTCATTCTCTTTCAAAGTTTGCATTCTTTTTTAATTCCCAAAGGACCGAGTGTCCATTCAATATATGCAAGAAATCTTCATGGTTGGTTTCTATGAAGTCAATTTTGGCCAGATACTCACAAAATTTTGACAAAAAGTGTGAACATGTATATGCTTTGTGAGAATATAATTTTTTCTTCCAATCAAGTGCCTACATCAAAATTAATGTTGCCTAAGAAAATTTAGAAATCTTTTGGACATCTTTTGCTAAAATCCTCATCAATTTTTGAAATTTGGCATATAAAAAACTAATGAAATATGGCATAAAATTGTCAAAAAAAGGAGAAGTTCAAGTTCACAAATTAAATTCTAGATAAGAAAAGTCAAACTTTGTTAGTTATATTGGGATAGTTTTGAAAAAAAATTATTTTAACCCCTAAATGCCCAAATTGCATTTTTTGACACCATAGAAATTTTGGGCAGTTCACCACAAATGGAATTATTATTTGTTTTTGCTAAAATTTTAATACAACATGTGCCCAAGGAGTAGCTTTAAGGCCCAACAATTTTCACAGCTTTTGACTATATAGTTAAGAAGTTATTGTATGATATGTACTTCTCATTGCTCATCGGGTAGCCCGGGCAGCAAAAAAGACTTCTTTAAAAATCATTTTCTTAAGAAATTAAAATTTGAAATTGTTTCTCTAGATTTATATATACTTGGAAAGCTTTGAATCATTCCATTTTGATCAATGAGTTAAAAGTTATGAGGAATTTTAGTTTGAATGTGGAAGTTTAAGGATTGTTATTGAATCTCTACTCTAAGACAAAGTTTGAAGTCCTTTATTTAACTCAATTTTCTATATTTTTGAAAAAGAATAAAAACATTGGGTGTAGATTGTTTTTATTACAATATTACAACCATTAGGATTGGAATTTTTCAATTCCATAAATAAATTGTTAACAATTCAATATTTTGAATCTTTCTCTACTCTTTTTTACTTACTATTTTTTTCCTATATGTTGTACAATTCCAAATGATCTGAAAATTTTCAAGTATGTAGACAATTTGACTTGAAAAATGAATCCAAAGAATTGAAACCATTTTGGACATTTTTTCATACAAATGTGACCTTTTGAAGTGCAGCTGCCCAGATTTTCATAGGGCCAAAAAAAAGAAATTTGTAACTTCAAATGCTAATATCTTGCAATCTACATAGTGAAAAATTTTGAAATTTCTTCCACATGTTCTCAAACATGCTCACTACAAGATCCTATGGTTACATATGTCCAAAAATATTGTTTTTTTCTAAATTTTGGTACATGTACTAGAAATGGCAGTTTGGAGGCGTTTTTGGTGAAAACATAGTCAAAACCATACAAGGGTTAACTTCAAGTCCTATTATTTTGCAATTTATCAAGTCAAAGTTCTCGAAATTTTTCCCACATATTTCAAATATTTATCTCTAACTATTCATTATTTGTATTTCAAATTAAGAAATTCTTTCATTGAAGAAGAAATCATTAAAATATGACTAATATATTGCTAATTCACTTAACTTCAATTCCAAGGTGATTTAGAGTAAGCTAGATTCCATATTTGCTTTAGAAATTTTGCATGAAAGTCCCTATTAAGATTTAGGACTTGGTTGTGGAGAGATTCAAATTCATCAAGAGCAAAAATTTTACTCCAAGAGGGCTCAAAGTCTATTCACCCCATTTTGCAGGAATGAAAGAAATTTTTTCTCACTTAAAACATAATAATCTCTCAATCCACATAGTCAAATGGGTTGAATTTTTTCCAACACATTTTCATAGTAGTCTACTTCACTTTAGTATAGTTGAAGTTCAAAAAGAAATTATAATTTTCAATTTTGGATAATGCACTAAAAATGGTAGTTTTTGACAATTTCTCTTGAAAACACCTCCAATCCTTTAGGAGTTAACAAGTTGTTTCCTAATTGGTTTACTTAGTCTAATACTAGGTGTCTTCTAAAAGATGTCTTTCAATAGATTTATGCTAGTGGACACTGTAGAATGTATCTTGTAACAAATGTTTTTCACTAAATATCTCTCAACAATTTTAAGAAGCACCAATCCATTTTATTGCATTTAACCCCTAATACCTTAGAGGGGTGTATTTTCAAAATGGGTCAAAATTGCCACGGACTTGAGCAATTTTTTTTCTCATTCTTTGTAGAGATTGTGTATAATGTAATTGTATGATCTTGAAGTTCACATTGGAACTAAGCACATTAAAAAATTTAGATTATTTAACCACGTGGTTTAGGAGATATTTAAATTTGAAGTTTTATTTGGGTCAATGAAAATACATGGCAACACAATTTGAAGGAGCATATCTTTGTGAGAATATTTTAAAATGATGCTTTTTGTGCTGAATGAAAAATAAAAGAGTTGAAAATGTGCATGTAAAATTTCACAACATTCCAAGCATTTTTCAATTCATGGTAGAGCTTGCAATGCATGGTGGTCATTGAAATGAGAGTAGTGTTTGTAAAAAAGAAAAATAGCCCAACACTTGTTTTTTTCTTGAATTCCTTGGATCTATCCCTTTCAATGTGGATTTGACAATTTTTGGAAGTTGGCATGAATTACATAAGTTGATTGATTTTTCAATCCATGTCTAAACTCCAAACTCCAAAATGAGCTATATAATACAATGCCACATTTAACTACTTTTGGACTATACATCAACAAATCTGTTGATGTTAACATCAAGAGATCTCTTGATGATTGTATAGATCTCCTAATGTTTGTATAAATCTCCTGATGTTTGTATAGATTTCCTGATGTTTGTATAGATTTCCTGATGTTTGTATAGATCTCCGAATGTTTTAGATTGATCTCCTGATATTTTAGATTATCTCCTAATGAACATTTTTTTCATCGTGGTCACTATTATTAATTTTGGACTTTCAAAAGTCCAAAAGTAGTTAAATGTAGCATTACACTACACCATTTAGTTTTGAAAAATTCCACTAGGCAAAGTTTAATTAGGAATTTGATGAAACTATTGTCATTGGATTCATAAATCAGTCTATTTTTTAGAATTAACTTTTTATTTGAAAAAAAATTGAAATTTAAAAATAGGCAACTCAAAAAAAGAAGGACAACAACTAAAAAATGGTCACTTGGATCATTAGGTGTTGACTAACCTAACAAGAACTCAACTATCCATCAAGTAGATAATGAATGTTGTCAAAAGTGCAATTCATTCGATTCATCCAATAGAAAAATAAAGAGTGCTCTCTATGAATCAATGATATAGATACTGTGGGAGACAACTTATTTTTGATCACCCCCCTCCTCCATTTTAGCAATGTAGGAAGAGATTAATAGTGATCAATTATGGCACGGTTTCCTGTACACTTCTAGCACATTAAAAATTGGCTATAAGACTCTCAATGTTACAACTAACCCTTGGTGGATTTTGCAAGCAGTCCTTGGTTAGAGATAGGATGACTTGTATTACTAATATGGGAAGAACATGATCTTCAACTAAAAAATTCATGGTAATTCTATTTTGAAAAAAAAATACTCTAAAAAATTATAAAAACCTTCCAAACTCTATTTTTGCACATGGAAAAATTTTCCCATTGAAGAAACTTGCCCTATAGATATGTGTAACTACATTTAAGTGGTCACAAGTGGGTTGCCCCCTTTAGTAGTGTTTCAAGACAAGTATATAGTATTTCAAAGGCAAAATTGCACTTGTGGGCACTTGGTTGCTTATAGTAGAACCACACATTGTTGATCACTTTAGCAATTCTACACATGTTCTAGAGCAATTAAAGCAATGTAAAATTTTCACTATGTAGGAAGATAGACATTTTAGGGATTGAATTTTTCTGTAATTTTATGCCTTGAATTGAAATTATTATGAATTTTAGAAGCCAACAATTGGTCCAAACCTATTGCCAATATGTAGTCTTTTAAATCCAATCATTGGAGAACTACTTTCTATTCACTATTTTGGGACATGTGTTATGACTTAATTAGTCTTGACTTTGAAAAGGAGAAAAAATACATTCAAAGCTTTGGTTGAAAATTTTATTCTAGCCTTGGTTAGAAATAATGCACCCTATAGGTTAGATATGGGTGGTTCTACCATGTTTGTGTTTGTTCTTTATGCTTTGTTTTCTTTTGCTTGTTTCTCCCACCCTAGGCTTGCGGCTAAGGTTTGTATTTTACCTTTTTTGTAGTAAATGTAAACCTTTATTTGTATAAAAAATAAACCCCCAAAAACATGAAAGTATTATTCCTGTATTGAGCATGTAAGAATTAATTTGTAAAGAATGCTGAAGATGTTTTCCAATTGATGAATGACAAAGACAAAAAAATCTCTCCATAAATTAAAGAAGTGCAACTATTCATCTTCCAAATTTTGTGTGAATAGGGAAGACTTTCTATAGAAGCTTGACTTCCATTGAGTGCTTTTTTATTTTTTTTAAGACAACAATTCACTTGATATTAATACAAATGATTTCCAATTCACTAACCAACTTGTCGTTTAAGGATTAAATACCACAAAATTAATATTAGTACAATTCTTGATATACTATTTATGAATGAATTCTATAGCAAATATTTAATTAAGTTAGGGCAAAGTATGATTGTGGTGGGTAAGTTGGAAAGGGTGCAAATATCTTAACCCCTAAGGTTCTTTAACTATGTTTTTTCCAAAAATGCTCCAAAACTACCATTTCTTGTACAAGATTCAAATTTTAGAAAAGAAACATTTTTGAACACATGCCATCATAGGGGCTTGTAGTAATTTGGTTTGAAAATAAGTGGGAGAAATTTCAGAAATTTCCGCCATGTAGATTGTAAGATATTAGCATTTGAAGTGACAAAAATCATTTTTTCGTCCTTACAAAAAACCGGGTAGTTGTACTTCACAAGGTTACATTTGTATGGGAAAACATTCAAAATGGTGGTGCTTTTTTAGATTCATTCTTCAAAGCATATTGGCTACATACTTGAATTTTTTAAGATCATTTGGAATTGTACAACATATAGGAAAAAAATAGTAGGTAGAAAGATGTAAAGAATGATTCAAAATACTAAATTGTTTACAATTTATTTATGAAATTGAAAAATGCCAATTTCCATGGTTGTAATGTTGTAATAGAAAATCTTCACCTAATATTTTAATTTTTTCCAAAAATATTGAAAATTGAGTTCAATAAAAGACTTCAAATTTTATTTTTGAGGAGAAAGTCCATAACTATCCGCAAACTAAAACACCTCATAACTTTTGACTCCTTGATCAAAATGGAATGATTCAAAGCTTTCTATGTATATATACATTTAGAAAACCAATTTCAAATTTGGATTTTTGAAAAGAATAACTTCTTTAGATCTACTTGGATTGTCCTAATTGAAAAACAAACTACATATTAGGCCATAATTTTTTCTTCATATTTTTGAATGTCATGAAAGATATTCCTCTTCCACACCTTTTATTAAAATTTGGGCCCAAAACATGAAAATCTCTAGTCACACGCACCTACCCAAAATTTCTATGTTGCCAAAAAACACAACTTGGTCCTTTAGGGATTAAGGTACATTCTCACTTGGCTCTCTATACAAGTTGTTCTAAGAGGTAATAATAATAATTGTAGGAGTGATAGGATTTGTTTTGCAGAAATGTAGGTTCGGTAATTTATGTGAAGTACACAATGTATGGCATTAATTAATTTTGTTCACATCTATGGCCTTAATCAATTTTTGTTTTAAAAAAATGACAGCTCGACAAATGACGGTATGGAAAGAAGGATTCACACTAGCAGCTAGTTTTTTCATCAAGTTGAGTTTGCCTCCCTCTCCTGCATTGCACATTGCATCAGACACATTCTCCAGCTTTTAATTCCTTTCAATCCCATCGTCCTCTCCCACAATTTCTCTGTCTCGTTGCTTGGAGTTGTAAGTTGCACAATTTGTTATTTCTGCACAGGTGATTTTATCAATAAGAAGAACTTGTGCTTTATTTCACTTACTTTATGAATTGCATCTTGAACTATTGGAATTGAAGCAAAAGACATTGACATGAAGGGAACTTGCATTTAGCGAATCATCAGCACTACTTTCTGAAGAACTTTAATCACATTCAAAACATCAACAATATGGATTGGTATGGCACATTAGATGTTTTCAATTTCTCTAGAGGGTTGTGAGTTCCCTTAAGTTCCCAAATTGTGGGAACTCAATCATAGTAATTGCTTGACGTGGCACAACGACTACCATGTCACATAATAATAAAATTATTTTCAAAAAATGAATATTTAAAAAATAAAAATAAAATTTTTAAATGTTAGTTTCTAATTATTTAAAAATTTGATAATGCATTGTTGGTCACAACAAAGGGAAGAGGCTTGAAATGGCCCTCCCTTTGCTTGAAATCCCTTCTAATGTAGCTAGCATTGATGGCTAGGTACAATTTTCATTCTTTGAGATTTGTAGGTACCATAACTTTTGGTTTTACAACTTGCCTTTAGCAAAAGCATCACCAGACCTTTGACGTTTGTAATGTTGCAATGGAATTGAACTATCATTGTTTTGTAACCAAACTTGACAATAAAGACTGGTAAACATTGTGGATAAACTTGTGTTACAAGATTTTCTTGAATCTTCATTTTGGTAAGAAGGAGGTGCTAGGAAAGAACTAGTAATGAAACCAAACTTTTCTCCCCAAACTCGACAACTTTGCACCTAATACTAAAGCCACAACTTTGCCAATTAGAACTCTACATAGGTTCAAGGGATAAAAACCACATCTAATGTGAACATGAACAACTTTTAACAACACAACTACCGTTCTTTACAAATCCTCAACCTTTGAGTGCCTAGGTCATGATTCTTCAATTCGACCAAATTCTTGAAAGCCACTATTCGAAAAAATTAGCATGGCGACTATAAAAGTGGGATCTAGAATGTTTTACCCTTGAATTTTACAGAAGAGAAGGAGCTAGAGGTGTGGTGAGAATTTGGTAAGGGTTGACCATGTAGATCATAAGATTATAGTGGTCAATATGGTGTGTTGAAAATGGTCAAAATTGGCATTTTAGGGGAATTTGTACTTCAAAAAACACATTTCATTCTACTTTGCATTTTTTTTGCCAGTCCCCCACTTAGATGTTTGGCAATGATTTCCACCGAAACCACTTCCAAACATCACTCTAATGTACCCTCACTCCATGTACTTTTTTTTGGGTAGTACTACCAAGATCTGAAATCAATTTTCTCCAAATTAAAATTGGGAGAGGCCAAATCTAGGGTTGTGGGATGCTCAAGAGTTAATACTAAAGTGAGAACTGGGCTTTACTGAAAAATGCTTCTCCGCCAAACACATGCCAAATGGAACCTCGGATTGAAATTTCACTTCTCTTAGTTGCGGTGGAATTGAACTTCGCAAAATCTGTATATTTTACGTCATCTTCCGATTCATCAATGATGAAGCGTAAGTTACTAACGTAAGTTATTGGGATAAAATATGAGGCACTGGCTTTAAGCGACCCGGCCCAAATTTCAGGAGAATCGACAGTACTGCAGACATTACTTATCGTCAAAAGCACTGGGAGCGTATTCTTCCCTTTGCGAAGGCACTTTCCATTGGCAAAATCTGCCCTGGAATGCAGAATCAGCCCTGCGTGCAAATTCTGAATTCCAGGGATGATTTTGCTAATTTAAAATGTTGTGTATATATGGCGTAATTACAAAGATGTACATTGTTTACGGACACTGTGTACTTATACTGTCTACATCCAATACTTTGTAAAGAACCAAACCCTAAATTGGCACATAATTCAATCTCCAATCAACTATCCAAAGGTCACAAGCAAAAATTCAAGCTCACAATTGACATCCCTCAAATTAATAGTGGTAGTATGTGAGCCCAAGAATGCGAGCTTGTGAACATTGAGCCTACAATATAGGTACCTATAATATAAATACCACACACTATAAAAGATGTATGTATCATAAACACCTATTATATGGGTATTTGTAACATATATACTCTATAATTATAGATGGTTTCTATAGTATATACACCTATAACATAGGTGTGTAATATTCTAAGCTCATAGGCTCACACTTCTATGCTCACATACTAGCAACCCTCTCCTTGAAACTCCATTGAATATAGCTAACACAATTAACCCCTAAATGCCCAAGCCTTTCCAAGTGTATTTTGACTATGAAAGAAGAGCATCGGCTTATAATTAACCCCAATGAAGCAAATTGTATTTTTTTCAAAATCTAATTGTATAGATGTTTAAAGAGCTTGCTTATTAGTATATTCACCAATTTTGAGTTCAAAATTGTGTAAGAGTTGTGAGATTATAACAAGAGAAATGTACATTTTTTTATTTTTAGTATGTTGCCCCTTTCCACAATGTTTCAAAAATTTGCACATATATTTCTTTTGGAATTGGAGGTGATAAGAACAACTACAAATTGTGTTAGCACACTAAAATGCACTTTCAAAAAACTTAATTTCAAATAAAAAGCTATCAAATTCATTACACAATCCACCTTGCAATTGTTGAAATGCAATTTTTTGTTATAAGTATAAATCGCAAATAACTCAAAATCAACAATTGGATGTTTAAATTTTCAATGGTGAAAATCACGACAACACTTTACTATTTCCATTGGGACCATTTTCAAAGCAAATGGATAAGTAGAAGTTCTTAGATCTCAAATCAAGTGAAATTGACAAAGTTGGAAAAATGAAGTAAAATTAACAAGTTTTACTCTATCACTAATGAACATATATGGCTTTGAAGACCTCTCAAAAATTAAATGTTCATTTTTTTTCAATGAAAAATGAAAGTTTTCAGTAGTTAACCCAAAAAACCACCCGGAATTTTTTTTAAAACAGTTAAACGAATTTAACTGTCCATCCGAAAATGAGCCTGAAATTTCAGATCAACCATATATGGTCAATTAGGTAGTTAGGGGTTAAAGCATCACAAATCTCATTCAATTGCTTGCTCATCCCAAGCTCTATTATATCTAACATCGTTGAATTCTTTAAAGAGTACAAATATGGCAAATTCCGTTGAAATGGTGGTATTCTAAATGCCATTTTTACATCTTAACATCTAGGATAAGTATACATTGCTAACATCTAGGTCAATTTTAAATTTTAGAAGTCTAAAATTGATATATATATTAGACCAAGCAGTTTGAAAAATCTAGGATTGATATAGATTTTAGATATTTAGGAGGTATGTAGATTTCAAAAATCTGGTAGTAATATAGATTTTACTACAAAAAAAACACTTCAAACTGCATAGTTTGAACTACTAAAACTGCCAAATTAATGGAATTCTGCCATTTTAACGGGATTTGCCATAAATGTACAGATTCTCTCTTGTTAAATGTTGTGCGAATTCAACACTATGTGAATCAAAATTTATGGCGAATTCCATTAACCCTTGAAGTTTCTTGACTATGTTTTCACCAAAAACACTTCAAAACTACCATTTTTATACAAGTTTCAAAATTTAGAAAAAAAATATTTTTGGACACATGTAACCACAGGATCTTATAGCACACTAGTTTTAAAAGATGTGGTAAAAATTTCAAAATTTTTTACCATGTAGATTGCAAGATATTAGCATTTTAAGTGACAAAAATCATTTTTTTATCCCTATAAAAAAAATGGGCAACTAAACTTCACAAGGTCACATTTGTATGGAAAAATGTTCAAAATGATTGCAACTCTTTGGATTCATTCTTCAAGGCATGTAGGCTACATGCTTGAAAAATTTTAGATCATTTGAAATTGTACAACATATAGAAAAAAAATAGTAAGTAGAAAGATGTAGAGAATGGTTTAAAATACTAAATTATTAACAATTTATTTATGGAATTGAAAAATGCAAATTCCAATGCTTGTAATGTTGTAATAAACAATCTTCACTTGATGTTTTTATTTTTTTCCAAAAATATTAAAAATTGAGTTCAATAAAGGACTTCAAAATTTATTTTGGGGTAGAGAATCCATAATTGCCCGCAAACTAAAACACTTCATAACTTTTGACTCATTGATCAAAATGGAATGATTCAAAGCTTTTAATGTGTATATAAATCTAGGAAACCAATTTCAAATTTTGGTTTTTGAAAAAAATGATATTTTCAGATTTGGCTGGACTGCTCAAGTTGAGAAACAAACTACATTTTAGTCTATAACTTTTGACTCATAATTCCAAATATCTTAAAATTTAGTGCAAATGAGAGATATTCCTTGTCCATACCTTCTATCAAAATCTCAGCCCAAAACATGGAAATCTCTAGTCACATGCACCTACCCAAAGTTTCTATATTGCCAAAAAAAGCAGTTTGGTCCTTTAGGGGTTAAAACAACAATATTTTGTTAATTTGGCAATTTTAGTAGTTCAAACCGCACAATTTGAAGTGTTTTTTTTTTACTAGAATCTATATTAGTACTAAATTTTTGAAATCTATATAACTCCTAGATATTTGAAATCTATACCAATCCTAGATTTTTCAGATTGCTTGGTTTAATATCTATGTCAATTTTAAATTTCTGAAATCTAAAATTGACATAGATGTTAGCAATGTATACTTGTCCTAGATGTCAAGATGTGAAAATGACATTTGGAATACCACCATTTTAACGGAATTTGTCATATTTCCAAAAAACTTGAATGAATGGTGTTGCATTGAATGAAAAATATGTATAGAATGAAGCAAATGTAATTCTTCAAACTTAAATCTCTACTAAATGAACCTATACAAGAATAAAGCAAGAATCTACATAAATTAAACTACAAGTTGTGCTACTTTGAAGATAAATCTTCCTTTGAAGGAAGTGAAGTAGATAACAAAGACACTACAGCCTCTACATTAGGAATTCGGTAAGTTGTATAGTGCAATTGGGAAAATTACCATGAAAGATAGTGCTTCCAATGGTTCGTGTGTCAATTACACTATAAACTAGTGCTCGTAGAGCTCTGTCACTCTACATGAACATACGAACTTTGAGTGTATGAACTTTGGAAAGCACATCATTATCAAACCAAAAGTCATCTTCTAAGAAATGATCCTTATTTGCGCGATTTATTGTCGTAGCGCATGTAACCATCACGCAAAGTATGCCTAGTCATACACATGCCAATTTCTTGGTGGCACACCCATTGCATTGAAGTGGAAAATGGTAGTTATATGCGCACTTTTATTTGAGAAGTTACCTTGTGCACATCCAAGAAGCACCGATATCATCAACTTCAACTACTTACTAACTTGTTTGACACCTACACACCTTTTGGCATACCAAACACTAGGCTCTTTGAGATTGATGCCATCTATGGCTCTTAAAAAGAAAGGATGCGAGGTAGGAGGATCACTATTCGTCCACTTTGGGAGATGCGAAATGTAGGTCTCAAAAGTCTCTACTAAATCAACATGATTGCAAATCACAGAGCGTCTCATTTTCTCTGGTTAGCAATGAAGAAGATCAACTGCGTGATTCTTGCTATCCCTTTCATCAAATTTGACATACTTCCCGTTGATCTGGTCTTCACAAATTGAGAAATCACAATCACCAATATTATAGAGCTTCGTTTGGGCTCTGACACAGAAGTTGTGGATGACATAATAAGCAACTCGTAGACAACAGCCTCTTCGATCAGTCATAGACATCATTGGTGATGAAAGCAATTACTGTCCCATTTGTAAGTTAACGGTGCTGTCACCTTTCTCTTCCGCCCGATGTTTGATCTCAATGACCTTTTGACAGATATGAGGCAAGAAACCGCAACTTTCTTGAAACGAGGATCCTCAAGTATATTGTACCTTTCCGCCCTTTCCTTAGTCTGGATTGAATTGGCCTCAAGCTTCCCTAAGATAATGCGACCAATTGCTCGCAATAACGTCACTCAGGTCTCTCCAGGATATAGTTTTCCATCAGTTTGCTGCACTTGTAGGAAAAATTTAGAAAGAAGTTCTACAAGCTCTCCTAGCTTGTGTGCAAACATTTTTTCAAATAGAAGCCATATAGACGCCTGGTTTAAGCTCGCGCCAATTCTCAAACCGATTGCACCCCCATCATTCCATATACAAAGATTTTTGGGGACCTCCTTTCTTGAGTTCTTCAATCTCCTCCTAATCGAATTGCCGAAAACCTTGTTTTAGAAGCAACATTTCCCTCTCCTCTCTTATCGAACCATCAATTGTTACAGTAATTGAACTCTGTCAATCCTCTACAACAGATTCTTGTAGGAACAAATCGTGAGTACAAAAATTGAAATCTCTCGTACCGTTCCATAGCCATTCAAGTTCACTCGTCTTTGGATCAAAATCCAAAATCTCCTCCGATGGAACAGAATCAACAAAAGAAGTATCGAGGGAAAAAGAAACATCAACAACGCTAAACAAGTGATTTGGAGCAGGATCGTCATAAGAGGCGATACCAAAATCAAATCAATAAGCACGAAGAGCAGTATCCAATTCATCATTGTCATCCTCTTGATCACCGACAATCGATGCAACATCAACAAGATCTGAAATGCCAACCTGATCTAACTTTTGACTTGATGCCGCTTGCAAGTTCTTGTTCGAGATATTGCTCAAACCAACACGTGCAGCCATCCTGTGGAAAGTATTACTGACAATTGGAGTTGTAAACACAAGAAAAGAACAGAACGGTTCCAAACCAAAAATAAGCACACAGAATTGAAAAACAACTGTAGCAGGTGGCCCGCACTCAAATTGCGCTAGAGAGACGACAATGTATATATAGAGTAAAATATGGAGATGTATACGTACGGTCAGAACACGCTCCCAGTGCTTTTGACGCCATGGAACGGTCTGCGCAGGGCAGAATCTGCCTTGCACAAACCGTTCCCTAATAGAACACATTACTCCACTCTTTATTGTGCCGTTGCCAGCCAAAATAAAAGCAAAATTAATTTTCTAATTTTTTAATTCATAAAAATTTTGAAAGTCAATAACTTGCACACCGTAGTCTCAAATGTCACGAAACAAAGCCCATGCACCCCTTCTTGCACCAATGGTACCACGAATGTGATTGGGAATGCTCAGTTCCAAAGATCTTGCTAAAACAAACAAATATAGTAAACTTATATTTAAGGTATACACTAGTGTGCCCTATATTGTTGCTGCAATCAAAATAAAAGTAAAACTATTTTTTTAATTTTTTAATCTATTAAAACTTCAAAATTCAATCATTTCCACACTTTGAAATTCAATATTTCAATTTTTTATTTTAAGAAATCCATAACTTCTACATTGTAAGTCCAAACACCACAAAATTGGCATAAATAGAAAGCCTTGCCCACAAAGGAGTGCAAAGACTTTGTTTCATGGCATTTGGACATGCAATGCAAAAGTTATGAATTTTTCAAAAGAAAGGATAATTTCATTCTATTTTTTGATTCATCCAAACTTTAAAACTCAATAACTTTTGCACCATAAGTTAAAATGCCACAAAATAGAGTCCATGCACCCTTCTAAGCAAAGAACTTTGGAGTAGTACTAAGAATGCTGCTAGATACTTCACAATTTTTAGATTTCAACATATCAAATAAAACAAAATAAACAACCTAATTTAAAGATATTGATGAAACCATATATAAAGTTGTTTTGGTGCATAAACTAATTTAAAGTTGTTTTTTTTTGTTCAAATTTTTTTTTTGTTATAGTGAGATCTCCTATTTGACCATGCTTCCCTTGATCACATTTTTGGAACCATGAGAAAGCCTTCAATGAAGAAGGGTGCATAGACTTTGTATTATACTTAATTTTTGGAGATAATTTTTTCTAAGTCTGAATTTTTCAAAGACATACTATTTTCAATGCTTTACAAATTAATGAAATTATCCATATTTTATTTCAATTCTAAAAAAACATTCCAAAAGTCACAGTACACACTAAAATATATTGTTTTGAGCCCAAAATGGTGAGTATTTCTTGCAACAACCCTAATCTACAAATCACCTTTGTGTTGTATTTTGTACATTTTTTGCTATTTATTCTTAATGTGAATTTTAGCCATAAAAATGATATTTTTTGAATTTAAGTCCACCTAAGGAATTTAAGCTTATCAAATATAGTTTCTACTCCAATTGGAAATTCTGAAGAAATCTTAGATTTCAATATATATTTTATAGTAATATGAATTTTAGACCTATAACCATAGCCATTTGTTGATTTTCTAAATTTAGATGGACTTGATAATTTTGGTTTATACTATAATGTTATACACTATAATATACATCAATGGTGAAAATTTCAGGTTTTGGAGTATATGAGTATGTGTTTGATAAAAAATTTCTTCATTTTTTTCTTAAATAATTTGCAAAAGTTTCAAAATTTTCCTCCCAAACTTGAAAATCTTATAACTTATAATAAACATATGATTTCACTTTTGAAGAATAAATATGATTTAATTCATTCATGTCTAGTTGCATACTGGTAGAAAATAAAGTGATGGACACCGAGGCTTGAAATCAATAGTCATTGGCCCATCCTTCTAGTGCCAGGGTTGCTAGCGTGTGAGCCTGAGAGCGGGAACTTTTTTTACTGAAATTTGATGTGAAGGCCCTATAACCGTGGATCTTAGGATTGTTCATTTTAATAATTTTAAAGACAAAATATTTTAGGGTTGTGATAAAAAAAACTATTGTAAATTTAAAGAGGAAAACCCAAAACAATTGTACATGAATTGTTACATACAAGTGGTGGGGATCAAGGTTTAGAAATTCATTGTTGAAATTCTATGGCGCTAAATTATTGTATAATTGCATTTGTTGGTAATGAATGTTCATTGATATTTTACTCCAAAAAAATTTTTAGAAGTAACAGTGTGCACAATAAATGTAGCCATAAAACACACAAATCCACTCATAAAAAAAATCAATACAAAAAATTGTAACTTATAAGATATGTCTAACTTATGAGTTTAGGTCATAGTAGATTCGGTTGCAGAATCATTGTTTGCAGAAGACTCAGAAGTCTCTCTATCTTCCACAGTGCTAACATCTAAATACTCTAACACATTTAAAGCATAAGTGTCTCGCCGCTTCTTTGGTTCTGAGCAACCAAACTCTACAAATGCCGATGCCAATTGCTTTGCATACACTGGCAAATCAAAAGACTTTTCTGGACTCAAAATTAGTCTTCTTTTGCGCAATGTTGTATTTAAGAACATCACTCCATGGGGTCTGCAAAAACAAATTCAAATTTGTTTAAATCATAAACACTAGAAACAAAATATTCACATTGAACATAAACCTCTGGAAACTTACTTACTAGTGTTTTTCTTCCAAGCAAAACTAAAGACCTCCACTTCCATTGCATCAGGATCTTGAGTAGTGTCTTCTTCTTCCTCCTCTTCTTCTTCTACTGTCTCTTCTTGTTCAATTGTCTTCCTCATAGGCAGCAACATTGCGTTGAAAATGGCATCATCTTTCTCCAAAGCCACAACATGGCGACCTATACCCCGACATGCTGTAATTGATGCACCTAACAGTAAACACACGCAATTCATTAATAAAACGTAGAGCTAGGATTATAATAAATGAAAATAATATTAGTTGAAATTAATCTTACCAGTTGCTCCAGTGTTATCAAGAACAATGTCTCCTTCGCTAGTTGTTCCTTCAATTATGAATTGAAAAAGCCTTGCGTCTTTCTCACGAGGACCACGCCATGGTACACTTCCGTTCATCATCATGTTGTCAATGGTGGTGTAGTTGATCAATGTATCGTCACGTTCAAGATCTACTTTGGCCTTCTTCATTGCTTCAGTCAACCTGAACTTGAACTGTGACTTGCGTCTCTTGTCAAGCTTCTTCACTAGCAACGTGATTCCAAACTTCATTGTCTGCATACATTTAATTCAGAAAATCATCAATAAAAATAATATAATCAATATACCAAAATAATTAAACAACGATACAATCGGAACACATTCATACCATATTTGCTGGATTCACGCCCGAAGTCAAGTGCATGCAATTGATTCCCAACCACTCTTTAAACTTCAAAAATGGATACATCTAGGTCAAACCCACTACCACGCCCCTTGCCTTTGCACTCCAAGAATGAAAAATGACAAAACAACCATTGTCTTGCAAATGCTTTGTTGCAAACACAATTGCCTACTCAATCTCCTTAAACTCCTTGTCAAAGTTCCAGTGCGGCACATGGTTTGCTGGAATGGACACTTCTGGAACAGGGAGGTTTTATTGAAGGTCAAACAAAATGAGATCCACTCCAGCCTTCTTGCTCATTTCGCCATTGAACATGCGACTCTTACCATCAGACAACTACACACAGAAGATCTATAAGTGATTTCATATTATAAAAATAATGAATGCATGCAATACGTTCAAATTCTGGAATGGCAAAATTTCAAAAACAAAAAACACACCTTCATTAAGAACTCCATCACTTCTTCATAGCATGATCCTTGCCCTTGCCTTCATTTTTCATCACATCAACAATGGAATTGTTTAGGATCAACTCCTCCGTGTTCACCTTCTAGTCATCTTCTATGACAATCACTTGGGTGCCTTGTGTAACCATCTCCTCAGTGAGCTCCTGTAAGACAGCCTTCCTCTTCACACCGCTACGTGATCCAGACTCTATCTGTGATTCTTGGTCCACTGTAGAAGACCCTCGCACTTGATTTCCACCCTCCAGTTTCTTCTTCCCTTTCTCTTTATCTTTCCTTTCCTTCTCTGCCTCCTTCTCCTTCTCAGCCAACTTTGCTATTAGCTTTGCTTCCCTCTTTTCTTTGTTAGCCTTCATTTCTTCCTCCTTTTTCTTCTTCTTTTCGTCTGCAATTGTTCTTCGTGCAATAGCTTTCCTCTTTTGGGCATCGGGAAGGTCTGCAAACTCGGGCACCTCTACATCAATCACACCTAGGCCATCAAATGATTTACGAAATGCAACCTCTGAGAAGTGGGTGTAGTCCACTGGGCACTCCAAGTACCACCTGCCACCGGTCAAATTAGCTGTAGTAAACATTCGGAGCTGAGTGGGTGTAAACATGCAGTCTTTTGAACTCCGATCCAACCAAGATGAAAGGAAAGGAGGTAGAGAGCCTCGTAATATAGCACCCTTTGGAACAAGCTCAAGCTTGAAGTACCTACAATGTGAAGACAATTCTAAGTCAACGCCTTAAGAGAAACATACATGAATCACAAAATATTTTGTCTTGTCTTCAATCAACTTCAACATTTATAAATGTACTTAGAACTCAAAAAATACATGTCATGAAGTACTCTAAAAATTACATTGAACAATATTTAACCGAAAGTTGGAGTACTAGGAGATAGCGTCCATACCCCTGTTGGGTCGGACAAGGGTATTGAAGGTCCTTCCCAATACTCCAACTTTTGGTTCACTCTGTCAATATTGTCTCTTTATTTATTTATTTCCAAAATTTAAAAAAAATTACATATCTTGCAATAAGGAACCAAGAAAAAATTGATCTAAATCATTTTTCCCATTTACAATTTCATTTAGGAAAAATAGAAAAGAAATGTTAATTTCCCTCGCAATACCAAAAACAGGGGTAGGCCCAGGGAATCGTAGCACCCCTATTGGATCCGACAGGAGTATTGGGGCTCCCTTCCAATACTCCCACTTTTGATTTTCCAAGAGATATTTTAATTTTATTTTACTTTTAAAAGCTAATTTAAAGAAACAACGAATTCTAATGAACTTCTCATTTTTAGCATTTCATTCAAATTGAAAGCACTCACCTAAATAGAACCCTTCGAACAGCTTGGTCAGATCCCTCGCGACTTAAAAATGATTTGTGCTTCTTAAAGTAGTTTGGTCCCTTTAAAACTGGACCAAATGCATTATCCCATATTTTCTTCCTCCACCCCTCAACGTACTCCGATAGAGTTTCCGGCTGAAGGGGCACGTCCATGTTGATGTCAGGATTGTCAGGCTTGTCTTTTGCCACTACGTTGTCAAAATATTGCTGTGCACCATCTTCAAGCTGTATTTGACATGGCAATTAACTTTCTCATCCCAAAAATGCAACTTTCAATTAATCAAAAAAGGAGATCAATTTAAATACAATAAAGAATATGCATTCCAAATTATTGAATATTGTAAGTAAACATTTTATATAATGAATGATCTTACCCCGGCCCACCAAACAACTTTATGCAAAAAAGCCGAGAGTCTATCTTCTGAAACAGGGGACGGTGGAAACTTCAATGACTCCTTTGAAATATTAGAAGAATTCCACCACCTCAGCACTTTCATCTTGTGAGCTGTTGACATGGTACTTGTTGCAATCATCTGGAGCTTTTCCAAAGTCATTTCCGGCACCTCATTCCAAACCCAATGTTTCTCCACCTGCAACATGATAGTAGATTGTTCAATATATATCTTTTTTACCAAACATCAAAATAAAATAAAAAATTCACTTAAATTTCTAAATATACATCTTCAAGGAACTCTGATCTAAGGGCCGGATCTGCAACTGCCAACAACTTTCCCATCTTCATACGTAACTTTGAGGTTTTTTCTTTTGCTGCAAATCTCATAGCGTCTGCAACTCCGCGGTCAGTTCTTTCCTCTGCCGGTGTCACATCAATGTAACGCCGAGCAGCGGTGTCTGCAGCTTGAGAGATTTCATGTTGCAAATGGAATTCATCATAAGAAATTTGTAAGCCATAGAACTAAAAATCTAGTTAACTCTTTTCTTTTTCCTTTCTAAAAATACAATTTAGTAGGCAAAATAAAACTCACCCTAAAATTGAATGATGTGAAAACATCCATAGGCATCGAATACCACGCCTTTCTACCCACTTGAAATACGCACTGCTTCCTTTCAGAGGGCCTAAGCATCTCTAAGATCTTCTTCAACTCCATTCTTCCATATTTTTGCACACGGTACAACGTGTGTACCAAGTTTGTCTTCACATGTGAATCTTCAGTGGACCTGAAACATGAAATTCAACTTTAGAATTTATACAATCATATGCTACTTTCCATCCTAAACAATTTAGAATAATGTGAGATATGAATTTTGAAATCAATCCAAATTGAAAGATGAAGTACTTACTTGTTAATTTCATGCATCACCTGCATTGTCATCTCCACTCTTCCTTTTGTTTCTAGCACAATGCAGTCAACTGAGATGTGCCAATTAATGTCCAAAGGGTACTTTCTTCGAATATGGCTCATCCAAGCAATTTGTCGGTGATTGCCATCACATATGAAAAACTTCATGTTCTTCATGAAATGCAACTCTGGCTTTGTTTCTAGAAATGCAACAAATTCTTTATTCCTTTGTTGCCAAAAAGGGCCCCATCTTGCAACCTCTTCCCCAGTGAATTCTGCACTCTCGCCGACCTCATTGGTTGTTGACACATAAAACGATGTTGCTCCATCTCGGTAGCCATGTGCAAAGTCCTGCTCAAGTTTCTGTAAATCGGAGGAAAGAGTAGGCCTCACCATTGGCATCGGCACTAGCCTGCAAAGTGGAATCTTGAAACGTGATAGATTCTCTGGCTTCAACCTTAGTGAAGTTATTGTGGCCACAGAATCCACCTTGTGAAATCGGCGGAGCTCATCTTCAAGAAGTTCTTTATCTTCCTCCATCTCTATCTCTTCCTGTATTTCTTCCGCCTCTTCTTCTCCTTCTATCTCTGGCTATTGTGTGTCATCCGTTGCGGGTGTGACTTGGTGTTGGACATTTTCTGACAAAATGAGTGGTGAATCTTGTCCCTGCAAAGAAAATGCACACAAAAATAATGAGACATACAATCAGTATTATTAGAATTTACATCATGAAGATCTCAAAAAATGTACTCATTAAAGAATTCTAAAAACACTATTATACAAAATTAGAGTACATAAAAGTGCTAGGTATATGTGAATGCAATTTATGAATACCATGAAATTATTTATTTCCAATGGATTTTATAGTATATATCAAATATGTTTGTAGATAACTGAAAAACGAAGCAATACCATATATGCACAAATTAAAACCAACTGGTTTTATATATCCTCTTAATTACATTTTTCACTCAATGTCCACATCCTCATGATAGTTGGAACATTGGTGAATGATGACCACTGGATTGTACCTTAACTGGTGAAGTCCTAAGCAATCACAATGTATAGGACCCCACGGACTACATACAGATGGGGATGAATCTACAGTAGAGCTCAATGAGCTGGGATCACTACACTCTGTATCAGAGCTCTCATCTGAGAATACTGGCACTCTAGGATCTCTTGGCTTTGGGAAACTAATACGACTTCCCTTGTCTTTCTCATACTCATCTGCAGCACGATCACAAGCATCCATGGTATCATAAAAGCTTACCACATCAACATCTTCATCCTGTTCTAAGTCACGGATTCGATAACAGGAAGAAGCCCAGGAGTCTGAGGAACTCGATCATCCTCAATTTCTTGATCCACAACTTTAGTTTGTGGACCAGAAAAAAATGCTTGTTCCTTGTTCATATCTGTGGAGTCCATCTGCAAAGGCAATGACCACTATTAGAATAATAGAATTTGACATGATAAAACTATTTGGATTTGATTAAAGTCCATTTGTCTTGTAAGGTTGGGTATGAATAACATATGTAAGAACAACTACCAGTGGAAATGACAAGCATTGCCCATGTAACATATTTTCCTATTTTTTTGGACATCAAAATCATTTGAGAATTAAATAGGGGTTCCTAATCTAGGTGAAACTCTTCAATGATTACACTTCCTAAATCCAAAAAGTATCAATTGTAAATAAGTTGAGATGAATTGGAATAAATTGAGATGAATATATGAATTAAACTATGTAAGAATTATATAGTTTCATTTACTTTCTCTAAACAATCTAAAACAGTAAATTCCAAGATTTTGACTACACGAATATAAAGAAGACTTTCCAACTATGATGTGAAAATGAATGACTAGAATATCACATAAATAATTGTATTGCATACATATATTGATTCAACAATAGAATTTCTGTATCTTATTCAAGCTTTGATTATTGAAAGTATTGAGACCCAAAAAAAAAGTCTCTCTTTCATAACGTCCCATTCCTTACATATTCAAGACATTTTCAATGAAACTATTTATTTAAGGCACAATTTTACAAATTCCATCCCAAGTGACCTAGAAATAGAAAATGGCCTTCAAATATTCACCATTTCAAGTCAAAAAACAAAACATTATAAATAGGAACCATGAAGTCCCCCTAAAGTGACATATTCTTGGGGTCTCTTGAGATTCCATTAGGTGCCATGTCGGATCCGACAGGGGTCTAAGAGGAATCTCAAGGTACCCCCTATATGAGTCACTAGAGAGGTAATTGTTACTCTTTCTTCTAAACTTATGAATTGGTAAGGTAGCATGGGAACACAATGACTACTAGAAACACCTTGTTCTCTAATGATAAGCATTTCAAAGGCCATTGCAAAATGAATTGAGGTGAAGCGTTGTTAGCAATACAATGAGAAATTCATGCTCCCAAATTGTCAAATACTGTTGACTAATTTGCTACACTCATCTTAGTAAAACATTTTCATGAACATGTGAAGGAAGATTAAATGATGCTTTAGATTTGGGTTCGTTCAAAGCATCATTCATGACCAAAAATTTACTGGCAAGGTACACATTGCTGTGTGTCTAGATGGTAAACATATGTCCTCTTCCACAAACTAAAAGTGAATTGGATCAAACTAAGCTTTCACTAAACATTCCTTTAATCGTTCTTTTCGCTTTCATATTAACGGGAGAGAACACGTCATGTATACTATGCTTCAAAAACCATGAGGGTTATGTCAAATTTCATACTGAGCCAAGATTACTTCAGTTAAACTTGTGACCAACTCTCATCTAACAGCTTGCTTTACATAGCATCCATCAACGTACATTGAGTCTAGAAAAATAACCAAATTAATAGCTCTCTGAGATGGAAACATCATCAAATTGGACTCAAATCGCTCCAAGACAATATTGATTTTCCAAAAATCAGAATCCAGAAACTTGAATGCACTTCTTCAGAAACGCCAAGTCACCTACTTTGTCTTGGCTACAGTAACTCATGTTCAAATGAAAGAATAAAAAACAATGCTTTGGATCCTCAAAAGAGATCAAAGACTATAAAAAAAAGTAAAGTTGAATTGTGTGAGAGCAAGTTTCATGGACAGGGTCTGGTTTAGGCAGAATGAGAAGCTCCTCGCATGCGAGTATCAGAAATTCTAAACGATCAAATCTAAAATTTCAACCGACTCATCCACCATCTGACATCCCTCAATCTCAAAAATTCGAGGTCACTAGAAACTGGGGTCTGAGGCACGGAGTACGTAGGATGTCGATGGCTCCCGAAATTAATTTCAAAAGTACTTGGCTAAACGCCAAAGCCACGCTAGAGCAACTCCGAAGCCATGCTGCAGCAACTCAGAAGCCAAGTCGCAGCAACACCGCAGCAACTCACGAGGACCAGGACGTCTCGGAGGTCCAAAACAAGGGGTGCCCTGAGCTCCCCGAAGGACCCCTGTCGGTTCCGACGAAGGCCTTGCAAGAAGCTCGACGTACTCGGGGTAGGATGTTGATGGCTCCCGAAATTAATTTCAAAAGTACTTGGCTAAACGCCAAAGCCACGCTGGAGCAACTCCGAAGCCACGTTGCAGCAACTCAGAAGCCAAGTCGCAGCAACACCGCAACAACTCACGAGGACCAGGACGTCTCGGAGGTCCAAAACAAGGGGTGCCCTGAGCTCCCCGAAGGACCCCTGTCGGTTCCGACGAAGGCCTTGCAGGAAGCTCGACGTACTTGGGGTTTCAGTTCACGAGGAGCTTTCTAGTTGATGACAGGTTTGAGCAAATTACGAGCCCCAAGACATGAAGCTGACTGACCAAGCAAGTGCATTCGAAACCTCACATGCAGATTCACGTGTTGATTGAACTGGTTCCGAGCATCCACAACCTCGTCTTCACGCGAGCGACTTCTTGTGCTCCGTCCTTGTTGCTCCGTCCTTGAGCGCTGCCAGGTCGCCATCACAGAAGATTAGATTTCGCAAGACAATTGCTTGGGAGTATGAAAACAGGGAAGCAATGGTGATTAAGAATCCCGTCGCTCACAGTCAGTAGAGCAATTCGGAGAACTCATGCTTTGAGCAGGCGTTCACTCTTCCCGATGAGTGATTCCAATGGCGCGGGAGAAGATTTTTAAAAGATTTCGAATTTTGGTAGCTAAACCAGTGGGACACAACTTTCAGTGCGGGGAGCTTGCTTTAATCAATTATGTTAGGTAAAGTTGCAACGTGACGCAGGAAGCATCGTGGCGGAGCTTCCAGCTTTAGTGGCGGAGCTCTAGCTTTTGTGGCGGAGCTTCCTGATTCAGTGGCGGAGCTTCCCGATTTAGCCTGCGGAGGAACTTCATCCTTGACGATGCATGCAAGCAAGGCTATAATCTCTGAGAAGTTTTCCATAATCCAAGGCGTTGGATGTGTCAATGAACTAGCTGGGTGAGAGAGGGCATCAATCCAAGCGGGCGCTTCACCACTGTGAATGCGTAATCTGTAACGTCCTCCGGCCATCTTCGAGTTAACTGTAACTATGAATGAGCTTTCCTAACACTCACTTTGGCACTTCTTGCAGCAGGTGAGGTGCAAGTGCACACCCCACACTCTCGCAATAGAGTAATAAGCAACTATTCCTTTGTCAAAATCCTTTGTGATTGAAGTACTCTCGTGATTGCTCATCTTTGCCAGTGAAACCTCGAATCACGGATTCAAGGCATGTGCAGTCAGTGATGCACCAGTTCCCGAAAAACTTTAGAAAAAACAGAAGGAAGGAAGAGAAAAAGCAAACAAGACTAAGAAAGAAAGCAAACAGCAGTGGTTTCAGTTTTAGGGATTCGAGAGAGAACTACACTATTTTTCGTAACAGAGAGGGAGAATTAGTATCGTCTAGAAAATTAGTGCAATCACCTTCAAAAAAGATTTTGAGGAAAATTAATCCAATACAAGAATATTAGAATTTGCATTGGTTTAAAATAGTGTTAAGAGTCACATATTATCTATTTTTCTTAAAGAATTGTAATAGTGCAAAGTTGGAAATCTATGTGCAGCCTAATTTGTAAGGACTTTACACCCTAAACCTATTCATTGCTAGAAGGACGTGGCTAAAAAGCTTGAACAATCATAACTCTATTTTCTTCCAATTTGAAACTAATGGAAGTGGAAGAATTTTAGTTTAATATTCTGAGATGAAGTCATATGTTTGTTACATGTTCTTCAATTTTCAAATTTTTTGCTAGAAAATTTCAAATTATTATGAATTTCTTGTGAAATAATTATATATTTCAAATCTAATATATAATATCCTTAATAAATATTAAAATTTCATCATGGTTTTATATTATAATGTGGAAGATTTTAGTATAAACAAAAGATAGCATGTTGCTCTAAAATTGAAAAATAAACTAAGCCTAGATATAAGTCCAAAGTTCATATTGCTATATGATATTGAGATTCAAGAAATTTTGAGAATTTTCAATTGGAGTACAAATTGCACCTTACTACCTTCATTCCATCACTTGGATACAAATTTGGAAGACATCGTTTTTATGGCTACAATTCACATGAATAGAAATTTTGAATAAATAGCCAGAATACATTGCACGGTTGATCCATGGATTGAACATCTTCATTCTTGTAGAAGTCAAGAAGACCACAATGATGGACTCTAAAATAGTACTTTGTCAAGTGAAACAAACTTCATCATAATTTCAAATCAAAGTCTCAATGAAATACTTGAACTTTGATAAAGCATGAGACTCGTACTGTAAGTTGTATATTTTTTGGGTAGATTCAAATCCAACACACTGAAAAGTATACAAAGAATAAGAATTGATTATGCAAATTCTTACTTGTAAGAGGCTATTGTGTCTTGAGATGTCTTGGTTGCTTGTCATGTCTTCAGCCGACGTCTCCTGTGACTGCAACTCTTGTACTTCTGGGTCGACTTCTACGCCACTATCTCCACTTTCAAAGAGAAGGTGTTTTCGGAGTTGTATCTGTGACGACTGACCTATCTTTGACACAAGTTTTTTTGAGCGAGTCATTCTAGATCTTCTAAGTGCCTTGCGTGATGAGAAATACAATGAAATATGTCTCTTCCGTTTGTTTCTAAGGTCTGGAACTATGTCTGCAAAGCTCTCACAGTCTACAAGCATAAGGATCAATATATAAACTTTAGAAGTCTCACACTATGAGAAGTACAGAACTATGTTGAAGGTAGTATTGGAAAGACATGAATGAAGAAACATGGAGACTATTTATTCAAAACAACCAAGTAGGTTAGTCCTTCCCGAGTGCCTCAATAGATAGACCTATGAGAAGCGCCGCCTTGCAAATTTCAAATTCTAAATAGTTGTCCTAAGATTTTATGAGCCGTCTTTTATTCTGACACCCCTTTCATTGTCTATCTTCACTCTGGAGTATAAAACTGGCAAGATTTAATGAGTATCTTCTTGAACGCGTTTTTCAGAGCCGCCTCAATACATAAATTTCATTTTCTTGAAATGAAGCTCTTGCCAAAGTCGCCTTGACTCATTGATTTTTGTTTACTTTAAATCAATCTCTTGCCAAAGCCGCTTGAACTCATTTATTTCTCTCAACTCATTTATTTCTTGTAACTCACATGAAAGCAGTAATGAAGGAACTAAATGACATCTTTGTGTAAATAGTTTGTACATATACTATCAAAGTTCTCTTATGAATGGATACTTCTAGAATACCATAGGTTGAATTGAAACTACATAATTTCTGTGGACTATATTGACATACTTCACATGCTTCTGTCTTCTATAGTTGAAGTTGATGTATCCTTGGCTTTTCATTCCGTTGTTTTGCAGTGTTGCTTTATCACCATGGCTTGCATTAGAGTAGACGGTCATGTAGTTCCGCTTGTGTTTCCTTTGGCGAATGGCAATCTGGCTAGAGTATCCAATCATCTTCTACATGTACGTTTCAGATTTGATGAGTCCTCTATCTATATAGAAGAAGAGAGGAAGTCTGAATGTGGTAAAAGCATAGAATTTGTTCCTATTGAGAAGAGTGAAGACAAGGATGGAGTTTGTTGGTTCCTCCCTATAGGAAACTATAGAGCATACGGTCTTCCTATGGCTATTCTAAATGCATCTACAGAGATGGTTAGCCGCCAGTCCGATAATTCAATAGTGGATATGCCATATGTCACAAACGTAGTTTCTCCTAGCCCTCTTCGACAGGAACTTCCAATTCCTAGTTCAAGTACTTTTCTACGTGCTGTAAAGATTGAGAAATTGGACCCTATTATCGAGTTGTCAAGTGATTCGGAAGGACAGTCACCTAACTTGAGTGTCCGTAAAAAACCGCAATGTGTCAAAAACGCTCTTGGTAGTCGTGATAGTAATCATTCAGTTTCAGACATCCAAGGCAATAGTCCTATACAATCTCTGTTATCTCGTCCTCCGTTGTATCCACCTACACTTGATCGGAGGAGCATAATGGAATGCTTGAGGAATTTGAAGAGTATGCATCGGTCTAGGAACGAATTGTCCACAATGGATGTAAATGCCATCAAGCACCATGAAGTTGGGTTTCTTCCATCAGTCTTCAATGGAAACGTCATCTTTGAGTTGCCTCCATGCCGCACGTGGCCATCTTCGTCGGCTGCCGGAAATTTGGAGGGGATGGACAAACGTTATGATGGACATGCGTGGTGCAAGGTACAAACTACCAATATTCACAACTCCGACAGATTGAGATTCCGGAAGTCCTATTGCACTGGTCACCTTGTTTGTATGAATCTCGATTGTGAATATCTAAAGAGAGTTAATAAGCACAATGAGACGGAGTGGAGTGGATATACAGTGTCCCCTTTTCTAATAGGAGACAAGCCTCCCAAGGATTGTACGTTAGTTTGCAAACTATGTAGACAGAATCCAACATGTCTAAAGCAATACGACGCTAGAATATACTACTGTTATAGCGAGATTCCTAAAATGACAAGGGCCGCAATTCATCTTGGAGATCACTCTCACCCAGTAGCAAAAGGCATGTATAGAGATTCTGCAGAGAAGATTTGTGAACTCATTGCAGAGCAAGTGGCAAAAACTCCTACTGCCACAAACTCAACCATTGCTCTCTCTGCAAGCAAAGATTTTCTCACGACCTATTTGTTCCATAACGGAGAGGGAGAGAAAGTGATGTTGAAGGGAGAAGAGCTAGAAGAGGTGATGGATCGGTTTCAATACTTGAGTAGTCCCAACATTAGAAATGTGATATCGTCATTTCGCTCAAACAACCGTGGAGGCATCATCGACAACATAATGACTATGAAGAAAGAGTCGAAGTTCGAATTCATCCACGACAGTGTCTTTCCAGGCCAAGGAAAAGAGAAGGTATTTATCTTCAAGATGCTCACAGAAGGACCTGGAAGCGGTGTGGACCTGGTGCAGCGCATGCAATCCGGAGGAAATCTTCAAAATGCGTGGATGATGTTCGACCACGTCAAGCGTGTAAAGGAATGGACGACAATGGCTTGCCACGTGTATGATCCAGATTACAAGAAGGTCATGACGATTGCAACCTGTGATATGCAATCAGAAGATACTGAGGTTCAGTTGCTCTTTTGGAAGTGCTTGAATACTGTAATGTTGCGACATGGAGTTGAAAATCCAAATTTTAAAGGATTTATGGCTGATAGCGCTATGGCGAATTGGAATGCCGTACGAATTGTATATGGAAGTGGTTTTGCAGATCAGAAAATGGAGAATAGGGAAAGAACATGCTTATTGCATTGGAGTGCTTCTCTCCAGAAGCACACGCAGAAGTACATTAAGGAAGCGTTTCAGCAACAACACAATTTACTTTGTAAACAGTACAAAGATGCAAAATCAATGGAGGAAGCAGAAACAAAATACCTGGCAATTCGGTCTTGGTGGTTATCATCGGGAGCAACAACAGAAGATGCACTTCACCACTTAGAACATTGGCTTGCCTTTTGGCATTTCCGATATAGGCAATGGGGAGGATTCATGCAATTGGTAAGTCAATTTGATTGGAGTATAAAAATTTTCAAATCTGTTTTAAAATTTTTTTGGTGCATTCAAAGCAATTTTCTATTGAAATTAATATTTCTATGATTTGATTTGAATGCATGGAATTTCCTAAATCTTTGTTTTAAAAAACATAGGAATGTCCCAAATTGATGAGAAATTGGAATTTTAGGAAGGACTACAAATACACTCATGAGATAGGAATTATGAATATAAGGTTCATGGTTTACTTCAATATCTCCAATTTTTTTTTAGCATTTTTTCGTCCAAAAAATTGGGAAAGAAACAGTCCATGAACCAAAAGTAGGGGTAGGGGTAGGGACCTTCTATACCCCTGTCGGATCCGACAAGGGTATGTAGGGTCCCCCTCAATACCTCTACTTTTGGTTCATGTTCAAAGAACATTTAATTAAAAAATTAAGAAATAAATAATAAGTAAATTTGAAGGTTGTTGTGCAAACCCAGAATCCCTACTTTTGAAATAAAAGGTTTATTTGTAGGCTATATAAAATATATATTGAATAGTGGTTATTTGAATTTGAATTTTTGTTTGGGTTTGTTGAAAGTTTTCATTTTATATTTTAAGCTTCAAAAAGTCACTTTACTGGAAAAGATCTTGCAAAATCCCGTTTGACCAAACACGGATATTATTGAGATCTTCTTACTACTCTCACTTTTGATTCATGTATTTATAAATGTTTATTTATATCTCAGATGGATTTCATGATGGTATAAAACATTGAATTAGCAAAGTCTAATGTTTGTGCAACTTCATTTTCAGGATTTAAGTTTGGAGGAACTTGCCGATATGCCTTCATGCAATTTGTCAGAAACCGTACACAACAAGTGGCTTCAAATGTCTGGTAATAGAGGGAACAATGTCTTTGATGCAACATGTGATGACAATATTTGGGCATGGATGCAAATGACAAATTATCGAGCTTACTTGAAGGGATATGCTTTGGGATCTGGTCCATCAAAAGGGGAGTTGAAATTGAGAGCAGCAAGACGTAGCGGTGATCCAAAGAAGATTGCAGAGGCATTGAATTCATTGCCAGGTTCCGAAGGTATTGGAACTCACATTCCTCATCTCGAAGGAGAAGAGATTTTTGGGAGCTTGAAGAGGAAGTTAGACATTCCTATCGATGATGCATGTGACTCACATAGACCTGATAAAATCAACTTTTCCCAACCTCGTGTTCGAACACGTGCCACAACAACGTCAATGGAATCTTCAGGACATAAAGGTCCTAAACCTCTAGTGAACACTCCGCCACATGTCACGGTTGCATTTGAAAGTGACTGTGATACATCAAAATGGCACATTGCAAGGATTAGCCACAAGTCAAATGCAAAATGTTATGCTCAACAGAAAGGTTCAAACATGACATGCAAGGGGAAGATTGCCAAAGGTCGCAAGGGAACTCCCGCTCCAACCTATAGTGGAAGAAAAATAGATTACGGAAGTAAGAAAGAGGTAGTGGCAAACTTTTGGTTTTGTGCAGATGACATCGAACGGTGCGTCAAAGGAAGTAAACGCAAGTGGGTTATAGAGTGGCCGGAGGTTCCCGAAGTATGGCCTATCTTAGCAGGAACAAATCTTACCCAAGAGGAGACCCTATTGTTGCAGCATGCTGGATTTCGACTTCAAGAGCGTCCTATATTGTCTCCACGACGGCTATTTGGTATGTCTAATGTATTCAAGAGTGTGCTATATGATGAATCAAATCCAGTAGACGCACATGTATATCCAACTGTACGAAATAGCCGTACCATACACCGAATTGCAAATGCACCTACAATTGAACAACGCAACAAGTGGGAGAGTGCTGGAAACATTAAAGGAGAGATATTGGGAGTGACATTGTTACCATTTCCTGGTTTAGGAGCAATTGTTTCACTACAAACTAGGGCTGAACCAAATCTCAACATTTATCGAATCACTGTGGGTATGTACCCATCATGTACGTGCCCTGACTTTACTTCTATGGCGGTTTCAGCCATTGGAGGTCGGCAACAGTATGTAAATTGCAAGCATTTGTACTACCTCTTCCGGTACTTCTGCAAAATGGACATAAACGAAGACAAGTTTATCCATGCACCAAGCTATAGTTTCAACGAGTTGAAGCTTGTTTTGGTAAAAGCGGGAATTATCACAGTATTAGAGTAATAGAAGACGCTATCTGTAAGTACTTCAATGGCTTGTGAAATGAATCCATTTTATACGATTGAATATATTTTCAATTAATTGAAAAAAATTTCATTTTCTCACAAAAAGTGATCATTTTGTCTAAACTCTTCTTTCCACTTGTAGTTCAAATTCCATTGGAATGAATTCAATGAAAATAGTCACTATGTTTATATTTGTAAGTTCAAGATTTATTTGTCAATTTTATTAGAAATATGCCATGTATTCATTGAAGTTGATTTTCTTTATCTTGATTGCACTTCATTAAATAGGAATATTGTAGCCAGAGGTCAAAGAGATTTAAACATGGTGGGTCGAGTTTGAAACCCACAAGGTTTCAATTAATTCCAGTGGGTATAATATAACCCTAGTTTGAGCTAACACTTCAAAAAATGCAGTGGATATTGCAATTTATTTTTTTTTAAACGGTCATAGGTAAGGCGGTTATAGGCCCCTTTTAACTATAAATAGTAAAAAATCTATAAATATAAAATTTGTATTAAACAAAAATAAAAATTCACCCCAAAAAAATTGAATTTCTAAAATAAAAATGCATGCTCATAAGATTCATGCTCGCCGCTCCATGCTCGCACGCTAGCGTCGTTGCTTCTAGTGCTAAGATAGGGACACTCAAATGTACCATGTATCTCAAAATGCTACTTGATGAGATGCTCATGCTATATACATCTCCTAAATCAATATGGTCCTATAGCTTTGAAGAAACCAAAAAAACTTTGACCCTTCATAACTTTGGCATATGATATCCAAATGATGCTTTGGTGCATAGAAAATTCACTTGCCAATAGAAAAATGTAAGAATTTCACCAATTTAATAATAGCCATGGTCCACATTAAAAAAGTGACAGTTTGGGCGTTTTGGATCTTTTAGGTGTTCCTACTTAAGTAATGCAAACCCATTAATGGTTGCTTTACATTGTGGTGGAGAAAATACACTAATCAAGAATTATAGGAAAATAAAGCAATATAATTGGCAGAGTTTTGTTCTTTACTAAATTGGGTTTACACCACAACCAAGATTCATTTGGTGTGGCAACACTTTTTGTAAGGGGATTTCTTTAGAGGTCAATTTTCTTGGGTGGCTTCACCTCCAATAAGAAACTTGGCCTTTAGAAAATTCCAATTTCATTTATCATGGCATATCTTAGCTATGCAATTGAAGGCTTTCTCTATTTCAAACAATATTGGCTAGCTTTTAGACTCTTCTTCTTTCAAGTGAAGTTGTCAAATGGACTTCAAATTGTGAAGTTGTCTAGAATACTACAACTATTCAAGACTTCTTTTGGCATTATTTTATTGTCTTTTCATTTTCTCCAACATTCCACTTGTTGCCTCAAATAAACATGTCTTGGCCAAAACTTCTTAACCAACTAATGCACTTCTCCAACATAGTGTATGGTTGCCCTAAAAAGAGGGTATGAGATCCAAAACTTTGCATAGAATTAGTAATTGGTAGAAAATTAGTGACATGGAGTGATTTATTCTACCAATTGGGGCTACTTGTAATTACCTTCATTGTATGTGATTTGTCATGTCAATTTAGGCATGTTGTTTTGACCTAAGTATCATTTCTTGTTGTTGTAATAAACCCAATTATGGTTGACTTCAAAATGACCTTGTCGTCATATTTCAGAATTTCTTCTTTACAAGGTCTACCTCCTAATGAACACATCAAGGATGGAATTCACCATTTACCATGTAGTAAGTCCATAAACCATTTTCAACAACACTTAATTAATGGCACTTGTCTTTTTGAGATGGAAGTCACCTTTTTTTTTTCAATATCTATGAATTTTGAATGATGAACAAAATACTTCATGATGTTCTTTTTCACTCAATTGAAAACAATTCTTGAGTTTTTACAAAATGAACTTACTATCAATACAACCCATTGAAAAAAAATCTCATAAAATTGGCCCGAATATTCTATTCTACAAGAATTGTACAAAAATAGAAGCAATAATAACTTTTTTTATTTTTTTATTTTTTTGACACAAATAAAAAGAGACCTTTTACTACAAGAAGTACAATAAACAACCCTAGCTGCAAGCGGCATGGGAAGAAAAGCCAATAAGGTAAACCTACCTATGATAGGCAAATCATCCATGACAAACACCTAGGGAACTCTTCTATTACAATCTTCTATCAACCCATGAGAAACTTTTTCTTAAAAATGGAATTATGATTGCATTAGGTTGATTTGTAGTTGTCATCAAAGCCTTGGGATATGGTTACGGAGTTATTACTAATTGTGATAAAACACTAGCACCTTTCTAGTGTAAATTGTTAGTAAAAGGTTATTATTTTTATTTCTTTAACTCATGTCCATATTAGGAAATCTTGTAACCATGTTAAAGAATGTTATGACTGCTTTGGATGGTAAGATGACCATCATGGAAACACTTCTCTACTAATTTTGGGTAGTCTATAGACTTTTTTGGGCTAACTAGACAACAAACTTCAAAAATTCATAAAAATATTCATATTTTGTCAAAAAAATAAAATTCTAGTTGCTTCCTTCATTTCTCACATTTGTCTTTGTATGGAAAAAAATCTGATTTTTCTTGTTAATGGCAAATAGAATATGGCAAATAGAATAGATCAGTCATTCTGCTTCTCATAGGCAAGTTTACCTTAACTTGGTTTTCAAGCTGCATCCGTCTCGTCCGGCCTGCTGCGGGACTTCGGGCGATCCAGTACGGCCTTGCCTATCATAAATGAGAAATGAGAATACTTGGGAAAATGTGATGTCCAAGAATCATGGAGTCGGAGAAGGACAAAGTTGACTCCAACTTGAAACGTTTTTGAATTTAACTGCCAATTTAACTGTGAATTTTTTAATTTTTTTAATTTTTTTAATTTATTTTTAAAGAAATGAAATGCAATTATTTTTTAAACGAATGAAACGGGATTTCATTGCAAATGATAAAGTACAAAGCAACTAGCCATAAGAGTAGCTTGGCTGAGGATGCTCTAAGTTGGGAAGGGTGCAAATATCTGTACGTCCGGTTGGAGGGGAATACCCTCCTTCGCATGCTTTCAATGTACACTTCTTGGACATTTCTGTAGCTCCTGTTGGTCCTACTCTTTGTGAGTTGTAATGTACACCACAACTGATTGGAAATAGAGCAGCCTACATGGTGGAAATGGGGGTGATCCAAAATGGGTTGCTTACTCTAGTTGTGCCGGTGGAATCGAATTCTGACAATTCTATATTACCTCCTCTTCTGGCTCATCAATCGTGAATCACTAAGTTACCGGGGCAAAAGACGAGGCACTGTAAACACAGTAAGAGACAAAGCGACCGGGGATTGGCCCGGTCGGTATGGTGCAGGGGAAGCGACTTAGAGTGCCCTGACCCCGAATTTCAGGAGAATCACTGAAGGCCGCATTCCCAACACGAAATCGATTCACAAGGATTTTACACCGTCAACCAAATACAAGTAAAAAAAGGAGTGTAAAGCCGGCAGTTACTCAAGATTTGAACCAATTGGGGTCTCTCGTTTACCGATCTGAAGACAAAGTCTGACGTCTGGGGCGACAAAATATCTTCAGGTCGACAACAAAAACAAGCCGCACCGACGGCAAGTATGAGGGTATAAAATTTAATTAAAAAGAAAGTTGGAATGATCTAAAAGTTGCACACAAGAGAGCTTTTTTACAGAAGGTGGAACTACCCAATACTGCCATTTATCCAATTCTACCACCTACAAGTTTTTCCCATTTCCGTCACTAGTCCACGACATCTATTACCACAATCTTACTAATCCATTATCATAATGGCAATGCATTGGGGAGCTAACAAATCAATCTACTAGGGGTTTTTTTTCTAGCGATTTGTCGCTAGACTACACTATCGTGGCAGAGACACAATGGATTAAATTTGGAGGGAATGTCCCCCATTTCCTACATGGTGTATTGCTCCATGCCAAAAAAAAAACCTGCAACCTATGCTTCAAGAAAGGTCTACTTACAATTTTACATTTCAGCTTTGAAAAATTTCAAAAAATTCAATTCTTGTTAGAATGTCTTCATTCTTTTTGCAATTCACTTTTCTCAAACCATTCAATCTTTGAAAATATAAAAGCTCATAAATAACTTTTCCAAAATATCGAGATTGCAAATCTATGTGGTAATGGGTAGTTCTACTTTAGATGTAGAGGATTCAAAAATTTCTATTTTTAGTTTTTTTTGCATTGTATACAAGTACATGCCTATAATATGAATATATTCTTGGAAGCTCGCCTCTTTGAGTCTATGCTGATAATTATGATTATTCAAAAGCATTTCAAATCATGAAAACTAAAATTGTGACAAATTAGCAAAATTGGTTTTTAATTATGAAATGATTTTCTTAAAATCTTCAAAAAAATTCCTATGACAAAAAAAGATCTATCCATCTTCACTTTTAATTTCATATCCATTGTCCCCATACTTTAAATGTTATAGAAGATGACATGATTGATACACAACATGTGCCCTCTAAAAAGCATGAGTGTTTTTTGGAACCACCCAATAATAATTATGTTTTGTTGTACTTAATAGCAATAATAGAGGCACACTCTTTATTCAATGTTTCTACTTGTATCCTCCAAAATTGGGGTGATGCCTTAAAAGTACTAAACTTAAATATTATAGCAAAGCTTCATCTTATGCTCATGTGCTAATGTGCTCACTTTCTAGATATATTATATGTACCATTCTAACTTTATACCTAGTGATGGTGTCTTTTGAGTGGATAGTTACTCATAGGGAACAATCCAATTAATTTTAGATGATTGTTTATTTTTTTAATAGATAGTTTATTGTACTACACACCTTGCCCCCCCCCCCAAAAAAAAAGTGAATTAGTTAATTCATATTACTAAGGAATCAATTGACTTAATAGGAGTCAATTGCAACATGCTTTGCAATGCTTATTGTTGTAGTTGGAAGTTGGATTTTCATCTTTGTTCATTTAGGTCTTGGAACCCCTATACATTCATCTATTGCTTCAATCATCTATTTATTGTCCATGGACATCATTAAAGTAGCTATTCTACATTCAATTTAGCATAATTTGCATCCTTTTTATGCTTCATTAAGCATTGATTACAATACCTAATTCGGAGGTTTTGCACTTAATTTAGATGAAATAACGACATCGTAGATTATAAAATATTCAAATATGATACTATAACATTTATAATCAATAAAGCATGATTTTTTTGGACCAATTTGAACAAGATTCAGCTACATAATCAATAATGGTTCTAAAAAAGCATTGGTTATGTGGCAGTTGGCTCCTATTACCTCATTTGGACCCTAATTGGTAAGTACCCCCCTACACAAATATTTGTATTTTTGACGAGCAGTCCAGGCACCAATTGATATAAGATATATTAGTGGGATTTTCTACATGCCTTCCATATCCGTATTCTATATATGTATTCTATATGTATCTATATCCCATACCTATATAATCTTTTTTTTTGTATTCATATCTATCTTTTATATTCATATATGTATTTCAGAGTTTGTATTCATATCCCATAATATCCGTATATGTATTATTTATTTTTTAAGATTAATGGCATTGGAGGGGGGATTCTTGTTTATTAGATCAACAACTCTGAATTTTCATAAAAAAAAGGGGGTGCATCATCATGAAAGATAATGATGGTTTAGTGGTATGATAGTTTAATTGTAGATGTCAAATGATATGGCAAAATTTGCACCCTCACTTTTTATTGAAATATCACTTATTATAATTTTGTTTCAATATAGGGGTCTTAAGGTTTTAAAATGGCAAAAGGAAACACTACTACTTGGATAAATGATGTTAACATGCCATCCATTCTTAACCATGGAATGACTAAAGAGCCCTAGTGTGGTTTTTAGATGACAAAACAAATTTGTTGGAGGATGCAATACAAGAAGTTTTCATGTAGTTTTTGGAGGTTGGTACAAAAGATTCTCCTTTTGTAACATTCAAAATAATGAATCCATGAAGGTATCTAAGGATTTTTTTAAAAATGAAGAAGTGTGTGCCACAAATCACAAAAGATGCCTTTTGTGTAGTTTGGCAATTCCTACCTCATTACACTTGATTAGAATTTGAGTCAAGTAAATGATCATTTTCAAATTTGAGCCCAACTAATGAAATGAAGTTTGTTAAGTCTAATTTCTAATTTTTATTAATTCCAATTTTAAACTTAAAAAATTCTAAGAATTAAAAAATGTATTGCTATTTGAATATAGGCCTATTATCACAATCCATCGGTTTATAAAAAATTTGTTTACAATATAATATTTCTACTAGAATTTACACATTTGGAAAAAAAATTATATTTTTTGAACCAATTGTAGAATAGATATGAATTTTATTTATTTTTCCTTCAAAATATATGATGATTTGAAATGATCAAAACTCAATTTGGAAATTTCATGAATTACAGAAGACATGTGATTTCATCTTTGAAAAGTATAATGAAATAATTATCACTCAAATTTAGTTGAAATATAGAGCATCCAACTCCTTGCTTCCTATGAGTTTGGCATTCTTTAGCTAACCAACATAGGAAATTCTCAAGTATAGGCTTACTCACTCTAAATTATTTATTGCATATTAGTCAATTTCTTGCCTAGTTACAATTGACCACATAATATGAACCTTGGAAAAAAGGAAATTCTTTGGAAAATGGGGTACTTAATGCCTTAATGGTGTTTTCTAAAGGTGAGTATTATAAATTGCACATTTACCTCTCCCCCCAATTTTTTGCATCCTCGATACACTAATTTGCTCTATAACCATAATTTGTGTGATATGAATTAGAGTGAGTTGAAATATTACTACATTGTACTAATATCCACAAAATTTTATATTTGTGGTGCCTTTAATTTCTTAGGTGACCTTAATCCCCCCTAATAGGACAAATAGTATATATAGTTATGTACTTGTATTTTGTTTGTAAATTTTGGAAGTATGTACTTGAATATGCTAAATAAAGGATCCTATGGTTGAATTTGTTATAGAATAAAAACAAAATAAAGATTTTAGCTTAAGTTTGCTTTGGATAATCTTGAATATTTTGAAGCAATTCATTAGAAAAAATTTGGGCTCTTTGTAGGGTCATTTGACTCTAGCCAACAATTCAAAAACAATAAAAAGTGAAAATTAAAAAAAATTTGAATTTTTTTTTATTAAATAAATCAGAGACTAAATGATTGCTTCAGATGCCACATCATATTGAATTAAAAAAAAATTCAATTATTCAGTTTTTTAAAATTCAATTATGATTTTTTTTTATTTTCTATATTTGCACTTATTGGCCACAATCAAACAAACTTGTAGAGAATCCATATTTTCTCTATTTTCTAAGCCTCAAAACACTCCAAGCATTTTGTAGAAGATAATGTAAAACTTGTATGCATTGCTAATCATCTAGATTCCTTCTTTGGGAATTGTGCAATTCCAAATTGGGAAGATTTATACCTCATTGCATATAACTAATCTAAGGTAGGAGGTTTTATAAGCATACAAGCTCTAAAATCATCCACCTCTTCAAATGTACACTATTCGTATATGTTTTTTTTTTCATAGCCATCAACAATGTACAAATAATGTATATTTAAGGAAGTGGACAATATTAAAAACTTATGCCATTTCAATTTCAAAATTTCATAACTAATTCCACAAAGCTCCAAAAAATATGAAATGACTTGGGTTAGATGCCAATTCTATTTCTTTCAAGAAAAATTTACTGAAAAATATTTTAAAGAAGTTTCACCTCCCCAAAATTTAGTTTCATTTCTTAAATGGTCCATAACATTCAACAACCTTCAGGGAGGTTGCCTTCCCCTCCATGGAAGCGTCATCCACGAAATTCATTCACACATCATTAATCTAAGTTGGTAGTACCAAGATAGTGGCAATAGATTTTTGGTGTGCTACATTTTCTTTTGCTAAATCTAGGTTCAAATATACAAATCAACATGATTTGTAAAAAGAATGGTTTGCCTAAAATCCCAAGCTAGAATCCTTTGAGTAACATTCCATAGCAATTTACTTATTGGCCGTTGTAAAAACATATTTTGAAACTTTAAATTTGGAGAGAAGCTCTTTATATACCTATGGGGTGGTAGGAGATAAAACAATCCATATGGGATTTATAGATTAGGATTTGTAGTTTTTCAAACACTCATAGTTAAAATCAAAAGTAGGAATTGTGATTGAAGTATAATTTTAGACCTCATTTAGGCATAGTATAAATAAAAAATTTCAAACAAACTAAGCTATGAAAAAATGTTAAATTGAGATTGATTTCATCTCCAAAAATCTTTTTGAGATTTAGATCCTTCAATCAAAAGTTATGGACAAATTTTAGATGATGTTTGAAAATGTCAAAAAAAATTCCTTCCAACCCCTCTTCAAATTTTTTCTATTACTTTTGATTGAAGGATTTAAATCTCAAAAGGATTCTTGAAGGAAAAAACTTAACCTCATTTCCCAAATTTTTTTAGTTCAAAATTTTTTGAAATTTTTTTTTTATACTATACCTCAATGAGGTTTGAAATTCTACTTCAATCACCATTCTTTGCTTGAGTTCGACTAAACTATGAGTGGTTGAGAAACTACAAATTGTAATTTATATATCCCACATTGTTTGTTCTACCAACTAATATCCCATAGGTATATAAAGAATTGTCTTTGCACTTTAGATCTCACAATATGAATGGCTTACAATGCATTTTGAGGAGAATTGGACACTAACATTGATTTCTATAATAATTTCATAGCTACTTCGTTAAAACCTTTTAATTTTAGTACTATTTGAATTGAATTTTTATGAGCCTACATTTACCTCGAGTCTATAGATTTTGTGCATTGTTTTAAATGAAAGTAATTGTTTATTTAAGTACCCCAAGTTAGCAGTCACGATCTTGTATCCAATTTGGACTCTAACAAATAGTGACACATAGTTTTTAGCTATTGACTTGGTGCCAAATATTCGGTGCCATTTTGTCAGAGAGAAGGTAGCCCTTTCCTCTTTGCTAGTGAATGTTACGTCAATTTATGGACCTCCCACCTTAAGGCAATTTTGACAAGGAAATAAAAACAAAAAACAAGATGTGGGCATGAGCCGGGAATCAAATTTGCACACAAGGTGCAACAAGTTCCCAAGGTTGAGGTTTATGAATGAACGGTGCACTCGAATGTTAAACTCTAAATTTTCACATTGGCAAATAAATTTTAAAATGTGACCTTGTTTTGAAGTTAACTTTGCCCTTCTCCAACTCAGTGATGAATTTGGAGTCTCTGATTCCATGATTCAGTTGCTGGTTCTTCTTGGAAATCATATTTTCCATTGTTTTTGGAGTTTTTAATGGTTAATTATAAGAAAAGTGAAGATTTGAAGTCATATTTTTTTTAGTATGTTATATGTCGATTCTTAGTGCTAATTTAAAATTTTGTAAATTCTTACAAAAAAAATCTATGAAGAATTCTCATTCCACTAAATAAAGGTACTTGTATCTTAAAAATCAAAAATTAATTTTTAGATTTTCATTTATTTTTAAAAGCAAGTGTGTTACTTGTACGACACAAATGAAATTTTGATTAATATATTAATTCTTAATTTAGGTATATCATTTTTTTTCAAGTATGAAACATTTTTGAAGTCACTATAAATGAATCACCTAAACCAAATGTTGCAATTATTAGTCTCCAAGAACCCATTCTTCCTAAGGCCCTCGCACACATGATCCTTCAGAGAATGGCCATCCAACCAAAGGGTCAAACCTGCCTGCATTATCTCAGACCGCAACACAAGGAAAAGGTGACGTTGCCTAAGGCCACTTTCATGGAATATTGTTGAGTTTCCTTGCAAGCACACAAGGAACGTGTTGTGAGTCCCTTGTGAGTCTGGAACTTTGATAATAATTTCTAAACGAAGAGCACAATGAAGCGAATTCCAAATAATTCGGTATCTTGATTAGGCCAAGGACATAAACACTCTATCTTGGATTGACACTTTGTCTCTAGCATTCGTGCATATGAGGGAGAGCAAATAATACTCTTTCATATCTCCTGGCCAAGTATTTCGTGTTGATTGAACATCACTTAGAGCATTCCCAAGTGTCCTACAAAATGAATGACTTTGTATAGGAGCACTATAAGAGAAATTTTGTCTGAACAGACAAAAAAATGACACAATTTTGCCAATTGTGGTGTCAATTCAGATGTGTTGATTTGGACAAAAATAACAAAATTGTGTCAATTTCTTGTTTGTTTGGATAGAGTTTTTGTCAATTCTCATTGTTTTGTTGGCAAAATTTCTAGCAATTGTGTCCTTTTTTTGGATATTAAAATATAATAATTCATTTTCAAATTTGCTTTATAAATGACCACAACATGCCAAGTCAAAAAACAACACAATTGAGACTTCCACATAAATTGAACTATAGAATTTAATTGTTTACATGATAGAGAGATCCTTCACATACTTCATTGACAGGAAAGAGGGCACTTGGGTGTTAAAGAAGCAAAGAAGATAAGATCTTTACACCAATGGGGTAATAGAGGATTGAACAAACCATATGGGATATGTGAATCATTCATAATCTTAATTTACATATCCCATATGATTTGTTCTACCTTCTACCACTCCATTTGTATAAAGAACTTGTCCTTCCCTCACTTATTCACATGTCACCTTTTTCTTCTATTTGAGTGATGTAAATAAAATTCAATGTGTACAGAGAAGCGGTGTTTCTTTTTGATTTGGATATTTGTGTTATTGGAATTAACAAAAAAATTTATAAAGAAAAACATATATTGACAAGAACATGACAGAACGATTGATAGAAATACAAATTGACAGTATTGTAGACAAAACTGACAATCCTTGTCATTTTAGACAAAGATGTGTCAAATATTTGTCAATTTGGATACCATTCTCTTGTAGTGGAGGTTGGCAAAATTGTCCCACCTGTCCCACAAAACAGATGACTTGTTTAGCAGCTAGTTGGCAAACAACAAGATGGCTGACAAAAAAGTATTATTTTGCCACTTGAAGCTTGGCCTACTCATGGCTTGCATAACTCCATTCGACAAAATCCCCTTCTTGATCTCTAGCTTTTGTTGATGATCTTCTCCACTTGTTGTGGTACTTTTGCAAATAAAATACACTTGTTGTGACACTTGTTCCAAGCTTCCTTGAAGTGTCTACAATTTGTTCAATGTCAGAGCTTCAATTTCGCACTTCTTCAATTTGAGATCTCCATGTACACAATTGCATTAGCTTGTTAAGGGTGAATGGGTGCACCACCTAGCTTGCAAAATGAATGGCTTTGCATTTTATAAGCCAAAAAATCCACCACATTTTGCAAGGAGGGTAGTGATGCTTTTAGAAGCATGGAGGAGTGTGGTAGGTCCGACCTTTTCATTTGATACAACTAATCATCTGATGTTAGCAACCTGTCCTTAATGTATTCAACTACAACTAGTCCTCTTAACTTAGGGTGGGCTTACATACTCACTTGGTGAGCAAACTTGAACCTAAAACAAGCAAGAAGCCAAAATTGTCTCCACTGATTGTCTTGCTGGGGTGGGCAATAGAAAAGGAGGAGCTCTATTTCTACCGATATTTAGAAGATATCTCCATTGGTGGAAATTAGTGAAGACTAGTGGATCATAAGAGAATCTAATATGTGTCAATTCCTAATTGTATCCCTTCTCCATGCACCGGGTCCATATAAAAGTGGAATTTATATTTTTCCAAACTAAGAGGGAGCTACATATTATAAGTTGCAACTTGTGATGGTGATGGTTTGCCAATGGAATGGTGCCACATTAGCATTTAAAAAAACAAACCTGGTTATGTTCCCTTATTCCCCATCAATCTATTACGACCCTATCGTGTAAGCTTACCTACCGTGTAAGCTTACCTAGCATTGCAAGACAACCATCTAATCCAATTCATTCAATCCACATACTCGTTGTCTTACGGAGGAACTTCATCCCTGACGATGCATGCAAGCAAGGCTATAATCTCTGAGAAGTTTTCCATAATCCAAGGCGCTGGATGTGTCAATGAACTAGCTGGGTGAGAGAGGGCATCAATCCAAGCGGGCGCTTCACCACTGTGAATGCGTAATCTGTAACGTCCTCCGGCCATCTTCGAGTTAACTGTAACTATGAATGAGCTTTCCTAACACTCACTTTGGCACTTCTTGGAGCAGGTGAGGTGCAAGTGCACACCCCACACTCTCGCAATAGAGTGATAAGCAACTATTCCTTTGTCAAACTCCTTTGCGACTGAAGTACTCTCGTGATTGCTCATCTTTGCCAGTGAAACCTCGAATCACGGATTCAAGGCATGTGCAGTCAGTGATGCACCAGTTCCCGAAAAACTTTAGAAAAAACAGAAGGAAGGAAGAGAAAAAGCAAACAAGACTAAGAAAGAAAGCAAACAGCAGTGGTTTCAGTTTTAGGGATTCGAGAGAGAACTACACTATTTTTCGTAACAGAGAGGGAGAATTAGTATCGTCTAGAAAATTAGTGCAATCACCTTCAAAAAAGATTTTGAGGAAAATTAATCCAATACAAGAATATTAGAATTTGCATTGGTTTAAAATAGTGTTAAGAGTCACATATTATCTATTTTTCTTAAAGAATTGTAATAGTGCAAAGTTGGAAATCTATGTGCAGCCTAATTTGTAAGGACTTTACACCCTAAACCTATTCATTGCTAGAAGGACGTGGCTAAAAAGCTTGAACAATCATAACTCTATTTTCTTCCAATTTGAAACTAATGGAAGTGGAAGAATTTTAGTTTAATATTCTGAGATGAAGTCATATGTTTGTTACATGTTCTTCAATTTTCAAATTTTTTGCTAGAAAATTTCAAATTATTATGAATTTCTTGTGAAATAATTATATATTTCAAATCTAATATATAATATCCTTAATAAATATTAAAATTTCATCATGGTTTTATATTATAATGTGGAAGATTTTAGTATAAACAAAAGATAGCATGTTGCTCTAAAATTGAAAAATAAACTAAGCCTAGATATAAGTCCAAAGTTCATATTGCTATATGATATTGAGATTCAAGAAATTTTGAGAATTTTCAATTGGAGTACAAACTGCACCTTACTACCTTCATTCCATCAGTTGGATACAAATTTGGAAGACATCGTTTTTATGGCTACAATTCACATGAATAGAAATTTTGAATAAATAGCCAGAATACATTGCACGGTTGATCCATGGATTGAACATCTTCATTCTTGTAGAAGTCAAGAAGACCACAATGATGGACTCTAAAATAGTACTTTGTCAAGTGAAACAAACCTCATCATAATTTCAAATCAAAGTCTCAATGAAATACTTGAACTTTGATAAAGCATGAGACTCGTACTGTAAGTTGTATATTTTTTGGGTAGATTCAAATCCAACACACTGAAAAGTATACAAAGAATAAGAATTGATTATACAAATTCTTACTTGTAAGAGGCTATTGTGTCTTGAGATGTCTTGGTTGCTTGTCATGTCTTCAGCCGACGTCTCCTGTGACTGCAACTCTTGTACTTCTGGGTCGACTTCTACGCCACTATCTCCACTTTCAAAGAGAAGGTGTTTTCGGAGTTGTATCTGTGACGACTGACCTATCTTTGACACAAGTTTTTTTGAGCGAGTCATTCTAGATCTTCTAAGTGCCTTGCGTGATGAGAAATACAATGAAATATGTCTCTTCCGTTTGTTTCTAAGGTCTGGAACTATGTCTGCAAAGCTCTCACAGTCTACAAGCATAAGGATCAATATATAAACTTTAGAAGTCTCACACTATGAGAAGTACAGAACTATGTTGAAGGTAGTATTGGAAAGACATGAATGAAGAAACATGGAGACTATTTATTCAAAACAACCAAGTAGGTTAGTCCTTCCCGAGTGCCTCAATAGATAGACCTATGAGAAGCGCCGCCTTGCAAATTTCAAATTCTAAATAGTTGTCCTAAGATTTTATGAGCCGTCTTTTATTCTGACACCCCTTTCATTGTCTATCTTCACTCTGGAGTATAAAACTGGCAAGATTTAATGAGTATCTTCTTGAACGCGTTTTTCAGAGCCGCCTCAATACATAAATTTCATTTTTTTGAAATGAAGCTCTTGCCAAAGCCACCTTGACTCATTGATTTTTGTTTACTTTAAATCAATCTCTTGCCAAAGCCGCTTGAACTCATTTATTTCTTGTAACTCACATGAAAGCAGTAATGAAGGAACTAAATGACATCTTTGTGTAAATAGTTTGTACATATACTATCAAAGTTCTCTTATGAATGGATACTTCTAGAATACCATAGGTTGAATTGAAACTACATAATTTCTGTGGACTATATTGACATACTTCACATGCTTCTGTCTTCTATAGTTGAAATTGATGTATCCTTGGCTTTTCATTCCGTTGTTTTGCAGTGTTGCTTTATCACCATGGCTTGCATTAGAGTAGACGGTCATGTAGTTCCGCTTGTGTTTCCTTTGGCGAATGGCAATCTGGCTAGAGTATCCAATCATCTTCTACATGTACGTTTCAGATTTGATGAGTCCTCTATCTATATAGAAGAAGAGAGGAAGTCTGAATGTGGTAAAAGCATAGAATTTGTTCCTATTGAGAAGAGTGAAGACAAGGATGGAGTTTGTTGGTTCCTCCCTATAGGAAACTATAGAGCATATGGTCTTCCTATGGCTATTCTAAATGCATCTACAGAGATGGTTAGCCGCCAGTCCGATAATTCAATAGTGGATATGCCATATGTCACAAACGTAGTTTCTCCTAGCCCTCTTCGACAGGAACTTCCAATTCCTAGTTCAAGTACTTTTCTACGTGCTGTAAAGATTGAGAAATTGGACCCTATTATCGAGTTGTCAAGTGATTCGGAAGGACAGTCACCTAACTTGAGTGTCCGTAAAAAACCGCAATGTGTCAAAAACGCTCTTGGTAGTCGTGATAGTAATCATTCAGTTTCAGACATCCAAGGCAATAGTCCCATACAATCTCTGTTATCTCGTCCTCCGTTGTATCCACCTACACTTGATCGGAGGAGCATAATGGAATGCTTGAGGAATTTGAAGAGTATGCATCGGTCTAGGAACGAATTGTCCACAATGGATGTAAATGCCATCAAGCACCATGAAGTTGGGTTTCTTCCATCAGTCTTCAATGGAAACGTCATCTTTGAGTTGCCTCCATGCCGCACGTGGCCATCTTCGTCGGCTGTCGGAAATTTGGAGGGGATGGACAAACGTTATGATGGACATGCGTGGTGCAAGGTACAAACTACCAATATTCACAACTCCGACAGATTGAGATTCCGGAAGTCCTATTGCACTGGTCACCTTGTTTGTATGAATCTCGATTGTGAATATCTAAAGAGAGTTAATAAGCACAATGAGACGGAGTGGAGTGGATATACAGTGTCCCCTTTTCTAATAGGAGACAAGCCTCCCAAGGATTGTACGTTAGTTTGCAAACTATGTAGACAGAATCCAACATGTCTAAAGCAATACGACGCTAGAATATACTACTGTTATAGCGAGATTCCTAAAATGACAAGGGCCGCAATTCATCTTGGAGATCACTCTCACCCAGTAGCAAAAGGCATGTATAGAGATTCTGCAGAGAAGATTTGTGAACTCATTGCAGAGCAAGTGGCAAAAACTCCTACTGCCACAAACTCAACCATTGCTCTCTCTGCAAGCAAAGATTTTCTCACGACCTATTTGTTCCATAACGGAGAGGGAGAGAAAGTGATGTTGAAGGGAGAAGAACTAGAAGAGGTGATGGATCGGTTTCAATACTTGAGTAGTCCCAACATTAGAAATGTGATATCGTCATTTCGCTCAAACAACCGTGGAGGCATCATCGACAACATAATGACTATGAAGAAAGAGTCGAAGTTCGAATTCATCCACGACAGTGTCTTTCCAGGCCAAGGAAAAGAGAAGGTATTTATCTTCAAGATGCTCACAGAAGGACCTGGAAGCGGTGTGGACCTGGTGCAGCGCATGCAATCCGGAGGAAATCTTCAAAATGCGTGGATGATGTTCGACCACGTCAAGCGTGTAAAGGAATGGACGACAATGGCTTGCCACGTGTATGATCCAGATTACAAGAAGGTCATGACGATTGCAACCTGTGATATGCAATCAGAAGATACTGAGGTTCAGTTGCTCTTTTGGAAGTGCTTGAATACTGTAATGTTGCGACATGGAGTTGAGAATCCAAATTTTAAAGGATTTATGGCTGATAGCGCTATGGCGAATTGGAATGCCGTACGAATTGTATATGGAAGTGGTTTTGCAGATCAGAAAATGGAGAATAGGGAAAGAACATGCTTATTGCATTGGAGTCCTTCTCTCCAGAAGCACACGCAGAAGTACATTAAGGAAGCGTTTCAGCAACAACACAATTTACTTTGTAAACAGTACAAAGATGCAAAATCAATGGAGGAAGCAGAAACAAAATACCTGGCAATTCGGTCTTGGTGGTTATCATCGGGAGCAACAACAGAAGATGCACTTCACCACTTAGAACATTGGCTTGCCTTTTGGCATTTCCGATATAGGCAATGGGGAGGATTCATGCAATTGGTAAGTCAATTTGATTGGAGTATAAAAATTTTCAAATCTGTTTTAAAATTTTTTTGGTGCATTCAAAGCAATTTTCTATTGAAATTAATATTTCTATGATTTGATTTGAATGCATGGAATTTCCTAAATCTTTGTTTTAAAAAATATAGGAATGTCCCAAATTGATGAGAAATTGGAATTTTAGGAAGGACTACAAATACACTCATGAGATAGGAATTATGAATATAAGGTTCATAGTTTACTTCAATATCTCCAATTTTTTTTTAGCATTTTTTCATCCAAAAAATTGGGAAAGAAACAGTCCATGAACCAAAAGTAGGGGTAGGGGTAGGGACCTTCTATACCCCTGTCGGATCCGACAAGGGTATGTAGGGTCCCCCTCAATACCTCTACTTTTGGTTCATGTTCAAAGAACATTTAATTAAAAAATTAAGAAATAAATAATAAGTAAATTTGAAGGTTGTTGTGCAAACCCAGAATCCCTACTTTTGAAATAAAAGGTTTATTTGTAGGCTATATAAAATATATATTGAATAGTGGTTATTTGAATTTGAATTTTTGTTTGGGTTTGTTGAAAGTTTTCATTTTATATTTTAAGCTTCAAAAAGTCACTTTACTGGAAAAGATCTTGCAAAATCCCGTTTGACCAAACATGGATATTATTGAGATCTTCTTACTACTCTCACTTTTGATTCATGTATTTATAAATGTTTATTTATATCTCAGATGGATTTCATGATGGTATAAAACATTGAATTAGCAAAGTCTAATGTTTGTGCAACTTCATTTTCAGGATTTAAATTTGGAAGAACTTGCTGATATGCCTTCATGCAATTTGTCAGAAACCATACACAACAAGTGGCTTCAAATGTTTGGTAATAGAGGGAACAATGTCTTTGATGCAACATGTGATGACAGTATTTGGGCATGGATGCAAATGACAAATTATCGAGCTTACTTGAAGGGATATGCTTTGGGATCTGGTCCATCAAAAGGGGAGTTGAAATTGAGAGCAGCAAGACGTAGCGGTGATCCAAAGAAGATTGCAGAGGCATTGAATTCATTGCCAGGTTCCGAAGGTATTGGAACTCGCATTCCTCATCTCGAAGGAGAAGAGATTTTTGGGAGCTTGAAGAGGAAGTTAGACATTCCTATCGATGATGCATGTGACTCACATAGACCTGATAAAATCAACTTTTCCCAACCTCGTGTTCGAACACGTGCCACAACAACGTCAATGGAATCTTCAGGACATAAAGGTCCTAAACCTCTAGTGAACACTCCGCCACATGTCACGGTTGCATTTGAAAGTGACTGTGATACATCAAAATGGCACATTGCAAGGATTAGCCACAAGTCAAATGCAAAATGTTATGCTCAACAGAAAGGTTCAAACATGACATGCAAGGGGAAGATTGCCAAAGGTCGCAAGGGAACTCCCGCTCCAACCTATAGTGGAAGAAAAATAGATTACGGAAGTAAGAAAGAGGTAGTGGCAAACTTTTGGTTTTGTGCAGATGACATCGAACGGTGCGTCAAAGGAAGTAAACGCAAGTGGGTTATAGAGTGGCCGGAGGTTCCCGAAGTATGGCCTATCTTAGCAGGAACAAATCTTACCCAAGAGGAGACCCTATTGTTGCAGCATGCTGGATTTCGACTTCAAGAGCGTCCTATATTGTCTCCACGACGGCTATTTGGTATGTCTAATGTATTCAAGAGTGTGCTATATGATGAATCAAATCCAGTAGACGCACATGTATATCCAACTGTACGAAATAGCCGTACCATACACCGAATTGCAAATGCACCTACAATTGAACAACGCAACAAGTGGGAGAGTGCTGGAAACATTAAAGGAGAGATATTGGGAGTGACATTGTTACCATTTCCTGGTTTAGGAGCAATTGTTTCACTACAAACTAGGGCTGAACCAAATCTCAACATTTATCGAATCACTGTGGGTATGTACCCATCATGTACGTGCCCTGACTTTACTTCTATGGCGGTTTCAGCCATTGGAGGTCGGCAACAGTATGTAAATTGCAAGCATTTGTACTACCTCTTCCGGTACTTCTGCAAAATGGACATAAACGAAGACAAGTTTATCCATGCACCAAGCTATAGTTTCAACAAGTTGAAGCTTGTTTTGGTAAAAGCGGGAATTATCACAGTATTAGAGTAATAGAAGACGCTAGCTGTAAGCACTTCAATGGCTTGTGAAATGAATCCATTTTATACGATTGAATATATTTTCAATTAATTGAAAAAAATTTCATTTTCTCACAAAAAGTGATCATTTTGTCTAAACTCTTCTTTCCACTTGTAGTTCAAATTCCATTGGAATGAATTCAATGAAAATAGTCACTATGTTTATATTTGTAAGTTCAAGATTTATTTGTCAATTTTATTAGAAATATGCCATGTATTCATTGAAGTTGATTTTCTTTATCTTAATTGCACTTCATTAAATAGGAATATTGTAGCCAGAGGTCAAAGAGATTTAAACATGGTGGGCCGAGTTTGAAACCCACAAGGTTTCAATTAATTCCAGTGGGTATAATATAACCCTAGTTTGAGCTAACACTTCAAAAAATGCAGTGGATATTGCAATTTTTTTTTAAAAACGGTCATAGGTAAGGCGGTTATAGGCCCCTTTTAACTATAAATAGTAAAAAATCTATAAATATAAAATTTGTATTAAACAAAAATAAAAATTCACCCCAAAAAAATTGAATTTCTAAAATAAAAATGCATGCTCATAAGATTCATGCTCGCCGCTCCATGCTCGCACGCTAGCGTCGTTGCTTCTAGTGCTAAGATAGGGACACTCAAATGTACCATGTATCTCAAAATGCTACTTGATGAGATGCTCATGCTATGTACATCTCCTAAATCAATATGGTCCTATAGCTTTGAAGAAACCAAAAAAACTTTGACCCTTCATAACTTTGGCATATGATATCCAAATGATGCTTTGGTGCATAGAAAATTCACTTGCCAATAGAAAAATGTAAGAATTTCACCAATTTAATAATAGCCATGGTCCACATTAAAAAAGTGACAGTTTGGGCGTTTTGGATCTTTTAGGTGTTCCTACTTAAGTAATGCAAACCCATTAATGGTTGCTTTACATTGTGGTGGAGAAAATACACTAATCAAGAATTATAGGAAAATAAAGCAATATAATTGGCAGAGTTTTGTTCTTTACTAAATTGGGTTTACACCACAACCAAGATTCATTTGGTGTGGCAACACTTTTTGTAAGGGGATTTCTTTAGAGGTCAATTTTCTTGGGTGGCTTCACCTCCAATAAGAAACTTGGCCTTTAGAAAATTCCAATTTCATTTATCATGGCATATCTTAGCTATGCAATTGAAGGCTTTCTCTATTTCAAACAATATTGGCTAGCTTTTAGACTCTTCTTCTTTCAAGTGAAGTTGTCAAATGGACTTCAAATTGTGAAGTTGTCTAGAATACTACAACTATTCAAGACTTCTTTTGGCATTATTTTATTGTCTTTTCATTTTCTCCAACATTCCACTTGTTGCCTCAAATAAACATGTCTTGGCCAAAACTTCTTAACCAACTAATGCACTTCTCCAACATAGTGTATGGTTGCCCTAAAAAGAGGGTATGAGATCCAAAACTTTGCATAGAATTAGTAATTGGTAGAAAATTAGTGACATGGAGTGATTTATTCTACCAATTGGGGCTACTTGTAATTACCTTCATTGTATGTGATTTGTCATGTCAATTTAGGCATGTTGTTTTGACCTAAGTATCATTTCTTGTTGTTGTAATAAACCCAATTATGGTTGACTTCAAAATGACCTTGTCGTCATATTTCAGAATTTCTTCTTTACAAGGTCTACCTCCTAATGAACACATCAAGGATGGAATTCACCATTTACCATGTAGTAAGTCCATAAACCATTTTCAACAACACTTAATTAATGGCACTTGTCTTTTTGAGATGGAAGTCACCTTTTTTTTTTCAATATCTATGAATTTTGAATGATGAACAAAATACTTCATGATGTTCTTTTTCACTCAATTGAAAACAATTCTTGAGTTTTTACAAAATGAACTTACTATCAATACAACCCATTGAAAAAAAATCTCATAAAATTGGCCCGAATATTCTATTCTACAAGAATTGTACAAAAATAGAAGCAATAATAACTTTTTTTATTTTTTTATTTTTTTGACACAAATAAAAAGAGACCTTTTACTACAAGAAGTACAATAAACAACCCTAGCTGCAAGCGGCATGGGAAGAAAAGCCAATAAGGTAAACCTACCTATGATAGGCAAATCATCCATGACAAACACCTAGGGAACTCTTCTATTACAATCTTCTATCAACCCATGAGAAACTTTTTCTTAAAAATGGAATTATGATTGCATTAGGTTGATTTGTAGTTGTCATCAAAGCCTTGGGATATGGTTACGGAGTTATTACTAATTGTGATAAAACACTAGCACCTTTCTAGTGTAAATTGTTAGTAAAAGGTTATTATTTTTATTTCTTTAACTCATGTCCATATTAGGAAATCTTGTAACCATGTTAAAGAATGTTATGACTGCTTTGGATGGTAAGATGACCATCATGGAAACACTTCTCTACTAATTTTGGGTAGTCTATAGACTTTTTTGGGCTAACTAGACAACAAACTTCAAAAATTCATAAAAATATTCATATTTTGTCAAAAAAATAAAATTCTAGTTGCTTCCTTCATTTCTCACATTTGTCTTTGTATGGAAAAAAATCTGATTTTTCTTGTTAATGGCAAATAGAATATGGCAAATAGAATAGATCAGTCATTCTGCTTCTCATAGGCAAGTTTACCTTAACTTGGTTTTCAAGCTGCATCCGTCTCGTCCGGCCTGCTGCGGGACTTCGGGCGATCCAGTACGGCCTTGCCTATCATAAATGAGAAATGAGAATACTTGGGAAAATGTGATGTCCAAGAATCATGGAGTCGGAGAAGGACAAAGTTGACTCCAACTTGAAACGTTTTTGAATTTAACTGCCAATTTAACTGTGAATTTTTTAATTTTTTTAATTTTTTTAATTTATTTTTAAAGAAATGAAATGCAATTATTTTTTAAACGAATGAAACGGGATTTCATTGCAAATGATAAAGTACAAAGCAACTAGCCATAAGAGTAGCTTGGCTGAGGATGCTCTAAGTTGGGAAGGGTGCAAATATCTGTACGTCCGGTTGGAGGGGAATACCCTCCTTCGCATGCTTTCAATGTACACTTCTTGGACATTTCTGTAGCTCCTGTTGGTCCTACTCTTTGTGAGTTGTAATGTACACCACAACTGATTGGAAATAGAGCAGCCTACATGGTGGAAATGGGGGTGATCCAAAATGGGTTGCTTACTCTAGTTGTGCCGGTGGAATCGAATTCTGACAATTCTATATTACCTCCTCTTCTGGCTCATCAATCGTGAATCACTAAGTTACCGGGGCAAAAGACGAGGCACTGTAAACACAGTAAGAGACAAAGCGACCGGGGATTGGCCCGGTCGGTATGGTGCAGGGGAAGCGACTTAGAGTGCCCTGACCCCGAATTTCAGGAGAATCACTGAAGGCCGCATTCCCAACACGAAATCGATTCACAAGGATTTTACACCGTCAACCAAATACAAGTAAAAAAAGGAGTGTAAAGCCGGCAGTTACTCAAGATTTGAACCAATTGGGGTCTCTCGTTTACCGATCTGAAGACAAAGTCTGACGTCTGGGGCGACAAAATATCTTCAGGTCGACAACAAAAACAAGCCGCACCGACGGCAACAAAAACAAGCCACACCGACGGCAAGTATGAGGGTATAAAATTTAATTAAAAAGAAAGTTGGAATGTTCTAAAAGTTGCACACAAGAGAGCTTTTTTACAGAAGGTGGAACTACCCAATACTACCATTTATCCAATTCTACCACCTACAAGTTTTTCCCATTTCCGTCACTAGTCCACAGCATCTAGAGAGGGGAGGAGAATCGTCGTGATCGTCTGAGTGGTATCTGAGATGTACAGTAATGAGTACTTTGCTTGGGATGAAAAGGTCGGACCTACCACGTCGCCCACGCCACCAACGGCACCAAGTGATGTTTAATCAGCAGGAAGTACAGTAGTTGCCCGGGAGAGTCTGTATATATTCATAAGTTATATATTGCTTTCTCTCATCTGCACAAATGCAAGAGCTTGACGAAGTGCCAATCCAAAGTAGAGAGTAAATGCCCTTGGCCTGATCGAGATACGGGGCTACCTCGAATTCATGCGTTGTGATCGACTGCGTTGTGAGCAGAGAGAGCTTGCTTAGCTAGCTTGTACGTGAACGTGACGATCGGACACTCGGAGGTCAAAATGTCGAACTGGTATGAAATTGATGGACGGAGGTTGGCTGCTGCTTCGTCAAGAAGGGACCAGTTCCTGATGGAAATTTTGGAAACTCAGCTTCCGGGTGTTCACTTCAACGTCGTTGACGACGAGGTCGAGGTCGAGGTCGAGCTCTCTCCAGCCACTCTGTCATCCCAAATGTTGAATGCAGGAAGACCTCGACTTGTGGACGATGCTCGAGAAAGTCTCATCCTACCAGGATATCAGCAGACCATGCGAGAGTGGGGCTCTGACCACGCTGCCATGAAGATGCTGGCACAAGGTAGTAGTTGGTTATTTCTAGCTTGCTTTCCACGGTGCTTGATCAATTTTAATTACCAAACTTAACTTGGAAATATAGATTTTCATTCTCTGTTTAGAGAAACAGAACCCGTGTCTGTCTGTAAGGGCAGTGCTCCAGCAACAGAACTGACAATGAACTGATATATATTTTCGGAACTGAACTGCAATGTTTGATAACTAGGTTCAAATGGAGATCCATCCACAGCGAGATCCAAAGAATTCGAAGAGTCTTTCAGTAAAGCCGCTGATGGTGTTGTCAGTGATCCTTCCCACTCCCAGTGCCTCGAGTTTCTGGGAAGAAATGGGCCTAATCTTCTGACGAGAAATCTCAAGGGCAAAGACACGATTTATCGCTTGTTGCTGAGCATGGCTGAGAATCTGAAGGTGCTTACGCCAGGGAATGAGCCATTGCCGTGGGATGTTTTGAACATGTCTCTGTGGAAGGCTTCCTTGGGCGAACTCATTAAAGAAATGAAGACCGTGGAAGAGAAGTGTCATTCCCTGATTGGGAATTCCAGTGTTTATGTGCTCACTGCATCGCCATACGCAGCATTTCTGAGAGCCTTGGCTGCCGAGATTGCTGACTGTCGACGCAGATGATCGAGATGTGAAGAGCCAGTACGTTCCATCGCCAGTTCTTCCGCATGCGCAGCAGCTTTGTGTCATGCGACGTTGACGAAGAGACTTATAATTATGCAAGTAGTATTGTAACTAAGTATAGACTTGTGAGAAATCACTACTGCCGTAGTGATCTAGAGGATCTTGTATTTAAGAATTTCAAACTAGTATATGATTTCAACTAGTTTTCACATGATTTTTGCTCATGTCTTGTTGTTGGAGTCAGAGTATGACCGATTGCTTAAAGAAGCTCCGGACTACCGTAGCTAGCACTCCGCAGTCGTTGTCTGGAAGCAATCTGGGACAGCTTTACTTTAGCGAGAGGTTCACGACAGCATGAAACGGATATTTCATTAAAATGGCGGTATTCCACAAACTTGAAACTTCTAGGTTCCGAAAGTGCAGTCTGAACTGTATACTTGTCCTAGATTTCAAAGTTTCAGGGTCTGAAATCTATATCAATCTTAGAAAATTAATGGAAAAATGGCAGAAAAATGGCACCATTTTAACAAAATATCTGTTATTACTACTAATCAGTAGGTCACTTAGGAAATGCACAAAGAATCCAAATATGTTTTGTAATATGTAAAATCTGTTGGAAATTGTGCCAAATTTGGCATACCACAATAATGTGACACTGAAGGAATTTTTACCTAGAGTTTAATGTTGAAATCTATGTATACACCTCTATATTTCAATAAAGTGGAATTTTTTGAAACAAGTATTGAAAATTGTATTTTTCAAAAAAAAGTTTAGGATTTAAAGGGTATGAATATAGGAGAAGTGATTTTCATTTGATAACTAGGACAACAATAGATTTAAGTTTTGTTTAAAAAAAATTGTGCTAGTAAGAACTCATGTAAGTTTAGAATTGATTGGCAGGTACATTACAACTTAAAGCATTTGCAATGGAACTATGGAACCAACTTCTAAGATAGTAAAGGTATAATGAATGGGCAACTCCAAAAAAACATTCCTCAATGTAATTGGTATAGGTCTTTCTTTATTCTAAGGCCCATCATTCTACTTCCCAAATTTGGCAAGTTAATGAAATATAAAGATCTCACAACTTGACTCATAATAGGAAGGTTCATAATTGTCATACTTTTTCAAGAATTGTTATGATCTAGCCTTGCCATTTTTGCATGAAAAGTCTTTCTTTGATGTTAGTAGAATCTTTTCTTTTCTTTTTTTTTCTAATGTGGAAAGGTTCATTTGAGGTTTGGATTGTTAGCTTTGCATTGGATTAATTTTCTTAAAGTCATTGAAACAAAAATGAGGTTCATGTCCTTCAACTTGAAAATTCTAATACTATCCCTGTTTCCGGTCATACACTAAAAGCATCCTCAGTCCAACCTCGCAATTTGTTTGGCAATGGTAAATTTGTGGATTGTACTATCGTTCTATAATGAAAATCTAGCTCCAAGGCATCTGCTAAAGCATCCTTTGCCTCCACAAGCTCGACACTCAAACACCCTCAGATGTTAAATTTAGTGTGTTTGTTGTATCTACAAAGAAGCTCTACACCCAACTAAAACAACATAATAGCAACAATTGGTCTTTGAGGGCACAAAGGGGTGGTGAAGAACTTTTCAAACAAGGTACTATTTTGTTCTTTCTTGTTGTTCTTACCAATGTTTGTTTTTAATTATTTTGGAAAAGTAGCCAATTATTTCTTCAATACTTGTGTAATACTTAGGTGGTACTTAATGATATCTACATCAAAACTAAGCGATATATAAGTAAAATCTGACTTTTGGTCTTCAAATAAAGTAACAATCTAGCTATTTTGATTGAAAGAAATGAAAATTTCCTTACAAAATATAGTCAATGTGTCTGGATTGTAGCCAAATGGCAAAAAATTGTGCATTAAGAAAACACTAGCTTCCATACTACAAATTGATGAAGTGACTCCAACAAGCCCTCTCATCTGGAAAAGGGTTTGCACTTTTGTCCACTAGTTGAAGAGCGACATCCTAGATTGCTCATCAAGAAGCCCAAACTAAAGTAAACTTGTTTATGACAGGCAAAGCACCACCAATGACACTAATGACAGGCACCTAGAGAACTCTCCATAAGAGTCTTATATCAATCTATGACAGATTTTTTCTAATAAATAGGATTAGGACTACATTAAATTGATTTGTAGCCATAATCAAAGCTTTGGGAGATGGTCATGGAGTTATTATTGACTATCATAGGACACTTACACCTTTTTAGTGTAAACTAGTAGTAAAAAGTTATTTTTTTATTCCTTGATTTCTTTCATGTCATGTCCACATTAAAAAATCTTGTAGCCATGTTAGAAAATGTTGGGATTGCATTAGGTGATACAATGTCCATCATGGAAACACTTTTCTACTGAGTTGAGGTAGTCTATAGGTTCTTTTGGGCCAATTGGACAACACACTTCAAAAATTCATAAAAAATTCATTTTTTGTCCAAAAAATAAAATTCCAGTTGCGTCCTTCATTTCTCACAAATGTCTTTGTATGGGGAAAAAAAATCTGAATTTTTTTATAATGGAAACAGGACAAACCACTCATTCTGCCTGCCTGTCGTAGGCACGTTTACCTTATACCGGCACAGTCCCGATTGCTAGGCCTGTGACTGAGGATGCTCACTTGCCGATAATGTTGCACACACAGGTCGCAGACGGCGTTTCGGGCTGCGGCCCCACTCGCCTCCCCAGCCAGTCTATAATGAAACGAAGGAAAGCCACACTGTCTACGACAGAAGAGGAGCATCGATGATGCCGACAATTGAATTCAAGCTGGGCCTGGTCTCATTCATCCGTCCTTTGACGACGGTCCCCGCCTTTTCTTATTCTTTCTTAACAACTTTGTACCTGATCTCCTCCTGACTCCTGAGACATTAACTTCGTACCTTCTACTTCCTGCCTCAGTTATTTATTTATTTATTTATTTATTCATTCGCGATCCCCTGCTCAGAACTCATCCAGAGCTCATCGAGAACTACTTCAAGAAACTCGAGAACTTCCAGAGCTTTGAGAGCTTCCAGAGCTTCGACAACATCCCAAAGCTTCGAGAATTTCCAGAGCTTCTAGAGCTTCCAGAGCTTCCAGAGCTTTCAGAGCTTCCAGAGCTTCGAGAGCTTTCAGAGCTTCCAGAGCTTCCAGAGCTTCCAGAGCTTCCAAAGCTTCGACAACATCCCAAAGCTTCGAGAACTTCGAGAGCTTCCAGTCCACAACGCCACTTTCCACGGCAAATAACATATTGAAGGTGACACCCAATAACGTCCGTGTCCACATTTCTGCACATTTCTGATAAGTTGACTATTATTGAAAGTGTCACCAAAAATGAGATTGAACCATTCTCATACTGCACTATGGGAGCCAACCTCTTCCCCAATCACTCTTCCATTTTAGTAGTGTGGGGTGATTTAATTTTGCTTAGCTGGAGATGAACAGTGATTAATTTTGGCACAATTCTCAATATAGTTGTGGTCCATTATGATTGGCTCCAAGACTCTCAATATTGCAACCAACCCTTAGTCAATTTTGCAACCAACCTTTAGGTAGAAATAGGGAAGTCTATATTACTAGTGTGGTAGGAACAAAATCTTCCACTAAAAAATTCTTAGTAATTATGTAATGAAAACTAAAATTTTGAAAAACTATAGAATCCTTCTAAACTCTATTGAGTTGTACATGGGAAAAATTTCAACACTCAGAAAATCCGTGCTCCAGATATGTGTAACTCTTTATGTGGTCAAGAAGAAGTCAACTCCCTTATGATTGATTGACTATCGATTCTCTTGATTTTGGTAATAGGTAATATGTGATAGTTTCAGTGGTCTAGGGAGTTCTACTTTGAAAATTCATAATAATTACACAAATTCTATTTTTTTTAAAGTTCGTGATTTTCAATTATTATTACTACAAATTTTTATTTATGAAAAGGTACCTCTAACAATATTGAAATTGCTTATTTTGACAGTTTTGGGTGTCTTCACTTTAATATGAGATATTAGAGCACTACTACCTACCAAGGCTTTTTTGGGGAATAGTGTCCCCCTTGCTAGCTTCACTACATAGGTTAGTTTTGGGTGGGATGAAGCCAAAGATGTCAACTTTCTAACAATTTGGCTAAATTTTGCCAAAAGAAAAAAGCCCTACTACCCATTGACCCACTTTGCAAAATGCAATGGATTTTCATCTTGCAAAATGCAAAGCCATCCAATTTGCAAGCTAGGTGGTGAGCTGCTCCCTAGCCATGACTTGTTATTAGGCCATCATAGATGAACACGTAGAGATCAAGAAACTAAACTGATCTAGAATTGTAGCTCCAACTTCAAATCACCTACTTCTAGACATGTCAACAAAGTGTTGCAATGTTTTGTCTTGAGTGCCACAACTTTTTGTCTCATTTGCAAAAGTACACACAAGTTTTGCAACATTTTGTCCAACTCTATCTTGCAACCTATTAGCAAGTTAGCTGCGGGCTAGCAAATGCACCCCTTTTTGCAAGCTGTGAACAATTTTGCCAACCTTCATTAGAAAGTCATCCATTTTGCAAGACACAACGGGGATGCTCTTATTACAATTGTAATTATTGGTGCTAACAAAGCTCCTCCTTTGCTAATGCACGTGTACCTAGGTGCCAGGGAAGAACTAATATGGCAGATTTATTTATTTTATTTATTTATGGTAGCAATGTAAAAAACATACGATCTTCCAAAGATTGATGAAGCCATTTACATTGAAGTCTTTGAATGAAACATGAAGATTTGGATGAAAATTCAATTATTCATCTAATGACTTTTATCTAGGAAATAGTGATACCATCTAAAGATTTTCAAGCAATTTAGTGATTTCATCCACTAAAACAAAAGGAATCACTCTCCAAAAGTATCCATAAGAATTAATTTGATTGTGATGAAAATAAAATCCATAAAGCCCCTCATTGTTGAAGGTAGTGGAGTTTTCGTGAAGGATATTAAATGTAAAAATTGGTAATTATTTTGCGATTGGTTGATTTTATGTAATTAAATTGTTAATAGTTTTTAAATGGAATAGAAACATTTGTATCCTAATGGAGAGATTGTTCTAACAAGCACCCCAAAACTATAATCCATTTTTGGGGAAAATAGTGCAAATTGAATTCAAAAATGAATCCTATACATTTGGACAATCATGGCATTGCTTGGTATAAACATTTTGAATTGTAATTGCCCTAATAGACAAATAAGTTGTTATAGGACAAAAAAACATATGTTGTCGTAAATAGGATAGTGATACAAGTCTTATAATAGGACTTCGAAATACATGCTATGGTAATATAACATGTAGAAAATTAAGCTCTCTATATTCTTGCCTATAATGTTTATCTTCTTCTCAAAAGAGTTTATTTTAATGTATCTATAATCAATACTTCAAAATTTCATAGTTTCTTCATATATAATCCAAGAATGTAATGCTAAAAGAATCTAGAATATCCTTTTAATTAATGACAAGATTCAACATAAACTAGGGCATGAATTCATCACACTTGTGTAATTTCATTTTAAATTGCAAGCCAAATCATCTTATAAAATCATCACATGATTAATAAATCACCTTTATGTCAATGGTAAATGTATCATTTCATCACTTACAAGATATAATGAAGCTCCAATCCAAAATACTAGTGATAGTACTAATTTATTGCATTAGTGCATGTGACATTAATTTGTCAAAGATTAAATTAGGGTTTATGGTGACAATGAGATTTGCTTTTCAAGAGTGATTTTGAGAAGATGATTTCTATTAATATCAAATCCAAACCAGGGACTCATCCAATCAATTTTTGAGATGATTGTAGCTTAACCCCTAAAGTTTCATGACTATGTTTTCACCCAAAATGCTCAAAAATTGCCATTTTTAGTACAAGTATCAAATTTTTGAATTTTTTTTTTGATACATGTAAGCATAGGATCTTGTAGTATGTTGAATTGAGAATATGTGGTAAAAATTTCAAAAACTTTCACCATGTGGATTGCGAGACATTAGCATTTGAATTCACTAAAATCATTTTTGGGGCCTTGCAAAAAACAAGGCAACTACATTTCACAAGCTCACTTTTCTATGAAAAAATGACCAAAATGGTGGTGCTTCTTTGAATTTTTTTCTTAGATAAGTTTGCTATATGCTTAAAAAAATTTAGATCATTTGGAAATCCCTACATAGAAAACCAATTGGTTTTTTAGAGTTATGGATTCCCTACATAGAAAACCAATTTCAAATTTTTATTTCTTCAAAAAAAGATTATTTTTTTATTTGCACAAATTGACCAGTTACAAAATAAAGTAACACATTAGGCTATAACTTTTGGCTCCTATTTCCAAATGTCATGAAATTTAGTGCATATGAAAGATATTCCTTGTCCCCACCTTCTACTACAATTTAAACCAAAAATATGGAAATTTCTAGTCACATGCACCTACCCTAAATTTCTATGTTGCCAAAAAATGCAGCTTGGTCCTTTAGGGGTTAAATTGCTTCCCAAATGATTGTAGCTGGAATCTAAATTGTTCCCCCCTTGCACATCAAAATACTCTCCTCTGATGGAGACTTGCAACAGATTTATAACAGGTTTAAATGAGCAGGACCAAGTGCAATACCAAATTATAGCCCATCCATAAAGTACCATGCTAATTATATTGCCCAACTCTTCTTATGAATCCTATTACAAGAATCATAGCACAAGAAAATGAGGGTTTTCATACAATCTCTGGAGGTAGAACCACAAAGCTGGTGATTGAAATGTCAAAATTTCTGGAGTTAGAGCAAATATGAAAGCCATCTGGTCACAATTGAACAAAGTTAAAATCCATGCATGGGATTTGTGTACCCATGCACTTATTTGATTTGGAAGGCATATGGGTTTCCCTTCAACATCACATACTATAATCTTCCCTAAACCCTAAATAAAAGCTGAGAGAACATACACCTGCAAGTTAGGAGACCACTTACATATGTGAAGCAGAATTGCCGAAAACTCCTCCCTTAAGGACCAAGATTCTATGGTTATAAAATGATCAATTGGATGGATAAACTTGTGAGAATATAATTCAAGGGCCAATTTATATATCACCAAGATCAGTGAAGAATGTTGCATGTGTCAGTCAAAAAATATGTAAAAATTAAACAACAGAAGTCCCCATATGACCTACTCAAAAATGATGAAAAGAAAGAGAGGCACAAAGGGGACATATGATGTTGATCAATTGTTGTCATCCTCAAGCCCTAAATACTTCAAGGACAGCCAAATTCAAGTGTTCATTTTCTGCAAGGTAACAACTTTCTAAGTCTTCTTCTATTTTGCAAAGAATTAGTTATTTACACTTACATGATTTGAAGATGAGACAGATGATCATGTGTAATCATGCCTTTCTGCCATTCCAAAAAAATTACAAGTCAAATAAAAATTCAAATGTAATTTAAAATTAAAAGCAAATTAAAGACCAAAGAGAGGATGACTTTTAAGATTTTTAGGATAACTCTAATAGAACAGTATAACGTTGGGGTATTAAACAATCATCAACGGTTGTGTAGCAATGCAAAGCCCTAGTGTGTAGTTACCTAAGTATGGCCATAACAAGCACAAGCATGGTCATTGCAATGGCAGAGATTAGCAAACATTCACATTGCAACATATGAGAGGCACACAATTCAACAGAATAAAGAAAAATTCAAGGAATGTATTTCCATTTGCAATCAAATATCTAGGTTGTGTGTGCTCTCTAATTTGGCATCTCACTCTGATATCATGAAACCACTGGCAGGTACTGAATTGATTCAACAAGAACAAATCATGTTGAGGTCCTTTATGGGAAGAAGAAAGACCAGGTTTCGACATAGCGGGTCGTCACTGTTCTCTCAAATTCAAGGAAATCCAGAAAGACCAATTGGGTGTGAGAATAGTCTAGGATCTTTGGAAATTAACTCTGCAATATTGATTGGCCAGTAGCTTGTTTTGACGAAACTTTTGGAGACAGAAGATGAGAAGCATGTGTGCTATCGTGTACCATTGTTAGCATTATACAATTGAAACTCAAGATCTTCTGAAAACCCACTAACAGAAGACTCGATCTCAGAAAAAACAAAAAGAAACTTCAGATAGCATCCTCTTCAGCCAAGGCAACTTCTTCATCAGCAGTCTCGTCTGAGTCAGGCTCGTCCTCTTGCGGTTCCTCTTCTTCCTCCTCTTCTTCATCTTCTGGATACATCTGAGATGCAACTTCACGCCCTTGCAAGTCCTTATGTTTAAGGTTGCCTGAATTGGAGGCACACAAAGTATGTAAGAACATTGAGAAATGGGATGGACACGAGCAAATATCATCTTGTAGATAAAGCACATGTCCACATGAGACGCCCTTGCCGATAACAGTTGGGCATGCAGTCAACGTACTCTCAGTGCAGAAATTAGACTACAAACAATAAGGCAATGACTGTTACCCATCCAAAACGAGCTGCCATTGGATGCACCGTGCAGAAGAGCCTTCACACAGAATATAAATTTCTCCATGGATCGTTTAACAGCTGGCACTTTGGTAGCAACAGGCATCCTTTTCTGGCCCTGGTAGCAAGAAATTAAGTCGTATCAAAATCGAACTAAAAGATGACCACAAATTAAGAAAGCAGCATCTAACGCTATTGATAGCAGTAAGCAGTCGATAAGCTGGCACAATACACTTACCTTGGCATCAGCACAGATGGTTTGAACTATCCGAGTAGCTTTCTGCAGTTCTTTGACCTAATAATTTAACCGATGAAAGCCTCATCAGTAGCATATCTTGTGAACAGGAGACACAATGTGACTATGCAGAAGAATTGAAAACTACAGAGTTAACACTATTGAGGCATTATGTCAGCAAAAACATCTGCACTTGATATGGGAGAAAGAAAATGCGAGGGTTTTTTGGCATTTAAGAGGTTTTAAGGCATTCAAAAGTCAAATAAAAGAGAGAATTAAGAAAGGAAGTAGAAACAGCAATTTACCAACGTAATAATGATATCCTTATGAGCTTCAAATTTCGCCTCAAAGAAATCCATGCCTGCAATCAATCCAATCCGATAGTATTTATGTTACTTTATATAATCTAGGACGGCGAGCACCGCTTCATACTAGGTCGAGGTAAATTACCTTTCAAAAAAGCGTCTACAAATTTTCCACCGCACTTGACAGCAGCTGCATGTACGGCACTCTGAGAAAACACAATCAAATTATAACCATTCGTTAGATTGCTAATCACATCAACCAAAATTATGCTAGAACAGAAGAAATCTTCTCAGAACATTCCGAGAGAGAATACTGAGAATGAGTAGGATCACCTTCTCGTGAGTCTTTGTTAAATGCACTAGTGCCACATGCACTTTGACACAGTGGTGAGCATTCGTCAGCATAATAACCACAGCATCTTTAGGAAGGGGAGTTTTCGATTTGATTTGAGACAAAACCTCTCTCATCTGCACCCAAGATTAAAAAGTCAAGAACGGGATCGACGGGACTAAAACTCCAGTTATATTCTGTAATGGACAGAAATCAGATCGGTCGATAAGTGCCATTGCAACCAGATAATTATGATTAAAGTCTATGAAACATATATTTAAATCATGTTCTGCCAAGGTAAAGTACATCTAGTTTGTCTACTTGGAGTACCATTCAAAATTCTCGAGGTATGCTAAGTTCATTCATTTCTATACATCAAATGCTTGAATAGAATAGGCTCGGCAAGGTCATTACCACTTCTTCAAATAGACTGAGAACCTCCTCATGCTGAATTCTCGCCAGAAACCCACCAGAAACAAGCCTCAGAAAATGGGTGAATAAGACATTGCAAACACTTTCGGAAACAATACGAAAGCAATGAAAGGATGGAAGTTCTATAGGAAATTCCGACTCCTCAACGTATCAAGCTGCCTATCAAACTTTGATGATACATGCACTTCAGAATACTCTGGTCAACTCACCAGCACACGGTACCATATCAAAAATGTACTGTGGGACAGAGAAGGATAGCCCTCAACTGCCAGGTTTATTTTGCTTCCTTTCGTAGGCACCTGACACAACAGCAGCCCCAAGTATACCAGTATTGTTAATCAGTCAATTATATGAATATGACTTCGTGGCTCGCTCTTATGAGCACGACGTTAAATGCTTCGATTCAAGAATTGGCACCCCGTCCTGAAATAGTGCGAGAAATAATTGACACCAAAGCTCACTAAGAATCAGCATCAGATGGTACCTGTGGTAAGGAATTGCAAGCCATATCCTCCAACAGATCAAGAGGCGACGAATTGCACCTAATGTGCATGCGGAGTAACTGCTGTAACATATCCCCCTGCAAGCCAACAACCTCAATGAATATCTGCTCTCATCATCAAATCAGCATACTAAAAACAATTTTGAAGGGCATTCAGGTCAAAAGCACGCACTTTGCTTTTCCAGGGTTCCAATGCATCCCAATCATGGGTCAACACCCGGCCAGCTGAGACACTCAAATGTGCTTGCATGAGAGGAAGAAACCCTGCTACCCGAACAAAGCTGGCACGCCTTCTTCTTTCATCTGCAGGTTGGTTGTCACAAGCCTTCGCGCAGTCTACGAGTGCTTTAAGAACCATCACTAATTGTGTTGCAACGGGAAGTGATGAACCGGCCGCTAGAGAGAGAGAAGAGACGTTGGTGAGATGAAGGAACTCAGCTCTAATATGCAATAGAACAAAGAGAAACAGAATAAAGCCGACGCTAATAGTTTCTGGAAATACTACTCAGAAGCAGAGATATGTTTCCAATATGATAAGCTCAACCCTGGTAATCGTTCATGATACGTACTTGAAAGCACAGGAAGGATCTAGTGCATAGAAATTCTGGCAATTGTTAATGAAATGTTCATTTGCAATACCTGCATCATGTAAGCTGTCCAGGTACGAGTAGGCGCCACAAAAAATATGCTCAAGGCTACCTGTTGCAGGCCGGGGTAATAGATCTGCAGCTAATTCATTGGCACCTTCAACTGAGCTGAATGCTGACAGAAGCTCTTTAAAAACAAGGAAATGCGTTGGCAGAGTAAGATCTGGATAAGCAAAAACCTGGAGAAACAGATAAAAATTAACAAATTAACAGTTACAGTATACGCATCACCAGATACTTCTAGAAAAATCTACTAAAGAAAAGGCAGCATCCTGTTGATAATACCGGCAAAAACTGCTCAATGACCAACTGGCTAATATGATGATACGTCACACACGAGAATAAACAGTACCTTGCCTAGGCATCGAAGTGTACACATTAGAAAAGATTGAGCAGTTTCTTTGGGGGAGACATCCGGACTCAGTCCTGCTGGGTTGCCTGCGGCAGTAGACTGCGCCTTCCAATGCCCTTCACAAAGTGCAAGCTCTTCATCCGTTCTCTCGGAGAAATGACCTCCTGGCATTATTTTGCAAGGCTATTTCAAATCAAGAGATTTTCCAAACCGAGTACATGAAAGGATATTTCAGTCCACGAAAGTTCTATAGACAACTGCTCTACGATGATACTAAAATTACCTGGACGAAGTTGGGAAACGGCAGAATTCAAGTGCCGCCTCAGACTTGGGAAGACAGTTTGCAGCCTCTTTAAAACATCAGCAGCACTCAGGGATCCCAAACCAGAGGGTAACTTTGGGGTGGGAGCAGTAACTATCCAAGGAGCCAATTTTCGAGTCGGTTGCTCTAATGAAATATCCAGCTTATTGTATAGATCTTGTAAGATGTAGAGATAGAGGGGAAGCTAGCATACACAAACAAGAACGTCAATTGGCTACTTCATGACCTCAAACCTACTTACCCAGGTGAAGATGGGTAAAATCAGTGACCACAGAAAGATGGGGTGTGTAGCAAACGATCAGACGTCACGACCTGACCTGTAACTAGGTTTAGAATGAAGTTACCTGACAAGACGAATCAGTACAGCATGCGGCATTTGTGCCCTGAAACGAAAAATCACTTCAAAGTAAATATGTACCCTTGATGAAAAAAAAAAATATAAATAAAAACTTCTAGCTTCTATCCAACTAGAAGAACTTAGGTATATAATTTACTTGTGCGAGACTGATTGAGAAGTCCACTAAACTGTAAAAGCATCATCTAGAGCGGTAAATCAAAATTGTGCTACAAGATACTGTGTCTTTGCAAGCAGTCCATCGTCTATTAACAAGCTGTTCCAATAGAAGCCCCCTAAGGTTCTGCTCTACGCCCACCTCTCTCAAAATTGATGAGGAGGTAAATACTATGCTGCCAACAGAAAACAGACTAGCAGGGTCAACATCTACAAAAAATGAATCATGCTGCTCGATAGGTGAACTAAAGGGATTATCAAGAGGCCTAAATTAATTAACCAATTTATTTTCGTGAACAGTGCGCAGCGACACAGATTAGGTGTCCGAAATCGAGGACTGCAAGTGTGCAAAAATTCCAAGACATACCTCAGGTATTGACAAGATAGCTGTACATGTGAGAGTGAGAGCTCGAAACTTCCACCTTTGCTCTTCGAGCACTGTACAAGTCCCTTGCCCGTTTTCACTTGGCACATCGGTGGTTTTGTCAGCAACCGGAACACTCTCTGTGACATTTGCAGGAGCTCCAGGTGTCTGCCCTTGCTGTGATCGTTGAGAGGCCTGAGTGTGGCCATCTCCAGCGTTTGGGGCATTATCTACATTGACGCCAGCTTTCTCTTTCTTCGATACCTTGGTCTTCCTTTTCTGACCCGTTTTTTGTGCATCCTTGGACGAGATGTTTTGTTTTTTCTCTATTTTTTCACCAACAGATTCATCAACGAGAAAGTGAAGCTGGGGTAAGGACAGACGAGGCACCGCTTTCAGACACTCATTCAACCGCTGCTCCAAGCACCTGCAGAGACAAGACCAAATGCGTAGAAAGCGATCATCAAGAGCATAAAGTAGTACAATACACGGTTTACTCTTGATCACATAGTTCACAAGGATAAATAGATCTGAATTAAAATTATAAGATAAAACACCAAACGGCGCTCAAACAGCTATGAGACTGCATAATTGCAGAGTTGTAACTGAAAGTAGAGGATATTGAGATTTAATTCATACAATAAATTTCGGAGTCGATTGAAAAGCTTTGTAGTCGTCTCCTCTAGTGTCAGTTGTGAGCCGCTGTCATCTAGTCGTGTTTGAATCTGGGTAGAGAACGCATTTATCTGCAGAAATCATAGGCATCAGACCTGGAGAGCTCCGCTTATACAGAATGGATCCTGGTGAAAGTGGTAGAACATGGCAACAAGAAAAATTACCAGTTCTCTTATCCAGTTGATAGCGTAGAATAATGAAAAGCAACAAGACTCCTTTACTTTTCTTGACAGGTCGTTCCATTGTTCGCCAAGGAGCAGCTGCACAAGATATGACTACTGGTCATTTTCATAAATTTTGAATGGACGTACGCATTTTACTACGCTAGATGATCTAGTTGAATGAAAGATGTTTAAAATTATGCTGTAGTAGATGTTCATTTGATTGCACTGAACTCGTGCCTAGATACAATGATTATAATTAGCACAATGAGTTGCATCATACTAGAAAAGCAAGTACCAGGGTCTCCCAATGTAGACCCCAGTTGCGAATAAAAGAAGTTACTTCACGGACCTCATGCTTTGGAAGATACAGTGGGCATCCTAGAAGTGCATCAATGCCGCCCAACGAGCCTTGATTTGCCTCCCGCTCCACCTGCGGGAAGCAGTGTGAATAATGAACTGTAGAGTTACACCTTGCCTGGTGACACGAAAAGGTGTCTAATATCATTGGTATTTCACCTGCTTAGAGCGACTGTGACAAGGCTTCAGACGTAAGAAAACAAGTAGCTCTCTCATTTCTCTCTCGTGTCAAATGCAGAAATACACATAGATGACAGATAATGTAACATACCGCAGCGAGCAGACGAAAGTTGGCAGGTAGGTACAGTAATGATTGAGATAAGCTGCGCAGAAAGCAGTCGAGAAAATGTTGAAACGCGTATGAACAATACACAATTAATGACATGTGTCAGCAAGGATTCGACTCAGCGACATGCTTCAATAATTAACTGATTCTATGGAGCTAGTGTGAGTATAACCACAAGGCATCCAATTTCGGCATCCATTAGATCTCAGACTAAGAAAGACACTGAATGCGTGGCTCGGATTAGAATGAAAACCTCTTATCAGAAGATACAGTCAGCATAGGCAGAACATTTAGTATAATGGGGGACATATCACCATCCAGATTCATCCAAACTTCACCTGCAAGTCCAAACATTGTCGTAAGACCAAAATTTACTCCTCATATACCAGTGAAGGCCTCTCAAATTATCAATCCAAGTGACTAATCTCAAGACAAATTTTATGAGATCTCAACATATTTATCACCAAATTCAATGAGATACCACTCTTTCATACTTTCAGTAAAGTAGAAAGATGCATTGAACCACGAAAAAAATCATGATCAATTACCTGCAATTGAACTGCAACTACCATGTGAATCAGGCAGCTGACCTCCTTCAAGATCCCCAAGATACAATGCAGAGAATTCTTCAGTCTGGACAGCAACCCTGAAATACTCAAATCATTAGAAAATGACTCGGAAGATTACTGATACATAAATTTTCTCTTGGAATCAATGACAAGATTCAGGAAAATACCTAAAGTAACTCAGATTCAGCAACAAGTTCGTAGATATTCGAAATCAGAACACCAACTACAACCAGCATGCATTTGATACAGGATCCCAACATTAGAGGATAATGTTCTCTACTCTCGATCAAGCATATCTCCAACATCCAACCAATGACTTTGGCGAATCGATCCCCAGAGTGGGTCACGTGAAGCTGAACTTAAGACAAAAAACTGAAGAGTGCTGAAACGAAAGACACCACTCACCATTCTACTACTGACGGGTGCAAGGCAGAGGCCTCCAACTGGTTGGCCAACTCGTCATAGAAGTAACCCCGGGCAACTGCTGATGTTTTGCACGCGTCCATGTTCATTTGCAGAAGCGCCACAGCTTCTTTGAGACTGGATTCCTTGGTAACAGACGATATATAACCAGTGATTAAGCAACCTCATGAGCAGTCCTTACAGTTGAATAATACAAGATACAGAAACAGCGGAAACAGGTGCAAACGATGTTGGTGACAACGATATATGTCCTCCAGTGTTTAGAGTAATCTGAAAGCATCCTACCTTCTCCCCGTCAACAAATTACATTATAAACAAGACACAATCAAGGACTGCCATTAAACGACTCATGACACCCTAGCACGAGACCTGTAAAACTAACCTCAGTAGGTATCTCTTCTGCAGCAATGTCATCTTCCTCACTTATTTTACGCCCCAAGCAAGTAACAAGACCCAAAACTCCGATGATTCCCATTCGTTTGTATTTTAAATCTGGGTTTGAGATCTGAACAAAAGAATGAGATTTCAAATTCAGTATTGTCTGGCACAAGTCAAAATATCGAAACTGGGAAAGAACACTTCCTACTCAAATGGAAGATTAATAATCAAGTCTTCAAGAGAAACCATTCGGTTGATCAAGTTCGATAACTGACATTCTAGCTCCGCTTCCCACTGGCTCGGCTCTCCGAAAATGTGGCACAGAGTATTACCATGATACATTCCCAACAGCGTTATTACAAAATATTCGAAGGGACCAATGACTCAACGAATCACAAGAGATGAATTCAACGGTATACGACATCCTCGGCAAAAGAGTACTTTCCATGTCGCTCTGCAGGAATTTGTTAATGCATGATATCCTAACTCAAATTCGAAATCAACTCAAGAATAACAGAACAAAACCAATTTCCCAGCGTGAAATCAATTCAGAGTGAAATAACATGTGATTTCCACAATTCCCGTCCATCTTTCACTGTACTATTTCTCATTTGCACCAGGAGATCTGAATCCAGAGAGATTCATACAGGAAAAAACTAAGCTACCAAAGAATGTCACCTGACCTGCTTGCGCACTATTATAAGTAGATCATCCGCAACAGAAACACCGCTAGAAGTCCCTCTACGCCCTCGGGCAGCCATGGCAATATGACAAAACACCCTGTAAACCTGTGGGAAAGGATCCTAACGTAAATTAATATGCCATAAATTTAATACTGGTTTAACAGGAAATGAGAAAATGCTAACGAAAATAGCAGGAACAAGACGCACTTGCAGGGATGGAATTGGGGGAAGATGTTCATGAGCAAATCTTCATTGATTTCATGACGAACATGGATATCCATACAACGCGTTTAACGCAAGCATTCGAGTGCCAGGAACTCAAGAAAAGTCGTACAACCTGGTGGAGATGCGTGTCCTGAAAACCTTCCAAGTAGTCCAGTATGCCTGAAATGAGCAAGCCATCAAATGAACACACTAGCAAGTGTCGTCCACAAATCAATCAACACTGAATTGAAGTAGCATTACAGTCATCATTCTCTTTGAAATTTCTCCATCTATGAAGTAATAGTGCCCACCATTCAAGAAAGTCGACATTGGTAGCAGCTCTTGAGGTTTTCTTTTTGTGATCAACCATAAAGTATCCAAAGCGGCTCCAATCTCAGTTGAAATACCAGATCCAATATGCGTGATAAGTGACCCCAACACCTGCAAAGGCTCAAATAGCTCATATGACAGCTCAAAACGATAGGGCTACAGATTCAGGCATTAAATCCCTATACCATTACTATAACATGACCAATCACAGTGAACCACTATAAGATATTATCTGAAATGCTATCATAATATCATTTGAGGAAAAAAAACAGCTTGCTCTGGTAATTTTAGCTATATGGAAAGTGTCCCGACTGTCCCCAGAATTCTGCCCAGTATCAAATACATATCTAAATCAGAGAATAGATCAAGAATGAATCGATGGGGACGTACCTCTCGTCTATAAAAATCACCAACAAATTCTTCAAAGAGAAGCATGTACACCTGAGTGCCAAATTCATGTGTGGCCAATTCGGTGTTCCTCAAGAAACTTTCACCAACTGATAGCAAAGTTTTGAAATAATCCTAGACATCCAATATCATTCTCAGGAAAAAGCTGAATGCAAAAATTTACAGCAGCACAAAAATCCACAACCAGTTTGTGACCCCGCAAGCATCTAATTAAACACACAGGGTATTTGGCACAGACTAAACCTGAAGAGAATCTCCACGCCCATGCACACACAGCCTAATCAAAGATGGTGTGATTTCACCCTGGATTACTTTCCGCTTCAACAAGGACTCGGCCGCCTTACGGTGTGGGGCTCCATTACCATGAATGATCAATAAAAACCAGATGTCTACCACTTTATGCTTATGAACACCTTCAAGACTTCGAATCTCCTTGAGAACAGCTTCACATGCGATCTGCATTCAGTCGCAGCGGTGAAAGGAGTTTACATTCACAGAAGCTCCATGGGTCTTAAAAGAGAATGGATACTGCGGGCAATTAGATGATCATTCACGACAAGGGACGACATAGATTGATATGATCTACAATAAGGCCTAATGAAAAATTTAGAACATACAAAGTTAACCTATATCCCATGTAATCCCAGATGCCTATGAGATGGTCGAGCTAAAAAATCGAGAAGCATATCAAACATTTCACTCAGACAAAACTATGGAGTAATCGTTTCAAAATCACATTCCAAAGCTGCAATTAGACCGCCTAAGGAAAGCTTCAAAGGCTCAATATGATGCAAAGTATCTTACATTCTGCATACGAAGTCCTGACCGAATGGCCTCAAGGATCAGTGCTTCGCAATTTGGAGCACTCACTAACCCCTTCTGTTTCCGATCAGGCCTAGATGAACGCACATCAGAGATAGTAACAAACTGAAGATGTTCACGCAGTTGCTGAATAATCAGCTTGATACTTGTGCTTGATGCAGATTGAAGCAAAAACTTGATGACAAGCGGTAAGTCTTCAGCATCTGCCGTCCGTAAGCTGGAAACGGCAACGCTGACAACCTGGATACAAAGCACTACCGATAAATTAAGAGTATAAATAGCACGACATCCAACGCTAGATGTAAGCCAAAATAGTCGTCGTCAACCATTTAACCATTTGACGAAGTAGAAGTTAAAAGTTAAGCATCCTTATTCAGATGTAATGTACGAAGAGTTCAAATCGCTGCACAAGAACAAGTGAGCGCCAACAACACAGTTTTAGCAGAAAAGCCCTCATCAATGCATTTCAATATGTTCACCTGATCAAAAAGTTCAGGTTCAAGATTCATGTTCGAAAAAGCATCCAACACTGGCACTACAAGCTCTAGATCTTCCTGCACGAAGAAGTTACGAATCAGTAAGCAAAACAACCGTCTACATACTAAAACTAACAAACGGTCATCACAAGTCAAACAGATGCAGCCAGTAGGAATGTCTGTATGGCAGTTCCGAGTCTAATTGCAACCCAAAAAGCAATCATTGAGAAGACACTCGCTGCTTACCTCGACCAAAATATCACTCGACTGGGACAGGAAGAGACTAATAGGAAATTGGAAAGCCATGCCTACTGATATGTAGACGACCAGTTATGATGCCCCTTTCGATGCTTAAAAGAACGACAGAAGTCTGAGTTCTTTGGATAGCAAACGAGGCAAGAAATTCACATACGAGAGCCATAACAATTTATTGATAGCGGAAGAAATCACCTGTAACATTTGCTCTAAGGCCTGCATTACCATCTCATGGTCTGCATCCACAATAACTTCGGGAAGAAACGAGATAATCTCCTTTTTCAGTGCCAGTGGACATATTGTCAACACCTCGAGGAGTTTCTCTGTAAGACTCTTACTATCAACAAGGAAATTGAGCCACCGAAATTGGCTCAAAATAAGTCTGCGTGCAGGATCATGAATTTCAGAGAACTTATAAAGTGGATTGCTACAACAAATCACTGTAAATCAATAACATGTAGAACTCGAGAATTTCAACGATCTTACTCGGTCGAAGCTGCCAGTACTTCTGCAGCAAAGCAAAGCAGTACATAGAAACGATCTAGAGAAACAGACAAAGCAATATTTGGATTGATGACTCTATCAAAGCGCCAATACTTACCAATACCAGTACATTAAAAAATCGAAAATTTTGACTCACAGCACACAACTGGTGCAGCAACTGCAATCAAGGAAACTTGAGACCTGACTCTCAGAAGCTCCAATGAAACAATTCACACGATTCTGGCAATGTACGAAAGGGCCAGTGAAATTAAGAAGACGAGGAATACCACTACCAGCTGGCTAGGTATGGAGGAGTTCTTGTGGTACCTTGGTATACTGTCCATGAGCGCAGGGAGGGTACTGCCAGTGTCATCTCCTATGTGCTCAGGAAGTTTCTCCAACAAGACATTAGCAACTGCTGTTTGGATAGGGGTGACAGTGAGCAAGATTCGTGCCAGACTAAAACCAGCTCGAGCCTCGGCACTATTACTACTTTTTGCCATCGGCATTAACACCCTGCACCAATTCGTAACACGCAGGCACATCAATTATATGAAAGTGCTCAAAACATGAGGAGCATGTTGTACGCATCAAAGGTTTCAGCAGGAAACTAAGACAGAAAGTTTCAACTCAGGCTGATACATCTAAAAATAATTGGAACTGGAACACCGCGAGATAGAGAATTCGCTGCTCTCTCATGACCTCCAAGATCACGAGGTCCACATCTGGAAAATTACTCAAACATTCTCTCGCTACCAATTCTGCAAATACAAATTGAAACATTGCTAACCTGTGTAAATTCTCCCCATTATCTATGTGCGATTGGAAGCCCGCCAGAAAAGGTCCAACAGCTGATGCATCTCTGGTCAACCGGATCTCCAGACGCTGCTGGAGCTCACGGGATAATAAGACTGGCCCCTGAGGCGATAATCTGCAACCACATTCCGATAGCAAGCTGACGAACGCGTCGCCTTCTTGCTGCTGATTCGTGCGTCTGCGGAGCACAGATTGCGTGCCCTGCCGCTCATTGACGTCTCCGTGAGTTGGCGGTCGCTTCCTCGACGGCGACATTACAAAGCACAACAATCAATCCTCGAAATTCATGAACGTAGTAGCGTCCACTTTCAAACCCTCTGATAATATGGAAGAGAACCGGGTAAAAATCAAGAGTGGTAACAAAGAGCCTTCCACCTTAGGTCTGGTAACGCAGAAATTGCCTCCAAATCATTCTCAGACAAAAACAGACGCACAAGTCGGAATCTTCAAAACCATCCCTCCATACACTTTCCTGTCTAAGATTAAACAAGAGATCCTCCAACTCCCAAATCACCAACTATTATAGCGGCCGCTTCCTCGAAGGCGATAATTCGGTCGACAACAATCATCCTCATAATTCGTAAACATAGTAGTCTCCGCTGAAGATTACTTGGAACAGAACCACGGGAAAAACAATCGGAGGCGAAAAAGAGTCGCTAAACAGAGCTTTACACATTAATTATGGTAAGAGCAGCTCTTGCCTGTAAATCTCTGCCAGACAAAAACATTGCCAAAAATCAGAATCCTTTCCACCGTTCTCCATCTTTGAATAAACTTTCCCGTCCCAGACGAAACAAGCAACTCCAACGGGCAAGGCTCATGTTAGAAGAGTTCTTTTTCTTGTGCGAAACTAAAGAAATCACTCACAGCAAACAGCGTGTTCATTCGGAAATCCGACTGAATCAAATTCCCTCCACTCACAAAGCCCTGCATTCACAAAGTAGGGATACTTGCAGACGACAACAACAACATGGGAATCAAATCCGTCATGGAACTTGAATTGGGAATTTACTTCACGGGTGTTTCAGAAACGAGAGAGCGTGTTGAGGAAGCCGCGGAATGGAAACATTTGGTTTCCCGCCTGGGAGGCGGATATTGATACCCCCCACGACTCAGCTAGATAGGGTATCAATACACCCATAGTTATCATCCGCAGCGACGACGGGCAACGCTGAGTACAATTACACGGGCATACCGCTGTTGAGAGGGTATCAGTATCAGGGCGGTGGGAATTTGGATGTGCGAATGGAAGGGTTACTGTAGTTCGTGCATGCCGGGGTCAAGGGAACGGAAAAGCATCCATCGACTCTGGAGTGTGAAACCGATCCTCAGGGATGGAATCGAAGCAGCAAAGCACTCAAGCCGCACTGACGTAAGCCATGTTTCATTCTCAACCCGCCACGTCAGTCGTGGCCTCGGAATTCCAGATGAATTTGAAACCTGGCCGGCCATCAAAAACCATTCCTATTCCCATTCTAACGGCCAGCCACTCAAAACAACATACCTTCAAAAATTCGAAAACTCCCAAAACTTTTCTCAGCATAATTGCACCACAATTCAAAACCCACCCAATTAGCGTTATTTCAAATTTTCAAATATAGAAATATAGTCAAATTGAAACATAATGGTCAAGAAGTGGTGCAAGTAGTCACATGGCATAAATACCGGCTCTTACCTTATCCAAAATTTAAACATTTTTTTATATATCCTTTAAAGATTTGGGATCTTGGATGAAACATAAATATACTATAGAATATTTATTCAATAACATTTTTGAGAATTGTAAATGTGTAACACCTACCATTGAAGATTGCCATGTAAAGTGTTTAAAGTTAAGAAAAAAATCCTTAAAAGATGAGAAAGATTTGCATTTGATCCTTAAAGAAGTGAAGGAAGCCCTGATTTGAAATGACCATTTTGATTGACCATATTGTGGAAAGTACAATTTAAATGTAGAAAAAATTCATGGTAAGGTAGAAGGCTTGAAAACAATTCATCTAAAGGAAAAGATGCATTTGTAGAGAAATCTAAAGATGAAAATAAATTGCATTAAATTTTAGTAACAAGAGAAGTGAAGAACAATCTAGTTCAGATTTTCATCATGATTATCCAAGTTAGAATGAATTTAATACTAATATTTAAAGATGAAGGTGCTATACATGCTCCTAGGCTACAACTATAATGAATGGAGACTTGTCATCATAAGAAGATTTTCAGCCCCCTTAGAGGAATGTGAGTTCCTTGGGCTGCCAATGTCAAGGGATTACCGTTGCAATAGCTTGCAACTATTGCTTGACATGGCATCGTGACTACCACATCACTAAAAAAATTTCAAAAAGATAGTTAAAATCTTTTTTCTGCTTTTTTGCATTCTAATTTTTTCAAATTTTTTTTCAAAAAAGCGAAATTTGACAACAATTGTTCCTCATCTACCAAGGGAACAATGTTGGGAACAGGCCTGAAATGGCCCTCTAACGTCCTCCCCCCCCCCCCCCCCCCCCATCTCTTCTAATGTTCATAGAACAAGTGAGACAATGCAAAAATTGAGAAATAGGATGTTGTGAAAATTCTTGTCAATGCTAGACGAATTCACTTCATCAAAAAAATTAGGGTATGGAGATTTGTTGTGTGCCACTTAACTCTGATCCCTTAATTGTAGTCAGATTTTGGCTTTTGGTCATAAAGCATTCAAATATGAGGAAATATGATGTTCTAGATAATCCTTGCCAACTCCTCCATACTCAAAAAGCATGAACTTAGAAATTCCATCTTTCAACCTAAACAATTTATTCCATTTATGGCACCTTCTACACTATTTCACTCACATTGGTAGGGGCACATTTTAATGCCCGAATCATTCTTGAGCCTTCCACTATACAAGATTGATTGAAGAACATTGTACTTGTTGGTTTAGAAAAATACTTTATTAAACAAATAAATATACTAATAACAAATGTTTAGAATCACTAGGAAATATGAAACCAAAAAATGGTTGTCCTTATCTTTCTAGATTTAATCTAAGAGAGGCAACCCATTTCTAACCACTTAAGCAACTTTTAGTATTTGCAAGGTGGGTTTCTTTAGAAGGTAAATTTTCTCATATTTAGCAAGAGGCAGCAAAAGGATTGTATAATTTTCCAAATTTTTTTCTGCAACATAGAATTAATGTGAATTTTTTAGTGGAAAATGGACTTTCTTCCATAATAGTGATTTAGAGCTTCCTCTTTCCAACCAAGGTCTAGTTGCAATTTTGAAGTCTTATTAGCTAATCATAATGTGCCACAATTGTGTCAAAAATTGTTGCTATAAATAATTGTTGTTCATTTCTTCTACATGAAAAGAGAATTCCTATATTGCCAAAATGGGGTATTGGTTAGAAATGGCTTGCCTCCCATACTTGAATCATATTTTTCAAATTCATATCTTTCAAACTCATTATAATTTTTTCTTTTTGGAATTGAAAAAAGCTCCAAATTGTCTCCCCTATGAAATGTTCAACCTAGGTACATTCACTTTAATATGTATCCTTGAGTGCTAAAAGTTGTTTTACAATCACATGCAAGTTTAGCACACTCCCCTAATTCTATTTTTTCGCTTTGTAAATGGATCTAAAAAAGCAATTGACCATTGTTTTTATTACAAAATAAATTGCCTAATTTTCTATTGGATCTTGTTAGAAGTCAAATGAATACTATAGATTTCTTTCTTATGCATTAGAAAGGATTTGAAAGCAATGGAAGCCTGCAAGTTCCCAAGCTTTAGGGAACAAGAGAATTGTACCACTACAATAGTATAACATGGTCAAGACCCTTCCACGTCATATAAATTTATTTATTTTTTGAAAAACAAATTTTCGTTCATTTAGAAGCGTTTTTTGAATTTTTTGAATTTAAATTTATTTTTATTTTTTATATTAATTGATTATTCCTTCACTATAGGGAGGGACAATGAAGTGAATAGGCCTAAAACAGGCTTTAGTTGCCCTCAAATCTCCTCTAAAGTTTTTTTTGGACATCATATGAATAATCTCCTAATTTTCAAAGTGCTAAAAATATTGCACTCCAAGTACCTTTTGTTCTCATTTCAAGCACAAAATCTACAAGGGGCATTTTAGAAAGAGGTCAAAATTAAACTTTTAATCCTTTCATCCCTAAACATCCAAATCATTCTCCCAAATTGACAATTTGGAAAAAATCATTATAAAGTAGTATTTGAAAGAATATTTGGGAATTGATATACAAATAAAAGTTGTAAATTTTGAGTTTTAGATTCACCAAAGCTATCATCAATATTTTTTTAATAAATTTTGAAAAGAAAAATTCAAATTTTTTTCTACATTTGATTACAAGCAAAATATTATGATTTTTTGAGTAAATCTTGTTGGAATGAATTCGAAATGAAGTTCTCTTGATATGATGATTTTTTGAATTATTTTGTTCTTTAAATCTATGACCTCATTTTTGCATATTCAATTTTGAACTAGAATCCATGCAATTTTGGCTTGGTCAAGTACTTGACATACTTCCACATTTGTAATTTTAGAAAACTACTCTAGTAAATTAGGATGACTTTCATCCAAGTGTGAACAAAAAAGAAAGTAATTTTCAATTTCTTTGTCACTGAAGAATTGAACATCGGAGTGCTTTAGGGTTAAGGACCAAATGTTCAAATTTCAAATAATGAATGAATGCAAATAGCACACCCTAACCCACACAAAAATTCATTTTTTTTCATTCATTGATTTTTTTGAAGATTCTTGTGTTAGCTCTTTAAAATCAATATAATATAGGTTCTTAAGACTTTGCTTTGCAAATATTCTACAATTCAAAAGGGATTTGGAGGTCAAGTCTAAAAAAGCAACTTCTTCAATTAAAAAAACAATGCTTCAAAAACAACTTGACAAAAAACTAAAATAAAAATGTTCCGAAATCACTGTAATTAGAACTTAACATTTTGAAAAATCATAATGTACTAGTTGATTTTATTATATAGATATGATCCAATGAATCATATTCTACAACTATTGTTTTAAAAATCATTATTATATTACTAATTCAACTTTCATTTTATAATACATCTTCACAATTTTAGAAATCTAGACTACCCCTAGTCCTTAAGGGATTAAGCGCAATTATCTTGTTAGAAAAAAATAAACTCTGACTAAAATTGAAATCAACAAATAGCTTCTGTCCCAAGAAATGTAGCCAACAAAATGGATTTGTGTGGAGGGTTACCATATATTTTTTGGTTGCAAATAAAATAAAATTGTATAGGACTAAAGTACAACTATTCATCCTCAAAATTTGTTTTAAAAACGGAAGATCTTCTACAATAGTTTGCCTACAATGACTACTTTTGCAATTTTGGGGGCTAGTGATTCACATGGTAATAAAAAAGGATGATTTTGAGGGTCACCCCTTTGGCGTTTGAGGGTTAATAATGTTATCACGGTATGGTCAAAAAATTAAAAATTTAAAAAATTTAAAAAAAAAATATTGCTTTGAAAAAAGGGGTCACGAATCACCAAGCCTCGTCATGAGGCCAGTGACGTGAACGTCCGCTGTTTCCTTGAACTGACGAACATGAAGTAAAACCGAACCACAAAGGTAACTTCTGTACAAGCCCCCGGCCCAAGTAAAACTTGCGTCGGCTTACTGTTCTGCTTGCTGCTGCTTGCTGCTGCTGTGGCTGCTTTGCAAGCCTTCCACCGTCGCAACATCAAGTCAGCCACCAGCTCCTCCCCCCCCTTGAGGATCGCAATCTCGCACCTCCCCTCCCCCTCCCAAGTTAGGCCAGCTTTGGAAGCGTCTGGCCGCTTTCCTACATTTCTTTTTTTTATCGTCTCGGATGGTGGAGTTTGGCGTGATCTTTCCGCAATTCAAACGATCCGGGCAAAGACGAGAACTGCCCCAGGACCGCGAGGACCTCGGACGGAGAGGCCATTGCTGTGTCTGGCGATGGTGTGGCGTTCGTGAGAGTCGATGCGGTGGTGTTTGGGACATCTTCCGTAGGCATTGGATGTGATTAGGGTTTGGTGTGGTTTGGGTGTGGAGGTTTGGTGAGAGGTGTTAGGGCGAGTGGTGAGGGCGAGAATTGGTGTGAAGCGAGCGATGCGAGGGAGTGTTGGAGGGGCGAGATTCGGGCGGGGCCCTTAGATGCCTTTAGGTGCCCTCAGGTGCCCTTCGTTTCGGGGCGGGCAGGGAGAATTTGATGTCGCAGAAAAAGAGATTAAGCAGCAGCAGTAGCGGAGGAGGAGGAAGTGGTGGCATCTCGCCGAATATGATATCAGCAACGAAGAAACCTAAGAACCAGACGTCGATACTGGAGTTTGAGAAGAATGGGAAGGGAGGGATGATGGTGGAGGAGAACAGCTCCGATGTGATGTTTATGGATGGTGTGGAGGATCATCTGGCTTCCACGGGATCGTACCCTGCGGGACCGGCGTCAGCGGTCACCTTGAGCAATAGTCCTGGGATTGGGACAACGGCCAACTTGTCTCGGAAGAAAGCCACTCCCCCGCAGCCGACGAAGAAGTTGGTTATCAAGCCATTCAAAGGTTTGCCTTCTTTTGGGAACTCATATTTTAGTCGATTCACTAAGGTTATGTAGCATTTCCGTTTTTTCTGCTGATTAACTGGAATTAAGTCGCGGGACTTTGACCAGGCTTTCGTGGATTGCAAATCTCTTCATCTTCTCGTTGGAAATATTTCTGAACATCTTTGCAATCTGTATGTAGCTTATACATTGTTCAAGGACATTTTATGTTTACTTGAAATTAGCGGAGACAATCGAGAATGTGGATGCAGAATCTCCAGTTGGCAGTCTTTAATGTGTTCCTTACGAGTGCTATTATTGTCGAAGATGAACTCTGCGTAGCTGGCACGGAAACGGATTTAAGAGCTACTTTCAATTTTGTTTTGCATCTTATGCCGTAGTCTCAAGATTTAACCTGTTTGGAATTTTCCGTTCTTTTCCGGTCGAGTCAGGGCTGAGGGTTCTCTGTTGTGACGCATGAGATGACTTAGTGGAGCATATATCTCATCCCGGAAATCTTGAGGGGTTTTGGAAAGGAATCGTGAATTACGGTTCCTTACGACTTGGGGTTTTCGGTTGATTGATGGTTGACCAGTCTCATCCGTGTAGGCCGCTGCTCTGCATAATTTGGCAATAAGCACAGGATGATGCTTTGAGGTTGATTGCTACAGCCAACGTCTGGCGTGGTTGTTTTATTCACTTACTGCTGTGATGCTTCCCCTATTCCGGTTTCACTGTCTGCATTATGAATAGGTTATATTTATTACAAGAAGCGGGTGTGCGTTTTTGTTTTCTGGAGTTTCTGAGGTGTCCTGGCTTTCTTTGCAGATAAGCCAAAGTTACCTAAGAACTTTGAAGAGTCAACATGGGCCAAGATCAAGGAAGCTGTAACTGCAATTCACCTAAAGCAGCCCGTGAATTGCAGTTTGGAGGAGCTATACCGGGTATGCAGTTTCTCTGTTCGTACACAGTGGCATATTTTAAATGAACACGCCCCACGTGATCGATCCTGAAAATGGATATAATTTTGTTTATTTCTGGAGGTACAGGGTGTTTATTGGTTGTGAAATTTATTCAGTGTTCACTTGGCACGGCTAAAATATTAAAATGATTATATGCTCTCATTTGACATTCGTTTCGGGAACGGCCATCATATGATTTTGATTATGTATTGTGGTTGAAAGTCCTTGCAGTAATCAAGATTGTTTAACCTTTGAGTAACTTAGGGTTTTAATACTTCCCATCCGTGTATTATCACAGGCTGTGGAGGATCTCTGTCTTCATAAGATGGCAGGAAATCTGTACGGAAGATTGCAGCAGGAGTGTGAAAGTCACATCTCAGTGAAGCTGAAAGGTCTTCTGGGGCGGAGTCCTGACGCTGTCGTATTCCTGTCCCATGTTGAGAGTTGCTGGCAAGACCATTGCGACCAAATGCTTGTTATCCGTAGCATTGCGCTTTATCTGGATCGAACCTATGTTATCCAGAATTCAGGTGTTCGATCTTTATGGGATATGGGTTTGCAGCTCTTCCGTCTCCACCTTTCAGCATGCCCAGAAGTCGAGTCTAAGACTGTCTCTGGTCTTCTCAGGCTTATTGAGAAGGAGAGGTGAGATTCAGTGGTATTTTTTATAGGTAGTGAGTGTATTTTCCGAGTTAGCAGCTAGGTATGGCAAGTATATTCGATTCAGTGACTTTCAAGTTTTTCATTTTAGTACGCATGTTGAGAGTCTTCAGGCAAAATTTAGGGACGTGTTTCGCTTCTTGCTGATATGATCTCTTACTTCGAAACGTTTTGTATTATATACTTATCGTGCTGTACATGGTTGCCTGCCTGCAGGATGGGAGAGACTGTGGATAGGAGTTTACTGAAACATTTGTTGCGTATGTTCAGTGCTCTTGGTATATACTCTGAGAGTTTTGAGAGGCAGTTCCTAGATTGCACTGCTGACTTCTATGCAGCTGAAGGGACACGCTTTATGCAGCAAACAGACGTGCCTGATTACCTCAAACATGTCGAGGTGAGTGAATAAGTTTTTGAACTGCGTGAAGGAAGCTAAGATCTTAGTCATTTCAGTGTATTTACAAATGTACATTCTTCCATGGATTTTGGTGACCGAAATCCATGTGCTTTCGGTTTGCTTTGCATTTGCAGAATCGACTACATGAGGAGAATGAGCGATGTTTGCTCTATCTGGATGGGAGTACACGAAAATTGTTGGTGGCCACTGCCGAAAAACAGCTTCTTAGTCGCCACACGGCTGCTATTCTGGAGAAGGTGCAATAATAATATCTACATTCTTTCATGAATTTTGTCGCACGAGCCTTTTAGATGCATGTAGAAATTCTTAAGCCAGTTGGAGAGACAAGTATGTATGTTGCATTATGGAGCACATTCTTTCTTGCACTTCGCAGATAGTTGATTTGAATGTACCGTATTGTGGCTTACAATTGATTTGTTTTTCATATTCGCTTGTCCTTATCACTTAGGCATTGCCCAAGCAGTAGTATATTATGGTGTTGAGATCTTCTCAGCTCTGATGTCTTCTTGCTCCCTCGGATTTTGCAGTATAAATCGGTCATGCCGTGAAATGATTATGAACTGTGTTTTGTGTTTCTGGGGCTGCAGGGATTTGGTATGCTCATGGATGCAAATCGTGTGGCGGATCTGCAACGGATGTACGTGCTTTATGCACGAGTAAATGCTCTGGAGTCCCTGAAACTGGCGTTAAGCACTTACATCAAGGCAACGGGCAACAGCACTGTGATGGATGAAGAGAAGGATAAGGACATGGTGTCTTGGCTCCTAGATTTGAAAGCCCGACTTGATGCTATCTTGGAAGAGAGCTTCTCTAGAAATGAAACTTTTGCTAATACTTTGAAGGATGCATTTGAGCATCTGATCAATCTGCGTCAGGTATATAATATTTGCAGTGGAATCTTAGCTTTGGATTGTTTACAGGTGAAAACCATACCGCAGTTTTTGTTGTCACTTTTGAAGGTGATTTTATGAGCCTGAATGTGGCTGATATTTTGTTTGTCGTGGTGTCCAGAACCGACCCGCTGAGCTTATTGCCAAATTCATTGATGGAAAGCTGCGTGCTGGAAATAAGGGGACCTCGGAAGAGGAACTGGAGGGCATCCTTGATAAAGTGCTTGTGCTTTTTAGATTTATTCAGGTACGTATAGAACTTCATGTGGTGCATTTCTCCAGAACTTCGTTGTTGTTCTTCCACAGGCATAATGTTAGTTGCGTCTGATGGGAGAGCGTTTTATGCCTCTTGCACATTACTTGTTGAATTGGAGCCCTTCTTATGGATAGTGCTTGGGTTAACATTTGTAATGGACTGGATGTCGATTTTGACGTCTGCCTTTTATGTCATCCTCAGGGTAAAGATGTGTTCGAAGCTTTCTACAAGAAAGATTTGGCTAAACGGTTGCTTCTAGGAAAGAGCGCTTCCATTGATGCTGAGAAATCCATGATATCAAAGGTACTGAGTAGATAGAAATTGCCACAGTTTTTTCCAAGTAACCTTCCACGATTATAGAGGTGGTTTTTGACACTGCATTTACTGCATGTGCTTGAGAAACAGGGTGACGTGAGTTTCAGTTTGCTTTGTTTGATTTTCCTTTCGAATTAGAGGTTGACTATCTAGCCTCATGGACGTATCTTGATATCAACCCCCTTACTGTGTTCACAGCTCAAGACAGAATGCGGCAGTCAATTCACAAATAAACTGGAAGGAATGTTTAAGGTAAGGATTTCTCCCTTCGCAATTAATGTTACACTTTATTTTACTCTATTTCTTCGATCTGAGCTCTTTTCAGTTTCTATTAGAGTACCACAGTCTATCTCGCAGGGGGGCGGTAATTCTGAGATATATACCTTGGACCGTAGGATTGCGGGTCTAATAGAAACACGCTCCTGATTTCCGCTGGCTTTAGCTACACTAATTGATGTAGTAATGCTATAGGTTTTTACTCTCCATGAATTATTTGAACATCTATGTTTATAGAGATACTCCTCTTTGAATAGTACTGATATCTATGATCTTGGTAAGAAAACTTATCAAGAGTAAAATAATATAGAATTTAAAATCAAGAAGGGTAGGTACCACTAAATATTATTATATTGTAGTTGTCTAAGTTCAGCTTTCTCCTCTTACGTATTTCCAATCTGTTCATGTTTCTTGCGTTTTCAAGGTAGAATTAAGGAATATATGAGGAATCCAGGGTAGGTATTATCTTAAAGAAGTAAGTTGAAGTTTCTATTTATTCGTGTCTTACCAAATTATACTTACTTTTGTTCCTTCTGCTTATGCAGGATATTGAGCTTTCACGAGAAATCAATGAGTCATTTAGGCAGTCTGCTCAGGCACGGCTGAAACTTCCCTCCGGGATCGAGATGAACGTTCATGTTCTTACTACTGGGTACTGTTTCTGACAACTATTGAAATCTTCTGTTTCTTGTTGGATTCGTTTTGAATCCTGCAATTCCCGTTTGTATCGAATGATTAATGGATTTTTTTTGGTGGTAGTGCTAGTTGTCCCCAAATTCTGCATCTCATGTTACTTTTTTATTTTTATGGTGCAGCTATTGGCCTACATACCCGCCCATGGAGGTCAGGCTACCACATGAACTCAATGTATACCAGGATATATTTAAGGAGTTCTACCTGAGTAAGCACAGTGGGCGGCGACTGATGTGGCAAAACTCCTTGGGTCACTGTGTGCTGAAGTCGAATTTCCCGAAAGGAAAGAAGGAGCTTTCTGTTTCTCTTTTCCAGGTGAAGTCATCCGTGATAGCTTGAATATTTGTTGCTGCTTCAAGAATATTGACGGTTTGGGTAATATTTTATTTTGGCGCCCTTTGATATGATTTATTTTACATGCTATATCTGATGGAATTTTCTTTTGGCTCTGTGCAGACTGTGGTGCTTATGCTTTTCAACGACGCCCAGTCCCTAACTTTCCAGGAAATTAAAGATACTTCTGCAATCGAAGATAAAGAGCTCCGAAGAATTCTTCAGTCACTAGCTTGTGGTAAAGTCCGTGTTTTAAACAAGGTACTGAATGAATCCTGACTGAACCTTTTAATCACTTGGCAAGGATCGACTAGTTAGCCGTTTATATGGTAATTTTAAAGTTGACTACTTTGTGCATCTTGGGAATTAGGTGCTTTTATTATCTAGAATCAGAACGTTCGTCCTAGACTGACAGGGGTTGGGTGGTTTGTTTTAATGCATGCAGCAACCTAAGGGCAGAGAAGTGGAAGATGAAGACACATTTGTCTTGAATGAGGACTTTGTTGCACCACTTTTCAGAATAAAGGTACTGCGCTTCTACTATTTATTTCCTGCCTCATGAAGGCTATAAATATGGTTGGAGAAGAGTCTGATCTTCGTATTAATAGCTCGTCTTGTATTACATCAGGTCAATGCTATACAGTTGAAGGAAACTATTGAGGAGAATACTAGTACGACAGAGCGAGTGTTTCAAGATCGTCAATATCAGGTTTGAATATTGTGGATTTGACTTCACTTGTTTTCTCAGTTGCACTTGATGGAATCTATACAGGCATTTCTGTTTATGGTATCTTTTATTACCAACAGGTTAGGAAGACTCTATTGTCTTTTGTTGATCCTTTGGCGATTGTGAGCTATGTTACAGATTGATGCTGCCATTGTCCGGATCATGAAAACTCGCAAGGTGTTGAGCCATACGCTGTTGATAACTGAACTGTTTCAGCAGGTATGTATCCGATTGCTAGGGCTTATTGTTAGGTTACTTTGTGCAGTTTATGGGTTATGCAAAATGAGGTTGCAATTGTTGGATTTTCCTTCATTTTCAGTGAGTCTGACTCATATGTTTCACTTCATCTGCAGCTTAAGTTTCCAATCAAACCTGCGGATTTGAAGAAGAGAATTGAGAGCCTAATTGATCGTGAGTACCTTGAAAGGGACAAAGCCAATCCTCAGATATACAACTACCTGGCTTAGAGACACTCTAGAATTGGTGTGAGGAAATTTTGTTGATTTTGCTGACCATTCTGGAGGCAGAGAGCTAGTAGCCATGCTGAAATTCCTTCCTTCTGTTATTGTAAAGAATTTTTCTAGCACACTATCTTGCCATGTCTGGAAGTGAATACTGTCAACATACATTTGTTGGTGGCTCAACTCGCAGGGCACGGGGTTGTTTATAATATACTAGGAGAGACCAGATTCCGGTTACTTTGTCCTTTAGGGATGTAGTGGTGGAAGTTAATGATTCTACCTGGCACGTTGTAACGATGCTGAACCTCAAAGAATAGAATTCCCTCGTTACATCAAGAGCAGTTCCATTACTTTTTTATGGCCCTTTATGATGCAGTTTTAAACCATTGTGGAGCTTGCCTAGCTTGTTTTATGGTATCGAACAGGTTGCACAAAAGGCTTAAATTAAGGTTTGGGGCTCTTCACAATTCTCACCACCATGTTTTCATGATGCTCTCTATGATTGCAAAATTGTCAGAATCCGTCAAGCTGTGATATGTACACATTTGATTTTGATTGAACAACTTTCATATCTGGAGTTGTTATCACATGTGACTGCATTGCTTGCTGCCTCTTTCGGACTCCCGCCCCACCTTTCGGTGCTCATCGTGTCTCTGTCCGGCCCTGCCCGCGGTGCATTTAGGGTGTCTCGGTGGCTTTGCCTTCCGCTCCTGCCTTTCGTGTGTTTTGGACGCTTCCGCTGCACCCTGCCTCTCTAGCTTGTCTCTCTTCCTCTCCAAGGCCCTCGGGTGTGTATTTTTCAGCCCTCGTTCGTGTGCTTCAGCCTTGGGGCGTTGATCATCACATGTGACTGCATTTCGAAACCTGTATTTCCTCGAAGGCTCTCATTGAAAGGGTTTAGTGTACTATCATAGAAAATGTAGCACATGCTTGTTGTTTAACCCTTCAATGTCAACAAGGACATTTGGTGTCCAATGAATGACATGGAATTTTTCTAGTACTAGGATAGAAGTTCAACTACTCATTTTCGGAATTTTGTTGTAAATAGGGAAGGTCTTTAGTTTGACTTTCAATGAGTGCTTTTGCAGTTTTTGAAGCAAAAATTTCACATGGTAATAGAAAGGAATGATTTCTAAGATCACCCCTTTGTCCTTTAAGAGTTAAGTTAGGTTCTTTGTTTCTTTGGTTTTTCATGTTATGGTGAGATCTCCAGGACCATGCATCCTCTAATCAAATTCTTTCATGAGCTCTCCATGAAGATAGGTTCACAAACTTTGCTTCATGAAGTTTAGACCTACAGTGTGAAAATTATTGAATTTTAATGCTTTTATGAATTAAAAAATTAGAAAATTACTTCTACTTTGGCAATTAATGTAGTGACAACAAAGGGTACATTAGTGAAACTTGAAGTTCAATAACTTTTACATCATAGATTCAAAAGCTACAAAATAGAACCCGTATATCCTTCCTTGTAGAGATCTTTCTAATGTCACCTAGAATTTGACCCATTGACGCAAGGTCTAAAAGATACACAATTTAGCAAAAATTTAAGATCCAAAAATAAAGAAAAAAAATCCATACCTTTCACACCATTCATCCAAGTGCTATGAAACAAAGTCTGTGCACTCCTATTCAAATAGAGCTTTCCTATAGGTTCAAGAATATGACCAAGGGACACATGATTCCAAAGATTTTACCATAACAAACAAACAAAATAAAATAAAAAGCCTCATTTAACCTCTAAAGGACCAAACTGTACTTTTTGACAATATAGCGATTTTGAGCAGCTCATTACAAATGGAATTTTTATTTTTTTCCTTTGAAATTTTCACACATGTGCCTGAGGAGTAGCTTAAAGGCCCCCAAAATTTTGTAACTTTTGACTACATGGTTCAAAAGTTATTGTATGATATGTAATTTTCAATATTTGATAGGCAGCCTAAAAATTTCTTAAAAAATCACTTTTTTCAAAAGTAAAAATTTGAAATTGATTTTCTAGATTTATATATATATATATATGGAAACCTTTAAATCCCTCCATTTTGATTTAGAAGATGAAAGTTATGAGGTATTCTAGTTTGTGGATAGTTATGAATTCCTTATTCAAAAAAACTTTAGAGTCTTTTATTTAACTCACTTTTTATTATATTTTAGAAAAAATAAAAACATATGATGTAGATCCTTTATTACTACGTTAACACATTTGGGATTGGGTTTTTTTAATTTTATAATTAAATTCTTAACAATTTAGTGTTTTAAATCATTTTATATTTCTTTCTATTTATTATTTTTTTCCTATATATTATGCAATTCCAAATGATCTAAGTTTTCTCTAGCATATAGCCAATTTGCCTTTTAGAAATAAATTCAAAGAGTAACCACCATTTTGGACATTTTTTCATACAAATGTGACCTTGTGAAGTCCAACTACCCAGTTTTTGCAGACCAAAAACAAAAATTTAGTCACTTCAAATATTAATATCTTGCAATCTACACAGTGGAAAATTCTGAATTTTTTTTCACATCTTCTCAAAATAGTGAGATCCTACAGCTACATATGTCTAAAAATGTTTTTCATCTAAAATTTGGTGCTTGTATCAAAAATGGCAATTTGGGAGTGTTTTTGGTGAAAACATAGTCTTTGATCTTTAGGAATTAAGGTATAAACTAGTGTGCCCTATGCCATTGCCACAATCAAAATAAAGGTAAAAATCATTTTTTCATTTATCATAACTTTGTAATTCAATAACTGTCACATTATAGTGTGAGAGGTTGTGTTCTTGATACAAACAAGAACCTTTATGCACAAAGGTGTGGAAAGGCTTTGTTTTGTGCCATTTTGACATGTAATGTAAAAGTTATGGTTATTTCAAAATAATAGATCTTTTCATTCAATTTTTTATTAAAAAAAAATTCATAACTTTCACACTAAAGGTCCAAATGCCGTGAAATTGGCATGAATAGAAAGCTCTGTACACTAAAGAAAGGAAGGATTTTGTTTTGTAGCATATGAACATGTGATGCAAAAGTTATGAAATTTCCAAAATAAAATATAATTTACTTCAATTTTTTTATTCATAAAAACTTTGGAATTCGTTAAATTTCACATTGTAAGTCCAAACAACACAAAACAAAGTTTGTGCATCCTTTTGCATAAAGAACATCTGGGTGGTACTAATAATGCTACAAACACCATCTGATTTGTTAAATCTCAACTTATCAAATAAAACAAAACAACCTATTTTAAAGATATGAATGGACTATTGTGTCTTGTACCATTTTGCCATTGCCAAAATAAAAGTAAGAATAATTTCTAATTTTTTAATTCATAAAAGCTTCAAAATTCAATAACTTTCATAGTATAGGTCCAAACACTAAAAAGCAAACCCATGTACCCTTCTTTGTAGAGAGTTTTCCAATGGTATGAAGAACATGATTAGAGGATGCATGATTCTAACAATTTCACTGTAACAAAGAAAAAAAGAGTCTATCTTAAAGTATAGATGATATATGGTTATCTTGTACATATTTTAATTTCAAGATTTGACCATAATCTGTAGAAGATACCAAACTAGGCATATACACTGCACCTTTATTATTTAAAGCATTGTAATGTAGTCACAATTGTATTGTATGTAGAAGTTCTTCAAGGTAATTGTGACTCGTCACAAAGTGTTGTTAGATGATAATTTTATTATAACATTTATATATAACATCTTTTGGTATATTACAATGTAGCAATGAAAGTATAGCATACAAAGCATAAAATCTTCTACATGACTTTTATTTTGAAGTCCCTATTCAAGGAGAAAATAATAGTGAAATTAATTTTGAATCATTATAAGAAAAACCTTCAGTGACATGAATAAAGGTTGTTAAGCTAAATCTTTGCAAATGTAATCCAAATTTAGATATTTGAAAGGTCCTAGCAAAACTTTGATAGGCTCAAAACTTAACAAAATTGAAGGTGTAAGCTTTCAATCTTATAGTGACCCCTAATGGCTTTGAATTCTAAATCTATAGAATATTGATCTAATTGAACTCTAATAAAATTCCCTAAAATCTAGAGAATAATATAATATAAGGATATTTCAAGTTGTATTCATTCAAAATAGTGTGATTTTGGTAATTAAATTAGAGTTATATATACTTGCATCAAGTTATTAAGACAAATCAACGTTTCTAAAGTTGATCTCATCATAGTTGGGAGAATCTAAAATTTATAAGCTTCAACCATGGAGATGGGATAGATGACTTGCTTAGGTAGAGATAGAAATCAATGAACTTTCATTGTGCAATGGGGTAAAATATTCTTACAAACTACTTAAATTGTGCGATTCAAAGAATTTTGCATAATATAGAATATTAAAATTCAATTGCATAGAAATGTAGGAAACATCTATGTACCCACATCTTTCATCAATTAAGTATTTGTAGAAGATACCTAGCATATCAAATGCAAAGATTTTTTTCTTGAATTTCATTGGATGCTCCATTTCTTGAGATAATTCCCTCAATGATAGTCTTCGTTCTACACTAGAACTTCTATCAAAAGTGACCTCTAAAGTAACAAACCTCTCTAAAGTAAGTCAATTGGTCCTAGTCTTGGTTGCATACAAATGTCATGAATGGCAATGACCTTTCCTAATGTAATAAACCTCTCTAACGTAATATTGTCAATTGGTCCTAGTCTTGGCCGCATACAAATGTTATAAATGGCAATGATTCTCCCTAATGTAATAAACCCCTCCAATGTAATATGTCAGACCAACCAAATAATTATTAGTGGTTTTATTGTATCTCTTTCATCACCTTTATTATATAACTTAATCTTAACCCTAGATTGCCCAAGAGGACAAAAGTGTCCTCACATAGTTTTAAGTCCAATTGGAAGTGCTGTAACTTTTGCATCTAATGTCCAAATTCAATAAAACTTATAAAAAAAAGTTGCACTTTGTCTTCTAGTTTGTGTGGTAAAATTTTCAGATCAATCCAAGATGAATCAAGTTTTTTGAAGCCAATTGAAGTTCACAAGTTCAATTTGAGTTCACCAAACTACATTTGACAGTTGCAACTTTGAGGGCTTGTATCATCTTCGTCAAATGTTTGTTTTCAATAAAATTTGTTAGGTTATGTTTCCCTTTTGTCTAGTTATTGTGGTAAAATTTTCATGTAAATCCAAGATTTTTTGAATGTTTGGAAGCAATTTGAAGTTCAAAATTCAGACATTTTTAGATCACAATGAACTTCGGCAGCTTGTTTCTTCTCTATACAGTGTCCATTTCCAATGATTTTATTTGATAAAGTTGTGCATACTAGTCTAGTTTTTGTAGCTAAAATTTCACATCAATACAAGAAGTTATGAGTGACTGAAGAGCATTTTAGTAAAAAGAGGTTTAGGCTCATATGTGTTTTTGGTAACTTTTCTTGCTATTTTTTGACATTTCAAAGCCCTTTTGCAAACACATTGAGTCAATTGACATTGATATTTTTTTCACCAATGTGTTTGTATGTTGGTTTTGAATTACTTCATAGTTTCAAATTTTTTCATTTGAGTGGTTTAGAAATCGAATTTCACCTCCAAATATGTTGCTAGGAAAATTTCAGCATCTTTTTTTAACATTAGAACATTATAATCTTGCAATCCATGCTGTCAAATGACCCCAAATTTGACTTATGTTATCTAGAATATATTCACTACAATACTGTACGGTTGAGATTTCTATAATGTAGTGACATTTAGATTTATAGCACTTCAAAAGCAATGATGTTTTTGAACCCAAAACAACCTTAGGCCTTCTAGGGTTAATCCCTAAAGTTCCATGACTTTGTTTCCCTGAAACTACTCAAAAACTGCCATTTTCAGTACAAGTACCAAATTTTTGGAAAAAAACTTTTTTTGAAACATATAACCATTAGATCTTGTAGAACACTGATTTGAAAAGATGTAGAAAAATTTTCAGAACTTTACATAGTGTGGATTGCAAGATTTTAGCATTTGAATTGACAAAAATCCTTTTTTTAACTTTGCAAAAAACTAGGTAGCTACACTTTACAAGCTCACTTTTCTATGAAAAAATGTTCAAAATGGTGTTGCTTCTTTGGATTTGTTTTTCTAAACAAGTTTTTTACATGCTTGAAAATTTTCAAGTCATTTGGAATTGTACAACATATAGAACATATGGAAAAAAATAGTAAGTAGAAAAAAACAGAGAATGATTCAAAATACTAAATTTGTTAAGAATTTAATTATGGAATTAAAAAAATGTCAATCCCAATGGTTGCAATGTGCTTGTAAACAATGTACATTCTATGATTTTATTTTTTTCAAAAAATATTGAAAATTGAGTGAAATAAACAACTCCAAAGTTTATTTTAGAGTACAAAATCCATAACTGCTTGCAAACTAAAATTCCTCACAATTTTTGACTCATTGATTGAAATGGAATGATTCAAAGCTTTCCACACATATATAAGTATAGAAAATCAATTTCAAATTTTTATTTTTGAAAAAAGTGAATTTTTTGAGATGTGCCCGGACTGCCCAAGTTGAGAAACAAACAACATATTGGGCCATAACTTTTGACTCCTATTTTTAAATGTCATGAAATTTGTTGCATGTGAAAGATATTCCTTATTCATACCTTCTATTAAAATTTCAGCTTAAAATATGAAAATTTCTGGTCACAATGACTTCCCCAAAAATTCTATACAACCAAAAAATGTAGTTCAATCCTTTAGGGGTTAAAGAAGGGAACTTTGAGTAAATTTCTAAAGATTTTCAGTGTTTTTAGGCCCTAAACTGCTTCAAAGTACTAAAACCCAAAGGAAGGCTAAAATCTTCATCTATATTTATTCATTAACAAATTCAACTATAGGATCCTATAGTTAACTTGTTAGAGTACACCTTCCTAAAGTTTTAAAATAAGAAACCTTACCAATGGCAAGATCGTGTCACTTGAATTTCAAAAATAAGTATTTTCAACTCTTCCCAAATGGTGAGATTTCATCTTTCAACATATTTTCACAAAAATGTGCGGATCCTAGTTATTCTTCATAATATGTTGAAGAAATAAGTTGGAAATAGCTATAAAAAATTTATAGTAAATGATTAAGAATTTAATTATGGAATTGAAAAATTCCAATGCCAGTGGTTGTAATGTTGTAATAAACAATCTACACCCACTATTTTTATTTTATTTTATAAATATTGAAAATCAAATTAAATAAAGGAATTCAGAGTTTATTTTAGAGTAGAAATTCCATAATCAATTGCTTGCAAATTAAAATCCTTATAACTTTCATCTCATTAATCAAAATGGAATAATTCAAAGCTTTCGACTTATATATAAATCTAGAAAAAATATTTCAAATTTTTATTTCTTGAAAATGTGATTTTTTAAGAGTTTATTTGAGTTGCAAAGTTTGCCCATTGAGCAATGAAAACTACATATTATGCAATAAATTTTTAACCATGTTATCAAAGTTATGAAAATTGTTGTGCCTAAAAGCTACTTCTTGGACACATGTATGAAAATTTCATTCATAATGAGTTGCCCCAAATTGCTATGTTGCCAAAAAAAACATTATTTGAATCTTTAGGGGATAATGGATATCACTGATTTTTTTCTTGACAAAATTTCTTCAAAAGGCAAAATTTTAAGAAATTTTCTTTCCAAACTTAATTTTTGGCCCCAGAATTGAACTCTGTTGCCAAACAACGAGTAGAAGTATCATCAATAATATAGATGAAATTATGAAAATTGAATGAATAAGCAGCAACAAATATGTGGATGAAAAATGATTCCTATCCAAAAATGACTACACAATGGCTATTTTTGTTGCCACTAGGAATTTTAAAATACTTAGAAACATTGTGCCAAAAACTGTTTAGAACAACACTGGCGGGCACCGACTTCCGTTCCCTTAAGACTATGTGATATTAGAGAAGGTGACATAAAAGAGGTCAGATATATTGAGCAAAGGTTCAGGGTTTAAGGTGCACTCTTCGAGTTCATTCACAGCAAAATCAAATTCATCGTTCCATCGCAGTGAAATTCCATCAAATTCTGTTTGTAGTGATTGTCGTGATCAGGTAAGGTTTTCCTTTCCGTGAAAAATTTGCTCTGCACGGTCCATTTTCTAATTTTTCTCTGTAGGCGTCAATGCCACATCGTTTCCACGCTCAATTTCGCATTGCTTCTGGTTAATAACACGATTGTGTTACATATTCTTGAGTCATTGTTGCTTGGTTTTTTCGCGTTATACTCGTGCAGTGAATTTGTGGGTGTGGGATCTGTGAATGTGGGCATAGCGAATTCCAGTGGCCGCGGTGTCCACAGTATTAGGGTTTATTGAGTTTATTAAGCTGAGGGCTTGAATGGTCTTGTAGAGTATTTAATTCTTCTTTTGCAAGTTTCTACATCGTTTGCTGTGTCCAAGTTTTTCTTTCGTTCTACAAGGTTTGATAGATTTTACTAAGAGAAACTCCACCTAATTGAATCGTTGTGCAGATTTATGACTTGAATACTTAGTTTCGTGGCAAAGGATAGACCAGAAGCAAAGCTTGATGGCAGATGCAGCGTTGAGGACGAGAGCTCTGTCATTATACCGCTCACTCATGAGATCATGTCGCACATGGCCAGGACCATCTAATGAAAAACAGTATATTTATGTGAGTGCTTCCCTTTCCTGTTGTATTCTCTGTAAGGGTTTTGTCAATTTTCATTTGTAGCATACTATTGCGTCATTTCAAGCATTTTATCCCATATGTGTGATTTTGGGGGAAGATCACTGTTCAGCAGTGAAGAGATTACTTCAGATTCAAGAGTCAAATTTTTTATCAAATGTTTGCCATCGTGTGTGAAATTCTTAAGCCACCATTTAAAGTGGTAGGTTGTAGACCACTGCAAGGGACTGTAGCCATCCCAATTTCCATACAAAGATCTGCAACCAGTCAAGTCATGCTTACACTACTTGCTAATCGAAGCGCAACTGAGTCAATGAATAGATTAGTTGGTAACAGGCGATCAAGCCTCTCACGGTTTTAGCATCCTCTGCCTTATTTGCCGACATGGAAGGTGTTTTGAACTGCAGGAAGAGGCTTTCGTTCTTTTCAGAAAAGACCAGCATCTCACTGACCCTGAAGAGATTGCCAAGAAGGTGTGCGTAGGTCAAAGGCCTCCTTTTCTAACTATTGCTCCTCCTTGTTGCTAGATCCTTGAATGTCGCTTTCTTGCTCAATCATGAGAGCATTCGACCAGTCACTGTGCACGTCATTTGATATTTTTTGCTGTTTTTTTTTTTTTTGCAGATAGACGAAGGGGAGAAGAGATATCAGATTGCGTGGCATTACAAGATTCCGTATCCACGCGTTCCCAATTATCCTCTGGGAGCCTTTCAAGAGAAGCCTGAAACCGTATATCAGGTGTGCAACAATTTCCTCTGTAGAAGAAAATCTATCTGTTTCAGATAACGTGAAACCGGTTTTTCAGTAAGAAAATTAAACTGTTTTGAAACTTTAGAGAATATCGTAAGGAGAATGTACTTTCATAATTCATGGGAAGGTTTCTTTATGGTCATACGTAAATGAAATAATGTGAAAAACTTCCGTCGAGTAATTTTATGCGTGGTTTATGCAATTTGCAGATTCCGTCTCAAGAGATGGGCAGTTTGGATGATGATTTAGACGACCTTCCGGGACTTCGCAAATCAAGAAGAACATTCCAAGCCTTGTAATAAGTATTGGGTTAGTCTATAATGGCTGCACTACCTTACTTGTTACAAAAACTCTGGCTAATCTATTCTTGGCTGAATTTGACATCGGTTTTGAAACACCAGTCTTGATTGAATTTGACATCGGTTATGAGTGTTTCAAAATCTCCAAGTTTGGTTTCTCAAAAGGATGACAGAGATACTCACCACTTCCTTTAGACATTTGAGATGCTCAAGTTATTTTGAGCATATCTTGTGACTGATTCGGTTCTCTTTGCGTAATATTTTCAAATTTTCACAGGATTTCTTCTGTTTTTACTGGAGATTAAGACCTGCAAAATAGATGGGGATGCATCTTCAATTTTTGTTTTTGTTTTAATCAAGTAGACGTGTCCTGTTGATCACAGGATTATAAGTTAGTCAGAAATATGCCAATTCTGCCCTTCACTCACGGTACGTTCATATTTAACCCTGGAGCGCTCCGACGTCCATTTTTTGGACGATGTACAGTTTCTGTCTCGTTCCTGCTTGGATGACTTTCATCCTATTTTTTGGTGATACTTTATTAAGTTCTTGTCTTATCTAATAGTTGGATTTGGTGTTACTAGAATACAAATTTTTTTAAAATTACAAATGCACAAGTGTGTCAAGTGGTCAAATTGCATTGACTCTAGTTCAAAACTAGATTAGCAAAAATGAGGTCCTAGATGTAAAGAACACAAAAATTTCAAAAAGTCACCATGTCAAGAGAACCTCATTTTGAATCCATTCCAATAAGTTTTGTTCACAAAATGATAATATTTTGCTTGTAATCAAATTTTGAAATTTTCCTTTCCAAATTTATAGAAAAATATTGGTGATAGTATTGGTGAATCTAACCATATAGATGCAATCTAAAATTCAAAATCTACAACTTTCCTTTATATATCACTTCTAAAATATTCTTCCAAGTAGCCCCTTATAATGATTTTCTCCAAATTGTCAATTTTGGAGAAGAGTCTAAACATTCTAGGGTTGATCTAATCCCATGACAAACATTCTCTTTGGGGAGTAGCATGAGCCTAAATTGCACCATTTCACAATAAATGTGGCTACTTTTAGTGTTCAAAGTGTAGTCAATTATTGCTCAAAAAATATTTGGAATAATTTTCTACAAAGTTTGGGATGAAATGACCAATTTTGGATGAAAAAGTGTATGAAAATATCTATAGAATGATGTTTCCAATGCATTGGAAATGATTATAATAGGGCATCCTAACCTTCAAGTGTCCTTGATAAAAAAATGCCTACTTTTGAAAGTTTAGGATATGAACTGATTAGAAAGCTTCAAAGAAAATAGTAAATTATATCAAATTTTTTAATTTTCAAAAAATCACTTTGCAAAATTCTAAAAACATTTTTTTTGGAAAATTTGTTGTCTACTATTTCCTCTTCAATTTCTTTTTCTTGGTCTATTTTTCTATTTCTTTGAAGCTTCTTAAATGATTAATTTTACTTGCTATAGCAATGTAAGTAAAGAATATAGACACTTAAGAGTAAACTTATGACATGATATCTACAATAATCTGAGATTTACATTTTGAGATGATCAAATCATCAATATTTAAGATAGTTGTTCTAAGAATTGTCCAAGTAAGTCATTTGAGCTTGATTTTTCATTATTAAATTGTCTAAATTTTCATTTGATCTTTTGGAGAAACAAAAAGGATTTCAAATTTTGTTTCCATGCATTTTGGGACAATGTATGATTAAACAATAAAATTTCAAAATACTAAGAATAGGTATGTTCAAAATTGACTTCAATCTCTCATAATCATTGGATTTACAATTTAGGAGAGAATAAGATAAAACCATTTTACAAACATTTTAGTCACAATATGGTACTATCAAAATCAACCCTTAAAAGTTTGGAATGCCATATTTAGAATGCGGAAAATAGTACTTTGCAATACAATGTTTTGTCCAAATAACTTCTCATCATCCAATCTAATGCTAAAATTTTCAAAATACAACCTTTTTCAATATGACCAATTTAATGAAATTGAGTTGAATATTTTATTGTTTAAAGGATAAGAGTGAAATTTTCTTAAAAATTTAAAGAAAGGCATTGGGGCATTAACCTTGGAGCGCTCCAACGTCCATTTTTTGGACAATGAATAGATTGAAGTTCTTGTTTATGTTTCATTTTTGTTTGGATGAAAGTCATCCTAATTTTTGGTGATATTCTATTAAGTTCTTGTCTTATCTAATGGTTGGATTTGGTGTTACTAGAATACTATTTTTTTTAAAATTACAAATGTGGAAGTATGTCAAGTGGTCAAATTGCATTGACTCTAGTTCAAAACTAGAATAGCAAAAATGAGGTCCTAGATGTAATGAACACAAATATTTCAAAAAATCACCATATCAAGATAACCTCATTTCAAATCTGTTCCAACAAGTTTTACTCAAAAAATGATAATAGTTTGCTTGTCATTGAATTTAGAAGGAATTTTGAAATTCCCGTTTTCAAATTTATAGAAAAATATTGGTGATAGCACTAGTGAATCTAACTATATGGAAAGAATCTACAATTCAAAATCTACAACTTTCATTTGTACATCAATTCCAAAATATTCTTCCAAATAACACTTTGTAACAGTTTTTCCCGAATCATCAAATTTGGAAATGGATTCAAATTTAGGGGTTAAAGGGTTAAGTTCACAGGCTTGAGCTACGCTGCATACCAGCCACGTAGAACTCACCACTGCTCCGAACAAGAACCAATAGTAAGTTACGACTTCCACTTGGCACTGCAGCAACTCCGCCACTTGTCAACTACTGTTCAACCTACTCTCACCAACGGCCACAGATCCTCCCAAATCGAATCCAACGGCCACAGGCCATCTCGCACCTCCATACAATTTCTGCAGTCTTCCCAGCATTCAATATAAACGAGCTCCCTCTCACGAACATTCTCACAGCAACCCTAGCTTGACCAATTGCTTGAGTCGTAAATCGTATGAAATTCTTCTACACTACACTTGCCTAGAATTTTGGGAGCACCAAATCGTGTGACTCTAGATTGCCTTCGAATATTTTGAATCTAATTTTCTAGTTGTGTACAAGGGTTTCTACAATCTGTGCAATATTTGTTAGGGTTTGAGCGAGTATTGTTGCGCAAGCGTGGCTAGAATCTGAGCGATTTTTGCTAGAATTTGAGCAAGTATTGTTGCAGCGAGTGAGAGCAATGGCGGAGCAGAAGTTTGACACCACGAAGATGTCGAGCGAGGAGGTGAAGAAGCTAGGGTTGGACGGAGCGCGGAAGTCTCCGGGATCGAATGGAGGGCCCGGGTCGACGTTGCACCAGCAAGGAGGGCAGGGGTTGAACAAGGCGGGGCGGTTCCCGTTCGCCATGGCTGGTGTGGCAGTGGTCGTTGGGATCGCCACTTTCGCATACTACAGGTCGCAACAGGTTTCCAACGGGAAGAGTAGCCAGGCGTTGGAGTCGAATCATCCTGCGACTGCTAAGGCTCCCTCTGAGCGTTAGTTTGAAACCTTGAAATTCAGGTAGAGGACATTCTTTGAGCATTTTCACCAATGCGTAGGAGTGTGCAATTATTCGGAGATCACTCTGGGGAGGGATTTGGAGAGATCACTTTGTGTATAAGAGCCAAATCTGTTCAGATCGATTTTCTTTTTATCACTGTGTGATTTTCTGTTGCAAATTCGAAGTGTGATGTTGTAGAGCAACGTTACACAGTACTATTTTCATTCAAAGATCACTTGGCATAGACATTTACGCAATGTATGTGTACAACTCTTTGCCAATTTGAGGCTAAGTAAGTGTAAGTATAGATGAGTTACTGTTCGTGGCAAAGATCAATTTCCTAATGGGTTTATAATCTTCAACCTTAGACTCAGTTATAGATCTGATGAATCTTGGTTCCTTCAGTTTTGAAGTAATCTAGAATCTGGAAAACGAAAGGACTTCTGATGTTTTTCTGATGGCCATGGTTGTGCATTTAGCAAATGCAATTCACTGTTCACGGTTTCATATTTGGTTAAATATTGCCTAGATTTAACCTAAAATGGGGGTATTCTCATACACAAATTTTTTTTGTATGTTTTCTTGTTCTAAAAAATCATTGGTAATTACCAAGCTTGTGAACAATTACTTCTACATTTGGCATGAGGTTAGGTAAAGTAAAAAACAATGTGTTTTCAAAAGTATACTCTAGATGAATAAAAAGATGCTTGTTGCTTGATCATCATGAAATTAGGGCATAATTCTATAGTATTGATTTTTTCTAATTTTTGCATAACATATTTGAATGTTATTCTTTACCATCCAACTTTAATTGTTAGTAACTTTAGTTGTCATTTCTCATTAATTGATTAAAAAATGAGCATTTTTTAATTTAATAAGGATTGTTTAATAAATTAATCATTGTCTTTAAATATTATTTTCTATTGATCTTGTGTTTTTATGCTAGATGCTTTGAATTCATCTTATTAAATAATTCTAAAAGTTTATGGTACCATTTCAAAGAAGATATTCAAGCTTCTTTGATGATATAGTAGAACCATGCATTGTTGACCACTTTAGGAATTCTACATGTGTTTTGGAGTTGTATAAGGCAATGGAAATTTCCATGGTTTGATTAGTTCCAATTTTGAAAAGGAGAAAAAATACATTCTATACTTTGGTTGGAAATTTGTTCTAACTTTTGTTGCAACTATTTTCAACCTTATAGGTTGGAAATGGATCTATGGTTGATAATGATGGTTCTATCTTACTTTTTATAATTCAAAGTGACCTAAATATTAGTATTGAAGGGGAATTTTTTCTTCAAACATATACTAAGGGATGTAGAGTCGGAGTGTGGAAACTATTATGGACCATTTGGTAATATAGAATGAAAGTTCACTACACTAAAATTGGTAAATAGTATTAGGTGAGAATTAGTGTTGTTCTCTATTTTTTATCCAACATTATTTTTCAACTTATGTGTAAATAGTTTTGGGACATTTAACTCCTGTTGTCAAACTCTTATACATCCCTGGAGAACTCTATTTTTTGCTATCCTTCCCTAGAAATCTCAGTTTTTGCTTCCTATCGTCAAACTCTAGCCCTTCCTTAGGAAACTTTGTTTTTGCCTCCCTTCTTTAGAGAACTCTCTTTTGGCTTGTTTCCTTGTCTCACTTTTTCCTTATTCGTTGACCACCTTGAAGAAATTGAGAGAGGAGGTAGAGAGCTCTCCGGTCCATCACTCCTTTTTCAACTTAGAGGGGTATACTCTGTAGTTTACCACCTTGAATTCAAATGCTCCCAGTTCTCACCTCAATCCTAAATCTAAATTACTATCTTTTTCTTGGGGTATAAAATTGAACATTAGATGACACCATTGGATTTGTCTTTCTTTCCTCTATTTCCTCTAAAAAAATTTGTTTTTTTGGTCGCTATTTTTTTTACAACCGCATCTTTACGTTTTTATAACTGACCATGACTCACCTCCCACTTGCTACTATTCTTCCCAATGTCTGTCTACACTATCTACAATAAGTTTCGAGCTTTGCTACTTGTCGATTTGTCGCTTCTTGGAATATTTCCGTGGCTAACACCTTACCAAACTCATAAAAGTCAATTGTTGATGGCAACAATGCCACCAATTCTATGAAGATGTTGCAAGCTACATCACTCCATTTACTTATAGCCAAAGCCAATTGAGCAAAAAGAGGCACCATTTTCTAAAAGCCAAATTAGGTTGAGGCAAAAAAAAAAAGCAAATGGGTGCAATATTTGTACCTTATATTACTTGAAGAATTCAACCACTTCTACAAAATCAAGTGTCAAATTCTTTTTTCACCTACTTCGTGAATTGATCTTTTCCATTCTTGTAGCTCCTAAGTCCATTTTCATAGCCCATTCTCTTGATTTCAAAGACAATATTTTATTGGTCAATAAAATCACAATGAATTGGATCCATCAGTTTATGGATAACTACAATATAGTCCTATTTTAACGTGGTCGTTTGACATGTAGCCCTAAAAAAGAGCTTTAAATTGAAATGCAAACTGCCTATCATTTGGAGGTCTAGCAAAGGAGATTTTCATCCAAGGAATTTGATGAAAATCTCATGGAAAACTTGAAGGAAATGCATTTCATTGCCAATCTTGACAATGGTCGAACTTTAGGGTTTCGAGAAGATACAACTATCAAATACGTTGAAGTTGTCTCGGGTGGGGAATCCGTGACCATGGTGGTTCGCATTTCAGGCAACTATTATGCAGAATAGAAGCTTCTATATTCATTTTCTCAAATGAACTATCCTACACGGGATTTAATTGATAATATTCTTAGGGTTTCTTATAGAATGGGCCCTAAAGGTTGGATGGACTAAGCCATCTTCCCCAAATACTTTCTAGAACCTCGTGTATATCAAACCAATCTTTATTAACACATGAAGATCATATGGCTTGATAATTGTAGTGGCAATACTATGATCCCTAGATTGACTATTGTCCTAGCTGCCAAAAACACAGTTTTCAAATTTCTACCTTAATATTCTACTCACCTTTGCCAACCAACAAATATATTCCTCATTTCAAAAATCAAAGATGCATAGACAAGAATCACAAGATGTTGGAAAGCCAAGAAAATTGAGTTGATACAATAAAATACTTGGCAAAATGCACCCCAAGCAGATGAACAATTGTCAAGAAAGTTGACAAATGCTAGGAAACGTTTCTTTCTAAAATTGGTTGCTAATAGTGTAGAAGATGTTAATCAAGAGGTAGATTGTGACAACATGTCCTATACTAGAAAAGCAATGATTTGTTGTGGCTTGACATTAAAACTTGATGGATCTTAAAGTGTAGAATAATTGTTTCCACAAGAGATAATTGCTAAACATTTGTAATACTTCCAAGGGCAAGAACTACCCAATTTCAATAGTGCAATTTTCAAATCCTTTTTGACATTTTACTATTTTTTTCCTCAAATTTTTGGCCTATAGCCAAGATTATTATATTGTGTTTTTGGTTGTTGCTATATTTAGCAACTTATACATACACTATAACTTTTTTTAGCATTTTAGCACTTTATTGCTTATTTCAACATTTCATTGTTTATTTCAACATTTCATTGTATATTTCAACATTTCATTGTTTATTTCCGCATTTCATTGTCTATTTCAACATTTCATACATCACTTTTTCCCCACCATTCCAACTTCTATATTTTGTTCCCATTTAATACTAAATGCATTCTTGTAAAAATGTTGAAATGACCAAATTTTACTATAGAGCTAAAATAGTGTTAGAATGAGTAAATAATGTTCTAACACTAACCTTGTAAATTGCAATTAGTATTATTGTTGACAATTAGTGTAGCCAACACTATTTACCAATTTTAGTGTAGTGATGGAATAAAACAAACACTTCATTCAAGAATATTTTGCCCCTCTTTCTAAAGATGACATTAAATAAAAAATTAATTTGATGTTGAAGGGATATTATAACTATCGTAGTTGACTATGGTAGTCAACTTATGTAATATCATATCCATTATTTTATAATGAATTCAAGGTATAGGTATATGTGTAAATTCTAGATTCAACTTTTTGTAATCTCATTATCACTCCATTATGTTTCAAGAGGTTGGATACAAATAGAGCTAATGAATTTAACCCCTAAAGGACCAAGCTACAATTTTTGGCAACATAGCAAATTTGGGCAATTCACTACAAATGGAGTTTTTATTTTTTTGTATTGAAATTTTCACAAAACGTGTGCCCAAGGAGTAGCTTCAAGGCCTCATAATTTTTGTAACTTTTGACTACATGGTCAAAAAGTTATTGCATGATATGTGATTTTCATTGCTCAACGAGCAAACCGAGTAGCTCAAAAAACTTCTTTAAAAATTATTTCAAAAAAAAGAAAAATTTGAATTTGGTTCTTTAGGTTTATATAAGAGTGGGAAGCTTTGAATCATTCCATTTTGATTAATGAGATGAAAGTTATGAGGAGTTTTAGTTTGCAGGTAGGTATGGTTTTCAAAGACTCCATACCTATCAACAAACTAAAATTCCTCATAACTTTCATCTCATTAATCAAAATGGAAGGATTCAAAGCTTCCCACTCTTATATAATTCTAAAGAACCAAATTCAAATTTTTCATTTTAAAAAAATGATTTTTAAAGAAGTTTTTTGAGGTGCTTGGTCTCCCTGTTGAACAATGAAAATCACACATCATGCAATAACTTTTTGACTATGTAGTTAGGAGTTACGAAAATTATTAGGCCTTAAAGCTACTCCCTAGGGCATAGGGTTGACAAATCAGTACGTCCGCCCCAAAATAGTGTCCGTAACCCGGACACCAACAGACACAGCGTCCCTCCCGCCATCGGAAGGCGGACGGGGCGGACAGGTGGACCGCGAATGTCAGTGGACGCTACGGACACAGCGTCCGCGTTCGGACGTCCGACCGTCCTGTCAACCCTACTAGGGCACATGTTTTGTGAAAAATTTAGAATAAAAAAATGAAAAATCCATTTGTAGTGAATTGCCCAAATTTGCTAAGTTGCCAAAAAATGCAGCTTGGTCCTTCAAGGGTTAATAAGTACAAATAGAGTTTCTAAATCATCTTTTTGATTAATTTGAGTAGTTTATTTTAAAAGATGGATGTCATAAATTACAACTTAAACTTAAAATGGTGATTAAACTTATCTTTTTGTCACAAACATACTGAAAAGAGGCAAATCAACTTGGCTTTCCAATTAACCACACTTTCTCAGGTTTTATAATATCTAGGGTTGTTAATCTTTGTTTTAAGAACCGTCCCTCCAATGCCATTGATCTTCAAAAAAAACTTAGGATATAATGGAATGTAAGATACAGGTACAAATTATGAATAATATATTGGTATGGATACATAGTAATTAACTAAAGATACTATAGTAGTATGGATATGAATATAGATACAAACTACGAATATTGTATTTATATGGATACAAACTATGAATACAAATTGGATGTGGATACAAAATTGAATACAAATATGGATATGGCATTCATTTCATATCCCATGTCAAATGCCACACAAAATGCCACACTAAAATTACAAATACAATTGGAATGGAGGTGGGATAATGAAATGAATTCAATTTAAATCAATTTTTTTGAAGAAGTGGGGTGGATTTAGGGTTAAATTGAATATAAAAAATTGAACACATTATGACACTTTATCACAATGTGCTCAAAAGAGGTAATAACTACTTTACAATTTGAACTATGTTTAAACTATGTCAACATCTTAAAAAGTTCATTATCAAAGCTTAGGATTATTTCCAATTAGTTCATATTTAAATCAAATTAATTTGTTTTATTTTTTACTTTTAAAATCTATAAAGGTGAATACTACTTTTATAATTAACTCCTAAAATTCAAAGTTCCTTGTTTGAAGAAATTTAAAGGTTTAGACAAGTTTCTACGATCTCAATTTTGGTGTGATTTTTTGTATTTTTTTAATATTAAAAAAAACATCAACTTTTTGGAAATGAAATTTTTGTTTCAACAAATGCTTAGAAACAAAAGTTATGCCACCCTAAGCATATGAAGGAATTCATTGGGCAACCAAAAAAAACCCAAAAAATTTGAAATAAAAAATCTGAAAATTAGTTTCTTTTAGATTATGATTTTTGTCTATATGGAAAACTTTGATTCATTACATTTGGAATTGTAATGTGTAACTTATGGAGCTTCTTGTTTTGTAAAAAATGTGAACAATTTCTTAGAAAAAAAAATTGGATTCATTTTAACTCAAGTTTCACAATTTTCATTTACTTTATTAGTTAAAAACTTTTAATTAGATGCAAATTATGAGTATTTTTCAAAGGCCCTAAAATTTAGATAAAAGCACATTTAATTTTTGCATGTAAGGATCTTTGGGCTAGGATATTCACAATAGATAGTGAACAAACTATCAATGGGCTCAAAATTTTTTAATTATTTCTAACTACCTTTAGCTGACTTAAATATTAACATTTTACTATTATTCATTTTGCACACACACCTCACCCACTCTTATAATTTTGAGAGGGTGGAATTTCATACAATTAATATGGGTTAATCAGAATGATAGCCATATCCATATGATATATTAATATGTGTATCTTTATACTTGTATATATATATATGTATCTGCATTTATATTTCGTATATGCATCCAACAATTGTAAATTTTGTTTGACGGGGTGATATTTCATTGTTTTTTATCTTAGGTGGAAGCACCAATAACCAATCAAATAAGCAATTTGAGAGCAGATTTTGTGTAGTATGAATTGGTGGACCCTAAACCCATGTAGGAAAATAAGAAATATAAAGATTGCTAAATTTTCAAATTTTTATTTAGAAAATTGAAATTATAGTGCATTTTGGGAGGCAAAAGAAGTCTTGACATATAAGCAATGTCTAGTGTCTTCTAATTCCGATCATTCTAGACAGTATTTTCTTGCTCATTACTATAGGTAATGTATAATAACTTTAATGTTTGCAAACTTGCAAACGATAGAAAAAACAAATTTCAAGCTTTAGAATCGATAGATCTAGCCTAAGGTTAGAATTACCAACCCTTTCATATTGGATACTGGGCATGGTTGGTAATTGGTGCTTCTACCTTAATGGTTCCTATGGTAGGAGGCTCAAAAATAGTGTGGGCATTAAGAATTGTCCGTAGAAAAGGGCCCAAAAGAGTGCACGTAGTAATTGAAATGGAACAAATTGTCTTTATTGAAATATTACAATCATTTATGCTTGCTTTTAGGATTCAATTGTTTGAAAGGATTGAGTAGAAAGTGTAGTTTTTCATAAAACATAAGTTGCTAATAATGACATGCAGAACTGTCGTACACTTATTGGAGTAGTTATTCATTCATGTTCTGACAGTAATGTTGAAGGCTTTCAATGCATATATGTGAATTAAAAAGTAGCAATGAACGCATTTTGAACTATTGTGAGCTTTTTAAGCATCATTTTAATCAAAATTAGGAATTATGTGCTCATTTTAACACATCTTCATTCATTACTTATGTAGTCTATGAGCTTTTTTAACAACCTACATAACTTGTATTTTCAAAATTCACTACTAATTTAATCCCTCAACACCCAAGGGGCTCAGAAGTAGCCTCACATAGTTTGAGTCCAATTCAAAGTAATGTAACTTTTTCATTTAATGTCCAAATCCAATAAAACTTGTTGGAGAAGTTGAAAATACTTTTCTAGTTTATGTGGTAAAATTTTCAGATCAATCCAAGATTAATTAGTTTCTTGAAATCCAATCGAAGCTCACAAGTATAATTTGGGTTCACAAAACTGCACTTGATGGCTGCAACTTTGGGGGCTTGTATCTCCTTCATACAGAGTTTTTTTTACGTAAAATTTGTTGGATTATATTCCCCTTGAAGTCTAGTTCTTGTGGTAAAATTTTCATATCAATCTAGGTTGTTTTGAATGTTTGGGAGCAATTCGAAGTTTAAAATCCTAATAGTTTTTCATTATAGTGAACTTTGGCGTCATATTTCTTCTTCATACAATGCCCATTTTCATTAATTCTTCTTGGGAAAGTTGCACATACTAGTCTAGTTTGTGTCAATAAAATTTCATATCAATCCAAGAAATAATGAGTGACTAAGAAGCATTTTAGTAGAAAGAGGTTCAGCCTTGAATGTAATTCTTGGCAACTTTTCTTGACATTTCAAAGCCATTTTGTAGATACAATGAGTCAATCAAATGATTTTTTTTACCAATGTATTTATATGCTGATTTTCAAGCACTTTGTAGTTTAAAGTTTTTTCATTTGAGAAGGTTCAGAATTCAAATTTTATCTTCAAATTTTAGGAAAATTTCAGCATTCTTTTTCAACACTAAAATATTATAATCTCTCAATCTACATGGTCAAATGACTTCAAATTTGATCCATACCATCTATAACATGCGTACTACATGATTGTATAGTTAAGATCTATATAATTTTGTCACATTTACATTTATAGCACTTCAAAAGCTACTATGTTTTTTAATCCAAAAAGGCATGGGGCCTTGAGAGGTTAAACTCCGAAATTACTGCAAATTTCAAGAGAGCACTGTCTGACACTCCTCTTCTAATGAAAAATAGAAGGAAAAAAATTTGAGCAACAAATCAGGTCCAAATAGGGCTGATTTTGCTTAAGTGGATGCACTATGAGCCTCCTACCTTAGTTTTCCAAAAAAGGGGGAGAGAGGAAATTGGAGACAGGGTTGATTGCCTCTTTTCGGTACATTGCTTAAATGCTGTGTTTCTTTCCCCGCAAAATCATGGATCAACGGCTGGGAGAGTGCTTGCATTTGCTGATCAATGGCTACAATTTTTTCAAGAAGGGGGGACTGGCACCATATGGTGATGTAATCACAGTACATAGTACACAGTACAGATGCAAACTCATGAAATCCAATGAATGGGCCCAGTAATACTAATGTTCAATGGGTCACATTCTAGCATCACATTCCTGCAACAAGGTTGAACTCAGAAACCAATTTCAAAAGATCAGGTTATGGAATCTGACACATTATTCTTGTCCACTTGAATTAACTATGTTCAGAAATCTGACACATTTTTCTTGTCCAATTTCAAAGATCAGGATCATCACGCTGTGGAATCTGACACGTTTGGCACATTTTTCTTGTCTATGTATATTCTAAGATATGGGGCCACCGAAAGTGTCTCCATACCCAATGGCGTTCCTTTCTAGGAATGGGATTCATTTCAAAACATAAATGTAGACATATCAAACAGCCCTTTTTTTCATTGTTGACTAACATGATAAGCCACTCCATGTATGATTCACCTAGATTTGCATTTCAGAATGACTCTCCTCTCCCAGAAAGGGACGCCATTGGATACAGGGACACCATTGGGTGTGGCTCTACCTTACGTTACTTGAATTTGTGCACCTTCACTACCGGGGACGGAGCCAATGTGCAGTTCCATTAGCATATTGTCTCAGTCACATATTGTTTGAGGGAAAATCGTGCACTTGCAGCCCAATTTGAGCTAGCCAGTCAGACTAAAGTCCTGTAACTGCAGATTCTGAGTTCACATCCCGAACATTCCTTGTTCAGACTTGCCTTCAAACTTGACCATCACTCTTCTCAGCCATGGTGACGATGATGATGATGCCTTCTGGAGCTTGGAGTGTATGCTTCTCTCCTCTCCTCTGCTTTCCAAGCAATCTTAGAATGATCGAGTTCAAAAAAATTCAGGTATGTGCACCTGTAATCAACACTAGTGATAAATGGGTATAGTTCATATTTCTAAGCATGAATTATTTTTATTCAATCTTATTGGTAACTAAAAGAGGATTGCAACGCACTTTAGTATGCATTGTATGGACAATGCATGAATAAATTATAGATTTTCAAGATAATGTCTTTAAGTTTTTAAAAAAATCCAAAGGTTTTCATAGACTTTCATGATTTAATAATGCATATCTTGAGTAATTAATATCTAGTTTTTTATGTTTCTTCATTCAAATATAGATGTTGCATTTGGGGTCATGTTGATATGGATGTACATACCTCGATGCCATTTCAATTGTTTGATTGACATCTCCAATCTAAAGTACTTCTAACTTTTAGAACTCTAGGCATTTTGAAAATCCATTTTTGAAATTAAATTGAAAATCATTTCATTTTGTCTTTTTCAATTTTTGTTGTTTGAACTTATCACTTTTTGATAATTGTGACTATACTTGGTATCAGATATAGCCCTCACATCAGACTCACTTGTGAAGCTCCACTTGAAGAAGATACTACATAGACAACTCAGCACCAGTAAACAACTTCAACTAGCAACAAATGTACGAACAGAAGAAATTGCTCATGTCATGGGTGTAATTCCTCATGATGGAGTCACATTGGTGTCAATTAAGAGTCACATTGATTTAGCAATAACTAACATCATGTCATGGATTATTTTCAAAAAGCGTTTCATAGCAACAACTTTAGAGAAGAAACATGATGAACAAGAACTTGAGCTTGTGAATAATTTTAGAAAGATTTTGTTGGGCATGGCCACAAGTATTCAAACTATAAATCCAGGAGACTTCATACCTATATTTAAGTGGATGGACATCTTTGAGCTTGAAAGACAATTATGAGAGTTAAAAAAGAGAATGGATGCTTTCATGTCCCAAATCATATTTGAGCATGTTGTGCAATGGAAGAGTGGTTCCATTTTTGTCAAAGATATGGTAGACATTAAAAGATTTTTGGGGCCTCTGGATGCCTACAAGTTATCACACCCTGCAAATGCAGGAAGTAGGTTTGGCGTAGTGGTTTAATGTGGCTAAGACCTGCCATGTCATTGACCAAAATTATTATTTTTTATTTTAAAAAAATATTTTGCATTTGGAGACTAAATTTTTTTTAATCTTTTTTTATGAAATTTTTTTTTTGACAGCGGGCCGTTCTTCTCATTGTGGGGAACAGCTATAGGGGAACAGGCCCGAAACAAGCTTCTAGACCCCCTAAAATTCTTCTAATGTGTCCTTTTAGACCAAATGGAGGACAAGACATTGCAAGTTGACATCACCAATGACAACTTTCGTAGTACATTGTAGGTATGATTGCAATTCCTTTTTCCTAAAATAGAGGCTATTGAGAGCTTTTATATTTTATTTTATTTTTAATTCGAAGACTTTATTATTTTAATTTTTAAAGTTAAGAAGTGAAAGAACAAATGATAGTCACAAAGAAGACTCTTGAAAGTATTTTCATGGTTGAGGTTGATGATTTGTTTGTTAGAAAATTATATGACAAAATTCACACATTCAAGTTAGTATATTTTCTTGTCAAAGTTTTAAAATTATATTGTCAATATCAAGTTCTTAAGTCCATCTTGTGAATAGGTTTTAATAACACATTTAAAATTTTTTCTTTTCTTTTGGAAAATAGGATGCTATTGCTAGAAGTATAAATACAACTATTGATACAATAGAATGGGCAATTGTGGAATGCATTCACAATCCTATTGTGATGAAGAAGTTGTAACTAGAGCTTGACACTATTGTAGACAAGTCTCGAAGAGTAGAAGATGTGGATGTTCCTAACCTCAAGTATTTACAAGCCATTGTCAAAGAAAATATTCGTCTTCACCTTGTATCCCCACTATTAGTTCCTCATTTGAGTGATAAACCTTGCAAGGTTTGGAGGTATGACATACCGGAAAAAACATTGGTTTTTGTAAATGTTACAACAATTTCTCAAGATCCAAGGATATGGGAGGATCCTATAACTTTTAAGCCTAAAAGATTTTTGGATGGAATGCCTCATGCTCATATGCAAGTTGAAGGCAAAAACTTTGAGGTTTTACCATTTGGAGCAGGGCAAAGACAATGTCCAAGCATCATGCTAGCTTCAACATTGGTTCACATTATGGTTGCAACTTTTATGCAATCTTTTGATTGGTCTCTTCCTAATGGCTTGCCATCTATAGATTTAGATATGTCAAAGGGTGAGGGAGTTGGGCATGTGTAAGCTAACCCTTTGATTGCCATTCCAAAGGCTCGCTTATCCATTCCTTAAATTACCTCCTTTGAAATAGCTATTTATATATAAGTTATTGTCTTAAATTTGTTTGCAAGTATTACACTTTTGTATAGACACATATATAGATATGCAATGATATCATTTTAAAAATTATATTACAATCATATTGACATTTTTAAGATCATTGTAGTATGAAATTGTTTCTTATTCACATTTGTTCCTATATATGTGTGGCTTATATCTTGAATATTTGGAATTCTAATATATGAAATATTAAAATCTTTGTTTTGACAAAGAATATAGAGTTACAAATATGCACTTTTATTTGCATTAAAAAAAAATTTTCTAAATTTTTTTTTCGACTTGGACCATTGTAGGAACACTTCACATGTTTTTTTAAATTAAAAAATTAAAAAAAGAAATTAGATGTGAATTAGTGGTCTACTTGGCTAGTAGGGGGGGGGGGGGGGGGGGAGAATAGTATATACTCACAATAGATAGTGAGCAAATTGTCAATAATGGGCTCAATTTTTTATTATTATTTCCAACTGCCTTTAGCTGATTTAAATATCAAAATTTTATTATTACCAATTTTACACACACCTCACCCACTCTAATAATTTTGAGAGGGTGGGATTCCACACAATTAGTATGGATTAATTAGAATGGCAATTGTATCCATATGGTATATTAGTATATATATCTTTATACTTGGATACATATATGTATCTGCATCTATATTTCCTATATGCATCCAATGGATGTAAATTTTTCTTGAGGGGGGGGGTGATATTTTATTGTTTTCCATGTAATAACTTTGGGTTTTCCAAAAAGGAGGGGGGAGAGGAAATTAGAAACAAGGCTGATTGCTTCTTTTTGGTACAATGCTTGTGTGCTTTGTTTTTTTTCCTTGCAAAATCATAGATCAATGGTTAAGAGAGTGCTTGCATCTCTTGATCAAGAGCCATAATTTTTTCAAGAAGGAGGGGGCCAGTACCATATTGTGTTGTAATCATAGTAAATAGTCAAACTTTCAAAAATATGTAGATGTATTATGATGCAAAATTTAGAAGAATTTTTCTATATGCTAAAAGGACGTACTCATGTATTCAAATTGAATTGTAAGTTTTTAAAATATTCAAGTTTTATCTATCTAATTTAAACTTAGAAAATAGAAACCAATAAATTTAGTTTCTATTTTATATTCAAAAGTTTGAAATTTTGATAAAAAAATTCTTAGTTAATATAAAAGTTTTGAAACTTTAGAGTTTTTTTGCTACCTTGCAATTTTAGGGGCTTTTATCACAGGGTTAATCCTTAAATGTCCAAAGCACCAAATTTTGGTGTTGATAATACTTTGAAGTTAAATAAAACCTTATCAAATTAATGTATTTAGTAGTTTATATTTTTTTTAAACTCTTTTTGAAGTCTAGTTTTAGCATGAAAAATCCAATTGTAAAAACGAATGATTATGATTTTTTTTATTCAAAGTTTTGTGCAAGGGTGTCCATTGCAATTTTGATTTTTTAGTATTAAAGGCTCTTGAAAATGAGCCTCAAACACACTAAATCTTAGGAAAAAAATCACATTAGAAATTCAATTAGAAAATTGCAAAGTAGATTTTGAGAAGCCATAAATTGATTGAAGTTATACATATTATGTCCTTTAACCTACAAAATTTTTTAGTTACTAATTTCTTAGATTTGAAATGCAAAAAGAAGATTGAAAGATTTCAAATCACTTTCACAATTTTAACACCCTTATGATCAAACATTATGATCTTTTAATTCAAAAAATAATGTTTTTTTTTTCTTTCTTCACATGATATTTAACTTATCTATTTTGAATTTGTACGGTTACAATTCAAGAAAATTGATTAAATTCATCAAAATGTTGACCTCTTGTTTAATTTAGAGCAAATTCCAATAAACTCCCCAAAGGCCTTGGAGTCATTTAGGCATCAAGGTGGGTAGTCTCCTATTGTGCATATTTATTATTATTAGATTGGTCAAATTTTGATATTCTTCTTTTGACAACTACAAGGAGATTTCAGTGCACTTAAAAATGCAATATTTGGATACCTTGTGCAGGGTCAAAATTTTTTTTGATAGATATTCTGAAATTTTTTCTTCCACATAGGTACATATTCATTTTTGGAGATGTACATAGAGTGGTGATGGCACTTTGGGGTCATTGGAGCATTTAGGGGTGCCCACCTTACCTTGTGTAGTAACTTGTAAGAAATTTACAGCTCAATTATCTTAGTTCGTGTATTTCGAGTGGCCAGTCACACGAGCCTCTTCCCGAAAGCCCCCACCACGAAAGCGCTCCATCACCGCGAGTTCCTCACCCCAATTGCCCAACTCTCTCGTCCTTTTGCAGTGTTCCCATCTTCGGTCGAATGCTTTCCACCTTGCTGCGGGAGGTGCTGCGATGGCGGCAGCAGCAACAGCAGCAGCCTTCATGGCTCCTTCTCTTTGCTCTCTGCGTTCACCGTGGAACTCACATCAAACGAGTTGCGCTTGTGGTGCTATTCTACTCGCAGGTACGCTGATTGGGAATTCCTTTCGAGTACAATGCTGGGTTTCTTATTGGGGTGTTGACTTTCGGAAGTGAATGTGCTTGGGGTTGTGGGTTTCGCGCAATTTCTCCTCTTGTTTCCAATTTACTAAAGTTTAGAGGAATCGATTCATATCATTCTATTATTTTGAAGAAGATGGCGACTGGCTTCTCGCATTTTTGTTTTAGAGAATAACACTCAACTTTCCTCACTGGTATGGAAGTTTGAAGTCTGCCTTTTCATTCCTTAAGCTAGGGCCCTCAGAAACAGCCTTGTGAAGCTGAGGCGTTCATACTTGCTTACCAGTGGTGGGCAACACTTCATTATGTCTTTTGAAATATTTGGGCTACAAGAAGGACCGACGACCTAGACTTCACAATATTATGTTGGCGCTCAATTTTCGAATGTGGAAGTCTCATGAGCGGGAATTTTAAGTTTTACGATTTCCCGAGATTAGGGAGTGACTGTGCGCTTGATGAAACTCTTAATGTAAGTGTGTGTGTGTAAATGCAGCTGCTGAGGTGCGATGGGGCAATACCGCGACATTCTCGTTGAAGAGCGTAGGATTTTCATCTAAGAAATTGAGAGCGGCGACAGGGAGATGGCGAGGGGTAAGTGTGAGTTGTAGCGCTCGCTATGATTCTCGTGGAAACAGCGAAGACGGGTCCACGCTCTCGGAAATGGCGACTCTGGTGGACGATCTCGCCAAGCTGAATGCGATGGTGAACGAAGCGAACAAAGGCATTGGCGCGGATGTGCGGAATCGGGTAGACGTTTTGTTCAATCGAGCGACGTTGCTCAAGTATTCGGCGGACCGCATGGTGGAACGTGGGGGTCGCGTTCCGGTGCAGCTCACGGCCACTCTTAAGGTATTGACTGACTGATTGATTTCTTTTGTGTTTTTTACAATGGCTTTCCAATGCACTTTTTTTTGTTATACTAGCATAAAATTCTTGCGGAGCTCCTTGAACAGTACGGAAATCAAGAAATAGAGACCCAAGAATAGGAATCCAGATTCTTATTGTGCGCAAATGTTATGTTTGCAAAGACCATAACATCGTAATGTAAAGTCTCCATTCACCATACATACAGGCAAACTATGGGCCTTTCCCTGCAACAATCTAGAAACTTGCACCATCTAAGATTTTGCATGTGTTAAGCTAAACATCAATTGCAAAAAGCCAAACGTCAGTAGATTAGTATTTTCACGATTAGCACAAATCAAATCTCACGTAAGGTCTCAAAGGAGCCTCTATTGTACTGGATGAATAATGGAGGCTCTACCTTATTGATTGATTGATTGATTTTTTCCATGCCTTTCCAATGCACTGTTTTTTTAAGTATACTAGCATAATATTCCTGCGGAGCTACTTGAACCCTCTGGGAACAAGAAATAGGGAGACAAGAAAAGGAATCCAGATTCTCTTTGTGCGCAAATGTTATGTTTGCGAAGACCGTAACATTGTAGAGAATCTTTGTTGAGCAGTCTCTGAATTGGCATGAAACGGAACCGTTCGCTCTAGAGAAAGGAATCCCTGGTACCCTGTTTTGCAAAGTTCAGCCTCAATTTGAACAAGTGAGAGCCCTGAAAGCCGATGAGCCGTTGTCTTCACATCTGAGAGTATTTCAGAGTTTTAGTTTTGCGTGATTTGTTTTGATATGGCATGTCTTTGCTCTGAATAACTCTTAGTTGGCACTGGTAGCGAAAGTATCATGCCACTACTGCTACTAGAGAATATTATGGCGGGAGTGACTTAAGTTCGAATTATTTAGTTTCTTTTGTGTAGTCAGTATGCTGGAATGCGGGCGCCTGTGATAGTGAGTTTGACAATGGAATAAATTCCTTGACGAGTGGAACAATTCTTCAATATCCTAGAGCTCTTTTCCTTTTTTGGTGCTACAGTGGAAAGGATGCAAGTTGTACACTACTCTAGATTTTGAAAGATCTTTGGTGATACTTTTTCCATTGTCAGGTAGATGTTGAAGTTGAAATTGGTTCTTTCTTTGTGGACAGGGGTTGCAAAGAGAACATGCTTCTGTGGAAAACATCGTTCGCCTTGCAAGGGAAGCAGGACCAGTTATACCCGACACTGAAGATTCACCGAGCACGCTAAAGCCTTTCTTAAAGGAATCGGATGGCGAGATCACGAATGTCAATCAGCCTCAATCTTTGAAGGTCGGCGTAAAAGAAAAGGAAGAGCCAAAAGCATCTGTATTTGAGACACTTACTCGGCAAAGCTCGTTGAAAGAAGAGTCTCAGCCCGCTACTTCTGCGCCAGAGAAATATGTCATGAGTGCACCGGCAGCTAAAGTAAGGCTAATTACTTGGGAGATGTTTCCTTTCACGTAAATGTCTACTTCAACAGATGTGTAGAGTTTATAATCTGAGCTGGCCTTCTAAGAGACTGCATAGGGATGCAGACACATGGCCTTGCTGATAACTATTTTATAAACTTCAATTTTCTTGTACCTGATCCGCCATTCTTGTACAGAGTTCCTCACCACTTGCGGCGTTTCGCAAGGAGATTGAGCGCCGAGTGATGGAACAGGTGCGGTCTTTTGGTGTTTAGTAAAATCAAATGAATAGGTTTTTCACTAAATCTGGAGTTTTCTGTGATTTTGGACATCAATCATAGAGATTGTGCAATGGGGAGTTGGTAATTAAGTAAGTTAATCACGAGGAGCCATCTTCATTCACTTAATTGAATTGTTGGAAATTTTGAGCTCAATATTTTGGACAGTGACACTAACATTGTGCAACTTGGTACAAGCAAGTGACCATAGGGAATTCTTTCCATTACTCATAGGGATATCTCTCCATCCATTGTGTCATGCTTAGCTTGTCTCCTCTTGATCAATCTCTCTATGTTGTTAAGAATTTCTTTAATTAATCTCTAATGTTAGTGAAGGAGTCATACCAATTGCAATTTTACATACTGTATGCTGGATTTTCTGAATAACTTAGTTTGAGTGCACAAATTCATGCAGCTTACTGGGAAGAAGATAGCAGTATCGGATTCGGATGTTACTTCAATACAACAAGAAAAGGAATCTGAAAATGGGGATGCAGCATCCGAGAACAATAATGTTGCTGGAGCACTTCAGGTATACTGTGCATTTCTATGCCTTCTTTTCATCATGTGTATCTGATGGTTGTTTCTTGTTTCTTGTTCATGTCATAGAGTCTACCTCCACAAGAAGCACAAGGGTAGCCCTTGCCTAGTTAGGGAAACCATTCCAAACAGACTTTCATTGAACAAGGTGACTCCTTACTTCACTCAAAAAATGACTCCAAAGCTGCCTGATCACAATCTGCCCACAATTCAAAATTGATCTTGCAGAATGACTTTGGGTCAAGGAGTCAATTAAAACTAACTAGATGACTAACTAGATGACTAACTAGATGAGCCAAATCGATTTTTGCACCCCTGAGGCAGAGCGCATATCAGTTGGTGCTTGGGGTTGTGTGCCAAAAGAAGCCTCGTTACGTTGAGTGTTAAGGGTCTGAGGAACTAGGGAATCAAGCCCCTGAACGCAATGTCTGCAAGGAAAAGTGGTAGCCTGATCCTTTCGCAATCTCAAATGCAGGCTTGAGTGTGCACCACAGACACCCTGCTATTCAACAAGAAGTCAATTCCTGGGCCTTGACTGAACTGGCCATCTTTCATTCTGTAGAACCTCCCATTGAGAGGAAGGCTGCCGCGAAGGCGTGTAAGCGAAGCTGTGAAGGATGAAGTACTATCACCCGATAGATTGTCTACTGAGACTGACGTTGCTCCGGAAACGCAGCCTCAGATGCTGGAAGAAACGCAAGACCCAAGCAGGTAGTTTTATATCACAACTGTCTGGCTATGTTGACTTTTGAAATCTACTTTTATGATTAGATACTCAAGATTGGAGCTCTGAAATTGTTGTGGCAGTCATGGGCATGCTTTTAATAACGAGATGGCACACAATAACGTATGCAGAATCGGCAGTAGCATAATATTATCATACTGAATATCCGTCTCCCTCCTTTTGTTCTGAAGTTTGACAGATGCTCAACCTCAGGAAAGGGTAGTGGAAACTGATCCCGAATCCGAGGACCTGGACAAGTTGCGGCGTGACTTGTCAGATCTAGAGCAGCAGTTGTCGGTTGCTAAAGAAGACTCCAGTAGAGCAGAGAGAGCAGAGGAGCAATTGCAGCAGGTGACAGAGAAATTGGCGGCGACAGTGCCCTTGGATGTACATGATCAAGTGGTAAGAACCTGAGTGGGTGTTTCTGGTCGCGTTTCATTCCTGGGATTGAGGAGTGATTAGTAGGGCAATGATGCTTGCATTTTGAGGATGTTTTTGGGTCAGAGTATCCGTTATGACTGTTTTTTTCCATGGAGCAGGTGAAACTGGAAAGAGAGTCTCTGGTGATGGCTCGAGCTAAGATTGCACAAGTTACGACCGAATTGAAAGAGAAGGAAGCCATGTTAAGTGCAATAAAGCAGGAGATGATGGCTGAACAGGAGAACCTTTTAGGCAAAGTAAGACTCTTCACCAAATGTTCTTGAAAGTCAAATTCATTGCGAACTTCAAGAAAACTTTGCAGTTTTTGTCCCTGAGTTTTATTCAATCCCCAATTACTTGACCATCCATGTGTCAACACGTCATACACTTATCAAGATTCAGAGTCTGCTAAATAAGGTACTTTTTGTCACGTAGTACATCTGTCATCATGCAAAACCAAAGTTCCCTGTGCATTGTGCAATAGTGAATACAGGAACTGAGTCTTAGATGCCGAATGATTATCAAATTTGTGCTAGTATCACATAACCTGGCCTGAGCAGTTGGAAGTGAGCCCAGTATCTCGAGAATTTTATGACCTTTCCTTTTGTGAAGTTCACCCGCCATCACTATCATTTCTGGAAGTATGCAAGTGTCCTTATAGTGTAGTTGTTTCTGATTTAATTTAGCCTTACCGTTCCCTTGGTTCGTGACTGAATAGGATGCTACTAAGTTGCAGCTCTTTCCAACGAAAAAGCTTTAATGGTTCATGCGCAGTGAAAGATTTTGTTGTATGGCCTTCTACGAGACGATTGTTAACAAATCTCGTGTTGCTGAAGGTGAGGGAGCTTTCTGGTGAACTCTCGAAGCGAGTAAGCGCGGAAGAAGTAGAAGCCGCTGTCAATAGTGCAGTGAGTGAGTTGGAGAAAGAATTGGGAAATGCCTTGAAAAGGGCCGAATCCATGCAACTTGAGTTAGAGACGAATGAAAAACTTTTAAAGCAGCTGCAGATGGAATGGGATGCGGAGAGGACTACTTTACGTGGGGAGCTTGCAAATGTGAAGGAGACTTTGATAGACGTACAGATGGAGCAGGCTGGTGACAGGGCCAAACTCAAGGAAGCATTGGAGAAGGTAAACATATATATTTCATGATCCCATGTTAATAGAGCAGCTAAGTTGATCAATCTCCTTCTAAATAAGGATATGTAGGAACAAGTAGGTATTGTTCCCATTTGAGAACATGGTATCTATTACATTCTTGAAATGGATTCGCTAGCTCCTTGGGCCCAACTGCTAATTCAAGGAAGTATCGGGGTATCCAAGATGCCTTGATTGTCCTCTCCTATCTTCTTTCGTTGAGACGGATTCTCTTACATCTTGATTTTAAAAAGGAAAGGTTTGGTAGTCAGCCAATTATTATAGAAAGGTGTAGTCACTTCCAACTTCAGTGAAAAGGGTGGGCGGTCACCATAGATTGTTATGTCAGCACACATCAACCGCCTTGTCCATTTTGTGATTCATCGAGTCCAATGAGGTAAATCAGAGAGGACATTCATTGTCATTTGGCTGCGGTTCTTACAACGTTTACTGCTCTTTTCAGATGCAGGAAATGGAGGAGTCATTGGCCAGATTGCAGCAGGCATTGGAGGAGGCAGAGGAAGAAAGGATAAATAGGGAGAAGGACGTTCTTGCGACTGTGAGATCTCTCATTGCAAATATGGTGAAATCAAAACGTGCTCAACTTGAGAGCAGCTCATCAAATTCAAGATCATTAGAAAGTTCGAAGTCATTTGAAGGAAGGGACAAAAGTGAAGCTACAGATTCTGAAGCAGGCCAAATGAACAGTGTTGAAGAGGTATTGGCAACGATGTTTTCTGGTGAGAAAGCTATGGCCCTTGAGACCTTCTTTGTCATGATGGGTGTTCTGATTCAGCAAGAAAGTGAGAAACTGGAAACAACGAACCCTCTATCAAGAACATTGGGTAATAGCTCAAGAGTTCGTGACTCCAAGGGTGGTCATTATTTGAGTAACGTGACAAGCTCAAGAGGTAAGTCTTTTTCAATTTATCCTAATCTATGGACTGTCAACTAAGTCATTAAGAGCAAAGTCATGTTTCAGTATCAAATTGAATTAAGCTAAATTAAAACTCTCATGTGAAGACGATTTTTTTTTGCTTCAAGAGATCTCACTGGTTCGAATTGAAATCAACTATGCAAAACAAGGTGTCGGGGGGTCGTTTTCATACCAATTCAGAGGGTACTGTAAAGTATTATGAAAATTGTGATCATGCTGGATGCGACTTATGTGGGGTAATGTTGGCTTGCAGGCGATGTGATAAAAGCCACAAGGTCCGTCATTACTCTATATTATGAGAGCAGCTGGGAGTACGCTTATCTCCACTACTCAGCTGATGGTTCAGCGTACGTTGCTTTTAACAACATGAGACTTCGGTGGATGGAATTTCGAGGTGCATGTAGTCATGTATAGAGTTCAGTCTTTTTAAAGTGGCATGAGATCGTTCTTTAATGTTGTGAATTTTACAGATGGACGGCGTTACCTGGCGTTTGCATGCTTAACGGCATCTTTGTGAACAATATGCCACTGAAGGTAGGATGGAAACCACCGCAATAGCATATTGCTTCTGTGTAGAATCTTTTCTCTATTTGCTTGCAGGTTCTTACCATTGGCGTGGACTCTAACAGCCATTTGAGGACATCTTTACCTCGTTTTGCCACTTCTTGTTTTTGATGGGCATTGTTGTCGCTTTGGCCAAATTCTGACAATATTACCTATCTCCAGGTTATAGATGTTGAGGGAAGTTCAATTGAATTCGTCTTGACAGACGGAAGAGGATCATGGGACTGGTAAGTTTATATTCTTTTTTATCTCTACTTATGTAGGTTTCATGCATCTATTCTAGATCTTTCCTGAGAGCACTTTTCTCCACTCGTACACTCCTATTATTTTTGTGGGTTTTGAATTTATCGTCTCCGCCTCAAGGGGAGAGGCAAAGGAATGGTTCAGACATGTGGAAAGTGTTCAAAGCAAATGAAACTTGTTTAAAGCAATAATAGCATGTTGGATCTCATCATTCCAAATGATGAATTTCTTTTTGTCTAGTATAATTATGACGTGGTTATATTATCAACGGCATTGTTCAATATCTTTCAATCAGTGAGGATTATATTGAGGATTATCCTGAGGATGATTTCAGTCTTATTGGCGGTAGAAGCCGTGCGATATGCTGCTTGCTGGGGTAATTCAAGGCGAGTTGTTTTGATATTTCTCAGTTTTCCTAATTGATTCCTTTGATTTGTTGCATTACAGTGCTCCGAGTGGAGGAAATTATCACATCAAAAACAGTGGGACATTCCTATTGTCTTCAGGATTTATTGAGCAGAAGAGGTGAAGCAGCAACTGCATATTGGAATTTCTATGAGAGGTATTAGATGTCTATTTTTAGCTTCCAAAGTTCAGCCTAGTCGGTGTGTAGCGAGGAGAAGTTGCAGAGATGTTTTTTTTCTTGGCCATGAAATTGTGAATACTTGTAGCTAACTGATCATTTATTTATAAACTTGATTGATTTATCCGTTAGACAAGTGCCCGCATGAGTTCTCTAAACCGGCGCTGAAGTTGGGTTATTTATTTTAAGATGTATACTAAAATAATCCTGTTGGGAGAGAAGAATTGAGTAGATGTCCTGTGGTCCTGCCTGTCATTTCCATTGATCTTGGGAAGGTGACTTGGGCTGTATCTTCAGTTCAAGTAATCACGTTCGCTATTTTAGTATAATAATAACAATGCTATTCAATAACTTGAAGTGAAGTTTATCTCTGATTCGTTAGACTTTGATATGAAGATAAAATCATTTTTCTCTAACAGAGAAGGAAATTTATACAAATGTATTTGGAATTTTCTGTCTCGATTGTCTCCTATTTCGCAATTAGACGACACCATAAGGGTCTTTCAACTAATTCAAATTTCTAATTCCGTGACCTTATAATGGCCAAACAATGATAATCCACTTAACCCTATTTTGGTGTCAACTAAACTTTGAAGTTTATATGGACGTCCTCTCATGTGATGGCGTCTAGAGTTGGTGATACAGTTTGGAATAGGCAGGGCCCTCCCGTCTGTTCTATTAGCTCGTTTGTTTTTGTTCTGTTTCTCTCTTTGTCCAGCCTCCTTGACTTGGCTGCTTTCCACTTTTTGCTTTGCAATGGATTCCATTTGTTTCAAAAATAAATAAAAATAAACTTTGAAGTTAAATAATATCTTATTAAAGTGCTATTTCTAGTATTTCATTTTTTAGTTTAGGACCCTTTAACTTTAGAATGATGATGTAAACTATTGTGGTTTGATGGATGATAGAAAATTCTTCTATGCGAGATAGAAGTGTATATGCTCTTCTTTGGAATTTTGTACGTTCATCCTTGGAATTTTGTATGTAAAGGAAAGGTCTTGTTCATCTTTGGAATTTTGTACGTAAAGGAAAGGTTTTGTATAGTATTTTAATCTCCAATGAGTATTTTTGATTTTTTAAATAGATGATTCACATTGTATCAAAAAGGATGACTTCTACAATGACCAACTTATTTCCTTTTAGGATTAAAGTCTATAATAATAATTAAGCATCAAAAATTTGATTTTGAAAAAAAAATTGAATTATTTTTCTATTGATGATTTTGTGCACTTGAAACTGTCAATTGCAAATCTTGATTCTTTAGTGTTAGAGGCTTTTAGAAATGAGCATCAAATAGACTAAGGTAGTAGGTCCATAGATTAACCATATAAGGGTTGGAATTAATTTTTTGGAGGGGTGGAACTTCTTGAAATATTCTTTAGTAAATTTTCCTTGAAAGACAAGTGGAATTGGCATCTAATCCAAGCCGTTTTATATTTTTTTGGAGCTTTGTGGAATTAGTTTCAAATTTTTGAAGTTGGAAACAAGCAATCATTTGTGGTCATCAAAAGCAACCACCTCTTGAAATGTGCATAGTAAGCTTAGTTGATACATTGAAGAAAGTAAAATGTGCCTTTGAGTCTTGTTCACTTTTAATGCATAGTTGGAGTTCAAACCTCCTACCTTAGGTCTTGGGGAAAAAATTACATTGAAAATTCACTTAAAATATTTTTTGAGTAGATTTTAAGAAAAACATGAATCAATTATGGTTATGTATGGTATGTCCTTTAACCTCATATTTTTTTTCATAACTTCAATTTCAGATTTGACATGTAAAAAAGGATTAAAAGACTTCAAATCACTTTCACAATTGTAACACTACCTTAATTAAACATTATAATGTTTCAATTTATAAAAGATATTATTATGTTTTCCCATGTTACCTATAATATGTCTAGTTTGAATTTGAATGGTTAGAATTTTGAAAAAATTGGTAAAACTTATCAAGACTTGGGCTTTTGTTTTGTTTTGAGCAAATTTCAAGGAGTTCTAAAGAGGCCTTGGGCATTTAGGAGGTAAATTCTTATAGATAACTTATTCAATTGGTGTATTAGCAAGACTATTGAATGATGTTATGATACAATTCTTCTTTTGGAAATTTTGACAATCAATAATTTTCATGTTGTATTTGGTACTATATGTTGTGTATGTGAATCTTTTGGAAAAAGATTTCACATGTCAATTAGCTAATAATTGGAATCTATAAAATGTCAATGTAAAAGAAAAAATAATTTGATAGAAAATCAAAATAAGAAAAAGTAATTCAAAATTTTTTATAGGTGGCATAGATTAAAAGTGTGTTCACCTTAGGTCTCACTTAAAGTCCTATAGATAGAATATGAGTGACATATTTGACTACATACCTTTGTTTAGGAGAATCCATACAAAAATTTACACTAGAGCACAAAGATTTTAAATAGAAAACATTGGTTTGAATATTAGGATATTCGATGTTTTTTAGGTTAGTATTTGTATAATTTGTTAAAATATGGAGAGATAGAGGTGGGCATGGCAGATCTAAGAAACTTGATAGAGGTGGATTATTTTCTAGTTTGTACTTATGTAACAAGATATATGTTGAGTATTTGATGCCAACATTATTGGTATTAGGGAGTGTATTATGATTAGAATTTTTAGAAATATGTCATTTGTTATGTAAGTTATCAATGGAATGGACAAAGATTGTTTTTTATGCTCCTGTAGTGAAGACAATTAATAATTGAGTTTTACACCCAAATCTATTTAGATTATCAATAAGTTATTGTTATTTGTTAAATTTTGAGATTGTAGCATTTGGAAAGAAACAGTCTTCACAAAAATTGAATTCTAAAGATAAATTTTATAGATTTTGGAAGTTGGGGTGGAAGATGTACCTTCATGATTTGGTACATTTGGGGTACTCAAAGTAGATTTGGCCATATCACTATAAGAAATCCAAATTTTAGGTGATGAACCCTGATTTTTCTTGACGGATTTTAGATTTTTAGTGGACGTCCAATGCAACAAATCCATGTTTTTTGTCAATAAAAACCTCCAACATAACATCAATGTTGAAATAAAAAGATGTATTTAGTATATTGAAATTTCACTAAAGTTTGTCAATAAAAATTAGAACTCATCACCTAAAGCGCGGGTTTTTTATAGTGTATGTTTTTTAGAAGGGAAGATGTACCTTTTTAATATGGTATATTTTGGATATAAAGTAGATTTGGGCATAGTTTAGGGTTGCAATTACAATTATTGATGTTTATGTATGAATATGGATAAAGCCAAGAGGGAATTTGTAGTTAAGTGTATTGTTTTTTAGAGTTCATGCATTCATGAGTCAAAGTAAAGTATTAGGAGTTTGTGAATTTCTTGGGCCCCTTTAGTATGGTGTTGTATGCATAGGGCTTTCATTTGAAGTCCCATACACCATTGAAGTACATCTGTCCATGTGTCAATTTGATCTAAATTTCAAAGTTGTCATGTAATGGATAAATCTTGCACTAGCCAAAAAAAAATTTGAAAATAAATCCCATATATTGTCCATATTTGAATTTGAGTAGTAGTGCAATTTGAGCATTTGATAAATGTTGATTAGTTCAAAGTCATTTGACAGTTTATTGTCAAAGTTTTTGTTTTTAGTCCATTTTATAATGGAAGGGAACTAGTATACTAGTTTTAGAATTTCATCATTGTATTTGTTTCAAAATATGGTTTGAAGAGCTGGATGGATTCTTTATAATGGGTGCATTCAAGTGTAAATTAATTGTGTAGGTGTGGGTAGAATAGGATTGGATATTTGAATGTGCATGTTCACAATGGTAGGTGGATAGTGTATCATCTTTTTAGTATACCGCATTGGTGAGTGTGTCCACCATTTCATACATTGCCTTTTATATTTGTATGTGATTTAACTTATTAGCAGTTTAAGGGTGATGTTTGTGACTTTAGTATATTATAATGGAAATGAGCAAAATCTTTTCTATGTGATTGTGTAGTGATATTGGATGCTTAACTCAATTTAGAATGAGGTAGATTGAATTAAAGTTGTCAAAGAAAATGTTTGTTAACTCATCAATATAAATTATTTATAATAGCTATGATAATTTTTGGTATAGTTGTAAGGTCAACTAAAGAATATTTTGTAGACCTTATTTGGCTAAAAGCTTGATTTTGTATAAGGGACTATATATTTTATAGGCAATGGCTTTAACAATTCAAATTTACAATCCTTGTGGGGGGTTTTGAAAGTGAAATGAAGGATCCATCTGTATAGTAGTTGAATTGTTGTAGATATTGCAATTGCAATTGATGGTTATATTTTGGTAGAGGAGGTGCAGAAGTTGAGTGTTGATGGTAGTGCAATCCATTTAAGATGATTGTTACTTACAATGTTAGTTGGTGTATGAGGAATAATTTTAAGATAAGACTTTGGCATCTAGAGTTGTAAAGAAGAACAATGAAAATTGGCTATTAGTTTGCAAATTCCTATTGGTAGTGTTTGGTAGTGGATATATAAAATATATAAAGCAAATACTTCTTTATTGTCCACTTATTTTTAAGAAAGTAGATCTATTTAACCCCTAAAGGACCAAGCTACATTTTTTGGCAACATAGCAAATTTGGGTAGCTCACTACAAATGGAGTTTTAATTATTTTGTGATGAAATTTTCACTAAACATGTGCCTAAGGAATAGCTTCAAGGCCTGATAATTTTCGTAACTTTTGACTACATGGTCAAAAAGATATTGTATGATATGCAGTTTTCTTTGTTCTATGGGCAGCTAGGGCAATTCAAAAAACTTCTTTAAAAATCATTTTAAAAAAAGAAATTTTGAAATTGGTTCTTTAGGTTTGTATAAGAGTGGGACGCTTTGAATCATTCCATTTTGATTAATGAAGTGAAAGTTATGAGGAGTTTTAGTTTGCAAGTAGGTATGGTTTTCAAAGACTCCATACCTATCCGCAAACTAAAACTCCTCATAACTTTCACTTCATTAATCAAAATGGAATGATTCAAAGCATCCCACTCTTATACAAACCTAAAGAACCAATTTCAAAATTTCTTTTTTTTAAATGATTTTTAAAGAAGTTTTTTGAATTGCCCTAGCTGCCCGTAGAACAAAGAAAATTGCATATCATACAATATATTTTTGACCATGTAGTCAAAATTTACGAAAATTATCAGGCCTTGAAGCTATTCGTTGGGCACATGTTTAGTGAAAATTTCATCACAAAATAATTAAAACTCCATTTGTAGTGAACTACCCAAATTTGCTATGTTGCCAATAAACACAGCTTGGTTCTTTAGGGTTAACTCTTGATTTAGGGTTAACTCTTGATTTATAATTGTAGGAAGTTGAAACTTAGCAAGTCCATGTGTGTCTCAGAGGATTTGTGATTATACCATGAAGGATCAAGTATTACCAATGATGATTGTGACATTGGAGTCAAGTTTTGCAACTAGTCTTGTCCAATGCCTAATGTATGGCTCATTATGTTGTTTCTTTATTGCCTAATGTAAGACTAATGATTTTATTTCCTTATTAAAATTATTAAGTCTATACCTCTATCTATCCATTAATATATGTACGCAGGTTTAAGGGAGTCAAAGATAATATCTCATTGATGCATGAAGTGATGTATAAGTTGTTCTGTATAGTTGATGGGCAAAGTGAAGTATGAGTGTATGGTTTTAACTCTTAATGGGTTGAGGCACATTTTGGATAGAAATTGTCAGAAAGTGGCAATTTTTAGGGTATGAAGGGAAAAAAAATTTTAAGTTTTTTTCAAAATTCAATTGTGCAAATTTGTCCTATACTTATCTAGGATGATGCAGAAAAAATTTCAAAAAGTTTGACACCACAGATTAAAAGATTATAACATTTGAAGTTTGAAAAAAAAGAATTTTTTTCGACCTTGCTTGACATTGTCAACAGGTTTTAACTCCTCCTAAAGTGAAATTTTTATCCTATACATGGTTATTTTCTTACATTTGCATCTTCTATCATTTAAGTTACATACCTACCAAATTTCATAATTATTGGAAGAATTTTGCACATTCTACCCAAAGTTGCCTATGTTGCTTTCAAAATTCAGGGTGCACAACTTTTGATTCAGGCACCTAATGGAAAAAAATTATGTTTCTACTGAAGGTGTACATGTTCATACCTTATGTCAAAAATTTGGAAACATCTATTAAAAAATGACTTCATAAGCACCTACCTGAGATTACATACATACATTCAATAATCATTTGGTTCTTTATGGGTGAATGACAGAAGTAATAGGATGGAAGATATTCTTTGACAATGTTATTTGGAATTTATGAATAAAGTTGTTTTGAGAAATTGAATATTTGTATTTTTAATATAGTCAAGCAATTTTGTTTTAGAAGATTGCATTGGTGGTTCTAGAAATGTATTAGAGTTACAACATCATTCTATGGTATTGTTTCTAGGTCCAATGTATTTGGTCTTTTGGAATAGGACATATGTATTTACTAGTGTCATCATATATCTAAGCTTTCTATATTTGAAATGTATAGGGTTGGTTTAGAGGTAATGATGTCCTTCTTTAGAGCATCGCTAGCATTTCTCAGCAAATAGGGCTTGGCAAATGGACTCCCTTGGGCTCTATGTTTTCCTCACACCTCTAGTCCTACCTCACTTCCCACTCAACCCCACCACACTCACTTGTCTAATAAGTTCTTGTGCCACCTAAGCTAGTAGAATATTGTTCTGTAGCATTGAAATTCAAATTGCTATACTATAATCCTATTGCTACACAAAGTCACTCCAAAAAAACATACAAAGTCAATAGCTAGTAGGACCAACAATTTGTGTTTGGAGTGTCGTATTTGGTGGATAAAAACACTCCCAATCCTAAGTTGGTTGCATCTGCCAGGAAACACTAGCCCAATGCTTTTAGAAATACTTGTTGCTAACCCTAATCACTTTGCACGGTACTTTTATTAGAAGATTTGGAGGTGGGGGTTGGGAGGGCTATTTTATAGTTGTTTCCATCTTTGTTCCCCCAATAGCTAGGGAATAACCGTTGTTAGATTTTATTTTATTTTTGAAAAAAATTTAAATGAAAAAAAATGTTGAATTTTTTTTTTAAACATTTAATGACGTGGCAATCTTTGTGCCACGTTTGATAGCAAGTGCAACGAGTTTCCACAGTCTGAAAACCTCAAGGAACTCTCAACTCTCCAAAGCAACTAAATATTTTCTAATGAATAGGGTTGGGGTGAACTAATCTCCTCCCTCATCCTTCCTAAGTCATTTCAAGGGTGCATGTGAAAAAAGACCCCCTATTTTTTGCATGATTAATTTATCTTCTACCCCTCTCCTAGCTAATTTGGGGCTTCTGATTGTAAATGTGAATTCAAAATCTGCAAAATTTTATCATATGTGAAAAATAAAAAATTTCAGCGTTTTCCCTCAAGGACAAGTGAAGGAGTCAATTTACCTCGGCCCTCTAATAGCATCTATCTCCATTGTAAATGTTCACCATGGATTCTATGAAAACTCCAACACAACACATGGCTTTGTTTGATGTTCACGCTTCTAGAACCCAATTTTTACCAACATCTATTATATTAAGTACAAATGGACGAATGGTTGTGACCCCTACCACAATACGACAAGGGTGTGATGAAAAAATGGGATGAAATAATAGGATGAGAAAAGCTGAATGAAAATGTGACCATTTTGTGACATCAACATCTATTATATTAAGTACAAATGGTCGTGACCCCTATCTCAACTCGATGTCACAAAATGGTCACATTTTCATCTCGCTTTTCTCATCCTGCTATTTCATCTCATTTTTTCATCACACCCTTGTCGTATTGCATTCTTGGGCTCCGTTCTCGTTCATCATTACCTGAGATGCGCTCGGCATTGCTACAAGCACTGCAAACATCATTCCTTGCGTCAAAAGCTTCACACATTTCACACATGGATCACCTCCCAAAGCAAGCTGGCTGGCTGGCCTTTGATGGAACTCACTTGAATCTCATCAGCAGAATGTTAAAAAGTAATGAAATTATACTTCCCTGTCAAGTACCAGTACTCTACATATCAGGAACACAATCCACGAATTCCATGCCTTGTGACATTTTTCAAAACACCTTTCTGTTGACTTCGAGTGTGGAAAGAATGGAGCAAGGGAAATGAAGAATCCATACGATGTGGGTACCCCCCAAAACTGCAGTACTTTTTTGCTTCTAGGCCTATTTTCTATTCACAGATGGGTCAAATTTTCATTTCCTCTTGTTGGCAAGTGAAAGGAAGTTCTAACGCACCAAAGAATGCGACATTTGGATAATGTATGCAAAAGTTAGGAAAGCTCAAAGTTTTTTTGATGAAGTGATGGAAATTGTTTCTTCAACATCGTTACGTACTGATTTTGGAGATGTACACAAAGTGGTGATGGTGATTTCAAGCATGGTGCGATTTTGGGTAAACTCATCTTGCAACTACAGGACCTTTACCACCAAAGGAACATTTTCGTACATGATCATTTGGAAAATGAAATTAATGCAAAAAAATCCATTACATGCAAATTTCTCTATCACTTGATGAATTTCTATGGAGTTTGAAATAACAGATTTGTGCATTAATAAGCTTATTAGCATTGCAGTGTGAACTACACAATCACATCCATTCAATTTATGCAAGATGAATTAATTACATAGTATTGTATAGTTTTCAAAATAATCATTTTATTTTTATTTTTTTAGTAGCTAGTAGGATAGGAAAAGAAGGGAATTTCTTCTTCCCCTAAAGCCACTAATATATTGGGTAATTTTTTGTTCCAATAGAAAAATGCAATATACAATAATTAATGTATCTTACACTAATTGAATTCACATGTGTAGTTCCATTTTTATTTCAAGTTTAATCAAAGAACATGTAATTGAGGTATATAAAACTGAAATTTACATCTTTTTTAAATCCAAAATTATCTTCTAATGCCGTTGAACATCTTGGCTCTCAAATGTTTTGTTGTTACCATTTTTTTATAGCAAGTTAGGCATTTTGCCTAGCTAGCTAAATTGAATTTCTACATTGCTATGCTTATAAAAGACTTTGGACAATCAAGTAATGTGCACATGTCATTTTTAGATAAAACTTGATTCCTTTATATTAAAGTTGTTTTCCACTAACTTTTAATTATTGTATGAAGTGCATGATGAATTCACAAATGGTAGGACGGTGAGGTGCATATGCTTTTGGTAGGTAATACTATTGAATATTAAAAGTATTCTACAAGTCCATAAATGTTACCCTTGATTTGGCCCCCTTTTATTTCTTATTCTATATTGCATTTGAATTTTCATTTAAAATGTGAATCTTTTGGAATGACAAGGCAAAATTGCATGCGTTATAGTCAAATCAAGTTTTTGTTTCTCTATATTGAGCTAGAGTTTGGCAGTTACTACCACTTTTCAATGCATTGGCATTGAGACACTTTGTATCACAATACGTTGAAATTTGAAAATTTGAAAATTTTGATCTCCAACCACCCCTCCCCTCTCTTGTAATTTTAGAAACCAATTTGTTTGACAATCAATATGGGACAATTCATCCCATATCCGGTACTATATTTGTATTCCGTATTCCGTATTTAATATGTATTTGTATAGTATCTATATCCAGTATTTCATATTTGGATGGCTCAAATTAAATCTCACAAGATCAACAGCTTGTGATTTTTTGAAAAATCAACAACAATTTCAAGGGTAAACATTTTTTTTACAAAAATCAATGGCCTGGAAAAAATTTTGAGAGAGGGGAGGCAACTATTGCAAACTAGAGTGGTACACCTCTTTTCAGTGCATTGTTGAACTTTTGGTTACACCCATTCAACTATGAGTTGCAATGATTGCATACATTCTAATCACATTAGAGTTATCCTAAAAGTCATGAAAGTCACCCTTTTTTGGTTTTAGTTTACTTGTAACTTTAGATTGTATTTGGATTTTTATTGGATTGACAAGGCATGTATTCATGAAATCTAATCACATTGCATTGTCTTTATTGTCAATGGAAATCTAGGTCCCACCTTTGCAAAAAAAGGTAACTCAAAGGTGCAACAATCATTCATCCTACCATAATTAAGGTACAAACACCTCAAGCACTAGGTGCTAATAGTGCCACTTAATCAAATTCTCTCATTATATATATATATATATGCACTAAACCAATATTTACCTCTTGTTGAAGAAATGATTTTAAATATCTACCAAAAAAACTTTGATTCCTAATAACTTTTGTACACAATATCCAAATGGTCCATTCTTTGGTGCATTGAAACTTATTTTCATTTGTTGATCAAAATATATAAAATTTAACTATATTAATCATAGAAAATACGCATTGTTTGTAGAAAAAGTGGTGGACTTAGGAGTTCTTCCTTTAATCTTAAGAATCTTTGAGAGGAAGAACTACTAAAATGACAAGCCCAATTTAGATGAAGTTTGGATATATTTTGTTGATTTGAACATTGTGGTGTGAGGAGATGGCACCAAGTGTAATGGAAAGTCATACATTAGCAAACATCGTTGGCATTTGTTGATTATAGTTTAAGACAAATATAGATTTTGAGATTTTTTGAAAAATTAAATTATAGCATGAGTAGAATCTAAACAATATATTTTCAATTTTGCAAATTAATTTTCTTTTCTATCCCCACATGGATTCATTTAGAACCCTGCATAGTAACCATAAAACAAAGAGTGACCACGCTAGCCACATTTGATTGAAAGTTAGGCAAAACTATTTTTTCAACAATACTTGAAAGTACTTCATCCTTATTTGTAGCTCCAGTAGTAAGCTATTGAAAACATTGATAATCTCCACTCAACTAACTCTTTGACTTACAATTAATCCCTAAAGGACCATCAGGCACATTTTGGAACACAAATCGTCAAAAACTCAACCTTTCTTTAGGGCAATGAGAAAGCAATGAAAAAAATGGGGAGAAAAAAATTCTACTATACAAAATTATATTTTTCAACTTTGTAGAGTGAGATTTTTGCACTAAGCATGTTTTCTTCTATAGTTGCATCCTACATCACATTAGTTTCATACTTGCCAACGGTTTCAAACGAGAAACTTAGCAAACACCATCCAAAGTGGCCTGGGCAATCCAAAAAGTTTTGGACATCATAACTTTTAATCCAAGCACTCCATCAAAAAAAAAAAAAAAATTGATATTCCCACTACAGGGACTACATGCTCACACCTTTTAGTATCAGAATTTCATGAACATCCGACCAAAATTGACTTCATAAGAGCCTGCCTATCCAATTTTTCTTGCATACGTTGAAACAGACACGTGGTCTTTCAGAGGTTAAATGACCCCAGCGTGGTTCTCTGAGAGACAAGCCCAAAGGTAAGAGAATTTTTCATTTGTGTAAAAAATAAAACAAAATAAAATAAGATAAGAGATTGCAGTTGATCAGGCATACAAGATGTCAACTGCTGACTCACTCTAATTGCCTTTTTGTGGAAATCAATAATTATAAATTAATAATATTTATATTAAATTAATATAATAGATAAAAAATAATCTACAAAGACTAAGCAAGCAAGCACTGATTGCTGTGTAATTAATTAATTAACCACGGTCCCTGAGTGGACGAGAAATTACAGTAGACCAACGAGAAACTGGTGAGTGGAAAACCGACGAAGACTATGGACGGAAATGGGCGCCTGTGCCCGCGTGGGGTGTGTGACGTGGTCCGAGCGTTCCACGTCATCGAGGACAGCGCCAAGAAATGGGGTGAGGTGGAAAGCGCGTTGTGAGTCAGCCCCCAATGCAGACCGACTCGGGGCTTCATCAGCATTTCCGCCTGCACATGCTTGTTGATAATGCTGCGATTGTGGCGACCTGGCCTGCACTCCACCTTTTTTGGTTTCCATGGAATGGTGGATAAGTGTCCGTTTCAATGAGTGGAGGCAAAATAAACAAATAAACTCAATTGAAAGTTTACCCCAAATCCCATAGCGTAATTGATTGGGGGAGGGGAGTGAGGTGGGTACACCCAAAACTACAACTTGCCTAAAACACGCCATTATTACTTTGTGTACATCTCCAAAACCAATATGTATATGTTTGGAAGAAACGATTATAGAACACCTGCCAAAAAATATTTGACACTTCATAACTTTAGCATACAATACTCGATATGACATGTGCTTTGATGTGTTAGAACTTCCTTTCACTTGTCAATAAGGAAATTGATGGAAATTTGAATAGTCTAATAATAATAACTAGGATTAGTAGCAAAAAGTGATGGGTTGGGGGTACCCACCTTATGGAGAGGGAGGGTTTCTAGTTGACTTTACAATGGAGCACCTTGAATGCACAACCTCAATTCACTCCTTGATGCATTTTTCTACAAATCTGACTAAGTTTTCACTAGTTTATAATTAGAACTTGAAATTTTGTCATTAGAAGCGCATCCAAAAGTACTTTGAAGAGGTCTAAAGAATTCAAATTTATATGCTTCTAATGACAAATTTTCAAATTTTAATTATAAATTGTTTTAAAAGTTAGCTAAAAGTAAAAAAAAAAAAATTATAAAGGGGTGGGCAAATCAATATGGTTACTAATACATGTTCTTTTTAAAATTTTGACGGTAGTCACTTAAAAATGATCCAATTTTCAAACCACTAGGTGCATTCTTCTTTTTTATAGTAATCTTGTAAAAGTCATCCATCCATCACTTTTTGATCTTTGCAACATTTCAAGGTTAAAGGACATTATTAGCACAAGGGGCATTTTAGAAAGTCTAACCTCTTTTTTCATATAGTTGTTGGTTTTAAATGCTTTTAAAGCTTAACTAAGAAAATTTATTTCCAATAACCTATTTTTTTAATCCATTCTAATTATGAAAAAATTGTTAAAATTGTAATTTTTGAGACACTTTAAAGGTAGCATCTTAAAAGATTGAAATGCACTATTTTTTAACTTTTTGTATTAAAGTTTCTTGGTATGAATTGAAAGAGTATACAAATTTAACTATGATGTTTATCACTGTTATATTCAATTATTTTAAAATTTTCATATTATATTAAGCATTTTTGTGAATAGTATGATTTTTTACAAGAAATCATTTTCAAAAGTTCATATAAAATTTATTTTAGTGTTTTCAATTATGAAAAGTTGCAAAAAAAAAAAATTTAGATACATGTTAAGGTAAAACAACCTATCATGGTCAAAATTTCAAGTTTGCACTCATGCCATGGCAAAAAAATTTAATTTTTCCCCCAAATACAAACAAGTGTAAGAAATAATAACAACAATTGAAATTATATTTTTTTAGCAAAGTATGAATTTGCTATGATTTTTTGAAGTAATCTACTCAAAATAGTGTGTAGACTACTATCTACTGAAAAGAAAGGTTCCACCTCCTAGTTTGTATTAGTTGCCCCCCCTCTCTCAAAAAATTTATAGGTTGTTGATTTTATTTATTTTAAAATGCTTACCCTCAAAATTGTCATTGATTTCTCAAAAAATCACAAGCCGTTGATTTTGTGAGATTTAATCTGAGCCGTCAAAACGAATATTGGATATGGATACAGTACTACATATGAATATGTATTGAATACTAAACATGGGTACCAAATACACATAGAGTACCGGATACGGATATGGGATGAATTGTCCCATATTGATTGTCAATAAGTTGGTTTTTGAAAATTACAAGAAGAGAAGAGGGGGAATGAAAATATGAAATTTTTTTAAATCCTAAAATTAAATCTCAATGAAACTCAACAAAAGACCACTCAGTGTCACTATCCACTCCAACCATAATGCTCACCTTCTTCACCTAAAACAGTCAAAATATTCTCCAACTTGGAGGGTCTTGAAAAAGTCATTTTCTTGTAATGATTTACACTGAAGAAGCTATGTGTTCCTAATGGGGTTACTAATCACTTCAATATTGTCAAGTGAGATGTTGATGGTGGCCTAAACTTTCATAAATTGATAATAACCATCATGAGGTCATTTCTTAGGTGTCTATCATGGATCATTTTGACCATGATGGGTTGTTTTACCTTACTATAGGAAAAAAATATCAAAATTTTTGAAATGTGTATTTCAAGATAGAAGATCACAAAAGTTTGATCAAGTAGGAAGTTGATTAGTTCTTCAAGAGCTAACCTCTAAATGCATGAACAACCATTTTTTGGTTGATCCCTCTTTGAGAGTTGCCCAAATTTTAAAGTCCTTGTTTCTATAAAATAAATCCCCCCCTCTTTCATGTAATTTGTTGCAATATCTTTCTATAGCCAATGAAAGCTCTTGATTTAAACAAAAACTTTATCTAGGGTGACTTTTCAAACTAAAAGACTTCAACTAAATAATGTTCATTGTGATACAACTTAAAAGAGAGAACTAGCCAATGAATGATCACCTCTCCAAATAGATTTTAAACAAAGTGATAATTTGAAGTACTATCTAGAGTTTTTTTTTCTCAATGGACTAATTAATAAGCTTAAGATACAAGGATAGCGCATCTCATATTGAGAGATATTATATCATAAAGAAACATTTTATAAGGATTGTTGTCTTTCTTGGAATCACAAATATAACTATTTTTTTTTTCTTTCTTTGAAATAAAAAAGATTTATAGTGATTAGTGGGTGATTGATTGAAGTAATCTCATTTAGAGTCTTAAGATTCTTGTAAGTAATCCAATAATGAAGATTGAACCTCTCTATTTATTTATGCCTTTATAATTTGTGTGATTTTCCATTCTTCAATAATTCAAAATTACTTGTATAGACATTAGTATCTAATTTTGATGCACTTCCAATGATAGTACTATGAAGTTCTCAATTTCACCTCTATAAAAAGTTACTAATGGTTTTACTAAACCATCTTGTTGTTTGCAATGGAAATGCTTTAAATCATGTAGAAAAGTAATTTGTTTGAATAGACAAAGATTTTAGACTTACAACTACCATACCTAGTAGGCAAGATCTTCCAAAAAATTTAATAGAAGATGATGGAATTTTGAGATATCATTTTTTTATAGGTAAAAATGAACCTTTTTATGCTAGATCATAATTGCTAGCTTCAATTAACTATTCACCATGGAATGTTGACCAAAATTACTAGGTACAATAATTAGATAAATAGGCATGATTTCTGTTAGTGTAAGAAATTCATATCAACCCTACAAATTATTTTTTCATTTCCAACAATAGTTTTTATGAATTTCAAAACACTAAAATCATTGTGATAGTTTTCCTATATGAATTTCATATTAGACCATTCATTTTACTTGGAATGGGCTAGTTTACCTAATTAGATTTAATTCTATTCTATTTTAAAATTTAAGGAATTATTGCAATTGCAAACTCCATGCATATATGCAATGTATTAAATTCTAGATTATTTAATGGTGGATGTTTTCATTTGTATTTGTACTTTAATTTTTACTAAAATTTATACTACAAAATATAGTTTATGATTCTAACCTTTGTTTTGAGTTTAAACCCTATTGAATCATTCTAATATATATTGTTATGGATGTAATTTCTTTATACTTTTCACTTCCAAAATTCTTAATTGTTTGATTTTTTTGCTCAAAAAATTTGAAAAAAATCAACATGTATTCAAACAATATTTTTTCATGAATGAAAAATATCAAAATTGTATCAATCAAATCATTGAAGGCTAGATTTTAGCTTGAAAGCAGTAATTTGACTCAAAGATCAATGTTCAAGGATGGTGTTTTCAGTGTAAAACAACTTGAACTATTTTATACTACTCTCCATTGCTACTTGCACCTTGTAGCAAACTTGACAGAAACAATCCATTTTTGTTAATTCACCCATTTATTTTCACAGTCCATTGTAAAAATTCCTTCAATGATAAATTTTTGCAAAACTAATAGAGTTTTTTCACATTGAACAATATATTATCTCATGTAACAAAAATATCAGATTTAAACTAAAATTTAGAATAAATATAAATTTAGCTAAGATATAATGTTTGACTGTATGACAATGGATATGACCCTTTAGGAATTAATCCTTACATTAGGAGGAAATTGAACCCACAAAGAGACTTTGAGTTTTTTTTACTAATTTAATACTAATTGAATGAGTACGAAGGTGGACACATCTTCATTAGAACCACCTCATACAATTGCTTGTAGTCACTTGGTGTGTGCTCCATTCTTCATTATGGAACCATCATGAGATTTATGAAATTATGGAGATGAATTTGGTAATGATAACAAATTTTTAAATTCATCATACAATTCTTGGTCCAATCAATGAATTAAGAAGGCTCTTTTCATCCAAATTTTTACATTACAAAGTAGCCTCTTTTGGGGTTCAATTTTCTCCTAATGATTGCCCATAAAGCCACAAGTAGTAACATTTAATCCCTTAAAGACTAAAATGTAATTTAGATTTCCGAAATTGTGAAGATGTATTATCAAATACAAATGAGAATAACAAATTAATGGTGACTCACCAGCAATAGTTGTAAAATATGATTTATAGATCATATCGATGCAATTAGATTTACTATTGTACTAACCGATATTTTTCAATAGAGTTTGAAGTCAAACATTGAAAATTTTGTCTAAATCAACTATAGATTGAATACTTGAGACTTTCACAAGTTTTTTTCTTCTTTAAATTCTAAATGTTACCCCCCCTAAAGTTCTTTGACTATGTTTTCATCCAACACTCTAAAACTGCTATTTTTAGAACAAGTATTAAAAAAATTTAACATTTTTGGACACATCCAACCATAGGATCTTGTAGTATGATCATTTTAGAAGATGTGGAAAAAATTTCAGAAATTTTCACCATGTAGATTGCAAGATATTTGCGTTTGAATTGACAAAAAGCCTTTTTTTGGCCCTGCAAAAAACGAGGCAGTTCCATTTCGCTAGGTCACATTTGTAACTCTTTGGATTCATTGTTTAAGACAAGTTGGCTACATGCTTGAAAAATTTCAGATCATTTGGAATTGTACAACATATAGGAAAAAAATAGGAAGTAGAAAATAGTAGAGAATGAATTAAAATACTAAATTGTTAACAATTTAGTTATGAAATTGACAAATCCCAATCTTAATGGTTGTAATGTTATAATAAACAATCTTTATCTAATATTTTTATTTATTTTCAAAAATATTGAAAATTGAGTAAGATAAAGGACTTTAAGATTTATTTTGAGTAGAAAATCCATGACTACCCACAAATTAAAACACCTCATAACTTTTGACTCATTGATCAAAATGAAATGATTAAAAGCTTTCTATGTATATATAAATTTAAAAAATTAATTTTAAATTTTTGTTTTAAAAAAAAGTGATTTTTTTAGATTTGCCCAAGCTACCCAAGTTGAGAACTAAACTACATATTAGGATATAACTTTTGCTTCATATTTTTAAATGTCCTAAACTTAGTGCTCATGAAAGATATTCCTCGTCCACACTTTCTATTAAATTATAGGTCGAGATTATGGAAATCTCCGCTCACATGCACTTGCCCAAAAAAGTTATGTTGCCAAAAAAATGCACCTTAGTCCTTCAAGGGTTAAATTCTAATCATAATAATTGAAAGATTTTTTTTTTAAGTTTTTATTCAAGTCATTTCAAAGGGTCATTTTTTTAATTGAAAAATTTCTTTAAAAAGTACTCTTTTGAAGCTAAACCTACCTATATCCTTTGAATTATAGAATATTTGAAAATCAAAGTCTTCACAAATCTGTAGTATACAAATGTTAAAAAACTAACATAAGAATCTTTAAAAAGAATTGATGGATGAAAAAATGCATTTTTATGAGCTTGCATTCTTTCTTCATTTGAAATTTCAATGTCTGGTCCTTGAGAGGCTTAATGATTTCAAATGAGCACAATAGGATAAAGAATTGCAAATTTTCTCATCCAATTTTTTCCCCTAGAATTCACTTTGAATATAAGATAATCTAGCCTATGATAGGCACATTGATTGGTTTGCCTTGTTGACATACTTGAAAATTTTTAATTCTTTTTCTATATAGAGGCAAATATGAGAAATCGAGAGAGCAACTGATATTTAATTCTTTTGACAAAGTATGAATTTGTTACAAATTTTTGAAGTGAACTCACCAAATGGCTCAAAATAGTTTGTAGACTACTTCCCAAACCATCAATAACTATACCCATGGTGGCCATCAAACCACCTAATGCAGTTATAATATTTCCTAACATGGTTGGAATATTTTTCTAAAATAGGCATGCTATACAAGAATAAAAAATGGTAGTTCATGTAATGATTTACACTAGAAAAATGCAAGTTCCTAAAATAGTCTCTAACATCCCCATCATGCAAAACATTGATTTTAGTCATTAACCTACCTAATGAAGTCTTGTTTCCATTAATTACAAAAAACTTGACATAGATTGATGAAAAACTATAATGAGTTGTTCAATAGATGTTTGTATTAGGGAGTTTGCTTGTCATGAATTGGTTTACCTTACTTTCACTGGACATTAGTCAAATCCCCCCCCCTCCAAATGCTACAAAACGGATCCCAAGATTATCTTTTAGGTTTGAGCAAGAACATAACTTCAATGAGGTATAATAAGGTGCCCCCCCCCCTTCTAAACGTGCCACTAAACCTAAACCTCTATCTTCACTCTATGTACATCTCCAAAATCAATTATGTACATATGTAGAAGATCAAAATTCCTCTAAAACCAAACTTTACTCTTTTATAACTTTTGCGTACAATATCCAAATGCCCTGTTTTTTGGTGCCTTAGAACCTCCTTTCACTTGCCAATAAGAAAATATGGAAGTTTGACCAATTTAATAATAATAACTAGGCTCACAGTAATAGAAAGTGGTAGTTCCAAGGGTACCGACCTTAACTTATATTCCAAATTCCCAAATAGGCAAGAGGAGAAGGAGAGCCTCATTGATGATCTTAGCCTTTTCTTCACTTTCCATGGACACCACTAAGGTAACTCTACCTATGTCGGTTCAAATGGGAGCCAACCCAGCACAAGCAAAACTGCATTAATGGTGGACATTCCAGTTCTTGAAATATGCATCTCTAGAAATTTGTAATGCAATCGTAACTTAACCCTAGAGCGCTTTGACGTCCAATTTTTGGACGACAAACAGATTGGAATTCAGTTTTCTTTCTCAATTCTATTTGGATGAAAATCATCTAATATGTGGAGGTTCCTTATCAAGTTCTTGTCCTATCCAATGGTTGAATTCGGCACTATTAGAGTGCATATTTTTCTAAAGTTACAAATGTGGAAGTATGTCAAGCCAAAAATTGCATTGATTTTAGTTCAAAACTCGATTTGCAAAAATGAGGTTATAGATATACAGAACCCAAATATTTCAAAAAATCACCATATCAAAAGAACCTCATTTCAAATCCATTCCAACAAGTTTTACTCAAAAAATGATAATATTTTATTTCTAATTGACTTTAGAAGGAATTTTGAAATTTCCCTTTCGAAATTTATAAAAGAAATATTGGTGATAGCACTAGTGAATCTAACCATACGGATAGAATCTACAGTTCAAAATCTACAACTTTCATCTCTATGACATTTCCCAAATATTCTTTTATCCAAATAGCACTTTACAACGATTTTTCCCAAATCTTCAATTTTGGAAATGGATCCAGACGTTTATAGGGGTTAACTTGTGAGTAACTTGTTGCAGCTTTTATCATCAGTCCATCATCTTCCATTATGCCACCCCTGGTCGGTTTGGGGAGCAGCTCGGCAGGGATTGAATTCCACTGACCCAACCTCGCATTTCCAGACTTTTGCAAAAGTTCAAACTGGACCGCCGCTGGTGAAGGACCTGACTCATTCATGAACCGTGACTTGGGAAGGGGCTCTTGGACCTCAAGCACCTGGACATGATCATAATTCTATCGTATGGTACTTGGATTCTGTTTGTCTGATTCAGTTTCAATTCCTCCCGGCGAGCAGGGCAATTTCCCCTGGCGAGACACGGAACCCGTCCCCACGAAGGGTGAAAACGCAGAATTTCTTTTTACCCTGGAGGAGACGCTGAATTTTTTTTCACAAATTTTTAATCCATATTTGCAATCAGAGACCCCAAATTAGCTAGTAGGGGTTTAGAACATACCCTAGACACCGCTCAAAATAGGAGGCTTTTTTTTAACTTTTACCTGTGTTGAACCCCAAAATTACCCTGCTAAATCGACTTCGTAGGCTAGAATTAGTGTCTTGCATTTCCCTAAGGAGCAGACTATTAACGTTGTAACAACAAGGCGGCCTAAAAGTGTTTGATGGTCGATAAAAAAAATCTTTCTATGTACAACAAAAGTGTACTTACATGTTCATCCTTGGAATTATGTATAAAAAGGCTTGCATAGTAATTTAGTTTAACATCCAATGTGTGCTCTTTGGATTTTTAAACCCCTACAAATGCCTAAACTGCGTTTTTCGGACACTAATATAGCGACTTTGGGTAGCTCACTATGATTGGAATTTTTTTTTATTCTTATAAATTTTCATCCAACATGTGTTCAAAGAGTCTAGGTGAATAAATGGCACTCGCTCTAAGAGGTAGGACTTTGCGGGGGCATCATGGACACACCAAATTTTCTTTATTGTATTCATTTCACCTTGTAACAATGAGGCAACCTAAGTCTTACATTTCAATAATTCGTGAACTCTATATGCAAACGCATACATGAAGTTGAAAAGTTCTTTATTTGTTGAAATTGAATACTTTTTACTTTGAACGATAAATCATGAAACATAATATTCATAGATGTTGGTACAACACAAAAAGAAATTCAACACTCCTTCTACGGTTTTGTGCAAACAAAATAATAAAGAGAATTAAGCCCCTTCTATAGGCGATGGCGTTAGTTTTGTTTGTATGGTTTGTAAGGGCAATTTTCTTTGGCCAAGTGCAAGAATCCCTAATTCTTTGTTAAGAGTGTTTGATGGATGATAAACAATCCTTTTGTGTACAACAAAAGTGTAGAATGATGTTCATCCTTGGAATTTGGTGTGAAAGAGGAGGTCTTGCATAATTAGTGGTTTGACATCCAATGCATGTTTTTTAAGCAAATGATTCACATGGTACCAAAGAGGATCATTTTCATGGTGACCAATCTGGCTATTTAAGGGGTAATCCCTAAAAGTGTCAATGTATATTGTAGTAGGGTACAACAATCTTACGAATTGCTTGTTGTACTATTCCAAGAATTTTGCATACTATGGAAGACAACTGACATTTTTTTGTTTTGCAATCCCAATCAAGCATACCAAATTTTAGTTTCAAAACTCCAAAACTCCATTTTAGGTGAATTGTTTCATTTAATAGTAGTGATTTTATTTGGAATTCATTGGTGATGATTTTTTTAAGAATTTGATTGTGTAAATATGTAGGAAACATCCATGCACACATCTTTCATGTCAAAAAGCAAAAATATGACCTATAAAGAGCTCAATGTGAGGTGTTACATGACCACACTTTGTAAAATAGAAATATCTATATTTTAACTACATTGAATGTAAGTTAATTTGCTTGAATGTAAACTTCATTGTATGGTTAATGTTTTTGATTTTGAGCTTGGGTAGTATAGAAGAGGTTGGAGCATAGTTTTGGATTGTGAAAAAAACGATCTTCAATACAATAACGACACTATGTACATCCACGCTTGTGGATATAAATATGTAAAATACAAATGTAATGCATTTACTTACTCAAATGCACACATTCATTGAAGGAAAGGAATAGCATCTTAAGATTTTGTAGCAATTTAACAATTTCATGCATTGGAAAGGTGTGAACATACCACCAAATATTTCCTCAATTTTTATTGGTCTTCCTATTGAGTGATTTTTCTTACAAAAATGAAACAATCATTGACTTGCTACTCAAAACAAGCGATGTTCTTAGGTCTTTTAATGTTCACAATCAATGTCTTGGATGATGGTATTGGAGTGATTTATTTAGTGTTTCAAAGGTAGGAGGTTTTTGAACCACTCAAGCTCTAAAATCACCCCCCCTCCACAAATGTACACTACATGTACATGTTGCTTTTTCATTGTACAAGCAATGAACAAAATAGTGTACGAATTTGAGGAGGTAGGGAACGATTTTGGAGCCCCTTACCATTTCAACTTCAAATATTCATAACTAATTCCACAAAGCACCAAAAAACACGAAACGACTTGGGTTAGATCCCAATTCCAGTTTCCTTACAAGATATAATTTTTTTTTTTTTTCTAAAAAAAACATTTCAAGAAGTTTCACCTCCCCAATAATCCGTTCCCACTCTCAAAAATGGGCTGAGTTTATTATGACCTCCTACCTTTCACACAAACTTCCACCTTCTGAGTATAAAATTCATCACAGGAAGTGACTTTTTCAGGCCTTCTCAAAACTTGGCTGCAACTAAAAGTAAGGTACGACTGCAATGGCTTTCGAAATCGGTTCAATCTGGCTGATTGAGTTAGTACCAAACTCATCAGGCCAGGCCAGGCCATGCCACGCCGGGGGTTGTCGGAGTCCTCTGTCAGGCCCTCGCACGCAGGTGGTCTGCAACGAAGCTCATGTGGATGGTCTCTCCGCCCCTCCCCAAGTCCTCAGTCCTGACTTGGGTCACATGAGGTGGTCCCCTCACTAATCAGATACGTACAATATCATATTAGTTGTTGTACTGCCGAGGAGACTCGTGTTGAAAAAACTCGCGGCCAAAATCGAACTTCATATTATAACTGAAAAAACTCTCACTGACGGAGATCAGATCGCTCTCCAGTGGCCTCCGTCAGTCTTCCACAACACAATAGTCTTGCTGGCTGTAGGTGAGGTGCTTGTGCTCGCGCTTTCCGTTCTCCTGCTTGCAATCTTTCCTTTTTCCTTGAAACTTATTTATTGACTGCCAGAGTTTGTGCATCCCATTTGGACAGGGCAAGTAGTGAGGTAAAATGAGTCCAATGAGGGGCCTTCTTTTAATAAAGATAAATAAAGTTTAAAAAAAATTCATTCTAGACTTCATTTTTTTTGAAGTGCAAGAGGACTTGAAAGTGTTGGATTTCACAAAAGAAATACTCCATTCTTCTAAAACTGAACCACTTTTGTAAACTCCATTATTCATGGAATAGCCCACTGTTTTTCAGCTTGAACTAGAGTGACAAAGCTCACTTCTCTATATAATTGATTCATATTATTCTTTGTCTTTTCATTGATATATTAACCCCTAAATTCTTAAGGGCATTTTCTTCTATCAAAAAGCATTTGAAATTGCCACTTTCAATGCAAACAACAACAAATTTTCATATATTCAACCATAGGATCTTGCACTATGGTAGCTGACCCATTTCTAATTTGCCACCTATTTTTGTTGGTTAGGCTCTTATGTTTTAGATTAGTTGGGATTTAAATGACAATGCATGCAAAACAGGAGTAGCACAAATGTAGGGGAGGTGTACATTGGAAGCCACAATTATAGCCTACATTGAAGCATTATTGATTCTGAAACTAGCCTATGCTTGAAAATAGGGTGACCTACATAACAAAAATAGGTTGAACATAATCTTCACAAATTTTTTTTTATGATAATTTAGTCTTTTAGGAAAAAAAATGTACAAAAATAGGAAACCCTTCTTGAATCTAATTTTCTAAATGGAGAAATTTTTTCCCTCACCATACCTATACAATATATAATTATGTTGAATTACTTAAGTGATTGAAAATAGGTCATCTACCTTAAACTCGTGTGAAAAAGTCAAGAAGAAATTTTGGAAATTTTGACCATATCGATCACAAGACATAAGTGTTTGAAGTGAATAAAACAAGCTTTTTTAGCTCCTAGCTTGAAGGGATTATGAAGCTTTGAATCCTCTTTGTACTATAGATTGTGAAGTTTAATTTTCTTTTAGGTACAAGATAAAAGGAAATGCTAAATAGGTACAAGATAAAAGGAAATGTATCTTAAACTTCACAATCTATAGGTACAAGATAAAAGGAAATGCTAAATAGTTTATAGTTTTAAGGTGGAATTGAAATATACTAATTCCAATGGTGAGATTGTTCTAAAAATAAAATAAAATCACATGCAATTTTTTTTTTAAATTGTTAAGATTGAATTTGTAAATAGATCCAATACATTATTTTCTCAAGAATTTATTGAGATTTTTCACAAAATAAGAAGCTTCATAACTTTCACATCACTTATCCAAATGGAATTAATCAAATCTTCCAACATAGACAAACATAAAATCTATAAGAAATAAAATTTGAAAAAAAATACTAATTAATTCATTTTTAATTGCCCAACCTCACATGCTTTGGATTTATTGTGGCATAACTTTTGCTCCCGGACTCCAATTGAGATAAAAATTATATTTTCAAAATTTTTTTAATCAGTTTTTCTATCTAGAAAAAAAGTTTCAAAAGTTCTTGCCAAAAATTGAAATCTTCCAAACCTATATCAGAGAAGGGCATGATTTTAGTGCTCATCCAATAGGTAGCTTGAGCTTCCATTGCACAGGTTTCTTCACGGGCACAAGTGTGGGTACTCCCTCAAAATCGAATAAGGAGATGATACCGTAATTCAAATCATAACATTATTGAACAGACGGACAGTGTAGTGGGGTACTGTTCAGTGTAGGCATTGACACTTAGCATTTGAAAACTTCTTCAATTTGACCATTGATTTTTAATTGTTTCAATTTGACCATTTTGGGCATTGTTTTTGACCATTTGCTTCCTGGAATGATAAAAAAAAAGGTCAGAGGACTGACCAAACAACTGAAAGCTCCCCAGGAATGTCAATTAAGGTATGTGCACCCATAAATAACAATGCCCCAAATGTTATACCTACATTTAGACCAAAAGGCATTACAAACATTCAGATATTGATCACCCAAGAAGAACACAGTCAAACCATGAGTCTATGATAGCCAAGTGTGGGTTTTGAGTACACCAAGAGTCACTACTTTGAAAATTCATAACTTATTCATACAGTGTCCCAATGGTTGAAACAAATTGGTAACCTAACTTTATGTGGTATTCCTTTTGACTACAACTTGGATGTTAGTTTGGACTTTGGACTTTGGACTTTCATTTGCTCTTGGTTGCAGAAGCATAATTTCATTTCAGAAACTATTATGTATTAGATAACCAATGAGCTGTGGTTGCCGCGAATTGGTTATTGTACATAACTTGTTGTAAATTCATTTTTCAATCACAATCTTTGATCTTCATGATCCAAGGATGTAGGAAGCAAGTTGAAAGGAAAGAAAGTTACAAGTTGCAACTTGCAATGGTAACGGGTTGCCAATGGGACAGTGCCATGTTAACATTGAAAAAAACAACCTCGGTTATGTAAGACAAATGGAGAAAAGTAAACTCACATGACTTGGATATCTCACATCACTCCACTGGCTGCATCTATTTTGCCAAACCTTTAGTTGTAAATTTGCCAAATGTTGGGTTGTAGTTTTGCAGGCTGATCATGGGTGGGTGGAATTTCCTATGCTGAGGAAAGGAAAGGAAGGTAATCTAAGTAATGTTGACTTGAGGGAATGTTCACCCTATCTTTAAATGTTTTACCCTTGTAGAAAATACTGGAATTTATTATTTACCACATATAATAAAATTTGCAAATTCTGAATTCATATTTGCAATCAAAGACCTCAAATTAGGTAGGGGAAGTGATGAAATTCAAAATTTAAGTGGAACAAAATAGGGGGTAATTTTGACATTTACCCTTTGGTGGGACAATAGAGGGGTCAATCCTCCCCAGTTGTGAGCTCCTATGTCTCCTGCTCACATAGCTAGTTCTTTTAACATTAACTAGTGTGCTTTGTATCATTGCCACATTATACTAAAATAAAAGTAAAATTTAATTTTTTAATTCATAAAAACTTTGAAATTTAACAACTTTCACATTGTAGGTGAATTCTAAATGCCATGAAATAAAGCTTGTGCACTCCCCTCAATAGAGGAATTTCTAATGGTACATGAACAAGAATAGGGGACGCATGATTCTAGAGATCTCATCATAACAAAAGCAACAAAAACAACAACCTTACTTAACCCCTAAAGGTCCAAACTACATTTTTTTTTGGCAACATAGCAATTTTGGGCAACTCACTACAAATGGAATTTTTACTTTTTTTTTTGCTGAAATTTTCACACAACATGTGACCAAGAATTAGCTTTAAGGTCCAATAATTTTCATAACTTTTCACTACATGATTCAAAAGTTATTGAATGATATGTAATTTTCAATGCTTAGTGGGTAACCCAAAAATTTCTTAAAAAATCACTTTTTTCAAAAATAAAAATTTGAAATTGATTCTCTAAATTTATATATGTGTGAAAAGCTTTGAATCATTCTATTTTGATTTATGAGATGAAAGTTATGAGGTGTTCTAGTTTCGAGGTAGTCATGGATTTCCTACTCAAAAATAAACTTTGGAGTCCTTTATTTAACTCAAATTTTAATATTTTTTGAATTTAAAAAAAAATTGATGAAGATTGTTTATTACTACATTACCACCGTTGGAATTGGCATTTTTCAATTCCATAATTAAATTCTTAACAATTTAGTGTTTTCAATTACTTTGTACTTCTTTCTATTTACTATTTTTTTCCTAAATGTTGTGCAATTTCAAATGATCTAAATTTTTTTAAGCATATAACCAACTTGCCTTGAAGAATGAATTCAAAGAGTAACCATCAATTTGGAAATTTTTTCATACAAATGTGACCTTGTGAAGTGCAGCTGCCCGTATTTTCACAGGGGCAAAAAAATGGTTTTTGTCATTTCAAACGTTAATATCTTGCAATCTACGTAGTGGAAAATTCTGAATTTTTTTCCACATCTTTTCAAAATAATTTACTACAAGATCTTATGGTTACATGTGTCCGAAAATGTTTTTCATCTAAAATTTGATGCTTGTATTAGAAATGGCAGTTTTGGAGCATTTTTGGTGAAAACATAGTCTCCGACCTTTAGGGGTTAAAGATATGTGGATGTATAGAATGCTACACTAATTTGATATTATTTTGGAATGGTTATGATGTCATTTAGTCTATGTTCATCAATTAATTGAAAATCACTAAAATTATTGAGTCCATATTAGTACTAAAAGTATTGATAATTTGTGAAAAGGACTTTTGAATAGAAGCAAAAAGATATCTTTAACCCCAAAAGGACCAACTTGCTATTTTTAGCAACAGTGCAATTTTGGGCACATACTTGTGATTAGAAATTTGCATATTTTAGGCTAAAATTTAATAGAAGGTGTAGATGAGGGATATCTTTCATGTGCACTAAATTTCACGACATTTGGAAATAAGAGTCAAAAGTTATTGTATGATATATTGCTTGTTTTTCAACATAGGCAATATGAGCAATTCAAGAAAAAATCACTTTTTTCAAAAACAAAATTTTGAAATTGTTTGTTCTAGATTTATATATATGTGGAAAGCTTTGAATCATTCCATTTCAATCAATGAGTCAAAAATTATGAGGAGTTTCTGTTTGTGGGTTCTCTACTCTAAAATAAACTTTAAAGTTGTTTACTTATTTCAATTTTTAATATTTTTTGAAAAAAATAAAATCACAGATGTAGATAATTTATTACAACATTACAACCATTGGATTGACATTTTTTAATTCCTTTAATTAAATTCTTAATAATTTAGTATTTTGAATCATTTTGTATTTTTTCTATTTGTTATTTTTTTCCTCTATGTTGTACAATTGCAAATGCTTTGAAATTTTTTAAGCACGTAGCCATCTTATTTAGGAAAAAGAATCCAAATAAGCACAACCATTTTGGACATTTTTTCATAGAAAAGTGAGCTTGTGAAGTGCAACTGCGTTATTTTTCGCAAGGCCTCCAAAACAATTTTAGTAAATTTGAATGCTTATATCTTGTAATCCACTTGGTAGAAATTTCTGAAATTTTTACCACATGTTCTCAAGTCAACATACTATAAGATCCTATGGTTACATATGTCTGGGTTTTTTTTCAAAAATTTGGTACTTGTACTAGAAATGACAATTTTCAAGCATTTTGAGGGGAAACATAATTAAAGAACTTAAGGGATTAAGTATTAAAAGAAGGCTCTAATTATCTTCTGGTATGTTAATACTATTATGTTTAAGAAAAGCATTTGCACCCTTCTATTAGGAGGGTCTCATATATATTGCTAAGTTGGATGAAATGTATTACGCACTCTTTCAAATATTCTCCAAAGTCTCTATCTATGGGATCAAGTATAAGTCCTTGAAACAATGAATTTTTTTTTCCTACATTTGACTTGCAATTGGTTAATTCACTATCTTTGGGACACTTGTGATTGGTGGAAATAAGAAGTCAAATTTTTTTTTGAATATTGTATGTACAATTGAGAGTGTCAATTAGAGCATGCAAGGGTGGTGGCAACCTTTTGTTTTGATGAGTAAACAAATAATTCGATGTTAGAGAAGTTGACATTAATAAAGGGCCACTCAGTCTTTTCTTAGATCTTAGATTTGATTGGAAAATGGCAAAACAATTTTTTGAGAAATGCTAAATTGTCTTTTTCTCTCAAAAGAGTTAAAAAAATAATAATAATAATAAAAAAACACAACCTGGGTGGGTGTAGTAAAATTGCCCATGAGTGGGAAGCTGCTGCACAGTCCAACAAGGAGTCAGGAACAGTAGTTGCTGAATAGGTAGCGTATCGCAGTCCGGCGGCGACCGAAACGGGGAACTGCGAACACAGAAATTGGCCGAAACGTTGAAACCAGCCAGCCAGCCGCCTTCACCCTGCACCGATCCGGATGAACGTCCCTACAGACGGATGAAAACTTTCGGGCGCCATACTTAAACGCAAGCCCCCCGCAATCTAGTCTCGCGTCTTCGATTCCGGCGTCACACTTGTTCATTCTTCTTGTGGGCTTGTGTCCATCCCGTATAATCTTCATCTCTTCTCTGTTTTCCCGAATTGTTGCATGCCGCTCGTGATCTTCATGCGATTGCGAATGCACCACAATTGCTGCCTGGCGTGGAGTTCATCTTGATTGATATCAGGCATACACCAAGTTAACATGTTCTTCCAATTCTCACGCGCCGCGGCTTCTTCTCCACTGGCCCTACCTCGCTCCTCTACTTATTCCGCCATCGCAACCGTCCCTTCCATTGGCACAGTAGCATCTGCCCGAGTTTCGGACTCTCTCTGCGCTGCCATTGCCTGCAACTCGATACTTGTCCTTGGATCTTCACTCTTCTTGTAATCGTAAGTTCGATCGCCTGTGGGAGGCATTGCTGAGAGATTACAGATGTGATTAATTCATACTCTGAATTTTCGATGAAATTTTGGTTGAGAGTTGAGGAGTTCGGGATTGTTTAAACTTCTTTGTATTTGGAAGTTCGTTGCCTGCCATTGTTCTGTTGCGTGAGCATTGCCGGGATTGATTTTAGTTGTGATTGATTAGTTGTAAGTCTGCGGTGCGCGTGAGAGTAGTTTCTGAATTTTTCTAGAAAAGAGTTGTGAGTTCATTGTTTCGATCGCTTGGTCTTTACTGTTGTGTGAGGATTGTCGAGAGATTAGGATAATGATTGATTGATTCATTCGCTGTAATATTTCGGTGCACTGTTTTTTTTTTCGATGAAGTTTGACGGTAATTTCGGAAATGTAAAACTTCGGGTAATTGTGAGTTCATTGTCTCGATCGCGTGCGCTTTTCTGTTGTATGAGGATTGCCGAGAGGTTAGAGGAGTGATTTCTCGTTAAAAATTTTGGTTGCAGGTCTGAGGTTTGAGAGTAGTTTCAGGAGGTTTTTTTTAATCTTCTTTGTAGTTTTAAGTTCTGTACGTGTCTCGATCGCCTGCGCTTTTCTATTGTGTGAAGATTGCCGAGAGTAGTGGTTCTTTGGAGAGATTATGGTTGTAGGTCTCAGGTTTGAGCGTAGTTTAGGGATTTGCAAACATCTTGTAATTGTGAGTTCATTTTCTCGATCGCTCTGTCTTTTGGAATTCTGCGATTTTCGTAGCTGAGTTGCTGTGGTCGACTGTTGTCGCGGGTTATCGTTGATTTTGAACTTTGCACGGGTTGCGGTTAGAATTAGCGATGAACGTAGTCTTTAGCAATCGTTGAATGAAGAGTGCTCTTCTTTGTCCTGAAAGTCTGTGCTGATTAATTAGGATATGGTGAATTTTTTTAAAAGAATTTTGCGAGTTGAAAGGGAGTAGGAGTTCTGTTCACTCTATCTTTGTATCTGGTTCCGAAACCGAGTGAGATGTTTGTTTGTTGAAGAAATTGTAGCGAAGTGATTGGCAGTATTGGACTGACTCTGTTTTTGCTGCTGGTGCATCGAAAAGGCAACCATTTGTCTCGAAGATCAGATACTTTCTTTGCGACAATGGCGATGGCATTGCGGATGATGAGGAGAGGCCCCTCCGTGGCGAGTTCGTTTGCGCGTCTGTGCGCAGTTTCGGGTGTATCTGGTCGCTACTCGACTGCCGCCGCGACTACGACGACTGTTACTAAGATCATTACAACGCCTGCTGGCCATGGCACCGTTGTTGCACATGGTACACGATTTATTCTCCAATCTATTCAACTTTTTACCCAAAACTTTGTACTCGACTTTTAGTCAGAGATTACTTCCAGGGTAACCAGAACGGAATATTCCTTCATTCCATTCTATATTATCGTTTTTGATTTGGCTGCGTCTTTTTCGATTCTGTTATCCAGGACTCTGCTCTTAAGCTGAGATTAAAAATCGTTCGAAGACATTAGAATATTCTGAACTACAAAATCGGAGAATGGAATAAATCGGTTTAATTCAGTTCATCATTATCCTTGATTTTGTTACTTTAAAACCATTGAATTGCTCTTTTCGGTCTCATAAGAGTTTTTGGTTTTCCTAGGGTCTTCAATTCCAGCGGTTACTGACGAGTCTGTTGTGCAGCAAGCGGGCGATCCATGATAAAACTAGTGCAAGTGGTGAAACTGGAAAGCATGTTATGACATTTAGTTGATTTTGTGCAGGTGATCCAACATTCTTGGAGTCCGTGGATATTTACTTTGATAAAGCAGCAGCCATTGCCTCGACCACCCCAGACATTCTTGCCCAAATCAAGGTAGGTTGATCATTCTCGAATCTTTTCATTTGTTCAGGAAAACAACTTCCAATCTGCGAAGCGACAAACCGAGAGAGAAAATTCTTTGAAGTTGTTTTTCTGAACTATTAGAGATTGTGATCTCCTGGACATTGCAAACGATAGTAAAGTATTCATTTTCTGCCGGATTTGGAAGAATATTATACGCTGTTCCTCATTAGTACTGCTTGATTGGTGTGATCAGGCTTGCAACAACATTCTGAAAGTGCAGTTTCCCCTGAAATGTGCAAATGGCACTGTGGAGCTTATTGAGGCTTATCGAGCACAGCACTCTCATCATCGTCTTCCTGGTTAGTATTGGAACCAAGAATTATGCCCTTCTCACATCAGAGTGCGCTGTCCTGCTCCATCATTCGGTTGTTTGTGTTGAAAAAAGACCTGTTGAGTTTATGGTAAAGTTCTTATGGAACACTGTGCACCCCTGTCGCATCTTGCAGTGAAGGGAGGAATTCGAATGGCCCCGAACGTTGATGCTGATGAGACAATGGCTCTAGCAGCTCTGATGACATTCAAATGTGCTGTAGTTGATGTGCCCTTTGGGGGAGCAAAAGGTGGTATCAAAATAGGTAAGCACAAGCTCGACATGAAGCTGTCAACAATGAGCTGATCAGAACCCTAAAACTTATATACAAATGTCGGAATTGCCCATGAAGGTTCAAGTGTTATCTATCTGTATGATTGAAACTAGAAGATAAAGGCATCATTTAGTTTCGGTTCTTCATTAAGGGCTTCGAAGCGATAAAAAAATTCATTATTGTGGCTTCTGAGAGGGTTCCTTGTATTCTGCAGACCCCACAAAGTATTCTGCGAATGAGAAGGAAGCGATCATAAGGCGGTACACCAGCGAACTCGTGAGGAAAAACTTCATCGGCCCATCCATCGTAAGCCATTTGAAGCATGAACCTGCTATTTCAGCTGCTCCTAGTTTCGGTTGAACTTTTTGATTGAACTCAAATGATTTCCAAATAGAATCTTGGGATCACAAAGTAGACTCGGGCGTTACATCTGTATATCCGTGCAAGAAGGAAGACTAGACTACTGATATATGCAGTTGGGCTCTTTCTGTGCAGGATGTGCCAGCTCCTGATTACGGAACTGGTCCGCAAGAAATGGCCTGGATCAAAGATACCTTTGAGCACCTTCAGCCAAACGATATCAATGGCTCAGCATGTGTAACAGGAAAACCTCTGGAAGAAGGGGGTATTGACGGAAGGCAAGAGGCAACAGGGCTTGGCGTCTTCTTCTGTTTGCGAGAGTTCCTCAACGATGAGGTGATTCGGCAGCTAACTTACAGCTTATACTTCTATTACTTCAGAATTTCAATGGTTCTTCTCGTCACTAAGCACCCTATGGGCTCGTTGAAATGACACAATACCAAAGTTACGGTATTTGCACGAGCAATAGGGTATGAATTGATTTAAAATCTTGTGTCCGATGGTTCATTAAACTTATTGCCCTTCTACGATCGCAGGATTTGGTGTCCAAGTTGGGCTTGACGACTGGCATAAAGGGGAAGACGTTTATCGTCCAGGGTTTCGGGAATGTCGGCCGTCACACAATCGAAGTGAGTTTTTGTATCATTGGACAACATTCGCTTTTGCTGTGCACCTGTACTTGATTATCTGCAATCAATTCGGTATGAGAACAAAGATCTGGGGCATGAAAGTAGGGGTTATTAGCGAACTTCTTGAGGAGGAAACTCTGAATGGCTGACATTCTTCTTCTGTCTTCTAGAGCTTATATGGTGCCGGCGGGAAAATCATTGCAATCGCTGAAGTGGATGGAGGTTTGGTGAGTGAGTCCGCAGATGGCATTGATATCCCCGCATTGAAGGCTTACCACAAGAAGAAGGGCACAATCACTGGGTTTCCTGGGGCCAAGACAGTACGTATTTATCTTGCCTTATCAGATTGTAGTTTTACGGTGGTTGGTCTTCTAGTAGAACAGATTTGCAATCGCCCTCAAGTCTGTTCTTGTTGAGTCTGAGCAGGGTGGAACAGGACCATCCCATTTACACTTGCGTATTTGCAGGTGAAATTTGCCCCAAGCATTCTGGAACTTCCCTGTGATGTGTTGATACCTGCCGCGCTAGAAACTCAGATCCACTCTGGAAATGCTGGAAATGTTAAGGTATTATTGGCTATTTGTTTTCAAATTCAAATAATATCCCTTTCTCGTTGTATAAAACAATTGCAATCTTGGCAGACTTGCTAACCCTATGTGATATGATATGACCTTTAAGTACTTTTCTGTTATGAATTTCAGGCAAAGATTGTGGCCGAGGCTGCTAATGGACCTGTGACTCCATTGGCAGAGACGATATTGGAAGACAATGACGTTGTCATCTTGCCTGACTTATTGCTCAATGCTGTAAGCTTCTCGTCCCTTTTGTACTGAAGATTAGCTGGTACTCCGTACTATTTATAAACGAGTGACCTGGAGCATGGGGAGTGCGTAGAGGATTTACTAAAAATTGTGCAATAAGCGAGGATGAACTGACCTCTGAATATGTATTCATGCCTTCGCATTCATCGACTTGATTGCGGAGCCACGCTAGAATTTGGCAACAATTTCTAACTTGAAGAGGATTAAAAACGGTATCTTGTTTGGACAGGGCGGTGTGACGGTCTCATACTTCGAATGGCTGAAGAACCTAAACCACATTCATTTTGGACGCATGAGCAGACGGATGGAAGAGAGAGGAAAAACAGTACTCATTGATGCTCTTGAGAATGAGTTTGGAAATGGTCATAGGATATCCGCTGAAATTCGAAGCCAAGTCGTGAAGGGGTACGTATTTCTCTCGGATTCGACCTTTGAAATTGTGTCAAGAAATTGTGTCAATCGAGTGCCATGATCTACCATGTTTGACTAACTTTTTGAATTGTCTTATTAACAAGCAGCTGATTAGAAGCAGCTTCTGTTGTCTCCCGCAGGAATACTGAGGTTGATTTCGTCTGGTCGGGTCTTGAGGAGACCATGTTGATGAGTTGGGCGAATGTGAAACGAACAGCTGAAGAGAGGGTAAGAGCGTTAATTTTCTCTCTGCATTTTAGTTGCTGAGATGCAATATTTCGTGTCAGTCCTCACGGTACTGCTTCACCACTTCATCAGTCCTATCACTCCCATCGTCAAATTTCGCAACGCTTTCCTAATGTGCCTTGGCCGTAACCATGCAGAAATGTAACTTTCGAACAGCTGCATACCTGATTGCTATCGAGAGGATTGCAGCATGCTACCGGGTGAGCGGTATTTTTCCTTGAAGCTGAAGCTGGAATTTGCATGGGGCTATCTCCGAACCTGAAGGACCTGCAGTTAATGTGAACGAAGTTCTTTCAAGTTAATACGTCAATACTACCCTATTGTTAGCCTACAGAATTTTGCTAAGACATTCTTTCATTCATTTTTGCCAGTATCCTGCTTGACCGACAATGTCAAGTCTCCCCATTAGATAGGGTATCTGGATTGGAACTCTCGCCTTCTGATTCCAGTAGTCTGGATTTGGTGTGGCTACAGCTGAGGTGCACACAAACCCCTGTGTAACCGACAGATTTCTGCATTACACGGTTTTATAAGTGTTATATTTTGTCTCTCTGTTTGTGTCATTCTGTCCAAGTCGCAAGTGATTTGCTACTGCTTGTTGGTAGGACCTAATCTTACAGCCTCAAATGAAGGTGGCCTATTTTCCCACCAAAGCCAATATTAAATCTATTGTCTTACAAGCAGTGAATAGGGACTTAACTTGCTGAAATTGAAGAGAATGAGAATTGTTCTTGAGACGGTACTTTTGCATCATGATTTTATGTTTTGGTTTCATTTTGCAACAAATTGAACGAGATTTGAAGTGCACGGGAGAAGCATGGTTTCTGAAGATACTCTTCGACTGCATTGGGTAACGTATATGACCCGCTGCTGACTTGTCCACTTGGGAAACGTGACTTGTTTCACCTCCCTATTCCACGTGGACGCTGTAGGGGCTTTACCAGCTGGCGTTGTCGAGTCATGAAGACACGTGTAAAGGCATCCTGGATATGCCAGCCAACAACCTCTGTTCTTTCGCTAACTTTCCTTAATGCTCGATCACTTCCTTCTTCTGTCTCTTCGTGGGTCCTGGAAGCTGAGTTTTCCCTCGGATTCGAATTCCAAGTCCTCGACGGATTTTTTTTGAGTTATTTTCAAAGTGATGGAGCACAAGGAGGAAGTGCCCAGCTCGCGAGAGCCCGGCGAGGAGTCAGCTCCTGCCCAGGAAGGAGGGGACTTGGAGGCGCCGCTGTTGCCCAACGAGGCCGATGGTTCTCAGCCGCCTGCTGCGTCGTCACAGGATGGGCCTCGCACTGCGCAGCAGGACACACTCCTGTATATATGCGCCATTCTGAGCATCGTGACCGCGGTGGGTGGTTTGCTCTGTCTCGTGGTCAATCTCATCTCTTTGCTGCGATCTATCGACTACCACGGGTTTGATTATCGCGTCAGTGTATGTCCCCGCATCCCCATTCTCTCGTTTTAATATGCTGCCTTGTATGGACTGCTTAGGGCTGTTTTAGATTGCACAGGTGGAATCAACAGGTTTGGTATACCAAGAAATCCTTCACGATAATTGGTGCACAAATCTATTTTTATTTATGTCATCTTGTTTAGTTCAATGGCGACTTTGCACTGGTTCGAGTCACAAGAGTGAACATGGCTTACGTCATGTGGTACTTACGTGGCTTCTAATAAGAACATCTTTAAGGTGGATTGGACACTTGCTACCTCAAATGTCTCATAAGGTCTCATAAATACAGTTGATATGTTTGTGCTTATGATCTCATCCCTTCGACCTGTGCAAATTGAACCTTAGCTGTGCTGCTGAGAATATCGTTCTATTCATCAGTCTTGAAGTATGATAAAGTGATTGTATTGCTTATCATTGTTTATTTTCTCTTTAGTTAGAGCAATTTGGCTATGATACTCAAGATCATCTCCTATGTTTTGTAGCACAATGAGGATGTAGGTTTTGAAGTAATTAATTGCAGTCATTAATCAGATTAAGCAGAGGAATCTAGGGTGAGTTTACTTATTGATGTGTGAGTGTTTACACATGGCAGATATTTGTTGGCGTCTTGCACTTCTTCGCGGTTGCATTTGCTCTCGTGGTGGTTGTCGCTGAGACAGAGTGGGGGCCTATCCTTAGATTCTGGAAGGTATAGCAGTTTTCTTAACAGTGGTAATCGCCAAGCATGTGTTGATTCGTGGTTGTGCAATACGTTATCTGGTATTGTTGTTGTGAGCAAGCAATTCCAATTCCATGGTGATCTATGTTTTGGTTATTTCCACTGACCGTCGCACATTGATGGTTGTCTCTAAACATTCTGGAGCTTTGTTTTGAAGTTATGTCATTAGAAACAGTAGCACTTCGTCAAACTCTTTGGAAGAATGTTCCATGCTCTTCTTGAGTTTTTTCAGTTTCTATTGTGAATCTTTGATTGCTCTTAGATTACAAGTTTAAAAATAAAATAAAGTTCTTGTGGACTTTACTTAGTGCAAATGAACTGTTCCAGGTGTTGGATTACTGGGTAGGTCGCGGACTTCTCCAGATCTTGTAAGTTTTTTCTTATCTCGCCCGTGTTTCTTGCTCCTGCTCCTAGTACTATCATAGGGTTCACTGCTTTTGTTTATTGGTCTGATCTGCGTGCTCTCCATCCTTAATTCTACTAGTGGTTCATCACAAAACCTCATGAGAAGAGCTAATCGGCATGTGTCATTTCCTTGCCAACCATTTCCTTGTAAGCTGACGCATTGTTGTTGGGCACAGTGTGGCATCTTTGACCAAGATTTTGGCACGTTCAAGCGGGGAGACAAGGGCAGAAGGTTTATTGCACGACGTAGCCAGCTGGTGGCTATTGGCGTGCGGGGTTGTTTACATTGTGGCTGTAAGTTACCGGTTGTGCTTATGACTTCTACTGATTGGGTTCCCCAAGATTTGTGCATGTCTTGATTAGTAGAGGCTCGCCGTGCTACTGATTTAGTTTCTTGCATTTAGAATGAACTCAAAACATTGCTAGTGTTGTATCATTATCTTACAAGTCCATACGTTCTTTGGCAGGGATTACTGTGTCTTGGCACCTTAAAACGAAATCGCCTGCACAAAGCAGATTGGAGGGAACAAGCTGAAAAAGACCTTGAGGTAATGTTCAGTTTTTTTGACTGATTGACACTGTACTTGTAACATTCTTTAGTAGTTCTAAGGACTCGCCCTTCACTATATCTGGCAACCAAAGAAAGTGACTGAAAACTTCAGTGTTGAGAGCATGCATGGCCCTCGATGCAATTGTTTCCTCTTATAGCTTTTGGTACTTCCCACCTGAGATGAGCTCTAGATTGTGCACAAATAGAATCTGAATTCATAATCCAAGGATGTTGAGGCAGTTCCTCAAGAATGCTATCCATATTCTCTGAGTTTTTATGACTGTGTCCCACGTTATAAATTAAATTACCTCTTCTTTTGATTCTTATCAGGAAGTGCATAGGCGACGGGAAGAGCTGGAGGCTCAGCTTGGTGGGCATCGTACGGGTTAAGTCCTACAACCGTCTATCCTGCGTTGGCGCGGTTACTTGATCTCTAAGCTGACTTGCAGCTTTAAAGATTTCTTAAAATCCGACCTCATGACATCTTGGGCAAGACGAGACTTGTATGCGTATAGATGTGTTCAAGCTTGTACAATAAATGAAGAAGCGTGGTTATAACTTGCTTGCATAGGCGAAGGGGTTTTCATTTTGTGTGTAGATAATGAGCTGCAGAGTTAGTTAGTGTTTTTTATCTTCCTGTGTTGAGACGGCGGCATGTACTTGTATGGTTCACCTTTGGTGCTACTCATAATAAAAAGGTTTTTCATACGTTCTAAGTACCGGTAGTCAAACCTGTATCTATTCAATTTTGTGAGCAATACGCACTCCAGGCTGTTCAAATTTGCACGACTAACTTTATCTGCATCTGATATAGCCACGAAACACTCTGGAGTTGAATGATTGATCATGGCAATGTTATGTGCCTGCAAATTGTTCAGTAATTATGTTTTCTAGAATTCTTTTTCTTTGCCAGTCACAGTTCATGAAATCGGGAGCTAGCACTTTGAGCACCTTGGATCCCAACATTTTCATGATGTCATACTTTGGACGTGTGATAAGTGTGGCAAGTTCAATGATATTGTCATGCAACATGTTCTAGAACAGCATTCTGGAAGTTTTTGGAGCTACCCTGGTAATTTGCCCTCCTCTTTGTACAGTAAGGGAGCCAACCCATTTCTGATCACTCCCCCATTTCCAGCCTATAGGTTGTTCCATTTCTATGAAGTTGTGGCACGGTTCCCAAAGTAGTTGTGGCGCATGATGATTGGTTGCGAGGCTCTCAATTTTGCAACTAGCCTATGGTTGATAATAGAAAAGTCTTTATGACCAGTATAGGTTGTACAATATAGTTTGGTTAAAAAATTCATAATAATTACATTTTGAGTTAAAAAATTCTGAAAAATTATATAATCCTTCCAAACTCTATTTCTATATAAGGAAAAACTTTTGTACTTACGAAATTTGCACTTACGAAATTTGCACTTACGAAATTTGCACTCTACATGTCCGTAATTGCTTAAGTTGTTGGAAATGGGTTGGCTCCCTTAGTCCAATTTCATTTAACTCTACTATCAAATTCTCATTGAATACTTTCCTTCAACTTCAAATTTGTAAATGTTACATTTCCTCCTCTTTCAAAGATGAAACTAAATTCTACAGCTCTTTACATCCTTTATCCTTGGACAAGATTTGAACATGGCTTGGCCCTTCTCCAATTGAAGCCCAAGGATCCAACCAACTTGTCCAAGATTAAGTTGATAGTAGTTTAGAGAAGGTTGCAAAACATCGAAAGAATTTAACCTTGGAATGTTGCTAAGAACACAAAACTTTCATTAGATGAATTCATTGAAGACTACAAGATGGAAATAATTATTTTTTTCATCCAATATTTTTTTAGAAGTTGCTTATGTACATTTTCATAGAATGGTATTGTGAATTCCCTCGTTATGGTGTTAATGAATTTTTTGAAAAAGAAGATCTTGAATTCATGGATCATCCTTATTGTGTGTTTTGGTCATTTCTTATTATTTACTCTTATGTGAATTTTAGCCACTCATGAAACAAAGCTTATCAAGTATAGTTTCTACTTCAAATAGAAATTTTGAAAAATTCATAAATTTCAATATTTCATAGCAATATATGAACTTTGGATTTATAACCATGGTTTGTTGATTTTCTAATTTTAAAATGACATAGTAACTTTGGTTCATATCACAGTGTTATATAGTATAATATACATTCATAGTGAAAATTTCAGATTTTTTGAGTACAATTTGTATTTGATATGAATTTTCTTCATTTTTTCTTAAAAAATTCACAGTAATTTCAAATTTTCCCTGAAAATTTTGAAAATTATAGAAATTGTAGTAGACACATGACTTCATTTCTGAAAAATAATTATAATTTTTTTAAATTCTTATCTTATTGCAAAATGGCAGCAAACAAAGTGATGGACAATGAGGCTTGAAATCAATAGTCATGGTCCTTCCAAGTTTAAAGTTTGAGATTTTCACCTTCTTTAGGTACAATTTTAGTTGCCCTTCAAATATACTCGTTTTAATTTGCAAACAAGTAAAGAAACTTTGTACCATTCTTCCACAACAAAATGGCATCCACAAGTGCAGAATCAAACTTTTTCTTTAGACATTCTATACAGACTCACAATACACTTTTCAAATTCAAAGTTATCATGTGATTTCAATTTTTAATCTTTATATAGTTATGTATAAAAAAAGCACATTCACGAGTAGTGATGCTCATGCATTACAACTTTGCTATCTTTGCAAGGGTTAGTATATTAGAATACTTCAATTTTACTAATAGGTTCTAATTGATGGAAGTTCATGAGTCTCAAAATGTTCTCTCCATCCTCTCTATAGATCCTTGCAACTTGAAAGCAAAGAATTCTTGCTCACAAGCTATAGAATGAACCAACAGATGTAAGAATTTTTTTCCTACCTATTTTCCTTATATATATTGTTGCAATAGAATATTCAACTACACAATTCCCTAAGAACTCAATCCAATCTGTCTTTGAAGCATGTAAATAGGGTTTATACAAACACAAATGATGGAATAGGGGTTGGATGCCATGAGCCTACAAACAACACTAAAGTGATACCCACTCCCATCCTATCTAAGTACTCCAAAGCCCTTCAACAATCAACCCTAAAACAATACTTGCCTTGTTCAAAAATACACCCACCTCCAACAATCGGGATATAAGCATTCAATTCAAAATGATAAGTGGCTAAAATATGACAATTTCATGAAAACAATGGCTACATATCCACTTTTTATTTTTGCACATTGGTTGGTTGTTGGTCCTACTAATTTTTTGTCCAATTTTGAATCCTCCATTTTTACATTCCGACTAGTTATTTTTCCAAAGGCATTGACTAATAATAAACTAACTAACGGTTCACTTTGAATATTATTCTAAAATGTAGAGAAGGTCTTAATCAAGGCTTTTTTTTCATTTCTTATGAAGTGCCAAAGTTGTGATATAAAATGTTAAAGTGGTGCTCCAAATTTCAACATTGATCCACATATTGGATAGAAAAGATCACATTTGTATATATCACATGTCCATAATTCTATTTTTATCTATAATCAGGCAATTTCATCCAATATTTTTTTGTAATTCGAAGTTTCAGTATAATGTAATTTGTAAATAGTTGGAAGTCTTAACCTTAGAAGGACATTGAGGCCTACAAGTAGCTAATGGATGACCACTTTTGGTGCAAATAGTAAGTGCACCCATTGGTACAAGAACTAGATTATTCTTGGCAAACTACCTTGGTGATAGGTCTTGTCCATTTGAACTTTAATCCTATAACATTTCCATTTAAAAAAAAGTTTTGCACAATTTTACTTCTACCTTTGTATAGATATAACATTTTGCTTAATTTCATCAAATTGGTCATTAAGGAAGGTAGTCTTTTAATATTCAAGTATTATTTGCCATATGAATGAGAAGTTAATTGGATCAAGTGTATATTGCCTTGAAATACTGTATTTATCATCTATTTTTTGCTATTCTCATCATGCAAAAAAAAGATGTTGGAGGTTATAAAGATTAACTATCTTATTAAACTTCAAATTGAACTTAATGGCTAACTTTGAATTGCCAAGAGGAAGGAAGGTTAGTACATTCAATGAATTTAGAGCAAAGCAATATAGGATTCTATTGGTAATCTTTTTGTCATGCATGCTTAGAGGGATATAGTGCCTATAGCCCTCCTATTCACTATTTGGTGAGAAGTTTGGACCAAACCAATACTTGTTGTCTAATAAAACTCAATTATTCATTGATATGTCTTGGTTATTTCTTACATTTTTACTTGAATTACTATAGTTATTGGATTTAAAATTAGATAAGGTCATTTTAAATTGGCTATTTGGGCAAAATGAACCAATTCATTTGTAACTTCACCACCCAAGGGCTTGATTTGGCATGAAGAAAATGTGTTTTTTGGTCAAAATTGCCACTTGTCATCTTTTGATAGGACCTCTTAAATTCAAAATTGCCTAAAATGCAATACCTACTTCTAAACTAAAATGTTGCATTTTCCTACATATTGATTGCATACATTACAAAAAAAATTCAGCCCTTGGAAGGTTTGTGAGTTTTGAACCCCACCCTTGGTGCAATTAAAGAGGAAATTAAACTATTTTATTATTTTTTATTATTCTTTTAATGAAAGCATTTAATGTGGCACTACAATTGCTACATCAACAATACGTTAGGTTTTACTATTTTTTTACTATTTTTTACTATTTTTTAATTTGTTTTGTACTTGCACCATAGAGGGCCAAAAAATGAAACCTTAACAATCCTCCTCAAGGTTCAGATTTTTCCTAATGAAATGTACACAATCAATACATAAATCTATGAGAGTTTAGTATGGTTTTTTGGTACTCAATTTGAAATAGTATTTTGAAAATTCATAACTTATTTATATAATATTCAAACAATGCATATTAAAGTATGTTGAAATCTTCTTTCACTTGTCTAAAAGATTTGATAAAAATTATTTAAGTTTAATTTTAATAACTATACTTAATTGTAATTACTGATGATTATAAATGTACATTCCTCTCAAGCATTCCTTAATCATGCAATGACACTAAGGACTAAGAGTGTCCTATGAATGACTTTTTAAAAAACTATAGAGACAAAAATACACCTATTCATCAGAAATGAGAATTTTTTTAGCTAACTACTTTACTAGTTTTGAGAGTGACATCTTTCCATTAGAAGATATTTAGTTGTTTTGGAAGGTTGTAAATTCCCTAAGGTTATCAAACTCTAGGAACTTATTGCACTTATTGCTTGACATAGCACAACAATTGCCATGTTGTTTAAAAAATAGTTTTTTTTCAATTTTTTTTTTCATTTAAAAACTTTGTCAAATTTTGTTGATAGTGACCATTCCTTGGCTACCAAAAGAATAGTGATGGGAACGGCCTTGAAACGGCCCTCCTAACCCCCTAAAAATCCTTTGATGTATATAGAATTAACCTTGCAAGGATGTAAAGGCCAAAAAGTGACCAATGAATACTTTCTCTATCATTGTCGAAATGAAGAATGCATCTAATGGTTCACAAATCAAATCATTTTTGAGTGACTACCTTGATCATAGGCTGGTATATATTGAAGGATAATTTTTTAGTTCTTCTTATACTTTGCACTTACCTTTACACAACATGGCCATTCCTAACTTAGCCATACCAAGTTTTCCATGTGAAATAGGATGGTCCTATAATGTTACTTTGCTAGATGCTCTAGTTTACCTTAATCTTATAAGAATATTCTATGCTAGCTAAAGTTCCAATAGATAACTTCATTGTTAATTATAGAACCAAAGAATGCACCTTTTGGTTCAATAATCAAAGTATATTCATTCCTGACTATCTTGATTATAGGAGCCATGTCCTTCCAACATTAACTTTGGGCTAATGCCAAGGACATTGAATGTCTTTTAAATAGTCAATTAGGCTTTGTGCATATTGAAGAATAGATGATTTTCATCTAATGTTTTGTGAGCAACATTATTGATGCTATATCTACATCATTAACTTAAGTTCAAGGCATTTTAGATGTTTTTTGATTTTATATGGGGTAGTTTATAAAAAAAATAGCACACTAGCTAGACAATGTATTTCAATACTTTAAGCTTTTTTCCTTTTAAATTTTGGTTTGGACATTCAAAATAATTTCTTTTGCTTTTGAGCAAAACTAACAAAAGAAAGCTTAGACTAAAGTGTGGTTTTTTGACTCTACATTGAATTTTTGAAAGATTCCTTTAAATAATTAAGTTTTTTAGTGAAGTTTGAAGTTAAAGGTTTGTAACCACGTTTCTAAATATAGAGTGATGCCAAAATTTTCATTACACAATGTTGTTCTATCCTGTAATGTACTTCTATTTTGAATATGGTTTCTACTTCCTTTGTCCTACTAAAAACCTTCAAAAATCCTCTCCATGAGGGATTAACTATATTTTAGCCTTTGTTTTAGTGATACATGCATTCAAAAACCAACAATCCATCCCCTAGATCTATGCAAATCTCCAATGTGGGCATCATCGTTCAGACGTCCAAAATTGATACAAAAAGTATCATATTTGAGCATCATTTATAAATGGTGCTAGCTCGTCATTCTTGATGATTTAAAGGTTGGTGGCAACAATAGGATTCTAAAAATATTTGCTTTCAACCTAAATACCTACAACAAAGAAACATGCCCCCCTTTATAAACAATTTTCATAGTGCCAAAGTGGTCATTGAATCCATTGGCAAGATGACTGTTTGAAAAAGCAACAAGTACAAGGTGCCTCATATTGGCAAGGCCAAACTTTCTAGAAGAAGAATGCTCCATAATCGCTTGCGACTTGCCCCCCTCAAAGTCATTCAGCACGGTCAACACTTACTCAACAATCTAAATCAAAAAAAGGAGCTTTTTAGTGGGACAAGAATTGTGCTTGATTTGGAGCTTTTTTAGTAGGACAGAGGGAGTATTTGATTTGAATTTCTTTCATTTTTTCTTCAAAAATTCATGATAATTTGAATCTCTGCAAATTTTTTTGGGGAATTTGATAAAAAATAGTAGACATGTGATTTCATCTCTGAAAACTAAAAAAAATCACTCATAAATAGAGGAACCCCAGTGAGGGTCTTTCCAGTTTGACAACAACGCAGTCACAGGCTTCCGCCTTCGCATTCACAGGCTACGCAAGTACGCATTCGCAGGCTACGTCCTTGTTACGGGGATCGTCCCGCGTGCTAACTTCTACTGAAATACTGGATTGTCGTAGTGCCCGCGTATGCAGGCAGGCCGGCATCACATGCCGGCTACTTTCCTCCCCCACCCCCGAAAGCATAAAGGAAGTCACTGGTCTGGAAGTGAACATCATCCTGACATCATGATGAGAGGCCGGTAACTGAACATCACGGCATCAATGGCCTGCGTCTTTTGTCCGCTGTTGCTTTCCCTTCATGCTTAATTGCTTTCCCAATTTTTCTCAACTTTACGATCTCTCCGAGTCTTCCCTTTGACTCCTGTCCCGGCAATCCCGGTCTCGCCTTTGACCCCAGTCCAAAACTTCAAACACTGCAAAACATTCTCCAATCTCAAGTTTAATACTCTGGAATTTCACATTTTCTGTCGGCAATTGACGAACCTTTGGCTGAACGTAGCGACATTGATTTGTGAGCGCGAGTCCCACACTTAATTGTATGCACATCAACTGGTAAAAATTTGCAACCGAATCAGATACTGTACATTCGTGTCTACATCCTCTTATTACAGAGTGCGAACTTTACTGTACACACAGCTCTTTTTGCGTTGAATTTGACCTTCACGGCTGCACTCTCTCTAAGTACGTGTTAAGGTGGACGCGGGGTCAAAATCCGCTCACTAATAAGCTCCCTGTTCTCAGTATAAGACGTGGGTGCTTGTGCACTGTTCTCCACAAAACAGTCGCAAGTGTAGGTGCAATTTCAGTTGCAGGTGCAAGTACGTGCAAGGCCTCACAAAGAAGGCTGCAGCTCTTTCTTCTTGCAAGTGCAACCCGAAGTGTAGGTGCAAGTGCAAGTGCAAGAGCAAGTGTGTTTCTGGGTGTCATAGCGAAAGAGTTCCGGCGATGGCGTCGTTCGTGGACGTGGCGGGGTCCCAGTTTCCGCTGCAGAACTTGCCATATGGGGTGTTTCGCCCGAGCTCGGGCGCCACCCCGCGTCCAGGAGTGGCGATCGGGGATTCTGTTGTGGATCTCTCCGTGCTCTCTGAAGCCGGCTTGTTCACTGGCCCCTTGCTCTCCCTCTCCACCTGCTTCTCTCAGGTTTCTCTTCTTCCACTCTAGTTAGCTCGGTCTTCTTCGCTTTCGATCACACCGTTGTGCAGATTGCGTGTTTTGGAGTGGCAAATTTGGGACACTCAAGAGCCCTGCGCTTTGGAAATTAGGATTGGCGTGGATCTGAGGTTTTTGTTGGGCGAGTGAGACTGTTTCTCTGGAGTCCGGCATTTTGAGTATTTTTTAGGTTCAGTGGGCTTTTCTTGGATTGGGATTGAACTACAAGAATGGTAACTGAAATCGAAAGCCTGGTTACGTTGAGGAAAAGAGTATTTAATTTGGAATTGAGTTACATACCTAGCGTAATTTTGGTAATTTGATGGTAAAGAAAGTAGATCTTGGGAAATTGAGTATTAGAATAGGCACTGGAAAGAGGGGATTCCGGCATTTTGATAAATTTGGGGTGCAACGGGCTTCTCTTATCATGGTATGCGGAGTTGGGTGTGAATTGAGGAACAATATTGGTAACTCAAATCGAGGGCATGGTTGTGGAAAGAGTAGTTGCTTTGCATTTGAGTCACCTTTAATCTTGGTGATCTGATGGGTACGAAAGTAGGTCTTGGGAAGCTGAGTGTTAGAATAGGTACTGGAAAGAGGGAGTGATTATGGTTTGTAGCCTAGCTCTTCTTCTTAAATCACCGCTAGAGCTGTAGTTTGTAAGGCCTCAATACGGATATGGTGATGTGATGGAAAAGAAAGTGGATCTTGAGAAATTGAGCTTCTCTTCTCAAATAGTTGCTGGCTGCCACCAGGCTGTAAGCCCTTATTGAGATTATGTTTTCAGTTCGGGGATGATTTAGTACTTTCGCAGCTAAGACTTTCAAATTTGCTGGAAAGGTGGATTTGAATGAAATTGGCTCAGTTTATGTTGCTCAACTGAAACCTCAAATCTACACTAGTCCAGGGTTTTTATGGAGCTCTGATAGACGAACCGAAGAGGTTAGTTAGGGTGTCCTAACGAGAAGATTGCCACCTTGATGATCTGTCCTTTGAGAGTATGAATAGTTACTGACTGCGTTGAAATACTGCGTCTCTTCTGAGATACTACGAAAACGTATAAGGATCATTAAGTCAGTTTTTAAGTAGTTTTTTGACGAGTTTATTTAAGTTGAGTTTTCAGACTTCTTTAAATGCATTCATGGCGCTTGGGAGACCAGCATGGAAGGAAGCACGGGCAACATTGCAAAAATTGCTATCTGGTAACTAAGAGTCCTTGTTTTCTGTTCTTTAGGACCCATACTGAAAGCATAATTGCAGGAGATTGATTTAAGGATTTAAGAGATATGTGAGTTTAATGCATTTGATTTTGGAGTTGCCTTTGTTTTTGAAAACTGATGAAGTAGATTCGTTTTTGCTGCATTTGTTCCCAGAAGTTTTTGAAATTCAAGCACAAAACATGATGATCAAGTTTTGTGTTCTGATTCGCAAGTTGTAAATACATGTCATTGGCTGATACACAAGGTTTGTGGTGTCATCCTACGCAGCTGATGAGCCAACACTGAGGGACAACAAGTCTCTGCGTTCCAAGGCGATCGTTTCTATGGTGATTTTCTATATCTCTCTTATTCAATAAATTTTGCCACGAAATCAGTCTTGTTTTCATCCTTGATGTTTCATAACTGTTTTGTACATTCTAGCTGCAAGTCATGTCCGTAAAGTGGATTGGTGCTGTTGCAATGCAATGGGCTCCATTCTAGATTCTCTTACGTTTTCTTGATCCTTTCAAAAACTTGTTAAATCACAACTGAATCGTGTCAGATGATTCCTTAAATCAGAGTACTCATCAATCGTTAGAAGAAATTCCATAATTATTCATTTGACTTTTCTTATATTTGGTGGGGGGAATTAGAGCCAAGTGAAAATGGAGTTGCCGGCAGTAATTGGCGACTACACTGACTTTTTCTCTTCCAAGGAGCATGCTGTCAATTGTGGCTCCCTCTTTCGGAGCAAAGAGGATGCGCTGCCTCCTAACTGGTACTTGTTTATGCAATATCCTGAGCCATTTGAGGTCAAATTCGACGTAGTGATAGTCAACATGTGCTCATGTGAAACAGTAATGCCATGGTGCAATTGGCTAGTTTCTTGGAGACTTTTACCCACCTCCTATTGCAGAACCCTCTCATATTTCTTTCATCACCATACGGTACCACACTTCCATGGCCACAATTTTTAGATTTTTCAACCATGGACTCTTTTGGTTTAAAAAGGGAGGAAGCTTTAGAGTTATAACGCTCTCCTGGCACTGTCCTTTCATTGTCACATAGTGCATTGCACTTTAAAAAGAGGAAAAAGATTTAGAGCCATAACCCCATCTTCACTAAACTCTTTGAATGAGTCGTATGTTTCCAGGATCTAATGGTCTCGATCTAGTTTGGAATAGTTTGAAACAGAGGGTTAAGTTCGGTAATTGACTTGGGCCTCTCGGCTCTCGTCCAGTTACTTCGTACAGAACTCCTGGAGAGTAGTCCATGAATTTTTGGTTATTTTCTGCATTAGTGTTGAACCATAAAATCTCGTATTTGTGTGTATTCCTAGTCACTTAAAATGGTGGACTACAGACATGTTTCTTTTAGTGTCTGGAAGAGGCAATTTAGGTTTTCTTGTTGATATACCGAATAATGTTACCACTCCCATCTCCAGTTAATCATTTACTACTGAAAAATTTATTCCTGACAAGGATCCGTCTTTATCAATACTTGTGCAGGTTGCATGTGCCTATTGGTTATCATGGCCGAGCATCCTCAGTGGTAATTTCAGGGACAGATATTAAGCGGCCCAGGTACTGGGAGTTTATACTGTTAAACCTCCGTAATTTGACACTCCTTTCTATAACAAATATTATGCTTGTCACTGGACAATTGAGTGGAAACAGCTGACTCTTATAATATTCTATAAGTCAAAGACTTCCTCCCTCATGCCTTTTGTCACAGCTTACCACAGGATGGAATATTTTCTTATCAAGGACTCTTGGAGAGAGATTTTAATCAAAGTGGCCACTGACACTTCACTAGCAAGATCCCTAAATTTTTGGGAGGTAAATGGACCTCGCTAGAACTGGTGAATAATGCCATGTTGTGGACATTGCAGAGGTCAAACATCTCCACCAGTAGGACAAAAGGCTCCGGAATTTAAACCCTCAGCTCTTCTTGACTTTGAGATGGAAATGGTATGTATTTATTAAGCTTAAATTTGTGTTCGTTTCCTGTTGTCTGATTTCTAGGCTGGACTAAGGGTTTAGGGTTTAAGGTTGAGGATGAAATTAGGTAGTATGTTGGGCAGTAGTTGGTCTAAATAGGCTAAATTTGAAGCTGGGATTTCACTGCAGGCTGTATTTGTTGGACCCGGAAACGAACTCGGGACAACTGTGAGCGTGGATGACGCTGCTGACCACATTTTTGGTTTTGTGCTAATGAACGATTGGAGTGGTATTTTGATTCCCTTCTTCTCTTCGAATAACAATGTATTTCAAAAGGTTCATTATTAGAAATCAGTTCATTAGTGACCAATTCCAGTCAAAGTTGGGTGGATTCCCTAGCCTGATTGAGACATAGTTTCTACTATTGGTTTCAAATTTTTCTCGTTCAGATAGATATGTCCATTCTAGTTCATCCTTTATGACATTAAGGTATGTCTTTACAATTATAGAATAGCACGAATCTCATAACCCTCTCTTGCCAGTTCATTGCCACATGGCATATCGTGGTTTGAAGAAAAGAGGAGGGTTCAGAGTCATAACCCATCTTCCTCACATTCTTTGAAAGTGTTGTAGATCTACGAATCTTATAATCTTGATCTAGTTTTAGAAGTGAGGATTAACCCCGCCAATTGACTTGGATTTCACTAATTGGTCCTCTTGGATGGCAGCACGAGATATACAAAAGTGGGAATACATACCTCTAGGACCATTCCTTGGGAAGAGCTTTGGTACGTACCCAAACCTTACCACTACTAATCAACAATTCCCTTTTTTACAATTAGCCCACACTTGGGAATTCTGATTTCATGACTTCATGTATTTTATCTGTGCGCATATCATTAACAGACCTCTTGTTTGGGTGGTTAAATTACAGGAACGACAATCTCCCCTTGGATTGTAACAATGGAGGCTCTCGAGCCGTTTATTTGTGATGCGCCTGAGCAGGTGGGTCTTTTCTTTTGCTTCATTACGTGATAAAATTGCACTAATGTGTGTCAAGGCCGAAACAGAAAATAGAGAATCTTTCTACTTGGGAAACGAGAGCAAGCTTGGAATTTAATTCTATTGTTCACTTCATTAGCTCTCCTAGTCCTATATTAATCTAGGGATGCAAGGGTCCTTCTCACCACTGATTAATAATGTTATAAATAAAAATTGAGAGTTGCTTAATACCTGCATAATTGCAGGGTCAAGATTCTCAGAGCTGACTACTATGGTGGTTTTTTTTGGCAGGATCCGCCCGCACTCCCATATTTGACGGAAAAGAACCGTGTCACATATGATATCCCACTACAGGTGATTTACATATTCCACCACTATATGTTTCTCAAGTACATTTCCCTCTCAACCAATGAAATTAAGATTACCTTAATGTATTCTTTGGGGTACCAAGCGTTGGAGTGTGATTTTTGGGAGATCACTGTTAAGCTGTAGGGAGATCTTTGGCTACAGCAGCCAAATCTGTTGATATCAAACTTTTATCACTATGTGTCAATTTCTTATGCAATTTAGAGTGGGAGATTGTGGACCATTATAGAGAGATCTTCGGTCACAATAGCCAAATCTGTTGATATCAGATATTTATCAGTGTGTGCGAATTTCGTATGCGATTTTAGAATGGGAGGTTGTAGACCATTACAAGTGACAGTAGACAACCCAATTTCCAATTCGAAGTTTGAGTTGCCATAGACATTTAGCCAAGTCGTGCTTACACATTGATCTCTGAATGTAGGTGGCAATTAAACCCAAGGGGGCATCAAAAGCTTCTGTGATTTGCAACACCAACTTCAGATACTTGTAAGTACCATGAACATTTTCCAAAACTATGGTTGTTTTGTTTTCCCCTTCAATATATGAAATTCTTGCTCAAGTAAAATTGCTGTCAATCCCCTTGCAAACAAGCAGGTTATAAGCAAAAAGCTATGAAACCGATGTCTGCAGGTATTGGACAGTATGCCAACAGTTGGCTCACCATACTATCAATGGCTGCAATCTAAATCCTGGAGACTTGTTGGCATCAGGAACCATCAGTGGACCGGTGCGTAGCTCTTAATCTACTTTTTTTAGTTGCTCCAGTTTCATTTAGGGCCTTGCAATTTGACCTGTCAGTGTAGTGCAAATGTGTACCAAGATGGGGAGTAGAGAAGAAAATTAAACTAGGTGTGTACATACATACTGTCGGGGGTTTGAGAAAATCATCGTCTGTGATCTTCAAAAGTCCACTGTGGTTGCACAAGCAAACTTAAGGATTATTGAGGGAGGAGATTTGGTCATGAACAGGATTCTGGAAGCATGGGTTCTATGCTGGAAATGTCAGTAGGAGGCTCGAAGGAGATCAAGCTAGAGCATGGTGGTGGTCGCAGATTTTTACAAGACGGTGACGAAGTAATTATGTCGGCTGTTTGTCAGGTATTAAAATTTTCAAACTAAGAAGAAAAATTAAAACTTTTCATGCTATGTACCAGCGAGTGAAATCTGGAGCCTAGTTGTGGAAAATAGCACATGCTGAGCTTTGCAAGCATGAAAAGGCTGCAGTATAGGATGTACTTTCTCCACAACCAGGCTTTAGATTCAAAATTACTGAGCATAGTTCAATAAGGATGCTTCAAGTCCGTTTTGCAGAAAGCAGTGAGATCTTAAATTATAGAAGTTTTGAAGTTTTGAAGCAGTCAAAGTTTTTTAATATAGAAATTGAAAAAAACGGCATGTGAGTACGACTTAAAATCTCAGTTCTTATAAGGTATGTGGCACCCATGGTGTATATCAAGGTCTCTTCTGATGAGATTCTTTCTTTGCAGGGCGATGGATTTAGTGTGGGCTTTGGAGAGTGCAAGGGGAAAGTCTTACCTGCGAAAGTGTTGAATGGGAGAATTTGAATTTCTAGAAAGATCGAGAGACTCGTTTTCTCAGAGTGGAGCTCAGCTATCTGCTGGTTGTCCTACCTAAGACAATTCTTTCTCATAAAGGTGGTTGTGAATATCATTCAAACTAGGCTAGTGTAACTTTGACAGCCAGAAAGCTCGTAAAGATATTGACAATTTCAATTCTATGTACTGAACTGTGTATGTCTAGAGACTGTCAAACATTTGTTGAACCGATCTAAAACAAACTCAAGTATCCGACTTTACAATACACATTCAACGTGGTTTTGAAAATAATCCGATTGTCCTTTGTTATCAACTCTGGTGAAGCGACCTTGTCAAGGCTTGCATTTGGTGTTGTTAGCAGTCTTTTCACTTGTGGAGTTAAGCGAGGAGAAAATGTTAGTGACATGAGTTCACTTTCCTGTAAATAGTGTAAATAAAATTGTTTCTCTTCAGCAGCTTTGAATAAGAAATTCTAAATGTGTCGACATACATTTCAAATTCATCTCAAAACAGTGTAATCTGTTGTTTTTTTCCCCGTTTTTATTGGGTGTCAACTATAAGACTTTTGGCAACTTCATAAAAGTATGTGGCAAATGACAAAGTATCCTCACCTTGAAATATACTCAGTATCATTTAAGCTGCATTTAAATTGTACAAACAATATTCAAAGAAACATCAACTTTTTTCAACTTTTTGGATTGTGGATCGTGGATTTGTTTTATCCAATTTCTCTATTCACTTCTTTAATTAAGATATAGTCATGACACACACTTTTGACTCTAAATGTTGTGTTAGATTCAACCTCAAGTCAAGAAAATTATAAAGGAAACTTCACCTAATTGCACCAATATCTATACCACCTCTTCATTTCATAATTTAATAATCTAGGATAGACATTCTTGTCTTATGAGATTTGTGCCACATGAATAAGACAAGAATGACAATTTGAGATTTAGGTTCTTAATTGAAGATGGAGTGTAGATAGTGACATGATAAGGTAGGGGTTGCAATTAGGTATATTTACCTTAGTCAAGGACTTATACATAATGATGAATTGTATGTGGTTTTTTTGTATTAGAAATTGTAGGCCAATTCAGACATCCTAAAGGGGTTAATGAAATAAAAGTTATAACAAGTAGTTTTAGTTTGTGAGCAAATTTGGAATCCTTACACTAAAATAAATTTTGAAGTCTTTTATAAAACTCCACATTCAATATTTTTGGAAAAAATAAAACCATAGGATGTAGATTATTTATTACAAACTTACAACCATTGGGATTGATTTTTTCGATTTGACAACTAAACTCTTAACAATTTAATATTTTTGATCAATCTCTACTTCTTTCTACTTACTATTATTTTTCAAGTATGAACATGATTTTTTTTTTTTTTAATTTATATGAATTTCCAACTTATTTCTTCAACATATAATGGAGGTTTGGAATTTGTATGATCTACAAATTTTTGGGTTAAATATTTGAAAGATGAAATCTAACCATTTGGAAAGAATTGAAAAGACTGTTTTTGAAACCCAAGCATCATGATCTTGCAATTGGTAATTGTTTCTTATTTTGAAATTTTAAGAGGATATACTTTAACAAATTAACTAAAGGATCCTACAATTAGATTTGTTTAAAATAAACATAGATGAAGATTTTAGCCTTGCTTGCAAACTAGTATTTTGAAATAGCTTTGGACTTCTAAATATAAAAGAATTTCAGGAGTTAAAACCAAATGTTGATTACTTACATTGCACACAATTAAAACATGAGAGTCTCTAAGATATGAGAGTTGAATTTTGGTACACTTCTAGTTAATACTTTCAAAATTCATAACTTATTCAAACTAGGTCCAAACAATGGATGCTAAAAAGCACGGAATCCTCTTTTATTTGCCAACAATGTCCATTAAAATAATTTGTATTTAGTAATAGCAATTATACTCAATTACTAATAGTGGTGATTATGCATTGGAAGATCTTCTGGAGTCCGGGAGGGCTATGAGTATCTTGTTATTTGCTAATTATGCAAACTCGCTAAAACTTGTTGCCTAACATGGCGAAGCAATTGCCACGTCATTTAAAAAAAAAATCAACTTTGTTTTTCATTTTAAGAAGTTAAAATTTTTAAAATTTTTAAAAAAAAATTTCAAAATTTTTTTTTGACAACATGGCATTCTCTTCACTAGGGGGGAACTATGGGAGATAGCTACTTGAAACAGCCCTCTTGGACCCCAGAAAATTTTCTAATGGACTTATGTACCTTATCTTGTTAAGATATGTTCATTCAATCCCTTTATTTCTTTTTTGAACAAATTAGAAAGAACTTCATTGCAAGAATAGAACCACAAGGCCTACACTAGGCAACATCGTCTTCTATCTCTTTTTCACCAACCACAAGGCTACAACTGATAACGAGTGGGTACACCTTGCAAATCACCTTGTGCCTATAACCACCATCATCCTTCTGTGTCACATTCTTTGGTGTGTTTGAATCTCCTTTCACTTGACAACAAGAAAATATGAAAATTCAACTAGTCTAATAATAGTAATTAGTAATTAGACCCAAAAAAAAAGCAAAAAGCAGCAGTTTTGGGGGTAAAACCCACCGTAACTCATGTTTTTTTTTGGGTTTTTTTTGTTTTCTAGATATCTGTCAATTATGATGTTGCCAATCATTGTTGTGGGTTCAGCAAAGTGACCTTTTATAGGTTGGCCGACATCACTGTGTACCCAAAAGAAAAAATTTCAAAAGTATTCAACCTAACCTACTAAACTTACTTTTGCCTTGTGGACTTTTTGGGGGGTTCCCTCAGGTGGTCCTAACATACGACTGGCACAAGACACCTAGAAAGAGGAGCCTGCCTTTCCTTTTCCTTTCGTTTATTTCCTGGAATGTGCCAAAGTGGTAGGCGAGATTGAGCAATTTTTTAATTGATTTTTATTAGTCTTTCAATGAACATTTTATTACTCCACAGAGCAAAGCCCCTGACTCACAAGCCCTGACCAATTAGTTTCTTTTATTGTGGAAACTGAAAAAGTTTCCAAAAAACAAAAACAAAAACAAATAAGATATGTAAAGAAACAGTAAAACCCACATGACTGATCCCAGACTTCCAGCAAAATGGCCCAGCATTCTGTAGTACTGCTCAAGGTAATAAAAATCAATTAAAAAATTTGGAGATTTTGAATTCTTTTCACAATATTATTCAGCAGAGCAAGAAGGCTCTCCTTTAAAAAATGAAAAAAATGAAAAAAAAAACAAAAACTCTCCTACCATTGTTGCCAATAATGTTATGTAGTTGAATTCATAATGGAGTTTTTTTAGTCTTTCCCAAAAGTAACATTCGTCACATGAATAATGATGATCATTCAAAATCTTATTGTGGGAGGTATTTTTATTTTCTCCATGAGTTTTTATTTTGAGATTACTTGCAAAACAAGAAGCCATTCATAACTTTCATGTCTCTAATTCAAATAGAATGAATCAAAGCTTTTCATTTAGACAAAAATGTAATCTATGAGAGAAAAAAAATATATTTTTTAATTTTAGTTTTATCTTTTGGTTGGTTTTCTTATTTTGAAGTTATTGTGGTATAACTTTTGCTCTTGAACACCAATTGAAATTTAAAAAATTATATTCCTACAAGGTAGTATGTTTCCAACTATACTGGTTACCAAAAATCATGCCAAAAATTGAGGTTACATGAACTTACCCGAAATCCATTTTGTTTTCTTTAGCTTAAAAACGATGGGGCTTTCATGGTTAAGTGATTTCTTCAAGCTTTAGACTTCAAAATCCACATCAATGTGAAAATTCAACCCTAAAAAAATAATTTTCAATTTTGATTTTCTTAAGACTACAACTAATAATAAATAATTTTGCCTCCATTTGTATCCATCGTCATCATTATTAGTTGAACCCTAGAGCGTTTAGATGCCCAATTTCTAGATGACGAATAAATTGAAATTTAGTTTTATTTCTCATTAATGCTTGGATGAAAGTCATCTAACTTGTGAAGATACTTTATCAAGTTCTTGTCCTATCTAATGGTTGGATTTGGTATTACAAGAAGTTCTTATTTTTTCTAAAATTACAAACATGGAAGTGTGTCAAGCCAAAATTTGCATGGATTTTAGTTCAAAACAAGATTTGCTAAAACAAGGTTATAGATTTAAAGAACACAAAAATTTCAAAAAATCACCATATCAAGAGAATCTCATTTCAAATCTATTCCAAAAAAATTCATTCAAAAATTGATAATATTTTGCTTGTAATTGAATTTATAATTTTTTTTTGAAATTTCCCTTTCAAAAATTTATGAAAAAATATTGGTAATAGCACTATTGAATCTTGCCATATGGATGGAATCTAAAACTCAAAATCTAAAACTTTTACTTGTCTATCAATTCCAAAATATTCTTCCAAATAGCTCTTTATAACAATTTTTCCCAAATCGTCAATTTTGAAAAAGAATCTGGCCGTTGCCGCCTATTTTGTGCTGCTTAAATTTTGTATTTCATCATGTCCCACAATTCTTTTCAGGGTCTTTGATTGCAAATAAGAATTCAGAATTTGCAAATTTTATCATATATGAGAAACAAAAAAATTTAGAATTTTCTACAAGGGTGAAACTTGGGGCAACAAAGGGGTCAATCCTCCCTGGCCGACGTTTACGGGTTCAACGACCCCTCAGTTAATTTAGTTTAGGTCTGATATAGCTTAGGTTTTCCATGGAAGAGATTGGGCCCTGATACCCGGAGACTGCCACCTCGATTCGTCCCGGGGGTCCACATCAGCAGTAGAGTAGTATCCTTTACTTGTGGAGCACCTTTTGAGAGCCAATCATATTCCTTCTTGCCAGTCTGGACTATGATACATACCCCGCTGCCTTTGAGGAGGACGTGGCAGCTGTCCGTTCCGTGTAATAATATAAACCCCATGAAGGACAAGTGCAAGAATCCCAATGAAGTCCCAAGTCCCCACTTTGAAGACTTTTACTTCAGGCAGAAGCAATCCCCCCTTTGGAATGTTCCAAAGAGCTCCAAAGAAAGTTTTGGGTCACAGGGAATTATTTTTTTTACCCAATTGCCCAGGCATGGTCTGATCAGGAAGCTGACCGTAAGCTTACGAAACTTAACCTTATCTTAGTTGTAAACTTGTAAAGACCTAAACCCTTAAACACTTGAGAGTTGGAATACAATTTCTAAAATTTGTGTACAATACAATATGCTTGGCAATAATATGCATGGTATGAAAGCCTGACATTGCTCGAATTTCCACCAAGTGATTATTGTTTTTATCTACAATTTTGTCCTTTTGCCATGCATCTCAACAACAAATTGCATTAATGAAAAGGATTCAGAGTAAATGAGCAAATTAGCCATCCAAGCACAATTCTCCAACTAAGACCAAGGTTGGCCTTACTCTACAATTAACCCCTAAATTCTCGAGGCCATTTTTTTGTCAAAAAACACTCAAAACTGCTGTTTTTGCTGTGTTCATTCAAGAATACAAAAGAAAATCATTTTTTTAGAATCTAACCGTAGTATCTTGTACTTTTCTTGTCTTAGCTCACATGGTAAAAATTTCATGAAGTTTGACCATACAGATTGGAAGATATTAGCATTCAAAGTTGAAAAAGAAAGTTTTTTTGAACACTGGCCTGCAATTTCAGATGACTTTGACTGCCAATTGTGAAATTTTTTTGCACTACAAACTTTGAATTTAAAAAATTTTATGTTGAAGAATTGAATTGAAAGTCTAGGGAAAAAAATTCAAAAAACACACACTTGATTTTCATTCTTTAAAAAATGCTAAGTAGAAGTAGGTCTAAGATTGGAAAAAAAAAAAAATCATTAATAACTTCAAGATGGGATTGAAAGACAATAATTCCAATGGTGAGATTGTTTTAGCAATGGAACACAACATTCTCAAAAAAAAACTGTGAAAATTGCATTAAAAAATGAACCCTACAAGTTATTTTTTTCAAGAAGATGTTGAAATTGCTCGAAAAATAAAATTGTCTTTAACTTTCTCATCATTAGTCCAAATAGAATGAATCAAAGCTTCACATGTAGACAAAAAGAAAACATTTTAAGGGGAAAAAAAAAATTAAAATTTATTTTGATCTTTTGCAATTTTCTTTTTTTTGCCCGCCGAGTTTAGTTTCAGGCTTTTTGTAGTATAACTTTTGCTCCTAAGCACCAATTGAAATAAAAATTATATTCCCAAGTATATAATCAGTTTTTCTATCTTATGGGAAAGTTTCAAAACAATTCACCAAAAATTGAGATCACAAGAACTTGCCCGAAATCTGATTTGTCCCCTGAGGGGACACTAGAAATTTAGGGATTAATGAAAAGCTGAAAAGGTGAATAATGAATTCCATTAAGGCCAAGCATACTATATTGTGTAAAAAATTGTAGGCCATTTTGGGTTCTCTGAGTGTTTAAGGATTAAGGTAGGTACTCCCTAAACCGACACTTTTTGCTACTGAGCCTATTTGTTATTCTTTAACTGGTCACATTTTTATATATTCTTGTTGGCAAGTGAAAGGAGGTTCCAACACACCGAAGAACGTGGCATTTGGATATTGTATACAAAAGTTATTAAAGAACAAAGTTTGGTTCTAAAAGCGTTTCTTCCACATAGGTACAAAAATAACTTTGGAAATATACACATTGTATAAATGGCGATTTAAGATTAGTGACACATTTGGGTGTACCTATTGTAGAGCATCTCCACTCTTGCTCTGAAAAGGTTTCCTGGAAGGTGTACTATAAGCCCGGGCTACTTTTGGTCCTCTATAGGGATCATCCAATTTGGCCTTGTGACCCTAGCCATGGGAAAAAGAATTTGTTTAACCGTAATCTTCTAGAGCCCACTCACTAGTCCATGTTTCTCTATTCTTGTTGGATATCATTGACTGATGAATGATGTGAAAAAGAGGCATCTCTAGATACCGTACTATGTATAGTGCCACCACAATAATCAAGGTAAGTTTACGCAAAATCAGTAACCAATAAATATATTGACAAGACCACTCTTATATGCAAGACATTAAATCTTCCATTCAAAGAGGGCCCAGTAACTTGGATTTACCTTGGGGAAAAACAACGAATTTTAAAAAAAATTCACAGAATTTTATTTTTTGTAAATTTTGAATTTATATTTGCAATCAAAGACCCCAAATAAGCTAAGGGGAGGTGTAGAACATACCCTAGACACAACTAAAAATAAGAGACCTTTTTTTTACTTTTACCCCTAAAGAGTCTAAAGATTATCCTGTTGGGCCAAATTTGAATGGAGGATTTAACATCCTGCCTTATATACATTAGGGCGTTCAATGTATTGTACAAAACAAGAGTGGGACATATGTACGTTGTGTTAGTTTTCTTGTTTAAATAGTCCTTTGTCAATGTAGCCACTCAAGGTGCCTTGCCCTGACATTATATATAACTGATTGTTGACCAAGGTGGGCAGGGTTTTTTTTTCCATTTTGGTGCCGGGTCAATTGTTTTGGGGCAATTTGATGACAAATCACCAGAAAAAATTCAGTGAAGGTGGGGGCTGTTTGATTTTCATTCCCAGACTCAACTTACAATGGCAATCTCATCCTAACATTCGCTAAAGCTATTGATAAAGCTATTGACAAGGCTTTTTTGCAAACCAATGAGAGTCTCTGATTGAACCTCTAAAAGTCTTATCAAAGGCATCCCTTGCCATTGGCCAAAACTATTGACAATACTCTCTACAAACTAATGACAGTCTGTGTTATTTAACCCCTAAAGTTCCTTGCCTATGTTTTCAACAAAACCACTCCAAAATTGCCATTTCTAGGACAAATACTAAACTTTAGGAAAAAAATTAGACCACAAGTAACTATAGGATCTTGAAGTGAGCTAGTTTGAGAAGATGTGAAAAAAAAATTCAGAAATCTCCACTGTGTAGATTGCAAGATATCAACATTTGAAGTGAAAAAAAATTCCTTTTTTGGCCTTGCAAAAAAATAGGCAGTTGCACTTCACAAGGTTACATTTGTATAAAAAAATGTCCAAAATGGTAGTGCTTCTATAGATTCATTCTTCAAGGCAAGTTGGGTACATGCTTGAAAAATTTCAGAACATTTGGAATTGTACGACATATAGAAAAAGTATAACAAGTAGAAAAAAGTAGAGAATGATTCAAAATACAAAATTGTTAAGAATTTTGTTATAGAATTGAAAATTGTCAATCCCAATGTTGTAATGTTCTAACAAAAAAAATCTCATCCTATGATTATTTTTTTTCCAAAAATATTGAAAATTGAACTAAATAAAAGACTTCAAAGTTTATATTAGAATGAAGAATCCATAATTGCCACAAACTAAAACTCCTCATAGCTTTCACCTCATCAATCCAAAATGGAATGATTTAAAGCTTTCCATGTATAGATAAATTTTAAAAACCAATTTCAAATTTTTATTTCTTACAAATGGTATTTTTTAGAATTGTTTTGAGCTACTTGCTAAGCAATGAAATGACATATCGTGCAATAACTTTTTAATCATGTAGTCAAAAATTATGAAAATTGTTGGGCCTTATAGGTACTCCTTGACCACATGTTCTTTGAAAATTTCAAAGAAAAAAAATAAAAGTTCCATTTATAGTGAGCTATCCAATTATCTATGTTGCCAAAAAAAAAATATTATTTGGGCCTTTAAGGATTAACTACATAGTCAAAACTTATAAAAATTGTTGGGCCTTAAAGATATTTCTCGTCTAAATGTTGTATGAAAATTTCAAAGAAAAAAAAATAAAAACTCCATTTGTAGTAAGCTATTGAAAAATTTAATGTTGCCAAAAAATGCAGCTTGGTCATGTAGAGGTTAAATTAAAGATTTTGGCAAAAGCATCCCCTAGCACAGACTAAAGCTACTCACTATACTTTTTGTGAACCAATAAAAACCTCTCATTCAATCTAAATGTCCCCTCCAAGGCATCCCTGCAATTGGGCAAAGCTCTTAATAATACTTTCACTACTAACCAATGAGAGGCTCTGATTTTAACTAAGGGTCCTCCTCTAAGGCATCTTCCATGCCAACATTGGTCAAAGGTCTTGACAATATTTTCAAGAAATTAATGAGAGCCTCTCATTCAAACTAAATGTCCCCTCCAAGGCATCCCCAACTATTGGCCAAAGCTACTAACAAGGCTTTTTGCAAACCAATGAGAGCCTTTGATTTAAATTAGATGCTCCTTCAAAGGCATCCCTACCATTGGCCAAAACTATTGACAAAATTTCCTACAAACCAATGAAAGCTTGTCATTCAAACTAAAATTTCCCTCTAAGCATCCCCTAGTATTGGCCAAAGCTATTGACAATACTTTCACTACTAACGAGTGAGAGCCTCTTATTCAAGGCATCTCCCTTTAGTAGCTAAAGCTATTGAAAATACTTTCTACAAACCTATGAGAGTCTCTTATTTAACCCTTAAAGCAATTTGATGTTTTCTTCGCCCAAAACTACTTTAAAGTACTCAAACCTAATGCAAGGCAAAAAATCTTCATCTATATTTATTCATTAATAGATCCAATTGTTGGATCCTTTAATTAACTTGTTAGAATACACTTTCCTGAAATTTGAGAATTAGAAAGCTTACTAATTGCAAGATCATAATGCTTGGATTTCAAAAAAATATATTTTCAACTCTTCCCAAATGATTAGGTTTCATCTTTGAAACCTTTTACACAAAATAGTGTAGATCTTCCAACTTGTTTTTCTCTATAATATGTTGAAGAAATAAGTCAGAGATACATATACGAAATTCCAACAAAAAACATTTCATATTCATGCTTGAAAAAAATAGTAAATAGAAAGAAGTAGAGAATGATTTAAAATATGAAATTGTTAAGGATTTATTTATGGAATTGAAAAATTCCAATTCCAATGGTTGTATTGTTGTGATAAACAATCTACATCCAATGAGTTTTTTTTTAAATATTGAAAATTGAGTTAAATAAATGATTTCAAAATTTATGTTAGAATAGAGATTCCATAATTGTCTGCAAACTAAATTCCTTGTAACTTTCATCTTGTCCATGAAAATGGAATGATTCAAACCTTTCTACACATATGCAAATTTAGGAAATCAATTTTTATTCTTATATATTTTTTAATTCATTTTTAAGAGTTGCATAGGGAACAATGAAAACTACATATCATACAATAACTTTCTAACCATGTAATCAAAAGTTATAAAAATTGTTGTGCCTTAAAGCTACTCCTCAATCATATATTGTGTGAAAATTCAAAAAAAGACAATGAAAATTCCATTTGTAGTGAATTGTCCAAAATATCTATATTGCTAAAAATGTTGTTTGGTCTTTTGGAGGTTAAATACAAAGAGGGACCTTCCCGGCATCCCCCAACATTAGTGAAAGCTACTAACAATACTTTCTACAAACCAATGGGAGTCTATCATCTAAATTGAAGGTTGCCCATGCTATGTTTGTTCTAAGATATCATGAAGAAAGATATTCTTCCTTTTTTTGGACCTTAAGGGCATGTTGGGGGAAGAAACCAAAATCATTTTGCTATATTACTTATGGTTGTATTTGGTATAAATGGAACAACTCATAATGTAAGATTATTGACATTCAATTGTCAACTTCTAGTTCTAGTTAAAACTAGGACTTTCAATTGCCTAGAAGTCTACAAATTTGAACTTTCAAGTGCCCAAATCTTTGTAATAAAGACTTTAAAGCTCTTTCATTATTGCAAAGTAGCAAAGACTCTCAAGTAATCAAAGGTTTAACCCCTAAATGCACAAGGTTTTTAGTTTAGAGCTTCTTGGAATTTACTTGAATAGAACAAAAAGCCAACACTTTGATAAGTTTTATCAATTTTTTAAAATTGTAACCATATAAATTCAAACTAAATATATTAGAGATCACATGAGAGAAGAAAAGACAACAATGTCACTTATGGATTGAAATATTATAATGTTTGATCACGAGGGTGCTAGAATTGTGAAAGTGATTTGAAGTCTTTCAATCCTCTTTTGACAAGTCAAATTTAAAATTGAGGTTACCAAAAAAACATTATTGGTTAAAGAATATAACATGCATAATTCCAATCAATTTATGACTCCTCAAAATCCACTCTAAAATTTAAAAAAAATTCTAATGTCCTTTTTTCTCTAAGATTTAGTCGGTATTTGAGGTTCATTTTTCAAGAGCTCTTAACACTAAAAAAATCCACAGTTGCAATGGGCACCCTTGCACAAAATCATGAATAGAAAATGAGAATTATTTGTTTTCAAAATTGGATTTTTGATGCTAAAAAGCCTAAAACTAAACCTTCAAAAGAATTTGTCTAAATAAACTACTAAAAATAGTAACTTTTTAAGGTTTTATTTAACTTCAAAATTTTGTCGACACTAAAATTTGCAGCCTTTATCATTTAGAGGCTAAATACTAGGATTGATATGAATTTGAGGATAATTCAAAGAAGTAATTGGGTGAATGCAAGAAACACTAGTACTATTATGTATCACACTTGTCGTTTTTAAGTTGTGATTGGCCATATCTTTTGCAAATTTAAGCCAATGTACTTGAATTTCTTTGAGAATATCAATATTTAGACAATAATTAGAGAACTTATTTTTCAAAAATTTTCAAAAATCATTTTATATTTAAATTTCAATTTAGCTAATTTTTCACACTTTGCGATTTAGGGTTTTTTTAGTACTTAGGACTATCCAAAATTAATGATCTAGAGCTGAAATTTTTGTGCTCTATTTCTACACTAGAGAGGCATGTGTCCACCAAAAAGGACTTAAAAAAACATTATTTTATGTTTTCTACATTCATGCAAATAGGTCTCCCTTGCACAAGCAATTTTGAACATTGAAAATGGTTTCAAGGCCATTTATTTAGTGAAATCTATTTATCATGAATTCTTCTCAAATCTTCAATTTTTAGTTTCTTTGAAAATTATTTTTCCTATTTCTTACAAATTAAAATGTCAAAGTATCTATTTTCTTCAAAAACTTTGTTTTTCTATTTTGTGAATAACTTTTGATCCAAATTTTTTTGAGATCTGAAATTTCGGTGACATAATATTTATAGTATTATGCTAATTATTCATATGTTTTAAAAATTAATTTTTTTTTCCCCAAAAGGTCACTAGTACTAGCTAGTACTGGGTGAATGCAACAAAAATGGAAAGTGTTTCTTGCATTCATTCTATTTAGACATGCCAACTTTCTCCAATTGATCTACCATTTGACCCTTTTAGTGAAAGAGGTGGATAGCCTCAAGTGGTTTTGCCTAAAGTAGAGCAATGAATCTCTTGCAAAGGTGTAGCCAAAGGTGAATGTAAAAAAAGCCTCCTTATTTGTTTTGTTGTAAAAATTGTATTGCTAACACCTACATGGACAAATTTAGAGCTTCTAAATGCAAATATGAACTCAAAGTTTACAAAATAAAATTTGCAAAGCAAATTTTGGGTTTCTTGTGTTTTCCCTAGTGGTAAAACTCGAGGGTAAAACTCGGGGGCAAAATTGTCTCCACAAGAGACTCATTGCACACCCACGGAGGATTGACCTTCCTATTGCCCCATGTTTTATCCTTGTAGAAAATCATGAAAGTTTTTATTTGCCACATATGATAAAATTTGCAAATTCTGAATTCATGTTTACAATTAGAGACCCTAAATTAGCTAAGAGACATGATGAAATATAAAATTTAAGCTGCACAAAATAGGGGGTAATTTTGACATTTACCCTGTGACGGGACAATAGAGGGGTGAAGCCCTCGTTGCACTACTTTAGGCGCTACCGCCTCAAGTCACTCCACCCTCCATAATTGCAATGTCACGAGACCGAGACCAAGCATGAGCTCCCAAGTGTTCCCAACTTGACTTGAAACAGTCTAAAGTCTAAACAAATACGGAGGAACAATCCAAGGCGGCATGTGCAATTAGAGAGGTTTGAGTGTACTGTAGATGGGCAGACCGAGCTCCTTGCCACCTTGCCACTTGCAGCAGAATTGCAGAGTACGTTACCGGCATCGATGATGATCGTCACTATCGCCCAATCTGCACCTCGCCAGTCACTTGCACGCGTTTCTGTCTGCCCCCCAAATACTCGAATCCGTCGCACTGATCGCAGGGAGCGAGCGAAGTGGTTCCACCATAACCGGCCAACGAAACAGTGCCTCGCTTTGACACAGTCGTCGTTGCCATAGTGATCCTCCGTCTGTACGTTGGTCCATCCAACGCGGTAACAATAAATCTTACCGCACACTAGCTGATCAGCAACACAACTGTCCTACCAAACTTTTCCCAAATAATGGCCGTCACATCTACAGAACAGGACAAACATCACTGCGCCAGTCCACGATCGAACTCCTTCTTTTTGGGTTCAATTCCAAGCATGGATTCACAAAAACAACAACATTTTGGAATATCCGGCACACTCTTATCATATTCTCTAGTTAGTTACATTCACATGATTCCGTCGCCATCCTCAACTGGATCCCACTGCTCGTTCCATACATCCCACACAGTAACGAAAAAATCTTACCGCAGAGTGATCAGCCGGCAGTACCGGCCGGCCACCATCAACTGGAAGTCTTCCAAATCCTGGCATGTCTACAGTACAAAAATTCGTCACTGTTCCACAAACTCTTTCAGTATTACTTTGGTTCCGAACATCTCGAGCTAAAACAACATTTTTGAATATCAAGTGTGCACACAGTTTCTCAAACTATCGTAGTCTGTAATCACGCTCACATTCGCCGTCCGGCCTCAGCCGAGTCTGCTCGTTCCATCCCACAGTACGAAAAAATCTTACCCCAGATGAACGTTACGCTACCACCGAGCATGGTCAAGTCGTGGCAGTCAAGTCTACAATACTAACATCATTCATTGTTCCACGAACTCTTTTTCGGTTTCAAATATTTCGAAAACAACATTTCGAACATCCTGCACACAATTTCTCACTCTATCACTATCACAGTCTATTGTCGTCACATTCACATTTGTTTGCGGTATTACCCCAAATGAGGTAGTATGTACAGTGTTTTAGATTGTGTTAATTATAGTAAGATTTAGTAACCTTTCACTGTTGGGAAGAACAATGTTTTTTTCTCGGTATACGAGCGGGGGAATTGATGACGGGAAGATTCCAGGATCATGATGTGCGCATGTGCACCTGGACTATGCGACGGGACCACCGCGGCTGCAGCTCATGTGCAGCTAGCTGTGCGCTCATCCCGGTTGGCAACCATTCAGAAGGAGAAAAACCGACGTCTTCTAAGAAACCCCAGGGCTAACTAGCTATGCAACCACACAAATATGGGCTCCCCTGGGGTCATCGTTGTGTGCCCGCGGCACGACTTTCGTGTTACTTTTCCGGGGAGCAATGGAAACAACACCAGCCACGTTAGGAAGTCTGTTACTACGAAGCAGTCTGTAGTGATCTGCTCATGATCTTTGTCTATTTCCATTCGGTGAGCTCGTGTGATAATTGCTAGTCATGTGATGTCCGCGCTACTTGACGGGTCCGTCATGGGCGAGTGGTGATCGATCACGGGCTCAAAGGTGCAACACTTGCAAGCTAGTTGCAGAATCTGTGTACATTGCACCTTTGTCATGGTGTGAAGGTTTCGTCATGGTGGGCTTGTCAATTCTTCGTTGCTAGCCAGCAACTGCCGTTTTGTTTCTAGTAGCGGGTGCCACAGAAGAGAGAAAGGTCCATGTCCAAAACTCTTTACTCAGTGCCGAATTTCACGACAAATATCTGCAGATTGTTGAGCAGGAAGCGCGACACCCAACACGCCTAGTTAGTTTTCGTGCTCTGCCCTTGAATCGTGTTGTTCCCAAGTTGTTAACTTCATATCGTGGAACCAGAATTCATCGCGATGTTTGACATCTCCTAATGATTGAGCCCAAAGTAGTTCGCCTCGAAGTGTGATACTGACTCCTGGAACATAATTTAACCATTAGTGGTGCGCGGGATCTCCGGAGAACAAGCCAATTTCCCGTACAATTGTGTACAGATTCTACCCTCTACCCTTCCAATATATCATCTTCCAAATCTCCACAAAGATTCAAGTCTCTGCGAACAGAACCATCCCAATTGGACCCCAAATCTCGCAGCACGATTCGCAAGCTTCGATCGACACCTCTAGCTAGCTAGTGCGAAAGTAATTCACACCGATTTCCCAACGATGGTGACGACGAAGACCAGCAAGAAACAGACCATGGGAACAAGCTTCTGGTATCCCAACGCTCCCGACGTACAATCCACTCCAACCACCGCCTCGCTTCTCTCCTTGTCAAAGTCTTCCCACAACAAACCCCCCTCCCCCAAGTCACCCCTCTCCAATTTCTGGCTCACGCTCCTCACCATCTTCGCCTGCGTTTCCATGCTCCGCTTCCTCCTCTTCTGGCAACCAGGACCATTCCCCAACCCCAACACCGACGATTGCACTGGAGCTTTGGAATCCCCAGGAGTCAGAACTTCGGGAGTCAGTATTTCTTCTAAGGATGATGGTTCCGCGACGATGACGGAGCTGGAGCGTTTGTTTTGGAAGCAGCCGGAGGGTTTAGGACTGGTGGGGTGCGTGGAGCTTAGTGATGCGTTTAAGCGAGAGTCGGCGATGGTGGTGGCGGAGAGGGGGAAGTATTTGATGGCGGTGGTGAACGGGGGGTTGAATCAGCAACGCAACCAGATCGTGGATGCTGTGGTGATGGCGCGCGTGTTGGGGGCGGCACTGGTGGTGCCTGTTATGGAAGTCAATCCCATCTGGGAAGACGAAAGGTGGGCGACACGATGAGATGCATCTTGCCTTCAATTGTTGATCAGTCTAATAAATCCCGGCAATTGAACATGGCCTTCTTCTTTTTTTGTTGGAATTGGGAGAACATGGCTTTTTGTTAGGTCCCGAATTTATCTTTCTTCAGTGGAAAAACCAATCTTTTTGCAGGGGAAGATCAAGGTGGGCGACACGTGCACCTGGCCTTTGTGTCACTTGTGCGTTTCAATTCACACAGATTGCTGGAACTTCTCGCATTTCAGCTTATTTCTTGAGAGTCTCACGCTTTTGGTCTTTAAATATTGATCAGCCTAAAGCCCTGCTCGGTGCTGTGGGTTTCTGGAATCAGCTACTGAACATGGCCTTCGTCCTTTCTCGTTGGAATTGCTAGACCACGTCTCGTTTGTTAGGTCCTTAATTGTTTTTCTGCTGCAAGACCGCGCAACAGGGGAACACGGCAAGCCTTCGTCATTTTCCATTGGAATTGCTAAATATGGCTCGTTTGTTTGGTCCTTAACGAAGTCCCTAATTGTTTTTTCTGCTGCAAAACACCTTCTAGAATGCATCTGAATTCATACTGTATTTGAAAGTGTTTCCCTATTTTGTAGGATTCTGAGTTTGAATTCTATCTCTAATTGAATGTGGGTCCCTTTGCTGTAGGATTCTGTGCTTGCATTCTTGCTCTACTCGAACGGTGGTTCCCTTGGTTGTAGGGTTCTGTGGTTTCTCTTTTAATTTTATGCTTTGGATTTCACACCCCACATATCAATACTCTTAGTAGAAGGTGTGTCATTAATTAGTGTAGAGAATTTCAATGCGACCACACACTAGGCGATCATTCTTGCCTGATTTATTAGACAATTGAAACGCAAGAATTGTGCATTCAGTGCTGGATTGCTGATGAGTGTGCGCGTGGCGATCTATTTTGGCAGTGAATTCAGCGACATTTTCGATTTGGAGCATTTCAAGGAGACGCTGAAAGACGACGTGCGGATCGTGTCGTCCCTACCGTCCACGCACGTAATGATCCGACCGATGGAGGAAAAGCATACACCCTTGAACGCCAGCCCACGATGGCTACGCCAACATTACCAGGGCAAGGTGGGTATCTCCAATTCAATCACCTTCACTAGCATTAGAATTTGTGAGATTCACACATCGTCTAATCCGCTCTAATCCGGTCCAAAGTTTGTGGATCCATCGCTCACTCTCCTAAAACCTGTTAAAAAAACCTTACCAATGAGTCTAGATTTCGCAGTTGAAAACCAGGTGGATTCAAAATATCCACATTGTCAAGTAAGATGAAAACTCGATTAACAATCGAAGAGTAAAAACGGTGGCATCTGGCCCAAGAGCTCACATTCCAAACTTCCAATTCGGACAAGCGGTGTGAGAAATTAACCCCGAAATCCACAGCAGAAATCCAATGTGAAAACGGAACAAATGTCCTTTGAATTGTGTCTTATGCAAATCGGACCAAGGTCCTCTTGTGTCCAAATTCCATTCCTCGTGTACCCTCATGTAAACGCGAGCTATGAATCCTTGTGTATCCATCCTAGTCTAGTGTATCCTATTATATCTTCACTGGACATTAACTGTAGAATCCTTGAAAACATTCATATGGTACATATACCAATGAGCAGACAAAAATTTCTGATTCCTCCCCCACCTCCCCCCTGGATGCCCCCTCAGATCAACCGCGAAGGCGTGTTGCTCCTTCGAGGCCTGGACTCCCGCCTGTCCAAGGACCTCTCCCCCGACCTCCAGAAGCTGCGTTGCAAAGTAGCTTTCCAAGCTTTGCGCTTCTCTCTGCCGTTGGCGTCTCTTGGTCGATCCCTGGCGTCGCGGATGGCGAGGGAAGGGGCGTATGTGTCGGTGCATTTGCGTCTGGAGGTGGACGTGTGGGTGCGCACGGGGTGTCTCCCTGGACTGGGGAGGGCGTGGGACGAGAAGGTGCGGGCGGAGCGGAGGGAGCATCCTGACAGGCTCACGGGGAAAGGAGGGAAAATGGGGTTCATGGAGAGGAAGCGCCAGGGGCTGTGCCCGCTCACGGGGGCCGAAGTCGCCAGGTAAGTTAACAGACTGCTTCCCCTTCCCTTCCCTTCCCTCTACTGTCTCAGAATGTGGGAGAAAAAACCCAGCAACAAGTTTTGCCAAAGTTTTCTAGAGGTACAGAAATTGTGAAGAACAGTGGTAAGTCTGTTGCCCAATGTGAAGCTTGGAGGTGGTTTTAGCAACTAGAGCTAGTTAGGACAACTGGAATTTGTCCAAACTGTCCAACTGCAAATTTTTAATCAGATATACGTCCAACTGCTATTTTATTCATAAGAAATTGGGGCTCTACCGGTTTCCAACTGCGACATAATCGGAGGGTGTTATATTGTCTTCCCGAATTCAACTGGAATTTCTTCAAAGAATGTGAAAATCAGAGTGTTTGAATTAGTAGCACATTTCGATGTGTTTAGAGGAACAAAGTTAGAGCTAGTTAGGAAAATCACATCTGGGACCTCTACGAGTTCAAAGTGTCCAAATACGAGTTATTCATTAAAAATTGTGTGTGCGCGCACTACTGGTGTCCAACTGCAACTTATTGATAAGGAAATGGAGGGTGTTTCACTCTTAAACGAATTCAACTGTAATTTCTTTATAGGAAATTGGGGTCTCACACTAATCAGCTGAAATTTTTTTAATTTTCAGTCACGTCCGTTTTCCTGGAGCGTATATATTTGGCACAAAAATTGTTCATGCAAATGATGTGGCCTTTTGAAGCTCATGCTCTTAGGCAGAGTTTTGAAATTGTGTTTTGAAATTCCCTTCTTCAACAGGGACATTGAGAAACCTCTTAGACACCCTCTAATAGTCTCCGTTGTATCATCGGATTCGGAGCACGGGGAATGTCCACTGTTGGGAATGTAAATTTTTGATTCAGTTGCTACACGGTTTCCATTTCGTTTCTGCAGGTTACTGAAGGCGCTCGGAGCATCACGGAGAACGAGAATCTTTTGGGCAGGAGGGGAGCCTCTGGGGAAGGAGCTGGCTTTACAACCCCTGAGGAAGGAGTTTCCCAACCTCTTCAACAAGGACAATCTTGCCACACCCCAGGAGCTTGAGCCTTTCAAGAAGAAGGCTTCCAGTTTGGCTGCCCTGGACTACCTAGTTTGCCTCTACAGCGACGTGTTCGTGCAATCCCATGGAGGCAACTTCGGACGCGTCATGCAGGTACAATTTCATCACATCAATTCACCAGAGAAAAATACAAGCTTGCACTCGGTAACTACGTAGGATGTCCCGAAGCATTCTCAACAATTAGAGCCCTGCAATGATTGACATGCTTGCCCATCAGACTTAAGTCTGATAACCATAAATTAAGCCTGAGAATGCAACAGCCAAAGGTTATCTAATCCTTACGAGTAAATTGGGGTTTTTATTCTTAAAACCTCAATACAACGAAGTGGAGTTTCATGTTGTTGCACACCCCAGAATCCCAACTCTGAAAAGGTTATCAAATTCTTAGTGATACATTCTCAAAGCAACTAAGTGGAGTTTCTGTTGTTGTGTGCACAGGGTCATCGCGCTTTCATGGGGCACCGCAAGCACATAGTGCCCAACAAACGGCAAATGATTTCCCATTTCCTCAACTCCACGATGTCGCCTGCAGAGTTTGATGAAACTATTAGAGCCCTTCATGTCGACTCAGTTGGGAATCCTACTCAACGACCAAGAAATAGCTCCAGGGATGTGCTTGCTTTTCCTTTTCCTGAATGCATGTGCCAGAAACCAAGCTCGTCTCAACAACATTTTTCTGTATAGGAACATAAAAGGTATATTCACACTTGGTGTTAGGGATAATGTTTGCAATGTGAACCTGGTCCAGAAGTAGGTCTAAATTCATTCCTAACACCCTTAGTAACAACACTCTTTAACAACAAGTATGAACATACCATTACATGAATAATAATGCAACTCTGGGTCAAAGACCATCGTGAATGGAGAGCTTGGTGGGGGGTAATTCAACTATCCATGGGTAGCTAGGTTACCCTTGTTGTCTCCTTTTGGAGGTAGACTCAATCTAAGAACATGTTTGGGGTGTTAAACCCACTGCTAGTTTACATTTTGGAATTGCATTCCAAAATTATACAAAGGGACTAATATTTTTGAGGAATTGCATTGTGACCACTATGGTAACAAACCTGAGCAAGAATTGTGAAGTTAGCCACCCCCTAATTCTTTTTCTTTCTAAACTTACAAAACCCAAATCCAAACCAATAGCCTTGGATGACTAATAGTATCAATGTACGTTGAGATTTAATGGGAGTGCCAATTGTAGTGTAAAGAGGTTGTTGGTGAATTTGAAATCTTCATTTTTCCCATTGAAATGAGATGTGAAGGACATAGATGTATTATCTCCATTCTTGTAGAGGGAAGGCCAAATGTACTACTCATTGACAAAAACCTTTCTAATGCAAATAGATGTGTAGGAATTGTTGATTTTTCAATTTTTTGAGAAGTGTAAAATAAAGAGAATAACTTTTTTGAGCACATATGATATGAATACTCATCATTGATCATTCCTAAAATTATTTACTTTAAAATATGAGTACATATAAGTGGTAAAAGAAGGTATAGTGAACTGTTAGTAGTGGATGTAATATCATTCACTAGGGCTATTCTTCCTTCCGACTATATCTAAAAAAGATGTATATTTTCCTTCCCGAATACCTACCAAGTGCTTGCAAGTGCATATAATTATATAGTGCATTAATATTTCTTCATAAAGAGGTATAATTCCCTACAAGATATTTTTGCCTTTCTACTATATTTTAAAAATAGATATAATTACTTTGAGGTACCTGCAAGTGTACATAATTATGTTGTTCATCAATAGTTTATCATGAATTACTGGTTAAATTGGTTACACATGATGAGTCCCTTTGCCTTCTTGCATGTGATTTGCATTGGATAGACTATAGTGTGTAAAAAAGTGTTCATCATCATGATTTATTAGAGCATTGAATTTGTTCTAATTCCTAGCGAAGCAAAGGGACCTACCATGTGTAATTTCTTCATAAATAATGGCTTATATTGGTCATAATATTGAATTTGTTCTAATTCTAAGAACGGCAAAAAAATTCACCTAGAGTAATTTCTTCATAAATAATTAGATGAATCTACACTAGTGGGATTGGTCATAGCATTGAATTTGTTCTATTCTAAAGAAGCCAAAGGGATCCACCATGTATAACATGCACTAGTTGGATTGGGTAGAGTATTGAATTTGTTCTATTCTAAAGAAGTTGGAGGGGACCCATAAAGTGTAACATGCATTGGTTGGATTGGTCAGAGCATTGAATTTGTTTTGTTCTAAAGAAGGCAAAGGGACTCATTATGTATAACATGTATTGGTTGGAGCATTAAATTTGTTTTGTTCTAAAGAAAGCAAAGGGACTGACCATGTGTAACAAGTACTAGCTAGATTGGTCAAAGTATTGAATTTGTTCTATTCTAAAGAAGTTGGAGGGACCCATTGTGTGTAACATGCATTGGCTAGATTAGTCAGAGCATTGAATTTGTTTTATTTTAAAGAAGTTAGAGGGACCTACTGTGTGTAACATGCACTAGCTATACACATTGGCTCAATTAGTCAGAGCATTGAATTTGTTCTATTTAAAAAAGTTGAAGGGACCCACTATGTGTAACACACAATGGATAGATTAGTCAAAGCATTGAATTTGTTCTATTTAAAAAAGTTGAAGGGACCCACTATGTGTAATGCACAATGGACAAATTAGTCAAAGCATTGAATTTGTTCTATTTAAAGTTAGAGGGACCCACTATGTGTAACGCACAGTGGACAAATTAGTCAAAGTATTGAATTTGTTCTATTTAATAAAGTTGGAGGGACCCACTATGTGTAATGCACAGTGGACAAATTAGTCAAAGTATTGAATTTGTTCTATTTAATAAAGTTGGAGGGACCCACTATGTGTAACGCACAGTGGACAAATTAGTCAAAGCATTGAATTTGTCCCATTTAATAAAGTTGGAGGGACCCACTATGTGTAATGTATAGTGGACAGATTAGTCAGAGCATTGAATTTGTTCTATTTAATAAAGTTGGAGGGACCCACTATGTGTAACGCACAGTGGATAGATTAGTCAAAGCATTGAATTTGTTCCATTTAATAAAGTTGGAGGGACCCACTATGTGTAACGCACAGTGGATAGATTAGTCAAAGCATTGAATTTGTTCCATTTAATAAAGTTGGAGGGACCCACTATGTGTAACGTACAGTGGACAGATCAGTCAGAGCATTGAATTTGTTCTATTTAATAAAGTTGGAGGGACCCACTATGTGTAACGTACAGTGGACAGATTAGTCAGAGCATTGAATTTGTTCTATTTAATAAAGTTGGAGGGACCCACTATGTGTAACGCACAGTGGATAGATTAGTCAAAGCATTGAATTTGTTCTATTCTAAGGAAGGCAAAAGGACCCACCATGTGTAGCATGCATTGGTTGGATTAGTTGGAGCATTAAATTTGTTCCTATCTAAAGAACGCAAAGGGACCCACATTGTGTAGCATGCATTGGTTGGATTGGTTGGAGCATTAAATTTGTTCCTATCTAAAGAACACAAAGGGACCCACGTTGTGTAGCACGTATTGGTTGGATTGGGTAGACAGAGCATTGAATTTGTTCTAATCTAAGGATGGCGTAAGGACCCACCATTGGTTGGATTAGGTGGATGCATTGGTTGGATTAGGTAGAGCACTGAATTTGTTATAATTTAAAGATAGCAGAAGGACCCACCATCTGTAGCATGCATTGGCTAGATTGGTTGGAGCATTAAATTTGTTCCTATCTAAAGAACACAAAAGAACCCACCCTATATAGTACGTATTGGTTGGATTGGATAGAACATTGAATTTGTTCTATTCTAATAAAAGCAAAGGGGACCATTGTGTATAATTTGCATTGGTTGGATTGGATAAAGCATTGAATTTTTCCTTTTCTAAAGAAGTTGAAGGGATTTACTATATATAACACTTTATATTATTATTATTTGTTCAAAGAATTGAATTCTTTTTTATTCAAATGGAGGAAGCCACAAGGACCTTATAGTGAATTAAAGACTAACAATGTTATGGAAGTCATTGAGACAACCATTGAATATGTGTCATTCTATAATTTTACTATTTGTACACTCATTGCATTCATTTTTAATATTGTTCTCAATTAATTTCATTTACAAGTTACCTTACTACGAAATACTGGTGCTCTTCTTAGATCAACTTTGGAATGAAAATTTCAAAATTCAAATACTAGTAATTTTTCATTTACTTAATTGCAAGGAGTGACAATCAACCTTAGGGTAATTGTGCAATGATGAAGTTTGTTTAAGTTAAAAGGTTTTGTAATATTAGTAAATTACTACAACTTCATGTGTCAATATTTTCTAATATCAAGGTCTCCTAAAATTATCCTTGCTAAAAAAGAACCCTCCATTCCAAATATATACTTATGTTAACAATGTCTTGATGGTGAAGATTTCAATGTAAGGAGGCTTTTAGACCAACTTCAAAATTTATAACAAATTTAGTAGGAGTTTGAAAAATATGAAGCACATTGAATTGAATGCAACCATTACATCTTTTTTTCAATGAAAATTCGCTTAAAATTTCTCTAAAGTGTGCAATTGCTTGAAAATTTAGTGAGACTTGGGGCATGAAACACCCCTAATTAGAAGGATGCATGATGGACCTCCCACTCACTCAAAGCACTGGAAGGAAGGTTTTGGTCGTATCTAAAGAATTTTGGGTTCAGTGGCTTGGCTCTCAATTGGCACTTCGATTTGGAAGAGATGAGACCAACGACGAATTCTCGAAGCCGTGCAAAGACCTCCACATGACAGCGGCTATGGCGGTCCTAGCCATGGCGGAGCTCACCGGAATCACCATTCCTCATCTGTACTGCAAACATTACGAGTATCGCAGAAATCGCAAGTGTTTAGTTAGCTTCTCCACTGCTGCTTTCGCCCTGTCGAATTTCACTTCTTGTGCTGCAAGAAGGAAAGGTTTATTTGCGGGGAAAGGTGGAGTTGCGGATAGGTCTAGTCTGGATTTGCGATGGTGTACGAGAGCCCTGGCGAGAACCGCGGCGGTGGAGGAGGGAGTGGCGGAAGCGAAGCGAGTAATTGACGAGGTGTTGATGAGCAATGGCGGTGACGACAAAGGAGCGGGAGGATTGGCGGAAGTCTCCTGGGCGTTGAACGCGGACGAGGCGACGAAGAAGGTGTTGGCCGACGCCGTGACCAAGCTCTGTGCCTGTCGCGGCCAAGACTTCGGAGAGTTTATGCGATCCCGCGACGCGCACGGCGTGTGGGAGGTCTTTTATGCGCCGCACATTTTCGCGTAAGAATTGTCCATCTGCTGGTCATTCTCTGATGAAAATTCAAGACTATGTGATTGCTTTTGTCGGTTTTCTTGAGTTTGCAGAATCTTAGCTTCGAATTCTATACTGTGAATGCCGTTTGTTACTAATCTTTCTCCTCTCTCCTTTTTCACTGCTGAGATTTTATTAGCTCTTGTTGATCCTTGAGTTCCGCGTGTTTTGGAAAATCTTAGCTTCAAATGCTGCACGCCAGTGTCCGCTTGTAACAATCTCCTCTTTCTCTGTTCCTTCTTGCACTGCTAAGAATTCAATATCTTTTGTCGATATTGGAGCTGTGCGAGTGCTGTTTGTATCTAGTCCCTCTCCGCTTCTTCTTCCGCAGTTTACAATTCAATTATCTGTGATAACTTCTTGAATAGCGCGCAGCTGGCAGATTCGTAGCTTCAAATACTGCGAATTTGAAGCAGAGCAAACCACTTATAAATCATCTTTGTCCGTTCCAGCAATGCTAAGAAATCAATACTATATGATAGCTCTTGGCAATTCTTGAGTTGCCCGGCTTGCAGAGTCCGTTCGAACGCTGCTAATGCCATTCGTAACATCTATTTCTTTACTTCCTCTTTCACCACTAAGAATTCAATGGTGCATGAAAGCTATTGTCGAAACTTGCGGTATGCGTGACTTGCGGTCGTAACATCGACTGCTGCACGACAAACTCCATGTGTCATTAACCTTTCCCCATTCCCTCTGGTTCGTGCTGCAGAATGAGTAACGCAGTAAGAACGCAAATTAGACCTCTGCAATACGTACTCACGGACTCCGGCTTCTCAAGCCACGCACGCTACTTCAGTCCCGTGGGAGAGGGCTGGCTGAGTGCATCAGGGGACTATTTGGTAAGGGATGGCAAGACGGTTGAAATTCTTTTCGACTCATTTTGGGCGGATACTGGACGTGACAACTTGCAACCAGATCCCAAGGGCAAGGTACAAACCACTACTCCTTGTTTTCCCCATCGCTTCATCTTTGTAGCGCTTCCTTAAAAATTTCCTTAAGAATGTCCTTTGTGTGTAGGGGGAGATTCCACGGACATTGGTGAATCTAGCTGGTAGAGGTGCGTTTATAAAAGCACTGTCGGTATATCCTGTGTATTATGCTGATGCTGATATGACTGTTTTTGAGTTCACAACACTTCGAACTAGGATCGCTGCTAGAAAAATTCGCAGTGCGTCGGACATGTTCTAATTAATCAATATTCAATAAGGGTTGCTTCAGTGAAGATATATTATTCAGTGTAGGGTCCACCAACCATTGATTGCCAAAGGATTAGGATAGCCTTTGATAGTAACATGGGCTGTGGCAATGTTTCAAACCCATTTAAGACAGTGCAGGCATTCAAAACTGTGATAATATTCAGGAAGAGGGCGCCCAATTCTTTACAGAACAATCTGTCAAACAAAGAATAAGGTACAAGAACCCCAAAGCACCACCAATTTCTCTGGTTCTACAATCTTGTAAGGTCAAACTCCAATATTGTTTTAATCAACTCAATATCCACCTGAAGAAATATCCGACCCAAGTCATTTTGAAATTTTCTGACACTGAAGTTAAAATTTTGTGTGTTTGCAAAGTTTGGAATGTGAATACTTACTAGACTCCCCTTAAAATCGCCACCTCTCAAGCACAATACGTTTTAACTCCCATCACTAAATCACTGTATCCTGAATCTTTGAAAATTTGCGGGAATATAAGAAAACTGGGTGCGACTGCGTTACCTTTGATAACAACTTTAAGTTCCTTCATCTAATCATGGAATGTTACCTTACGAAGCTTAAGCATCAAAGGGTCCAGTGTAAAGGATTAGGACCTTCCGATTCACGTTTGCCTCAGGGCCATAACATTTGGCTATAAATTAGAAAACCTAAACGCATCCTATCCACATTTCGATCAGTAATAGAATTACTTTTGATAAAAAGTGCATTGAGCACTTACAGTAAAGTTTCACAGCAAATGCGCTGCTACAAAAAATAGAAAACACACCCCTGAAAGATTTTTACGACGACAATTCCCAGACCATAATAGGAACATGTCCTTATTGAGACATGAGAACTTCCCAGCTAAACCCCAAATACATGAGAACACTTTCTTATTCTATCCTACCATTTATAAGAACATTTGGGACACGTATCAGTAAGTCAACCCCGTACCTGAGCAGCAGGAAGAATTGCAGCTGTCAAGAGGCTCTGGCTAATTTGAAGAGTTAATCGCTTTTCAACGTTTGAAGTCGAAATGTCTTACTGCTTCAGTTGACTACGGTAAAGTGGAATACAGCAATCCACACAATTTCACTTTCATGAAAAACAGCATAGACCACTAAGATCTAGACATCCACAGCAGTGGCACAACACTGGTTTATCCTATTACTGACGACGCTAAATTAGTGTCAGCACAAAATATAAAAATTCGTGAAAATTCGTGAAATACAGTAATATTCCAGCCCGCACTAATCAAATATAATAAATCATGAATCGGTGTCATGAAATAGGATAGATCAGGGTAATATCAAGTCCGTAAACAGAGACAATTTGACGCTTGCATAATTTAGTGTCGTAATTAACTAAACAAGAAAAAATCAAGGGGTGTACCGACACCATGAAGCAGGAGAGGGATTTTGTACTCTCAACGAATCCAGTGCATTTGATAATTTTCTATTCTAGAATCAAGGCATCTGACACCCTACGTCATCTCTTACCCAGAAATATCCCGTGTGCTCTACCCATTCATTGGTGGAACCATGCGATTGAGCAAATTAGAATAACCTCATGCCCTAGCCAGATCCTTCATCATAAGTCAGTCAAAATCGTAAGTGTGAACAATGCTGAACCCTATTTAATTCCGCCAATTGAAATAGGCAGGACACAACCAGGAACGGAAATAAAGCTGATAACGTCGAGGTTTGTGAAACATTACCTTGTGAAGTAGAGACAACACCCCACCCTGGAGCACATCCATCGTTTTTGAGGCCATGCACCTGGAGTCCCTGAGATAATCGTGATGGGAGGATCCAAACAGAAATGGAGCAACATAGAGCACAATCCATTATCTCTGACCGCATGGTCAAGTGGCTCATACAGATGACATTGGTGAACGCAAATGGTTACTAAAAAAAACTGTAAAAAAACTTTCCCAATACTGAATACGGACATGATTTCTCCAGGTCCCATACTGGTTTGAAAAGGCAACCCCCCCGAACTGCTTCGCGACAAGTAAACAGCGACAAGAGATCCCTGACCATTGAACGCATATGCAAGATTGACTCCCATCACGATCACAGGAATGCTAACACTCCATCCAGTAAAACCATGTAACACAAGCTCCTGCAGAGCATTCCTCAGAGACATTGGCACGAGACACTGATTCCAGCTGTAGCTTGCTTGATGTTTGGATGCACAGGAGACAACTAGCACTGCAACTCTACTATGACTGCCATACTATGTTTATGTAATATTCTATACACTGGACATAGACGATGAAAATGAGAAAAAGTGTTCAGAACAATGGACTGTGCACGACAACCAACAAGAAAAATACTCCCCCATATGCAATTATTCCAATCCGACACTTGCCTGTCAAATAACGGACCACCCTACTACAGAACATTGTACAGCGAAAGCAAAACTCTAAATTGCAGAATTCTAGCTACAAAATGAAGCACTGGCGATGTTTTTCCACAGATGACTCTGGAGAGACTTGATCCAGCACTACCTAACCTACAGCTACAGGGAGACTCTCAACTTGTTTGAAGAGGGGAGTATGACAATGGACTGCACCCCACAACTTCAAAGGCAAGTCCTCCCATCCACAGCTGCTGCCCTAAACTTCCGTAAGAATTCGTAGGACTAACCCCTGGATCATCCAGCCTCACTGACTGATGCTAGCTTTTGTAACCAGACCACCCATGCTACAATCTTTTGGCTAGCACTCTGTATTACCGTGCACAAGGAGTGACTACCCATCCAAAAATGTAAGCCCGAAACTAGAACACATGATTTAAGTATCCACTAACATGTAGAAAACCTGGTTTGATTGACTCCTGCAACCTGCCAATCAGATTTGATCGGAAGGCACAGCACACCAACGTATGCAAGAAGACGACGGAGACGGCCCTCGACTGACTTCTGAGACGACACCTTGACCGAGGGATGGTACGCCCACGCAACCACTTGACGTATGTAACTCTGGGCACTCTGGACTTCGTTCCACCATGACCTTGCGACGGACCAACACACGGCACTCACTGGAACAGTACCAGACGGAACACAAATCAATATTCATGCAAGTATCATCACAATAATAAAGGTGAAATTATTAGTATGCGTTAAGAAAGTAAGAAGCTGTTACTGCCATCAGGTAAAAACACACTATCAACACATTTCTGCATGAAGTTAGCATCAGAAGATATAATGCATATTCTAAGATACTTGAATGCACACTGTCACCTCAAGGGGGACACTATACAGCACGGTTACATTAGCACAGGAAAGAAGCGAGATCTAGGTGTGAGTAGAGTGACGACCCAACGCTAGACATTCCATCCACATCAGCCACAGACTGCTATGAAGGCATATAAGTTTTCCTCCCAGGAAGAAGCAAAGAAGAAAAAAAAAGGTGGACAACCAAAAAACCCGACATGATAAGGGCAAACACATCAAAGCTAACAGCGTTCTCAGATTTAGGCCTCAGGAATGCAATCAAACCTTGAGGAGAACGCCCTGCTCAACAGCAGAAAATAGGCAAGATGCAACATACACTTAACATGACTTGATCCTTTTACCTGCAACAACATACAAACAAAGACTTGACGAACCTGATCAGTTGCTGGTGGTGGAGAACTAGACACAGGCGGAGCCTTTGATTCAGTCGGCTTGTCTGCACCACAGTTTCGTCTGTTGCATTTCACACGGAATGGATAATTCACATTGCCGCATGCTTCGCAGGTCCAGCTACCATCTGGAGGAGGTCCCTCTGCATAACATGCCACGTATGTGAGAGCCGAGCAATCTGATCCACATGAGACAGGGAAACGAATTTGTCACGTAAACTAAATAAATACACTATAAATTTAAGATAAAGAATCACGAGGGTGAATCTTACGAGTGACGGGTGGTGCTCTTGGAGGAGGAGCGTTATTGAAGCGACTCTGCAAAGGACATAGATACTAGCTTAGAAAACCTTGCTCAAGGCTCACAACCATAGCGAAACATAAAATCAATTGTCATCCTGTATAATTGCATTCTTAGTACGTCAAAAGTTAAATGCCTTAAATACATTTAAAGTAACAAAAATTTATACGAAGTAGAAAAAGGAAAGAGATGGTCGACATACATTCTCAGTTGGTTTTGTGGCACCGCATTTCCGCATGTTGCAAGTGGTACGGAATGCAAAGTTCGTATTCCCACACTTGGGGCACACCCAGTCACCCTCTGATAAACCATCTGGACCTGTATGCACAACAAACAGAAAGCTAAAATAATGAAACATAACCCGAGACCCCAAAAGACGGGTACAAATAGGAACAGATTTGTTTTCATGATAAATTGTTAATCAAACTTCTGACAATAGAAAAGAAAGACATAACATCCTTACGCAGCAGTATGAATGACCATATCACAAATATTGACATGAATTGTCACCACAGGAACTAAATTAAAAGATCCTCAGGAACTCGTAGCTCAAGTTTCCAAAACTGGAAGACAACAGTACCTCCTCTCCGCTTGCGTGATCCATTTTCATCTCCATAATTTCCTGGTGCTCTAGGTGGAGGAATCTGCATTGAGTCCATTGGCTACAGAGGCGCAAGTTGGTACCACTCTTTGCAAGGGAAGGAAATTCAAAATGAAAACAGAACACCCTAAAACTCGCTCTGTAGAAATGAAAATTAAAAGAAAGAATAAGATGTTTCCAAACATCTAGAGCATGCACATTCAAACCACGTGAGATTTTAAAAACTGCTGCACAGTCAAGATACTTACTGGAGGACCCATATTCATCCCAAGATTCATTCCATAAGCATCCATAACAGGTTGACCGCCATAAGCTGGGCCTGCAAATTGCACTGATAATACTAAAGTTACTTCACTTGCAGCTTCAAAAATACACGAACTTCCAATTATAATACTAAAAAATAAACACTCGTGGAATTGGTTATAAGTGAGCAACGCTATGTTGTAGCATATTGTGATAAATCTGAAGTCACAATATTCTATAGACACCAGAGGAATATCAAACATCAGACTAGGAAATGTTGCACACCTCCGCCAAGGACTGTTCCGGGAGGTGCATAGCTTGTTGGCCTCGGCATCTGTTGGTAAGACTGAGGATTGTTCATAGAAGCACCATAATCGTAAGGTACTGTCACTGTCGGTTGCTGAGCCATAATCATGGGAGCTCCATAGCTCGAAGGAAGCCCAAGGGAAAGCGGTGAAGGTGCACCAGGGCCTCCCATGTACATTGGTGTCGGGGCTTGATCATAAACAGCAGGTCCCAAAGGCCCTCCACCACCTCTCTACAATACCAACAGCTTGGACCTCAGACCAAGAAAAATAAAATCTTAAGAGCCACCGACATCAACAAACGAATCAAAAACCTGCATGTTTCTGCTTGATTTCGATCTCAAAAAGGTAAAATAACTAGAGCGTCCAATTACCTGACCACCATCAGTAGGTTTTGGAGTAGCACATTTGCGCATATTACAAGTGGTTCGGAACGCGAAGTTCACGTTACCACATTGAGGGCATGTCCAATCACCCTCACCACGTGCCCCTGAATCTGCAATGTCAGCTCAATATTCAGCTAGCAAATGAAAGGAAACGTCATTTCAAAGCAACCATACATTTAGAAACATTAGATAGAGTCAGCTGGATGTGGATAAAGCACCCAGCAGCAACCACACCAATGTCCCTGGACCCTGAAGGCACTGAAAATTACCATCTGTGCGAGCGCGCTTGGGTCCATTAGCACCACGAAAGTCCGTCTGTGCAGGTATGTAATAGAAAAATGATCAGAGATAAAAAGCCAGGCCAATGGATGTAAAGAAATGAAATATGAATGAGGTGGATAAAAGAACAAGTACAGACAAAGAAATTATGCTTGCAACAAATTAGCTATTTACTGTCTAGTAAAATGTCCTAGAACGTTACATATCGTTATAAGACGTTATTATAAAGCCCGACACATAACGACTTCACACACGGAAATACGGAACCTCACCTGAAGCATGATTGACGCTAATAATGCCCTTCCCTTGGTAAAAGGGTCTCAAACAAAATATGGTCCTACGCTGCAAAAACACAACACACATCAATGGAAAATCTTCAAAAACATGTTTAAAAAGGAACCAAGCACTTCTGCCCTCACTCCTCAATGAATCCTACTAACAAAAATGAGCGCTCATCGCAGGCATCAATCGCAAAGATAGGGCTAACGATAAGACTTCACACGAGCAAAGCACGTAACCTACAATCGTTTTTAGGGATATGCAAGCCGCCTAACAAACAGACGACCGTCTCAGGCTAACCAGACCTAACCGTCAGCAACTATGTAGGGGAAGTACAGAAGACAACGACACCAAACCAAAATAAGTAACGCGAAGGTTGCGAAACGTCTCAAATGCTTAGAAACTCTGTGCTCCACTAACTATACCACGAGGCCGGAGCCAAGACCTTCATGTACAAGAAGTAAAGAATCACCACGAGAGGGAAGGAAGGGGAAAAAAAAAAGGCAAACACGCAGTGACTTTCCTTCAACTACACCCTCTTACAGTAATAGTGTCTCTTAACAGTCTAATATAAGAGAATCGACAGAAGACCAAGATGACAACCACAGAGTGGCGACTCCTCAAACCAGTGATGTTTCTCCGCGCTTCTTGAACTCCATAAACCTTGGCAAAAGAGAGAAACAAAAATCCATTCCCGTAGAAAAACCTTACACTAAACAAAAAACGAACGCTACTCGAACCCTCACCGAAAAAACTTCTCCGCTCTCTAAAACTTAGGGCTACCGAAAGAAACCTCGGGAAAAAAAAAAAAACTTACCAAATAACCGCCACCTACAGAAGAGAAAACGCTCCACCGAAAAGGTAACACGCTCCTCACAATAATAGACTCCACCACGAACAGGATCTACGCCTCGCCCTCCCCGCAGCAGCAAGCCTCCCTCGGAACGTTCCGTCGGTACGTCCACAAAAACAGGCAAAAGACAGACGATAACCAACCTTACTGGGAGTTCCAGGTGTCGGTCGAAAGCTCTCGACGAAGCGAACACGACTGCGAAATGAAAACCTTCCAGAAGGAAACGGAAGTGCAACAAAATCGAGGCGCGGCGTCGGATTCGACAGCAGACACAGCACACAGACAAAGTGTCCTGGAGGGGGGAAAACGGGAGCGGAGGAAGGTGACAAAGGCGCGCGGGACAGGGTGTATCTTCAGCAGGCATAGATGAATACATCAACATGACGGGAACATGTTATGATACCTCGGGCACAACTTTCCTCCATAGCTGCCTGTATGTATTCCTTGGGCATCACTTTAACTTTATATTGATTTCTGACCATAGTTATGTACAGATGGGGTACATCTCATTCCAGTTTTGACCTTATTGAATTCTACTGACTTTCAGTTCCTGTATATTAAGTTAAAGGTACAAGTATGACGGCACTTTATCGCTTCACTTTCACTTTAGGTTTGCCCAAGATATTTTTTGGCTTTTAACATCAATTTCCATAATCACTCTTAATTATCTCATAAAATGCTCTTAAAATTCTATTTTGCGTCACAATGTAATAAGGAGTACTAAATCATGTTTTTCATTATATACCCAAATGTTAACACATTAGAGACCTTGCATTTAAATTTCGAATAAAAGATGACTTCAAACACCCTCATTCTAAAGTGTGCTTGTGCTACCTTAGTGAGCAAGGGAGACATTAGGGTGACTTCCCAAGCCTTTCAAGAAACTAGGTGAGAGAAATAAAAAGTACTAAATAGATATAGCACTATAAGGCTCTTGTTAGGATGAAAAAGGTGGCATGCTATACATGCTTAGAAAGCTAATGAGAGCAATCGTTCATAAGTCCAAAGAACACAAGGATTCAAGTTGTGAATCAAAAGTTATAGCTCTTCAAAGTTGATAGTGATAGTGTCTCAAATGCAAACTCAAAGATGGGAATGTAGGAGTTGGGGTTTCAAAAGAATCCTCTTAACCAAATAGGGCATGCCATTCATATTCTTGAAAAGACAATGATACAAGAATTCTAGTATACTAAGTTTCATGAAGAGCTTTACTATGAGCTAGAAGTTATATGCAAATAAGGGAATAGAGTATGAAATCTTTGGTGGGCCATAACTTGCTTGATAATTATTTCATTTGAGAAAGCAAATCGTCTATGGTAATCTTTCAAAAATAATAGACTACAAAAATGGGCTCACATTCTATATTTAGAATTTATTTCTAAAAATTATCTTGATAGGAAAATTATAAAGCATTTGGAGTTTGGTTTTGAAATTAAGGCGTGGAATTGGGTAGCCTTTCAACAAGGAAGTATGTCTTAGATGCTCCAGAGGCCCATAGGAAGGGAGATTAGTTTGTTGAATTCCATAGAGAGTTTTCTAAAGAAGGGTGGTATACTTCCTTCCCAAATGGTGTAATAATGAGCTACAGTGGCCACAAGTGGTGGAATTAGTGATGAAGTCAAACTTCACTGCCACCTTTATATTACCATGGAGTGCTTTTGTGCACTCCTTAATTGATACCAATTGAATGGTATCTCCCTCAACTTTAGGCCTTGACATAAATCCTAATTAGTGAATTCTAAAGTGATTATTTGTCTAGGCATAGTAGGAAGTTGTTGAATATCATTCAAAGGTGATTAGCATGAATAGTAAGTAGCGCCACCACTAAGAATTTAGACATCAATGGAAGTTATGCCCCATGTCATCAAATGATATGCTCCATGAGTCTTGTGGGAGTTATATGATGTGAGTCATGGAAAATGGAGATTCTGTGACTAAGTTAGAACCTAACATTGTAAGTGTGGGGCATACATAATGAAATGTGTGTGTGTGTGTGTGTGTGAAATGTTGCAAAACTTTTCTTTGGGTACATACTCTCACCAAGGGCTTTTTGATGGTAGTGCACTTTGGTAGGTTTTATGGTCACTAAGATTCCAATGTCATCACAAATAAACAAACAAATAAACAATTGTCTATTTTAATAGTATAGACATCTACTATTGAAAATTTAGCTAATAAATCTTCACTTGTTTCATGACTTCCAAAAAGTCATAGATCTCATACAATCTCTCATGATAGTATACAAAGTAATTTAAGATTTCTAATATCTACTTTTGGTGTAGATAATGAAATATATCTTTTCATTATAAATTGATTTGTTTTAATTAAAAAACTTTTATATAGAACATATTTGTAATGTATAGGTATGTTAAAATTGCTACATCCTAAACCCTTCAAATTGCCTTAACTATTTGAACACTATCTTAACTCCATTGATTATTAAATTTACTTCTTAGTGGTCCAACAAAAAAGCACAACATGAATCTTTGCATTGGTCTTAAAGTATATCTCTAAGAACTTCATTTGAATTATCATTAAATTCAAGATTACTTCAATTATGTGATTGAACCACCCAAAACAAACTTGTCAATATCTATTCACCAATTATTCATGATAATTTCATCCCTACTTCACTCAAACAAGGTCAGCACACCAGCACACCCACTTTGAATGAATTCAAGGATAAATCTACAGGCCATCAAATTTTCTACGTCAATTAAAAATTACAAAATTCTATTGTACAGAAAACATTCAACATCATCAAATGAATGCATTACCTTGTCCCAAATCCTGTAATCTGCTCAAATAATCCACTGACATACACTGGACCAAGCCTAAAAACAAATTAGCCATCACCCTTGTGACAAGGAGGGCTGGCAGCCTATATAATGTACACCTAAGGATATTCTGCTTCGTATCTACTTTCTTGGGATGGCACAGAATTACAACAAATTTCAAATGATTTGTTTGCATGCTTGGTTTAATTTTTTTGCACTAAACCCTGATTATGTATCACCTGCACAGGCACAAAGGGATTATTCAGATAAGACTCGCAAATTGCTTGAAGAATATCTTCTGTAACCCCTTTATTCACTAAGAAGTAACCGCACTTGGAACACTGCACAGGACAGGGCTGGAATCATTTTGATATCTGAACCTCGCGACCAACAGATATCGAGACCTTGATGGCACGTCGTAGTACTAATAGAGCTTGTGGACCTCAAGCTTGTGGGCCTTGTAAGAGGGTTCCACAATCTCTCACTGCTCTTACAAAGAACATCAGTGAATGAACCAAAATTTGGTACCAAAGAATTTGCATGCGTACACCTAAATTATAATCTAACAATAAATAATGGACCTCTGAGTCATGAAATCCTTTGCATCTAGAAAAATGAAAATAAAAAACTGATAAGGAATACACTAAGAGGAAGCATCGTCACGAGTGTCCCCGATCAAGATGGTTTCCAAATCGGTTGAAGAAGAGACCCTACTGGGCTTTGGAGGTAGAAGAAAAGAAGAAGGAAAACCAGAGAAACTACTGCTAGGTTTGTGATGACCACCACCAGAGGGGGATGACGGCATTGACCGTGTAATATTAGCCATAGGTGACATGGGAGCAGGATTACCGCCTCCTTCTCCCCTCTCTCGTCTCTCCCTTTCTTGCGACTCCTTGAGCAGAAAATCAATCCACGAATCTGCAAAAGACTGTAAAACCAATACATTCTTGTTAACTTCGTTCAAAGAAAATCATCCCAGGGATGCAAAGACGCTTCTGCCTATAGAATGGTAACACAAAGTTCAAAGGGTTGATAGTTGCGAAGCTTTAGCTGGAGAATTGACTAGAATAAGAAAACTGCATACCTGATTTTCACCAGGGGCAGCGCGAGGAGAAGTTTCTGAATCTGAACTACCGAGAATGCCCCCAACTATGCGGCCAGGTACACCAAATACACTTCTAACCATTCCACCACCTCTGGCATTTTGTTGCGCCATTCCGACTCGTCTTTTGTCTTCTTCCGAAAATCCCAGCATACGTACCATAAGATCCAATACCTAAAGAACAGTAGGTCCCATGTTGAAATAGTCTGGTAAAAGGCTCTTCCTGAAACTAGAACAGAAATGGTTTCATGCATGACAAACATGAGAAGAAAATATGCATTAATACTAACAAGGTGTAGATGTTAAACCTCTCTGCTATGATGTCTTTGAAAATAGGTGACCAATAGTTTGATAACGATCCGCCTACGCAGCCACAAGAGAGACATGCTTTGATTTAATCCGATGAAAGTTCAAAATCGAGTAAAGATGAAAAGTAAACAGTTTCAGACACAAGTTGTCAAGTAAGACTAGAGACATATGAGAAAGGTGCCATGACAATAACGTAAGCATGCGATCAGATTCAAAGCAAATAAGTGAAAGCTATTGACATTGATATAACTGATGATGATCAGACGATGATGCAGAAATTGCCAACACACGTGAAAGATTGGACCTATCATGCATAAGCATCTAAGCACATCAGGAACAGGACCTGTCAACAAAGAAGTCTGAATCAGACGACATGCGATTGAGGCTGGTAATAGATTGCTCTAGAGCAGCACGGAGTTTTAGCACGTCTTGCTGCAGCTTGTGCATGGTGTGCTTTAACTCCACATTGAGAGTATCAGCACTTGCTAACTTCTGTGTAACTGTTTCAAATTCCTTGACTTTCAAATCCATAGTCTCTTCTGCAATCTGCTCTCCCAAATCAACACAGCCATGTGAGCAAAAACAGTAGATGACACAAATGTATATGAACAAAGCTAGCCATTTCTAAGATACTAACCAAGGTGAGTCGTGAAGAGCAATCTTAGAATCTATTCATAGCTGTCGGACCAAGCTATCTGGAGAGCCTGACCACCAAACATATGTAGTATTTCTGAACAAGGTTGATAGTTCTTAAAATGGATTTTCATCGCAGAGTGATTACAATGAGCATAAATAGATCTACACTCTTGGGTTAAAAAAGTACCTTCAGATCTCTAGTGAGTCTGGCATTCAGTTCTCTGACTGCACGAAGCTCCGATTCCAGACGCTCCTGTATCGTTGACACAAGTATCAGAGAAGTTCAAAAAAGCTAAGATGGAATGTGGATACAACGACTATATATTAACTAAATTAAAGAAATATCACTATTTCGTCATGATGTCTGATATGGTAGCCTTGCATCATTGCAGAATTAGAAAAAGGGGCAATTACTTGAGCATCACTCTCTGCATAATATTGTCCAAGAGCACTTTGAAGGTTTGCAAGTTCCATGTCTTTGGACTCTAGAGCCTCAGAGCAAGCTTGAAGTCTTTGTTTTAGGAGCTCCATTTCTTCACTTGTACCCATTGATCTCAAAGCATTATTTCTGTTTGCTTCCGCCAAGTCATCTTGAGATTTGGCTAGGGCCTGCTGCAATTGGCTAATACACTCTTCAGCAGTCTTCAACCGCAGTTCAAGGTCTCCAATAAGAATGGTGTCATTGTCCATCTTCTCTGAGGTCGACAAGTCCTACCAAATCATACCATGGGCATTGGCAGTGGATCCACAGTGCATCAAAGTCAGTTCCCACACCTAATAGCTCTATATTCAAATGCCCTGGACCCCATCAAAAAGTTTGCTTTTGTCCCATAAGTGGCAAATACTGCTTTCATGTCTGAAGAATACCAATCCCAAGCATTGAGATGTTTATGACTCTGTCACAGTATTGTGCTTACCAACGTGTAAGAAAATTCCAAATTCTGAAATAGGAGTTAGGATTTTATCTAGCAAAGTGAATTTGCAGAGGTCCAGTACATGCATTGCGAAAGATTTGGTTGATACAGGTTCAGCGCCTATACTTAATCAAGTAGAATCACAGCGTTGACACCTCAGAGACCCATAGGCATCACGTTTCATTTGACACGTGCCATATAGTATGTGGGGTGCGCTACCTGAAGACTTAAGTTTTTAGAATACAATATATTTTAATATATTTGATTAAGGAAGAGCACTAGTTTACACCAGATCCAAATACACATAATCAAAATAATTCAAGCAATGAAGGTATACCATGTCCAGAAGATTCTGTCTTAATCTTCCCAAGTTCTGAACTGCTTTGTCCCGCTCAAAAGACACCGCTTCCACTTTTTTGGAAAGGGAGTCTCGCTCAAGAAGCACTTCTTCCAATTTCTTTGACAACGTCTCCGACTCCAGCAAAACTTCCTCCAATCTTTTCGAAATCGTGTCTCGCTCACTTGACACGGCGTCCAGTTTTGTTTGCAACGAGCAGCAAACATCTTCTGATGCTCTTAATCTCTCAGACAAGGATCTCACCTGATCGGGAAAGTCACAAATCACCTCAGTACAAGGGATATACACAACAACAACCGTCGTTACAAGACTTCAACCAAAAAAGGTCGACTAATAGGACCTGAAGTTACATTCATTACAAAAGTAGCATGCGCATAAAAAGTTATAAAGCAAGTGGATGGGAGAAACTAACATGCACATCACAGAATTCGAAAGCCTGTACTATGAAAGAAACAAACGCGATCATCTTAGAAAAGTGCAGCAGACTACCTGTTCAGCTAGTGATGCCTGTAATTCTTTGTCAGAAGAAACTTCGTGTGATGCCTGTGATTCTTTGTGAGAAAAAACTTCGTGGGAATCTGTGAGAGCAAAACCTTCATGCGATTCTTTGCGAGGAAAAATTTCATCCGAATCATTGTGAGAAGAATCTTCATTTGATGCCTGTGATTCATTGTGAGAAAAATCTTCATGGGAATCCGTGAGAGTAAAACCTTCATGCGAATCTTTGCGTGGAAAATCTTCATTCAAATCCTTGTGAGAAAAATCTCCATGTGATTCCTGATCATCGGTTATGAATTCACTTTCATTGAGTTCCACCTCAGGAAGCAGTAGCGCAGATTCCTGTAATCCATTGGATTCCTGCACTGGCGTCCACTAAATCAGAAAGAAAGACTTGAGAACAAAGAGGCTCCTATTTGCACAAATCTGATCACAAGACCAATAACAAGAACAGTAGTAGACCTCAATGCCAGATGTCAATCTACAATCACTATCATCGAGCTCGAATTCATAGTTGAACTTAACTAAAGTATGCAACCCCTATAATGTCGATTAATCTTGACAGAGCTATTCCTGGTATTGGGTAGATGTCTTGACAATGTTGACGTCAAACTTACTTTGCCGTTCAATGAAATAACTTCGAGTTTTGCTTTCTCTGGGATATCAAAGCCGTTTGTGGTGATGTAATGAGCCTCCGAAACCTCTGTCGATGACAAGTCCAGCACTCAATGAATTAGCACTCAACAAGGAATACTAAATGAGCTCGAGGTTGGGTGCTGTACGAAAAAGAACAATTGTGAAAGCAAAGACGCAGGTTGTGAGCACATGCGCAAGCAAATGTCTGCAGTAGAAGGGAAGCAATTAGGAGGATAAGAGGGGCAACATTTAGGGCTGGAGGTCAACAGAGCTCTCTCGCAGTGTAAACCAATGAGGTACAAATAAGCACAAGAGAATCCAATAAAAACGGATTGAAAATAGAAGTGCCAGTCAGAAACCCCATCTTCAAAACATTCAGAGACGTTCTAGTATGTTACAAAGCAAGAAGAGGTCCTTTTCTTGGTCACCTACTTTCAGACTCTGTATCTCCTTTCTCCACCAATGCGTCATCTCCCTGCTCCCTTACAACGTCCACATGTCCATTCCTCTTCTCCTGCAGATCCTTATGGAATATCAGTACCTCATCCTTCCCCGCCCTTCGCTTCTTCACTTTCTGCTAACAAGTAGGTCAACTCATCCTGCTATTGTGTAGAGTCCAGTCTTGAAAGAGGAAGGGAATCCTCAGTTGAGATTAATACTATAAGCTTGCAGACTGCTCAAGACTTGGAGGCGAATATACACAAAAGACAGAAATTATACCTCTGCAGGACGAAACTCTGGGGATTCATCCTCGCCATCGCTGTCCCTGTCCCGAAGATACAGAGACTGAGGTGCATTGTAGTGCCCGTCGAGTGAATCGTCATCAAGCACTCCCTCTGCATCAAGCTCCTCATCGTCATCTTGACTGTCCAACACATCAGAGGCAATTTGCGTGATGTTGTCCTTCAATTTCTCAAACCTGCTCCACATTGTATCCCCTCTTCTTCGTCTTCCTCCTTAGGTCTTCCCTCCTCAATCACTCAACCCTAAGAAATCGAATCGTGCATGACAGAAACACCTTATTCATCCAAACCTCCACCTGCACAGACGGTAAGGCCCTCTACATTAAGATTTGCCAAAGAAAAGTGTCGATTGACTGTCTTGTAGACCGGATCAGTACTTGGCGATGCGGGGAAGGGAGTGAACGAGAACAGGAAAGTAAAAAGAAAGTCGACAACGATTTCAAAAACACGGATTCGGCTTTTACGCCACAACACCGGAGTCACACTTCAGTTTCTACGAGAAAATAATAGTTGTCGCATTCTACGAAAATTGGCAGATACGAATTCACGTTGCTTGAAGGATCAGTGATCACAACAATTTAGACTAACTCAACCGACAAAAAACAGCTCACATAGCCTAAAATCTCAAAGATGACTTCACCTCGAATAGAAACGTGACTTAACCGAAAAATGAAAAAAATTCAAAGACAACCTAACCACTCAATTCTCAACAGTTAACGAGACCGTACAGGTCACTCTACCGGATGGCACGATTGGATAAAGCCTACAAACGAAAGCTGTGATTGACACCTACTTTCCAAACACTCATTCAAAACCTAAGTAATAAGATCCGTCCCGAGCGCAGATCTGAGGTTCGGGAAGAGAAAAACAGAAGCGATTTGGGAGCGGGGTAAAAGTTGAGTTGGTTCTTCTCACCTGAGACACAATGCGAAAGTTGTAGGGATAGCTGTGGCTTCCGAATTGAAGACGGTGCAACAAACCATTGCAACAGAGATCAAGCTCTTCTCTCTCCTTCAACCGGACCCTCGCGGGAGAAGCAGCGCACGGGCCTTACAGATCGACGAATGTCATCCGCGTTCAAGAGACTTCATCCAAACTTATTTGACACCAAATGCCCAAGTAAAGACAGATAATCTACTACAGAATATCATCCAACAATGAAGTACGTGTGTCTTTGATACTTAATCATCGAATTTTTTTTAGTTCATCCATCTAGTAATAAAAGTAGTCCTCTTTTAGAATTCAGATTGCTTATTTGATATCACCAAGATTGTTCTTGGCAAAATTGCAGTTAAAATTAGTATTTATTTTGCAAACTTTTTGCCTACTAATAAAATTAGGAATATCTTTATTACTATTTTATCACCTAGGTGTTTCTTTGCCTTTAAGCAGGGTTTATCAATATGTCAATCCTATTTTTACTCTCACTTTTATTTTATGTCTAAAGTTGTGACTTATAGGCCAATCACCAATACAAGTCACATTAGTTTCTACATTTAACATGTGTTTTTTTCCAACAAGGCAGCCACTATCGATTATTCACTCTCTTTTCAATTGAATGAACATTTTTGAATCTTCAAAAGTAGGCACTCATATGTAGATTGTATTTCAGTTATTTTTCCATATTCAAGGTGATATTTTAAAAGTATGAAAAAAATAAGTAAAGTACCAATGTCTCCATAAGAAAGATAAAAAAAAAAACTCATCACCTTATAACATTTTATAAGTGCTTGCATTTTAAATATACAAATAAAGTCATTCTAGAGCAATAAAAAAAATGAATGACATTCATTTTGAAGGTTGATGTAAGAGTATAGATGTCAAAACAAACATATACTACTAAGTAAAATATAATATTAATCCAGAAATTAAGTTTACAATGAATAAGTGTTTACTTATATACTAATCTCTGTCTAGCTTTTACTTTAACTAACTAAAAGTAAACTTTAAGTTCTATCTTTGAACTGAAGTTATCTTAGACTAGCGAGTGTACATCCGAGCTTCTAACTGGGCTTAGCCCATGACATATGCCTCCTCCTCCTCTGTAACTAAGAAGGGAGGAGAAGATCTGCCCAAGGAACAACTAAGCCTGCATCGCGCAAAGAGCGCTCATAATCATCCAAGGCCACTGCATTTTGCAAATGACGTAATGGTTTCCAAGTGGGCTCGGGCTAGCCAAGTCATTTCACAAGTAATTGCCAACTACGTCCTCGGCGTTGATGTCGCAATACCCGTTCAACTGTATACTCGCCGTCATTATCAATAGTGACATCTGAAGGATTTAGTGGATTGTACAAAACAATACCAGGCTCATTATCATGTGCCAATTGAGAAGGCAAAGGATCCGCTCCTACCGTCTTAACCAAACTCACATGGAAAACAGGATGAATACCGGGAGGAGTATTCAAACGAACCGCATGTGTACCAACACATTCAAGCACGCGATAAGGGCAATCCAATCGAGCTTCTTGATCAGCCGTGTTGTATTGATGTTCTTCAATTTCAACCAGATACGGTCACCTAAACGAAAGACTTCGGCCACGGAACGTCGTGCGTTAGATTGACATTCTTGATTTTCTTGCGCAATCGCCATTGCTGTTTTCGCCATATCAACACTATGACTCCATTGCTCAACAAGCTTACGTCCCTTCTCCGCCGGTAATAAGGAAGATCCTTGCTCCTCAGGTATGGTAAAATCCATGAGAGATTGATGAAAGCCGTGAGTCATAAAAAATGATGACATACCTGTGGACTGCGTTACCCGATTATTCAATGCCATCATTGCTATTGGCAACTAAAGAGCCCAATCGTCTTGTTCAAATGCAGTGAAGATGTGAAGGTATGTTTCAAGCTCTTAATTGGCACGCTCCGTTGCACCGTCCATCTCTGGATGAAAGGTTGTTGACAATCTCCGTGTGATCTTTAGCAATCGATACACTTCTCCCCACATCATACTCACAAATTGACTGCCGCGGTCGGAAACGATTGCGGTCGGTAGTCCGTGATGTTGAAAAACTTGCTCTAAGAGTTTTTGAGCTACATCAATAGTACGAATTTCCTTTATTGGCACAGCAATGATGGATTTGGACAAACGGTCCGTCACAACTAAGATATTCGTATAAGTATTACTTGGTGCCAAGCCGGTAATAAAGTCGATGGAAAGTTCCGTCCATATCCGTGCGGGAATTGGCATAGGTTTTAATAAACCTTGCTTTTGTTCACGCCAAATCTTAGATTTTCCACAGACATTACAATTTCGTACAAATCTTCGAACGTCTTGAGTCATTCCAGGCCACGTATATTCGCGTGCAAGCAAGTCTCGTGTTCCTTCACGACCTAGATGTCCAACCAATGGTGAGTCATGAATAGACTGAATCAATCGCGTTCGAAGTGGTTCGTACGCTAGTATCCATATTCGTCCATGCCAACGTAGCCGATGGGCTCCATCTACAGAGCATTCACTAATTGTGATCGGTAGGCCCCATTCTTTTGGTAGTCGGCGTTCGCCATCCACAACAGCCTTCCGCATCTTCCAATATTGATGATTCGTTTTGAGTCCAACATCCCCCAATGCAATCATCTCTGCGTCTGCAAATGGACATATGGGACGTGGTATCATCATTGACTCCGTAGCCGCGATTTCCTTTTCCAAATCCGCATCGCCATCTTTTATCCATGCGGATTTTGCAACCACTTTCCTGTGTGGCGGTAACGACTTCGCGTCTTGCCGATCAAAGGCATCAATAATTGGCATCAACCAATCTGGAGCATGTTGCGCAAGATCCTTGTACACCTTCTGTTGGAGCGCCTTCTGAATGTCAACCAAGCTAGCAGTAAAAATCTGTACAGGTTCATCCCTAGCTTGCAAAGTCCGGTTTGTTGCTGCCTGTATTTCCCGAATTGGTTTTGATATAATGTATCGAGTCTTGATGATCATCTTGAAAGGCTTCCGAATGCAAACCTCATCTTTAGCAAGTCGAATGCTAGCGTCATGTCGCTCCATTCAACCTTTTCCAAAGATGACATTATCAATTTGTCCGGGAATAACATATGCAACAATCCTTTCTTTTATATCGTTGATATCAACTTTAAATGTTGCTATGCGTTGAATCATAGGTTGCTCCTTTATGGTTGTAACTTGTTCGAGGGGTCTTGGTTCGATTGGTGAAGAATCTAATCCATTCTTTTTAACAAATTGCTCAGATACAGTTGCGAAGCATTGGCATCCAGAGTTGCATAAAGCACGAGTGGATAAAATTGAATTGATCAAAATATCAATGTACATACCATCCGTGTCAAGATTCTTATGTGAACGCCAACTTTTCAACTTCAACAACTTGCCTACACTCTTCCGACTGAGTCTTTTGCCAAAAGCTACTCGTTTTCCGATCCCATCTCAGAGTCAGAAGTCTCCACCTCTTTGACCTCCTCTATGACAACATTACTCTTCTTTTTGACTGCGCGCACCTTCGTGGTCTTCTCCTCGTCTTCTTTTTTAATCTTTCCTTAGGCATCACCCTTCTTTGACGAACAATCATACGCACGGTGGCCACGCTTCAAACATAAAAAACATCGACCTTCATGTCGGCACTTCTCTTGTTCATCTGGCGTCAGGCATCTTCGAAGCTTTCCTACTTGAACGGTAGGCGTCCAATCCATCTCATCTCCATTGGGCCACACGCGATTTGTTGTTGCCATCGGAGATGCACAGCCTTTCTGATATTGAAGGCAATTGAGTTGAGAATCAACTGCCAACAAAGCCTGCACAAAAGTGCCGTAGTGAACATACGTGACGGGCCCGATCATCGCGCGTTGCATCTCCACGTTGAGAGCACCTCGAAGATATCCAATTTTCACCATGTCAGGAACCATGGTAAGCTAACTTTCACCAAGCTCTTTCTCAAACTTGGGCAGAAATGTTGCAAACGATTCTCTGCCTTGCTTCATCGCCTGAAGCCTATTTAGCACCCGCGCCGTTGCATTTGGGTCGATAAAAACGCTGTCAAGATGCTGAACAAAAGTTCGTGCATCACAGTCCGGTTGGTTTTGGTAGAATGATACTACCATCAACTGCGCTTTTGCCTCCATCCTAGTGAACAAATACGCCGCTTGGTCTTGGGGTGTTCCAAATACTGCCCCATCAATTTGAAGCTTGTTATCAACTTCGACCTTCCACATCGGGTAGCTCTTCCGACTACCATCGAACTTCGAGATGTCCGGCAATCGTTTACGCAATGAAGGAGCAGTAACTCCATATTGCTGTTGTTGCAAAGATTGCGGCATCATCTGTGACGAAGATGGACCTCCCAATTGCTTTTCAGCAAGTTCTGAACGCAACCTCATAATCTCCCGTCGATAGTCCTCCTCCGTATATTTTTCTTGTTGTTGTTGCTGCAAGATCTCCTCATTCTCCTCGTTGAAAAGCGCGTTGTCTTCCATCTCCAAAAAGTAGACATGCTTCAACCAACATCTTCAAGCTTCGCAAAGCTTTCTTTTGCGTCCCAGTTCTGTAGTCGTCTCCTATCATTACTACGAGGGTGGATAAAGTCCTCAATCAACTCGTCCAAGTTTTGCCGTTTGAAAAGCAAGGGTGGATTAAGCCCCTTCAAAGAGAGAGAATTTCTGGATTATGTAAGAGTATAGATGTCAAAACAAACATATACTACTGAGTAAAATATAATATTAATCCAGTAATTAAGTTTACAATGAATAAGTGTTTACTTATATACTAATCTCTGTCTAGTTTTTACTTTAACTAACTAAAAGTAAACTTTAAGTTCTATCTTTGAACTGAAGTTATCTTAGACTAGCGAGTGTACATCCGAGCTTCTAACTGGGCTTAGCCCATGACAGTTGAGTATGTACATCATATTAGAGAGTTGTAGCATCAAAGATAAAATTTGATATTTTTTATGTGAATATTTTCTGATTAGAAGGCAATCAAATGGCACAAACTTCACTATATTTAATATTTTCTTACCAAGAAAGATCATGACAAGTACAACACTATACAAACTATATAAGAAAACCTTGTGTAAACAAGAACTAACCATTTCAAGTTTTCAATATAATAAGTGGTTAAAGGGACTATATGTAGTCAAAACTAATTGCATTCCTTTCAAATAAGCTACAATATCAATTATAATCCTTCAAAATGTTATATAATTTTCACTTTAATCAAAAAAATTATATGGATAGTTCCTAAATTAGTTCAATTATTTTATTCCCACTTTTGAAGATGTAGGCACTAATCCAAATCACATTGGCAAAGCTTGTCTACATTGAGATTACAAGTAATATTCTTAAGTAGAGGGGTTTCAACATCCTCTAATTCTCTAGAAAGGAAGTATAATTCTTTTTAAAGTACATGCTATGGAGGGATAATGTAAAAATTACCATGCATCTAAGCTATACAAATGAAGATTTATTGGGGGGAATATCTCACATGCTACAAATTTTTTTCTTAAAATTGTCCAAAAGAAGGTGAATATTGGTTGTATATTTAATGAATGGTTTGGGGATTTTTGAGTATGGGAGTTTTTGCATGGTTAGGTCATACCTATACAACTCAAGCAAATCAAAATCTTTTGAAAAAACAAAATCTACATTTCAATAATTTTCAGTTTGTAATTTGGAAGAGTTATTGACTTTGCAAATCTAATTGATTGGAAAACAAGAAGTGGGAGTTTATTAAAGCTAATTAGGCATTAGAGAATATTTGAGGGTTGTAAGGTGCCGTTTTAGGCTTGTTCCCATTGTTGTTTCCTACAACAAATGGTATGACCAACTATAAAAAAAAATTCAAAATAAATAAATAAATAAATATAGTTCTTAAAATGCAAATAAAATTGAAAAATAAAATTTCTTTTAATTTTTTTTGGAAAATGACATGACATTCTTGCAACCAAATTAGACTGTACTTCTAGCTACATTCACACTCACGTTCACAACGTGTTTAAGGCTTGATAATTTGCAATCTTTTATTACCATAAAAAATCCTCTAATGACCTTTTGAAGCTAATAGGGCAATTGATTTTTGATTTGAAGCTTTTCTTCAAAAGTTAGATTAGTCAACCAATATAAATTTAACTTTCCTTACTTTTTGATAAATTAGTGTTGAAACTAGAAAAATCTTGGGATTAGAAGAAGAAAATGAGACTTTAGAAATGTGTGAAAGGATTCTCTTTTCTCTCCCTAAATACTTGCATTTGTTATGTTATAACTTATTGTTTTGAAATCATTTGTAGTTTGGCCAAATTTGCTAATTTATTGTACAATTTGTTGTTTTCTTGTAAAAGTCTTTTGCTTTGGAAAGTTTTTTTTAATGCACTTATTAAAGGACTTAGGGGGTCCTTGAGATCTGCAATTTTTGTTAATTTGTAATGTTTTATGGTTCTTGTGACTTTTGCTTAACTAAATATTGTTTCAGTTTTTTGAGTTTGGAGCCTTGCATTAGCTCCTTGGGTGGAAATTTTGAACTTATGAGAATTTCCTAAAGAGACTTGGCATGCACTTTGAAGTCCTTGTCAAGTTCTATTCCATGTTTGATGTGTTTTGCATCTTATTTTTAAATCCTAAAGTCCCAAGGCCTTTTTTCCATCAAAAAACACACAAAATTGCCATTCTATAGCAAAGAGCAAAAAAAAATTTAAATATTTTTCTTGCATATTTAACCATAGGATTTTGCACTAGACTAGTGCAAGAATGTGTGGAAGAAATTTCATAAACTTTAACCATGCAAATTGCAAGATATTTGCATTTAAAGTGAAGGAAACGAGTTTATTTTGCACCTTGGTCAACTACATTTTTTGTCTTTGAGCCTTCTTGACTTAAAACTTTTGCCCTAATGATTTTGAATTTCTAATTTTTTATGACAAAGAATTGAGTTGAAAATTTAGGAAAACAAATAATTTAAAAGAACACTTATTTTTCACTAATTAAAAAATTGTTAAAAAAAAAATAGGTTCATTATTGAAGGAAAAACTAAAACGTGAATAGTTCTAAGATAGAATTGAAATACAATAATCCCAATGGTGAAATTGTTCAAGCAAGCAAATTTAACCTCATCTAACATTTTCTTTTGAAAAATTGCATTCAAAAATGAATTCTGTAAGTTATTTTTTCAGAAGATACTTAGATTGCTTAGAAAATAAGATTGTCCATAACTTTCTCATTATTAGTCCAAATAGAATGAATCAAAGCTTCAAATGTAGACAAAAATGTAATCTATGAGAAACAAATTTTCAAAATTTTGTATTAAAAATAAATTTGAGAGTTTTTTTCTACCTATTGAATTAAAAAAAAGGGCTTTTTATGCCATAACTTTTTCTCCTAGAGACTGATTGAAATAAAAATTACATTTTTGGAAAGCTAATGTGTTTTTCTATCTTTACAAAAAAAAGAATTCAAAAATCATGACAAATATTTAGATCATAAAAGCCTATCCAAAATCCATTGAAATTTTGGAAAATGGTAGTTTTTTAAGCCAACTTTCTAAAAAGTCCAAGCTTACTAGTAGGCAAGTAAGAACAATGGAGCAATCGCTTTAGAACAAAGGGGTCAATTGCCATTGCTATTTGTGAGTTCAATGTATTACCTTAACTTAAGAAAGTTCCTTAATGAATTAAAAATTTAGATCAATTCCCCCATGCTCCTTAGACATTAATTAACACAATTAAAAAAAATTCTCTTAAATTATATAATGTATGCTTATAAGTTCAATTGGTTAATGCATTAAATGTAATATAAGGTGATTCAAGATCTTATTTGTTTAGTTTAATGAGGTGGTATCTAAAAATAATAAATTGTAGAACTTTAAAGGAATCCATTACTTGGAAGGGTCTTAGAAGTCTCTATTCTCAACTACCTCAATTTTTTTTTTTAAACAATGAAACAGAATTTCATTGCAAAAGAGGGGAACAACAACTACCAGACACAAGTAGCTTAGTGGGTATAACAAGGACCCCAAAGGTCTAACGCAAACAACAACTAACAAAGGAGCTACCACTTGGAGTACAAGCATAGGGTAACATTGATGGTCTCACGCAAACGGCAAACGAGGAGGAAGCATAATTTAAAATAAGCTAAACAAGATCATGGAGGCCAAAAGATGAAGCTAATGTTAGGGCTTGTGAATTAACTCAATTATAGAGTGTAAAGCCACTAGCTATCCAAAATACTCATAATTAGCCAATTCAAATCCCTATTAATCTATTTCACTACCCATTCCATAATTATAAATCATTTGTTATTGTATATTTGTTCTCTAGACTTGCACTCAATGCTCTCTTTATAATCAATTGAAGCTAACTAATGTCTATCTAATTAAAAGATCCATCACCTGAATATAAATTGATATTGTGCAATTTTACTACATTTGCATTTTCATCCTTTTAGTTATCTCATCTCCTCTTATCTTTTACTCAAATTACAAGTGCATTAATGATAAATTGTGTCCTCTTAATTGCTCTCCTTGTTCTTAAAACAATATTTTTCTTCTTTCCTTGTCAATAATTTTATATCCCTATTTAAAATCTTATGAATAGTCCATCTATCCTTGAATTTGAAAACAATTTAAATTGAAAGGAAATAAAAGAGAGGAAAAAAAGGTTTATACAAAGTTCAAGATTAAGTGAAAAATATGTGTTGCTATAAAAGAGTGAAATTGTATGTAAGGGTGCAAGATGTAAGATTGACCATCTAAATTAAGGTTTGATTCTTGATTTTGGACATCAATTGAAACAAAGAAAACTCTTAATTGACTTGATTAAAGGTCAAAATATTAACTTATAATGAATATGAATTTATGATGAGTTGGTTGTTATTTTCATTTGATTTCCAAAAGCAATTAGTAAACAAATATTATAATTAGAGTCAATATTGCACTACAAATATTCCAAAAACTTAGTTAAAAAGGAAAAAATAGATTAGAAAGAAAATAGTCAAACAAAATATTTAACAAAATATCAAAGAAAAATATTTAAAAAAATTGTTTAGTAAAAAATAAAATAGGAAAATAAAATTTGAAAAAAATATTATAATAGATTTTAAATTGTATTTCTAAATTTCATTGTAAAAATTGTACATTAAAACATTGAGCAAGACAAACAACTCAAAGCAATTCAATGGAAGAGACTAAAGAGCACAACACATTGATAATGAAGCAAAAACAAAATGATAATGTATGGTTACTACAAAAGAGGTAAATACACAAACTTACTCTTAGATATTATTTAGGATTTGACTTTGGAATTAACTTGAATACAAACTTTAAATTTCAATTCACATAGATAATCCTTATAGGTTTTTAGAAACATTAAACATATACTTAGAAAAAAAATCAAAATTGAAGAAAATAAAGTAGGATGAAGTTTGGATGGAAACTAAAATTTAGAATAAAGCCACGAAGAATTTTAATCCCAAGTAGAATTAACTATAAAACACCTATAAAACTAAAATCAACTAGATAGACCAAAAAACCTAAGAAAAAACCATGGATGAAGATTTGGTGATTAGAAAATATTTAAAACTTTAGAAGTCTCTTCTCTTCTCAAAGCTAAGAAGGCCCAATTAGCAAGTACCAGAACTTTCTAGAATTAGAACTCCTATGAATACAAAATCACAAGTTAAGTATTAAAATTCTATAACCAATGCATATGATCTAATATACATTAGAAGTTTAGGAAAACTAATGCAATTAAGTGTGAAGAATTATCAACTATAATTAAGATACAAGTTATAAACCTTATAGATAAGAGAAACAAGTTTCCAAAACCATCTCACACTTACACAACAAATAAAAAATAAAGGAGATATTATAGGATGAAATATTGATCATTAATTAAATAAGATTTGGATGAAAACCTCAATTTAGTATGGAACTAAGAAGAAACTCAATCCTCAAATAAAACTAAGTATTAGAAACCCAAAACTTCAAAAAAAATTCAAAGACCCTAAAAGGATCAAGTAGAAATCCTTGGATGAAGTTTTGGTAATCAAAATTCATCTAAAACTTCAAACTCTTCTAATTCATGCTAGGAATGTTTGATTAAAGAAATTAATAGCTTTTCTGAGTTTGCTCAACCTGTTCTATGTAATTGAATTCAAAAACTACAAACCACACCCTTTATATAGGATTCATATCAAAAATTAAAAAACATATAGACACAAAATCAACCCTATACCAAAACTCTAACATTTACCCTTTGCTCCTTCCAAAATTTACTTTAACGACAAAAATGATACTTGAGGAAAACCATTCATCAAGCAAAAATTCTAATCAAGTGCAATGTCAAATGGTCAATGTACATAATAATATCAAAATCAAATCTCAAGAAACTCAACAACAAGGCATTTATTTTTTACTTTATAGTGCTAGATTGCACCGGAAAAAAATAATTTGGCAAAAAAAATGATGACAATTTATGAAGTTTTTCACCAAAAAACATCAAATTAAGAAAAAAATCTTGGATGAAATTGCCAAATTATGGATTGAAAATAAAATTATAGATATCTAGTATATACTAATGTGATATTTTGTATCCAATATGTGAATGAATGTCGAAATTTGGAGAACTGCAAATTAAATGGAGCTTTCTTCTCCTAGGTTCTGAAGTTTTAGATGATCAAATTGCTTTGCCTTTTTTAGGGTTTCCTCTTGAATATTATTAGGAAGAGCTTATTCATGGAGCACATGAAATGTTTAACACACTCAGTGCCTATTTCTCATTCAGGATTACACTTATTGCTTTGCAGGATGAACTATAACATTTATATCGCCACTTTGGCACTTCATAAAAAATGAAAAAAACAACCCTGCTCAACACTCACAACTGAAGAGAAATAAAAAAAACATGGAATAAACTACAAGCACATACTATGACGGATAGGCTCCATCAAACATCTGCCCAAAATTTGAAATAATTTTTATCAGCAGAAAGGTCTAGGGTTTAGGGTTTTCCGAGATGACACGTAGCCCTGTGCAGCATCTACACCGAACTGAGCTCCCCCAACACTACCACAAGGTACGAAAAAGGCAAAGCTTCTTGGATAATTGTCTCAGTTGAATTATGTAGGAAGGAATTGGAATGGCTGGAAAGGGAACATAAGTGCTGTAATCTGTCTGCGATGGACTTTGAAAGAAGGTGCAGACCACGAGAGCCCTATGATCGATATCTTCAAATTTGTTCAGTTGTAAGTTAGAGATAATCACCTGCACATGGCAATACTGATACGACCCCCATTTAATGCTGCTGACAATATTGCTATGTTGAATCCCTCTCCTTCCTTTCCAATCATATTCCTCTCCGGTACTTGGAGATCTCAAAGAATCACCTGAGATTCTTCACACGATATATATCTCAACCCACAACAAAGTATTTTTGAACTCCCCTAAAGCATTTGCGAGTCAATTTCCCTACGTAGCAAGAAAGGGTTTAGGAAATCAGAATAACTGCGGTTATGCAATCTGGGAAAAGAAATCTTGGAACTTGGGATAAGAATCAAAAGAACGACTGGAAGGTGAAGAGACGCACTGGTGAAGTAGGCTGTGAACGTCACCCAAGCTTGTCTTCTTGGCAGCCAAAAGATAACTTAGTCCTTTACTATCCTACGTGCAGCCACCCAGCAATTCTCTTGGTTCAAGTTCAACATCAAGGTTCTTCTGGTACATTGGTAAACAAGGTAACCATGAGTAATGAATTCACTCTATCGCACGTAAACCATTCTTATCCAAACCGTTGATTACATCCACCAATTTGTCTACATGAATCAATATTCTGGTTTTATTATAGAATTACAAAGAAGGCAACCGCAGCGCACATGGCACTATGCAACACAGTGCTGTAGCAGGTGCAATTACAGAAGTAGAAAAAGATTCACAAATGTGAGAAGAAGCTGATGCATACCTTTATGACAAAAAAAATATGAAATGCCTTTTGGACCTGGCGCGCTTGTGCGGGCCATTACCAAGTAGACACCGCTGACACTGCCAACGCTTATAAATGACTCGTCATCAAGAGGACGCAGAAGTCAAATAAAGCTTATAAGTAACTACAGTAAATGTAAAACAGATTTAGCTCACCACTGAAAGATCAATAAATCTTTGCAGATTTAATTGATCTCTCTGGATAATATAAAAGTACCACTACATGAGATAATGAGAATTAGACTAGATTGAACAAACTTACTTTCTCCCCAAATTGAGTACTTAATCTGTGCTTCCCTCCTCCCTTTTTGCTGTGGTCTGTTCAAAATGCAAGATCGGTAGGATCAGCATTAAGCTTGATGCCGAAATTACAAGTTGTCAAAATACAGCATGATAGTTGATCCTGAGAATATCCCAGTTTATGCTCGAAGAGTAAGTCAAAACCAACAAAACACTGATCACATAAGCATAAACCTGAAGACGAGCCGTGTCACTCCCGCTGTTGGGTTCTGTTAAGTAGTACGATGACAACAACTCCTGCAATAGCCAATCCTCGAGAAACGTTATGTAACAATCCCTTCAAAAATTTCAACTAATACGTCCATGCGAGATTGCTAACTGCAAAATAAAATTTGGCCAAGAAAAGGTGATCATCAAGAGCATTAACTGCCTTTAGGACTCAATACAATGGAAGTAAGCTCAGGAAGAAAGGCTTGACGTTGTTCCTTTGTGCCAAACCTGCCAACATCATGACACAGAATGACACTAATCATCCAACAGTTTCAGATCAGAAAACACAATCTTTTACTGTGAGAAGGCACTTCTGATTAACGAGCGACTGCTTCATGTACTGGCACTACGCCTTCTAAACACAAAATGTACAATGCAAAACAGAATAAAAACTTCACTTCACTGATCCTGTCAACTGACGGTGAATTATGCACTAAACCAATCAACGGAAATGACCATATGGTAATCACCACTCAATACGAGAGGCACACATATTGTGAATTGTGAGATAAGCTGTAATGCTGACGTCGGCATCAGCAAGAGCTTCAAATATAACAGCTCCACCTGCTCGAGTAAACCTGCGCTAGTAACAATCCACGTTTACATTACTTTGTGCATCCTAAAGGAAGTGAATCTGCATAATCTTTAACGAGAGTTTACAGAACCTGCGACACTTTTCCTAAACCCTAAACCCTAGATTCCATTCCAACCCTAAACCCCACACCAGCAACAAAAGGGCAGAAAGTCCATACTGCAATCCTCTAACGTCGTGGCCACAGATGATACATGGGATGAGCATCGATTGACTACTAGAATACATTCTACAATTACTTTTTCAATGACTACTGGGAAAAGAAGAAGAGATTGTCTTCTTCGTCATTTGTTTTCTCAAACACTTACACTTTCATTCCTCAAGAAAAGTGCCCAAATGAAAAAAAATTAGTGCGTCTCGCAGAAATTTAAAAAACGATAGTAGTGGATGCGATTTTACCTTTAAAAGGCTACTCAGTGCTACAAATATGCACGTCGATATCGAATCTCGATTTCACACGAATCGAATAGTCCGTCAAATACCCAACTCAACCTCGGTCAAAGGAACGCATTGACACTTAGACTTCGACTAGTTGAGCGTACAATAAGCAACACAGTATCATCCATACTCCATGAGATTGCTAGAGAGTGATTAGCAAAAACATGAACTGCTAAATCCTATGCGATTAAGTTTACGTACCGAAGCCAGAGCACGGAATCGCAATTGATCTGCAGTCAATCGATGCTCATCCCATGTCCTTGACTGCAAGTTCGCCTCGGCCACGTTTGAAGCCGCATGCTCCTAATTTTGGAGCCAACAACGCTGACGACGCCGGCGAGAGTTTCATAATTCAATCCAGCTAAACCCTCTCTGGACGAACAACTGAGTATGGATTTGAAACTTGTTGTATGTGATTTGAAACTGTGGAATTTGAAGAAGAATTAGTTGTGATTTGAAAGAAAATTAACTTCAAAGTTAGTCATGTCTAAAGCTCAGTTTTTTATGCCATAATTTGGAATTATTTTATATCTTTTCAATTCTTTCTTAGAACTTGGAAAAAAAAAAATTTATACCTTGATATGTTGGTATACATCATTCCAAATTGTTGTATATAAAGATTGAAGGAAGTTGACATTTATGGAATTTAAAATATTCATAATTTGATAAATATTCATATGATGTTGGTTCTTACAATATTTGAATATTTTTTTGGAATTGAAAGCGTAGAATTGCATTAGCCATTGTAGAGAGAATAGAGGTTGCAACATGAACCATTGTTACATCATAATGCCCTTGTATTTGACTAGTATCAAACAAAGCATTCAATTTTTATATTAGAACCCATGTGATGTGTTTTTAGGTCCAAATTTTTTGTACGAAACTAGAATTCACGATGCACCCTAAACCAAACCTTGTCTTTGTGTAGTTCTCTCTCACATTTGTTGAGCTACTTATCTAAGTTATAAATTGCTTGTTATAATCTAGTTACTTTAAGTTATGTACTAGATAACCAACAAGCCACGGTAGCGGTGAGTAGGTTATCAAACATAACCAATTGTTCACTTTTCAATCACAACCTTTGATCTTCATGATTCAAAGGTGTAGGAAGCAAGTTGAAAGGAAAGAAATTTATGAGTTGCAACTTGTAATGGTGATAGTGATAGGTTGCCAATACAACAGTGCCACATTAACATTTAAAAAACAACAATCAGTTATGATGCATATTCTTGTTCATGAAAAGTGCAATTTCAGTAGCTCTCCATCAAGTATTTGATTGAGAATTGAGGACAAAATTTCAGTTTTGAATGCACCATTGATGGTTGCTGGCGATCAATGGCCCTCTATAAATTACCTGCAGTTTTGGTTTTAAGATTTCTACTAAATCTAGTTATTAATGTGTCATAAATGAATGACTTTGGCTGTACTTAACTTATTTCTAATCTATACTTTTTGATGTTATAAATGCTAAGCAAATGTTGTTGTTTTTGTTTTTAGACAAATGGTTATGTGGCCTTTCTTTCAAGAAGGTTTTAAGTTTTGTGGCTCCTTCATTGTGAGGGTTTGAATTGAAGGAAGCCAATTTTGAATCTACAATTTTCAATATGTAATTTTTGTATGTAATTTTTTGTATATGCTAGCTCTACACATGGATGAAATGGGGTTTTAGAAACATTGTAGCAACAATGTGTGCGGACACTATTATTGGCATTTTTTAACACATTTATCCCTTTTTTGTTCTATAGGCTTGATGCTATACATTTTCTTTTGAGGGAATTGGGTATTTAATTGCCTAAAAAAACCTTAAGCTAAGCTACTTTGAACATTATGCCCTCACTTAGACTTTGCAATTTTGTAAGATGATCACATATGGTACACCTAGTGCCAAATGATTGGTTACATACAATTTAGCACTAGTTTCTTAGTTTGTTGGTACTACTGAAATCTTATTATTTTCGAAATACTAAATAGCTACTAATGGATTGCCTTCCCTATACAACAAGAATATTTAGGTTTTGTGAAAAAAATTGTGACCTCTTTCAATTTGAGTTCACATAGATTTGTACTTCATTATGAGAAAAAGTCATTGCCCTTTACTAAACAGTTCAATATGCCTCTTTTTTTCTATATTCATCAAACATTTTCTTTTAATTACAAGATAATCTAATATGCATTATGTGCATTTGGTTATTGCAAGTGTCCGTTCATTGGCATATGTATCATACCTTTATAGGTATCTTTATGACTTTATTATCCAAATTGAACTTTGAGTATCGCTATACACCAATGTGGCAATGAATTTGTTGATGCCAACAAATTTTTGTAAAGGTTTATGTTGGATTTCAATTTTATTATTGGTATTTTGTAGCTACAAGCTGGCAACTTGAGTGAGTCAAGATTGATATATAGTTGGGTTTTTTTATGAGGAAAATCTTAGACATAATGGATCCATTTTATACTTTGTATTCATTTAACTACTAAAGTCATAAGTGTCTCCTTGGGAGATACTTATAGATTTGGGTAGGTTATTTTGATCTCAATTTTTTGGGTGATTCTTTGAAACATTTTTTGAAGATAGGTAAGTACATTATCTTCTTGGGAATATATTTTTTATTTCCATCAATACCTAGGAGAAAATTTTATACCATCCTAAGTACAAAATGGAACTTATTAGGCAACAAAGAAAAAAAATTCAAAATTCAAAATATTTATTTTTTTCCTACAATTTTGATTTTTTCTACAAGGAAAGCTTCAATTCATTCTATTTGGGTTAGAGATGTAAAAGTTATAGAGTTTCTTGTTTTGTAGACAATCATGCTATTATACATCATTTTGAAAAAATGATGCGTGGCATTACTTTTTAACTCAATTTCCACAATTTAAAGAAGAAGTTCCACTAAACAATCTCACCATTGGGATTGGTGTGATTAAATTCCATCTTAGAGCTATTAAAGATTTAGCCTATTTTCTCTATTTCTTACCTACTTCTATTTAACAATATTTTAAGGATGAGAATTGAGTTGTTATTTTTTCATTTTTTTCCTATATTCCCAACACAATTCATCAACATAAAAATTTTCAATTCAAAATTTGTAATGCAAATTTTTAAATTAAGACAATTCAAAGTCTTATAATCTAGTTTATCAAGGGGGCCAATAAACACACTTCTTTGTCTTTAGGAAATGAACCCCTAAACAATGCAACTTAAAACATATATTCAATTCCAATATTATTTGCTTTGTATGCTCTATTTTTTTGCTAAATATGATTGGAATTTATTTTATTATGTTTTTCAGAGGTGAAATCACATGTTTCCTACATGTCCTAAATTATTCGAACTTTTGATGAATTTATGAAATAATGAAGAATAATCAAAAGAAATTCATATAGTATACAAAGAATGTTAAAAAAATCTGAAAATATCACCATTGCTATACATTACAATTATAAACATCATAATATTAACTAAAACTCCACATCATTATATATTAAAAAATCAATAGACTATGGTAATATGCTCAAATTTCAAATTGTATTAAAATATTCAATTTTAAATATTTTACAAAAAACATTTATTGAAGTAGAAACTAGACTTGGCAATTTTCATTTTATATCTTGGACTCAAATTCAAAAAGACCATTTGAATGTCTAAAATTTAGATCACGAGTAAGGATATACAAGTTGCCAAAATATGCTAAAGGAATATCTTTCGTTGTCTAGTTTTTTAGCATCTTCTATCATAAAATGCACATTCAAAAAACTCAAATAAAAAGAAGGTAAGAAAATCTCAACCCTTCATTCAAAATTTTGCATTTGAATTCATTTAAAAACTCCCAAAGGAGCCTCTTTCAACTCCAAACACAATTAGGGATAATACATTGATCTAATACATGTCTCATTCTAGTTGGGAAGTCTACCCAACATTTTTGAGATCTCATCATTCATAATCAATTCGAGCTTACATGATTGAACTCCAAAGTTATAATATCATATGTTTAACTAGTGTTTTTTTTAGGCAATTAAATGCCCAATTTCCTAAAAAAAAATGGGCAACTTCAAGCTTATAGAAAAAAGAGGATAAATGTGTTAAAAAATGTCAAATTGTAATGATGGCCGTGCACATTGTTGCTACTATGTTTCCTAAACTTCATGTCATCCATTGTGTTAAGCCAATATATACAAAAATTGCATAAGAAAATTGCATACTCAAAATTTGCCTCTTTCAATTCAAACCTCTAGAATGAAGAAGCCACAAAACTCAAAACCTTCTTGAAAGAAAGGCCACATAACCATTGGTCCAAAAACAAAAAAACAAAAATAGTGTTTAACATTTGAGCTCATTTCAATGTACCTTGTACAAATTTGTTAAGCCTCTTTTTGAATTTGGAACTAAGCCCCTTTTGTGTAGTTTTTGTTCACAGTAATTGCAAATTAATACATTTGATTAGAGGTTTTTCCTTAAACAATTTCAATTAAGGGTTTGAAAGATTCTTGAGAGTTTCTATGGCTTTCTTCTTGAAGGAGTAATTTGTTCTAGGAAACTAGACTTTGATAAATAAGTAAAAATCATCACAAATTTTTTTTTTATAATCTATGGTTACTTAGGTTGACTTGGAGTGAACATAAAACTTTGTGTAAATTTTCATATTTAGAAAAATGCAAATGGCAAATTCACTGAGCACGAGGAGGAATCAAGCCGCGGAAGGACCAATGCCACAACATGAAGGACCATGCAACTTTAGAACATCCCCACACGTCCCATAAAATAGATGACTTGTTAACGGAGGCTAGCAAAATTACCCCACACGTCTCACAAATGGATGACTAGTTCCACAGTCGGCTGGCAAACAATGCGATGGCTTGCAAATGGAAGTGGTTTTGCCAGTCGGAGCTTGTAGCTGGCATAATAGAATGCGACCAAATTTGATTCTTGATCCGGCACTTGATCTAGCATTTCCTCGACGTGGCTTAGATTGTTCGGAGTCCAAGTGGCTATAGTTTGTTCGATTCACGATCTCCACGCATGTAGTTATTCTGGCTTGTTAAAAGTGAATGGGTGCACCATCCGGCTTGCGAAGTGGATGGCTTTGCATTTTGCAAGCTGAAAATCCACCGCATTTTGCAAGAAGAGGAGTGATGCTCTTATATATATAATAGCGAGCCGACGCACAGCAAAGGGGAGAATCAGACGACGAGTTGAAGTCAAAATCTGCACGTGGAAGACAAGACACTGAAGAGGATCGATCTTCAATAGCTCCGATCACGGGAGCACAGGGCGAGCATGGGAGGCTACAAGCGAGAAGATCCACGGCAGCAAGGGCAGAAAAAACCAAGAAGATTCCGATCGAAGGACGGCACACGCATCGGGCAAGAAAATCGGCAGCAACTACAAGGAAACCAGACCACCGCAAGCGAGAAGGCACGGAAATTTACGAGAACACGAGGCGATGAGGGTGCGGTGAAGGCGGTAACCAACACCAGAGGACGAGGCGTGATCACGAAGAACTGAAGACCGAATCAAGACCAGAAGGAGATGGAGACGAAATTACACCGCAACCCCGAACAAAAGGATGGACCCGCCAGAAAACCGAGCGAGGGAATTTCTGCAGCTCTAGCCACAGGGAGCAGAAGACGACCAGGAGGACGAAAACAACGCACGACGGAATCGGGGAAATCCCACAGCCGACAGGGTCTGTCGACTGCAAATCAACGCGGGGAACCGTCCTGGGTCCTCATGATTACTCCGTATGTCCCCAAATAAATCCGTAGTTTTCAAATATTTCTTGTCCCAAATTAAATTTGATGTTTCAATAGAGTTAATGGTAAAGTGTGTATGATGTGGGATCATGAGCAGTACTTTGGAAAAACACAAGATGAAAACTTCATGGAGCACCAAAACTGAGGTCCGATGGAGTTTGGTGTTGTGTTTCTTTTGTACTAGTCTTAGTTATACCTTCCTTTGACATACTTGTTTCAAATTAGGGTTCATTATACAATTAACTCTAATGGTTCATGGAAATGAAACACTCAACAGGCTTGATGGTGTTTATGATCAAACTTGGATCACCAAAGTTGATCAAGTTGAATCCCCATAGTCGTTTGCAATTGAATTGCAAGTTTTGATAGCAATTTCATGACAAGAGCTCATCGAAGTTCATTGATAGCAATTGATTAAAATTGACTTAACACTTGATCCTTTAAGTTGAATCACACGAAACCCTCAAAGTTAAATGCACAAGATCCTCTTGAAATTCACTTCACTAGCGCAACGGTAGCAAATTGATTGGAATTCATTGCATTAGAACAAGTTGCAAAATAGGAGAAAATTGACACTTTTTGTGTCTACATGTTTAGCTTGACTTTTAACTTCAAAACTTTCATTCCTACTAGGATTGACAAGAAGCTACAAGAACTATGCATCCCTATGCAAATAGGAACACCTTACACATTAATTTAGCCTTTTCCAAGAAATGATGGGTTTATTTTGGGATAGAGGGAATACTTTACTAGATTTATGTTATCTTGTACTTTGCTACATTGTAAGTAATTTTAATTATAATTATAATATACTTGTGTCGTATAATGTTTGGTTGAGTGGTACATTTGGCTTGTATAGGAGTCTTGCTTGGGAAATTTAAAGTGTCATTTTCGGAAGACTAATTGGTACCATGCAAAAAAGTTGCCAAAAATTTAGCCAAAAAATTACACTTGAATTCCCATTTGATGATTTAGGATTTCTAAGAAAAGTGCATGAAGTAGGAGGTTTGGATTGAAGAATAAATAGTTTGAAAGGGGCTATGGTACTTGGTATTGTTTGTTATATGTTTATGCTTGATAAAACCATGGTGACATAATTCAAAGGGCTTAGAAGAATAGGTGAATTTGATGGTGCATGAGAAAAATGTCAATGGTAGGTCAATTAATGGTGGAATTTTTAGACTATTGGGATAACCTAGTTTGAGTTGGAATTCTAAGCTAGGTCTCAATTAGGGCCTCTTTTAGTGCTTTAATTGGAATATTTTAGGGGAACTTGGAATGGATGTGCCTTAGCCCATTAGAGTGATTGTTGACTGCTTGAGTAGTGTGGGAAGTAGTATTTCAAGGATTTTTTGTTTGTTGTCCCCTTTCTACTTAGGGCTATTTAAATAAAAATTTAATAAAAAAGCATCATTGTTGGAAGGCAAATAGGTTATAGTCCCATACACTCCCCATAAGCCAACTCTAGGTTCTTTTTGCCAATGTAACTAAAAAACTCTCATAGCCATGAAAATCTTTTTCAAACTCCTATATTCCTAACTGCAACTTTTTATAAATGATGGGTTTTTTTTAATAGTGAATATTCAAATAATTTAGCCAATTCACTTTTGCACTACACTAGTTAAAATAGAATATTCACTACCCCAACATGGGACGTCTTCAGTAAAAATTTTAGTGTAGTACTAGTGATAAGATTCTAAATAATGACCTTTGAAGAGATTTAGTAAAATTTCCTTTTTTTAAATATATTTTTAGTAAATTTTTACTAAAAATCTTTTTAAAGGTCATTACTTAGTCTCATTACTAGGACAATGCTAAACTTTTTAAATTTAAAACACACCATAATGTAGTAGTGATTGTTCAAATAACTATGTGAACATTCAAAAAAAAATTTATTTAGTATTTTGGCTACCCTCACAAGCCACAAAGTATTATCTCAAAAACTTCACCTTTACAAATTCTCAAATTCTCAACAACAACTATTCATTAATGAAAAAATTTCATGTTATTGTACTATTTCAAACAACATGAATTTAAATATAATACTCAAATTGCTCCTAAAATGTCATTTTTGAATGTCTTCTATACTTGCTACAATATCAATGGTGGAAGCATACTTGTCACATTTTCAAAATCTTTGACTCTTAATATGATCATCATCTAAATTATGGAGGAAAATTTCATTTAGTTTTTTTTTAACATAACGCAATTCTAATAGTTCAATTGCAAAGCAAATTGCCTTATAGTACACAACTCTCCCCAGCAGAACAAGAAGTGAGAGATTATAACCCACGTTTAGCCAATGCCTATAGAGTTGTTCTTAGCCATCTCATCTTCAAATCTTTTTTGACTCTACCAATAAGGTTATTCACTAATTTAGGTGAAATATGAAATCCTTCTTTTCCACTCACTGAGGCTGGCAAGACAATCAATGTTCACTTCCTGAATTCTAGTTCTTTTTTTGCATGGTTGGCTTATATGGGAGGAGGTCCTAAGAAGGATAATCCTACCTAGATATCATTATAGTAAGCCATGGTGGGCCTTCTTATTGGGTTTTATTTGTAGATCTAGGTCATTGGAAGAAACATTGGTGCTATTTTACATCATACTAAGAGTAATGGAGCTTTCCTTTGCAATAACTTTTGAAGCATGACTTGCATGAACTTGAAATTTTTATTAGAGATGTTTGTCTTGAGTATAATAATATTCCATATTTTTTAGAAATTAAAATCATAATTTTTATATTAAAATATGTAATTCAACTCATATGTCACATTTTGGGTTTTATTTAGGGGGGTAGTACTATGGAGTATCCAAAATTAATGATTTAGAGCTAAAATTTCTCTGGTCTATTATTATAGTAGAAGGGCATGTTCCTACCAAGGGGCACCTAAAAATATATTATTTAATGTCTTCCAAGTTTGTGCAAATAGGACTCCCTTACACACGAACTTCTAAATATTGAAGATGCTTTCAAAATCATTCTTTTGGTGAAATCTCTTGACCATGAAGTCCAACCAACAATCCAATTTTAAATTCTTACTAAATTATTTCTCCCTTTTTTACAAATTTAAATATCAAAGTGTCTATTTTCTTCTAATTCTACACTTTTCTAGTTTTCCTACTTAGAGAATTTTTCTATGCTTTTCTTTCCTAGGCTACCTTCTTCTTACAAGTGTATGCATGGGATATGCTTTTAATATTAAATTTTTTTTTTCCAATCTTGTAGTATTCCCCCTTCTCCAAATAAAAATTGCTATTGTGGAATAATTAGCTAGTCATTCTTGCAATCACCCATCTTAGCAACAATTGAAGCACATTTAACAAGCATAAAATCACCACACATTGAAACTAACTTCCTAATATGCTTTCGATTTAGTTTCAAGTTTCAGAAATTCTAAATTTCATTTTCTCTAAATCAATTAAAAATCCTAGTTATAAACTTTTTAGCAAAACCTAGAACAATATTGTCTCCTTTGGAACAATCAACTTATATGTGTAATGCTATGAAAGAAGCTGGTCAATTGAAATCTAAAGTATTATGAAAATATAGAAAGGATTCTCTCAAATTTTAAAAGCATTGTATACCAAGGAATATGTAGATTTCAAAAACAAGCTTGAAGACCCAAGAATACAAGAAGGCGATCCTTTATATGACCCAAGGAAGTCATAACATTCTTTACAAATAATTCTACGGTCCCTCTTAACCTCAAAAGTACATAGTTATCAAAGAAAAAATAAAGTGGCGTGGACAAAGTTCTATAGCTCACAAAAAAACCAATTCCTTTCTTTGAGTCTATATTCTTTGAAGGAATCATGATCCTCACTTTAGAATGTTATGTTAGGCTATCTTATCTTTTGGAAGATAAGGTTTTCCTAAACAATGCATAGGTTGTCTTCAATTTAATAGTGACCATCAAATAGTCAATAATATTGTGTTCTAAAGAAGTTGGTGAGATTAATGAAGATGTAAAGTTCCAATTGACAATCTGAATGGAAAAAATTTGGATTATGGTGTTGTTTTAGCGATCTTTCACCTAAAAGCGACAAAAATTTTCTTAAAGGAATATTTCACAATACATTCCTCTACTATAAGTCAATGAAATTGCTAAATTGCTACATATTTTTAGGGCAATATTACACTTTTATGGCTGAGGATATACATCTTTGGATGGAAATTTGGAGCTCATCCACATCAAGAACTAACCCCCCATTGTCTTAGTGTTGCTGCAATATTGTTTCAATGGTTTAATGGTCAAGTATTGAAAGTATATTGTTCCAATGTAAAAGCAATACTACAACAATGTAGTTTTAGAGGGAACAATACATTCCCATTAAAACTATATCGTTGCAATAGTACTTTTATATAGTAACAATATACTTTAAATACTAGATTGTGAAACCTTTGAAACAACATTGTTTCAATAGGGGGGCACATTTTGCATGTTTCATCCACAATTTGTATATTTCATCCATTAATGTATACACAAATAGCTTCTGCCATCATTTTTGACATAACTCTAGAGAAGGTTGCTTGGTGCAATGCCTAAGAGGTGCTTCATATGAGCAACAAGAAGGAAGTTGGAAAGGCCACCGCTCTTTTGGGCTTTGAAAATTTGAGAAGGAGTCCATATATACATTTTGGTGTGAATATTGATCTGTGAGGAAGTAGAACCAAATGGCGGCCCCCATAATAAAGTTCTTTGGAAACTTACGAACATGGTCCATCAACAATTGAAAATCCTCGAGAAAAAATGCAGTACTATAGGCACCTTCCAGCCAAAAACCTGTGGAAGAAACTTGTTGTTAGTAGCAAGACACATCAACTTCTTTTTCATCCATGTACTTCCTTCCTACCTTTTTGGTGTGAAATAGCACTACCATATACAACCAATTAGAAGGACGGGATTATTTTGCCACTCATCTTCTTGTTGCTTGTGTGAAGCGCCTCTAAGAGCCTCCTTTTATGCTTTCTGGTCGGCAGAGAGCTATAGGGGGAGTTACAAGGAAAAATAAGAATTTTACTTTTATGTAAACTTCGTGGGTGAAAAAAGGATACCATTAGGAGTCAACATGTATTAAATTCTTTCGTGATCCATCCACTAGTCTCCCCCAATGAAGTTGTCCACCAATATCGGTTGAAAATGGAGCTCCTCCTTTTCCGTTACCCACCCCCTGAGACAATCGGTGGAGACAATTTTGTTTTCTTGCTTGTTTTAGGATCACGTTTGCCCACCCTATAAGATAAGATAAATCGACAGAAGAAAACACCTGGTGGTTCGGGTCGGTAATTCGGTACTGTATCACCGTCACAAGTGAACACGTGCGGTCGGTTGAGGTCAGGGCCGAAGGAACTTCCCTCAAGATCCGACAGCGACGCCTTCTCGTCGTCCGCATGTGGTCGGTAACTTCGGTATCCCTGTGAAGTTTCCCGCCCTGGTTCGACTGCCATATAAATTGAGACGAAGTTCCCAACTGCTTCCCAAGTCCACCCAAGGAGAAATTTATGAAGTTCCGTTTCATTTGTTTCAAAAAATTCCTGAATGAGAAAGTCTCCTACATTTAGGACGTACTGAGGACTCAGCAGAACGCAATTGGTTGGTTTCATGTTCCTGCAAGTTAGGCGGTGACCGTGATTTCAGGGCACTGGTCATTTTGCGGCCAAACTTCAGTTATTCCACGCTGGATGGAGCCAGGTGTTCAAGTGGATAGGAAATTTCATTCCAGCACGGATAGACAGACGGCACTACTAGCTGTAAGTAAGTTGCGCCAGATGATCAAAGGTGCACCAGATGATCTTCCTGACAACTCATGCACAGAACGAGGATTTGTTGTAAATTTGCTCTCCCCCCTGCAATGCTGACTGCCTTTCTTGTTTTGTGGTCGCTTTCATGTATACTCAAGTTAGTATCGCTCCGTTTGCGTATGAGACTGAGGTTACGTGTGGTTTACTAGATCTATCTGCTGGTAGAGCAGAGATCGAGTGATAGAGTGCTTGTCAAGTGTTTGTTAGAATTTTTGGCACTGTGATTTGTGTGATCGCAAGCTTAGATTTTGAATGTTGATGGCGCTCTGTTTTGGCAGGAATGTACTTCAATTGATAAATTTCCGATAACCAGAATTGAAATGAGGTATGGTGCTCACGACGGGTTTGTTCTTTTAGGACTAGTTTCGATTTGAGTTCACTGCAATTGCGCAGAGCTTCTGCCCTTTTAATCGAAAATTGCGGATTTAATGGAAATTGCCTTGCCTGGTATTGCGTTGTGGCAGAGATCGTTTGAGTGAGGAACGATTGGAGGCACCAATGGAGGATGCACTGAGCTCTGCCTCTCTACCGTTCAGAAGAAACGAGTTTCTGACATACATTTTGGAGACTCAGGTTCCTGGAGTTCATTTCAATGTTGACGGTGATGTAGGCCTCACTAACGCCACTTTGTCACCCCAATGTTGTGACTACAAGAATCCAGAATATCTGCAAAACTTGGAAGGGCGGGGTTCTGATAAGCCTGCCATGAAGAGTCCACCAGGCGGTAAAGGATTGTTGAACTCACTCCCTCTGTCTCGAAATACTTGTCCTAATTGCACCTCATGTTTTTTAAGGTTGTTTTCAACAGGTCATATGGAGGCCTTTTTTTCTGTCTAACTTTATTTTGGTTGCACTGAACACGTGCAATATTCTTCATCAATTCTGGAGATCTAAAATTTTCACCCTTTTGAATTATACTGTTCACAATATGATCAACAGAATTGGTATCAAATGTTTTCAACAACACTGCAAACACTTAATTTTGGGACGGAAGGAGTATGACACATATGAAAAGAACTTATTTAATTTCCGCCTTTCAAAAATAAGGTAGTAGGTCCATAAACTGACCATTTAAAGGCTTGAACTGATTTTTGGGGAGGTTTAACTTCTTGAAATATTTTTCAGTAAATTTTCTCTAATAGGCAGGTGAAATTGGCACCTAACCCAAGTCGTTTCATATTTTTTGGAGCTTTATAGAATTAGTTGTGAAATTTTGAAGTGGATATGGCATAGGCCTCTAAAAGCGTCCACCTCCTAAAATGTACACCTTTTGTACATTACTGAAGACTACAGAAAGCAACATGTACATTCAATGTACATTTGTGGAGGTGGGCGCTTTTAAAGCCTGAGCGCTTTTTGAACCTCCTACCTTAGTGAAGTCGTTCCTTCTAGAGCTCTGTTCTTCAGCAAAACTGACATCGTTTTCTGATCGAACTGTACTGGTTGCTAGGTCTAAGCGGAGAGTCATCCACACTGAGCGAAGAAGAAAATTTTGGTGAGCCTGAAGCTGTTGTTGGTGAAGGGCTTTCCCACTCCCAGTGCCTTGACTTTTTGCACCGAAGTGGGCCAAATTTTCTGATGAAAAATCTGGATGACGAAGAGAGGATTTGCAGCATGTTACTGGACATGGCTGACAATGTGAAGGTGCTTCCACCAGGGAATGAGCCATTGCCGTGGAATATTTTGGACATGTCCCAGTGGAAGGATTCCTTGTGCGAGCTCATGAAAGAAATGAAGACCGTGGAAGAGAAGTGTTGTGCTTCAGTGATTGCGAACTCGGGAGTGTATGTGCTCACCACGTCGCCATACTCTGCGTTTCTGAGAGCGCTGGCTATGGAGATTGCTGATCGATGTTGCTGAGATTGAAGAGCATGCTCCATCGCCTGTGTTGTTGAATGACAATACTAGTGAGATTTCCTTGATAGGCGTTACAACACTCTGGCTAGAAGTAGCTACACTACAATACAACACAAGAGGCTCTGTCCTTGTAGCACTAGCTCACTTTTGAAGAAAGATACTGTTCAATTTTCTTCAGGGTACCTTTTGTCATTCAATGCAAAACTTGCCTCCCTTCAGTCCAAAGCCAATAAAATCTTTTTTGTTTCTTTCATTTTAAATTGTTCAGGGAGACCCAAGCTCTCTTATATTCGTACACACATTGTAACTAATCATTCCATGTATGTCTACATGACATACATTTCATTTGAATTAGCTTCTCTACTTCCATTGGTGGCACAACATTCATGTTAACTCCTAAAGGATCAAAGTCATTTACATTAAGCAACAAACAAAACATCAAGCACAATTCTATGAACTCAATTTATGCTTGCTTTTTATAAATTCTTTTTTCAGATAGGAAAACAAATCAATTTTTTAGAACTATTTTTCAAATTCAACTAGTGTTTAGGAAACTTTGACACCTAAAAATAAATATAATCAAGTCTAAGAAGCCCAAATAAAACTTCCATGCAACTCTATTTTTATTTATTTTTAAGTCAAATTTGTCCTCTATGGAATATGTTTATGTCTACACAAAAGAACTTGATTTGTTTCATTTAGATTAGTAATTTGAAGTTCTTAAAAGTATTCTTTTGTAGGCAATCATGAAAAAATAACAAATAGAATTGTTTTGAACTCAATTTTTACAATTTTCAAAAAATAAAACAAAAGACATTGTAGGGTTTGGATTGCCTATTAGAGCAATTTCACCTTTAGGAATGATGTATTTCAATTCCATCTTAGAGTTATTAATTCATTTTTTCATTGATTTTGTAATACTTGAACCAAACAATTTTTAACCCCTAAAGGTTCATACATCTCCAAATAATCCATAACATCACGTATTAAAAATATGAAATTGATATTTGAACATAATTCAAAAGGCTAAATTTAGCTCAAATATAATATTTAACTATTTTGCAATGGATTTGGACATTTAGGAGTTAAAAAAAAGAAAATAAATAATTTAAAAGTCTAGGAAAAAAGAAAAAAGAAAAAGTAAAAAATCCATTTTTCAAAGATTCAAAAGAAATCAAATTTCAAATCAATTAATGAATTCAAAATTGATTCTATTATTCAATTTTCTTAGTTAGAAAAGACTAGATAAGATGGTTAATAAGTATTTCACATAGATTCCTAAAATCTTGATTTTTAACATGATTTTTTCTGACTTATTTTGAAGATAGATCATAATAGCTTTGAGAATATAATTTTAGTTCCATTTTAAGTCCAAGAGTAGAAATAAAACCACACTAAGCTCAAAATGCTAAATCTTGGGCAACAAAAAAAATTAGAAAAATTCAAAATAGTATGTTTATAATTTTAGTTAGGATTTAAAATATTTTTATATACATGGAAAGAATAGACTCATTCTATTTGGATAAGTGAGAAAGTTAATAAACATCTTGTTTTGTAGTTAGAGCTTGAGCATCTTTTAGAAAATTAATTTATTGAATAATTTTCAAACTTAATTTTCATAATTTTTCAAAAAAATAGATTGACTTTGATATGGGTTAGTTTTCTTTCTAAAACAATCTCACTATTGTGATTAGTGTGTTTTAATTCAATATTATAACTATTAATGATTTATATTTGCCTTCGATCTCATATGTTCTTCTACTTCATAATTTTTAAAAGAATGAAAATCAAATGTTTTTTTATAATTGTCTTTTTAAGATCCTGAATTGCATTTTTGAATAAAATAGAATTTTATTTCAAAATACATATTTCAAAATTTTTAATTAAGAGGAGTCAAGTCTTAAAATTTTATTAGGCAAGGTACCAAAAAAAATGGTTTCTTCACTTTAAATTCAAATATCTAGTGATGTACAATGTCAAAAATTTTGAAAATTTTTCTACACATTTTCATACTAGCTTAGTTGAAGATACTCTAGTTAAATATTTTAAAAATTAATTAATTAAAAATTCATTTTAATAGAATTGGCAGTCTAGAGTAATTATTGATGGAAAAAATGCCTTGGTCCTATAAGAATTAACAAGTGGTTCAATGGTCATGCTCTATTTAATATATGATATCTCGGTAGCTTTAATTTCTAGTGCAATTTTATTTAAAAAATCTAATCCCTAAGGTTCATGAGGCTCGCATAGAGCTTTTTGAAAGTTTGAATGGAAAAGTTCATATATGGGCTAAAATTCTTTTGAAAATTCATGATGTATGATTGAAAATGCACTAAAATTGGCAACTTTAGAATAATATTAGAACCATTAGTACAAATTCTATTGAAAATTCATGATGTATGATTGAAAATGCACTAAAATTGGCAACTTTAGAATAATATTAGAACCATTACTACAAATTCTATTGAAAATTCATGAGATTTAAAAAAAAATTAACTTGATTAAGAGAAATAAAACTTTGTTTTGATTTTTAGAAATTTTGCAGATATAGCACCAAAGAAAATATAATGAGTTGGCAAGCTAATTTCTATTAGTTCACATCATTGATGGACTAGGTATAGTTTATCCACAATATTGATTAATAGAAGAGGTAAAAAAAAGATTTGAGTGTCATTGCAACATCATCAAGGCAAGTTATTGCTACCCAAAGGTATACAAAAATGCTAGCAAAATTGAGCATTGAGTGCCACCAATACTTAACAAGAATGACTTGGAGTCATAAGTATTCTTTTCATTAGAAGAAACCCATGTTTTATCTAACAAGACCATAATGTGCTAAGTATATTGTTTAAAACATTAGCCATGTTTACATTGATGTCCAAAAAAATGCATTATAATGAACAAGCCCAAAAATATGAAAAATTATAATAAATGTGGTCTAATTTGAAGAAGATTTTGGAAGGACATATGGAAAAACATGGTCTTCCAAACTCATAAAACCTTGCCATATGGCTGCCACTTAACTTCTACATCACCGCCAATGGGGCCGGTATTGCCACATCAACATTTTTTTCATTCGAGCCTTTGTTGATGTCATATGTAATGTAATTAGTGCATTGGGTCCAAGGTCCTATCAATTTGAACGTTTGTTGTAATGCGCACATGTTCTTTTGGACGTCAATAGTGATATGAGGTTAATTTTTTTGGACATCATGTAGCATTTGCCATGTGTTACAACATGTTTGTGGGGACATAAAAACATCACAAATAACATCTTCTTTGATATGCTTTATAAGCATGTCTCAATGTTGTGAGACATCAACTTAGATGTCCAAACATTTTAGGACATTAATTTAGACATACACCATATATAATAAGCTATACAAAATACATTGTACATAATATACCATATACAATATATTATACACAAATATATATGTTATATATATACAATATATCGTATTTGGCTTCAGAAGCCACTTATTGTGAATAAATTGATATGAGTAAACAAGCTATATATAAGTGGGGTGGTAAATTAGAAGACAACCCATATGGGATTTATAAAACTTTGGAATTGTATAGAAAATATAATTTTAAACATGAGCATCCTCATGAACATAATGTTGTCTTAATTGATGTTTAAAAAGACATTTGAACGTCTCAGTTAACATCTTAGTTAATGTCTCAAAAAACATCTTGATGTCTAAGTTGATGTCTTAGTTGACATCTAAAAAGATATTTTGAAAATTTTCAAAAGGAGTCAAAGTGTATTGAAGTCATCTTTGTTGAATGTCATGTCAAGTGCCAATTTTTTTTTTTTTTGGCAAAACATTACTATCTGGCTGCCTTTATCTTGTTTTTTTTACATTTGATCAATGTTTTACCTCAGCCTCCAATAAGTTCTACAAATTTATCTATAGTCTAAATAGTAAGCCTTTATTGACTTAGCACTGTCATGTTTCTTTGAACATCACAAAAAAAATGCCAACATTTTATTGGATGTTTCAATGAAACATACTTCTTTTTTCCTAACATAATGTTATTTTACCACTGATGCCCACACATTTTCTTCAATGTCTAAGATAGTTTTACTATCCACTACCTTAAGTCTCTGACATCCTTCTATTTACAAAAACATGCTGTGTTTTTGGTCTAATGTCACAAAAAATGTGGGTTTCTTCTAGTGGGGGCATATAGCTCCAGTGTATTGTTAAAGTGTGAATTCCGTGAAAGACATTAAGACTCCAATAATGAGGGTGTAATAGAAATTTGTTTAATAATCAATTGCATGAGCGTATATGGTGATTAATTGACAAATTAAGCAAATTCAATGAAATTAAGCAAAATAAAGTGCATTTTCAAGCTAGTTGCCAAAAAATTTAGTATTTATTCTATTGTTTTCCAACTAGCTTCAAAAGTCACTTAGTTTAGGATGTTCAGAGATGTGAAGAATAGCTATGTATACAAGTGAAATAGTAGTAGGTAGAATAATGCATATGTGATATGTAAATTAGGATTAATAGGAGCACAACTACTCATAATTAAGTCAAAAGCATAAATTGTATTCAAAATCGAATTTTGGACCTCATTTAGGCATAGTAGAATAATTTTTTTTAGAAAACTTTGAACTTAACAAAGTTGGAAAATCAAGCTAGTTTTCATCTCCAAAAATTCGTTTAAGGTTTAGAGTCTACAATAAAAAGTTGTGGACAAAATTTGGGGAAGATATTAGAAAATGTCAAAAAACATTTCCCTTTCAACTTCTTTTAGAATTTTGTCCATAAATTTTTTATTAGAAGCCCTAAACCTCAAACAAATTATAGAAGATAGAAACTAGCTTGATTCTCCAACTTTATTTACTTCAAAATTTTTTGAAAAAAATCATTCTACTATTCCTAGATGGGGTCTAAAATTCGACTTTGAACAAAGTTCCTACATTTGGCAACGAGTGATCTATCCTCTAAATATCCCATATCCTTTGAAGATTCATCATGGACAATTGATATCTCTATAAAAACAACCTTTTCGCCCTTCATTCTTATTGACTTTTAATGAATCAAGTCTATTTGGGTGCTACTAGGAAAACCCTTGATGATAGATGATATTGAATTGTTTTCAACATTTTTTTTCATAACTACATTAGAGTATAAGGTATGCAATAATCAAAGTTAAGGTGCATTACAATACCTGAACCTTGATTATTTTACTCCTCATACTTAGAGTTTGAACAACTAACAATCATCAGACATTGGGACTTCAAATAAGTGACTACATGGAAGAAACATTTTCTTTGATTGTCTATAACCAAAGTTAAATGTAATCATGGGGTCCTTTTAGTTGCTTTGAAGCAACCCTCTAAAGAGTTAAGAATTTCTCTGATGAAGGATGGAGGAAAACTCTTCACCATCCCGCCTTGCAGAAGGCCCATCTGCAATTGTTTTTGTTGATTTTGCTTAACTATTTCTAAATTGACCAATATAGAAAAGCATTGCCAAGTTCAAACCAAGTCTGATGACTGACTCCTCTTGAATCCCTAGTCTTGCGACAAACAAAGAGAGCTCTCAACTAAGGTAGGTACACTTAAATGTGCCACTCACCTTAAACTACCATCTATACTATGTGTACATCTCCAAAGTCCGTTTTGTACCTATGTAGAAGAAATGCTTTTAGAACCAAACTTTGTTTCTTAATAACTATTGCATACAATATCCAAATGCCAAGTTTTTTTGTGTGTTGGAACCTCCTTTTACTTGCCAACAAGAACATATGAAAATCTGACCAGTCTAATCATAGCAAATAGGCTCAGTAGCAAAAAGTGGTGGTTTGGGGAGTACCTACCTTACTGAGTGTCCAAAATAATTTTTGAAGATCCCACCATTTAAGTTTACATGGGGAGAGTAACGATGGGGGACAGATTTCCGCAAGGGCCTGCCAGGAATTGTTGAGCAATTACTGGGTGTGGGTGCTCTTACGTGGTTTCTTCATGGCCTTCCCACCTCCTGCAAAATCTTATTCCGCCATCGCAACCGTGCCTTGTACAGTACAGCTCAAAGCATCCCAATCCCTCGTCAATTGGACACATACCACATTGGTGGAGCTTTGAAAATTCGTAGCCATAGTTTATTATTCATTCTGTGCGTGTCCCCAACATTTAACCTTTAAACAGGATCAAGTCCAGGATCCTGTTACTCCCAGAAAAAACTAGAACTTAAAAGATGTATTTTGTCCTCCCCAAATTGTACTGTCATCTGTGCCGACCATTTTCTTTTTATCATTTTGGAGGAGTAGTCAGCTATTTGTTCACTGCTCATGTGATACTTGAGTGATATTTGGTGATATGTATATCAAAATTTGGCTATTAGTCTTAAAATACAACAGTAATTTGGCTATTTTGACAAAAAGAAATGAAAATTTTCTCTACAGAAAATAGACAAGGTGTTTTGGCTGTAGCCAAATGGCAAAAAATGGTGCAGAGAAAACCCACTGGTGCCGAACCTCCAAAATTTTGACGACTTTGTCATCTTTGCCACCCCTCAACCATTGTAGTTTTGTCCTCTGTGCCGACCCTCCACCATTCTCGATCTTCAGCCTCAGGCTACGACTCTTGTTAGTTAAGACCTTCCAATCTGTCTATCAGTCTTGTAAGTGTAGTAATTATCAATTTGTTTGGCAATCCAACCAGCCTTTCATAAAGTCTGATTGTGGTGTCCCACTTTGTATCGCCGGGTTTGCTGGATTTAATTTGCATGCCACTAGCTATGCCAGACTGATTGATCGAGGTAGAGTGATGGAATAAGTGTGTGCTTGCCAATTTACCTAATTGGACTGCTCACTTGCATGGTGAAGCATTGAGAATCTTGTCTGGAGCTCCGATCGGTTTAATTTGAGTGTGGAGTTTGTTGCATTGCACGTGTTGTTGGCCTGCACGGAGCGTTTGTGTGAAGGAAGGTAGGCCGCCACCATGAGGCCGTTCTCGCTGGATCATGCACTGAGCTCCGCAGCCGTACCGTTCAGAAGAAACGAGTTTTTCACATACGTTTTGGAGACTCGGGTTCCCGGAGTTCACTACAATGTCGATGACGAGGAGAAGCTCCCGAAATCCACCATTTCGCACCACATGCTGAAATCAGGAAGGCCTCGCATTGTTGACGGCGCTCGTGAAGACCACATGATAGCAGGGCATCTGCAGAACTGGGAAGGGCGGGGCTCTCACAAAGCGGCTATGAAGATATTGGACGAACAAGGTATGTTAAGCAGTGGTGTGCGACCACCTTTGTAAAGAATTACGTTTCTTCCCTTTAAAATTAAAAACCCTTTTCCATAGATCAGTGCTTCCGCAACATCGATCATGCATCCAGAATCTGATGTGTTTTTCTGAACTCTACTGTGTGTCAGGTTCAAGCGGATCTCCATTCCCAGTGAGTGAAGACGAAAAGTTCACTGGTGGTGAGCCTGATCATGTCGTCTTAGACGGATATTCCCACTCCCAGTGCCTTGAGTTTCTGTGCAGAAAAGGGCCCAATTTTCTGATGAAAAATCTCAAGGACAAAGAGACGAGTTGCAGGGTGTTGTTCACCATGGCTGACAATGTGAAGGTGCTTCCACCAACTAATGAGCCGTTACCGTGGGATCTTCTGAACATGACTCTGTGGAGGGCGTCTTTGTGGGAACTCGTCCAGGAAATGAAGACCGTGGAAGAGAATTTCCCTTCCCTGATTGGGAACTCCGGCGTGTATGTGCTCACTTCATCGCCCTACGCTGCATTTCTAAGAGCTTTGAGTGCAGAGATCGCTGATGCACGCAGCTGAAAACACCAAGCACGACAATTCACTTAATCATTCGCGCAACAGTGTCAAGCTAGTGCCGAACGTTGGCCCAGCATTTCGTAAGTACAAAAAGACCATAAAAGTCATTGTGGCAAGCACTGCACCTACTCCACGAGAGACTCCGTTCCTGGATCGCTTTTCGAGTAAAGCCAGGCTCTTCAATCTCCCTCACATTCACTGTAAACGAAAATGTAAATGTAGTTTTTGTTTGTTTGTTTGTTTTACACAAATAAAAAGTTACCTTTACTGCTGGGGAATAAAATATAAAGACCCAGCAGCAAGCGGCTTGGGCCAGGTAAGTGAGCTAGTGTGAGTGACAAAGTAAGATTAAGGGCGCCGTTGTGGTGTGGCGCTGGTAGCCTAAGGGGGCTGAAAAACAAACCTTCCCTGAGGGTCCAAGAGGCCTAGTGGGGCTTGCTTGTTGACCATAACCACTGGCAACCAGGTCCGATTACACTCCATAATGCTAAATGGTTAGTGTCCTCTTCCCCTTCCCTTGCAGAGCCAATAATGTGAGAGTCAGTTTTTTGGGAACAATGTTTGTTTTGGGGTTTTTTGGACCAATGATTATGTGGCCTTTCTTTCAAGAAGGTTTGAGTTGCATGGGTCCTTCATTTGGGGGGGAGAGGGGGGGCTTGAATTGAAGTAGGCCAATTCTGAGTAGGCAATTTTGAGTATGTAAATTTTGTATGTAATTTTTGTATGTACTAAATTTGTATGACAAATGAAATGAGGTTTGGGAAACATTGTGGCAGCAATGTGCAAGGCCATGATAATAGTCTAGCATTTTTAAACACATTCACTTACTTCTTTTTTTCTATAGGTGAAGCTGTCTATTTTTTAGGAGGCAATTTGGCCAATTAAATTGCCTAAAAAACATTGCATGGGAGGGTTCAAAGGATCTCAAACTACATATGCTTGTGCGAGATTGACCTTTTTTTTTATCTGCTCTATACTCGAGAGGCCAAGGTTTTCTTTATCGTTGAAATACTTATTGTAGTTTTGACTTCTCGTGTTGCTTGCACAATCGGATTGTGTTGTTCTCTTACACCTATGAAATATATTTTCATTGTGTGCCAAAAAAATAAATACATATGACTTGTGGCTTGTGTAGTGGTTGGAAAGTATTATTTGTCTACAATATGAAGTGTCACGCTTGTAATTAAGCTCTATGGTTTAAGATTTAGTTTTGAGAACCTGGAAGCTAGTTTGGGGTCTCAAAGTACCATCTCCCAAAGATCTGGAGATATTGATGAAACTCTGAGCTCCATGCCCCAAAGGAATGGAGGTCCTCTGGCTGATTTCTCCCTTCTACAAAAATGAACTATTTTTTTTCAATGGACACTAGTTGCATCTTTTAAATTACAAAAGTACTAGTTTATTTCTTCCCATTCAACTTATCACCAACTAGTTAGTTTATAATTTCCTCTAAATTGAAATTGATATTAGCAAAATTGCAAAATTCCTATAAATTCTTGGGCAGGTGGAAGCTACCTAGGCTCCACTAGGAGGTGGTAGACTATGGCCATTAATAGGTAAGACTCTACATTTTTTTTTTCATTTTTTATAAACAAATGAAACAAAATTTCAAACCCTCTCTTTTTTAGCTTCTTTGTTATAATGCATTGTTACTAAGTCTTGAAGTCCTAATACTCCTAAACTCCTCTCCAAGGTTGATACCCTCCATGTTTGTTTTGATCTTTTTGAGTATTAGCTAGTGGAGAATGGCCAAAGCTAGCCAAAATCCTCCAAATTCTCAAAGAAAGCAGCCAAATATCTTGTAATTTTGGATGGCATTGATTGATTTACAACCCTTCATAATTCCTTTTGGTTTTGCATTCAGTTTTATATATGTTTGAAGGAATTATTTTGCTAATAGTACCAAAACACTCTTGGAAAAATCTCTCATTTTCAAAATGCAACTGGTTTTTTTCCCAAATCCATTAGCTAAGAGCTCATTTCCATGAGTCTCATAGAGGTTTAGCCACTAGAAGAGGGCCGAACTTTAGTTGAACCTCCGAACCTTTCCATTGCACACTACATCAACCAAAAGTCAGAACTTAAACTCTTGTAACAAACTTGTAACAAATAATGGTGCACCATGCAAATGGATCCTTCTCTACCACAAGCACACCCATTTCTTCCACCAACAGTCCTATAGCTTTTTTTTTAATTTTAAAAAGGCCTTTGGTCACCCCTTTAACACTACTAGAAAACGTTGGAATTTCAACATATTTTTGTTGATTCGGTCGCGTTGTTCCGGTCACTATACAATAAAAATTTGTTAAATTAATAGATTTTTGTTGTATAGTGACCAGAACAACGCGACTGAATCAACAAAAATTTGTTGAAATTCCAACGTTTTCTAGTAGTGTAATTGTTTTAGGTTTGTAATTTTGCTTTGCACAAACAAGAGGCTAGAGGGCCACTTGGATGCCCAACCAATGCTATAGTACTATGGAAACCACTTGGACGTCTAGTTCCTAGAGGTTCAGAGGCTCCATAGAAATGGGCTCTAACTTTGGACTAGCCACTAGTTCTTTCTAATCTTTGGGTGGGGTGTATTATATAGGGTGAATACCGATCAGTACAATCTCCTTATTGGTAGAGAAAATTCCTTGTATCCAAGCATATTGAGCAAATCCCAGTACAATGAATTGCATACTATGTGCTTTGTCATGTTCCCTTGGCGTTTTGCCATTTTGGTCGTCTAGTGTCCCGCATCAAGGCCTATCGTTGGTGACAAATTTCTATTTCTCGCACTCCTTCAAACTAATTAACACTTTGATTACAAGACCAAAATATTCTTTCACTCGATTTTCACCATGCACACACATCTTACACTATCTTAAAACATAAATGTATGCAACTATTTGAATCAACAAGCCATAAGTCCTTTCTACACGTCTCTCATCACAGCAAGCTTGAAAACAAGGTAAAGAACATCCATGATGATTAATCACACCAATTGACACAAAATCACAACTTCGGAGCTCAAGTGATCCTCAATCAAGTATTACTGCACACAGACTTTCCACGTGTTCAAAAGTCGTTTCATACATTCAGCCTTAGATTTTTTCAGAAAACCTTGAGTTACAGAAGTGCTAATTCATATCTATTGTATCTTCACAGACAGATTTTCTAATTCTCATACTCCACCTATCTAATTAACACCCCGATTGCACGACAATAAAATCTCTTTCGCTCTTCACCATTGGCATACATCTCACACTACCCCAGAACGAAAATGAATTCAAAATCATGAGCCCTCAAGCACCAACAAGATTGCAATGAGGTAAACAAAAACCCACAACGATAGCTGACAGCACTTGACACAAAATCACAACCTGCACATCTTGGTCATAATTTAAATTTTAAAAACTTTGGGCGAGGGTTCAATGTAGCCCCTCTCACCAGGGCGCGGCTTCTGAGTGAAGCGGGTGGCAATGGTGAAAACGCGCCCGTCCGCCCCCGGCTTCCCGCGCAGGTTATACCGTCCCGGACCCGGTACAACTTTCCAGTCAGGATCATCCAGCTTTGTCGCGATCTTACACCCCTTCCCCTTCACAGGCACGGCGCTGTAAGTCCCAGGACCCGGGTTCTTGTTCGCCGGATCGCCCAAACCGCGCGACGCGAGGCTGTAAGCGGGGCCAGTCCACTTGTCCAGCTTGGGGTTGAAGTAAGTGCCGGCTCCGGGGACGTTGAACGGCGCTTGCTCGACATTCCGCGCGGCGATGGTGTAGCCCGGGCGCTTGGAGAGCTGAGGGGAGTACGTCCCAGCGCCCGGGAACCCGTCGTCGTGGAAGATGTCGTTCCGCGCGGCGAGGGAGAATCCGGGCGGGCCGCGCACGAACACGGGGCTGTATTCTCCTGCGCCCGGGTATACGAACTGGTTGCGGCTCACGAACCGTTTGGCAATTGTGAACGCGGGGGGCTTGCCTCGGTACAGATCGTTGTAGTTTCCCGGCCCCGGGTAGCCGAGCTCGGCTTCCTGCGGGAACCGCTTGCCCAGCGTGAATCCGTCCTTCCGCCATTCAACTCTCGGGATTCGTGGGTTGTATGTCCCTGGCTATGGAGGGCAAATTTACATTGAGGAGGGTATGGGAGAATCAAGATTTGTTAGCATTTCATTTTTCACATTTTATGCCGAAAAGCTTAGAATCTCTATGCCAAAACAAGTAATCATTTTAACCCAAGAAGGACGGATTGGTCACCATGGAAATCAGCCTCTTTGCTACTGTATGAATCATGTCCTAAAAACATTCTAAGAACTCTACTATGTAAGACCTCTCTTATTCACACAAGGATGAACATCTATACTTCTAACCTACATAGAAGGATTCTCTATCATTCATTGAACACTTAGTGTTTGCACATAACACAAGAAACATTGGAATAACATTGTATATGAAGAAAAGTGAATAGATACTATTGTTAGGAATGGAATTATCTATAGCAATTGTGAATTTGAGTTCCCACTTTCTCACAAATTAAAGGATCTTGATTAATTTTTGACACTTTAACTCTCATTTTTGGTAATTAACAATTTCCTTCATACATTCTAACTCTCATTTTTGTAATTTATAAGTTTGTTTGTCAAACACTGTAGGGCCCTATTGGTGTAGTAGTAAGCAATATTATAGAGAAGGAAAAGATGAAAGAATTGTAATATTCAAAGAGCTATTCTATGAGAGGCTCTATCATGTAGCATTTGAATTCTTCTTAGACTAACTAAAGGTCCTAGTCAAACATTCTTATGTGTAACTTTTACAAATGCAAAGCTTCCTCTCCTTCTTGGTTTAGAGCCAATAAATGAACCTCTAAGCACTCAAACATTCAATAGGTGGATGGTGAATGTGGAAAGAAACACATTTCATTCAATTAAGATTCATTGTGGAATCTTCAAGAAAACTCCTATAATATATGAAGGAAAAGAAGAAAGAATGTATAGGTTAAGGCATTTTTGCTCTTAGGCTTCGTTGAAAATAAGGTGCTCTGAACTTGAGGATAGAACCCAAAAATCAAAAGCACCTTATCCTCAATAAGACTTGAGAGTAGGGCACCTTCCATGATGTACGGCCCACAACCCAGAGCAAATTTTGTATTGGATAATTATGATTACCAAGTGCCCTCATTTTTAAATTTGAGTTCAGATCTTCACACTCTACATGAATTACATAGATATGTTGGAGGAGTTCCAATTCATTGTTATAAATTTCCAAAAGCAATCTTATCCTATTTAGTTTGAGCACCCCAATTACCTGGCGCTGGGTTCTGGTCCATCGGCTCCGCGGGGAAGCGTTTGCCGAGTGTGAAGCCGGGCTTGTACCAATTCACGTAGGGTCGCTGGTACGTTCCTGGTCCTGGGATGTTCTGGTCGATTTCGGCGGTGAAGCGTTTGCCGAGAGTAAATGCAGGTTTCTGGCCAACTCTTTTAGGCTTGTAAGTTGCTGGGCCAGGATTGCTGGTCGCAAAAGAGGTATCAATTTTGGGACCGAGGGTGAATTGCGGCTCTTCCCGCATGGTAAGCTTGATGCTGGGATTGTAGGTCCCTGCGCCGGGCTTGCCATCGACTACTGATGCGTTATTTCGTCCTTGGATGGAGAAAGCTGGTTCCCTTCGATCGACAATGCCGGCGTGGTATGTGCCCGGGCCTGGCATGTTGTCGTCATCTTTTGTCTTTAATTTGATGCCGAGCGAGTAGATTGCTCCTTGTGTTGTGGTTAAGCCGATCTTCGGTTTGTATGTCCCTGGGCCTGGATTCCAAGTGTAATAATCCATGGTGCTTGCACTGTTACTTCGGTCGGTGTTGTGATTTCGCTCTCACTGAGATAGCTCAGTCTACATATCTATAATTCGAACAGTCTTCATGTGGCATTGCAAGAGGAGTATTATAATTCACAAGGCGATCACTTCCTTCGATTTCTGGATCGTTCTCCATTTAAGAGAAATTTATGAAGCATAATTATACTGGCTGCCTTACGAATGGAAAAGCTTCCCGCCCTCGCGATGAGTCCAACATATCCCTCTAAACCAAGGAGTCTTCTTGTAGCATTGCTGGAGAAATGATGTAACACAAGATGCAATCATCTCTTTCGATTTCCGGGATAGCGAGAATTTATGTTACAGAAATTTGGCTCAAGCAAGGAAGTGCTTCCAGCTCTCGCGATGAGTCTAACGCTCTCTGTGTACATTGTTGCCATCGGCAATGGAGGAGCTACGCTCATTCAAGAATTTAGAGATGGACTAGGTAAACTGACTTGGAGATAACTAATTTCAATTTCCGAGATAGGTCTCCATAACAGGATTTATGATTCGTAAAACCGAGTCAATCAAGGAAGTGCCACTTCCAGCTCTCGCGATGAGTCTAATCCTCTGTGAATACATAGTTGCTGTGGAGCAACATTTCGCGGAAGAATTTTGTGGATGGATTACGTGAACATACTCTTAATTCCTATTTAGGTTGATGTGTATCTGCATGAGGAAGCGGAGAAGCCGAGATGTGGAGACTGCCATAAGGGGAGGAAGAAAGTGAAGGACGAGATGCGAAAAGCAACGTCCAACAGATTACGGGAAGGTCAAGTTTTCTCATCAAGTCCAAAAAGGAGTCTTTCTTGACAATCTCCTCATACAATTCTTTACTTGTTTACGGCATCATTTGCTCAATCTTCGCACTTATTGGTACTCAAAAATGAAACCAGGACTGAAAGCTCGGAAATATACATATGTACATATTGTGACAAGTGCATTTTTGAGATTATAGGATAAGAAACCTTTTCCGACTGATTCAGACGCGTCTGCAACACTGTCATTGTCACCGTCATTATTCTCAACGTGTGGTTGGGTAGAGGGTCAAAGGATTGATTCTAATTCTGGAGAGTTTGGTGGACTTGTTGCGATCGAGTCTGTTGGTTTCCTTGAAGGTTGTGAACAGGAGTAGAGTTCGAGGAAGCCTGAGAATCTTCAGCCTGCGCCTCTTGGCATCCCTGCGCAGCTTGTCAATCAGTTATGATCACCTCATACTAGAGGTTGTCCTCGTCTGCCAGTCCACTCCAGGCCGCATGAAGGAGCAGACATTGTCATGGCCGAGGTTGCCCATCATTCCTCACGAGAGGCAGATCTTCTTAAGTCCAACCATACACTTCCTCTCGATCGGTTCAGGCGGTTCCGGTACGCAGCACTTCTTCCTATACAGAACTCAATCTGCAGGCAAGTGTCTGCCATTGCAACAGAAACCCTAAAACTCAAGCAGATTTGCAATACAATCTTTTCCTTGGTAATTGAATAGAGACCGTCTGTCAGATGAGTCGGCGCTACGGAAACATCAAGATCATACTAAAAAACTCAAGGTCGTTCAAGTCATCTCCAGGTAAGCCCCAAACAACACTAACCTTGTAAGAATGCAACCAAACTTCAAACTTCACTGTATAGGTCCATTTTGCCACTGCACGGATACATGAATGATTTTTAATTTATTTTTTAAATTTCTCAAATTACATGTCTTTAATTAGTCATTAAATTTTCAGACTTTTTTGACAAGCTTTGAATTTACTATGAAATATGCAGTCGATGAGCATCATGCTGTTTTCCATTATAAGTGCCTTGAGTCGGCGCTACGAAAATGGGCCTAATCTCTGATGAAAAATCTCAATAACAAAGAGACAAATTGCTGCATGTTAAGTTACTGAACATGGTTTTCAGTGTAATTGATCACCAGCATTGCCTATAATAAGGGAGCTGACCCATTCCCGACCAAGGACCCATTTCCGGCGCATAGACTACACGCTTTCCGATCACCAGGTCATTAATGAGGGCACAGTTTCCAATGCAGCTGTGGCGCATTACGATTGGTTATTTGATAAGTAACCTATGGTTGGAAATAGGAAGGCCTACATAACGGAAATGTGTGAAACAGAATCTTCATGAAAATAATTCACAGAAATTCCATTTTTCATGAAAAAATTTGAAAAAAATATGGAACATTTCTCATTTCTATTTCTTCACCCAAACAAATTTTCTCCATGACCATATGCATACTGCACATATGCTGAATTGCTTAACTGGCCGGAAATGGGTCGCCTCCCTTAAGTAGAAGAGTGACAAGAGACAAAAGTCTGAACTGAAATTTCATCTTAGATGCGTTTGTGGGGTAAGGATCGCACGTTGCATATGAGAAGCCAATTAAATACACTCACCATGTCCTATTTAGTCTTTCTTTCATTCTACTATGGCATTACATTAAACCATGAATGAGCTAAATAGAATGAATGGTGTAAATCTTGGAGAGAGTTACCGGTACCTGATATTTTCTGTCTATAACTTACTCTGCAATAGAGCTTCCTTGAAAATATAAGCTCCGTGACCTGAGGAGATTTTATTTTACAAGTACAGTGTCCTACCAAAAAGACTGCGACCCACCTCCCCCTTTTCTCATTCAAAGAGGGGCAGAGTGAGGGTAGCAGTCTTTTTCATAGGATACTTTCCCATCCAAACAGGAGGGTAGCAGTCTTTTTCGCAGGGCAGTGCAACGTACAGAGGAGGCGGTCCCTAGTAAGTGACTTCCTCCGTGACTGCAAGGCACACAGTACCCATCGTATAGGGATTCCCCTCACTACCAGAATTATTCATAAATTCTTCAAGAGTCTGGCTCAAGGGGGTCCATTAACAGAATTCCACTGAAAATCTGAGAAGTCTCTTAGAGTTCACCTCAATAGTTTCTTCTTGAAAAGATATCTGAGTATTCATTCACCGCTTCACTCAAAAGCTCAATCACTAAGAACTCCGTCGTTATTCAAGATTCGGTTCCTCGTAGGTTCCTTCTAAACCCCTAGTCTAACCTAAGCACACAGGACATAGGCAGAAAAACCTAGACTGAAGTAATGCCCCTCTCTGGGTAGACTTTAACTACACAATGACTGCTCTATATACCCAAAAAATACATCACAAAGCAAAGAAATATAATCACCAATTTCCAAGTCACGCAAAGAACATTGAACAAAAGAAAATAAGAACGTTGAATTACAATTTAGATTGCAGTCATTATCACGGTAATACGATAGTGTATAAGTACATATGCTACATCCAATGTTCAGCAAGACACAAGTGCACGTAACCAATATATAATGAGTTCACGCTCAACCTGGCATAACCAATAACTAAATATGTATTCTCTACCATGTACTACACTCCAGCACATTCCAAAGTGTTTCCGATCAAGTCTTCGTCATCCAAAATTTCCAGGGGCCTTAAAATGCCACTTGATCAGATGTGCAGCTGGTGTACACCCCTTTAGTCAATCTGTACCTATTATCAGAAGACGAATTTCAGAACATCTACTTTGACTCTTAATTACTTGAATTGCATACAGCATCCAAAAGACACTCTCTCCTTCATTTGAACCCTCTTAACAAGAGCATCAATAAAACTTGACCAGACTAATAAAAGGAACAAAGCTGAAGAGAGTAGCAATCCCTATACCTTAGATCGAAATGCTGTTGGGAATCCCGCGCATGGTGATCCCGGCGTCCGATTTCTGCAACAAAAGCTGATATGGCAGCGTCCCAGCGCCAGTTCGATGCCGAAGCGTCAAATCACTATTTCGCTCATGGATCATCTTGTCCACTTCCGCCAACCTGAGAACATTTCCATTTAAATTGGAAATCTTCAGTTAAATAGTAAAGATTAGAAATACACTCTACCCCCCTTAATCGGACTGCTGGGAGACGATCATATTGCATGTCAAATAGTTTGCACGTGAGCAAGTGTGAGACAAAGTGCGCTACCAGACACTGACATGGCAAGTGTGCAGGATATTCCATAATGTCATTGAAGAGAGATTCAGATTAAGGAGGCTAGAGTGTAAATTTCAATCCGTACCTGACCTTATTATAAGAAAAAAAGAAGCTTGTGCATCTCATTTTGGCGAACGGAAACTTGCCAATGTACTTGAAATTCCCTTCTCTTACCGAGAACGCATTATCCTGCACACTTGCCATGATAGTGTGGCAAGTGTGCAGGATATTCCGTAATACCATTTGAAGGGAGGATCAGATTAAGGGAGTTAGAGCGTAAACCCAAATCCATAACTGTCTTGTTAAAAAAAAACGCTTGTGGATCTCATTTTTGGCAACCAGAAACTTGCCAATTGTACTTGAAATTGCCTTACCTTGCCGAGAACGCATTAAACGCCTGCACCGCTCGCTCATCACTAGTCCAGTTCGTATGCATCCCATTGTACCCGAGATACTCCTCATCCGGCGAGTGCGTAGACAAGGACTCCACCACCGTCATCAACACCGTCGCTTTCTCTTGACCTGGCAGCGTCTCCAGCATGAACTTGTGAGGATCCCGGAGCAGCCTAGCGAACTCAGGATCCCCAGGCTCCGGTACCAGTCGTCTGGCGAGACAGGGCTTGTTGGGGACGAAGCCCGAGTAATCGTATTGCCCGAAATTCACGGCCGCGTGGTGCCCTGAAGCGATCCAGATCATGGTGGTGAGGATTTGGATGAGCGACCCCGGGGTGGTGAGCTTCGGCCACCAGGGCTCGTCCTTCTTGTCGGGGTGGCCTTGGGTCTGAATTTCGGTCCACCATCGCTGAAGCTCGAAGTCGGAGAGGATGGATTGGGAGGAGGGGTAGTATAGAGAGACGTAGTCGCGGCACCATTGCTCGATGGTGGAGTAGACCAGGAGGCCATCGGCGGCGTAAGGGTAGTCGTCGATGCGGAGACGGAGGCCGTGGGGCGACCTGGCGTCTCGCTCAGCCATTCCTCTGCGAAAATATTTGAACTGTTCAGAGAGATGATTGATACTTTCTTGCAAACTGAATTCCTACAGATTTTTGCTAAGAACGGAGATGTTGTGATGTATTCACAGACCGTATAGAAAGTCTCAGGGGAAAAAAACAGTCACATATGCATTGAGCAGTCATTCTGTCATCAAAGCTCAAAACCATGTTGTGAAATCAAAGCACCTTACAAGGTCAAACCAACACACCGTACACGGTAAAACCAGCAAGACCGTTTGTCCCTATTGAATTACATATGATGAGGATTTTGTAAACTCCACTTATGGACATGGGAATAACTAACAAACAAGGAGGATCACAAGAATACACTCTCAAATACAGTAACAAAGTCTAATCTTCATAATCTATAATGGTCATACATTTCGAAGTAACCAAATTCATGCATAGTACATCACGACCACATTAGCAACTAAAGAAATGCAAATGCTTAACATCTACAAGAACCTATCTCTTCATGATGAGTTTTGATTGGGATTACGACTGTCTGATTGAGACATGATTTCCGAATAGCTGAGAGTGACTGCCTAAGTGAGTGAGTGAGTGCATACCTCCGGATGAGATCTTCAGGTAAAGACTCTTTGTCGAACCGCCAGAAGAGCTTATATACCAGAGCGCTCATCTCCATAGAGTACTTGCCCGGAGTGAAGGTGCTCTCAATTACGCCGCCCGCCGCAATAAGGTTCTGCCTTGCAGCGGCGTTGATTTCCATGGTGTACCGGAAGTGCGGGTGGAGGAGCTTGGCAATCGGGTGCAGAGCGCTCAGCTGCCTGTACGTCGCAATAATGTAGGGCTCCGTGCAGGCGTGAGTGCGTAACCTGCCGAGAATGCCAAAGCAATTCTCACAATTGAAGAAATTCTCACAAAGGACCGACATTTCATATTTACTAAATGACTAATATGATTGGTCACATTGCGAGATAAGACGATAATTTCAGCTGTGGTCAAACTTCTTTGAACCAGTGAAGAACATTGCCTCTGCTTGGCCCCCATTCCTAGTAAAAAGAAAGATGCAATAAAACCCAACACAAGAGAACCCTCATATGACCCACTCAAAAATGATAAAACAAACATTGGGTTCAACTTCGGCTTCTTGTTTCTTTGACCCCTAAAAGACCAAGGAGTCAAGGTTTTAAAGTGACCGATCTGATTGATCATAAACATTCAGACAAGACCAAATATATATCGACAAAAACAGTGAAGAACTTAGCATATGTTGGTAAAAATGAAATAAAAAAAATTAACAAAAGAAAGGTCCCACTGAACTCACTCAAAAGTGCTAAAAAAAACATGAGGGGAAATTTGGGCTTCAATCAGAGAAATGAGAAATGGCAGCTGCAGGAGGGAGGAGCACGCTTACCAGTGACTGACGAGTTGGTGGTAACCAGAGTCATTAGTGCAGACGTGCAGCTTAGCGAGCTGCCAAAGCCAGAACCTGGTGGCCTCTTTCTCGGGTGTGAAAACACGCTTGCTACCATTGGCACCAGGTGTAGGCGGTGGCAAACTCAGCTCAATTGCCACAGGCTTTAGCACCCCATCCTGGTTCAAGAAAAACAACGTGCGCGTCGCATATATCTTCCGGCCCTCCAAGGCATTGATTTTGGCCACATACGGCAAGAACACGTCGTGGTAATCCACGATGAACAGCCTCTTTGCCTTCACAGCCTCAGCGACTGTGAGTCCGTCCAGGAGTGTCTCAATGTGCTCGGCCTTGATAGCGGACTCCTGGGAACCGTACTCTTCGGGATTCAGTGCACTTCGAGGTGGAAACTTCTGCAACAGAGAATCATTCGCGTAATCAATCGTTCGCTTCGATCTCAAAAGTTTGAGTTAAGAAGTACTTTAGAGCTCATTACAAGCACATTTCCAGTAGCTTTCCAACAAGATATCGCTCATATGATTTGAGCGAAAAAAGAACCGATTTGTCAAGTAAGAAAACACACAAAAAAATAAACTGCCTGTTGGCTCTCATTGTAGTCTGCTTTCATACTTGACTCACACCTTCGATTGCTTGATCTGATCTGAAAACTTAAAATTAAGCGACGGATTATAGCTCACTAGATGGATATTTCCAGTAGCTTTCCAACAAGATATCACCAACAAGATTTGACCTTTAACATGGCCTGAAAATGAGCAAGAAAGAGCAAAACGAACAAATCGCTTGGTAACTCTCTGCGTAGAATTGACCACACATCCTCCGACTGCTTGTCGTGATCTCGATTTTCTGAGTTAAGAGGTGTTTAATAGCTCATTCGAAGCTCACTTTTTTCGTACCATTTCCAACGAGTACTCACTCAAAACACTGGTTTGAGAAATGAGCCTAAACTCTCAAATAAAAATCACCGTTTGGAAATCACCCAACATACGAAAATCCATTGCCTAGAGTCGCTAACCTCGAGGCACGAAATCACAATAGGATTCACCCCCGCCAAGGTTTGTCTAGCAAACTCGTCATCCCGCATCCACGCAAACCGATCCTTCGAAAGAATCCTTGGCAACGGGTACTTGAGCAAACTCGAGGGCGTGGTACTCGACCGAATCAACTCCCGGTAGTAGTCGGGGATGGGAAGGCCATCGAGAAACCGATTGCGCTCCCTCGACATCTCCTCCCCTCCCAGCCCCTTCACAAACTCAGGGATGGCATTCTCATTCACTGGCATTTCAATGCCTTCCTGGTACAGTCCCTCGATGTCCCGAAGAGTATCGAACTCCCCTGGGGTGGCGTCGAAGTAATCTCGAATGGAGGGGACCACTTTGTGCACCAGGCCTCGGAGCTGGTTGGCGGCGAAGTTCGTTTGTTTGATGGGCTCGAAGGACTCATCGCGCGGGACGTACACAGCTTCTCCATTCTCCACCTTCTCCTCTTTCGTTGCATCTGCAAAAAACAAGAGTTTCAATCAAGGCAGATGTATCCTGTCAAGCTCAGAAACCAGTTTACAACATCGTACTGGATGGAATGAAGAAAGTGTTTCAAGATGTGCTGGCCTGACGTGGCCTTGTCTCGAACACACAGCCTCGCTCTGTGAGTATTATAATTCCATTGGCCGCTACTTGAAGATGAATTAAAACTGCCCATGGGAACTGCATTCTGTAGGCAGCGAGAGCTACGTAGGAGCTGATGAATCACGTACGATTTGATCAGATACTAGCAAGATATGGAAGGACAACTTCAATCAGTTCTTACTCCGAAAGTGAAAGTTTTCAGTTCTAGCATCAATGATGAAAATGTGTTTCGTTTGCTGGTTAAGTATCTCAGCTGAAGCCCAAGACTATCAACCCGTATTCTGAAGGCAATGATATGACTATGTAATTTACTCACGGCTCAAAAATCTTGTCCTTCACATCAAACTCAAATGAGCTTCAACACATCGAGATGTAGAGGTGAAGCAAGACTAACACAAACTGAAGAAGCGGGCACTTGCGGCCAACTCTATTGGAGCTCTGTGAGAACCGTCCTCTGAAAGATGGACTCCACAAGATTGGAGAGGAGGAGAGGGAAGAAGTACCAGATTTGCAAGGGTCACGGCCGGTGCGAACACGGCGAGGGTAAGGAAACGCCGTCCCGCCGAGAACGGGTCGATTTAGGTCAAATTTCTTGTCCGGGTCGCCGAGGTCGTTGTACAGAGCGTAATCGTAAATGCGGTCCCAGCTCTTGCGCTCGCCTTTTCCAGTCCCTCGCAGCGTATTCAGTTCTTGCTCTCGCAGATCCTGAAGCCCCGCTGGCGTTTCCCACGGCAAATAAACCTGAGCCAAGAAAAACAGCGCAACTCAAAGTGGTGGGTTTCTTGAATCAGCGATTCAACACTTCCCTCTCCTCAATCTTAACTGAAACATCACTATCCTCTTCATCCAATTTTCCCTTGGGGTTGCATCATTTGAGTTTATCAGCAATCGTTCTGAATTGCAGTCGATTGCTCAACAGAACTTCTACGAGACCAGACGTCAAAATGGATATTCTACCCTATAACCTTCTAGAGAGAATAGCTACTGATAGCTTAAGAAAGTTGAAACCAGCAACAATCGTTTCAACACAGTGCCAGTAGCCAATTTGAGAAGATGGGAATCAAGTTTCACATTGACCACTTCACTATACAGTATTCAAAAGCTTCATCATCTCACTTCCATAGAGCTTGAAACTCCAAGAGCAAAAGCTCCCAGTACCTTATTGCTGAAGAAAACTCGAGGTTTAGGATCATGCACAGCTGCCGCAATGTACGAGTGACAAGGAAAATACACCGTCCCCGAATCCAACTGCAACGCAATCGACTCCAAATAAAATTCCGCCTGATGTGCATTCCTTATCAGAAGCGCTTCCGGTTGCCCAAACCCCCCTCCCACACGAAACTCCGCCGTGTACTGCACCTTGTCCGCCACCACTCCCGCTTTCTCTGCCCAATCCTTGATAAAACTCTCCTGGCTCCTCTTTCCCACTCCCGTCACCGGATCCAATTCCGCACTCACGAGCTGAATAAAAATTCGACTGCCTGTGAAATCGGAGAACACGTCCACCGCGTTCACCATCTGCTCGTCGCGGCTGAGGCGCTGCTTGCGCACGATCGTGATCACGGCGCCGACTGTGATCGTCGGGGGGACGTTCTTGGGATTGGCGATGGCGAGATGGGAAGTCGTGCTGCCATTGCTGTTGGTGGTGGAGGTGGTGGAGGGTGTTGTGTCTGTGAGGCGATTCGTGACGAGGATGCTGGGGTAGCGGCGACGTGAGGAGAGGATGACACGACGGTGGTGGAATGCGAAGTGGTTGCGAGAATTGGGGCTCACGTTAACCGGTTTGAGGAGAGCTGGAAACGAAGACGACGCGGCTTGCGCCATGGCTTGGGAAGATTGAAATTCGCTGCGACAGAAGCGAGAGAAGAGTAACGGAGGAAAGGTAACAGGGAGTGTCAGAGGTTCAGATTTTGGGTGGGCGTCCCCAAAGGGAAATTGGATACTGGATTTTATAATCTCTACTGGAGGCTACGTTTGCAATCTCTACTTGAAAGTGGGTTTTGCAATCTCTACAGGAGACTGGGATTTGCAATCTCTACTGCAGACTGGGTTTTGCAATCCCTGCAGGAGGCTGGGCTTAGAAATTTCGACACAGAAAGATTTTGGGTGCGTACCATGACGACAATTGGAGACTGGATTTCGCAATCTCTGTTCTGAGAGTCGAGATTCGAACCGAGAATTGAGGGCTGAGAATCGTCAACGAGTCGCAGTCAGAAAGAATGTTCAAAAGTTTGTTCTAGCACCTAAAACTCTCAGTTTTGTGAACTCGAAGCTCAATTAAATTCTTCTACTGCATCAGCCATCACCTGCGAGCTTTGCGCATGTTAGCATCTAATAAGTTAGTACTACCGTTGCGAGGACGACTGAAGTGGCACGGAAATTGCAGCTGTTTCTATCGACACGCAACTGTGGAAGATGAGCGCAAAGGCCCAATTCGGAAGGACCTGGGAGAGGGGGGGGGGTCATCACTCATCACTGAATTCTTTCGTCAGTACTTTCACCACGTGCTGTTTTGCACACGCTTTTTTTTAATTCCTTTTTGCATCCAACTAACTTATTAAGACTGAAAGTTTCCGATGAATTCAACCGAATACGGTAGATGTACCGATTTCAGAGAGAACCCAACAATGCCTTTCTAGGCTGACGTTTCTAGGCTGACGCTGACGTTTCTAGGCTGACGTGTTGTGGACAACAATTGGATGCATTGTTCATTGAAAAAGATTCCTTGTTTGTACCTTCTAGTCCACTCATCTCTCTTCCATCTTGTCTTAGGGAGAAGTGCCATAGCTAACTGTAATAGATGAGTCTATGAGATCAGAATGGGTATGGATGAAAAATTCACATTTATATTCAATAAAATATTCATTTTTAGAGGAAAAAAATTGCATTCTTTTGCATCCTTATGATTGCACACATTGACCTCCGGTTCTCAACAACTTTCCTAAACATCTTACATTCATACAGGCTAAAATGCTTGAGTTATCCAAAATATGTGAAATGTCCTTAAATTTAGAATGATGGAACTTATAACTACAAAACTTGTCTCAAATATTATTTTTCTTTGTTTATTCTATTTTGCAACTAAGTTTGAGTGAAAATGATTTTATTTTATTTTTTGATTGTGAAATCACATGTCTTAGTTTGGAATCATGAGACCTTGACAATGGAAATCTTTACACAAACATTGAAGTTCCAAATGCATAAGGTTTCCATTGATACTCTATTTTTCATTGATATTCTTTGGCTATTCATTTATAAATTATTTTTTAATATATATAAAAAAATTCTAAGATATTGACTCACAATTTTGAAAAATAAATTGCAACCATAGAGTTCTAATTTTCTAATTTTAGAATGACATTAAAAAAATATGCACCATGATGTTCTACACTATTATATAAACCTATGGGGATATTTTCAAAAAATTTGAACATTTATTGCATTCGATAAGAATTGCTTTATATTTTATTCAAAAATTCATAGTAATTTCAAAAAAATTCAAAAAAATGTTAAATTTTTACAATTAATGGAAGACATGTAATCACATCTCTAAAAAAGGATTATACAAAATCTCATTTGTAGGTACTTGCAAAATGAAGTTTGAAAAAATAATTATTGCTTGTTGATTGAGAATTAAAAGTCTCTAGACTTTAGTTCATTTGAAATAGTCTTAACAATCATGATGTCATGAATTATGGTGGACTTTGGAGGTGTATGTTGACAAATAGCCAACATTAATTTTTATATTTACCAATACAAAAAACCCAAAGATCTAGCCCCTAGGTTGTGAAGTGAACCATTCAAAATTCGTAATTTTTTGAATCAAAACTTCAATCCAAATTTATATGACCTTGGTTTCAAGAATTCATTGAACCCCCACAGTTTCTATTAGTTCTTTGAAAAAAAATTCAACTCCAATTGAAAAAACAATGAATTCCTTATAGATCCGACTCCATGTTTACAAAGTGGACCTTTTCCACTCTCATATTTTTTATGTTTAATAAACAAATTCTTCTACATTTTGTTTTGAAAACAAATTGTATCTTATAGGTTTTTATGGGTTCCCTTAAAAAAACTTTTCAACTCCTTCACTTGAAAAGACAATTTCTTTGTGGACTTCAACATTAGTCATGTAACTTTGAAATTCCATTATTTTGGCCTAGGCTTCAAAATTCCATTGTTTTCATCTTGTCTTTATTCTACTATTTTTATAATTGCAACTTTGAACAAGCCCCATGGTTGCAATGTAGACCCTATATTTATCAATAGAAAAATTCTAAAGGTTACTTCAAAATCAACTAAACCAACTTAAAGGTTGTCATTTCATAGCAATTTGAACTTTAGGTCTATAACCATAGAATGTTGTTTTACTAATTTTAGAGTGAATCTCTAAAAAATTTGTACCATAATGTTTAACACTATATTGTAAACCTATAGAGAAAATTTCAGATATTTTGAACATCAATTGCATCTTTGAAAAATAATTACAAAAAATCACATTCATAGGTACTTGCAAATGAAGATTGGAAAAGTAATAATGGACTTGTTCGTTGAAGGTTCAAAAACTATAAACTTCACTTGATATAGAAGTCTTTGCAACTTTGAATTCATTGTCATAGACTTTGAAAGTGTATGTTGACCAATAGCTAACACTGGACCCTATATTTGTAGATATAGAACTCTCAAAGATCCGTAACCATTTCTTGCTTCAAAAAGCTTATAATTTCTTTTATTTGAATTCTAAATTCTTCTTGGCCTTTGATTGGTAAATTAATTGAATTCCAAAGGTTTTCACTGGTTCCCTCAAAATCATTTGAACTCCTTCAATTGAAAAGACATTATGGACTTCAATTTATTCGTATGAATTTGAATTTATATTACTTTGGTCTTGGTTTCATTTTCCTATTTCTATCCTCACTTCATTTCATTAATTTGGTCATGACTTCATTAATATTCATTAACCATATTTCATCATTCCAGGCATGGTTTCAGTTTTAGATGTGGCTTTCAAAGGCCCTATATAGTCACAAAGTGAATCCTATATATGTAAATACAATCATCACAAGAATAAAATTTCAGATTTAGTAGTGGTGATTTCAAACTAAGGAAGTACATTCCTTTCCAACCACTTAAGCAATTATACATATTTGAAGCACGGATTTCCTAAGTGCAAAAATTTTCCATAATTTTTTAGAATTTTAGTCCTCAAAACATAATTACTATGAATTTTTTAGTTGAAGATTTTGTTTGATCTATACTCGTCATATAATTTTTCTATTTCCAAGCACGGGCTAGTTGCAAAATCAACTAAGGGCTATTTGCAATATTGAGAGCCTTGGAGCCAATCATAATGCGCCACAATTGTGCCAAGAATTGTGCCATGATTAATCATTGCTCATCTCCAACTAAGTGAAAAGAGAGTACCTTATATAACCAAAATAGGGGCGGTGTGTGTGTGTGATAAAAAAAGAGTTGGCTCCTATACTATGATTTTTTGAAAGGGAAGTGAAGAAAATTCAATATCAAATTCAAAATTTATCTACAAGAATCTAATTTTTTCTATAATTATGTGTATATTGTAGTAAAAAAACATTATAGTTTGAATAAAAAATTTGTGTCCAACCATAAATAAAAAAGCATAAGATCATAGGAATAAACCCAATGTTCAAATTGCAATAAAATGCTCCATTTGGGGAATTTTCAAACTAGTGTAGAAACTACATTCAATAAGCTTCCTTTCATTAGTTGGGCTCAAATTGCCCAAAGATCATTTATATGGTTCAAACTTAGATAAAGAAGAAGGAAGTAGAAATTGCCAAAATATACTAAAAGGATTTTTTGTGATCATTGGTGCATACTACCTCTTTTTTAGAAAAATTTTGGACCCCCCCATATGTTTTTTCATGCATATGTCATGACAAAGAAAATATTCTCTAGAAAACAAAAAAAATTGTACGAAAACTTGAATTACATCCTTCAACAAACTTGTTATATCATCCAAAAGATACATTTGGGCTCTTCAAGTGTTCCAAGTTTAACTACTTTTCCTATAGGATATTTAGAAGTGGTTGTATTTATTGAACTCATTGAATCTATAAGATGTACAATTCAAACCCTATTGTGTCGTGCCCTTCTTACCTCTTCAAACTCATCTATAGTACTTATAAGGCACTTCACTTCAAATGACACCAAGGGTCACAATTTTCTAACAAACCGCATGCACATACCACACACTTGTAGCATTAAGTTTCAATACTAGTCAAACAATCTCTACATTTCCCATAGTACCCATTACCTTACTCCCACAACATTGGACATGTCATTTGATGACATGGATTGAAAGTTCTTTTGATGTCCAAACGTTTTATGGTGTTACTATTCACCACCAATGCTAATTGCCTTTGAACAATATCCAAATCCCCACTATACACTGAAACTCGCCTGCCACCCCAGTTTCCCATTAGTTCCCCCCCTCCTCTCTCAAAAAATTTGTGAACCGTTGATTTTTTTGAAAAAAATGCTTACCTTCAAAATTGACGTTGATTTCCCAAAAAATCACAAGATGTTGATCTTCTGAAATTTAATCTAAGCCGTTCAAATATAAAATACAAATATTGAATATGAATATGAATACGGATATGGGTACTGGATACAGATACGGGTACTAGATATGAGTACTAAATATGTGTACTGAATACGAATGTTGAATACGGGTATTGAATATGGATATAGTATTGGATACGGGATCAATTGTCCCATATTGTTTGTCAAGAACTTTGATTTTGAAGATTACAAGAGGGGGTGGGGGTGAGGGGGGGTGAGATAAAAAAATTTAAATCAAATTCTAAATGATAGGTGGGGGTGGTAAAATTTAAAATAAAAATTGAGGGGGGGAGTGCATAGTGACACAAAGTGTCACTATACACCTTGAATGCCTAATAACTACATAAAAGTCCCCACTAGGCCCAAGTAATCTTACTATAGAACGTACCTCAAGATGCACCTCAAAACTCAATAGTTAGGATTGAATATCAATATCTAGCATGGAGCGTGACACTATCCTTACAATATCAAGGATTGTCCAAAAGCACTTTACAATGTCATGAAGTTGACAATGAGGCTCCATCTCCAACTTCACCACTTATAGCCACTATAACTCACTATGGCACCATTCAAGAGTGAGGAGGGAGACTACCCTCTTCATAGTATTCTCTATAGGATTCACTAAGACATTCAAGAGATACTTTTCCAAGAAGAAGTATTTGGTTCCCACACCTTAGTTTCAAAATCAAGCTCTAAGGGCCTCCCAATCTTCCCATGAAGATAACTTTTAGCTTTAAACTCCAAATCAAGAGTGCAATCCTTTTTTTTTTTTAATCTACTCTTTTTTTCATCATTGTAGACTACTTACTTTTTCAAATGCAACAAGCATCAAGCAAGTTATGACCCTCTAAAAGTTTGAAGCTACTAACAAGTGTAGATCTTGGGGATTCTACATCCATTGTTTGCCCATAATTTAAAGCTTATAGCTAAGCTCTTTGATAGTCTTAGCATTTTGGAATATATCCTTGTCTCATTATCTTTCCAACAATATATGGCATGTCATATTTGAATAAAGTATTCCTCTTGGAATTCCCTCTCCTATGGCCTTGCACAATGGATTTGCAGTTGGGACACTACCTACTTTAAAGAGCTATACATTAGGAAAAAATTGAACCCGCTGTCCTAATGGAAATTCTTCCATCATGTAAATATATCTACTGAGCTTTGTGTGTTTGAGTTTCAATAAACAAAGAATTGAGATAAAAGGAGTTGGTCGTGGTGAGAACCACGGTTTGATGCAACGGAGCGCCCGTTGGCATTCGGATGTTGCACCGTCTTGTCACAGGCACAGCTCAAGGGGGTAGATGGCGGGTTGGCTGGTCCAATTTCCTGCCTCACTTGCTTGCCAAGGTGTAGGCCACCCAAGCCGCTCGACGGGTCCAATTGGATTCGAACCCGGACCGACGGGCGGCCAAAGACCACCGCTTCTCCAGCCAACCAAGTCCGCGACTTGGCAACTGGAAGATGATTTTCAACGCTTTTATACCTATAAGGGCACGTGGCTACTCTTTAGTGATTTTTTTTATTAGGTTTGTTCATTTAATTTTACTTATCTAGTTGATTGGAAGGCTCATGTGTTTTTGCCTTTCCATTAAATAAAATTGTTAAGGGATTAGGTGGATTTGAAAAATAAAAAAAATAAGGGAAAAGAAAGGGGCATCTTTGGTGGGGTGTGAAAGGAGAGGAGTATGGGCTGATGTGCCCCACCTCCTTGCTTGAAATGGGGGTGTAGGAGAGTGTGGAGAGATTCCTTTTGGTGTGTGTGCGTAGGAGTGAATAGAGAAACTTGAGTGGGAAAGAAAATCCGAAACTTCGAGGAGTGATATCTCCCATTGTATGAGAACTTTGGTAATGAAATTTGGTGAGATTGTTCCTTGTGAAATTGACTTTCCAAAACGAGTTTGCAAGTTTGATTTGGAGTTAGGATGAAAAAGTTATGAGCGTTTGAATTTGAGGAGTTTTAGTGCCTTTCATGAAGAAAGGCTGAGACTTTGTCAAGCCATAGCTGACGTTCAGTCCATCAATTTGCAAAGGGACTTTGGAATGGTGTTCATCTTAATCTGAGCTTTCCAAAGAGTCATTAAACTTAAGATTTGGAGTTTGGAGGAAGAAGTTATAGAGGTGTGATGACTTGGAGGTTGGCTGCCACTTGTGAAGAGCAAGGCCGGAACTTTGGAGGGCCATAACCTTCGGTTAGTATAAGGATTTCTTTTGAAAATTTTATGAGTGTTAGTTTGTTTATTTATCTCTCTAAATAGCTATCACACGAGCTATTTGGAGTTTTATTGAAGAAATTATAGAGTGTAGAAGTTTAGAGGTTGAGTGGGTTCTCAAAAAAAAAGGAGACCGAGACTTTGTTGGGCTGTAACTTATGGACAGAGTTTTAGTTCTTAGTGAAATTTTCACTTATTGTAGCCGGATGTGTTAGATTTTCAAATTGTTATCACACTTGTGTTCAGGGTTTGTAAATCAAAAGTTATAAGAAGTTTAAAGAGGCAGTGGTTGGTTGGCAAGGAGGAGAAGAGCCGCCACTTTGTTTGCCTATAACTTTTGGACAGTAGTTTAGAATAAAGTGAAATTTGGAGAGGTGTTAGGTTACTGGGTTAGCTTTCCAAAATGATATTGCACTTAGCATTTAGAGTTGTGAGCCATCTGTGGCACTAGATAAAAGGTCGCAGCTACTATAGGGTATGGCTTTGAAGATTTCTCATTGTTTTTATCAAAACATGAAGACTTGAAGATTGAAGACTTGAAGAGGAATGTTTTGGGTTTTTTTTATATGTATGTGTGGGATGTGGCTTTGTTATTCCTAGCCTGATTTGGAGGCTCATTGTCTTTTATTTCCTTTTTGCTTTGTAACCCTGGTTGCGGGCGGTCTGGGTAAAACCAAGACTCAACCCCATTTATTGTCGTGGTGACGAAGTGGGGTTAATGGCCTACATGGTCGAGACTTGCTTGTTCTTACGGTCTGGAGTTTTGGCCAGCAGACCGTGAATTTGAGGTTTAGGATCCCATCATTCGGACGATCCCATCATTTGTCCCGTTTTACCTGTCCCGTATCATGTGGTTTCTTATCCCTTCCTTGACCCTTATATCTATTTAGAGCCTATACAAGATAGGCCAACGGGCACCGTTTGAAGATTGAAGATTGAAGATTGAAGAAGACACCGAGCATACAACAAACAGTTGCAGCCAAACACCCTGTGTGTTTCTAAAGCGCGCTCCTCTCTACCCGACACCGCAAAGAGGCCTTGAGTTTTTTTAATAATTTTAATATTGATTGAATTGATATGAAGGTGGCCACATCCTCATTACAATCACCACTTGGCATGTGCTCCATTTTTCATGATGAAATCATTATGAGATTTATGAGATCATGGAGATAGATAGGATAATGATAACAAATTTTTGAATTCATCATGCAGTTCATGGCCTAATTAGTGAGTTGAGAAGTACTTTCCACCTAAATTTATGAGATTGTAGAGATGGATTGGACAATGATGATGAATTTTTGGATTCATCATGCAATTCTTGGCTCAATTAGGAAGTTGAGAAGGCTCTTCCTACCTAAACCTTTGCATTATGAAGCCACCTCTTTGGGGGTTCAATATTTTTGTAATGATTTTTAAAAACACAACTTGGATCCTTGTGTTTATTAGACCCATGAATGCGCACTCTCACCACCTTTTCCTACACATGTGTCATGCCATCCATTTTGTCCTAAATATCAGCATTATGTTTGTGCAAGACTCTTCATTTTTCTCATCTAGTCTCTTATAAGACTTGGAAAAATCATCCCCAAGGTCCCCCTTGCTCACCATCGGCTGCATCCATCTCATCTCCTTGAGTCTACTTGTTTTAGTGGTTTTCTAAGGCTCCATTGCAATGGATCTAGGTATATTGTCATCTTTATGAAACTTCAAAATTTCTTCTCCATTTTTGGATGACTTGCGGTACGGCTCGTCCAAGCTATTAGTATTGCTTCCCAAGATGCGGTGAAGTTCACTAGTTGCCCTTGGTGTTCTATTGCCATGGCATGATAGTGATGCGGGTTGAGGACAAAGGGGCTAAATTTTTTTGCCATTTGGTCCTTGCCAAGAAGTATTTTCCAACTTATCTTGCATTTCAAACTCAACCATTGTTTGAAACCATTGCTTTTGCTCTTCACGCTTGGCCTAGGAGAGTAATTCTTTGTTTTTCTCATTTGAAAATCCCTCTTTACTTTTACAATCAAGAAATTCCTCTTCACTTTCACAATAGTCAAATTGACTACTTCCCCAATCTCTCTTTGTGTGGCGATTGCCTTCACTTCCATCACTCTCTTCATTTGAGGAATTGTTGTCAACCATGGTGGTACTCTCAATCTAAACAAAAATTAGAAGAAATGTATCTCATGAAAAATGTAAGCAAAGTATGTACTCTATGTTTCATAAAATCCTCCCAGTGTTCTCACTTCTAATTTTTCTTGCTTTGTAAAGCCTTAGAACTTGTCAAAATGCATGAGCAATCGCCATGTCTTGGGACCTTTTTTTAAAATATAATTTAGTAGGATTCTCTTTATTTTGTATAAATGTTCACTAGTGTTCTATAAAGTGACGGTTTATACATCTGAAAACATACCTTTGGTATTTTAAATTGATGAAGAGGTGTCAAAACATTGAATGCTCGTCACTTAAAAATCAGCATTTATATATATATGAAAGTGAAAAAATCGTCTACAATACATTGTCATTGAAGTCACTCCCTACTCTAAACTCACATCAATTTTGTTTCATTAAGTGCAATCAGATTTTAGCTTGTAGTCATGAAGCACTCAAATATTAACAAATATTGTAGTCTAAGGTAACCCTTGCCAACTCTTACATATTCTAAAAGCACACATTTACAAACTCAATGTATTAGTGTTTCATTTATAGTGCCCCTTATATTGTTTCATACACGTTAGTAGGGACACATCTTAATGCCTAAACTATTTTTGAGCCTTCCACTATATTTCTTAGACCAAGTCAAGGAGTTGAGCAGGCAGTATGTTACATGGACTATGCAGGTTTGATTTAATATCATTCCTAAAATAATAACTAAATGAACATTCTTCACATTCTCCAAATAATAACTTAATGAACATTCCTCACAACTAAAAAATTGGATTGAATCTAGCATTCCACTCTGTTAGTAATATATTGCCTTGATTTCTCAAAAAGATCCATATTTTTTTTGTATTTTACAAAGAAAATATGGGGCTCAATTTCTTAAATAGAGGTAGTACTGAAGGACAACTTCTATTTTATGTGGAGTCAAGGCTAGTTAAGCCCACCTACGGATCATTTGTGAAATGGAAGTCTTTTTTTTTAAGTCTCCATCCCATTGGTGATCAATGGGCTTCATAGGTTGCAACTCCACATTGAAGCCGCCCTAAGTTAGGAGCTAATAGGACACCTAGGTACATTGAATTTTTTAAGTTTCCTTTGGAGAAGCACAATAGAGTGCAAGTTTGTGAGACCAATAATCCAATTTGGATCATCCATCTACCACTCATTGACAATATCACCTAAAAATCAGTAAATTTCATGCAAAATTGGCAAATCTCATATTTCTTGAAGATGTTTGGACGATTTCATCTATTTTTTTATAAGAAAATTCTAGTATAACTGTATAAGGGAGCCAACTCAAAATTTAGGTTAGATTTTGGTGATAATTTGTTAAGAAAAAATTCACTAGATAGACCCTAGTGCATGCTACATATGAAGAAAAAATTATACGTATTTATGCAAATGGAATGTAAAGTAAAATTTCTCATTTCCAAGTAATGTTTTGGAGAATGATTAATGAAGGAGAAAGAGAAAGTCTCATAGACTTCAAAAATTTCTTAGGTCCCCATGTGACAATAAGGTCATTTGACTCCCCCACCTATAGTTGGATAGACTAGTAGTAGTAAGCCTTTTGCCAACTCCAAGTTTGAACCCATGACCACCTCATAGTGTACCAAGATCAAAAACGAAGAATCAAGGTCTCAAATGATTGATTAGAATGACCTAGAAATATTCACAAAATCAAGAGTTGTTGTTTTATTTGTAGGCAAATGAAAATCATATATTTAAAAGAAAATAGAGAATATTTATATTTTTAGTGAATTTTCAAAGTCAACTTCAAAAAAAATTTAAAAGTGTCTTATAGGTGTTTATTTGAAGTGCTTTAAAAAAGATTCAAACAATTGAATAAAGGTTCTATTACTTTACAATCACACTGCACCACATATAGAGGTCTAAATATTCTACAAGGACAGTTTAAAGTCATATGACAACACTTCAACATAACCCTTCTTGATAGAGTTTGTAGGATAGAAAAAATCATGTACTACTAAAGAACTCCCATGTGTTATACTAGACCCTAGAATGAGCCAAAAAAACCATCTACCTCCTTTTTTTTCCCACCTATTAAGGAAAAACATTGTAAATTATTATCTACCAAGAGCGATCAAATTTGGAGTTTTTAATTCCATATCATATCTAGGAATCAATGACCTTTAATTAATAAAGAGAGGTTTTCAAAAAACAAAATTAACCATTAGATGAAATTTGAGGGCTCGCAAAGATGTGAGTTCCTAGGCCCTAAAAATTGTCTCAACCACATGAGAACGCTACTAGCTACATAGTTCGACGTAGTTGAAACAATGCCATGTCATTTTTGGAAAAAAAACACCTTTTTTCAAATTTTTTTCAATTTTTTCAATTTTAAACTTGTTTATTTATTTATTTTGAAAAAATTCTAACAAATTGCATTTTTTTATTGCCATAGGAATGGCCAAGGGAACAAGCTAGAAACAACCCTCCTTTGATCTGAAATCCCTTCTAAAGCAACAAAAAACAAGACACAAACTTTTAAATTCATCCTCAAGGTCTATAAAAAATATTGTTGTATGGGTTGGATCCATTTTTTTGATGGTATCGGATGATTGAAGGTTGTACAAAGTGGCATACTACAAGAAATGAGGGTCTTTTCTTTTTGTGAACTATCCTTGAATTATTTGTTATCTCTAAAGGTGGCAATTGTCTTTTGAAGAGACAATTAAAAATTTGGTTCCTATTACATTCATTTTGAATAGATCTTAATTTTTGAAATTTTGATGCAACATATGTCAATGTATCCTCTTCATGGGAACATATTTTACTTAAAATGGAATAGTTTCCTAAATAAAAAATTATGTTGCTCAAAGTTTTTCAAGAAAGGCTAGCTACTTCGAGTGCATTTTTCCAAAAAACACATGCTCTTTACATGTAAAAATTAGCAAGTATTCAACTATGTACAATGCTATAGTAAACAATGGTGAGAAAAAATGTTATTTGTCAAGCAAAATTATCACTTTAATAGGAGTCAAAGGGTACTGATTATGTTAGATAGAATCCAAAGGATTTTTTTCCTTCTAACTTTACATATGCATCATTGTCATTGTATACAATGTCAAAGTTGTTGAATTCTTAAAAAAAAATTCCTCCAACAGTCTAGCGCAATTTAATACAATTTAATTTAGAAAAAACATCTATTTTGCTCAATGGATTTTGAAAAGACACTTTTTGACAATTTCTACTTCAAAATTTATCCCATAACTTTAGAGGTTAATTTAGTAATATGAACGACTCTAGCCTTTCTATATTTCATTCTTTTTCACTTTAATTCACTTTCACTAAATCAACTACTTTTGAAAATTGAATTATTGCCTTGGAAGGATGCCATGGTTACTAGTTGTTTAATGGATGACTTTACTTGGGAATGTAGGAAAAAGACTTTTAAAAGAAACTAAAAATTGGCAAGTTTGAGAAGACTTTATGATGAATAGATTTCTCTAAATAAATGATCTTGAAACCATTTTTAATGTTCAAGAATTGCATGTGCAAGGGAGCCCTGTTTGCATGAATTTAGAAGACATAAAAGAACGGTTTCTTACATTCTTTTTGGTGGGCACATGCTTCTCTAGTGTAGGAATAGAGCACAAAATTTTTAATTCTAGATCATTAATTTTGGGTAGTCCCCAATACTAAAAACCCCTAATTCGCTAAGTGTGACAAATTAGCTAAATTTAAATTTAAATATAAAATGGTTTTTGAAAATTTCTGAAAAATATCTTCTCTAATTATTGTCTAAATATTGATCTTTGTAAAAAAAAAATTCAAGTATGTTGGCTTAATCTGCAAAAGATATGGCCAATCACAACTTAGAAACTACAAGTGTGACGCAAATTAGTACTAGTGTTTCTTGCATTCACCCAAAAATTCATAAATTTCAAGATTTCATAGCAATATGAACTTTAAGCCTACAGTTATGGTTCGCTGATTTTCTAATTTTAAAGTGACACAATAAATTTGGTTTACACCACGATGTTATACACTATAATATGCACCTATGGTGAGAATTTTAGATTTTGTATATTTTGTATTTAATATGAACTTTCTTCATTTATGTCTTAAAGTCATTCTTGATAATTTTAAAATTTAAATTCCTAATTTTACTAATTTTTTTGAAAATTCATGACTTATACTAAATATATGGTTTCATCTTTGAAAAATAAATGTAAAGTTTCTTCATTTGTATCTAATTAAATGGTAGCAAACATGAGTGGTGGACATTGAGCCTTGAATGGACTAGTATTGGCTCAATTTTCAAGCTTGGTTGATTCATTATTGAAAAGTCTTATTCAATACTTTAACCCATAAATGACACTGCGGATGTTTTGTGTTCAATGAATGATAAAATCTTTTGGTGTAGGATAGAAGAGCAACTATTCATCCTCCAAATTTTGTGTGAAAAAGGGAGGTCTTCTGTAGTAGTTTGACTTCCAATTAGTGCTTTTGGATTTTTTTTATACCAATTATATACATAGTATCAAAATGGATGATTTCTACAAATACCAATCCGTCTTTTAAGGATTAAAAACATAAGAGGTGAATTTTGAAGTTTTTGATTGGTGACTAATATATAATGTGTACATTGTCCCCCTACTTGTGAACTTTGATTTTTGATGTAGAACCTTAAACAAGACTCAAACAACTGTAGTAATTTGCTCTAAATGCACCCATGTTCTAAAAACGATCATGACACATAGGTACATTTTGCTGTCTTCAATGTACTAGTAGTTACATTTCAAGAGGTGATCGCTTTTAGTGACCACTGCATTTCAACTTCAAAAATTTGTAACTAATTCCACAAAGGTCCGAAAAATATGAAACAACTCCCCAAGGCAATCAGTTCTTAAACGGTTGCTTTATGAGCAGTCTACCTTAGAGCGATTCCTCCGTCTTGTCACCCTAGCAATTGTCTGCAGACTGGGGCGCAGTTTCATTTTGGAATATTCTGCAAAATACTCTCCATTTTTGAACGGATGAAATCATCCAAATTCACCCCAAAAGCATTTCAAAATCGGATAATATTGTCACAGTCGAATGAAAATACATTCATTTGGATGAATTAGTGAAATGTCATCCATAATCTAAACGTTTATTAATGTAAATAGCTTCCCTCCAGTCGCAAGATCGCAAGTTACAGTACTTAGGAAATTGTAAATAAAATCTTCCGAATGCAGCACTGAATCAAATGCCACTGAAATAAAATCCCATTTACACCAGAATTTTGCTGAGCATGAATTTGCGCAACACTCTGCCTATGCAGACTGGAGACGGTGAGAAGTAGAGGCTTCAGTCATGACCCATGCAGGGCTGGACCTTGGCAGTGCCAGCTTGAGTGTGGAAATTGCATCAGAGAGCTATCATTTGTTCTAAATTTACACTCTGTCCTTCTGGAAGATAAAGAGAATGTACTCAAGGTGGCGAAGGTACATTTAAGACGTGAAAATTTCAACATTTCTCATTATTCAACATAACCCCTTACTGTCAAGCATCAGCACCGATGTGGTGCACTGCTGTGATGCTTCGATGTCCCACTAAGAATTGTGATCCATAACACCGTAGCTGCCAGCTTCACATTGTCATTATCACATCAAGCAATCAATACATCTCATTCATGTACTACTGCTTATGGAAGAGCTCAAATGAAATTATATATTGCCTCAAAACTTTACACATTGATCCGGATGGTAGCAGACAAATTAACAATATAAAACAGGAGTTAAAGACCCATCGTCTTTCCTGATACAAGTTCATGCCGGGATTTATGAAACACCAATGACAACCAAAAATTTTTATATACCAGATCAGGATAACAAGATATCCCTATCTCAACCAGGAGTCACTAAATTCTTCACTAGCGACCACTCAAGTCAAGAATTATGTTCAAGTTGACTCAAAATATTCATTTACAGGGTGGTCAAACTATATGGAAAAATTCAAGCTTGTGGACAACTGCTGTTCAGCAACCCAAGGTATTCAGAGATAGCGTCGCCTTCTTTGCTCACCTCAATGTCATACTCCGCGTAAGGGTCACCAGTAATCTCTCGCGCAATCTCTTCTTCCATCTCTTCATCCCGAGGGGCTAGGTCCATAGACTCGGGACTTTCGGTCGAAGATGTATTTGCAGCTGCATCCTCCGTTGCTCCAGCAGAGACCGACGGCTGCTCTGAACCTTCATCGATGGGGTCTTGCAGACCTTGTATTAGTCTTTCAAGAGCTTGAGCTGTATCACTAGATCCTTGCAGTGCCTTCTTTGCTGCAATATGATTAAATATCGTTCAGCTCTAATTGACCACACGAACGTCACGAACGTGTAGGTCTAGAGTTGGTCATAGGTTACATACATAATCACCTAAAGTTACTTGGAAATCATGCTGCAAATGTTAGTATCACAAACCAGCTAGCAACTGTAAACTGTGTCACTCTAAACAGAGTTTTCATTAAATTAATTTGATTCAGGAACTTTTAGACAACATTGTAAGGATGTCGCAATCATCACACGCAGTCCTCTCCATGATACATATGGAGGCATTTTTATGATCACTATGCTGATAGGATTTCACATGAATCACAGGAAAGATTCTCTTCATTAGGTTGTCTAAAACTTACTGAAATAATCTAGTTTGGCCAAAACCATGTTTCTAGTTCGCTAGTACTGGAAGAATTTCAGGATTGAGGCAACTTTCCGGATGTCTAGCAAAGACGCAACTCTGGACTGATAATAAAATTAACCACAAGACATAAGCCTCAAAAGAGGACAATGAGATTTCAGTGACTTCACCCTGACAAGATTATCTGGAGAAGTTATAGTACGATCTTGAGATAAAAGTCACAGTCGTGTGCATACCTTTGCTTTTATCAAAGCCCATTGACATCAACTCAGCAAGCGCTATACTATCTACAGACCCTCGCGCCTTTCCTCCCAAGGACGCCTGACAATACCCAGAAAACCATCCCACAAATTGTCATTAGCGTCAAAACATGAGATAAGCCATTGATCAAAGTGATCCTCTCGTTAAAGTAGCATCGAAACTACAGAATTGAAATGCCTAATTGTTCTTTCCAAACGGAAATGAGTTAAAACCTGAAGAGTGGAATAAGATGTTGAATTCATCAACATTTCGAGAGCCAGCTCTCTATTGTTTTCACTCTGCTTCAAAGCTTCTGCAACTATTCGCTTTTTATACCTGTCATGCCCACTCATTCATCCTGTCATGTCCCTGAATGAGTCAGTAGATAACCGAAAGCACCTGACCATCGTGTCAGTGCTTTTGATTACAACAAATATTAACCAAAGCTAATACTCATTAATCACAATCTAAGATTCATATAGGTAACGGTAGCGAAAAAAAATCCAATTCTAGATAACCCTACAGTTTGTGACAAATGTTGATCCACTGTGAAGTACATCACGAACTGCCATGAACGGAAACTTACCCAATAGACGCCAGCTCGCCCAGCTTTGTTATGTCAACAGCCTTGCCACCCACAGTCTTTCCGTACTTCTTCTGTTCGCTGCAGTCACCAGGCATATCAGACGAATATTTGACAAGCGTTTAAATTTGCATTTCAAACCAGTGTTCTGGACAAACCGTGCATTATTTCTACAAAGATCCAAGAATCCAGCGAAGGACTTGAAATCACGAACCTCCGTTCCTTCTGTCGACGGATGTCCTCTTCGGCCTTCTCCTGCGCCTTGGCCCGCTCGTTCATCACAAACTCAACAGCACGTGAAGCATCTTTCCCTGACACTCGTAAAGACCTGCGAGCCTCCTTCATTGAGAATCCCATTTGAGCCAGAGCAGCCACCGCCTCATCAGAGATTTGCAGCTCCTCAAACTTCTTCTGAGCAGAAAGCAGCGACCTCTTTGCAGCATCCACTTGCCCACTGTGGAAAGCAACCACTCCCTCCAGAAGCTCCAGTCTTACATACAACGCAAGTTCTGGACAGAATCCGCCTTGCAACACCCGAAGCCGCTCCAGATTCGGCCCATGCGAGCGTTTCAGGCCATCTCGAGCGCGAGCCAACCGCTCCCTTGCAACAGCCAAGCGTTCGATATCCCGCAACATGAACAGGCACCACACTGTGTCAATTTGAAGGAGCGCCACATTATCAACAGCCTCAAGAAACTTCCGGTCGCAAAGGGAAAACGATTCCTCTGCCATTCCCAAGACCTCCAACGCTTCAAGGAAATTCCCCAGCTCCAGAATGCTTCGTGCTTTCGCATGCATCATGAGTCCCATCACAAGGGCTCTTCGATCAGTGTCAGATTTGAACACCAGCTTCTCTCCGCTCTGGTTCTCCAGCTGGAGATCGAAGTCGTCGCCGGGGAACTCCCCCTCGTTGCTTCGCTTCGCCATGGCATCTGCTGCCGCTTTGATACGAGCGAGACGCTCCGCGCGTTCCTGCTCTGCATCTGCTGTATGCATCGGCTCTGGAGGAGCCACTCTGGTCAGTAAAAGTTTTGAGTTCGGTCCAATTCCGAGCTCCCGCAAGTTTTTGGCAGCATTGTCCTTCAGAACACGACCTGCGCAAATTAGCTTGATTGAGTTCAGTGCGATCCCCGAGTGACTGGAGAGTTCAGATCGCAGCTGCTCTACAGTCCACGCATCCAGCAAGACCTCCAAACTGCCTGACCACGCCCCAGCTACTCGTAGTCGCGTTCGCTGAATGCTTGGACCTGCTCCTGCATCCCCCATGATTGCTGAATCGTCTCTTCCCTCCTGCATGCGGCTCAGCTCCAATTTGGAGCAGTATCTACATAAAGAAAACTAACAATCAAGTCTTCAGAACATCATCAGATGGCTGCCAGTTAGATGAAAACTAAATTTTGACAAAAGATTGCGTATAGATAAAGTAACAGCCACAGACATAATGCAGACATCTCTTGAAATACATGCAATTTCTGAGGACGATCAACAAGCAATTAATCGCAAGTGTCTCACGTAAAAATAGAAGTGTATAATTTTCACATGTATCTTTAAATATAATCCTAATAGGTGTCAGAGCTAGCAAGCAGAAGAAGGCGTTCATAAACTTTAAAAATGACCTTGTACTTCAAGGAAAGCAGAATCGGAAGGTGCCCAATTTGGTCACACCTACAGATCGTGGAGCAGCAATCGCAAGGTCTCGCAAGATCTGACTCCCCTAATCAATCCTCAATACAATCTCCAATATAATCCACTTTAATTTAACCCTACTTGACGATCTTAGAGTGCCCCTATTTCCTATCACCACAAGTCACAATTGTACTATAGAATGATGACCACAACCTACTACTACTACTACTACGTTTAATCTCAATGTCATTAGGCACCGTAGCTTTCTAACCACTGCTAAGTCTCTCTCCTTGAGTATAAAGTATACAGACAATAAACCCTGAGACCGCTATCGTGATGTTATCCGATCATAAACCTATTGTCTCTTTCATCCATCTTAAGAGAACCGGAGCACAAGCAAAACAATGCAAATCCACCTGATCAGAGAGCAAAGCTGCAAGCTAGGCACTCATCTTCAAATTCTCGTACTCTGTCTACTCGCTTCTTATTCAAAAATTTAGAATTCCAGTAAATTATCAACAATTCCACAACCCTTGCCCTACTTCCAATCACGAAAGTCGAATTAGGGTTACCAAATCACGATACTTAAAAACCTTAACACCCATCCGGCATTGCAGCGAGATCGTGGATAATACTCAACCCCCTCAGGCACAGAATGCGCTTCATCGTACCAAACTTCTCGACCAACACGACCTTAAAATACTCACCCAATTCTTCGTCAATTCTGGCAAGAAGTTCGGTTCCAGTAACCGTAAGTAGAAACTTTTCCTGGACGATCGAAAAAAAAAATAGGTCTACATTCGTTCACCACCAGCATCCGATCTCCCAACAACAACCAAAACCAAAACCAAAGGGAAATGCTTCCCGGAAGACCCTTGAAGAACACGCAATCACGCAACGTCAAAACACAGAACTACGCACGTAATCAACACGAGTTCGAATGTACGATTCCGTGAATCGGAGGGCGTACAAACGCGTAAGTGGAAATCCGAGATTACGAAGTACGTCAATTGGCAGGGAAAGACTCCAGGGCTACAACAAGCAAACAAAACAGAGGAAAAAACATATAAACGATGGAAACAGACCAAAAGAAACATAAAAGCCTTACCAGAAAACCAAACGGTCCACGGAAAACTTGAAATTCACAAAGAGCGCTGCGTGAGACGGACGATTGCAAAGAGAAGCGATTTCTGCGAGGAAGAGAAGCGGAATCGGCCTTGGGGAGGAAGGCGTTGTTGTCGGTACACGCTGATGAAGCGAGCACACGAATGTACGACGGGTGTGAACAGGGTCTGGATAGAGGTTATATACCCGACGTGAAGGTCAGATTCGGCATAAATTAAGTAAAAGCAGTGTCACATGTCATTTTGTGAATGGTGTGAGGTGATGTAGACACCCGAGAATCTGACATGGAAATTTAATTTCGGCACATGGGTATTGAAGCATACCATCATATGTAGAATGGAGGAAAAGCTTCTTTTGACTTTTTAAGTGAATGACTTTTATTTTTCCAAAGTGATGAAGTGTAGAACTCAATCTTTAGGTTATTGTTGGCTTTCCAAATCATCATTTATTTTTTATAATCTATTTCCAATACTACTTTATTTTTCTGGCCAACCACTAATGTCCAATGCTAGAGAGAATTTTTAAGTACGTAGTGACAAATGGCCAAAAATTCACCTCTCTCTAAATAAGTGAATTAATATTTTGATATTTATATTTTTTGAGCATTATTTGGTTATCTCCAATATGTAGATTTTTCTTAAACCACTTCAACTAAAATCAATATGGCATAAATGTATCTAATATATATATATATATATATATATATATATATATATACCTATGTGTCATATAATATAACTTTCTATTCTATATCCCATATTGATATCTACATCCATATATTGTATCATATTAGTATTTCATAATAGAATCTACATTTCATAATAGAATTCATATTCCATATATCATATCTATATGTATATCATGTACAATGCACCATATCCGTATCAAAGTTTTTATGGTTTTAGGGTAGGTAGGCTAATCTAATTTTTTATTTTTTATTATTTAAGTTGGTTGGAGATTAAGTAACATTTGACTACCTCTTTTGAATGCATAGTAAGCCATTGGCCATAGTAATAGGTTAGTATCTCAATAAAGAAACAATGTTCCAAATGCTTCATTCATATGCCTTTTTTTTGTCAAGGATGGACTTAAAACAAGAACGAGAATGTTTTTGATAAGAATCTTGACAAAGATACAAGACTATATTCACTGAAAGTACAAGATGTATTCAAGAGAATAGAAGTACAAAGAATAAGGCTTCAGATCAAGGCCTAAGGCTTACAATTATGAACTAGACATTAGAATGAGTTGTCAAGACTGAGTACCTCTTAGTCTTGACTTTTATTTATACTAGAGGATCCTAAGCTTCTTCATCATGCTTGGAAGGTGCTTGAGAAGCTTTTAGGGGCTTCTATTAGCTTCTACTAGCTTTCAAAAGCTACTCGAGAAACTTCCACAAGCTTGGAAATCACTTGAGCTGCTACTGCCAAAAAGAATGTTTCTTGAGAAGCTTCCATAGTCTTTATGTATCCGTAACATCACCTTGCTTTTCTAGTTTCAAGATGCTTCGAGGAGTTTGTTCTAGTAGCTCTTGGTTTTTTTGGTTGTTGTTGATGGAATTCTTAGATTTTCATAGATGCGTTAGATAAGTTCAAAGTTGGTTCCCATGTACATGTTGCGGACGGCAACTCTTGGACGAAACCAAGATCAGATTTGAGGGGATACCTCAAACAGAGACAAGAACAAACTAGAAGTGAGGGGATTCCTCACACATGACTCAGAACGTGCTTCAAGATGAGAAAACTAGAAGATGTATTGATAACATGAAGTCAAAGAATGACTGGGTACAATTGGTGTTGAAGAGAGTGAGGGACAATGGCCCTCGACTCTCTATTTATACTAGACTAAGGAACCTTCCGGAATAAAGCCTTGGAAACCTTTGGAAATATCCGTAGGTCTTTCCGGAAGCTTGTGGAAGCTTCTAGAAACTAGGAGGATCTAGTGGAACCTTCTGGAAGCTTGTAGAAGCTTCCGAAAACTAGTGGAACCAAATGGAACCTTCCGAAAACTAGTAGAACTAAGTAGAACCTTCCGGAAGCTTATGGAAGCTTCTGGAAACAAATAGAAGCTTCTGGAAACAAATAGAAACTAATGAAGACTATTGGAATCTACTAGAATCATTGGAAACAACTTGTACACTAGGCCACCGCTTTTGAAAAGGTTCTTAAGAGGCATCCTTGTTGCAAAGGCGGTGGAGACTCTATTAGGGACGAAACTACTGGATAAGGCCCGGTATGGCACGTCCGTGACATCACCCCCCCTTCAAGGAACGAGTTCCACGAGTTCACCTGTGGGCCAATAGCATGAATAGAAAAGAGAATGTTCACGTGGGACTTCACGTGACTGCGACAAAAGAAAAGAATGTTCGGTGTACAGAATACCGTTAGACGAAATGTTGGCGGCAAAAAGGCGGCGAATGGCGGCGAGTCCGATGGCGGTAAAAAATAGTAGCGCTACTAAACTGAAGTATAAGGCCGTGGGAATGACAACATGAGACATCGGCAAGGTGGTGATTACGATGTTATCGACTTTTTCGGCCGACGTGAGTTCGAAGGCCTGTCCCCTCAAAACTGAGCTAGTATATTGTTACCTTGTCGATACCACCACCGTTTTAGTTCAAAGTCTCTGCATTTGCACCAGCACCAAGAAAAATCTTGCAGAACTTGGTGTTGGTGTTGGTCCAGACGCATTAAACTCAAACGCTCCTTGGTTTTTGCGGATACTGCCGATGAAATTCTTGAATCATTTCAGGGGCGTTGTTGAGATTAGAGGCAGGCTCCCATGTTCTTTCGCTGACATCGTAGCCTTGCCAATGCACAAGATATTTAAGTCGTCGTCGATAGATGCGGGAGTCAAGAATCTCTGAAACTTCAAATTCCTCTTCACCTTCAATTTCAATTGGAGGCGGAGATTCTTGAATCCTTCCTGGCAGTGTTGATTCTTTGTAGGGCTCGAGGAGAGAGACGTGAAATACGGGATGAATCTTTATAGAAGGAGGTAGCTCCAATCGATAAGCCACCTTGTTGATTTGTTTGGCGACTGAAAACGGCCCTAGGCGGCGGTAGTCAAGTTTGTCAGATGGCCGTCGAGTCTTTAAATTTCGACGGAGCAGCCAAACCTTGTCTCCAATAGAAATCAAAGGATGTTGCTTGCGAGACTTATCTGCATTGGTTTTCTGATGCTCCTGGGCTTCAAGAAGTTTTTCTTTCATCTGCTTCTGGATATCAGATAGTCGGGTAGCAAAATCTGTAGCAGCTGGATTCTCTAAGATGTTGAGATTGAATTGATCAAACTTTGGATGATGGCTGTAATTTGCAAAGAAAGGCGTTTGTCGGGTAGACCCTTGCAATGTATTGTTGTATGCAAACTCCGCCAGTGGCAATAATTCCGTCTAATTATCTTGATGGTAATTGATGGTGCAACGCAAGTACTGCTCCAACACTTGATTGACGCGCTCGGTTTGTCCGTCGGTCTGAGGATGGTATGCTGAAGACAATTTGATCTCCACCCCTAGGATTTTGAACAAGGATTGCCAAAACTTGGATGTGAATTGCGTCCCACGATCAGAGATAATATCGGCGAGTAAGCCATGGATTCTGTTGACATTGTCTACAAAGAGTTTTGCCGTTTCTTCGCCGGTAACTGTCTTGTGATACGGAATAAAGTGCGCGATTTTGGTGAGCCGGTCGACAACAACAAAAATAGAATCAAAGGTCTTGGATGGCGGAAGATCCACTATGAAGTCCATGGATATGGATGTCCATGGCTTCTCAGGAATTGGCAATGGTTGAAGTAGTCTGTATAGCCGATGACGAGGAATCTTGGACCTTGAACAAGTGTCACATGTCGTGACGTATTCTTTAACGGCCTTCCACATTTGGGGCCACCAGAAATCCCGAGATACGAGCTCCATGGTCTTGTTATAACCAAAATGTTCCGCCGATGGAAAATCGTGTCGGGATTGGAGCACTCGGAGCCGACATGGGCCTCCAGGGACATAAAGCAATCCTTGATAATATAGCAGCCCATCTTGGAACTGGAATCTTGGATCATAATCATCTCGGAGTGTCTCACCTCCATATGATCTACGGATCTGCGGACTGGACGTAGGTTGGTTCGGAGATTCCAAATCTACAACCTCTGAATCAGGAATTTGAGAGTCCATTCTTGGGATTTCTCCAAGGCTGGGATTATCAGCATTGTTGTTGAGTTTCAAGGCCAAAGGATCAGATTGCAAACTCACTCGGATTTCTTGGAAAAACGATGTATCTACCAAAGTTGTGGTGCGCATAGCCTTGAGCTGGAGTTGTTCGGACTTGATTAGAATAGACCGTTGCTGATCGTAAGCTGCGTCTCCCTCTTTGGGTGCAAGATACGCTCGTCGAGAAAGAGCGTCAAACCGAATTTGCTGGGAACCGGGGCGGTAGGTGATGACAAAGTTGAAGCGTGAAAGCGATATACTCCAACGGGCTTGTCGTCGATTCAACACCTTAGCAGACATGAAATACTCGAGGTTCTTGTGGTCGGTATAGACTGTAACCGGATGTTGAGCTCCTTCGAGGAAATGTCGCCACTCTTGGAATGAATCAACAATAGCTAAGAGTTCCTTGTCGTGGATTTCGTAATTGATCTCCGCGGCAGTGAACTTTTGTGAATGGAATGCGACAGGATGGAGGCGTCCGTCTTTGCTAGATTGCGAGAGGACCGCTCCAAGGGCAAAATCAGAAGCATCCGTTTCTAGGAAGAACGACTTTTGAAAGTCAGGATGTGTCAAGATAGGTGCCGTTGTAAATGCCTTCTTCAGAGTTTCAAATGCTTAGCCTGCTTCCGTACTCCACTCAAGCTTGTCTTTGCAAGTCAATTGAGTCAACGGAGCAGCAATCTTGGAATAGTTCTGGATGAAGATTCGATAGAAGTTTGCGAATCCCAGGAAACATTGAACGTCTCGAATGGTTGCCGGTCTCTTCCACTCGGTCACCGTCTGGATCTTCTTTGGGTCCATGGACAGACCTTCTCCAGAAACAATGTAGCCCAAGAACTCGACTTGGGGTTGGTGGAAAACGCACTTCTCGAGCTTGGCGTATAGTCCAGCGTTGCGTAGCTTTTCCAACACTAATTGAACGTGTTTTTTGTGGTCCTCTTTGTCCTTCGAGTAGATGAGAATATCATCAAGGTAGCAAACCACAAAATCGTCCAAGAATTCACGGAAAATATCGTTCATCAAATGTTGAAAGATAGCAGGTGCATTGGTAAGACCAAATGGCATGACATTGTATTCAAAATGTCCATACCTTGTTCGGAATGCAGTCTTCCATTCGTCACCTTCCTTGATGCATACTAAGTTGTACGCTCCGCGAAGATCAATCTTGGTATAGATTTTTGCCTGGCCAAGCTAATTGAGAAGTCTGGAGATGAGCGGTAATGGATACCGATTCTTGATTGTGACTTTGTTCAGTCCACGATAATCCACGCACATTCAAAGGGAACCATCTTTTTTCTTCACAAATAAGATAGGAGCTCCTGCCGGTGATTTGGAGTGCCGAATAAAATTCTTTGCAAGATTTTCGTCTAGGTAATCTCGCAACGCAGTAAGTTCGTTTTGGGAGAGACCGTAGATTGGGCCAAATGGTGGTTGTGCACCTTCTTGTAGTTTGATGCCGCAATCGTATGGTCGATGTTGAAGAAGCGTATCGGCGTTCTTCTTCTCAAATATGTCCCGATATTGCTCATATTGTGCTGGTAACTCGGTTGATCCTTGAAAGGATTGAAGCGTCGGAATTGTATACACTACAAACGTATTCCCTTTCTTTGCAACTCTCATAAAAGCTCGGGCTCCGACCATCAATGGTATTTTAGCCTTGGTCCCTTGTACTTGATGTGAATGAAGTTTTGGGGCAACTACAAGATATCTAGGTGTAGTTTGGAACGTTAGCTTTCGCTTATTCCAATCTATATCAGGATTATTTCTATCTAGCCAAGAAAAGCCTAAAATGAGAGGATTAGAAGGGGAACTGATGACGTTGAAAACAATGGTGCTTTGATGTCCTTCTAGGCTGATGTCTAAGGGTTTAGTCTCGTGACATCTCCCGAGATCAAGGGTTTACCATCGATAACTTCTACTGCAATAGGATATTTTTTAGGAATTACGGGAAGGTTATGTTGTTCTATAAAGTCTTTATCAATAAAACAGGCAGAGGCTCCTGAATCTAGCAGGGCTTTGACCTTTATAATATGCAGATAAAAATCTATTTTAAGTGGAATATCAAAACATGGAGAGGCTTCAGAGGATAGGATAGGACCTGATGATTTGACAATATCTGCCAGTTGCACGGTCCCTACTGTGGCTGATTGATGTTGTTTCCCGAATCCATTTCTTCGCATCTCGGCTCGGAAGTGCTTGAGGTGTATCGAAATTTGTGCGGCTTTGGAACTGCAACCTTCGCATGACAGTTGTGTGCGCAGTGGTTCTTTCCTCCACAATACATGCACAAGTCTTCATTTCGACGTCAATCTTTTTCTTCTTGAGTCAATCTCTTGACTCTTGAGGCGTCGATTTGCATGGGCTCTGGCATTGACACACTTGAAGATGTTTGGCGAGTTGGAGCTGCATACTCTACTCGATAGAATCTAGGTGTTGATCGGCGCTCTTGTCGGCGCTCAAACAGTCGATTATCGCAATTAACTGCTTGAGTCACGGCCTCAGATAGAGTGGTCGGTCTGGGCAAGTTCAATAGCAAGTCTTTTACATCGTCACGCAGTCTCCATCGAAACGCGCTGATGAGAGCGTTGTCGTTCCACTCTACGTCGCAAGCGAGTTGTCGAAATTCTGCAGCGTATGTTGAGGTTGCACGCGATCGTTGTTGTAGAGTTCAAAGTTTTGTTGTTGCTATGAGGGCTCGATCATTTTCTCCAAAAGTATTATTGAATTCTTCTAAGAATTGATCGAGGTTTGCCAAAAGTGGAGAATTTTTTTCCAACAATGGCGAGAATCACGATAACGCAGTTCCGGTAAGCAAGGTTCCAATGAGCCCAACTTGTATTTCTGCGGTTGGATATCTTTGGGATTGAAGGCGGAAAACAAGCCGAATTTGATTCACAAAATCTTGAAATTTTGCTCGGTTCCCATCGAACTTGTCTGGCAAACTTATTCGAGGCTCCTTTGACGCCGACGGAATTGGATTTGTCGCTGGTGCTGAAATATGGATTGGAGCGTGGGCAACTTGAAGTTGTTCCAAAGTATTTCACAGATTGGCGTTTTCTTGCTGCAACTGCTGTAGCATGGCCAAGATGTCGTTCATCTGGATAGCAGAAACGTCACCTATCTTGGATAAAGTACTTCTTGAAGGCTTACAAGTAGATGAAGTAACAAATCTTTGCGTCGTGTACTCTTGGGATGACTACAGGAAGTGAAGATCTCAAAAAATTCAAGTAGAATTCTTTGCCTCGCTCTCGAATGATGATATCTCTTAGTTCGGCCTTTTACCTGAATAGAAAACGTACTTCTAAAGTAATTGGAATTGTGGAAATAGGAAGACGATTCAAGTCCATGTACTAACTCTCATGAAGACTGGCTAAAAGGAAAATATCAGCTTAGAAGTGGGTAATCCACAACCTCTAAGGCGTCACAACTCCTTGAAGAAGAGGGGTAATCCACGCTCTATCTTGCAAGAGTAGACTCTGATATCAAAAAAAACTAGAGAAAGATGCACTCTCTTCAAACTGTTGCAGACGGCAACTCTTGGACGAAACCAAGATCAGATTTGAGGGGATACCTCAAACAGAGACAAGAACAAACTAGAAGTGAGGGGATTCCTCACACATGACTCAGAACGTGCTTCAAGATGAGAAAACTAGAAGATGTATTGATAACATGAAGTCAAAGAATGACTGGGTACAATTGGTGTTGAAGAGAGTGAGGGACAATGGCCCTCGACTCTCTATTTATACTAGACTAAGGAACCTTCCGGAATAAAGCCTTGGAAACCTTTGGAAATATCCGTAGGTCTTTCCGGAAGCTTGTGGAAGCTTCTAGAAACTAGGAGGATCTAGTGGAACCTTCTGGAAGCTTGTAGAAGCTTCCGAAAACTAGTGGAACCAAATGGAACCTTCCGGAAGCTTGTGGAACCTTTCGAAAGCTTGTGGAACCTTCCGGAAGCTTATGGAAGCTTCTGGAAACAAATAGAAACTAATGAAGACTATTAGAATCTACTAGAATCATTGGAAACAACTTGTACACTAGGCCACCGCTTTTGAGAAGGTTCTTAAGAGGCATCCTTGTTGCAAAGGCGGTGGAGACTCTATTAGGGACGAAACTACTGGATAAGGCCCGGTATGGCACGTCCATGACAGTTGCAGTCATACTACTCCTAATGTGAAGTTTGAGACGTTTGTTTGCATAAAGAAAGGTTTTGAAAAGTCCTGATGGGTCAATATTGGTAGGGTTGACGAATTTCAACGTCCGCCCCAAAATAGCGTCTGTTTTCTGAACGTCCGAACGCACGGACGCTAGCGGACGCAGCGTCCCGAACGCCGTCGGAAAGCGGACGGGCGGGGTGGGGCGGACAGGCGGGGCGGACGCCCAGATCGTGCGGACGAGATCAGTCCGCGCGTCGATCGGACGGTTGTAATCTTGCGGACGGACGGGGGACAGGCGGACGCTGCGGACACAGCGTCCACGTCCGGACATCCTGTCAACCCTGAATATTGGGGCTATAGTGAAGGCTTTTTTTAATGTTTGGAAAGCCTTTTTTTCTTTTTGGCTCCAATCCAACTTATCCTTGCAAGTGAGTTGAATAAAAGAAAGAACAATTTGAGAATATTTTTTGATGAACATTCGATAATAATTTACAAAGCCAAGAAAACATTAAACATCGCGTACTATCATTGGTGTTGCCCAATCTAGAATAGCTTGAATATTTGTTGAGTTTATTGATATCTCGTCGTTTGAGATGATATAGCTAAGAAATTCCACTTGGGATGTGTGAAAAGCGCATTTTTCCAACTTTGCATATAAACTAACACTTCAAAGTTTCTCGAGGACTAGTATTACATGTTCTTATGCTACTTTGCATCCTTTGAATATATAAGAATGTTGTCCAAGTAGCAGACAACAAAGATGTCTAAAAATTCTCAAAATATGTCATTCATCAACTGTTGAAAGATGGTTGGCACATTTGGAAGTCCAAAAGGCATGATGTTGTATTCAAAATGGCCATACCTTGTCCAAAAAGTAGTCTTCTATTCATCACCTTCTTTGATACGTATCAAATTATATGCTCTTCTTAGATCAATCTTGGTATAAATCTTTGCTTATCCAAGCTGATCAAGAAGTCTGATAATTAGTCGTAATAGATACTGGTTCTTCATTGTTACTTTGTTGAAGCCCCAATAGTCAACACACATTCGAAAGGATCCATCTTTTTTCTTTACAAAAAAAACAAGAGCATCAGCAAGAGACTTTGAAAGGTGAATGAAGTTTTTTGCAAAGTTTTCATCAATGTAATCTTTTAACACAACAAGCTTGTCTTGTGGTAGGTTGTAGATGGACCCAAAGGTGGTTGTGTACCTTTTTCAAGATTGATGGCACAATCATATGGTTGATGTTCAGGTAATACATCCTCGTTTTTCTTCTCAAAGACATCTTGAAAATCTTTGTATTGCTTTGGAACCGTAGTTGTGTTGGTAGTTCCACTAGTCTTCGGAATTGTGTAGGTTGCAAATACGATGTTGGTCTTTGCAGCGTGCATGAATGCCCAAGCTCTGATAAATAATCGTTTTTGAAATTTTTGGGAACAAGTTGTTCTAAGTTTTGTAGAAGGTTCTATTGTAGAAGATTCACTAGGAAGAAATTTAATGTTGCAGTTTGACCAATCAATATGGAGGTTGTACTAATCAAGTCAAAAGAGTCCTAAGATTAGAAGATTAGAAGGAGAACAAATAACATTGTAGACTACATGCCTACTATGATCTTTTGTAAAAGAATTGTTTCATAGGTAACATTTCCAAAAGATAGTGGTTGTTCATCAATAACCTCAAAATATATTGTTTGTTTGTTTTTATCAATGGGATTCTATGCAATCTGGTAAAGGATTCATCTATAAAATACGTTGAGGCTTCTAAATCTATTAAGGCATAGATTCTAATTTTCTTGGGTCCTAAATACAATAATATAACAAAACAAGGTGTAGGGTTTGTAAATGATATAGGACCTGGAGTTGCTAGTAATAGTATAGAATCCAGCTGCACGGTCCCTATTGTGGATTAATGTTGTCATTTTCCTGATGAATATTTGTGCTTCAAATTTTTGACTTATGTTGTCGCTTTTTTAGGCAATTGTTGATCTTGTGTCCGTATTCTCCACAATAGAGACATAGTCTTTCCTCATATCAACATTTTTTTTTTGTTCAATCACAGGCTTGAATCAAATTGCAATCCTATATCAATCTACATATCTTCTACTTTGGATTGCTTACTTGAAATGGTTGTTGAAGAAGTAGTAGAGTAATTGGAATATAGTCATGGTGTAGTCTATGTAAGTCTTTCTTATTATCACTCAAATAGACGATTATCACACTTGACTGCTTGGTTGATTGCTTCATTGAATGTCAACAAATCTAGTAAGGATAATAACAAATCCTTTACTTCATTGCATAAGTCAAAATAGAATTGGTTTACCAAGGCTTATTCACCCCAATTGATATTGCATGCTAATTGATGGAAGTCCGAAGCATATATTGATGCTGACTGTTGTCCTTGTTGCAAGCTTCAAATCTTTATAATTGCAATACAAATCTTATCATACTTGCTAAAAGCTTCTCCAAAGTCCAAATACTGCTAAAAATGTTTCAAAATTGTTAAGGATTGGAGAATTCTTTTTGAAAAGTGGTGTAAACCAAGAAAGTGCTTGTTCTAATAGCAAGACTCCAACTAATCCAACATGAGCTACATCTATTAGATATCATTGTGGTTGCAGAAGTGTAATAAGCCAAATTTGATTAATAAACCCTTGAAATTTAGAGCATATGCCATCAAATTTCTCAGAAAGACTGACTCTAGGTTCTTTGTTGTTATTAGAGGATAAAACTTATAGCTTACAATATTGAACTTGATGGAGTATTGGCTTGCATTAGTGACGCATAAACTTTCTCCATTGGTTGTTGTAGTTTTGCTTCTAAGCCACAAAGTCTTGATTTCAGCTCTTTACTTTACTTGAACATGCATTCAAAGTCAAAATCTATAGCTGTTACAACAACCATAATGGCGTCTAACTTTAAGTTGTCCATGCTAGTTTCATTTACTTCTCTCGTTGCACAAAAATAAGTGACGGTCTAATAATATATATATATATATATATATATATATATATATATACTATGCAACCTTGGAGGACTGGAATGATAAAGGTTGTAGGTAGAGACAAAAGTGCTTTGAATGTAGCTACACTAAATTGGTGTACAATCACTTCTCTAAGTTCTTTCTTTGACTTACTAACAATACAAATTTCAAGATTAGAATTGAACTTTTGTATAGGTGGTCTATTCAAGACCATAAATTTTCTATACTAAAAGCATGGTGAGGCATTAGGCAAGGAACAAGCCCTTTGGAAGGCCATTGGCCATTGCAAAAATCCACTAAGCAAGAAATAAGTTGTACTACTATGAGTAGTACCACTACAATTGTGGATGGTTGAGATTGTAGCAATCTGCGATTGAATTGATGGCTGTAATTGAAAGTTCTTGAGCCTTAGCTCGAGTTGTGCTTACTCAGCTTGTGACTAGGCAATGATGGTGTTTGCCTTCAATTTAACGTAACCAATTATTGAAATTCCTACTAATTTTGGACTTAGACATCTTCCGTGCCTTGGACTTGGCAATTTTGCATAGGATCTTCACTATCTTTTCTTCTCAACTATCTAAACTTGGAAAATTGTGAATCGTGCTTACATTCATTAAATTCAACTAAACTGTGCCTTCTTGTCTTTTCTATTGTTTGAGCGCTTTGAACGTACTTATCTAAAGCTGTGAATCAGAGCTTCTCTATTGGCTGAGCAATCAGAACTTCTCTAAGTCTATTTGAAAAACAAGTCAGTGCTTCTCTATTGTCTAAGCGCACTCACCTCGACTTTGAGCTTAGCAACTTGGAAATTGTGCTTTTGTTAATTGTGCTTGTAAATTGTGCCTTACTACCTAAAAAATGGCAAGTCCTCATTACAAACTATCTGCAACTATAGGTCAAAAGTATGTTCCTCTAATCAATTGTAGCCTTCCAATTCATGAGCAGACTTCGAAAGCGCAATTTGGTTGTAAACGGGATGAAGGAACACCCAATATCAACTTGTGGATTGACGGAAGAGTCTATTTGTATCATCTAGGATCATGCATTTGTCCTAGATTTTGCACTGTGAGTGAAATTGTAGAATTCACAAGGGAGGGAAAGAATGGATTGTTAGGATATGTCAAAATCTTGTGCATTGTTGATAATGTGATGAAGTTTAAATTCGACGAGTCGCTCAAAGAGAATCAAAACTTACGTGAGAAACTCTAGGAAGTAATAAGAGCTACAAAAGAGAGAGATCGTCTATTACAATTCACAAGGGTTGAGGCATATGAAAGAGAGGAATTGCAATAGTTAAATACAACAATGTTATCACAAATTCAGACAATGAGAAGAGAGATTCAAAAACTTCACAAAGATCTAGAACGATCCAAAAGTTCCTACAAAGAGGAAATGAGACACTTCAATGCTAGTTCCACTGAAAGTCAAGATAGTCGCCTCTAACTAGAAATCAATTTTTGGATAGAGATTGAGAGTTTAAAAGAGAAGCAAATGAGAAAGTAAATTCCATTTCAGCTGAATTGCAAAGAACAAAAGCAATGCTAAAACGACGTGAAGTTCGGTTACAAAAATTAGTTAAGATACTATTTGGATATCGTAGCATTGTTAGGCCTAGGTGAGATGTACATACTCTGGCACCCAGCAATGGACAAGCAAAATGAAGCTTACGATTAGCCAGAAAGATTTTGCTTCCAACAACCGTGGCAGAGATTCAAAATAGAAACCAAAACTTTGGTCGCCAAGAACGTCTTTGTGGATATCAGACAACACAATTGAAGACTAGGAAGATTCTTGCATCAATGTTATCAACAACTGAAGTCACTGCAATGTTCAAGTCAACGAAGATGAATGCCGTGGGAGTTAGAATGGCTAACCACTACTTGAAGCAGATAGGATTCAACATGAAACCATCAGATATATGTGAAACGATAGATTGCAATGGCATCACACACAATGGATTCAGGGCAATTTACAAGCAATTCAAAGGTGTAGTTAGAGTTTCTAGGAAGGGCCTTAGAGTTGGTTGTCTCCCAAACCCCCACCAAGTTTCACTTGCAAGGCAAATGTTGAATCTAAAATTGGGCAAATATGTGGGAGAATATTATTCTATTTCTGACACTCTTGAAGTGCAAGCATTGGCAAAATCAAAATCAAAAGAACCTATCAAAGTTGCCTTAAACAAAATGAACTCATTGTTTGTGGACGTCAAACAAGTTCAACGTACGTTGGTTGAGTTATACAACATCACTCCCAAAGGTACGTTGAACTTGTTGTAAATCACCCTATAGTTTCCATATTGTATCTTTCTTTAATTTATTTTTGTGAAACCAATTGCACTTCCATTTCTTCCAAGGCCACCCAATAATTTGGCACTTGAGGCTCTGGCTAGTATTTGACTCCTCATAGAACAAGCAACCCTTAATAATGTTGTATGTTATATGTTTGGTATCATAGAAGTTGAAGGTCGGCCTTTGATCTTCGTTTTGAATTTGGATGAAGCTGAAGTTGTACATGGGCAAAAGATGGAGTGAGTATCTTTGACCCTTATGAATCATGCCTTTGATTCCAATATACATCCTAGCAACAAGAAGTATTTCTTTGTTGAGTCAGAATGAGAAATCTGGCCAATTGCTTTGTTCTAGGTACCTCGTGAAACGCATGAGATTTTAGAATGGGTCTTCTCCAAAACCAAAATCCCAACACTAATTGAGGCATAAGAAATGGGACAATTGCTTGAAGTTCCATCAATTGGATCTTTCTTTGTAGAATGGCACATGGCCGCAGACATGAAGACGATCAAATGCATGTACGCTTCAAGTTAGGAGCCAATAGTTTGCATTCGTGTATCTACTGCAATTAAGAGAAAGTCAAGCCAATAGTTGGGACAGAAGTGCAAGCAATCTCGGTAGAATCATCTCAAAAATTCAAATGGAATGGAGGTCTATTTTCGGATACAATTGATGCAAAGCCACTCATTGGAGTTGCAGCAAGGGCACGTTAGAAACTAGTACTTTCTATTTCGATGGCCTAAATCAAATCATAGACAAAATAGTTCACCTTCACTTCATTTACATTTGGACATTGCAAGATGAAAGTTTGTAAAAATAGTTGTTGATGAAATGCAAAGGGTTGTTTCACTTACTGGTGCACATGGAGGGAACATGGTCATATTCAAGGATTTCCAACTCTCTAAGAAGTCTAATAATGTACCAAATAAACCATCGTTCAATGGAACGCATGTGTTAAAGTTGTTTAAACCTCATCCTACAATGATCCCTCCTTAACCACTTTATGTCGATGTTGTAAATGTGAAAAAGAATAACTTGAACAGGGGACAAAATAAGTGTAATTAGCTAGAGATGTAGAAGGCCCTTAGTAATTGAAGACCACACTTCAGTGGACTTTGACTATCAAAAGAACAATCCATCTTAGACTTCCAATCAAAAATTAAAAAGTGGGGAGGCCTTACACAAAGTGTTTCAAAGAAGGAAATGTCATGCATTATATGGTATGTCACTTTACAGCTATCCTCCTAAAATTATTGGTCAAATTGTTTTCAATTAAACCTTGCACAAGTGTCTTTTTGTTCTTTGAAACCTTCCTGGATTCTTTCCGTACTAAGTAGCCATTCTAAAGATATGCACGTGAAGCTCATTGGGCATCTTGAAGTTGTGCTTTTGATCTTCCTAGCAAGTTATTAGACAACCCTGGGTTGTTTAGAGTCTAGTTTTGATTACTCCAATCTGATCACTCAAATCCATGTATGTTGCAATCCTAGTAATGGCCCCATAGTCTATCTTTCTAGAAAGATTCATATTCCTAACTCTATGCAAAATTCAGAAGGTCAAAATTTCAGCAAGTAAATTCTTGGCAAAGTTTTCAAAAATGACTGAGAATATATTTAGACAAAAATCACACAGCCATTCTTCTTTGTGTGAACTTTACTCTCATCCTCTTAACTAAGTTAACTTAGATACAACTTGAGTTTGATAGCAAGAGCTACTGACCCTATACTTTCAACGTGAAGCTAAAAGATGAAAGTATAGGAAACTCTTGTATCTCCCAAATACTTATGATTTCATTGGATTGAAGACTTAGAGTTTGGTTCTGATTGATCTAGTTCCCTAGATTGACGATTGATCCTCAACCGAAGTTGAAGTGATAAATGAATTGAAGTAACATAAAGTGATGTACTTCGATTTGTGTATTCCATAAATGGAATCCCCCCCTTAGATGCATGCATGCAACCAATGTGAGGATTGTGAGCAAATCAACCAATAGCTAGGACGTAAGAATAAGAAAAAAATAAAAGCCTAAACAAAAAAGCAGCAATGCAAAGGAAGATCGGTTCCTACTACGAATCAAGAGCTAACGGCTTGAGTACTGGGGCGTTTAATTTAATTTAGATTAAATTTGGCAAAGCTATTTACATCTTTTGGTCATATTGTCATGTGTGGCAAATAAAATAAAACTCAACGTTTTCCTTAGAGGTCAAGCGTTTGGTTTTGGAGTCAATCCCACGAGTAATTCAAATTTAATGGGGTCAAAGAGCAAGTCTCCTAGTCTTCCATGAATACTTAGTTTTAGAGCATTTACTGGAATCATTGAATCAAACCCCAAATAAAATTAAATCTAAATTAAATCTATAGGCAAATTGTAACCCCAAACTAAATTAGCTGCTTTAGTTAATCCCAAATTAAACAAGATAGGAATGTTGACTCACTCACTCGCTCAATTAAATTAAGCTTACCTCAGAGGCGAAGATTTTGAGTGTAACAATGTGATCCTTGCAACATGTGATTGTAAGGCATTGCATCTATTTTTTGGAATGGTATAGGAGCCTAGCTATTTGGAGCTACCAAAGGACAGAGAATTTGCATCACACAGTAAAGACAGCATATCAAAGGCATATGCAACACTTAGATGGGTCAAGCAAAAAGTTTATTAGTCTAGACTTACCAACATTGATATAGAATAATTGCTCACATGTTTAGAAACAAAGAAAGTGTTATTACTCTACCTACTATTGAAACACTTGCAGCAGAGGTCATTATACAAAAATAAAAGGAGGCTTCTCTTAGTTCTAGTGTTGTTGCTCATAGTGCAATTTGGAGATCTAAGTGCACTTGGGTTGGCTCTAGGTGGGTTCCAAATCTGACCACTTTTCTATCTCAAGAGATAGTAGAAGAGTCTAACACTACAATCTAGCTAAGTCACTTTACATTCTAGGAACTATACGTAGGAATTTTGGTTGTAAAACATTTTTAGCTATTTGATTTTGTCATTCTTGGTATTAACTTTAGAAGCTTTCCTTTTTGCATTGACAATCTACAATTTATACTCTATGTCTAATGGTAGTTCTGTTTGAAAGTTGATCTCTTGACAAATATCAAAGAATGTCCATTTGACACCCACCTCAAGGTTGAATCTTCTTCCCTCTAGCTCATAAAGTATAGTTACCATTTCCACAGCCTCATGTTGATCTACTGCCTCCCAACTCAAATTTGACGCACATCTCTTGAACTTGTTGTAAACAAAATTGGCATACAAAGTTAATCGACTAATGTGGTAATGGAATTGTAAGGAATCTCTTTGCACAACTATCTTCATGATGTCTGCTCCCATGGTGACCTTTTCATCCCAACCCTTGTCCATTAGAAATGAGTATAAGTCATTGGATGCTTGCAACTTAATCACATAAGTCATAGCAGTCTTATACATATCAGTAACGTAGTAGAACAAGTCTACAAAAACATAGAAGGGCAAAAACCACAACAAATGGGTGTGCTTAGATCCAATGGTTGGCCACATAGCATTTTGAAAGTCAAGCCGAAATTTTGCTTTGAAAGACTTTGTTGTGGACATGTCAGGTAATGGCCACTCTGGTGAACTAAAATCAAGGAGTGGGATTGGTATAACTTGGCCAAAAGTTTGTTGTGAAGCTCGTGGAATATAACGAGCATTGTAGAAAAAGACACTACTTTCAAGCAACTCCTTGTGTGACCAGTTCCCTCTTGTTAACTCCCCAATTTCAACATGCTAAACAATGATAATTCCTAGAATGGATTTAGGGTTTATCCAATCAAAGTAATTGGAAAGATATAAATTTGCTCACAAAGCACAACTTATTCAATCACACATCAACGGACATCAACTAAAGAAAGTGAGCAATACATATTATAAGATACTAAAACTAGCCGCATGAAGTGATAACATACCAAGGAAAACAAAGAACCCATTCAAACTACCAATAAGTAAGTATATCTATTGTGAACCTCTTTTCTTGAAGAACACGTACAAGGTGAAAATCATTTAAATTCTTTTGACAAATCTTTGCAGAATCTTACTCCATTGGGGAATTGGCTACTCCAATATTTTTATTATTGTTCAAAAATTATATTCAATGGACAATACAAATGGATCAGAGGAGAGGGAGTAACTTAAATCATGTGTAATTTTGTTGATTCTCTAATTGCTGACACAATCAAATAGCATGTATATTTCGTGACTTGATTAGATTGCAATTTGGATTGCCATGCTAGAGCTACCAATTGTTCAAACTACTTATTCCAAGATTTGAATATTCTTGATGATCTACTTTGGCAACTACTCTGGTCTCTGGATCTATAGTGAAAGGTAGACTTTCTTTGCAATTTGGAATTCATTGCTAGTTTAAACACATATTTGTGGTTTTCAATACTTTAGATTGAGAGGACAAAAAAAAATTGAAATCACTTTAACTTATAATTACACAAGCTCTAGTTCATCAGCTCGACTATGAATGACGAGTTGTTAGACTTAGGGTTTATCCATAAATGAAGAGTTGTTGGACTTAGAACTTATCCAATCCAAATAATTGGAAAGATGCAAATCTAATTCACAAGCACAAATTATTCAGCCATATGATAAAAATGTGCACAAATATATGAAGTAGAGATAGGAGTTTAGTAAATACAATTGCATTGAGTTCCCAAAAGTAATATTGTTGGGTCAAGGTCAAGCTATCAAAGCATGTAGGCGTATTGTACACGAACACCAGAAAGCGCTCCTCTCTTCATTCTAAATTGGACAATCTTTGCTTTGTATGTACCAACCACACTTGTAGAACCATGCTTTTTTGCTTTCTTTTTGTGCCCACCTCTCTTCTCTAGCATTAGAGTGACCCACGAATTTACCTCTACTTTGGTTGGAATATTGTTTCCATCACTATCTTTTGTATTGTACAAAATAACCGATTGAATAGAGCTATAAGGACTCATCTTCACAAAAAAAGAACATGAAGCAAAACCACAAAGCAAAGAAATCCTAAAGGCACAAACGAGGGGAAAAAGAAAGTCCTCAAATGCACAAAGGTCTTGAAGGCACGGAGGTTGAGAAGCCAAGACGCACAAAAACTAAACTTTGCGCACAAACTAAGGTCAGATGGAGACCCTTGATTGGATGGACTGTGGAGTAGTACGAAGATTGTCCAACTATATTATACTTTTTCATCCATGGGTAGATCCAAGATCATCAATCGGGTAGGTTGTGGTTGTAGGGCCTTCCAGTAGGCCGGTTTTTTGCCTAATGGACATCTACGAAGACAAAAAAAATTAGCAAATAACAACATTAGTTTAGAAGTGGGTAATCCACAACTTCTAAAACACTTTACAACCTCCAAATAGAAGGATAGTCCACTGCCTATTTGAAAGCAATGAAGTTCTAATGATGTTGAAAACAATCTCAACAAAATATTAGGGACGAACTTCAGGGTTGACACGATGTCCGGACGTTGTGTCCGCAGCGTCCGTTGACATTCGCGGTCCGGTAGACGCAGCGTCCGCCTGTCCCCCGTCCGCCTGTCTGCCCGTCCGTCCGATCGACGCGCGGACTGATCTGGTCCGCACGATCTGGGCGTCCGCCTCGGGCCGTCCGCCCCATCCGCTTTCTGACGGCGGTCGGGACGCTGCGTCCGCTAGCGTCCGTGCGTCCGGACGTCCGGAAAACGGACGCTATTTTGGGGCGGACGTTGAGATTCGTCAACCTTGACGAACTTAAAACAAGAATGAGAATGTTTTTGACAAGAATCTTAACAAAGATAAAAGACTATATTCACCAAAAGTACAAGATGTATTCAAGAGAACATAAGTGCAAAGAATAAGGCTTCAAATCAAGACCTAAGGCTTACAACTATGAATTAAACATTAGAATGAATTGTCAAGATTGAGGGACCTCTTAGTCTCGATTCTTGTTTAGACTAGAGGATCCTAAGCTTCTTCTTCAAACTTGGAAGGTGCTTGAGAAGCTTCTCAAGGCTTCTATTAGCTTCTAGAAGCTTCCAAAAGCTATTTGAGAAACTTCTATAAGCTTAGAAATCACTTGAGTTGCCAAGGAAAATGCTTCTTCAAAAACTTTCATAGTCTTTAAGTATCCATGATATTTTTTACACCATGGTGAGGGATTAGATTGATACAGTGTGCTTATTGTATTAATAAGGCATTAGAAGATTGGAAGGGCTTGAGAGGGCTGTTTCAAGCTCATTCCCATTGTTGTTCCCTCAGCAACTAGAGAACAACCAACGTTAGAATTTATTTTAACTTTAATTTTAAAATGAAAGAATATTTGAATTTTTTTAATATGAGGTGGCATTCATTGTACCACATCAGGTAGCTGATGCAACCATTATCCATGGTCTAAAAACCTCAAGGAGCTCACAATCTTCCAAAGTAGATAAATATTTTCTAATGGTGTAAAATTAGTGTCACAATTAGAAAAAATACTAGGATGTTGTAGTATAATAATATAATATGGTATGAGCATCTCCATTATTGTACTTCAAATGAGGTTTTCATTGTTTTTATTTTGCATTTTCTTGTTGTAAAACTTTATCATTGGCATGCCAAAACTTCAAACATGACAAATGAATTGAGAACTTGAGATTCTTCAAATACATTGTCAAGTACACCAAGGTCAATGGCCATTGAAATTTCTAAGCACATTAAAATTAAAGAGTTTTTTATTTGGCACTAAATAATTGTGGCCCCAAAGTGGCAAATTAGGGTTTGCAAATTGAGCCACATGACTAATGCAAGAAAAGATTCTAAACTTTTTCCAAAAATAAAGTTTATTGGTTTCTTTTAATTAGTCGTCAATTTGTCATTTCTCTTTGTCCTTTTTGTTGTGGATCCCAAGAGAAAAATAAGCTATGCTTGCCTATGGTTGTGTTTTGGAGTTTTTCAAACAAATTTTAGGGCATTCAATTTTTAAACAAAGGTAGAGATGTTCACTAGTATGTTAGCCTAGCTATATTAATTTTAAATATTTTTATTTTAATAATTACTATTATATTCAATGATAGAACAATTTGTTCTTATAAAAAGGTAGTCTATATTAATTAAAAAAATATCCACAATAAGACCCACTACTAGTTCAATTGGTCATGTGGATCTTTTTATTGATCATTATCCTAGTCTATAGGTCAATTATTTATCTAATTGCTCACTTCCCAAAGATTGGCTTTTTAATGAAATTATTCAAGATATCCCAGACCTAAAGACCAAAAATTTTAGTAATACTCAATGTTGGCATCAAACTCCTTATCTTTAACCTTCATGTTGATCGATTGGAGGAATTCATTTTGGGAGAATATAACTTTGTAGAGGAGCTAGTTTGCAATGCACAAAATCCTTTCATTTCAATGGAGAGCCAACAACATGACTAACTAATAGTAGGAATACCATAAATGATTGAAAACCTTAATCCCTAAAGTTCTAAGGCCATTATTCTGTAAAAAACAACTCAATACTAAAAGTTTTGTTGCATTCATACACAAAAATATAATTTTTTTAAGAATCTAACCATAGAATCTTGTATTTTATTTGTCTCAAATCATGTAATAAAAATTTCATGAAGTTTGACCATATAGATTAGAAGATATTAGCATTCAAAGTTGGAAAAAGAAATATTTTTGAATACTAGCCTACAATTCCAAATGACTTTGACTACCATTTGCGGAATTTTTTGCACTATAGACTTTAAATTAAAAATATCTTGTATTGAAAAATTAAGTTGAAAGCTTAAGATAAGAATTTCATAAAAAAAACACTTAGTTTTCATTCTTTGAAAAATTGTTAAGTAAAAGTAGTTCCAAGATTGAAAGAAAAACTAAATTGTTAATAGCTTCAAGATGGAATTGAAACTCTATACTCCAAATGATTTTTTTAGAAAGCAAATTTAACCTTGTCAAATATTTATTTTTTGAAAAATTGTGAAAACTCCATTTGGAATTGAATCCTATAAGTTATTTTTACAAAAAGAAGCTCTAATTGCCCAAAAAATAAGATTGTCTACAACTTTCACATAACAAGTCCAAATGGAATGAATCAAAGCTTTTCTTGTTGATAAAATTGAAATATATGAAAAAAAAATGTTTTTTTAATTTAAAAAAAATTGTGTACGATGATTTCTACTCACTGCATTAGAAAAAAAGGACCTTACTAAATTGCATTTGAACAATTGTCTATAAGGTTGAGACACCAATTGTCAACTATAAGTCCATGACTAGTCTCTAACTTGTAGGGTGTGCTATTTCTAACCTTAGGCTAGAACTCAAGCTTGGGATGTGTATTTTTAAATTTCTTTTCAATGTTTGGACGAAGAAGGCCATATTTCCTATCGTTCTACATGGAAAAAAATTCTACCACCTTATACAACACATGATTTCCTCCCAAATTGCTTAAATGATTGACTACTAGTGCCTCAATTTTAGTTGATGATTGTATACACTTTCAGTTTAATGTATTGTATAGACTACATAATGCACAAGAACTAGGAGGCTTGAGAACATTATGGGACATAATGCCCAATCTAATAGTTCATCATAGACGTCCATGTTTGTACTTTTCACAAATCTAAAACAAATGGGAGCAAGTCCATTATAGGCTAAATTATGTTAGAGGTGTATATTCAAGTTCTAAAACTTACACACTAATATAATTTAGCCTACAATGGGATAGCTCTCATTTGATATGGAATGAGGTCACTTACCTTAGTAGTAGCAAAGGAAGGTCTAAAAGCATTCTCTTTGGTTGCCCACATACACTTTTGCCTTTCCGTGTACAATAGGGGCCAATAATTTCACAAAATGCCTAATGTGCCATTCAAAATGATTTCCATAATATAGAATTTTTGTCTTGCATAATTAACATTCAATTCTTACACAATTCAAATCAAGCATACTAAATTTCAATTTCAAAAAATAGAATCTCCAATTTGGGTGAATTATTTTATTTAATATTCATGGTTTTTCATGATAATTGATTGAAAAACACAAGTGATGAATTTTTAATTTGATTGCACAAACATGTAGGAAAACATTTACTCATGCACATCTTTCCTTCAACAAGCATCTACAAAAAGGTTTTAGAATTTCTTCTATAGAGATTTTAATGTTGCAATAATAATGCCTGAATCCTATAAAATAGATATCTCTTTTATCATAATAAGATTTTGTTATTTGATCCTCAGATCACAACTAATTTTGTAGATTTGAGTATGATGATACTATTATTTTTTCAAAATGTAGTTAAAATATAGAGATATCTATTTTACAAAATTCGGACATTCAATTGTCACCTCAATATTAAAATCTTTAAGCTTATAAAGAAAATTTCCTGAAACTTTTTTGGATATGCTTGTTGAAGAAAAGATATACATATGGATGTTTCCTATATGTTTGTGCAATCAAATTCAAAACATTCATCACCAATGTTTTTCAATCAATTATCAAGTAAAATCATGAATATTAATTGAAACAATTCACCAAGAATGGAATTTTGCTTTTTTGAAACTAAAATTTGGTGTGCTTGATTGAAATTGCATAAGAATTGAATGCTAACTATGTAAGACAAAAAAATGCCAACCGTATTCTATAATGTGCAAAATTCTTTGAACAATACAATAAGCAATTTGTAAGATTATTGAATGCAATTGTACATTGAGGTCCAATAATCTTATAAACTACCAATTGTATAAGAATTGAATGCTAACTATGTAAGACAAAAAATGCCAATTGTATTCTATGATGTGCGAAATTCTTTGAACAATATAGTAAGCAATTTGTAAGATTGTTGAATGCAATTGTACATTGAGGTCCAATAATCTTATAAACTACCAATTGCATAACATTGTTTATTAATGAGGCATAACACCTTTCGAGTATAGAAAAAACTATTGCCTAATTATACAATGTTATATATGCCATTCAAAAAAAATTCTTAAAAATTTTGCATACTATAAAATATGATTGGCATTTTCCATCTTGCATAATTAGCATTCAATTCTTATCTACCCCAATCAAGCATACGAAATTTCAGTTTTTAAAAAAAATTGCAAATAATTTCATTTAATATTCATGATTTTACATGATAATTGATTGAAAAACATTAGTGATGACTTTTCAAATTTGATTGTAGAGATACTTAGCAAACATACATAAATATATATATATATATATATATATAGAGAGAGAGAGAGAGAGAGAGAGAGAGAGAGAGAGAGAGAGAGAGAGATGAACACCTTTCTTTCAACAAAAATCTCTAAAAAAATGTTTTAGGATTTCTTCTTTAGAGATTTCAATGTTAGGGTGATAATGCCAAAATTTTGTAAAAAATACATTTTTCTACTGTAATTAGATTAGATTATATGACATTTCACAATGAATTATTTACAGAACATATTTTTATGACTTCATGAAGTATTTTCTAATATGAAAGATGTAATTATATATGGATGTGTGCTACATATCTATGCAATCAAATCAAAAAATTCATCACTACTATTTTTTAATCAATTATCAAGTAACATAAATATTAAATGAAATAATTTACCAAAAACTGAATGAAGCTTTTAATAATCTTTCTCAATAATCTAATAGGTTTTGAGGTTGACTTCAACAATATATATTAGAAAATCCAAAATGCTAGTTACTCATTTTGTCATTTCTGTGGACCAAATGTGGATGCCTTCATCAATTGTAGCAATATGTATTGGTATTTGCATCAATTGCTATAGGCATTTGGCCCCATATGCATAAGCTAAATTTGTTGTTAAGTATGGACATTTTTGCACATGATCTAATTCAAGGCTTTTCGTACCAAAGGCCTAACTCCCTTTGCCTTCAAACCTTAGTACCTTACAATGAAAACAATGGACAAAAATGAGTCATCTTTCAAATATGTTTATTAAAGTGACCTAAACTCAAACCCCAAACTTCCAAAGCTTATACACATTTCATCTAAATACAAAAAATTCATCCAAATATGGTCACCAATATCTATTTACATTCATCCATGTTCAACCACCTTTATCTTTTTTTCTTTTTCTTTTTATCATTTTTCAACCAATACCATTATGTTTGTAGCAATATAAAATCTTAAGCATCTATTGTTGAAATTTTTCTTATTACTCTTTATGCTTTCTTTAAAAATCTGAAGTTTCATTACTTATTACTCACATTCTAATATTCTTATCATGAACTGTAATGGCCTTATTATATCACTCTTCCAAATTAAAGATCAAAGAATTGTTCCTCTTGATCTTTCAAAACTTCTTTAATGCTCTAATAAAAGTAGTCCAAAGTACAACTAAAAAAATCCATGGTTGCCAATCCCAAAGAATTTTGTGATAGACGATCAATCTCATGCCACATGCCACATGCTAATGGAATGTGGCATGTGATTTTCCTAAATCACTATCTCATTCCTACAATTTCCAAAAAAATTGTCATACCTAGCTTTAATCTATGATGGAAAATACATTCAAATGACTTGAAACTTCACCAAATTATAGATCAACTAATAAAATATTCACATAGCAATTTTTATTTCTATCTAAGATATTCTTCAAATTTGGTGGACATTTCTCCACTACTAATTTTCTAACCCTTCTCAAGATATGTAAAAAAACTACCATACCTAGTTGCGGTCTAGCATAAATAATGGAGAATAGCTTCAAATGACTTAAGAATTTACCAAAATGTAGATCAACTATTTAGATATTCTCATATCACTTTTTATATAGATCTAAAATATTATTCAACTTTGGTGAACATTTTTCCACTACTCACTTTCTAATCCTTCACAACCTCCACATGATGGTTGTATTTTATACATAATTCATAGATATCAAGTCCATTATAACCAAAATTTTGACACAAGGAATTAGATAAATGATGAAAAATACCCTCCATGTTTCATTTCCATAACACAAACTCAATAAGATTGAAGATCCTCAATATGCAATCCTCAATTACCTTAGATTTCAAACCCCTCTATTTTGAAGCCTCATAACTCTTTCTATATAATAGATTTAGATCTGAAAATTTGGCATTATATTAGATCAACTATTCAAAAACTTAAATTCCAAAGTTTGCCTTGATCCAACACTTTTTCAAAACACAATACAAAACTCCTCACATTAATGCCTCTTCTAATAATAAATCACACAACAAAACACACAAGTTTGCACCAAGTGCATTCTTCACCTCCAACCACCAAGAAAACAAAGAAAAAGACAAAGGACCAGCCCTTTCCTTTAAGTGTTCAACCATGATCCTAGGTGATTTGTCACCAACTAATACTAATCTTCCTTATTCCTCAATCAACTACAAACCAATTGGTTATCAACTAGCAACTTACAAGGTAAACTAACAAGAACTCACAAAACTATACACCACTAGATGAAAAATTACTCATCAAAAGGTCAAGGATACAAAGAATAGGACTTACAACTTCCCATGACACAAGTGATTTGGCAAAGTTCAATGACCAGAAATGATTCAAGTGGCTATGATAGATAAAAATCCAATTTGAACATGATCACATACTTTGAACCAACAAGCAATGCTTCCATTATTTGAATATGTTAGCATCAATATATATTGAAAACGTGAAATTTGGTTTTCTTATTCTAAATCAAAATTTTCAAGTTACCCTTATCCTAAAAATTGTTGCAACAAGAAGCTCAATGATGAAGTAGTGAAAATATGCACCTACTTCCATCTACCACAAGGACCTAGCTACCCAATGACTAACTCTATCTATTAGCATATTTTCATTGATTTATATTTCACTAAAATTTAATAACCTCACAACTAGATTATATATGTTTTACATGCAAATTACCAAAAAGAGCACTATGGTATAAGTGACAAGTAGTATGTGTGAATAGTTTGTATTGTACCTATCTTATGTTCTTTTTGACTAATAGATATAATTGTCCATGTTCATTTACTTATGTAGATTAATTTACATTGTAATTTAGTTTAAAAATATAGCAACTATATTTTACATTTTATTATTTGTTATTTTTTAGAAAGAATTTTTTGCCTTCACTTACATTATAATATTACAACTAGATTGCTAGGAGGACAAATTTCCATGATTATTGTAAGTTACAAGTTGTAGGTATTAGAAATTTTTCATCATGATGTAAGTGACAAGTTGCAAGTATTAGAATTTTTCATCATGATGTAAGTAACAAGTTGCATGTATTAGAAATTTCCATGTTGATGTAAGTAGCAAGTTGCAGGTATTAAAAATTTCCATCATGATGTAAGTGACAGGTTGCAAGTATTAGAAATTTCCATCATTATGTAATCGACAAGTGGTAGGTATTAGAATTTTCCATTATGATGCAAATGACAACTAGTATGTGTGAGATGTACCGTACGTGACTTACTTTGTTTTTTTAATTGGTGGCAACAATTGTCCATGTCCATCCATAAGAGTGTATCCTTTGATTTACCTTCACTTAAATTTGACAACTAGACTTTATATTTGTTACATGCACATTAAAAAAATGAGTACTAGTATTCTACCTTCACTCAAATTATAATGCTCCTACTAGATTGCTTAGTGTATATATTTAAACCTCAATAATATCCTTTTTGAGTGAATGGTTTCTCAAAGGGATATAAAGCCTAGATCTTCATACCTCCAAAATAAATAAATAAATATTCTTATTTTTTTTCATTATCCTCCAAGAAAATAAAAATAAATTTTATTTTTATTTTTATTATCTCCCAAGCCATTTATATTTTTTGAACACATATGTAATACAATTGATATAGGATACTTGACAATATGCCATATTTGCATATTGTATCCACATATATACCATATACCATATATGTATATTGAATCCCCATTCAAATGTCCATATTAATATTTTATATTTGTACATCGTGCCTATATTTGTGTGTTCATATGCAAATCTATATTAGCATATCAACAAATACCATATCTTTTAGGGGGGGTAAGAATAATAATTTATAGGGATCAAAGAAGTAATTTTTATAAATATTTGGAGGGCAAGCAAGTTTTTTCTTTTCAAGAGGTAATGTAAGTAGCACTTTGTATGTGTAAGAAGTACTGCACCTGTCTTATGTTTTTTTTATAATGACTCTAATTGTCCATGTTCATCCATAAGTGTAAGTCGTGCAATTATTTTTTACTTGATGTTACAACTTGATTGATTGGTAGATGAGTTTGCCACCATCGCTTAAGTGACAATTAATACGTGTGAGAGGCATTGTACCAAACTAACGTTCTTATTGATTGGTAGACAAGTTTACCAACATTGCTTGAATGATAATTAGTACATACAAAATTAGTACGTGTGAGAGGCATTGTACCTAACTAGTGTTCTTATTGATTGGCAGACAAGTTTGCCAACATTACTTGAATGACAATTAGTACGTACAGTGAGAGGCATTGTACTTCACTTACATTCTTCTTGACTAGCAGCTATAATTGTCCATGTTTAGTCCTAAATATGTGTCTTTTAGTATACCATTCACTTAAATTTTAAAACTTAAAATCTATATTATACTTTGTTACATGGCATTTATTAGAATTTTTTTTTTGAGTTTAATTGACATTACAATGTTAGAACGTGATTGCTTGGAGGGAGAAATTTTCACTATAGTATAAGTGACAATTAATACGTGAGAAATATTGTACTAAATTAAAGATGTTTCATCCATCATTGCCCATTTTCATCCATTTACATGCGTCTTTTAATTTATCTTTTATTTTTTCTAACAACTAGATTTTACATTTTGTTATATGCAAATAATAAAAAAGAGTTTCATCCTTCATTTACATTCTAATATTACAACTTGATTGCTTTATGGACAAAATTGTCACCAAGGCTCATATGTGCGAGAAGTATTATACTTATCTTACATTGTTTTTAATTGATGACAACAAGTATCCATGTTCATCCATAAGTATATGTTATATGATTTATCTTTCACTAAAATTTAAAAACTTCACAACAAGATTGCAATTTTGTTAACAAGAATTGGGATTTTCTAAGATAGAGTTTTGGAGAAATTTTTAGCATTGGAGAAAATTTTAATATAGAAAAATTCATTGCAAGAAACACAGTGTTTGTAAGTAGAAGTTAATTTAACCTAACTTTTTTGAATTCTTCATTCCTATCATTTTATATAATTTACAAGTGGGACTTATTTATGTAACCAACCAATGAAATTTTGTCAATTGGTGTAATGAGTCGAGGTATTTGCTATAAGCTTAAAAAAATACAACTTAGAGGATTTTGCACGGACTAAAATATTGGTCACATGTGGCAATATGAGTGCCAATCAATTTAATTTCACTTAAAATTAAAGAAATAAGAAAATTATACAAAAAGAAGAAAAAGACAAATTTAAAACTATTAATATAAAAAAATTTACATTCCACAATATAAGGGATTTTGACTAGGCTAAAACAAAGAGGATTTAGTATAGAATCTTAAAAATTTTGCATGCACAATAACAAAGCAATTGTGTATATATTACACCAAAAGAAATTAATCAACATTACAAGACAAATTATTTATAATAATAATATTTTTCAATAAATTTTAATTATTAAATAGAAGATCAAATAAGAAAAGAAAACTAAACAAAATTGTAGAACTTTGATGTTCACCTACAAAAATCTAATCAACCACTTTAAGGACATTTTCTCATGTAGCCATTTTGTATGATTTTTTTTTTCCAAATTTCAAATTAAATGTAAGCTATGTAGATTGTATTCTCTTCCTACCTTTATATTCATAACTAAGAATGTTGTAGTAAATGTTTTTCATTAGGACAACATCACAGTCTTTTTCCAATATCTATCTAGTGTTAAGAATAAATTAGAGAAGGTGTCGATGTTTTCATCTTGAAATCTTTCTCACTTTTTGTAGATCAATTGAAGTTGCAATTTTATCCAATCATAATTATCATAGAAGTTTTTAGATGCCAAAATGAAAAATTATATTTTGGATAAAAAATTTTAAGTTAAAACTCTTGAATCAACTTGAATCAAAATCTAGTAGGAACATTTTTCAACTTTGACTAAATCGATAACTTCTAATCTTGATGCTTAAAGTTGTCTCTTTTTATGCAAACTTCCAAGAAAACATGAAACTCAAGGGCACTTCACACTATGGTCAAAGGTCGAGAGACCATGGATTTTATAACACATTTATGCTTTGCCCCAAATCCTAAGATCTTTATTGGTTAACACAATAATTGATAGACTCAAAAGCTCTCATTTGTTCAACCTAATTTTAACTTTGAAAAAAATGGTGTTAGAAATTAAGTTTCATGCCAATTCAAAAGGTGCACACAACAAAGGTTCTTTAGAATGGTATACAAGATCTTCCAAGTGTGAAATTGTTAAGGTAGCACCCTTAAAATATAAAGTTTTCTTTGATCTGGGATATTCAAAAAATTGAATTAGGAAACAAACAAAGAATTAACTACAGAGCCCATCTGGTGTCCGGTCAATAAAAAATTAAAAAAATGCTATGATCACCGTAAGTTGGTGTTTGTCAAATTCAAGCGCATTCAGTAGACAAGACAGGCAAAGTTACTAGTGACTGTAAATGCAACGGATGACAAGAACTTCCAATATGGATGAAAACATGTACGACATCCATGACGTCATCATTTTCATCCCGTGGAGGTCGACTCCTTTTGATCATGATCGTCGTCTTTGTGTTGCTATTCTTGTTCTTAGCGAGTTTGCAAGCGGCATTTGGAGCAATACGTGCTTCAATTGCAATTAGAAGTTGTTCTTTGAACGAAGTTCTTGTTCAAGTGCAAAGTGCTTTCTCGCATTCGATGAAAATATTAGCTAGGTGAGAATACAGGAACAGCGTCTGGAGGTGACGAGAAGTTGGCGCCAGAGTTCGTTCAGTCTGCCGTGTTTGGCGTGGTTTGTACTTATTTCACAAGGCGGCACTGTATTCAGGGGTCTCAACAGCAGTTTTTTTGCGACAATATTGAGTAAGCGCCACATTTGTGGCTATTTAACATGAAGCAAGAAGTGCAGGATCGAGAGCTTCAGCCTGTATATTCGAGGTGTGTTTCACTTTAGAATCATGATGAGATTAGAAGCATAGTCCCTGAGTGTCTATTATTTTCAAGCATGATCGCCTTGCAGTCGCCATGCTTGATTGCCAGTAGAGAAATGCACGCTTCCTGTCTGCAACTCTTCGTCGAAAGAAATACTAACTGCTTCAGTTGCAAAATGTTTCTTCGCTTGCGTAAAGCCAGGACGAGCGCCTGCTTGACGGGACGAGGAGTTGGTGGCAGTGCTTATTTAGCTGTTAACTTGGGAAACGTTGACGTCATATGTCCATATTTCATGGCGTATTATGGTTACAAGGTGGTGTAGACCGGTGCCTCGACAGCAGTTTCTTTTTCGAACAACAGCATCGATTCAGCTCCACATTTGTGACCATCAACATGAAGCGAAAACTTCATGATTTGGAGCTGCAGCCTAGTTCTTCAAGGTGTGTTTCTTTGTTAAATCAAAGCCCTGAAGTAAATCATATTGGTAGGCATTGCGATTCTAAATGAACAAGGTAAGTGCACAACACTCTCTTGTTGTTTCAAATGTGCGTGCACGCCAATTGTCAGCCGTAGTGGTGTTCGGATCGTAGAAATTTGTTCCTTGTGAGCCTAATAGCCTATCCCCTATGTGTTATTTAAGTATTTTATGATTCCAAATTGTGATTGACATTCACAGAATTAAAGCTAAAGGATGCTTCTTACGATTGCTATGTAACGCAGGTTCCCGGAAAAGCAGCCGCAAACCGTGGTCTTTGTGAGCCACAGTGGTGCACCGAAGGCATTTCTTGAACATTTACGCCGGGACTTGGAAGCAGCAAGATACTCTGTATTTATTGACAAAGATTTGGGTCCCGGCGCAAAAGATGAATACTCTGTGACGCAAGCTCTGAAAGCCGCGCAAGAATGCCGGGTGGGGATATTACTTCTGTCGGAGGAGTTTTTCACAAAGTCAAAGTGGCCAATGACACAGCTCGTGACATTTGTGGCATCTCACGCGCCCAAGGACGAGCAAGTATCAAATGCGCGGCCAGAACATGTGCTGGAGCCCAAAATATTGCCGTTGTATTACACTCTCTCTCAGCCTGAATTTAAGTCTAAAGGGCGGCAAGCTTCGTGGTTTCGTAAATGGGAGGAATGGTCTAAGGAAGACCCTCGAATTGATTTGAAAACCTGGAAAGTAGCGTTGAGGTGTATCGATGCTTGGAAGGGCATCGATCGACGACTTCTGGAAGAAACAAGTGATGATGTTTTTCGGAGAGAGATTGTGAAGAGAGTTGCTGACTTCAAAATCCCCCCTACAGTCTTGCCCTTGGTAGTTGCTGCTACTCCCTTGGCCTCAGATGAAACCATCATAGGAGGAACCCGGTGGTGTGAGGTAATTTTGTCCGGTCCTTCCATCAATTTGTCTTTATCTTTCCAGCTCTTATTGTTTCTTTTCGGAAGCAGAGACATCCAGTTGAAGGTCTTCAAAACTGACAAATTTCTTGTGTGTGGTAAACAGGGGATAAACCGGTTGTTCAGTACATCAGACTTGACACACAAAACAGGAGCTTTCGTATTGGGGATACATGGAATGAGTGGAATAGGGAAGACCACACTTGCAAAGAGTTTGTGCAACCGTTTTCACAGCGACTTTGCTGGAAGGGTGTGCCATTTGGAACTGAAAAGCATGGATCTGCTGGATCTTCAAAAGAAAGTGTTACGAGAACTTTCTTTGAAACAAGACAAACGAACTCTGGATGGGATTGTGGATGCAGTCCAGGTTCGTAATAGCTTGCCTAATGAGGGCAAGTGGATGATACGTGTCCTGGAAGAATTGCCCATATTGGGAGCACAGAACAAACTTATGTTCAAAGAACTTTCATTGATTAGTGCACACAATGTTTGACTAAGTTCTCTCCTGTATTTATAACGATGTTGACCACCATAATGCCTTCATAGTTGACATAGTGATCAGATTTCTGACTCAATTTTTTTTTTGAGGCAGGCATGGAATGCTCTGGAAGTTGGCATGAAAGAACAAGACAAGGTGTTATTGGTGATCGACAATATATGGGATGATCAGAGCTTCGTAGCTGAGCGGTTCTTGAATATGAAGTTCGCGGAAGGAAGCAAATTGTTACTGATAACTCGCAGTGTGAAAGTGTTATTGCGAATTGGGCTTCCAGTCACATGCTGCAAAAACATGCCTTTCTTAAGGGAAGAGGAAGCAATGGAGCTCTTCATCCAGGCTGGACGTTGTGATGTGAAAGACGAGAGGGACCAAGCCAACATCAGAAAGTGGGTCTCGTATTGTAACGTAAGCAAAAGATTTCAGTATCATCCACTTGCCCTCATTGTGTTAGCTGGTGCGATCACAAATGTTATGGGTCGAAAACCCTCGGAGTGGACTGATGACAACCTTGACTTCAAAGTTGACACCCAAAGTGAGAAACAGGTTTCTGAAGTCTTGAGATTTGGTTATAATTCACTTCCTCCTACTTACCGCCCAATATTTGTGAGCCTAGTTCTCTTTGCCCCAAGCAAGGAATTTGTTCCAACCAAGCCAAGTGTGTCAGTGCACAGCGTGGAGAATATTTGCAGGTGGCTTGCAATCGTGCACAACATGGAAGAAAAAAGAGCTCTTGCATTTGTGAGTACTTTTGAACATATCCATGTATGAATTCGTAGAATATTTTCTCAATTTCAAATCTGAGGTGTCCTTACGGTGTGGATCAAGTGAACCGTCATCAAATATGCACTGAAAGTGAGATAATGGTGCCTATTGCAGTTGCAGGAGATGAAGGCAAAGAATGTTGTGGAACAGTGGCAGGATACTTCCAACAATTTGAGGATTCGGGACTCTTACCTTGAATTTGCTGAGTGTGAGCTTCAGCAGGGTCGATATCGAGCTTCCCATGTTATCTTTAAAGATGACAAGAATATTCCGGACGAGCTCAAAACAAGTCCAAGCGAGAGACCCAACCTCTCTCAACGACACACTCTCATTGAAATGTCGAAAGGACTGAAGATGTTGAAGTTAGTGAATTGCTCGGAACTCAAGACAGTTGACTTGGGGTACATGACAGAATTGCGATATCTTGTGGTGGAAAGGTGCCCCATGCTGGAGAAAATTCATGGACTCAAGAAACTGAGCAACCTAGCCTGGTTGGAATGGAATTGCTGCAACATATTTCTTGTGGATGTGCCATTGCAAAGTAATCTGCAAGTTCTGAGGCTAGAAGGAGGGTATTATTATGAAAGCGAAGGCCCGCAACTACCGGATTTTCTGATTTGTAAGCCCCCACAAGTGCACCTGTGCAAGGCCATGAAGGAACTCTCATTGACCAAGTTTCCTAAACTAGAGAGAGCTCCAGAGTTGTCTACTCTCATCACTGTGGAGACAATAATCTTCAACGGATGCCATAAACTGAAGCACATTCCAGATTTGAGTACCTTATCATCTTGCTTGCGCAGTCTTCATCTGTGCGAGTGTGCATCTCTCGAAATAATCTCAGGTTTAGAGAATTTAACAACTCTATTACACCTTGGCCTTTCCAGATGCACTGGTCTAAAGAAGATTCCAAGTCTGCATCGGTTGAAGAAACTCAGGTTTCTGGATTTGAGTGAAACGGGGATCCGCGAGATTCCAGGCATTCAAGCATTACATGAGCTTGCAGAGCTTCATCTGAACTCTTGTGAAAATCTTCTAAGTTTCCCAGATCTTTCGGACTTGCACAAACTCAAGAAGATCTTCTGGCGAGGGTGTCGTGTGGGGAGGAATGGAGTGACGGTTTCTGAATTCAATTGTTTGGATTTCAGTGAAAAGAGTGACGAAAGCGATGTGAATGCCAATGACAGTGATGAGAGCAAATCAGATGAGACCAAGGGCGAGGAGTCCACGGACGAGGAGATCAGTGACGAAGGCGACGACGATGATGGTGATGCCAAGGACACCGACAGTGAGGATGATGAATTGGAAAGTGAACATGATGAAGTGCTGGAAGAATTCGAAGAGCCGTCTGAAAAAGAGGAAGACGAAGAGGAATCTGCAGAGGAGCTCAAGTATGGAGATGAAGATGAAGAGGACAACTCAGACTCGAATTCAGATGGGGATTCAGGATAGCTGCTTAGTTCAAATCCATATCCCACTCCATCAAAACCCAAAAGGTGTGTTCAAATGAAAACACTAAATCAACTGCGCTTTATTTACGGTTCAAGCTGTGTTAAATAGAGATTGTACAGAGCTTCAGATGTTTGCATGCCGCAGTTAAAGCTTTTCAGTTCCTGTACGCAGTAGGGCACGCAGTTCAAAGACTTATTAGCTCCAGGCTCAAGCTCTACAACTTTTGGAGACTCATAACTTGACACTTAGCAAATTATGCAAGTTTCATTTTGCACACCTAACTTTCATTCTAATTTGTAATTTGTACACTTGATTGAAAAACTCACTTGACTATTTACAGAAGGTTCTAAGAAAATGCTAAAAATATTCACATGCTGAAATTTTATTGACAGTGTTCACTCTTTTCAACTGTCCTAAGCTTCAATTCGTCAAATATATGCGTTGACATATATTCCTCGAAAAGGAACCAAAGTCTAAGCATGTCCTGCTTGTCTTCTGTTCCAAGGAGACACGTTTATTTTGAAGTTTTACTTTAACCCCACAAACGGCCAACATTTTTTCTCACTTTTGACGCAGAGTGAGACCCATTAAAATTTTCATTTTGCTATTTTCACCACTTCGGATCAAAATATCGGGCAAAATACATATGAAAATGAACCACACTCTTAATGTCTATCACTATTGTCCAAATGATCTCAACTATGCGAGCAAAAAAACTGCTTCTTAAAACCCATATTTTGGATGTATTACAAGTCTAAAATTATATAAATTCCATTTTGATAAATAGAAATATGAATTTGACACATACTAAAGAATTAATAAATTATCATTATCTAAAAAGTCATGCCAATGTATAATCACTTCTTTACACCACAAGTCACTGAAATAGCCAGAGCTTTTGCAATTCAAATTCAAATCCAATGAAACAACTTGCTATGGAAAGCTAACAGAGAGGGCATCTGGTCCTCCTTGCAATCCAAGATTGGTTCCACATCCATTTTCTCCTATTAAGCTCAGAATGACGCCAAGACCCAATTGGGCTCCTTGAATGTTCGAGGTATATGAAACATCAAATTTGGCTTGGCATCCAACCTCAGTTTCAGGTCATCTCGGACAAGATTCTAAATCATGTTTTCTCATCAGATGAATTGTTCAGGACAAAGATGACCACACCATTAGTGGAGATTACAAAGTTCAGATAATTCCTTAAGTCGCCTTCCCCATTCCCAAAACAAATTGGCGCAACGCGGTCACTGTCTAGGTTATACCACATGCCTTGCACCTTCCGAACCGCAACCCAGTGCCGTCCCCGCCACATCCCTAGCAATTTCTTGGTTGAAAAGTTGACTATCATGCCCAGCAATCTATCATCCCCATATTCTGCAATTTTTGAAAGTAAGTCATCGATTCCTTTCCGGCGATCGAACCAAGCCACCTCTTTCTCTCTTGAATTAAGTGCAGAGATCAACACGTTTGCATCATAGTTTCCTGTCACAGCGTTTCTATGGGGTTTGAATATCAAAGAAAGAGGATTTGGCACACTGGATCCTGCCTCGGTAGTGGATAAATCATCCGCTATGGAGTCCAGTTCTTTTCTGGTAAAACAATTCTCGCCCTGTATATAGTTCAAACAGACACCAAAACCAGTAAGCAAGAGTACTTAGTGAGGCATTTTGCCACAAAACACAGATAAGAATATAGAATTACCCTTAGAAAGTACAAATAAGGTTAACTTGTACTACAGAGGACCCAAGGAGGGAAACTACCATGCTATAGGTAGCATACTCTAAAAATTCTTCATCCAGGTTCAATTGAACCTTTTAGATCACTAACCTTAAGAACAGAACAAGTAGGGTTTATGATAAGGCCAGAATAAAATGGGGTTGATCTCAGGGACCTTCGTTTCTTATGATTACATTAGGGTACTTCGAATAGGACTTTGTTACTTCCATACCTTAGAAAACACCAGGTCTGATTGATATATATATGAATTATACTTTTAATGTATAAAATGGCAATCAGAGGCATTTGCGATCCATTTAGCGTCACGGAATACAGCCTCCCGGTAAGCTATATGCTTTGAGCATGAATTCTAAACCGGGGCATGAAATAAAAACTAAAAACTAAGGTATAAAACTGGCATAACGCAGACCTTCATCATTCTTGGGCATTATTGCTGGTCAACCAGTGAACTGCAAGTCTTGAAATCTATCACACTGCAATAATCAGAGAGAGCAAAAGAAGGGTGACAGACCTGAAGAAGATTATTGAGGCAGTGCAGCAAGCAGAACTGAAAGTGCTGCCTCTCATGGAATAAGTTCGCAGTACCTCCTTCTGCATCTACTGCCATACCTGAGCTCTTCCTAGATTTCAAGAAGACTTTGATGTGGTTATTAGTTTCAGTTTCTCGTCAAACATCTGGATTGACGTACTCCAGCAATCTGCAGCAACGACAGATGTTCAGTACCAACACCGTTGATCAGCTTTACATCTAGAACGTCCAAGGACAGGGTTACTCAAGTTAATTCAATTCGTGCATGACACTACCGGTAATTGTTTCATATTGCATTTTATACTAGAAATCATTTTATTGTTATTAGAACTAGTAGAAAAACGCAATATAGAACAAATAGTGCATCTTGCACTAATTGAAATAAATTGAATTGACTTGAGTAGTATTGAGGACCTGCTGTACAGACGAGTTCTATAGGGTATCAAAAGCAACAAAATCGTATCCAAAGTATAGAGGACACTAATGTATTTGTATCAACAAAAGGTCAAGGAGATCAAACTCTAGGGGACCTCTCTCGTAAGAAAATACTAGACCCCAAGCGGGAGGGTCTGCATGGCCGATCCAGCCTTGTCACAAACTCTACGACTCCACTTCGTAGGGTTTGTGACATATGAAAGGGCACCCGGAAGCCAAGATCAGGGATTCTTCACCTGTGGGACATTCAAAGCATCAAGATTCGAGGAAGAAAGCCCATAATAGGCTAGTTTTCCCTTCCGGGAACTCAATAATACACTAACTGAACATCCATGTCCTTAACAGATATCCAACATATGACGAATACCAAAATAAGAATATGAGAAGGCTCTTGAACGCCGGGTTTTAGGATTTAGGGTTTAAGGCTCGGGATTTGAAACAGGGTATGCGGGCAATCGGGAATACTAAAGAAGCGTTGATTTTGAAATGTTAGGCAACTAACCCGAAAAGAAAATCTGCCCATTCATGATCAACGCAAACAAACTTTTGTCAAAGAAGACAAAAACCATTCCACCAACTTGATACGGACACATATCACGAAACCGGAGGCGAATCAAAAGCACTTCGAATGCAGACCCCAGATACTCGACAGAAAAGCAATTGTGCTCATACTTCAGAATTGGATAAGTGAATATTATAACTCTTTACGTATGAGCTACAGCTCTCTAGAAGCACTTAAACGATACCAGACGAATTTTCCAACAAATTATCCCGACTGTGTCAGTCGCCTCACACCAACCCTAGAACCGAAAGGCAAATCCGAATTTCTACACACACACCACCCCCCTTCCCAAGACCGCTTCATTCCAATTCACCACATCGCTCCAATTGAACGATTCAAAATTGAAACCAACGAAAACCGCATTTCCTCCGCAAAAAACAAATAAAACGAAGTGAGAATCAAAGTGACCAAGCGTTCATCGTCACAGCAACCTCCTGACCAAGCAGCCAAGCAACCACACCAAGACACTTACCAAAACGAGAGCAGTGGTGCAGATGAGACATTCCGACCGTGAGAAACGATGCGGTGTGGGTTTCGTCAATTGAAGAGAGGTAACTGTGAGTCCGGAGAGATCGTGCAAAGAGGAGTGACCAGGAAAGCGGCAGATGGAGATGACGGTGGCTCAGGGATAATAAGGAAACAACGTGAGGGGAACATTCAAGAGAGCAGACTTCGCCAACTTCGAAAGCTTCTGCGAAGTCTGGTGATTACTGAGTCCGATCTGCGACACGGTGGGCAAGGGCGTGACGCGCATGGGGCTGGAGAATGTGTTCGACAGCGGGGACTTCCAGCTGCTCGGAGCCCAGAATCAGGTCGTGTTCCATAGCTTCGGAGTTCCCGATTTCGCCGTCTTGCCCACCCAGAAGTTCACGTATGTGCAATCTTCGTTCTAATCCTCTGACGGTGTCACCAACACCCCTCTTTGCATTGACGGGCTTCGTGTCTCGCGATTTGGCCCCTCAGGGAACATTAAAGAGACCAGATTTCTCCAACCCTAAGAGTGGAGAACACACAAGAAAGCACTCAAGATGAGCACGTAATTGCAAGTGAAATACCTGCGCGCGGGAGAGAATGGAGCTGTGCCGAACTGAAGTAGAGCTCCGCAAGAGAAAGGAACTGGAGAACCCCGATGTGAACAAGTGCTGCTCCCTCAAAACCCTAAACAAAAAACGCCCAAACCAAACCAAGAAATATGAGAGCAAATAATGAGAACGATTTGTGAAATCAGTCCACCTCCTGAACTTGTGCTTGACCCTCAAATCGTCTACAGCAGTGGCAAAGCTTCTAGCGATCGTCCAACAAACTCCACGATGCTACAAAATCAGTTCACTAATCATTTTACTCAAATATCTCAATGATTTTAGCAGCTGAAACCCTAAAGCACGACAATTTCAAACAAATTCAGACCCCAAATTCACATTTTTCATTCCCAAAATGAAATCCTACTCTCTCAGCGTAAAGAGGCAAACTCTAAAAACCCTAAACAGAAAACGATCTAAATCAAAACAAGAAGCTTCTGTCGTTCAACAGTGGCAAAGCTTCTACTGTTCCCCAACAAACTCCACGATCCTCCAAAATCAGTTCAGTGATCAATGATCTCAATGATCTTAGCAGCTTAAACCACACCAATTTCAAACAATTTACCAAATCAAATCGCAGAATCGAATCACTAATACCCGTGAAGCAGCTCAGCTCCGGCATGGCGCGGCGCTAACCCAAATTGTGTGCAGGCGAACGTTCAATCTCCGCGCGGGAGAAAACCCTGAACAGACTTATACCGACAGATGATACATTCAGTTCACGTTTGCATAATTGATATTTACTGACTTGATGTAAGCTCAACTTACGTTCGATTCTTGTGCTAATTTGCGTGTCCCGATTGCAGTGTTGGGGAATCACAACTACTTTGGGGGGATACGTTGTTACAAATCGGAGATACCCTAACCCAAAGAGACAAGCGGTGGTAAGCTATCAAGTGAAATACTCTCTGTGGTTCTTCTCGCAAAGGTAATTCATTCTTCTGAAACTTTCCAAATTTCCAAATTTGGGTTTCATGTTGTGATAACTTACAGGTCATTCTACTAACTTACATTCTCTAACAAACATGACTGATTTGAAGCAATTATTGAGATTTTGAAACTATGTTGGAGGGCGTTGCAAAAGGTTTGTGGAGTTTTCCTTCATCGATACAGCTCCTTCTGTGGACAAGTAGTGGGGTCCAGAACAGAAAAGGACATTTGATTGGAGAGGAATTGGGCCTCGACAAGAGTATTTTGATTCACAACTTGACCCTTCACACTGTAAGAACGGACTGGTCTCCGCAAAAATCATCATTCTCTAATACTGTGAGAATCAATCGCTTAAAAAAATGAAAAGTACTCATTGGAACATTCGGAAGTCAAACTATCGTAGAAGATGTTTCCTTTTCACAACAAAACTCCGAGGATGAATAGTTGCACCCACTCATGCTCGTTGTAGTGGCCCGGCAAGAGCTCGATTTACGCAAATGGAACGTTGGATTTAGTTTGTTGCTTGATTCAAGGGAGGCGTTCATTTTCCAAAGCTCCGGAGCTGTTGTTCACGATCCACTCTTCCAAATTTGGACTCTCTCACAACGAAACAGATTGACGACAAGATGATGCTTTCCAGGATCCGAGCTCCAAGTGCAAATGCCCAGACACAGCATGATTCCGTTCGCAGCATGGAGTTTTGAGTAGCCCGCTCTGGAATTCAGCAACGGTGAGTATGCGGTGGGGAACAATTTAAAACTCGTGGCACAGCCTAGCTAGCCCGGGCTGGGCTACAGATCGAGAAACAATGGAGATGCTGTAATGATGCAATTGTGATACTATAGAATTTGATGGAATCCAGGTTATTGTTCTACTATTTTGCAACACAAAAATAATGACTCAGTACTGAAAAAGCATATTAATGAAATATATACTTAGCAAGGATCATTCAAGGTATGTCAAGAAAGTTATTCCGTGTGCGCATTCAATCATTTATTGCATTGGTGGCAAGACAAGGGAAACGTGAAGTTGCGAAGTTCCAATGTGAAGTTGCGTTGAGATTCTTCAAATGCTTTAGATAAGTTATAACACACTCCACATTTCACACTTCAATCATACGAAATCAGAGGTCAGTGAATGACCTTCAGATTTCCTGATTGAAGGCACCGAAGTCAGTCTTCCAGAGAAGATTTTGTGATTGAGCAAATGAGCAAGCAAATGTGGAATGCAAAGCACATGGTTTTGCTTTGGATGCATTATTATTGGCATGGACGAGCCAGAGTCCTGTACGATTGACTGAATTGTCCCATGAGTCCACCAAAAAAATAAGGCAATCTGGCTCTTAAAAAAAATCTATGTAAATTATGCTGTGTGATGAGTCAAGTTTTATACTCCATGTGTTCCAAAATGATATTCTGGTTGCTCGAAAATGATCATTTTTGTTCTTGAAGATTCAATGAATGGATAACAACTTCCTTGAAATACTTAGAAACAAGTTGAAATAACATTGTATTCAGCCTTAATCCCAAACATTTTGTTCAACCAAAAGATCATTTGGGGACAAAGGGAGTAGATGAGCATTGGAAATAATGTGCAATACATTGATCACTTGATCCTCTTATAGGACATGGTGTTGCAACTTGAGGTTGAATTTGAGTGTTAAATGCATGTGTTTTTGTCTCAAAAAAATGTAGTTCAAATGCAATCTTATTAAGTTCATTGCAACTAAAATCTTCCCATAAAGCATTTGAACATTTGAAATTAATATTTTTTTCCATTGTGTCTTGCACAAAATTCTAATTTGTAAAGAAATTTTTCATATGCAACTTAATTTAGTGTAAGGTTTTTGGAGTTACAAATGAATAACCACAAATTGCCCATACAAAATTATGAATTGTACATAGAAGTTTGCAACTTTAGATGCTACAATCTTCTCCAATTAAATGGAGTTGATTTATTCAAATTTGATTTGAAAATAAACCAACTCTATTAGATGCATTCTTCCTATTGTTTTTGGAAAAGTCATTCATCAAATACTTTTAAAACTCCATGCCATTTTAGCTACAATGTGGCTAATGAATGGTCAAATATACCTTGATTTCATTTTTTAAATGGATGATTTTCATTCAAATTTTTCATAGAGTTCTTTAAATGTATATACATCTTTTAGTAGTAGAAAGCTCCTCAATGATAAACTACAAAATTTTATAGAGAAGAAGATGCAAAATCTACATATCACAAAAGATTCCTTTCTAATGCATTTGACAATGTCTAACTTTTTTGCTCTTGATTTGAATTTTAGCCTTTAAAATGATCTTCTCTAAATTTGAGACCAACTAATGAAATAAACCTTATTAAGTCTAATTTATACTTTTATTTGAATTTTTTTTTAAATTCATATAATTGTGTATTTTATAGTCATTTGAACTTTGATCCTATTACCATGGGTTATTGAGTTTCAAATTATAAAATGACTTCAAAAGTTAGTGTATACCATATTTTTCTACACCATAATATACATTTGTAGTGAAATTTTTATTTGTTTTTGAGCTTATTTTGTATTTGATATGAATTTTCTTTTCTATTTCTTAAAAAATTTATAATAATTTCAAAGTTTCACAAAAAATTTGAGATTTTTATGTCTTATAGAAGACATCTGATTTAATTTCTGAAAAATAGAAAATAAACTTTCCATTCATTTTGAAGAGAAAAATGAAGCATCTGAAGTAGATGATTTTGATGTTTGACCACACAATCAATAGGCTCTAGCATTATAAGGTTAATCAAACATTTGGCTCACCTTAGTGAGTTTTTTTTGCCAACATTGACATTAGAGGGAGTTATAGTTGGGTTCTCTTCCATTAACTCGTTGATGATTTCAATATGGTAGGCTTAAAGAAAGATACATTATAGTAGTCTACTCTCAAAGCACCCCTTTAAGCCTACCTAACTCATCATTGACAGTAATAAATATAAAAAATTATGTCACTCATTCCTAAATAGAGGCCACATTTAAAACAAGGGCACTAGTAGAATAGACTACTTTAGTGGTTTTAACTACTCATTTAACTTTTCTTTGACAACCTTTGAGAAGGGTACAACATCATCAAACTTGTTGAAAAGTCTAAAGTGACTTCCCCCATTTTTGAATTGTAGGATGAATTTCAATTTCTAGTGGAAAATCTTCCTTTAAAGTATGCCCTACAATCTAGAAATTTGAGGGTTTGGAAATGAAGCCTTCCATGATTATAGTGTAACTATAATATAAGTACCTATATTATAGATGTTTACATTATAAACACCTTCAATGGCTATAATATCCACTTATATATGTGCTCAAAGCTTGCATGTTCACACTTTCATGCTCACATACTAGCATTGTTGCTCTATGTGTTAGCTAAAGTTGTTGAGCTCTTTCATTGTTGTTGTAGTTCTGAGCTTGGTTAATAAGAACAAGAATAAAAAGTAAGACTACAATTATATTTATTTTAGATCTCAATAGTTTAGCAAGCTCACAAAAGAGAGGCTCAATAGTGGGCCTTTAATCCCTTAAGTTCCTTGACTATGTTTTTCCTCAAAACGCTCGAAAACTACCATTTCGGGCACAAGTACAATTCTTTTTTTGAATTGACATATAGAACCATAGGATCTTGTATCATGTTGACTTGAGAACACATGGTAAGAATTTCCGAAACTTTTCTTGCATAAATTGCAAGAAATAAGCATTCAAATTCATTAAAATCATTTTTTTGGCCTTGCAAAAAACAGTGCAACTACATTTCACAAGCTCACTTTTCTATGAAAAAATGTCCCAAATGGTAGTGCTTCTTTGGATTCTTTTTCCTAGACAAGTTGGCTACATGCTTGAAAATGATCAAATCATTTGGAATTGCACAACATATGTTATAGGAAAAAAATAGTAAGAACAAAAAAATAGAGAATGATTCAAAATACAAAATTGTTAAGAATTTAATCATGGAATTGAAAAATGCCAATCCCAATAGTTGTAATGTTGTAATAAACAATTTATATCTTATGATTTTATTTTATTTCAAAAAATAAGAAAAATTGAATTAAATAAATAACTTCAAAAAAACTTTTTTTAATAGATGTAATCTTAGGATCTTGTATTATGCTAACTTGAAAACTTGAAAACATGTAGTAAAAATTTAAGACATTTCCACCACATGGATTGCAAGATATAAGTATTCAAATTCACTAAAATCATTTTTTTGGCCATGCATAAAGTAAGATAGTTGCATTGCACAAGATCACTTTTCCATGAAAAAATGTCCCAAATGGTAGTGCTTCACTTTGGATTTTTTTTCCTAAATAAGTTGGCTAAATGCTTGAAAATTTTTAGATCATTTGGAATTTGCACAACATGAGTTATAGGGAAAAAAATAGTAAGAAGGAAAAAATAGAGGATGATTCAAAATACAAAATTGTTAAGAATTTAATTATGGAATTGAAAAATGTCAATCGCAATGGTTGTAATGTTGTCTTAAACAATCTACATTATATGATTTTATTTTATTTCCCAAAATATTGAAAACTGAGTAAGATAAAGGACTTCAAAGATGATTTTAGAGTAAAGAATCCATAAATGCCCTCAAACAAAAAATTCTCATAATTTTTGATCCAATGAGAGAGAGAGAGAGTCCAGAACTACCCCAGTGCAATTAGAGAGGAATTCAATTGTTGATGATGTGACACTACTTGTGTCACGTCAATGTCACGTCAAGTTTTCATTTTTTAAATTAATTTTTTTTTCTGTACTTGCATTGTGGGGTGCCAAAAACTGAATCCTTAACAGCCCTCCATAAGGTTCAGATTTTCTCTAACAATATGTTCATCCAATAAAGGAACTAGGTGGTAGAACAAATAGGCTGGGTTCTAAAATGGTTCACATGTGGAGGTAGTGATCATTCATGTCCTAAAATTAAAGAATCACAATATGCACATGTGAACCCTGTCTGTTTTTACCACCATCTACCTTACTATCAAATCAAAGAGCTAACTCAAGGTAAATGGTGGTAAAACAGGCAGGGTTCCAAAATAGTTCACATGTACAAAAGGTGATCATTCATGTCCTAAAAAAATCATCTGCATATGTAAATCATTTTAGAACCTTGTCTATTTTACCACCATCTAAGGTAAACCAGCCGCTGACAGTCCAAATACCAGCCAACTCATCACAGGCAAAAAAACTCTAATGATGCACATTTTAAGAACTGGAATGTATACCATAAGTACAATTTTGCCTATGATGGGCTCACTCCCATTTGGGCTGTTGTAGGCAAAGTTTCCTCAAACCTCCTATAGTAACAGAATAAGTCCAGTCAGTCATTAAGAATTTTGGAACATTGAATGAAAATTGGGAAACGTGTTTAAATGTGGACTCTGAATTCAATGCCACTGACCGGGCAGCCAGGGCACAGGATTTATCATAGGTACATTCCTGGTTCATTGGTGGCCAACCTGGCTGGCAACAACCAGCCATGATCATCCAAAATTTTGAACTGGAAGTCTGAAACTCTGTTCAATTGCATGTTTATCCTTTGTCTACATAACATTATTAACGTTCACTTGGGGGGGCCTTTTTTGCTCCCACCAACCAATGAGTCTACAAAGTCCTGTGACAACCATGTTGTATAGATCCATTCAGCCAATGAATTTCTTCATATTATAACTAAAGTCTCTCCTCAAGTATCTAGGGAGGAATAATACCTCAAAGAGGAGGGGGGGGGGGAGCTCAGGGTCGTAGGCACACTGAGTTTACTGTTGGGGTGAACAGACCCCCTTGCTCATCCCTTTGAGAAAATGTTCAAATTTTTAATTTTCCATGCATAATCAAATTTACAAATTCTGAATTCACATTTGCAATCAGAGGTCCCAAATTTGCTATGGATGATGCACTACGAAAATTAATCAAGCACAAAATAGGGGACTTTTTTTTACTTGTACCCCTGGAATGACTTGGAGGAGCTGGAATGAGGAGGCCAGTTGACCCCAGCTGAGTTTAAGTTACCTACTGAACATTCTGGTCTTCCACAACCACATGAGATCATACCAATTTTTTTTATTTCCACATATTCACTTCCTCCAAAATTAACCCCCAAAGGACTGGGATACATTTCAGGCAAAATTTGTAAGAAAAAACACTTTTTAGGATAGCAATTAAAGGAAAAGGAAAAAAAGAGTTTATTTTGAAGTTCACATGTCCAAAAGTGTACTAGATTACTATAGGAATTTGTGGGAAAAAATTCATAATTTTTGACTTTATTGATTTCAAGATTATAATATTTGATCTAACCCAAAGGTCATAACACTTTACTACCTCCTACAATGAGATTTTTGCTCCACACTTAGGTTTTTGTTGGCAATCGCATCCTACATCATGTTAGCTACATGCTTGCAAAATTTCCAAAGTAAAAGATTATTTTCTATGAGCTATCCAAGTTGTCCAACTTTGGGAAGGTAACATAATTTTTTATCTAGATATCCAATTGAATAAAAAAAATTAAATTTCAAAGAAGGAGGTACATGTCTAAACCTTATATCAAATTTTTAGAATGATCCATTCAAAATTGACTTTGTCAAAATTGTATGAATTTTTCAATTGGTTGTTCAATGACCATCTTGATTCTTTGGAGATTGATCAATGAAAAGCTACTCTAATGTTGGAAAATTTATAGCAAATTTGTAGTTTTCGTAATAGTTTTATCATTTGAGTAGGTTAAAATTATTTTATTTTAAAACGTCTTTCATAACATGAGCCCCTTTAATTATGAAACCTACATTGTTCACACTATGTACACATGACTATGCAAACACAAGCCCTTTCAAGTCTATCAACACTAACTGAAGAAAATGAATATGGAATTAGAACTATTGAATTCACATTGATGAAGATAGGTAGATTTTATACAACTTTAATTTAGATAGTCTATCATAGCATTTACTTACCTACCATATCCGTGGCACAGATGTGGCCAAGTGATTCCAAATTTGATTCACATCATGTACAACATGTACCACTAAAGGGGATTTGAGGGCAACAACAACTCATTTCAAGCTTGTTCCCTTTGTTGTCCCCCAACAACAAAGGAATGGCAGTTTGTTAAAAATAGAATTAAAATGCCAAAAGAAATTGATTTTTTTTTTGAGAAATGATATGGCACTTTCTTGACCACATCAAACTATGTCGTTGGCAACATTTCTAGCATTTTCAAGGTTGGGAAACCTATAGTCTTGTAGAGGCCTCAAATCTCTTGTAGTGACTACAAAATTGTACAATCGAGATTTCTATCCTTTGAAACGCTGCAAAAGCAACAATGTTTTTTTTAAAACTTAAAAATGTTAGGGACATTTAGGGGTCAAGACCAACAGTACTACTAAGGTGAACGACATTCACCCTTTTTAGTTTTGTATTCATGTACCTGTAGTATACATTTTCCCCTCTCAAATGTACCCTATGGATACATGAGGACAAAATTGAGAAAAGTGGTGGTAATAGGTTAGTTCACCTTATTAATAATGAAAAAAAAATGTATTTATTTATTTATTGAAACACATAGACAATTTCCATTGACAGAGGAAACAATATACAAAACCAAGAGAACTAGTTCCTAGCAAAGCGTCTTTTTTGTTTTTTTACTATTTATTTTCCTTTGATTTTCACGTAAAACCAAACTAACCAGAAGTAAGAAACCGACAACACTTTGAGAAGCCAAAGTGAACCAAGAGCACCAAGCTGGGAGTAGTAAAATATTTAGTCGGAACTGGCAAGGGAGGATTGACCCCTATATTGCCCTGTCAAAGGATAAAATAATAAATGTGAAAACTGCCCCCTATTTTTGTGTTGCTCAAATTTTGAATTTCATCACATCTCAAAACTAAGCTAATTTTGGGCCTTTGATTGCAAATATGAATTCAAAATTTGCAAATTTTATCATGTGTGGCAAATAAAAAATTCCAGTATTTTCTATAGTGGTAAAACACAAGGCAATATAGGAGGCAATCCGGCCAAGGAAGATCGACCCTTCTATTGCCCCGTCAAAGGATAAATGTCAAAATTGCTCCCTATTTTGTACCACTTAAATTTTGTATTTCATCATGTCCGATAGCAATTGTGGGGTCTCTGATTGCAAATATGAATTCAGAATATGCAAATATTATCATATGTGGCAAAAAAAAATTCAGGGTTTTCTACAAGAGTAAAACATGAGACCATAGAGGGGTCAATCCTGCCTGACCCTGTGAACCTGATAGACACAAACTTATGAAGATCCATTGGCCGTGTATGCTTTGGAAGTCAGCTGGGTCCAGGAGTAAGGCACTCTCATAACTCATCTGTCTGGCCACAAACTTGCACATAGCCTTATTAATTGTTTCTATAATCATCCATTTTTCCAACACCTTCATGCTACAGCTTTCCACAATACAAATGCCGTAGGAAAAGGGTAGGATTGTCTTCCCCTGGGCATGCGTGGCATGGGCTTGGCTGTTAGGAGCATTGCGGCCTTCAAGTGGGAACTGATAGTTACGAACTTAGTTTGGAATATCATACTTTTTTTTTGAAGTCCATGTGTTTCAATGATGATCTTGATCAACACAGTTGTTTGATTTTGCTTAAGCTACCTATTTTTGACCTGGCCAGCAATCTTCTTCTTGCTGTAATATTCACATGCTGTGATTCTGGAAGACCTTTGAAATAGCTGACTGGATAGATAGACACTGGCAGCTTATTTGTTCATCAGATGGGAAGAGCGGAAGCTACAGTAGAGCTCGAAACAATGTACTGACAAATATACTCAATTCTATCAAATGAATGACACACTCTGTAATTGCACAACTATTACTCTATTAGTCTCACTCTATTATTCTACTAGTCAGATTTTCATATTTCCTTGTTGGCAAATCCAAGGAAGTTCTGACACACCAAAGAACCTGACATTTGAATACAGCATGCAAAATTTATGAAGTATCGAAAGGTTTTTTTGGCAAAAGTTTTTACATATTAAATCATTTCTTCCACATACATACTACATATTGATTTTGGAGACGTACACGGAGTGGTGATAATGGTTTCAGGCAGGGTGCAATTTTGGCTGTACCCAACTTCCATACTGGTCTTCACTTGAACTTGACAGAGTAGCCCAGCAATAGACTAACCATCAAGTCCATTGAAAATATGAAAATCAGTGCAGTTCCAAACTGCAACTTTCAGTTTCTATTTTAGAATTGCAGCTTTCAACCCCCCCCCTTTTTTTTAAATTTATTTTACTTTTCTTTTTGAAAATGCAGTGCAGCAGTCAAGTGAGCCAACCCTGGTTTCCGTCGCCCTCGGCCATCATGCCTGGATTGCACAATTGCCCACATCAACCTTGTGTAAGTTAGCTTCGATTGCCCTGCTGTAATGGTATGGTCCAGTGCGTGGTATGTTCTTCGTGAATATTCTTCCCAGATCTTGCAGTACTGACAGAGCTGCTTGATTTCTAAGCAGCACTGGGATCAATTGAAGGAGCCTTTGGGAAGCCTCAGGCATGAACTCACTCTGTCATGATTGGTGGAGGGGAGACTCATAGGAAGCAAGCAAGAATATATTGAGAGAATATCCTGTTGGGCCATCATACAGAGAACGGAATTTAAAACAGCCTTTCTGACGGAGCCGGCTCGCTGGGAAAGAAAACTGCAGGCCTTGGGAGAATGTGTGTGTGTGTGTGTGTGTGTAACAGGAATGAAGAGTCCAATTGTTGTTCAAGACCCCACATCACACAATCTGGAGAACTGGGAAAACGTGCAAGGTGAAATTTTGATCTCTTAGTAATTCTTCACAAATGGAAGTAAGCTTACATACTGTACCCAATGGTCAAGGTCTTCAAAAATCATTCCTAAAACAAGGTGACAACATTTGGATGATATTAGTTTCCAAAGAAAAGAATTTGTATGGAGAAAAAAAAAATGGAAACACTTGAATCTTTAGTTTCTTGAATTTTTGCATGTTTTTTGTTTTATCTTTTTGTTAATATATATATTATATGTATGATGAATTTCGTCAAATTCATCATACAAAGAGTATGCTTTTTTTAAAGCTAAGCATTGGTTGGGATGAATGAGAAGCTTTGTGGTCAATATAGCACCTAGAACATCTTTGGCTTTGCTGTCCAAAAATTGGATAGTAGAGTGCTAAGTGGTTAACTACATCATATCTAGAGAGAAATGTAACAATTTGCCTCCTATTTTTGATGGTTTTTAATTTTGTACTTCTCTACCCCCCTCCAATCAGGCCTGGGAGGATTGACCCTTCTATTGCCCTCTGTTTTATCCTTCTAGAAAACACTGGAATATTTTTATTTGCCGTATATGATAAAATTTTCAAATTCTGAATTCATATTTGCAATCAAAGACCCTAAATGAGCTCTTGGACTTGCTGAAATACAAAATTCAAGCGGTACAAAATAGGGGGCAATTTTGACATTTATCCTCTGTCTGGGCAATAGAGGGGTGAATCCTCCCTGACCCTCCTCCAATCAACTGAAGCTCAGTTCCAGAATCTTTGTCCGAATAAGAATTCCAAAATTCCTACAAAATTCATCTGTGGTATACCCTAAATTTTAATGTTTTCCCGGGGTGAAAGAAAAAGAGGCAAACTGAATGACATAGAGGGCAGCTGTTCTCCACAAAAAGTGCAGTTCCACTCAAGCCGAAGCCTGTGCCCCAACCTACTAATAATGAACAAATCATGAACACCCAATAGCAACCCAAAGAAGCTGCTCTCCCTTGTTCCCTTTTCTCCCTTTTCCCACAACTTTTCGCCCTGGCAGTAGTGTCTCATGTCTCCATAATTTTATTTTTTCCTTTGTCTTGCAGTGCACTGCCCTGAGTGGTTGGACGCTGTTTAATAAATTAAGTTATAAGGTGAGGAGTCCATGCCTTCCGGCCCCATTCCATGAGTGCAGATCCAGCTGCAGTTAAATGACAGCAAATGAGAGGCCAAGAAATGAAATGGCCCAATGTTTCCCGAGGGTGCAAGTAGGGCCTTTTCCAGGGGGCCTCAATATTGTACAATCATTGAAATTTCAGTCAGATATTGCACACGCTAAGCTTACAGCCAGCCTCCAACTCATGGGATGATAATCTTAACCCTGTGAGGACAGGGTGGTCTCCGAAGAAATCATCATTTTTTAATATCATGGTAATTGATTGCTTAAAAAAATGAATTTTTTTTTATTGGAAGACAAATTATGGTAGAAGATGTTCCTTTTTTCACAACAAAAACTCAAAGATGAATGGTTGCACTTCTATCCTATACAAGAGAATTCTTTGTCAACCATTGGACACTTAGTGTCCACAACAATGTTACAGGACTAAATTATCTTATGTTACCATCTAATGAAGAATTGTGACAATTCTACACAAACACCTTCAGGGTTGCCACTCATTCAAACCTTGGACTTTGCAGCTAGTAATTAGTCATTCAACTCCTGCAATGATTGTGCTTTAGCAGGATTCAAATTGAAGATTATGTGAAGAATAGCTGTATTATTTTGACATGAGGCTTCAGAGCTCAATAACCCACCAACAATATTTGATGGTCCAACAATGAATTTAACGGATACTTTACACTAACATGCTAGGCCATTCCCTTTGAGGTTGATTGCACAAAATTCAACATTTTGTCCAATTAGAAGTGAGGATTTCAAATCTCTTATACAAGAGATTGTGCCCAGCTTCTATGTATGAAGCATTCCTAAATGATCTCTTTGAAGTGGGACATGGGGATTGGTCCTTGCTTGAGATTTGTGACAAACCAAGACATATAAAATTGAGCAATGAATGGTGCTTTGACTTTGCAACTTGAAAGAGGAGTTTGGCAAGACTTATTTTACTATTGAAGTAGGTCCATCGAATTGAAATATTCCCCAAAAGAAATCTTGAAGCCACTTTTTGTCAAAGATTCACTTCAAAATCCTTGGCTTTGGCTTGTTATTTAAAGGTTAAATTATGTAAGCCTAGATTTGAAAACAAACCATGTAGTCATATTTTCAAACAATATAAAATATTACTATAATTAACTTTTCTATAATTAACTACAAATTTTTAAAGTGCTAACAATTTTTTTATTTTTTTAATCAACCACTTAGAAGTTAATTTTAACAAACATAGCATCTGCTAGATGAATTATAGATGTTTCGAAGAGCTTATTGTTGGAGCTTCATGAAATTAATGAAACACATCCGAATATGTGTAAAAAAAAATTTATGTTTACATCCTAAGAATCTGATTGGCAAACTCACTAAATGCTACATAATTTTTTGTGCATCATTTTGAACCAGATCATATAAAGGTAGAATGATTGCAAAAATGGAGATCTTGGGAGTGATAGTATACTTCATTTTGCTTTAAAAAACTTTAGAAAACATTTGTTTTTGAAAGGTGATTTGTCACTCCGTTATATGATTTCAACCAATCTTCATCAATCCTTCTATAAATACGCCATCAGTATAAGAGCACACAAGCGTCCTATTGTCCTAAAATAAAAAAAACACTATCTCCAAATCTAAGTGATAGATGGTGGCAAAATGGACACAATTCTCAAATGATTTACATGTGCAGATGGTGATCATTCAATGGTCCTTAAGTGATCACCATCCCCACATGTGAACCATTTTAGTACCCACTACCTTACCTTCCTTTCCCTTGCAGGCTCTGAGGTTCCCAAGTCATGGGAACAACCGACGACCTATCAACAGCCTAAGCTACCAGAAGGTCGGCTGGATCCACGAGAAACGCACATCAAACACATCTTCATCCCTTTTACAAAACGCACTATACAAATGTAGTACTTTCCTAGATCCTAGATCCGGCTTGGCAGGCAGCAGCCTCCCCTGCATATTGGAGGCCGTCGCCTTTCCGGGACGCGCTTGCTGGTCTTCGCGTTTGTTAAGCTCGTGCCGATTTGCACAAGCAATCAATGGTTACTGACTTCGCGCTCTCCAGGTGCATTATAAATCTCCTCTCTGCCATTCCTCCCTTGAGTCATTCGCGTGCTTTCCTTCTTCAGCCTCTCAAGTTCTAGACCTTGGAAGCTCTCTCCATTTGGCGTACGTACGCGCGTACCGGCGGGACCGCGATCGTTTCTTACTTTGCAATCGCGCGTTTTCCTCTGCGAGGTGGGTGAGTGACTGCATTCCTTGCTGTTTGCGTCGACAATGCGGGGTCGCGTTGGGCCGCATTGGGAAGTCCGTGGTTCCGATTACGTTTGAAATTTCGAGATGTCTTGGTTTTCTCGATCTGTAGTTGTGGATTTGATTTCGCCCCAGTCGTAGCTTCGATCTTTCATAGGTTGTTGTTGAATCGAGTGTGAAGCGCAATCAATCGTAGTTGTGGGTACTTTCAATTGTGTGTTTTCTGGCTTTTCTGAAGCAAGAAACGTCTGTTGTCAAGAATTTGAATGGAGATTATCAGAGGAGATTTTTTAAGAACAATTGTAGTATTGGAGTGCAGGAGATTATATTGGAGCGACCGAGTTTTGGGAAGGCTAGTCCTAGATCATTACGTTTGGTGTTATAGTTCGAGGACGTTATGAGAGATCCGATTGCCGTGATTTAGCATCCTTGTCATCTTTCTCTATGATCTGTGTGGTTGTGGATACATGCCTTCATCAGCAACATATATGTCATTCCATATTACAGCTACAGATTTGAACTATGACTTTGATTGTGAATGGTGGTTAAGGTCCTTGATTTCTACCACTTTGCGGTGGGATCAGTACGTGTTTTGTTTTTGGATCTCTTCGTGTAGATTGAAAATACACTCGTGCACAGAGCCTGTGGTGGGCGAAAAGAATTATGAAACCTTGGTGACATCGTTGCTTCCTTGTTGTCTGTTGTTTGTTTTTCCAATATGAAGGGTGCTTGCTATTAAGGCGTGAATCCATTTCGTCTTGCTTTGACTGAGAAGTATGACGTCCAATGGGACTGCACCGTCGTCTAATGGGGCACCAGTGAAGAAGCCAGTTGCCAAGTTCCAGAGCTCACCTCTCAACCAACGCATTCTTTCCACCATGGAGCGTCGCTCAGTGGCCGCTCATCCTTGGCACGATTTGGAAATCGGTGAGTTGAAGTACTAAAACCCCAAACTAAAAAATAAATTTGGAAGCTAACGTTAACCTTGAAAACATGCTTTTATTATTAAAAGAATGTAGTATGTGGTATCTGCTTTCTATTTGCATTTTGCTACCTTGCTTGGAACTTGCTTGGAGCAGAGATAATTTCTGAATCGTTTATATTGCACATTTGATTTATATTTTCAGGTCCCGAGGCACCAGCTATCTTCAACGCCGTAAGTGACTATCACCTTCGTTGGCATTTGAAGTATTGGCACAAAATACTTGAGTCACTGTTTATTAAAGTTTGAATATTAGTAATTCAAGACGTTTCTTGGAAGTAAATGTTGATTGTGGTTTGCTTAAATTTCGCAGGTTATTGAGATCGGGAAGGGAAGCAAGGTCAAGTATGAACTGGACAAGAAAAGTGGTCTCATCAAGGTTGATCGTATTTTGTACTCATCAGTTGTATACCCACACAACTACGGTTTCATTCCCCGCACTCTATGTGAAGATGAAGATCCCATCGATGTTCTTGTCATCATGCAGGTATTGTTTATTGTCATTTTTGAATTGTGAAAAGACAATGAAATTTGTGTGTGCAATCAATTGATGATTTATGTCATTACAATTGCAGGAACCTGTCCTACCCGGATGCTTCCTTCGTGCTAGGGCTATTGGCCTCATGCCTATGATTGATCAAGGCGAGAAGGATGACAAGATCATTGCTGTGTGTGCTGACGATCCTGAGTATAGACACTTCAAGGACATCAAGGAGCTCCCACCTCATCGATTAGCTGAAATCCGTCGTTTTTTTGAGGATTGTGAGTTTTCACATGCATTTCATATGGAGTGTTTTGCCTTGCTACACTTGTTTAAATGTTATTGCAAGGAGTCTTATGAGCTTCTTTCTCTTATTATTCCCTGCTCACTCACTTGCTGTTTGACATTGTAGACAAGAAGAATGAAAACAAGGAAGTTGCTGTAAATGATTTCCTTGGTCATGAGGCTGCCATCGAAGCTATTGGCCACTCCATGTATGTCAACTCACCCAATATGGTCTTCAGAATTTTTGTTCATTTGTTTCATTTTTGGTTTTTGACTTCCTTTGAAAGAGTTTCTTGTATTGATATTGTGTCTACTTGTGAGTCTCTTGTAATTTTATTTTTTTATCTTTTGTGCAGGAACTTGTATGCTTCATATATTGTGGAGAGTTTGCGCCAGTAAGAGCCTAGAACCAACACATGTCTATAGCAAGGACCTTTCCATATGCCAGTCCAATCATTATAATTTTGATTTACTTGTAATTTTGTGACTCCCTTATTGTCACATTCACACATTTTTTTAGTATATTTACTGATAATGCACATGCAATTTCTTCAACCAAACAGATCTCTCTCATATTTGTCCAATTGTTGATCGATATCACCTTCTTACTCTTGCTATGAGCATGATTTTTTAAATTCTATTTAGGCCCACTCGTCAATTGCTTAGTTAGCATTTCTTTTGTGTAGTAGTCACAGACGTGTTGAAGGACGCAATCAGGGACAACTAGGTACACACTTTAGTCACACCTCAAAAGCAAGTTACTTAATGTTACCTCTGGACTCATAGCTTATGCACTGGCTAAGGTTGTGTCTGCCTAGTATCACTCCCGGATGTCAGTATGTGCAAAATAAATCTCCAGGGAAAAACTACAATATAAGTGGCTTTGCTTTAGGCTATGACTCTAAATTAAACCGAGAGTGACGCGATTAGTTTAAATACTGAGCAATATGAGATCGCGATGGAATGTGGATCACCACCGAGGTTTCGAAGCTGTCATCGTTTTCTTTGTCATTTAAACAGGTTTCAAATGTTTAATTGGCTGCTCTTCCCTTGTGTCCAGGTCCTCCACTCCAATTCCTGTAGAATTGCCTCGCTCTGCATCCCAAGAACTGTGCGGTTCGTCACTTCGCCACGTTATTCGTTCACAGAGAAAGTCTCTAACCAAAGGAAACGCCACCACATCACCACCAAATGGGTACAACACTTCTTCTTCAAGTGGCAGAACTTCTCCATCCAGTGGCCAACCCTCTCCATCGTTGGAAGTCCCTGACTTGTCTCTTGAAAGCATCACTGCCCAACTGGAGAATGGGAAAGCTGGTCATGCTCAAGTCACGAATGGCAACACTGCACCAGTTGTCTGCGTTGCTTGACTTTCCGTTGCTTTAAACTTTCCGTGGCTTGAGCTTTCTATGGCTTGAGTTTCCCAATCGGAGCTCGTGGTTTGAATACAATAACGGTATTGTGCTGTTCAAAGATTTCGAAAGAGGTAAAAGGGAAGCGGCATGTGAGTTTATATACGGTACAGACTACAGTGGTTTGAATGCTAGGTGGTTGTCTATTTTTCTGGAGAGTGTTCTTGCGGTGGCTCCATTGATATTTGATAAGGTATATATGAAAACAAGAGATGGTCTAGTTTGGTTACCGGTACTTCCTTAGCACATTCTTTGAGTTGCATGTTCGTGCAATCTCCCCAAGTATACAAATTTTTCAGTTTTGTAGGTATTTTTGGGTTAGTGTTACATGTGACTGGATCGGAATTTTACAGTTACTATCCTGGTTCAGTTATTTTTCAAGTTTCCCTGGTCATAATAAATCATTGCTTCCACAAAAATATGCAGCTATTGCTGTGGCCTTTTCTAGTGTAGCTATGGAGCTTCCAAATACCACTTTGAACTTTATTACCTGCTGGGGCTTTCGACTTCTTGCTGCATTATTGTGGGTGCCTGTTCTTGAAAGGTGACGACACCTGAATGCATCCAAATACTGGCTTGAGCATGGTTTGAGCATGGTTGAGCATGGTTTCTATTATTGAGTTGTAAAAGCATTTGTTGTCCAGTTGGTAGTTGAAAGGGAATTTTAGATTCTCTTAATATGCATTTTTTGGACTCTAAATGATTAAAGTACAAATTTTATGTTGAAAATAGGTGTATCCAAAGTTGACCCTAAGTTTTGGATGTATGGAGGTTGTACATTTTAGGCAAGAATCTACATTCGCCAGATTTGCGAACAGGTTACAGTTAGGTGCTTACAGTTAGGTGCTGTAACCTCACAATTTTCTTATGGAGATACAAGTAGTCTGCCGCTTCATCGTGTATTCAAAACTGTTCTTTTGTAACATTGCCGCTGTTAAACCCCATCTAAAATAACTCAAAATTCTCTTCGGTCTGCATGCTCGTGTGATCCATCTCTCGTAGAACTGGCTCAAATGTGGAAGTTCAACAACTCCAAATGCATGCACGGTTTACAATCTTTGCAGTTACATACCTGCTTGAAGTAAATCCAGAAAGACAATTTCTCAACAAAAGTTTTGAAGGAAGGATTTGCAAACAACAGACTAGACAACTAATTTCCAACTGGGAGTGCAGACAAGAATCTCTACAACGAGACTTGTATTGCATTTCTCATTTCTGTTCAGAATTGAATTACACAATGAACAGTAAATCCAACGTTCCATTCCCGTTCCATTCCCGTTCCAAAGAACTAATCCGTTACAATCATCATCAACCTGAAAGTCACTCATTCTGTAAGAAATATCAAAGGTTTCCCAGTCCAAATGCACATATCCTAAGCAGGATTCTTTCTCGAGGCTTCATGCTACCTACAGCAAGGTCAACAGCACCACTCCCTGTTTTCGGATGCCCGTAGTATTCCCTAATGTTGCAACTCAAGGTTTAGGGCATAGAAATTCTCAACAGCAGGCAGAGCCATAGTGATTGATCTGTAAATGTAGTGCAATTACCCTTCATAGTTGGTTCTAGTGTGAAGCTATGTTTTCACGTTCTATGAGGTCTTCCTCACATACGACAGGTCATCTCCTGGTCTGCGCTTCTGAAATTGCTCCGCACAATGCCCATTCGAACACAAACCACTGGTAGAAGCGGCACACTCCAAAGCCCTGTAGATTTCGCTGAGTACGCATGGTAAAATCGAGATTAGGTCAAAATTAGGGCAGACCTCGGATGCATTGATCGCCAGAGCTTGTAACAAAACTGCAATTCCATCCCGTCTTACTCGTCGTCTTCGTCCCCGGCAGCTTGCTCCTTGAGGCACGTCCTCATCAAACCGGCCAACTTCGTACATGCATCCACCGCGAGGTTCAACGCGACCTTGGTGCTGGCACCCGGCCACTGCCCCGTGAGCTTGAGCTGCGTGATCTCCTTCCGCGACGCCATGCAACTCACCAGCATTTCCCCGTCGCTCCACCTCTCCTCCTCCGCGGTCGTGTCCAGGAGAATCTCCTTTCCGACACAACACGCCGATACAGCAGGCACCAGATCGTACATCGCAATGCCGGCATCCGCGAGCGCCATAGACGCGCAGGAAATGACGGCTGGTAAGTCCCCTCCTCCTGACTGTAAGACAAGGGCGAAGATGTCCACCGTGGTCTTAGGAAACGTATGCAGCATCACGGCGCCCTCGAGAGCCTTGTGCATCATCACAGGAAACTCTTTCTCCGCGTCGGTCCCGATCGCCTTCCCCCGGACGGCAGTGGCGAACGAAGCGAACTGGACGTGGCAATTCAGACGACCGATGCCGCTGAAGGACTCCGCCTTGTAAGACTCTCGGGGACCGAAGACGGACACGAGCACCTTCGTCTGGCCGATCTCGGCGTAGGCGGAACCGGAAGCCGCCGTCACGGCGCCAGTTTTGAGGAAATTCAAGCGGCATTCGTGAGGAAGGCGGCCATCGAGGCGGACGCCATCGGGGGAGAGGAGATGGATGGGAGAGAGCTTGAAGGACGCGGTGTCGAAGCCGTCAGATGGGGCGTGCACGGCGTAGGAGGCACTGGTCTCGCCCCGACCCTTCGCCATAGCCAAAACTTCGCTGCAACAATTGAAGGAACCCTACACCCTAAACCCCTGCGACACAGAAGTCACACGACCCCCACAGTGAAGCTGTTGAGTCAGTCGAAGTTAAGGGCGCCGACCCGTTTCCAACCAGCAATTACGGGCATGTGGAGTGCAGATTTCCTGAGTGAAGAAATTTCCCCTAATGTAGAAATAGAGTTTGGAAGGATTATATAATTTTCCGGAATTTTTTAACTTAAAATATAAATATCATAAATTTATTAGTTGAACTATACAGTACGACCTAACAACCAATAATAATGCACCACAACTACTTTGGGAATCGCACCACAACTTCACAAAAAGAGACCAGTCCATAGGTTGAAAATTGAAGGGTGGGGGTGATTTGAAGTGGGTCGGTTCTTGTACGCTTAGTCTGTTCCATTCTTTTGCAACATTTCTGTAGTTTTTGTTTCTGACACCATTAATACATTGATTTGGCATTTTTGTCTTTTGAATAGAAAATCTCTTATAGCCTCTACCATCTGGTTTCAGAATCAAAGTTTCCAAATCCTAAGTACAACTACATTTATACTACACAACATGATTACAGCTTTGTTAGAGTGGGGATGTGGGTCTAAGTGGTCAATAAATTAACTCACGCCAGAGCCTTATGGTAACGCTATTGTTTTATTAACTTTTAAGGGAGCCAACCCATTTCCAACCAATTAAGCAATTGAGAGTATCTGAAGGGTGGGGTTATTGAATGGGAAAATCTTCTTATATATAGAAATAGAATTTTGAAGGATACCATAATTTTTCAAATTTTTCTTCTTCAAATCATAATTACTATAAATTTTTTTGGTCAAGATCATGTTCAACCCATATTGGTCATATAGGTCTTCTTACTTTTTACCAAGGATCGGAAACAAAATTGATCAAGGGGTAGTTGTAATATCAAGACACTTGTAGTCAATCATAATGCACCATAGCTAAGCTATAAATGATCACTATTCATTTCTATATACACGGAAAAAGAACACCCTACATTGCCAAAGCTAGTAGGGAGTGATTAGAAATGTGTTGGCTACTATAATCCCTAAATGCCTGAAGTACCATATTTGGATGTCAACTTAACTTTGAATTTAAATGAAATCTTATCAAAGTATTTTTGGGAATATTTTTTTTAAAATTGAAAACTTAGTCTATTTTAAGCATCTCATGTTTTTTAAATTATTTTTCTATTGAAGATTTTACATAAGGGTGTCTATTGCAAATCCTGAATTTTTGGTTTTAGTTGTTTTTGGAGATGTGACTCAAGTACGTTGAATCTTGGAGGAAAAATCACATTTGAAATTCATTTAAAAAAATTGTAGAGTAGATTTTGAAAATACATCTTTTGATTATAGTTATGAATATTATTTAATTAAACTTTATATTTTTTTATGACCTCAATTTTTTATTTTCATGTAAAAAAGAAGATTGAAAGACATCAAATCAATTTCAAAGTTTTAACACCTTCCTAGTCAAATGTTATAATCTTTTAATTCATAAATGATATTGTTGTGTTATTTTTTCCTATGTGATTCATACTATGTTTAGTTTGAATTCATATAGTCACAATTTTTTCTAAATTGATAAAACTTATTAAAATTTCGGCTTTTTGTTTAGTTTTGAGCAAACTCAAAAAAACTCATAAAAGGCCTTAGGCATTTAGGGATTAATGGTCTTAAAAGCTCAATTTTGGATGCAACATGGGTTTTTTTACTATTTGATATGGAAGGTGCATCAATTGAGGTATAAGCCCTTAAGTCCCATGGTCTTTTTCCATCAAATTCCACTCAAAATTGTTGTTTCTATTGTAGAGAGCAAAGAGCTTTAGAAATTGTTTATTTTTTGCATACTATAGGATCTTGCACTAGATTGGTATAAGAATGTGTGGAAGAAATTCCAAAAACTTTGACCTCGTAGATTGTAAGATGTTTTCATTAGAAGTCAAGAAAACTATTTTTTTGCATGGACCTTGCTTGTCTACATTTTAACACTTTAAATCTTTTTAGCTTAAAATTTTTGCACTAGTAAACATATTGAATTAAAAAAATTTTGTGTTGAAAAATTGAGTTGGAAGTCTATAATATGAATTTCAAAGAAAAAAACTTGATTATCATTCTTTAACTTTTTTAAAGTAGAACTAAGTCCAAGATTGAATGCAAAACTAAATCATTAATAGCTTAAAATGGAATTGAAACACAATGATCTCAATAGTGAAATTGTTTAAGCAAGAAAACTTGACCCTTTTTGAAAATCTTTTTTGAAAAATTATGAAAACTTCATTTAAAAATGAGCCCTATAAGTTGTTTTTTCAAGAAGATGCTTTGATTGCCCCCAGAACAAGATTATTCATAAGATTCTCATCCTTTGTCTAAATATAATGAATCAAATCTTTCTATGTAAATAAAAATAATTTCTTTAAGAAAAAAATTTAAAAATTTAATTTTGCCTTTTCAAAATTTCTTTTGCGTTGCCCAATGAATACCATTTGGGTGTTTAGGGAGACATAACTCTTGTTCTTATGCATAAGTTGAATTAAAAATTATATTTTCAAAAATTTGTTTTTTTTGTCTTCCAAATAAATTCAAAAGAACATGACAAAAATTGAGACCATAGGATTGTATTGCTCCAAATTCATTTGTTCCTCTAAGTAAACTTCAAAAAACTCAAAACATGCCTTAGTTAATTAGAAATTAATGGTTTGGAAGTTCAATTTTAGAGGCAACATGGAGTTTTTTGTGACTAATATTTGTCATGGAGGGTGCATGAAGTGAAGTATAAGGTAGTGACAAAAAAAGGCATTTACACTAATTAGATTCAATGACACTTCCAATTTGGATTGTTATTGCATTTCCTATACATGTCTTAAAAGGTACAAAATGGTCACATATTCTACATATATGGTGACATATGTGATTGTGATCAATTTGAGATAAATTTATATATAAACAAAAGATGTGAACTTTTAAATTATCAATCCAATGGTATATCCATCTATGTCTTCTTACATTTTATTACTTAATTCATATTCTAGGAGTCAAATATGATACATAATACACTACTCTCTACATACCTTAAGGTTAAGTTAGTGTGTGAGGCACTAGTTTACCAAAGCCACATTATATATAGGGTGCAATGTATTACCATTGTATAAATTTACACAAAAATCAAAATTTTTAGTGAAAGTCAATTTCGTTGAATTAGTAGTATTCCAATACTTCAGTACCTTTCACAACACTTATTCTAAAACATAAATCTATAAGCATCCTAGATTTTAGACCTTTTATGTATATTTATATTACAATTTTTGGAGTTGAAATCATGCCAATTTAACAAAATTGACATTAGTTACACTAATTTTATAAGTAACACTATTAATAGGACAAATCAATATAGCATATATAACACAAGTTTATAAAAAATTAGTTCTCAAGTTATTACATGGTATCATTTGATTAATTGGCCTTCATTTGCAATAAGTAGGTATGGAAATTCAATTCAATAAGAAGATGCAATGCTAAACTAGCTATTGAAGAAGTATATATGTTATATATTTCATTGAAAAATTGTTTTGGTGCATGATGTGTAAAAATTTTCAAAATTTTGTAGATTTTAATATAATTGCACATATTTAATATGTTTGAAATATTGTAAGATGTATGTAAATGGTGACAAGGAAAATAATTTTTAGAATACCAATGCAATTGTAGAGTGCAAAGATTAGAAATCTATCATGCAAAGCACAATAGATATGAACTTCAAAACAATTCTTCAAGCAAAAAAGATCCAATGGTAGTCAATATTAACAACAACTTCATGAAATTGGTGGAGTTTGATGGATTTGGTATTTATAAGTGTATGTATTTAAAAACATGAATCTATTCTAATCTTACATCTTAAAACTTTGTACAAAGAAATGATACAATTTTTGCTGCATTAAATTACAAAAGTTTAAGGAATTTGATAATGTGTCGTGAAAGCTTCATTTATATTTAGTTATGAGGGAATTTTGGGATAGCAAGGACATTGAGTTAGACTTCCAATAGCATGCACTTACCAACATGGAGATACTCTCAATCACCTCCTTAGTTTACCACATCAAGCTATATTAACAAAGTTTGGTCCCCCTGACCTCCTTTCTACTTGTGCTAAGCTATAAAATATATCCTGAGCATAGGTCAACTTTATAAATAGTTGTACAAAAAAATTAAATATGTTTTAATTTTCAAAATAAATAAATAATAACAATGTGACCATGAGACTTTGATCTAAACAAAGAATAATATTAGTTAAAGAATAGAGGACAGTAAAGAGATTAATAAAGAAAACATTGAATCCATGCGTTGCAAGCAAAATTATAAATTAAAAAAAAAATAGTTTCAAAATAAATTAAAAAAATAATCAGCCCGCTCTATCTACCACTCGAATAGAAAGGGGTATCCAACTACTTGTTCCTTCCAATCAAACCCTCATTGCCTTATGTAGTGTGACGTTAAAGGATCTAACTTGTATAGCCCCAATCAATTTATAGCTTTTAAAAATCTACTCTATAATTTTTTTTAAATGAATTTTGAATGTGATTTTTTCTCCAAGATCTAGTGTATTTGAGGCTCATTTCTACGAGCTCTCAATGCTATGGAAGTCAAGATTGCAATGGGTACCCTTGCACAAAATCTTGAATAGAAAAATCACTATCATTTATTTTCAAGATTGGATTTTTGATGCTAAAACTAGACTTCAAGAAGAACTTTCTAAAAATAGAAACTACTGAAAATAAAAACTTAATTAGATTTTATTTAACTTCAAAGTTTTGCAAACACCAAATTTTGATGCCTCACGCATTTAGGGGTTAAAACGATGAAACTGACCTAGGAGTGTGGTATTTCCATGCAGGGAAAGACCTGTACAGTACAGACAACTAGTACGTAGCACTCTCCCAGAACGAGACATCGACCCATTATTTACGTTAATAGATTCGGGAAAGATTCTTGAAATGAATTTCTTACCTTTCTTATTAGTCTAACAATAATCCTGCAACTCCTAAACAACGCTGGTCATCAAAGCAACAACACGGTGGTGTCAAAGAATCGGGTAAAAAATTAGTTGTCGAGCTGGATCTTCACAGCTGCATCAGCAATCTCGGCGGACAAGGCTCGCAGAAACGCAGAGTAGGGCGACGTGGTGAGCACATACACTCCGGAAATCCCAATGAGGGACGAACAATTCTCCTCCACGGTCTTCATTTCTTTCATGAGCTCGCACAAGGAAGCCTTCCACGGCAATGGCTCATTCCCTGGAAGCACTTTCACATGTTCAGCCATGTCCACTAACGTGTTGCAAATCGTCTCTTTGTTCTTGTGATTTTTCATCGAAAAAAGTTGTCTTCGGTTGCACAAAAACTCAAGGCACTACTGGAAGTGGGAAATTCTGTCTGAGACGGAATCACCAGGCTCCCCACCAGTGAACTTCTGGTCCTCTTTACTCACTGGGGATGGATCTCCTTCTGAATCTGGCCACCAGCAGAGTTCAGGAAAATCATATCAGTACGGTTTCTGGATGATCAATGTTGCGGAAGCCCTGAGCACTTGAGCTATGGAAACAAATAGATTCTGTTTTTAAGACACGATTCTTAACACAAGTGGTCGGACATATGTTCGGTCGCTGTTGCTTAGCATACCTTGCAATTGTTCTTCCAGAATCTTCATGACAGAGTTGTCAGAGTCCCGCCCTTCCCCGTTCTGCAGATGCCCTGCTATCATGTGGGCTTAATGCACGAGCACCGTCCACAATGCGAGGCCTTCCTTCAGGCAACGTGTGGGTGGACATGGTGGACTAAGGGAGCTTCTCCTCGTCGTTGACATTGAAGTGAAGTCCAAGGGCCTTAGTCCTTAAAATGTATATCAAGAATTCGCTTCTTGTGAACTGCAGAGCTGCGGAGCTCAGTGCATGATCCAGCGTGAAGGGGCTCAAGGTGGCGGCTAACGTTTCTTCACCCGAGTGATCTGTGCAGGCCAACAAACACAATGCAACAAACCACACATTCAGAACCGATGTATCTAGTGAGACAAAATTCTGAATGCATCACCATGCGAGTCCAACTAGCTTCATTGATCGACAAGTGGCACACTTATAATCCACTCTCTATTCACCATTTACCCTCAGCCTGGCGTGCAAATCAAATCAATACAAGGGATACAAAAGATCAGAATCTACAAGTTGGATATATTGCCATAAATTTTTGACAGGTAGGCAGCTAGAGAACACTTACAAGATCGAAAGATTAGATTCGAGGAAAGAAGGTCGTGCCAACTGACAAGCATCGTGACAGTGGATGACAATCTCTTGCAGACACAAGCTAAGAGCTTAGTTTATAGTTATCCAGCAGCAAAGTAAATTGGCCGCAGGTGCCATTCAATTTATGTTGCATCGGATGATACTTTTTGTTCCTCCGAATTTCAGTGTGAAGACGGCGTCAGGGCGAGCATGTAAGTAATTATTATTTGGAGTGAGGGTGATCGCGTGGAGCTTGCAATTTAAGGAAATAGAGGTGCTCCTTGGTCCCTGTTCTAGTGACAGAAGGACGATAAGTAGGGTCAAACAACAGTAGAACCACTCAAGTTCTTCGTTGAGTTCGTTTAGGTGGGGATGTGGGGTCGGGATTGCATGGAGCCATAATCAGATGACGGTGGTGATGGCGTAGAATGCTGAAGAGGGAACAGGCGAGGGAGGTGCGATGTCAGAGTCCACCCCATCAGGTGGTCACTGACTGCAGATACGTAGATCGGAACAGTTTTATGTTCACCGATACGCACCAGCATTCAGGATCAAGTGTGTCTGTAAATTAAACTAGCAGCGCTTGGCTTGTCCTTACATGCCGCTCATCGGGGGACACCAAGGAGTAGAATAACGTCACACATCAAATGATCGAAGGGCTGAAACTAGGTGTCAGGTAGCAAGTCCATGAAGCGGTCGGGCAACACGTGGGCCGACATGGTGGATTTAGAAAGCCTCTCCTCGTCGTCGACATTGAAGTGACTGAGTCCAGGAACCTTCGTCTCCAAAATGTATGTCAAGAATTGGCTTTTGTGAACTGCAGAATGCGGAAATCAGTGCAAGATCCAGCCTGAGCGGCCTCTTGGTGCCGGCTAACGTTTCTTCACACAAGCGATCTGTGCAGGCCAACAAGCACAATGCAACAAACCACACATTCAGAACCGATCTATCTTGTGAGACAAAACTCGGAATGTATCACCGAGCAAGTCCAACTAGCTACATTGACAAGTGGCACATGTGTAAACCACTCTCTATTTGCCATTTATCCTCAGTCTGGCATGCAAATCAAATGAATACAGAGGGATAGAAAAGATCAGATTCTACGAGTTGAATATATTGCCATAAATATATAGACATATAGATAGCTAGAGAACGTTTACAAGATCGACAAATTAGATTGGAAGGTCGTGCCTACTGACAAGAATCTTGACAGAGGGTGTAGAGGATGATAATCTCTTGCATACACAAGCTAAGAACTATTTTGTTATCCAGTAGCAACGCAAATTGGCCGCAGGTGCCATGAAAATTAATGCTGCATCGGCTGATACTCTTTGTTCCTCCAAAGAACACTGTGAAGGCGGTGTCAGGGCGAACGATCCGAGCATGTAATTAATTATTATTTGGGGGGAGCGTGACCGCGTGGAGCCTGCAATTTAAGGAAATGGGGGTGCTTCTTGACCCCTGTTCAATTGACAGAAGGACGAGAAGTAGGGTCAAACAACAGTAGAAACGCCCTGCTTCTTGGTACAGGTGGGGATGTTGGGTCCGGATTGAATGGTAGAAATGGCGTAATACGATGGCGAGGGAGCAGGCGAGGGAGGTGCGATGTCAGAGTCCATCCCATCATGTGGCGACTGGCTGCAGAGAATTAGATTGGAAGGGTTTAATATTCAACGATACGCGTCAGCATTCAGGATCAAGCGTGCCTGCAAACTAGAAGCGCTTGGCTTGCCCTTGCGTGCCGCCCGTCGGGGGACACCAAGGAGTAGAGAGACGTCACACATCAAATGATCAAAGGGCTGAAACTAGGTGTCAGGTAGCAGGTCCATGAAGGGCGGCCACTGTCAAAGAGCTGATCACATTTTGGGGAAGCTGATGAATATTTATCAGTAAACTATCAAAGATAGAAAAAGGAAATTTGCATCTAACACAAGTCACGCAACCACAAAGCTCACCCCCAGTATACTTCAATTCCATAAATAATTGAGCGAAATTTTAAGTATATTCAAATTCTGTAAATTCATAGCCTGAAAATATGTCTGAAAAACAAACAATATTTTATTTCTGTAGAACATCAGAAATTTCAGGATCAATTTCTTTAACAAAAATGCATTTCTGAAATGAAAAATAAGACCTAGGAGTGGTAATTTCCTCTAGGGGTAAACCAGTACAGACAGACAGCACTCTCGCAGAACGAGATATCGACCCATTATTTACGGTATGAGATTTGTACAAGATTCTTACAATGAATTTCTTACCTTAGGATGATTCCTTATTAGTCTAACAATACTTCTACAACTCCTATACAACGATGGTCATCAATGCAACAACCCGGCGGGGCCAAAAAAATTAGTTGTCGACCTGGATCTTCACATCTGCATCAGCAATCTCGGCAGACAAGGCCCGCAGAAACGCAGAGTATGGCGATGTGGTGAGCACATACACTCCGGAGGTCCCAAGCAGGGACGAACAATTCTCTTCCACGGTCTTCATTTCTTTCATGAGCTCGCACAAGGAAGCCTTCCACAGGGTCATGTTCAAAACATCCCACGGCAATGGCTCATTTCCAGGTGGAAGCACTTTCACATGTTCAGCCATGACCAGTAACGTGTTGCAAATCGTCTCTTTGTCCTTGAGATTTTTCATCAGGAAGTGTGGCCCTCGGTTGCACAAAAACTTAAGGCACTGGGAGTGGGAAACTCCGTCTGAAACGACATCACCCGGCTCACCACCAGTGAACATCTTTTCCTCTTCACTTACTGGGGATGGATCTCCTTTTGAATCTGGTCATCAGGAGAGTTCAGGTAAATGATATCAGTCACGTTTCTGGATGATCCATGTTGCGGAAGCACTGAGTGAGAAATGAAAAGGAATAGATTTTGTGTGTAATATGGGAAAAACGTGATTCTTTTAACAGGTGGTCTACTTGTGTTTAATTACCGTTGCTGGACATACCTTGTTCTTCCAGAATCTTCATGGCAGCGTTGTCAGAGTCCCGCCCTTCCTCGTTCTGTGGATGCCCTGCTATCATGTGGTCTTCACGAGCACCGTCAACAATCCGAGGTCTTCCTGCAGGCAACATGTCGGTCGACATGTTGGATTTCGGGAGCCTCTCCTTGTCGTCGACATTGAAGTGAAGTCCAGGAACCTTCGTCTCCAAAATGTATGTCATGAATTCGCTTCTTGTGAACTGCAGAGCTGCGGAGCTCAGTGCATGATCCAGCGGGAACGGCTTCATGGTGGCGGCCAACGTTTCTTCACACCAGCAATCTGTGCAGGCCAACAAACCACACATTCAGAACCGATCTATCTAGTGAGACAGAATTCCGAATGCATCAGCGTGCGACTCGAATTAGCTACACTGACGAGCGGCACACTCATAAAACCACGCAATTTCTGTTCGCCATTTATCCTCAATCAGGCATGCAAATCAAATCAAACTAGAGCGATACGATGTGTACCGTACACGCTTATGAGTGATCAGAATCTATAAATTGGATACATTGCCAGAATTTTTTGACAGGTAGGTGTCTACAGAGCACTTACAAGATCGACAGATTAGATTGGAAGGTCGTGCTAACTGACAAGCATCATGACAGAGGGTGTAGAGGATGATGACCTCTTGCAAACACAAGCTATTTAAGAACTTTATAGTTATTAATTTAAAGAGGCTTCAGGTGCCATGAAAGTTAATGTTGCATCGCATGATCGATACGCCAGTCATGTTGCATCGGATGATACAAGCTTTTTGTTCCCCCCAAGAACCGCGTGAAGGTGGCTTTGGGCGAGCACGTAATTAATTACTCCCTGGAACGCCTCACGTCGCTTTCTTGCATCGCCAAGAGTCCATGACCCAGATTCCCAGAACAGAACAGGGACAGCAAGAATTGAAGAAGACTTGAGTTGAAAATTCTGGCTGGGATGATACCAACTCGAAATTCGTGGGCCTGGCCGGCTAGCTTCAGTCATGGAAGCGGTTTGGGTAGCTGCAGCAGTCGGTATTCTTTGGGGTGAGGGTGGCCGCGTGGAACCTGCAAATTAAGGAAATAGAGGTGCTCCTGTTGGTCGTTGTTGCAGGGACAGAAGACGAGAAGGACACCTGGTCAAACAACAGTTAGAATCACTCTGGTTCTTCATTCAGGTAGGGATGTGGGGTGGGGATTGAATAGAGCTATATGTAGCGGACGGTGGCGATGGCGTAGAACGCTGAAGAGGAAATTGGGGAGGAAGGTGCGTTGGCGGAGTCCATCCCATGATGTGGTGACGGCCTGACGGGCTGCAAATTAGTAGAATGGAATAGTTTTAATATTCACCGGTACGCGCCAGCATTCAGGATCAAGTGTGTCTGCGAACTAGCAGCGCTTGGCTTGTCCTTGCGTGCCGCCCGTCGGGGGACACCAAGGAGTAGAGAGACGTCACACATCAAATGACCAAACTATCGAAGGCCTGAAACTAGGTGCATGTCAGGTAGCAGGTCCATGAAGGGCGGCCACTGACGAGCTGATCGCGTTCTGGGGGAAGCAAAAACTCCTTGAAATATTTATCACTATATTAACTGCCACGATCAGAATTCTATCAGTCGTCATAGTGATCAGTGATTCCAGAACTAGTTTATGGAATTTAGTGCAATGTGCTACCTTTGAGACAAACATACATGACCTTGGTTACCTTGAGAGTGAGTAGTTTAGAAAAAAATAGAAAAGAAAAGATTTTACAAGTTCTGAAGGTCTGAAGGATTATAGGGAGTATTATTAATGACACAAAAGTGATTAAAATAGATGCTAATTTCAATGGGGAGGACATTGCAAATTGGCTATTAAATTCTATTGTTTATTGTAGTTTTGGTGAAAATGTCTCCATTACAGGTCCTTTTTTACAATGTATTAGTATTGCAAGGATTTTTTGGATAGAAACTCATCAAATTTTAGCTAGTTTAGGGATAGTTGATTGTGATGTTTAATGATTGCTTAGGAGCAAGCAAAGTGTCACTTGTAATTTGTGCCCAATTTGATGGCATTTGTCAACCCTCAATTATGTAATTAAGCTACTTGGGAATGATGGATACTTGTTGAAAATGACAAGTGCTCAGTTCATATTGATTGGCAAGTAGAGTCAAGCTATGTGCCTAAAATTCTAGTTGTGGTTGTTTTGAACAATAACAATGATGGAAGGTGCCAAAATGTCTTGTTGGATTTGCTCTCATCACTCAAACCATGACTCAAATAGGCAATCCTATAGGCTACATTGGCACCTTCCATAGCCATTATCTAATTCTTAAATAGCCATAGACAAAAAAAAAGAATTGGCATCTAACCCAAGTCGTATTATATGTTTAGGACCTTTGTGGAATTATGATTATGAATTTTTGAAGTTGAAATTAATGATATGGTTACTAAAAGCATCCATCTCCTCAAATGTACACTATTGGTCCACTGGTGGTGCATTGAAGAAAACAAAATATAACAGTTTGTTAGAAAATGCTTTCAAAACCTAATTTGTTTCAAATCTTAACTTGTTGCATTATCCAAAATCAACCTTAGGCTCCTATGAATAAAAATTCTACACTTTAAGCATATATTAATATGGATTGATTTTATAAACAAGTCTCAGTTAGGTATACATATTTTAACTAATAGAAATTTTCTAAAAAAGCTATTACGTACCAATTTGTAATAATCATTTTTATAAATTTAGTGTGTAAGAAAAAAATATGACTAAGTTGATACCAATAAATCAAAGTAAACTTAAGGTAACTTTTTTAGAAAATAGATACTATTGTTAGCAAATTAAATTTAAAATTATGCATTTCTTTACATTTTTAAAAATTCTCTTTCTAATATGAATTTGTGTTATTGCAAAATTTATCATACATAAAATTCTTGAATATAGGGCAATAGAGAGCAATGGAACATTGGTCCTCCTATATATAGTGTAATTGTAATAAGAATAATTTGTATCGTAGTAATCAACAATTCATGGACAAGCTTGCATCCAAAACCGTCTATAATAAAAGAAGTCTTTATTCATGGAAAATAGAGAGTTCCTTACCTTCAAAGTTGAGAATGTTATATATCATAAAACTCAAGATTATGCCATTTCAAGATTATATCATATCAAGATTATGCTATTTTCATTGAATGAATTGAATATTAATAATAGTGATGCATGATGCATGAGAATTGCTCATGATTTTGCAGATTTTAATACAATTGTGAATGTTTGATATATTATAAGATGTATGTAAATGGTGATGAAAGAAATTTTAGTGTTAGAGAAATCTAGGCATTGATTATGTGGAATGAAAGAATGAGAAATCTATGACAGAAGATACCATAGGTTTGAACTTCTAAGAAAGCCTTGAGGTGGAAATGATCTAACAATAGCCAATATTAGCATCGATTTCCTTAAATTGCCCAAAGTCCACAATTTTGGCACTTTTGAAGAGTATGCAATTAGAATAATGCCACAATTCTTTGTCATGAGAGTTGATGGAGTTTGAGGTTATTGGCAACAAATTGACAAAACATCTTTTGTACTTGATTCCAAGGAAATTTGTGTGTACTAGAGACATTGAGTTGCACCTTTGATAGCATGCACTTACAAACATGGAGAGAGTCATTATGCCCTCCTTCAGACCTTCACCTCACTATTATAGTAGAAAGTAGGGCTTTAGGTTTGAAGCTAGAGCATTAGAGAAAATCTAGAATCTCTATATGGTTGTTTGACTCTACTCAACATTGCTAATTCAACCAAAAGTGAACTCTTTTTTTTAAAATGAAAAAAAATTTGAAGCACCTTCATATTTTGTAAATTTATAGACTGAAATAAATAAATAAATAAATAAATGCCCAAATAAGTAAATAAATGTCATTTTTTGCAGTCTGAAATTCAAAATACTATTCAACTATTTTCACACAGAAGCAATGAAACTGACCTAGGAGTCTGATATTTCCATCCACGGGAAAACCAATACAGACAAACGTAGCAATGGCTCATTCCCTGGAAGCACTTTCACATGTTCAGCCATGTCCAGTAACACGCTGCAAATGGTCTCTTTGTTCTTGAGATTTTTCATTAGGAAGCGTGGCCCTCGGTTGCACAAAAACTCAAGGCACTTGGAGTGGGAAATTCCGTCTGAAATGACATCACCCGGCTCACCACCAGTGAACTTCTGGTCCTCTTCACTCACTAGCAACCAGGAGAGTTCAGGAAAATAATATCAGTTACGTTCTTGGATGATCAATGTTGCGGAAGCACTGAGTGAGCTATGGAACATGTGTTCGGTTACCATTGCTTGGCATACCTTTTGTTGGAAAACCAGAAGCTAAACTCGGTAACTAGATGCGACGACAACAGAAAGAAGGTACTCAGACAGCCAACCGGCAGCATATATTAAACAGAATATATCTGACACACAAAAGTAACTCACTTTGCCACACACCAAGTGACAAAGTACACATACTAGCTTTCTGAGCAAATGCTCTAGGCAGTGCAACGCTGCGAAACTGAGAGAGAGAACTAGGCTACAGTACTCTCTTTATATCAGAGTACTAGGCAGGAGGGGTACTGGTCATGAGTGTTTCTTGTTCTAACGTCTCCAGCTGGTTCTATCATGGTACGTCACATACTCATACCAGCTGAGTTGGTCACCACAAGGCTTTATCACCATTCAACATCTTTCTTCCAGAATCTTCATGGCAGTGTTGTCAGATCGAGTCCCGCCCTTCCCCGTTCCTCAGGTGCCCTGCTATCATGTGGGCTTCACGAGCACAGTCAACAATGCGAGGCCTTCCTGCAGGCAACAAGTGGGTCGACTTGGTGGATTTAGGGAGCCTCTCGTCGTCATCGACATTGAAGTGAAGTCCAGGAACCTTCGTCCCCAAAATGTATGTCAAGAAGTCGATTCTTTTGAACTGCAGAGCTGCGCAGCTCAGTGCATGATCCAGCGTGAACGGCCTCATGGTAGTGGCCTACAATTCGTCACACAAGCGATCTTCGCAGGCCAACAAACACAATGCAACAAACCACGTATTCAAAACCGACATATCTTGTGAGACAGAACTCTGAATGCATCACGTACCGACCGAGTTCAACTAGCTACATCGACAAGCGCGACACTCATAAACCACGCACTCTCTGTTCGCCATTTACCCTCAGTCTGGCATGCAAATCAAATCAAAAACAAAGCGATACCAAGTGTACTGTACGTGCTTACGAGGGACCAGAATCTACAAATTGGATATATTGCCAGAAATTTTTGACAGACAGGTAGCTATAGTACACTTACAAGATTGACTGATAGATTAGAAGGTCGTGCTAACTGACAAGCATTGTGACAGAGGTTGCAGTGAATGATAATCTCTTGCAAATACAAGCTAAGAACTTTATAGATATCCAGCAGGAAAGAGGACTAAGGTGCCATGAAAATTAGTGCTGCATCGCAGAATGCACCAGTCATGTTGCACCGAATTATACACCAGTCAATGTTCCGGGAGAACCCCTGATCAGTTCATTGTTAGCCGGTGGAATTGGGAATAAACCCGGTTGCAAGTTCAAAACATCGGTCACAGGGAGATCGGCTGGCCTTCACCCACGGGTCTCGCAGGGAGCGTGAATATTTCACCCCCCTTCCATGTGGGTCTGGGACTCTGGGGGATATCCTGAAATTTGCTCTTGAAATACCCGGAGAGATGGACAGACGCGGCTATCTTTGCTGCCGCTTAGACGTTGTTCCCGTTTTGGCAGCTCTCCTCTGTTGTGTACGGTTGCGCATCTATTCGACTATTCTCGCTTGCTCGCCATTAGTTTTTTTGGATTCCGGCATCGCGGAGTTGCGGGGGGGTTTCGTGGAGAGCGCTTTCCATGGTGTTGTAGCGTTTTTTGGACGATTTTTGGGCTCCGGATTGGGACTGCAGCCGTCGCATGAGTGACCTGGAATGCTTTACAGGAGAGTGGCATCCTCTTGGGATTGTACGTGCTCGCACTTCTCCTTGCGTTGGAATTTTTTTTGAATGAATTTGAAGCATGCTCATGTCCTTATTTAATTTCTTTAGGTGCAACGGTCAGTCTTTACAGTTTCATCAGGTTTCAGCGTTTAAGGGTTTCGCTGATGATGTAGACGCGTTGTGGTTTATGCTATAAGTGCAGAAGCATTTTTTTCTTCTTGTAATCAGCAGTAGGTTCTGGAATTGATTTTCTTAATCGTTTTATCTGCAGGCCTCAAGCAGTGATGGCGACGGGCCTGGCGAATGTGTTGTGGTAGTAATTGTGACTTTTCCTCGCTGGTCGCAGCGCGGTGACTGCCACTCATGTTCTTCACGTCCGGGACGACACATTCTGTATCGGACGAAATGTGTCTGGGGTTAGGTTTCGTGAACCCCAGCCGAAGATGATGTCTTACATTCACTACTGTTAGTTTGTGAGGCTCGCCAGGTCAACTTTCCAGAAGGAGTGAACAAGCTGCGGGTGAAAGGAAGGGAACTGAATATGGTGCAGTTTCATTTTCACACTCCTTCAGAGCATGCATTTGATGGACTCCGCTTTCCTATGGAATCCCACTTAATACACCGTATGTGCTTCGGAACCATATTCATGTGCGTTTTATTCGTTCTTAACCTCAATTGATTACAGCAGGGATGAATTGCTCGTGAACTCAACTTTTCAATCTTTAAAGAACATCTGAATATGTTTATATACTGATTTGCCATGTTTATTTGCTGTGCAGAAGATGCAGTCACCAAGGCTTATGCTGTTGTTGGGTAAGAAGGCATGTTCAGCAACTTCTGTTTTTCAGTATTGAAGATATGACAATGGCAGAATTTGTGTTTTTGCCTTGTATTCAACGAATAGAACGCTATCTTCTGGAGGATTTCGTTGAGTGCCTTACTCATGTGGTAACGTGGCTTCGATTTGCAGGGTTATGCTGGATGCCACACCTGATGCATACTCAAATGGCGCTCTTGCAGCAGCTCTTCGGTACTCGCCCCTGGAACATTGAAAAACTTTATAAGTTCTCTTCTGACATGCTTCGGAAGTAAGTAGGATGTTATATATTGTAAGTTTCCTGCTGTTTCTGTTTCGGGAACTTGGAAAATGAAGGAGTTTCTGGCGCTCACTAAGGAACATTCTTTAGTTAAAAAAGGCCGAGCTCTTGGTGCCATTGGTTACGTTCTAGTGAGTTTTTCTGTGGCAATGTTTTCTATTTAATGTGGTTGGACAGTTTTTGATTGGATCGAATAGCTTAAGTGAAATTCTTCCTTGAATACTAAATGTGCTCCAGGTGTAAGGACCTGATTTCAAGAACGTTATGTTTGTATTTGTACAGTATGAGCATTTTGCTGCCCTGGCTCACCTCCGGGTAATTCTTCTGGGAAGTTCCATATTACCACAGGAAGTGCAGCTAATTTGTCTCTCAGCCACCGTTGCTAACCCAGAGGATCTTGCTGGGTAGGATCGCTCAGATGCGTTTAATGGTAAAAATATTACTATTTAATACGATATGGCCAGATCTACAATTGTTTAGGCTACCGGGAATAGCGCTATGCATCATGACCATACATTGTTTCAAGGCCTTTTGAGGCATGACAACCAGAAGTTTTTGTTGAAATTAGTCCTGTGTGATTGCCCGCCTCTTTCCCTTCGTATTCTGATTACATGGCAGTTAGCTTGAATAACATAGGAGAGTTACGCGTGGGAAAACTTTGTTTGCTCGTTGTGTGCCACCTGTGAGATTTGAAACTTGAAGATTAATCTTGTGGTGTATGGTCCTACCGAACTTGTGACATCATCGAGAAGACTTGTTCCACTCGTTGTTCGGCATTAATTTTTCTACTCGCCACTCGTTTCATCCACTCTTAAATGAACAAGGGAATGAAATGAACTGGTGATCGAGAAGTCCACTCTTTGCTTCTCAAACCCTAATTGGAAGAGCTGGTAAAGTCATTGGGACTGTGCTTGTTATTAGTTTTCAAATTTTCACATTAGAAATGCTTGTACTCACATTGATGGATCAGATCGCTCCCTCTGTTTTCTTCTGCAGGAGGCTGCACCTCAAGAGGAACGAGCGTGAAAGAGAACCCGATCCATTCTAGGATGAATTAAGGTAAACCTGCCTATGACAGGCAGAATGGCTGATCTGTCCTATTGCCATTGACAAAAAAAATCTGATTTTTTTTGGTACAAAGACAAATGTGAGAAATGAAGGAAGCAACTAGAATTTTATTTTTTCGACAAAATATGAATTTTTTGTGAATTTTCGAAGTTTGCTGTCCAGTTTGCCCAAAAAAGTCTGTAGACTACCCCAAATCAGCAGAAAAGTGTTTCCATGATGGTCATCTTACCACCCAAAGCAGTCATAACATTCTTTAACATGGTTACAAGATTCCCTAACATGGATATGACATAAAGAAATTAAAAAATAACTTTTTACTAACAGTTTACACTAGAAAGGTGTCAATGTTCTATCACAGTTATTAATAACTCCATAACCATATTCCAAGGCTTTGATGACAACTAAAAATCAACCTAATGTAGTCTTAATTCTATTTTTAAGAAAAAGTTTCTCATGGGTTGATGGAAGACTGTAATGGGGGAGTTCCCTAGGTGCCTGTCATGGGTGATTTGCCTGTCATAGGCAGGTTTACCTTAAGTATCAGACTCCTTCCGGAGGAAGCAGTGAAAACTTCTCAGAGCTGGCAAACGTTCCAGTGTGTACTCCGTATTAGTACTGAGTTTTTGCTGCTGTTGGCTATTATTATTCCATTTAGTTGAAATATTTCTTCCAAACTTAAGTGTATAATTTGCACAAAATCATCTATCTAGCAAATCATTCATCCAAATAATTCCCATCCATATATCTCAATTTCATCCATCCAAAAAAAATTATCCAAAAACTTGTCATCCAAACAATAGAACTTCAATTATCCATCCACAAAAGCATTCATCTGGGATTTGTCATTCATCCACCAAAATTTCATCCATCCAAAAGTGGTCATTTGTTTGTCATAATTTCATCTACAATTAGGTGATGTCTTCCTAAATACTAGGGGTGAAATCACATGGGGATTTGGGGGAAAGGGGGGTTTGAAAATATCAGCTAGGAAGCAAAGTATTGCCTCTCGTTGCCCCAACCAAGGATAATTGTAAAAAATTTCCCCCTATTTTGTATTGTGTTTTTTTGGAATTCTTCACCTCGCCTAGATAATTTGGGGTCTTTGATTGCAAATATTAATTTAAAATTTTCAAATTTTAACATGTGTTGCAATCCTTGTGGGGGCAATGAGGGGGTTGAAAATATCCCCTTAGTATAGTTGTTGGAAGTTTTACCCTTGTATGACTCCTTTACTCTTTGTAGGTAAGAAGATGATTTTGAGTTCCCTAGGTCTCCCCCCATACAAGAAATTGAGCATTGAGTTCTATAAATATTTAAGGATAGAGAACCTTGGTAGGGAGTTTTCTTCCCTATCCGGATGAAATTCATCATGATAGAGATAGGGAATGCCCTTGGTGGGGATGCTTTCAATCACGTTGCATGGCATCACACTTTTTGTTTCAAAAAACCGGGTTGCGTCAAGCTAGCATGCAAGTAAATATTATTTGGGGTGAAGGACATCGAGTGGTACTTGCAAATTAAGGGTTTTTAGAGCATCCCTACAAAAATTATTGGTCTCTTTTCTAGTGACAGAAGGATGAGAAAACAATAGAAACACCCTGCCTGCATTTTTCCCAAAGAAAGGATGTGGGGTTGGGATTGAGTGAAGACATTTGCAGTGAATGGTGGCAATGCCAAAGAACGTTGAAAAGGGAAGGAAGGCCTATACTAGAGAACAGGCCCTCCAGGGTGCATTCTGCCTGGCGTTAAGAACAAGTTCCCATGCATTAAGAGCAGCATTCATTTCATAATTGGCTCCTTCGATAGATTTTGTCAAGCCCTATTGATCAATGATTTTAGAACTAACTAATTTGTGTTGCCATTCTACCAATCAGAAACATGAGCAAAATGTACATGGTGAATTCTTTTTTTTAAATGGAAATTTGAGCCAAGTTACACACAAGAGTTTCCATTCATTTGCAAAATTGTACATTCATCAGTCATCAGTTTCACAGACGCGTGCCATGTTCTAATTGGTTGATAGCCGGGGCACAATTTGGGCCCTTAATCTGGAGATGGACGATGTAGTCTTGAGCATCCATTTCGCAGCAAGGTTTTACTAGGGTTTCCTCCTCCCTTAAACCTGCATTAGCACGCTTTGTTCCAAGAATTCCTTTGTTAATCGTGCTTAGTCTTGAATTCTATTCTTTGTGTGCATTGAATTCGCTTCCTCTTGTCTTGGCCTTCCTGATCCTTGCCTTTACACTTTTGAATGCTTGTATTTATGCTCTTTAAAAAACGGCATCTTCAGAGTTTTGAATTTTGAGGGCACCATTTCCACGCTTTTATGAATTTTGGACCAATTTGGAGGCGGTTTGTGGTTTTTGCAATCACTGCAATTAGGAATTGGAGGCTTGGATTGACAACGTAATGGGGTTGAAAATTGCAATGAACTGTTGGTATTTTGGTGAGAAGTTGAATTATGGAGAACTTACATACTCCCTTAGGTTCTAATTGCATTGCTTTCTTATGCCTATGCATGACCTATCTTACTTTCTTGATATTTTTTGTGAACAATTTGGTTTGGAGTTTAGACATCTCTCTTGCTTGTTTTCTTGGGTGTAGGTGTAATTTTGTGAGCTTTGTGCAGATCTATAGGCTGGAGATGGTGCCGTGGTTGAAGTTGCTTGTAGTATAAGAATTTTGGAGAAAATGCACAATAGTTTTAAAATTCTATTAATTCCTTGATTTTCTCTTGTGCTATAGTCTTGGAGGTGTCAATCAAGAGATTTTACTAGTTAGTAAGGATTTTACTATGGAATCTCATTTATGGAGTGGTTGAGGTGGATGAATGGGGTGTGAGCTATTGAAACAGTTAGAAGCCGCTATTCAAATTAGGTGAAATCTATTGTATGAAGTTTTTTCTCTCAGTTCATAGAAGTGAATCTAGAGCTTGTGCATAGTGGTGAGCCAACAATATAGTTTAGTTGTTGTGGTTTGCTATTGTAAGAAGATTGAGTGTGAGTGAGGATGTTCAATAGTCTAGATATATGTAGAGTAGTGGGCTGGATCGATCGTTGTATAGAGCAGTGCTGTGATCAGAGTGAATCAGTTGTAAATCTGTGTAGTAATATAACTTCGAAAGTTGAATGGAAATTTTGAAAACTATTGTGTGAAGTTCAATTGGATGGAAATGTGTAACTGTGTACTTGTTGAATTTCGGATGGTTTGAGTCTATTGCAATTCCATGTGTGATGGTGATTTGTAATGTGTAAATCTCAATTGTATGGGAAATGTGTAAAATGGATATGTATCAACTGTAGTTACTATAATTTGAATGGAGCGATAGATTCATGAGTTTAATTTGGAATAGATTATCTATTGTGTGTTGGAATATTAACATTGTTTGAGTGTTGACTTGGGAATGTTATCTATAGTATAGGACCGGGAATCTCAATTGTAGCAAATGATGGTAGAATCAATAGCAATTGAATCAATTGATGTGATGTAATTGTTCCATAGTTGAGATGCATAAGTTCAAAGAAATGATAGGAATCTATAGGAAGGCTGATTCATGCCCATTATGTTATAAAAAAAATTATTCAGCAACCAATTGTAGAAGTTCTATAGTCAATTCAGTGGAGCAATTAGAACTAGTAAAGAAGGAAGAAAATTTTAACAATCGAATATCAATTGAAGTTGATAAGATCAAATTGAAAAATGAGATCGTAATTAAAACAAAAGAATAAGGAACAATAGATCATGGTTGGTGAAAAGAAGAATCAAATTAGAGATTTGAAGAAATGACATTCACAATTGTTGAATAATTTTATTAACTTTGGCCTAATATAATAAATATGAGTTGTTATCTATTGATTATTCAATCATGGTCACATACTCCCTAACCTTCCATTGTGCATATTTGGAATTAATTAAGTTTTCCAAAGAATTATTCTATAGCACCCATACTTCCTTGTGAACAAACTCAAAACTATAGGTCTTTCTTAGTGTTCATACATTAAGCAAAAACCAAACCTACATTGCCCGAGAACTTCAAGTTTCGATACTTTGGCTTCAGCTGCAACTGTAATGGCATTGGCAAGTGTCTATTGCCAAACTCCAATGCTTACAATGAATTTCCGATGGTGTCGTGGTGTGAAGTCACACACATTTCGGAGACATAGTTGTTTCAATTGTTGTTTCAACTAGTTTCCCATGATTTGCTTTCAGAAGCAATAGTTGTTTCTCCTACGGTTGCGGATCTTGCTGTGGAATTACTCAGTGACATTGATATGTGTGTGACGAGGAAGAAGAAGCAAGTGGCTGCAAAGAACTTGTAAAAAAAGAAGAGGATTGCTTCGGCAACCATCACCAGAAGATGGCAAGAGGTGTCGACTTGCTACTTTACTTTGGAAGGAGTATTTGATGAAAATGGCAACCTTTTTGGCATTATCTACTAGAGTTGCACTTTGATGACCAGGAGGAGGAAAGTAATGGTCCCCAAGTTAGACAACCTGGAGAAGCACAAAGGCAAACATACGTGCATGAAAGATGATGTGCCATTGGTGTACTTAAAGAAAGGCAACATGTTCGTAAAGACAAATTGCAAGCATGTCAAATTGTACAAACTATGGGCGAGTACAAAGCAAGGTGGTACTGTTGTTGAGCAATTCACTATAGGTTTGGAGGGTGAACTAAAACAAAAGGGGGTACAATTTTTTTTTATCTCTTTTAGATTCTCAACCATGGTCAACCGATGTGTGAGTACGAGAAGTCTCAGTTTCTACTTAAGCATTTGAAGGTTAAGAACTGTCCCCGAAAGCATTGGTTTCAAAGCATTGGCTAGGAAATGGGTGAGCATTTGTATGGTTTTGTTTTAATTGCTTTGAAGAATACTATGCAGTTTTCAAGTATAATTTTGATAAGTGCGGATGAATTCACCGCTGTAGATAACATGCCGTGGATTGACATCCATGTGTATGTGATGGAAAATTGGCAAAGAAGGCCACATTTGCTTCATCTGTTGTGTGTTAGCAAGGGTGGTATTGTGGATCATCTTACCAATGTTATCACGCATTCATTGTTAGATGAGGGAGGGTTTACTTATGAACAAATTGCTTCTAAATTGGTTTGTTTTGGAGTGATGGGATGAATACTTTCTAAGGTCCAAAAATGGATATTATGACCCAAATCACAAAGATATGGGCTTCTTTTTCTTTGGGAGCATCTTGTGTGATTCACAGGTTGAACTTGGTGGTGGAGACGTTGTCAAAATATCCGATGATGTCACGGCTTGAAGGCCTTTTCCAATCCGCTTACTCATATTTTTGTCACTCCAACAAATAGCATTTTGAGCTGTAAACGTTGACAAATTTCATGGAAACTAAAGGGAATTGCATGCTTTGGAACGTGGAGACTCATTGGATGTCCATGAGGAGGCCAACAACTTGGATTTTAGACGAATTCACCATGTTGTTAGTGAAAATGGGGCTCAACATGACAAGAGGGCTTGGGTAGAAAAGCAATGCGGGCATTGGCAACAATTTTGACATGCTCTACAACATTGAACTACTGTTGTCCTTGGCTTGTTTTTTGCCACTGGTTAATGTTGTCTACTCTCTCATGAAGTTGTCACAAGGTCACAACATTTTCATTTGTGACTTCATGAGTGCGATTAAGGTTTCTTAGTAGGAGTAAGCACAACTATTTCTAGATGGAAAAACTGCCTTCAATAAAACTAACTTTCTGTAATATAACCAACTCATTTTTTTGTCTAGTAGTGAAATCGTGTTGAAGTAGAAAGAGCTATCTGGAGCTTCAAGTGTCTTGCATCTTTATTTTGATTTGTCTGTTACCATTGTTTAAGTCTGGTGCCGCGACAAAGAAATTGGGCTATACATCTTCGTTAAGCATCAAGACTTTCATCACGTGCAAGATTGTATAGAACAGTAGTTTGCAGGTTTGGGCATTCCGATCCTTTTAGGGAGCTTTGCATTTTTTTGCTTTTGCTTCTATGTCAATGTTTGTATTTGTGTAATTCTATATCAATGTTGTTTGTAAGCTTCCATGTCAATGTTTTGTGTGTTTATTTATTTCAATTTCTTTGTGAACTTAAACCTAATACTTGGCTTCTCTTGAACTATGTAGATATGGCTTAGTCCCTCTACAATGAGCTGGATTGTTTGTTTGTTTGCTTCCATGTTCATGTTGTCCTTGTACTTCCATTTCAATGTTGTGTATGCTTATTTCAATTTCTTTGTGAACCTGAACCTAATACTTCCCTTTTTGTGAATTGTGTAGATTTGGTTCAGTCCCTTTGCGATGAATTGGACCGTTTGTGTGCTTCTATGTCAATGTTGTGTGTTTACTTGTTTCAATGTTGTGTATATTTACTTGTTTCAATTTCTTTGTGAACTTGAATCTAATACTTTTTTTTGAACTATGTAGATTTGGCTCAATCCCTTTGCAATGAGTTGGACCATAGATTCCCGCAGCAAGAACTACTTTATGCTTTGGAGATCATTTATCTCCAATATTGGAGGCAAGAGGGGGCTAATGCTAGTTTTCCCCAGCACTTGGCAATTCTCAAGAGCTTTTATAGTCACTGTTGACTTGTGAACAAGGACCAACCTCTATATGAAGGAGGCAAATCTTTTACAACCCCTAAACTTCTTTCTGCTTCAAATTTGGACTTATAGCAAGGGTTGTTTAAGGTTACCATGAAGGCGAATTGTGAGGCTGCCTATGCACAGCCTTTGAACGTCAATCTGGTCATTAAACTATGGCAGAAGCTTTTCCAGTCAAGCCACCTTTGTAAGCTGATTTCTGAGTTTTTCAAAGTTGTTGATATAGACTATTGTCTAGTCCTTAAATCCATTGAAGATGAAAGGTGCTTTTCGACTTTAAAGTTTTAAAAATCTTGTTACAAAAACAAATTGGAGAAACACCTACCTCTTGTAGTGCATATGTTTGGCTAGAGCTATTTTATCTTAGAAGATTTTCTATATAAAGAAAAAATTGGTTTTCAAAAATCTATAATGAAGGTTGGTAGACAAGGTGATCTCTTAAATAGTTGCAACAATGGTATCCTTTCCTTTGCAAGTATCCAATTGATTGCCTTTAGTTTTCATGAGGTTTTGCCAACCATGTTGTTTTGGGGTCCTTGACTCTCACGAAAGCTCAACAATGAGTCTACGACAGTATTGGCAATGAAGATTGCATTGACATTTTGGCAGTAGCGGAATGAGTAGGATTCTTGGCAAATTAGAGTACTTAGAGCTGCGGTGTGTTACATAACTATGGCATAATTAACTTTCTAACCCTTTTATTAACGTGGCTTGTTTGTCTTTTGTGTAGAATATTAACACTGCATTTGGACAGTCTTGCATTTATGCAAGAAGGGTTCAACTCCCTTATTAATGATTTATCATCAAAAATTCTAATACAAACTATTCATTTCAAAAATTTGCAAATTGAACAATTCATTACAAACTGAACAATTCATTGTACAATAATTTACTGTATAATTCAAAATTCAAGTTACTTAAGCAATTCATTGTATACCAAATTATTCAACAATTCATTGTATAGCAAGTTACTCAACAATTCATTAATTGTACAACAAAAATTTGCAAATCATTCTTCTTTATTTCCAAGACATAACAATTCTCCACAAACCCAAAGAGCAAAAGTAGCCATCAATACACGCCTAAAATTATTGGATGATAGCAAATTGACACTAGTGGAAAAAAAATGGGAGCAAAATTGCCCCCTATTTTTTCCAATTTAATTAACCTGTTTTTTCCAAAAAAAAATTGATTTCGCAGAATTAGTCTCTCTTTTCTCATGGGTATAGCCAACCCTGCGAAACTCTTATAATCGTTCTGGGATTGCTGCTACTGATTCTGCAAACGAGGTCATCTGCAAAGTGTCCCCAATCGCTCACACTTGATCTTAACGAACCCTTAATTTGCAGGTACCACTCGGTGTCCCTCAATCCCAACCCCACATCCCTTCCTTGGAGAAGAAGCATGCGGGGCGTTTCTACTGTTTTTTCGTTCTTCTGTCACTAGGAAAGAGACCAATAAGATGTCAGAGTCCACCCCATCACGTGGTGACGGCAATAGAATGCAAATAAGTTAGTGAATTTTTATACTCCGTAACTAGTTGGAATACCTTAATTTATTCACCGACACGCGTCAGCATTCAAGATCAAGTCTGTAGCAACGTAACGGAGCCCTTCGCTTGCCCTCGCATGCCGCTCATCGAGGGACACCAAGGAGTAGGGAAATGCCACGCATCAATTGGTCAAAGGGCTGTAAGGCAGCACGTCCACTGAAGAGCGGGTCGCATATTCGCATTTGGGGGAAGCAAAAAGTACTTGAAATATTTTATTAGAAAATCATGATAGAAAGAAGAAATGGAACTGACATCTAACGCAAGTCGTGGACCTTTGTGAAATTAGTTACAAATTTTTGAGGGTGAAATACAATGGTTACAAGCATTCACCTCCTGAAATGTTTACTATTGGTCTCTTGGTGGTGCATTGAAAAAAAGCAAAATACAACAGTGAATTAAGGGATACTTCCAAAATTAAATCTAGTCTATTTCAAGATCTTCTATGTTATCCAAAATCAAAACTTAGACCTTTGTGAATACAAAATTCTACATTTTAGGCAAAATAAAATTAAAAAGGATTGATTTTGCAAACAAATCCCAATTAGGTACATATATCTTGGCCAATGGAAATATCCTAAGAGCATTATATAACCAATTTTTAATAATTAAAAAAAAATTAGTTGCCTAAGGAAAAAAATGAATTTGAGGGCCAAAAATCAAAGCAAACTTAATCCATAAAGGGTGGGGGATATTTTGGTAGTAGAAAAGTCCAAAACTACCAAATTTTTATGCATTGTCCAAAATATATATATTTTTTAATTCAAAAAGAATAAAAAATGTATTAAAAAAATAAGATAATATGTGGCAAAAAAATTTAGCCAATTTGACCTTGTTAATATTGAAAGATTATAAATTTTGAAGTGAAAAAATAAACTATTTTCATTCTTACAAAATAGAGGTAGTAGACTTCAAATCCTCTTGGAGTACAATTTTTGCTTTATATGAAAATAGATATTTTGACCATTTATAAATATATGATATTAGGTTCATTTATAGAAAAATTTCAAAAGCAAATATGTAGTTTAGCTTACTCTAAATTACCTTGCAATGTTTAGGGGTTAAATGAATTGGCAATACACTAGCCCTTTTGATGATTTCTTGTACAACAAAGAAATTCTTTTATTTGAAATCCAAATAGTGAAAAGCAACCAATTAGAAAGAAGCCATATTTCCACTAAGAAGGGGGGCATGTTGACTTCACACCTTGTGTCAAAATTTTGTGAACATGTGACCAAAATGTACTTTATAGGAATCTATATGGATTTTCAATTGTTTGTTTAGTAAAAAATTGACCTTTGGAGGTTAAGGTAACTTTTTAGAAAATAGATATTGTTGTCAACAAACTAAGCTTAAAACTGTGTATTTCTTTATATTTTTTAGAATTTTTTTTTGAATATAAACATGTATTATTGCCAAATTTATCATATCTTTCTTGAGCATGGAGCAATAGAGAGCAATGAAACATAGGCTTGTCTATATACAATGTTAACTATAACAAGAATATATTGGTCAACAATTCATGGGCAAGCTTACATCCCAAATTGTCTACAATAAAAGAAGCCTTTATTGATGTGGAGCAAAGAGGTCTCTATCTTTAAAGTCAAGAATGTTATACATGATAAAATTCAAAGATTTGACCATTTTTGTTGAATAAATATTGTTGTTGTGCATGATGTGCAAGAATTGTTCATGATTTTGTAGATAATAATACAATTGCAAATGTTTATATTTGATATACTACAAATTGTATGTAAATAGAGATGAAAGAAATTTTTTTTAGTGTTAGTGCAATCTAGGCATTGATTATGTGGAGTGCAAAGATTTGAATTTTGTTACAAAGGAAACTACATAAACGAACTTTAAAGGAAACCTCAAGGCAAAAAAGAATTCAATGGTAGCAAGTATTATCATTGATTTACTTAAATTGGCCAAATTCCACAACCTTTGCACTTTATAGAGTTGCATACATGAATGCCATAATTCTTTGTGCCAAGAGTTGGTGGAATTTGAGGAAATTGGCAATTAATTGATTAAACATCTTTTATTCTTGATTCTAAGAAAATTTATGTGTACTACAAACATTGAATTGGACATCCAGTACTATGCACTTGCCAAAATAGAGAGAGTCCCTATGATCACCTCAACTTCACTACAATAGTAGAAAGTAGAACCTGAGGCTTTGGAACCAAGCACAAGTCAATTTCATAAATAATTAAGCAAAATTTGAAGCATGTTCAAATTCTGTAAATTTACAGCCTAAAATATATCTGAAAAATAAAGAATATTTTATTTCAATAGAACCCCTGAAATGCGGGATGAATGTTTTCTTCAAAATCAATGAATAAAAGAATTTTTTGTAGTCTGAATTTCAAATCATAATTAAACTGTTGTGACACATAAGCGATGAAACTGACCTAGGAGTGGTATTTCCATCCAGGAAAAGACCAGTACAGACAACTAGTACGTAGCACTCTCCCAGAACGAGACATCGACCCATTATTTACGTTAATAGATTCGGGAAAGATTCTTGGAATGAATTTCTTACCTTTCTTATTAGTCTAACAATAATCCTGCAACTCCTAAACAACGCTGGTCATCAAAGCAACAACACGGTGGTGTCAAAGAATCGGGTAAAAAATTAGTTGTCGAGCTGGATCTTCACAGCTGCATCAGCAATCTCGGCGGACAAGGCTCGCAGAAACGCAGAGTACCGCGACGTGGTGAGCACATACACTCCGGAGGTCCCAAGCAGGGAAGAACACTTCTCTTCCACGGTCTTCATTTCTTTCATGAGCTCACTCAAGGAAGCCTTCCACACAGTCATGTTCAAAACATCCCACGGCAATGGCTCATTCCCTGGTGGAAGCACTTTCACATGTTCAGCCATGGCCAGTAACACGCTGCAAACCGTCTCTTTGTCCTGGAGATTTTTCATCAGGAAGTGTGGCCCTCGGTTGCACAAAAACTGGAGGCACTGGGAGTGGGAAATTCCGTCTGAAACGACATCACCCGGCTCACCACCAGTGAACTTCTGGTCCTCTTCACTCACTGGCAACCAGGAGAGTTCAGGAAAATATTATCAGTTACGTTCCTGGATGATCAATGTTGCGGAAGCACTAAATGAGCTACAGAAAGAATTGAAATAGATTCTGTTTTTAATAAGTGAAGAACGTGATTCCTTTCACAGGTGGTCGTACTTATGTTCAATCACCGTTTCTTGGCATACCTTGTTCTTCCAGAATCTTCATGACAGCGTGGTCAGAGTCCCACCCTTCCTTGTTCTGCAGATGCCCTGCTATCATGTAGGCTTCACGAGCACCGTCCACAATGCGAGGCCTTCCTGCAGCCAACATGTGGGTGGTTATGTGGGATTTCGGGAGCTTCTCCTCGTCGTCGACATTGAAGTGAAGTCCAGGAACCTTCGTCTCCAAAATGTACGTCAGGAATTCGCTTCTTGTGAACTGCAGAGCTGCGCAGCTCAGTGCATGATCCAGCGTGAACGGCTTCATGGTGGCGGCCAACGTTTCTTCACCCAAGCGATCTGAGCAGGCCAACAAACACAATGCAACATTCCACACATTCAGAACCGATCTATCTGATCTTGCTATAGTGAGACAAAATTCAAAATGCCTCACCTTGCGAGTCCAATTAGCTACATTGACAAGCGGCACATTCATAAACCGCGCACTCTCTGTTCACCTCAGTCTGGCATGCAAATCAAATCAAAACAAAGCGATACCAAGTGTACTGTACGTACGTGCTTTCGAGTGACCAGACTCTAGCTACAAATTGTATGTATCTCTAGAAATTTTCGACAACAAGGTAGCTAAAGTACACTTACAAGATCGACAGAGGCCGGGTGTAGAGCTAGGATGATAATCAACCTCTTGCTCACAAGCTCAGCAGCAAATTAAAGAGGTGCCTTGAAATCTCCCTTTTTATTAATCCTCCAAAGGGCCGTGTGAAGGTTGCGTCAGGGCGAGCGTGTAATTAATTATTATTTGGGGTAGGGTCGTAACGGATGCCTGGAATTCAGGAATTTTGACATGCCTCTGTTAGTCACTTTTCCAGTGACAGAGGGACGTGAACAGGACACAAGAGTTTGAGAAAAAGGCTTTGGCTCTTGGGAATGTGGGGTTGGGATTGATTGGAGCCATACCCGGCAGACGGTGGCGATGGCGTAATAAGATGGAGAGGGGGTAGGCGAGGGAGGTGCGAGGGAGGTGCGAGGGAGGTGCGAGGTCTAAGTCCACCCGCATCACGTGGTGACTGGCTGCAGGCAACTAGAAGGGAATAGTTTATTCCCCGATACACGCCAGCACCCAGGATCAAGGGGGTGTAGCAACGCAGCTCGTGAGTTGCTTTTGCATGCCGCTCCTAGTCATGGTATGGATTGCGAAAGGCTAGGACAAAGTTTTTGGATAGGTTTCTACAAATTCTATGTTTCTAAAGTTATGACACACAAGGTTTGTGACATTTTTTTTTCTTGAAACACATGGATGAATGCCATTAATACAGAAGAAGTATATTGAATCAAAGGAATAAGCCTCGGTGCATATATTTTCATTTTCAACAATAATTCTAATTTTTTTAAAAGCAACCTAAATGACACGAGAAGGAGGCAAATCCAAGCAAAATAGCAAATGAAGCTTGCTATGAATGCCAACAAATAACAATAAACACGTAAGTGCCTTCCAATGGATGCCAAAAGTAGAACCAACATTAAGCAAACATACCCATCTTAGGTTGAACCAACTTCCAACTCATCTTAAGATGGACCCTCTTGCCAAAAAAATCATTTTGAAACTAAATATTATCAAAATGCTTAAGGAAGATTCCGGCTTTGTGAGGGTGTAGAGCATAGAGTTTGGTAGTCTTGAACCACACAACATGCCTGTGGGTGATGAAGGCTTCCCATAGAACTTGCTCCAATTTGTGGGAAGGCCAATGGTTATTGTTGAAGCAGATAGTGTTTCTATCCAACCAAACTATCCAAATAATATAGGCCCCCCAAAAGAGACCACATAGTGGAACCTTTCTTTAATTGGCATGGTAGTTTAGACCCAAGAATGCATTGTTGCTACATGACACACAATGTTTTTGACATTGTTTTTGACACACAATATTTACACTAACCACTTTTATGCAATGAGAGTCTTCCCAAGGAAAAAGTTACTTGCCTATCCAAAAAAAATATGCATCTATGTTAATTCGGACACTTTAAGTTGTGCTATTTAAATTCTTCATCTACTTTTGAAATTTGACATGTATATAATTCTAATTGTCTAACATGATATAATTATATGCAATTTTATAAGAAAAAAATTGTGTTCAGTTTAAAATTCTCATTGCAAGAGGAGTCAAACTTGTAAATCCTTAAAAAAAATTCACTTTTATTCAACTTCAAATGCTAGAATCTTGCAATTTGTACAATCAAATTTTGTGGAAAAAAAAATCCTATATGTTTTAAATGTTTTGTTCTATGATTTGTAGTTTGGATTATGAAAAATCTCTTTATATAAGAAATCATCAAATAATGGTCAAGGTATTGATGTATTGTTGATTTATATGACTTTTTCAAAATGCAAGGTGATTTAGAATATGACTAAAAACATATTTGCTTCAAAAATTTTGAATGTATGTACCTAACAAGATATAGTATTCAATGGTGGAGACACTCAATTGTAAATAGAGCAAGACTTTCACTCCATGAATCTTTGTAAGAGTGTTGGAAAAAAATCTCTAACTTTAAATGTTATAATCTTGCAATCCATGTGGTTAAATGGGCTAAATTTTTCTTTTTGTACATTAACCCCTAAGTGCCCAAGCCTTTTCAAGTGTTTTTTTACTATAAAAAAAGAACATGAGCTTATAGTTATCCCCAATGAAGAGAAAAAAAAATTTCTTCAAAATCTAATGTATAGATGTTTAAAGAGCTTGCCTATTAGTATGCAAATAAATTTTGAGTGCAAAATTACATAGGAGTTGTGAGATTATAACAAGAAAAATTTACATTTTCTATTTTTCGTATTTGCCCCTCTCCACAATATTTCAAAAAATTGCATATAAAAGTTTTTTGGGATTGGAGGTGACATAAACAACTACAAATTGTGTTAGTACACTAAAATGCACTTTCAAAAAACCTAATTTCACATCAAAAGGTAATAAATTCATTATATAATCCACCTTGCAATTGTTGAAGTACAATTTTTTTTTGTAAAATTGGAAATAACTCCAAATCAACACTTGCATGTATAAATTTTCAATGGTAAAAATCATGAAAATACTTCACTCTCTCCATTGGGACCATTTTCAAATCAAATGGATAAGTTTTTAGATCTCAAATCAAGTGAAATTGGCAAACTTTGCTCAAAGTCAAGAAATGAAATTAGCAAGCTTTACACTTCCACTAATGAACATACATAGCTTAAAAAATTAAAATTTTGTTGTTTTTATACATCTGCTAAAAGTCAAATAGCCCCACATAGGGGTGAGACTTTATGTAATGACATGACATCTATTTAGGCCCTTCCTATTAAGAGTATTTTTAGTCATTAGTCAAGAGTTCTTTTAGGTAAAATTCCATAGGTATTAAAGATTTGGAAAGTAAGTCATTTAAGTTCCCTTTCCTAGCAACTTGCTATTTTAACTTCCAACCAATGGCAATTTTTTGAGTGTATAAAATCAAAACAAATCTCATTAATGATGATGTCAATAAACCTTTAAAAAAAATTAAATTAAATAATAGCATTGATGGAGTTGCAAAATAATATTTCAAAAATATAATTTTTGCCATACCAAAGCAAATGTTTTGGTGGGATTGTGCATTTATAGCTCACTTTTCATCCCCAAAATGTTGGAGTTTTTTGGCTTGAAGCTAGCAACTAGAGATTACAAGTCTTATCTTTTAACTAGTTTGATACTATGAAAAAGTCCTTCCACTTGCTTTATGGAGGCCTTCGAAATTTGAAGAGTGTTTTTTTATAAAGGTTTCAACCAAGCAACTCTTTCACTTGCAATGGTAGCATAATATTGTATAATGAGGCAATGATTCATTTTATATTGTGAAGGTATTATGATTTGCTAGATCTATATGTACGAGGGAGACTAATCAATTAATTCAACACTTGAAGGTGGGTGAAAAGTTATATAAGATAATTTTGTTCGTGATAGGGTCCCCTTTTCATGGATGCAAAAGAGACCCTTACATCATTTATAAACTATGTTAGGTAGGTCAACAAATATCCTTCATATAGAAGATGAAGAGCTTAGTTTTGTGGGTTGGCTACAAAAATTACTTACCAAAATCAGAATTCAAAGTGAATAGTGTATATAGATTATCTTTTGTCATCCCAAGCCGTTTGGTGAGTTTGTAGCTTTGACCTTGGGTAGCAAAGCGGAAGTGCTTTGGAATTGCAGAGTTGTTGAAATGGTGGTTGGTTTGAGATGTGCAATGGTTCATTTTTCACTCCAAAACTTCATGGGTATGGGAGGCAATCCATTCCTAATTACCCCCATTTTGGCAACGTAGGTTACTTTCTTTCCATGCATAAGAGATGAACAATGATTAATTATAGTGTAGTTCCCAACGCTATTTTGGCACATTATGATTGGCTACAAGACTTCCAATATTGCAATCAACCCTTGGTTAGAAATAGATAGGTCTATATGACTAATATCAGTTGAACAAAAACTTTAGCTAAAAATTTCATAGCAATTATGTTTTGAGAAATAATAATCTGAAAAATTATAAAAACTTCCAAACCCAATTTCTACAAATGAAAATTTTTTTCCATTGGAAAACTGTTTTTTGCACATATGTGTAACTGCTTAAGTGGTTAGAAATGGGTTGCCTCCCTTAGCTACTTTTCCATTTCACAGGCATGTTTTGCAATTGACAGGAGATGTTCTTCAATTTTGTTAGATTGGTGTGATTCTTGCATCAAAAGAGTTGGAGACACAAATCTACATATAGTTGTAAAAATTAGGGCTAGTGTAGATTAACACCATGAAAGGTGCTAATTTGAAAGTAGTTTAAAGTAGTTGAATTCTGCTGAATTTAACAAAATTGACGGTACGAGTTGTTGAACTCTGCCAAAATTTGTGATGGCATGACAAAATAGCTAGTTTTGGGGCATACTCACTCAAATTATTCCGAGTGTCATAGCTCGTTAGTACTAACTCTTGCTTCAATATGTCGTGTAAATAAAGATCATAGTATACAGTAGATCGAGTGCCATAACTCTCACCAAATATGCAATTAAAAACTAAATAAGAATACATAATACACACCCTTAAATGTCACGACTCCATGTGAATGGCAATGAACGGCTCCAATGTCACTTCACGTGACAAATAGTTCAATCACTACAATGCAATGGTCGGTGACCACTATAATCCCTAAATGTTATCTATATACAAGTGATAGCTATACAATACAAACGATCCATGCTATTCTTTGCCCATTGAAATTGTCATACAACTACTTCAAATAAGGTAGAACCACCCATTACTAATTAGTGCCCTATCAACAATCAATAGGGGGCTGAAATTCAAGAAAAGTTGTGATTAATTTCCAACAAGTAATCTCTTAGGTGATCGGTTTTGGAATAAGGTAGAACTGTCCAATACCACCATTTACCCAATTTTGCCACCTACAGGTTCCTCCCATTTCCATCATTGGCCCCGTCTATTACCACAATCTTACTAATCCATTATCATAATGGCAATGTATTGGAGAGCGGACACATCAACCCATGCTTCAACAAGGGTCTATTGACAGTTTTACGTTTCAGCTTTGAAAAATTAAAAAATTCAATTCTTATTGGAATATCTTCATTTTTTTTGCAATTGACTTCTCTCAAACAATTCAATCTTTGAAAAATATAAGAGCTCATAAATAGCTTCTCTAAAGTACCTAGATTACAAATCTATATGGTAGTGGATAGTTTTACTTTAGTCTAAACATTGGGCATGGGATTAGGCCAACTTTTGGCTTTCAAAATTTATAGTAATTTTAGTTTAAGCAATAAAATTATCAAATTTTCTGCAATCTCCATCATTTCTATCAATACACCTCTAAAAATATTTGCTTTGCTTGACACTACTCCAGATTATGTCCACGATTGCTTATTTGATTGGTTATAGGTAGATCAACTATATACCGTTACCAACCATGTAGTTGTTGACAATCTTCCCTACTTTATAAATCACAAAATGATATACAATACCAGGCATGATATCCACAAAAATAATGACATGTATGCAATGCACATATGAAGAGCACATATGAAGAGCACGGACAACTATTATTTGTATTCTACAAGAAAGTAAAAAAGTGCATTAACCCTTTAAGGATCGGTTGACCACCTGGTGGTTGACATTGCCACTTTTTGAGTAGTAGGCACAAATCCATTGAAAATTTGATATTGCACTAAAGGGGGCGAGTGTGAAGATTGGGCAACTTGATGCACAAGAATTTAAATCAATCCAATTCATGCTGCCACAAAAGAATTAGGTGGCAAACAATGAGGAAGAGGCGGACATAAATACGACATTTGTGGTGGAAAGAACGACATAAAGGCAAAAGATAGGACATTGTACACTCTGACAAGGCTTTCATTGCACACGAGATGGAGGGTTGGGCACTGAGAGCTTGCTCAAGGAACGGCTAAGTAGCTGTTGAAGGCTAGCTTGCGTATCAAGTTCCCGCCTCTCTTCAGAATAGGTGAACACACTTTGAGTTGGTTTGTGAGGCATGGTGGACAAGCTGTGCAACTGAGGAAACTTGTGCATCCAAGGCAAGGACTGGATTTCTACTTACATAGGATACTGTAATTGCATACTAAGCTACAAGGATTGGTCTAAGGTCTCCATCATTTGGGTGCCAAATTTGCAATGGATGCATGGAGTGTACGTTTAGAACAAACGTATGAATTTTGGAAGAGAGGTCTCTATTTGAGTTGTGTGGTGAGGCGTCAGGGATGGCCAATTTTCCGTTTGCAGTGCACCATTGCCTTTTCAATAGAAGACAGGGAACACACGACCCAACACCCACAATCAAATTCTTCTTGTAGGGGTCTTCATTGTGCTTACTATAGAGGTTAGGGACTATTGAATGTTGTTGTTCGCCCGTACGAGAGGATGGCCGGTAGTGAAAAATGTTCAAGCCGCCGCTGAGATGGGTATATCTGGCCATGACCACCTCTGCCTTTGCAAGAATTTGCTAGTATTGTTGTTGTCTTGGGCAATTGGGCCACCACTTAGAGGTTTCCTTTTGAGAAAAGTAGGGTAACTTGGGCTTGCTTGATAAAAGCTACCTGTTCTTACATCCAATTCATGTTGATGCTTGAGGTTACAAAAATTTGGAAAACTTGTTAGGTGCACAATTGCGATATCTCTTCTACCACCACGCCGCTAAGCTTCTTGGTTGGGGACTTAGACGTGAAGAGGGCAGTGGCAATGGGTTCCCTACAACACTTCATGCCGATCTCTAGCAAATGGTCTTTCTGTGACGTGGTTGCAGGGAAGGTGCAAAATGGAGGGGAGGGTGATGGGCACAAAGGAGGTATGTTCAATCAAGCAAGTTCTGAAGGGGTGGAGTTACACTACTAGAAAATTTATGACCCAAACAATAGAATTTCAATTCAAATCTGTTGAATGATTTAGTCATTTTAAAGATGTTGTTTTGGACAAAATCAAACTAAAATCTGTTGATTTTTTCTATTGTTTTGGACAAATTACATCAAATTGAATTTTTCATTTTTTTTTTTAAATTAAATTTTTTTTGGGTGGTGCCCATTTAAAATCATTTTTTTTCTAACCTAGGCAACTACCTAGGCCACCCGCCATGCGGCCGGATGCCCCCAAGGGGATTTGAAACTTGGACCTCATGTTTGGAGGTCCAAGGTTCCAACCACTAAACCACCTAAATATTTAAATGACCACACAAGAACTAAAATTTTATATATTTAGTTTTTTCATTGTTTTTTCATGTGTTTTGTATTTTCAGCGGACTTCAGAGGTCATTTAGTCATAGTAGAACACATTTTTTCAAAAAACTTGGAACTAAATAAAGTTTTAAATTCAAGCTAAATTTCACCTCCAAAAATCTGTTTGTGATTTAGATACTCCAATTAAAAGTTATGGACAAAAATCAGAGAGGATGTTTGAAAAATGTCAAAATAAATGTTCCTAACTACCCCTCTTTGATTTTTGTCTATAACTTTTGATTGGAGAATAAAAATCATAAACGTATTTTTGGAGGTGAAAGTTAGCTTGAATTTACAACTTTCTCAGTTCTAAGTTTTTTGAAATTTTTTATTCTACTATGCGATAATGGATTCCAAAGTCTGCTGAATTGAAAAAAGACTGAATTTTACATGATTAATTTTTTTTTCTTAAATCATTATACTTAGATTCTCAAATATTCCAAAAAGATTCTTAAAAGTTTCCAAATTCAACAAAAACTTGTTGATTTGGTCATTGCACTATTCAAATCAATAGAAAGAATTTATCATTTTGTTAATTTTCACAGAAAGTTACAAAATGATCATTCTATTGTCCCAAATAACAAAAATTGGTTGAATTTTTGTTGTTTTGGTCGTGCGTTTTTAGTAGTGTTAGCATTCCAAATGGATTCACCACCCCTTGCTTTGAACGTTGTCCTGTTGTAGATTTGTATATTAGGTAAAAACATATTATAATATGTTATATTGAGTAGCTTCAAGGTGACGCCGCTCTGACATCTATTTAAGAGGGTAGTTTGCCTTAAAACTTCATTACATTCGAGTAGTAGACTTTGTTTTCTACTTTAAAGTTAGAATGTCGAACTGGAGGGTTTTTTCTGAGTCTCAAGATGAAGAGCTTCAACCAGAGGCTGAATTCGAGCTTTCATTGTCACAGCTACCAAATCAACCCCTTTTGGAACGGGATCTTGCTTTGCCACTTAGGCATTCTCGAGATGAAGCTGGGCCTTCTAGACCGCCGAAGCAACCTCGCGTGGAGCGGCGATGGCACGGTAATCTTGATACCAATGCTCGTGTTTTGGTAATCTTGCTCCAAGTTGGGTGTGTTGAGCCAAGCACTCGGAAAGTGACTTTTGAAGCGACTTATGAGGGCAAAAACATCGATCATTACTATTGTATGGTTCTGTTGGTGGAAGGTAGTCGTGGCCATCAACGTTGGTTGGAAGGTCTAGTCAACCCCTTGATGAAGTCCAAGCGTACAAATTACGTTGCTGCCACCATCAAACGCATTCTCAACTTTCTGCAGATGAAATGAAGCTGTGATTGGAACTCTAGTTTTTTATCTCTAGTGAGCATTTATTAAATGTTAATTACTAGTTTTATACTTTGAGTATTTTATTAAAATCACAGTGTGTGATTTTAAACGTTTAATGAGAAGTTAGTGTTTAAAAGTTAGCTTGGGTTTTAGAATAAAGGGAGAGTGTGAATGGGGATTTAGTTTGGCATCTTAGGTGGGGTCTTGGTAGGGGCATGGGCTGATGTGCCCTCACCCCTCACTTGAGATAGGGAGGAGAAGAGGGAAAAGATGCTTAGAGTGTGTGTAGGAGGGAATAGAGAAACTTGAGTGTGAAAGAAAATCCGAAACTTCGAGGAGTGATATCTCCCATTGTATGAGGCCTTTGGTAATAAAATTTGGTGAGATTGTTCCTTATGAAATTGCCTTTCCAAAATGAGTTTGCAAGTTTGATTTGGAGTTAGGATGAAAAATTTATGAGCGTTTGAATTTGAGGAGTTTTAGTGCCTTTCATGAAGAAAAGGCTGAGACTTTGTTAAGCCATAGCTAACGTTCAGTCCATCAAGTTGCAAGAAGGACTTTGGAAGCGTGTTCATCTTAATCTTAGCTTTCCAAAGAGTGATTAAACTTAAGATTTGGAGTTTGGAGGAAGAAGTTATGGAGGTGTGATGACTTGGAGGTTGGCTGCCACTTGTGAAGAGTAAGGCCGAAACTTTGGAGGGCCATAACCTTTGGTCAGTATAAGGATTTCTTTTGAAAATTTTATGAGTGTTAGTTTGTTTATTTATCTCTCTAAATAGCTATCACACGAGCTATTTGGAGTTTTATTGAAGAAATTATAGAGTGTAGAAGTTTAGAGGTTGAGTGGGTTTTCAAAATAGGAGACCAAGACTTTGTTGGGCTGTAACTTATGGATAGAGTTTTAGTTCTTAGTGAAATTTTCACATGTTGTAGCCGGATGTGTTAGCTTTCCAAATTGCTATCACACTTGTGTTCAAGGTTTGTAAGTCAAAAGTTATAAGAAGTTTGAAGAGGCAGTGGTTGGTTGGCGAGGAGGAGAAGAGCCGCCACTTTGTTTGCCTATAACTTTTGAACAGTAGTTTAGAATAAATTGAAATTTGGAGAGGTGTTAGGTTAATGGGTTAGCTTTCCAAAATGCTATTGCACTTAGCATTTGGAGTTGTGAGCCATCTGTGGCACTAGATAAAAGGTCGCAGCTACTTTAGGGTACGGCTTTGAAGATTTCTCATTGTTTTTTTCAAAACATGAAGACTTGAAGATTGAAGAAGACACCAAGTATACAACAAACAGTTGCAGCCAAACACCCCGTGTGTTCTTAAAGCGCGCTCCTCTCTACCCGACAACGTCATGCTCGCAAGCAAGGAAAATGTGGAGCCCATAGTTTCCGATGACATGTGTGTCGTGAAGCCCAAGAATAAATACATGCAAAAACCTAAGGTGACTCCATTGCTGCAATTTCAATGTCTTCCTACGGGTCAATGCAATATTGTGTTTGACAATAGCAATTCGATACATGATTGGGATCCAATGTTCTCAGACTTGGGGAGTGAAGTTGGTAGCTTCTCAAGTAGTGCAAGTTCCTTCAACAATAAAGCAAACAATTCTCTCTCTTTGTTGGGCAAGCTAGGTATGTACTCCCTAGGTTTAGATCCTTAGCAATGTAACCTTCTAGAGAAGTATGCAAGCACAAATTGGCATGCTCGCTCGTGGTCCTTGTTGCTACAATGTCTGTTTGCAAGAAAAATCCCTGGCACTAACGAATAGCTTCCAACGGATCGATTCTTGGAGCCCATCAAATATTTCCTTCTCTTTTGGGACAAAGCATTGCAATGGAAGATTGTAAGAAAAAGTAATGACTATGCTAATTATGTTGACCTAACAACAAGGAAGTGCAAGGGAGGCGATTCACCTGTGAGGCCTACAACGCTTGAGGAATTTTGGTAGTTCACAAGAATTTGTTGCTTGATGGATGTTCGTGATCAACCATGCAACCGAGACTATTGACGTCGAGGCCATGGTGCTCTTTTCTATGAAGATGTGGCCACGACAATGTCAAGGTGGCGGTTTGAATACATCTTACATTGCTTACATATGACATCAAAGGCAGACTTTGTTACTAATAAGAGAAATCCTTACTATGACCCAATTAGCAAGTGCTGTTGGATTTTTGAGCATGTGCAGGCCAGATTCCAAAAGTTTTGGAACCTCTTCCTTTATGTCACGGTAGACAAGTACATGGTGGCCTATAATGGACAATTTTGCTCATTCAAACAATATCTACCAGCCAAGCCTGTTACCTATGGTATCAAAATTTGGGCTATAGCATGTTCCAAAACAAGCTACATGTATAGATTGGAGATCTATGTTGGGAAGGACAATGTGCAACTTGAGTCAGGACCAGTTGGGGCGCAGATTGGAATGGCAGGGCAAGTGGTCACTCGACTGACCAAAGGACTTGAAGGCCAATGGTACACTATTACTTGTGACAACTATTTTACCTCCCCTTTCTTATTTGCAGGGTTGACGAATTTCAACGTCCGCCCCAAAATAGCGTCCGTTTTCCGGACGCACGGACGCAGCGTCCCGACCGCCGTCAGAAAGCGGACGAGCGGGGCGGGGCGGACCGACCGACCGCCCGAGGCGGACGCCCAGATCGTGCGGACTAGATCAGTCCGCGCGTCGATCGGACGGCCGTAATCGGGCGGACGGACAGGCGGACGCTACGTCCGCCGGGACGCGAATGTCAGCGGACGCTGCGGACATAGCATCCGCGTCCGGACGTCCTGTCAACCCTGCTTATTTGATGACTTATTGATGCGTGGCTTTTATGTAGTTGGAATTGCATGTAAGCAGTGGAAGGGATTTCCCACATCCTTAAACATCACATGACCAGCCAAGAGGGACACTACACATGAGAATGCACAAGGATCTCAAAATGGCTGCAATCCATACGCAAGACACAAAAGGTGTTTACTTTGTGTCCACAACAGTTGATCCTATGGTACGTGGAGGAATTACCACCAGCTGTGTCTCCAGGCAACGCATCACTCAAGTTTTGACATCCCCCATTCAGATCTTGTACTCATAGAAAATGGACGGAGTGGATGTTGGTGATCAAAACAGGTTGTATTACAGTACACAAATCAATACAAAGAAATGGTGGCACCGTGTGTTCTTTTTTTGCTTGGACTCATGTGTGGGGAATGCCTTCACCATTCACAAGGAGATGTCAAAGCGGTTTGAAGAGAAACCACTCAGCCACAAAGAGTTTCAACTTCGAATTGCTTATTGTTTGATGGGTTGCCTTTATCAATCTAGAGGCACAAATTGTCACGTGGTGCCAATCCAGAGGGTGCCCCCTCGTCCCTATGAAAATGGGGTTGTAACGCATATTGCTCATAAAACTACCTTACGTCGTGTGTGTTGTTTTTGCAAAAAGCGAACCTTCTATGTTTGTGCGTAGTGTCAGGAAGTTCGCTTGTGTGGTGCGGAATGCTTCAAATTCTTTCATTTGCATGACAGTCATTAGAAAATAGATGACATAGAATTCCAACAATAGTCTCTAAGTGCTCTGAGCCCTCTTTGCTTTCCTTGTGGTACATTCTATCCTAGTGAATCTAAGATTGCAATAGATTGGGATCCAGCAAAGAAGGAGAAGATGGGAGCATTTGGTTCACAAATTGTGCATGGTGTTCATGTATCCTCAAGTGAACAGTTGTGAGCCTTAGGAGTGTTGTTCCTTGCATTGCTAGCATGGAAGACGAGTGGAGCAATTGGATGGAGCAAGCGCTAGTGGTCATGGTCATGTGGTTTTGTGTTATTTTATTTTCCGTCTTTTGGTCGGTTAGTATGTAGTTTTCTTTTGTTTTCCATGCTTGTTGTGAGGAGAAATTTCTATGTAAGCTTCTATGGTAGGGCATCAAGACTATTGACAATCAAAGGACAATGGCTACCGCTCTATCCAGGAAGAGTCCTTGCTACCTTGGTGGGTTTCCATTGTTTGTCTCAGCTTTGTTGAATATACATATGGTGGCCATTTGAAAATTTTAGCTTAGCCTCTGCAGATGCACTTGCAATGATATGAGTTGTTTCTTTCCTTGACAGCTATTGTTGTCATATGATGCTTTGATTTGAGAAAATGAACTCTTTTTTTTACATCCTATGATTATGACACATTTGTACACTTCCTAGAGATATGACTAATTTTCTTGTTGTGCCTTGAGTTTCATCATTTGGAGAGACTAGCATATCATATTGCGTTTGTGTGTGTAGGTACATTTTAATGTTATCAAGTACGTAACTTTATGTGTTAATCCTTCGTGTACAATGGGGTACCAATCAAAATGTCGTTTTCGAATTCACAGTGAGAAAAATTTCAATATTGCCAGCTTTGAAAGCCTCCCGAGAGCTCAAAAATTGATATTTTACCACAAAATTTTTAACAAAGAATTATTTTTAAGTTAATTATATGTGTGAAAAATTTCAAGGCCAAAAGATTCACCATAAAAATGTTATTCAAAATCTACCAACATTGGTAGTTGTGGAAATGTTTTCACTACTGCCAACTTTGACAGCCTCCCAAAGATTGAATTATTTTTTTTTGCCATGAAATTCTTGGAAAAAAAACCTCTTTTTGTTAATAACATATGATAAAAACTTCAAGATCAAAAGATTGATAAAAAAAAAAAGATATTAACAATCTACCAATATGTGTCGTTTTGAGAAACAATTGTGAAAACCGTTTCACTACTTCAACTTTGACACCCTCCCAAGGGCTGAAAAATTGCTTATTTACCATGAAATTTTTGGCACAACATGCTCTTTATGATAAAAACATTCATGCCAAATTTCAAGGTCAAAAAATTTATACAAAAAAAAAATATTTACAATTTACCAACGTGTATATCCTCCATTTGCCTCAATCACTACTTGTAACCTAGAGGGCATAGAATGACATAGTTGAAGGAGCTTTGTACCATTGATTAACCTCCACTCTCTTTCAATAACTACCTTCAAGTCATCTAAATTTTTTGGACATATTGGGCCATGTTGCACAGCATCTTTCAAAATCTTCCAAAGGTTCTCAATTGGATTGAGATCGGGAGAATTTGCAAGCCAATCGAGCTTCTCCAAAAGGTGTGTTTGTCTCCATTCTTCACATACTTCGCTACGATGGACAAGTGCGCCATCTTCCATGAGCAATCCGTGTGGCACTCTACTCATAAAATGAAGCAACTCGACATTGTAGACCACTTCAACAAAATCCTTAGCAGAATGTCTATGTTTGGGCATAAAAACAAGTTGTGACTTTTGCCCTCCAGCAAATGCACCCCAAATCATCAAAGAAGTTCTCCCATTCTTAAAAATTAGAACTATACAACTTGATGAATAGAGCTCATATGCATTTCTCCAAATATGAACTTGTCTAGAATTTTTTCCAACTTCAAAGGTAGACTCATCTATCCAAACAACTCTCTCCCATTCTTTTATAGTCCACCCACAATATTTTTGAGCAAATGCCAATTGTTGAGAGATGTGACAATGTGTCAAAAAAGGTTTTTTAACAACAATTCGACTGCAAATGCCACTCTCATGTAAGGCCCTTTGAATAGTCAATCTAGACACTTGAGTAGAATATATATTAGTGATCTCAGAGAGTCTTGAGCAACGATGAGTTTTTGAGACACGTATAATAGTACGGACATCTCTATCACTAAGCTTTTTAGCATGACTTCCACTACAAGGTTTGCACTTATAGGTTCCATCTTCTCAAAATTTCTTCACTACCCTCTAAACTGTTCTAACATGGACTCCAAAAATAGTTGCAATGTCAACTTCTGTCTTCCCTGCCTCATTCAAACCTACTATGCGAGCACGAGTTTCATCTAAAATAGCCTTCACTCAGTGACCATGATCTAGCCTTCACTTAATTACCATGATCTAGCCTCACTCACTGAGCACATATATAACCTCATTCAATCATCAGAAAAAAATCTCACATACCCTCAATCACTCACCATCATCTTGCTTCACAACCTTCACTCATTCACCAGACCTCACCAATCACCACATGTAAGTTATAACCTCACTCACTTTTAAAGAAAATCTCACATACCTCCATATATCCTTAGACACTCATCCCATGCCTCATCCACTCAGTTATCACATAGCCTAGACTTACTCAGTTAACTCATCTTTCATACATTCAATCACTCATGTTCACAAAGTTTCAATCTTGTGCTTAGAAAATAATCATCCATCACTTGCTTCTCTCATCATCCCACATCCCACCTCCTATAATGCTCTATTGTAAATGCAAGCATTCTTATTGAGAGGAAAAAGCTTCTTCATGCATGTATGGTCTCTAATTTTTAAACAAGTGCAGTCTTTGAGATGTGACAAGTGCACACAACTAAATTTGACTATCCTTGATTTTTTTGAGAAGCATTTATGATTAGAGATTGCATCATCTAGAGAATTTCAATCTAGAAGTATGATTGTCTGACATACTTCAACAATTTCAATGTCTTTAATAAAAGGTATCTCACAACTAAACACATTGGTAGATTGTAAATATTTTTTTTTGTATAAATTTTTTGACCTTGAAATTTGGCATGAATGTTGTTATCATAAAGAGCATGTTGTGCCAAAAATTTCATGGTAAATAAGCAATTTTTCAGCCCTTGGGAGGGTGTCAAAGTTGAAGTAGTGAAACGGTTTTCACAATTGTTTCTCAAAACGACATATATTGGTAGATTGTTAATATCTTTTTTTTAATTAATCTTTTGATCTTGAAGTTTTTATCATATGTTATTAACATAAAGAGGTTTTTTTCCAAGAATTTCATGGCAAAAAAAAAAAATTCAATCTTTGGGAGACTGTCAAAGTTGGCAACAATGAAAACATTTCCACAGCTACCAATGTTGGTAAATTTTGAATAACATTTTTTCGGTGAATCTTTTGGCCTTGAAATTTGTCACACATATAATTAACTTAAAGATAATTCTTTTTTAAAATTTTGTGGTAAAATATCAATTTTTGAGCTCTTGGGAGGCTTTCAAAGTTGGTAGTACTGAAATATTTTTCACTGCAAATTCGAAAACAACATTTTGATTGGTACCCCACTGTACATCACAAGTAAAACATTGTTCAATATGCATTAGGATTTCTCATGCTAATATGCAAACAAACATAGGAAAGTGAACGGACTGATTTTTATAGCCATTTAGAAGTTATACTGGCTAGACTCTTTGGTGCTTTGATCACAACAAATTCTTAGCTATTGTAATGCACCAATTGTGTTTGTTGCGAACTTCATCGTTCTACTGTCAAATTGCCAGGGTGCACACCGCGGTTGTGCTATGGTTTGCATGTATAGGAAGTAGCCTGATGAGGGAGGTTATTTGCAGCTAGTGTTTCAAAACAATTGCTACGTTGTGTAGTCCTAAACATCCATGCTAGTGTGCGTTTTACAAGAGCGGTGAATGCATCAAATCCTTTGAGTGCATTTCCCAAGCTCCATGTTCATTTGTTGTGGATCATTTTAAGGTTGTTGTCACAATGGCAGACTCATTTCATACAGTTAGCTTCATATTTGTGTGTCAAACCACTCCCAATTGTTGCGCTTCAATTGAAAATCCTTGCTAGCTTTTGGATGATTGTGAGCCTTTCTTGAGAACTACAACGTGGCGTTCCCCTTCCCGAGTGATCCACATGCCCCCATCATCATAGTAAAGGATGAGGGACGTGGACTTATAAGAACAAGAAAGAATTATTTGTAAAGAAATACACTAGTAGGACATAGATATTATGAACACTTACCTTGTCAACACATACAGGCACTGAAATGCCTCATAAAATCCCTTTGTTCCACATATTTCATCGTGAAATTCATTATATCAGCACAAAGGAAGACGTCAGATCGCATTTGTATGGTTAGATTTCAAGTCAACAACCACACTTTTTAGTTATTTCAATTCTTCACTTTTGAACTGAAAACATTGTGCCCCCTTTCAAATTGACCACAATCTTTAAAGGGTTAAAGAGCTACACAACTGAATTCATACTATTGAAATCTAAGGGAAATCACCAATTCACCTTTCATGTATAGTAATTTGGCCTTTGAGAAGTGTATAGAAATAACATTGTTAACTACTTGTACAGTACAAGTATTCCTAGGGTCCTAGGAAAAAATTAGGATATTCCATCCAAGGCTGCTTGAAAATTAGGGATTGAGTTTAATTTCTCTGAGTCAATTGTTTGGATATTTTTTTACAAGGTCCCTCTCCCATGTTCTTGTTTCTTTTTCATTATTTATTTGATGAAAATCATCCTAATTTGTGGAGATACTTGATAAGTTGTCATCCTATGTAATGGTTGGATTTGGTGTTGTTAAAGATTTGTCACATGTTTGTCATGGATTTGTCACATGTTTTTCTTTAATTACAAATGTGGAAATATGTCAAGTGGTTGACCAAGCCAAAATTGCATTAACTCTAGGTCATAGGTTTCAAGAACAAAAAAGATTCAAAAAAATAACCATATCAAGAGAACTTCATTTCAAATTCATTCCAACAAATTTCACTCAAGAAATGATAATATTTTGCTTGTAATTGAATTTAAAAGGAATTAAAAAAAATCCCTTTCAAAACTTATAAAAAAATATTGGTGATAGCATTGATGAATCTAATTGTACAGATGAAATTGAAAACTCAAAGTCTTCAACTTTCATTTATATACCAATTGCAAAATATTCTTCCAAATACAAAGTAGTAGTTTATGTTGGTTTTTCTTCAAATCATCAATTCTAGATAATCTTTAGGGGTTAAATCAACAATGACTATTTGGATATAAATTCCACAAGACACTACATCATAGTCACAAAGTGGACTCAGTAGGGTCATTTTGGGATTCTCTAGGATAAAAATTAAAAAAAGCCCCCTATTTGGAGCTGTGTCTAGGATATGTTCTAGATCCATAAAGCTGATTTGGGGTCTCTCATTGCAACAAGAATTCAAAATTTGCAAAAAAAAAATTTGTGTGAAAATTTTTAAAAATTTTGCATTTTTCCTAAGGTAAATCCGGCTTGGTGGGCCCATTTAGTGGGCATGATTTAACGTCCCGCATGAATTCTAGAATATCAAAGTCCAAACTAAATTGATGTCCTACAAGCCATAGGATTAGTGGCAAGGTGTCACCAGAATCAATAAAAAAATTCTTACTAGAAAGGTGGGAAGATTCAACCCTGGCTCAATTCTTCTAATACATCAACACAGCCAAGGAGGATTGACTCCTCTATTGCCCCATGTTTTATCCTTGTAGAAAATCCTACAATTTTTTATTTGCCACATATGATAAAATTTGCAAATTCTAAATTCATAATTGCAATCAAAGGCCCCAAATTAGCAAGGAGACATGATAAAATACCAAATTTAAGTGGCTCAAAATAGGGCAATTTTGACATTTATCCTTTTGCAGAGCAATAGAGGGATCAATCCTCCCTAGCCTACCAACATACTTTTGATAATGTACACTTCTGATTATACAATCACTACTAGGATTTGAGTGTTTTATGACTACAAAAAAATGACTAAGGATGACTTGCAACTACTCGTAGTCATGTTCTAAAAGTCCTAAACTTTGTGGAAAAATAGGACTGCAAAATATGATTGACAATCATATTTTGCCTTTCTACACTACGAGCGTATAATATACATCCATTGAGAACAACTAACATTTTATAGGGAACAGTATGGATGTATTACAGGAACACCAATCATATTTGTCAATCATATTTTTGCATATATGACTACATGTAATCATATTCTATAGACACATTTTTGTAGGTTCACATTTTTTTTGAAGTATTTTTTTCAAGTAGCCTCCTAAAAATTTGGGCAACATAAAAAAAATGTAAATAAATTATTCAAAATTGTAAAATCCTAGCCATTGTTTTGAGGGGATCTTGAAATCCTAGCCATCATTTTTTAGGGTTTTGGAACCCTAGCTACCACTTCATTTACTTTGTCTTCTTTGTTTTTTGTTGCTTTTTAACTCTTGTTTCTTCTTCCTCCTTTTGTTTTTTGAAGTTCTAATTGTTGTGTTGTTGTGTTTTAGTTGTTGTTTAGTTGTTGTTTTTTAACTCTTGTTTCTTCTTCCTTCTTTTGTTTTTTGAAATTCTAATTGTTGTATTGTTGTGTTTTAGTTGTTATTTAGTTTTTGAGGTTCTAGTTGTTGTTTCTTAGTTGTTACTAATTTGTTATTGTTTCTTACATCTTAGTTGTTGTTAGTTTGTTGTTGTTAGTTAGTTGTTGTTTATTAGTTTTTTATTTTTAGTCGTTGATTTGCTGTTGCTTCTTAGTTGTTGTTAGTTTGTTGTTGTTAGTTAGTTGTTGTTTATTAGTTTTTTATTTTTAGTCGTTGATTTGTTGTTGCTTCTTAGTTGTTGTTAGTTTGTTGTTGCTTCAAAATTGTTGCTAGTTTGTTGTTGTTTTTTAGTTGTTGTCTCTTAATTATTGCTTCAAAATTATTACTTCAAGGTTATTTCAAGATTGTTGCTTCAAAGTTGTTGCTAGTTTGTTATTGTTTTTTAGTTGTTGTCTCTTAATTATTGCTTCAAAATTGTTACTTCAAGGTTGTTTCAAGATTGTTGCCTTAAGTTGGATCTTAACTCTTGCTTAATTGTTGTCTTTTAGACATTAATTTCTATTGTTTGTTATTTCTTGCCTCTTGTTATCTTTTATTGCATTTTAACTTATCTTATTCTTGCTTCTTATTGGTTTTTAGTTTTAGTTTTTGTTGCCTCTTGTAATATCTTAGCTTTTACTTCTTACTATCTTTTAGTACTAACTTGACCAAAAAAATGAGTCACTATAGTCATATGCTACATCAACCAAAATATGACTTGCCACAGTCATATTTCATATCACTCAAAATATGACTCACTACAGTCATATTCCATATCACTTAAAATATGACTCATCACAATCAAATTCCATATCACTTAAAATATGATTCACTGCAATCATATTCCATATCACTTAAAATATGACTTTGCGCAATCATATTTCAAATCACTTAAAATATGACTCAAAATATGACTCATTACAATCACATTCCATATCACTCAAAATATAACTCATTGTAGTCATATTCCACGTTAGCGAAAATATGACTGGGCCAAGTCATATTCTACGTAGGATTTTTTTATTTTGCCCGAACAGCTCATGAGAAAGTCAAGCCTCCAAGGATGGTCAACATATATGCCATGTTGATAAAATACTTCTAAAAATGGTTTATTATACTTCCAAATTCATATGACTGCAAATATGACTCACCAATCATATGATTGAAAGTGAATGACTCAGCCTAATTATATCACAAATCATCTATAGTGATTTTTGCTTGAGTCACATTTCTTGATTTTGTGACTCACTGCAATCATATATTGCAGTCATAAAACATTTATTTTCTTATAGTGAGTGTTGTTTGGTCAACTTGGGCCTTCAGTCATTTAGAGGTTCATAGTCCCAATCACTTCCCCCCTAGATGGACGTGGCGAACAAAGTGTACTAGATGTAGCAAACAATTTAGATGACTAATGTTGCTGAAGGACTCCACCTTAGGAGCTATTCACATATTGGACCCGACCTAATCTCCAAACTAGGTTACGAGGGTTTGCATGGGCCCATTGTGAGCTTGATTCCTAATGTAGAGCTCTGGTCCCTTCCTTTCTCTACCATCCTTGGTTGTAGGATTTACAACCCCGCTCTCCAACCCATCAACCCAACTTACTATTTATCTAAAAGTACTTTTCTATTTCAAGAATTGTCTCACCTATTTCAAGACTTGTCTTTGTGGCTTGTCTCATGCATTGGTTGTCACATGTCACATAATTCCAAATATTGAAAAAAAAGATGGACATTTTATTTGGAGGTCTAGTCTACATCCGAAAGCATGATGTGAACCAAACCAAACCTCACAAATTGTCGCCCGGAGCTCCACCTCTGGTCAAGGGCCCCCATATAAACAAGCTCTAAGACTCTTAGGGATTGAAGACAAACATGAACAATTCCACATATGCTGAGATCATCTAGACGAAGGTGCCAATTTTGAGGAAATTCTAGTGGAGAAGGTGGCTACTAAGGCAGATGCCGTTGGGGAAAGGAGATGGATGGGAGAGAGCTTGAAAGCTACGGCGTTGAAGCTGTTAGATGGGACGTGCACAACGTATGAGGCACTCGTTTTGCCTTGATCCTTTGCCATTGCTAGAATTTTGCTGCAACAAGAGACGAAACTCTAAATCCTAAACTCCTACGACACATAAGTCAGGAGTAACATGCTGAAGCTGCCAAAGTTATTTAGTTCTATTCTTCTATAAGTTAGTAAGGTAGGAGGCTCGAACTCCATTTGGGCATTTATAATTGCCCCTATATATGGCATTGGAATGGATTGGAGGTGGTTCTTAAATTGACCTCATAGTCATTGAAAAAATCGAGAAAAAATATTATTCATTATTGCAAGAGCCAATCAATCTCCTTGCTTTTCCCATTTCTCTTTAGAAGTTGCAATGAAAGACCTAGGATCATAAACAGGGACCTACGACACTTATCATTTGAAAATTTATAACTAAATCAAAAATAATCCAAAAAATATAAAACAACTTGGATTAGATGCCAGTTCTTCTTGTCTTTCAAGGAAATTTTACTAAAAAATATTGTGAGAAGTTTCACCTACCCAAAATTCAATTCCAATACTTAAGTGGTTGACTTATGAGCCTCCTACCTTAAGCTTAGGGGTAGTCACACCTTCTTCACCCCATTCTCAATCTTTAGAAAATGGGACCTGGCACTCTCTTGTTGGTTCTTCATGGCTTGCAAAGGTTTCACTCTTTGAAGATTGAGAATGGCCATTCTTCTCTTCCAAAGGTGAAGAATGGGTATAAAGAAGATTTAGCAAGCAAAGATTTTACATGGCTTTCACCCTATATGTGTTGCTACACCTCAGTGTCGCTTTTACCACAAATCTCTCTCATTACTACAATCAACTATATTGTTGCAATCATTTGCATTGACGTCTTATGTTGGATCAATTGCATCAATACTCACCTTTAATCTATAGATTGTAATTTGGTTTGGTACATTGAATCCTCCTCTACAAGCCTCCATAGGTGAATACTTCTGTATATTTCCATTTTCATTCTTGATAGGATATGATAGGAGTATTACATCTTCTTCATGCAAAACAACTCCCTATTGGCTCCTATTTTTACTCTTGAATTTTTCAATTTTCATAGAAATTTTATTTTTGAAAAAGGTGTGACTACCCCTAGTATTTCTCCAATTTCTATTTTTGACACCATTTGGAGATACTAATTCTTTTATCAACTTTAAATGCCTGAAATACCTAAGGCATGCACCATATCTTGGTATAGATTTAACTTCGAAGTTTGATTAAATTTTACCAAAATACTATTTTTGCTATCTTCTTAGTTGAATACTTGGTCTATTCTAAGCATCAAAAATCTAATTTTGAAAAAAATGTTTATGATTTTCTATTGAAGATTTTATGTAAAGGTGTCCAATGCAAATCTTGTCTTTTTAATGTTCAAGGTTCTTAGGGATGTGTATCAATGCAAATACATTGTATCTTGGGGGGAAATTTTTGTTATGTATGTTATGTATTTTAACCTTGTACTCTTTTCATGACCTCAATTTTAGATTTAACTTGTAAAAAGAGGATTGAAAGACATCAAATCACTTTCACAATTTTTACAACCTCATGATCAAATGTTACAATCTTTCAATTTGCAAGTGATATTGTTGTGTTTTATTTACCTATGCAATCCACAACATGTCTAGTTTGAATTTATATGGTCACAATTTATTAAATATGATAAAACTTATCAAAACATGGACTTCTTATTTAGTTTTGAGCTAATTCTAAATAGCTCAAAAAGGCCCTCCTCATTTAGGGGTTAATGGTCTTGGAAGCCCAATTTTATATGCAACATGTTTTGGGGGGTGTATTTGATATGGAAGATGCATGAAATGAGGTATAAGGTAGTGAGAATTTATGGCATAAGTACGATGTTGATCTAGATTCAATGGCATATAGCACTTCCAATTTGGATTGTTATTGAATTTCCTACAATTTTTAGAAGCTACAAATGGTATGCATTCTATGCGTATAGCAAAGTATGTGAGTATAATCAATTTAAGGTGATGTGATAAACTAACAAATAAATGAAGCTAACTATTGAATTATCAATCCAATGGTGTATGTCTTTCCACATTTTAGTACATAATTCATGTTCTAGGAATCAAATACAATATCATATACATTACTTCATACATACCATAAAGGTTCAATTAGCACTTGAGGCACTAGTTTATCAAAGTCAAACTTTTTGTAAAATAATTAAATTAATATACGGTGCAACATTATTGCATTGTACCAATTTGTGGAAAAATCAAAATTTGAGGTAATATTAGTTTTTGTAGGTGTTACTAAATTTTCACCTTCATGAAGAGGATAAACCAATATAACACTTTAGACACAAATTTATAAAAAAAAAAAAATTGGTTCCCAAGATGTCACATGGTATCATTTGATTGGCCTTCATTTGCAATAAGTAGGCATGGTAATTCAAATTATCAATTAAACTTAATGTGGCCCAATTTGCTATTGAAGAAGAGTGTATGATATTATATCTCATTGAGATATTGTTGTGGTGCATGATGTGTGAAAATTGCTCAAAATTTTGAAGATTCTAATACAATTGCTAATGTTTATATTTGAGATATTGTGAGATGAATAGAAATGGTGATGAGAGAAAGAATTTTTAAAGTCGGTGCAACCATGGAGTGTAAGGATTGAAAATCTATCATGTAAGGTACAACTATGAACTTCATAGCAAGTCTATAGGTAGAAAAGATCCAATGGTAATTAGTGTAAACATTGATATCATGAAATTGGTGGGATTCCAAAAATTTGACACTTAAAAGAGTATATAGTCAAAAATATAAATCTATATTGGTCTTACATTCTTATACTTAAGAAAATGAATGACACAATTTTTGACACACTCAATTGCACCAATTTAAAGAAATAGACAATATATTGTGAAAACTTCATTTTTACTTGTTTATCAAGGAACTTTTGGACATCAAGGACATTGAGTTGGACCTCAGTACCATGCACCTAGCAACACGAAGACAATCCATACCACCTCCTTCACTACATCAAGCTACAATAACAAAGCTTGGTCCTCCAAGACCTCCTTTGTACTTGTGCCAAGCCACAAATATATCCCAAATATAGACCAATTTTCATGACTATTTTACCAAAAATCTAGGTATGTGGCAACTCCGGCTATCTTTATAGACAAATATATCTGAAAACCACTAAATATTTATTTCAATGCAAACCCTGAAAAAGTCCTTTCTTGCAGTCTGAAGTTCAAATCATATAATTAAACTATTTTGACACGTAAGCGATGAAACTGACCTAGGAGTGTGGTATTTCCATCAGGGAAGACCAGTACAGACAGACGTAGCACTCTCCCAGAACAAGACATCGACACACTATTTATAGTATGAGATTCTAACAATGATTTCTTACATGAGGATAATTCCTTCCTCATTAGTCTAACAATAATTCTACAACTCCTAACCCGTCATAAATACAACAATACTGTGGCACCAAAGAGTTGGTTGTCGACCTGGATCTTCACAGCTGCATCAGCAATCTCGCCAGCCAAGGCTCGCAGAAATGCAGAGTATGGCGATGTGGTGAGCACATACACTCCGGAGGTCCCAAGCAGGGACGAACACTTCTCTTGCACGGTCTTCATTTCTTTCATGAGCTCGCACAAGGAAGCCTTCCACAGGGTCATGTTCAAAACATCCCACGGCAATGGCTCATTCCCGGGTGGGAGCACTTTCACATGTTCAGCCATGGCCAGTAACACGCTGCAAATCGTCTCTTTGTTCTTGAGATTTTTCATCAGGAACTGTGGCCCTCGGTTACACAAAAACTCAAGGCACTGGGAGTGGGAAATTCCGTCATCACCCGGCTCACCACCAGTGAACATCTTTTCCTCTTCACTCCCTGGGGATGGATCTCCTTTTGAACCTGGCAACCACGAGAGTTCAGAAAAATCATATCAGCTGCGTTTCTGGATGATCCATGTTGCGGAAGCACTGAGTGAGCTATGGAAAGTAATAGATTTTGTTTTCAATAAGGAAAAAACGTGATTCCTTTCACAGGTGGTCGTGCACATGTTCAATCACCGTTGCTTGGCATACCTTGCTCTTCCGGAATCTTCATGACAACGTTGTCAGAGTCCCGCCCTTCCCCGTTCTGCAGATGCCCTGCTATCATGTGGACTTCACGAGCATAGTCAACAATGCGAGGCCTTTCTGCAGGCAACATGTGGGGCGCCATGTTGGATTTCGGGAGCTTCTCCTCGTCATCGACATGGAAGTGAAGTCCAGGAACCTTCGTCTCCGAAATGAACGTCAAGAATTCGCTTCGTGTGAACTGCAGAGCTGCGCAGCTCAGTGCATGATCCAGAGTCCCGTCCAGAGTGAACGGCTTCATGGTGGCGGTCAACGTTTCTATACCCAAGCGATCTGGACTGCTCGACTGCAGGCCAACAAACACAGTGCAACATTCCACACATTCAATTTCGATCTATGTTGCGAGACAAAATTCAGAATGCATCACCTTGCGAGTCCAATTAGCTACATTGACAAGCAGTATATTCATAAACCACGCACTCTCTGTTCGCCATTTAATCTACCCTCCTGGTATTCAAATCAAATCAAAACTAAGCGATGCAAATTTTAGTGTCCGTGCTTACGAGTGACCAAAGACTACAAATTGGCTGTATTTCCAGAAATTTTTTGACAGGTCGGTAGCTATAGTACACTTAAAAGATCGACAGAGTCAGATTGGAAGTCGTGCTAACTGACAAGCATCGTGACAGAGGGTGCAGAGGATGATAATCTCTTGCAAACACAAGCTAAGAACTTTTATAGATATCCGGCACCAATGAGGACGCAGGTGCCACGAAAGTTAAATATTGCATAAAAAGATTCAGCAGGTAGTCTGAAAAAGATTCGGATTCTGAGCACGATTTCTTCTTTGTATGTACATTCCAAGTGCTGTTCAAAGAACTAGTAAAATAGTGCTGGCAGATTATTCTTAATCTTCACCTCCACCGCGTCCCCTTCCACAGCACGAATGGTAGGCGACGGGGACTGTCGATTCACAGCCAGAATCAGCTTCTCCTCGCTCGCAATCCGGAGCCCCCCAACTGTAGTCCACAGTCCAGTCATAACTCACAACAGCTGCTTCCACTCCTGCAAGCGTGAGCAGCACCAGCACAAAACAGCAGAGTCCCACCCCAATTGCACCAGGGCTCTTCAGTTTCAACTTCGTCCTCTCCCCAGCTCCCAAACCCAGCTGTTGCTAACCAACTACGACTGTCAGTTTGGATCATGCACTGGGCCTTGGTCACCGCCGAAACCAATGCACAGTATACTAAGTCTTTGAGTAGATTACTAGAAGGTGCGCCTTGAGGGAGTGCTTGGGTGTTCAGTTAAATAGCAGGAGTGTCAGCAAGAGTGAGTTAGAAAGTAGGGCAGCTTGTGCACGGCCATTACAAAATTAAAATCTTGGGTACGGCGCAGGTTCAACTAATGGGAGCCGCAGTCGGAGGAAATATGGTAATGTACTTCAGTTGAAGCGCAACTGCAACGGGAAAAAGTCTCGGCACGCGCCAGCGGAATCACGTGTTCAATGAAACGAATTTTCCAAGATGCCGCAAGAGTCGAAGTGGTGATACGAACCCGTAAACGACGACGACGGACTGATCACCGTGGAAATCTTCTGTTTTGGCGCCGTGTGAATTTCTGGATTAAAAAAATGCAAAAGCACTTATTGGAAGTCAAACTACTGTGCATAACCTCCCTTTTCACATAAAATTTGGAGGATGAATAATGGCACTTTTGTACAGATTCTTTGTCATTCATCAATCAAAAAAAGGTTCGCCGCGTTGTTTATAGGTTAAACAACAAGCTAAGAAAATTGGTGATAGAAAGTCTATTTTTATTTTTTAGAATATGTTATAACCTTTAAAAGGACATTGCAAGCCCCCCTAGGCATTTTGAAAGTCAAATCTTGAATTTTCACATAGTTCTTGATTTTAATGTTCTTAAATTTAAGTAAAAAAATGTAGTTGTAGTGATCTACTTTTTAATATTCCACTGTAATTTTTTTCAAAATTGTTAAAAGTATAATGTTTGTGAAACCTTGAAGATAGTATCTTGAAAGCTCAAACTTTTTCTATCAAATTTCTCTTATTATATGCTTTAGGAGTACATCAATTACATCATGAAGTTTGTCACTATTACTTCCAATATTCATAAAAAAAAATCTGTACCATTTTAAGTATATTGTAATTACTATGATTTTTAAAAAGGAATTTATCTAAAAAATCATATAAAATTCAATTTGAAGTTTTTTATTATGAAAAAATTAAATTAAATTTTAAACATATAATACATGTGAAAAATATTAAAATTTTGGAATGTATGTTTTAATGTAGAAATCTCAAATGAAGTTTGACCAAGCTTGGACATGATATATCCTTTTAGGGTTAAGCAACTAAGCCCACTTCAATACTAAATATGGCTTGCCAAGCACTGCATTTAGGCTGCAATGTCAAAACACTATCCACTCTAATTGACTTTCACATGCCATGAGCTCCAATCATATAAACTTTAAACAAGCATCAACACCCATGACCATACTTCAATGAGGGTTTTTTTTCTTGTTTGGATTGTCCTCTAGGCAAGTGAATATTGTCTAAGGTTGAACCCCTAAAGGACCAAATTGAGTTTCTTGGCAACATATTGATTTTGGGCAACTCACTACGAATGAAATTTTTATTTTTTTCTTTGAAATTTTCACACAACATTGGGATGAGGTTTTTCATTATGCCCCAACAATTTTCATAACTCAGAGAGAAAGAGAGAGAGAGTCATTTTGATTAATGAGATGAAAGTTATGAGTTGTTTTAGTTTGTGGGTAATTATGGATTCTCTACTTCAAGACAAATTTTAATTGAAGTCCTTTATTTAACTCAATTTTCAGTAGTTTTTGAAAAAAATAAAATCATAGGATGGAGACTATTTATTACAACATTACAACCATTGGGATGGGCATTTTTCAATTTCATTACTAAATTCTTAACAATTTCAATAATATTTTGAATCATTTTCTACTTCTTTCAATTTAATATTTTTTTACTATATGTTGTATAATTCCAAATGATTTGAAATTTTTCAAGTATGCAAACAACTTGCCTTGAAGAATCAGAATCCAAAGTAGCACCACCAATATGAACATTTTTTCATACAAATATGACCTTGTGAAGTGTAGCTACCCTATTTTTTGCAAGGCCTTCAAAAAGATTTCTATCAATTAATTGGAATGTGTAAACATTTGAATGAAATTTGGATTAAGCATAGATGTAAGTGGATGAAAGAGTTGGACGATGATATGTTATTTCATTGTATTGCATCTTCCAAATTTGCATCACTCTAAAGTTAGAGCAAGTTAGAATTTTCATTAGATCATACAAAATGAAGGACTTTGAAGTTTTAGTACATAATTATAAATTTTGTTCTTAACTTCTTATTGAGTTACTAGAACAATGCCCAATTGCCTCCGTCAATCTATTGTGGCTAAGAACATGCCCACCCCCACTTACCCAACCTAGTTAGGGCAGGTTTGGTAGGACCTGGGAGCCTTAACCCCTAATTGCCCAAGGCCTGTTTTGAGCTTTTTGGAATTTGCTCTAAATTGAGCAAAATGTCAATATTTTGATAAGTTGTATTAATTTCTTTTAATTCTAACCATACAAATTCAAACTAGACATACTAGAGATCTCATAGGAAAAGAAAACACAACAATATCACTTACAAAGTGAAAGATTATAATGTTTGACCATGAGGGTGCTAAAACTACAAAAGTGATGTAAAGTCTTTCAATCCTCTTTTTACAAGTCAAATCTAAAAAGTTGGTGATAAAAAAAATACAAGGTTAAAGGGCCTAATATTAATAACCCCAATCAATTTAAAGGCTTCTTAAAATCTACTCTATTATTTTTTTAAATGAATTTCGAATGTGATTTTTTCTCCAAGATCTAGTGTATTTGAGGCTCATTTCCAAGGGTTCTCAACACTATGGGAAGTCAAGATTGCAATAGGTACCCTTGCATAAAATCTTGAATAGAAAAATCACTATCATTTATTTTCAAAATCAGATTTTTGGTGCTAAAACTAGACTTTGAGAAGAACTTTCCAAAAATATAAAGTATTAAAAATAGCAACTTGGTTAGATTTTATTTAAATTCAAAATTTTGCAAACACCAAATTTTGGTGCCTTGGGCATTTACAGGTTGATAGTCTCCATTGTGGCACGGGGCACACTTTTCCAAGCACTGGGCTTGCCAAACTTTAGGCGGAACACTGGGGAATCTTTGAAGGGAGTCAAGTTCATAGGTCTGACAATGAAATGGTTTGACGAGCAGTCTATGGTCCAAGTAAAAACGTTGAACTACTTTTGTGGACACTATGGAGTAAGGTAGAAGAAACTTTTTTGGATAACTTAAGTATTTTAGCATGTATGATGTAGGAAAGTCTTGGAGAAATTAAGTTCAATGCCTGCAAAAATAAGGTTGAAGAAGAATGCAAAAAGAAATTAATTTTTTTCTTCAAGAATGAACATTTTATTCAATATAAATGTGGATTTTTCATCTGGACCCAAGACGGTTTCACAGACTCACCTATTATGGTTAGCTTGGGCACTTTTTCCTAAGCCAAGAAGGAAGAGCGATGAGTGGACAAGAAGGTACAAACAATGAATCCTTTTCAATGAATAGTACATTCAAACGTTGTCTACAATAGGTTAGCCTATAAAGCCATTACATAGGGCTTGTCCAAAATAGGTATTTCTACTATATTACTGTCAAGATTACCATGACTCTTCTCATTCTATGTGGTCACTATTAGGACATTTAGACATACTCACAAGTGAATCAAGTCACTTGAGCAACAAATATTTTCAATATTTTTCATTTGCATGCATATATTTATGAGTCAAGCTACTTACACAAGTAGTTTTAGATTCATTTTACCTTGTGATATGGCCATGTGGAGTGGAAATCTCCCAAGCAATAGAATATTCTTTTGAAAGCTATTTTACTCAATCTCTAAAAGTACTTTTCTAGGCTCATTAAGGTAGCTCTAAATGTCACTTGCTTTCAAAACTCACAATGAAAATTGTCTCCCTTGCTAAAGTTTTATCTTCCTATATCCAATAGTTTATTGTCATAAATCTTGACCAACCCATAAATGAGTATGTGTAAACACTGCATGTTTACTTTGCAAATGTTCTCTAATTGCTATATTAAAGGAAAGCAATGTGTTTATTTTTCTAGTAACAAAAAGATAAGAACAATCACCCAGCCCTCTTGCTTGTCATGCAAGTGGGATGTGGATTTAGGATTGATTGGAGTCTCTACAATGGATAGTGGTGATGGTGGAACAAGATGAAAAGGATTTTGGAGGAAGAGGGTTGCTATTATGTGAGCCTAAGAGTATGAGCACATGAGCTTAGAAGACTATACACTTGTATTAAAAGTATCTATATTATAGAAACCTTCCATGATTATAGTGTAACTATAATATAAGTACTTATAGTATAGGTGTTTATATAATAAGCACCTTTAATTAGCGTAGTATATCTACTTATATATATATGCTCAAAGATCACACTCTCACATGCTAGCACCATTGCTCCAAAGAGGGAGGTGCCAAACTAATAAATGCCAATCAATGATCATAAAAAATTGACAACTAGTTTCAAAGTTAGCTAGTAGAATTGGAAAATACCTATTTTTATTTTAAAAATTAAGGATGTAAAACTAAAAAAAATTTGATAGGGCCAAAAATCAATTGGTGTGCTCCCAAAACCAAAAGATATTTTAACCTCTTTCTTTTAATACTTGGTGTGTTTCAATAGCCGTGAGATAGTAATTAGTGACACCCCATGGCTACAAAAAACAGCCATGGCGTTTTTTGTCCAATGGAGATACCATGTCCATCAAGCTAGAAAAATAGATGACTTCTCTTTTACGTTGGGTGTTGGCCCCAAAACAGTTCATGACCTGAAGAATGAAGTTATTTTCAAGCCTTGTACCCTAGCTTGCAAATGGAATAAGACAAATCATTTTTTTGCAATTCTTGCAATTTATTGAGGTTGAAAAGGTTAGTCTAGCTAATTGTTGTTTATTTTCATCCAAATTCAAGGTGCGAGTTTCTCATGTTGCTTGAATATATTTTTCATCTTGCACTAGCAAAAGACAATGTTTTTTAGAATGTTTTTAGCAAATGGGCATGTTTTCCAAAACATAAGCAAGAAAATCCAATGGCTACCTAGGGAGCAAGAATTTTTGAGGATGTTTTTACAAACATGCAGATGTTAGATGTAAAATGGGTGGATGTTCTATTTGACAGGAATGTTGAATGAGACATCGCAAGGAACATCAATGTGTTTTCTGAAATGTCCTAGAAAACATGGGACTATTATATCAACACAGGAAGTCCTTTTTACAGACAAGTTTTTTTGGGGAAGTTTTTCTAGGGTCAAGTAGGAAGGTGACCGATTGTGGTAAATGAAGAGGAAGGGTAGGTCCTTGCTATCCTTTCAAAATAGAGTAGCATGGATGTACATATAAGTTGTAGTTTTCAAATACTTCTATGATTAAATGCTATATAGTGAAAGTAGTTAGGGAAAAAAGTAAACTAGTATTGTGAAGTACTAGAAATTGGTTCATTCATTCAATATTTGTGTTCAAAATCGCTTAAAAAGAAAGGGTAATTCAACAACTATATTTTTTTTACTTTGCTTGAACAATATCTTTTGTTAATAGAATGAGGTCATATTTTGACGAACATACATTCACTATATATTTAAAATAGTGGTTGCTTTTGAAAAAAAGTAAAACAATTTTTCTTGGTTTGCATTATTTACTATACATGAATTTGAAATTGAATATAATTTTTAAAGGCGGAAGTTTAGAGGAAGACTTTCGTAGTAGAATAAACTTCCTCAATAGAGAACTTTGGCATTCATCATAACATAGAATGTATATATGAGAAGTCCATTTGAAAAAACACATAGTTGTTGAATTCCCCTTCCTTCTTGAGTGCTAGCTTGTAGTGCTTCTAGTGAAGATGTGCACTATTGTTAGTATTTTTTGAGGATATTGAGTATTTTGAAATAATTGGATTCCAAATAGAGTAGAAGACATTGCACTTTTTGTATCATAGCCATATTCAATACTTCTAGCACAAATTCTTCTTTGGATCTTTAGAATTTTTTTTGCTATCCACTTGAAATTCTATGAAGCAATTCTTCTCCTATAAATTAAAATTCTATCAAATTGCATTATTTCATTAATAAAAAATTATCTTTAAAATGTAGGTAAAGTAATAGTATTGTAAAAGTAGATATTCACATTTTGCTATTACATCTATGACATGTAAATCCAAAATGCAAAGGCACCACGTTTTGGTGTTGACAAAACTTTAAAGTAAAAGAAATTCTAAAGTACTCAGAAATTGAATTAATTATTATTAAGAATGGCGTCTTCTTTTAGTGTAGCTTCAACATTGAACATTTGATTTTGATGAATAATGATTATGATTTTTCAATTCAACATTTTGTACAAGGGTGTTCACTTCAAATCTTCATTGTCTATTATTGAGGGCTCTTTTAAGCTAGCATGATGTGAAATACATCTTGCAGGGAAAATCACAATAGATCTTTGATTTCACAAGATATATAATACATTTAAAGAAATTGAGAGAATTCTTAGAGCTTACAGTTTTTGTTGGAACCAACATTTTGGATTTTACTTGGGATGAGAGGAATGATAGAAAGACTACAAATGACTTGCATACATTAGCAAGGGCTTAAGATTTGACTGCAAGTATATTTCTAAAAATTCTTAGGGGTTAAGGTAAAACAGTGACTACATGTGAAAAAATAGGTGAAAACAAACCACATAGCATTTTTTTTCCAAAAAAGGTCATTTATATTGGCATTTGAGTAATATGGGCACCCAAAGAGGATGAAGTGGCATGCCACATTAGCATGCTTTAATGCCATTTTAGAATTCTAATACTTTCATATTAGACGTTAGCTAAGATGTCCTCTGTCGCATGTAGATGTTTTTTGTGATGTCCATAGAGACATCCACTATGACATTGAGATGTTTTTTGCAATGTCAACTAGGACGTCCTCTATAACATTCAAATGTTTTCTACGGGACAACATTGTGTTCATCATAATATTTAAATCAAAAATTTTGTTTTTAATAATTAAAAATTACATTTTAGATTTCCTATATAGTTTGTCTTCCCTCTTAGCATCCCTCTTGCATCCCTCTTGCATAAATAACTTGCCTTCTCATGTCAAAATATTTACAATAAGGCTTTTCAAGTCATTCAACAATATTGCCAATACGGTGAACATGTATGGTGTATTTTGTATAATATATGGCATATTGTGTATAATATATAATGTATGTTGTATAATGTATGGCACATTGTGTATAATGTATTGTGTATGATATATTATATATTGTGTATGGTGTATAATATATTGAGTACGATATATAATGTATTTTATATGGTATACATCTAAGCTAACCTTGAATTTGATGTCTCAAGAAATGTCTCAAAAAACATCTAGAGGTCAAAATCAGTATTGCTAAAAATAGTATTCAAATTCTTATGGACGTTTAAGTTGATGTCACTAAAAACATTATGAAATTTTTTTAAAAACATGATGTCAACTACCACCTCATCTTCTGGTCAAGTGAAAAAATCCTATGAGGCATTACCTACTTGGTGCATGGCTTATTTTGGGCATTTTTTAAACTATGTTTGTTGTGATGTTTTTCTAAAAACATGGCATGTTTTTCTTAGATATTCTCATGTTTTTACCATATCAATCTTGACGGGTTTTTCTAGACACCCATAGTACACATGTGTGACGTTTCAAAAAATATGTGGACACATTTTAGCACTTGTTACAAAAATATGATAAATTCCTTCTAATGTGTGGCTTTATTCAATCCTAACCCCACATCCCCACTTGGACAAAGATAATAGTGTATGACTAGGCAATAGTCCTCCCTATACTCATGTGTCTTTGGATGCATGTGAAGGATTTTTAGATAATTATGACTAGAAGAAATCAGGGGTAAATGTGATTGCAAAATGTGACTATGAAACAATCATTCTGGAAAAAAATGACTAGAAAGTGACTCGGGGCCTTGCAGTCATTCCAAACAAGTCATTGAATGTGATTGTGACATTATAGTATTACCATCCATTTTAGACGATGATGAAGAACAGATGAGGATGAAGGGAAATTGCTAACATGGAGGAAGAGATTTTGGAAAAAGCACGAGCAGTTTCATCAACTATTTTGGGAAGTCATTTTGCAGTCATGTTTTAGTTGTGTTTCAACACAAATGAATAGCATGTACAAAGTCATTTTGCAGTCATGGAATTTGGTGTTGTGTCATCTTAGAGTGAGGACCAATTCATTTTTTAGTTACATTTTAGTTACCATGTTGATTTAGGCCATTGACATGTGGCCCATTTTTTCAACTAGAATTATTCAATAGTTTTATATTAGTCACTAATTTTGATGTATAGTATATATATACAATATACCATACATAGTACATACACAATATATCATACATAGTACATCATACAAAATAAACCACATGTAGTACATACACAATATATCATATATAGTACATCATACAAAATACACCACATATAATATATCATACAAATACACCATATCTAACACCTATATTACATAAGTTGCAATCTATTTGTCATCCAAAAACTAAACATTAAAGCACTGAGGGATTAAATGAATGTGCTTAAAGGACCTCCTACATTACAATAAAGGGCATATCACATGATCAAAGAGTTCACTAGAAGAAACCCCTATTTCTTATGTCATAAAAAACATGGAATTATATTTTTTTCTAACATCAAGCATGCCCCTAATGGATGTCTAATAAAATCCATCTAAATTGGCTTGCCCAAAACATGCAAAAATTTACCTTATTTTTAGTGTAACATCTGTTTAGACATAGTCAAAGAAGGTGCCAAAAGTGTGCCAAGTGGTAGCCATATCACCTCCATTTGGGCCCTTGTTGACGTTAGACATGATGTGGTTGCCACATGGAAAAAGAAAATTCATGATGTGGCTCCTAGGTGTTGTCTATTTGAACAATTATTATGATAATCACATGTTTTTTCTAATGTCTACAACATGAGATTAATTGTTTTGAATGTCATGTAGCATCTACCATGTATTAGAGCACATCTTCAGAGACATGAAAATGTCATAGACAATATCAATTTAGATGTCGTAGATGTATAGTATATACTATACACTATATACCATATGCTATACATTGAACAATGCATGTGGTACAGATATCACAAGCTATTTATACATGTGGGTGGTAGAAGGGAAGACAAACCATATGGGATATGTATATTGTAGGAATTGTATTAAAAGTTGACATCTAAACAAACATCTAAACATCTCAATTGAAGTATTACTTGAAGTCTTAGTTGATGTCTAAACAAACATCTAAAAATCTCAATTGACATATAAGAAAATAGTGTTAAAATACTTAGATGATGTTAAAATGTGCTAACATTGCATGCCACGTCATCTTTGTTGAATGCTAAATCAATCAAATGCCACATCAAATGCCACCTTTTTTTTTTTAAAAAGTACATCATGTGACTGACCTTCCTCTATATTTTCACATTTGGTCAACATTTTATTTCAGCCCTACTAACTTCTAAAACTTATTCACAGTCAAACCGTAAGCCCTTTTTGACATGACTTTTTTATGTTTTCTAGTACATCTTCAAAAACATGACTGTTTTTCTAAATGTCTTACACAACATAACTGTTACCTCTAGCATCAAGTTATTTTTTCCATTGCCATCCACATATTTTTTGCAAGGTCCACCAAAATTTTGATGTTCACTATTTGAGAGCCTTTGATGTCCTTCTATCTACAAAAACATGTCATGTTTTTGTCTAACGTCACAAAGAAGCGGGTTTCTTCTAGTAGTTGTATTGTAGCAAATCAATAGAGTGGCCATAAAAAGTCTATAAATGGAATTGGCATAATTAAACTATTTTGACACGTAAGCGATGAAACTGGCCTAGGAGTGTGGTATTTCCATCCGGGGGAAGACCAGTACAGACAGACGTAGCACGCTACCAGAACGAGACATCGACATACTATTTACAGCATGAGATTCGTACAAGATGCTTACAATGCTGAGTTTCTTAACTTAGCATAATTCCTTTCTCATTAGTTTATCAATACTTTTACAACTCCTAAACAACGCTGGTCATCAATACTACAACACTGCTGCCAAAGAATCGGGCAAAGATTTAATTGTCGTACTGGATCTTCACGGCTGCATCAGCAATCTCGGCGGACAAGGCTCGCAGAAACGCAGAGTACCGCGACGTGGTGAGCACATACACTCCGGAAGTCCCAATCAGAGAAGAACAATTCTCTTCCACGGTCTTCATTTCTTTCATGAGCTCACTCAAGGAAGCCTTCCACAGAGTCATGTTCAAAACATCGCACGGCAATGGCTCATTCCCTGGTGGAAGCACTTTCACATGTTCAGCCATGGCCAGTAACACGCTGCAAATCGTCTCTTTGTCCTGGAGATTTTTCATCAGGAAGTGTGGCCCTCGGTTGCACAAAAACTCAAGGCACTGGGAGTGGGAAATTCCGTCTGAAACGACATCATCAGGCTCACCATCAGTGAACATCTTTTCCTCTTCACTCCCTGGGGATGGATCTCCTTTTGAACCTGGCCCCCAGGAGAGTTCAGGTAAATAATATCAGTCACGTTTCTAGATGATCAATGTTGCGGAAGCACTGAGCACTTGAGATATGGAAAGAAATAGATTTTGTTTTGAATAAGGGAAAAAAGTGATTCCTTCCAAAGGTGGTCGTGCATATGTTCAATCACCGTTTCTTGGCATACCTTGTTCTTCCAGAATCTTCATGACAACGTTGTCAGAGTCCCGCCCTTCCCCGTTCTGCAGATGCCCTGCTATCATGTGGGCTTCACGAGCACCGTCAACAATGCGAGGCCTTCCTGCAATCAACATGTGGGTCGGCATGTTAGGATTAGGGAGCTTCTCCTCGTCGTCGAGATTGAAGTGAAGTCCAGGAACCTTCGTCTCCGAAATGTACGTCAGGAATTCGCTTCTTGTGAACTGCAGAGCTGCGCAGCTCAGTGCATGATCCAGCGTGAACGGCTTCATGGTGGCGGCCAACGTTTCTTCACACATGCGATCTGCGCAGGCGAGCAAACACAATGCAACAAACCACTCATTCAAAACCGATCTATCTAGTGAGACAGAATTCCGAATGCATCACCATGCGAGTCCAATTAGCGACACTGACAAGGGGCACTCTGTTCGCCGTTTACCCTCCTTGCATGCAAATCAAATCAAAACCAAGCGATACAAATTTTAGTGTCTGCTTTCGAGCGACTCTAGCTACAAATACGACATGTTTCCAGAGATTTTTGCCAGATAGGTAGCTAAAGTTCACTTACAAAATCGACAGACAGATTGGAAGGTCGTTCCAACTGACGAGGATCGCGAGAGAGAAGGTGCAGACGACGATGATCTATTGCATACACAAGCTCGGAACTTTATAGATACCCAGCTCGCAAAGAGGACGAAGGTGCCATGAAATCAAGCCACCTCTTCTTTTTTTGGAGCAGGAGTGTTAACTTACTGTAGATCTAATCAGTTTATTATGTTTGAATGTGTGTTTTGGACGGCGCTGAAAGTAGAAAATAAAATCAATAGGGGTCTGGTACTGTAGATCTACTTCCGTCTGTTGATGAATAGATTCTTTGGCAATTGGGTGAATGCTTACCATGACTTTGACCCTGTATGACGTAAGGTAGGTACTCCCAAAAACCACGGTCGGGGTGAACTGACCCCCTCGCCCGTCCCCTAAGGAAAACCCTGAAATTTTTTATTTGCCACGCATGATAAAATTTTCAAATTCCGAATTCGTATTTGCAATTAGAGGCCCCAAGCTAGCTAGGAGAGGTGTGTTAGGTAATTTAATCAAGCACAATATAAGGGGCTTTTTTTTACTTGCACGCCCTAGACTGACTTAGGGGGGACGAGCGAGGGGTTCAGTTCACCTGACCAAAAACCACCACTTTTTGCTATTGAGCCTATTTTCTATTATTAGATTTTTCACCCCTACCAATAACCAATCAAAAAAGCAATTTGGGAGTAGATTTTGCATAGTATGAATTGGTGGATATTTTTCCCATGTAGGAAGATAGGAAATATGGAGATTACTAAATTTTCAGATTTATATTCAGAAAATTGAAATTACAGTGCATTTTGAGAGGCAAAAGAGTTCTTGACCTATATACAATGTCTCTAACTATCTTCCAATTCCGATCATTCAAGACTGCACTTTCTTGCTCGCTACTTTAGGTAATGTGTCATGACCTTATTAGTCCCAACTTTAAGTCTTTAACATAAAAAACAAATTTCAAGCTAGAAATTTGGCTAAGGTTGGAAATAGCACACCCTCCAAGTTGGGTACTGGACATGGTTATTGGTGTCTCTACCTTACTTGTGTTCATTTGGGCACCTTGTGCTAAATTCTTCATCTACTTTTGAATGTATGTAACTGTGAGTCTCGAAGAATGATGTAACTATATGCAATCTTACAAAGAAATCATATTTAGTTGAGAACTGTCATTGTAAAAGGAGTGAAACTTTCAATAAATACTTTTTAAAAATCATTTTAAAACTAAGTTCAAATGCTATAATCTTGCAAAATGTATAGCCAAGGCTTTGGAAAAAAATTTCACATGTTTTAAATGTTTGTTCTATATTTTTGTCATTCATGTTATAAAAAATTCTCTTTGTACAAGAAATCATCAAATGATGGTCAATGCATTGGTGGTTTATTTGACTTTTCAAAGTGCAAGGTGATTTAGAATATGACAAAATCTTTATTTGCTTAAAAAATTTTGAATGTGTGTCTCTAACAAGATATAATACTCAATGGTGGAGAGGCTCAATTGTGAGTAGAGCAAGAATCTTACTCCAAGAACCTTCGTAAGAATGTTGGAAATAAAATCTCAAACTTCAAATATTATAATCTTGCAATCTACATGGTTAAATGGGATGAATTTTTTTTGTGCATTAACCTAACCATCTTCTACACTTTAGCATGGTTGAGGTTCAAAACAAAGTCAATTTTTTCAATTCACCCAAAAATGGGGACTTTCCACAATTTTACTTGAAAAGTACCTTTTTCACCTTTAGGAGCTAAAATCTTTGAATTCTAAATTTTTTAACGAACCCATTGTTGATAGTATTAGACTATTGGGTTCTTCTATATGTCTCAGCTTGAAACTAGAAGAGCATTTTTTAAATTGATATCAATTGAGGAACTCTTTCACCTACAGGTATAGGACAACAAAAATCCTCAATTTTTAAGATAAAGAGTAGCTTTTGCGGTTTTGCTACAAAAATTGTTTATCAAAATTAGAATTCAAAGTGAACAATTTATATAGATTATCTTTAATCTCAAGTCATTTGGTGAGCTCTTGAAATCAACTTTGGATGGTGGATATTAAACAAAGAGACCTTGGATAGTAGGTAATGAAGGAAGAACTTTGGAATTGCGGGGCTACTTAATTAGTAGATCGGGTTGAGGTCTATAAGGGTTCATTTTTCACTCCAAAATTTCATGGGTAGCTACTTTTTTTATTTTAGAGGCCTATTTTACTGAAGATAGGAGATGCTCTTCGATTTTGTTTGATGGATGTGATTCTTGCATCAAAAGTTGGAGGCATAATATAAATCTACATTGCAATAAGGCCTTGCCCAACAAACTGTGAAAACTACCCTCACACTATAACAAAACATGGTAAAAAAACCGCACTCAAAATCAAATGAGGTTCTTTTGACCACATTTCTATATACTTGCTTGTAATGTCCCTTCAACTTCTTTTGCAATTTCCATCTACAATTTTCAGAAATTTGGAGCATGTAATAAACCATTGAAAAGATATTTTAAAGACCTTTCTAAAGATATATTACACACTTCAAAATTATAAAAATTACAATCAAAAATTGCAAAAGAAGATGATTATGCATATAATAGGCTTGCACATAACTGTGGTAAAAAGAACTGCGCTTGATTTTGAATACAACTTTTTTACCATGTTTTGTTATAGTGTCACCAATCCAATTCGTTTCTTTGGAAACACTGTTTGGAATCTGACCCTTGTCTTATTGTTTACTATCTACTAAAAAGAGGCAAATAGCTTGCTTTCAAATTGATTAACACACCCTTCAACAAAAATCTTGAGCCATTGATTTTTTTTTTTAAATTCCCACCCCCTCTTGATCACCATTGATCTAATTTAAGACATAATACAAATACAAACTAGTGTATGGATACGAATACGGATACAAAAATACAAATGATATATACAAATACAAAATATGATATGTGTGCACCAGAAGGATACGAATACTGATACACATTCAAATACGGGAAATATGTCCCATATGGATTGCATATCAATGGTTCCCTGGAAATTACAAGTAGGAAGGGGGGTAGTTTGGAAAGTAAAACAATGAATGCTGTTAAATTATGAATCAAAAATAATAAGTTGTACTGGGTAGTGCATGAAGTGTCATGCACTATCCACTGCAATGAGGCAGTAACTGCCTCATATTTATATATAGCTACCGGCATTCATGGCTCAAATCCATATCAGTACGTCAGTGATCCAAGCAATGTAGCTCGTTGATTAAATCACTAGTGACCATGCAGCTAGCTATATATTCGTGTAAATCAGATTCCAAACTAATTTGATGTCCTACAAGTGGCACTGTGGCACCAGACTCAGTCAAATACATTCATGCTGGCCGGATGGGAAGAGTTCAACCCTGTCTCGATTCGATTCTTCCAACACACGGCTCTCTTGTTAATGTAAAATATCACATTGAAACCTCGAAATTCAGTCACTCAGTCCCTCCTCCCTTGCTCCATTGAAACCGCAGATTTTAGACCAATTCCAGACTGAACCCTGTATACCTATCCAAGTTTTCAGAGCAAGTCACAAAGCTCTGAAAAATCCACCCAATGTCAGTTTTGTTAAAGTGGCACAATTCCAACACCAAAAGTTGTGTTGTAGAGATGCAGACAAAAAAGTCACATTCCTCCGCTTAGACCTTTTCCATGGAATTGATTCTCCACCAAATTTTAAACTAACTACATATAGTGAAAGCTACAAAAGAGAAGAGAATGTATTAAAAGTGGAGGTACATAAGCAATTATCCTACCATATATTCTTTTAACCCTTGCTAATCACAATTTTGTACTTTTCATTCTCAAGGAATGTGTCATGCTCATCAACATCCAACAACATGGTTTTGGCTCTAAACCGCTTTAAACCTAAATGAGTGCCTCAAATAAAGTGAGTGTCAGATTGTAGATTGAGAATGGATTAGTATTAAATTGGTGATAGATTATTGGAGGATATAAAACAACTTCTTGAGCTTTCAAACCCTGATTTTAATTTGCTATTTCTAAGTTTTTTACTATTATTTCTCTTCGTTTGATACACCTTAAGATTTAATACCTTTCGTCTCTCTTTCATAGCTTTTACATTATCTAATTAGTTGTAAAATTTGGTGAAATATTGACTATGTGGGAAAGCATCTCAATGAGTAATGGATCTTTTTGTCCTTGACTTTATAATTATAGATAAAGGTCTACAATCCAGGACAAGTACATGGGTTTAAGTTTTAGAACAGGTCTTTTGAAAGGTGCGAAAATGTTGGGATTCAGCCAATGTGAAATTGACATTGCTACAATTACTATGTGAAATTATAGTAGACTTAATATTTTACAACAAATTCTGCAATTTATACAATTCTGGGACTATGATTGAATGACAAGTGTAGATCGTATTGCAACACTCAAAATGACATTTACCTAAGATCAAAACTATGTCATTACAATTGAGTTCAATAGTAGTTGGTTGGTGTGCAAATGAGTTGCTTTGCTTTGGTAGCACTCCTTGAGGTAGAAACTTTCTCCGCCTTCCTTTGATCTATTAACCCTTAATTGCGCAGGCATCCAAAAAGTGAATGCACCTTGGTCAACCTTGATTACAACTTTTAAAATAACTATTTTTGGAATTTGATTTCAACTAAGAAAATGAAGCTTGACAAATTTCATTTCTATTCCATGTTAAAGTTTTGAGAAATGTCAAAAATTAAAAAAGTTATTTCAATTGAAAGCTCCATGTGTTAAAATTCAAATAACACAATATGGTGTACTTTTCATTCATATTTTCTTTTTTTTAAATGTCTTTTGAATTTAAAATATAAAATTATGTTTCTCATTCCACTTTTCACTTACAATTAAAAATTATAGATTATTGTAAGCATGCAAATTTGTTGAATAAACAATTTTTTTTGGTTTTGTGTGTGAATGGAGATCAAATTAGACTCAGTTTTAGAAACTCGTGGTGATAGGTGTTCAATTGTTGTTGGATTTAAGTATTGTCGTGGGATTCTAGGAAGTGCAAGAGTTTAGTTATAAACAATTTAACCGAGTTGGATTTGGAAGGATGCTTCGGCCGGTATTGTAAGGCTTGGAGCTATCCTTTCTTCTTCACTTCTCACTTTTGTGCGTAGTCGTTGTGTTCATGTGTGTATGTTTTTTTTAATTTTTTTTCAGTTATATTGTTGTTCAAGTGAACCATCTTTTCTAATAAAGCTTGAAGCATATATTTTGTAATTGTACATGAAGTCCTAGTGATTGGGCAGTTGGTTGATTGTGATTTAGTTTCAAGACCCAATGATTGGGCACTCACTTTGTTTGTGTAATTTATTGTGAAGAGGAATTCATATACTTGAGTACTTAAAGTTGTTTTGTGTATCAAATTTTGATTACATCATTGTAATTGTTGTATAGGTTTAGCACTGTATGTGTATTCACATTGAGTTTGAAAACCCAAAGATTGGGCAATTGCCAATGTTTGATTCTGTCTTAAAGTCCCAGAGATTGGGCATAGATTGATGTTGTGTAGTTTCCTATGAAAAGAATTCAGATACTTGTGTGCTTAAAATTGTTGTGATTGTGATTTAATTTTGATCTCATAATTGTAATTGTTGAAGTTGCTTTATCAATGTGTGTTTCCATTGAAGCTTAAAGCAATTGTTGAGAGGAATTTAATTTGTAGCTTAAAGCAGTTAGATGTGATGTCTATTGTTGGATGGTTGAACCAGATTGTGTCCGCTTAAGCATGTGTCTTTTTGTGTGCTTTAAGTTGATTAGTGAGTGACGTATGCTTAAGCAATTGGAATGTGTTTATTGTTGTGAGATAATTGAAGAGTTTGAACTGAATTATATGGTGGCTAGAAGACAAGTAATGTCTGAGTGAAGAAATATGCTTGGATTCTAAATTTGTTGTGTAAAAAATCCCAGTGATTGGATAATTACAGTGATCAATGTTATAACTTGAAGCTATGGTAGGAATTGGAAGACTGAATTTAATTGGACTAAGGAATATGTGAATGAAAATTTGTATAGATCACGGCTTGTGTTCTGGATGCTTAAAGCAATTAGATAGTTTTATAGTGAATTGAGTGAGTATACAGTTAAACTGTTTTGATAGAATGGCTTAAAGCAAAATTTATATTGATATGCTATAAGCAAATGTTGAGACACTAAAGTGTAATAAAGTTTTTTATACTAATATGTGGTTTGATGAATGATGAATGACACTTTAAGCGAATATTGTAAACCTATGCTTGAAGCAAATGCAACAAGGAATTGAAGACTTGTTTGCTTAAAGCTATATATTATATTTTTCCTCGCAAAAGTGTGCTTCTCGTTTGAACCAACACACTAGGATAAGATTGGGATTTCATATTTGTATTGTGCATTCATGTGTGTTGGACCGAAACTAGTTACTGGATAATGGAGTGATCCCAATTACTAGAAACAATAGGATATTTTAATGTTATATCCATTTAGAATCAACATTATACAATTAATTTTATTAATAAAAGTGATTTTCATTGCAATACGTTAGACTATAAAATCATTCTTTAGAGATTAAACCTCTATACTATAGTTCTGGGTGTTTTGTGAAGTAGGCAAAATGCGAACTACAATTATTCTAATATATATTGTAATTGATATAATTTCATTTCCACCTTTAGCTTTGAAAAATCACAATAATTTTATTTTTCCTTCAAGATTATTGAAAAAATACAAAAGAAATAAATAAAATTTATTTTTCTACTAGCAAAAAGTATATAAAATTTGTACATCAATTAAATAAAAGGATAAATTTGGTTTGATAGTCGAATTTGACTTCAAAGTGTTTGATGTGGCTATTTTGGGTGTAAAAAATAAAATAACCTATTGAAAATTTTTCATGCTAATCTTCGTTGCTACTTTTACCTTACAAGAAAATTTCAAATAATTTGAATTGTTTTTGCTATTTTTACTCATTTATGTTCATTTTTTACAACAAAAATGATAAAAATTAAAAATTTTCATGAAATGAATTGAAATTTCTCAAAATGATATAGAATTTAGAATTTCAAGTAGTAAAAATATCACATTGTTGTTTGAACACTATTAAAAAGGCTAAAATTAGCTCAGATAAGAAGTTTGACCATTTCACAATGTATTAAGTCCTTAAGGGATCAACCCTTACCAGATATCTCGATTGAGATATACTTCTTTTTTTCTTTTAATTCACACCATCCATTTCAAAGAAGAAATAAAAATTGCATGATGGAATTCTATGTTACAAAGCACCTGCTGCCTGTTGAACTTGTGTGATTACATGTTCACTATCTTTTGTGATTACAGGACTGTTTGCTTTTGGCCCCTACCCCGCAAAGAGAAAATGGGAATTGTAGATTGAAGTGTCAGCTATGTACCCATTGCAGCCCGCCATAGTCATTGATTTATTTGTTGTGCCAGTGAAACAAAGAAACACTTGCTCATGTCATGATGGGAACATCCTGCCCAACCCACCCTACCCCCCCGCCCCGAGCCATCTGATGAGTTCATGAAAAAATAATGACCCCCTCCACTCGTGTCAATATGAAATAATATTGAATACATATATTGAATATGGATACTGAATATGGTATTGGATATGTAATATGTTCATATGGATATTGGTATACAAATATATATATATATATATATATGGAAATCACATAATCTCATACTGATTGCAAAACGGGCTTGTTTGGAAAAAAAATACAAGGGGGTGGGAATATGTATAGTGGAAAAATTAATTTGAAAATTAATCTCAAGGATTAATAAGATTGAATATCCATGAGTGAAAATCCTCACTATCCACTCAAAAGATAGTTTGCTTGATATTGACTTCTCTTTTCATAGAATTGTAGCTTTGGACAAACACATAGAGGATGTAATTAACTCTTTTTGCAGTAACCGGCTTGTTCTAGCCTACGGTTCAAGAATTCAGTGAGTTTAGGGTACCTATTGGACTCCCACTCTGATGTATTAGAACTACAATATTGGGGGCATAGTGTTGGAGAATTTTAAGGATGAAAGAAAAAAAATTGGGGGTCAAAATGAAGAATGCTAGCTTGGTTTTAGGTGCATTTTGTTGTATTCAACCTCATATAAGGCAAAATACCAGGACTTCAATGTAGTAGGACAATGGGTGTGGTACGTATTTCCTCTACATTATGTAGAACTAGCCCAACCGGTGGTCTGGCAGTTGGGTACTTGTGTGGTGCAATGGGGACATTGACACACACGCAGTTTGTAACGTATATCTACATCATTTCAAAGCTAAGCCAAGTCCTAATTGGCCCAGACTCTCAACAATACAATTTGTCCTTCATATACACTTACCAAGGAGACTTGCTAAAGCTCCCCTTTTGTGACCGGGAAACTGGATTCCATCACAATCCTTGCATGCCAAATATGGATTGCCATACACGGCAACTTCCTATATTGTACAAAAAATGACCTGCCTAAGTACTAAATACCTGAGCTGGCTCTCTTATACCCATACTCCCACAGATTCACTGCCTGAACCATCGAATTTATACCAACAATTATTGTATTACCCTCCCACCTCCAAACATTGTCAAAATTTGAGGACTTCATCCTTTGTCTGCAGTATATGTTGTGCAAAATTCTCAACTTCCTAAGACACTCTAGGCCAAACTTATGCCTCAATGTATAAATTTTCTCCTTTTGTACATATCCCATACCTTTCCTGCCAACTTGCATAGGGGTTAAAGAAATTGAACCTTTTGGGTGGTAGCTCTTGTATAATATGAAAGAGAGAGAGTGATTTGAGAAGAGAAAAAATACTTAATACTTCAATTTAATATCTTATTATAACATTAAAAGAGCTTTAAATAAAGCTTTTATAGTGAACTAAAATTTCTAATGAATTCCAATATGTTATTTTCAAATGCACAATTCTAATAGTGCACCTTCCCCTTCATATTGCATGAAGAACTTGTAACATCAATGTTGATCCACAAATGGTGTAGCTCATGGAGGTTGAATTAATATTGCAATAGATGGTGTAACTCTTGAAGGTTGAATCAATGTAGCAAATGGTTCAATTCTTGGAGGTTGAATCAATGCCGTGGTAGATGGTGTAGCACCTCAAGGTTGAATTAATGTTGCAACATTTGTAGAACTTCTATTAGAGTTGTTTTTTCTCATCTTCTCATTCTTCAAGTGATTGTTTTGTATATTTTACTTTGTTGCTCAATGTTTAAGATAAAACTTTTTATTAGTACATCAACTTCATTCACCAAATTGTCATCAATAATTCTATTTATTGTTTATTTTGATTCATTTATTTGGACGTTATTCTTGGGGAGGGGAGACCATCAAATATTTTTAAAACTACATGAGATAAAAAAAATAGGATCAATTTAATTTATTCAAGATCAAATTTATAATTTTAGTAGCATTGAAAATATGTCCCCTATATATTTATGTATAAAAAAGGATGGTAAATAATTCCTCCATTTTAGTGAACAATAGAAAAAAAAAATAGGAACATAGACATAGGATCCCCCTAAAAGTGTGTAGTAAGGTGAGTAAAATAATTATGGGCGGGTGTACTTGGATGAATTAGTGCTTAGTTTCTATTCAATTTTTGAATTAAGTGCATGTGGAGGGAAATGCCTTGAGTTTTTTTGGAGGAGATAATGTAATGGTGGTCTCACTGGCTATAGAATTATGCAATTGCACATTGCTAAATATGTTTGAACCTTGCTTCTTGCTCACAACTAGACAACCTCCATCATCCCCCTTAAACTAATGCCATAAAGGGGTCACCTCTTAGGTCACTTAGAAATTTTAGCAAACAATGTGCAACATAATATAGGGAGGTATTAATTTATGGTTTCCAAAATTCAGATATAACTTAGAAGTAATAATGGTGTACTAAATCATGTGCACTAAATTATAAGTAAGATACATAGGTCAATAATACCTAAATTTAAGAAAAATTCTAAGATAGGGCCCTAGATATGGATCATAGGAATTTATTGTCACGAGGTTCAATTTATAAAATTGTTGAGTGACCTACATGGATGGAAAATTATTAGTACTGATCCATTTGGATGGAACTTCTATTGTATTGGTCCAATTTTCTATGGAACTTTTGTGTAATCCATACTTTACTAATAGTCATTTTGGTTTCCAGACTTAAAATTATGTTTTTCAGAAAGTACAAGTGTATTTGAAATATGTGTTATCATTTTTCAAACATAGTATGTGTTGTATAGTATTTGTGAAGTCTATTCCTTTAATTTCCATGTTTTTTTCAACTGAAAGCAATTTCAAATTGTTCCCTGTCTACAAATTTTTTGTGGATGTAAGCAATTTGAAGGGGCTTTTCCTTCCTACTTTGGGTGATTGCAAGAAACACTTGTCCTATTTTGCGTCACTCATTGCATGTGGAAGTGACCTTCTGCCATAACTATTGCAAAAATGATTGAATAGACATGAAATTTGAAAACAAGCTTTTTATATTAGTGAAGGAGGTATTCAAATTATTTCAATTTTTTCTAAATTATTTTAGTTGGTAAAAGAGATTTTTCATAATATGTCACACTTGCGGTTTGGGTTTTTTTTAGTATTATTGAGTACTTTTTTCATGAAGAGTGACATTAAAAAAAATGGATAGTCTAGGTCTTCAAATAGAAATACATGCTCTCCAGAGAGCATTTTCACAAAGCATATTCCAAATGTATTTCAGAATGCTTCAAACAGTACTATAGTTATCACAAATTTATGAACAATTAGAGAAATTTTTCTAGCGGCTCTTCTTGGTGCTAAAAAGTGCTCTAAGTTGTCAACAATGACCACTTTTTTTTTTATTAATTTTTCACTCACCTTTACTATTTCTTAAAAATGGAAATGTAGAAACCTCATTTTCTGTTGAAAATAGAGGACTTTGGTTGCTGGTAGTACTCGAGGGTATACATTAGGACTCTTTAGTACTTTTAGAATAGCCCACAACGTTTCATCTTCCGTAAATCTCATAGTACTCCAATGTAATCGTAGGACTCATAGTACTAATACCATGAAAACTAGAAACGCAACAAATAGGACAAGTGTTTCTTGCAAGCTCCCTTTTCTTGGCTCTAGGTAGTTTAAAGTTTACTCTCCTTTCCATTTATTTTAACTTAAGGTAGTTTACAATTTTTTCCCTTCCCATTTTGTTGGGCTCAAGGTACTTTTATAGGTTTTTTCCTTCCCATTTTGGAGGGGCGTAAGGTAGCTTATGACTTTTTTTTCCTTCCCATTTTTTTGTGGCTGAAGGTAGATAATAGGGTTCTTTTCCTTCCTTTTTTTGGTGGCTTAAAGTAGTTGACGATTTTTTGGCTTCCCAATTTTCTTTGTGTCATTTGTTTTTGTCTTTAATCTTGGTATCTATCTTTTTCACTTTATATTTTTTCCTTATAATGAAATAAGGGTATTAAAAAATGTCCCTCCTTGCAATTCAAAATAATAGTATAGAGGCCTAAAATACCATAAATTCCAAAATTAGATAATAATAGGGACCATTTCATTGGTCCTAGACATCTAAATATTTTTAGGAAAAAAACTTTAGCTACAAGTGATATCTAAACATCGATATCGAAAGCAACATTCAATAAATTCTCTATGGAAGATCATGTAGGATTGCACTTGACCTTAGAGGAAGATAATGTGTAGAGTGATTGGAAATACTGAAGACTAGATACCTTAGGCCATCACCAACTTTGTGGATTATCCCTACAACCCCTATCGATGCATGCTCCTTGAAGGTCCAATGTTGTATTTTCTTCTTCTAATGATGATGATTATGTCAATTGTTGTAGGTAGTTTTAGTGAACATTGTTTGGTGGCAACAACATAAACCCTCCATGGGCATTTAATACATATTGCAAAATTTCAATTTTTGAGGATGGCGGACATATATCTTGATAGTTTTGGAAGGTGCATAATTTGTATCCTAAACCTTTTCATTGTAAATGTTTGCTACAAAAGTGGGGTGGGACTATATTTGAATGTATATGTGAATACAACTTGAAATGAATGTTACATTTTTTGAATTTGGCTTTTTTGGATTTGAAAACAATCTTGTTTTTTGAACTTTGTAGTATTGCAAGATTTCATGTCTTATCATAGCTAATTGTGTATGCTAAGAGATTATATTCCTTATTCTATTCTATCCATGTTTGTAGTTTTTTTTTTCAGCTTTTGGATTTTATTAATTTCATAGGTGTTTGTTGGTTTTGCTTTCAATGTTATCTAAGTGCTATTGGTTGTTGTGTTATAAATGGTACTTTAAACGGTATTGCTTGGCAAGTTGGAGGGTAGTTTGAATGGTATGGAATGCTTATTGCTCACATAGTCAATTTAGCAATGCTATAGTATTTTGTCTTGGATTTTGTAAGTGCACAATTTAAAAAAAAAATAGTGTACCAAAAATTAATACCTCTAATCATTTACAAATAAATATTGGGTGTTGGAAAATACTTCAAAGTAAATTTTTATCTTCAAATTGGGGGGAAAAAATATTTGTAGACCTATAAATAGATGCCTTCATTTATTAGTCTATTATTTCACATGATTATCAAGCATAAGAAGGTGTCTCCCCTGGGTGAGACTTTATTAATCACCAATTTGCTAGTTCCATCATCCACTTCTATGGCATATTGTTTTATAATATTTAGTGATTCTATAAAAGAAGAAGAATAAGGGGAGAGTATCAATGCAATAGAAAGTGTCATGAGATAAAAAAAATAGGGTCAATTTATTCCTTGAAACAAAAATTTATACTTTTAATAGATTTACCATAGCATTGGTAATATCTCTTGGTCAAGTATATATATCTATATATATCTATATCTCTCTCTCTCTATATATAATATAAAGTAGTAAGAAATTCCTACTTTTTGTGAGCATTAGAAAAAAAATAGAATGCCAAACATTAAATCCCCTCCAAAATACTTAGTAGATTCAATATGATAATTAGCAGCTTTGGCGGGTGGTTGTAATTGGTATCTTGGATTTGAATTAAGTGCCTTTGGACTAGTGGGAAATATGTTGGCATGTGAGCGTGGCAGTTTAGGGTGTTTTCATTATGAGTTTTCAACAACTTGTTTGGTGTATATTGTAGGCATCGTGTTGTCATATGGGAGTGGTTCTTGTGAGTTCAAGCCATTGTTATTGTTCTCTTCATCATGGTTCTTTCAAGCACCATTTGTTGCATTGGAATTTCTATATTTGCTTTGGATTTTAGACAGTGGTGCTACTTTGTAAGCATGTGGGTATGAATTTATGAACACTAAGTATGGATTATGTGAGTGTTGAGCTCAGAATTTGAAAAAATACTAGAAAATTTAATGGTATTTCAAAAAATAGATTCTACCTAAATTTTTTGGTCAATATATACTATTAGTAGTAAATTTTTGTACCCGTCACGATGAACCTATTATTGTGAACATATTACCTTGGTTATGTAGAATTCAGATGAAAATTATAATTTTTAGTGTTGTTTAAAATATTAGAAATATATTTTATGAAAATGATGAATTCAATTGATGTGAAAGATGAATGGAGATGGAAATAAATTTCTATAGAATATTGGTTGATCATTGTCCTATAGCAATGTGGGTCCTCTTGGGGCTAATGAAAGTGTACCAATAATTTTCTCTTAATGTGCTAGTAATTGGATTTATTAAGATTTTGGAAGAATGTATTTGGTTGATAAGGATTTTTTTGGTAAGGAATGAGCTTAGTTACACCAAATTGTTGATTAGTTAATCATTGTCCTCTTTGGAACCTCTTGGGGTTCAACTCTTCCATCTTTGAATAGATGGTTGTTTGGTTAATCACTCCCTTTTTGTTGATTGGGACCTCTCAGTGCTAAGAGGAGGATCGAGCACTTGCCATCTTGATGTGCTCCTTATTGGACTTTGCTAGATTTTAAGAAGAAAAAAATGGTTATTAATTAGGATTCATTTAAAATCAATCGTGATTATTCTATTCAAGTTTTTATTTTTAGAATCACTCCCTTTTTGTTGTTGGGCTCCCCTTGGCACCAAGGGGAGCCTTCTAGGTGCAGAATTTTTTTTTTCAAAAAATTTAAAATAAATTTATTTTTCCTTCCTGTGGCTAGGGGTTCCTTTTGGCACTAAAGGGGAGCCCACAAATGGAGAATGATCATCAAAATAAAAACCTCAATAAAACAACCTCAATCAATTTTCAAATGAATCCTAATTAATAACCATTTTTTTCCCTTAAAATCTAATAAAGTCTTATAATTAGCACATTAAGCTTGTTCAAGGGACCACGGAAATAGATTCACAGTAATAGGTGCATGGTAATAGGTACTAAAATTCACCATAAATAATAAATTTTGAACAAAATTTTTAGATGTAATTTCTAAAAAATTATATGCTCATAGGTCCATAAGCTTTTAAGGTCATGCTCATACACTCACAAAATAGTGATTTGGGGATTTTAGGTTGCATTTTTTTTTTCTTGTGTTTGTATATTGTTTACAGTTTAGAGTTGGGGGTTCACTCACTTGTTTGTTTGTTTTGGATGCGTGCGTGTGAACAATTTAGAGTTTGATAAGTGCTTCAACCACTAGTGCCAGCTAAAATTTAAGGTTTGAAAGTGTACTTGAACTATGTCCTAAATTTGGTCAATCCTACACTTGTGCTATGGTTTAGAGGTCCTATTTATAATAAGTGCAATGATATTTCTACATTTGCCTTCATTATTGTTGAGTTCAACTCTACGCATGTTCCAATATTATTTTAGGTGAATTTGATAGGATTTATGGTGGAATTTAGATTTTATACTCTGCTCTCTTTGGTAGTAATTGGAGGCTACATCCTCTTACCGATGATACGTACATGGTACATAGCTCTTTTTGGCAACCTCACAACCAAAGATTTTCATTGACTAATTTAAACTTTGGAGGAAGATAGGGAAGAGTGTCTACAATGGGTGCATCTTGGTAGCCTTCACCGAACCCATTGTCTTTGAATTAATCCTCAAGATTGTGTTTAGGCTCCTTAAATGTTGATTTCTTGTTTTTGTGTTTCTTCTCTTGTTTCAACAATTGGTTGTAGTGTAAATTGTTTCACTATTACAGCTCATAGTGGGAGAGTAGTGGACATCCATAGTCTATCACTTTTGGTTTTAGCATGTTAGATATGTAATATGGTAGGCGTAGACATTGGATGATGTGAAATAGTGAGAACCTTAAACTCATAAATTTTTGGTTTTAGGATAGGCAGGGACTATAAATACTTGTGAATAAGGTAGGAACATCCATAACCATTAGTGTACCGATAGTTAGAGAGTAGATGTCCCTTAAAGTATATCCCAAAGCACCTTGAAAAATGTCCCCATACTTAGTTATGATTGGTGGGCTTTGATTTTTTTAGATTTTGGTGTTGAAATCAGGGCAACTTTACTAGAGTGCAGTTTAGGGTGCTCTAGTGAGTTCTACTTTGAAAATTCATAGAAATTAGATGCTTTATCCGAAAATTCTAATTTTTTTTTTCAAAAATTCATGCTTTTTAGTTGCTAATATTGAAAAAATATTTTTTCTAAAAAAAGGTGCCTTTAACTATATTGAATTGCTTAAAATGACGGTTATGGGTGTTGCTACCTTACAACTTCTATATAAAATTCTATTTGTTTTCTATCATGTGTTTGAATGTGCTATTCTTCCTTGAAATCGATACAACAATAGGATTTCATGCTACAACTCAATGCTTATATATTCAAGAATTTATTTTCTTGTCAATGGTATAATGTATATATAGCTTCTATTTTTGAACATGTTCCTTTAAATGATACACAAATGGCATTGTATGGTGCATACAATCTTAGTCCAAATGCATTGGAATGCTTGTAGGTCACATGTTTGCTTTTGCGGTGTGTTTTTAATCTTTTTGATATTATATAGTTCAAAAATACCCAAAATGCAAGGTGCCAAAAATTAGCCCCTCTAAAAATTTATAAAAAAGTAGGGTGCTGAAAAATACACACTAATAGCTTTTTATTTACAAATAGGGAGGGAAAAAAATAATGGAAGGAGATAAATCCACCCACCCCATTATTGCACATAGTTACCAAATGTAAAGAGGGGTCATGCCCTTGAGTCTTTTATTTCAACATCCATTGCTTATATTTAAGCTTCAACAAACCATTTATCCAAACTTTTTGCAAAGCCTCATTAGAAATTGATTCATAAACATGTTCCCTTCTTGTGTATTAGAAAAGTTAAGAAAGCTCTTGTTTCAACATTATGAGTTACCACTTTGGGATTGAACTATCTTCAAGATTAAATATAAATAATGCTTCACATACATATACTCTAGAATCAATGAAGAACATTGCAATTTTAAGAAAATTAGACACAAAAAGTCTCCATGTGTATGACCTACTTAAAACATCCTTAAGAAACATGGTGCCCAAATAAGACATTTATTTTGGGACAGAGGGCATATTTGTCAATGAGTCAGGGATCCAACCCAAAACTGGAGAACAACAATGCAATAGAAATACCCAAGACATGTAGAACTATAAGTCGGTCAACAAATTAATTGATCTCTGAGAGCTCTAACGTCCAAAATCTGAACAATGAATAGAGAGGTTTGAAAGGCTTTTTTGTCCATAGAACTTTTCATTCATCCAAAGCATTGTTTGACTATTAAAAAATCATGCTTTCTATATAATGAATTTGATGAAATTGAGGTTCATAATATCTATTTATAAAGATATATGCAAATATATGCAAAAATTGAAGAAAGGATTCATGTACAAGGGTCTAATACTGTATGTTGGAATATAATTTCAAAAATCCAATTGATAGCTATGCATGTCTAAGAGCATCCACACCCTTACTAAACTTGGCATGCTCAAATTCTCCATTTAATTTTGAAGACCTTCAATTCCCTTGTCCCTTACCCTTGCTCACCAACTATGACTCATAAATAATTGAGTGACCACTCTTCAAGTAGAAAAAAGGATAAAGCATCTAAACTTAAGATGAACAATCATTATGATTTCAAGGGCCATTCCTTCACATGCTAGGATTGAGTGTAAAGAGAATATTGTGAGGGACCTATCATACTTTTCACACATTTGAAGAGTGCAAGCCCCCTAGCACATTTGTTTCTTTATGCATTCACATATCTAAAACCACTAAAAATAATTGGAGAACACCAAGCCTACAGAAAAAATTGAAGAAAAATTGGATGAAAATGCCAAGTTATTCGAATTAAAAAAATAATCAATCAAATGAAATTGCCAATTTTAAATGAAACTCATTCAAATATGTGAATAAAAAGATAGGTTCTATCCAAAATATAGATGAACACTGAAATCTTTGGCTACATCATTTCTTGTATTTTGCCACTTTTGCATTTCTCTCAAAACCCAGAAAACCCAACTGCCCTAGCGTGTAAGGGTGGTCATCCTCAAACTTACTAAAGATCAGCTCGCACCAGACCGCGGCAGAGCCGTTGAGCTGTCATACTTGGAAGCACAGCCCACGAAACCCATCCACACGAAAAACTCGACCATCCGAATCTTGACAAAGAATCTGACAATACCGACAGTACTCCCGTCGCGTCCCTGCTGTGCATGCTCTGCAGCAGTTAATGGCACAGTAGGAATGTAACTCGCATTCATCACTGTACAATACAGTACTTCACGGGCACCAGACTATCACAAGCACGTTTCAAACTACGTATTGACAACTCTCTATCGGTGCATGAGGGCAGCGCCAAATGTCGCAGGCCAGGTTCATGCACTTCAGAACTCTGGGAAATTGGGAAGCGGCGACGTCCGGAACCTTCGACAGAAATTAGGGATTTTCAGCGAAACCAGCCACTCGTACATTCTTGTCGGTGTTACTGCGTTGCTAGAATGAGTGAAGGAAGGGAGTAAAGATGTCTTTTGGGATGAAGGGTGTTACTGGCTCGCATAACAAGGATACCCGGATCCAACATGCTAGCAACGTGCTTACGAAGATTGTGTAGGTTGTACAGTTCCAGGCAACAACATATGTTGCGGACATTTCTAATGCACAGTTTTGATTGCACAATGCTAGCTGTTTGGTCAACTTCTTGTGAACACATACTGACCAATTCTCATAAGCTCTCCAATGGTTCCATAGGTAGTTCAAAATGTGAGTTGTGGTCAAGTGGCAAACATTGCATTGAATCATTTCATTTGTATTAAAGATATAATAGCCACAAAACTCCCTAGATTTGAACTCCGCAGAGAATCCATGAAAATTGTGAAAGATCATGTTCAAACTGAGTTTAGGCCACACAATATGGGTGCTTGGGTTGTTGCAAGTCAATGTGCATAGAAAGGAGTCTCTAAAGACATGCTTGAGGTTATTATTGGTGCCCCATGTGGTGATACTAAATAATATTGAACATTTTGAACTCAAGCTAAAAAAAAATCAAAATGTTCCAAAGTGGAATGTGCTCGTCCTACACGACTTGAAAATAGACCAGTGAATAAACCATTTCACTTCGTCGTTCTCAATTGCCTGGAATTTTAAGAGTTTGAGATCAACTTCAAATTTGCAATTTTCATGTTGCTGAAGCTCTGAAACATGCGTGTCTGTAATATTGTTGCCTGGAACTGTACAGACAGACGTGGCGCGCAGCAACTGACAAACGTAGCACTCTCCCAGAACGAGACACCGACCCACTATTTACGATTCGAGATTCGTACAAGATTCTTACAATGAAATTCTTATCTGAGGATAACTCCTTTCTCATTAGTATATCAATACTTCTACAACTCCTAAACAACGCTGGTCGTCAATACAACAACACGGTGGTGCCTTGCCAAAGACTTAGTCGTCGAGCTCGATCTTCACAGCTGCATCAGCAATCTCGGCGGACAAGGCTCGCAGAAACGGAGGGTACGGCGATGTGGTGAGCACATACACTCCGGAGTTCCCAATCAGAGAAGAACACTTCTCTTCCACGGTCTTCATTTCTTTCATGAGCTCGCACAAGGAAGCCTTCCACAGAGTCATGTTCAAAACATCCCACGGCAATGGCTCATTCCCTGGTGGAAGCACTTTCACATGCTCAGCCATGACCAGTAACACGCTGCAAATCGTCTCTTTGTCCTGAAGATTTTTCATCAGGTGTGGTCCTCGGTTGCACAAAAACTGGAGGCACTGGGAGTGGGAAATTCCGTCTGAGAAGACTTCACTCGGCTCACCACAAGTGAACATCTGGCCCTCTTCACTTACTGGGGATGGATCTCCTTTTGAATCTGGCAACCACGAGAGTTCAGAAAAATCATATCAGCTGCGTTTCTGGATTATCAATGTTGCGGAAGCAGTGAGAACTTGAGATATGGAAAGAATACATTCTGTTTTTGAAACGCGATTATTTCCACAGGTGGTCGTACATATGTTCATTCACCGTTGCTTGGCATACCTTGTTCTTCTAGAATCTTCATGACAGCGTTGTCAGAGTCCCACCCTTCCCCGTTCTGCAGATGCCCTGCTATCATGTGGGCTTCACGAGCACCGTCAACAATGCGAGGCCTTCCTGCAGCCAACATGTGCGTCAACGTGCTGGATTTAGGGAGCCTCTCCTCGTCGTCGACATTGAAGTGAAGTCCAGGAGCCTTCGTCTCCAAAATGTATGTCAAGAATTCGCTTCTTCTGAACTGCAGAGCTGCGGAGCTCAGTGCATGATCCAGCGTGAACGGCCTCATGGTGCCAGGCGACCAACGTTTCTTAACACCAGCGATCTGTGCAGGCCAACAAACCACACATTCAGAACCGATCTATCTAGTGAGACAGAATTCCGAATGCATGAGCGTGCGACTCTAACTAGCTACATTGACAAGCGGCACACTCGTAAACCTCGCACTCTCTGTTCGCCATTTATCCTCAGTCAATCAATCTAATCAAATCAAAGCGCTACCAATTGTAGTGTCCGTGCTTACGAGTGACGTGAATCTACAATTCAAGTTGGATAAATTGCGAGAAATTTTCGACAGGCAGGTAGCTGAAAGTTCACTTACAAGATCGACAGATATATTGGAATTGGAGGTCGTGCTAACCGACACGCATCGTCACCGAGGGTGTAGAGGATGATAATCTAGACTTACAAACACAAGCTCAGAACTTTATGCATATCGAGCACGAAACTCAAGTGGCCGACAATTAATGGCAATGTTGCATATGTTGCATGGTACGTTTATTGGCTTGGTTCAAAGGACAGATACTATGACATGGCCTCTGGTTTCCGAATCTGAGTTTCCATAACCTATCTACAACCGCATTTACACTAGACAATTTAGTTCGGGTTCAGTAGGAGTGGAGACATTGGGTCCGACTATGGTGGGCACCACCAAATGTGCCATTGACCTTAAACTGCCATCTTCACTTTTGTCTACATCTCCAAAATCAATTACATACCTATGTGGAAGAAATGCTTCTAGAACCAAGCTTTGTTCACTTCTCTATGTAGTATCCAAATGCCACATTCTTTGGTGCGTTGGAACCTCTTTTCACTTGCCATTTTGAAAATATAAACATTTGAATAGTCTAATAATAGGAATTAGGTGCAATAGCAATTTGTGACAGTTTGGAGGAACCTACTTCAATAAATTACCCCCTAAATGCTTGAGGTACAAAAATTTGGTATTTGCTAAACTATGAAGTTAAATAAAACCTAACCAAGTTGCTATTTTTAGTAGTTTATATTTTTAGAAAGTTCTTCTTGAAGTCTAATTTTAGCACCAAAAATCCAATCTTGAAAATAAATGATAGTAATTTTTCTATTCAAAATTTTGTGCAAGGGTACCCATTGCAATCTTGACTTCCTTTAGTGTTGAGAGCTCTTGGAAATGAGCCTCAAATACACTAAATCTTGGAGAAAAAATCACATTCAAAGTTCATTTAAAAAAATTACTAAATAGATTTTATGAAGCCATAAATTGATTGGGGTTATACATATTAGGTCCTTTAACCTCATATGTTTTGGGTCACCAACTTCTTAAATTGGACTTATAAAGAGAATTGAAATACTTCACATCACTTTTGTAGTTTTAACACCCCATGGCCAAACATTATAATCTTTTACTCCATAAGTGATGTTGTTGTGTTTTCTTTTCCTATAAGATCTCTAACATGTCTAGTTTGAATTTGTACGATTACAATTCAAAAAAAATTGACCCAACTTGTTGGCATTTTGTTCAATTTAGAGCAAATTCCAAGAAGCTCAAAACATGCGTTGGGCATTTAGAAGTTGCCCTACAAAAGAGACAAAATCTCACGGTTACATGGTTCTGACTCTTGCTTTTTAATAAAAATAAGCTGTAGCAGGTGAACTACTCATATCATTGCATCATTGTTACTTTTTGTTCCTCCCAAGAACCGTGTGAATGCGGTGACTTGGGCGAGCACGTGATTAATTATTATTTCGGGGTGAGGGGGGGCAGACGGTACCGCGTGCGCCTATTGGTCGCATTCCTGGTGACAGGAAGACGAGAGCAGGACAAACTACTGTAGGTTAGAAAGGCCCTGGATCTTCCTGCAGGTGGGGGATGTGTGGTCGGGATTGAATGGAGTCGTTAGGTAGACAAGCCTATTATCACCCTCATTTGCAATATGAATATGTTAGGGTCAAGTCCAAGAGAGGCACATATTTAGCAAAGGTGTGTGCTTGTTTTCAGAAATCAAATTTAAGTGGAATTATAATTTTCAGATTAAAATTGTAATTTCTGTGAGATTCTGAAGTGATTTGCCCTAAAGTTACAAAACCACCTATAGAGGGGACTCACAAACATCCTCTTAAAAAATCAACATTGCCTTGGGGGTATTTAATGGTACTTAAGTATCCACCAATCAAAGATTGACACATTACCCAATTTGGAATTGACTCCCTAGAGGACCAAGGTCTTTGTTCTGTCAAAAAACACTCAAAACTACCATATCTATAGCAAAGAGTAAAAAAATTTCAAAAGTGTTTTTCTTGCACATTTTAATATAGGATCATACACTTAACTAGTATGAGAATGTGTGGAAAAAATTTCAAATTTTTGACCACACATATTGCAAGATATCTAGGTTCAAAGTTTTAAAAATCAAGTTTTTTAGCCGACATTGTACAACTAGATTATTTGACTTTGAACCTTCTTAACCCCTAAACAACTAAGCTCCATTAGTTTTGGGCCATATAGAAATTTCGGACAAGTGCATGTGACTAGACATTTCCAAATTCTTAATAATTTAGTATTTTGAATCATTCTCTACTACTACCTACTTACTATTTAATTCCTATATGTTGTACAATTCTAAATGTTTTGAAATTTTTTAGGCTTATGGCCAATTTGTCTAGAAAAAATAATCTAAATAAGTACTACCATGTTGGTCATTTTTTCATAGAAAAGTCAGCTTGTGAAGTGTAGGTGCCTGTTTTTTTTAGGGCCCAAACAATGATTTCAATGAATTTCAATGTTAATATCTCACAACTCATATGGTGGAAATTTCTAAAATTTTTACCACATATTTTCAAGTCAACATAGTACAAGATTCTATAGTTCCATAAGCCAAAAAAAAAAAATTCAAAAATTTCGTACTTGTACTAAAATTGGCAGTCTTCAACTGTTTTCAATAAAAATATAGTCATGGAATATTAGGGATTAACTTTAATTTTTTGCACTACAAAGTTTTGAGCTTTAAATCTCTATTTTAGGGAATTGTGTTGAGGGTTTAAAAAAAACAAAACATATCCACAAAAATTTAGTTTTTATTCTTTAAAAAATTGTTGAGTAGAAGTAAGTACAAGATAGAAGGAAAATCAAAATTATTAATATCTCTAAGATGGAATTAAAATGCACTAATTTCAATGGTGAGATTATTCTAGAAAACAAACAAAAACTATGTGAAACTTTTATTTTTTTTAAATTGTAAAAATTGCATTTGGAAATGAATCCTACAAGTTATTTTTTCAAGAAAATGCTCTAATTGCTCGAAAAACAAGATTGTCCGTAACTTTCTTATAACAAATCCAAATGGAATGAATCAAAACTTTCCATGTAGACAAAAATATGATCTATGAAAACAAAAAATTCAAAAAAGAAATTCAAATTTTTCAAAATTTTTTTGCTACCCCTTTTCCTTTGTTTTGAGCTTATTTGGGCATAATTTTTGTTTCTAGGAATTGATTAAAAAAAATTATATATTTAGAAAGCTAATCAATTTTTCTATCTTCCAAAAAACTTTGAAAAAATCAGGACAAAAATTGAGACCATAGGTACATGTGTGAAATCCCATTTAGACCCCAACAACGGTCCTTTAGTGGTTAATGCACTCTTTTTGTTAGTGAAGTAAATGAATGTTGATGAGTTTTGTGGTGGTGATGGGGCAAAAAGTAAGATGATGGTAATAGATAGATGGTGGAGATGGGTTGGTCTACCTTGAAATATGGAAAACAATACACATCAATTTCAAAAATCCAAAACTAATAAAGAAGTTGAAATGTAATGGTTATTAAAAGATAGTATCCACCTCTTGAATAGAAATAATACACTTTAGGTAAATTATATTAGAAATTGACCCATTCTCAATCACCCCCACATTTCCACAATATAGATTGTTATGTTTCTAATCACCTATAGTTTAGGTGACAACTCCATTAGAAGAAATTTGAAGGTTGTAAAGGGCCGTTTTGGGTCTGTTCTCGTCGTTGTTCCCCCGTAGTGAAGGTATATGACTGTCAGAAAAAAAAATTCGAAGAAAAAAAATTAAACTCTTGAAATACAAAAAAAAAAATTGAAAAAAAAATTTGGAAATGATGTGGCACTCTCTTGACCACATCGGATTGCATTGCTAGCAATGTTCACTACGTTCTCAGGGCCTGATAACTCGTAGTCTCCTTTTGGCCTCAAATTTCCCCTAATGATGCAAAATATCACCAACATGAACACCCAAAGTTGTACATTACAAACATTGAATGATCACATGTACATTGAAAGCCACTATCATTACTTACATCAATTTTGTAATTAGTCTAGGATTAGAAATAGGGTGACCTATGTAACAGAAATATGTTCCATATAATTTTGACAAAAAAATTTCAAAATAATTTTTTTCGTTGGGCTAAAAAATGAAAAAAAAAATTCAAATTAGTCTATAATCTATTTTCCTATGTGAGGAAAATTCCCCTCCACCAAATCCAATTGGCAATTGTACTAAATTCTTTAAGTAGATGGAAATGGATTGCAAGCTTCTAATAGGGATTGATTTTGCAAACATGTCCCAATTTGGTTTATATATCTTAGTTAACAGATTTACTCTAAGAACACTATAACCAATCTAAAATAATGGCTTCAATAAATTTGGTGTGAGAAAAAAATGAGCTTGAGGGCAATAAATCTAAGCAAACTTCATTTCTAAAGACTAAACATTTTAGGTCCTCAAAGGGCTACCCAAACTTGGATTTCAAAATCTTTCTTAAATGGGCATCACATAGCTTGTTCAAATGACCAATCAATGATGAGATTCTACCCTCCTCAAGGCTATAGGCAACCTCAAATCTACTATTCAAAATTTCATCAAACTTTCTAATGAAAAAATACAAGTTCAAATTGTGATTTAAAATCCAAGACTTAAATTGATAGATGCATCTTTTGAAAACAAAGAGAATGATACCAAGGAAATTCAAATGAATTTGAATATTGGAGAACACTAGTAAAAAAGGGGTGTTTTGTAATCGGTCATACAATTACTCTAGGTCCAAAATGACTAAATTGTGATTATGGGCTAGAAAAATGGTGAAGTCTAAACTTAACCTCTAAAGGTCAGAGACTATGACACTATGTTTTCACCAAAAACGCTTCCAACTTGCCATTTCTGATACAAGTATCAAATTTCAAATGAAAAACATTTTTGGACATATGTAACCATAGGATCTTGTAGTAAACTAGTTTGAAAATATGTCAAAAGAATTTCAGAATTTTCCACCGCGTAGATTGCAAGATATTAACATTTGAAGTGACAAAAATCATTTTTTTGACCCTGTGAAAATACGGGCAACTGCACTTCACAAGGTCACATTTGTATGAAAAAATGTCCAAAATGGTGGTGCTTCTTTGGGTTCATTCTTCAAGGCAGGTTGGCTACATGCTTGAAAATTTTTAGATCATTTGGAATTGCACAACATATAGGAAAAAAATAGTAAGTAGAAAGAAGTACAAAGTGATTCAAAACACTAAATTGTTAAGAATTTAATTATGAAATTGAAAAATTCCAATCTCAATGGTGTTAATGTAGTAATAAAAAATCTACATCATATCTTTTTATTTTTTTCAAAAAATATTAAAAATTGAGTTAAATAAAGGACTCCAAAGTTTATTTTTGAGTAGGGAATCCATAACTACCCACAAACTAGAACACCTCATAACTTTCATCTCATAAATCAAAATGGAATGATTTAAAGCTTTACACATACATATAAATCTAGAAAATCAATATCAAATTTTTATTTCTAGAAAAAGTCATTTTTTAAGAAATTTTTGGGCTACTTGCTGAGCATTGAAAATTACATATCATGCAATAACTTTTGAACCATATAGTCAATAGTTATGAAAATTGTTGGGCCTAAAAGTTACTCCTTGAGCACATGTTGTATAAAAATTTCAGCAAAAAAAACTAAAAACTTCATTTGTAGTGAGTTGCCCAAAATCACTATGTTGCCAAAAAATGCAGTTTGGACCTTTAGGGGTTAATGTGCAATAATTTAGCACAATGAATGACTACTAAATAATTACCTTATGACTATCACAAGTCGACATGGAATGTTTCCAAATTTCCATATTTATAATTTCAAATTGATGTGTTTGATTGGAACTAGTCATGGTATAGTCATGGTGCAATCACTATAAAAATGATTGTTTTTTTGGTCTAAATCCTATACTAGTTGAAGAGGCCACAAACATGAGTAATTACAATGTGGCTCTTTTGTAATTATTGTATAGTCATTTTGTGCATATCAATGGATTCTAAACACTAATGATTGTAGCTATTTAGGAAATGACATTTGACAAATACTTCTTACATCTACAACTTCTCATCCATCAAGTAATGTAATAATTGATGTGTAGCTTTGGAAGTAATGTGAAATTTCTACAATGCATTGAAAAGAGGTGTACCACCTTGGTTTACAATAGTTGCCCCCCTCCTCTCAAAAAAGTTATAGGCTGTTGATTTTTGTAAAAGAAAATGCTTATCCTCGAAATTGCCATTGATTTCTCAAAAAATCACAAGTTGTTGATCTTGTGAGATTTAATCTGAGTCGTCCAAGTATGAAATATTGGATATGGATATAATACTACATACAAATATGTATTGAATACAAATACAAATATGGATACAATATTGCATACAAATACGTAGATAATGTGGAATACATACAAAATATAAATCCATATGGAATATGAATATGGATACATTACTATATACAAATACATACAAAATACAAAATACATATATTGTACCAAGACACGGATACGGGATGAATTGTACCATATTGATTGTCAAACAAGTTGGTTTCTAAAATTACAAGAGGAAGGAGGGGTGATTGGAAATACAAAGTTCAAAATTTCAAAATTTTAATGTTTTGTGGCAAAAAGTGTCACAATGCATTAAAAAAATGGCAATAACTGTCATACTTACTATATAAGAAATCATAATCATATATCCACAATCATGGATTAGTTGATGTGCATTTCTAAAAGAAATTCAATGTGAAATTGACAACTTCTATCTCCTTACCATATTTAAATATGCAAATTTTTATAATTAAGATATGTATCTTCTCTATTTTATCTATTTTAGTAGGATTATTATTTCAAGAACGACTATTAAATGATTGCTACAAAGTCATTTTTTAGTTATTGTTGGCATAGCTTTTGCAAGCCTTATACAATTTTGTGCAACAAATAGAGCTTCAATCCCTTTCTTTTTTTCTTACAAAGTTTTAGTTGTATAATTGTAGATATGCATTTGTCAATGATAGACTCGTAGCTAAATCAATTGGACAATAATCATAGAGTAGTTAAATATTAATTCTTTGATTAGTTATGTAATAGTCATCATAGAGTTATAGAATACATTATAATAATAGTGACGTGATAGCTGCAAGCTTGCAATTGCTAAAGATGAACATTGGAGATTTCATCTAAGTATCTTGTTCACTATTAAGGTTTAGCTAAATGGCCATTTCCTAAGTGTAGTCACCACTTTCTCAATCCAATCGTTGCCATTTAAATGTACTAGTTTATATTGTACTTCTTCCAGATCAATGGCCTTTCAATTTTTCTTCTTATTTAAATAGACTCAATATTTTGGAGTGAAAGTTTAGGTCAATTGCCACTTCCTCAATGCAATAATTTACATTCTAATTCTCGCTTGTTGTTCCCCTTCTTTTCATTTTTTTGTTTTTGTTTTTGTCTCAAGACTTCAAAGTTAGTGAGAGGTTCTTTTAGCCACTTCTTCATTATACAATAGTTGCCACCTTCCAAATGTAGCACCTTGCTCACCTTGTTTTGGATTTTTGCTTATTTTTTATATCTTTTTCATTGTTCTTTTTTTCAATAGTTACAATTATCTCTTGTTTAGAATCCTACAACTGTATTGATGAAAATTGATCAATCACTTGGTTAAGTTGAAAATTGTACCTTCTTTTACTATACAATCTCTTCTAACTTTGATTTTGTACATGTACAAAAATCCTACATAAGAAAATTGAAGGTATTAAACATTTAATAGAGGACAATATATACAAGTATCTTTGCATCAAGTGAATTTTTCATCCATGTGTCATTGTTGTAGTATTTTATTTTGCAATATATTTTTCATTCTACAAGTCTAATTCATTTTCGATTTGTGATTGGTCACAACTTTCAATGGTCCAAGAAGGAAAAAGAGGTTATAGGATGAAGACAATTAATGATTTGAAGGAACTCAATTTTACTTGTTTGTCAGTCACCTAATTGTAGATATACTTACATGGTTACAACTTACAAACAATTCTAGAGTAGTTATAGAGCATGTCGGAACATGATTTCAAATATCCAACCGACGGCTATGCCCGTCTGACTTACTATGAATCAGCTAACACTCGACCGCCGCACAGCCCAAGAAACCCATCCACACGAAAAAACTCGACCATCCGAATCTTGACAAAGAATCTGACAATACCGACAGTACTCCCGTCGCGTCCCTGCTGTGCTCTGCAGCAGTTAATGGCACAGTAGGAATGTAACTCGCATTTATCACTGTACAATACAGTACTTCACGGGCACCAGATTATCACAAGCACGTTTCAAACTACGTATTGACAACTCTCTATCGGTGCATGAGGGCAGCGCCAAATGTCGCAGGCCAGGTTCATGCAGTTCAGAACTATGGGAAATTGGGAAACGGCGACGTCCGGAACCTTCGACAGAAATTAGGGATTTTCAGCCAAACCAGCCACTCGTACATTTTTGTCGGTGTTACTGCGTTGCTAGAATGAGTGAAAGAAGGGAGTAAAGATATCTTTTGGGATGAAGGGCATTACTGGCTCGCATAACAAGGATACCCGGATCCAACATGCTAGCAACGTGCTTACGAAGATTGTGTACGTTGTACAGTTCCAGGCAACAACATATGTTGCGGTCATTTCTAATGCACAGTTTTGATTGCACAGTGTTGTTTGGTCAACTTCTTGTGAACACACCATAACCAATTCTCATGAGCTCTCCAAGCGGTTGATCAGGTAATACAAAATATGAGTTATGGCCAAGTGGCAAACATTGCATTGAATCATTGCATTTGTATTAAAAATATTAGCCACCAAATTCCCCAGATATAAACCCCCCGGAGAATCCATGAAAATTGGGAAAGACGATGTTCAAACTGAGTTTAGGCCACACAGAATGGGTGCTTGGGTTGTTGCAATTCAATGTTGTTATTGGTTCCCTATGTGGTGCTACTAATTAATAGGCATCAAGTTAAAAAGAAGTCAAAATGTTCCAAATTTTAATGTGCCTGTCTTACACAACTTGAAAACAGAATAATTATTGAATATTACATTCAATTTGTGGTTCTCAATTGCCCCAAATTAAGAGAGTTTAAGATCAATTCCATTTGCAATCTTCAAGTTGTCGAAACTCTGAAACATGCGTGTCTATAACATTGTTGCCTGGTACTGTACAGACAGACGTAGCACTTTCCTAGAACGAGACATCGACCCATTATTTACGCTATGGGATTCGTACAAGATTGTTAACTTGTCATAATTCCTTTCATATCAGTCTCACAATACGGTACTTCTCCAACTCCTAAACAACGCTGGTCATCACTAAATACAACAACACGGTGGGGCCAAAGAATTAGTTGTCGAGCTGGATCTTCACAGCTGCATCAGCAATCTCGGCGGACAAGGCTCGCAGAAACGCAGAGTAGGGCGAGGTGGTGAGCACATACACTCCGGAGGTCCCAAGCCTGGAAGAACAATTCTCTTCCACGGTCTTCATTTCTTTCATGAGCTCGCACAAGGAAGCCTTCCACAGAATCATGTTCAAAACATCCCACGGCAATGGTTCATTCCCTGGTGGAAGCACTTTCACATGTTCAGCCATGGCCAGTAGCACGCTGCAAATCGTCTCTTTGTCCTGGAGATTTTTCATCAGGGAGTGTGGCCCTCGGTTGCACAAAAACTGGAGGCACTGGGAGTGGGAAATTCCGTCTGAAACGACATCACCCGGCTCACCACCAGTGAACTTCTGGTCCTTTTCACTCCCTGGGGATGGATCTCCTTCTGAACCTGGCAACCACGAGAATTCAGAAAATAATATCAATCACGGAAGCACTGAGTGAGCTATGGAAAGAAATATATAGATTCTATTTTTAAACGCGATTCTTTCCAAAGGTGGTCGTACTTATGTTCAATCACCGTTGCTTGGCATACCTTGTTCTTCTAGAATCTTCATGGCAGCGTTGTCAGAGTCCCGCCCTTCCCCGTTCTGCATATGCCCGGCTATCATGTGGGCTTCACGAGTGCCATCAACAATGCGAGGCCTTCGTGTGGGTCGGCATGTTGGATTTCGGGAGCCTCTTCTCGTCGTCGACATGGAAGGGAAGTCCAGGAACCTTTGTCTCCAAAATGTATGTCAAGAATTCGCTTCTTCTGAACTGCGGCTGCGGAGCTCAGTGCATGATCCAGCGTGAACAGCCTTAGGGTGGCGTCCAACGTTTCTTCACACAAGCGATTTGTGCAGGCCAACAACCACACATTCAGAACCGATCTATCTGGTGAGCACAATTCTGAATGCACCAACGTGCGAGTCCGATTAGCTATATTGACAAGTAGCACACTCATAAACCACGCACTCTCTGTATGCAAATTACCCTCAGTCTGGCATGCAAATCAAATCAAAACAAAGCGCTACCAATTGTAGAGTCCGTGCTTACGAGTGACGAGAATCTACAAATTGGATATATTGCCAGAACTTTCGACAGGTAGTTAGCTGAAGTTCACTTACAAGATCGACAGACAGATTGGAATTTAAGGTCGTGCTAACTGACAAGCATCGTGACCGAGGGTGTAGAGGATGATAATCTCGATCTTGCAAACGTACACGAGCTCAGAACTTTATACATATCGAGCACGAAACTCAAGAGGCCGACAGTACGTGCGATGAAAGTCAATTTTGCATGGTTTATTGGCTCTGTTCAAAGGACAGATACTAGGACATGGACTCTAGTTTCAGAATCTGAATCATTCCAGCAAGGTGGGGGGCATATACTGTAGCCTTTTCGCTCCTCCCGAGAACCGTGTGAATGGGGTGTCGGGCTGAGCACGTGATTAATTATTATTTCGAAGTGAGGTGGGGAGACGGTACAACTTGCTCCTATTGGTCACTTTCTTGTAGGTTAGAAAGGCCCTGGTTCTTCCTGCACCTGGGGATGTGGAGCCGGGATTGAATGGAGCCATAAGTTATCGGAAATGAAACACATCAAATGATCGACGTGCTGAAAATAGGTGTAAGGGAGCAGGGATACATAGCACCCACTGAAGAGAACAGCTGATTGCAATATGGGGGAAGCAAAAACTTCTGGAAAGATTTAATTATGAATAAACTATCATAGAAAAAGAAAATGGAATTGGCATCTGACCCAAGTCGTGCTATATTGTTAGGACCTTCATGAAATTAGTTGCGGATTTTTGAAGTTGAAACTCAATGGTTACTGAAAGACAGTGTCCACCTCCTTGAAATGTACAATCAGTAATCAGTAATTGGACTATTCATGTAAGTTTCGATTCAAAACTCTCCTTCATTTTGGATGTGTTTGTTAAGATTTCAGCACTTCATAACAAGAAAATATCCTCTGTATCGATCTCTTGGATTCTATTTTGGAAAATACTTAATTAGAACTAGCATTGCTGAACGTACAATGAATAGTTGAACATTTTGCACAAGTGCGAACTATTGAATTGAAGTAGCGTCCATCGATTTAAGGAATTCAGAATTAGGTTCAGTTGTAAGAAACTGCATTATCTTAGATCGAAATATTCATGGAGCCTTTCCAAGTAACCAAATCGACTAGTCTGTCGGCAATGAGTTCTGTACAGTACATCTCAGGGCAGCCCAATCGGTCAATTTGCAAGCCGTCAATTGAGCAAAGAGTGTACATATATAGATAGTGTGTGTGTCCAGGGATCGGATCAGCGCTGCATTGTAACAAAAACTGTTGAGATCGAGCTTAGAAATTCCACGTAATATCAATTCCCGGCGCCAAAAACCAAATCTACGAAAAGTTCGAAAAACAAGGACGGGTATAGTTGCAATGTGAGGGTAAAATAGAAAAATTAGATTACAATAAAAAAAGAAATAGAATGTCTATATTACAAAATTTGGGCATTGTCACTCCAACAATAGAAATCTCTACATAGAAGGAATTTTGGAATATTTTTGGAGATGCTTGTTGAAGCAAAGATGTGCTTATGGATGTTTCCTACATATATGTGCAATCAAATTTAAGAAACTCATTATCAATGTTTTTCAATCAATTATCATATAAAATTATGAATATTAAATGAAACAATTCACCAAAAATGAAGTTTTAGTTTTTTTGAAATTGAAATTTTTGAAATTGAAATTTGATATGCTTGAGTGCTTGACTATCTATTAAGAACAAACCCACCATGATGGTTGCATAGGTTGACCTATTGTGGACAACAAGTAGATGCACTATTCATTGAAAAAAGGTTCTTTGTTTGTACCTTCTTGTCCATTCATCTCTCTTCCTTCTTGGTTTAGGGAGAAGTGCCAAAGCTAACCAAAATAGGTGAGTTTATGAGACTAGATTGGTCCCAAGTGAAAATTTCACAAAGAAATTCAATAGAATATTCATTATTGGAGAAAAAAATTCATTTTTTTTTCATTCTTTCTCATCCTTATTTTTGCACACATTGAATTCAGTTTCTCTACAACTTTTGTACATCATAAAAGTTGAAATGCTTAAATTAATTGAAATGGGTACTTCTACCTTAGCTAAAACTTATTCAACCTTTATGTACTCGAGATCGCTTTCTATAATATTGTCCAAAAACAATGAAAAAACTCCACTAATGCCAATCTCCTATTTTGGTGCCATTTTGAATAAAATCACAATGCGTGTGAATGTTTGTCCTTTTTCAAGGATTTTATAATTGAGAGTAGTACTATTTGAGTTGTTTGCTTAATTAGCCAACTAAACTTCAATACTTAGGTAAAAAAGTTGATCCATTTCCAACCACTTAAGCAATTACGCATATCTAGAGTGCTATTTTTTTTAGTAGAGAAATTTTTCCATCTACAAAAATGAGAATTTAGAAGGATTTCATATTTTTTCAGAATTTTATTTCTCAGAATTTTGTTATTAAAAAAAAATTGTTGAAGATTTTGTTTCACATTCTTGTCATGTAGGCCTTCCTATTTCCAACCATAGGAATAAAATAAACAAAGTCTGCAACCAATCGTAATACGTCACAATTGCATTGAAAATTGTGCCTTCATTAATGTCCTCTTGATTAGAAAGAGTGTAGTTTATAGGCCAGAAATGGGTCTCTGGTCAGGAATGGGTCGGCTCCCTTAACCCTAGACTGCCCAAGAGGACAAAAAGTATCCTCACATAGTTTTAAGTTCAATTCAAAGTATTGTAACTTTTTCATCCCATGTCCAAATTCAATAAAACTTGTGGTAAAATTTGCGCCTTTTCTTCTAGTTTGTGTGGTAAAATTTTCAGATCAATCCAAGAGGTAATGATTTTCTGGAAGCCAATCAAAGTTCACAAGTTCAATTTGATTCACCAAAGTGCACTTCATGGCTGCAACTTCGGGGGCTTGTATCTCCTTCATCCAATGTTCGATTTCAATCAAATTTTTTGGGTTATATTTCCCTTGAAGTCTCGTTATTGTGGTGAAATTTTCATGTCAATCCAAATTGCTTTGAATGTTTGTGAGCAATTCTAAATTCTAAATCCCACCATTTATGGACTACAGTGAACTTCGGCGGCTTGTATCTTCTTCATATAGTGTCCATTTCCAATAAATCTTTTTGGAAAAGTTGTGCATACTAATATTTTTTATGTGGATAAAATTTCATATCAATCCAAAAACTAATGAATTACTGAAAAGCATTTTAGTAGAGGGAGGTTCAGCCCTAGATGTGTTTTTTGCAACTTTTCTTGCCTATTTTTTGACATTTGCAAGCCATTTTGCAAACACATTGAGTCAAATGAATGATATTTTTTTTCACCACTGTGTTTGTATGCTGGTTTTGAATCACTGTGTAGTTTAAAGTACTTTCATTTGATTAGGTTTAGAAATCAAATTTTGCCTCTTAATGTGTTTTTAGGAAAATTTCAGTATTCTTTTTCAACACTAAAACATTATAATCTCACAATCTATGCGGTCAAATGACTTCAAATTTGATACACATTATCAACAACATGTACACTACAAGATTGCACGGTTAAGATCTCTATAGCTTAGTGACATTTAGACCTATATCACTTCAAAAGCAATGATGTTTTTGAACCCAAAACGGCCTTGGGCCTTCTAGGTTTAATTGCATTCAATTTCTTCATCTACACTGAAGCTGGTAATTTCTGTGTACAGTATTGTACAGTAGTCGAAAGTGGGAGTTCCCATTCCTCCCACTGTTCACAGCCGTCTTCAAGGCTAGAGGAGTTGGAAAAGTAGGGTTCCCATTAGCTAGTTTCAATAAATTTGAAGACGGCCACTTGAATTTGCAATGCAATGTTCTTACACTAAGTTAAGTTTTGCTAACCGGCTTCACTCCACGAAGTTGGACAAGCTGCTGCCGCTGCTCTTCCACGTCAATCTTCTGCTGCTCCGTTTGTTACCAACATGTCTAGGACAAAGTTGAGAGACCTCAATCTTCCTCCTCCTCCGTGTTGCCCTGCTTGGTGTGTGAGTGGTGCCGATGAAATTGTCCACCACTTGGTGAAGAAGCATAATGCTGAGCCCTGGCAAGTAAAATACGTGATAGGCTTTCTCAACGAGAGTTGTATTCTTAGCTTGCCTGGACTTAGAAATGACACCCACGATCATAGTGATACGAGTTCAAGACGCTTGAGATGGCTGTTCTACTCCTGGACTACTCAAATTTTAGGTTGGACAAAGAGAAGGCATGAAGGAGATGATGACGGACTATCACCTCTGGTCTACCGAGTAATTTGAGAGGTCGTATACCCTTATTCGAGGGTTAAGCGTCCAACAGCAATACCGCTTGCATCTTCAACATTGTCCATCAGCGCCGATGTACACAAGGGTCCTTCTTTGTCTGCATCCAGAGGTGCTTGGTCGTGCACTGACATTTTGAAACACAGAGACATCCCTCAGCAATGGGCTCAACAATTTCAGCACAAGGGAGACATTGATAGCAAGATGTTCACTGTAGAAGAAGTAATCAAAAACAAAAACAAAAGTGGGTACAGGTATGGTTCTATACCTTTCATATCTTCATTTGTAGTACCCTACATCTGCAATCCAAGTTCTCATCTCCATCACTAATCGTGTTCAAGTAGCTCACTGTGGCTTCACTTCCAAAGAAACAGGTATGTGATGGTTCATGGATGTCACTGCACTTGCTCTTCCCTGTGGATATGAACTTCAAAATGTCAGTATTTGGAACTTCTCCTAATTCCTAAACACATAGCAAATGAACTCCTACGAGTTGAGAATACCCAAACTGAATATATGGTACTGCACAAGATACATGACCTATGTTGAGCTGCTAGCCAAAATATGAGTCTAGTTCACAGAAAAGGAAATCCAACCAATTAAAGAAAATGTGTCAACATTCAATTAGAGTTTTTCTCCCACTGTGCTCACATAGCATGCCTACTTCATATCCTTTCCACCTATTGATTCAGTCACAGAAGAACCCAAGATATGACAGTGGAAAACAGGAAAACAGGAAAACAGGTTTTCATTTCCTATTGCTCATCTATAGCAATGCCTAACTCCAGAAAAGCAGAGCATGTATTTCTTGACCTATGCCGAACACAGAGATTAAAGAAGATGAAAGAAGAGAGACACAACTGTCAACTGTCCAACAGCTGCGGCACTGTGAAGCTCCTGCTGTGAACCCAGTATTTACAAAGGAATGAAGGGGAACAGTGAATCAGAAATGCAATTTAAACTTCAACTTTGCTTGTTTGCATTGACTGGTAACATTCTTATTTGTCACGAATCCCAAGTTGTCCCTTCAGTGCATTCCTTCGACGTCTGAAAGTTTGTCAAATTCTCCACATCTGCTGAATTGGAAGCTCACATGAGCATGCATGACAAGTTCATAACCTAACTTGGAAAGTGTGTGCCCTCCAGGAAATTAAACCCAGCAGAAGCATTTCAAACGGAGGCCTAAGAACGAAAAATGTGAGCTTTTCCCTTCCTGATACTGTCGAAGCAGTGGCGGTAACAACTTCCATTACTACATGGACCGAAACTGCCACCAGTCACTGTACGTAACGAGGTGTCCAGCAGTGAACGTGTGCTCCCGCCTTGGATGCTGAAACAAGAGCTGCCTGCCACCCTTGCCCTCCGCAACGACAATTACCAGCCGTCATCATCAGCACGCACAAGGGAAAAAAAACTGAAGACGCAGAGCATCGCACAACCTGTGTTACATCTGCTTTCACCGTTTCAAGGCTTACAGTCCCCAGCGGTGTCGCTTCCTGACAGCGCTCCTCCCGGTGAGACTCTCAGAAACCAGATTATTCTAAGAAGGAAATGTAGAAATCTAATCGATTCATTCCTTCGCTTCAGGAACGGAAGTTATATTACAAGCCTACTTGAAGACTTGTTCAATTAGTTGCAGTTCCCATATTATATTACAAGCTTTACAGGCGGAGTTGTTAATGTCGTCTAACTCTGGATCGATACGTCTGTAGTACATGAGTTGGCTTCATCTCTGAGAAATTTCTGTCAAGTAGCAATTCCGAACCTAGTTGCCACAGACTTGGTTGCAAGTCAGATTTCATGCACAATCAAAGCTCTTCATTTGACCTAAAAATCTCAAGTAAAGCAAGTATAGAGCAAGTTCTCTCGCTTCACATATCTTACTGTCATGTCTCGCAACTCTTGTGCACATCTTGCGCAATTTTGGCACTCTCATAGTTGTCTGATTTGTGCCAAGTAAGCAAATTTGACTCTGAATATAATGAACATGACTGTATGATTTATCAAATTAAAATTGTTGTTTCTGACAAGTGGAATATTGAATGACTTCAAGCTTATACTAAAACTCGATCAATCATCGCTTAAGAATTTATCTGAGGTAGGAGGCTGTTAAAGCACTGAATGCAAGCTCTGAAATCATCCACCTACACAAATATACACTATTTGTACATGTTGTTTTCTTGTTGTAAGTCTAGCATTGTACATATAGTATATGTTTGAAGAGGTGGGTGATTTTAGAACCCTAGTCCATTTCAACTTCAAAAATCTGTAACTAAAGCTTTCAAAGCTTTAAAAAAAAAATGAAAGGACATTAGTCAGATGCCAATTTCATTTGTTTTTTAAGAAAAATTTACTGGAAATTATTTCAAGATGTTTCACCTTCCCAAATTTCATTTCAACTCTTAAATGGGCACTTTATAGACCTCCTAGCCTTTCAAATCTCATTAAGAATGATGCTTCATGAACTCTCAACTTAATTTACCCTTCAGTAGAGATTGATGGTTCCATCCAAAATGTCCATCTCTAGAAATTTGGAAGAATTGCATTATCAATGTCTAGTGATGATAGAATTGGATATACCTAGAGGAGGTTCAATTTTGAATAAATAATATAGCAATTGATCTATGTTTCTTTACAAGCCAAAAAAAACTTTTATAGAAAGAAAGCACTTTGGGTCAAAATTAGAGAAATAACTACTTACAAAATTCATTTGAATAGAACACTATTACAATGGATCTCATAAGTTTTCATACACTTCAAAAATTACCATAACTAATTGAAAAATTAGATTTTCTTTACAAAATTTTGGACTTATTGAGGTAGAAATAACACACTTGTATAAGATGAATTTTCTTCTTAAAAATTCAAAAGAATATAGATTAAAATTTTTTTAATCAAATTTATAGTTAAATTAAAACTTTTCATACAAGTAAATTTTTTTAAGGATTCTTTAACAAGTGGAATGAGAATTCTATTTGGAATTTTGTGATAAAAATTTCACAAATCTTAAAGTTTTATAAATTTATTGAGCAAAATATTGCTAACTAAAATGAGACTTTAAATATTTATATTTTTATAATTTACTCCAAAAATATCCCAAAACTCATAGAAATAACATGTAATTACTTTATACTTTTAAAAAATTTCATAATTTTTTTGAGATTTTTTGAGTAAATTATGAAAAACATAAATATTTGGATTTATATTTTAGACAATACTATTTAACTCCAAAAAAATTGAATTTGTAAAATTCTTATCACAAAATCCTAAAAGAATCTAAAAGAATCTTGAATTTTATTTTTACTTATATTAAGAGTTATTTTCACTCATAATTTGATTAAATTTCAAAAAATCAAAAACAATTAAAAAATCTGAAAATTTATCATAACCAAGTGTATTATTTGTACAATAATGTGTCCAAATTTTGTTGAAAATCTCTAATTCTTAAAATAGCAATGGCAAGTTTTGTAAGTATATAAAACAGTTTGAAAACCACTACTATAAGTGATAGTGGACATCACCCATAAGTCAAATACAACATGTTAAAAAGAATTCAGTGAGCACCACAATTGTTGATTCAAATAATGTCAATTATATTTGAAAATCCCTATTTGGGTTATAATACAATACTTTTGTATATTTGAGATGCCAAGTGCATGATTTGAAGTATTTAGCACTAAAAAGTTTGTATTCATGTTAATTTGAATTCAATGATGCATGGCACTTCCAATGTAGATCATTATTGCACCTTCTACATATATAAAAAAACTACAAAATGTCCTTATATTCTACATATACAATTTTGTATTTCAATATGATAATTAATGTTTAGATATTATTTAAAATGATTTCTAAATGAAAGATGTTAATTTTTGAATTTTCAATCCAACAATGTATGTCTTACTATATTTTTGTACATACTTTGTATTTTGTGAGTAAAATATGAGATCATATATGTAGTCTTTGCAAGAATAGTTTAAAAAAATTAGTCAATGTCCACATTACTAAATGCAAACAAATTGGTGTCACTAACTTCTATTTTACCTAGGTATCTTACCATATCAAATTATATTGTTTTTTGGTCTCCTTTGAATAATCTACTACTTTGTTTTGCAAGTGGATAAAATGTTCATAACTAAAATAAACTAACCTATTACATAACATTGTATAACCAAGAAATAGTCTTTTCTATACTAGGAAGATATTAATGCTTCCTTAGATGCATGGAAGAGAATTCTAGTTAATGCAAGGATTGGGGTGTCCAAAGAGCCATATAAGACAATTTTTTCACTATAGGAATTCCCTTTTCAAGAATGCAAAAGGGACCCCTGTTTCATCAATAAAAAATGTTGTATTACTAGCAATAACACCTTCTCAATTCTACCCTCATATACCCATGAGATACATTTTAGAGGAGAAATGTACATCACAAGTACATGAGGGTGGAATTGAGAAGGTGGTGGTAATGGGCTAGTTCACAATTTTTCTCTCCTACTTATCATTTGTTCAATAAATAAGACAAAGCAAGATAGAAGTTGAAATTGAATGATAATAATAAAAATAATAAACTTTGAAACTCAAATAAAAATGAATTGAACTGATGCATCTGTGCTCTCTTTTACTTCATCATCAATAATATGCAAATATCTTCAACAAATTATTACTAAAGTAATGATACCTAAAAGCAACCAAACAAGCATTAACCATAGGTTACATTATTAACCCATTACCACAAACTTCCAAATGTCTTCTATTTGTCACAATAAGTTTAGATGCCATTCTTGAAAAAATTTGAATTTATTGAAATTGAAATTTTGAATAAAAAAGTGGAAGAAATTGTATGAAATTCAAAGTTAACTAAAAAAATTTGAAAATCTCTACAAAAGTGTATGTATAAAAATTTTAAATATCATAGTGAAAGCAAGCTTCCATATTTTTCTATGATTAAATTATGATTACTTGCCCAAAGTTCAAATTATAATAAAATATTCAAATGGACATATTTTTTTATCATTTCAAATTGGAGTAGAAATTAGTCTTGGTGATTTTCATTTCAATAGGACTCAAATTCAAAAAAATGTAATATGGATGGATAAATTATAGATTATGATAAAGGAGCTCTAATTGGCCAATATTAATATACTATAATGTGAGTTGTAAATTAAGCATCTTCCCATGTCTATGTAATATAGTCAATAACATTACAAAAATGAAATTTCCAAAAACATCCACTATAAATTTGTTTAAGCAAATCTTAAAAGAAAATTCCATAAAAATTTGTCTTTTCCCCCAATAGGAGTCTTCTATTCAATAAAAATTGATTTTCCTATAACTTCAAGGTTACATTCTCTTAATTTTATGTTGAATCTTGTTAGTAATTGAAGGATAATTCTAAATTCTATGATAATATAGATTCAATTTGAACCCCAATTGAATTTTAACTGTAATAATACAATGTATGCAAGAGCTTTAACTAATGAGAACTCAACACATGTTTAGGAGAATTTCAAAATTCAATAATTTTTTTTAATCAATGTAAGAAAAAAAACAATTCAACCATTAGAATACTTATAATTTATACCTTAGAGACCTTTCAATTATAAGTAATTTTATCTTATAAATAGGAAAACCTTCAATTGCATGATCATATTTTAATTCATGTGTCAATGTCCGGCATAATTTCAAGCTAGTGTTGATAATGAATGTACATACCTAAGAAAATGTCTTATGAACCCATTGAGGAACACCAAAGAATTCAACATTGCATGGATGATCCACTTGCAACATAATCACTCTAATTTCTAAACAACCACAAGGTGCAACTACATGAATCCAGTCAATCCTCTATTCCTCTCTAATGACACTACAAATGGGCTTCAGAATGCACTCAGATTGAAGGTGTCCAATCAAATTTGTATAAAACATGACAGATTTTGAGTAAATGCAAATGCACATAATATTACAGGAAGAGCAATTAGAGAGGGTTGAGTATCAGCATGTGACAAAATCACCAAGAAGTTCAAATTTCCACAGAAATTAGGCATTCTAAATCACCAGGCACCACGGCATAGAGACAGAGAATTGATCAAAGTAATTTAGGTAAGTTTAATAGGACCTTGCAATGTTACTATGCACATTCATACCAAGGTAATAACATCAGTACCTGTCTGCAACTCAAGCACACTAATGCGGCCACAGGCCATAGTTATCCAATACAGTCACCTTGAAAGAAGGGTTCAACGCGAAGTAACTTACAGAGTGCCTGTCAAAGCTCTCAGCAGAAAGAAAAGGTAGTTCGAGTATATTGACATAATATAGTCATGTACATGCGTCAAGAGCCATCAACTATGTAAGGTAGAGGATACTAAATCATTAAAGACCTGATCCAGAGTCCTACACAGACCCTGTTACCAACAGAAACTCATCTTTCATACACTTGCTTGTACTTATTTACAAGTGGTGTAACGATTGAAAGGAAAGGAGTTTTCCTAGTATCACACGAAGAGAAACTCTGGTCCTACACAACCATCACGAATGAAGACTCTGTTGGAATAGTTCTACTAATTAAGTCACATAGCGATAATGCTACTCTTGATGTCGATTGCCACTTTCACTAGTCCACAGCCTCCCAATTTGAAATTGCATAAAAATTCCTGGACAGTAATAAATTTTTTGATCTCTACAGATTCGGCAATTTCACCAGAAGATCTCTCTACAGCATCATAGGAATCTCCCAAAAGTTCAACGCGTTCATTAGTTGAAGTGATGCAATTAGTATCCTCTACCTTAATACAAATCTTGATAGTCTTGGCTATTGCGAGAAGACGAGCAGGATCAGTAAAGAAAAGGAAGATGAAAGAATGTGGACAAATGGAAAGCGAAATGAAGGGAACGAAGTCTATTTGACGGCCGATGACGACGAAGAGGCTGGCGGGGTAGAAGCTCCAACCTCCAGGTCCACCGTATTCTGCGCGTTGCGATCCATTTGCACCATGAGCGGCACCACGAGCACCAAGAACGACGCGCCGGCGATCCACGCCGCCTTGCCGGTACTCCACAGCAATTGCTGGCTGTACTGCACGGTGCTCGTGGCCGCCTTCTTGGCTTTCTCAGCTCCCGCGGACAGTTTGAAGCTCACCGTTCTCCCCCAATGCTTCTCGTTCCCGCTGTCGGCCGTGATGGCCGCCATCGCCGCCCTCCGACCGCAAAGTCCCGTCAAATTCAGGCTTAAAATCAACTGCACACGAAATTCATACACAGCGATGCAAATTGGATCTCCACAGCATTTGAGAGTTACGTCTAAAGATCTCGATCTCCACTGCTCAACGAATTCTCGAAAATGCTTTAAGCGATGCGAATAGTACGTTTCCTTTAAAATTTTCAAGATCCTACGACACTTGCGAATGCAGAGTGATGATCGCGTACCTCGTTCCTGCTCAATTCTCCACCCCTCAGAGCCCTCGAAATCACATTGCGATCAGAACAACATGGACCAGGTGCTGGTGAGGAAACCAAATGCGGAGGACAATAGGACACACCAAACGGCAAAGACAATGGAGGGTGACAGAGGAGCGCAGCTGCAGTCGCAATAAGAGAGGCCTTGCGGGGTCCATGGAGAAGACAAGGTTCCCCACGCGTTCCCCGTGATTTGCTTCCATGTCGCCTTCCTCATTTGTTCCCGGCATGAAATTTAACAATTTAATAATTAAAATCTTAATTTGAATCGTTATTCGGCGGGCTTTGCTCATTGGCTGCCAGCGTATTTGGAATCATTTTGGTCCATGAGATGCCGTTGAGATGCAAAATGATTGGATGAGCTTAATTTTCAAGTTCTGTAGTGGTTTGTTTTTTTAATTTTGGGACACAAATAACAATTTTATTTCTAATTTAAATTTAACTTCTGCTCTAATGAGATAGCCTAAATCAACTACAGTATAGCTGATGTTTATAGGTTGTTCCGAAGACGAAACCGTCTGAATTTCTTCTTTGAGAGGAACTTATTCAGAATTGGAATTTAAGAGAGAATCCTGGGATTAACATAGGATCCAGTACAGTAAAATTTGAAAATATACCCAAGGTATGTACACCCATGATCTATACCACCCAAAATGAGACACTTACATTTGGAGTTTTGGACCAAACAAGTGTTTCAAAATTTTAAATATTGATTACACAAGATGTATACAAACAAAACATAGGAATTTTGAGAAATTTGTTTTGGTTTCCAAAATACTTGGAGACAATACTTTGAAAATTCATAATTTATTCATATGGTATTCAAATAGAGAATGCTAGAGTGAGTTGAAATTCTCTTTTAGTTGCTAACAAGATTCAATTCAATTAATTTATATTTAATAACAATAACTACGCGCAATTATTATTATTGATGATTCTAAGTGTGCTTATTTTATCATTTATAACCTATAAGTGCTCAAACTTAAGTTCCTCAATGAATCTTTTTTGGATATAAAACAAAATTTTCAAAATATCATTTATTTTAGAATATCATACATAACACTATGAATATTAATGATTATTGGATATTAAGTTTTCTTGGTCTTAATAAGAAGGTCCTTTTGCATCTCATAAAATAAGGAAGCTACAAGTGAGGTGTCAATGTTCACCTTAATTGAAATCTCTCGTCAAGAATATGAAGGGAGAAATCAATTCAATTCTCTAATTGAAAATGTCAAAGAAGGTTGAAACTAGGAATTTTATTTAGTACATAATGGTAAATATTTGTTTTTAAAATTTTCCTAAATATGGGTTATATTAAGGTGGATTCATCCCAAATCGCACCTTGAGTTGCCTAAAATCACCATCACCACTCTCTGTACATCTCCAAAATCAATATGTACATATGTTGAACAAACAATTTCAGATCATCTACCAAAAAAAACTTTGACCCTTCCTAACTTTTGCATACAGTATCCAAATGTCTCATTCTTTGATGCATTGAAAGCTCCTTTCAGTTGTCAAGAAGGAAATCAATGAAAATTTGACCATTTGAATAATAGAATCTAGCGGCACGGGGGTACAGTACCCAGTTACCCACCGTTTCGTTGCATACGGAATGTGATTTAGACAGAGAATGCCACTCGGGAATATGCTGCGAGCATTTCTACAAATAATAAGGGAAAGCTAAAAGAACAAGCTCTAATGCTCTATGAGTGAGCTCTCATGGAGTGGCCCCACTTATTTTTCTCCCTACAATAATGGGCAGGCAAGCTTTCCATCAGTCCCTCCCGTTACTTGTGTTGGCATAATTACACAGAAATTCATCACAATGACCATACTGCCTGACAGGGGATTTTTGAAGCTGCCTATTTGTGTGTTTGGTAAGGTGGTCCCCCCAAAACCGACACTTTTTGCTACTGTCCTGCTAGTTACTGTTATTACCCTGGTCAAATTTTCATTGATTTTCTTGTTGGTGAGTGAAAGGGAGGTTCCAATGCACCAAAGAATGTGACATTTGGATATCACATGCAAAAGTTATGAAGGGTCAAAAAAAATTTGGTGAATGTTTTAAAAAAATTTCTTCAACATCCATATATATATATCGATTTTGGAGATTTACAAAGAATGGTGATGGCAGGTTTAGGTAGGGTGTCATTTTGGATGTACCTATGTTATCTCTGTAGGTGATCTATAAGTCATAACATGTTTGAAAATGAAGGTTGGGTGTCCTTTTTCTAGCATTGATGCTAATGCATGAATGCATAGATGTGAGCCTATGAGCTTTATAATTGTACCTACAAATTTTTGAAGTTGTTTATAATATATATATGTACTTATTACATAAATACACTATGAAATTTAAAAAAAAATTATAATATAGGTTCTTATAATATAAACACTTATAACCATAGAAGGTGTCTATAATATAGATTCTTAGGCTCATAGGCTCATAGATTTTATATTAATGTGCTAGCTAGCATTCCCCCTTTCTTTGATCATGGTAGTATTGATGAAATAATTCTATCAATAGTGGAGATATCCAAACAATCATGTTGTGTTTGATGGCGTTTTTGTCTTTTAAAAATCTAATTTTGGAAGATGCATTAATTGGGATTGAAGGGGCTACAATATTTAAGTACTTGACTTTCAACAAAAGACATCCAATGACAAGAAACTAAAGACCACCCACATTTTAGCAATTGTTGAGGTTGAAAAAACTTGATCCTTTATTTACTCTTAGAGTCGAAAGGGTGGAACCAATATTCCAATAAGAGAAAGGAGTGACTTATCAAGATTGTGTACAAGTACTAGTTGTAAGTTGTCATTCCCAAGAAATTCAAAGTTGAGTGAGCAACTTGTGCAATGTGGAAAAAACAATGGCATGTGGTCAATGTTGGCTAAAGACAAGTTATAATACAAAACACTCTATAACTTTTCTTATACTTCCAGATTCAAGGAAAAATATCAATTCAAGAGCATCAACAATTTCAATAATTTTTAGCAAGATAGAAGGTTTGCAATGCAAAGGGTTGTTAAGGAAGTTCAACCCCTCAAGGCTCACACTCTCATATATCAAACAATGGATGAATACTAACACATCCCAAATGCAAAAGAATGCAATTTTCATCCATTGATTTAAAAAAATTATTGTGTTGGTTCTTTAACATTTGTATGATATAGATTTTGAAGACTTTGCTTTGCAAATATTCTATAATTCAAAGAATACTATTAAATTTGGCCTCAAAAAATAACTTTTCTAGTTTAAAAAATGACACTTCAAAATCAAATTGAATAACAAAGTAAAATTTAAAATCTCTAAAAATCTCTATGATTAGATCTTAATATTTTGAATTGAAAGGAATTTTTTTTTTTTTAATAAAAATCACAAATATTCAATCTATTGAAATAAATTTAGAAAGAATTTTCAATTTTGGCATAAAATTTAATTGTTAAATATTGGTTTGTATATTCAGTTAGTTGATATAACAATATGCATATGATCTATAAATCATATTTTATATGTATTGTCTAAGAATTGTCATTAACCCCTAGCCCTAAAGTATGTTTTTTTGTCAACATAGTTTTTGGTCACCCATTTATGAATGAAATTTTTACCTATGTGAAAAGGAGTATCTTCAAAGCACAATGATATTTATAACTTACATTTGATTCTACATGGTTAAAAAATTTATTATATAATATGTAGTTCCTTTGAGGCCTTGGCAGCCCAAGCAACTTCAAATAAATTACTTCTAAAATAAAAACTTGAACTGTTTTTTTGTATTTATACATACTTGAAAAGATTTAAATCATTCTATTTTGATTAATGAGATGAATGTTATGAAAAGTTTTAGTTTGTTGGTAGAAATAGAATTTCTACCTCAAAATTATAGAGCTTTGAAGTCTTGTTTTGAACCTAATTTTTAATATTTTTGGAAAAAATTAAAACATGAGATGTAGATTTTTTTATTAAAATTACAACTATATGGATTGAAACTCTTAATATGTATTCTCAACATATTATTTCAATATATTATGGAGAGATGCAAGTTGTAGGACACACATTTTAGGATAAAAATTCTAAACGATGAAACTCAACTGTTAAAAAAGAGCTAAAATTTAAGCATCATGATTTTGTAATTGATAATGTTTCTTACTTTGAAAGTTTAGGAAGATATATTCTAATAGGTCAACTAAAGGATCCTATGATTAGATTTGTTGATGAATAAATATAAATAAAGATTTTAGCTTTGTTTTAAATACTATAAGTATTTTGAAATAATTTTAGGCATAAAAACATTGTAGGCCTTTATTAGTTAAATTATTATCTTAAGTTGCATTTTACAATACATCTTCATAGTTTGATCATTCTAAGAAAATCCACAATTGTCGAGGGTTTAAAGGTTATTTTTTAAATGGTTTGTTTTTAAGTGATAAGAAATTTACTCCTTGTTGATTTGCATTAAATACGCAAGGCTTTTAACCCCATAATTTTAGGCTTCAATAAAATTATGTTACGAACATGCAAAATTGTGAGCTTATATATACATATTCATAAATAGGATATACATATCACATAAGCATCTATTTATTGATTTATTAACCCTTCAATACCAAGTGATTGCTTAGTATAATTGAAAAATTTTGGATAGTTTTGCTTGAAGTCAATATTGGTCAAATTTTTTACAAATTTGACACAAGTTGTGAACATGGATCTCCTTAGTTGGAATTTGTTTTATCGATCAGGTTTCCAAATCAAAAGTAAAATTGCCTAAAACTTTTGGGGCAACTCAGATAGCTTCATTAGCATGTGCAAAAATAGTCTTCTATTTTTGAAATTTGGTTGGTAGGTACTCAATGCAATATAAAATACAATTATAAAAACAATATGTATATTGCAAAAATCTCATTCTAGGAGGAGTTGAAATCTATTGACCTTTTGTGAAGAATTTTTTTTTCTAACTTCAAATGTTATAATCTTTCAATTTATATTGTCAAAGTTTTTGAATTTTTATACAAACTTTCCCATAGTGGTATAATGCAATTTTTTATAGTTGAATATTTTTAAATTAATTTTTTTCTCACCGCCCTAAAAGAAAGGTGTTTTTTGACAATTTTTGCCCAAAACATGCCTTGGTCTTTTTGAAGTTAATCATTGTCCAATAAAAATTTAAACCTTTATAAAAAAAATTGTATAATCTCCAAACAATGTAGTGTGTGTGATGCTTTGAAAGATATAAGGACTTTTGAACACTCTAATAATAATTAATAACCATGCTCAATACAAAAATTGACATTTACAAGTGTCTCTACTTTACTCTATTAAACTAAATGGAATTTAGTTTAATAGAGGTGACAACCAAACATAAAATATTGATATCATAAACATAATTATGTCTCATAGTCTTCTCTTGCTTTAGTATTATGGTGTCCTTTTAAGAGCATTGATTGAACAAAATTCTACCATTGAGGTTATATCTATCTATTAGCTTATAAATACAAGTTCATTATAAAAAAATTAAATGCTTTGTCACTTCCATGGCTTGGGTATGACTCAACACAATATCTTTCATAACACTAACCCATTTTGTTAACCCTAATTATAAGGTGAGAGAGAGAGAGAGAGAGAGATGTCGCTAGGATGGTAATTATTGAATGTACAAGGAAGCTACTTCTCAAAAAATGTTAACAGTTTTTTTTCTACAACTTGTGCTATTCTTTACTTAGTGAATTAAAAAATCAACCAAATGTCAAAGTTTCAACTTTGTTATAAAATTCAAGTTTTAAGAATAGATATCGTATTTTTGGTAATTTTTTCAAGTTGAATGCTTTTAAGTTGATTCATAGAGATCTACAAATCTTTTACAAAATTTGACAATGTAGATGATTTCTAACTTTTTGAGTTTAATATAATCACAAAAGTGGTTTCCTTAGGCCTCAATGTTGTGGTGGTTTTAGGAAATATTGAGACTACTTTAGGTGGGTTACATGACCATTGTAGATGCATTGTTTGCTACTTTGGGGATAGTCTAGAGATTCTTTTGGTTTATTTAGGCAATACACTTAAAAAAATCATAACAAATTTTAGTATTCATACTTTGGTAAAAAGTAATAATAATTTCTATTGTACTCATCTTTTCTCACATCTGTCTTTATGTGGAAAAAAAATTGAAAATTTTAACAATGTCATGGAAGCAAACCAATCATTTTGCTTGTAATGGATTAATTAACCTTAACCCCAAATTGACTAAGGAGCCTAATTTGAGAATTTTGAAATGACTTCATTGACTTCATAATTTGGAATTTTTGCATGAATTTCTTAGAATGGATGATAATAATCCAAATTTATATGTAAAACTTTGTTTCACATCAATCTATTAAATATTGCTAAAATTATACTTGGATTTCAATGTCAAATAATGTAGCTATAAATATATTATAAAAAAAATTGACACATTTTATTTGATTGCACAGATTTATACGTAATACTAGTCAATTCCAAATAGTAAAATGATGGTTATGATGATTTTTATTTTGCAAGTATTGAAAGTAAAGAAAACTTATAAAATTATTGTTTGAACTAAATTTTGAGAATTTCCAAAAAATATTAAAAGATAAGATGTATGTTATGTTGCTTACTAGAACAATACCACCATTAGGATTTTCAATTTTCAGTTTCTTGTAAAGTTTATTAACAATATAGGTTTTATTTTCATCAAGTGCCACCTTCTACTTTAAAATTTATTTTAAGATGAATACAAAAAAAATTTGATTAAATTATTTTAAATGTAATCTCAACACATTTTCCCACATATTGACAAAATCACTCAAGTTATGGAATATATATATTTTTTCTAATAATGTTAAAAGACAAATCTTCACCTTTGAGAAAGGCTAAAAAATCTACTTTTAAAAATTCATGCACATTGAACTTGCAATCAATGATGCTTTTTCATTCTAAAAATTTGGAATGATGTATTTGAATAAGTTAAATAAAGGATCCTATGGTTGAGTTTGTTAAAGAAAAAAAATAAGTGAAGATTTTAGACTTGCTTTATATAAAAGTATTTGGAAGTAGTTTTAGGCACTATAAGTGAGGGATTAAGTGGTTGAAGTAGATAGTCCCTTGTGATTAGAGACTCTACACCATGTCTTAATAATCTCTCAATGACTCAATTGATCAATAAAAGAAATGTGGATACATGGGACCTCATTTTTGGGGGTTTGAAGCTCCTAAAGTAGGTACCCTCCAAACCAACACTTTTTGCTATTGTGCGTAATTATTATTCTTAGACTTTTCAAATTTTCATATTTCCTTCAATTGTTGGCAAGTAAGAGGAGATTCCAATGCACCATAGAATGCAACATTTGGATACCATATGCAAAAGTCATGAAGCAGAATCAAATCTTTTTTGATAGATGTATTAAAATTATTTCTTCAACACAAGTACACATTGATTTTGGAGATGCACAAAGAGTGACAATGGCAATTTTAGTCAAGGTGCCGTTTGTGGTGTATTAGACCAAGGGGATTTTTTGGGGGCAATTTTTTTGCTTAAAAGCAATGAATTTTTTTTCAAGCAATATTTTGACAAAATATTCTTGCTTTCACAATGGATGAAATTGCAAAACTCTACCAAATCTTGGGACCACATTCCTAAATTTTGAATGAATGTACACTCTTTTGGATGAATAAATAAAATTCCATCCATATATTATAGGTTTCATCCATTTCCATGGATGTAAATAGCTTCTGCCCTGCCTATAATAAATGAAAAAAACACCCTGTACTGGACAACAGAAATACCGGTAATGTAGCGACCTCTATGATAGTTAAGCTCACTGTACCCTTAACTTACCTCTATTCATGCCAATCTTTGTCCTTGAAGACAAGTGCTATTTTATCATTGTACTGTACAAGTCAACACCTGGAAAGATTTGTTTGCTTGTAGGTGAGGGTGACTCCAAGAACTGACTCATTAGAAAGCTACTACACTGGTTTGTCGTATTAAGTTCGGTACCTCCAAAACTGCCACTTTTTGCTTCTGTTTGTAGTTACTATTACTAGACTGATCAAATTTTTCATATTTTCTTGTTGGTACTTGAAAGCGGGGTTTCCAATGCACCAAAGAATGTGACACTTGGATATTCGATGCAAAAGACATAGAGGAACAAAGTTTGTTTCTTAGGTATGGTAGGAGGCTTTAATTTCGTTTGGATATTTTCAACTGCCCCTACAAAAGGCCTGAAAACAGTGCAAGGCTATTGTAAAAAGCTTGGAAGTGTGAGTGTTGTTGACATTTTTTTGTCACCTACGTAGTTTGAGAGACTTCAAAAAGTGATGAATACTAATGATCTAAGTGTTTAGTGATCTCAATTGTGTTATTAAGCATTGTCATGTAAAAAACAAATAAATATAAGTGTTGTGACTATACATTATTTTTTAAATAGGAAAGAACTAAATATAAAAGTACTTTTTTGGTTTGGGAATTCATATGCATTTAATGAAATGACAATTGTAGCCTCATTATATGACTTAAATATGAGAACAATGTTCACCTCAATATTCATGATTTCTGGAACTAGCTTGCTATATTACAAGCAATTTTGAACTTCATTTTTACATCACTCTACGGTTTATTAATAGGTATCTAAGCAATTCCACTACTTTAAATTGTACAAAATTCAATTTCACTCCAAAAATTATGATTAGCATTGCCAATGAATAGTCCTTCATTTCTCTTTCCACCAATAGTCTAAAATATTGTTTGCATCATTGAATTCCTCTACAAGACTACTTCTGTTGTTTATATGCTTTTAGAGCCTTCTACCACATCTAACCCATTTCGAATTACTTAAGCAAATATCTTACATGTATCTAGAGTATGTTTCTTGAGTAGGAAAATTCCCCCATGTACAAAATAGAGTTTGGGAAACTTTCAATTTTGTACATGGAAAAATTGAGTGAGGAAATTTTTCCATGTACACAATTGATTTTGGAGATGTACTCATAGTAAAGATGGTAGTTTAGAGTGGGGGGCATTTGGGGTTGCTTAATTTAGTGAGGGGAAAATTAGTGTCGCTACAAAATTCTATACAATAATATTATAACTCCCACTTATTAAAATAAAGGTGAATTTGATAAATTAATATTATATAATTAGAAAAAAAATTGTAATGAGTCTATGTGGAAAGCAAAAACTCATGAGGGCCAACATTAAGTTGTTGAAATCCAATGGCATACCAATAGACAATTTTCAACTCTTTCATGGACAATGCCATCCTATTAATTACAATATTAATGTTGGTCCTAGGACCATTGTAAATGAACTATCTATTGTGGGTAGTTGGTCTATTCATGCTTTTCAATTTGGGATGGAAAAATTCTAGAAAGAATACACTATAATTCAAGTATTAGTAACAATGAACAAAAGATTTGTTCATAACATTCTACAAATGAGTCTCCAAAGTTTCCCCTCCTAAATATTTTTATTTTCTTAATCTCTATAATTCTTTGCAATAAAATTATGGTTTTTGAGGTTTTGATCAATTGTTTTGGTTTGAATTTTGACTTGTTTGTGAATAAAATTTTGTATTTAGAGATGTGCATTATTTATACAATTTTAGAAATATATTTTGCATGCACAAGCAAGTTTGAATACTTTTCCTAAATTTTTTTGAATGATTTTGCCTTAAAATTCAAATTTTCTAATTATCTAAGTATTAGTGAAGAATTTCCACCTAGTTTTTTCTTTAAACTTGAGGACATGTTCATTGATGGCATTGATAAGAAATAAATCTTTTAGGCTACAAAAATTATAGATTGAAAACAAGTTCAATTGTAGAGAAGGGGTGTTTGAATTTTTATGCCACATTTAACTACTTCTAGAATATTCTGTGAATTCCAAACAAAATATTTGGAGATCTTTGGATGCTATTATTCAAAGATTTTCAGAAATTTGTACATATTTCTTGGTGTTTATATAGATCTCGAAATGTTTTGCATTATCTCCTAATGACCATTTTTTTCCTTTAATGATCACTATTAATTTTGGGCTTTCAAAAGTCCAGAAGTAGTCAAACATGGCATTTGGGGGGAATTTCTAGATGTTTTGGGATGTTTAAGTTGTTTTTAACAAAATCATGATATTTCCAGGAATAGAAGTCCCTTTCAAACTAGATTCAAATTCTAATATTGTTATGTTAATTTTCAACCAAGTATGTACATCATACAAAAAGACGAAAATTAAATTCCATATCCTTTAATTTTTATTGAATTTTGAAGTTGACATTCCATATAGACAAGCATACATTGAAATAAACAAATACTTTTTGTATAGAGCTCATACACCTCACAAATGGTAAGAATTTGAGTTTGAAACCTTTTCAATAATTTCCACATGAAAGAAAGATTAAGATCTAATGGTTGCAATTTTCATTGTTCACATTTATTTTCCTTGGAAAATATTGATGCAAAAGTGACCATTTTCTACATTTGTTGGACTCAAAATGCAAAAGAGTTTTAGGGATTAATAAATAGAGCCATACTTTTATTTTTTATTTTTTTATGATATGTGGAGTGTACACTAAATAGACCACAATTGAATTGTAACACAAATATGATGGCTCACATTGTTTATCTTATAAAATCATTTTCCAAGGTTGGATGGGGAAATAGAACTTGTCCTACAAGAGAACATCACAAATTTCAAATTCAAGTAAAAACTTGATAATCTTCAATTCATTAGTTGGACTCAATTTTTTTTTTAAATATTTTCATGGCTTAAATGTAGATCAAGAGAAAAGAGCATATTGAGTTGCCAAAATATACTACATAGATTTGTCATTTTTTTATAAAAGAAAGTCAAAAATATTATTGGAAAAGAATATACAACACCACTCATTGAAAAAGAGTTTAAGCAAATTCCTCCAAAGTAATGTCTAATCTCAAGCTTTTTTTGGAATCATCCGAAGGGCATTTTTCTTCTCAAGGGTTTAAAGGTTATTATAAGATACTAAAAAAATTTATGTATTTTTAAAATATGTTTCCAAAATTCAAAAGCAAGCTTTCCAATGGTGGATGTGCTTTTCCCAAATGAGGATTTTTATACAAATTTTTTTTTTTTCAAACCTTGTACATATATTAAATGAATAAGCCTTTGGGATATTTGATGGTATGTTTAATACTTCATTTTATACAATGTAAATGACCTATCTATCTTCCATTCCAATGCAAAGTCAAAGAGGGTAGAAAAACTAGAGTTGTGGTGAAAAAAAGGTAGGTTGTTTGCATGAGGAAGGCAATCATTGAAGCCCCCTTCTCCCCCCTCCTCTTTATTTTGATTGTTCCTCCTAGTCAAAGAGATGCTATTGCCAATTGAAGCTTCTTCATTTTGATTTTGCCTACAATTGTAGCTTGCCGTCATTGCATCTTCTATTGCATTAGCTTTCTCATTAGAAGAATTTTGGGGGGTCCAGAAGCCTGTTTTGGGCCTATTCCCCCATAGCTGTTCCTCATAGCGAGGGGAACGGCCCGTTGTTAGAATTTTTTTTTCTGTAAAAAAAAAAATTTAGTCTCCAAATGCAAATTTTTTTTTTGGTCAATGACATGGCAGGGGCTCGGCCACATCAGACCACTGCGATGAATTTGTTCCCTACGTTCGTAGGCTGTGATAACTCACAGGCATCCGGAGGCCCCCAAAATCTTCTAATGAGAGAGCTTGGGCATATCTTTCTTATAGTCTTACTTTCAAAAATTGGTGCTTAGATTTGGAAGATGACCAAAAAATAGAGAGCATAGATCTTTCTGCTTCATGAATTCAATAATGCTAGTTAGTATTGTAAATTTTGATGATGTTGGTGATTAATTAATTGGTTTTAAATCAATTGTGGTTATCACATTGAGATTTTAATTTGATAATAACTTCCTTCTTGTTCTTGGGTACCTCTCGGCACCAAGAAAAGACCCTTAGTTGCAAGGAGAAGGGGGAAAAAAAATGTTTTTTTTCCTACGCGTCTAGGGATTTCCTCTCAATGCCAAGAGGTACTCAAGAACCTCACTCAATTTCAAACAAATCCTAATTAATTATCAACTTATTTTTCTTAAAATTTTGCAAAGTCCAATAAGTAATACATTAAGATGGCAAGTACTCGATCCTCCTCTTGACACTGAGAGGTCCCAAGCAACTAGAAGGGAATGATTAACCAAACAACCACTATAAGAAAACAACCTTTTTTGGGACAACAGAAAAAATGTGGTCAAACATCACATTTGACAAGAAACATGTTTGCATTGGCATCATCTAAAATCCGTCATAATTGATGGGCCAAAAACATGCAAAAATGTGCTTAAATGTGGCTTGTTTTCTGGTAACATCACAAAAAACATGGGCTTCCAAGCTCTCCAAAATGTGACATTTGGATGCCTCATAAACGCCGTGTTAGTGAAGAGAGCCATATAGGATTTTTTATCCAGCCCATTCATAATATGGCACTTGACATAGCACTTGATGTAGTGTCGGGAAAATGATGACGTGGCATGCCTAATTAGCATACTTTTATGTTGTTTGAAAATTTTAATGTTGCTTTTCGAGACATCAAATTAGATGTTTTTTGAGACATCAATTAGTACATACCATACCTATAGGGCAAGGCCAACAAAAAACAATTAGTGAAAATAAATTTAAAAATTAAATTAAAACAAGAAAAAAATTATAGAATTCACCAAGAATTAAAGAAAACTTACCATCTACCATCAAGAGAATTTTTTATGGCAAAATGAAGGAATTCCTTCATTGAAAATTAGTGAAGATAAAGATTACAAAAGTCATATTTGTATCTATTCTCTGTCTATGGTGAGATAAAAGATACATAATAACTAGAATATGAAAACTTAGCCATTGTATAGTACCCACAAACAAGTTTACGTTTAGATTTTCGAACTCTAAGTGCTAGTGAAAAAAAAGTGCAACTTTGGAAAATCATCTCCCAATTTACAACTCCAAACTTCACGAAACTACCACATGTTTGTTTAGAAACAAGTTAACTACATTCTAGGTGTCATTATTATGCAAATTTGAGCCATGTGTCTAAAAAAAATCAGATTGCATTAATTGCAATTCAAGTTGTGTTTGTAGCCATTACATTGTGAAGACATCCATCCTTCTTGAGCCTACACACTTTAGATTTTGTGAGTTTGAGCTTCATATATGGATCTCTAGCAACTTTTCAACAAAAAAACGTACTTCATTCAAGCAATGTAGTAGCTTGTGGATACATTGTATGAGTGTTTTTAGTGAGTAGTTGCAATTCTAGTGGTTTTGTTTCTTGAGCTTGCAACTTTGCACAAATAGTAGAATTGAAAGGATTCATTGCTTCTTTAGGATTTTGGTGGGCATAACGTCAATAGGAAGAAAAGAATTCACGCAAATTTGTAAGTGTTGATGCTCCGGTTCTGAATTCAAATTCTGAACAATTTAGTATTTTGAATCATTCTCTATCTTTTTCTACTTACTATTTTTTTCCTATATGTTGTACAATTCCAAATGACTCAAAAATTTTCAAGCATGTAAACAACTTGTTTAGAAAAACGAATCCAAAGAAGCACCACCATTCTGAACATTTTTTCATAGAAAAGTGAGCTTGTAAAGTGCAGCTGCCCGATTTTTTGCAGGGTTAAAAAAAGGATTTTTGTCAATTCAAATGCTAAAATCTTGCAATTCACATCGTAGAAAGTTCTGAAATTTTTTCTACATCTTTTCAACTCACTTTCTCACAAGATCCTATGGTTATATGTATCAAAAAAAGTTTTTTTCCTAAAATTTGGTACTTATACTGAAAATGACAGTTTTTGAGCGGTTTCAGGAAAACAGAGTCATGGAGCTTTAGGGGTTAATGGAATGCCACGTTATCCCTTGAGTGTTGTCATAAAATTCTCTCATTTTGTCAAAAAAATGAAGGAAATTGTAGGGGATTTTAAGTGGAATTGGGGCCACAACAAGCGACGGAATTGAGCTGGTCTATTCCATTGAATCGGGTCTGCAAACGGTAATGGGCTAGTGTACCATAAGATAAGAGAAGGCTGTAGCCAAGATGGGCTGTTTATGCCGGTTATCGTCAGGGTATCTATCGATCGGCATGCACTGTTGTTGCCCTGTTCAGACAACAAATGGCAGATGCAGACTCCAAGCACGAGGTTCTCACTTCCACAGCCATTTTGTATTGGTCGACGTCAGGATCACCATCACTCACTCATCCTGCCTGGAATTCAGTGACCATCCGATCGCCTACTGCACAGAAGAATAATAATTTTTCAGCGACACCTCATTTCTTAAAAAAAAGGTGAAATCCTAAAATAGATTCAGGTAGTGAAAAAAATTATATCCTTAACTGAACCCAAAAATCAATTTCTGTCTTCAAGCTGTCGACGAATCTCATTCAAAATAGATGAGATCATCAAAACCTGAGTGAATGAACCACAAACACAAAGACGAAAAGGATTTACACCATCCAAATTTGAACGAATGAACCACAACGACGAACATGAGAAAAGCTAAAGCGCCTCAAAATCGAACGAATAAACCACAAACACGTAATGAAAACTCCGTCATGGATTCTATCCAGAAATGGTAGCTTGGAATATTTTTTCATTACTTAGAAAAAACCAGGGGATACTCCCTTGCAATGGCGCCCGCCACTCAATGTAAGGTTGCATCGAAATCATCAGGTCTTGTAGCCAATTGATGTCATGCACAGGCTTCCAAATATCCACGAATTCACCGTAACCTGCAATCTCTCAGCGGCCACTAAAGATTGAGCTTCTTCAACAGGAGATTTCATACCGAGGTTGAACATCTTGGGGTTGTTCTAATTCTCTTGGCTGGGGTTTGGTCTGCATCTGAAGCTGCAAGTTGCAAATTTGCAGGTGGGTTACTTGTTGGGTTACCTTTTTGATACTCAATTTTCGCTTGCTGGTCGACATTTGGTGGTGAATTAGATTATTTCCTGTGGTTTTGGTGACTCATGTGAAAGGGGTGGTGGGTTTCTGTGGAGAGCGGCGAGCTTGCTGTTCTTGTAATTTGAGATTGTGGGAAGAGGAGTGCTGGTTAGGGCGATCATTGTTGGCGTTCTTGAAGGGTTTTTTTTTTAGATTTTCTGGTGTTTGAAGGTTTTGAGGGTTTCAATTTGTGAAATATGTGGATTGGTGTAGCGAAGGTGATGTGATTTGAGGTTGGTTGGGGTTTGGTGTTCTTTGAGCTGCAGTGGTTCTGTTTGGTGCTTTTGAGGGCAAATTGAAGTTGAAAGTTGGTTTGGGTTTTCGTTAGTGAAGCTGTAATGTAACTAGCTGTGGTTTCTTTATCTATTTTTCAACTTTGAAATTGATTTCGAATGAAAAAAAGGAAGCACAATTTTAGGCATAGGGAGTCTGGGACACATAAAACTCGCGTATATCCTCTGAATCACCAAGACGCCCAAATTGGGCTTCATATTTTTAGGAGTTTTGAGGTGGTCATATTGGGGAATTTCTTTTGTTCAGTTTTCAAGTTTGATAGAATGTTCTCCACTGCTTCTGATGATATTAAATTTTGGTCCACCCTAATTATTTTTTCCACAATACGATCAATCAAATTGTCCTTTTTATAACGAGGAATCCTTGAGCCTTTGGGGGATATGACTAAATCTTTGCCATGCACGTGTATAGATCACTAGGGCTTGCAATCAATCGACAGTTTTCGAGTTGGCGATCGACAATCAATCTCTCTCCGTGGAGTTCATGAGCCTCAGAAATTCCTAAGAACGTCAAGATGGCGGCAGTAGCCCATTCCTTGATAGTCCCGACAGTAGGAGCCTCCTCCTCCCCAGTCGGCCAAATTCACAGCAGCACCAAGAAGAGAATTTCAAGAGCAGTTCCATTAGGTCGAAGAAATGCCCAAACCCATTCTTCTTCCTCCTTCCACTCCTTTTCTGGAATGCGGAAAGCTTCCATCATTGACACCCTGACACAGAAGCAAGGTCGTGACTTCCACTCTACCATGAAAGCTGCAGTGGGAGAGCATCGTGCTGTGACAACCGCCATGTTCGAGCGGTTCACTGAGAAGGCCATCAAGGTGATCATGTTGGCACAGGAAGAAGCGAGGCGTTTGGGGCATAACTTTGTGGGTACGGAGCAGATCCTGCTGGGGCTGATTGGCGAGGGGACGGGCATTGCGGCCAAGGTGTTGAAGTCCATGGGGGTGAACTTGAAAGAAGCGCGGGTGGAGGTGGAGAAGATCATTGGGCGTGGAAGTGGTTTTGTGGCGGTGGAGATTCCTTTTACTCCGAGAGCGAAACGAGTACTGGAGCTTTCACTGGAAGAAGCAAGGCAACTTGGTAAGATTGAATTTATGTGGTATGGAAATTGCTTGTAAATTGTTTGCTTGTGCAGTCAAGAGTTCGCTAAGGTAGAGAAAAATATTTGCGTGCTTTACTATACTTTAAGCTTTTGAGCATATGCAGGAGTGTAATTTTTGTGAGATTTATTGCATGCTTGTGGATTCAAGGATTGTAAGCTATTGGAGGGTACTATTGGATACTATTTGCATCACTTTAATGATTTGAACATATGTAGGATTTGATTTTTGGGAGCTTTATTTTACGCTTGTGGATTCCAGAATTGTAAGGTAGAGGACACTGTTTACGTCCAAAGTTAAGCATCTAAACCGGCATGTAGGAGTGTGCTTTTAGTGGGAGATCACTCGTTAGAACTCTGTGGAGATCTCACTGGAGAGATCACAAGAGCCAAACTCTCTTGAGATCAAATTTTTATCACTATGTATGAATTTCTTTTTCAATCTTTCAAAGGGGGGCGGGGGGAGAGGATTGTAGACCACTGTTGAAGCGACAGTAGACAACCCCAATTTCCATTCAAAGATGAGTAGCTATAGACATTACTAGCTAAGTCATGCTTACACCCTACTTGCTATTTGAAGGCCAACCAAGTGTATTGGAAGAGATGTGTTGGAGACTGGATCAGGTTCCTAACGATTTTAGTATTTTCTGCCTTACAGGTCATAACTACATAGGAACCGAGCATTTGCTCTTGGGCTTGTTGCGGGAGGGTGAAGGTGTTGCGGCACGTGTGCTGGAAAATCTTGGAGCTGATCCTAGCAACATCCGGACTCAGGTCATTCGGATGGTTGGCGAGAGTACTGAGTCAGTAGGTGCCGGAGTAGGGGGTGGCAGCAGCAGCAACAAAATGCCTACCCTGGAGGAATATGGTACCAACCTAACAAAGCTTGCAGAAGAGGTAAGCACATATATGCATTCCTCTCCATTACATCCTTTTTGTCTTAAACCCTAAGAGACCGAGATTCCATGGTTTTGAAATGACCAATTGGATTGACCATGTTGTGAAAAAAATTATTCAGATGGGGCCAAATTTTATATCACCAGAATCAGTGAAGAACATGCATGTGTTTGTCAAAACATAAATAAATTTGATCTGAATCTTGTCCCCATATTACCCATTTGAAAGTGATAAGAATAACACATAGGTCTAATCGGGCCTCTTGGTCCTTTAGGAGTTAAAGGTCTAGATATCTGCACTTTTCCGAATCGGATTTCGTGTGTATGTATAACTGAAGCTGACAATGGTATTTTGTGAGTTCAGGGAAAGTTGGACCCTGTCGTTGGAAGGATACCACAAATTGAGCGCGTAACGCAGATTTTGGGTCGAAGGACGAAGAACAATCCTTGCCTCATTGGAGAGCCTGGAGTTGGCAAAACTGCTATTGCCGAGGGCCTGGCCCAGCGCATTGCAACTGGCGATGTGCCAGAAACTATTGAGGGCAAGAAGGTCATCACTCTCGACATGGGGTTGTTGGTAGCTGGGACGAAGTACAGGGGAGAGTTTGAAGAGAGGCTCAAGAAATTGATGGAAGAAATTAAGCAAGCTGATGATATCATTCTTGTGATTGATGAGGTTCATACTCTGATCGGTGCTGGTGCCGCTGAGGGTGCTATTGATGCAGCTAATATCTTGAAACCTGCTCTTGCTCGTGGTGAACTTCAGGTACGATTCTTGTGCAATACATATGTTGATACCTATATTTCCACTTTTAGAGAATCTTGTCCCGAGGTATTCTAGAAAACCTAGCCGCTTTACAGTGCGCATGGTTTACGTAGAAACTGTTCTAAACGGCGTTATAATTGGGAGACTTCAGTCTCTTGCGGGGTTTATCTACCTCTCCGAGTCCTTATTTACTCTGGGTGAACAATTGAGCTACAATAGAAAATGCTCTGGGCAATTTTGCACTTGTGTTCTCAGTCGATTTGTTCTTTTGAAAAGTGTTGTCTGACTTCTCCCAGAGATAGGAGCCCACACAAAGGTGCGAGTAAAATTGGGCCAGAGTAATTGAGGACTATGGTGCAGTTGAGCGGCTCTCAGAGCCTTTGCAAGTCTGTAGGCGCTTGGTTCATTAGCTTGTCCATGCTTACCAACTACTCTTAGCGGTAGGTTTCGTCAAGGTATGCTTGATCGGGTTGAGATTGACATTCATTTGTTATCAATTTATCCTTATTGCAGTGCATTGGAGCGACTACTTTGGATGAGTACAGGAAACATATTGAGAAAGACCCTGCTTTGGAACGTCGATTCCAGCCTGTGTTGGTCCCAGAACCTACTGTGGAGGAAACCATCTTGATTCTCAAGGGATTGCGAGAGCGATATGAAATCCATCACAAGCTGCGATACACTGATGAAGCTTTAGTAGCAGCAGCACAGCTCTCTTACCAATACATCAGGTCTGACCATGCATTTCGGCTTTACAATTAGCAGGCTACAATGTTGTTGGAATGCAGTAATGTGTGGTGCTTGTTCTAGGTGTTTTCATTTGGGGCAATCTGTTGTCTGGAAAGATGCAAGTTTTGCCTAGAAACGAATCAGCAGCTGTTTAGACTTGCTGTTTAGACATTCAGAAAGTTTTGTTTGTAAGATATCCTCATTGCGAATTTTTCTCATTGATGTGAACTCTTTGCTTTCTTGTGTGCAGTGACCGGTTTTTGCCTGACAAGGCTATTGATTTGATTGATGAAGCTGGTTCACGCGTACGCCTAAGGCATGCTCAGGTAATTATCACTAATTTTTTTCTTTTCTTGTAGTCCAAGACTGCCTTATTGAACGGTGAGACCAGATTCCTGGCAATGAAGAAACACCTGCAGAATGACTGAAGAAGAGTGCAATGGCGTTGTTTCATATATGAAGATATTTTAAAACTAATTAATCACCTGAAGTTGTCTTGCTTGCATACATGTGCCTCTTTTTTTTAATTGACTTATATTCTTTGCTTTCTGTAAGGATTTCTGAGCGATTTTAACCTGTCTATACGCAGCTACCTGAAGAGGCTAGAGAGTTTGACAAGGAACTCCGCGGTGTCACGAAGGAAAAGAATGAAGCTGTCCGTGGACAAGATTTTGAGAAGGTGAATTTCCAAAATACCTGAACCAGAAATCCGCAGATCAAACTTTTGTAGTGACAGAGTGCAATACGCTTGAATTTGTGTATAGCTTTATATGTCCACAGAATTTTTCCCCTTTTCGTATAGGATAGAGTATACTGTTTCCGCTGCTTTAGCATTTAACATATGTAAAGAGTGTGATTTGGGGGAGATCAGTATGAAGCTGTGGACAGATCAGTTTTGAGTACAAGAGTCAAATTTGTCTTTGATCTAAATTTCATCACTATGGACAGATTGTTTATATATATTTCAAAGTGGATGGTTGTAGACCGCTACAGTAGTGAGAGTAGACAACCCCATTTCCATTCAAAGGTCAGTTGCCATAGGCATTCAGCCAAGTCATGCTTACACTACTTGCTAATTGACGGTCAACTCAGTGCTTGAATAGATGAGTAACAGGGGTCAGTATACGAGACAGGATTGGGTTTCTTACGGTTTTAGTATCCTCTTCCTAATTGATCCCAGCGCATTGTGGCTATAATGTGGACACTCGTTTTCTTTTGCAGGCTGGAGAGTTGAGGGACCGGGAAATGGAGCTGAAGGCACAAATTGCAGCCATCACGGAGAAAGGCAAGGAGAAGTTAAAGGCAGAAAGTGAGGCTGGTGACACTGGACCCATGGTGGAAGAGTCTGACATCCAACATATTGTGTCAGCCTGGACTGGGATTCCTGTTGAGAAAGTCTCTAGTGACGAATCTGACCGTTTGTTAAAAATGGAGGATACGCTTCACCAACGTGTGGTTGGTCAGGACGAAGCTGTGAAGGCCATTAGTCGTGCTATTCGTAGAGCCCGTGTTGGCCTCAAGAACCCCAACCGCCCTATTGCAAGCTTCATCTTCTCAGGTCCAACTGGTGTTGGAAAATCTGAGCTCGCCAAGGCTCTGGCCTCGTACTATTTTGGTTCGGAAGAAGCGATGGTGAGGCTTGATATGTCTGAGTTCATGGAGAGGCACACGGTGTCCAAGCTTATTGGCTCCCCACCCGGGTATGTCGGGTACAGTGAAGGAGGTCAGTTGACAGAGGCCGTTCGCAGGAGGCCCTATACGGTGATCCTTTTCGATGAAATTGAGAAGGCACATCCTGATGTGTTCAACATGATGCTGCAGATCTTGGAAGATGGGCGTCTGACTGACAGTAAAGGCAGAACTGTGGACTTTAAAAACACTCTCCTGATTATGACTTCTAATGTGGGAAGCAGTGTTATTGAGAAGGGCGGCGGTGGCATTGGTTTCCAGTTGGATTATGGCGAGAGAGACTCCAGTTACAACCGGATCAAGAGCCTCGTGAATGAGGAGCTGAAACAGTACTTCCGGCCGGAGTTTTTGAATCGGCTGGATGAGATTATTGTCTTCCGGCAGTTGACCAAACTGGAAGTCAAGGAAATCGCCGACATCATGTTGAAGGAGGTGTTTGAGCGCTTGAAGAAGAAAGAAATTGATTTGCAGGTGTGTTTGTTATGATTCTGCTGGAGACTTGGAGCTAATCTTTTTACTTAGAATTTGACGTTAGTGCAATATCTTAGCATGTGTACAGTGCTCCAACGGCTAAAGAATGTTTTGGCTGCTGATTGAATTGCGACTTAGTTGATTCATTACATGTACACATTTAAGAAGAGGAAGGATGAGGGAGAGATAGTACTTTGTCAGTGCAGGATCTTAGCATCTGTAAATAGGAAAGGTTCAGAGGCTTCAATGGTAAAACATTAAAACGGTGTTGCGATTTTGACTCAGTTCTGATTGATTCAACATGTACTTATGTCTGTGTGAACAGGTAACCGAGAGGTTTAGGGACCGTGTGGTGGACGAGGGATACAGTCCCAGCTATGGTGCCAGGCCTTTGAGACGAGCCATCATGAGGCTGCTGGAGGACAGTATGGCGGAGCGCATGCTAGCTGGAGAAATCAAGGAGGGCGATTCTGCTATTATTGATGTGGACAGCGAAGGAGGTGTCACGGTGTTGAATGGTACCACTGGAACCTCTTCAAGCTCATCTGTTGAGTCTCCAGCAGGCATTGCCTAAACCTAAACACGTGTAGATTTCAGATTTCTAATTAGGTGACAATACCATCAGTGTTTCGAACACTCTAGAGCTGACTTTGTATTATTACAAGTATAACGTTGTAAATCTAACTTTTTCATGGATGTGGAGTGTTGAATTTTAATTTAAAATAGCATCCATGTGCTTGTGTTGCTAGCAGTTTTGTGAACTCACCCTTTTCCACAATGGAAGGCATCTAAAACAAGCATGTAAGGTGCTTCATGAGTTGCCAATGTGTATCTTTTTCTTGTAGCTGCTTTTTGGTATTTCCGCTTGACATGAGCACAATATTTTGCACAATAAGAATCGTTATTCCTTTTCCAAGGATGTTTCACTTGAGGCTAGTACACAAGTTTATCTTGTGCCACAACCATAGTTCATGGTGGACATACCTCAATGAAGGTTTGAGATGGTGGCATTAACTAAAATAATAATTCTTCATAAATTTTTGAGTGATCACATCCTCAACTCTTTGATGAGAGTCATTGACTTCTAAAGATTGCAATAGGGTGATGGAATTTCAAATACAGAAGTGATGAAAATGTATATATGAAAAAATGCACTTGGCTATTAACTTACATATCAAGGCGATTATAATTTGCACGACAAATGGGACAAGTGGGTTCAAATTATTGGTGTTTGTTGAGGGCTAGCATTGTAAGCTTCAAAGGCAGCAATGCACTCCTGATGGAACACATGACTACAACTCAACCAAACCAGAACCAAACCAGTGCAGTACTACTATTACCTAGTCTCAGTGCTTGCTAGCAAACAAGTAGTAAGGTAAGATGAGGTTTTCCTAAATTTGTCTCAACAAGCATTTGAGCATGGTTACTATTATTAAATATATGTATTGAGTTTGGTATTGTTGGGAGTGATAAAAGGGAATTTGAGATTCTTTTAGCATGGATTTTTAAACATCTTATGAATAATCTATGAATTTTCAAAATGTTGAAAATTGTTGAACCCAAAATTGACCCACCCTAGGCTCTCATGAAAAGAACCTATACATTTTGGGCAAGAGTTTGTAAGCACTTGTTTTGCAAATAGGTTGCAGTTAGGTGTAGCTACCTTGTTAAGAAAACATTTGCATGGGAAGTACTAAAGTTCGATGAGTCTACAATGTACATTTGTGTACATACCTTGGTGATAACGGTTTGCCAATCAATATGTATTGCACTATCAACATTTGGCGGTAGCAAGGCTTGAAATGCTTTTTGTTGTGCTACTTCAATGTCTTCATTAGTCCTTGATATGGTCTCATCAATCTCCTTGAAAAGTTCATCAATCTCAATGTCGTGCACTCCCAATTGACCAAGTAGATGGTCTATCGATTTAACAAGCTGTCCACCAATTATAAGTTGACTACACGTTACAATTTCATTCACTTGCTTGAGTCATTTAAGCACCAACAATCCTTAGTAGGTAAGCACTAAAAATCTATATATGGTATCAAGCCACTCACTTCACCAATGTAAGGCAACTGTGCACAGGTCTCAATTGACTTATATGTGAGATGGTGGCTTATCCTACAAAAAAATAAGTGAGGAAATTACACTATTTGACGTTCAAGACTTGACTTATTTTAGTTTCAACTGTATACAATGATTTATTTGCTACTCTGTATAACAGAAGTTCTGTCACTCTTGTGAGTGAAGTAATGCCTGATAAGCATCTCTACAATGGCGCAATTTATAAAGTTATTTAGAGTTAAAGACATGCATAGAGAGCTGGGGATGTACCATGTTGATGAAACAATGTCTTCTGCATGGAAGGAGGTGGCTGTACTTCTTCCTCATGCAGTATCCTCGGAATGCAGCTTGTATCCTAGCCAAGGTAGCGAACATGACAATTAATGTTATGAGAGGCAGAAAAAACAACAATAAAAACATTGACACATGGTGATGACCAAGGTTTCAAGTTACCTCTGCACAAAACGCTTTACTCAATGAAATGTGTATATTCTTCTGGTAATTTTCTGCTCGGCAAATTGGACAGCAGCAGTTTTTTATGGAAAATTTCTCAAAACTTTGAAGACAAAGCTGCATTTGATTTCCAATGAGTCAGAGCTTGTTTACAGTGAGGCAAGCGCTAGATTTCTCTTGTTACAGCTACCACTCATACCCATAGCTCATGCTTTCACTGTAATAAGAAAAAAAATTGTCTACGCCTTACGACCAGTTTGTGGGATTACAAAAAATCTGATGTGGAAGAACCTAGGGGCCGATGAGCTGAGCAAAAACAAGTGACACTGAAGGATGAGTGAAGATACCTTGTGAAAAACGTGCAAGCAGCTTAGAATCACCTACTCGAGCACAAAATATACATGTTGCAAAATTAGTAGTTGGATTGCAGCACACAGATTAAATACTGCAACTCCAACATCAATTCAAAAGCATACAAAATAGCAAACTCAACGATATCTATGAGGTCGTTCACATTTGTGACCTTTAACCCCTAACTACCCCAAGACATCATAAGTGACCATGTCCATATCTATAGGAGTTAAACTAGATCATATAGGATGCTAAAAGTTTGCTATTAAAATATGTTTGAATTTTCTTAATTGACTACCGGCAACAAAACCTAGATTATCTATTTTTAGTTTGGGCACTTCGAGATTGAACATCTCTAAACAACTATAAAAATATTCCAAACTTAGAATAAGCAGGCGTATCTGCTGTCTCTTCAATCCAAATCGTTCCAAGCATATCGGACATGGATTCAGCAAGTCTCTTCTATTTCTACAGCTTTGCTGAATCACTGCCCATTGCAGGGTTGTAAGTTTCTTGACTGGGTTGCACACCTCCTCTGCAAAGTTGGTGATAATCCCACGCATTACTCCAGAACAGAAATATAGTGGTGCAAACCAATGCCCTTTTTGTATCAACATTTTGAAGCAACCATGACTAAACCTAATAGTAAGCTCAACCAAAAATGAGGACACTCTGCATAATACCTTAACCCCTAACTGTCCAATGGCCAAAATTGGTAGTACCATATCTTTAGGAGTTGAAATAAATTTAGGAAGCTTCAAGGAATGTAACAAAATGAGCCAATAGAATCATGAAACCACAGCCTACACTTTTGAACAAAATACAATTTCAACAATGTAAGTAAGTTTTGAAAGGTACAGTAAACAACATTAGCTTCCAAAGTAGATTTTCTCTCTCCAACTTGGCTTAAACAATTTTCAATTTTAACTCCATGAATTCAGTGATGGTTTAATACTGTAATCGGCAATAACATATTTCATCGACTAACCCTGTGCAAGCGTAGACGATGTCTGCAACGATCTTGGGGAGTCTGCACCGTGACTTCGACGCGCTACCTACAGATTTTGGCAAGTGGCATGATACTTCTTCAATTCTCATATCCAGAGTGTCAGTGTTCCAAAACCCTAAGAAAGAGAAGTGCAGCATTCTATTACGGCATTATGGAAACCACTTTATCACACATCTGGATCTATAATATTCGTTGGTCATTTGAGATAGCCTTCAACACCTTGCTCAATAATCTACAACAGAAATACCTGCGGAAGAGCCTCATGAATAGGTCCAATTTCTCCTTGAAGCTTTGCTTGCAACACAGCAGCCGCACGTACGTCCTGCAATCTCCAGGACCAGCAACTAAAGAATCACGGGAAATAATTGAATGAGAAAACTTTAGGTTTTCTTCTCCAAACATCCTGATTCGGATTGTTGATGAAGTGGATTATTATTAAATGATAAGAAAACTAAAATAAACCGGCATTCTGCCCTGGAGTTTGTCACAAAAATCAAACTGCAGGATACTGACTAGCCCAGATATGCTGGTCAAATGTGCAGACGTGTGGAGGTGTATCTTACCAAGGATGTTCCAAATTGTCTATTGTTGTGAATGCGAGTTCTCTTCATTTTACTCGGCCGATTGGCCTGTATTTATGTTTCCTCCTGAGCAAACATACTCTGCATCGGCTCCAAACAATTCTTCAGATAGAATCGGATCGTGAAAGAGAACGGAAGACAGCAACACCAAAGGAGACTGACCCCAAAGCGACCACAACTAGGCTCCAATGTAAATATTGAATGTGAAGACGTACAACATCTGGGAAGCAGACTAGAGACAGTTTAGGGAACACTTATAAATAAGACTTCAAAGATTCAAACCGTATTCATAGAAAAGTATCCAAATAATACATACTAAAATGTGTTGAAATTGCCTTTCAATTGCTAACACGACAATTGAAAAAACAGGTCACTATAATAATAGAAACTATGCTCAGTTGCTTAGTTTGAAGTGTTGTTCCTTAGGAACCACCAGTCCATTACCCTAAGTTCTACATTCACAGGAATGACAGGGATCAGATTAATACGGTAGTCATGGCCGTGGTGAGAATAAATTATCCACCCGTCCATATAACTTAATATACGAAAACCATCACAATATAGTTCAATCCTGGAATGCAATCCCTCGTATCTGGATGCAGATTGAAATGCGTATACCAGAGTAAACAACCAAACTAAGGATATCTCACTTAACTAAACGTGAATAACATCCATACCCTAAACCGTTACTCTAACCCCTATTCACAGAAAGTACCGGTCACTATATCAGCTCTCGATAATTTCTACTTTACTGGGCTTTGACCTACGCCTTGATGCTCTTGTGCGAGCTTCATCATCACATTCCATATCATCGTCACTACTGTCATCTGAAACATCCGCCACATGTTTAGGGTTTAGGCCATGACCGGCAGCAGCTCGCTCAGCAGCCGCAAGGGCTTCGGGAGTATTGAGATCAGCAATTCCTAAGGCCAAGTCCTGCATTCACCATAGAACACAAATAGTTACTTTCACAGTATTTGTTCAAGGCTTTAAAAACATATTTCATATCCTAACTCTCAATAGAGCATTATGACCAGCCATCAGCATGTATCCATTGCAAAAGAATAGAAAAAACAGGAAGGGTGTTCCTTGAACACCGAAAAATATGTAGCCATAAAACGTAACTACTATACAGAATGAACCGTAGGTAGAAACTCACCATCTCTATGTGGGGTTTATCCTCATCTTCATCTACGACTTCAATATCAAACTGCTCACGGCCGTTTTCCTCAATGCCAGAAAACAACTTTCGATTTGCTTCGTCCATCACAGGAAGAAAGGCCTTTAAGCGACCCAGCACTGCCGTTTCAAGAAAAAAAAAAAATCATTTAGTAACCCATGATTTTTCACAAAATTAAGCATCTAAAATCGACTCACAAATACGAAGCTTACAGTACAGTATAGATTGTGCAACGAGAAACGAGAATACTTTAAAAGGTTCGGCACAAACCACTACTTTCCGGCACACTTGTTGTAGGCATCCTCGGCTTGGCATCGCTAGACGGTGGAATTACACGCAGCCGCTCCTCCAAAGCATTCGTCCCGCGCTCTAATTGCAAAAGGTCTCTATTTCTATCAGAAGGCTTCCCCATCTCTCACTTTTTCCACAACCCAAATAGAAGCCTGTCGCCAAAAAAGGAATTAAAAAAAAAGCACATCAGAATCCTTGAATCAGGGTTTGAAAATTAGGATGTAACTGAGTCCTCCACTGACTGGGCAATTCCCCTACACATAAACTTGTGTCCTTGGAGACGCTGCTCAATCTCACGGAATCAAAATTTTGCAGTAAGCAACAAACAGAAATCAACGACGCAATCAAGTCAAAACCCTAGTAGACCATTCTATGTATTCACCTCACATTCCTTTTCCAATAGTACTCTTTCTCTTCTTTCTACTGTGACTCAAACTACTTGAACTGGTTTTAGATCAACGTCCATCACCCGAAACAATGAAATTATAACTCTTAAACCCTAGAGAACGGCAAAACAAACAAACCTAGAGAATTTTCTTGAGATCGAAATTTGAGGAGATAATCAGTTCATTTGAAACCCAAGAGATCTGAAATCTACGTCCATCTCTACTTCTAAAACACACTTGAAGCGCAGCAGCTGTGAATGAAACAAAGGTTGCGACTTTACAAGTAACCCACCTACTCACTCGTGACGCGATGAAGATGGTGGCCCAAACTGTCGCAATTCCGCAGTAACAATCGCTATTGTTGCCAAGCTTAAACCCTGAACCCTAAAAACAAAGCAAAGCTCCGACCTTGGTGATAGCAGTGTTTACGTTCTGTGGTTTTGATTCGCAGCAGCGTCCCTCAAAAAATTACAAAATGAAATATTTCGCGTTTTTTTTCAATAGCTCAATTGAAAGTGGATTAAATTAGCCCTTTAACACTGAAATCCTGTTTTGAACTTTTGCATGTTCCTACTTATGTCTTTGAACAAATATATTTCTTACTTAAGTTTCCCTATACTGGTCACAAGGAATTTGTGTAAATGTGAAGTTATTTGGACAAATTTTTTTCTTAAAGTACTATGTTTATCATTTAGAATATTGACTTTAGAATTAATTTGCTTGTTGTTTTAAAAGTTATTGAAAGTACACCATTTATATAGGCATGATTAAATGAAATAAAACTTTAGTTTTCTTTGAAGTAAAAGTAACGTAAACTAACCTAGTAATTTTGTGCAAAAACAACTTGACAAACTAGAACCTTGTGGTCAAAAATAGATGGAGCTTTAGATTTTTCAATAGAAAATATTTAATATTATTATTGAATTTTATTTCTATTCATGTTATTTTAATCAACTTTATATTTTGTATTATGTCATTTTACTTAATTTAACTATTGTATCTATTACTCTCGGTCAACATTCTTTGTTGAATAATTAATTTTATAATTTTTTATTATATCATTCCATTTATTTAATTGTATCATTCTCTATTGAATAATTAATTTGATAAATTACATTTGTTGATTCTCATTAACTATTTAATAGAGAATGCCAACCTAGACTATTGGATACAATACATGATGTTTTATGTATGGATAAACCCCCTTTTTGTCACAAATTATGACAATAAACATGAAAAAAGAAGAAGGTGGAACAAAGAAGGGATTGCTTGACACAAACACTTATCAAGAAATTAATGCAAAGGAAAGATGTTTTTTCCAACAAACCTCTCTTAGTATTACACTCTCATATATAGGACTCCAATCTAATGAACCACTAATATTCAACTATTGATAAATAAAGATTGGCAAAACTTGTGAGATTAATCCCAAAGGATCTTAAAAATTTAGTCATATCATTTGAGGAGTGAATATATGGTAAAGAAAATCTTGAATTTTAACCCTTAAACAATGTCACGGTCATTTTCTAGCTCATGAAGGACAAAGAATCTCTCCATACTACACAAAAGTGCAACTATTCATCTTCAAAATTTTGTGTAAAAAGAGGAGGTCTCCTACAATAGTCTAACTTTCAATGAGTGCTTTTACATTTTATTTTAAGCCAACAATTCACACAATACCAAAACAAATGATTTCCATAGTAACCAAGTCGTCCTTTAAAGGTTAATGAGACTTTTGAATGATAAAAAGACACAATATCATAATGAATGAAAGAAACCTAATTATAGGTTATACAATATGCATAATTTCCTACAAAATGCCTTCATTATGGAAAATAATCCACTTACAAAAGGAGTGGGAGATTTCTTGGCAAAGGTTTATAAATGCATCAATGAGTCAATGTTCCAATTCTGAGAGTTTTTTTGAAACTTTTGCAAAACCATCACCCAACAAGTTTTTTGTTTTAGGAAAATTTGAAGACTCTGACCTAACAAGTATGTCAAAAATGGCATGCCCATAAATCAGTAGTCACTACTCTATTACATGTTTTCATTTGCACTTCTAAAGCGTGTTTCTAATCATGTAGCACAATGAGGACATTAATTAGTAGTGAAGGTTTCATTTTACAAACCCGAGGAGGCAAATACCAAATGACGCAAATGACGCTATTACTACAAGAGTATCTACTCCCAAAAGGAATCCCATGAACACAATGACACTACGGTATTCAAGTTAAGACTGCCGAAGTCAAAACCTGCTGCTTCAAATCACAACGCAAGAGGTCATATTCCATGATGCCATTTGGAAAATGTAATGAATCCAGGGAGCTCACCACACAGAAAATCAGTGACTGAGCTCAACCTTGCACGTACATTATGAGCCTTGCTTACAATCATGATTGTTGCTCCTCCAGGAGATCAATCACAACACTACTAACAGTGGTGGGTAGCAACCGAACAAGTGCTCCAACGCCAGGAGGTTCTGATATATAGTTGCAAGCAGTAGTCCTCGTTCATGTGCATGAATGTGCCGGCCTACTACGTATACCCACACTCTGTATTCCGATTTGCAGAAAATTATTGACACTCTGGCTTGCACGCATAGTCAGGCAGGCTCATACATAATTCGAGCCCCTCCACAGAATCTCCTCCTTGATTCAAAACTCTACCTACCGTACCCTCGAGATTTTCTCTGCTATGGTACAAGTGGGAGTGTTCTAGAGCCTGCCTGCATGACCTCTTTGGCCAGACGATTAATTGCAGCAGTGGAATATTCTCTCGCACCTGCAGTGGGAAGGGAGAGGCTCCGTTAACCATACAGTACATTAGAGGCTCCTTTGACCATACAATGAACTTTGATTCGTGCTAGAAGTGTGAAAACACTTAATCTATTGCCATGTAATAATTTTGCAATTTATATTTAGCTCAACACAATATAAATGTGCAAAATTTGAGATGGCACAAATTTCTGGAACCTCTACCTTTACTGTATGATGAATGGAGACTTGGCATTACTAACTCACCAGTATACTGTGAAGACGATCTCACACACAGACTAGTCTCAGGTCTTGGGGCTTGAATGCATCAGGGGCCGCAAGCTCTCGAGAATCAGCTGAGCTTTTGCTCTTGGGCTTCACGTCGGAAAGCATTTGCACCACGTCTCGCATAGTGGGTCTGTCCACTGGCAAGTCGCTGGAACAGAGGAGCGCCACTCTCAGCACCAGCATCACCTCCTGCAACAACAGAAACAGCAGCAGGGCATGAGCACACAATGTAACCCTAATTTCTTGCAAGGAAATTCTAGGCTGGCTTGTAATGGAGGACCTGGAAGAGGAAACAGAGCATACTACAAGGTTTCTTCCTCCAGACACCGGTGCTTTGAAGTTCCCTGATTATAGTTTCAGAGTGCTCTTCAACGAAGCTCGTGAATCTCTTTGATGAAGCCCTTTGATGAGCTCACAACATAACCCTAATTACTTGCAATGCAATTATAGGCCAGCTACTAATATGAGGGCCTGAAGGAGGAAACTAAGCGTATTATGAGGATTCTCTCTCACGAGGCGATGCTATAAAGAACCCCAGATGAAGACCCCCAATCTCGGCTTCAGGGTGCTCTTCGAAGAATCTCATGAATCGCAGACGTCTGTGTGACAAGGTTGTTCTTTATTCATGTTGCTCGCTGGGCCAACTTTTATTCTTCCTCTGTTTCAAGAATGTTATGCCATCATTCAAACTAGGTCATAATGAAAAAAAATTGGATACAGATGTGGTAAGATTAAAGAGGTTTGAGTGTTTACTGCTCCTGTCCCCAATTTGGGTTTTACTACGTAGGGTTTAGGGTTTGGACTGGCAAGAAAGAGCAGCATGCATTGCTTGTGATTATTGAGAATTTTCTTACTTGGAGAGGAACACCAACGCCGCCCATTCGAGGATCCAACACGTCAAGAACACCGTCTTTCGTCTGAATCTTGCGTCGCACCCATTGCACGATGTCCACACCGTCGCCAAACTCAGTTTCAATGGGTCGCTTCCCTGTCAGAAGCTCCATGAGCACCACTCCGAAGCTGTAGATGTCGCTTTTCTCGTTCACCTTCAGCGTGTACGCATATTCTGCAAACTCAATGAACTACCCTGTTTGAGTACTCATCCTTAAAACTGCAATGTAGTTTGATTGCCAGATTTTGAGAAGTTTGATTACCAGGTGCAATGTAGCCGTAGGAGCCGGCGATCGATGACATGGACTCCGACTTGCCGGTGTCCTGGAAGAGCTTGGCAAGTCCGAAGTCAGCAACGTGAGCCTGGAATGTGGAGTCCAGGAGAATGTTGTTGGACTTCACGTCACGGTGGACGATCAGTGGGGAACAGTCGTGGTGTAAATAGCAGAGTCCATGCGCTGCTTGCACTGCAATGTTGTATCTGCCCATTTTGTCACCACAAAAGGCTCATGTAAGTGCAAAACAAGAAGCTAATCGAAAGTAATGCACAATTCTTGTATGTCTCTTTCCAAGTAATGCTTACAGCAGAAATCCTCAACATAACCCTACCTGATTGAAAAATTCGAACACCCAATTTGATAATCTTAGAAATAATATGTGTAACTGTTCTTGGATTCACGAGTTATAAAGCTTTGAACCCTTATAACTTTTGTAAATGGTATTCAAATCATGCATTCTTTGGTGCATTGGAAGCCTCTTCGAATTGCTAGCAAGAATATTCAAAATCTGACCATTATAGCAACTAAATGCGTTCGGTTACCTGAGAGAGAGTCTATGCTAAAATTTTAAGGCTACCGGACTTTGGTAATGGAGCTCAGTACCTTGTTTCCCAGTCAAGCTTCTCCGATCTCTCCTTACTGTGCAGAAGCTCTCCCAAGCTGCCGTTGGGCATGTACTCGTAGATGAGGAGGTTGGTCTCGTGGTTCGAGCAGCAGCCCAGCAATCGCACGATGTTCCTGTGCCGAATCTTGCCCAGCGTTTGAATCTCGGCGGAGAAGCCATGGTCGTGGGCCGCCCCTTTGCCCTCGCCCGCCAGACGCTTCACGGCCACCACCTGGCCATTGGACATGACGCCTTTGTACACCGTGCCTGCGCCGCCTCGGCCAATGATGTTCTCCTCGTCCAAGCAGTCCAGCACCTGCACATGTATGGACACAGTTCGGTTCAAACACTAAACCCTCACCCTATTCCATCGGTAGGAAAATGTAGGGATATGTTTTGTTCATTAGAGAAGCAAATAATGTGGAAAAATATGATCCCTCAAGCTCTCAATAGGGGTGTCAAGTGCATAACTTCCACTTCTGCATCAAGATTCTCCTCTTTCTTCCCATTTTGAGTCCTATGGGATTCTGAGTTCGTAATCTTTTCTTCCTTCTTTCCGTTTCGAGTCCTATGTGATTCTAAGTTCACATTCTTATCTTCCTTCTTTCAATTCCGTTTCGAGATTTATGTATTCTAAGATAGCATTCTCATCAAAAAATACCATCGCCCTCACTTGAGGATTCAAGTCTCGTTTAGAAATCACAAACGCAAGTCGCAATACACTCCTCAAGAGTTTCCAGAAAGGATATCCAAGATGAAGTAATTCCACATTGCGCAACACATTAGCTTAACACGAAATAAAAGTGCAAACTTTCAGATGGTGCACGTTTCTCGATTGTTGTAGTGAAAGGCTCAAAGTTCACCTGTGTGGTGAACGAAACCTCTCCCTTCCTGTATGGTGAATGGAGACTGCATTAGAGACTCCATTGCCCATACAGGTGAGCTTTGATTTGCGCTAGCTGTGAAAGCACTTAATCCATGCGAGTGCCATTTAGTTTTTTGCTATTGATGTTTAGCTCAACACAAAACAGATAAGCAAACTTTTAGATGGTGCAATACAACCTGTGAATGCAGACTTGACATTACCTGGGAGGCGGTGAGATCCAACCTCGAGAACGCCGTAAGCTTCCACGGCCGCGTGGTAGCCTCCCTCCTGAAATACTCACAAATGTACCAGCGATACTTCTTGAAAAAACAACAGACGCCCACCAGGAGCACCACCAGTGCCGCTGAGAATAACGACGCCACCAGCCAAGCCAACAAGTTGCTGCCGTGGTGGTGACGACCATGGTGGGAAGCAGGGCCAAAGGCGCCATCAACACCTGCAGGGCAGGGCTTCAGCAAGCCTCCGCACAGAAATGGGTTGCCTTCGAAGGAGGAGACGTTGTAAGAGTCGAAGTGAGGGATGGGGCCAGATAGGTTGTTGAAGCTGAAGTCGAAGACGTTGAGCGTTTGGAGCATTTGGAGTTGGGGGGGGATGCGGCCTGACAACTGTGCATATTCAACATTGTGCATTAGTTGGCTGGGGTAACCCAAAAAAATTGAATCAAATTACTGAAGTGGTTTGTACTCTAGAACGGGATCAACCCATGCAGATGGAGTGGGGTGTCTTTGGTGCATAGTGCATTGAAAATATGCTAGAACTCACTCCCTACAGGAACGTTTGGAACAACGTTTGAAACGTTTGTGGCAACGTTGCTGATAATACAAAAGCTAACGTGATTCCATTGTTAACATTCAACGTTGCTACTTATTGTACTCCAAAGGGAAGAACGTTCTTGAATACGCTTGCTGAAACGACGTTTGCATGTTCGCAGATTGAAGTACGTTTCAAAATTTTCATGATTGCTGACAAACATAGCTAAAGCATCTTCCGAAAGGTTGCTACAAGTGTTTTAAACGGTGCTACAAACGTTGCTACTCCCTCCAAATTCTAGTAGTTTGCTGAATACTTTATTGGTGTTGCTTGCTGAATAGTGGCATATACTGTAGTACTAGCGTGCTGAATAGTGGAGTGGAAACGGGTGTAACTTACTGGTCTCTATTTGCAAAATGTAGACCTGGAGTTGTATGCCATTGACTAAATAGTACGACTCTGAAATCTAAGGCAATGTTGGATACACGTTGATTACGAGGACAATTATAAACCTATAAAAGTATAAGAATTCAGATCACCTACAAACCCCCATTAATTTTGCATACCGTATTTCAATCCCTCATTCTCTGTTCCGATACAACCCTCTCCCAACAAGAACAGACCATCACCCCAGCCTCGTACCTGATTGTGCGACAAATTCAACAGATACAAATCCGGAATATACTCCACCTGCGGCGGAATCTCCCCCGTCAGCCCATTCCTGCTCAAATCCAGACTTCCCAGCTTCTTACAGTTCGAGATCTCCAACGGAATCCCTCCCGTGAACTCATTCCCACTCACATCCAACTTGTTCAAACTCTGCATATCACAGATCTGAGGCGGAATGTTTCCCTCAAACCGATTATTCGCAATCAGAAACGACTGCAACATGGGCAAGTTCCCAATGCTCTCCGGCACTTTACTACTCAAGTTATTATCCGAGAAGTCGAGGTAGTTCAAGAGTGGAGAATCAATAATCTCAGAAGGGATAGGTCCCATGATTTGGTTCCTCTGAATCTCCACCATGGTGATGTTGGGCAGGCCGAGGAGACCAAGAGGGATGGAGCCGTTGAGGAGGTTGTTGCTGAGGCGGAGCTTGGACAGGCTGAGGCAGTTGCCGAGAGATTCAGGGATGGGGCCTTTGAGGAAGTTGTCTTTGAGGATGAGCCATTGGAGCTTTTGTCCCGAGCAGAGGTCGGGGGGGATGGTGCCGTTGAGGAAGTTGGAGGACAGGTCCAGGAGGGTGAGGTTGAAGTTTTGGCCTAAAGAGGGGGGGATGGGACCGGTGAGCTTGTTAGACCACAAGTAGAGAACCTGGAACCGCAATACCAACATTTTAGGACTTGCACCAACAAGCTTGAAAATTGAATCAAGATTGATTGTTTCAAATAGGAGGGAGATTATGATAATTGAAACAAGAAACTAAGCGACGAGTGGCAAGCACTTCCCTTCCCTTTAGCACTGGCTCAGTTTTCAAGTAAGGTCTCTCTCATACTTCCTCACATTCAGCTTTTGTCAATGCAAGGCCTCAATTCTTCCCTCGGTTCCAGAGCCATTAATTGGATGTCTTTGTGAAACATTGGAAGCAACAAGTGTCTTAGTCACCTCAACGAGGTAGCTTGACATCTTGTTATCGCAGTAGGGCACTTTAGAGTCATGAAAACGTCACCACTTCATCTCTTGATGCTCATTCTTGGTACTTGGACTAGTGAAAATTGAAATTGAACAGGAGAAGGTGAAACAAATAAAATATGATTCGTGCTCCAGTCAACAAGATGAAAACTTGCTGAAATGAAGATTTTGTCTGGATTCTTGTCACGTACTTCGAGTCCTAATTTTGTCTCAAAAACTCCAAATCCACATTCCCACTCCTACTGTGCTCTAACAGGCTCTCTTATGGGTTAAACTGATGCAAAAAATTACTATTTAGTATCCTCTACCGACTGTTAGTGAGGGGGTGGATTCGCGCAGATTGAATTACAGTAAATATGTGATAAAAGTCTCACTGGGTGGGGATATATGAATTACTGTAGTATTGTATAACTGTAGATATATTATTCCCCCTAAATCTCTCCTTGAAATGATCGATGTACTATCTGCTCATTATATCCTTCGTGTTTTATTCTAAGTAAATCTTTAAGATAAGGTGTAGGATAATGCTTTAATCCCCAAGAGTCCTGGATACCATCAGTTGGATTACAAGTTATTTTAAGACCTTCCTGAGTGAGCTACATGAAGTACATTTTGCCTAATCTTCAGCAATGTGACTATGATAATCACTCGGCGCTTCATGATTTCTGTGCAAGGATGTAGGCAAACTTGCAAAAATGAAGATCTTAAGTCTAGATTCTTCTCATGCTCCAATTTGTTTTGCCAAAAGAGACCCAGATCTGCATTCCCCTCCCTCCTCCTAGGGACTCTAAGACTCTTAATTAGAGGTGAAATTCATACTCACCTGCAAGTTGGGCATGTCTCCGATGAAGTCGGGAATGCTGCCCTCAAACTGGTTGCTCATCAAGCTGAGGAGCTCCAGTTTCTGCAAATAGATGAGCGCGGGCGGAATGAGTCCGCTCAAGTTGTTGTACGAGAGGTCCAGCGACTGCAAGTTCACGATGTTGCCGATCTGCACGGGGACCACGCCCACGAGCTCGTTCAGCTGCAGAAAAAGCGTGTCCAGGTTGCCCAGCTTGCCGAGCTCCGCGGGGATGCTGCCTGTCAAGCCGCAGCGACCCATGTCCAGGCGAACCAGACTGGTGAGGTTCCCAAAGGAAGAGGGGATGCCGGAGCTGTAGTTGTTGTAGTAGCCCATGTACAGCTCTTGCAAACCTGATTGCATGCCACGGAATATAATGTTAAACTGTAACTCAGAATTAGGGGTTGCTGGTGGACTGAGTGAAGGATCTAAGGGTGGCGGTGCAGGAGATGCTAATTTTCTGTTATGATTTGAAGAATGACTTTAGATTGCACGGGTTGAAGCAACACGCTTGAGATATCGAGGTTTAAATTTGAATCAGCGTCATGTGCAACTACTTTAGGTTGGTTGCTTGAAGTAAGAAGCTTGAGATAGCAAGCTTAAAAATTGATCCAGCATCATGTGCTACTACTTTAAGTTGCGCAGGCAGAAGCAACAGGCTTAAATTTTGAACCGAAATCATGTGCAACTACTTAGGTACGTTTCACAGGCTGAAGCAACGAGCTTGAGATAACAAGCTAAAAATTTGAACCAACGTCATGCGCAACTGCGTTCGGTTTTATTTGAAAAAAACGACATGGTTGAGAAATTCAACGTCATCTGCAAATTTGAACCAACTTCATCTGCAACTACTTTAGATTACACAGCTTTTTTAAGCCGAAGTCATGAATAACTACTCTAGATTATTTTGGTCAAAGCAGCAACCTTGAGATAACAAGCTGAAAATTTGAATCAACATCACGTGATCCTAACAGTAATATAGCAAGCTGGAAATAATCCATTGTACTTGTGACACCTTGAAATGTGTTCATTTTTTAAATTGTCATAATCCCTCAAATAATTTTAGCATGCCACATCTTTAACCGCCTTGCTTCTTGGACTAGAGAAATGGCACAACTAAAGGTGGAGGATGTCTTGTTATCTCAACCTTGTTACTTCTGTCAATCTAAAGTGGCCCTTACGTTGCTGGCAGCGGTGGTAGTAATCTTACCTTGAAGCTTGCCAAGCTCAGAAGGAATGGGTCCAGTGAGAGAGTTGCCATTGAGGCCCAAGTACTTGAGAACAGGGAAACTCCCATATTGAGGTGGAATGCTCCCGTCGAAATAGTTGCCTCCAAGGCTCAGGTGCTCCAAGGTAGGGATGAGCCAGAGGTCACCCGGAAGTGGGCCAGAGAAGTTATTGTTGAAGCAATCCAACACCTTCCAATGCCACAATTGTCACGTCAAGATACCAGTGGGAGCAGGTGCTTACAAGGACACAATTAATCGACACTATGAAATTTCATTCCAACCCGTTCATTTAGATTAATATACAAGCGCCTACACCAAGACACACCATGTTTACCTTAAGGATAAGCAAACAATTTTCCTTGTTGCAAGTAATTTAGCTAGCTGCCTGTTATCCAGGTTAATGTGCCTGGTTCCTGTGACTATTCCTGTGACAACGAAACCATTTTAACATCTCAATTAATGTCGTTCTAGATTGCTCTTTCCATTTGTGGGGAATTTCAAAATAGGAAGACGACACAAAGGATATTTCAATAACACAGAATTCCAATTATTCAAGGGCAGTTGAGTCATGCCCGCAGTAGTCAGGATCCTGTTCCTTTACAACGAGTCCCGTGTGATTTAACCTCTAAAGGATCAATGGAAGGATTCATAATTTGAAAATGAAAGGTTAATCAAATGACCATATAATTTTGAAAATTATTAGTCACATGGGGTTAGATTTTACATCATTCACCAGAATCACTGAAGAACGTTAAATGCGTTGGTAAGAAAACAAAGAAAGACTCTGTATGATCCACTCAAAACTGCGAAACGTAGTGACGCTCAATTCGGGTCTCTTGGTCTTAAAACAATCCAAAAGAACGTATATACTCAAATGTGTTTGATTTGCCAGTATCTTACCTGCAGTGACTGGAGCGTTGAGATTTTCGCAGGCAACGCCCCGTTGAAGTTGTTGTTGGAGATGTTGAAATACTGCAGCTTCAGCAGAGTAGAAACTTCCACCGGCACCATCCCAGTAAAGTTGTTGAACTCGATGGAGATTTTCTCCAAGTTCTTCAACCTTCCCAGATCGGCCGACAACGTCCCCGTGAGGTTCATGTGCGCCAAATACAACCCCACGACGGAAGACATGTTGTTGCACGCAATGCCACTCCACAGACACGGCGTGGCAGTGCCATTCAACTTCCAGTTCTCCAAATGATTCAACGGATCGGTGAAGCTGGCCTTCATGGCCAACAAAGCCAACCCCTCCTCCGAAAGAGGGTCACTGAACGCTCTTCCAAGGCACAGCAACAACATCATGGTTTTGCACAAAACGCCCCATTTTTCATGCTCATTCTTCCCCATTTCTGATCACCAATTTCGTTGTGGATCCACCAAGCTCAAAGTTTAGACGCTCCTCCTCATGGTGGACTCTTTGAAACTCTCTCAGAGAATCGAAAAGGGAACCCAAAATGGAATCCAAAATGGGACTCAAAATGGGACCCCAAATGGACAGGATCTCAGAGATTGGGGGTAATGATTTTGAGGTTAGAGCTCTGCACACAAGACGACGCACAGCTATGACTATCATACTCTGCCGGCTGTCTGGTATGATGGAGGAATATCGACCCCACCACAGGAATGACACATCGTCTCTCTGTCACACCAGTACGAGCCCCAAATGCGATTCTCGTAAGTAAGTTCGCTCAAGTTGGTGGTTAAAAGACTGCTAAATGTGGTAGAAGTTCAAATTTATGAGAGACTGGCTTTTCCATTTTTGTAGCTGCAAGGTTTGGGGGTAGAAGTTTTGCTAAATTTAGTCACATTTTTTTGAACACTGCGAGTCTCTGCCCTGTGGTTAGTTAGTAGCAGCCCTGCAAGCTAGAGACTGGGACTGGTGGTTGGATGTGGGGTCGCTTTCTTAACGCTCACGGTACTTCCACAGCAAAAAACGCACTGACACCATTTGAGTTTGGTGTATTAGAACTTGGTATTCTGACCTCCTGATGTATTGCTACGTACTGAGAGGGGTACTCTACACTCTCGTTGTAACGGTGTTTCGTTTTCATGGTTTTCTGCAGGTTGGTTCAGTTTGCGGCACCTGCCATAGCTTCAACTATCTGCAACCAACTATGCAATTTTCTGTAATTCTACAGGCAAGAAGATTGTTGTCTTTTCTTTGAGATTTTCTGTGGAAATCGAAATGTAGCTTGACTCCATTAAAGTACGTAACGAATGATTCTCTTGCTCTGACGAAACACATTCTGAGTGGTAACTATGTTCTATGTAGAGAATGTCCAGTGGTGTACATTTCAGTAGATACTTCCCCCACATTCTCCTAAGAAACCGAACCCATTGAGCAATCTCATCGCAAACTTTAATAGAAATTCTAAAGAAAATCAGGAAACGAACACTCTAGACGGTTGCAAATGACCTGAAAGGAGGTTGCAAGCTCTCACCTCCTGCTGAGCGTCACAATATTTCGAAAGCTTGCCTCGAGAAGAAAACAACAGCTGCAGAAGCGGGAACTCCTCCGCACGCAACATACACGCCCGCAACCTTAGCTTTCCGAGCAGCTCTGAAAGCGCGACCGACCTTTGAGAAGCTCTATACAAAGACAATGCAGGTTCAACTACGTACTTTCAAAACCAAGCTCTTGCATCACTCGTGATCTGGAGAATTAGGCTAAAGCTAAGCAAGCTGGGACCCCAAGCTCACAATGCGAAGAACACAGAACCCGGAGAGGAAGCAGCCTGACTGGGCAACAAGTGAGCACTACTGAAGACTGCCCCTGCTTCTGCCACAAGGTACCATAAGCGGAGCATTCATGAGCCTGGAGCTCAAGCTTTACTTACTTAGCTTTTAGCTTTAACTTACTTGGCCTCTTTCCCTGTCTATAGTTTGTCAACTGTTCTGTGGTCAAATCCTGGTCTGTAACACTGTCATCATTTACAATGCAGAAAAAGAAAAGCAAAAAATTATGACTGGGTTTGATTATATCTTTGCTGCTGAGCGTGAGAAGGACGAACGCTGTTGAGTGCCTTGCTGCCTATTGCTGCGGAAGGTACAGTACTTGACGAAGTCCACAGCGAGCGAGAACAAGAGGGTGGAAGGTATGCTCTCCTAAAATCGTCACTAAGTACAACTGAGCATGATTAATAATATGAAACATAATTTATTTTTATTGGATCTTATTGGCTACTAGAAAGAGGATTCCAACACCAATTGTGGCTGGCAGGTAACGTATGTATTGTTTTCTGTGCAATGAAATTCCATTTCATTCGTGTCATACAAAAAAGAAAATTAAAAAAAAGGATTACTAGAAAGAGGATTCCAACACCAATTGTGGCTGGCAGGTAAAGTATGTATTGTTTTCTGTGCAATGAAATTCCGTTTCATTCGTGTCATACAAAAAAGAAAATTAAAAAAAGGATTCCAAGGCATGCATTTGGACACCATATGATTACTTTACAAATTTTCAAAATATTATCTGTAGGTGTATCAAAAATCAGCACTAGACTCACATAGATTCCCATGTTTTTGATTGTGTACATCTTGTTCAATCAATATCTAAATTTGTCTGACACACTTTGGTCCAAATATAGGTGTCGCATTTTGGGTAGTGTTTCTTATGGGTTTACATATCTTATGAAGAGAAGGGGACAGAGTATTATGTATTAACTCACGCATAGAGGGCTGTAATTTAATTCAGTTTAATTTTTGTCATTTCAATTCCACACGGTGGGAACTCAGTGAGGCTGCTGGTGAACCTGATGCCAGGCTGATCAGACAATGACTGTACACCGGTTTCTTTCTTTTTCAGTCCTGTTTGTATGTTTTCCTTTTCTTTTTCTTTTTTTCTTTTTTCTTTTTCTTTTTTTCCTTTTTTTGCTGTTTACTTTTCCATTTGGTGGGAGTGAATTACTGAAAATTGCTGTAAATTAAAAGCACATTGTGAACAATTAGATCGAACCTGGCCTGATCAGTTGGTGTACTAATTTCTCACTGGCTGGGTGCTTAATTTCGGGAGATGACTGAGAGATTCATGATCATGGGTACCGGAGAATTAAATATACCGGTCTTAATGTCGGAGGTTAAAATTTTAATACCTCTTATAATGCCAGATGTAGATTTAATTTTTCATTTAGTTTACAGCAGTGCAGAAGACAATCTTCCATGGAGCGATGACGCTGTAAACGGATGAAACATGGGAATACGGATTAAATCTAAATTATTCATCCAAACTTGTGCACATTCATTCAAAAAAGAGCAATATTGTACTAAAAATACAAAGCAATTCAACAATTTCATACACTAAGAACAAAGATCTATTGTCGAAGATTCTCTCAAAAAATTACCAATATATCATTAAGAATAAAATAACGTCCCAAAAAACTCTAACCAAAAGGTGAACAATTCATTTTCTACTCCAAATTAACACCTACAATAAGAAACCCAATTTATTTCATGTGAATATTTGTACCACTTTGTAGATATTATATACTAATAATGTTCATTTGAAATTTGAAATGCACACTACCAATACGTAGTAGTATAATGTGAATGAACAATAAGATGTACTTTTGATTCCTCATACAACTTTGTGTCCCAATGAAGCAATTGAAATGGACAATTTCTAAGTTTCCAATTAAAATATGGATCATTGATCTAGTTGTAATTTTAATTTTAGGTGGTCTTGAAATGCCAATATCGTATTACTATCCACTAAAAATCTTATGAAATTTTTTATATGATTTTACCAAAAAAAAAAAAGATTCTTTAAAAATACTTCACACTATGTGCAAAATTGTACCCAAAATTCAATGAAAAGATTTTTTTTCGGGGTTTTGATCTATAATTCTTTCATGCATTCAAGTATGAGAAAATAAACAATCCTTGAAGAAGATTAGATTTTTTGAGTGTTATAATTTTTAAATTGAATTGTCATGGACAAACTAATATTAAAATGGGAGATTTGAAATTCAAAATCTTAAAAATAAATCAATTTTTTGGGGCAACTCTAAGAGCGTATGCTTCAATGGAAGCCATTGGAAGAAATTAATAAGTGACATTTTCTAAATCCACTATTTTTTAGTTCATTATGTATATCATTTTTAATATGTAATACATTGTGAATAACTTATCACTAAACCTAATCTATTGATGCTTTACTTAAATGAACTTTGGAAGTGAATGTTTTCTTTTTGTAAGTCAAAAATTCTAATTCCAAGTCAACAAACCTTCTTTTTCTAATTGCAAGGAAATACGCTTTATTTCTTTATTCAAATTCAAATTCTTTTAATTATTGCAACAAGTGGCGTTAACAAATGCTCTAAGCTTACATGATCGACTTATGTGATTCAAATGACAATCTACCAAAAGAAAGTAGTTTAATATTGTTCTCTTCTTTTGATTTGGATTTTATTATCATTTTTTTTCTTTCACTACTTATCTTCTAGATTTGGTAAATATAGGCAAAATTATGGAATAAATTTCAAAACTTAGAAAAGATTTTTGAAGCACTAAGAAATTTAAAAATCATGCTAGCCATTAATGCCTAAAGTCCTTTAGTGATCCACATGGAATTTCATAATTGGAAATGCTCCCATAAATGTGATTTTGATAATATTCCCCAAAATTTGTATAGAGTGGAGATTTCTCGAGGAATTTCTTTTAGGCTTTTCAATGAGCCAATTTGCAAAAGAAATTAATTTGTCGTTATAGATTTATGTACTTCTTAAAATTTTCCTTGGCCTTCAAGCTACAAAAAAAGTGTTTATAAAAATTACCAAAAAAATATTTTTGTAGAATATATTCATATCTTTAAAGAGAGCTTTTATTCGTTCCATTCTCATGAATAAGGTAAAGGATATGAGGAATTTTGTTGTGCAAATAGTTATTAAAACATCTCCTCCCCCTCTCCAAAATAACTATAAGGTTTGTTTTTTAATTCAATTTTTTTAATTTAAAAAATGAAAAGTGCTCAAACTTAAGATAGTTTTCTCAAGCATTTTTTACCATTGGAATTGTCATGTTTCAATTTTATACATGATTTATTAGCAATATAGTTATTTATACTATCTTCTACACCCTTCTTTACAATGATTATTTAAATGAAGAAAATGAAGGGTTTTTTTCTTGGATATTTTTATAATCAATTCCCAACTCAATTGTCTATCATGTTATCAAACTTCTCATATAGAAGAAGACAAGTATTATTTATAAAAAAAAAATTTAATTGAACTCTTCATTCATCGAAACTATTAACACTAACTTATTGTATTACTTTGAACGTTATGATCTTGGAGATGCTAAATAATTAGGCTATAAAATGGATAGAGAAGTAGACATTCAAGTTAGGTACAAGATCCTAGTACAATTAGAAGTTGCAAGAGAAATCACAAATTTGACAACTCTACCTTGTTTCAACTTGTTGTTTGGTAACACTTTTGCTAAAAAATATCCAAAGAGCTTTAGGAAATTTAAGTAGTTCGTGCAAATATCCTTGTTATAAGCACCTATCTATTGTAATAAAAAAAATCAATTTTAAAGCATTGAAATAAAACTATGACTAATTCTTATAAAATTTGAATTTATAGTATCCAACTAATGCATTCAATAGTGCATCAGAATCCTCATCAATAAGAACATTTCAAATTTGTCAATCTAGTAATACAAACTATAGAAAGAGAAAAAAACAAGTAGTGTCGTCATTCACCTTTCTAAGTAAGGTAGAGCAACCCTTCATGGGCAAAAGACCCCAATTTCAAACACCTAGGGAATGACCCTTCAAAGTCTTGCATTATTTCATAATAAATTTTTTTCAATGAAAGAAATTTAGGCTACATTGGATTGAGTTAGTGACCACAATTAATGTCTTAAGTAATCATAATGCAATGACTAGTAGCTACTATATGAGCTTCCACATTTAGAGTGCAAATTCATTCAAGGAAGTGACTTTCTTAGGTCTTCGTATTGTGGCCTTGTCAAAAAATATTGTGATTGATTTGGATGAGTAAGATGACCATTTAAAATAAACTTTTTTGGTGGTTTTGAGTAGTCTACTTATCTTTGGGGGCCAAGTGAGCAACAAACTTATAAAATTCATAAAATTTTCATATTTTGTTGAAAAATATATAATTTCAATTGTTTTCACTGTTTAAAATTTGTTTATTTGATAACAAATGGAAACCTTGTATTAAAAAAGAACAAAGTAGCCACCAATCTAGAGGCTCAACAAATGAAGAGAAGATGAACAAATGAAGAGAGAGAGAGAGAACAGAAAAGAGAACTAGAATCTAAGAAAACGAACAAAGAGAAGGACCCTCCTTGTTCCACCTACTAGAGTAACCAACCCTAGTAGCAAGAACCGGGGATTGTAACCAAATACCAAAAAACTTGGTCCAAATCCCATGAGAATGTTGAGGTCTACACCTAGAAGCTAAGTCCATTGTTTTTTACCCTTTTCTCTCTCATCTTTACATGGATTTCTTAAACTTATTTTTTAATTCTGCAATGGTATGAGGGCAAACTAGTAACTCTGCCCACTACAGTAGCGATGGACTCTTTTTTTTTTAACAAATGAAGCAGAAATTTCATTGCAAAACATGAACACCCAACATAATCTGCACAGTAAATTAAGTCGGTACGGAGATCGAGGCGGAGTTGATCCTCTTCAATTCTCATCTCACTGCTCATAATTGTGTCAAGCTTCAAGAACCAATAACTTACTGTGATGGACAAGGGCTCCCAATCCTTGCATAGCCAAAGCATAAGTTAAGCTTTAACTTACTTCTTTGAGCAAACCATCATGAGCCTGCAATTGAAAAAAACAATTCTACATCTTGGTCGAATCCCAGCCTGATTTCTTCTTTTTTGTTAAGAACATTATAGAAATGATAAGTGCGAACTTTTAGTCAACATTCAGTTCTAAACTGCTTGAGTGCCTGCCAAATTAAATTAACCCTTGAAGAGCGCCCTGCTTCAAACCCCTTGGGCCACTGGAGGCTGATTTCTTGGTGTCTGTAGTTTGAGGAAACCTGTAAGGAAACTGACCCATTTCCAACCACTTGAGCAATTACAGGCATCTGGAGTGCAGATTTCCTGAGTGTATAAATTTTCCCTGATGTAGAAATAGAGTTTGGAAGGATTATATAATTTTTTGGAATTTTTTAACTCAAAATATAATGATCATGAATTTTTTAGTTGAATTTTACTGTACGACCTGTATTGGTCATATAGACTTTTTTTAATTTCTAGCCATGGGCTAGTTGTAGAATCAACCAAGGATTGGTTGCAATATTGAGAGCTTGACAACTAATGACAATGTGCCACAACTACTTTGGGAATTGCACCACAACTTCACATAAAGAGATGAGTCTAGAGGTTGGAAATGGAGAATCAGAAATGGGTCAGCTCCTATATCTCCATTACACTATTGTTTGCTTAGTACCAATTAAGTTAGCATTTCATCAAGTAAAATTTACTATATGAATCAAACAAGGAGTGCTAAGCTTTAGCTTCAAAGAAAAACACATTCACACATTCATCAAACTGAAGAAAAAACTTTTGTATGTTGGAATGTATTCAATGAATCATACAAAAAATGTGTAGAGTAGGTGATGTTGTCTTGAGTGGTGTATGGTAGAACCAACTATAGTAGACCACTTTAGAGATTTTACAATATGGGTAGAAACAATATAAGGCAATGTAAAATTTTCATGTCTTAATGAAGGTAGAGGCACGGTAACCAACCACGCCCAGTATCCAACCTAGAGGGTGTGCTATTTCCAACTTTAGCTAAATTTCAAGCTTGAAATTTATTTTTTTATGTTCTTTTCAAAGTTGGAACTAATAAGGTTAAGATACATTGCCTAAAGTAGTGAGTAAGAAAGTATAATCTTGAATTAATCGGAATTGGAAGACTCTAGACATTGCTCACAAGTCAAAAGTTCTTTTGCCTCCTACAATGCACTGAAATCTCAATTTTTTGAATATAAATTTGAAAATTTAGCAATCTCCATATTTTCTATCTTCCTACATGGGAAAAATATCCACTAATTTATACTACCCAAAATCTGCTCCCAAATTGTTTATTTGATCAGTTATTGGTACATCCTCCTTAGTCCCAACTTTGAAAAGGAGGAAAAACACTTTCTAACTTACACTTCAATAAGAAGTTTGGTTGCAACTATTTCCACCCGTACAAGTTGGATACGGGTCCCTAGTAGGTAATGGTGATTCTACCATATTGGATATAAGGTTGATTGAGTGGAAGTACAAGGAGTAAGTACCATGTTATTGGTGGTTCTGCACTATGACTCGCCTAAACTCCATCATGATTTGTGCCAAAACTTTGTCATGATTTGTCCAAACTTCATAATTTGGGTGAAGTTTTGTACCATTACACTAATAGTTACTTACCTGCTCATTTTCCTTACTGTTTTTTTTGTGACACCAGCACTCCACCAGCACTTTGCAAAAAATGGCATGTACATTTAATATTTTGTTTTTGTTTTTTCATGTTCAGTTTACTGTATTATTAGCCATTTTCCAATTTCAGAGGAACCGATCCCCCATGGGAGGGTAAGCTCCTAATTCTGCCCATGATGGGCTGGTCTACCTTGCTTTATTAGTGTCACACACTAGTTATCTGTTATAATTGTTCATGAGTAGTGTGTTATGTAGATTGATGAATAATTAATATGATGAATCCACTATTGTGTGCGGTACACCTAATGACATAGTTATTACTCTCAAAGCACCTTCACAAGTGCAAATAAAATCCATTGATTCCAACAGTAGGGTACTGGATTTACTTAATCATTTCTCCTACCCATAAATTTTTTTTACACTATCTTAAGCTTATACTCTCTTGATTTTTTAGGACATATTTTTTTTAAAACATGCTTGGATTTGAGTTGATCCTATCATTAGTAATTGTTATTTTTTTTTTTTAAATTTACACAAATGAACTTGTTATTTATATATATATATATATATATATATATGTATGTTTGGCACTCACTTAGCAGCCAGTTGACCTTTGAAAGTCAAGCATGGAGCCCCCCAACTTAAGTCAATTCCGCGAAATGTGAGCCTGCCTCAGATGATGATCAGCCATAAAACAAAAAGCTGCTGCACATGCGTTCAATTTACAACACCAAAATATTGCACTGCAGAAACAGAGCACGGCCGTGAGAAAAAACAGATAGGAAAGAGCTCATATTGATGAGACTCCAGGCTTTGTAACTTCGTACAACAGACTGAGTAAGTTAGTCTTCCACATAGCATGGTATCTCTTGCTCACAACCAATTCATCTTACCTTATTCTAATATTTTATTTACATAACTCAGTCCAACATGCTGGTCAAAATCGGAGACCAGTTGGCCTCCTGACAAAGGAATTCTGTACATTCCAGATTCACAGTTTAAAATTTAGCTACAACGGCAGGAAATGCAACTAAGCTTAAGCTTAGCTTAGCTCATTGTTTCTCAAAAGTTAGAGCCTTAAGACAATGAGGTTTATACTGCATTTGAATGCATGGGTCTGGACATTGCTGGGGAAGATTTTTGAACACCACAACTAATTTATCCTGCATGCCGCATATTCAACTCGATTCTTGTGTACCTACTCCGGTTGTTGCATCTATGAACAAGATACTTAGAAATTCTCTTGCAAATTTGATTAATTTTCACCTCAAACTTCAACCAATTGTTTTTTTGTTTTTTTCTCCATTTCAACAACAAATTCATGATGCACTCACTGCCGGTGCTCCTTGCTTTTTCGTTGACGGAGCTCTAACTCGCAGCTGCGTTCTTAGCTTTGGGGATGAGCAAATGTCGCACCTGGTTGGAGGGAATAATAACTTACCCTTAACATACTAACCATGCTGCTGCTGCTGTTGTGCAGTTCTCCATCCAAGGCAGGCCATGTTCTCCACCACTTGCTCCAACACTTGCTCCAACTTGCTCCCATCAGGCTCTGTGTCAGAGGATGCAGAGGAACCCACAAAATCGCAAACCAAACTGGCGTGGATCCACAAAATTCTGTCAGCGGAATGGCGATTTCATTGCAGGGAAATGCGGTGCTTGACAGGGACAGACGGGGAGACTGGCTGAATGAGAGTCAGAGAAAAAAAATTTGTATTCGAAAAAACAAGGGGCCTTATCAAAAGGGTCACATGATAGGAGTTCCTGACACCAGCTGCACAGAGACAGAGGCAGAGGCAGAGAAGGCAAAATGGCATGCGACTCTGGCATGGTGCAGAGTATTATTTGGGAGTACAGCCTTCTTACATGAGGTCAGTGCCCCCCCCGAATTGAACCGCCACTTTTGGCTGCTGTGACTAGCTACTATTATTAGACTGAAATTGTTTAATGTTTTCTTGTTGGCAAAGTTAAAGGAGGTTCCAATGCACCAAAGATTGTCACGTTACGATACTGCATGCAAAAGTTATGGAAGGTCAAAGTTTGTTTTGATAGATGTTCAACAGACGTGCATATTGATTTTGGAGATGTACATAATAGAGTGATGATGGTGTAATTTTAGGTGAGGGTGCAATTTTGGTGTATCTACCTTTGTATAATAAAAGATGAAATGTCAGTTATTAGTACTTGACATGGGTATTTGCAAAGAGAGAGTGATTAGAGACTAGGGCTAAGACAAATTAGGTCTTTTCACATTACAAGTACTTTGATTGAGGAATCCATTCTTAAATGTACATTGTGCATGAAGAAAACTTGTTACATAAATGATCATTTTGAAACAAGTTTTGTAAGGAATTCTTACAAAGTAAAAAACATGTAAATTGACCTATAGAAACTTTAATGAATATATATATTAAGCTATATTCTTTTTTTTTTAAATTTGAAAATAACTTGCATTTCAAAGATTTAAGGACTGGAAAAAACTTATATATCAAAATTGTTTCAAATTAGCTTTTGACGTATAGAAGTTGAATGTGAATCAACCCCTAAAGGACCAACGTGTCGATTTAGGCAACACAACGATTTCGAGCACACTGTTGTGATTATCAATTAGCATATATTTGGCCCAAACTTGGATAGAAGGTGGGTAGCATGTTTATTTATTAAGTGAGTAAAATTTCATGACATTTGAATACAACAATAAAAAATTATGATCTAAAATGTTATTTTCTTTTGTAAAAGGGCAATTTGGGTAGATTAGAAAAAAAATACTTTTTTCAAAAATAAAAATTTGAAATTGTTTTTTTAGAATTACATATATGTGGAAAGCTTTTGAATCATTCCATTTTGATCATTGAGTCAAAAGTTATCAGGGTTGACAGGACGGTCGGACGTCCGGGACGTCCGGACGGGGACGCTGACATTCGTGGATGCTGTCCGCCCCATTTGCCTGTCCCCCTGTCCGCCCCGTCTGCCCCGCCTGTCCGCCTTTCGACGGCGGGAGGGACGCTATGTCCACTGGCGTCCGTGAGGACGAACATCCGGGTCACAGATGCTATCTTGGAGCGGATGTACTGATTTGTCAACCCTGAAAGTTACGAGGATTTTTTTGTTTGTGAGCAGTTATGGATTCTCTATTCTAAAATAAACTTTGAAGTCCTTTATCTTACTCAATTTTCAATATTTTCGGAAAAAAAAATTCATAGGATGTATATTGTTTATTACAACATTTCTATCATTGGGATTGGCATTTTTCAATTCCATAATTAAATCCTTAATAATTTAGTATTTTGAATCATTCTCTACTTTTTTCAACTTACTATTTTTTCCCTCTATGTTGTACAATTCCAAATGATCTAAATTTTTTCAAGTATGTAGCCTACTTATCTAGAAAAAAAAATTTAACAAGCACCACCATTTTAGACATTTTTTCATAGAGAAGTAAGCTTTATGAAGTGCAACTATCCTATTTTTTGCAGGGCCAAAAAAGAGATTTATATGAATTAAAATGCTTATGTCTTGCCAATCTATATGGTGGAATTCTTTGAAATTTTTTCATGTCTTCTCAAACCATTCTCCTATAGGATCCTACAATTACATGTGTCAAAAAAAGTTTAAAAAAAATTGGTACTTGTCCTAGAAATAGCAATTTTGGGGTGTCTTTGGTTAAAACATAGTCAAAAAACTTAGAACAAAAAACAATATCGGTAAAGATAAATATAATATTAACTTCTTTTCACTTGGCCTTTATATTATTGAATTACTTTAACATCTATTTGATTCAAAAATCTACACTTATATTCAAAGTTTTAAAAATGCCATTATATTAAAAAAAATCCCAAAAGAATTTGGAAATTTGGAAATGTAAATAAACTTTCAACAAATGAGTGAAAAATTTAGCACAAAATTATTAAAGAAATATAATTTTCTTATTCCATTTATACATTTTAGAGAAGTGTAACAAGTCATAAAAAAGACTCCTTTTGGTAGATTATCTATTTTCTAATTACTAAATTGTGGATACCAATAGAAACCTATATTTAAATATTTAATTCAAAAGGAATAAAAAATTTGTAAACGTATAATTTACATCAAATTTTGGAGGTACTTGTAACTTGAAAGCTCTCTTCAAAGGTTTTAAGGGAACTAATAAATTTTTAAAGAGTTTCCATTCTTCCTTTGTTCCATAGACTTTGGTATGGGTTTTAAAGAAGAAAACTCTTCATTCATTTGAGTTCTTAAGAAGAGACCAATTTGTTTTCAAGATGATTGAAAGTTTTGGTGCATTGGTTTATATACTTCGATTGCATGGATTAAAACAAATGCTATTGAAAGAAGTTTATCAGGTAGTTGAGTATTGAAGTTCAAATTGAAAATAAATATTTTTTTCAATTGATTTAAACTACAAAAATAAAATCTAACAAATTGAGTTTCTACTCCATTGCAGTTCCAAGCTCCATTACACAATTGAAAGACATTCTTTATCTCCATCTTAAAGATTCATATTGTATTTTTTCCTTAACGTTTAAGAATTGAGTGTAATTAATAAACAATGATGTACATCCTATCATCATTAGATGTTTTTTTTGGGGGGGTTTTGGAGGGCCATGTAGACCCATTCTCAGTTCTATTCCTTGAATAGTCCAAGAATGGCCGCTGTCAATTTTTTTTTGTAATTTTGAGATTTAAAAAAAAATTAATTAATGCAAAAGAAGGTGGAAATTTTTTTAATTAAAAAAAATTAAAAGTGATGTGGCAATCACTATGCCATGTCATGTAATTATTGCAAGGCAATGCGTAGAGTTTGAAAACCCAATTGAGTGCATGGGATCTCACAGCCATCTAATGTCTTTTACTACTTGCACCTTTGCAAATTTTCTATTTTGAATCAATTCAAACATTAGAGTTGTATTAGAAGAAATATTGAGGTAAGAGTTGATGGTGAATTCATCTATTTTAGGATCAAATGAGAAAAATTAAGGAAAATAGAGCATGACTAAAGATTGTTTTTTCTTTCAAGTGATTATTTTCTTTTATACACCCAGAAAAACCTTGACAATAACTTTCAAGTCAAATTTCTACCACCATACTAAATTTAGATTTTATATAATTGATTGATAAATTTTGATAATTTCCAATTGTAAACAAATGTAGTTCCTATAGATGTTGTTTGTTTTCTAAAAAAGAAACCTTAGTGGAAAAGTCAAATTATTGTGATTTTCTAAAGTTTAATGTATGCATAAAGTTATATCAATCAAAACATATATACTAGAGTAGTATGGATTTTTGATTAAAAACAAAGCTAAAATAAGGAAAAATATTTTGTAATTAAATTCAAAATTAGTATTTGCAAAAGATAATATAAATGAGATACATATGATATTGAATTATTTGGATTCTAATAATGAAAACTTCCTATTACAATAATTCATAGATTTTTCAAATTTTTTAAGGTTTAGAAATATAATAGAAAGGTAAAGTCTTTTCAAGCTTCATTTTTAATTGAATGACAAAAAAGATTATGTTGAAAGTTACAATCAAGTTTGACCAAGTATTATAAACTTTCTGAATATTGATTTGCCAAGGTGTTATCCTTTAAAAGACCATAAGGCCACTAGGTACGTAGCTTCTATAATTGCATTTGTGAAGATACTTCATGAAGTTGTTGTCCTATCTAATGGTTTGATTTGGTGTTACTAAAGTACATACTAAAATTACAAATGTGGAAGTGTGTCAAGTGGTTGACCAAGCCAAGATTGAATTGATTCTAGTTCAAAACTAGATTTGTAAAAATCAAGTTATAGATTTAAAGAGAAAAAAAATATTCAAAAAATCATCATCTCATTTCAAATCTATTCCAAAAAATTTTACTCAAAAAATGACAATATTTTGCTCATCAATGATTATAAAAGAAAATTTGAAATTTCCCTTTCACATTCTACAAAAAAATATTGGTGATACAATAGGGATGGAATCTAAAACTCAAAATATATAACTTTTATTCGTATCTCAATTTCAAAGCATTCTTCCAAATAGTACTGTATGATGATTTTACTCAAATAATCAATTCTGGAAGACTATGGACATTTAGGAGTTAACAATGTTATGGACATGAAAATATTTGACTGATGCAATTGTTCCAAATTCTTGGAATACAGTCAGTAGCATGTTATATACTTTTATTCATAAATATTACAGCATTTATTTTGTGTAGAAATAAATAATAAATAAAAAACAAAAAAAATATTACAGCACCACATGTGTGAAAAAGCATTGACTTGACAAAAGTCAAGACTCAAGACCCATGTTGAGTACCAGCACACTAAGTAGTTGACCAAGACATTTTTCTCTTTAGGTTGAATTCAATTCATGTCAAGGACATGGTCAGCCTGCTCAGCAACCACCACAGAATCCAATACATGGCCACATCAAGTAGCTGCCTTCACAAAATTGTCACCTCTCCTTACTTGCTTTCAACTCAACATTGGATTATATCCTAGTGGCAGTGCATGTGTTAATACTAACCAAAGCCAAAAGAAACAAAAAAATTAAAAAAATAACAAAAAATAAGTACCTAACCAAAGCCACAACTATTGTAAAGTAGTGCAAGCCGAAGTATTACAGTATTGATTACTGGTATGCAAGGAAAGAAATTTTTGCAGTCCATGATGCTAATTAATTCTACAGCCTCAGTAATACGATAAAATAAGTGTACACACAAATCATCAGCTCCAATAACTTAGCCGACCAATAAGTCACCATCGCTGAAGTCCATATATAAAAGAAGAATGGGCATCCAGACCAGTTGTGCACGGACGTATTGGCTCCTGCATACCTCAGACAGTCAGAGGGCAAAAAATTAAAGTCGAGTAATAAAAAAAAACTACAATAAGTTAGTGACACCTGATTGATTGCAATCCCTGCCTTGCCCAATTCTAACCCTGTAAATTATTGCCTAAAATGTACAGTCTACAGTTCAGTTTCAGTAAGTTAAACCCACAATTGTGAACTAATATATATATTTTTAAATTTCAATGTTCATAAACTGCATGTGAGTGAGAAAGTCTCCTTTGAATGTCAGCAAGAAACAACCAAAACATGGATGTCTTATAATATGAACAGGATGTTTTTAGGGTGCACATACCTAAGAGGATATAGAATGTCATTCCTAAACTTTTGTTTTTGACAGTCTGTAGAGTACATTGAAGGCTGGTGGGGATTACAACATCCCACTCACACCACTCAACCCAACGGAGTACTACTTCACTGGATGGCAGATGGCTTGTAAATTGTCACCACCAGTACTTTGAAAAGAAAAGGGGTCAATTCAATGGTTATCAGGTGAACTACAAGGATGTCATGCTCAAGTGACTCACAGAAAGTGCCAATTAAACAATATAAATATTACCCATTCTGAACAAGGACTAAGTACAGCAGGGGGCGGAAGTGGCAACACAACAGACTCATGCTAACATATAAGTTATATCACCAGGTTTCTGTGGCATGGGAATCAAAACATAAAATCTAACAGAGCCTGCCAGCAAAATTTGGCGCCCATTTTGTTTGCATTCTTTTAACTAGGATCGGGCATCTCTTGCAAAGAATTTTGTGAGGCAACCATAGCCAAAGAGAACCAGGTCAACGAAATCTCGGAAGTCAGAGAAATCCCTGTTGTCATAATAGAGATTCATCTGAATGACATAGTAACCAGGTTCTCTGCCTGCAGCTGGAGTGATGAACTGCAGAAATGGGGCTCTGACAACGGTATTTGAATAATAGTTTTCTAAATTCTGGGAAATTGTTGGGATAATGGCAAGATGGCATTGCGGGTGGAAATTGTCAAGGCAAATGGAATCAAGTTGTAGGGACCTTGACACAAGGCAAAATATTCACTGGGAGAAAAAGGACAGTCTTTGCAAGAAAATAACAACCTTTAAAAAGTAAGCAAATACAAGACACGTCACTTCCATGCCTGAGACAAAAAGTGGAAGTCAAATAGATAACCAAAACAATTATGTACTCCGTAGTTATTTTCTAATAGTCGTACATAGATGATAAAAAGGCAACGACCTTGCACTTACATGAAATAAATGGGTCAATCAGAGCTCGAGTGGAAAAGTTTGGATTCATTAAAAAAATGAATGCGTCACTTTTGGTGCAATACGTTAAGATCGATACTAGCACTTGACAGCATGGTTGTCTTGTACTGTATAAACCCATGTTTGTCAGGAATCTAATCAAACTGCAGAATTTTGATCCACCGTTCCGTTCCAGTGGCAGCGAAAGCCTGCTAAACCTTGATTCTGACCACAAAAGCACCTGCACGAACGCAATATCCCCCCGTAAGTAACGAGATTCCATTCTATGAATTTGAAAAGATTTCTTGTCACAAATTACTCAGAAAATGCCAGAAATACGAAGGAAAATTTGAACAGGGCCATATGAGCTTGCATGGCTCTCCACGACAATCAGAACACTCCACCAGATTGCAACGGTCATGTATTGCTTCCTGCCTATTCAATAATGTATGTAAGATCTAGAAATACAATACTGAACTTACATGCTGGCAATGTGGTAACTTCGGCAGAGACCGCACATGGCACCCCGAGGTTTGTCAAAGCACCGCGGATGAGACCGCAAGGGAAGTACAGATATTGCCCTGCAGCTTGTGACGCTTTTGCAGCATTTGCAGCCACTGCTGTCTCGTTCGGGGTTCCAGTGGGAGGTAGCGCGTCTACTGAGATTCGAGTGAGCCATCTGAAACGGTTGTCTTGCAACACAAACACACCCTACACAGTAACTTGATTCCTCAGTATTTTGAACGTTAAACCATCTTCTCAGGGAAATATTTACTACGCAAAGAAAGTATCAGGAAGAGGATACTAACACTACTAGGGTCCTGACCAGGTCTCCTAATCCTATCCGTGTTATTCATCTGTTAATGCAATAGGTTGCCCTTGAGAGCAAGTATGACTTGGCTAATTGTATAAGGCCACTGATCTTTCAATGGAAATGGAGTTCTCTTCTATCCCTAATAGTGGCTTAACAACCTCCCACATTGAAATTGCAAAAGAAATTGATAAAAAGTCTATCTCAGCATATTTCACTCCTCTTCCTGAAGATCTCTCCACAGCTCTATACATCTCCCCAAATTACAGTCCTACAAATGATAAGATATTTAATGTGACACAGATAGTATGCTCTACCTTAGCAATGGAATGCCTAAACTTAAAAGTAGTAACAACATACTTTATGGTTTGTCTTCAGATTGTCGACCTGCTTTTTGAATACCTCCGCCCAAAAATCCTTGCAAATGAACTTGATACTTTCTAGATGGTCGCTAAACCGTGGTCGTTCCCTTGTGTACCTTTACAAAACAAGGTCTTACGTTCTAAAGACAGCTACATAATTCAATCACTGGCAAAACAATTCCTCAAAATTTGATCATAATCAGTTCTAAAGAATATAATCAGTGCTATAAAGTCCAAAGAGCCTAAACCTAACAATACGACAGCATAGTCAAGTTGGCTGTATTTAGTGTCCATATCCCAAAAAATTTAGCCACAAAAGTTTCTAAGGGAGAGGTCCCTATGTGCAACACCAACCTAATTGTGAGACTCCACAATCTTCCACAATAAGTACATACTGATTTTGAGAGTGTACACCACCTCAACATCTAAACCTAAATTCATGTTGGTTTTAGGTCATCTACCCATAAAATTTGGAATCCTTATAACTTTTGCACATAGTATCCAAATAAATACATTCAATGTTGCGCAAGAATCTTCTACAAGAAAATATAAAACTTGATCATTCTAATAATATTAACTATGATCACAGTTTAAAGCATCGCTTTAAGGTGTGGTTTCCTTGCGCAAGTTTCGATTTCCAAGAGAGAACCTAACCTTTGGTCTGAATCTTGCTACTGTGTCCTAGGTTCACCAGAACATACACGATTGAACCATGAATCCGTTCAAAGTATGAGAACGAAAGAGAATTAAAAAAAATACCTCTCTGCAAGCTGAAGTCCAACCTGGTAGCCTATAGCCTCGATGCGTCGACCTGCCAGATCGGGTTTTGTCGGATGCAAACGCTTGCAGTAAGTCGCCACAAGCTCCATATTCAAGCTGTCCACACAGCTCTCTGCTACTTCTCTCGTACCTCCTGGCATTTTGCTTACAATGCTTTCTCGCCTCTATTCAATTCTTAAGTATCAAAAAATCACAAGCAGAATCTGAGCTAGCCTTGCCTCCACCACCGTAAAGCATCACCAGGAAATTTCGTATTGATTTTCAGAACGCATTCCGTGAAGGTATTAGGGTTTCAGGCGCAGCTTGACGTGGATGTAGTACAACTTTTGTTAGGTCTTCTGCTGCAAAATACGTAACAACAGGAATAAAGTTAGATGGCTGAATTCCACGATTGTGCCACTTTTCAGGACGAGCAGACTCAGCCCCAAAACAAAATCAGCCCCAATGGTCCCTATATTCCACTATCATTTGTCACAATGTTACAGATCTCCATTGATAATCACTTGCATTTTCGCACTTAGGATGTGACATTAAAGAAGCCCGGAAGTAGCTTGACACTGCCTCGCCAGCAACACGGGTACTGAGCTCCTCGCTACGATTCACATTGATACCAGTGGCCCATGTCATCACTAGCACAGTAGCTTGGGATCACAAACAATCGTGATGTAATCTGCGTAGCGTTCCTGAGCAAATGTGATAGAATCCGCGTAACATTGAGAACAGAAATCAGGGTTCACAACAACAGCATCCAAGAACAGAGGGAAATTCAAAAAATTCTGCAACCTTCGAAAACTCCTTCAATCAGTTGACCAGTAATTCCTCGGATTGCAAGGGAATGGCCTAGGGTTTGGTTCTTTCCTCGCTACTGCTCCAATTTCCGTTTTGCCGCAGCTCAATCAAATCGTCTCAGCAACGTGAAATTCTTCTCGTGCGGTTGCGCATCGGAACTATCTACGCATCGAATGCGATCATGCATTGCTACGGGTATGAGCGCTTCGACAAGAAGAGCGGACTGCGAATGGCGACCCAAAGCTCTGTGGAAACTCAACACGTAAACAGACCGAGGTCCCCGTAATTAGGCTGAGGTCCCAAACCCATGTGTCTTTTACGTCAGAGAAGTCTTGAAGAGAGGTCCCGTGTATCAATGGGGATCATGGTATCAGTCGAGAATTCATATGACCGGGTTGTGAGAATTTTTGCCGGGGTCTCCATGTGGTTGCATGACCATGTCATAATGCAAAATTCAACAATGTGAGAATTGAAGGTGTTGTGCAATAACTGTAATAAGATAATACTAAGAAAAAACTCACCATAATTTTGAAACCTTTTAGAATTTAAATTTGCATGCCAAATTTGACACAATTTGTGCATGTGTTTTTTAAGCCAATATTGTATCAATGCTCATAAATAATATGAATTATTATTAGTATTTTAACTTTTTCAAGGTCTCATATCTTTCAAGTAGATTTTGTGCATCATGAAAGTTCAATAAACTCTTTTAAGAGATTAATTTCAAATACAATCCTTGAATTTTACTTAGACCATGTCATCTATATATCATACCTTACTAGCAACTTTGGCAAAAAAGTAATAGTAATAATTTCTTGCCTAATATTTAAAGAAACTATCCCTTGTCTTGCCTAATATTTGTAAATTGCAATTGATTAAGAGAGAATGACAACATCCTTCTTTGGCAATATGTGTTAATCATTTATTGCAATTTTGTCTCAATATTCTATGCAATCTATGAATAGATAACCTCGTATCTTCTTTAAAACCATTAAATGAAGAATCTAAACTTTTTCAAATGCCTATGTGCCTTGTTGAATTTTGAATGGTTGCCTAAATATCATAAATTAAATTTTACTCTTGCCTAACCTTATTTTTGTTCGATTTAATTAAATATTAAGAAGTTGATTGCTTAAGCTTCTTGGAGAGTACGATATTAGGCATGCCAATTATTGGATGGTTCCTATTATTGAATACTTTCTTGAATATTCAACTACATATTATAATCCCCACTAATGCATTGCTTAATTAACCCCTAAAAGCCCAAATTGCGTTTTTTGGTCACATAGAAATTTTGGGCAGCTCACTACAAATGGAGTTTTTATTTTATTTTTTGTTTAAATTTTAATATAACATGTGCTCAAGGAGTAGCTTTAAGGCCCAACAATTTTCATAACTTTTGACTTCATGGTTAAAAAGTTATTGTATGATATGTACTTATTATTGCTCAACAAGTAACCTGGGTAGCAAAAAAAACTTCTTTAAAAATCATTTTTTTAAGATATTAAAATTTGAAATTGGTTCTTTTGATTTTTATATTCTTGGAAAGCTTTGAATCATTCTATTTTGATCAATGAGTCAAAAGCCATGATTTGGAAAATTAGATTGTGGGAGTTTACAGGTCATTATAGAATCCCTACTCTACAAAAAACTTTGAAGTCCTTTATTTAACTCAATTTCAATATTTTTGGAAAAAAAATAAAAATATTGGGTGTAGATTGTTTATTACAACATTACAACCATTGGGGTTAGCATTTTTCAATTCCATAAATAAATTGTTAACAATTTAGTATTTTGAATCATTCTCTACTCCTTTCTACTTACTATTTTTTTCCTATATGTTGTATGATTCCAAATGATCTGAAATTTTTCAAGCATGTAGCCAACTTGACTTGAAAAATGAATTCAAAGAGTAACCACCAGTTTGTATATTTTTTCATATAAATGTGACCTTTTCGCAGGGCCAAAAAAAGGAAACTTGTCACTTCAAATGCTAAAATCTTGCAATTTACACAGTGGGAATTTCTAAAAAAATTTCCACATGGTTTCAAACAAGATTACTATAAGATCCTATGGTTACATGTGTCCAAAAATGTTTTTCATTTAAAATTTGGTGTTTGTATTAGAAATGACAGTTTTGGAGTGTTTTTGGTGAAAACATAGTTTCTGACCTTATCCATTAATGAGTCATCCATGGCAATTTGGCATTTTTTAATTCTTTGTTTGATGTGGTGTCATTGTAGCTTTTGGATTCTTCTATGTATATGATAGAAAAATCATTTTCAACCAAATTGAAAGAATCAATTAGTTTTTATAGTGGTCACCTCACTCTTATAGCATTAGGAAAAATCTGAATCCTACGGAGGGCCGTTATGGATTCCTTTCTCGACGCCCCATAGTACAAATACAAAAAAATTAATATTAAAATTAAAATATTAAAAATAAAAGTTTTTTTGAATTTAAAATAATAATAATAATAAAATAATAAAAATCTGATGTGGTGCTAACATAGCACAAGTAGTGCCACATCAACAACGTTCATTAAAAAATAAAAAAAACTATTGAATTCCTCTCTAATTGCACCGGGGGGTTCAAAACTCGCAGTCCTTTCAAGGGCTGAAATTTTTTCTAATGAATGCCTTACTTGTGTCATTTCCAAGTCTTTATCTTCTTACTCTTTATCCTAGTGCTTGAGTCGTAGAATTCATCAACTAAATCATTATAATTTATAAACATCATTTTGTTGGTCATTTACTTGTGAAAGAATTTTTTGATCTATTATTTGACAAGTTGGGTTTTTATTTTGAACTTTGGTTACCTAAGCTAGGATAGCCAACCCATTTCCAACCACTTAAGCAATTATGCAGATTTAGAGTGCAGATTTTTTGAATTTGTAATTTTTTCCATGTATAGAAATAGAGTTTGGAAGGATTTTCTATTTTTCTAGAATTTTATTACACAAAATGTAATTACTATGAATTTTGTAGTGGAAAATTTCCTTTTATCTATAATGGTGTTGTAGACCTTTCTATTTTCTACCATAGGCTGATTACAAAATCAACCAAAGGTTGGTCACAATAATGTGAGTATTATAGCCTATAGTAATGCATTGCAATTGTGTTAGAAATTGAGCGATAATTAATCAATGCTCATTTCCTATTATTCAAAAAGGGAATACTAGTCTATAACATGAGAATGGTGGATAATCAAAAATGGGTTGGCTACTATATCCTTTGAAATTTCAACATGCCATTTGAAATCCATGGTTTTGATATTTTAAAGAATTAAATTTTTGATCTTTGGAGATCGTGAGATCATTATCTCTCATTATTTCATTTATTCTTTTAGTAAAAATAACATCTCTGCTAATATAGACCTTTCTAATTTGTTGACTATACAATTTATACCCTTTATACTCTCATTGTAACCAAGAAAGATACTTTTGTGCTTTTATTACCCCACTTTCTTCTAAAAGTTGGAAGTTCCAAAAATTCTTAAATGTGGAATAGAAGGCTTTTGACCACTCCACATTTCTTATAGATAGTTATGTCATTGAGTGTGATTGTGGAAATTCTATTTTAGGTGTAAGTAGCAATAGTTATGGCTTCTGTCCAAAATATTATACAAATCTCAATATCCTAAATAATACTAATATTTGCACTCTAATAAAGTGTGTTTTGTCCTCTCATCAACTCCATTTTGTTGTCAAAAATAAGGAATTGTAAGTTGTCTTAAAATACCATTTTCAAAACAAAAATGACCAAATTTTCTAAATGTAAACTCTCATCCATTGTTTGTTCTAAGAGTTTTTAGCTTGCATGTTGTTTGAACGTCTACCATTGTAGAGGTTCAATTTTTTTCAAGACCTTTATTCTTTTGTTTTATGAAAATTATTATAATCCATCTTGGATAATCATCTATAAATGTCACAAAATATTGGAATCTATCTAAAAAAATTATTTGCATCAACTACAAAGGTCACAATGTAATAACTCAAGCAATTGAGTTGCTCTCTTTCTTTTTTCAATAGGAAACTTATTCCTTTGTTGTTTCCCTTGTAAACATTTGGTGTACAAATCTATTTTAAGTTCATTTGTTTTAGATTTAAACCATGAACTAGTGACTTTTTATGAATTAATTTTAACTTTTGAACTCCTATATGTTTCAACTTTCTATGCCATAATTCCACTTCAATCACTTTTTTGGAAGGTATTATTGTAGCCAAAAGTTTTTCATCTATGACTTGACCTTCATCATTCATTTTTTTAGAAATTCACCAAATAATGGTCTCAATATGTGACTTCTCCTCTTACTTACAAAGAGAGGAGTAATGTTATCTTTTTATGAACATATATAATATAATAAATATGTTCTTTGTCCATATTACCTCTGTTTCTGAAAAAGATTCATATTTCCCTTGTAAAATACAAAATAAAATACAAATCTTTTTCAAAAACAAAGAGAGTACTATTTTTTTATCATGGTATTAGAGCATATTTTTAAGTACTTCAAATTGTGCTTTCCTCTTAATCTTGTGGGAGAATGTGTAAGTGAGGATGTATTGGATTTATTAATTCTTGAATTCAAAAGAATTGAAGTAGAAACCACTCTTTGAGTAATGACTTTTTCCAAGTACCAATCAAACCACTTCCAAATTTATTAGAAATAGCTCAATACACACCTTTTTGAAAATACACTCAATCAATTTGAAATTGATAATGCTCCTCATATTTATATTGAAGCACTAGTTGAATTCAATGAATTCAATGTGCAATTTTTTACCAACAAGTCTTTTTTTTTAAAGACTTCATTAATTAATCAAGAGCTCTAATACTATATATCATCACATTTCAATTCAATCCATCAAATTTAAAGAATATTACCAATTTGATGAATCTTACTTTTAGGTTTAGAAGCACAATTTAAAATTGGTGCTTAAATAAAAAAAATTGTTGAAAAGAGTAGAAGGTGAAAAAATTTTACCTTTGGCACCTCCAACAACATTTGGTGCACATGTTACAATTATTCTGGCATCAAGAGTTGGAAGAAAAGAAAAATGATATAAAAAAGATTCCAATGCTTTATCCATTATTACCAATTGCTTGGAATTAAGTCAATTATATGATATTATAGCTAAGATATCTTCCAAAGTAGCACGGGATGAGTTGTGCAGATTATATATAAAGTTCATAATTTAGTTATTAAAATTTATATAAAAGAGCAATTGCTTACATTGAAGATGTAAAGTGATGATAGCATATACATGCATTTAAATACTTTCAAATCTCTTCTCAATCAAGTATCAACAATTGGATCCTCCATAAGTGATGAAAATATTGTCTTTGCCTTGATGCATAGGATACCACCTAGTTATATGAATTTTTTGATTAATTTTCATAGAAGGTCAAATCTTGGCCTTATAAGAATTCATTATTAATTAACTTCAAGAACAAATGATGATAAAAATTTAGACATTAATATTGAATATCTTCATTAGCATTAGGTATAAAGAGTAAGCCATGGTAGAACAAATACAATTCTAAAAGTTTTCAAAACAAGATTAATTATAATCATAATAATAGGTTTAATCAAGAACATAGAATTTAAATTATATAAGGTTGTTTAAGTCAACATGGAATAGACAATAGACCCCCAAATGGTCCTTATTTCCATTTAGGTAATCCACCTAAATCTGCTAATAGTAATAATTTTAAATTCTCAAATGATAATAAATCATTAATTTTTTTATTGAAGAAAGTTGAATAATAATCCTCAAATAGATTGACAAAAATTAATCTTTGATGAAGCAAATGGTATACAAAATAAGACTTCTATTGTAAATTATTCTCAATTATTATATGTTGCAACCTATAATATTTGACTTACAAATATTAAATAATAGATAGTGGCGCTACTCACCACATGACTCATAACAAAAATACATTTATTAACTATCAACAAGTCTCCTCTAGTCAATTTGCCTATGCAATAGATGGCACATCTCATACCATCCAAGATATCAAACATATTATAGTTAACCTTTTCAATGGAGCAAAGAAGATCATTCCTAAAGTGTTGTATTTATACATTTATAGTATAATTTATTCTTAGTAAAACAAGTGGCTCAAGCTCATAGTACATTCAGTATTGCTGGTACCACTACAACCTTGTAGAATTTTTATTCTAAAGTAATTACTTTATGAAAATTGAAAAATGATTTATACATATTTGGCCACTCTAATTTTAGTGAATTTGAGATACAAGACCAAAATAATACTATTAGTTCAAAGATAGATGAATGAGCCTTCTATTCAATAACCCAAAATATGGTTTCACAATGGCATAAGGATTAGGCCATGTAATAAGCTTTCCACACTTACAAGAATTTGTAAATCACAATTTGGTAATTAGTATTAGCTATACAATATATGAAAACCATTCACCCCTTTTGTGAATTTTATATGGCATAAGGAAAAATATAAGAATCCTTTCCTAAAGTTTCAAATTCTAGAGCTACTAGTGTAATTGATTTAATTCATTATGATTTAAAAAAACCTCACTCCAATTTATATTTGTATTGTGAGGTTTTGCTACCTATTTGGAAAAGCATAGGGCTCCTAGATGTAATAAATGTTTGAGAAAGGCAAAGAATTGCTAATGATTAAAGAAAACCTAATCCAACCATTAGAAGATTTTTGGGGCCTCTAGATGCCTGCGAGTTATCACATTCTACAAATACAAAAAACAAGTTCGGTGCAACAGTTTGATGTGGCCGAGACCTTGCCACGTCATTGACCAAATTTTTATTTTTATTTTTTGCATTTGGAGACTAAAAATTTATTTATTTATTTTTATGAAAAAAAAAATTCTGATAGCGGGCTGTTTCCCTCGCTTCGGGGAACAGCTACGAGGGAACAGGCTTGAAATAAGCTTTTGGACCCCCCAAAACTCTTCTAATGACCTGTAGATAGCCTATTCGGTTATCAATTTTGAATTTTTGAATCATTTTGAATGCATTTTTGATTGTGTTTTGCATGTTTGGATGGGATTTTGTGGTGTTTTGTGGTGCGTTTGTCTAATTGGAGTGCAGTAATTACGTGAATGAAGGTCTGTGGATGAGTCCAAATCAGAGTAAATCAGAGTAAATGGAGTTGGTGGAGTTGGCAAGGTTGGTTGCCAACTAGGAAAGTGATGGGATTATTTTATGCCGAGTTGGAGTTACGGTTTGGTTAGTTTTTGCAGTTCCAAGTGGGTGGTTAGGTTGTGTCGTTGTAGTCTGGTAACCGAATTGGGAGATTCCTATTTAGTTTGAGTTTTGAGATTTTGTTGTCACCCAGTGTTGTCGTGTTGAAGAGTGTCCACTACGAGTCCCAGCCAAGTTGTGCTGTGTATTTGATTTGTTGTTGTGTGTATGCATGTGAGGGAGTCTTTCGAGTTTTATTAGTGAGATGGAGATGTGTATGTGAATATGACTGAGGAATTTTAAGTATTCCAAGTTGGAGAATTGTTTTAGGAGTTGGTGAAAATGATGTGATTAAATGTTGAAAATTTGATTGGATGATGAAGTGTGACTGTATGTGTGAAGAACAATGGAAGTTGGAATGTAATATCCTAATTGGTGATGTGGAGATGAAGTGGAATAAGGGATGTGAATCCTAATAGTTGAGTGTGAATTGCAAGTTGAAACTAAAATTGTAAAATGGTGATTTGTTCACCAATTCAGAAATAAGAAACATGTTCAAACCGAATTGAGTGTTTCATTGTGTATGATTTAATGAATGATTTAATGTGCACGTGTGTTTATGGAATTATTTGAGAACGGAGTATGATGGTGTTAGCCAAACTATGTGTGAGTGAATTATGCAATGTCATTGTAGATTGAGTGGTTATTAATTTTTCAAATTGGGTCGTAGTCTTCTATTTTGGGATTGTACTTCCTATTTTAGGAATTAATTCCATTAGCATAAATTTCCTACTTGACAATCTCCCTTGGAACGAACTTATTATACTAATAGGGTAGTTTCCGAATAGGTCATTATCCTCCTTCAACATGACCTAATCCATAGATAGATGCCAAAAGAAACTAGTTTCTAATAATAAAGAGAACATTATTATTGCTTTAGCAAATTCCATTATCCAATCTCCTCACCTTGGAAGTCAACTCTTGAAACATGTATACTAAGATACATTAGCACTTGAATCCCTCTCAAGTTTGCTTGTTGGGTCCTCTCAAGTTTAATTGTTGCATATTTTCAAGCTCTAAAGTATAATCCTAGTAAGAATACAAAAAATAAAAACAAATCACAACACTTAGTAAAAAATATAATTCAAAAGATGATCCTAAAGAAAATGATGATATGAAATAAGATAAGAGATATCACAAGGAAGAGAATTAAGCCTTTAAGCATCCATTGGAAGGACTCATGGTTGCAAGTAATATAGGACAAATGCCCTATCAAACCCTACCAATGAGGCTAATCCTCCAAAGAGTCTAACCCTCCAACAAGCCTAATCACCCTTTTGCTTGGAACCAACAAAGATATAGAAAAATGCCTAACTTTTAACTAGTAAATGGCCCACATCACAACACCAATTTCTAGTATTCTATTGCATTTATAAATGATTAGAATAGATATACCACACTTCTATTTAAATTATAATCACAAGCATTATCAAAATTTAAAGAATATAAAACTTTTGCTAAAATATATACGAGAAGAAAGATAGTTTTTTTTATGAAGTGATGGCAATGGTGAATATAAATAAAATAAATTAAAGAATTTTTGTACTAAATATGATATTCAACAACATGGCACAATTTCATACACTCCGAAACAAAATGGAATATTAGAGAGGAAAAATTGTACTCTTTGGGATATTGTATTCATCATGCTTTATTATGCCAATTTTACCTTGTCAATTTATTGGGGAGAAGCCATTCTTAAAGCTACATATATTCAAAATAGACTTCATATAAAGGCCATTAAAAATATCACTCTTTATGAATTGTAGACTGGACATAAACTTGATATAGCCCATCTTCATGTTTTTGGGTGCATGGCTTATACTTGAGCATGCCCTTGAAGAAAAAAAAAATTACTTTAGATTTTAAAAGCCTTATATATTGGCTTTCAAATATCCCATTGGCATCAAAGGATATTGATTGCAAATCAAATTCAATCATTAATTCTTACATTGTTATCTTTTAAGAAGATCATTTTACATCAATCATATATACAATCTAAATACAATCATCATGATCATCTTAATGACTTATCATTACTATCAAAATTAGTAAGACCAAATCCAAATTTTCAAAATTATTTTCAAATCCCTACTCTTATTCTACCTTAGCCAACACCTAGGCCACAATCAATTGTTTCCATACAATTCCAACTTCATATTCTCAATTTACTAGACATTCTTGGTACACCCCCTTTACACCTTGATTCTTTATAAACTCCTTCACTTACACCAAGTACTTCTCATACAAGTGGTCTATGCCTAACTTCACAACCGACTATCTCATTTTTTGCTAGCCCTTCTCAACCTTCATCTCCTATTTTTCCTAAACCCTAAACATCACCATAAATTACTTGAACAACTTATTGAAATAATAGAATGACACTCCTATAAAAAAAAAAATCCTTCCAAATAAAAAACAAGGATATTTATTACTATTGATTCATTCTCTAAAAATATATAAATGATGCTTGAATTAGACCCCATATCTTATGGTGAGGTTTAACAAAGTCCTCAATCCAAAGAATGGCAAGATGTTATTAATTCTAAATTACAATCTTTATTAAAGAATAATACTTGGAAATTAACCTCCTTTACTAGAAATTATAATATTATTGATTGTAAATGGATATTCAAAACTAAATATGGTCCTAATAATGGAGTACTATAAAGAAAATTGCATGCCTTGCACTACCTTTATAACAAATTGTATACATAGCATTACTTAAAGGATTTATTGTTTCAAGTCCACAAAATCTTGTTTGTAAATTAAAAAAATCTTTATATGGTTTTAAACAATCTTCTAGAGCATGGTATGATAGATTAGATTCATTTTTATTCCATTGATAAAAGTTCCATTGATCCTTCATATGCTACAACTACAATGAATCAAAACGTGCCTTCAAATGGAGCAATTGAGTCTAAGAATGATCCTTTGTAAGTTTTCATTTAGTTCACTCCCTGCTACAAGTGCAATGAATGGATTGTACTAAATTTTGAAACATATGGACAATTTCCAATGATTTCATTAGTATTTTAGCCTCAGTAAATTCATAACTTAATTATGAGCAAAGATTGCATATAATAGTGACCTATATCACTTGCTCAATAGCCTACAACTATACACACGGTGTCGTGATGTGGACCGTCTATTAGTTAAATTTATGCATCTTACTACTATTAAGGTTAGATCCAAGATGTAAGAGGATTAGGTTTGCTAGGAGGTTGGGTTCATTAGGGATTTAGTTTCATTGGGAATTTAGCCTTATTGGGAAATTAAGTCTTGGAGGAGGCTAGTCTTGTGAAAAGGGTTGGAGGGGTCATTTGTCTCTTACGGGTTGCAACCTTAGAACCTTATTGTGGGTATTTGAAGGCTTGATTCTCTCTTGTTGGTATCACTTTTTTTAGTCACTTCTTATGATCATTTTTTTAGCAACTTCTTATGATCACTTTTTTTATGGAACTTGTTGGATATTCTTTTGATACATCCTATTGAGGGCATTCTTTTGAGACACTCTTTTGTAGCATTCTTTTGGGTGATTCTTTTTTGAACTTTTAGATGGGACTTTTCTTTTGTACTCTAGGGTTTACTAGCACTTTAACTGGAAGTTACTTTTGGCTTGGATATTGATTATTCTTTTTGTGATCTTGATAGTTGAGTGCTATTCTTTTTATATGAGATTTTTTTTTCTCTTTAGATCCTTGAGAGGATTGTTCTTTTGAGCTGAGAAGGCATAGTAGGCAAATTTGAGAGGATTTCAAGTGCTATTGCAACTAACAAGTGTGAGGGTTGAAGTTGAGAGTTGGTTTGAGGATAGTTTGATAGGAACTACTTTCTTTTGGGTTTTTTTGTTGGTTTAGGTGTGAGATTAGGGTTTTTTTAGGTCACTTTCTTTTCTTTCCTTTTCACAAACGCTTACCACAATTAGGAGCGCCACACTTTTTTGGATAGATCGCAAATCCTATGACAACAAGATGGCAATTTCTCACCTCACAAAGTCATTACCATTTCTACATCCCTATGCAGTGTTTTTCACACTTCTATAGGGACGGTTCTTAATATCGGAGTGGTTTTTAATCCCTCTTCTATCGTACTTGACTTGCTATTTTTTATTCAATAAACTCAATTGTAATCTTTTCTTCAATAGAAAATGGATATATGATCCTTTCTTGTGCTTTTTCAAAGGTACTATGTTTTTGCCATCTATTTACTACTTTACCATAAACAATTGTGAGGCCAAAAAACATCCAATGGATGACTTGATCGTTCACTATAGAAACAAAAAAATGCATTGATTGGTTAAACAATCAAAATTTTTTTTATGACTTCCTTGATCATAGAAGGCCACATCTTTCAAGTGTTAAATTGTCTTCAATCCACTCTTACACTCATATTTTCTGACAACCAATATGCAATAGAAATAACAAAAAATTCATGTTTTACAATAGAAACAAACATATTTCTATTCAAATTTACTTTATTTGAGGATGAATTGCTTCTTTAGATTTATATAAATCTAAAGAAGCAATTCCAAATTTCATTTTTTCTTAAAATCATTTTTAAAGAAGTTTTTTTAACTGCCTAGACGACCCACTAGACAAGGATAATGACATATTGTGCAATAACTTTTTAACCATGTAATCAAAAGTTATGAAAATTGGTGGGCCTCAAAGCTACTCCTTGCGCACATGTTGTATGAAAATTTCATTTGTAGTGAGCTACCCAAAATTGCTATGTTGCAAAAAATGCAATTTGGACAATTAGGAATTAATTAGAAAAGTTGTTAGATATAGTTTATACAACATTAGATGAGATTTTAGGCAAGGGAAGGGCTATTTCAAGCAAGTTCACCTTGCTATGAACCAAAGATACACTATCATATTTATTTAAATTATAATAAAATAAAATAAATGAATTTATTGAAAAATATATATTTTTTAAATTAATTATTTATTAAAAAAACTAAAAAATTAAAAAAAATTAATTATTTAAAATTGTGCCATATCAAGCAGTTGTTATAATAATAGAGTTCTTAGACCCAAGAACGCATAGGAACTTGTAGCCCTTTACAAAGGCTGAAAAACATATAATGGTTGAATCTATTAAATTAGATAAGGAATTTGACCCATTGCTAACCACTTAAGCAATTATGGTTATGTAGAGTGCAAATTTATTGAGTGTAGAAATTTTTCTTTATATTAAAATAGGATATAGAAGAATTATATAATTTTCTAAAAAAAATTTAACTCAAAATTTAATTATCATGAATTTTCTTATCTAAACTATATTATATAACTTGTACTGCTTGTATAAACCTTTCTATTTTTGACAGTGGGCTAGTTGCAAAATCAACTACGAGCCTTGGTGCCAATGATAATGTCCCACAACTGTTATGGGAACTCTGCTATAATTAATCACCCCTCATCAACTCTTGATAAAAAAAAAGAGTAACCTATGGTAGCCGCCCCATTTTTTACCACTTAAGCAATTCTGCATATCTGAAGCATAAGTTTCTTGAGTGTAGGAATTTTCCCACATATAGAAATAGGGTTTAGAAGGATTCCATATTTCTTCAAAATTTTACTTTTCAGAATTTTATTGCTACAAATTTCTTAGTTGAAGATTTTACTCAACCTATTCTTGTCATGTAGGCCTTCCTATTGCCAACCATAGGTTGGTTTTAAACTAAACGAAGACTGCAGCCAATCTTAATACACATTGTCAATTGTGCCATAATTACTGTTCTGCTTTTCTCCTACTGATCAGAAAGAGTGTAGCCTACATGACAGGAATGGGTCCCTGGTTGGAAATGGGTCAACTATCATATATTGTAAAAATGTAATTTGGGGTTTGATAAAAAATGGGTTGGTTTCTATATTACAGAACATCCATCAATCATACCCAACAGTGCCACCAAGTGGTGTATAACCTCTCATCTTATACATAGACGAGTAATGTATGATTCTCTAACATATATAATGTATAATTTACACTGTGTACTATCATACAAAAAAGAATCTCAAGTAGGTCTACAATCTACATGCACAATAGCAAAGCTGACCTAATTGTGACGCATACGATGAGACGCAAGTTTTGCAAACAAAATCTGTAACACTCAAGATTAATTGTAATTACGGTGAGTCCACAACTCTTTAAAATGTTCATAATAGGTGCAATTACCATGGTAACCTGAACCCAGAAAGATGTCCTCATTATGTAGCTAATTCAGTGCTATAATAGTGCTCTCTACAAAAAATACGACCTTCAAGGGCAATTGCATTACAACGTATTCATTGCTCATTACCTCAGGTTACACAGAAGAAAATTTTGAGAAGGAGCTGTCAGAAGTTGATACGATACTAAAGGAGTCAATGATACTAGATCTCAGCGTCTGTACATGAGGTCAAAATTTGATAAGTGGCTCCCAGGACTTCCAACACTTCCTGCAATGGAAATCAAAGCCTGGAAACAGGACTATGGTTTCAATTGGTGGGGATTCATGAATTAGTGATGGAGAGTGTATTTGCACTGAAATTTGGCCAGACTTGCATTGGCTACAAACACTGATATGCTGCACCACGATTTGGATACAGCATGGCGCTTGTAAACGTTGAGGACGTTCACTCGTCCACTTAACCTTGTCGTTGCAGAAACAGGAATCAGACCTGCAGAAAGATGGATCCATCAGCGAAAAGTATAATCACTCGCACCGAAAAACTTGAGTGAATTACAAACAAGTAGATGTGCTACTAGAGACTCTGTCCCGATATTCTTGTAGTGCAACAAGAGACTCTGTCTTGATGTATTACTTGAAGTAAGTTGGGATTGGGGTTTAGTTTCGTAAACATACAGGAGACCTACTCAAACTATATACATATATACTTGTGTTAATGTAATGCCCTGAATCCTCCTCTGCAGTCTAGAGAGTCGGTGAACAATGAATGCAAATTGCTAGCAGCCAACTTGAGGGAAGTAAAAAAAATCTATGTTACCTGCCACTAACCCAAAATTGACACCCTAAAGTCTGAGACCATGAATTTTAGGTCATTTCATTAGCAATAAGCTTTGAAGTACGTCAACCTTCAAAACTTTTGCATACAGAATCCACAGAACACATTCTTAGGTGTGTGGGAAATCTCTTCCATTTCTGAACAAAAACATGTCGAATTTGAGAATTCTAATTACAGTAGCTATATTCTGCGCTGATTTGGGTGTCCCAACCTAAATTCTAAAAGAGGTTGATACAATTTCCATTTCTGATATATCCTGAACATCAATTGGCCAGCTCGACATTTGGTTAACAGAAGCAAAAATCAGGTTCAGTCACTAAGTAGGTGACTGCAGTTGATCTAGTACATGAAACGAGAAGAGGTTCACTTAATTACCTGCAGTGTAGTCTTTGGAGAAGTTAGAGCCCATGAGAAACTTGTCTGCTTGCACACTGAGCGTCACAATCTGCGTTACGGTGTTCCCAGATCCCAATCTGCCTGCAGGAATGACGGCGTGGCCAACTTCAATGGCGTCATAGTAAAGCATGGACGTGCCGTTGCCGTACTTGAAGTCTGCCTTGTTGGGGTTGTGTACCGTGATGTTCAAGTCCAGCATTAACCGAATGCGAGGCACCAGAGTTCCATAGGTAATGTTGAGGTCCGCAAGTTTCACACCATTCACCCAGACGTCTGGGTCCTTGGCTTTGAACACTGCGAACACAAGGATGATGATAAGGATGCCCATTACGACGGTAATTCCTGCCAGAACGCAGCAACAGATGTGGAACTTGCGGCGTCTGTATAGTGGCTTGCTTTCCTGCCACGATCATTACAATCTTGAGTATATCAGTTAGCCATTGCTCCCGTTGGTACTGTTAAGGATATTTTGATTTGAAAGCAACGAAATTGCTTCGTGGGATGTTCACAAAGAGTATATGGTCCCACTTGGGATTCAATAAGAGGGTCCCTGTGAAAATGATCATTTGATTCCAAGACAGCTAATTAAATTAGTTGGCCTTTCCAAGAAAATTCCACAGCTGAAGGCCTAGATTCCTAGATTCAAAGGTTCCCCATAATATCTAGTCTGTATCCAATGATTTATGATCATCAGAACGAACAATTTCAGCAACCTACTGCGCGTGGACAACTCACCTGGGAGATTCACACAATATACATGTTGGGCCAAACGTAACATTTGCATGAAAATTGAACAAATTAGCCAAGAGGCAGTCAAAATTGAAGGTGTGGTTAGCTTTTGGGTAGGCTGTTAAATGTATACTGGGGCACACCAATCTAAATTTGAGCATAATACGCCCAGATCTCTTTCATATCACACCCTCCTGTTCTCAATCACCAAACCCTAGAAAATGGATCGGACTTATCCTGGAATTCAAAACTCATTCGTTGGTCTCATCATCATACACAGGCCTATCACAAGAACGTGCATAGAAACGAAGTCGCACACAAATGTAATACTACAGAGTTCAACAAGTTTAAGTGAAAATACTGAGTTTATAGACTAACTTAATGCTCCTTGCAACCCGCCCCAAGCTAACTTCTTTTCGTTACTTTCACATGCAACACTACTGATTGTCACAATGTCCCAAAATTCCACATTACGTCCATCTTGGGTGAAATTCAAGAGGCGTGAGTGTTTAACATAACTTCGTGCTGAGAAAAATTCTGCTTATACTAACCTTGATTTCCGCATCATCACCTGGGGCTGATTTCCCTTCCAGGATCTTCTCCTTCGCCATATCCTGTTCCACCTTGTGTTCCATTGGATTCCAACCCTAATCGTGAAGCTTAAAAACGTACTCGTCCTGCATGTGCGACAGTCAGATCCCGGGTAAGTTAGGATTCTCAGCAAGTCGGTGGGGTTCTTACAGCCACTGCAGTCTCAAGAGAGTGATGCACTGGTAAAGTCAACATGGAGACCACCATCAAGTTCATCAAAGATCACCTCCACATCAATAATTTCAAAGAACTGAGATGTTATTCTCTACGCCATACCACTACTGCAAACCCCCTTTCGAAACAACATTACAAGATCGTTGCACTCATTAATTTTTTCACCAACATATCGAGTCAACGTACAGCTAGAAGGTTTGCACTATCGGCATCTCAGTTTAACTCTCAGGAGCTCGATCTATCGTAAGAGAAAGAACACAACACAACCCTCATACCGTACGTCCTCAATTCATCGCCATTTTCCACTTTAAACATAAAACGTCGTAATCTACGCCAATGCTTAACTCACTAAAGAAAAGGCAGCAAGCTAGCTGCAAGATCGGCAAACCTGAAAACTAATTGAAGCCCCTACTGCACATGAACCCCCCAAATTGAAGGATGCCGTTACGCACAAGGCTGGTACTTGAGTGGGAAAGCTGTACAGTAAACACACAATAATGCTCGCTTCTGTACAGCACTTGCAGCTGCTGTTGAACTTGTAGCCTTAAATCCAGAAGTTCAAACAAATCCAATCCTAAACCAAAATCAACTGAAATTTCACTCACATGACCGCAAGCAACTCTCTGATCGCTTATAAGCTGTTCTAATTCTCCAAGAGCTCCTTGCAAAACGCGTTCCACCGAACTAATTAATCGGCCAGCCTGAGCTCGATATATCTGGGGGATGTACGAGGACGATGATGTGAGAGGCGGCTGGCTCAAGTGCTGGTAAGTAACAAGTACAATTGCCGTGTTCTGGAGACTGTGGGGGTGGTTGTCAATTGAGCTTGAGCTTAATTAGAATTGCAGACACAGTAATGAGACATTGAGGAGCTCTTGCTCTGTCTGCACAAGTGTACAAGTGTACATGTGCAAGACTGAAGATAATTGCTGTACTGCACTACTGCCATGAACCAGGTGCATGGGACTCTGGACCACCCACTCCAGGCACCGCTTCTCATCAATGCTGGAGCTGCAGTACTGCAGACGCTCCTAAGAATATGGTTTTATGACTGTCAAGACGTACTACGTCACTGTCTGGCATGGAGTCTGTCTCTGAAGCATGAGAACTTACTGTAAGTTCAGGGGTTTACTTATTTTCAATTTTCTGATACTTAGGTGCTTTCTAGAAGGTGCTCAAATGAGAATACAGTAGTATGCTCTAAAAGCGCCCATGCTCTAGAAGTGATCATGACATAGAGGTATATTTTGCTTTCTTCAATGTCCCAATAGTGTACATTTTGAAATTAGGTTGCTCCTTACTAATTTCTCAACATTTTACATTATATAAATATTTCATGTTATTGTACAAGGAAGCAATAATTTTCATGAACCCGAAATCATATATGCAGCATGGGTTGGTGTATTGGTTTAGAGCCTAATTTAGAAAGTTGCACGCACTTCTATATGAACAAGCATTGAATCATAAAGTAACTTTTATGGGTTAGACAACCTAATTATGTGATTATAAGTTATATCATTATTGTATTAACCGTCTCATTAAATATGTAATGACACGAAGTCTAAAAATGTTCATTGGATGATAGATAATCCTTGTACTTAAGACTGAAGTACAAATGTTCATCCTTGGAGTTTGGGATGAAATGAAGAAGTCTTGTATGGTTAGTAGTTGAACTTCCAATAAGAAATTAAAGTAATTCATTGCAAAGAATAGGGTACATCAATAGCCAATCAAAAATATCTTGGTGAAAATAAAAAGACCATACAAGACAAATTAAAATTCAAAACCACAAGTAATAGTGACCTTAGAATTTGGAGGCATTGGTGCCATAGTCACCTTTGGATAGTGTTTTTTATTTGCAATATAAGGCTATTCTTATTGTCAATGCTTGATGCCAAGTTTGGGAAGGACTATTACATTATGGACATGGTTATAGCCATGTATCACAAAAAAGAAACATCGCCCCAAGGTCACATCAAAGAAAATGAGTGAACACTTATTGTTGTATCGTTATACAATGATAGCATGTACCTCAATTTGGTAGATTGGGTTGCAAAAAGAATATATTTTTGAAGATCTAAATACTACTTAGGACGAATGAGAAGTTCTTTGACCTTATAAGGTCAAAGAACTAAAATATGGTCTTTAGATGCTTATGGATTGAAGAAATTTGTTGCAAAATCAAACCTACAAATTGGATTGATAGGTTGTTGTACAAATGGGGGGCACTAACTTTCTGTTTTAGAAATATTCATGACTTCAAACATTATCCCCTATAGGTCAAAATTGCGTATTTTGGCAACATAGCGATTTGGAGCAGCTCACTATGAATGGAGTTTTCATTTTTTTTTTTTTAAATTTCACACAATATGTGTTCAAGGAGTATCTTTAAGGAACAACAATTTTCATAACTTTTGACTGCATGGTTCAAAAGTTATTGCATGATATGTAATTTTCCAATGCTTGGCAGCCAACTCAATTTATTTATTTTTAAATCACTTTTTTCAAAAATGTAAATTTGAAATTGTTTTTCTAGATTTATATGTATAGGAAAAGCTTTAAATAATTACATTTTAATTTACAAGGTGAAAGTTATGAGGTGTTCTAGTTTGTGGATAGTTATGGATTCCCTACTCAAAAATAAACTTTGGAGTCCTTTATTTAACTCTATTTTTCATATTTTTTGAAAAAAATAAAAAATAAATATAATGTAGATTTTTTATTACCAGATTACCACATTTGGAATTGGAATTTTTCAATTTTATAATTGAATTCTTAACAATTTAGTGTTTTGAATTACTTTGTACTTCGTTCTCCTTACTATTTTTTTCCTATATGTTGTGCAATTCCAAATTATCTAAAAATTTTCAAGAATGTAGCCAATTTTACATGAAGAATGAATCTAAAGAAGTACCACTATTTTGTAAAAAATTTCATACAAATATGACCTTGTGAAGTACAGCCGCCCATATTTTTGCAAGGCCAAAAAAATGATTTTTTATCAATTCAAACATTAATATCTTGCAATCTACACAGTAGAAAATTTTGAAATTTTTTCTACATCTTTTCAATGTAGTTCACTACAAGATTCTATAGTCAAACATGTCCATAAAAAAATTTCATCTAAAATTTGGTGCTTCTATCAGAAATGGCAATTTGGGAGCGTTTTTGGTGGAAACATAGTCTCTGACCTTTAGGGGTTAAGTATTTTTAAAACTCAATTTGGAAATGAAATTTAAAAATTTTATTTTAAATTGATGTCATTTTCTTAATTTGAAAATGTCAATCAAAAGTTGTGCTAATTTGACTAGAGGGAGGTCTACTACTTTTTATGTATGAAGGCAAAGACTTTGACTAGCTATAAAAGACAGAAAAGTCTTTGGTTTGCAAAAAAAATTTAAAGGAAGTGTGGGAAATTATGTTGGCTTTTCATTAAATTATTACCTGTTCCATTTGAAGTTTGTATGAATGAATTGTCAATAACAAAGTGAAGAAAGGTCTGCTACCTTTCTTTTCTCAAGGTCAAAACTTTAGATGGCCATAGAAGTTGGACAAAGTTTTAGAATGAGTTGAAATTTGAAAAAGAGGTAGAAAATTGTATTAGTTTTTCAAAAAGACATTACTTATCTTATTTGAACTTTGTAGAAAACAACAACACCAATTCCAAATTCAACCATGAAATAGGAGTTTGGAGTTTGGAGTTTGAAGAGTTGGACGGTTTAATTCGTGGTCTAGCCGCTCCATTTTACTAGCCTAAAGCATGTAGTTTTTAAATTCTACCTTAGCCTGTAAACCAATCTAGAGCCATATACAATAAGTCAACAAAGAATCATTCCGTGGCGGTGTAGAAGATTCAATGATCTAGTTTAAAGATTTGACACTAATACAAGTTTCTTAGTTCTTCAACCATTTTAATTTAGTTAGTGAATTTGTAATGATGAGCTTATTCATTTTCATCTTCTTTATTACATTGCGGGTTATTAGTAAGATGAATTTGCAGGTGATAAGTTCACTTGTTTTTATCAACCTATGACTTCTTTTAATCCTAAGCCAATTTTGGTTGCAACTTTAAAAGATTTTTAGCTTCCTCGTAGGACTATGAATTTCCTAGGCTACTAACGTCAAAGCAATAGCCTTGCAGTAGTTTGCAGTTGCTCCTTGGTGTGGTATGGCGATTGTCACCTCACCAAAAAAAATTTAATATTTTTTTCAGCTTTTTTTTCATTCTAAAATTTTTATAATCTTTTTTTCAAGAAAACAAAATCTAAGAGTGGTTGTTCCCGATTTGCCAATGCAATAGTATCTGGGAAATAGGCTTGAAATGACCCTCCAACCCTTGAATCTCTTCTAATGCCAAAATCCCTATGATTTTTCAAAGCAAACGCTCTTTATACAACAACATAAGAATCTTGTAATCTAGTGTAGAGGTGCATAAATTAGTGCAATTGTATGGGTGTGTTACTTTATTGGTTCCGTTCATCTCAAGTCCATGATGTCATCAGGCTTGGAAGTCATTTGTGACATTACAAGATTTTTGGGGCCTCCAGATGCCTGCAAGTTATCACAGCATGCGAATGTAGGAAACAAGTTCGGTGCAGAGGTCTGACGTGGCTGAGACCCTGCCATGTCATTGACCAATTTTTTTTAAAAAAAATTTCTTTTGCATTTGGAGACTAAAATTTATTTATTTATTAAAAAGAAAATTCTAACAGCGGGTCGTTCCCCTCGCTGCGGGGAACAATTGTGGGGGAATAGGCCCGAAACAAGCTTTTGAACCCTCCAAAACTCTTCTAATGCCATTGTCTATCTTTGATTGACTTCTACTTATCAGTTCCACGCAAAAACCCACCAAAAGAGCCGATAGCTCTTGCCTTGGAGCCGTAGAGCAGTGGTATGCCAATGCCTTGCAATGTACTGTTTTTGGCCAAGCTATGCTAAATTTTTTTGGATGTGCTCTTATCTACTATATTGAAGACCTTCTAAATTTTTGCGATGTGAATTGCTTTCGTTTGATGGCTAGCGCTCCCGAAAGTGTATCCAACATAGAAGTTTCAACAACACCCAAAGAACTTTAGCTTATTTAGATGTTATAAACAAGAGATTCTTACAATGAAATCTGTCACAAAATGGGCTCATTTAGTGCACAATTGAAATTGAAATCAATAGTGAAGTAGGTGGTGACTCCCTAAACTACTTGCAAATTGTGGTAGCATAAAGTACCTTTCAGAGAAGCAAGGGCATTGAAGGATAAATCCCTAAACATTAGGAAAAAATCAATTGTCAAAGGGGTTGTTGATTCCTTTGAGGAGTTCCCAACAATGGAACTCAATGAAGAACAATGCCCAAAATCCAGCATTAAAATATATTGAAAACTTTTTAAAAATATGGAAAAAATATGAAAATATTTAAAAACTATTCAAATGTGGGAAAATATTGAAATATAGAAAATTATTGAATATTGAAAATATTGAAAGATTGAAAAACTATAGAAATATTGAATAAATATTGAATTATTTAAAAATATTTATAGGATTAAAATTTAAAAAATATTATTTAAAAGATTAAATATTAAAAAATAATTAAAAATAATTAATTGAATATTGAAATAATAATCCGAAAGAAGACAGTTTGATATGGTTGCACTCATTCCTCATCAGATTTGAAAATTTTGTAATTTCAGATGAATTAATATTGACTTTTTAAAAATTTCTTATAATATTTAAAAAATGTATAGTTGAATTATCCCACACTAAATCACTAATGAAGTCCCACAATTTGTTGACTAGAAAAAAAATTTGAATTTTTTTTTAGCCTACATTCCCTTCTTCTTCTTTGCTCTTCGAGACTTACAATCCCTTTCAATGCTCATCTTTTTCCTAATGATGCCCAAGGCACCAAATTTTGATGTTGACAATATTTTGAAGTTAAATAAGACCTAACCAAATTGCTATTTTAGTAGTTTATATTTTCAAAAAATTCTTTTTGAAGTCTAATTTTAGCATCAAAAATTCAATTTTGAAAATAATTGATTATGATTTTTCTATTCAAGATGTTGTGCAAGGAGGGCCATTGCAATCTTGACTTTCCTTAGTATTAAGGGCTCTTGCAAAAGAGCCTCATATACACTAAATTTTGCAGACAAAATCACTTTAGAAATTCATTTAAAAAAATTAGAGAAGAGATTTTTAGAAACCATAAATTGATTGGGGTTATACATGTTAGGCCCTTTAACCTAACATTTACGTGGTGACCAACTATTTAGAATTGACATGTGAAAAGAGGATTGAAAGACTTCAAATCACTTTTATAGTTTCAACACCCTTATGATCAAACATAATAATCTTTCAATCTATAAGTGACATTGTTGCATTTTCTTCTCCTATGTGATTTCTAACATATCTAGTTTGAATTTGTACAATTATGATTCAAAAAGAACTGATACAACTTATCAAAATGTTGAGTTTTTGTTCAATTTAAAGCAAATTCCAAGAAGCTCAAAAAAAGCCTTGGGCATTTAGAGATTAAGGTTTTTTTTGTTCTTAGTTTTTCTTTTGTTTTGCATTTTGGAAGCAACCTAGGATAAGTTAGTAAGGGAAGGAAACAATACTACAAGTCAAAATTAGGGCATTAAAAACCGTGTTGAAGAAGGAACGCATTCACCCATGCAATTAACCCCTGAAGGACCATTGTCCCTTTGGGGGACAAATGGGATTTTGGGTAGGTACCTACGGGCTGAAATTTTTTCCTTATTTTTTGAAACTTTTTTTGAAGATAGAAAAATTGATTAGCTTCATGGGAATGTAATTTTTTTTTCAACCGGTGCCTAGAAACAAGAATTATGCCCAAATAAGCTCAAAACAAGGGACCCGGGAGGCAACAAAAAAATTTTCAAAATTTTTCATTTTAAATCATTTAAATTTTTTTTCATAGATTGTATTTTTGTGTACATGTGAAGCTTTGATTCATTTCATTTGGTTTTTTTATGAGAAAGTTATGGACAATCTTGTTTTTTGGGCAATTAGAGCATTTTTTTGAAAAAATAACTTGAAGGATTCATTTCTGAATGCAATATTTACATTTTTTCAAAAATTAAAGTTTTACGTGGTCAATCTTTTTTGATAGAACAATCTCACCATTGGAATTAGTGCATTTTAATTTCATTTTAGAGATATGAATATTTTAGATTTTCCTTCTATCTCATACCTACTTCTACTTAGCAATTTTTTAAAGAATAAAAATTAAGTTTTTTTGAATATTTTGAATATTTTCTAAACCCTCAACTCAATTGTATACCATAAAGATTTAAAGCTCAAAAATTTGTAGTGCAAAAAATTAAAGTTAAAAATCTAGTCTTGCAATGTGTTGAAAAACTTGTTTTTTCTACTTTAAACGTAGATATCATGCAATCTGCGTAGTCAAAAATTCTGAAATTTTTTTTACACATTTTTATAATATTTAAGTGTAAAATCCTATGATTAGATGTGTAGTCATAGTTCTATAGTTTTAGATGCTCAATAGTGCAGATTTTGGTTATTTTTCAAATTTTCTATTGTACTAGTGCATCTGGAGCAGTAAAGCGTACCTTTTACCGGTTAAAATGGATTTTTACAATTAGAATCTATAGTTAGTGTATGGATGAATGGGGTGCGGTCAATGGTGGTAGTTATTCAATCGTCAGCGGAACCAGGCGAAGTTGGGCTGGTGGCGGACAATTGCCCTCAGTCTAGAAGAGAAACCAGAGCTCCTGCGGTAGTGAAGCCGGCAGTTTTAGAATCGATAGTTAGAGTGTGCAATTGTTGTAGTGATCAGAATTGAGAGGAATTAATGTTTATGGTATTTACGTGTGATGTGGTGATTGTGTGGTTGTGTTGAATCGATAGATAATACGAAGTGGAGTTGGAAAGGAGTGAGAAACAATTGTAATGTTTTTATGCTAGAATATAATGCGGAATTTACTGTTGTAAAACTTTATTGTGTTCAATTGAGTTCAGTTGGTTGTTTGCACCAAGTCTGTAATTTGGAAATTGCTATGTGACTGTGGATGAGTTTGTAAGAGGATTGTGATTTTCTATTGTATGGAAATGTTGGACTGTAAGAAATCAATAGGATTTGTATGGAAGACATGGTAGGTGTGATGTTCACAATTGTTATGCGATGGTGTGTTTTTTGTTTTGAATTTAATCGCATTCTCTGGGATGACTGAGATCAAAGATTGATATTGAGTGATTCTATAGTAGCAAAATCAAAAGTATTGATAGAATGAGGGATATTACAATGGAGAGGAAACAATTTAAATTAAAAGAAAAGAAATGCAAATATTGTTGTCAATTGAACAATCTAAAGGCGAGATGCCAAATTGTGGAGAAGGTTTCAAAGGAGGAAAGTAAAAATGAGAAGAAGAATACAATTGCAGCAAAACCAGCAGAAGCTGTAAGTCAAATCAATAGTACCTGAACAAGTAGTTGGAGGAATCAATAGAAGCTGGTACCAGAGCGGTTGGTGAGAAGCCATGGAGCAATGGAGAATGAAATTAAGCTATAGGATTTCCAAGTGAATTGATAAGTTTCCCATTCTAGCTATAATTATAATAAAATAGTCTGTCCATTGTGTTTAAGAAGTGGGGAATATTCCATGGTTTTCCTTCAAATTGTGCACAACTTGGGGTTAATTTAGTCCATTACTTTAAGAATTACCTATAGCACCATACTTCCCTGTGTACAAACTCGTAGCTATAGAATTTTTATTATAATTTAATCTATAGTAAGAACCAGACTACAAGATGTGAAAAATAAACAATTAAATTTTTTTTTACTTTTTGCCATAGAAATGGCAATTTTGAGTGTTTTTTGGCAAAGAAAAGGCTTTGGTTCTTTAGGGGTTAAGGTGATTGGGATCAAAGTAGTGTGCTTATGAAGCAACCCTTTTAGGTCTGGTTGACCTTCTAATGGTTTTGAATGCCTCAAAGTATTTTTCCTTATTTTTCATTTGAAGAAAAATTGATGTGGAATTTGACACAAGTGGTTTCATATTTTTCTGGAGCATTTATAAATTACTTATGAATTTTCAAAGAATTCTTGATAACATGCTTAGCAAAACTCATACATGGGCAATCTAAAAATTGATATGGCTTGACCAAAAACAAGTAGTGCAACATGCAAAAAGTAGTATACAAGTTTCTAAAATGCAACCATTACTAAACTTAAAGGGACCCTAGGTTCTCTAGCATCTATAAAAAGGCAATTGGGTAGCCAATTTGCATTTAGAAAAATTTAGTGGACACACGCTAGCTCTTATTCCATCCATTAGTAATGTATGAACCAATATTTGACAAATCTTATTATGCTCTCACATTATCAATAGTTCATTTCAAAATCACTTACTTGTAGGGATTGTTTGAAGAAGAGGGTCGCAATAAGAGTCCACTACTATAGTAGACTTGGAAATGGTTAACTTTGAAACGATGAATTGGTCACTATGGAAATCGTCTATTTTTGGTATTGTGTAAATTGTTGGCTTAAAAAAAATTTCAAAAGCACTCATTGAAAGTCAAACTATTGTAGAAGACCTCCCCTTTTTTCATAAAATTCTGAGGATGAATAGTTGCACTTTTGTCCTACATGGAGAGATTCTTTGTCATTCATTAGCCAAAAAATATTTACTTTATTATTTATAGGTCATTTGATTATTCAATTTTCCAATGAAAAGAATTGTTTCCTTACTAAAGAGGTCATGGATGAGTGAATGTTGTGTATAAAATGGGAAATGACATGGTTGCTTTTGGTGTGTCTATGAATTTATGAATTTTTGTATTTCTATGTGAATGGCTTAGAAAAAGGTAGTAAGAACTTAAGATGTTAATTTTGCGGATTTAGAGAAAGGTGCATGATGGTGATTGATTGCTGGCCTTAGAATTGAAAACCTAGAATCATGGCTAATTAGAATAGGAAATGTCAATGTATGTGGGAAATTGAGCGTTGATGTCATTGATAATGTACTAAACTTTGTTGTTAGGGCCTATTTTAGGGCATTTTGAATCCCTAAATGTACATTTGAATTAGATTTTTGGATGTGAAGTTGTTTAAATTTATTTGAATGCTTGATTAGATGATTGAAGGAGGATTTTTAGAACATAAATTTCGATAATTTATGGTGTGTTGCCCATGTATCACTCAAGGTGATTTGACTTAAAATTTGCGAAAAAAAAACATTATAAGAATCCATTGCTTGAAAGGCAAAATAGTTTAGGGGTTCCATACACTCCCTACTAGTCAATTCTAGGTGTTTTTTTTGTTGCTGTAGTGAAAATTCTCATATTATTGTTGCCCATGTTTTTTATCATAATAATTCATTGTCAAGTCCATAAACTTGACATTTCAACAACTATAAAACAAAAAACAACTTTTAAATTAACAAAGTTGTATAGAAAAAAAGTAAGAAAAATATTATGTAATACAATATCCCCACCTACAATAGGATATGACAATTTTCGGAAAAAAAATATATTACTCCTTCTAAAAATATCCTTTAGACACGTGAATATAGAAAAAATAACATATACTCTTTCCCCTTTAATAGTAGTATTTTTTTGTAGTAAAAATATTAAGGTTTTGGTAACATTTTTTAAATGCATGTTACAATAAAATGTTTTGCTTAATATTTAAAGAGTAAAACAAGTGAACATGGCTAAATTAATTGCAATCTAAAAAAGATCAAAGATTAAATAGGAAGTTGCAATAGATATGATTAATGCCATACACAAATAAAGATGGAATTTATTGAAAAGAAAGCCTTCCTATACAACTTTTTGTCTTTTCAATGTGTTTAGATTTGCACAAGAGCAACTTGGAATTCAATAAATTCAATGAAAAGTTAAATGTTTTTTGTTTTTTATGTAGTCAATTTCATATTGCTATAAAAAATCCATTTAAAGGTTTTTTTTAATTTAAAGAATAGAATCAGTGGATACACCAAACTTCTTGTACTTCATTTTACTACTCAATCCCTAAAGTTCCAAGACTCCCCTCAAAGAACTTTTGAAGGTTCACGTAGGTACCTATAATCTCAATTTTTGATAAGATTTTTTGAATTTTTTTTCAAACTAGGAAAATTTATGAAATTTTGGGGAATATTATTTTTATCCTTATTAGTGCTTGGGAGAAAAAAAATGCTACAAGAAGTCCAAAATACGTCAAGACAAGTATCAAAAAATATATAAAAATTTAAAATTATAACTTAAAAAAAAATTTATATAGATTATATTTTTGTTCAAACTTTAAGATTTGATACACATTTGGATAAGTAATGTGAAATTTAAAAAGCTTCTTGTTTTGTAAGCCATTTTAGCAACTTTTTGAAAATATAATGTATAGGATCTATTTTCAAACTCAATTTTAACAATTTAATTTTTTTTTAAAGTTATACATTGTTTGGTTTTTTATTAGAACAATATAATATTGAAATTAGTGTGTTTCAATTACATATAAAGGCTATCATTAATTTAGTTCTTGACTTCTTTCTATCTTGTACCCATTTTGAGCTAGCAATTTTTTAAAGAATAAAAGTTACAGGTTGATTTTTGAATTTTTCCCACAAATCTTCAAATACCTCAATTTTTTAACATAAAATAAATTTAAATTCACAATTTAAAATAGAAAGATTTGAAGTTTAAAGGATTCAAAACCTTATAATCTAGTCAAGCTAGGAACAAAAGAAACTTGATTTCTTCACTTTAAATAGTTATATCTTGTAATCAATTAGCCCAAAGTTTACAAATTTTTGTTGTTTGCATTGAAAATGGCAAATTGTAAGTGGTTTTGATAGAAAAATAGCCTTGGGATTCTAAAAGTTAGTACTAAAAACAAAAAGAATAATCCTTGCCTCTAAAATTAGTTTTTAAGTAAAGGACACATTCAAATAATTTCTAGAAAAAATGCAAAAAAACATCAAAAGGGGATAATATTATAAGACTAACAAACGGAGTTATAAACAATCTAACAACCCACATAAGTGTACAAATTGTTTGCTCATCAAATTTGACGTCACTAGTAGAATTTCAAATAGTTTGCAACATTTTCTAGCAATGTTCTTTTGACCAAGCAATGTTTCAAAAAGAAAAGAACATTCACAAACAACATTTGTGATGGAAAATACATTGTAGATTTGTAGACCAAATAAACTAGTACATCAAAGAATTAAATTGTAAATTTTTTGCCTTAGTTGATGTTCCTAATTTTGATTCAATACACATTTATTTCCAAATGAAGGCATTGTCTTACTATCATTGTTTGCCGGTGTAGAGAGGGAGAGAAAATGTATAAGGGAAAACAACCAATTCTAAATACAACAATTGTCTTGGCTCAAGATGATCATTAAAAAAAGGTGAAAGAAGATCATAGCAATTGAACTTTTTTTTTTTCAATTGGCAAAAGTATGACTATCTAAATGAGTCTTTAGACTATTTTATGACTAACAAAAATTTCATTCATAATAATCTTTATAGAAATAATAGTACAATTTTGAATTTGGATCTCATAATGCTTCATAAGAGTCTTCATTGCCTCCTAAGTATTCATTTCTAACACTTTGAAAAATCCAATTTTTATTCTAAAAAGACTAGCAAATACTTATAGTCCAAAGATTGATTCAATGCTCTCAATCTTTTTACAACTTGCAATCTTTGTAGGAGGATGAAGCTATAATCAACATTTAAAGATATTTGATGATTATGAATGAAGTATATATTATGCATTTGCATATACAAAACATAATTATTTGTTTTCTTCAAATTTGACTTGAATTGTTTGAGATGACACCCGCTTCAAAATTGAGAATATTTTCCAAATATGTATGTTTCTATTTTTTAAATCACTTTTGCAAAACCTCACCACAATTGAAACATAGATATTTGTGCGCTTATTAGTCACCCCCGAGATTGAAATCCGTAAACATTCTTATTCAAAGGGATACTGAAACACTCTTAGATCGAATAGGAACACTAATTCCTTCAGAATCCTTAACAAATTTATCTGATACACCATCCTCAAAATTTCAACTAAGATATTCTGAACCAAGTCTGGTTTCTTTGATCACAATTGATATCCTCTAATCACAAGCATATCCCCCCCAATTAAGTTCTGCCAATTCTGAATCAATTCCGTTAACTTTCGTCATTAATAATGTCACATGTGTCGCAAGTAAATATATTTGTCACGTACCTCAGGAATCCAAACGGTGGTTTCCATTGAAATTTTTGACAACTTCAATTCTGCTCAATCATAATATGAAACTTCAATTGAAGTCTCCACATCTAAAACTGAAGTCCTCACGTTCAAAAAAATTTCGCATCCATGATTTCATACTACCAGTGCTATTTGATATAACAATCTTCTAGCTAGCTGTCGTCGATCAAGCCTGCAGCAACGGAACGGTTCCAATCCAAAACCTCATTTTCGTCACGTCAAGCTTGCAACCAGTACAGATGTCACAACCTTGCAAACTTGGGTTATGTGACTTTCCAAAGAAGACATAACACTGGTCACTCTTAAAGGTAAAAGTACGTAGAATTCCTTTCCACCGCAAGTAATCAGCTCATGACAAAGATTCCACACGGGAGATACCCATTACCCAAGTATCTGGACAAGTAAATGCTAATAAGAAATTATAGCGGGTTGCTCAGATATCTGAAGACTTCAAGTCAAAGTCCTTTATTATATGTATACCGGTAAATGCACACATTACCGATCGAACACTAGAGGACATATTTATAGAACGACAACATCTTAATTCAACACTTCGAAGCAGAGCCTGTAATGCAGACAGTTCAACTTAACTTGAACACATGCACAGGCACACAGCTCTACTGGATGGCTCCCTCCCATACGTACTGGATGGATCCCTCGCTCATATATTGATATGAACTGCTTCTCCTAGCGTGTTCATAGCTAGCATTGATCGGATCTCCTCCACAAACACAAACAATCCAAACGGGAGTCCAACACTCTTCTACCATTCACTCCTACAATCACAAACATCGATATCTATCTGCATGCCCATATATATACTAGCATGCAATTCCAACTGGATGGGTCAAGAGCTAGCGAGCTTGTATGGATCAAGCTGTTGTGGACTGATCGATTGGAGCAACCCGGTCTAACTCAGTGAATCCCGACCATTACAGCAGGCTTTAGGGGCGGCGCTCTCCGTTGCAGGTAGGGTCGGTGACGTAAAACTCGCCATACTCACCGAGAACGCCTTTGTTGACGCAGTTGGTGGGGTGCTCGAAGTACTGTCCGTTCACAGTGGCTGGAGTGCTCATGCACGCCTTGTTCCAGTCGTTGCCCTCGATGTCGAACAGACGCGAATACCACTTGCGCTGGTTTAGACCGACGCACTCGGCGCTGGTGAAATCTCCCCACGTCACGCCGACCGCGCTTTGCACGATCATGAGCAGCACCAGCGCTTTCAATAACCGGGAAGCCCAGTTCATCCCCTTGGCCGCCATGGTGCTTGAAGACCGATCGGAAGCTAAACAAAAATAATATACACGGGAATCAATCAATCAATGTGAGATCGAGAGAGACGCAACGCTGGTCGCAATTCAATGCGAATACAGTCTAGCTATCTAGACCGGCCTCCAGCATTTAGTCAGTTAGCTATCGACAGGAATTGAAGACTAGGAAGTCTGGAGGTACCAAGCTGTGAAGGATGAGACGGAGTGGGGGTCTTATATATACTGACTGCATGAGCCGTTCCCGTTCAGCTCAAGCGAGCCCTTCAGACCGCGATTCCCACCGTCGCTCGGGTGACTCGGCCATGACGTACAACGAAGCTGAAGTGAGGCAGGGCGGCTTCAGGATTGCAGCCGTTGTACGGCCTTGACTCGGACCTGACGATCCACCGGTGAGAGCATTGCCACCGTTCCACGGAGAATTTGACTCACCCAATGTCTCATTACGGGCTCCACCAATCTCTTTGTTGATTCCCCGTGTCCAGTGCCAAGTCCTCACTGTGAGGAGGCACAATATCAGATTGGTGGAATGGCCATGGCATGAAGTTTTCATGCCTGCCACTAGCAACAGCACTAGTGTGTGAAGACTAGCTTCTGTGCTGCACTGTTGCATCATTACCAGAGACTTGATAGATATTGGATCATGATATCGATCAATCAGCTAGGATCGATATCTCATACTCCGTATGAGATTGGTGGTAGCAGTGACGTGAAGCCTTCATACATGCCGCGAGCACAATTGGCCTTCGGGAGCGCTTGCTTTTATCAGTAAAGTACCACCCTCGAATGGGTTTCAATCAAGTCCATGCCACGAGCAAGAGTTGTGAAGACTAGCTTCTGGGCTGCATCATTACCAGAGACTACCTTGATAGAAATTGGATTTAAAATTCTGGGAATTTCACAGAAATTCAATGGCATTAATTGATCTGTCCAGAACCAGAACCGTCAGATCGGTAGCAGTCAGGGTTTACCTAACAGCTCTGCAGTTTGCACTTGGATGTCATGGCTTTGGAGCATTGGAATATAGGAGCCGACCCATTTCTGATCCCCCCAATTTCCACCTATCATAATAGTGTGCTCTAAAAGCATCCGTGCTTTAAAAGTGATCATGACACAGAGGTACATTTTTCTTTCTTCAATGTATCAGTGCTGTACATTTCAGGAGGTGGTTGCTTTTAGTGACCACTGCAGGTCAACTTCAAAAATTTGTAACTAATTCCACAAAGGTTCAAAAAATATGAAACAACTTGGATTAGATGCCATTTCGATTTTTCTTCCTCAAAAATTTGTTGAGAATTGTTTCAAGGAGTTTAGCTTCCCTCAAAAGGCAATCAGTTCTTAAATGGTTGCTTTATGAGCAGATTACCTTAGATTGATCTTTTTATGTGAAATTGTGGTCTTGTTCTTGAAGTAATTGTAGTGCATTATCATTGGTTGTCATGCTCTCAATATTATGACTAATTTTGGTTGATTTTGCAACTAGTTCATGATTGGAAATAGAAAAGTCTATATAACTAGTACAAGTTATAGAACACAATTCAATTAAAGAATTTATAATAATTATATTTTGAGTTAATTTTTTTTGAAAAATCATATAATCCTTTTTAACTCTATCTCTACATTAGGAAAAAATTTTGCCCTCCACATGCCTGTAATTGCTTAAGTGGTTGGAAATGGATCGGCTCCCTTATCTTATTGTTTATCACATTCCACGTGATTGTCATGATTGCGACAATGCATGTTGTATTGAATGTCCAGCAGACAGAAATAAGTCTTCATACTTTTTCTTTTTCTTTTTTTTTATCACAAATGGTGAGCCATTGCATTAAAAAAAAAACACCAGGGTCTTCATACTTTTTCCCAGGCAGATTCAACATAAGCTAAAGTAAGTTATGATGACTCATTTCTGGCCAGTGTAGTAGTGGTATAAGTTTTATCACAAAAGCAATCCATATGATTTGATGGTGGACTTAAATCAATTGTGGGTGCACCCAAGTGCACATGAGATATGGTCATGTTGTACGCTGCATGCGGTCCTAATAGCCAGTGTGCACTTGAGCTTGCACCACACTTGGAATTTGAAATATTTTTCCATGGTGTACAAGTGGAAAAATTACATAAATTAAAAATCAATATGAAAATATTAATAAAATATTAAGATGTGATGTGGCAAACTCTCAGTCACATCAACAGATAGGTTTTTTTGACTGTTCACAGTGTTCTCACAGTCGAGAACTCGTAGTCTTCTGAAGGTCCATAATCTTTTCTTATGTCAACCTCACGTCACCATTGTTGAAAGAAAGAGCAAATAAGCACCTTGTATTCCATCTCTCTATTGAAGAAACAAAGGACATCCAACCAACAAGCATATCCTATAAAGAACATCCGATATGACAACAGATAATATGTGAGAAAGCAATGGTCAAGCCATAAAGAAGGCAATGGTTAAGCTATAGAGAAGGCAATGAAGAAAGCAAATAGGCAATGGACAATCACATCAAAGGGATGCCCAACCAATCTCCTGAGTGGGTTACTGCCATGTTATGTATTGACGATCAAATAGGTCCATTCTTCCTTGTGGAATGCAATGACAAATCATTTCCAAGCATTTTAGAATCCTAGTTGCTTATTTAAAAATATAAAAAAATTTAACTGAGAAATTAGGGTGTATGCCAAGGCATGTGCTGCTGTTGCAAGGACATGGGTTACAGCTAAAACTCAAACAGAGTCTGCATCCAAAATACAAGAAAAATTGTTGTTACAGTGTGTGAAACTTGCATTGATTGATGAAAATGTTACCCTACCCAAGCTTCAGTTTCAATTCCCATGTTGAGATTTCTCAAGGTAGTGATCCCTGCTGCATGAATGAGATTTCAAGCGCAATACACCTGGAACCACCAAGTATCATACAGTTGATGTCAAGTGCTAATATTCCGCTCTGCCATGCCCTTCGACTCCAGACGCCAATTCCCAAGGAAGACTCTTGCAAATGAGCTCATTGGGCTCTCTATTATTACAAGTGATTTTCATTTAGCCTTAAAAGGATGAGACCTATCACCAAGGTACTTTGTCAAAAATGATCCGATTTTTAGACCAATAAGTACATTCATCGTTTTTAAAGAGATTTAGAAAGTCATCCATCACCCACTTTTGTAAAGTGATCGCAACATTCTTTCAAGATTAAAGGTATATTCCCACTTTGTGTTTGGTAGCAATGATTTTTAAAACATAACATCTATGTACGAAGTCGAGGAAGCCTTTTTTAATGGAGAAACATTTATTGGAGTGGTTCAGCACAAATTGAGTCATTAAAGTTATCGAGTGTTCACATATGCGAAAATAGCATATAGTAGCCTTCATAGAGGCTGTCTTTTTGTAGGTAGAGTCTTCATCCACATAATTCATCCAAAAATCATGGGTAACAAAGGTATCCATCAATGTTTAAGTCATTTGACCATTTATTATACTAAAAAAATTGATGGCAAAGCAAAAGAATTGTTTTTTTGACATTTCAAGGATTGAAGGATGGAGGTGTCATTTTTATATTGAAAGCAATTGTCTATTGTGAATCTTCCAAGGTAATGGGATAATTTGAAGAAGAGAACTTGACCACTCATTGTCAAAACGTAAGAATAATGTTTGAAGTGGAATTTTAAACCTCATTTAGGCATAGTAGAATAATATTTCAAAGAAAAATTTGAACTAAAAAAAATTGTTAAATTAAGTTAACTTTCGTTTCCAAAAATCCTTTTAACATTTTGAGCTTCCAATCAAAAGTTATGAATAAATTTCAAAGAGGAGGTTTGAAAATGTCCCAAAAAATGTCCCTTCCAACCCCTTATTGAAATTTGTTCATAACTTTTGTTTAGAAGCTCAAAATCTCCAAAAAGAATTTAGAAATGAAAGTTAACTTGATTTAACAACTTTTTTTAGTTCAAATTTTTCTTTGAAATGTTATTCTACTATGCCTAAATGAGATCTGAAATTTTACTTGAAATATTATTCCTACGTTTTGAACTTAACCACGAGTGATTGAATTCCTACAAATTCTCTTTTACATATCCCATATGAGTTGTTTCACTTGCTAACATCCCAAATGCATTTAAGGAGACTCTCTTCTTTGTTAAGATTGTGAGCTTTGGGTTCTACTTCAATTTTAGATGTAGAATCTCCTAATTGATAACTGGTGATCTTTGTTGTTCGCTCATTTGAGGCCATATTAGCTAAGAGTGACTTGTCACTTTTTGAAATCCACATTTTCAGAAGATATATGAGAATTAAATGCGGAGGACTTTAATAGGAATTTGCCAAAGAAAGCTCGTAATTAAATACTTATACTATCACTTGTACCTCGCCACCACATCACTCGCCGCGGAGGATTGGGTGATACCAACAAACGCAGGTGGGAACATACCTTAAATCTTTTAATTAATACCACATTGTAAGAACCTTGCTAAGGCCAGGTGGGAACATACTCATGCATCTAAATGTTAACAATTCCTTGGATGGCTAGGATTTTAGACCCTATTGCATGAAACATGGATTAAGCATGGGAATGTAAAATAAAGTAATTATATTACTCTTATTGCACTAGTAGATTAACAGATTTTTGTTGTACAATGATTGAAACAATGTGATCCAATCAACAAAATCATGTTGAAATTCCAATGTTTTCTACTAGTGCTAGCCAAAATTAGTTGCAATGGGCAAAAAGGAAGAAATTTCCAATTCTCAAGAAGAGCTAGCCAATACAAAATTCAATAGTGGATTGGTATCTGGCTGCACACTCTCTCCATTCAAATGCAAACAAAAACTCAAAATCTACAACTTTTATTTGTATATTAATTCCAAAATATTCTTCCAAATAGAACTTTCAATGGGGATTTTAAATTGTCAATTTTGGAAAAGGATCTGGACATTTAGGGGTTAATGTTTGAATGGATACAACTATATATGCATGTATGGATAAGGATGGACAAAAATACATATACTAGTTTAGAATTATCTAGATAGATATACATATAAGTGCAAATACATGTGAAGTTGTTGATATACAATAAGTGCAAGTTATCCTATATCTTTTGGTAACAACTTGAATTGATATTAGTATTTGAAATCCTTGAACTTTAAAAAATATTATTAAAAAAAACCAAAGATTTTTGGTTTCTTGAAATAATTGTTAATTGAGGCTTTGGCACATTGATTGACTATCCACTCAAACAAATTACCAATTGAAACATATCTTTTTAGTTTTTTAGTTGTGTCATCTCTCTTGAATGGAACCTCGATCAATGTTTCTTTTTCAATACTTCTTTTTAATACACACTCGCTTTTCAAATAGAAAAAAAATGTGAAAAAAATTAAATTAGTTGCAATCACAAGACAAATTTATACAATTATAACATGTAAGTCTATAAAACCCCAATATTGCTTTTTGTTAATGTGCTTAGAGACAATTTTAAAAATTCATAATTTATTCATGTGCAATCAAATATATTGGAATCCTTTTTTAGTTGTTAATCCAATCTATTAAAAACAATATACACTTAATAATAATAGTAAATATGCAAAGTTTTACTCCATAACTAATAGGTGAACATACCTTAATCAAATGGAGGTGGGCTCATAATCTTCAATTTTGATATGGATATGATTTTCCAAATGGCCGGTATCCCAAGTGACATTTCAACCCCTCATAGAAAGGTACCGAGATTGCTTGGCTATAATGTAGGTACACCCAAAATTGCACCGTACCTAAAATTGCCATCATCAAGTCTCTATACCGGTCCTTTTTTTTACTTCTTGAGAAAGTGCCAAAATGGCAATCACTTAAAATTTGGTGAATCATTGTATTTATACATTCATCCATCTTTTGAACAAATAATCACTTTTCAATCATATTCATGTACTTTTAATCCAAATTTGACAACTTCATCCGCATTTTTAATAGAAATGAAAAATTTATGCTGAAAAAATTTACTTTTATCTAGCAAAAAGTAGACATTTATTTTGAAATGGTGCAATTTGGTACCATAGTGCCCCTACAAAGGGTTATTTTATACATCTTCAAAATAATTATGTACGTATATGGAAGAAACCATTTTAGAACATTCACCAAAAACTAAGTCTTCAGCCCTACATTACTTTTGCATACAATATCTAAATATTGTGTTGGCCCTTCTTTTCATATGCCTATAAGAAAATATGAAAATTTGATTTGATTTAACCCCTAAAGGAGCAAATTATTTTTTCTTAGCAACATAGCAATTTGGGACAGCTTACTACAAATAGAGTCTTCTTTCTTTAAATTTTTCACACAACATTTATATGAAGTTTTTTTTGAAGACCCAAATTTTTTTATAAATTTTGTCTACATGGTTAAAAAGTTATTGTATGATATGTAGTATTTTTTTCTGGACTAGGCAATCTAGGCATATAAAACAATCACTTTTTTTCTGGATTTATGTATTTGTGGAAAGCTTTTAATCATTCCATTTTGATTAATGAGATGAAAGTTGTAAGGAGTGTTAGTTTGTGGGCAGTAATAGATTCTCTACTCTAAAATAAACTTTGGAGTTTTTTACTTAAACAAATTTTTAATATTTTATAAAAGTATAGAAACATAGGATATGATTGTTTCTTACAACATAACAAGCATTGGAATTGACATTTTTCAATTCTATAACTAAATTCTTAACAATTTAGTATTTTGAATCATTTTTTACTCACTATTTTACTCCTCTATGCTATACAACTCCAAATGACCTAAAATTTTCAAGTGTGTAGCGAACTTGCCTTGAAGAATGAATTTAATCCCTAACTACCCAAGGCACCAAAATTCAATGTTTGCAAAACTTTGAAGTTAAATAAAACCTAATCAAGTTGCTATTTTTAGTAGTTCATATTTTTAGAAAATTCTTTTTGAAGTCTAGTTTTAGTATTAAAAATTTGATCTTGAAAATAAATGATAGTGATTTTTCTATTCAAGATTGTGTGCAAGGGTACCCCATTGCAATCTTGACTTCTTGTAGTGTTGAGAGCTCTTGGAAATGAGCCTCAATTACACTAGAACTTGAAGAAAAAACTGCATTCAAAATTCATTTAAAAAAAGTTGTAGAGTACATTTTAAGAAGCCATAAATTGATTGGGGTTCTCCATGCTAGGCCCTTTAACCTCATATTTTTTTTGGTCATTAACTTTTTAGATTTGACTTGTGAAAAGAGGATTGAAAGACTTCACATCACTTTTGCAATTTTAACACCCTCATAGTCAAACATTATAATCTTTCACTCTATAAGTGATATTGTTGTGTTTTTATTCCCTATGAAATCTCTAGTGTGTCTAGTTTGAATTTGTAAGATTACAATTCAAAAAAATTGATACAACTTCTCAAAATGTTGGCATTTTGTTCAATTTAGAACAAATTTCAAGAAGCTCAAAACAAGCCTTGGGCATTTAGGGGTTAAAGAAGCACCACCAATACGGATTGCCCAGATATGTTCTGAAGAGTCGAAGTAGAAATTCTTTATTATATGAATACCGGTTTATTGCACACACTTATCGATCATTCGAGGGCATACGTAACGACGATATATTCAACACCTCGAAGCAGAGCCTGTAACGCAAACAGCTCCACATGCACACACGCACACAGCTCTACTGGGTGGCTCCCTCCCACGCAAACAATTCCTCGCTGATCAATATCGAAGCTAGCTGCTCCTAGCCTGTTAATTCATAGCCGACATTAATTGATCGGATCTCGTCCTCGAACACAAACAATCAAACCCTCTCCATACACTAACATTCTTGTGCATGCATTTCGAAATGCACTTGCGAACATCAATACTTATTTATTTATTTATATATATATATATATATATATATATATATATATATATATAGAGTTACTACTGTCCGGCTGGAGCATACATGCGCATGCCTGTCCACGCCCACGCCAACTACAAATGGAATCATGGACGTAGTGTTTCCATGGCGAGGTTGTAGCGGGCTGTTGTGGATCGAAGAAACCATGTCGAAGCAAGTGAAGCTAGCCCTGTACAGGCTTTTGCGGTGGCGGAGTACATTGCAAGAAGCGTTTGATCGAGACGTAAAACTCACCCCACTCTCCGCCAATGCCTTTGTTGATGCAGTTGCTGGGGCGGTGGAAGTACTGTCCGCCCACATTGGCTGGAGTGTTGTGGCAAGCCGTGTTCTAGTCGCTCTGCATGTCGAACAGACGCGAATACCTTTTGCGCTGTTTTAGGGAGACGCACTCGGCGTTGGTGAAGCTGCTCCACGTTACGCCCACCGCGCTTTGCACGATCATGAGCAGCAGCAGCGCTCGCAACAGCCAGGAAGCCCATTTCATTCCCTTGGGGGATGTGATGTAACTGCTGCGAAGGGTAAGATGGAGTGGGGATGTTATACTGACTTCAGAGCCTTTTCCATTCAGCTCAATTCAAGCTCGCTCTGTAGGCGGCGGTTGCCACCGTCACTCGGCCATGACGATGAAGCTAGAATGAGTCAGGGCGGCTTCAGGCTTCAGGATTTAGCGGAGTGAATCAAATTACGTCAGTCTTGTAAGCTATTGTCTGTAAAAAAATAGTGCGCTTAATTGCACATGTGCTTCTAGGGTGCTTAGATTCAATGTATCACTCATGTTGTGCATGAAGGTGAGTACGTACTTCGCAGAATTTTTTTGATACAGAGAATTGAAACAAGTGCAAGAAGTAGCTACCGGAATCAAAAACTGAAGTAATGCTCGTGTGGATCTTTTCTGAATGCAGACAATCGTACGTCATGGCTACCCTGCCTCTTACCAGACACATTACTTATCGATCATCCAAGTTATTGCAAATCTGACTTCGTAGATAATTCTATTAATTTTCATCTAAAGGTTGCCGCTCCAGAAAACTTGTCCGTGATGCAACATGGCTGCCCATGTCACCTCCTTCACATTGGCACCAGCTTGTCGGACTGACATTCGCGTCTTATCTTCACGGCGTTAATTAAATAGACCCGTAAATAGATTTGCAGAATGCAGAAATTGATCTAAAGAGCAATTCAGGGCGATTTCAATGAATGACCGCGGCGATTTTTCAATTGCCAAAAACGAAATGCACAGACAAGTAACTCTTTTTCTTTGAAAACTAGAACAGGTACAGATTTACGTTTAGTAAGATTGTACTAAAGTTTGCCATTTTAACTGAAAATTGCCAAAGGTTGAGTTTAATTGACATCCATGGAACGGTTACATTCTGACCTGAAGTCGCACGCATCATTGTGAGTTGCATTCTAATATATTCTTATCTTCTCGTCCATAGATTTACAGAGTAACTATGCGGGATTTCTGTTTGTACAAGAGACTAACATTGTGACACACAATGCATTGGGGAGCGTGGTTTAGTGTAATGGATGTTGAAGTATGGATTAAGGCAAGTGAAAAGTTGTGATTTGATAGTTAAATTTTGGTGACCTTGTTTGAAATGTATGACCACAATGAAAGCAGTACATGTGATTACAACTTGGTGCTTCTCGAACTCAGTCGCAATGTGAACTTTTGACATGAGGTTAGATGGCTAAATACAATTAGCAGATAGTGCAATTTGGCAAAAGCATTACAATTTCTATCCCTTTAATTTATATAGTAAAATTAAAGTATATAAACAATGTAAGAATTTTGGTAATGTTTTACTTTTAAAAATCCAATGATTCATAATTTTGGCAGTGGACTTGTGAGTGTAGTCAATTGCACATGAAATATGGTAATTATGTGGTATGCCATATCTTTAGGGGCCTAAAAGATAGTGTGGGTCAAATTACACTCAAATGGACCATTGGGATTATTTTACTATGACAAAATTTGAGTCTTTTTCTAAACTTTTAAAGCTTTAAATTACTTTGATGTTGTCATTCTAAAAATAAATTTATGGATGAATAGTATTGCAATGCTCGCTTTTAATAAGTTGGAGAAAAAATTTCTTAGAAAAAAGTGTCAAAAGGATGTAAATCACACCTATAAGGGTAAATTTAATGTATGTATGTATATATATATATATATATATATATTACAATATTGGACTTTAAAAGGATATTTTTATCTAAACTTTTTATACTTTTCAAGCATGCAACTATTAAAAGTATTTTTTGGGATTAAATCTCAGACAAAAAATAGTCTAATTTTTTAATTAATTAACTGATTATTGACAAATGATTGATTTATTTATAAAATAATTTAAGCATTCAATTCCTAAAATAGCTTACATATAGACCTTGAAGTGGATAATTTATACATTTTTGTTCTAACACAATCATGATTTGGATATTTTTTTTATATTGAAGAAGATGTTCATATATTTTTACTTTTGATTATTATAGAAAATGAAAAATTATTCAAAAAAGTTATTTTCTACTCTATCATATGATTATATATAAACATGATTTTTAAAAATTCAATCACATTATTATTCATTAGAAATTAGATCCCTTTTCTACCATTGAAAAAACTAATTGACTCACATCATTATTTTTATTGGAACTTTAATAAAGAATTTTTTATTTTTTGATGAATAAAAAAATATAAGTCTTAATTTGACTTGAATTACTAGTCAAAAGGACTAAATTACCAATATTTAATAGATTATTTTTAAAAAATCATAGCTCAAAAGAAGTTACATTGCAGAATTGATTGCATTTGACCCCTTTTTTGGTTCCTTTGAGTGTGATTTGACCTACGTGCATTAGCTACTTTAAGCTTGTACTACATTTGGATTTTTTTTAAATTCCATGGTTAATATGTACAATTTTGAATCCATTTTGATGGATTATTTTCGAGTGATTGCAAAAAACACTTGTCCTTTTCCTTTTGGTCCCCTTGAATAGACATGTGGCTTTTTGCTCATAACTTTTGCATTATATGTCAATTTTATATGAAATTTGAAATGAAGGTAAATATAGTAGTTGTAGACATTGAATAATTTTTTTAGTTCTTAAAATGACTTTATTATTCTTAAACAACCTCCAATTGGATGTTTATCTTTGCCATTTGGAGGGGAGATAATAGGGAATTTTATTAAATTGGTAGTATTCCAAATGTCATTTTCACATCTTGACATCTAAGACAAGTGTACATTGCTAACATCTAGGTCAGTTTTAGATTTCAAATATCTAGGACAAACGTAGATATTAGACTAAATAGTCTGAAAAATCTAGGATTGGTATAGATTTTAGATATCTAGGAGATATGTAGATTTCAGGGTTGACGAATCTCTACGTCCGTCCTAAAATAGCATCCGTAACTCGGACATCCGGACGCACGGACGCCAGCTGACGCAGCGTCCCTCCCGCCGTTGGAAGGCGGACAGGCGGGGCGGACGGCTTGAGGCGGACGCCCAGATCATGCGGACCAGATTAGTCCACATGTCGATCGAACGGCCGTACCGGGGCGGACAGGGCGGACGGCGTCCGCAAATGTCAGCGGACGCTATGGACACAGCATTCGCGTCCGGACGTCCTGTCAACCCTGGTAGATTTCAAAAATCTAGAACTAGTATAGGTTCTAGTACAGAAAAAACACTTCAGACTGCATGATTTGAACTGCTAAAACCGCCAAATTAACGAAATATTGCCGTTTTAATGAAATTTGCCATGATAGTACTATTTTTGCCCTAAAAATATGAATTTAAAGGTCAAAATTAAGAAACTAGGACTTCTATTAAAGTTACATAAGCCTAAAAAGAGATTTTTTTTAAATGAGAAAGTATTTAACATCTACATGTACTTAAAGTGCACTACCTTTGTGCAAGTGCACGGAACACAATTTTTTCCCCAAAGGTACAAATGGTTGACAAGGAGTATCTTCAAGTTAGGAAAAATAGATTTTTGAGTTTATTTTGTGAGTTATTTTATTATTTAAAAAAAATCAAACATCAAAGTATCTATTTTGGAGGAATGTTCCATTGTTCTTTTTTTCTGCATAATTTTTAAGATAAATTTTTCTAGGCATATATTTTCATACACATTTTATTTAAAATGTTTTACAAATTATATGTATATATATATAATAATAATAATTTATTTATTTATTATTTATAAAAATTTATTCCAAAATTTGTGGTACTTATGAAGTAGGTTGTTTTAAGACAAAAATGATAGGTGTTTTTAATTATAACTAGGTTGTTGCAAGAAACATTAACTATTTGGGGTAGTGTTTTCTAAAATTGCAGTTGTCTTCTGCTATAACTTTAGAACTTTGAATCCAATGCCCAAATCAAAAACCGTATTTTTAGATGTCTTGATTGTAATTGTATCCTTTATTTTTCCAAAATTTCCAAAATTATTTAATGTTTAAATGTTTATTTTGTTAATATGTCACACTTTCGTATTTAGAGGTTTTGAATACTAAATTGAGCAATTCAAATTAATGATTTCTGATTGAAATTTCTGTATTATATTTTTATAGTAGGTAGACATGTTCCTACCAATGGGCATCTAAGAAAACATTATTTTATATCCTTTATGTTTGTGCAAATAGGCCTCCCTTGCATGCACACTTTTTAACATTAAAAATGGTTTTGACTTGAATTTTTTAATCAAGTCTCATCACCATGAAGTCCTACTAAATGAATTTTTTTTTTGTTATTTTAATTTTGCTATAGTTGATTTATTATAAATTAAAACCTCAACATACCCCTTTTCTACTTACAATTCTATGTTTGAAAATATCAGAATATATCCTAGAAAATATATACTTTGATGTATAGATTTGTAAAAAATAGAAAAAACAATCTTCAAAAACATAAAAATTTTCCATTTGGAAGGAATTCATGGTGATGAGACTTGACTAAAAAAACAAGGTTAAACCATTTATAATGTTTAGAAGTGTGCATGCAAGGAAGGTGTATTTGCACAAATATGGAGGACATAAAATCATATTTTTATAGATGTCCTTTAGTACAGATGTGTCCATCTACTATAAGAATACACCACAAAAATTTCAACCAAAAATCATTAATTTGAACTGTTCAATAGTATTCAAAACCCCTAAATTTAAAAGTGTGACATATTAACAAAATTGACATTTAAATATAAAATGCTTTTTGAAATTTTTGAAGAATAAGATATACAATTACAATCAAGACATAAACCTAGAAACTTGTTTTTTGTTTTGGGCATTGGGTTTATAATTCAAAAGTTATAGTGGAGGACAACTATAATTTTAGAAAACGCTATCAGAAATGGTTAGTGTTTATTGCAACAACCCCACCCTTTAATTGAAAAAAATGGATGATAGTAGTAGATATTATGACCACTTGATGGATGAGAGGTTAATATATTCCTTCAATTTTTAGAGGTTTCTAAAAGCACCTCCTAACTTTGAACCACATCAAATGTCACTAATCAACAACAACATCAATTCATCAAGCCCATCATCAAGAGAATGGCCAAACGCCCCTTAGGTGCAATTATCCATTGTCTTCTCATATATTATCTATTGTCATGTCGGATGTTCTTTGTAGGATTTGCTCATGGGTTAAATGTCTATTGTTTCTTTGATATAGAGATGGATAGAGAAGCGTTCACCTTCTCTTCCTTTTGGCAATGACAATGTGAGGTTTGAGGTGCCCCTACAAACCTTGGTGTTGTTTGAAGACACCTATAATAGCATCGACCTCACATAGCCATTGCAAAAAGGAAGAGCCGGTGAACAGCTTTCACCCCACCTTTCTATCAAAGAAACAAAGGACATCCAGCCCAAGAGCAAACCCTACAAAGAACATCTAACATGACAGCACATAATATGTGAGAAGGCAATGGAAAAGACAATGGACAATTGCATCAGAGGGGCGTGCATCCATTCTCTTGAGAATGCCATTGAGGTTGCTGTTGTTACAATCTACCCCAGCATTATCTTGTTATGTAAGGTAGAAGCACCAATAACCAACTACACTCAATACCTAACCCAAAGGATGTGCTATTTCCAACCTTCTGCTAGATCTCAAACTTGAAATTTGTTTTTTTTTGTCCTTTTGAAGTTTGGGACTAATAAGGTTGTGACACATTACCTAAAATAGTGAGCATGAAAGTAGGAAGTTGAGTGAGCAAGAAAGTATTGTCTTGAATGATCGAAATTGGAAAACTCTAAACATTGCTCTTACCGTTCATATCACGAGATTAGGAATTCGAGCTCTGGGATCCGCGGCGCGCCACAAGTGCATCGGACCAGGAGCTCCTGCTGCTGCCCCGCTAGCCTGCGAGAGAAAATAAATTGCTATGTTCTGCGAAGAGCTTGGGAGTGGAGCTGTCGAAGAGAATTCGGCAAGTTCTACCTGAGGTTTATTCAGGTGAGAGCATTGCCATGCCACCATTATTGTCACTTTTGTGCCTTCCAGCTGAAGCAAGACTCCAAGCGTTGCTCGATAACATTCCATGTGTTATTTGTCCTCTGTGTGAACGTAAACCACAAATTTGTACTTACTCAGTAAGTGATTGCCTTGTCGTCGACATATCTACTTCAATGGCTTCTGTCGCCGGCCATTTCCCTAGTACCGAAAGTATGGCAAACTCAGCGGCTCGTAGCTAAGCTTACACACACACTCACACAGAGGTGGTGCCTAGCCGAGATTCTCACATACTCTTGGTGTGAATGAGTCGAGCTCTTACCTGCCACGATACCCCAGAGCGGCACGGCGGGATCCCAAATCATGGAGTGCAGCACGGGAAATTATTCTGTAACTTTTTTCAAGAGGCCGTCAAACAGCTGATAGTATCTCACTCAGGGTTGCCATCGAGTTTTCGTTGATTTCTGTGATTAAACCGCCTGTCTATTGTCTACTTTCACGATCAAATATCGGCCACGAGTGGTGGAAAAAAGCAGATTCTTCCACATCGTAGAGGCTCGGAATACATGAAATCGCTGGAAGCTGATGTGCTCCGTGAACAAATGGATTCTCTATTCGCACCAACCCTTGCTGCATTGGAAGGACTAGTACTGAGAGTTCTTTTTAGTTTTGATTTCTCTCTCTGTTAATATTTCTTTGATGTAAAACATTTGCTGGTGACAGGGTGAGATTTCTATTCACATAGTTGTGTAATCCTTGATGGCGTCCGAGTGTTTGGGTACCCCTTGGTGTCGTGCTTAACATGCATCGCAGGTGAATGGCTTGGTTCAATGGTCGGATCTTTTGATATTTTGGCTCCTCAATGCGGGTGATCTTTGTTCCATGTTTGGATTTGCTTTTTGCTGTGAGAAGAGCTAGGCCATGGAGCTGTCGAAGTGAATTTGGCAAGTTCCAGCCGAGGTGTACTCAGGTGAGAGAATTGTGGTCACGACTTCACTCGGCAATTTCGAGATATTTCATGCTCATGTTGCCAGCTCCTGCAAGCTACGTAACGGTTCCAATCCGAGACCCCATTTTCGTCAAGCTTGCAATCAGCACATCACAACCTTGCAAATTGGGTTATGTGACTTCCCGAAGAAGACATAACACCACACGTAAAGGTAAATTTAAGTAGAATTCCTTTCCACCACAAGTAATCAGCTAGCTTCACGACAAAGATTCAACACGGGAAGTACACAACGAACTGGAAAAGTAAATGCTGATACGATATTAAAGCAGGTTGCTCACATATCTGAAGAGTCCAAGTCGAAGTTCTTTATTGTATGTAAACCGGTATAATGCACGCACTTACAGATCAGTGGAGGACATAATTATAGAACGACAACATCTTCATTCAACACCTCGAAGCAGAATCTGTAATGCAGACAGATCTACTTTACATGAACACACACACAGCACAGCTCTACTGGATGGCTCCCTCCCATAGGTTCCATCCCTCGCACACATATTATATGAACTGCTTGTCCTAGCCTCGGACCTAGCCTGTTCAGATTTGGCATTGATTGGATCTCCTCCTCAAACACAAAATGCAAACGGGAGTCCAACACTCTTCTACCATTCACACTCCTACAATTGGAAACATCTATACTAGCATGCTCACATCTATACTAGCATGCAATTCCAAACGGATGGATCAAGAGCTCGCGACTGAGCTTGTAGCCACCTAGCAGGCTGTTGTGGATCGATCGATCGGAGCAACCCGATCTAATTAAACAGGGAAAGCTGGTTGCAGCTACTGTCGCTGAGCCAAAACTCGCCCCACTCTCCGCCAGCGCCTCTGTTGACGCAGTTGTTGGGGCTGTTGAAGAACTGTCCGTCCACAGTGGCTGGAGTGTTCCGGCAAGCCGTCTGCCAGTCACCCTGGATGTTCCACAGACGCGAGTACCACTTGCGAACGCCTCGGCTTATGCAATTGTCTTTGGTGAAGCTGCCCCAGTTCGCCCCCATCACGCTTTGCACGATCATGAGCAGCAGCAGCGCTCGCAACAGCCAGGAAGCCCATTTCATCCCCATCGCCGCCATGCTGTATGAAGACCGGGCCAATCTAATTGATCTGGATCTTCAGCAATTATCCAGTTAGCGATCGACAGGAATTGAAGACTAGGAGGTCTGAAGGTAGCAAACTGTGATGGAACTGCTGTGAAGGATGAGAAGGGAGTGGGATCTTATACTCACTCAGCCGTTTCCGATCGGCTCAAGCGAGTCCAGTACGCCACGATTGCGACCGCCACTTGGGTGACTCGGGTTCAGCTCATGACGATCGACGAAGCTAGAATGAGTACGTCAGGACGGCTTCTGTTACGACAATTAGTCCAGTCATCAACTCTAGATTCCATAGACACGAAACTCAGTAATTGAACAGTTACTCCTTTAGAGTTTAGTACGTTGTTCTCTCTCCTAGGTACTATTAAAATGTGTAGCTTGTGAGCTATAATTAATGAATTGCAATATACCTATTTCATCTTCAATTACGCATTCTTTTTCCTTAGAGCCTCAGGAATGGGGCTTCAGGCTTCAGGATCGCTGTCTCCGTCTCGCTAGCTATTCAGCTGTCTGTGAAAATAATGGTGTACTCATTTGCACGTGAGATATATATGGCACTATGGTATGGGTTCAATTCTTTGCCCCAGACTTTTACAGTCAAGTAATCAATAAATTTGCAAAACTTTTGCAATGCATTATTTATGTGATGAGATCCAAGCCAAGTTCCGTTACACATTTATCGTTCCAGTGCAAAATGACTGCTATCGTGATGCCGTCCACATGAAGTCATGAACAACGGCAATTTCGTTAAATCGGCGGTACTCAGTATCTCTTCACAAAGGTCTCATTTCTGGCCACAAACTTAGGACAAGTCAATAGATTTGGGGTATAGGCCACGCGTGCGTCTTGAACCACACCAAAGTAATGGAATTCCGCCAATTTAACAAAAGTGACGCTGAACACTTCCGAATGCTTTTCGATCACTAAACAACTCCGAAGTTTGAATCGTGGCACTTGCCCGCAATTCCTGCGTGCCCAAGACCTTTCAAAACTGACCATTTCCACAATTTCAAACGTTAAAAAGATTGAAAAAGTAGAATTTCCGCAAGACTTCAGTTGCTACAAGCCGTTCATCGGTTACCCTCCCGATATTCCGTGCATGTGGGGGGGATCGAATCCGTAACATTAACATATAGAGATTAAACATGCCACGAGCGACGACGGACTTGAATTGCAAATGCTGCTTAGACTTTAGAGCTGCGTCATTAATTGTCGGACGCGTCATTGCTCAAAGTGAGTGGAATGCGGACCCTAGCAATTGTTGGGTGCGGTGCAAGGTTGAGTGGAGTGCGCACCCAACAATTGTTAGGGTCCGCACTTCAAGGTCATTGTCGGACGCGTCATTGCTCAAAGCAAGTGTCATTGGATAAATTTCACTTGGATAAATTTCCAGGAACTTATCAGAAATTGGATGACATCGATCAATGAGTGTCGGATCGATAATATCATATTGGGAGCAGTGATCGCCATGAATTGTTTCATACAGGCCTTTTTGATCGAGCCAGTATCTGAAAACTGGGGAATCCGAATTGAATATCTGCGCACCAAGGCAACAATCTGAAGCATCAACTTGAGTTGAATGAGATTTGTTGAAGTCCTTCATTTACGAACTTATCCCACACATGATTGAGGGATGGATCGCACCCAAACGAACTTTCAGTCCCACGGGAGGCACTGTCCTCACTGTTGTTTCTGAATGAATACTGCAATGCACGTGATAAGTTTAATTTAGTTAAGTCCATTAATGAAAATGTCAGAAACTTAGCACGTGGCAGTTTTCTAGAAGACTGCATAGCCGTCAGAACTGTATCAGTCCTGGTTTGGGGGGTTATCCTGCACATGGATGTCACGGTTTTGGAGCTTTGGACTACCCTCTTATTCATCGGATGCATTCCATACATACTGTTTGGTCCATAATTACTGTTTGGCCCAAGTTGTACAATACAGCCCATGTAACTCTGTACAAAGACCAGGAATAAGTCATTAGAGGGTTTTTGGAGGGCTGGGAGGGCGGCCCATGTTGTACTGTACAGCCTATGTTATTTAGCCCATGTTATTCTGTACAAAGATCAGGAATAAGTCATTAAGGAATAAGTCATTAGAGGATTTTTGGAGGGCTAGGAGGGCCGTTTCAGGCGTGTTCCCATCATTGTTCCCTCAGCAGCACGAGAACGGCCACTATCAAATTTTTAAATTTTTTTAAATTTTATAATGAAAAAAAATGTTGAAAAAAAATTGATTTTTCAATGATATGGCATTCATTGTGCTGTTCAAGCAACTAGTGTAGCAAGTTCCTAAAGTCTAAAAACCTTAAGAAACTCATAGCCCTCCAAAGCAGTTGAATATCTTCTAATGCTTCATACCTTTTCCCAGGCAAATTCATCATAAAATACGAAGACTTACTTTTGGCCAATCATGTCATGGTATAAGTTTTTTCACACAAGCAATCTATACCTTAAGTAAGTTAAGTTAGGTTGTGTGTTTGTGATGGATTTTTGATTTATTTTCAAATTGAAAAACTACTTTTACTTTTATTTTGATTGTGGCAATAATACAGGGCACACTAGTTTATACCTTAAATTAGGTTGGTTGGTTGGTACAATGAGATCTCTTGGATTGTGCATTTCCAATTGCGTTCTTAGTATTGTCAAAAAGCTTTCTATGAAGAGGGGTATATAGGCTTGGTTGTGTAGCATTCTAACTTAAACTTTGAAAGTTATGGATTTTTTTTTTTAAATTAGAAAATTATTTTTGCTTTCATTTTGACTTTGGAAATGCCAAAATGGCACAATCTACATCAAATCTACAAACCATGGGGCATCTAACAACATTTTTGGTATTGCTCAAAATCTCTTGGCAAGAAGCTAATAGGTTAGGATGGTTATAGATTTCAACCTTCTTTCATGACTAGGATGATTGCAAAAAATACTTGTATTGTTGTATTACACATTGTATATATACTATATCATAAAAATTAAGTAAATAAAACAAATTATATGGTTTAGAAAATGAAATTCCTAATGTTCAAGATCATCCTCTTTTATGGCAACACAAGACTGACCAAAAGATTGGGCCATATTTCCTATCAAAAATGTATCATACTTAAAAATTCTACCATCAATCCATTCATTATGCATTTATACTCTTACATGAGTATAGCTACATCCTTGTTGAGTATTCACCAAAGAACCATTAAAGCCAAATATACTTCTATCTTGTTTTCTTTTAACACTAATCATGTTTATTTTTGTCACAATGTACATATTTCTCTTTTGTCTAAATTATTATCAATCCCACAGCCTTGATAGATTTGTGAAAAAAATTTGGATTGTGATAGAAGTTGAATTCGTCCATGTTTTGCCTTCAATGCTTGTTTGCAAAATGGTTTATCATTTGGTCTTAGTAAATTCTTTAGAGTCTCATTGACTACAATGTTTTGGAATTTAATAATGAAACCTAAAAACGTTTTTGTAACAAAAAAAACTTACAAGTCTTTGTAAGCATGGGACGTGTTTAATGTCCTTGCAAATATAAAAGAGTTGAAGGATTGAACCAGTATTATACAAGGATTATATGCATCAATATATTTGAGAGTAAACAATGGAAATGAGTTGTTTCTAACCTCTTATTCAATTAAAGTTCTCAAAAATTTTATCTTGTTGGCTTGGACCCAAGTGTGAAGTGACCATGATTTCATTTTATTTCTTTGAAATCAATTTGTTGTTGTTAGATACAATTAATATAAAGCATTTTTCAATCAATTTTAGAATTATATTAACTATGTTAAAAACAAAAACCTATGCTTGAAAGACTCTATCCTTGTAGCATTTGGATATTTTGAAAAAAAGAATTACCACTAGACCTTGCCAATAGACTTGGCAATGCTAATCTAGACTTGTCATACTTGTTTAGAGCAAAATAGTTCTACACTAGCACCCCTTCACAATAGAAGTTGTATTGTTCCTCCCCTCACTCCTATAAAGGTCTAGAAAAGGTGAACCACGACTAGGCTAAAGAAAAAGAGAAGCTAGACTAAAGGTCCAATTGACAATGATTAGATCATTCAAAAGAAATAATAGTTCCATGGATCACCCTCATTCTAATTTACTCTACCCCAAAAAATTGGCCAAGCAAGTCCTCAGACCAATAGATTGACACAATCACGGGTCCAATGTTGCAAAGTGCTTGGGCACCTCCACTCTTATTCTAGATTTTAGAAGGAGCCACTGCTTGGTGAAGAGCAATGTTTCCTAAAGTGGCAAAACTCGCTTTGTTTCTACTAAGTTTTTTGGGTTGCTAAATTTATATTCTAGAAATCCTATTAAAAATTGAGATTTGAGCAATTTTGAGAGTATATATAGTAAGAGGATGCAAAATTGTATATTCATTGAAAACTAAGATAGCATTCATCTGCTACAATGAGGATAAGGGTTAGCCAATTTTGTACCTGGACCATTGGATGTTCGCTGGGCAACTCCATTGCAACCGTCAGTTCCTTGTCACATTCTCTTTTAGAAATCCATCTTCTCCCTCAATTTACAATGTTAGCAACAACATCCTATACGTGATCATGAATTCAACTTCAAAGTTCAAACAAGTTAATAATTTGCAATGGTACATTGAATGAGTTGAGGGCTTTAGGCCATTTAGGTATTTTGTGATTCCGTATATAGTGCTGGGCTTTGAATGTGTGTTGCCATTTTTTTTAAATTGGATCATTGGAAGCACCAATTCCTTTTTGCAGTGAAAATCTGGGAGATGTTGTGATTGTTGTCTTCAATTGTCCCGCGACTCCCGTGCATTCATTGTAACTAGGAAATGGAGGCATCTGAACTTGGGCGCACTAGTTGACCGGTGTCGTTTGCAACTACAAGAAGAATGTAATTCACACATATAAGAGGCTAAGATTGTGGCATTTGTGCCAATTTTGAGCAACTTGTGTGATTCATCAATTTCTTTCACGATGTCACGAGACTTACGACTCACGAGCAATATTAGGCTTCCTCTATGCTCCTTTGTAATTCTGTAGTTGTGTTCAATTTGCTTTGCTTGTGTTTTCTTGTATTTGCATGTTTAAAGTTTATATTGCTGGGGTTTGGGATTTAGTCTTTGGATGCAAGACTCTAGGGCTAGAGTTTACTGATGGCATCAAGGTTGAGGTTGCCTAATAACTTTCGAGTGCGCACTTTCAGTTCTTCTTGGAATACTTGCGGCTTCGAGAAATACTTGGCTGTGCCTACGGGCAATGAAGTCACATGCATCTCTAAGACGAGCCTTTTGGACTCCTTACTTGGACTTGTACTACACTTCCCTTTATTATCTAAAGCAACGATGGTCTCAAAAGAATTTTCCGATCCGACAATGGACATCATGAGTGACGACAAGCAAAAATCAACATCCAAAAGAAGAGAAATTGTACCCTCTACTATGGTGAGAAGGTAATAGGAGGTTTGGACTTGCAAGTTCACTTGGACTGAAGAGGAGTTTGATTTAGCAGGCGATCTCACTAGGATTGTTTGCAAAAGCTGCAATAGTGTGACGAGCAGAAAAAAATTCATTGTGGCTAAGGGCAACAACCTCAAGAAGTACGAGGGGAAAAAAACCTACAAATTTGATGGTGAGTTGTTTTTGTCACTCAAAAAAGGATGACACATATGTGAAGCAAGATTGCAAACACTTGCAATTCTGCAAGGTGTGGATGGCACAAATGGTGATTGGTAGCGTTGCTTATCAACTCCTAGTTGGCTTTGATGGTGAATTGAGCAAAAAAGAAGTACAATTTTCAACTCTATTCTAAGTTCCTTCTTTCGGTCACCCTATGATTGATTACAAACACAAGCAGTATTTACTACGACACTTGAAGGTCAAAAATATTCCCCAAAGCATTAATCAGAGACATACGATAGGGAGATGAGCGAACACCTTCACTTTTGCATCATGTCTGCACTTAAGGTTGTTGTGCAATTGGCAAGGTTTTTGTCCATAAGCGTTGATAAGGTAACAACAATAGACAACACTTTATGGGTAAGTGTTCATATGTATGTTGTTGATTTATGGGAGCACATTCCACACCTCTTACATCTCTTTTGTTGCAAACTATAGGACAACAGATCACCTTATTGATGTCATCATGCATGCATTACTTGGCGAGGGCCGATTTTCACATGAGGACATTGTTGATAAGGTCATTTCCTTCAAGATAGATAGGATCAGCACATACTAGGGTTTCCACCCAAATTCAGGAGAAATGGGCTCCTTTCTATCTTGAAGCCAATTGTGCAAGTCATTGTAGTAACCTTGTGGTTGAGGGTAGTTGCAAGAAAGGGTGTCCGTTTTTTGTAGCGTTTTGCTAAAAACAAACTTTCTGTGGCATAGTACTATGACTACTATGAGTACTACAAAATAGAACAATCTAAACCATTGATCAAAACAATCCACAACTAAGAGTATTGTTTTGAGTATTATGAGTACTTGTAAGTATTGAAATAACAATGTTTGAAAAAAACCTAGATTATCACAAAAAATGGATACAATGAGGTATAAATTAATAATAATAAAAAATCATGAACAAAAAAAACTAAAAATTTTGCATTTGTGAAGACTTCATGGTAATCATATTTCATCAAAAAAATTAAGCCAAAACCATCTTCACTCTTCAGAAGTGCGCGCACAAAGGACCCATGTTTGCATACATGTGGATGCCATAAAATAATGTTTTTTAAGTTTTTTTTGGTGGGTACATAAATCTCTAGTGTGGGAATATTCCACACAAATTTTAGCTCTACATCATTAATTATGGGTACTCCACAGTACTAAAAACCCCTAAACCACAAAGTGTGACAAATTAGCTAAATTAAAATTTAATTATAAAAAAAAATTGGAAATTAAAAAAAAAAAAAAAATTCTCTTGAGCAACAAGTTGGTCATCTTCAATAAAAAAAATTCAAGTACATCGGCTTTATTCTCTAAAAGTTATGGCCAAACTAAACTACGCAACTCGAAGTGTGATGGAAAATAGGACCACCCTTTCTTGCAACTACTCTTGAGATTCTTTCTAACTATTCCATGGTCTCCCGCCTAGAAGCACTTTGCTAATCCTTATATTCTTACTTCTATCTCAGCAACAAACACCATAGTGAGCTTCAAAAATTAGTCGATCTCATGGAAACTAAAGGTAATAAGATGCTTAGGAATGTAGACACTTGGTGGATCTCAATGCAGAACCTAGCCCAACTATTTATGAATGAATACAAGACCTTGCTAGTAAAGATGAGGTTGGATATGCTAAGAAGTGCTGGGCATAAAGGTAACCCAGTCAAGGCCAGCAATTTCAAGCACTTGGTGGACATTGAGGTGCTCATATCCCTTGCCTACTTTATTCCAATGTTGAATGTTGTGCAATGTCTTATCAAATTGTCAAAAGCTTGAGACATTTTTATTTGTAACTTCTTGCAAGCCATTAAGGTTTTCTAGTCCAATTTGACTAGAATGTTTGTAGATTCTTCTACATCATTTTCTATAGTTGAGTTCAAGCAATACCAAAAGAATATTTGTCTATCTTGTACTAATATCCCATTGGAGTGGCGACAAATGCTCAAGCTGCCTGGTGCATCGTATTTATTGTTCAACTTTGGATGCACCACTATATTTGCACGCTGCTACTATAAGGTGTCAGGGAATCTCATCTTCATGATGGAGGAAGACTTCTTGCATTTGCAAGCAACCATCCAATGGTAGTTCGCAAGTATGATATTTTATTTCATTTTCTTTTTGGCCTTTTATTCTTATTCTATATTTTTTTCATCTTCCATATTTTTTTTTCTTTGTTCCATATTTTTTTTCATCTTCCATATTGTTTTCTTGTTCCATATTTTTTTGGAAGTGCTTGTTGAGTTGATATGTTTCAATGTTGTCTTTCATTTGTATTGTTGTCTTTCATTTGCATTGCTGTATTCATATGTTTTAATATTGTCTATCATTTGTTGCTTGTATACCTTTTTGTGTTGCCTTGAACTACCTTGAACCTGAATTGCCTTGAAGTTCCTTGAACTTGAACAGCCTTGAACAACCTTGCCTTCAACTTTGAGATTCAGTACTGAACTCATTTGTCTAAAACCACCTGTGTTCACTAATGTGTATCTCATGTCCGATGTGGCAGAGATTGCTCAGTCACTTTTTAATGAATTGGATAGGCACTTTCCGTAGCAGGAGTTGCTATATGCCTTTGGCATCATCTACCTGCAATATTGGAAGCAGCTAGGGGCTAAAAAAAGCTTTGGTCACCATTTAGCAATGTTGAAAAAAATTTACTCTAATCCTAAAGTTTCGAATGCAAGCAAGTCCTTGCATGATGGAGGGGCCTCTTACATTGCACTTAAAATACATTTTGTTTCTAACTTAGATAACGAGCAGGGATTATTCAAAGTTACAATGAAGACAAATTGCAAATTAGCCTCTGCATCAGCATCACATTTCAATCTAGTCATTCAACCCTAGTGCAACCTATCACAATCATAGCACTTGCGTAAGCTCATTTCGGAATACTTTAAGCTAGCCAAAATTGGGTGCTTCTAGATGTTGGGATCAATAGAGGATGAGCGATGCTTCTCTACATTAGCATTTTTGAAGTCCTACCATCAAAATAGATTGGGCAAGCACTTGCCACTAGTGGTGCAAATGTTTGGACAGAAATATTACACTTTAGAAAACTTTTTGTACAAGGAGGCCATATAGTCATGGCAAAATGCAGTGAAAGTAGGTTGCCATGGTGATGTGTGATCTCCTAGCCACTACTTAGATCCGTATCCTCCCCTTGTGTGAACCTTAGTTTTCATGAGATTAGGCTTACTTCAAGAACTCAAACACTTCTTGACTTTCCTTGACATTGAAAGTTTGCTTGGAGGCACTTGGCGATGCACACTTGTACAAGGGATTTGGGGCAGTATGTAGTTTTATGGAGCCTTCAACAACAATTCTTTTTTTCAATCTAAGTTATACTTATAATGTTGTTTGTTTGTTTTGTAGTGTGCAAATCATTAGCATTGCAAATTGGGCAGTCTTGCTATTTTAGCAAGAAGGGTTCAATTCCCTTACTAATAACATTTTGTTTTTACTACTTGTATTCAATTCAAATGTTGGTATGTGTAGGTTTGTTATGCCTTGTTAGGAGTTGCAATGGGTGTGAGAATCTTGTATTGAATTCATTTACTGTTGTGTGCATGTTTGTTATTCTTTATTTGGAACTGCAATGGGGTGTGAGAAACTTGTATTGAATTCATTTGTTGTTGTATGCAAGTTTGTTGTCCCTTTTTAGAGCTGCAATGGAGTGTGAGAACTTGTGTTTTGAAATCTTGTGTGAAACTAATTCATTTTTTGCAATTTATGTATAATTGACAATGCTATAAGAATGTAAACAATGTATGAGCATTATTGTGGTATTATTTTCTTTATTCACTTTCACTTAAGCACTTGGCTTTAGCAACAAAGGCTCACAACATCGACAAGAATCTACCAAAAAATCATCATTACTTTACAAGCTCTTCTATTATTTAGTAATTCCAGCCAAAAATAGGTTTGAAAATTAGCCTTGAACATAGAATCACTAAATTTCTAGACCACTTTCAAGTTGGTATTTACCACCCTAAACCAAATTTATACAAATATATACCTTTTTTCCAAAAGTTTATATGGTGGTCTGTGAAACGCCATTTTGCAGAAGTAGTACCTTCTACCGCACGGTTATAGCATTGGTACTAAAAATCCTATATGTATTCTAGGAACATTGGTAAAGAAGTGCGGCCCTTTTGTTGCCCTTGATCACTAATGAGTGGATTGGGAGTATCAGTTCTACCACATCTGGAATTTTATTTATTGGAAATCTAAGTTTCTAAGTGATGGACTAATCCAATGATTGAAGGAAACCAATAGCAACAATAGAAAACAACCAATAAATAAAATTCTAGATGTGGTAGAATGGATACTTCCAATCCACTCATTAGTAATCACGAGCAGCGAAAGGGCCACACCTCCTCACCAGGCAGCAACTCCTTCAGGAGTCTAAAATAAGAGCGGAGGCGCTTTTCAACGCTATACTTGCAGTTGTATCAATCTGTTGGTTTGAAGACTTGCCTAGCTAGTTTTTTGGGGTAGAATAAGTTAGAATGGGGACGATTAATGGAATTGTTATTACTTTTGAATGATCTGATTGCAATCAATTGGACCTTCAATCCAACTTCTCTTTTTTTTTTAATCTGGTCGTGGTCTACCTTTTCTAGCCTTTGTAGAGGACAATTTTACACTCTACTTGGTCAACTTTGACTATGGCCTCAATGAAAATGTGGAGGCAAGTAAAGGGCTGAAGAAGAAGGAAAAAAACTTTAATGAGGATTTTTAAAGGTGGTTGGTACATAGCAACAAGACTTCAATGCACCCCCACATCTCATGAGGCAATAAATGCCTCAAGACTTCTTAATGTTGTGGTCAAATGAAGTACAACTAGTGGCAATTTTCTAAAGTCCCACTTAAACTTCCTAATTATATATAGCTTTAGATTTTGCCAATGCAAAGCCTCCCTACTCTAACCTTCCCCATCTCTCCCAAGCCAAAATCAAAAACTTGGAATTATATTATTTCCTTAAAAAAAAATTTAGCCCATGACCCATTCTTTATCCTCCCTTGACGCCAAACCTGGCTTTGGCTCTCATCCTTGCCAAAGTTCCCATCAGCCCTTTGAAATTGTCCAAATCCTTCAGTTATAGCCAATAAATCTTCACAACATTCCACTGAGGGTGGAGGTGGCCTTAGCCCCTAGCCCTTGAGATAGTTGTATGTGTCGAAGTGACTCAGCTACTGAAACACCCTTGTCTTAGAGAATGGATAGGCCATGGTTGATTTTGCCTTGTAAATAGTCATAAGGTGAGCTCAATGACTACGCACAAGGCAAAATCAGCCATGACCAATCTTTTCTCAAGCGTTAAAATTTAATATAAAGGTATATTTGTGGTTGCATATATGGTGTATGTATAAGGCAAAATCAGCCCTTGAGGCAAAATCAACACTTGAGGAAGATTCTACCAATTAAAAAGTCCTATGAAAACACCCAATTGTGCCTCACCTAATTTAATGGAAAAGGAACACAAAGTACTCTTGATTCCACATACAGTATCCTAGCTACTGAATGGCACTTAGTTTCTCTATTCCAACTACTAAAAAATTTCATTTATAGAACTTAATTCTAATTTAAGAAATCTGTTTTCTTGAGTATCCTCTCAACACATACAGAATGTTTACCCCAAAAGTTCAGGCAAATCTGAATTCATTCTGTTCTTGCTCTTCAGTAAGTATCTCCTTACCATAAGCATGTCACCCCACAAATCCACGTTGGTAGCCATGGAAAGTGTGACAGCTTCAGGTAAAGCATATTATGGATTAGGTAATTGCAAGTTAGGCCAAGTTATCGAAAACAATTGCTGATTAGGACCTACAGAGCTGTGAGTGGTGAGGTTGGTACTGACTTGCGATTATTTTTCATGACTTGTGGTAGCCGACCCATTTCCAACCAGGGACCCATTCCTATCATATAGGCTACACTCTTTCCAATTAGCAGGAGAAAAGCAGGAAATTAATTATGGCACAATTTACAACGCAGTCATGGCGCATTACGATTGGCTAAAGTCTTTGTTTAGTATAAAATAAACCTATGGTTGGAAATAGGAAGGCCTACATGACAAGAATAGGTCGAGCAGAATCTTCAACTAAAAAATTCATAGTAATAAAATTTTAAGAAATAAAATTCTGAAAAAATATGGAATTCTTCTAAACCTTGTTTGTATACATGGGAAAATTCTTGCACTCAAGAAACCTATGCTCCAGATATGCAAAATTGTTTAAGTGGTTGAAAATGGGTCGACTACTAGGGCTTTTTTTTTGGACTAGTGTCCCCCTTGCTAGCTTCACTCCTAAGGCCAATTTTTGGAGGGATGAAGCCAAATAGGTCAGATTTCTGACAGTCTTGCTAAATTTTGCCAAAAATAAAAGCCCTATCAACTACCATATTTTACTTTGCAATTACCAGATACAATGTCAATGTAGGAAAGTTGAGCCATTTGACTTTTTTGATTGCTTAACCAATCAAAACATGTTATAATGGTGAAAATCTTGTGCATTTAAATTATGTTAGGTGGATCTGAATTCACTAAGTTAATACCAATTGGTAGTAGTAGAGATTTCTCTCAAATTTCTTACTACCAGACCAACGAAATTTCTACTTCATACCCACTTTATTGAAAATTTGCACAAGACAAGTGTCAGGTAGTGAGCATTATCGATCTCAATCTACCTCATTCTCTTTAACCAATTGAAACAAGCCACAACAACGAAACTCTCCTGCATTGACATTATGTCACTATAACCGAAGTCTCCCAATCTTAAAACCTTTTTTTATAGTCCTCACATTCAAAAATTTTCTCATTCATAAATTTCAGACTACCAGTTCTGTTTGGTATAACAATCTTCTAGCAATCGAGCCAACAGCAATGCCTCCAAGCTACAATTGCAATGGAAGACCCAATCTAGGTTCAGGTTGCAATCAACTAATCATAATCACAACCTCACAAGTTTCGTTTCATGACTTCCCAATGAAGACATAACTTAACCCCTAAAGTCCCATTGTCGCGGGACGTTAAATCCTGCCTACAAAGGTGGGCCCAGCTCTGAGCTGGTTATCAGAGACAAAGGGGCCTTGTTGAGATCACGGGTAGTGGCCTCATTGTACGACAATGCCCCTAACAGAACCGTAGGACTGTGCCTTGTGGGTGATCATAGGACAATTTTGTGTCCTGCACAGAATGTACATGATGGTGGTTTTAGGTTTTTGGGCGGCAAGTTAGGGTTTAGGGTGTCTTCTTTGAACTATATATCCCATATGGGTTGTTTTCCCTCCTACCACCCCTTGTGAATATAAAGGTAGAATGTCCATTCCATTCCAAGTGAAAGTAATGAATGATTGCTAAAAAAAAGTGAAGTAGATGATGCTATGCTGCATTAGCATGGGCCTATTTCAAATAAATGATTCAATGTCTTACAAATTAAGTTCTACAAAAACAATATTTTGTGTCACAATTTAGACAATATTTTTCAAAGTTCTAGAAAAATGTATAAAGTTCCACCCACATCCGTCTCTTAATCTTGAATTTCACAACAATTTCATTTTTCTACAAGTCTTGCACAAAAAGAATACTTCAGTTGTTTTAGGATCATCAAAAAATTTATTTGAAGAAGCCATGCTTCTTATATGTTCTATTGGAACTTTGAAAAATGTTGTCTAAAATGTGACACAAAATATTGCTTTTGTAGAATTTAATTTTTTTTTTGTTTAAATATTCTCCTTATTTGTAAGACACTGAATCATTTATTTGAAATAGGGTCATGCCAATGTGGCATGGCATCATCTACTTCACATTTTTTAGAAGTCATTCATTATTTTCACTTAGAATTGAGAAGACATTCTACCTTTATATTCACAAAAGGTGGTAGGAAGAAAAACAGCCTATATGGAATATATAGTTCAAAGAAGACACCCTAAATCCTAACCTGCCATCCCCAAATCTAAAACCACCATCATGGACATTCTGTGCAGGATGCAAAATTGTCCTGTAATCACCCGCAAGGTATGGTCCTACAGTTCTATCGGGGACATTGTCCTACAACGAGGCCACCACCCGTGATCTCAACAGGGCCCCTTTGGCTGTGACAGCTAGCTCAGTGCCGAGCCCACCTTCATAGGCAAGATTTAACATCCCGTCCCATTGTCCCCTCTAGGACAAATCAATTTTCAGGCAGGTTCCTATAACCTCAAATTTTAGTGAATTTTTTTGAAACTTTTATATAAGATAAAAAAAATTGATTGGCTATGTGGGAATATAATTTTTATTTCAATTAGTGCCCGGGAGCAAAAGTTATACCACAAAAAGCTTGAAATTGAACTCGGTGAGCAATACAGAAAAAATTGCATAAAATCAAAATAAATTTTAAATTTCTTTTTTCTAAAATTTTACATTTTTGTCTACATGTGAAGCTTTGATTCATTCTATTTGGACTAATGATGAGAAAGTTACGAAGAATCTTGTTTTCAAGCAATTTAAGCATCTTCTTGAAAAAATAACTTGTAGGATTCATTTTTGAATGCAATTTCTACAATTTTTCACAATTTTTTTTGAAAATGTTGTATTTGTTTGCTAAAACAATCTCACCATTGGGATTATTGTCTTTCAATCCCATCTTGGAGTTATGAACAATTTTTTTTTTTCAATCTTGGACCTACTTCTACTAAACAATTTTTTCAAGAATGAAAATCAATTGTTTTTGTTGTTTTTTTTAATTTTTTTTTCCTAGACTTTCAGCTCAATTCTTCAACATTAAACATTTTAAATTTAAAGTCTATAGTACAAAAAAATTCACAATTGGCGATCAAAGTCATCTGAAATTGTAGGTCAATATTCAAAAAAACTTTCTTCTTCAACTTTGAATGCTAATATCTTCCAATCTATATAGTCAAACTTCATGAAATTTTTACCACATGAGCTAAGATAAGTAAAGTACAAGATCTTATGGTTAGATTCTAAAAAAAAGATTTTTTTTGTATTCTTCTGTGAATGTAGCAAAAATGACAATTTTGAAGGGTTTTGACAGAAAAATGGCCTTGGGACTTTAAAGGTTAATGCAAGGCGTTACAGTAAATCATGCCTAGGAAATGGGCCCAACACAGGAATTTGGGGGTTTATTGGGGTTAAAAGTTTTAAAATGCCCTCTATTTTGAGCCATCTCTATGTTGTGTTAGCGATATCTCCTGGCTAATTTGGGGTCTCTGATTGCAAATATGAATTCAGAATTTGCAAAAATAAAAATTGTGAAAAATAAAAAATTCCTGTGTTTTCTCCTGGGCTAAATTCAGCCTCCTGGGCCCATTTCCTGGGCATGATTTAACGTCCTGCTAACTTAACAGCGGACATAAAGGTAAAAGTAAAATTTTTTTCCACCACACATGATCAGCTTCAAGACAAAGATTCTACACGGGACGTACACAAGTATCGGCTTAAGTCAATGCAAATAAGTAAACCAGGTAGGTTGCCCAGATATGTTCTGAAGAGTCGAAGTCGAAATTCTTTATTATATGAATACCGGTTTATTGCACACACTTATCGATCATTGGAGGGCATACGTAACGACGATATATTCAACACCTCGAAGCAGAGCTTGTAACGCAAACAGCTCCACATGCACACACGCACACAGCTCTACTGGGTGACTCCCTCTTCCCACGCAAACAATTCCTCGCTGATCAATATCGAAGCGAGCTACTCCTAGCCTGTTCATAGCCGACATTAATTGATCGGATCTCGTCCTCGAACACAAACAATCAAACCCTCTCCATGCACTAACACTCTTGTGCATGCATTTCGAAATGTACTTGCAAACATCAATACTTTTATTTATATATATATATATATATATAGTTACATAGTTACTACTGTCCGGCTGGAGCATACATGCGCATGCCTGTCCACGCCCACGCCAACTGCAAATGGAATCATGGACGTAGTGTTTCCATGGCGAGGTTGTAGTGGGCTGTTGTGGATCGGAGAAACCATGTCGAAGCAAGTGAAGCTAGCCCTGTACAGGCTTTTGCGGTGGCGGAGTACATTGCAAGAAGCGTTTGATCGAGACGTAAAACTCACCCCACTCTCCGCCAATGCCTTTGTTGACGCAGTTGCTGGGGTGGTGGAAGTACTGTCCGCCCACATTGGCTGGAGTGTTGTGGCAAGCCGTGTTCTAGTCGCCCTCTATGTCGAACAGACGCGAATACCACTTGCGCTGGTATAGGGCGACGCACTCGGCGTTGGTGAAGCTGCCCCACGTCACGCCCATCATGAGCAGCAGCAGCGCTCGCAATAGCCAGGAGCCCATCCCCATGGTCGCCATCATGCTGCTTGAAGACCGATCAACGCTGGCGGAAGCTAAACAAAAACAAATACACAGGAATCAATCAATGTGAGATCGAGACGCAATGCTTGTCGCAATTCGATCAATGCGAATCTCTTGAGCAATTGAGCTAGAGATCGACAGATAGCTATCTGGGGGATGTGATGTAACTGCTGCGAAGGATGAGATGGAGTGGAGATCTTATATTTATTTCAGAGCCTTTTCCATTCAGCTCAAGCTCGCTCTGTAGGCGGCGGTTGCCACCGTCACTCGGCCATGACGATGAAGCTAGAATGAATTAGGGCGGCTTCAGGATTCAGCGGAGTGGAACAAATTACGTCAGTCTTGCATGCTAGCTATTGTCTGTAAAAAAATGGTGCGCTTAGTTGCACATGTGCTTATGGGGTGCTTAGTTTGGATGCATTACTCATAATCTCAATTCAGGAGAGTTTCGCCATTGTGGCATGTTGTGATTGGTTAAAGAGAGGCAGATTAAGACTGATAATGCTCACTGCAAACCTATGCAAATTTTCAACAAGGTGGTATGAAGGGGAAATTCCATTGGTGTGAATGAACGAAATCTAAGAGAAATCTCTTCTTCTACCAATCAATATTAACTTAGTGAAAGAAGATTCACCTAACTTCATCTAGTGAACTCACCTAACTTTTCACCAAACTAAGCATCTCTTCATGATCAAATTTAATCTATAGCAAGTTTACTTAAGGCATACACCAACAATCCACATACTCACTTCTGATATACCGACCAATATAACCAACTCATTTTTGTGACCATGTTTCTAAGAGTTGCATAGACAATAGAGTCGACGAGCATGTATTGCTGAAAAATGTCATAGTGAATCCTATAGTGTGATTGTAATCAATTCTTTGTTATTGGAGATTTGACAACCTATCTTCATGAGTTCTCTACAACACACTAACGTATTCAAGACTTCTCGTTGGATGTATTTGGTCTAACAAATTATCTTACATACTTGTATTTTGTATTTAAGTAATTATAATGAAATTAAAGCAACCTTTGTTTGTATTGTGAGTCCTAGCAATTGACTTTGTGAATTTGATCTGCTAGACTCATAGTTTGTCAAGAAACTACCAAAACAACCTTTTGAAATTAATCATAGCAATTGAAAACAAGATCTTCCTTATCAATAAACAATTCCATGCAATTGAGTCGTAGCAATAGAAGACAATATATTTATTGCCAACAAACAATTCCATGCAATTGAAACATTATTTTTTAGATAACTTATGCACTAGTCAATTGAGTGTTGGGAAGCTGAACCGGCATGCATGGTCCATCATAAACATAACAATTATGATCTCTATAGCTTACTAATGATTGGCATTTACTTAGTTAGTGCCAATCCACCTAACTTATCCACCTAACTTCATCTAGTGACTAGTAAATTCATCAAATTGTTGAATTCACATAACTTTGAACATGTAGTAAATTCATGAGACTCTTGAACTTTGTTACAAAAAAACTTCACTAATATCCATTCAACTTCCATTCTCTGGTCAAACTATGCACCTATTCATGAATTTAATAACTACTTCTTTGTACATATGCTTTAATCATGATTTGCATCACTAATGTTGATGTGGAAAACACAATTTGAAAAGTTGCCATTGAACTGTGGGAAGTTCGCTAAACTATTTGGTAGTAAAGCACTTGAAGTGCAACCAACATCTTCTGTTGGCACATTTGTTCCTCCACAACTCACTAGGATTCCAACATTTTTCACTTCGGATGGTAGTTGAGTGCTCACAACTCTTGCTTCACTTAACTTACCTAGACTTGTGAATGTTGCCAGACTTGCAGTTGCCAGATTTGCAGACACTAAAAGATCTGGAATAATTGAACTTGAAAATCCAGGGCTTCTATACTCTTGATGTTTAATTGAGTGCTCAAGTGTTGATTTTTTCCACTTCTCTCGGAACAATCTAGACTTTTTAGACGCCTTTACAGTCCTCCGAAGGAAATCCAAATCGATTATCTCCCAGAAATCATCATCCAAGTTGTGGACCTCACGTTCAATCGAGTCCCTTGGTCCACTATATACAGTTTCTTAATATTTGCAAATTATACAAAATCACACACAAATGATACAATCAAGTGAGTTCACCATTTTAATATATGATCATTCTTAATCTCACAAGATACTAAACAAAGGGAGCTAGATGTGATCAAATACTAATTATTGATATATTGTACCTTGTGTGTTTGGTCAAGTGAGCAAATTGAATTGCTGTGATTGTAGTTGACTCACACTCTCACAGGTTGAATTTGCACATTATTTGGACTCAAGAATTGCTTGCAATGCCAACCCTATAGCTCTTTCTGGTAATGATGATTGAAATTCAATACTGCTCTAGTGGTGGTATCATATGGCTAACGATTTAGAGCCTTTTGCTTTAGAGAAGCACTCTGATCAAACCGCGAAAGAGTTTTGTCATTATGGTGACTAGTCACTCTTGTTATAATATCTCTTGGAACTTGAGCAACTGACATGCATGTGATTGTAGTAACTCGACTGCTTTTGTTAGTAAAATCCCCATCTATTCTTGCATTGGCCATCATGCCTTTAATCCACCCTCTAATTGAACTCTCACCTACAAGGATCCCTTTTCTATACCAAATAGTTGATCTAGCATTATGAATTGGTTACAAAAAAAGAGGGCCAACTTTCTTAGACTCTTCTCATATGTATGCTAATAAAATAGAGAATGTTTCTATAACATCCCTATTAAAAGATGAAATTGGAGGACGAAAATACTCCTATTGAAAGCATTTCATTGATGGCTTGTCCACTTTTGACAACCGCTCGTCATATCTGCAACCACTCATCAAAAACTCACCATATTAGTAAACTACAATATTATACCTACTAAGAAAAGCAATGGAATTGAAACATCAAGTACTATGAGATATCAAAGAACTTGTAGTTGAAGTATCATCATGGTATGATTTACCTTAAAAATGCTTCACCATTTTCATCTTTCTCCAAAGAGAAGTCGGAAATAAGTAGTCTGTGTAGCTTTGAACCTCCTCTAATCAAGAACTCTGTAACACAGAACCAAGAAAACGCTTCTGACAACTTGAGGGATACACAGCCATGTTGCAAGGATGGAAGAGAAATATTTGTTCTTGTTCAAAAGTAATGCAATCTACTTTGTGGCTCTCTTTTTTGGCTCCAGCATCTTTGCTATGTTTCATAGCATCTACTACCACTTTAGTTGTACCTATAAACCAAGGATGTTTTCTAATATTAAATTAGGGTTCACTAACTCTAATCAAGATTATACGTTCATCTTGTGCATGACAAATGATTCTATTGAAAGCTTGTAAGAGATTCGTAATGCTTCCACTAGGATATAAGTCTCCATTTTGCTTGCACAACATGCTAAAAAATTTGGTAAGCAAAGTCACAAACTCCTACAAAGGTAGTTTCTCTATCGAATCACATGTTTTCAATCTATAAGCTATTCTTCACTAATCAAAAAAATTTCTTGCCTATGTGTCTGTATTGATACCTGAGTTTTCACTACTACTCAAAACTCTTTGCACTCTTGTTGGGTCATATTTCAAAAAACCACCTACTAGTTTCTCAGTAGTTGCTGGTGATAAATCACATCCCTATGCAAGTGAAGGATTTCCACTTGAACAACTTGTAACACACAAGTGGTTACTTACATTGGTTGGGAAAGAAGAAACTAAGTCAACGAAAGTTTCATCACTAGCAAGGGAAATAGGACTATAAGATTCAAGACTAATTTCACTCTCTGGAATTGCAGTGATGCAATCATCCAAGTAATTAGTTGAACCAAAGTTTGATAATATCAAATCAAAGTTATGTTGTTCCAATGGATCAACTCCATAGAGACTTGGGGTAGAAAAATCTATTCCTATATTGAATGGATCAGTTTACAGATTTTCACTTGGAGCATTTTGCACCTACATAGGAAGAGAGCATAGAGGAACGACCTCGACATTGATAGAAAGAGAAACTATTGAAATGTAAGGATTTGAAGATCGTCCTTCCGCAACTTTCTGAGCTACTGCCTCTTCTCTCACAACATCACTATTCCTACCACATCCACGTCCATAACCTCTTGACAAATGTTGAGAGGCACACAACTCTAGTCCTTTCATATAAGGAACTCTCATCCTCTTGACTCTTTCCATGATGACTTTTGGCTCTCACAATTCAAGCTCTTACAATCACTCAAGATTTGTAAACTAGTGCCAAATACAATGCCCATTACAAACTAGGATTGTAATATCAAATATTCTGCATTTAGTAACTTCATCTAAAAGTTGGGTAGGTACAGCAACTAAGTGCATTGATGAGAAAAATCTTGTTGTTAGTTCTACAATCTTGAGCAATCAAAAAAGTCAAACGGCTCAACTCTCTTGCATTGAGATTATGTCCGGTAATTGCAAAGCAGGCCAAGTCACCAAAAATAATAATCGCAGCTCAGTACCAACCTCGCCGCCCACGGCTCGGTAGGTCTTAACCTGCGATTATTTTTGATAACTCGGCCTGCTTTGCAATTACGTAGTCCATGTTGTGCATGAAGGTGAGTATTTCGCAGAATTTTCTGATACAGTACGTATGCCAGAGAATTGAAACAAGCGCACGAAGTAGCTACCGGGATCAAAAACTTAACTGAATGTTCTGAATGCAGATAATCGTATATCCTGGCTACCCTGCCTCTTACCAGACACATTACTTATCGATCCTCCAAGTTTTGTCAAATCTGACTTCGACGTAGATAATTCTATTTTCTTCTAAGGTTGCCGCTCCAGACAACTTGTCCACAATGCAACATGCCGCTGCCCACGTCACCTCCTTCACTTTGGCACCTGTCGGACTGACATTCTTTATCTTCACACCGTTAAGCAGATTTACAGAGATCGATCAAAGGAGCCATTCAAGGCGATTTCAATGAATGACCGTGGCGATTTTTCGATTGCCAAAAGCGAGATGCACGGACAAGTAATTATTTTCTTTGAAAACTAGAACAGGTACAGTACAGATTTAATTACGTTTAGTAGGATTGTACTAAAGTTTGCCATTTTAACTGAAAATTGCCTATGATTGAGTTTAATTGAATCCTTGAAACGGTTACATTCTGACCTGAAGTCGCATCAAATGTTGTAAGTTGCATTTCCATTCTTATCTTCTCGTCGATAGCTTTACAGAGTAACTATGCGGGATGTCGGAAAAAACCCAGGGCTCTTGCTCGACCTGCAATTGATGCCAGACACTGATTCTCTCTGATGTCGGACACAATTATTTTTACAGACAATAGCAAGTGAGACTGACATTTAATCCTCGCCGCTGATTCCTATCCTGAACCCTGAATCATTCTACTGTAGATTAATCGACATGGTCAGGTGACGGTGGCAACGGTCAGCTACACAGCTCGAGCTCAATTAATCTACCTTAGAGTCTCAAGGTAGTTTCACGTACTTAGAGTTTAACGTGTAGGAAATGCGACGAAGTTTACCAGTTCAATTGAACCATTACCACCTGGCTGCCATCTAAGGGGTAAACTTCGTTTCCTTATCGCTTCATTATCACGAGAGTCAATTTAGTAAATTTGGTGGCATTCGAATACTTTGACACCTTTCAAAACATGCGTTCTGAACCCTGAATCCATGTTTTTTCCTAAATTTTAGATTAGAATATACATGTACATGTCTGTCACACTTTGAGATGCTAGAATTTGTCGAAATTTTCTATGATGATCAATGGTAAACTCTTAAAACTCCCAGAATGATCCCCACTCCTTGCCTTCATTTCACAGGAGCTCCATCACATCCCACACTCAGCTATACTAAGTTACCTCAAGCTAGTCCACAATTGTATGAATTGAACATGAACGTTACATGCATGCAGACTGCAGACAGGCTTTGAAAGGCTTTAAAGGTCTACAAACCCAAAATGGCTCCAGCCCAATTGTGTTCCCGAGATTTTCTCGCAATTGTATGCTATTGCATCCTAGTGTAGTGAAATCTATAGAACTTTGGCATTGTCAATTTTTTAGTGTGGAATCGGGTTGAATGGTCATCATTTCATAACATCAATGAACACCACCATGCAGTGTCTACACATAGTGAAAAGCTCATTCATTCTTTCACAATCTTAAGGGACACTTTTGGATTACCATGACAACCACTTACAATAGGAGGTTGAAAGAAACACATCAAAACCCAAATGGAAAAGAAAAGTCCCCTCCTACTCCTCTAGAGACAACAATAGGAAGCTAAATGTTTTTGCTTGACCACCTATAAAGTAAACTATCCCATTACAAGCAAAATGGAAGCAAGCAAAATGGGAGCAAGCCCATTGTGGGCAAAATTGTAATGTTGGTGTACATTTAAGTTTAGAAATTTACACCACCATTTTAATTTTGCCCACAATGGGCTTGCTCCCATTTTCCACAATAAAGTAGTTTACCTTAATGTGTGTCAAAGTTTTTGCTCAAAAATGAATTGACCTAAGTTAGTGCATGTGAAAAATTCTCTCATTTGCCGTTTTATTGCACTCCAAGAAATGTGAATTCAATTAGTCTAAAGATGCGAAGGGGTGACAATGGGTCATTGTCCTTAGATGTTTTACTACAAGGAAAATACTTTTTTACCAAGGTTTGTGATTATGGTATATAAATGGTTAGGTTGACTAGCATCTTTTGAAGTCACAATGAACAAGTTGCTTTGGGCATTCTTGATTGGGGTTCCCTTTGTCATACATAACTAGCATCTATCATACCTTAAAAATATACAAAATCTTTTGAATCTACAAAAATACCTCAAATCTTTAGACGATTCTAAATTTATAAAATATTGTAGGATCTATGGTATAAAAATCACTACTAGAAATAGAGGCCTTAATCAATAGAAAATCAATATATGCATGTTAATTCAACGATATTGACATGGCAATTGATGTGTTTCATTCCATCCATAAGAACTTTTGCCAACTAAGTAAAATGGGGTGAATGCAAGAAACACTAGTACTATTTTGCGTCACACTAACAATTTCTAAGTTGTGATTGATCATATCTTTTGTAGATTGAATCCAATGTACTTGGTTTTTTTTGAGTGAAGATTAGTGTTTAGAAAATAATTAGAGAAATTATTTTCTATAAATTTTCAAAAATCATTTTATATTTAAATTTAAATTTAGCTAATTTGTCACACTTTGCAATTTAGGGGTTTCTAGTATTGAGGACTACCCAAAATTATTGATTTAGAGATGAAATTTATATGCTCTATTTCTACTCTAGAGAGGCATGCACCCACCAAAAATAAATTTAAAAAAACATTATTTCAAGTCCTCTACATTCATGCAAATAGGGCTCCTTTGCACACGCGATTCTGAACATTGAAAATGTTTTCAAGATTATTCTTTTGGTAAAATCTATTCATTATGAAGTCTTCTCAAATTTTTAATTTAAATTTTTTTTAAGTTTTTTTTTCCTATTTTTTAAAAATCAAAACGTCAAAATACCTATTTTCAAGAGATTTTGCACTTTTCTAGTTCTCGTACTTAAAAAAATTCTATGCTTTTCTTTCCTAGGGTACCTTCTCCTTAAAAGTTTATACACTAAACATATTTTTCAAATTTTTTCAAATTTTATAGTACTACTAAAAAAATCATGAGTATTGTGGACAATGCAACAAAAACAACTAATGTTTCTTGCATTCACCCGATGGTGATGTAGAGTCAAATAAAAAGAAGATGTCGGGATGATTTAGTGTAAGGAAAAATAAGGTGGAAAAAGCTAATGTAAGCATGTTCCACATGGAAAATTGAAAAATATAGATCTAAGGGAGCCGACCTATATCCGACCACTTAAGCAATTACACATATTTGAAGCACAAGTTTCTTGAGTGAAGAAATTTTTTCATATGTAGAAATAGGGTTTAGATGGATTCCATATTTTTCAAAATTTTATTTCTCAAAACATAATTTCTATGAATTTTTTAGTTAAAGATTCTATTTGATCTATTCTTGTCATACAGATCTTCCTATTTCCAAGTATAGGTTGGTTTCAAAATCAACCAAGACTATAGCCAATCATAATGCACCACAATTCCATTAAGAATTGTATCATAATTAATCTCATACTTTCTCCTGTTGATTAGAAAGACTGTAGCCTATATAATGGGAATGGGTCCCTAGTCAAAAATGGGTTGGCTCCTTTATGACATACCTTTTCTTTTTGATATACAACAAAGGCTTGAAGTATTTTTTGATGTTTCAAGATAGTATTGTAGATTTTGGCTTGATGATTCAATGAGATTTGAAGATTTTGGTGATATATTTCTAGAATTCTTTTCTCAAACACACTCTCCACTTCACCCGAGTTTTTGATTTTGTCTCAATGTTTTGAAGAATGCAATATTGTCACTTTAGATTCAATGTTTCAACAAAGTTTTGTAATTGTTGATATAATGTTTCACTATAGTTTTGTAGGGTTTGTTGACAGATTTTTGCTCTCATGACAATATCTATTTTCCTTTCTTATGATCACATAATAGAATTTTGTCACCTATAGTTTGATGTATCAACATAGTTTTGTGATAATTGCCTTAATAATTGGTATTTCATCATAATTTTGTAAAGTGAACTAGTAGATTGTTGGGAACACCACTCTCTTAGATTTTGTTTCTTATAGATCTCACTTTTTCTTTAATGTGCATTTTGAGTTTTGACTTAGTGTTGTAGTAAAATTTTGTGGATTTTGTAAGTTTTTTGACACCTTTTTTCTCTTGTCTATCCCTCTATAATTTTTTTTATGTATGTGCATTATATGAAGACAATACAATTGATAAGTAGATATTAATCTTTCAGAATATTTAAATATGGTTGTGCACATTAAAGTGTGCAATTGTTCATAAAACTTTTTCTTTTTTTATCAATTTTGAACATGTATGGTGAAATTTTTGCACTCTATCTATTCCAATGTGTTAATCTTGCACCTGAATACAAAATATTGAGTATAATTATATCAAGGGGAGGCACTCCTAATTATTTTAGATGTAATGTGCAATCAAATGAAGGGTATTTTTAATTACCTTGGCCTAAATTTTAGACAATATTTAGAAGTAAGTTAGCATCACTGAAATGCAATTTTTCTCATTATAAATAATGAGGGATAGTGGATAATACACAATTTTATCAATTTTTTTCTAAAGTAGTCTAGGCACAAAGATCCTTCCAAAATTTGAACTTTTAAATACTATGATAAGTAGAATATGAGTATCCAAGGAGCTAAATCCTATACTTTTGTAAACAACAACTATCATTGCCAGTGGATGAAACTAATAGATGAGTTGCCATAGACGACGTTAAGTTAATTTTATGTTTATTTTTAGTCTTTGTTTTTTTCTTTGTGTTTTCATGTTTACAGACCTTAGCTTTTTGCACTTTCAAAGAATGACAATGGAACTTCTTTCGTGCAACCTTTAGTTTTTAATTGAGTTCTTGGACTCTATTTTCATTCTAATATGTTGTATTTGTAAACATAGAACTTGCATTTCTACACATGGCATTGTTTTCACTCACTTTAAACCCTAAAACCTTTGTGTACATGCTTTGAAAAAATATATTACTAGATGCTATGTCTACTACTTTGTCCACATCTTTGTAAGTAGGTCCAACTTAATGTATTGAACTATAATTGTTATTTTGGACTTAACTTTCAATGTGCTAAAATGTATTGTTTGTTTTGGACTTCACTTTGAATTAATTGAATTGTATTTGTTGTTTTGGAATGTTTTGGACTTCCTTTCAAAATGTTGCACCTTTTGTTGTCTACTATATATTATATGGAGTATTATACATGCATATGGGAATTTGGCCACAACAACTATCTAATGTGGCACAACAATTTTCATGTCAAATAATAATAATAAATATTTTTAAATATTTTTAAATTTAAATTTATTTATTTATTATTCTTTATTCAAATTAGTAAGGGTTGGTTCACAACATTGGGAATAGGCTTAAAATGGCCCTCTAATAGAAACAATCCTCCAATAAAAGTTTGTTGTGAAAATTGAGGAGTGAATTTACAATATCAATCAATTTATCCTTGATCTCAATCAATTTTTCATAATATATTTCGTAATAGTATTGTACATCACCATTGATTAGTTGTAATCAAACTATTTGTGAAAAAAAGATAAAGAATAAAACCTCCTTGACTAACAATCAATCTTGCCCAAAAAATGTGTCATTTTTAGGTTACATTCCTATCAAAATGAGCTTCACAATCATCTTAGTATGCAAATCATTGACATTGAAGAATCCTCATCCATAAGTTTGCTTCAAAGGTTAATGTGGAGGAAAATGTTTCTAATATATTTAGCATTAATTAGGAATCAGTTTCCAACTGATAATCAATAATAATAGATTTGTAGAGAAGTAAAGTAATTCTTTACCTTAGTTAAAAGTGAAGATATTCTTTTATTGTCAAGAAAATTGTTAGGAGTGGTTAATTGCCATACGATGTGATTTAAAAACAACTTTTCATACAATTCAACTTCACCACAAGACGGTTCAAGAGTCTTACACATAATGGTGACCACATGTTGAAATACTCTGGAATATCAACAATCGACTTGAAGCATTGAAGGTTGGCGTCTTGGTTCACACCAAGTGATCTCCTCTTGGATTGTATCCCTCAAGGACAATTCAAATGAGGTGTATTCAACCATGTTGGTTGATACATTTCACTTGAGTTGTCCTTGAGGGAAACACTAGGAAGTCATTGGCAATATTTTTTATTATATTGTGACTTATAAGCACATCATTTAGAATGACAACTAAATAAGAATTTTGCAATACATCTAATAATAATGATATTTGTAATATATTTTGAAACATAACATTTTTATATTGTTTAGTAAAAATGATGGACATATTTAAGATTTACTTAAATCCTCAACATGTCAAAAAGGGTGGTTTGTAAAATGAGATCTTTATTGGAATAGAAAGCTTAGTGATTTAAATTTCAAATTTCAAACCTTATATCTATTATGAGTTAATTAATCTGTCACTGTTTTCCAAATTTAACTCATCTTTTCAACCAACATTAGAAGATTTCTAGGGGGTCGGGAGGGCCGTTTTAGGCATGTTCCCCCACCTTGTTTCCATTCTTTCCGTTGTCAATTTTGTTTTTTTGAAGGAATTTTTTTAAATTTAGAATAAAAAAACAAATTTAATTTTTTTTTGTGATGTGGTAGTTGCCATGCCATGTCAAGCAGCAGTTGGGAGGCTGTTCTCCTAACGTTGGCAACCCAAGGAACTTGCAGCCCTCCAAAGTTGTTGAAAATCTTCTAATGCATTCAAACTTGGCAATGAATTTTTAATGAAGATGGATGCCTATCTTTTTGATAAATACTATAATTGTATTTGCTATGATCTTAATATATTAAAATGAATCATAATACCAATGATTGGATACCCAATCAAGTGCCGAATAATAGGGATTGTTTTCTAATTTGTATATTCAAGATATAAAAAACTTTAGCCCTAGAAAGATGTCACCCTATCACCAAGTAGTAGCCAAAAGCTATTAGATTCAAGGATAAGTAGGTGATTTCTTTACTTTCATGATTTCTTTGGAAATCATTCATTATACAATTTTAGCCTTTCTAGATTAGAACTTGTTTTAATGAAATTTATATGAAAAAAATCTTTTAAAAGAATTTATATAACTTTCAAAATGCACAAATATCAACATGTCATCAATTTGTAAGAAAATGGGGGAGCCAAATATGAGTTTTACAAACTCCAAGTCCATAATATAAAATTATTGACCATAATATGATATTATTCCCTATAGCATGATGTTATTATGCATAGAATGTTGTTATTGTCCAAGTCAAAATTAAATACTTTCTCTACAGGGTTGCCAATTTTCATAGTTTACTAACTGTGAAAATTTGGTCACTACAATTGTCTAGTGTGACATAATGATTGCCATGTAAAATAATAATAATAATAAATATTTTTTAAATTTAAATTTATTTATTTATTATTCTTATTCAAACTAGCAACGATTGGTTCACAACATTGGGAATAGGCTTGAAAACCCCCTCCAATGCCCTCCAAAAACATCTAATGTTACTTTCCTAACAAAATCAATATATTAATCTCAACTTAGATAACATTTCAATCCTTCATTGGTGGATACTTAAGTGCTAATAGATATATTCTAAGGCAATTATGGCTTGTTGATAGGACATTTATGACTCCACTCTATGAGTGTTTTTGTAATTTTAAGTCAATCTACTTTAAAAATTCACAAAAATTACAATTCCATTTAGGTTTGATTTGTGAAACAAGTGTACACCTCTGAAAAATATGTGCCCCCTTGAGTTGTCCCTAAGATATTTAGATTGCTATTCAAGGTAGTAATGTAGGTTGAAGTCTATGCTAGTCTTGACCAAGACAACCTAGCTCCTTTTTCTTATCCAAGTCAGAGCGACAAGACACACTTGTTGTAAGTCTTTTGAGTGGATAGTGAGGAGAGGTATCCATTATCCACCCTAAAGTGACTTCATTTTTGGGCTCATTTTTAGGTTTTAAAGATTTTAAAATTTTCATTTGCATCGCCCTTCCCCTCCCCTCGCTTGTAATTTTCAAAAACCAACATAATAACAATCAATACGGGATAATTCCTCCTATATCCATATCCGGTATTGTATTTGTATCCAGTATCCGTATTTAGTATTCATCCCATATTTGTATTTGGTATTATATTCGTATTCTATACTTGTATTCAATATTCATCCCATATCCATATCCAATATTGTATTTGTATTCGGTATCCATATTCAATATTCATTCCGTATCTATATCCAGTACTATATTTGTATCATGTATCCATATTCAGTATTCACCCCATATCCATATTTGGTATTGTGTATATATCCAGTATTCATTTCGTATTTCATATTTGGACAGCTTAGATTAAATCTCAAAAGATCAATGGCTTGTGATTTTTTGAGAAAGCAACGGCAATTTCGAAGGTAAGCATTTTTTCATAAAAAAAATCAGTGGCTTGTAAATTTTTTAAGAGAGGGGGTGGGGCAACTAATGCAAACCAGTGGGGAGACATCTTTTGAGAAGATAGTATCATCATTACAAATAGTTTTATCCAACATTTCTTTTTGGAACAAAGTTTTGCTCATAAGCAATTAATTTATTTTTCTCAAGAAATATTTGGTGAGCTACTCTTGCTTTTCAATGGATGAAGTTGCTAATTTGCTACCAAATCTTCGGATGGAATGACTCAACCAATTTTGAATGAATATACATCACTTTGGATGAATAAATGAAATTTCATCCATATATTACAAGTTTCATTCATTTCTATGGGTGTAAATAGCTTCATCCTTCTAGTGATTATCCCTTTCTACACTTTCTAAGATAAATCAAAACAAAACTAGTTCACTATAAGAGCAAACCTATTTTTAACCCCTAAAGGACCAAATTGCCTTTTTTGGCAACATAGAAATTTTGGGCAAGTGCGTGTGACTAGAGATTTCCATATTTTGGGCCCAAATTGTGATAGAAGGTGTGGACAAGGAATATCTTTCATGTGCACTAAATTTCACGACATTTGGAAATATGAATCAAAAGTTATAGCCTGATATAGAGTTTGTTTCTCAATTCGGGCAGTCCGGGCAGATTTGAAAAAATTATTTTTTTCAAAAATCCAAATTTGAAATTGGTTTACTAGATTTATATATACAATAAAAGCTTTGAACCATTCGTTTTTGATTAATAAGTCAAAAGTTATGAGGTATTTTAGTTTGCGGGCAATTATAGATTCTCTACCCAAAATAAACTTTGAAGTCTTTTATTGAACTCAATTTTCAATATTTTTGGGAAAAAATAAAAAAATAAGGTGAAGATTGTTTATTACAACATTACAACCATTGGGATTGGCATTTTTCAATTCCATAAATAAATTGTTAACAATTTAGTATCTTGAACCATTTTCTACAACTTTCTACTTATTATTTTTTTCTTGTATGTTGTATAATTTCAAATGATCTAAAAAAATTTCAAACATGTATCCAACAAGCCTTGAAGAATGAAACCAAAGAGTTGCAATCATTTTGAAAAAAAATTCATACAAATGTGACCTTGTGAAGTTCAGTTGCATGGTTTTTTGCAGGGACAAAAAGATGCTAATATCTTGCAATCTACACGGTGGAAACTTCTGAAATTTTTACCACATCTTTTCAAACTAGTGTACTACAAGATCCTATCATTACATGTGTCCAAAAATGTTTTTTTTTTCTAAATTTTGAAACTTGTATAAGAAATAGAAGTTTTGGAGCGTTTTTGGTAAAAATATAGTCAAAGAGCTTTAGAGGTTAATCACACCTCCATTCCCAACCTATATACTAATTTCTTTTTGTGAAGTTGTGACGCATTATCATTGGTTGTTAAGCTCTCAATATTGCAACTAGCCCTTGATTGATTCATCCCCCCCCCCCGCCCCCCGCCCCCCATGGCTGGAAACATAAAAGTCTATATGACTAGTATAAGTCATATTATACAATTCAACTAGAAAACTTTTGATGACTATATTTTGAGTTAAAATTTTTTGAAAAATTATATTATCCTTCTAAACTCTATTTCTACATCAAGGAAACTTTCTACACTCAGGAAATTCGCACTCCACATACTCATAATTACTTAAAAGTTGGAAAATGGATCGGCTCCCATAGAGCAAGGCAACCCATTTCCGACCACCTCCCTCATTTCCATTGTATAGGTTGGTCTATTTTCAATCATAGCTTTGTTTACATTACAACCCACATACGGTAGGACTTGTAGGAGTTGCAAAAATGTCCAAGAAGTGTACATTGAAAGCATAGAATGATCATGGCATGTACATAATTATCGCTTACATCAATTTTGTAACCAACCTATGGTTGGAATTACAGCAGCCTACAGAACAAGAATAGGTTGCAGAGAATCTTCAAGAAAAAAATTCCAAATAATTTCAATTTGAACCAAAAAAAATGTAAATTTTTTTTTTTTTAATCCTTCTTAAATCAATTTCCCTACACGGGAAAAATATTTTCCCTGAATACACCCTGAGTGCAGCTATGCTGAATTCCTTAAAAGCTTGGAAAACCGACCAAGGCCTGCTTCCACGAAGAACGGACAGTCCGGGAGGATTCGCTGGAGCACAGCCATTGGAAGGCCCCGGTGCAGTAAATTCACTTTATTTGCTCAGGAACTGGACAACAAAAGGACCGCAGATCCACGGCAGACCCTTCTCAATTCATTCCAATTATTAAACTATGGCCTAAAAAGTTAGAGATTCACATAAACTGGCCGTACTGATTGGCAGTGGAGACAAGCCCAGAGCTTAAGAGAACAGGACACATGCCGTTGAAAAGATTATAATAGTCAAACAAGGACATCTTTCAATCTGGAGAGGCCATGTTTGAGGTGCTCGGGCACTCAGGGGGGAACTCCTAAAGAACCAACGAGGCGGGTAGTTCAAATTTCTAAAACTGTGAAGATGGATTATAAAATGCAATTCATCTTAGAAGAAGAATTTCAATGATGCCTCTCCAAAATAGGTGTAAAATATGATCCATCGATCATATCCATATGGGTAGATCAACTACAGTACATAAAAAATATAGAATAGTGAAATTAGGTTGCCTTGATAATTAGGTTGCTTGACTCAGAAAAGTTACTTTAGTTACCTTGTAACTCATTGCTTCTCTATGTGGAGGGGCATATGACGCTTTCAATAATATACTTGATACTATTTATTGCATCCATTCACCCATTACTAACTACTATCAAAAAGATGATATTCCTTTTGGCAAAATATTATATGGTTTGTTATAAAGTGTAAAATGTCAAGAAATTAGTGAGGGGCAACTTCATTTCACTACTTTAGTATAGTACACAAACCAATATTTTTTAGTAATGTTTGAAGCCAAAAATTGAAAATTCCTTTTGAAATTGATTGTAGATTGAATATTTTTAATTTTTACAAGAATTTTTTTCCTTTAAGTTCAAAATGTGAAATTCTAATTAGAATGATTCTTGAAGATTTTTATTTTTTTATTTTATTCAATTCATTTTTGAAGGGTCATTTTTTGAACTAAAAAAAATACTTTTGAGGCCAAACCTACTAAAATCCTTTGAATTATAGAGTATTTGCAAAGTAAAATCTTGGTAATCTATATCATACAAATGTTAAAGAACCAACATAAGACTCTTCAAAAAAATGGATGGATGAAAAATTGATGCATTTTTGCTAACTCTAGATATATTTACATTATTTTGTTGTTAGAAATTTAAAAGACTAGTCCTTTGAGGGTTAAGGGTTACATATTCTTTAAGAAATTTATTAATTATCATATGAGAACAATGGTTTAGATTGAATTTTACATTCATCATGGAAGTATATGAGGGGAATTGATTTGAAGATAGTTACTTGTGAAGCATCTAACATTTCCAAGTATTTATTATATTTCTCATACAAATACAAACTTCAACATAGAAAAATGTTTTCATTATTTATAGCTTGCCGGTAATAATATGGTGGGGTGTGATAAAATTGTTCTCACTCTAAAAGTGTTCTCTGATACAAGAATACACATTGGAGTTTCTAATATAACAATAGTAAAAATTTCATTGTAGGGACATTTTCAATTATCTTTGCCCTTTCAATTAAAAAAATTCATAACTAATTCTACAAAGCCCCCCTTTCCAAAAAGAAATTGATGCATCAAAGTAAATTACATCCAATTTTTTTTTTAATCTAACTAATAAAAAATTCTTAAAAGTTTGCACCCCTTTGAAAATTTGGATCTTTGTATAAAAGGGCATTTTAGTTTCAATAACTCTTTATGGCTAGCTATGGTTACCATTTTTAGATGCAAACACATTATAGATACAAGAGGGTCAAATGGAGTGTCATAACATTAAGAAGTAAGTCAACTTTTCTAAAGTAAATAAGCAAAGGCTAAATAATTTAAAAGTTGTCAAATCCTTAATAGTAAGCAAATGCATGTCTCAACTACAATACTATCAATGTTCACCAAAGACACCACTTTTGCATTGGCTATGTGAATATAATGGTTGCAATCGTGAGACTAATGTACACATTCAAAACATAAGAGTCATTCAACAAGAGCAGTGCACTTGGAGACAATACTTTATAAATTCATAACTTACTCATATAGTGTCCAAATAATGCATGCTAAAGTATGTCGAAATCCTCTTTCAATTGCTAATACGATCCATGAAAAATAAAGCATATTTAACAAAAAATAACAAATATGCTCAATTGTAATTAGCCGGTGCTTGTAATTAGTGGGTGTGCATACCTTACCCAAAAGGATTCATAATCTTCCATTCTGACATATCTATAATGTTATAGATATGATTTTCCAAATGTCCGCCATCGATTTGGTGAAATTCAGTGAACTGGGAGTTCAGAAGTCGAGTTGATGGTGTGTGACTGAGTTGGTGACAGTTATTGAATGACGTTCCCCAGGAACTTGATGGCCTACTCAAGCCGCCATAAATGCAACCACATACATTAATTACTCATGCTTTACTTACTTCTCTGCCACGTCCACTGCTCCGCTTCTCATGAGCCAGGGCCCTGCAGCAGCCTTGTAACTTAACCCCCGTTGCCAACCAGGAGCTTTGTAGCGGCAAACCGTCAGAGCTTGTACGGCAAATTTGCTGCGAATTTGGCCCCTTGTTCGTGATTGCTCTGTCAAATCCAACGTCCAGGTGGGAGTTTTGCAGCATAGGAGCTTTGCAGTGGCAGCCGAAGTCGTTTTGTGAGGTAATTTAGTGCTGAAACCGCCACAGCTTGGGCTGAGAATTTGCTGTAAATTTGATCCTTTACTTGTGTACGTGATCGATTGCCGAGTCAACTCCAATGTCTGAGTTGGAGGTTTGTAGTGGCAGCAGAGGCAGCTTGGAAATTGCTGTAGCTTAAGTAGGATTGTGTTGTTTGGGTCTTTTTGTGATGTTTATGTTGTTTTAAACTTCCAGGTGGGGTTTTTGGGAGACATAATTTAGCTTCCGTAAGTTTGTTTTAATGAGGTTCTGCGAGGAAGATGAATTTGGTCCTCGTTTACGTGATTGCTGAGTCAATTCCAGTGTCCAAGTTGGAGGTTTGTGGTGGCAGCAGAGGTAGCTTGAAAATTGCTGTAGGATTTGTGTTTTTGGGCCTTTTCGTGATGTTTATGGTGTTTTAAACTTCCAGGTGGGGATTTGGGAGACATAATTTAGCTGCCGTAGGTTTGTTTAATGAGGTTCTGCAAGGAAGATGAAGTAGAGCTCTGTACCTCAAATTCGACCCTTTTTCGTGATCGAGTGTGTTTGCTCTTGGAGACAGTTGAAGCTCAGTAGTGTTGAAGAGCGACAATCTTGTGCTTTTTGTTGCTACTTAGCTGAAGAACATTCATAAAATTGGAAATTTTTCAGTTAAAAATGACGAAGTATGCACAATTTCACTTCGCTGACTTCTTTAATTCATGTATCAGCTTCAGATTGACTGAGGGAGCACTTGGAGTGGAAATTGGATGGAATCTGATTCATTGCAAGCTGGTCTATTGTAAGCAACTGTCACGAGGTATGTCTTAGTCTACTCAAGAGGTTTTACAAGTGAAAGTGAGGTTTTGGGGCAACAAATTACAGTGTCAAAGCTCGGTATATCAGGATATAGACAATCAATCAATGAAAACGATCAATATCAGTTACCACCAATGAATTAATGCTAAGTAATAGCACTGAGAAACATGAAACTCATTTTGTGCTGTAAGTTTTAAAATGGTCTTCAACACCGAGAGTCTAGTCATGTAATATACAATTGTAATCCTTGGCATCTGTGAATAGTTCAAAAGATTGAGTCTCAAATTGTCCAATAACAATAACATTATGAGGGAGTTCTATCAATATATCTGGATGGGTTATAGACACATTTGAATAGCTGGACTTCCAATTCTTCCAATAGCCAGATGTTTCTTACAGCGAGTGCAGACTTCACACGTGTACATTTCTGCACATAGTCGCTTCCCTTGATCCAATTGCCAAAGCAAGTAATCGATAAATTGGATACATAGTTAACGACCATTGGATCAATTTCAAAGTTTTCGTTTTAAATTTCATGCCAGGTGAAAGGAGGTCTGAATTGTTGTTAGAGTGAAATTAATCTCTAAGCTGTTTTCCCTCTTCTATTCTAGATATAGCAGCAGGACTAAAAAGTCATTGAAAGATATGGGGAAGCAACTCAACACTTGGATAGTGTTTCTGGTATTCTTCGCTTCAGATCTTGCAAGTGCTGCGCAGAGTCCCAAAGCTGGCAGAGAAGAGTTCAGCTTCTTAGGTTTGACAACACTACGAACTTGTTTTTGTTCTGTTATCATGCTTTTCCAAGAATCATACTCTGGTTGATGCAATTGAGTCTCAAATTTGCAAATACTCCCTCCATCCTGAAATAGTTGTCCTAATTGAACCTAATTGTTTTAATATTTTAATAAGTTGTTTTCAGTAGGTCATGTGGAGGCTTTTTACCTGTTCAATTCTATTTAGGTTTCAAATGAACACATGCAATCTTCTTCAATGATTTTGATGATGTAAAATTTGGACCCTTCTGAATTTATGCTTCTCTCAATATAATCAAAGAAATTGTTATCCAATGTTTCCAAAAACACTGCGGACACTAATTTCGAGATGGAGGGAGTATCAACTTGGAATTCCTCATACGTTGATCAAGCAAATCAAGACATTCTGCACAATAAGTAGCTAGAGATATAATATTCTTTTGTTGTCACTCTAAATGGGTAGAGGTAGAATGTTATGCAGTTGTTAACCTCTGAAACCCTAAATCTTTAGGATATAGTGGTGTGGAGTGAGCTGAATATCTGGTCTAAACCCTAAACCTTTGTTTGATTCCATGACAGGTTTTGGGTCCAATGATTCATGCGCAAAAGCAGATTGCATGCAAGGCACTTGTGTTCCCAATGACAACCCCTTAGTCAGTGTCTTGTTTCCTTACACTTGCGAGTGCTATTCCGGATGGTCGACTCTTGCGAAAGTCATTCCTTTCCTGGAAATACCCTCACTCCCGTGCAATGTTCCAAATTGTAAGTGAAAAAGATGTATGTTTGATGGGTGGTTATATTACATTTTGGAAATCGAAATTTGGTCTACAACATTCGTAGAATTTCTTCATTAGTGCAAACATGAAGATTACTGATTTGGTTGTTACTTGTGTCAGGCAGTTTGAATCTCAACTGCGCTGGGAAATCCCCAGCTCCAGCTCCAGGCCCTAGTGCACCCATATCATCTGCTAATTCCAGCGGTGAGCTTCAATACAATAGCTCTTCTTTTGTTTTTTTGTATTTTTTTCACTTGGGTTGTGAAATTAACCGACATATTTGTTATTAAAATGCATGTGATTAGATGATTGAAGCTTTTTAACATTTTTACAATCAGTAGTGTAGCATTCAACCGTGATATTTGAGATTGTGGGAATGTGAAAAGTGCTTCGATTTCTTTTTCATACTTGTCAAACTCCTATTATTACTAATTTTGAATGCAACGTTTGTGGTGACATATCGAAGTGCGAAAGTGAGTGCAAAGTGAGGTTAAATTTAGGTCAGTCTGTTCCCTAGGATTTGGTGACAGAACAGAGGATGTGATATTCGAGAAGGTGACATTAAAGAGGGTTTAACCTGTGGTCTCCAGCATGCTTGGTGCCTGGGATTTGCGGACATGGGAAATGTGTAATCACAAGCATGGAGAACAGTCTTATTCCCACATTCAAGTGCGTTTGTGACCCTGGTTATGCAAATGTGCTCAACATGACCGCTGGCTTCTGCGTTAACCATTGTAAGTCATCAAACCTACTCTAAATCTCCTCTTTGTTGAAAACCCCATAAAGAGATTATAAGATTAGAACAGCAACAAGTACGGTCCTAAGACCGACGAGAATGAAGAGTTTGTTGGAATAGATGGGATTTACTAACCAAACCACATGGTTAGATCGAGAGTGTTGTCGTTGGTGATTTATCTTCAAAGGTAGACTCTATGATTCAATGATTAAAGCAGAGCAGAGACTTTAGAAGTTCCATTTAACCGCATCGGTGAACTTTGATTGCTGCCAAGTGTGAAAACACTTGATCTATTGACATTTATGTTATTGCAATCTATGCTCACCTCAACACGAAATAAATGTGCAAAGTATACACTCTGCAAGCTTCATTGATGTACACAGAGCTTTAGAAATCAAGACGGGCAACGATTTACGTTTTAGGCTGCTCGCCCTGAAAGTGCCGATGTTGTGAAATTCCACCAATCTCACGAAATTGGGGTTTGTGGGTTTTGATATGCAGGTGAGATTAACGGAAGTTGCCAAAACTTGAATATAACGTTGCCAGGCTCACCACCTTCACCTCCACCGCCAAGCCCACCAGCAGTGAATCAAACAGCAAATGCAGGTATACCTCCGGCTCAGTCTCCTCCTGCGCCATCTCAGTCTGGAGGCTCTAGTCCCTCTACTAGTGCAGGTCACTCCCTCTCTGATCTTCTAATAATTGGGACCAAGTAGAAGATATTTTAGTATTTTGTTTCTTAATTTAACACTTGTCGAAACACTAACTGCAAATACTGGAGAAACATACTCCAAAGACCCCCAACTGGTCTAATTAAGTTTCTCATGTCGTGTGGGGTCTGTTCTCTTGTGTATGTGGCTAGTGTTTCTACTAGCTGGTTTAATAATGGTTCCAGAAAACACACCAATAAATGTCGGTTTAGGAGCCATGAAAGGTTCTGTGACTACAGATTGTAGCACAATGTTGGTTTTCGAGGAGCACTGGTTTGCTCGAACTTCCTCACACTTCCTAGTAGATAAAGCTTTTGCAAATGCATAGCCTCCATCCTTGTGGTTTGAGCCTGTGAAGAGTCATTGAACTTCAGGAACCTTTTGCAAGTCACCTTTTGGTTTCGAAAAGCTCAGAAGAAGAGGTATAACATAAGTCCTCAGACCATTATAAATAAAGAGTTCCACTGACTACGTCACATAGTCTTAGATAGTTAACGCTACACACGATGACTCTTGTTGGAACAAGACTCTAGCATGACTTCGAAAAGCTTAAATTTTTTTGGGTGAACTCGTAGAATTCTATAGTTGATGTTACATTTGCTCGCTCTGAATTTGTCATTCACATGCACGCAAGTGAACCCTACAGAAACTCATCAAACTTCAAAGGAGGCATTTGCTTTCGAGGTCAATGAAGCCTACTCAGTTGGAACTCTTTATTCTTCTATTAGAATCCCACTCCGACCAACACTCCGTAGCAAATGTGGTTACAACGGAGAGCTTCACACTGCAGCCCAAGTTCAATTTACGTGATGGAACTCGTCCTAAACAGATTATGTTTGTGTCTGCAGGTTGCAGGAGCCTATCGTTTCATGAAGGTTACTATTTGGCAGCAGCTCTGGTCATGGGGTGGTCATCCTTGAGCAGCCTTTTCTGATACTTCAAAGGATCCATAGGCTTCTGTCTTTGTGGTTCATGAGGTACACTGGTAGGCAACAACTGTTGCGAAAAAAACCCTAGAAATGTCTCGAAACTATGATTCAGGATTTGTAGTGTAATTGGGACTGCACTATCTCACTCCTTCAGCAGTGAACATGTGAGCACTCTGTTTGACAAGTATTTGAACTTGGGAAGTATTTGAAGTTTTAGAGTTCAGGATGGTAATTAAAACCCTTTTTCCACACTTGCAACCGCTGCCTCACTCCTCTTTAAAAATATGGTTAAGGTTTTGAGTAACGAGTCAAAAGTCATTTTTGCACTTCTAATTATCCTCACCTTGGTCTTGAACATTCAAATGTTCCATCTTTCAAAAATGAAAGTGAAACGAACTGAAGAATTGAACTGATGGTGGCCGACCCATTTCTGACCAGGGACCCAGGGACCCATTTCTGTCATATAGGCTACACTCTTTCCAATCAGCACAAGATTAATCATGGCACAATTTACAATGCATTTGTGGTGCATTACAATTGGTTGCAGTCTTGGTTGTTTTTCTAACCAACCCATGGTTGGAAATAGGAAAACCTAAATGATAAGAATAGGTTGAACAAAATCTTCAACTAAAAAAGCTATAGTAAGAAAATCTTGAGAAATGAAATTCTGAAAAAATATGGAATCCTTCTAAACCCTATTTCTACACATGGGAAAATTTCTGCACTCAAGAAATCTATGCTCCAGATATGTGTAATTGCTTAGGTGGTTGAAAATGGGTGGGTTATCATAATATCGCTATGGAAAGCATTCAGCTGTTGGATTGAAGGCACTTCAGAAGGACTGTGTCCAGTTTTCTATGTGCTCGACATCTGGTTTGTGTGTTGTAGGGTTTGTGTTGAGGAGCCCAACATTTTGATACAGAGATGAAGTAAAAGGTAGGATGACTGAAAAGTGTGTGCATGTAAGCACCCAAAAGAATGCCATAATAAAACTTGACAATCGATAGAAGCTTCTTGTGCAAATTGAGGTGAGAATTTGCAATATCAATCAATTTATCCTTGATCTCAATCAATTTTTCATAATATGTTCGGTAACAATATTTTACATCACCATCGTTTAGTTGTAATCAATCTATTTGTGAAAAAGAAAATAAAGAATAAAACTTTCTTGATTGACAATCAATCTTGTCGTAAAAATGTGCTCATTCTTAGGTTAGACTCTTATCAATATGAGCTTCACGATCATCTTGGTATGCAATCATTGACATTGAAGAACCCTCATCCATGAGTTTGCTTTTAAATGATGATGTAGAGGAAAATGCTTCCAACATATTCAACATTAATTAGGAATGAGCTTCCAATTGACAATCAATAGTAATAGATTTGTAGAGACGTTTAGGGATTGAGATGTAAAGTAACTCTTTACCTTAGTTAAAAGTGAAGATGTTCATTCATCGTCAAGAAAACTATTTGGAGTAGCTAATTACCATATAATGTGATTTAAAAACAACCTTCCACACAATTCAACTTCATCGCACCATATAATGTGTTTTAAAAACAACCTTCCACACAATTCAACTTCATTGCAAGACTGTTGGGGTGTCTTACACATAATAGTGACCACATGTTGAAATACTCTTGAATATCAACACTCGTATCAAAGCACTCAAGGTTGGTGTCTTGGTTCACACCAAGTGATCTCTTCTTGGAAAAGTGGGTTCGATTCCTATAGGTGCTTCATTGTGTTGTGACATCTTGTCCTTGTTCCTCAAGGCCAACCGAAATGAAGTGTATTCAATCATGTTGGTGGATGCATTTCGCTTTGGATGGCCTTGTTGGAACCTCTACAAAGCTATTCACAATATTTTTGATTATGTTGTCACTCATAAGGACATCATTTAGGATGATAACTGAATAAGAATTTTGCAATACATTTCATAATAATAATATTTGAAATATATTTTGAAACATAACATTCCTATACTATTTAGTAAAAATGATGGACATATTTAAGAATTATTTAAAGTCTCAACATGTCAAAAAAGGTGGTTTGTAAAATGAGAAATCAATTTGAAAAGAAAGCTTAGTGAAGTTTGAATTTCAAATTTCAAACCTTATATCAATTATGAGTTCATTAATTTGTCATTGTTTCTCAAACTTAACTCATCCTTTCAACCAACATTCAAACTTTGCAATAAATTTCTAATGAAGATGAATGCCTATCCTTTTGATAAATACTCTGATTGTAGTTGCTATGATCATAACACATTAAAAGGGATTATAGTACTAATGGTTAAATACCCAATCAAGTGCCCAATAATAGGGATTGTTTTCTAATTTGTATACTCAAGATATAGATAACTTTAGCCTACAAAGATGTTGCCCTATCACCAAAGTGTAGCGAGAAGATATTAGATTCCAAGATAAATAGGTGATTTCTTCACTTCCATAATTTCTTTAAAAATCAATCATCATACAATTTTAGCCTTTCCTAGATTAGAACATGTTTTAATGAAATTTATATGAAAATAAATCTCTTAAAAGAATTTATTTTAACCTTCAAAATGCATAAATACCAATATGTCATTAATTTGTAAGAAAATGGGAGAGCCGAATATAAACAATGCAAATTGAAAATCCATAACATAAAATTATTGACCATAATATAATATTATTGCCTTCAACATGATGTTATTGCCCATAGCATGTTGTTCATGTCCAAGTCAAAATTAAATACTTAAATAATTATGGGCTACAAATGTATTTAAAATCAACCCTAGATTTTCATATTCACATTGTCGAGGCAAAACTTAGATTGGTTTATTCTACAACAAGATTGAAATTAGGTATACTCACTATACAAAACTCTAATTTACTTTCTTTCATTTGCGATAATTTGATGCGAAATAAATTTTCATGGCATAACAAATGATGATGAGTTGAATAAAAAAATGCCATATACTATAGTGCTTGGCAAAGTGATAAAATTAAGTTTAGAATTGTGTCAATAGAAAGGTTTACAAAACCAATAAATCAATAGAGTGACCTTTGGATAAAATAGCAAATTTGCATAAATATGACTCTCTAAAGACTTTGGATACAATAACCAAATCTATCCAAGCCAATATTGATTATTATATATTTAAAAAAATTTATGCACTCTGATTGGGAAAAATTCAATGAATTAGATAGATCCTCATTTTCATTTAAAGATTAGTGCTCATGGACTTCCTAATAAGTCTAAGCAAGTTCCACTAAGAGTGAAATGAGGTCACTATAGGAAATGAAATTGCAACATTTTAAACCTTGTAAGGACACATAGGCTAAAACATGGTCGTTAGATGACTTTCCAAACCAATGTAGAATGAAGAATGCACTTGTTGGTCCCCAAATCACGTTGTTTTTGGCAAAGTACCTTTGTAATACGTCTAGTCCTTTTAGCTACATTAATGAATTATGTTCAAGACATTTTATTTGTATTTTGATTTACATGAAGTAGTTTATCATAAAATTGGTACACTATCCAATGTATTTCAATACTTCGAGTTTTCACCTTAAAACTTAATTTTGACATTTAAAACAATATCTTTTGCTTTAGAAGCTAACAAAATGAAGCTTCTAAAGCATATTTTTATCTTCACTTATTGTTTTTGAAATAATTCTTAAAATAAGCATTTTAGTGCAATTTGAGGTTCAAAATCTATAACAAAGTTTCTAAATATGTAGTAACATAGAATCTCTTTATATTACAATGTTCTATAATATATTTTACTTCTATTATGAAAATTTAAGGTTTTTTTTTAACATGATTTGCACTACCTTTGTTTTTGAAAACACCCCGTCTTTCCTCTATATTTTACAAAAGAAACATGGGTCTATTTCAAAAACAAAGGGAGTAATTGATATGAATTTTTTTTTCTTTTATCTTTAAGTGTTCATGGTAATTTGGAGTCTTCACAGAAAAAAATTGACAAATTACAACAAATAATAGACATATTATTTCATTTGTAAAATGTAAAAATAAAAAATTACACCCATAAACAACAAAGAAATGAAGGATATAGAGTGAGGGACTTTAAAGTTTGACTACCTTATATTGACAATCATGAGCTTTATCCTTGAGGTATTATTTCCAAGGACCAATTCGACATTACTTCCTCACTCATTTTCAGCTCATCAAAGTATATCCTTCTACCAAAGTAGCCTCAAAAAGTTGCTATACTTTGTAATCTTTCTTCCAGCAAATACCACTATTTTGGTAGGAAGGTAAAAAAAATGTACTCTAATGTAGAGCCCTCTCACCAACTTATAGACACACGAATGAATACTCAAATTCCAACTTATAGCTAGGTTTAAACATAATGCACTCTCAATGTTCAGTTCTTGCCATAATCCTAACAAACATGCAACAATGTTTTTACTCTATCAATACTTAAAAAAACATGACCCACTAGAAATTTCAAAAAGCTACATCACTACAAAACTAGGAACCAATGCTAGAAACCTATACTACAAAAGGTAGTTATATCCTTCACAATTTATCCCCTACATTTTGTCAAGTGTCACCAATGTGACCTAACACTACCATTTGCTTTAAATGACTACTATTTTACAAATGGCACTTTATAGTTGTGAAGTAATAAGCTTTTAGTAGATGGTTTGGGGTCTCTCATATATTCACATGATGACAATATTGGACTTCTTTTTTCCGAGATAGGCTAATTAATTGATAGACAATGGAGGATATCAACATTTTGAGAATTTCAAACCTAAAGTCCTCCAAAAATTCTTTGATTTAAATAAATGAGAAGTTCTAATATTTTTCCCTTTTATTGTTGGATTATTTGGATGGATGTCTACTTAAAAGTATTTTCAATAGTAGAAAAAGAGGAGAATGCCATAGAGACAATGATAAAGAAAATATTCATCACTTGTGAATTAGTTTCTCATCCTACTCAATGATCCTCTGCAAGCTGCAAGTTTGTTGATGATTTGCCAATTATTCACTAGTTTCTCATCCTACTCAATAATCCACTACAAGTCCACTAATGCTTGCCAAATGAAATCTATGTATATGCACACTAGCTTTTATATAGAATTTCATTAAGCACAGGGTAATAATTTTGTATTGGAGATCTTTTTAGGTTGTCCTACTCTATTTGGAGTGCTTTTTGGATCAATAATTTTTATTTAACCCCTAAAGGACCAAGGTGCATTTTTTGGCAACATAACTTTTTAGAGCAGGTGCATGTGAGCAGAGATTTCCATATTTTTGGCCCAAATTTTAATAGAAGGTATGAACAAGGAATATCTTTTATATGCACAAATTTCAGGATATTTGGAAATATGAGCCAAAAGTTATGGCCTAATATGTAGTTTGTTTCTCAACTCGGGCAGTTTGAGCAGATTTGAAAAAATCACTTTCTTCAAAAATAAAAATTTGAAATTAAATTTCTAATTATGTATATGCACAAAAAGTTTTGAATCATTCCATTTTGATTAATGAGTCAAAAGTTATGAGGAGTTTTAGTTTGCGGGTAGTTATGGATTCTCTACTCCAAAATAAACTTTGAAGTTCTTTATTGAACTCAATTTTCAATATTTTTGGAAAAAAATAAAAATATTAGGTGAAGATTATTTATTATAACATTACAACCATTGGGATTGGAATCTTTCAATTTCATAACTAAATTATTAACAATTTAGTGTTTTGATTCATTCTCTACTTCTTTCTACTCACTATTTTTTTCTTATATGTTGTACAATTCCGAATGATCTAAAATTTTTCAAGCATGTAGCCAACTTGCCTTGAAGAATGAATCCAAAGAGTTGCAACCATTTTGAACATTTTTTCATACAAATGTGACCTTGTGAAGTGCAAGTTGCCCGATTTTTTGAAGGGCCAAAAAAAAGGCTTTTTGTCACTTTAAATGCTAATATCTTGCAATCTATATGATGAAAATTTCTGAAATTCTTTCCACATCTTTTAAGATTATCATAATACAAGATCCTATGGTTGGATTTGTCCAAAAATGTTTTTTAATTTTTTTGGTTACTTCTCCTAAAAATGGCAGTTTTGGAGAGTTTTTAGTGAAAATATAGTCAAGGAACTTTAGGGGTTAACATGATAAACGTAAGTGGAATTCTTATTGGAGATCTTTTGGGGTTGTCCTACCCTACTTGGAGTGCTTTTTCGGATTTCATGAACCCCTAAAGAATCATTGTTCCTTTGGGGGACAAATGGGATTTCGGGTAGGTACCTACGGGCTGAAATTTTTTTCTTATTTTTTGAAGATAGAGAAATTGATTAGCTTCATGGTAATATAATTTTTTTTTCAATTAGTGTTTGGAAACAAAAGTTATACCCAAATAAGCTCAAAATAGGGGATGGGGGGCATCAAATAAAATTTTGGAAGTTTAAATTTTTTCCTCATATATTATATTTTTGTGTACATGTGAAGCTTTGATTCATTCCATTTGGATTTTTTTATGAAAAAGTTATTGACAATCTTGTTTTTTGGACAATTAGAGTACCTTCTTGAAAAAATAACTTGTAGGATTTATTTCTGAATGCAATTTTTTTAATTTAAAAAAAAAAATTTCACATGGTCAATCATTCTTGCTCAAGCAATCTCACTATTGGGATTAGTGCATTTTAATTTCATTTTAGGGATATGAATATTTTAGATTTTCCTTCTATCTTGTACCTTCTTCTATTTAGCAATTTTTTAAAGAATACAAATCAAGTTTTTTTGAATATTTTGGATTTTTTCTAAATTATCAACTCAATTTTATCCCATAAAGATTTAAAGCTCAAAATGATGTAGTTTAAATTAAAGTTAAAAATGTTCAAAGTTAAAAAATCTAGTCCTACAAATGTGCTGAAAATTTTGTTTTTTCCACTTTAAACGCAGATATAATGCAATCTGTGTGGTTAAAAATTCTGAAATTTTTTCCACACATTTTCATAATATTTAGGTGTAAGATCCTATGGTTAGATGTGAAAAAAAACCAATTAAATTATTTTTTTACCTTTTACCGTAGAAATGGCAGTTTTGAGTGTTTTGGGGCAAAAAAATGGCCTTGGTCCTTTAGGGGTTAAGTATGGGGTGATAAATTTGTATTGGAGATTTTTTCAGGTCGTCCTATCCTACTTGGAGTGCTTTTTGGATTGATAGATTTTATTTAACATGAAGTGATAAAAACATAAGTGGAATTCTTATTAACAGATCTTTTGGGGTTGTCCTACCCTACTTGGAGTGTTTTTTCAAATCAATAGATTTTATTTAACATGAAGTGATAAATGTAAGTAGAATTCTTATATAACATGAGATGATAAACATAAGTGGAATTCTTTCCGGATGGATCTACTATACATCAAACTACATGGGAAAAAGATGCACACAAAGACACTTCAAACATGCCCTTATTGAACACCTTGAAGTTTGTTCCAATAGACTTCGAAAATTCACAGGAAATAGAGAAATTCTCCACATTTTTATATATTTTTTTGCATATTACTAATTTCCATTTCTCTACAGGGCAAAAAAACAGTAACAAGTACTCCATAACATTGATTTTCACTCCATCTGTGTACTCCAGTACTCCCGCTTAAATGAACGAGAACAAGGAACCTTTCATCTGGTTTCAGCTGGAACTTCTTCGCACAAGGAGCGGCATTTGTGTAGAACTTCTGCGACACTTGGGACACTGCGCATCCCAAATTGGAAACCGAATCGTTCCAGAAAATATCGAGTGACTTGCACTTATCAACCATCGCATCCGGAAGGAAAGAAGGCTACATTCAATGTACAGAATGAATGCTCAAATAGCTACATTCTATTTTGAATCGCATGAAATATCTCACCGCATGCAGTGGACTTAGAGCGTTTCCTTACGGAACATAACATCATGCACGAAGAGAACAAATGAACGTCACTTTCTCAAACATCAAACTTCGATAAAATCAGAACTTTCACAAGGCCATTTGGGCAAAAAACCCTTTCACAAGGCCGTCAAAGAGCACATATCATCACTGCTTTCTTTGACAACATCGAGGACGGAAGTATTCCCCTCACGAAAAAACAGTCGTGCGAAAATAACGTCAGTTCGTAAGAAACCGTATCGATTTTGCTTTCAATTTTTTGTTTTCATTTCCTTTTCACAAAAGACCAGACCCACTAATTTCCTTTCCTTCAATAAGTTCCTACAATCCTGGGATGTCTTCTGCACTTTTAACCATTGTACAATGCCTGCAGACTCCGAGACCAACGTATTCTCAGAAGGTTCAAAGCTCTGCTAGCTCCTTACTCTACCTTTTTTCTCGTCTATTGCAGGAAGGAACAAAATAAACCCCCTGCACAACACATAACTGTTGCAAAAGTCGCCCATAGAAGATATGGTGCAGACTAACGAACCGCCAACATCTAGTCAACGTCAATTTCCCCATCTTCTACATCTTCTACATCCACTGCTTCTTCATCCCCAGCAGCTCCTGTCTTCGTAATTTGACCGGACTCTCCGCCCATCTCCTCATCCTCATCATCATGGGGTTTATCATTATACTCATCATCGTCTTCCTCATCATCCCTCATGAACAGACCCAATTGCTCCAGAGGGTTGCTGCCACCTTGAAGGGCAATTGTTGATGACCCATCAGGAGAGCCCTCCTCGCGGTTGCCTGCATCATGCACAGATCCCAGCATAGACTCCAAGGGACCAGACTTGAGCCTCTCCAAGTCATTTAGTATTGCACTATTCTCATCAATCTCCACAGTTCTCTCCATCTGCACCAGCCCAATACATCATGGCTAAAACATCAGGAGAAAATCAACGAATGATAAATGATAACTAGGTGATCAGTGAGAAATAGCTAAGTGATATATGCATTCATTCTGAGATTCACTTCAATACCACCTCTGAACAAAATACCATTCCAATCGACCGTCTCTAATAATACATTCCATTATGAAACAACCCATCCACGGGATGTTGTGTATTAATATGACTGGAAAATTTTCACATCTCAAGTACAATACATGCTCATCAATTCATTTGGAAGTCCATCTGAACTCAAGGCAGCACAAATAGAGAGGGTTCAGAATAATTGAGGTCAAAGAGTAGTACCCTCTGCAGAGCCCGACGAGCTTCTTCACGTTCCACCTCCCTCTTTTGCTTCTCAAGAAGAGCAGCCTCTGCTTCGGCCTTCCGCTTGGTAACTTCAGCTGCCTTTGCTTCAGCATGCAGTCTTGCTTTCTCTGCAGGGAAAGCGCCCAAAATCCTCAGACTCTGCCTTCGGCACACATCGCAGGCTGAATAGAACAGAATATGCAATGATTCCACCGGAAACACATGGAGGGAACTTACCCTCTCTTTGTCTTCTCTCCAGGTCTTCACGATCTCTCTTCAACTTCTCTGGATCCACTTTGTCATTCTGTCACACCAAGGTAAAAACGATTTAATGAAGATAGGTTTTTACTTAATAGCACAAAGGATCACAAATTTAAGTTCTCAAGAATAAATGATCCTCAAAGAATTACCTTGTTGTCTGGAAGCGACTTTTCCTGGGATTTAACTATCAAGTCCGCAAATCTCCCTTTCAGTAGTGCAGCTCGTAGCTGCTTCTCGGGTGAAACTTGCCTTGCTGGGGGACTCCTCTCTTGCAAAGCCGGTCTGTCGGAAGGAGTATCCTCGTGTGTCACAGTATCATTCTCTGTAAACAAAAAGGGTTCCTTGAGTATACTGTAGATTTAACAAATCAATTCCACAGATATTGAGTAACAAGAACGGTTCAACTAGAAGAGACGAAGGATTTAGGTAAGTTTAAATGTGCCCAATGAATGACTTGACACGAACATCCAAAACGTGTGAAAATTAAGCTGTGCCACGGTAAGAAGCTTTTATGAAACTCTTCAACGCACCACGTAGGGAACCGCCTATACCCGGACACTCAAGTGCTACAAGACTGATTCTACAAGGCATGCTTTGAACAAAGCGAAGGGAAAGAAAATAAAGAAGCACACTAATAGGAGCGTCACATATTCAGTCATATCCTCAACAATTATAGGACACTAAACTAGCACGCGCAGGCTATAGAGAACCCACTTTTCGTCGCCTCTGGCACTGGAGGAGGGCTGTCTCTTGTCTCGCACACAGGGTCTGTACCCACAAGGTCCTGCAGCGGTTGCGGTGGACAATCCGCAATGGACTGGCATGTTTCAGCCTCCTCTCCCACAGTAAGTTCAAAGTAGGACACACTGGCAAGCCCTCCTGACTTGAACTAAAGCCAAAGCTAGAGAACCAATATCTTCAGAGCAGGCAGATAGCCTGCTGCAAGGAAAAGTAAAATGGCTGCCAAGCAAGGAACCACAACTAAGCCAAGGAAAGACCATGAGCTAAGCTAGAATTATTACATGAAACTACCAAAGGTCATGGTCTTTCCAAGTCTGTATGATGTCGTATTTATTTAGAGCCTCATTCACACCTTATCATGTGATGCTTTAGGTCCAGCACCAGCTGTTTGGCCATCCTCGGCATCAGACTCACTCCCCGATGAACTTCCGGAATCAGAATCTGTAAGATCAGAAAACGTCATCAATACCCTATTCGAAGCAACGATCAAATAAAAAATAACAGTGATAATGAACTTTAAACAAGAAGGGTCCCCAATATGGAACAACCCTAGTCAAGATCTGATTCTCTAAGATATGTGACGCTCTAAGGAGGAACAAATAGCAAAAAAGGAAATCATAAAAAGAGAGAGGATGTCATCAGAAAGAAACAAGAACATGCCAGCTCATAACCATCAACTTACCACTGTCAGAACTTCCAGAATCGCTGCTATCACTGCCAGAGCTGCTGGACTCTCTGCCCTTGTCAATAACTACAGGGGCGAATTTCGTTGGTGCCAGATCGTCGTCAATATCTACATCTTTTTCTCCAGCATCCCCGCCTGAAGAAAGCAACAAAGCCACATCAATGCGTTGCACGAAGACGGATTTCTCCTCTCAATTAAAATTCTAGATATTCGATGAGATGAATTCAGAGAGAAGTAAAGGCCTCACCTGGTCGAGATTTCCTCACTGCGTTTTCAGCCGGTACAGTTGCCTGCAAGTAAAAATCACAGCAGAACATGATGTAATACCCACAAAATCCCCGCGACTACCAACATTTCACAATGCAGTCAGTCAACTAGGAGAGCAGTACAGAAGCAGGCAGATAGAAATCTTTCCAACCAGGAGCTGTAGAAAAGACAACGATCTCATGGCAACGCCGGTGGGAAAGCGCCGAGTCTAAGCTTAGGCAGGCAAGGCATAACAAGCAAACCTGAAAATCTCCACGGTGAGTTTGAGTCTTCGACTTCGCTTTCTTCCCTCTGCTCTTCATGTAATTAGTTACAAATCGATCTAATTCCCAAAGAGTATCATTGTCAAAAGAGTCGATATCGACCTCTATTTCATCCTCATTCTGCCCCAGATCTGGATTTCTTTTCTTGATAATCTGTACAATACGTTCCAGCTTATCCCCTGGAAGCCTCTCTAAGTTCACACTTAATTTCCTCTTCTCTTCAAATGTCATCGGTCTCTTGCCAATCTCATCCGGCCGAGGTTTGGGTTGGGAGGCCATTCTCGAGCTCGACTTTCCTCTGGTCAATGAATGTAGATCTCTTTCACCTCGCTTAAGATCCATAGCGTCTTCAAATGAGTCATCATCATTCGCCAACATTTCCTCCTCTCTGTCAGCTCGTTTCTTCTCATCCTCTAACTTCTTGGTCATGTTCTTCCACCAATCTTCGAACATATTTTTAAGCAACTCTGCCATGACATAAACGTCATGCCCCTTAGGATTGTAAGTCATAGCGTTCGCGAAAGTCAACCGAATATCATCGGCAAACTCCGCAGGCGAAGGATAATGCTTTGATTGCAGTTTCTTCTTGATTGTCCCAAGATCCATAGGCTTCATAATGATCTGGTGGTAATCATGAAGTCCCAGCTTCTCTGCGTCCACGGGATCATTGAACACCCATCCATGCTTATGCGACATCAGTTTCCTGAGTAAAGTAGTACACTGCTTAAGCATATCGGCCATTCTCTTCGAGCGTGCAGCTTCGACCTTTTGCCTTCTAGGATCCTTATTTTCCCCTCTACCTGTCAGCATCTTCTTCGGCTTCGGTTTCTCAGGAGGAGGCATCTTATCCTTCCCAGACACGAAATCGTTCTGGTATACAGGGTTGGCCTTGGGAGTCCGCTTCGTTTTCTCACTGGGTGTCCCAGCTGAGGCTTCCGGAACCAAAACACTCGGCTGCCGAGCTAACCTGGCTTCCCTCTGAGACATCTCTTTCGGCATATCCCGGGGAGTCTCACCCGAGGACGACGCCGGGTCTGATACCACAGACGCGACATCCTTCCTGCCCTGCCCATTATCATCCGCTCTCAAAGATTTAGCCTCACTACTGTGCGTGTGGTGTTTAGAATCCGATTTCAAAGCAGTTGTCTCCACCTTTCCCTTATGAAGAACGTCCAACCACGTGTCAATCTTAGAGCCAACCGTTCTGACTTCCTCAATGCTTCGCTTCAGCTTTTTTCTTAACTCACTCCTCTGCTCCCTGGAAAGCTTCGCCAGATCCACGGTTACCACCGCCGGTGCTCCCTGCACATAGTCGTGGTTCAAGCTCATAGACTTCCGTTTCAAAACGCGAAGGTCGTTCGAGACGTCCGTGCCGAGCTTCGCCATCTTCGGGCCTTTCTTCATCATGTCGTCAGAACCGAGAGAGTACGGGTTGCTCTGACGCTCATGAGTGTGAAGAAGCGCCGACGCCATGCATGCGGCCAAAGCGGGAGGCACCACGGAGCCCCGTCCTTCACCAGTTCATCGAAAGCCGGCAAGCGCCGACAAGAGCTCTCTCAACCACAACCTCTGTGAACATATCACCAATCAGCACACATGCACCAGCCTTTAATACGAACAGTCTCACCCCCTAACCTCCCCCTGAGACCACCACAGAACGTCTGAAATGAACCTCAAAACGTCCGTCCTTCCCTCCCACCAAGAACCAAAAAATAAAAGCACCACCACGACTCTAAAAACAACCGACAAACCGGATCTCAACCCTCCGAGACAACATCGCTCCCTCCCGTGAGCCCAATCCCTCCCCGCACCCCCAATCGCAAACAGAAAGTCACAACGGCGCAAGCCGCCGCAACCATACGAAGCGAGCAAGACAAAGAGGAAGGAAAAAAGGCAACTACGGTCTCCCGAGCCTACGGCGAGATGAGCCGAACCTGTGATAGTCACGGCCAGGAGAAGTCCGATCTATATAGCGGGAGCGAGAAGCTCGAGAAGCAGCAAATGTGGCGAAGAAGAAGAAGCGCGAGGCTAGGGTTTGCCCAAACCCTGGATCGCCAGCAACGAAGAAGCCCGCCTCGCATCCGCGGCAAGCTCTCGTCGTGCGTCGGCCACCCTAGCCCGCCCGCCCGTTTCCCCTTCCTTCCCTTCCTTTGGCCTTTCCTTTCCAAACTACCGCCCAAAACTAAACTACCGCGCCACTGCGGCAAAGAAAGACGACGACGACGAATCCAACGAACAGCAGCAAACGCACAACCATCGTCTGCCCCTCTCGCCCTCCCTCTCTGGTACCCTGGAGCGCTCGCTCCCCCGCATTAAGTAGTCCGCGTAGCCGGCGCGGGCGTAGGCCTTGCACCCCGCACCACCGTGGGGAACCTTCGCGCTTCCCGCCCGACTGACCTGGCTGACCTGGCCGCCATTCGTTGGCTCCAGAACCTTCGACCCGCTGCCACGCCATCCGCGCCTTTGGGTCCCGGCGCTTTTGCTCCCCTCCCCGTCGTCCTCAGGCTCGGACGGACCACAGACGGAAGCGCGACGGAGCGTGGGCGGTTCGTTCGGTTTCGTTGGACGTCCGTCGCGACTGGGCGGGCACTGGGAGTGGTGCTGGGACTTATCCTAGTGTTTGGGGGTAACTTAATTCCAGTTCAAATATTTTTGCCCCACTCTGCCACTTCGGAGTCCGGGGATTTTATTTTGGGACTGCCCTGCCCGTTGTGACGCTCTTGTTGCTTGGGGAGTACACTTTCCAAGTGGCTTCGTAGACTAGGCTTTCACGGTCAGTTAGTGGTGTGATGTTCCTGTTGGTGATCATTATTTTATATTTATGAGAGCAAATTCATTCGTAGGCCCTAATGAGCAACATGCACTCATGCAGCGGTTTCCTTTTGGAGGAGCGCAGCACAAGAATGGATTGCAAAAATATTTTTAATAATAGAGCATTGAATGCTTGATGGGATATTTCTTTTCTTCTTGGGAAAATTATTACACTAGTTAATTTAATTAGAGTGACACTATGGTAATATCAAGAACTTGCACTAATTTTGAGAATTTGTTAGGTTCACCAACATGATTGTTCAAAATGGATTAGTGTGCCTTTTGTCAATGTCATTGCCACAATAAATATAAAAATAAAAGTAATTTTTAAAATTTTAGAATAATTTAAAATTTATAACTCTTACACCATAGGTGCAAATGTCATGAAACAAAGCTCATGCGCCGCTCTTTGTTGTAGGCTTTCTAATGGCACCAAGAATGCACAATTTAGAAGATCTCAATGAAATAAACAAAACAAACATATCAAAACAAAACAAGCAACTTAATTAACTTTAAGGTATGGAAAACATTTGGTGTATTATAGTCTATAAATATTTGATTGTGACGGTGAGATTATTTTTGTACAAACTAGAAGGTACTCTATGTCACTTTTATGTGTGGTTTTATACATAGGATTTACTACATCTAAGCCCAAGTCAAGATAAGGTGTAAAATATCTCATTCAAACTTAAAAAGGAGACAAAAATAGCCATTTTCTATACATTAATATGTGTTATTTCTAAATGAATATAGAATAATTCATTAGGAAGGGGATAAAGCTAGGGTGTCAAATACAATAATTCTGTTAAATATCATTTTTTTAGTGAAGGATAAAAAAGAAAAGTAATGCTCAACAATTGGTGCATGAATTTTACATCCAACTTACATCATTTAATTTTTTCATTGTATAGAAATTGGGAAAAATATTCTTTTAGTTTATACAAAATATAAGAAAAATAGTTACCTTTGTTGCCTTCTAAATTTAAAATAGAGTTCATGTCTACTCTATTTGTGATATTATGATAAAGCTTAAAAATAACATTGACATTCAAAATTAAAACAAATATCTTGAATAGTTTTGATATTATTTATTCAAATTGTTTAAAGATAGGCCACAAAAAGAATTAGTTTTGATAGTGTGGTAAAGTCCTAAAAGCATCAAAGTTTTTGCAAAATTCCTACCTAAGTTCCTACATGTAAAGGAAATGATATTGATTTTTGAAATTATCACATTCTATTATCATTCAAATTTATAAAAATAGAATTAAAAATATTGGCACCTTAAAAAACAAGAAATTGGATATTTTTTAAATGTCTAATAATGACAATTATCTTTAATAGTGTTAGATAGACAATTTTGTAAATTTGATGACAATTTAGTATCTTATTGAAATTCTTATTGCTAATAGTATAATAAATGATATAATAAATGAATTTACAATCTATATAAATCCAAAAGGATTATTCCAAATTTTTTTAACAAATGACCTGCAATTTTGCCACCCAATTTCATTCAAATGTACAATTAACCTTTATAAGAGTCAATTGAAGATCCAAAATAATTGTCTACACTTACTAGTGTGTTTTGAACTAAATATAATATACTTTGAAACCAAAACAATACAAATTATTTTCAAGCACTTAAAAAAATCAAAATTGTATTTAAGAATTTATAAAAAGATTCCAAATTTGAAACATTTTATATTATTAAAATTTATATGTATTATGCTGTTATATTTTTAATATTTACACAAAGAAAACAACTAATTTTCATAAAACTTTTTAAAAAACAATTTACATCTTTCAAATTTCAACACTATAGTATCTAGTTTTCAAATATTGTTAAAACCCAATAGAATTTAAATTTGACCTCTTATCTACACAAGCTTGGAAGGAAGAGAATGAAAATTCAAAACTTTTGAAGTTAAATATCTAATGACTTGGTAAGTAATTAGATTGACAAAATATCTTCTTTCTACATGATTGTATGTCTTCTTTTTGTTGATGTTCTGATAGAACTAATTGAGAACTTTGCTTAAAAATCACAAAGCATCTAGATATGACAAATTAAGAAGTTTGCATAAGAATTATAAAGTAGGTGGATGTAATAGATTGAGAAGTTTGTGTACAAATTATGAAGCATCATTTTTCTACATGATTGTATATCTTCTTTTCTTTACATCTAAATACTAAAATAGATTGAGCCCCTTGAGTAAGAATCACAAAGCATCCATATAGAATAGATTGAGCCTTTTGTATGAGAATCACAAAGTATCTAAATAGGACAGATTGAGCCCCTTGCATGAGAATCACAAAGCATCTAAATAGGACAAATTGAGAAGTTTGCATAAGAATTAGAAAGTATCTAAATAGGACAGATTTAGAACTTTGTGTAAAAATCACAAAGCACCTTAACAGGATAGATTGAGAAGATTGCGTCAGAATCACCAAGCATCTAAACGAGACAAATTGAGAAGCTTGCGTAAGAATTGTAAAGCATGTGGGTGTGACAAATTGAAAAGTTTGTGTAAAAATCACAAGGCATCTTTTTTCTACATGATTGCATGCTTTTCTCTTTCTTTAAACTACAAGAAAATGAGTGTCTTATGACTGCAATGAATCACAAAATCAAGAAATGTGACTCAAGCAAAAATCATTGTAGATGAGCGCGATATGACTGGGCTGAGTCATTCACTTTTAGTCATATGATTGGTGAGTCATATTTTGAGTGATATGAAATATGACTAAGGTGAGTCATATTTTAAATGATATGAAATATGACTAAGGTGAGTCATATTTTAAATGATATAAAATATGATTGCCGCAAGTCATATTTTGAATGATATGAGATATGACTATAGTGAATCATATTTTGGTTCAAGTTAGTACTAAAAGATAATAATAAGTAAAAACTAAGATATAACAAGAGGCAACAAAAACAAAAATTAAAAACCAATAAGAAGCAAAAATAAGACAAATTAAGATACAATAAAAGATAAGAAGAGGCAAGAAATAACAAACAATAGGAAATAATGTTTAAAAGACAACAATTAAGCAAGAATTAAGATCCAATTTGAGGCAACAATCTTGAAACAACAACCTTAAAGTAACAATTTTGAAGCAATAATTAAGAGGCAACAACTAAAAAACAATAACAAATTAGCAACAACAAATTAATAACAATTAAGAAGCAACAACAAACCAACAACAATTAAAAATAAAAAAAACTAAGAATTAACAACAAAGACGCAACAAGTAACTAACAACAATAAACTAAAATCAATTAAGAAACAACAACAAATTAGCAACAACTATGAAACAACAACAAACTAGCAACAACTATGAAACAACAATAAACTAACAACAACTATGGTGTAAGAAGCAACAACAAATTAGTAACAACTAAGAAATAACAACTAGAATCTCAATGACTAAACAACACCAACTAAAATACAACAACACAACAATTAGAACTTCAAAAAACAAAAAACAAAAAAAGAAACAAGAGTTAGAAAACAACAACTAAACCACAACAACTAAAATACAACACAACAATTAGAACTTCAAAAAAAAAAGAAAAAAAAAGAAACAAGAGTTAAAAAGCAACAACTAAACAACAACTAAACAACAACTAAAACACAACGATTAGAATTTCAAAAAATAAAAGAAGAAAGAAGAAAGAAGAGTTAGAAAGCAACAACTAAAACACAACAACTAAAACACAACAATTAGAACTTCAAAAAACAAAAGAAGAAAGAAGAAACAAGAGTTAAAAAGCAACAAAAAGCAAAGAAGATGAAGCAAATGAAGTGGCAGCTAGGATTTCAAAACCCTAAAAAAGTAGTGTCTAAGGTTTTAAAACCCTAAAAAATGACAACTAGGATTTCAAGATCCCCAAAGAACAATGGCTAGGATTTTACAATTTTGAGCAATAATTTATTTACATTCTTTTTAGGTTGTTCAAATTTTTAGGAGGTTGCCCAAAAAAAAACTCCACAAAAATGTGAACCTATAAAAATGTGACTATAGAATATAACTGCATGTAGTCATATATGTAAAAATATGATCGACAAATATAACTAGCGTTCCCGTAATACGTTCTCTACGGTTCTCTAAGAAGTGTTTTGCTATTCCCCATAAATGTATACTACATACCTATGAAGTACAAGGCAAAATATGACTGGCAATCATATTTGCAATCATGTTTTTTCCAAATGTTGTGGAATCCCAAACATGACTATAAGTAGTTGCTAGTTATTCTCAATCATATTTTTGTAGTCATAAAACACTCAAATCCTAGTAGTGTTACATGCTGATACAACTAATTTGAAAACCTTGCGTAAGAATTACAAAGCATATACACATGATAGATTGAGAAGTTTGTGTGAGAATTGTGAAGTAGATGGTCGTGATAGATTGACAAGTTCATGCACAAATCACAAGGCAATCTTTTTTTGCATAGTTGAGTGTTTTCTTTTCCTTTACATCCGGATACAACTGATGTGAAAACCTTGTGTAAGAATTAGAAAGCATCTAAAGGCGATAGATTGAGATTTGAGAAGCTTGCGTAAGAATCACAAATCATCTAAAAGCGACAGATTGAGATTTGAGAAGCTTGCGTAAGAATCACGAAGCAATAGAATATACAAATCTATTTCCGTTCATCCATCATACAACTCTCATTTGAGAGCGAATATCAAGTCACTTGATAAGAATCTAGACTAACCCAAAATCTTCTCTATGTAAGACTACATGTCTTTATTTCCTTCTCATCCTAACCTGACCCATTGAGAACCTTTAGGTAAAATTCAGAAAGTATCTACTCTACACATAAAACTTGGATGTGCTTCATCAGCTACCATTCATCCATTTCATTCAGCTCTCGCTAGAAAACGTTCATTTCGAAGATAAATTCCGACTTGGCGGATCAAACCGGGGCTGCCCGGCTGCAGCCATGGTAACCACCCGAAGGTACCGCAGGCGGGAAGCCCCCCCTGTCGGGGTGACCCGTCCACATATCGGGGCCACCCTCCGTTCTCACAGGGGGACCCTCGGCAAATGTACGGGACCCGGGATCCCCCTGCACGATGCAAGGGGGCCAAGGGGGGCGCTGGCGGGCGGCCGTCAACATTGTTGTGGTGGCTGTCAATCTGTTCTTGTGTCCATTGCGACGGCAGTGCCAGACTCTGCTCGAATCAAGCTTAATCTCGACAGAATGGGACCTTAACAACAACCTCGTGTCCCATTTTGTGACTGCGACGTTCTCAGATGCTGCCGAGGTGACAGATTTCAAGAGCACAGCGGGTGGAAGTTGCGATTAATTCCACACTCTTCTTTCAAGCACAGGGTTAGCAAGATTTTGGGAGCCGTTGTTTCAGATCGGCAAAGCTCGTCGGCATCTGGACGTGGTAGATACCAGGAGCTCAATGTGTGGAAGTCTCAACTTCACGCGCTTCGATTTGGTGGTTTCCCTTTTCGTTTCCTTTCCTGTAAGCGCGTACGAAGCTTAAACCAGGGCCAGGTATTATATGTGGCTTTAGAAACGCGGTGGAAGGGTAGAGAAACTCGGGAAACAGGGGCGTTTCTGTGAGTTTCCGTGAAATCAGGGAAAAGGAGAGCTTCGGTCGTGTGGTTGTGTGTGGTTCTTCAGGTTAATGCGTGTGATGCGTGAGGAGAGCACGTGACGGGAGAACAGGTTTGGCGAAGAATTGGATCCTTTCAATGGTTTTGATTGTGCTTGTGAGACCCCGATGAAACGATGCAGTGTGTGTTTGAGGTTTATGCGAGTTTCACATCGGAAGAGTTTCGGGATTGCGGTTATGAGGAATTGTTAAGCGGGACTTGCACATGTGCCTGAAGGAGAGCCTGGTTACGTGGATGAACTGATACAGTATGTGTTTAAGATTTATGCGAGTTTCACTTCGGAAGTGTGCTGGGATTGCGATTATGTGGAATTGTTCAGCAGAGAAGGCATATTTGCCTTGAAGGAGAGCCGGATCATGTCGATGAAACGATGCAGTTTATGTTTGAAATTTATGCGAGTATCACTTCGGAAGAGTATTGGGATTGCGGTTGTGTGTAAACGTTAAGCAGGACGTGCATAAGTGCCTTGAAGGAGAGCCGTGTTATGAAAGATTAAGAGATTTCAAGAGAGCATTGGCTGCTTGGGAGGAGATTGCACTCTATTCCTGCTGTTTTCGGAACATTCCGGAAGCTTCCAGTGGTGTTTACTTGCGCTGTTGACTTGGAAACCAAAGTATCTTAATTCAAAATTTGGCAGAGCTTATGGGATCGGCAAGTTGAGGTTGCAGAGGAATGTGAGGATGAAAGGCAAGTCTACAGTGTGAGGTACGTTCACCTCAAGCTTGCTTCTGAACGTGGTTTCTTTTAATAGGCTGCTTTAATTTTGGTTGGGTCTTGGTGGCAGATTAACAGGGTTTCAATATATCTAAGAATTTGTTTTTTGGGACACATTATGAACGGACTATTTATTGTCTTCATGAATAGACGAGTTGATTACAGGTGTGTGAAAACTTACCTTGGTTCCCATATGGTCACTTACAGTTCAGGCTAGAATCTGCTGGTGGTAGTTTGGGGTAAGGGCTAAAATTGGGTGAAAGATATGTGCATGGATACAAGTTATTACTGTATAATATGTGAAGATGGACTGGAATTTGGACAAGAGGAATAGTGTTGGTTTTTTAAGCAAATACCACTTCTAGAGTTCATCTTAGGAGAGCACGAGTAATTGGCAATAAGGCCATTAGTAAATCAAGTGTTAGACTTGTTGAATAGAATTCAAAGAGCACATAGAATGGTATATTTATTTGATAACACATAGTCAATGAGTTCCCTAATAGCTTTTTGTTCTAGTGGGTTATCTTACATTTCTTTATCATTCATACTCATATTTTAGGTGTTGATATTTAGGAAAGGTTGACAATGGGCTCATACTTTTGTTGCATGAAATCCATCCAAATGTACTTATGAACATGCTTCTCATTTGCACTTTGATTGTTGAATTTTGTTGACAATTGAAATGTGATTTCAACACTATTTTTGGACTTCAGATGAATTCATTATGAATTTTGAACTAGAACCAAACATATTTGAGGCTCTCCTGTCGAGATTGTGTTCATTTGGGCAAGAATCTATAGGGGACTTTTTTTTTGGGGGGGGGGGGGGAAAGTTACCATTAGGTGTAGTCACCTTGTGTACCGAAGGATATTTGGGCGTGTGACATTCATGGGGCAGCCTGCAGTGAAAGGGTCATTATAGGATCCAACGACCTCTAGATTTGGTGCAACTTTGGGAAGCTTTATGTTTCCATAGATGGTAAGCCAATTCACCCATTACTTTTTTAATTTTTTATTCTTGTTTACTTAATCATCTGCGTTTCCAATAACAATCTTGCTTTTATTTGCCACTGGAGTTGCTAGAAGACTTTTGGCCATGGTATACCTGACTGCAGGAAGTTGTCATGAATTTATCGACCACTTTAGATTGCACTGTTTGAAGTTACAGATTATTATTTTGAACCAATTGCACGTGCAATTAGGGGTGAGGCAACAAGTTTAAAAAAATTTGTTCCTTGAAAATGATATCTTAAGAAGCATTTATGGACGAAGTGTCCAGTCCACCTGCAGGAGGAAAGGTTATCTCAAGTATTTTTATTATGCCACAGGAGACCCATGGAAGTGCACGTCCTCATCCTCATTCTCGATCCTTGGGCTAGTGTACAGTAAATGTTGTCACGCGCTTAAAAATGATCGTTTTGCCCCTATTGCTTTGACCCATACACTCTACCGTGGCCCTGATATCACCCGAAAACTGGGGTGTCTAGTTCTCTCTCTGCATTCTAAATATCTGGGTGCTTGATCCTGCACTTGGCGTGTATCTGGAGAATTCATGGTTTTTGGTACCATTTGTTTGATGGAGGAACAGGTTGAATTGCCTCCAACTTTCCGAGATTGTGTTGCCAAATAGTCAATGCCCAACGCTGATTTGAGAACCCTGAATTCAACAAGCAGCAACCTAAAGCTTGACTGGGAGGTGGGGCCCGGTGGACGGATGGTGATATCCAATCGTTTTGAATGTTCCAGAAGATGAGAATCAAACGGATATGCTTTGGTGGTAAATAGTACAGGTCCAGTGTTTCTGGAGTGGCCTTAAAAAAAGCATTTTATATTCCTGATTCGTGCGTCAGCCAAGCTCAAGTTTCTCGTGGAGGCTGATTCCTGGGGACGTTTCTACTTGGTTGCCCTGCCCAGTACTTTTTACTTGTGAAGTTGTATTTCAGAGTCTGACGCGTCATGACCCGGTTAAAACATACAGCTCAAATCTAGTGGAATCATGCGAGGTAACCTGTTGCAGAAGTGACCTTGTTGCAAACTTTACTTTCCAGCAAAATGGACCCTCCTGCAAACTGAACTTTGTTGTGAAACCAACCCTGTTGCAAATTCAATCTTGCTGCAAAATTAACCACACTTTTTCCTAAAATGATTACCTTCTAAGTACGAGAGTCTAGGATTGGTTTAGGTTAATTTCCTATTATTGCTTTGAAAATTTATGGATTTTATGAATGGTTCTCAAAATATCAGAGAATTTAAAAAGTTCTTTCAATTATCATCAAGACCCAAGAAAAACTAAGACATTTTTAAATATGGAAGTATGTGTATTTGGATGCCCTGTGGTGAAATTACCTTAAAAGGCATTTTCTACCTCGCCCTAGAAGAAAGTGCAAGGTAACCACTGGAATCTGGATGTACTGTACAGTACAAGATGTCTGCATACACAAGTTGTAACTAGTGCAATAAAAGGTGTATTTCACCAAGTGTTTTTTTAACCACTGAAAAATATGCTCTCTTTAAAAAAAATCTTCCATTTGCCACATTATCCGGTGATTTGTACACGTTTCTTGGGAGTATGTTGGCCAAATCGGTAGGGCGTATTGGTGGTGGCCTGTCTCTCAGTCTTCACGCTCAAAGAGTCCATTCGACCCTGCATCATCAATTTCAGTGTCAGCTAGATTTCAAACCATACAATTCTACCATTTTGTTCCTGCAGTCGGCAACACATGTTTCATATTATCAGTCCTGAATAATTACATTGGGCTTTCAGTTCACGAAAGTAATGAAATTGCAAAATTAGCGTTGCTGTCAAATACATCAGTGCGGGTGTGTGAAAGTAAGTACCCCAGGGGAATTCTTTGTTGCGAATGTGCAAGTAGGAGTATGCCTGCAAAAAACAGAGTTTGAGTTTGCTTAGGAATTTCACATCTTACACTGAAATGATTAGATCCAGCTGATTCAATCACAGTTTCAAACAATAAGTTAACTGCCCCCAAGTTGTGATTCTTGCCTACACAATACACTAAAGTCTGAACATGAAAGACTAGGTCGATATTGAGTACTCCGTACCAATAATCAAAACTTTGAAAATTCAGAGTTTATTAGTTCGGTGTCCTAAATACATTCATGCGATAATGCATTGAAATTGTCTTCCAATTGCTAATAACTTCCAGTATTGATTACAGAAGTTCAAGAATAGGAGCAATTCTCAGAAGTGTGTTTAGACACGATTCTAGTTCTATACATACATGAGCTCTATGAACATCAGTCCCTTTTTGATGATTGCCATTGTAAATGAAATTCTTTAAATCAGATTAATTGAATGACCGTCAACAAACTTTGTCACTACTTGTCATTATGCTGTTCATGCAGTGGGCAGATTGGTAGAATCTTAGTACCAGTCTTTCTTCAGGATGGTGGTGTTCTTCACCGGAAAAAGTATTGAAAATCATTCCCACACAGCCAATCGTCGCTGCAATGGTGATGTTCCTCCATTTAAACGTCTCCTCTGCTCACAGCATCACATCACATCACACTTATCACTGAAGTTAAAGCTGAAGCATGCGAATTAATGTTATGAAAGCAACACTTGGTCTCAATCATGGATTCAAATTTCGATCAGAGCGGTGCTAGGATTCTTGATACAGATACATTTCATTTACTGCCTCTGAAAATTACAAATGCAGTATAAGCTATGTAAAGAATTTTTCATCACACAGTTTGTGACTCTTGTTATCTGAGGTCTTGCTGGTGCTGTGAGCCAGCTGCTGAATCATTTTTCCTTCTCATTGTTGATCAGAAAACCTTGCTTGGCGAGTTGGGTTTATTAAATCAGCAATTGGAAATAACTGATAAGAATGGATTCGTTTACAAGCTCTTCAACCTAATATGGTACCCTTTTAGGGTTTCACACATCTCTTACCAGCACTCTCTATGTGATTGCCAACAGAACTTCAACTAGAATAGAAGATAAATCGTCAATTTCGTTAAATTGGCAAAAATTCTCTCCATTGGCACTATTCAAGGCAGATGCCCTGAAACGTAAATCTTACACCAGTCCTAATTATTAGAGCTTCCTGTTCATGAACATCACAATTTCTGGCATTATAAATCCATGCAAACAAAAACATAGATCGCACCCACATTGATTTACAAATCCGTTTTTTCTAGTTTGTTACATACAACACTCCATATAATTTTGAATTCAGCTCAACAATATACTCCCAAGCTACCAAAGCGATGCACAATCTTTGTGTTAACAAATATGGTGATTCGTAAACAGAAAAAAAATAGGTGAACAAATTGGAACTGCTAATGGAAAAAAGTGGCCTCAAATTCAATTACCAGCATCATCGCCTCCGTGTCCACCCATGAACCGCTTGGCTATGGCAGACGGAGGCTGGACCGGATGTTGCAAGTGTGTAGGCAACAAATGTGTCCTGAATGCTCCGAATCGTTGTCGCAACACACTGGCCATGGTGAGCAACCCTAGCTTCTCTTCAAAAACTCTTTTTAATTCAGCATTTTGTAACCTCCAGCAATGAGAGCGAAACTAAGTTACATCCACACAATAGAACTCAGAGCTTTTCCATTTCTGTAACTTAGCATAGATCATCGCTCAAGAAAGGCTACTGAACATGGCTTGAGAGCATGAGAGTGATTTTCCTTTTGCAAATCGATTTGTTGCAACCGCTTCTGGTGAGACTGAAAATCGGCATTGCGGTGCTTGTCATCTGAAGAGTTGCGATCAAGCTGGGAAGTCTTGGGAAGGAAGTGACGGTTAGGGTTTAGCGGCTATAGGTGACATATGTATCACATCAAGATTTTCAGCAGGATGATAGTTTGCATGTGGACGCTTTGGGGTACTCGTTCTTGTCCCAAAGTTCTTGCAAAGTCATGACATGGTGCATTTTGAGGGTTAAAAAAATTTACTACAAATATATTTCTTTAACCCCTAAACGTCTGGATCCTTTTCCAAAATTGACGATTTGGGAAAAATCATTATAAAGTGCTATTTGGAAGAATATTTTGGAATTGACATACAAATAAGAGTTGTAGATTTTGAGTTTTAAATTCCATCCATACGGTTAGATTCACTATTTCTATCATCAATGCTTTTTTTTTATAAATTTTGAAAGGGAAATTTCTAAATTCCTTCTAAATTCAATTACAAGTAAAATATTATCATTTTTTGAATAAAACTTGTTGGAATGGATTTGAAACAAGGTTCTCTTGATGTGGAGATTTTTTGAAAATTTTGTGTTCTTTTAATCTATGACCTCATTTTTGCAAATCCAATTTTGAACTAAAATCAATGCAATTTTGGGCTTGACACACTTCTACATTTGTAATTTTAGAAAAATATGGACTCTAGTAACATCAAATCCAACCATTGGATAGGACAACAACTTGATAAAGAATCTCCACAAATTAGATGACTTTCATCCAAACGGTAATGAGAAAGAAAACTAAATTTCAATATATTTGTTGTCCAAATTTTGGACGTCGGAGCGCTCTAGGGTTAAATGAGCTGTGAAATATCCTTCAATATGAAATTAACAATGAACTATATTAAAAGATTTGATCAAGAAGAAACACTTTTCAAAAAACGATTGTCACATTTGAACATCATTGAGCCTACATGAAATGTTCATTGAAAATGAAAACAATCTACCTCTAATAAACAAAATGAAAGTAACCAACAATATGTTCTAAGCAAGAAATTCATTAATATTTGTAATTTAATGTAATTGGATTGAAATTAAAAATAAAATTATATACTATTCTTTTTAAAGAAGTATACTTTTCCAAACTATACAAGGCAAATGTAGGATCTTCAAATTTTGGAGCATGAAATGGTAAGTGCTTGCATATATCACATGTTTCATCACTATTTCTTCCAATGTCATGCTTGCTTGAGAGTATTTCATGATATAAATCATGTTAACTTACAAATGTATAGAGTTGAAGTCATCTTTGTTTCTCTTCCTTCCAAGCATTCCAAATAGATTTTGAACTTGCAACTTCCGGATCAAGATTATCCACCACATCAATATTCATAATATTCGTATAATCATTGCATTTTGTCAATAACAAGTGTTTGCATGAGTCAACAAACCAACATACATTTAGAAATATAGAGTGGACATGTAGTAAAGAACATCTGCTACATGTTGTAAATGGCATCCATCAATATAACCTTAAAAGCATCTCAAAACATAGAAGTATAGGTTGCTCTCCAAATCTTGGCTATCCAAATTTGACCTTTAACTACTCTCAATAGCATCAATAAATTCAACACACTATACAACAAAGTCTTCTTGATTGTATTTGTTAGAAACAACATGAACCAATTCTTTCAACTTAAAGAAACTAGATTGAAGGCTAAAATTCCTAATTTGATGGTCTTCAAATTTAAAATTGTTAAATATTGTAATATACCCCTCTAAAGTTCCTTCAACAAAAGCTTTCAAATCTTGATACAATATCAGTAAAGGATGTCCAAGCATTAAGGACATGATCTTACAACTATCATGTTAGATGAAACTATTAAAGGTATAGAAGATTTGAAAAAATACAATTGAAACAAATATGTTATACCAATTGCTAATTATCATTGTTCATTTATGAACAACCATGGAAAGGGAGTATACTGTATAGGATTGCAATTAATTCTTTAGCACTCCAATGTTCAATTTCTTTCAACGATAAATAGATTAATATTCTTGTTGCTTGGATGAAAGTCATTCTAATTTATAGAGATAGACTTTATCAAGTTGTTGTCCTATCTAATGGTTGGATTTGGTATTACTAGAGCCCATATTTTTATTATTCTAAAATTACAAATGTGGAATTATGTCACGTGGTTGACCAAGCCAAAATTATGTTGATTCTAGTTCAAAACTAGATATGCAAATACTAGGCCATAGATTTGAAGAACACAAAAATTCAAAAGATCACTTTGTCTAGAGAACCTCTTTTCAAATCCTTCCCAACAAATTATACTAAAAAATGATATTCATTTTTTTGCAATTGAATTTAGAAGGAATTTAGAAATTTTCCTTTCAAAATTTTCCAATAAAAATATTGGTGATAGTATTGCTGAATCTAATCGTATGGATGGAGTCTACAATTAGTCAAAATTACAACTTTCATTTGTATGTCAATTCCAAAATATTCTTCCAAATAGTATTTTATGATGATTCTTTTGAAAACGTCCATTCATGATCTAGAAAATGGACAGGGAGCAAGCAAACAGACGTTGATTTTCAAATGACCCAATTCGGAGGCAAAAACAGGAAGATCCATCTCTCTGCACTTCTCTTGCATTTGACAATTTCAGCACAACGTGCACTTCCTGTTCCATAGCTTCCAATCTGCGACTATAACTGAGCTTCCAATTCCCTGCAGCAGCACATCTCGTTCGCGTTCTGATTCCAGTTTCCTTACAAATTCAAGGAGTGCTCGAACTTAATCCTGCTTTCAGCAAGACGTTCACGACTCGTCTCTTCAAGCAGGAACGAAGTGGAATCCATGAAAACTCGATCTCTTCATTGTTTCAGACTGGCAAGCTGAGAAGATCAAGAACAAAACAGGCAGCCGGCCTTGTCACAAACACATGTCCCACTTGTGTATATACAAGTTTCCAGATCGATCAATTTTCCAATAGTGTTGCCTGAACAATTTAGTGTACACATAAGTTATACAAGGAAGGAGCACAATTAAGAGAGAAAATCCAATCGTGAGATAACTTCAAGAGCGCTGATGCCTCGTTGACAGAGCCAAGGCCTGGTGGAGTCTTCGAGTCGTGGTTTTCAACACTCCTTTGGCCATCGTTTCTTCCTGCACATGCACCACAAGGGCAATCCAATGCTCCAAATCATGGTTAATGAAACAATTGATAACAACAACAACGTTCTCATCGTAGGATGCAGGTTGTAATCCTGTCTAAGGGGATTCAAAAATGCCACACGGGGCACACTAGAATCTAATCAAGTCAGTACTCCCAATTCATCAGTAACTTCAGCTTTCAGTGATTACTTTCCAAACAGCTTCGATCAGGAACAGAGAGGTCCTTAAGAAGTCTCAGGAGTCTTGATTCTTCTGCTTACAGTTGGTCATGGGATAATTCTCTTCAGAAAAATCAAACTCTTTAACAAAGACGACGAATGTTCTGAATCCGTACTCTTTTCTCCAATTTTCAATGCTTAAATTTCTGTGGACATAGACAAATCATACTTGCCTCAGTTGATGTACTTGCTTCCGAAGACCAGAAATTCCGTCATCCAGCTGGTCCCGAGGATCAACTCTAAGCTGGATCTGATAAGGATTGTAGTTGCACCCGGGATTTCGTCGCCGCCCCATATTGACATCGGTCCAAGTCACGAGTGCAGATTCACGGCGTGTCAGGCAAAGCATGGAATTGTTTCATAAGAGAAAAAAAATACATCAACACTGAGATTATGAAGGTTAGTTAACCCACAAAGCACCAAGGCTTCATATATGGATCTCAAATGACCAATTCAATTGTGAAAAATATAATTCAAGTGGAGCCATGTGTTGGTCAAAGAAACAAAAAATAAATTGTACAAAAGAAAGTCAAGAGAGGACGTCCTCAACATTGCTTTTCAAAAGACACATGAGACCCAAATTGAGTTTCTAAGTCCTTTAGGGATTAAAGCTTCAAGTCCTAACGTAAGAATTTCTACTTTCCTCGCAAGTCATTCCTCTTCTTCTATCGCGAGGAGACATCGAACTCATTCCGATGCTTCTGTGGACAGATACAGACCATGAGTTCTAAACAGGATCAATTAGGTTTCAAAATTTAGCGATTGAAATTACTGTGAATTTTATAAGAAAGAGATTGCTCATATGGCAATCATTTGCAAGGCAAAGACGCCTAATTATGCTATTTTTAACTCTGTTGATGCATTTAGATTATATAGCTGACAACAATAAAAAAAAGTTTTGCAAATCCTTTGTCTTGGTTGAAATGGAATTGCTAAAATGTTATCCAAACTGCTGATGTTGGCACACATCAAAATTACAATGCTTACAAGTGAGTGTGAAGGACCCTGAAATAGAATAACTAGTCATGAGAATCATGGCCCAAATTAGGAGCCTGTATGGAAAGCAACAAGGCTCTAAAAGTTTTTTGTAACTCTTAAATACATGATGCTTTCTTCCATGTACCAATTGCATTTGTCAAGGTACCAACGACAAATTTTTCAGGAAGTGGACACTTTCTCTGATTTCAACTTCATTATCCATAACTAGCTAATTCTACAAAGGTCAAAAAAATGTAGGACTCTAAACCCACCCTTCAAAGTGTGCTATGTAAGGTGAATTTATCCCTAGGAAAAAATATAAGAATTTTTAATTTGCTACAAGTAATAAAATTTGCAAATATTGAATTCACGTTTGCAATCAGAGGTCCCAAATCAGCTACTACACGTGAAGAATATAGAATTAACCCGACACAAAATAGTAGACTTTTTTTCCTTACAATTATCTTGCAGAACAGCAGAACACAAAAATTCAACCCGCATGGCCCACCTTGTGAGAAGGATTTAGCATACGAAAAATAAACCGACCTCCGCGTCCGTGTTGTCAAAACGCGTGTTCTACAGCAGGAGCAACCGAGCAACTCAGCAAGAGGAAGCTTCCGGGAGTTTGCAAATTGGGAGGACTGTAGGAGGTCGAAAAATGAACCGACCTCCTGATCATGACAACACGGACCCGTAGAAACATCTGTAGAAACATGATTAAATTAAATGGATTTGCATATTTTGAACCCAGTTGATGACAAATATGATAAACATACATATATACAGCTCGCTCATTCATCACTTCTGAGTCTCGAGATCAGCAAATACGACGTGATAGGATTTGATAATTCTGTCCAAAGGCATTCAGACTCGATCAGGAACTTCAACTACAACTTCAATTCCCTTGCTCAATACAAACCAAGGACAGACAGATTGCAAGCTCAGGAGAAGGACGTAAAGGTCACCTCTGATCTCCTCTTGGCTCGATCGTTTTTTTCAATTCCCAACTCAAGCTAGCTAGCATATTGCAATTGGGGTTGATATCACAAACATAAAACTCGTGTCAACTGGATATATCTTCGTCGATCATCAGCATCGGATTACGTATCGCCACGGACGTACTCGTTGCTCGGCCTTCTCAATGGCATCCACAACACGAAACGCAACATCTCCTGCACACAGATTAATTCCCAGTCTAACGTCGATCATGGGAGTTTCAATTCTCCCGAGCGAGCACTGATACTACAGAAACCTAAGAAGACACCTCCAATTTCATTCAAAATATTACAAATATTTGGAGAAGCCAAAACATCGAAGGCTTACAAAACTTCAGTTACGGAGGCATGCAAAAGGCACGAAAATTTGCAATCTCCGGAAGAGAAGATGTTGCAAATGAAATGAGCAGGTACTATTAGAAACCAACATTCAGATGTTGCATGCCTGGAAACGGTCTAAATCTGCCAACTTAGACACCAGCCTGCACATCACAACACCTAATTAAGCGTTAACCACCAAATGCTCAAGAGATTCTGTACGTGATGGTTTCTCAAGTTACAAGATTAAAGTTTAGTTCCACATGATGACAATTTCAGTCGACTCATATATAGAATTGGGTCCAGTATCAAAATTCTTCTATTTCGTCTACTAGAGATTAGAGAAGTCCCATCACAAAAATAAATAAAATCCAGTGAGATCGAGACAAGCGTTTGAAAATGCAACTTGTCTCAAAGTCAACAGAATTGGGCCTGTCCATAAATCGGTTAAATTTTGTCCAATTGGAACGGGTTCTCTGTCGAAGCGAGTCAATTGCACGTTGCAATGTACAAAATTCAATACAATCTAATCTTAGATTCATCTTGTCAAGAGAAACTAAACATAAGTTTGAACTTCATTCTTAACGTCCTCTTTGGAAGCAATGGAAAATGTCAATAATCAAGGCCACTGACAAAATCTACATTTTGGTATACCAGTAGTCTCTCTGGATTTAGAAAAGAGATTCTGTACAAAATTGAGGTGAAAAGGCCCAAAGAATATGACATCGAAGAGTTAAACTCTGAAAGCGAAAAAGTAACCCTCATTAATTCTCATAAAATCTCCTACAAGTTGTGACATATTTGCAAAACTCACCTAAAACGTACAGCCTATGCACAGTACATGAGACTTCGTAGAGGAGAGCTTGGGTTAATTTTAAGTACACGTAGCAAATTTTCAGCACCTGGAAATTTCATGGTTTATTCACACGGAATCCAAAACACGCATTCTAAGAGAATCTAGAATCCCATTCACCTACTATCAAGATTAAACAAAGACAGGTTTTGCAGAGTGGAGTAAGATAAACCGATGCACCTGTCTTTCCGATCCAGAGGCGGTGTAAGCCCCCACTCATAAGATCATTCATGAGGTCATAATTCGAAGGCCAATCAACTTTGATTCCACTTGTTCCGGTACTTCCCTGAACCCTTTTTCCACATCACATCACAGAGAGCTTCATAAAACCCTCAGAAACGAACTCTTGCAATTCAGTATTCTGAAACAAATTTCGAAATGAACAGCCCAAAAAATATGAAACCACTCCTATTGGATTTCAGTTCCATTTATTTATCTTTCTTTAATATTTTACTGGAAAATATTCTAAGAAGTCAGTCGAACTCCCCCAAATTGCGGAAAATCGTCCGACCTCCTACAATCCTCCCAACTTGCAGTCTCCCCGAAGCTTCGTCTTTCTGACTTGTTCCTACTGTAGAACATGCATTATGACAACGCGTCTGTAGAAATAGCAGTGCGAGTGTCCTTCGGTGTTTCTACTAACTTAGTCAGGTCTATTTTTACTGGTGAGGGCCGCTACGGGCAAACCCGCGTTTCTGACGTCGCACGCCCTTCGTTTGCGTCATGTGCGCGGGCCTAGCCTCTGCAAGGAGTTTATAAGTTGCGTCGTATCTCTGCAGCTGCTTAACTTGGTGACTCGATTTGGGACTTTCCTCACTTGTTTGTCATTGCTGGAGTGTATTTTGAGGAGATTGTCGAGTGCGAACTGCAACCGCAGGTACAGTCTCTGAACCATTTGTACATTGATTGACTTGTTGCGGTTAAGTGTATAAGTTTGCCTCCCCTGTTTGCACTGGGGCTCTTTTCGATCAACCATCTGCTTTGCGAGTCTCCATATGAGCAAAAACGTACGAGGTGATAGGATTTGATAAATCTGCTACGGGGCTTGCTCTTCGATCAACCATCCGCTCTAGGGCTTGATTTTGAAACCCACCACCAGAGTTTTGTAATCAGTTCAATGTGGAGAATGTGTGTGTGAGGCCTTGCGAGTATGATGTTTCTTCGCTAACTTAACCTTATTTTGTTTCTATTTGTTTTCGTTTTCGTTTTCGTTTTCGTTTTAAGGAGATGTGATTCAGATAGATGTCTCGTTTTAAACATCGGTGGGGTAAAATGAGACTCGCGTGGGGGATTACGTTTGAGCGACTTGCACTTATCTGCCTTCTAGAGTCTTGATTTTCAAGGTCTCTGCAGAGCTACTGAAATAGTTAGGGTCATTGTTCGACGTATGTAGTTGCGGAGTCCATCGCAGAAGTTACTCGCTTTCATGCTTTACGACAGGCAGTGCTTGTCGTTTTCGATGGCAATCAGGCGCTGGTAGCCGAACCTGTCGGGTGCCAATTGGGCATAGCGCATGCACCCCGGCTTCTTGTTCTCGCCCTTCACTAGGTGCGTCATGACCTGTAAGTCAGGGTCCTAGAGGAAGAATCGGTCTCAGTGTCCCCAGTCCGTAATCAAATCCCACAAAATGTCTAAAGAACAATCCATGTCCCTGGGTTGGATGCCACCGATCCACCTCCCTCTGCAGGCATCATCGGCATTCCTTTTATGGTCGTACTCGTTGTAATGGCATACATGTTTCAAGTTCCATTATCGTATGCACCGAACTCTAATACTAGTACTGGAAACTTAGATCTTAAGTTACTGGGAGTTTTCAAAGTGCCAATTTCTTGAAATTTCAGTGAACTCTCATCATGGGGTGGGGTGGGGTGGGGTGGGGTGGGATTCACTTTACAGTAGGGTTTCTGCACAATTCTATGAGGGTCATCTGATGCTCCCCAGAGATTTTGCCGAAACCTAACAATCTTTGAAGCTAGTCATGTATGGTTCATTCTGGCAGTTTTATACAACTAGACAAGGTCTGATTTAGCAACCTGGAAGTGTCGAAATTGAATTTCCATGCCAAATATTGAGGTCCACGTGATCACTAAGTTGTGATTAGTTTAGGGACTAATCACTGTTTGACAAAATTTACTGAACTCACCTGGGGTTAAAGCTTCGAAGAAGATCACCTTAACACTCATTAGACTGAAGAAAGAACTTTTGCAAGTGTTGGAATCAGTATTCAGTGAATCATGGGAAAAATATGTGGAGTGTATGATGTTGTCGTGAGTGGTGTATTGGGTTTTAAGGTTGATTGAGTGGAAGTACCGGGAGTACCAAGTTATGATGTAGTACCAAAATCATAACGTAGATAAAAGGATTGAGCTCAGACCGAAGATTGGAATCGAACTACTGCACAACATTTTCAAATCAAATGTATTTCTATTGTGTGGTTTTTATGCCCAATGTGGTTTGGGATTGAAGACAGAGTAGTACCGACAGCAATCTTTGTAGAGGCTGCTTCCATTGGCGCTGACAAGCTTTATAGATAGAAACTCCACAATGAACTTTGTGAATTCCTCTCGGGTCAGTGTCGTCACAGGATCCACTTTATAGCTCCAGTACTCCAGCACCGTCTTGTTCTCGTCCGTGCCTTATTATATGTTCGGTGGTAGTGCTTTAGATGAACAACACGGTCTTAGAAGCACATGTTAAAAAGGAATTGGGACACTTATATTTTCACTGGAAAGTATGTTATGCACTGTGTTTCTTCTTGTATGTAAGGATGTTAATATGTACTTTCTTCTTGTACGAAAGTAATATGATATGTAGGAGTTGTGGCTTGAGAGCAATTGCAAGATGAAAAGAATCAAGCATGATGTGCAGATGCATTGATTCACCTCACTTTGCAACACTGATCTAACTTTGTTAAACATTTGGCAATTATGTACAGGCTATGGAAGACCAACAAGCTGTGGAACCCACGGTCACTGTTTTTGAGGATGTGAAGGAACATTTTGAAGCTTCATCCTCAACGGGAACGGGCTTGTATTGGACCTCTATTGATGATGTAGCACCATCTGAGGACAATAATGTTCGTGTCTTGCCAGGGAAGAAGGTATTACAATTTATAAGCGATCAAATTGAATTTCAAGAGAAGATTGGTGAAGGTGGTCAAGGCACAGTTTATAAAGTCAACGTTCTCTTCAAGAAACCAAATAGCGAAGAACTTACACCAAGCTGGCACTGTGCTGTGAAGACATTCAAGGGCACCCTTCTTGACAATCACTTTGGTCAATGGCCAGAGGAGCTTTTTGATACCCATTCAGATTGCCATTATATTTGCAAATTCTATGGCTATTTCGCTCATGAGGATTCTTTCTGCCTTATCATGGAGAAATATGATTGCAGTCTTCATGCTTGTATTCAAAAGCATATGAAGAAAGGATTTTTCAAGAGAAGACCTTTCCATGGTCCTGTTGCAATGGGGATCATCATCGAACTTGCAATAGGCATGGCATATTTGCATCTATTGAATATTCTACATCGCGATCTCAAGGCAGACAACATCTTTGTTATGAATATTAGTGAAGAGGATGACACTCCAGCAGCTGTATTCATTGGTGATTTTGATATTTCACCTACGGTTATTGGAACAGGTTTTTGGAGAGCTCCTGAAATCTTGCAAGGGTTAAGAGACTTGGAACATTTTCGTAATTCGGGAGATGTTGACACATCTGTTTATTGGAACATGTTGCGAGCCCTTCCATTTACAAAAAAGTCAGATGTATATAGTTTTGCAATGACTTGCTATGAAATTTTGACAGGACGCATTCCATTTGAGGGTATTGGGGTGAACAATTATGATGTGGTTTTGTCTGGTGAGAGGCCAACTCTACCTTCTGATCTGAATCCCAAAATGAAGGAGTTATTGAACAAGTGCTGGCACCACGACCCTGATGTTCGACCATCCTTTACTGATATTGTCTCAGAGCTGAAAGGTTTTGTTGAAGGAACAGAGGCGTATATTCCAATATTCAACAATTTTGAATTTGAGACCCATCGACTCAGGAATTGTAGCGATGAATCCAACTTCTTGGAGTTGAAGGAATTGGTTCATGTAATTGCTAATAAGTACAGTGGAGAGGACTTTGCTGTGTGGGCTGCTCAATTTGGTGATGCTATTGAACAATTTAAGGTCCAATTTGGGTTGCAAACCTTTACAGAGTACCCCGTGCTTCCACCTTTACAGAGCCTTTCAAGGCTTATATTGCTAGAGACCATTCAATTTAAGTGGCAGATGTTCTTTGCTACTTGTCCATTCTATATTCCTGAATGTATGCCATTTTGTCGACTCATGCAAGTGGTTTTTAATGAAAAAATACAAAAAAGTTCTGCAGGTGAGACTATTGGATTGCTAGATAATCCAGAGGAAGCTACAAGTTGGACGTCTATTTTTAGTGCTTGGGAGGAAGAAAAACGAAGACGGACTCCTATTCCTATAAATCGACATGATGTATGTTATGAAGTACTGACAAGCAAGCATGATGTTGGAAGAAACCGTGATGAAGCATGTGATATATGCAAGCACTTGCCATTTTTTGGTCCAAAATCTAAAGTTTCTACATTTTCTTTGTATAGCATGGACAAATACACATCCTTGAAAAGTATGTTTACATGATTATGGCACATTATCAAGAAGCTCTTTTATATTGGTAGATAGAGCCTCTAGCAAAGATTTTAGGTGTTGATCTATATAGTAGTTTAGAATAGTTTAGGGTTTTAATTTCAAGTCAATTTCATTAAACTACAAACATCAATGAGTTTCTTGCTTAGAACTTAATGTTGGTTATTTTTGTCTTATTTCTTAGAGAAAGATTGTTTTCATTTTCAATGAGCACTTTATCTAGGCTAAATGGTGTTCAAATGTCACATCTTTATTTTGCAAAGTGCTTCTTTTCGGTTGAATCTTTTACTCTGTATATTTTGTTGGATTTGTTCTCTTGTGCTTCTTCCTTGTATAACTTATTTGTACACTAAATTGTTGAGGTGACACTAGTGAAAAATTGATCTAGAAACTTGTATACAAGTGGGACATGTGTTTGTGACAAGACACGTTGTACTGAAGTTGTCCAATGCAAGTGATGTGTAGAGAGATGGATCTTCCGATTTTTGCTTCCGAACTAGTCATTTGAAAATCAACGTCTGTTTGCTACTAAGTGTCATTTTCTAGATCACGAATGGATGATTTGAAAAGAATCATCATAAAATACTATTTGGAAGAATATTTTGGAATTGATTTACAAATGAAAGTTGTAATTTTGACTAATTGTAGATTCCATCCATACAGTTAGATTCACCAATGCTATTACCAATAATTTTTTTATAAATTTTTAGAAGAGAAATGCAATCCCATTGATATGATATGCTCCCTTTCCTTCGATCATGACTAGCAATTGGTATAACATGTTTGTTTCAATTGTACTGGGATCTCTGTGGCTCACACTTTTTTCAAATTTTTTGTATCTTTAACCTCAAAGTGCTCAAGCCTTTTCAAGTGTGTTTTTCCTATGAAAAAAGAGCATGGGCTTAAAATTATTCCCAATTAATGATGCAAATTGTGTTTTTTTTCAAAATCTAACCGTATAGATGTTTCCAAAGCTTGCACATTAGTATGCTTGGTATTTTTGAGCTTGAAATTATAAACACTTGTGAAATTATAACAAGAGAAATGTAGGTGTTATATTTTTAATACACTGCCCCTTTCTACAATGTTTGAGAAATTTGTATGGAAGAGTTTTTTGGGATTAGAAATGACATGAACAATAGAAATTGTCCTAGTAAAATATAGTATACTTCCAAAACCTTAAGTTCAAATGAAGAGCTACCAAGCTCATTATACAATCTACCATGCAATGGTTGAAATGCTTTTTTTTTTTATAAGTAGAAATTGCAAATAACTGCACACCAACACTTGCATGTTAAAATTTTCTATGATAAAAATCATAAGCATGCTTTACTCTTACCATTGGAACCATTTTCAAAGCAAATGGATAAGTAATTGTTTAGATTTCAAATCAATTGAAATTGGCTAGCTTTCCTCTTTTACTAATACTATATATATATACCTATGAGGACCTCTTAAGAATCAATTAATATTTACCTTGTTCAATGAAATAAAAGCTTCCAATAGTTAACCTTCAACATTGCTAGTCAAAAAATTTTAAATGGTCAGAGGAATTTAACTGCCTATACCAAAAATGAGCTTGAAAATTTGGATCAAACATATATAGTTGGTTAGGCAGTTAGGGGTTCATCTTGTAGCTTTTGCAACAAGGTTTTTTGCACCCTAGTCCATTAGAAGTTAATTATGTGCAATACTAATATAAAATTAGCTTAATTTGTAATGGTGTTGGCTCTCCTATTTCTAAGAATTAAATCAATTTGATTTATTTGTTTTTCTTATATAGCAGGTTGCCATGATCAATTTTGATAAATCAAAATCAAAATTAATTTGCCTTAAACATTTCATTTCCTTGGAACGCAATCTTTTTGTTCTTTACAAGGATTTTTATTCAAGATTTCCCTTTAAGCTAAGAGAGAAAACTTATGCTACAAATGCAAAAAAAATTAAATCACAAAATTCTTAGACCAAAGCTTATATTATAAGCTCAATCATTACAACAAATTTATTAATTTATGATAGTCAACATCCACTATACTAAAAATGGTAAATAGTGTTGGATGATAATTAGTGTTGGTCCTTGTTTTTTACTCCCAACACTATTTTTCAACTTATGTGTAAATAGTGTTGGGCACTTAACTCCCACCATCAAACTTTGGTACATTTTGGTCAGCATTTCAATAGTTCAATTCAACATTTCTGCAATTCAATTCAACAGTTTAACAGTTCAATTCACTAGTTCATTATAGAGTTAAAATAGTTTTAGAATGGGTAAATAATGTTCTAACACAAACCTTGCAAATCACAATTAGTGTTAGTGTTAATAATTAGTGTAGCCAACACTATTTATCATTTTTAGTGTAGTTAGATTATAAATGTTTTTTAGAGCTTATTGCTGGAGCTACCTTAGTTGAGGCATTTTTTGAGTGGATAATGAAGAGAAGTATCTACTATCCATCCAAAAGTGACTCCATTTTTGTGCTCATTTTTGGATTTTAAAAATTATAAAATTTTCATTTGCAACCCCCCCCCCTCCCTCCCCTTCTTGTAATTTAAAAAAACCAACATAGTGACAATCAATATGGAATAATTCCTCCTGTATTTGTATCCAATACTGTATTTGTATCTATACCCAATATTCATCTTGTATCCATAGATCCATATTTGATATTGTATTTGTATTCAATATTCATCCCATATTCATATCCATATCTGATATTCATATTCGTAGTCAATATTCATCTCGTACCCATATCTGTATCCGATATTGTATTCATATGTAGTACCCGTATTCAATATTCATCCCATATCCATATTTGGTACTCTATATGTATTCAGTATTCATTTTATATTTCATATTTAGACTACTTAGGAGATCACAAGATCAATGGCTTGTGATTTTTTGAGAAATCAATGGCAATTTCAAGGGTAAATATTTTTTCTTAAAAAAATCAACGACCTATAAATTTTTTGAGAAAGGACAGGCAACTAATGCAAACCAAGGGGGGAAACATCTTTTGAGAGGATAGTATGACTTCATGTACATTCAAATATGTTTCAAATCAAGTTATATCTCTTCGTCAATGATGAGGGTTGCTATTATATGAGCATAGGAGTGTGAGTCCAAGAGCCTAAAATACTACACACCTATATTATAGGTGTATATATTACAAAAACCATCTATGATTATAGGATATATATATATATTACAAATATCCATATTATAGGTGTTTTTGATACATACACCTTCTATAGAGTGTGGTATCTATATTATAGGTACCTATATTGTAGGCTCAATGTTCACAAACTTGCATTCTTAGGCTCACATACTAGTACTGTTGCTTCAATGATTTGATAAGCGTGGTTAGATAGTGCATTATGATTTTTATTCAAGTTTCTAATTTTGTTTGTATAGGGATGGATTATTAAAAAGGAAAACTTGCAAAGTAAAGATACAAAGGAGATTAAATCCTCTTCAAGCTATAATTTATTTAGTCTAAAAACTACATTGTCCTTCCTACCATGCTCTATTAGAAAGTGACCTCGAAAAGACGTTGAAGCTAAAAAGTGTCTCATGGATATTTTCAAGATTTTACCCCTAAAACCCTAAGGCATAATTCACACCATTTTCAACTTGTGGAATTATGTTAAAAATCTATTTGAGAGTATGTATAAAAAATTTTAGACCAATTGGACTTGTCTATCATAGCTACCTAAATTACCTCTACTTTAGAAAAAATTTCTTTTGAAGCAAGCCATAACTGTTTAGTTATGAATTGGATTGTTGTCCAATTTTTAGGCATACAAGCACTTGAGGGCTTTAAGAATTACTACTATAGAATGGAAGAATGCACATCTTGTTCTAAAAATTGGATCATTTTTTACAAAGTACCTTGGCTATAGGTCTTGTTTTTTTAGAGTTTAAGACATTTGGTTTACTAGTATGTGTTTACTATGATAAAGAAGCACCTATAATCATTACTTTCAACAATTCAACAAACTTTGTGATAGAATCAACACGTAAATTTATTTTTAGGACATTGGCATTTGAAAATCCTGAATTTCAAAAAACTAATAATCTTATCAAAATATATATGAAATACTATGAATTTTTAAAGTTCAAATATATATCATATTTTGAATTGTTTTTTGCATTTGTATATCAGAAATGTACATTTTGAACTTCCTCTATTTACATATTTTTAAGATTGATTTAAGGTACAACATACATAGGTGCCTCTAGGTACCTTCATACATATAGAAAATATTCACATATGATAGACAAATTCAAATTTCCATGTTTGATATATATTTCAAATATTTTTTTAAAAATCCTTCAACAACATTCACAATTCAATTGTTTTTAAAAACATGCAAAAACCCCATTTAGGTGGTGTGTGCCTCCTTCAATACGTATTAATGAGCCTTATACCATTGCCAAAATAAAAATAAAAATAAAATTCTATTTCTATTTTTTTAATTTATAAAAACTTTTTAATTCAATATCTTTTCTACCATGAATCAAGACACCACAAAACAAAGTCAATGCATCCTTCCTCAAAGTAGCTTTCTAACAATATGCAAAACACACCTAAGCAATACAAAATTCTAGAGATCTCACATAGCAAAACAAAAAACAAAAACTAAACAAAATTTAATAAACAAGTAGACTAATTTAATGTATAAATTGATTTCTAGAATGCATTTGAATACTTTATTTAAATGTTTTTAGGAATGACAAGGCATGCAATATATAATCTAATCACTTCAAGTTGACTTCTTTTGAAATGGAGGTTTAAATCCCACATTTGCAAAAAGAAGGGATCAAACAAAAATTTGCACCACTTCAAGTGTTCATTAAAGCTACAAAATACACTTTCTAGAATTCTCATGGGCAAATCCTCTCAACCATTCCCACATTTTCCTCTCAACCATTCTCCTACTCTCAAGTCTTATCATAAAATGAAGAGGAACAAAAACTATGGACAATCAATAGAATGTGCAATGAGCAATCTAAACTAATGCCAAAAAAGCAGGCATTCTTGAAATATGGCAGTCTACATGCCTTCAACCTCCCCATTTTCTCTGACCAACACAATCGACAGTCTTGTCCAAGTAAATCATCAACACCGTCTTATGGGCCTGCTATTACCGAAGCTTCAGGTTTCCATATCTGTACATAGAAGTCCAATAGAATTCAGGTCTAGGATCTAGAATGGTTTCCAACTCTAAACCTCGAGTTTTTCCACTACCTCCGCGAGTACGAGGTCAATTACAGATAACTCAAAGGTACAAAAATGGAACTGGACTTCACGCACAACATTCGAGAGCACTGCTGACAACTCACCTTCACTGCAGCTACACATGACTACAACTCTCTACAATAGTTGGCCAAATACCAACCCTTACATTCTTGAATTCAAGATGCGTGAGAGGATCTTTGCAAAAGAAAGAAGATGGACAAGGATTAGCGCATCATTGATACCCCGGTTGAATTCGTAGAGGAGACCAAGGCATAAGCAGCTCCTTTCAAGAATAGTACACAAAGACCTACAACTTGAAACCGGAATGAATAGCAACCACTCCCCCCACCAAATTCTCATATTCCACTTCTGTAAAACCTGCGTCAGCAATCATGGACCCGAATTTTTCCTGCACCGACGAAAGCACCTTCGAGTTAATCATTAAACTCCATGTTGAAGGTCGGAAACCATCAAAGAACACACCTGAATTCTAAATGCAAACATAGAAACGTAAAGCTTGTTTAAGGGACTTCATCATATGCCAGTGTGAATGAGCTATTTCCTGAAACTATGTCGTGCTGTCCAAGTTCAAGCAGAATGCGTTCAGTCTTTTGTAAGCACTCAGCGTTTAATGTAATTGTTGAACAATCATCCAAGCTCGATTACTTGCCTTTGATGTACACTACGACCAATAATCACAGGCTTCTAGGAACACTCAGACATTAGAATAAGATAAATGTTTTGGACGCTTCATATCCTAGAAAATCAATTCAAAAGATCAAAATCAAAACCACACCTGGTTCGGAAACTTGCGAACACTCTCCACCAGGTATTGATACGATGCTCGATCACCTGATACCACTTCACCCATCCTCGGAATGACATTAAAAGAGTAGGCATCGTACCTGCAACTCCATGGCGATCCGGAATTAGAAGATTGTTTTCATGTTTCTACAGAACTGCTAAAAGTAATAAAGCAAAGGGACCCAGTAGATGGCAAGGAATTCGGTCATTTACATTTCCTTGAATCCAGGTGTCGATACATGGCTCAATTCAAGGCACAAAAAACGCCCACCTCGTCTTAATACTCTGCAAGCAGATAATAAGTGAGTCATATCCCCCAGGGGATGGACCAAGGGTTAATAGAATAAGACGACCAACTTGATGAATCATATTATGAAAAAATAGAATTCGGATGGAGTCAGCTTTCATATCCTTGAGAATCAGTGCAGAACATGCATGTGTTGGTCGAATAATACATAAAATGGTAGGTGGGGGAAAGGCCCCTCGTGACCCCACTCAAAACTACTACGGAGTAAAACAAAACAGAGGCCCAATTTCGGCTCCTTCTTTAGTGGCTACGAGTCCATGAACAGTGCATGTATCCAATGAAAGGGAAGTAATCAGGGTGTGCAGTTCACAGAGATCAAAGCACATGCCTGTAGGCCTCTTTCAGAGCTCGATCGATGTGGGTTACATTGCGAATGCCGAAGGCAATAGTGTAGCCGTCCACGCTGTTGTCTTTCAAGGTCAGTGCTTCTGCATCTCCTTCCATCCAGACTAAACAGGCGGCATTCCCAAGTCCTGTAAATCCTCAAAGATGGAAACACTGAAGGTGAGATTGGTACATTCAACTCGAAAGCATCAGGTGCACCAAACTCGCCAAGAATGCAGCGCGCACCTGCATACTATGACAAAAAATGGGTTTGCATATTTTGAACAAGGTTGATGGCGAGTAGGATAAAAATACAGCTCGCTAATTTATCACTTCCGAGTCTCGATAGGAGCAAAGACGATGTGATAGGATTGGATAATTCTGTCCAAAGGCATTCAGACTCAGGCACCTCAACGTCAACTTCCCTTGCATAATACAAACCAAGGAGAGGCAGATTGCAAGCGTATGAGAATGACGTAAAGATCACCTCTCCCCTTGGCTCGTTTCTTCCCAACCTCAAGCATATTGGGGTTGATATCACAAACATAAACTCGTGTTGGATCTTCTTCATCAGCATCGGATAGCGTATCGCCACGGACTCGTTGCTCGGCCTTCTGAATTGCATCCACGACACGGAACGCAACATCTCCTGCACACAGATGCCCAGTCGAACATCATGGGAGTTTCAATACTCCCGAGCACTGACACTATAGAAACCTAAGCAGACACCTCCAATTTCGTTCAAAACTTTACAGGAAAGTTGGAGAAGCCAAAACATCGAAGACATACAAAACTTCAACTACAGAGGCTTCCAATTCAGAAATCTGCAAACTCGGAAAGAGAAGATGTTGCAAATGGAATGACCAGGTACTATTAGAAACCAATGCTAAATGGACTCAACCTATCAAGCTGTCCCGAAATGGCACCAGGACAACATGTACCTGTACCCCCAGCCACATCCAGATGTTGCATGCCTGGAAACGGAGCCAACTTAGACACCAGCCTGCATATCACAACACCTAAGCGTTAACCACGAAATGCTCAGGAGGTCCTGCGAGCATTTGGTTCACAAAATTCAAACTTAGTTCCAGATGATAACAATTTCAGTCAACTCATAGAACTGGGTCCGGCATCAAAATTTTGCAATTTCGTCTACTAGAGAAGTCCCATCACAAAAGTGAATAAAATCAAGTGAGAGACGAGCGTTTGAAAATGCAACATTCTCAAAGTCAACAGAGTTGAGTCTGTCCATAAATCCGTTAGATTTTGTCCAATTGGAACGGGTTTTCATTCGAAGTGAATCAATTGCATGTTGCAATGCACAAAATTCATTACAATCTAATCTGAGATTCATCTTGTCAAGAGAAACTAAACATAAGTTTGAACTTCATTCTTAACGTCCTCTTTGGAAGAAATGGAAAATGTCAATAACCAAGTCAACTGACAAAATCTACATTTTGGTATACCAGTAGTCTATGGATTTATGTAAAAAGAGATTCTGTAGAAATCGAGGTGAAAATGCCCATAGAAAATCATGTTGAAGAGTTAAACTATCACAGCGGCAAAGTAATCCGAGATAATTCTCATATAAACTCCTACTTGTGACATATTTGCAAAACTTGCCTAAAACGTACAGCCTGTGTACACGAGGCTCCGTAAAAAGGCAGCCTGGGTCGAAATAAATTTTCAGCACTTTGAAAATTTATGGTTTAATCATACGGAATCCAAAATATGCATTCTAAAAGAATCTAGAATCCCCTTCACCTACCAGATTAACAAAGACAGGATTTGCAGGTTCTGCAAAGTGGAGCAAGACAAGCCGACGCACCTGTCTTTCCAGAGGCGGTGTAATCCCCCACTCATAAGATCATTCATGAGGTCATAATTCGAAGCCACGTTCGAAAACACCTCCCCAACCATCTTCGATTTCTCTTGTTCCGGTACTTCCCTGAACCCTTTTTCCACACCACAACACAGAGAGCTTCATAAAACCCTCAGAAACTAACTCTTGTATTCCAATTCTCTGAAACAAAAGCAGAAATGAACTTACAGAGTGCAAACGCAGCATCGTGCATTTTAGGGTTTCCATTTGGGATTAACAAGAAGTGCTGATCAATTCACGTTCAAAATTCGTATTCAAAGGTCTCGAAGGAAAGGCAAAGGCATCATCAACCCTTACCGAAATTGGTGAATTTTGAGTCACTTTGCTGTTGAGGAGATTCAGCCTGCTCCAGAGGACCCACGTGCAGGCCCCTCGATACTAAAGAGCGATGGCAGAGACGAGCACATCCTCGCCACCGCAGCGCCATCGCCATAACTTACTTGCACCCAAACCGACTCATAAACACACTTACAACACACTCATAAATACACTCGATTCCTCCGTTCACAATAAACCCTAAACCTAATTTCGAGGTTATGATGATAAGCTACACAAATGCACAATCTCTGGTCTGAATTGAAGGAGAATTTGGCGACACGAAGCGGTTTTCTTCTTTGTCTTCGTTTTCTCTTCACTTGTTCATCCATTCTACGGCACTTTTATCATCGTACGTTCATCCATTCTGGTTGTGGGCGTTGTCTTGGAATTGTGATTGCAAAGTTTCGAAGATTGGTGAGAATTGAGCCGAATTGGAGCGATGGCGCCGAGATCGCGCCCCCAGCAGGACGTTTCTGCTGGACCTCAAGCTTCTGTAAGTTTGTGTCTGTCTTCGATTGTTGGCTGTGGAGTCGAATTAGGGTTTCTGAGGTTTTTGGCGGGTTGTGGTGGAATTAGGAGGGTGTAGGGTTTAAGGGTTTTGAGTGGGAGCTGCCAAATGGTTTTCTTGCGTTGATTCGTAGGTTTTCACACTGCATATTGTGAGATACTTGTGCTTTCTAGTATTATGCTTCGTTTATTTGGCTTTTGGAGCCGAATTGGAAGTTTTGAGTTCGTTTTTCTAATTAGTAGGGTTTAGGGTTTTGAGGATTTTCCCGCATTGACTCATAGTTGTTTCATTGTGTCTCGTAAGTGCGTTGTGATTTGTAGTGTTTTGCTTCGTTTTCCCGGGTTGTAGATTCGAACAGGGGTACCTGAAGTTGTTTTTTCTAATTAGCAGGGTTTAAGAGTTTGAGTGGAAGCTCCGAAATGGTTTTCCTGCATTGCTTCATGAGTGATTTGAATTGCGTTTCCCATGCACGATGCAGGAGATTCCGGTAGTAAAGTCTAGGAAGGAGAAACGAAAAGAAGCGAGGCGGATTAAGACTCAGCAACGACTGCATCAGTGGGTGATTCATCAGGCTGGCAAACGACGAAGAGCTCAGAAAGCAACTGGACGAGACGAAGGCGAAGATGAGCCTGCAACAACCCTAAACCCATTACCATCTCCGGAAGTTAAGAAAAAACACAATGAAGCTTCGAAACAGCCGGCGGTCTCTTCAAGAGTTCCTGCTAGAGGCAAAAGTAGGAGAACTGAGAAGGACGAGAAGAAGGAGAAGAAAGGCAAGTCGAAGTTTGAGGCGTTTCTGGAACGAGACATGCAGAGGACGGCTCTAATGAACGCCGATGCGGATTTAGCCCTGGAGCGTCGGCTGGCTAAGAAACTGAAAGTGAAAGGAGGGAAATTGGGAGGCTTTGACGATGGCATGGCTGATATTCTGGATGGTCTTGGCGAAGGCACTGAGATTTTAGCAACCGAGAAAGTAGAGCCTCCAAACCCTAAAAAAAAGAGAAACCATAAACCCGAGGCAAAGAAAGCGACTACAGAGGATCCAAAGGAAGTGATCCCCAGTGATCACGAAGATAGTGATGATTCTTTGCAAGACATGTTGATGGGTGATTCAGATGATGAGCATTCAGGGAGTGAAGTGGAGGACGAGGAGGAGTCAGAAGCGAATTCTGGGGAGGAGGATTCAGACGGCTTACTAGCAATTGCAAACGACACTGATGATGAAGAAAAAGAAGAGCATGACTCAGATGATGAAGAAGGGGATGATGAATCTGGTGAAGAGGAGGAGGCAGAAGGTGAAGACTCTATGGATGTTAGTCCAAGTGATGGGGCAGAACAAATGAAGAAGAAGGTAAAAATGGTTGCAGAAAAGAGTAAGCAGAAAGATGTTGGTGCTACTGACATCTATGGTAGGAAGAAAGTGGACGCAGCGGTGAAGTACGTGCCCCCTCACTTGCGAGGGAAGGCAAGTGATGTATCTGAAGAGATGGTCCGCATCCAACGACGTCTTCGAGGTATAATTTACTTTGCCCCTTGCATCGGATTCGCCATGTTCCGCAGTATTTCCATAATTATAGGGTTTCACAATAGAGTTATCCTTTAAACTCATTCAAAGTGGAGATGCTGATCTTGTTTCAGCGAAAAAGTAGGGTGAATCTAATAATGAATTACGCTATGAATAGGTCTTGGCAAGCCTTTTGGATTGGTTTAATCATGAATCTGAATCAGTGATGAATTAAAGTATAACTCTTATGTCCTTAAAGTTTTGGTTTTCCATCAACTCATGTTGGTTTCCACATTTATTATACACTTTTGGTTCATAGATGTCTTTCATTACAGGTCTTCTCAACAGACTCTCGGAGGCAAACGTGGAGTCCATAGCCTCCGATGTTTCCCTTCTTTTCCAGGTCCGTACACTTCTGCAAACCTCCATCTAATGTAATTTATGTTCTTATTCGAATTTTACTGCTGAACTGATTGTTAATGTTCAATTTTTCTAGTTTACAGAATTACTTTTGTTTAAGCATATGTATTTTATGATTTGTGGCTATTTTTTGGGCTCTTGCACCTTATATTGTTGTTGGTGCTGTCAGTTATCTAATTTTAGCTCCTTGTTGCTGATTTCTGATAGTTGACGAGTTCAGGTCTCAGTCCAGATTTTAATCAGGGTTTGACTAGAAACTTACGACAGAAGAAGCTTTCTTTATGATTCTGAATGTTGGGAAGATTATTGATTTTAAGTGATTGACAGGCACATGGACGACGAATGGTAACAGAATTAGTGACCGATGAAATAATCGGTGCCTGTTGCGGAGGTCCTCGTGGAAATGACCAGTGAGTGCTTTTTTCGAATGCTGGGACATTCTCAGTTTGGTTGGGTTTGGATGCCTCAAGATGTGAGGATTCTTTTATTTTCTGCTGTGGTTGTTGAACTTTATGCGGGAGGTCTGTGTTGACAACCTTTAACGTTGATTGATGAAGATATGCAGCAGTGTTTGCTGCCTATGTGGCTGGAACAGCCACAATGGTGGGAATGGATTTTGGAGCAAAGTTCTTATCGTCTCTTGCGGTTGCATTTGAGGTAATGTCAAACTGGTAGCTTTATTACATTGTTAGACTGAGAAATGCCTTTATCAAACCACAGCCTTTAGGAGGGGATGTGTTTTTCTTCTCCTTTTTAGGCAAACGCTTATGGATAACTCTTTATGGATAATTCTACAGGAACAATATGGAAAGGATGACAGCCTTGCTTTGCGAAACCTTGCGTTGCTTTTCGCAAACTTGTACTCCTTCAATCTTATTCCTAGGTAATGATTGCAATCATTTCCGTATCCTTCTTGATATTGTTTTGGGTCAACAACATGTAGGCGTGATTTGTCTCAAGCTTTGCTTAATGGTTGACAGGTCTGACGCATTCTTTTGAAGATTTATTGTGTTGCCTTTTGGGAGAGTCCTGAGATTTTGTTTCCATTACTAACTATGAACATTCAAGAGGAAGACTGACAGAGAGAAGTCTTGAATTTGAGTGTAAGGTACAGTCTTTTATTTGTTATTAAAATGGCTTCTGGTTGAACAGCGAATTGGTGTATGAAGTACTGGGCATGCTGTGCAAGCGATTTGAGGAACTTGATGTTGCCACTATTTTGACCCTTTTACAATGTGAGAAATTGTATCTTCCTCCTGAATCTGTAGTTTTTCTTACACCTATTTTTTACTTGTGCCAGTGAGCGTCGTACTTCTCTTTTGTAGAGCATAGGTAGTTATAATTTAATACTACCGTAGTACTGGTTTTCAGTTCGGTTACTACCGGATGTTAGTTTCTGTTGATATGGGTTCCTTCATTTTCTGTCTTCATGACTGCTGCTTGGTTCATCGTATTCTTTTCTCTTTGTGCATTTATGATACTGAAGTATTGCAACGTGCAGCATGTGGAATGGGTTTGAGAGCTGCAGATCCGGTTGCAATGAAAGAATTTGTTGTCACTGTTCAACAACGCACTGCTGAGCTGAAGGCTTCCCTCTCTGGCAATAACAATGGAAAGCCTGTGGACCTTGGTAAAAGGGTAGGTTTGACCTTTCGTTTGCCGCTCTGATTCCGCATGTATGGACGTAACCAGTCAAGTTGTATGATTTTGTGGTACTTAATGTTCTTTTTTTCGGATGAATTACTCGAAAGTTTGCATTGCAAGAGTTCACTCAAGCTTCTTTTGTATTTGAATGCTGGGTCGAGCAGGTTCAGTTCATGTTAGACATGATCTGTGATATTAAGAACAACAAGCGGCGATCCAAGGAAGATCCCGCTCATCACATGCGCCTCAAGAAGTGGCTCCAGAAGGTAAGTGTTAATTGCAGTATTTCTGGTACTATAGCCTCTCTAATTGTTTAGTGCCTTGGGAACATCTTCTCGGAGAGATTTTGAAGCAGTGAATTTCCAGGCATATTTTACTTCAGATTATTTGTCAATGACTTCTTCCAAGTAATCTGCATATATCTTTAGGTACTCATTCATCATGATTCAATTGCTACGTGCTGAAGAGCGGACAATTTTAGTATAGAGCACTATGGAATATGGTCTTCCTTACTGATTTTCTCCATGAGAACTGCTCTGTAATGTTTCCCTCTTCAGCCAATTGTCTGCCAAGTGTGTTCTGCTTACAAACCAAACTTGAGATGAGGCATTGACCCATGGATTAATGTGATTTTCTTTAGCTGGGAGTTGAAGATGTCCAATTACGATCTGTTTCGTGGGAAAAGTTATTGGAACCAGAGAAGAAGGGCCAATGGTGGCTACCCGGACTACCAAGTGAAGGAGAGAATTTGGCAGGCGCAAGGGCAGAGGTAGCTGGTTATTTGGATGGAGGTGCTGCTGAAGCAGATAAGATGCTGCAGCTTGCAGCTGCGCAAAGGATGAACACGGATGCACGGCGGGCACTCTTTTGCATTGTCATGAGCGCTGCGGATTACGAAGATGCATTTGAGAAAATCTTGCGGCTGAAACTCCCTGGGAAGCAAGTAAGAGAGTGACGCCTTTCATCTTCCTCCAATTTCTACATTTTAATAGTTTTTCCGTAAAATTGGACCAGTATTTTTGAGGTAGCTACCAATATCAACCGTAATAAACACTGGATCAGGCATTCCAGTGGATAAAATCTATGATGGCAATCTCATGAGTAGGTCACCATGAAGAGACATCCTCATTCATTTCAATGAAATCGAAAATTCTGAACGAAATACTTTGGATAGACATGGAAGGAAGTAGGTACAAGAAAATGACCATGGGGAGGCTTACTTATTAATCATAGGGAGGTCTTCATGAATTGTGTCAATCTTATCTTGCTTCCTCATGATCATATCTCCTTATGTTGTCTAAAATTCTTGAAACAATCTAATTTTTTTCAAAGTCGGTACTTTTATTTTCTGTTTGTATTGTATCATTTTTGCAATTGGTAAGTGACTGGGTGAGTTGAAATTTGTTGGAAATTACCTAGCATGGTCAACGTTGCTAGAGTCCTACTTATTCTCTTAATTGTGTACCTTTTACTAATAGTACTCTCTTGGTGTAGGACCGAGAGGTGGTGCGGGTTATTGTGGAATGCTGCATGCAGGAGAAGACGTTCAACCCATACTATGCTCACATGTTGAAGAGGCTTTGCAATCATGAGAAAAATCACAAATTCTCGTTCCAGGTAAAAACACTTATCCCACATGCTTTGTCTCTGAGAGGCTGTCTTTTTTAATTTTTTGAAGTTACTTTTTTTTTCAATTTTATAGTTTTCTTTTTCAGGGAGTGGTAATGCTACGTTATAACTAATTATGCTTTTTCTCTATCTACACGCAGTACTGTCTTTGGGATCACCTCAAGCAGCTGGATTCCATGGACTTGCGACGAAGCCGCAACCTCGCCGAGTTGACTGCCTCACTAACCGGCCTCCACTCCATTTCGTTATCAGTTGTGAAGGTTATTGATTTCGTTGACATACAGAAGCTCTCCCCGAAGGTTCTCTTGCATTTCCGGATTCTGTTTGAGTACTTGCTAAGCAAGCACAGCAATGAGGATCTGTGGAAGGTCTTTTCACGTGTTGCAAGCACAGCTGAGTTGGCTGGACTTAAGGACGGTTTATCAGTCTTTCTCCACCAACGATTTTCAAAACAATTGAAGGAAGGGGACTCTGAGAACAGCGATTTGCTTGTCAGGAGGTGTAGGCTTGCCAGAAAAGCATTAGCTAACGTCACTAATTTGCCATATGGAAGCCAAAAGTAGAGCGAATGTTAATGTCCTTGCAAGTTTTCTAACCTCTGGAGTGCTCTGCAAGCATATCGCCGTTTTTCAGGATTCGAATGCGGATTGTAAATATTCGTAGAGACGATTGAGGTGGTTGCTGCTGACGTGAGAAGTAGATGAAGTGTCTGCTGTCAACCGCAACCTGGACTGAAGCACCGACGGTGTCATCTGGGCAGGATGACATCTGGGTTCAGAAAGCAGGGTCTCCACTTTTATGAAAGGCCCCTGCAATCATGCGCAGGAGACCCAATTGAAGAATTGAGGCAGTCTATCTCACCATTGAGTTGTTTCTTCTACAGGAAGTGGCATTTTGAAATGGCCTTTGAAGAATGTTGCCCTGGCTAATTTGGGTTCTGAAAATCCATTTTTGAATGCGATGGGTTTTTGCTACGAAGGCTCCGTCTTCGGTCAACTCCTAGTTGATTCAAAATTGGTTAGCATACGTTGGCCCCGAGTATTCTCATATCAAGACCAACTAGGAGTTAAACCTTAAACGATGTTGCAAGCTTGATGGGCATTTTTTGAAAGTCAAACTTGAATTTTCACATACTGGTAGTTCTTGATTTTAAATGTTTTTAAGCTTAACTAAGAAAATGTAACTCCAGTAATGTACTTCTTAATCCATTTTATATTTTCCCAAATTGTCAAAAATGCTGATTTTTGTGGCACTTTGAAGAGAGTGTTTTGGAAACTGAAAATATACTACTTTTGAAGTTTTTCTATTGAATTTCTCTTGCTATGAGCTCAAGGAAAAACACTACTTACACTATGATGTTTATCAATATTAAATCCATTTTCCTTAAAAAATTTGAGAATATTCTAAGCATTATTGTAATTATAATTATTATGATTTTTAAAAAGAATTTTTTTTTCAAAATCAAGAATTTTAATTTTAATTTTTACAACTATGAAAAAATGGAGATAAGCTTTACACTTATTAAAATTTTAAAATGTGTATTTTTATAGAAACTAATGAAGATTAACCAAGTAAAAATATAAAATGTCCTTTAATGACAAAGTATATTTTTTGTACACTTGTATAGAGTTGTACTAAAACTGGATTCAAGTAGTCTTAACCCCTATCAATGATTATGTTATCATTGGACATGCTTGAAAACTGCCATTTTTAATACAAGTACCAAGTTTTTGAAATTGAAGTTCTTTTGGCATATATAGCTATAGGATCTTGTAATATGTTGACTTGAAAACATGTGGTAAGAATTTCATAAAATTTCATTATGTGGATAACAAAATATAAGCATTCAAATTCATTGAAATCATTTTATTAGCCCTACAAAAAAATAGGGTAGTTGTGTTTCACAAGCTCACTTTTCTACAAAAAAATGTCCAAAATGATGGTACTTCTTTGAAATCTTTTTCCTAAACAAGTTGCCTACATGCTTGAAAAATTTCAAATCATTTGGAATTGAATGTACATATAGGAAAAAAATAGTGGGTAGACAATAGTAAAAAATGATTCAAAGCACTAAATTGTTAAGAATTTAATTATAAAATTGAAAAATGACATTTTAAATAGGTGCAATTTTTTAATAATCAATCTACATCCTATGATTTTTTTTTTTCAAAAAATATTGAAAATTGACTAAAATAAAGGATTTTTAAGTTTATTTTAGAGTTGAAAATTCACAACTACCTACAAACAAACAAATCCTTATAACTTTTGATTCGTTAATCAAAATGGAATGATTCAAAGCTTTCCATATATACATAACTCTAGCATTACAAAAAAATTGAGGCCTCAAAAGGGCTGCCAATCCATAGGGCAACAGTGCAATTAGAGGAAAAATATTTTTTTATTTTTTATTTTTGAAATTTTGAAATCTGATGTGGCACTAGTAGTGCCATGTCAGTACCACATCAGATTTTTTTTTTTTTTTTTTATTGTTTTGTAACTGCACCGTGCGGGGTGCCAAAAATCAGAAGTTACGGCCCTTTGGAGGCTTCAGAACTTTTGTAATGAAAGCCAATTTCAAATTTTTGTTCATGAAAAAAGTGTTTTTTTTTTATCTTTCCAAACCATTCATTTATAAAAAAAATTTAAATAACATATTAGGCAATAACTTTTGACTCCTATTTCCAAATGTTATAAAATTTAGTGCATACCAAAAGATATTCCTCATCCCCACCTTCTATGAAAATTTGGGCCAAAAATATGGAAATTTTCAATCACATGTACTTACCCAAAATTGCTATGTAGCAAAAAAACATATGCTAGTCCTTTAAGGATTAAAGCAACAATACCTAATTGTGAACCCTTTCTAAAATCAATCTACATATTCTTGTCTAAAAATTTTTAATTCAATTTATAGGGGGCTAGGGTTGCATTTGGATACAATTATTTCAAGTACTTTAAAATTAATTCATAGTTTATTCATATTAGGTTTTAAGGAACCTAAAATCCCCTTTGATTATCAATAAGCTCCTACAAGAACTTTTTCAATATAGTAATAGAAACTACCATGTGCTAAATTGTTTATTTGAATGCATTTAGTTATCTTAGGTGAAGTTTAGAGCACCCAAACTTCACATTAGTTATGACTTCAATAAAGCATACTTTCAATTCAAATGTTTTATGACTTATGAAGAACTCTTGGATTCAAATCTATTTTTGCAATGGATTACCAACATAACCCACATATCCCAACTATTAACCAAAAGTCATTAAAATTTTGGAAACTGATTTTTGTTTTAATAGTTGAAAATGTGATTAAAAAAACAACAATTAGTATATCTTGCACTACATGTATTAACTCAAAAAGTCCTAATTTGATCTACTAGTACCAGTAAATTATTCCATTGTTGTTGATTAAAAATCAAATTTGTATGGTATAAAATATGTCTTCAAAGGCTAGTATGTGAGGGTCAAATTAAAACAACAAGCAAGTATCAAAATTGAATTTCCACATGAGAATCTACTTCAATATCAACCAATCACAAAATGATATGTGGCACTTTTTAATAAAAATGACTTAATTTACTTCAAACTAGACCCTCATGAAGTATTAATCAAATCAAATAAGATTACAAAATTTGAAGAAGAAAATCTAACTATTCAATAGAGAAGAACTGAGCCCTCTAGAGGTGTTCCCCGTTGATGAGGGGTGTTCCCTACACATTTGCATTAATTTGAATTTATGTCACATCGACACCAGGTCTTTCATCCCACCAAGGATTTCTTACCTTCCCATCAATTTTTGTCTCATACCTTCTTGAGAGCTTCTTGCTAGCAATGTGTGTGTGAATTGTGCAAACCCTAGAATGGTGGACACTAGATTGTCCAACAAGTTTTGGTTGAGTGAGGATGATGCCACTTATGTGCATGCAATTACTAAAATAGATGGTATTGGAGGAGTAGCTTAGTTAGAAATATCGCACGGTGGGTGCTAATGTTTCAATGTGGTTGGCATTGTATCCTTCTAGTGATCGATCAAGGAAATTTTAGTTTGATCGCAAAGAATTGAGTTTAATTCAGTTCAGTTCGATCTCAATAGTTTCAATTAGTTTAGTTTGATCCACATTCGACCCAAATTCAATCTCAAATAGTTCAATTTACAAGCTCAATCTCAAGAAGTTGACTCTTGTACATTTTGAACAGATTCACGACGTATGTGTCGTATGTACTTATATTGTATGAATTGCAAGTTCGGGATGCATGCATGAATTCACAAAGGGAGTTTGAACAAACTGTTGTCTTTGTGGAAGTTTGAACACCTATAGTACATGTCAATATTAGTATTTTATATCCCATATCAATACCAATGTTTGTACATCATATTATATTAATATTCTATATACAATATTTGTATATATTTCATATTCCGTATTCCATATCAATATTTGGTAATCATAGTATTTATATTATATTCGTTTTTTTAAGATCAATGGCGATAGAAAGGGAATCAGTTTTTTTTTAAATTAACCACAAATGAAACATCAATGTTTTTTTTCCAAAAAATAACTTAAATCAATGATTGAAAATTTCCAAATGGGAAGTCCATTTATCTCCCTAAAGACCAATAACTACATATTTTTATAAAAAGGGGTGGGGTCCAAGTACAAGGTTGCCTACAACTTTTTGATACATTCTAGGAAACTCATACCTTCAAGATAACCAAGAAGATTTATATATGGATTTGATTGACTTCGTAGAAAAAGGTAGGGGGCCCCTTCAAATTAAAGGACTAATTTGACCCTCAAATGACGCCACAACTATTTTTCAACCAATGAATGTCAAAAAAATCTCTCTTGTAAGACGAAAATGCAACTATTCATCCTCCAAATTTTGTATGAAAAGAGGAGGTCTTTTATAGTAGTTTGACTCCCAATGAGTGCTTTTTTTTTTAAGCCAACAATTTACACAGTACAAAAACAAATGATTTCCACGGTGACCAACTCACCCTTTTAAGGGTTAAGTGAATGAACTTAACACTTGGAATTGAATCATGAAGAGGTTGGCTTGGGGTCAAAAGTAGGACTCTCGAGAATGGGCCGAGGGAGGGAATCCCCCCAAAATGGGGTCTATTTTTTATTTTTTATTTTGATGCATGTCTCAACTGAAAGACCTGCCTACTTGGCACCGGAAGTAGTGCTGAGTCATCCCTGGATTCTCAAGTTTCCCACTTTCTGCCACAATTTCTGGCACTTCGACAAGGGTTAACTTAACTTAAAACCAAATTCAGGGTGGGTCAGCTTTGAATTGTCCACGTGGCATGGATCCTGGGATCCTCAGCTTTGGATATTAATATTGACATCTGAAGGTTCTGGTACGAACCGAATCTGTTATCTGTTGGAGTGGGACACGTCAGCAGTGAGGACGACGCAATCAGTAACTGGAGGATAATTGGAAGAAGAAGAAAATGAAAAAGGCCTGGGAACCAGCTGCTTTCCAATTGGAAACTGACAATTTCATGTCATTGGAGTCAAAAATAAGTTGAAGGAAGTGTCATCAAAACACATGGAAGGAAATGCCATTAAAACAAATGGAAGAAAATGTCATAAAAAAAAAGTTGAAGGGTGAAATATCAACAATGAATTGAAGGAAAAAGTCACAAACAGAAAGTGAAGGACAAAGCCACAACAATAAAGTGAAAGAAATGTCAACAATAACCCCTAAATTCCCAAGGTCATTTTTCTGTCAAAAAACACTCAAAACTGTTGTTTTTGTTGTGTTCACTCAAGTAAACAAAAAAAAATCATTTTTTTATAATCCAACCATCAGATCTTGTACTTTACTTATCTTAGTTCACATGGTAAAAATTTCATGAAGTTTGACCGTATAGATTGGAAGATATTAGCATTCAAAGTTGAAAAAGAAATTTTTTTTGAACACTAGCTTGCAATTTCAGATGACTTTGACCACCAATTATGAAATTTTTTTTCACTATAGACTTTGAATTTTAAAAGAATTCTGTTGAAGAATTAAGGTAAACCTGCCTATGACAGGCAAATCACCCATGACAGGCACCTAGGGAACTCCCCCATTATAGTCTTCCATCAACCCATGAGAAACTTTTTCTTAAAAATAGAATTAAGACTACATTAGGTTGATTTTTAGTTGTCATCAAAGCCTTGGAATATGGTTATGGAGTTATTAATAACTGTGATAGAACATTGACACCTTTCTAGTGTAAACTGTTAGTAAAAAGTTATTTTTTAATTTCTTTATGTCATATCCATGTTAGGAAATCTTGTAACCATGTTAAAGAATGTTATGACTGCTTTGGGTGGTAAGATGACCATCATGGAAACACTTTTCTACTGATTTGGGGTAGTCTACAGACTTTTTTAGGCAAACTAGACAGCAAACTTCGAAAATTCACAAAAATTCATATTTTGTTGAAAAAATAAAATTCTAGTTGCTTCCTTCATTTCTCACATTTGTCTTTGTACAAAAAAAAATCAGATTTTTTTTGTCAATGGCAATAGGACAGATCAGCCATTCTGCCTGTCATAGGCAGGTTTACCTTAAGTTGAAAGTCTAGGAAAAATTTTCTTTTAAAAAAACACACTTGATTTTCATTCTATAAAAAAATGCTAAGTAGAAATAGATCCAAGAATGGAAAAAAAACTAAATCATTAATAACTCCAAGATGGGATTGAAAGACAATTCCAATGGTGAGATTGTTTTAGCAATCAAACACAACATTCTCAAAAAAATAATTGTGAAAAATTGTGAAAATTCCATTCAGAAATGAACCCTACAAGTTATTTTTTCAAGAAGATGCTAAAATTGCCCAAAAAACAAAATTGTCTTTAAATTTCTCATTATTAGTTCAAATAGAACGAAACAAAGCTTCACATGTAGACAAAAATAAAACATTTGAAGGGAAAAAAATTTAAAATTTATTTTGATGTTTTGCAATTCTTTTTGTGCTACCCACCGAGTTTAGTTTCAAGTTTTTTATGGTATAACTTTTGCTACCGGGCACCATTTGAAAAAAATATATATATTCCCAAGTAGATAATCCATTTTTCTATCGTATGGGAAAGTTTCAAAACAATTCACCAAAAATTGAGATCACAAGAACCTCCCCGAAATCTGATTTGTCCCCAAGGAAACAATGGGAATTTAGGGGATAAAGTGAAGGAAATGTCAAAAAAAAGTTGAAGAAAATGCCACAACAATAAATTGAAGGAAATGTCACAAAAACAAAATGAAGGAAATCTCACAAAATAATAAACTGAAGGAAATGTCCATTTTTCAGCTTTGTCTTGCAAACAAAGGTCATCAGGCTGAAGCTGTGTGTACGGAAGAAAGGGAGCCATTGTAGCGTTGCTACCAAGCTACCAAAGTTTCCGGATGACTTCTGTTCTCCCAAGTCTGGTGTGGACAAGGTAGGGCTCATTTTCCAAGAAAAGGTAGGTAGTACGTAGTACTTGTGACCTCTTTGCAAAATCAAGCCTCATCTAGATTCTTGCATGGATATGTACAACCTCCATATACAAGAGCCTTGGAGGTGAAATATATATATTGAAAATTGTTCATAGTTTATTCATGTAGAGTTCAAAAATACAATTTAAAGACAAAGTAGTATCCTTTTTTTGATTACTAATGAGACCTAAGAGTAGCTTTTGTAGTCCATTGATAGATACCATTTTCACATTCTTATTTGGACGGAATCAAGTACTGTTACCTAAGCAACAAACTAAAAAGAGAGAAGGAAAAAAAAACTTATTCTTTTTTGGAAGAATTTAAAAAAAAAAAAGTTCATTCATGGTCCCACAACAAAGCAAAAGAGCCAAATTCAATAACTCATAAACTACATACCAATTTATCCTTCTTCTAAGTGTCTCATCCTAATGTACCTTCAATTTTTCATTTGAATCGATGAAGGGTTGTTGGAGTACAAATCTTTTTAGAAATTGAGAAAGACAATAGCAAGAAAGTGGAGTTATACTTTTTTAACAAAGTATGAATTTATTGTGAATTTTTGTAGTGATGTTCTCCAACATCCACAAATGACATTAGGTAAATTCCACACATTAGAAGAGTTTTGGGGGGTCCAAAAGCTTGTTTCAGGCTTGTTCCCCCGCAGTTGTTCCCTACAGCGAGGGGAATGGCCCGTTGTCAGAATTTTCTTTTTCATTAAAAATTAAAAATTAAAAAAAAAAGTTTCCAAATACAAAAAAATTTAAAATTTAAAAATTTAAAAATTGGTCAATGATGTGACAGGGGCTCGGCCATGTTAGACCGCTGCGCCGAACCTGTTTCCTACGTTCATAGGCTGTGATAACTTGCAGGCATCCAAAGGACCCAAAAATCTTCTAATGACTATGGCAAATGCACGCATAATGGGCATCTCATTTACCTAAAGTAGCCACAATATTTTTTTGAAATGGTTGGAATGTCAAGCTCTTAAAATGACTACATTCTTTCATAACTCTACATGCACATTACTTCATTGATACAAAGAACATACAATCTAAATTTTTTCAAGCATGTAGCCAACTTGCCTTAAAGAGTGAATCCAAAGAAGCACCTCCATTTTGAACATTTTTTCATACAAATGTGACCTCGTGAAATGCATCTACTGATTTATTCATAAGGCCCAAAACATGATTTTTGTGAATTCAAATGCTAATAACTTGCAATCTACATTGTGGAAATTTTTGACTTTTTTTCCACATCTTTTCAAACTACTGTACTACAAGATTCTACAATTCAATGTCTTCAAAATGTTTGTTTTCTAAAATTTAGTACTTGTATTAAAATGGAAATTTTGGAGCATTTTTGGTGAAAATATAATCAAACAACTTTAAGAGTGAAACTTCTTGGATGACCAAAATGTCTTTTCATTGGATAGTGAGGGTTGTGATATGATTGGCTCTTTTGAGTAAGATTTCTAAAAAATAAAATATTTTTTTTGGAATCCCCCCAAGCCCCACATATGTCACTTACCATAGGATGGCAAATGAAAAACAAGATGGGATCTGTGTTCATGTTTAAATTCATATATGTATCCTAATTCATATGCCATATATATATGACATTTTGTGATGATACACACACAAATATATGTAAAAGGCTAGGTCTATGTCCTTGTTATTTACCCATATTAAATCGTAATCAAATATGGATCATTTATACTTAGATGAAGACTTGGGAATTTTTTTTAGGAAGGGGTCAATTAATGGGAAAACTTGTCTCACCCTTTTCATTGAGTAGTGGGGTTATTCCTAAATTGACCATCATATATATGTATGTATGTATGTATATATACATATACATACCTTTCTTGAATCACTGATTTAACACATCTAAAGTGCTAAGAATTTTGTACAATACTAAAGTGCATGGCAAAAATATTGAATAGGTCATAAAATGTATATTTAACCGTTGAAGTTCCATTGTCCCTATGTAGGACAAAATGAATTTCAAGTAGGCACATGTAACCTAAATTTTTTATGTGATTTTTTGAAACTTTATTTTAAGATAGGAAATCACATTAGCTTGGGGAGAACATGATTTTTATTTTAATTAGTGCCTCAAAGTAAAAGTTATGTCAAAATAAACTCAAAATAGGGAAGATTGAGTAATAAAAAATCTACAAAAATTCGAAATTAATTTTCAAACTTTTTTTCTCGTACTTTAAATTTTTGTCTACATGGAAAGCTTTGATTAATTCTATTTGGATTTTTTTAATGATGTGAAAGTTATAGAGTTTATTGTCTTGCAAACAATTATAGAAATTTCTTGTAAAATTCTTTTTTAACTCAATTTTCACAATTTAAAAAAAGAAATTCTACAAGGTTATCTATGCTTTCTAGAACAATCTCAGCCATTGGAATTAGTATATTTCAATTCCAATTATTAGCAATTTAGTTTTTCTTTCAATCTTATACCAACTTCTACCTAATAATTTTTTTAAGAATGACAATCACATATTTTCTAAGAAATTTTTTCCTAAACTTTCAACTGAAATCTTCTATATATAAAATTTTTAAACTAATTTTTATAAACTAATCTTAAAATTTTAAAATAAAAAGTTTTTCAAATCTTAAAACCAACCTTAACCGAGTCTAAAAATTACAAGGACATACTATTGAACATCAATTGTAGTACTAGTGTTGCAGCATTTTGTAGTATGCAAAAATTGGCATTGTTAGACCCAAAATTCATATCCTGCCTTGCCTAAAATTGCCATCATCGTCACTCAAGGCACATCTCCAAAATCAACACGTACCTATAGGTGGAAGAAACAATTGCAGAACCAGTCTACCCCCAAAAAAACTTCAACACTTTGCATACAGTATTTAAATGCTCCATTCTTTGGTGCGTTAGAAGTTAGAACCTCCATTCAGTTCCCAAGGAAAAAAAACATTTGAAAATTGGAGCAGTGTAATAATAGTAACGGGGCACTCCAGTAGCCCAAAGTGGCGGTTTTAGGGGCCGGGACGGGCGTTCTTGCTGAACTGCAGAAGGAATCTGGAATCTCCAAAAACAGGAATTGGGCCCATCCGAGTCCCAGTTTTAGAAAGTCCACTCATGCTCACTTATTATTATGGAGTACAATTTTTCAAAGGATAAGACTTTTGGGCTTTATTGTCTATTTTGCCAAAACTTAAAAAAGTAAAAATTTGACAATGTTCTTTTGCACTCTCGCACACTGCTGACTCATTGGATCCTCACAATGTATCTTCAATGACTCACCACTTGAAGTCCCTCCCTGTAGACTTTGGGGAGACTCCGTCCCCACCTATGATTCCGTCCTCGCCTAACATTGTTTACCGGCAATGAGGCAGAGCCCTTTTTTTTGCATCCTGGAAAATGAAAAAGGGGGACTCCTACAGTCAACAAAATTGTCTTATACAGCTGCTCAACCAACCCCAATCCTTGAATTAATCGGATAAGTCCTTCCCTGGGAATCGAGCAAAGCATAATCCCTTCCTGGTATGGGCTGGTGGGGGAAGAGGATCATTGCCTGGTTATACAATGTTGTCTGAAACTCATTTCAAGAATCCAAAGCGTGTGTGTTGTCATGAGTTGTGTCATTCTTACGATGCTTTCTTCATGAAGAGTATGGGTGGACGGATTAGGATAACATGTTACAAAAATCAAGCCATTGAGATTCTAGCTCGAAATGTACACAATCATCTCAAGATGAGAACACTCCAAGATGAAGTGTCATTGAAAAAAAATTGTATAAGCTAGGCGATGTTTTTGTACTAATTCCTAGAGGGTTGGGATACATTTGAAAGTAGAATTTATCTTTTTTGAACAACAATAAAAATGGAAAAAAATATTTTCAAGAAATTGAATTGGAAAAAAGTGTCCTATAGGAATGTAGGGTGGGGGAGGAGAAAGGAAAATTCATGATTTTTGATGATACAAATAACAAGATTATAGAGTGTGAAATAAGAAGAAAAATGAAATTCAACCTTATTCAACAAACTTTAACTCCTCCTATACTAAGATTTTTGTATTAGACTTAATTTTTTTTTACAATTGCATCCTACATTAAGTTAGTAACATGCTTGCAAAATTTTGAAAGTAAAAAAAATTCCAATGCACTAAAACCTATTATTCAAATGTTATAAATATGTTAAAAAAATTTCATGTTCTCTTCTACCTTCTTCATAAACACAAGTACCTTTTTACTCTTTAAATGTTGTATATTAATTGAAGTTCAAGTCTATTTTGAACACACTTATATTTGGGGGGACAACCAAATTTTGTTTAAGAACAAATTCTTAATTTTTAAGTTTCAAGGCTAGAAAAATCGAAATCAATTTTAGTCTAGAATTTGGGTGCTTAAACAATTGAGGTTGAAATATAGCTAATAATACATCATTATTGTGATGGACTACACTAATTTTTATTTAGCATATCAATGTTAGTTATTTTAATAAATTCTTATTTTAAAGCATGCATCTTCAATCATTTATAATTGCATATGGATAAGATAATGACATTTTCATGAAACTTTGATGATGCAATGTAGAGTATCCAAAGGCCGAAGAGTTTGATAAACCCTAATCCATTTGGTCACTTGCACTCATAAATCTTGAACAAATGTTGATTTTGGCTATAAACTAAACTAATCTATTATCAATGTACATAATTTAGAATTCCACCCTTGTGTACCAAAAATGTACATTTGCATTCTAAAATGTACCTAGTGGATACATGAAGGTGAAATTTAGATGGAAGATGGTAATAGGTTGGTTTATTTTAACCTTGTAAAAAACAAAGAGGTCAAAAAGTGCTTGATGAATGATTTTCTAAATCACTATAGAAATGAAGAATGAATTTACCCATTAGTCCTAAAATTAAAAAAATTCAAGATCATTTTTGAGTGACTATCTTGGTGATAGATCTCATCTCTTCAAAGTCAACTCTAGAAGGAAAGATTAGTCATTGTGGACATCATCCTTTTGAGTACCACATGAACCATTTGCTTAAGAAAATCCAAGAGCACTCATTGGAAGTCAAACTATTATGTAAGACCTCCCTTTTTCACATCAAATTCCAAGGATGAACATTTGCACTTCTATCCCACATAAAAAGATTCTTTGCCATCGATTGGACACTTGAGGCCAACTTCCTTGTGGAATTGGGGGCCGATGAAGCTCACTCATCAACAATGGAATGGAGAGTTGACGACTTCTAAAAAAAAACCTCCCATTTTACCATTGATCTGTAAACTTTGTCGGCCCTAACCAAGGTAAAACAGCCCATCACGGTTAAATGACCATGACGGACATCTAATGACTCTATGATGGTTTTCGTACCACAATCAATGTCTTATTGACACCAATGGAGTGATTAATGATCTCACTAAGAATACCCAACTTTCTCACTGTAAATCATTCTAGGAAATGATTTTTATGGCCTTCTACATTATAAATTATTGTGACCACTTTAGGTGAGTAATATGAGCATATTGGATATATTTTTTTATAGCATTAGAGGAGATTTCACCTTGTGGGAGGGCTGTGAGTTCATGGTAGTTCTCAAACTTCACGAACTGCCCTATAACAGCTCACAGACTTAGCAATGTGACTACCACATCTAAAAAAACCCTCTTTTTTCATCTTTTTTCTTCATTTCAAGAATGAATCTTTAAATTATTTTTTTTGGCGGGAATAGCCATTCTCTGGAATTGTAGGGGAAGAACTGCGGGACGCCACTGCTTGAAACGGCCCTCCCATCCCCCCATAAATTCTCTAATGATTATGAGATTGTCTAGTGACTCTTTTGGGCAAAGTACTTCAAAAATTCATGACAAATACATAATTTATCTAGAAAATATAATTTCAATTGCTCTTACTATTTCTCACACTTGTCTTTTTGTGAGGAAAAATTAAAAAATTTCAGCAATGGCATGAAGGCAAACTCCTAATTTTGACTGTGGTGGGTTGTTTTACCTTACATGTAAAAACTGACCCTTGATGTCCGTGACATCCTTCTAGGGTTAAGTGCCGTACCTAATATCATTTTCATCAATGCTATCTGAAATTCATGCCCTCGCTCTGAGTCTTTGACTTTGCAGAATTGTAGTAGCAAGCAAGCAGTGAAAATGGTGCTTGTGATTTGCTCGTCAATCTATGGAACAAGAGTCAGGGTATTAAAACCTAACCCCACCAACCCTAACAACTGATATTCCAAATTCAACCCCATTGTCATAACTTACATTAATTTTCATCTCAGGCCATTCCTGGCAAACGTATTGTGCAAAGAAGTAGGTGATGCATCAAAGTCCCTAGTGAAGCCCTAAATGACCAAACTATTTTTTTTTTGACAATATAAAATTTTGGGCAACTCATTACAAATGTTTTTTTTTAATAATAATTTTTACACAACATGTGCCTAAGGAGTAGCTTTAAGGTCCAACAATTTTCATAACTTTTGCCTACATGGTTCAAAAGTTATTGTATGATATGTAATTTTCAACGCCTAGAGGTTAGCCCAAAATTTCTTATAGAATTGATTTTCTATATTCATATGTAAATGGAAAGCTTTGAACCATTCTATTTTGATTTATGAGATGAAAGTTATTAGGTGTTCTAGTTTGTGGGCAATTATGAATTCCCTATTCTAAAATAAACTTTGGAGTCCTTTATTTAACTCAATTTTTAATATTTATTAAAAATAAATAAAAATATATAGTGTAGATTGTTTATTACTACATTACAACCATTGAGATTGTCATTTTTCAATTTTATAATTAAATTCTTAACAATTTAATGTTTGAATCAATTTTTTACTTCTTTCTATTTAGTATTTTTTTTTTCTAGATTTTGTACAATTTCAAATGATCTTAAACTTTTCAAGTATGTATCCAACTTGCCTAAAAGAATGAATCCTAAGAGTTACCACCATTTTGGACATTTTTTTAATACAAATGTGACCTTTGTAAAGTGCAGCTATATGGTTTTTTGCAAGGCCAAGAAAGGATTTTCGTCAATTGAAATGCTAATATCTTGCAATCTACAAGGTGGAATTTTCTGAAGTTTTTTTTACATCTCCTCAAACCAATGTACTACAAGATCTGTGGTAAAATCTGTACAAAAATGTTTTTTTCCCTAAAATTTGGTACTTGTACTAGAAATGACAATTTTGGAGTGTTTTTGGTGAAAACATAGTTTTTGACCTTTAGAAGTTAAGGTAGGGTGCTTTAGAAGCAACCCTACTCTAAAATTGATATATAATAGAGAAATATATTTTGCTTTCTTCAATATACTATAGTATAAATTTCAAGAGGGGACTTCAAAAATTTGTAACTAATTCCACAAAGGTCCAAAAAATATGAAATGGCTTCAGTTAGAAGTCAATTCCATTTTTCTTCCTACCTAAATTAATTGAAAAATAGTTTCAAAGAGTTTTGTTTCCCTCCAAATGCAATCAACTCTTAAAATGTTACTTTAATTTTTTGAGTAATATTCTCCCATTTTGGCTTGCTATGAAAAAAAAATTCTTTGAAAATTTCACACAAGATATGCTTGAAGAGTAGCTTTAAGGCCCAACAATTTTTATAAATTTTGACTATATAGTTAAAAATTTATTGTATGTTATGTAGTTTTCATTTCTTGGTGGATAGGCTGGACAACTCAACAAAAAATTCTTAAAACATCACTTTTTTCAGAAATAAAAATTTGAAATTGGTTTATGGTTAGAAATTGAATAAACAATCTACATTCCAACCATTTGTACAATTCCAAATGTTTGAATTTTTTCAATTCCATAACTAAACTCTTAACAATTAAATATTTTGAATTGTTCTCTACTTCTTTCTACCTACTATCTTTTTCCTACATGTTGTACAATTCCAAATGATTTGAAATTTTTTTAAGCATTTAGCCAACATGACTTGAAGAATGAATCCAAAGGACTACCATTTGGGGCTTTTTCTCCATACAAATGTGACCTTGTGAATTTCATCTCTAGAAAATAAATATAAAAATTTTCATTCAGGTACAATTGTAAAATGGGAGCATATAAGTTGAGGCAGGACACTAAATCCAACCAAGGAAGTGGGCTTAGCAGGATAATTTTGGGGTTCACTTTCGATAAAAGTAAAAAAAAGACCTCTATTTTGAGCCATGTTTAGGGGATGTTCTCAACACCTCCCGGCTCATTTGGAGTCCTTGATTGCAAATATGAATTCAAAATTTGCAAAATTTTTTTTCATGAAAAATAAAAAAATTTAGCGAATTTCTTGAAGGTAAAAAATCCTGCGTTTTCACCCTTTGTGGGACAGATTTAGTGTCTTACTAAGTTGGGCATCGCGAAATGCGCCACTGATCGCTGACCCTAATTGGCCATCTGCACTTTGTGTACATCTCCAAAATCAATTATGTACCTTCATGAATCCAAACTTTGTTCCTTCCTGACTTGGGCATACTGTATCCAAATGCCACGTTCTTTTGGGGGTCCTGTACCTTCCCTTCCCTTCCCTTGGAAAGAAGCCGATGATTTTGGAAATTTGAACTCCATATGCGTCAGTGGGTCCTCAACCTTGTCAGTCCTCTCCGAGCTAATAACGGAACTCGGCCTCTGGTAGTAACTAGTGAGTAGTGACTGACTAGTGAGTCGTCTTCCTCGGATTGCATGAAGCTCGTGCCTGATTAGGGGATCTTCGGAAGGAACGGACTGAGGTGAGGCAGGAGACCGACGGGTGGACGGATGATGGGACCGGCAATATAGTGCCGTGTACTGTTGACTTTTTCTTTCTGTACTGTACTGCAGTGAATATTCAGGAATAACTTAAGATAAGGGAGCCAACCCATTTCCGACCAGGGACCCATTCCCATCATATAGACTACACTCTTTCCAAATCAGCACAAGATTAATGATGGTACAATTTTAAATGCAGTCATGACGCAATTACAATTGACTGCAGTTTTGGGTTGATTTTGCAAACAACTCACAGCTCGAAATAGGAAGATTGGAAATAGAAAGACCTAAGGTAAGAACTATCCATTACCATACGGATTTGTAATCTAGGTACTTTGGAGAAGCTATATATGAGCTCTCATATTATTCAAAGATTGAATTGTTTGAGAGAAGTCAACTGCAAAAATAATGAAGACATTATGATGAGAATTGAATTTTTTGTGATTTTTCAAAGCTGAAATGTAAAATTGTGAGTAGACCCTTATTGAAGCATGGGTTGATGTGTCCGTACTCCAATGCATTGCCATCATGATAATGGATTAGTAAGATTGTGGTAATAGATGGACCAATGATGGAAATGAGAGGAACCTATACTCCTATAGGAGGCGGAATTGGACAGTTCTACCTCATATGACAAGAATACACCGAATGTAATCTTGAATAGAATCTTCAACTAAAAAATTTATGGTGATTAAATTTTGAGAAATAAAATCATGAAATCCTTCTAAATTCCATTTTTATAGATGGAAAAATTTCTTGGCTCAAGAAAACACTGCTCCATATATGTGTAATTGCTTAAGTGGCTGGAAATGGGTTGGCTCCCTTACATAATTTCACTTAACTTATTGTAGCCTTCAGTCAATTTTTTTTAAAACAAATGAAACAAAATTTCATTGCAGAGGCAAAAATACTAGCCTTCAGTCATTTGGATCTTCAGATCAGTTGGTTTTGTTTCGGAATCAGGCGCCTGCTTGCCTCGGACTTGGCGGGGAGGCAAATCTTCCGTTGCCTGATAACCCTGATTTCAGTTGTGAGTGTTTGTGTTTATCTTTATTTTTTATGCTAAAAATCGACACTGACGGACTGACAGTAGTGGGTTCCCAACCTCACCCACTACCAGTGTTCTCAACAACCCAAGGGAACAACTGATGGGAACTGACCAGAGTGAGATGGCGTAACTGAAGTTGGGCAACTGCAGTTATGGAAGCGGACCTGCCCCGCCCTGTACTGTGCAGGCTGTAGAATTTTATTGATCAAAATGGAAAGATTCAAAGCTTTCCTTGTATATAAGTCTCATAAATCAGTTTCAAATTTTGGTTTTAGAAGAAAGTGATTTTTTCTAATTTGCCTAAACTGCCGAGTTACAAAAGAAAGTATCACATTAGGCTAGAACTTTTGGCTTCTATTTTTAAATGTCATGAAATTTGTTGCATATGAAAGATATTTCTTGTTCACACTTTCTATTACAATTTCAGCGTAAAATATGAAAATTTCTTGTCACAAGTATTCGCCCAAAATTTCTATACGACCAAAAAACGTAGGCTAGTCTATTAGGGGGTTGATAACAAGACCCCATAGTTTTTTTTTTCAATGTAATAATGGAAACCGTGCTGAATTACTTATTTGGTCGATTTTAGTTGTAATTACCTCAAAATATTTTGACAATTGACTATAGTACCAAAACTGACCTTCACATACGGTAAGAAATTGAAATGGTTAGGAAAAGAAATGCAATTATACCATCCAAAAATAAATAAAAGGGTGAAGAAATGGGGAAAACTAGAAAACAATTGACACGTATTCTTTATGAGCCCCCCTCAACAGCTGAAGAGACCAAAGGGAGACTCCACTACAGTACAGTTGACAGAGTCCCGTCCAACACACGGCACTACCTCCCTAAATAGCGTCATCCCCAAAGATCCTCTATCTATGCGGGCACGGGCTACGGGCCACGGGGCATCCTCCCCTGAAAAAAGCAGAAACCCCAAAAAGTAATCCAAAAAAGGCGAACGAGCCAAAAGTGAACGTGAAAACGGCAAAGGCAGCTCCAGTAGTCTGGTGCGCCTGCCTGCCTGCCTGCCCAGACTGGCTGCCGTGGCGGTCACGCCTTGATGGGGACGCCGTCATGCCCTCAACGCAACAGGATTCTCCTCCTGCAGGTGCGGCGTCATCCGCAGTCATCATCATCACTGACTCCAATCCCCCCGCAGTAAAATAAAGAACCAGCGATCTGCACTGTAGCCTAACTTATCCCCGTCGCCGGCTGGAGTTTTTGGAGGACGACGACGACAAACAACCAACGGACGAACGAAGAAGAAGAAGAAGAAGAAGAAGAAGAAGAAGAAGAAGAGGAGCAACGCACATGCCTGGCCCACATGACAAACGAAGCGGCCGAAGACCACGACCTTGGGCGCCTGCCTTCATCACTCGCTCGCTCTCGCACGAAAATCCGTGCACAAACTTCGCCAGGGAGGAGAAGTACATCACAAGAGACTGGGTGCTACTACTCGCACAAGTGACCGTCTCGCAATGAGCTCTTGTCACCACCAATTTGGCGCTACAGGGAGTGGAATTGGTCTATTGCGCCGTCTTACGAAGAATTGGCTGTGGGCTCCGTGAAATTTGATGTGGGTGGGGTGAAATTTGGGGAGATTCCTCTGTTTTGGCAAGAATCGAGTGTGTTTGGGGTTCCATTCTTGCGAGTGGTGAGCGTGTGGGCGAGTTGTGACGGGTTTCTTGGCGAAGGTTTGCTTGCAGCCGTTGGTGGTGGTTTGCGTTGTTTGGAAATTGGTGGTGTTTTGGAGAGTGGTAGAGGCAAAGAGTATTTTTTATTGTGTGTATGTGTTTGGGGAGTGGTGGGGGCGATGGAGATGCGGAGGGGAAGGGTGGTAGGATGAGGCCGTCTGCACGGCTACCGTGCATGTTTGTGTTGTGTGGGGTTGCGTCTTTTGTTGTTGTTGGTGATTTTCGACGGGAGTGTTGTGTTTTGGAACACGACTGGAGAGGGGGCAGCAAGTGGTGTGATTCCAGGAGTTGGTGAGTGAGATGCTGCTCCTGGATATGGCGCAGTGCAAGTCCTACAAGGAATCTCTCAAGGTTTTGGAGGCCGACATTCAGCATGCCAATACTCTGTAAGTACTCGAATTGGAGCTTCTTCTTCTTCTTCTACTTCTTCTTCTTCTTCTTCCTCTTCTTCCTTTGGCTCTGAATTTGAAGTTTTCGACTCTTGCGCACATGGTCGAGATGCGTCGTCTGGAATCGAAAATTGTGTGCAGAGAGTTCTTGTTTCTTTTGATTTCGGTAGAATTTCCGGCTTCCTTCTGGGAGGCGGCGAAGGTGATCGTTTCTTCGACTGCAGCAGTTTAGACGCGAAGAGTTGTCTTCATTTGAGTCTCGTCAGTTGCCTTCATTTGAGTTTTGTTTAATAGAAGTCAGTTATAAGGGAAGGAATTGGTATTTGAAGTCGAGAATGTCAATTTTATCACTGTTAAGGATCGTCCCTTGCGATCGAAATTATGCGATTTTGCTTAGGGTGACTAATTTGCATGATCACGCTTCTTTCGTTTTGGAGCAGGGCATCAGAGGTTCCAAGGGACTATGACGGAGCCTGTCTGCAAATGCGGTTATCTTATAGTCCTGTAGCGCACTTGTTTCTTTTTCTGGTACAATGGACGGATTGCAGTTTGGCTGGTGCATTGGGACTGCTTCGCATCCTTATCTACAAGGTAGTGTCTCGTTGCACTGTAATTGCTTCCTTAGCAGTACTTGTTATTACTATGACTGTTTGCTTGTTTGTACGGGAAACTGAAGGCTTTGAAATGGGGTCTTGGATGGGCGGTATCGTTAGGACTTGACCATACCTTTCCAATTGAGACTGGATACGAACCAACACATTGAATTATTTTATGTTATTTCGTCAGACAGTTGCAGTTGTTTGCCTCTCGGTTTCTGATACAAATGTTGAACGAATTTTCAATACTTTTGAGCTAATGTAGGAAGCAAACTGCTCACAGTTCTATGACCTCGTCATTGAATGTCTCGCAGAATCTTATCTTGATAACAGAATCAGAACCGTTACAGTTAGCATTTAAAAAATTTAATTTAATTAACTTTTTGGTTCTTAACTTCTTACCCTAATAGGTCTAAGTTAGGATTCGTCAACAATCTGAATTCAGGTGAACGATGCTGACAGTAAGATTCTGTAGTATTTCTGAACCTGAAATCGTTAATGGTGTTGTTGAATCATGGTTGATCCGATACTTCGTTGGGCTTTTGCAGGTGTACTTGGACGGAACCACAACCATGTCCACTCAAGAGAGGAAGGCAAGCCTTGGCGAATTTTATGGTGCGGGTTTCCTCTTGTGACCTTGTCATTGTTGCAAGTTCTTACTTTTTGGAATGACATTGGTTGCACGTTTATAAGAATCTCCCTTTTTTTAGGGCGCAGCAAGAAAACCTACTTTTGGGTGGCACACCAGTGTGCACTTTGGCGTGCACTTCACGTTCTGAAAGCTCATTCACCAGTGTTGGTTTGCTAATGCTGGTGTCACATTTTCCCAGGGCACATATACCCCTCTTTGCAGCAACTGCAGGCAGGGATGACTGGGGTGGAGGATCTCAAGCAAAAGGCCAAATGTCAAGAGCGGTACAAGAAACGGGACGAGGAATGCAGTCACATGTCTGAATTCGACCTGGAGCGTGAAATTGAGTGTGGGATCTGCATGGAAAGGAACCCCAAGATTGCCCTTCCAGATTGCAACCACGTCATGTGCCTCACTTGCTACCGTGATTGGTGAGCTCCAATGTCTCTGTAGTCTGTGTCTGTAATCTGCGTTCTGGATTTCGCGCTATAGCAGTGATTTGGATACACTCTTGAGTTTGAACCCGCAGAGAATTACTGTAACTCGGACTTTCGCAATTTGCAGGTTTCTTACAGAATTGGGCACTTCTTTACTCAAAGTAGTAGCTCCCTTGTGGAATTTTGGAATGCAATTCTCCCTTCCTCAATGTACTAGCTTCCTTGTGGAATTTTAGAATTGGCTTCTTCTTTCCTGAATGTTCTGATTCCCTTTCTAGAGTTTTGGAATGTGATCTTTCATTCTTCATAGTACTAGCACACCTGTCGAGTTTGGAACTTGACACTTGTCACTTTTGCTGTCCCCCTTGTAGAGGTTTGGAACCCGATTCTTCTTTCCTCAATGTACTAGCTCCTTTGGAACCTGATTCTTCTTTTCTCAAATACTGGCTCTCGTGTGGACCTTTGGAACGTGATTCTTCTTTTCTCGAAGTACTGACTTTCTTGTGGAGTTCTGAATCGCCTTTCTTTCAGAAGTACTAGTTCCTTGTAGAATTTTGGAAACTGACTTTTCTTTCCTCAAAAATATTAGCTCCCTTGTAAAGTTTTGGACCGTGATTCTGAAGTCCACATTTTCTGTGGGCCAATTCTGATTCTCCCTATTGGGTCTTCGTTCCTATTGGGTGTTGCTTTACTTGCACGATTAGTCTTAAGAGATTGTGTTTACCGGAGACTACTGGAACATTAGAAGGAACCCTTGCTCATTCGGTCCCTGCGCTCCCATTTAGTTCCTATTAGTTGACCATCCCCGTGTCGAAAATTTGGTAACACTTATCAAGATTCACAGTGTTATCAGGGATTTTTTCTGCTATCTGTAGTACATCTTCCATCCTGCAAAAGAAACAAGAGTCTTGGAGAGCTGAGTGACTAAGGAATTTCCTCTGAATGGGATTTGATCCCTGAAATCACTTCAATTCTCAAGTAGTTGACCATCCATGTCAAAAATTCATTTACTTACCAAGATCCCCAGTCTATTTCAGCATGATATTTTTTTTCATGCAATACCGAAACTTTTTTTTCGAGACCTGTGCAAAAGTGAATAGAAACAAGTGTTTGGGCCCAATGACTAAGCAATCTCTTTGTGTTAGTTTATTTTCCGAAGTTAGATTCTGCCAGCAACACTTCCAAGTTGCTACGGAAGTCTCTCAGATCTGAATTTCACAGTTTCTGATTCGCACTGGTTTGCTGCAGGCGTGGTCGATCCCAATCCTGTCCCTACTGCCGAGACAGTCTGCGTCGTGTCAACTCGTGCGACTTGTGGATTTTCACGGACACGGCGGACATTGAAGACGTCGAGAAGATCACGCGAGACAACCTGCAACGCCTGTTCCTGTACATTGATAAGCTCCCTCTCTTGATCTCCGAGAGCGTCTTTGCTCTCTACGATGCCTACGAGACGCATCTCAAGTGACAACCAACAGTGGCAATTGCTACGACTATTCACTGCCATGCTGTATTATTCTTTTTTCTCCTCCACAACTCTCTCCTGTCTGCTATTTCCCATGCCAATCTCTCACATTCTCTCAGGTGTAGGCTTCAAACGAAGCACTTAGGAATGCACAAAAATTGTTCCGTCTACACCGTCCCACTGGCTTGCATCACAGATTTAGTTTGTGGTGCCGGAACAAAGGCAAAAGTAAACCAACTGTAAATGACCGTGTTTTGGAATCTGTTTATATCATCAACCACGACTAATTCGTCTTCCTGTTCTACTTGCATTGTGTCCTTGCTTTTTGCGAGCAGCATTTGCATGAACTGTTTTTTTCTTCTTCTTTTGAGTGGACATGGCCTTCAATGTATGAGCACTCATTATCAACTCTTGCCTAAATATCAACACCTAAAATACGAGTGTGTGAATGGGAGAAAGAATGGGGGAAGGAAGACATGGTACAACATCAGTATGAGAAGCAATTGAGAGAAGTCATTGAACGTCATTATTTGAATTCATTGTATGGGAGCTCATTTTCTTTTGTTCAACATGTCAGTTGGCTTGATTTATAGGTTATTTGAATTCTTGGTGCTCTACTAAGATGAGCTTGGCAAGTGAAAATCGCTCCTGTAGTCAAAGTTCTCTACTTTTCGCTTCACGAAACATTCTCTTCCATCTAATTGCTAAAAAACTTGTTATTTCTTCCAAATTATAGTCCATTTTTGCTGATTTGCAGGAAGTTGTGATTATCAGGGTTTGCGTATCGCATTGCCAGCATTGGAATCTCTCTTGTGTTTCATTTTATTCCTGTGGTCTCATGAATTGGTGGTTGCTGTAAATTTACCTGAGAATTTACCTTTTTTAAGACAATGTCACGGATTGATGATGGGATGTTGACTGTTGTTTTTGATGTTGCTTTTGATTTCTTTTGAGGTCCTTGCTAGATTTTCCATTTCGGTTATGAAGATGATGCTGTGTGAGTGCGACAGGTTAGTAAATTTTTGTTTGCAAACCAAAGTGGGAGGTATGAGAGTAAGAACCTTCAGGATGGTAGGTGGGTAACCCCATAAACCACCACTTTTTGCCACTGTGTCTAGTGCCTAGTTACTATTATTAGACTGGTCAAATTCCAATTTCCTTCTTGGCAGGTGAAAAGAGGTTCAAATGCATTAAAGAAATTGACATTTGGATATTGTATGCTAAAATTATGCAAGGTCAAAAAAATTTGGGAAAGAAAAAAATTTTAATTGATTTTTCAACATATGTACATATTGATTTTGGAGATGTTTAGGTAAGGTGTGATTTGATATTTTGGGAAGCTCTTGAATCCAAACTAAAATTGGACAATGAAAGGAAATGTCACTTCCATCTTCATCCTATTTTGACATCTTGTCTTGTTTATTAATTTCATAAAATAGGGGAGGTTATCTTCATCTTGTCCCCTCTTAAGGTATTGTATCTTGATTTCAAATAATATGGAGAGTCATTGTTTGGGGAAAATTGGTAGCTAATTCAAAGTTAGCTATTGGAATTGGAAAAAAACTTGGTTGCAATTTGAAAACATTGGAAAAAATACAATCAAAAGATCTATCAAATTTCTATTAAGAAATTAAAAAAAAAAGTAGACTACATACTTAAAAAATTGGTTCAATATGGGAATTATAGGAAAGTAGTTGGTAAAACTCAAAAAATATATGTCCAAAACTATAGGACCTTGGTAATCCTAAGGTCCTATTAGGCCATAGAAAACAAGCTTGTAGCCGATAGGTTTTTTGAAAATAAAAAAGGCAAGGAATATCACTTTATATTCAAAGTTTTTAGTCTAAATAAGACTTTTGTCATTTATGATAACAAGATAGGACATATTTTTAATCCTTCAAGTCTACTAAGAAAAGTAGGATTGATGCAAAATTTGTAGAGAAAATGTTCAAAGTTAACCTTTTAACAATATAGGGGGTCTCTGAAGAGACAATTTGTTTTGATATCGTGTGCATTTTTGGATTAAGAAAATAATAAGCACTCGTTGGAAGTCAAGCTATTGTAGAAGACCTTCCTTTTTCCACAAAATTTGGAAGATGAATAGTTGCACTTCAATCCTACACAACAAGATTCTCTATCATTCATCGACTAAAAAATGGTCATGACGTTCTTTATAGATTAATCATTTGAAAGGAACTCACATTATCAATTGTCCTATTTTAGAAAATATATTTGATACTATAGATAATCCTATTTGTGGTCCTTCTCATTCTTGTCTTACCTTCAATTCTCTATAGGCCATGACTTCTAAAGGCTAGCGTTTCAATAGCAAGCTATGGATCTTGAGAAGTTTAATCTAAGACTAGATGTTCAAATTTCAAACAAAAGATGAATGAAAACATGTTTTGAGCATACATAATCTTTGTTCTTTCAACCATTTAACCCCTTAAATTCCTTGACTATGTTTTCCCTCAAAATGCTCAAAATTTGCCATTTTTGGTACAAGTACCAAGTTTTTGAATTTTTTTGACATATGTAATTGTAGGATCTTATATTATGCTGACTTGAGAACATGTGGTAAGAATTTCAAAAATTTCCACTCCATAGATTACAAGATATAAGCATTCAAATTCACTAAAATTGTTTTTTTGGCTTTGCGAAAAACAGGGTAGATGCACTTCACAAGCTCACTTTTCTATAAAAAAATGTCCAAAATGGTGATGCTTCTTTACATTCTTTTTCCTAGACAAGTTGTCTACATGCTTAACAATTCCAAATAATTTGGAATTGTACAACATATAGGAAAAAAATAGTAAGTAGAAAAAAATAAAAAATAATTCAAAATACTAAATTGTTAAAATTTATTATGGAACTGGAAAATATCAATTCCAATGGTTGTAATGTTGTAATAAACAATTTACATTGTATTATTTTATTTTTTTCAAAAAATATTGAAAATTGAATTAAATAAATGATTTCAAAGTTTATTTTAGAGTAGAGAATCCATAACTGCCTTGCAAACTAAAACTCCTCATAACTTTTGACTCATTGATGGAAATGGAATGATTCAAATTTTTTTACATTCATATAAATCTAAAAAACCAATTTCAAATTTAAAAAAAAAATGATTTTTCTAATCTGTCCAAATTACATGAGTCGAGAAACAAACAATATATTATACAATAACTTTTGACTCTTATTTCCAAATGCCATTAAATTTAGTGCATTTGAAAGATGTTCCATGTCCACACCTTCTATAAAAATTTTAGTCTAAAATATGAAAATTTTTAGTCATAAAAACCTGCCCAAAATCACTATGTTATTAAAAATAGTAGGCTAGTCCTTTAGAAGTTAAACATTTGTATATTTTTGTGCTAGTTCTCTTACATTTGTATGATATAGATTTTTTAAACTTTCTTTTGCAAATATTCTATTGTTCAAGGTGAGTAAGTATGTATGACCTCAAAAACTTATTCTTTTAGTTCAAAATATGGCATTTAAAAAATGACTTAAATAAATAAGTATAATAGAAAATCTTAATTAAAAACATCAAAATCAAAACTTATAAATATTGAACTAAAAAAAATCTTTTAATAATTACAATTATATTATCTATAACCAGATTTTTTATTAAATAATTTTTTGTTTCAAATTTTATTGAAAATACATTGGTTGGTGTACTAATTGATGTAGAGCATATTTGCAACTTTTGGTTAAAACTCATTATTAAACTATCATTCTAAGTTGCATTTTATAATATATCTTAACAATTTTGGAAATTTGAAATATCATTTAGTCCTTAAAGGTTAAAAGTCTTCCAACTTGTAGTGTAAAAAATGGATCGAAAATCCAATCTATCAGTAAACTAAGTTTAATCAAACTTACCCCCTGCTAAGTGCATCTCCTATCTAGAGATGGAAAACAGGTTAGCCTAAAAATCTAGAACCATTTTGGATAGGGGATGCAATTGGAGAATGGACAATTTTAGGTACTAAATGACTAAGGCTTGTCCATCACTTTAGTAATGAATTACTTATTTATTTGGACAAAATCTTTTCATAAGCTAATTTTATATTTTCTTAAAATTTCACCACGAATTTAAAAATGTAATAGAAATAAATAGTTTCATGCAAAAGTGTTGGAATTGTAAAAGTCTTAGAATTAGCAAGACAATGTACTTTGTTTGTTATTTGGAGGTAAGAAATTTGATTTTTCACAAGTTCACACTAAAAGTGGCAACATTTTATATGTTTTCAAATTTTCTATCTAACAACTAATTAGCCATTGCTAGGATATGCCTATCTTAGCATTTGAGATGGAAAAAGAAGTTTGCATTGAGAATGCAACTAATTTTGGCATCTTACTGTGATTATTACTTGAAGATTGAAGTAACGTAAATGCCATTAGATGAAATTTCAACTCCCTAAAGGACTGCAAGTTCCTCTACATTTCATTAGGTTCCCAGACTCTACAAATTGCCTTGTAGTGGGTGCCTAATGTGGCCAAGAGATTACTACATCATTCAAAATAATAATAATATTTTTTTTTCAACATTTAAAGTTTTTCAAAAAATAAAAAATAAAATTGTGATAGCGGCCATTCCTTGACTGGTGGGGGAACAACACCAGGAACATGCCTAATATGGGCCTCCAAACCCCCCCAAAAAACATGTAATGGCACCATAAATTGTTTATATAAGAATTTGAATGTCACTTCTATTATTAAAGTTTTAGAATTTTTTGGATCTTGTAAAAAGTCAAAAGAAGATTTCAAATTGTCTTTGCATGCATTTTTGGAGCAATTTATAAATAAACTATGAAATTTTAAAGTGTTGAAAATGGATGTACACAATATCAAATTGCTAAACTGCCATATTCAAAGGAGTGTAGTGTTTAGGCAAGAATCTAAGAAAAAATGTTTTGCAAATATGTCACAATAGGATTAGGGCCTAGTTACTTATGTGAGCCATGTCCCAACATTTTCTTTATATCTTCTCTTGTAATTCTGTCAACAAAATCATAGAAATCAATGGCTGGATCATCTACATGTGCTCATTTAACAAGACTAAATCAAAACAAAAACTCTATGAAGATTCCCTAATTTTTAGAAACTTTTTATGGAAGAAGCTAAAAGAAGTCTTTTTATTCTTGTTTTAGTTTAAAGAACTGAATAAGAACACTATACACTCTACTACATATTCTAGACAATTTTGCATTTTCTAGATGGCCTCTCAAAGAGATGACTAGTTGGGCAAATACAAGTGAAGATATGAGTGCCATGTCCTTACAAAAGTACATAGACACATGGTCTTACCATTATTATTTTTCTAAAACTATTCATTTTTTTTAATTGAAAAGTAGAATGGAGACTATTGTATTGCAATGTAGCCAAAATGTTTAACCAAGCAACAAGGTTTCATTAAAATGTGTCAGTTTGCTTTGTTTGGATTTGCTTGGCATTGTAGCCTAAATGAATCTTCCTAGCATATGGTACCTATTGATCTTTAGTTGTAATGAACACAATTCTTCATATATTCCAACAAATTTGATCCTATAATTTCCATCTCTTTGAATTTCCAAAGTGCCTTACAAAACTAGATGATAAAAACTTTATAAAGATTTCACATTACCATACTTGTATCTTGTTAGAAAAGCCACATGAGATTTGGAAGTGGAGTGACTAGAAGCATGGAATTGCAATGGGAGACTTGAAGCAATTTTATGATCTAGATGTCTATTAGTTGGTTTGGATAAGTTAGTCAATTTTTTTTTCATTCATGCTTCTTCAATCCTAGTTTGTATATATTATTATCATAACATCAACCTTCAACCTAGCATCCATTGATCACAATAGAATGTGGATTAAAATAATGACAATTTAGGTGGAAATGATTGTTAATTTTGACCAAATGGATCAACAATCCATAAGGCCATGTAGCTTGACGATTATGTTGTTTAGCTCTACAAACATGAGGATAGACCTAACAAATTTCATTGATGCTTGGATCTTAAATTTTTTTTGACTCTCTACATCTGGGCATAATGTAATGTGTCAAGTTATATCTTGTCAAACATTAACAGATAGCCCAATGCAAAAAGCCAACTTCACTTTGGGATAGAAAACCTTAGATTGGATTGAATAAATTGAGTGAATTGCTATTTTTTTTGTTAGCAACCGATTTGGATTTTTGTTTTATGATATCCAAACAATGAAAGATCATGAGGGTGCATTGATGAGAGAAATGGAGGCGGGCAAGTTCAATTTCAATGATATTGACTCCTTTCCATTAAGCCCTTTTGTCACCACCAACTTTCATTGAATTGGTGTGGTGGAACAAAAGGAGATGGACTAGAAAGATAGGTTTTGGCCTTCAAGGTTGCGTCAACAAAGATGCAAGTATTTTCATTCGATTGGAGTGCAAAAGAGTTAGTAATTTGTGCAAGTGAGATTTAGAAGTGGAGTGTCTAGAAGCATAGAATTGCAATAGGAGATGTGAAGCAATTTTATGGTCTAGATATTGAAGAGTTGGTTTTGATTAGTTAGTCAAAAAAATTTCATCCATGCTTCTTTTAGTTTTTTTAATCCATAATTCTTCTAGTTTGTGTATTATTTTGCTACCTTCATTGATTTGCTTGTGCATGTAGTACCCTAGTTATCTTTTACTTTTACAAATTGTCTTTTGTAGTGAGAAAACACTTTAGATCTTGACTTGTTTCCATAATTAGAAATTAATGTGAACACTAATTGACTATGGATTTGAATTGACTTAAGTAGCTAAGATTTATAAGGTGACAATTTGTTTTGGTGATTGTAGGAAACTAATAGTCATCACTATAGATGATAAAGGTGATTTTTTTTTTAAATTCTTGCTCTCTCGCATACCATTAGAAGATATTCAATTGCTTTGGAGGGCTGTGAGTTCCCTGAGGTTTTCAAACTTTGTGAACTTGTTGTACTAGCTACTTGACATGGCACAACGACTACCATGTCATTAAAAAAAACATTTTAAAAAAAAAACTAAATTTTTTTTTTCAATTTTTTCCTCATTTTCAAATTTTTCAAAATTTTTTTCATTAAATTTTTTTTTTGACAACGGCCGTGCTTAGGCTAGCATGGGAACATTGATGGAAACAGCCTTGAAATGGCCTTCCCACTCCCTCCAAAATCCTCAAATGTTTTGATCTCTCATGGTTATAATGTGAAAATCAGTTTTTGTATTGTGAACTTTTCTTTTGAATAAATATTCTTTAACAATTTGTTGTAAGCGCTTCTAATATTGAATTGATTAACTTAGTTTGTGATTGTGGAAGTTCAATTCTCTATGGTTGGTTATTTAAAAAGTTATATAATAACTTGTCAATTTGTGATTGCATGATTGTTTTTGTGTAGAGGTTGATTGGGGAAGTTGTTCATAGCTTTGTAGTGAGAATTGAATTCCTAACTATTTGTACTTATCTTGTCACCTATTGGATTTTAGGATTGGAGTTTCTTGGCATAGACCAACGATGAAGTTTGTATCTTTCTTACGGATGTGTGTATATTGCCTAACTATTTATTAGGAGAAGTGATTGTTTGGAATTGAATCAAAGATTGGAGAACGTAGAGTTGGTGATCAATTTAGTTGTTGTTGGATCGAAGCAAAAATACAAATTGTCAAAGTACTAGAGGGTGAGGAGGATGTTATATTAGGTAATGTGATCTCTATCGTGTGTCAATTTTGAGAATTAAAATTCTTTCTATTCAAGAAAAAAATTTGTGGTTGTGAATATTAAATAGATAAGAGGTCCACTATTGAAATTAGGAGGGTAACAATTGGTCAAGTGATTAGGAAGAATTAATGTGTCAATTTGAATATGTCATAATTGAAGAAGTCTAACTATGTAAAACAAAGAATTGCTATAATTGAATGTATAAAACTTGACAATTGGTTTGGCTAATAAGAATTGCAACCAATTAAAATTGTTATGAAAAAATAGCAAGGTAGTGAGCTTGAGGTTTGAGTCTCAAGGGGTGTAGTCCGTGAAAAAAATAAGGATATATGTGCAAACATCCACTAATTTATAGGGGGGTAAATTTTTTTGTCTACTATTTTTCTGGTACTCTATGATTATATAATTTTCTATTTTGGATCATTAAAAAGGGGGCATACATTAATTTTAATTTCCAAATGCCATGAATATATCACATACTATCTTATCATAAATTTTTCTTTCCATTGTAGTTTTTTTTTACCCCATTTTTTTCCAACCCCTTTGAAATTCAACACTTTTCTAATTGAAATTATTTAATGATATTTAGAATCTAAACTAGAACCCTAAAACACCATAAATGCACTTATGCAGTGGCATTTTAAGAGCTTCTAGTACAAAATCTATTTAAGTGAATGTATTGGGTTAAGTTTGGATAATGTCAAATAAAATGTTGTACTATGTGATATCAACGGCTCGAATGACAAATGACAAATAGAGGGTCCAAAATAGGAACCACAAACTTCCAAAATTAAATGATAGCCACCGAAAGTCATCCAACATCTATTGTAGAAATTAGTAAAGTCTATAAAATTATTGAACACTTTGAATATGCGACTCACAAGGCAACAACATTTAATACTTTTGGCTATAAAAAGGATAAAAGGGGATATCCTAAGTCTAATTTTTTTCTAATTGAACCTATTTTTCTATCCCCTATAGTAGTTTGAAAACATGTAATGAAATTTTTGTACCCTATAGTATAAAAAATAAGTTATAATTTTTATTTCAAATGTTTTTTAGGCACCCTATCATTTGTTCACACGCAGTTTTCTTTTACTATTGCTCCCTACCCCCCTTGAAATTGTCTTATATAGGACAATGACTAGCTTCATACTCATTCTAAAATTGCAATTACTCTACAAAAAAACGATGTCCTATGTGATTAGGTCAAATGACTACAAATCAATCATCTTGCAGTCGCGCAACTAAAAAATGACTTCAGGCCCCTGTTGTTATTTCGGACAAGTCATTTACATAAATGACTCCAAGTTTATTATCACCATCCAAGGTTGTCTTGGATGGAAAAGTGGATGATAACAGTGAAGGGGAAAGATGGATAAAGAAAAGAGCATAAAAAAGATATTTTGAGAACTACCATGTAGAAAGTGCAATTTTTTCCTTAATGATGTGGACATCCACGTGTTTAGTCATTTTCTAGTTGTGGGTGACCCTTTGTGAATCTAACGTAGACTTCCATGTAGGCAGTCATTTACCAATCATTTCAAAGTTACAATGGCCCATTACAAATCTTACATGGACATTAGAAGTCATTTTGTAGTCATTTAGAAGTTGTGATAGAGTCTTTGCGATGTTGTAATTGACAGACATGTGGCAAGTTATTCTGCAATGATATGGATTTAGGGTTTTGAATTAGGGTTTTCAAGTTGTAGTGATGTGTACAAAAAAGAGTGTACTAACAATTAAATGGGAAATAGTCATTCTACAATCACATATGAATAAATTTGAAGTATTGCAATAATACATCATACACAATACATCATATACCATATAGAATACACAATATTTAACAAATGTATTACATGGCTTCCAAAGCCACTTAGTGTGTGAACATGAAGAGTTGAAATGACAAACATTTTATATAAGTGGGTTGATAGGAGGCAAGACAAACTGTGTGGGACATGTCAAACACAAAAATTGTATTATAAGTAATATTTTAGATCTCATTTAGGAATAGTAGATTAATTGTTTTCAAAATAATTTGAACTAATAAAAATTGAAAAATCAATCTCACTTTCATCTCCAAAAATTTGTTTTAGATTTTGAGCCTCAAATCAAAAGTTGTTGACAAATTTGAAAAGAAGATTGAAAAAAAATATTTTCTTAACATCTTTTTTGATTCTAGTAGTGTAGAAGATGTAATGTAGTCATTTCCATGTCATTATCCAGCTACAATACTATAATGCAACTTCCACTTAACTAGGTCTAGTCACGTAGAAGTCATAACTAGCCTTTAGTGAATTAATATCAAAGAAGGTCACTGTTAGAAATGTTTTTTTTGCAATGTGGTTCTGAAGGGTAGACTTAATAATGGAATTGTATGTGTGCATTGGAAGTCAAGGTTCAAAGAATGTGCAAATCCATCTACTCTAAAGCCCATAGGGTTGATTGTTCTCCAAACATTGCTAATTTAGGTGGAATTGATAAATTTAGTGGGTGTTATTAAATTGTTTGTAAAAAAAACTTGTTAGTGCAAAAAAATTAGTACCTAGGGTGAAGCCGCAAGATACACAAGGGAACTCTATGTATACAAAGGATGATGTTTGCTTCTTTATAGTGAATTTCCACCATAAACTACCTTGCATGGCAAAGCTGTTCATGTTCCCTAATCAAGCCATGGAAGTGTTCTTTTCCAATGCTATTGACAAAGCTGGATGGAAAGTGGTATTGCACAAAGAAGCCAAGACCAAGTGGGAAGTACTCGACTACATGGATGCTTTCATCACTACTACCATGGAGACTACAAGCTTGATAGTTCCATGAAGTTTGTCAAATCTTGCTTTAGCAACCAATCTAGTCGGTGCCATTGAATTGTTAGTGGAAGACAATTTACTAGCACAAAAAAATTACTAGGGACATCGAAGGCATTCTTAGGAGATTGAAGTCATAGATAGTAGTCGCTGTCTTCAACAAAGTCACTAGGGAAGGTTACTGTCTTCAGTGTTAGCAGTCATTTCAAAGTTGTTCTTCAGTTTCAAAAGAGATTGCTTGTAGTCATTTTGAACTAACGTCCACAACATGACTTGCATGTGTCTTTGACATCTGTCATGTCAGCATTTTCTACGTGGGCTTTGTATTGGCATCAAGAACGACTTAAATTCACAATTTCTTTTGGCAAGTCTGCTAAAGTCATCTAATAGTACTTATTGTTTCAATATTTGCAGACACTGATATGGAGTGATCAAGCACTTGAAAATATGATCATCATGATTGTAGTCAAGCTAATTCTACTCACTCAAGCAACAAAAGTATATAATTTGACCCCCTCACTATGTCATCTCTTTGATTTTTTTAATCCCCCAATGGAATGAAAAATTTAACCATGAAATTTTGAAAATTTCAGTTTGTAACAGTCATTAACTAGCCCTAAACTCTAGAAAATAAAAGGATTTTCTCCCCTTTAAGTTTGTTTCTTTTAGTAGCACTTTTGACACTCTGTAGTCATGCAGAAGTCATATTGCCATAAAACAACACTTAAACCACAATCATATTTCCTCAATGGTACAATGAGGCATCATCTTCCTTATTATAAATTTGAGGCTGTTGCAATCATGCAAAAAGACATAGTGGAAGTGATTGTCATAGTCATGCAGAAGTCATAATATAGTCATTCATAAGTCACCTGAAGTCGTGAAATTTAAGGCAACACTACTCATATACGATTGTACCACCCATGTTGAAAGCCCTACCCCGCTACATCATGTCATCTATAATGTAATGAATGGAATGTTGTGGATAAAACTAGCCGGTCTAATTTTGGTCATCCCATAGTCACGGTCACAACTATAGAATGACTGTGATGTTGTGGACTTATGCCTGATGGTGCAATTAGGGAGGTTCAATCATTTTGTAGTTGCAAAAATCACATAGTCACATAGGACAACGATTTCTTGTAGTGTTTGCTAGCGAAGTAGTCATGGCAACAAATTGTTTTGGTAACTACAATCACCAATAATAAAAGAGTATAAAATTATGTATAAAAGTATATATATTTATATAAATATTTGATATTATCACATTTAGGTTCTAGAACATACGCAAGACAAATTGTTGTGCATCCTTGACTATTTGTTTTAAATAAACCCCTAACACACTAGATAGGACTAGGATGGCATCTTATGGGTCCATAGAATTATTTAAAGGAGTGACCGCCAAATTAATTCTAAGGAAATAACAGTGCATGCAAATTATTTTGAAATAGTGAAAATTGGAAGTGAATCTTATTAGATTCTTGTCTACAAGTGACTTTAAGCCGCAAAACAATAGACTACTTAACCAATCCCTTGACCTAATTAAAGAACCTTTATACTATAGTCTTGGGTTGTTGTGAGTTAGGCAAAATTTAGGCTACAATGTAATATAGAGTTTTCATAGAAGTCATCTATTCATGACTATTTTTATTTCATTTCATATAGAGAGGAATTGTAGCGATGGAAATGGTGAATCAAATTTCCAAGATGGAGGAGATGTTTCTAATTTGCATTATTGCACATAATAATGTCACTTTTTTACGTTAAATTCTTTGGATGATTCATTAGGTTTCAATTGAAGTGTAATGAAGATCTTTCTTTCATTTCAATAGTCTCACCCGTACCGATGCTCTAGATAATAAAAATCAATAAATTGAAGATTGTAGAGATGAAATGATGATACAATTTACATTTATCACAAGAGATACTTTAACACCTTTTGGGTGGTGTCTTTTGCATGAACCCCTAGTGTACAATATTAGGCAATAAGATACATAATTCCACTTCAAACTCTAAATTTTGTTATTGTTAAAATTGTTAAAATTGGAATTATTGTGCAAAATTTAGATATTTTATAGTATACAAGATACACTTCACATGTTGTCTAGTTTTGATTAAATAAATAAAAATAATTATTTTTATTTTTATTTTTGAAAATTATAATTTTCATAAAAAATTCTACAAAGGTAGGTACATTTTTTACTTAGAGACAATGCACTACACACTTAGTAGAAATAATGGAAATCCTTTTTGGAACCATGAGCCAGAAAAATCATGTTTTGGGAGTTTTATCAATTAATGGAAATATTAATTTATGAAGTTCTTACTACCTTCAAATCTCCAAAAAAATCAATTCAATTTTTAGAAAATTTGAAGAAGCTCTCTAAAACATTTCATTTAAAAAATCTAATTAAAAATTAAATATTTCACTATCCTATGGAGGATTAGATTTAGACATAAACAAAGTATGTTTGGAAATGTTTGAAGTTTAGAAATATTATAAGTAAAATGTTCAAATATTACTTTAATTTTTCTTTACTATGTTGCCTAATTTTTGGAATATTTAAAAAATTTCTAAAAAATTTCAAAGAGTAACAATTTAGGCATTCAAATCTTAAACATTTCTCCATTGATTATCATCAATTTAAAAAGACAAAACAACCAAGAAAAGATATAGCAATAAAGAAAACCAAACCAATTAAGAAAATAAGAAAAGTTATTCCAACCAGAAGAAGGGTTCTCATAAAAGAAATTTAAAAAATATTAATGACCAAGAGTGTCGAAATTCTTAAATTTGAAATGCTGAAACCATTCAACGTTGGGAAAAGTTAAGAATATTTCTTTGAAATTTTAAGTAATGTAAATGATTTTCCAAACTAAATGCAGGGCACACTAATTGAATTAAGTTAGGGTGAGCAGAATCTGCCTGGTCCCGCCCGAGAGGCTGATGTGAGGCTGACGAGGGTCCAAGCGGGAGCCCGACGCATGCAGTGATCTGAATTGCGAGGAGCGCCAGCACAAATGCTTGTCCCCCGAAGTTTCATGGCGAAAGAGAAGATAAATCGTCGCCGTGGAAGGAACAGAGCACGTGTGGTCGAGGAAGCAACCGAAGCTATCTCTGGTTTGGCACAAACGGAACCTGAATATTCACCAGATAGAGCACAAATGCAATCAATTCGATCACAAACAGTAGTTGTTCAATCCCTTACTAAGTAGCTCTTCAGGAATAGCGCTTTAGACATTTCCTATGTGTGAGGAATTTACTGAAGTTTTGAATTGAGGTCCGAAGTCTTGGATACGTGGGGTTGCGGCAATTGGTGTTTCGAGTACGAAGGGATTGGGGATTCGAGGAGTGTCTGATTGTTGTTGAATGGAGTGCGTGAGTATTTGCCGGGACGCGGTCGGGGGAATTGCGCAGCGTCAGGTGTACAATTCTTGTAACAATGTGTCAAGAAGTGGTGGTGCTCATCGTCCTTCATCGAGTTTATTGCCGCGCGGGCTTGCTGGTTACTCCTCCTGTCTGAGCTCCATGTACGTCAATAGAAGCGAGGGTTTGAAATTGGCTTGTAGAGGTGGTGATGCGTGGAAGAGGAAATCAGATGGAGAACGAGGACGAGTTGTGAGTGCGAAAGGGAGTGACAATGGAAGTCCTCGACCGGAATACAGGTTCGCTCTTTATTCTTGTTCTGTTTTTCTTAATGTATTGGCAATTTTCTTTTATTGGGTACAGTGTGAATTTTTTTTGTTTCCTTAGGTGGAGAGTGGAGGATTTCTTCTTCTTGGAGGAATTTTTGTTAATGTTCTTTAGCTGCGCATTCGTCGCGTTATGAGTCTCTGTACAAATGATTTTCACTGAAATTCTCAACTCCTCAACGATATCGGCCGTAGACATTCGTGTCATGATTAAAAAGTTGGAGTAATTTGGATCACGATGCTAGTGTCAATGTATTTGAAAAGAGCAGGATTAGGGTATTGAATTTGATTTGAATTCTCAGGGTTGTTTCCTTGAGTGAATGTTTCGTGCACGTGCATTTTCGAGGGGATTGTTTTGGCGCATGTATTGACCACTTTCAAAGTGCAGCTCTGATGCAAAGATGCGAAGCGAGGTCATTGCACCATTTCGTGCACTTCGAATGTTTTTCTATGGCGCATTCATGGCAAGTGGGGGCATTGGTGGTCTGATTGCCATCACCCGTTTGATTGCATCTTTGAACAACGCACCAGGAGCAGAGGCCCCTATTGAGATCGCCAAGGGCTTGGCGATCGACTTTGGAGCAGTGTTTATCTTTGCTTTGTTGTACAGGTCGTTGGATCTCACCTTACTGAGAATCTGTCATATGTTGTGGCCATTGTAACTGGAAGTATAATCCCTTTGTCCTGTACTCGAATTCTTGCCGTTCTCAATACTATAAGAACAAAATTAGGCTTTACAGTCACTGAGGGAGATCATACTTGCTGCAGGTCAGAGTCGAAAGCGAGGGACAAAGCATTAGCCAAGATTGGGAGGGAAGAGAATTTGTCGAATTTACGATTGGAGCTTGCCAACAAGAAAGTAGTTACCATTGGGCAGTTGCGAGGAACTTCAAGAATTGTCATTCTGGCTGGCCCAGGGTCGTACATTGAGGAGGCTCTTAGGCAAAGCGAGCCTTTCAAGATGGACCTCCTCCAGCGCGGGGTGCTGGTGGCTGCTTATGCAACGGATGGGGTCACTATTGGAAAAGACAGCCCTGCAGCCCCTCCTCCCTCCACAACACCACCTAGTATTATCTCTGGGCATTATCTCTGGGTTCTTTATTTCAAAATTGATTAAAATTCCCCGTTATAGCTTATGCATATTCTCTTGAAGATGTGATTTCGACATTACCTATACCGCTCAAGTTCCCAGTCGCAATGATCATTCTTTGGATTTAAAAGAATCAAATTTTTGTTGATCAATTCTTGCACGTGTGAATGATATTTTGACTAGAAGGTTTGAGCAACCATGTAGGTTTTGATCCTCTCTTTATACCAAAACACGCAACTTCTTTCTGCTAATATCTTTTCGCTAGCTTTCCGTGTGTTACCTTGCAATGGTTCATGTGTATGAATGCGGTAATCATGGCTATGACCAACTCTGGTCATAAGCAAGTCAGTGGATTTTCTTTCCTAAACGATTGTGTTTTGAGGTTTTCTCCTTAATTCAGATCAGCCCTTCCAGCGTGATCCCAGTCAGTATTAAAAGGTAAGTCCTGTCTTTGGTGTAGGTAATACTGGGGATTCAACTGAGTTGAGCCAAGCGGTTGCTGTGGCTGACGTTGACAAAAAATGGAGAGCAACACCGATCTATACAACTGAGTGGGGGAGGTAAGCATTACGCCTGCCTGAAGATCTCTATTTTTTCTGTAAGTTTAGGGTTCCTGGAATTATGCAATTTCGATATACACAATGTCCATACATGACGTCAATTTATCGTGGCATTAAGTTCAGCCTTACACAAAGTCATTCAAGGTATTTCCTTGCACTGCTTGCGGTGTTCGGGTATGGCCATTACGACTAAACCCTAAACCCCAGTACTCTCATGGTAGTGGACAAGGCAGTCTGCAAGATTTTACATGCACTCGTGACTTGCAGGTGGATAAACGATCAGAAAAAGCTCGCAAATGTTTCACCTGACCAACCTGTGTAAGTTTACTAATGCTGTCTCTGGTTCTTCCTGATTTATGGTACTATATCCGATCAATCATGTCAGACTCAGAATTAAAGAACCTGCTCTCTGGCTGAATTTTGTCTGGCATTGTCTGTGGCAATGACAAGTAACACACTGTTATTTGATTACATATTTAGGGAGACGCCATGAGTGTGAATTTCTTCTTATCAAAGTGTTGTGAAAGCTAGATAAGAGAGCGGCCATCATCATTTTTATGGATCGTGTCACCTCGCAGACTTTTCTATTAATCGATCAGTTGCGATTTATTGGAACTGTAGGTATGTGTCCTTGCGGTTGGATGGAAGAGTCCGTGGAAGTGGAGTCGGCATTCCTTCTTGGCAAGCCATGTCCAGACAATTACCACCTATCAAGGGCATTTGGGGAGGTGCCCTTGACGGTATGGATGGCCGAGTGTAACATTCACCTTCACAACACTTTCCAGGAGTAACAGATAGTCCAGAAGATCAGGCGCGGAAACAAACTTTCGGTTGTTTTCAATGAGGCATTTTTGATAAGTAAGGAAGGAAGTGTTTTGCTTTGCAAATCAAGCTTCACATGATTTAAGTTGTGATTTAATGAGACTCGTGACACCCCAGTTTATTTTTCTGTCTCCGATTGCTTGCAAAGTGAAACTTGTTTAACACTTAAGCTCTGTCACGCATATTTCTGGTGTTTATCCTATTTGGCCTCGTTACTCCTCTGTAACTCATCATCGAAGCTAGACTGCAGTAGAGATCTCAGATTCATGGAACTTTGATGTTTCCCTGCCGTTTACCTTAATTCTTCACTCCAAGTTTGTAGATGATGTCTTGTTGATAGTTGTTGAGTACGAATCAAAATGATATAGCTAAAATATTTTGCGGAATGTAGTTTTCTCTCTTAATTTCATTGTCATTCAGTTCCCACTTCGGCAAATCCCCTGGCAAAGCCATGTAGAATTGAATTCCAATAATAATTATACATTTGTGGAATTTTTGTTGAACAGAAAGGAAAAGGAAAAAGGAGACCGAAACCAGAACAAGAGAGTGACAATGTCGCTTTCCATTGGCTGCTTGTGTGGTGTGTAAACAAGCAGCTACGCGAGAAGAGACTGTGACCCATGTAGCACCAACTTATCTAGTTAGGTCTCACCCAAACTTTTTCAGATTTGTGGCTTTTGTCAATGTAAATTTTCCTCCCTTTTGGTCCAAAGTCTACAAGTAGCTACACAATGAGATGCTTTGTTTTGGTAGCACTCCTTGATTTTCAAGTAATGCTCTTGAGCTTCCTTAAGTTTCATGTAAATTTGTCAAAGCAAAGCCTCATTCCTTTCAATCTAGAGCAATAAATAGTTAACCCCTAAGTGCCCAAGTGCCTCAAATATGGCCTCTCAAAATTCAATGATTTTCTTCTTTGACTATTATAATCTTTCCAATGGTATAGTCAAAAGATGTGTTTCTTTCCCTATAGCTTTGGGCCTATCTACACTACCAATTGGTATGGTCAATTTATGTGAATCCCTTTTTAGATGATAGTTTGATTGGAATGAATTGAGAAGAGTCTGAATTTTAACAAACATGTGGTGGGAGCTCAGGGGTTAAGCTACAAGAAGTTCTATTCTGATGTGCTTTCCTAGTAAGATCCTACTAAGCTTCTTCATGGACATGTTCCTTTTGTCAATGCAAATGCAAAGCCTCCTCTCCATCCGTCCAGAGGCAACATACTATAGCAAACTTAGCATCAGAGTGTTTAAAATCAAGGGCAACAAATCCAAGTCTGAAACATTCTCGAACTTCTTTTGCTGTGGAGGCCGGTAGGGACATTGTCATCCATGTATGTCGAGCACAGGGACCGACTTCCTGCAATAAATTTCACTCATCTGTTGCCAAAAAATTAAAATGCTTGAATGGGAATTATCTTCTCTTGGAAGTAGTCACATGGCCCGACATTGGAGAGGATCTAAGGATAATTTAATTTGAATTAGGACTATTTGTGCCAGACTCACTTCAAAGCCGAATGATCTTCTAAATTTATAAGTGTGGTGTCTCACGTTGCCGGAAGATGACTGTGCAGCTAAGTTAACCTTTTATTGCCTGAATTTAAAAAAATTATTTGTACAGTTTTGCTTATATATTTGCACAAATATATTTATTTATAATTTACCTCCACAACACCAAAATCGATCAAAAAGAAAGGCTATTCCTCAAACATTCAAGTATTGTTGTGGATCAGTACGAAGGTATTTAAAAAAAAACATTGACCCTTGAAGCACTCGGTTCATCATTCAGAAAATGGACGTGGCAACGAACGCTAAGGGATTAACTTACAATTGAAACTCGTGTGCTGAATACTCACAAGGAGGTTATTTCCTTGTGTGTTCAGACCAGCATTTCCCCTAGACCTCACAGTGAATTTGCAACATTCCTTGAATCTCCGGAGAGGGTTATGAATTCCCCTGTCTCACCTTCCCCTGTGCGGATGACTTTCTTTGCTGTGGAGGGTCGACTACAAGTTGAAGAATGGAATTCTACTGCACTATGGAGACACACGCATGAATTCCGAAACCTCTGAACTTCTTCAAATCTTCGATCTCAGCTAGGATCTGAATTAATTCCAAAGCCGCTGGCAAACAGGGTACTTGAGGTATTCCACCAATTCCCTCCTCCTTACTTTACCATGGAAGTATCTCATCGTGACTGAGGAGCATATTGAGATGTCTACGCAGTAAGCTGCGATTTTGCTTAAATCATTTCGTTTTGCCGATAATCATTCGGCAATTCGTTCTCGCCAATATGGCCTGTGTATAAATTCTCATCAATTTTCATCACCAATTAAATTCCTGGTGTTTACAAATTGAATTCACCAAGTAATATATTATTCCACTAACCAGATTGTAAATCAATAGAAGCCGGCACACAAGGCAGTGCTAAGTGTTTACCATTGTGGTAATGAAACGGAGTTTACCAATTGAGATGGCAAAGTCTGTTTCATTGATTGCTGCACGGTAAACTCTTGGAACTGCCCTGTCTCGCTCCCCACTCGATCATGGAGTCAGGCTTGATTAATTGCTGCACGCGCTCACTAAAACACGACTAACTTGATTACTTCTCGCGTGCGAAAAAATCGTAATCAGGAACTACTGTAGCTAGAATCACCTAAACCAGAACCAATGAATCCAAAAAATGAAAATCCTACAGAGCTACAGGCTAGTTGACGAACTGGCATCTCTTTCGGATTTCGCCCTCAGGGGCCATCGTGGGCTCAATGTTGCTCATGGCGAACATGGCCTTCCCGAAGCGATGCACAAAATTCGTCTGCTTCAAGTTCTTCAGGACGAACCTCCGAGTGAAGTCGTCGGTGAACAGATCTTGGTCGGACGTCATGAGCCCATATCCGTTGACGACGTTCTGGTAATACTGCGTGTCGAACTTGTGAACACTCTTGCGGTCCAGCACGAGGGCGGTGGGGGAGGTGATCTTGGGACACGCTTTCTGTAATTGTTTGAGCAGGTCCTTCGGCATGGTGCGATCGATCGGGGAGAAGATGCGGTCTCGGAGTTGCACGCAGTGCGTCACTCCCAGCGTGTGCGCACCTGCAAGGAAGTTCAGGAAGACATTAAGCCTTAAAACTCTTGAAATTAGATTCAATCCAAAGGCAAGTGTAAGTAACCCGCAATTCAAGGATTTAAAACATACTCCCTCCGTTCCCAAATAAGTGTCCGTACTAGTAGAGTTGTTGAAAACACTTGTTACCAATTTCATGGATCGTGTTGTGAAAATCATACATTCAGAAGAGTTCGTCCAAATCCCAGGGTTCAAATTTTATATCACCAGAATCAATGAAGAAAATTGCATAGGTTCACTGCGACCTCAAATAATTTGGATAGGGAAAACGAATCCATGATATGACCTGATAAAACAACCTTAAGCAAACAAGAGGTTCAATTCGGACACTTATTTTGGGACTGAGGGATTATATGTAGATCACAGGATTCACAGCCAGTTTGTACCTTTAGTTTTTATTATCACATTATTTTGGTCCTTTATATTTTCAAACTCTGTATTGTAACTTACTAGCTTTCAAACCATTCAATCCTTACTGACTCCAGTTCTTTCAAATTAACCTTTCAAAGAAATTCCTAAGCCATTTCGTCCCACAGACTCTAGATTAGTTTCCTGCATTCGTTAACTATTAATGGCACAGTCCATGTATGCATGACTACGCAGAAATGTAATCCTTTTGATCGACATAAGGGTTCTTACGTCAACTACTAGCTTTGATTTGGGAATTAAATGGATCGAACTTTAAGTATCCGATCTGGAATGCTTTCTACTGCATGTGTACTTAAACTGTGGTCTTAGAGTCTTATTAGTTATGCCACAATCCATGACTGCTGTAAAATAATTCTTTTGATCGACATGAGATTCATCGACCGCTTTGTTAACTGAATAGATCTAACTTTAAGGATCAAATCTGCAAAGTTCTAGCTCTTTTCCTGTGTACAAAAACTTTGTTCCGAAAGTGAATGAAGACTCTTGGTCTCTTGGTCTCTTGATCTACAGTACGTGCAGTCGTGCACATGAGTAATTGATCATTTGGCGCCATCAAACTGCCGATCGATTCAAACACCGAAACAGATTGTTGATTTCCATGACTACTATTTCTACCAGAGTTCCAAAAATATGAATAAAGAGGGGGTTAGGTACTATACACGGTCGATGCAGTTAAAAGATGGGTCTCAGATTGCAAGAAGGCAGATTGGATTTCATTTCCTTTACCTGAGAGGTCGACCATCTGTTGCGGCGTGAGTCCCTTCTGCGAGAATGTCGAGATGAGTTCTGGCGTCCTTGCCGTGGACGGCGGCAAGTTCTGGTCGACCTCGACTGCCAGTGACACTCGGCCATCCCGTCTTCCTCCGAAGACTTTCCAGCTGCTTCCGCCCGTGATGACCACGCTGTCGCGGGAAGCGTACGCCAGGATGTCTGCGCAGGAAACCGTCCTCGGGCACGCCTTCTCCACTGCGGCCTTGATGGTGTCCAAGGCTTCAAATCCGTGCAAGCGGGCGTTTGATTGGGCGCTTCGCTCTGTGCCTGGACCCGCCAACAACACCGACGCGTCGCAGCCCTGCATGCATGATCGACATCCCCACAAATATATAATTACATGTTGGGATCACAATATTTTATCTTATTTTTTAACAGAAGGGACAAGCCCAATGGCTTAAGAGGAGAGAGACAACACTACAAACCAACACCAGAAACAGCCGGGTGAAAGTAACACATCATTTGGATCTTAATACTCACAAGGAGATCTCGAGAGAATAGAATGCAACGTAACAGCACCTAATTGTACGTGACCCCTATCTAAAACCGAAACCGACCCCATGAGATTAATTCTTGCTTTAAATGTGACAACTTCTATTCGTGCATGAGAGACAACTTAGGGTTGCATTTGGGTACACCCAATTTCAACACTTTGAAAATACATAGATTATTCATATGGTGTCCAAAAGATGTGTAAGAGGAAAATCTATAATCCTCTTCTGACTACCCAACAAGACCCCACTGAAACTGTTTCAATATAATAATGAGAACCATGCTGATTAGCTTGCTACGACGCATTTAGGTGTGTTGACCTTAACTACCTAAGTACTCATTCGTTGTGAGCATGGGATATTATCACCCATCAACCTAACCTGTGACTAGCTGTAGTAATCTAAAAGACTAAGATTACGAAACACTGAATAATTATTAATTAAGTCGATCAGCTAGCCAGGATCGATTCAGCACACAAAAATTTCGTACTCAGGAAAAGTGTTGGCTTAATGAAATGGTTCCCAAGTCCAAATCGATCACCAGTTTTCAAAAGTTGGAGTCAGGTCATTACATATTGGATAGAATGGACATTGGGCACCGGTTACTGGAAATATCAGTTTGCCTACCTGTGGGCGCCCTTCTAAAAACTACATTTATTTCTCTTACAACACGACTCACTATAGAACTTACGTGTGAAACGACAATTTTATGTCTTCTTAATATGCTACTTTCAATGACATTAGTAATGGCATTTTCACTCGTAACAATAGATTGGACCCATGCCATGCCAAGATTACAGTTAATCGAGTTGATCTTCTGACCATCTGAGTTATTCTTCTCCTATGGTTGGAAGAGGAAGAGGAAGAGGATCATCTAGTTCTACACTATATATTAGAAAGATGGTGTAAAATGTCACTCCAAGAACAGTCACGTACCAAATCTTTGACTGACACTGAATGTGTTGTTCTATTCATCTCATGCAATGACATTCTACATGCCATTCATATATCCATTCGGTGTGATGCTTGGGTTATTCGATTTGATCTAGTCCTAGTCTTAGTTCTGGAAACAGTGAAGTACGTTCATGAAGTTCGCACTGCAGAGTGCAGATAAGCTAGCGGCAATTGCAAGCCAGAGTCGGCCAGCATGATCGACTACTGTGGTAATATACAAAGATCTAGCTTACACGAACGAAGCAGTCGTGGAACATGAGTCGAAGGATGCCAGGGGCAATCGTGGGGTCCTTCTTGAACGCCTTCGTCACCTCGTTGCGAATAATCTTCTCCACATTCTCGCACGAAGTCCTGTAATACCGATACTGCAACTGCGCATCCACCCCGGAGGCCAACACACCCACTAGCAACACCAGCAAGACCACCAAAGGAGCTCTTCGCGATTCACCCATACTTTCAAAACTAGCGATTAAATTCTCACTCCAGTTGATCGATCAAACACTAGTCAGAGAAAACCGAACGCGCGGAGGACTCAGAAGATTCGATGCCACTAGATCGCTAGTGGGGCTGCTGATGGAGCTTTCTCGATGGATTCGAGAGACCAGCACCAGGCAGTAGCAATGGATACACTACTGGTGGTCTTATAGCAAGCGGGGGATCCAGTATATTCTTTTTATTTTTTTTTGGCACAGAATGAAAGCAGAGCACGCTGCGAAGGTTGGGGATCTGCACAGGAGGACTACAGTAAGTTAGTTACTGCGCGTGTAAGTCTCGTTCTCCCTCCCTCAAGTCGAGGTGCTCTTTTTCTGTATTTGCGGCAACAATTCATGTCATTGGGTACCAAGCTGTAACTTTTTAGAGCTTTCTGGGTTACCGAGTTCATATTTGGTGCATTTTTCCCGCGCTGGTAGTTCGCGATGAATGCGATCTGATGCCTAGGTCAACGGAGGCTATAAATAGATTCACATCTCAAATTTCTGGGAGCAAAATGTTGTCCATAAGGACGTAGCTGAGTTCAAGAAATTTCTTACACTGTTATTCGTATCAATTGGTGTTAGTTGTGAATGTCAACAATGCAATTTTGATTTTCGTTTGGCAAGTTTCTGATTGCCAAACGTGATGGAGACGCAGGCACAAGCAGTTTTTCCTTTGTTAACTAGGACAGGTACACATTTAAATATAGTACAATTGCACAAAATTTTGCCATTTTAAATGAAAATTGGGATTGTAATGGGAATTCCCTTCGTCAGATACCTTGAAGTTTCGTCGGAAGAGTGTGTTTTTGAATTTCCCCATACTTCAGGAGCCTGGTAGTTGGGTCACATTTCACAAGGACCGTGCATCTTCCGCAGTTGAAGGGACTTGGCGGTGAATATTTTGAGACAATTATACCAATTTTAACGTATCAGGACCAGCATGCACCTACCCTTCCCTTCCTTTCCACTTCCACCTATTCCTGATCATCATTATCATGAGTATTCATGTGGCGATTTATTGTCTATATATACATGACTGTGCATGCTTCTTTGTTTGTTTCGACACAAATTTGAACGCATTCAATTGCAAGAAAGAAGGAAAACAGATTCTTGCGTGTCTGCAAGCTGAGATCCAAATCATAGTGTGAGAATCGGTGAATTCTTCGAGCTATTTCTTTGCTAATAGTTCAATTTGCACGTGCTTTCTGCCTGGCTCCTGAATAATTAACACATTCCGACTCAGAGCTTCTTGAGCTACTTAGTGCAGTTTGATCCATTTCGTGACCCTTGAAAGTATGCCAGCAATTCAATCGGTAGAGAGTAGGAGATTCACACAAGGAGTCATTGAACAAATTTCTAAGAGCATGCCCGTGCCATGAGTGCACCCTCAATATATACCCCCATGCCCCATTGCAAAACGAAGGCCTCAAATATTGCACTAAATAATGTCCACCTATATGCATTCTACCTGTCCGATACAGTATATTGAAGACGAACCACCATGCTCATAAACCATCACTTTGTGGAGTGTAAGAGTTATACATAAGTGATGGCACATCAAAATTTTCATCATGCATTCCAGTACTACAGCACTGTAGTACCATCCGGCTAGACTGAACTACGTCCAGAAAATTGTCTTCTTTGTTGTTGGTCTTTGGACAAGTGTTAACTGATGGTTCTTATTCATTCTCTGTAACCACATCTCCTGTTCTCTATACCTTAGTGGTTGTGGCGTGTACCAATGAACTTTGTGTAAAAACAATGAAATATGAAACTAATACATAAAACTTTTATACACATCGGCGAATCTAGAGCAGTCATTTCAAGGGACAATTTATTATTTTTTTTTTCACGAAGGATAGGTTGACTGGTGGGCATGGTGTACTGGTAATAACTTTGAGAGTTAAATACCGGTTCAGTGCTGTACGCACCTGCTCCGTCAGGGTTTCTATGAAAAGCACGTAAGATACTCGTCCTTAGCTAAATGGGTCGAATGCCTAGGTTTCTGTCTACAGTGTTTGCTCAATTGCAATGTTATCAACTTACCTACTCCCTCCCTCCACCGTTTTTTTAAAGACTTTCCAACTTTACACAGAGGAAAGAATAGAGTTACCTACTTCCTGGCGCCCTGCTCAGCCTTTATTTTAGTTCAATTGGTGCAAATTCACTTTATTTTTAAGTGCAAGATTTACCTACTCCTAGCCTGGCTTTAAGTGGCGTGTGGACAGCACGAAAGCTCGACCTCAGTGCATACAGTACTCTGATCTGCTACAACAGATATTTCATTAAAATGGCGGTATTCCACAAACTTGGCACTTTTCGTTTCAGGACATGCGTTCTAAAGTATATACCTGACCTAGATTTCAGGGTTTCAAGGTCTGAAATCTATACCTCTCTCAGAAAATTCATGGAAAAATACCAAAGGAATACCACCATTTTAATGAAATATCTATTCTACCCAGTAACTATTGCCTAGTGGGAAGGAAAAGAACTTTTAGTTACTGTATATGATGGGCTCTGTCAAATAATCTTCATGTTTCAATTCCTTCCACATGCGAAGTAGGTACACCCCAAACCGCCACTTTTTGCTTTTGTGCTAGTTACTAATATTAGAATGATCAGTCAAATTTTCATTGATTTTATTGTTGAAACTTGAAAAAAGGTTCCAATGCACTACAGAATGTGACATTTGGATATCCATTTGTATGCAAAAGTTATGAAGGAACAAAGTTTGGTTCTTAAAGAGTTTCATCCATGTAGGTACATAATTGATTTTAGAGATGTACATAGAGTGAAGATGAAAGTTTAGGATCAATATTGCATTTGGGAGTGCCCACTTTAGTGCTCTTCATTACTCTTTCACTTCCCATGACATAAAGTTTCAGGCCCAACTTGACCACATAAGAATGTATCAACCCAATTTGTCTCATAAAAAAATTATCAACAAAAGTCAATTTCTATGCCCTATTGGATTTTTGATTAAAAAAATATTTTATTACTATTTTTTTTTCTTTTAATATTAAAAAAATTGTTGTATATGCACATTCACCAAAAGTCAAATGACCCTCCTTATGTAAAGCTAAGATAGAAATATTTCCTCCCACCCAATTCCATCTTCTTTATCAATGGAATATATTTTTGGAAAAAAAATGTACTCCATTGGTACATGAGGGAGGAATTGTTAACCCCTAAAGTTCTTTGACTATGTTTTCCCTTAAAACGCTCCAATATTGCCATTTTTTATACAAGTTTCAAAATTTAGAAAAAAAACAACACATTTTTGGACACATGTAACTATAGGTACTTGTAGTACACTAGTTTGAGAAGATGTAGAAAAAATTCTGAAATTTCCACTGTGTAGATTGCAAGATATAGCATTTGAAGTAACAAAAATCATTTTTTTGTCCTTGTGAAAAATTGGGCAACTGAACTTTACAAGGTCACATTTGTATAAAAAAATGTTCAAAATGATAGCAACTCTTTGGATTCATTCTTCAAGGCATGTTGGCTATATTCTTGAAAAATTTCAAATCATTTAGAATTGTACAACATATAGAAAAAAATAGTAAGTAGAAAGATGTAGAGAATGGTTCAAAATATTAAATTATTAACAATTTATTTATGGAATTGAAAATGCCAATCCCAATAGTTGTAATGTTGTGATAAACAATCTTCACCTAATGTTTTTGTTTTTTCCAAAAGTATTGAAAATTGAGTTCAATAAAGGATTTCAAAGTTTATTTAGAGTAGTAAATTTATAACTGTCCACAAACTCATTAGAAGATTGTTGGAACCTTTGGATGTCTGTGAGTTATCACAGCCTACGAACGCAAGAAACAGATTCGGCGCAACGGTCTGACGTGGCCGAGACCCTACCACATCATTGACAATTTCTTTTTTTGCATTTGGAGACTAAAAAAAGTAATATATATATATATATATTATTATTATTATTATTACTTTTTTATGAAAAAAAAAATTCTGACAATGGGTCGTTTCCCTCACTTCGGGGAACAATTGCGGGGGAACAGGCCCGAAACAAGCTTTTGGACCCCCCCAAAACTCTTCTAATGAAAACACTTCATAATTGTTCACATTGATCAAAATGGAATGATTCAAAGCTTTTAATGTGTATATAATAATATAAATCTAGAATACTGATTTCAAATTTGGGTTTTTGAAAAAAATGATTTTTTTAGATTTGCCCAGATTGCCCAAGTTGAGAAACAAACTTCATTTTAGACTATAATTTTTGACTCACTTCCAAATGTCTTGAAATTTAGTGCACATGAAAGATATTCTTTGTCTACACCTTCTATCAAAATTTGGGCCAAAAACATAGAAATCTCTTATCACATGCACTTGCCCAAAATTTCTATGTTGCCAAAAAACGCAGCTTGGTTTTAGGGGTTGAAGTGATGGGAAAATATATGAATACCTTTAAGATATGCACACCTATAATCATCACTAATTATAGTTTCCTTATTCGAGCAAACATTATTTTTAACCCTTGAAGGACCAAGTGTTTTTTTGTCATATACTAACATTCAAAACTACCATTTCTATTGTAAGGTGTAAAATTTGATTTTTTTGTTATTTTTTATTTTTGTATATCTAACCATTAATAGTCCATACATAATCCCTACATGTACCAATGGTGTTTTAGTGGTGCAATAATTATGACTAGTATAAAATTGTATTAGAAAAATTTCAGAAACTTTAATTGTATAGATTGCAAGATAAAAGCGTTGAAGTGAAAAGAAACATTTTTTAAGGACCTTGTTATACTAGATATTTTGAATCTTCTTAATCTAAAATTTCATATTATAGATTTTGAATTAAAAAATTTCTTATTGAAGAATTGAGTTGAGAGTATGGGGGAAAAATTCAAAAAATGAATACTTGAATGATTTTCATTCTTAAACAAATTGTTAAATAAAATTAGGTACAAGATAGAAAGAAAAACTAAATCTTTAATAGTTTTAAGATGGAATTAAAACATACTAATTCCAATAGTCAAATTGTTTTAGCAAACAAACTAAATCATGTGGAATTTTTTTTTCTGAAAAATTGTAAAAATTGAATTAAGGTAATCTTTGAAAAAGATGCTTAGATTGCCTCCAAAACAAGACTCTCTATAATTTTTTCATCTTTAGAAGAAAACTAATTAATCATATTAATGATATTATTCATTCTTTCTATGTAGGCAAAAATATTTTTTTATAGAAACAAAACTTTTAAAATTTTAAGCTTAGGGTGGCATAAGTTTTGCTCTTGAGCTAAAATTGAAATAAAGATCACATTTCCATAAAGCAAATGTATTTTTCTATCTTAAATTTTTTTCAAAATTAATGCCAAAAAAAGAGATTATAGAAATCTACCTCAACCTTGCAATGTCTTCCAAGAGAACACTTGGTACATTGGAGGTTAATAGAGCTTATTGGCAACTCAAAGAGAATTCTCATACACTTTAACATGCATTACTTGGACATTATACACTATATAACTTAGGCAATAATTGCCTCTTTATCTAGGGTGACTCACTATCCACCCAAAAGTGGCTCACATTTTAGAGTTTTCAAGATTTTAAAATTTTCATTTGCAACCCCACCCCTCCCCTCCCCTTCTTGTAATTTTCAGAAACCAACATAGTGACAATCAATATAGGATAATTCCTCCCATATTTGTATCCAATATTGTATTCATATTCAGTACCCATATTCAATATTCCTCCCATATTCGTATCCACTTCTACATACATATCCGGTGTTCATTTTGTATTTCATATTTGGAAGGCTCAAATTAAATCTCACAAGATCAACAACTTGTGATTTTTTGAGAAATCGACAACAATTTCAAGAGTAAGCATTTTTTTGTAAGAAAATCAATAGCCTATAAATTTTTTGAGAGAAAGGTAGGGGGAAGGGAACTAATGCAAACTAGGGGAGAGCCATCTTTTGAGAGGGTAGTGACATTTCAAGCACTATTCATTATAAATTAACATTTGATTTATACATCAAGAGCATTCAATGTTTTAATTTTCAAACTACCCCCCCTCCTATTTGTAATTTCTAGGGAAAAATTGATATGCAATCGATATGGGATATATTTCCCGTATCTAAATCCGTATCTGTATCCTTTTGGTGCATGCATACCATATTTGGTATTTGTAATTGTATTTATATATATCATTTGTATTTTTGTGTCCATATTAGTATCCATACATTGGTTTGTATTCATATTTTGTATTAAATTAGATCCAAGGGGGGGGGGGGGATTTTTTCTTAAAACAATGGCTCAAATTTTTTGTTGAAACAAGGTGTGTGTAAATCAATTCGAAAGAAGGCAATTCGCCTCTTTTCAAGTATTGTAGAAAACTTATGAACTTTCAAAGTACTATTTCTAAATGGACCTTTGATATCCAATAGGAGGCTCTAATAGACTTTCATGTTTTGATTATTTACATTGTGTAATCAATATCTAGGTTTTTATGATGCTTTGGGGTTCAAATGTAAGTGTTACATTTTGGATAGTATTGCTTATGGATGTACCCTACATGAAGGTCAAATTCAAACATAAATTAAGTATTTTTTGGAATGTCTGAATGTTTGGAATATTACAATTGAAATGTAGCAAATAAATTTCATCCGTACAATCTAAAATTTTGAATACTTTTGAAAACTGCATCATGCCTTAAGCTACACAAGTATACATGAAAGGTTTCCCAAAACAAAATAAACTAAAAATTGCCAAATACAAAAAATTGGGATACTAGAATGCCAAACCCTAATAGCAATAATTCCAACTATCGTACTCCTTTGCACCCCAAAAAGAAAGTATTCTGGCACTAAAGTGCTAAATTGAACCCTTTTATGTATGGTACTTAATTATCTAATATGCACTTAAAGTAACTACTTTTGCCCCCTAAAAGACTAGGTGTTCAAATTTCAAACAACAAACAAATGCGAATACATACCAAACACACAAAAATGCATTTTTTCATCCATCATTTTTTGAAGCCATTCTTGTACACAAAAGTTCTTTAACATTTGTACAAGATAAATTTTGAAGATTTTTCTTTACAAATTTGCTATAATTCAAAATATATTTGTAGGTTTAGCTTCAAAAAATAACTTTTCTAGTTTAAAAAATGACCCTCAAGAATGACTTGAGTAAAAAAGTCAAATGAAAATATTCAAAAATCACTTTGATTAGATTTAAATATTTTGAACTTAGAGAAAAAAAATTCTTGTAAAAATCAAACATTCAATTTACAATCAATTTTAGAAGGAATTTTCAATTTTTGGCTTCAAATATTATTGAAAATATTAATTTATGATCTAATTGTATAGATATGATTTATAGATCATATTTTAAAACTATTGTTTGAGAATCATTATTAAATTATTATTCTAAAATTTATGTTTTATATATAATACATCTTCCTAATTTTTGAAATTTGAACTACCCCTTGGTCCTTTAGAGGTTAAAATCCTCTAAATAAGCATTAAAGAATGGTTTTGTATTATTAGCCCTTACTCACCCTAGAGTCTTAAGTGTCTCTAAAGAGACATTTGAAGTTAGGGCAAGCTCCTTTGATATCAAGTTTCGCATGAATTTTTTGGACTTCTTTTTTATACAAAAATACATTAGTTTTATAAGAACATCATTTTTATTTTTTCAGTGCCACGAGCTAAAGTTATGTCACAATATGCTCAGAATGCTCGAGTCTAGTGAAAAAACAAACAAACAAACTAGGAATTATAATTTTTTATATAAAATATTTTTGTCTACAAAGAGAGAAAAAGATTTGATTCATTCCATTTGGATTAGTGATAAGAAGTGTTAGAGCATCTTATTTTGTTAATAGTCAAAGAATATTATTAAGAAAGATAATTTATTAAATTTCACTTTTGAACTCAATTTTCAAAAAAATTAAAAACAAAAGGTTTATACTTTGTAGGGTCTAGTTTCCTTTTTAGAACATCCTCACCACTGGGAATAGTATATTTCAAATCTATATAAGAATTACTAACAATTTAGTTTTTTCTTCTAAGTTTAATCAACTCTCAACTCAAGTCTTCGACATAATGTTCAAAAATTCAAAGTCTAGAGAGAAAAAAAATTGAAGCTAAAAATGTTATAAAGTCTAATCATGTAGCATAATAAATTTGAGAGTAAAAATGTCTATTCAAAATCCCATTTGTCCCTTGAGAGGACAAATGATCCTTTAAGGGTTAATTATAATCCTTTTTCTATCATTTGGATTTGCTTAGCAATTCATTTGTCCTATACTTAGGCTATATTGATTCCTTACTACTTTAAATTATTTTTGCTACATTCTATAATTCATTCCAATGTTTATTCAAAAACAAAAAATTAATATTATCTTTCCTTCAATATTTTATAGACAGAAATATAACTTTGAAAATGATGCTAATAAAATTAGAAGATGTAAGTTCTAATATTGCCAAAACAAAAGCATTTTAAATTGAAGATTGGTTTGATGACCTTTATAAACTACAAAGGGCCAACTACTTCACTAAAAAAATTACTATTACTTGCTAGACAAGAAGCAATTGCACCTGCTCTATGCTCATCAAAAATTGTGAATGAAAAGGTAAATAAAATAATTGTAGGAGATACAATTTGAAGATCCTACACATTCAGAATTAGAAGAACAAGATAAAAAACAGGTTCCAATCAAATTCAATATTTAGAACTTTTTTATTTTTGTTGAGAGAATATTGGAATATAATAATATTGCATCATTCTTAGAAGGAAAGGAAACAAATCATTGAAATAAGATTTGCCTTCAATAGATTACTCCACCAAAGAATGTCTTATGAATACAAAATTTTATTCAAGTTTTCTTTGCCATTTGCTAATTCTGCATTTTTTGAAGCTTCCCTAAAACTAGAATGGGAATCCTCCTCCACATGTACAAATTTTGCTTTGTCAATGGTCAAATACATCTAGTTTTGATTGGAAATAGATAATTATAATTCAATTTTTCTGGGGCACTTTATTGAGTGTGTAAAAAGCATTTGTTAGTGAAAAGTTCCTCAATGAGAAACTACATAATTTCCTACAAAAGTAGATACTAACAATGGATTAAAAATGCCTTTTTAGTATATTTGAAAACTCATATCTCCTAAGTTATGATGTAAATTTTAGCCAAAAAAATAATCTTTTTTTAATTTGATTTCAACTAATGAAATGAAGTCTACTATGTTTAGTTTTACTCCAATCAAACATTTTATCACCATTTGAACTTAGAGATTATAATCATGGTGTATTGTATGATATGAAAATTTGGTTGACATCATAATGTTATACACTATAATGTACACTTATGGTGAAATTTTTAGATTTTTCAAGCTTATATTGTAATTGAATAAATTTTTTTCATTTTTTCTTCAAAACTCATGATAATTTCCAATTTTCACAAACAAATTTGAAATTATTTAGACCTATAGAAGAACCTTTTGGGGGGATTAAGTGTTAAATTATTGTAGTAGGCTGTCTTTTGAGTGGATAGTATAAAAACATGGACAAGCCTAATAGTACAATTAGTTAGTGAATAATTTTTGTACATGTGGCATGTAGCCATTGAACAAAAATCATTTCCAATTCCCTACATTGAAACATTAAATCTCCAAATTCACTTCCTTCTTCCTCAATTGCTTTCTTTATGCAACAAACTCTAAACTACATTAAAAAATTCAAATCCTCATTTTTCATTGAATGTAAAATTTTTACATTCAATCCTAAACCCTAATCTCTTAACCCCTAAAAGACCGAACTGCGTTTTTTGGTTGTATAGAATTTTTGGGCAGGTCATTGTGACCAAATATTTCCATATTTTAGGCTGAAATTTTAAGAAAACATGTGGACAAGGAATATCTTTCATATGCAACAAATTTCATGATATTTGGAAATAGGAGTCGAAAGCTATGGCCCAATATGTTGTTTGTTTCTCAACTCAGGCAGTCTGGACAGATCTGAAAAATTCACTTTTTTCAAAAAGAAAATTTTGAAATTGATTTTTTATATTTATATATGTGTGGAAAGCTTTGAATCATTCCACTTCAGTCAATGAGTCAAACATTATGAGGAATTTTTTGTTTGTGGGCAATTATAGATTTTGTACTCTAAAATAAACTTTGAAGTTGTTTATTTCACTCAATTTTCAATATTTTTTGAAAAAAATAAAATCATAGGATGTACATTGTTTATAAGAACATTACAACTGTTGGAATTGACATTTTTCAATTCCATAATTAAATTCTTAACAATTTTAGTATTTTGAATCATTCTCTATCTCTTTCTACTTACTATTTTTTTCCTATATGTTGTACAATTCCAAATGACTTGAAAATTTTTGAGCATGTAAACAACTTCTTTAGAAAAACAAATTCAATAAAGCACCACCATTTTCAACATTTTTTCATAGAAAAGTGAGCTTGTAAAGTGCAGTTGCCTGGTTTTCTACAGGGTTAAAAAAAGGTTTTTTGTCAACTCAAATGCTAAGATCTTTTCAAATCAGGGTTCTACAAGATCCTACAGTTGTATGTGTCAAAAAAAGTTTTTTTTTCCAAAAATTTGGTACTCGTACTTAAAATAATTGTTTTTGAATGGTTTTAGGGAAAACACATTTATAGAACTTTAGGGGTTAAACATTTTTTTCTTCAATGACATGTCTCCTTCTCTTTCTTTGTCTCCTTCATACTGCTAAAATTTTCTCAAATGAATTAATTTGAATTCATTCTTTAAAATAAATGAAGTTGAATTCATTCTCTAAAATGAATTTATTTGAATTCATTCTTTAAAATGAGTTTATTTGAGCTCATTCTCTAAAATGAATTTATTTGAATTCATTCTTTAAAACGAGTTTATTTGAACTCATTCTCTAAATTAATTAACTTGAATTCCTTCTCTTAAATAAATAAATGTAGATTCAGTTATTTTCCTACAACCAATTACATTTTGTGAAATGAATCAATTTATATTCACTTATTTTTCTATGACCAGTTATATTTTGTGAAATGAATTATTTATACTCATTCATTTCTCTACAATGAATTATATTTTTAAAGTCAATTATAATGTATATTTCATAAATTGATGAAGTTAATTAACTTGAACATTTAATTTACATATTAAATATTTATATAAAAAAGCCTAAACAAAGTCCTAACATCACCACCATATATACCATATGTTGACTTTTCAAATGGAATTATTGTTTTCTTTTTGAATTGCACAACTTTCATGACATTCTCTTTTTTCTTAATTCATTATCACACAACAACGGAGGGTAGCAACAATGGCTTTTTTTTTTTTAATCTCATTCAACAGATGTTGTTTTTTCACTTAGACAAGGGTGGAAAAAAAGGTTGCCTGACAATTTTCATGAGATAGTGTTCAAGTCTTTTTAACAAGGTAGTTTAATATTGATTTAAAAGTGATAAATTTGGCAAAATGCTATTGCAACGTTGAAATTGCCATTGACTTGGTTATTGTGAAATAAGGTTTTTGTTTGGCTCTATGAGCCTATTTGAGCCATGTGACTATTTGGAGTTGATTCACATCAAATCAACTCCATAAAAACATTGTAACACAAGTAAGATCTTTTACATAATAGCCTTTACTTAGAGCCACCCACACTCCTTTAGCCCTAAAAAGATGAAGCTATTACCAAGGTAGTCAATAAAAAACTATTTCATTTTTGAACCAATAGGTATATTCTTTGTTTCTACTATAATAGTGAAAGTCATCCATCAAACACTTTATCCTAGTTGTCATTTTAGGATTAATAGTATAAAGACCTAACCCTATCACTAAGGTAGTGAGCTATAATTATTAGATTCTTGGATGTATAGGTGTATGCTTCGTTCCTAAAGTTCTTAATAGTCATTCACTAAATACTATTGGTTCTTGGTGTGCTTATGGAGTTGACTCACAATGGTCTTCCAATAGGCTATAGCAGACCCCCAAAAGATGCTTTTGGAAGGATGCTACTCAATCACAAGTCACTTTTTGCCATACCATCAAGTTCACAATTTGATCATACATCTAAGATCAATTTTGGGTAGACAAATATGGTAATCAGCACATTGAAAATTAAAAATTTACTCAATCATCCCATGCCTAAAAAAAGTACATATTGACTTGCACTGGAATCCTCTTTTAATGGCCAACATAACCCAACAAAATCTCACAAAAAGAACAATGCTCAGACGCTTATTTCACTTGCACTTGCACGTAGTCAGGTGCACATATGGCACCAACTTTTAGTTTTAAAGTAAGAAAAAGTTCCTTGTTCATAACAGCAAGCAACAGAAATGGAACTCACTGAGCAGGAAGATGCAAGAGATTCACAAGCAGTCACATGGTGAATTCAAACATCACAGTATATTAATGACCAAAAATCTACAGTACACCACTCAAGTGATGCAGTCGGGACCTATGGTTGTCACATCTCCAACTTCACACCATGTACCATAGGGTCACCCAGAAAAACAAAGAGATTGGATAAGACTTTAAACATGCACTTATGAGAGTCAAAAATTGACGTTAGGACTGCATATATAATTCTTCGTATCTTTGATACTGTTACACGTCAAAGCGCTTCAATGCCCATGGGTCTTGTGCAAAATTCCACATCAAGCATTGGTCTATACATTGCCCACAATAGGACACGATTGTGTCCCAAATCTAATAAATCCTATGTCACTTGACAGAGGATCTCAATGGGGAAGTGTACATTCCTACAATGTCTCCACCACCCCAGTTATTATTCCATGTTTCCACTACGGATAGCACCACTATCCAAGCATGAGGTGATCAGTTACCTGTGCAAGGGCCACCATTTGAGTGGAGCAATCTGCCTGCAGTTGGGACGACACGTTAATCTGCTTGTATCATGACCAATAAAGCAGTAAAAGAGCCGCCTGTCTTCCAGTTTTCAAAGAGTGGAAGAGTTATAACTTGCATCCACAGCTGCGATGATTTTGTTGTGCAATGACTTTCCACAACACGCTACAATGCCACGATCCAGCCCTTCCAAAAACCGACCCTTGGAAAAATCAAGAGGTCGACCCCCTGCATCGGTGACCACACCGCCAGCTTCTTGCACAATGAGCACACCTGCTGCATGATCCCAGATTTTCTCCTTGTACCCCGCCTTTGCAAACTTCATAAAAATCTCAGCATCGCCCCGAGCGATGGCTGCATATTTGGCCATACTGTAGACACGTAGTGGCTGATTCCTGGCAAAAGGGAAAGACTGGCTTAGATCCTTTAGGCTTCAACCTCCGATTGCAAGTATACAAAAACTGAAGCTTTGGCTATTTGGTGATTAAGCTAGAAACACAAAATTGAAAAATTCTACCCTCAGTAGGAGAGAACTCAACCCAAAGAGGATATTCTGGAGAATCTAGCTGTGGGTGAAAGTGGTCAAGATAATGCATGTCAAATGTGGGAAAGAAAGTAACGAGAGTCGAGAACACTGTCGCATCCAACAAAAAGTGAAACGAGAGTCTTCTATTTTGCAATGATATTGCAAGCACGATCTGAATGCTTTTATACGAAAGAAAGAAATTCATAAAGTCAGCAGAGATGTGTCCAAAGTGTTTGAATACGGAAGGTATGAAAAAGGCCTCATACCTTAAACCCAAAGTGTTTGCCAGACCGGCTGTAAAAGAATGACTAGAGTTGGCTTTCTCCACCGGCTCACAAAAAGTTGCGTCGGCAGGGTCAACAACTGCGGAGACGCAAACCTCACGAGGAGCATGAACCTCGTTAAACGTTTTCCCATTAAAAATCATGGGCTGCATCCACGCTCGACCGTCTCCTTTTTGAGCTGTCATGACACAACCCCTGTGCCAGTTCTTGGGGTCTGGTGGCGCAATTTGCATAGCAATTCGATAGTATCTGTTGAAATATTACAATCACTACCGTCAATCCAACAGATGCATTTCCTTCAAAGAGAGTTCGACGCAGATAAGCGAAACCAGTTCATGACAATACAACACCTGCTGAGAACTCTAGCCGGGTAAAGTAGAATTACAAGTAGAGAACCCACCCCCGAGAGGAGTCAAGAAAATCTAGACACGCTACAATTAGCAGGGTCTATGTTTAACAACTAAGTAACCCCTAGGCATCATGTTTTGGTGTTCACTAAACTTTGAAGTTCAGAAAAATCTTCTCAAAGTAATGTTCTTGGTAAGTTATATTTTTGTTGAATACCCTTTAAAGTCTATTTTAATCATCAAAAATCTGATTTTTTGAAATTTTTTTTTATCATTTTTCTATTGAAGATTTTGTGCAAGGGTGTCCATTGCAAATCTTGATTTTTAAGAGTTAGAGGCTCTTGGAGATGAACCTCAAATACACTGAATCTTGAAGAAAAAATCACATTGAAAATTCATTTAAAAAAATTGTAAAATAGAATTTGAGAGGTTGTAAATCAATTATGGTTATGCATGGTATGTACTTTAACCTCATTTATTTCATGGCCTCAGTTTTAGATTTGACATGATAAAAAGGGATACAAAGACTTCAAATCACTTTCAAGTGATATTGTTGTGTTTTCTTTTCCTATGTGATCTATAACACATCTAGTTGAGTTTTTACAGTCACAATATTGAAAAAACTTCGAAAAAATTGATAACTTACCAAAATTTGTTTTTTTCATTTAGTTTTGAACAAACTCTAAGAAGCTCAAAAAGGTCTTGGACATTTAGGGGTTAATTGGCGTTACAATTAGCAAAAGGTTTCGTTAGAAACTACCTTAAATGGCGTTGCAATTGACAAGGATTAACACGGCTAAGTATTCTAGAACACCCTGGGAGAATTTGAGCATACAATTGAAAATGAAGACACATCCACAAGCATGCTTACAGGAGCGCATCAGTATAGAAAAAACTAGATGCTTACTTGTGATGATATCCCAACCAAGCGGTTCTCATCGGAAAGTTTGGACATCCTAAAACCCCAAGCACAACTTCGCCGTCGTCCACAAGAGCCAGAGCCACCGCATACTGATCCCCGCGGACAAACCCTAAAGTACCATCAACAGGATCCAGCACCCAGTGACGCCCTGTAGGGCCACCAAGGGCGGTTCCTTTGTTGATGAACTTGAGCACTTCGTAGGAGCCCAGTGGTTGCTTGGGAGGCGCTATGCCCACCACCGAGGCCTCATATAAGCATTCGTTCACTGCATTGACGACCCTCTGGGACATGTCCACGCCACCCTGACCTCTCAGACCATTTGTGTCTTCTTCAGCCACCATCGAAATCTCCTCCCCTTCGAAAGCTTGTGAAAGAACCCAGCTCACAACAGCCTGCACTCCCCAATCTGCACCAGTCACACAAGTTCATCAGCAACAAGTTCTACACCTGTTTCATCACCAATCACTATTCAATCTTCATCAAGTGCTGTGAATTGAAACAATGATTTAAATTTTTTTTAAGCTTTTGAAGGTTCAAAATTCTTTCATGGACTCTCCAAAGCAACCTCCTTCACTCTTTTTTAAAATTCAGTAAAACGAATATCAAGTTTAGAAAAGCAAAAACACAACAACAATTCCGCTCTTTCTAATCAGCTAAGCCATGAAGCTCCAATATGTCAAAGCTATAATATTTCACTTAAAAGCTATCATGTTTACCTACAAATCCTATCAAAAGGTTACACGGAACAATTAAATCAACGTAACCGTGTTCGAATAAAGATTCGGCAAAGGAAACTGAGTAAGAACTTGGGTGTGCGAAACTCGGAGGTCGTGCACACTGCCACTACATGTACAGTACCTGCCACTGTAATTAGTGATTTGTCCTTCTTTTTGTCCGCCTTCTCCTCGTGACGAAGCAACCTCTCCTGAACTCGTTGGCTCAGCATGGACGCAAGCTGAACCGCTTGAATAGCGGCTGCCATTTCTAGACCATATTTACCCTGCACGTCTGGTTTGATTTTAATAAGGTCTTCTTGAAGCCCAGATGGCCACCAATCCCACTCTTTGGCAGGCTCCACAATCGGTGCTTGTTCTATAACAGGAAGTGGTCGTTGACCATCAAAAAATCCCACAGTCTGCGATAGGTCGGGGTGAATTGTTACAAGGTCTTCCGGTATGACTTCCAAGAACACCGGTTCGTCACTTCCTTGTGTTTCGTAATCACTGTGAATATTGTCCTGCGGAGAAGGATTGCCGGAATCTGGTGGCGTGCAATTGTGCAGTGCACCGTTGGAATCTACCCTGGATGTAGGAGCTCGTGACCTGCTCGCCTGTTGAACAAAACAGCAACTATAACGGTCAACGAAACCGAGAATATTTTGCACCAACCATTGAGAGTATCTTCAGATCTACATGAGATACCCCAAATTTCATGCAGGAAGACTTGGCCTTTTCAATATTCACAAAATACTAAATCTTTGTTACTCCATAGGAGAGAACAAAGCGAGGCATGAAAAGATATCAAACATCTCGTACGCAGATAATTGGTCGTCTCATAGAACTAAATATCTGTCTCACATTGTCAATTCGTCAAATTCATGAACTTCTTCAAGAGCATCGCATAACATTCTTGACCAGTAGAAGCATGACACCTATTACTAACAGTCCCAACTAAGAGTTAATTCGGGCAAAGTCATGACAAATGAAGCGAAAATAAAGCTCTAACACACTCTCATTGTCAAGATAATGGCTAATAGGCTTCAGGAGCTCGCACTTGTTCAAATTGAACTCAATTTTGCAAAACAGGAAGTCAGGGACTCCTTTTCACAGGGTGCTCAACAACGATTCTCTAGACTGCTTTGTCAGTTTCTATAAGTGCGGAATCTAAATCCAAAAAATCGAGCAGAAAACGGTCCGTCAACCAAATCAAAAGATCTATCAATGCAGAAGATCAACCAGGACGTAAATAGAATACCAAAAAACTTTTACGGCTAGCCCTAATCCCTTGCAGTCTGCGACACGGCTCGAGAAGGATACAGAAACACCTACTGGACACAAATTGAAGCATCTTACAATTTTTCAGGTAAAATTCCAACGGATTTCACCAAGCACCTCTTTAAAACAGAAAATTGGAGAAGCTCTCACTTGTTCAGATTCAGCTCTCAACTCTTCAAAACCCGGTGTCAGGGATTCGCCACCGTGCCAATTCAGAGAGGTGCTCAAACAAGGATTTTCTAGAATGCTGTGTTATTACTTTCTACAAGTGCGGATTCTAAACCCAAAACAATCGAACAGTAATAGGTCAGTCAACCACATAAAAGATGGTTTACCAAAAGCAATACAGGATCAAAACCAGGACATCGTAGATTTCTACGGCTAACTCATGTCCCTGGCACCCTGCGATAATAACCGAGAAGGATAGAGGCACTTGCTAAAAGACAGATTGAAAAATTGTACTCCCTCCGTTCCGAGACGAAATAAGTGTCCTCATTGGACCTCATGTTTCTAAAGGATGTTTTGAGTAGGTAATGTGGAGACTTTTTTCTGTTCCATTTCATTTAGGTTGCAATGAACACATGCAATGCTCTATTTCATTGATTTTGGTGATATAAAATTTAGACCCTTCTGAATTTCTCCGTTTCACAAATATGACCAATGAAATTGGTATCCAATGTTTTCGACAAAACTGCGGATACTTATTTCGAGACAACATCATCGAGTGCACCAAATACCTCTTTCGAATGCTGCAATCCTCCTGACTTTCTTTGCTCCACCTGACCACTGCCCTTGTCCTTGTTCTCTGCCTCCACAGGGGCAAACACTGCCGAGTCCAAATCCTCTCTCCCCTGCCACAATTTGTCCAACGCAGACACAGAAGTCACCAATTCCTCTTCTCCTTGCTTGACTTCCACGCCCTTCACCTTATCGGGACCCACATTGGACTTTCCCGTGCACCGTCTCCTTCGACTACTCGCATTCCGAACGCCATACGACACCCGTCGTCTTGTGGGATAAGAATTCGGAAACTGGGAAATTCGCAGCAAACTCGACGCAGTGGTGGGCACCCAACGCCAAGCACACGCCATGGCCGGTGTCAATTTCGCAAGAGGAGAAGTCAGGGTCTCATGGTGGTCTGGTTCGCCAATGCTCACGCGTTGTTGGGAGGAAGGAAGAGGAGGGCGGAGGAGAGAGATGGTGGCCATTCTTGCGCCTCTCTCTGAAATGTATGATTCTCTACCATCCTCGTCCACCACCACACATGCAAACCTGAAAACGCAAAAGGGTTCACGCAGCTGCACTAATCACAAACAGAAACACGAAGACCTATCTTCTGCCACCGTTACTCCTCCCAGAGCCCGCACTCAAATTACGCCTGGAAATGCAAGCAAAAGAACCACCTCCAAATTCTATCGTCCAGGAGCCTAATTCGAGTGAAATGAGCACCGCTCGAAGGACCCCTTCTGCTAAACCTCAAACCACAAACAGACACACACAGAACAACGACGAACCCAAGAACACGAAACACGCCACATTCACTCAGCAACAATAACCACAAACTCGAACACGAAGACCTATCTCCTGCTACCGTTACTCCCAAGGCTTGCACTCAAATTACGCCTGGAAATGCAAGCAACAAAACCACCTCCGACTCCTTTAATTCAAATTCCACCATCCAGGAGCCTAATTCAAGAGAAACGAGCACCGCTTTCAGGACCCTCCTGCTAAAACTCAAACCACAAACAGACACGCACAGAGCGGCGACAAACCCAAGAACAATGAGAAACACGAAACACACCGCATTCCCCAATGGTTTTTGTTTTCAAACCACGAGCTCCAAATCCCCTCCCCCCCATCCCCCCCTTCAAAAAAAAACTGCAACCGCTACACCTCCATCATCCCCATCTCGAGCTTAGAGCTGCACAGTACAAAGCCATGGAAGCTCCTGCTCTCCCTCAGCCGGAGTCGGTCTCCAGGCAGTAGTGATAAAGTGTGCTTGCAAGAGAATGATGCTGTCGACGGAGATGATGATTTTGCATTGATGCGGATACGGGATACAGTGAGATGCACAAGAGCCGTTCTCTTTCCTCATTGGAGAGCAACACAGCAACTGTGCAAGTAAAATACTGGGTTCCTGGTTTTCGTGATACGGTATGTTTCATCCGTTCGGGCGCCGTCCAACAAAAGTTCGTCGACGGAACGGTGGCACACGGGGCTCTGAATTTAGTATGATCCTCCGTGAATTTTATTTTGTATTTTATTCTTGCAAGAGAAAAAGTGATCTAGTGAAGAATCTCCGAAAATAACGGATATGGTCAAACAGTTACTACTTCCAAAGTCATTTTTTCATGCCGGGACATGGGCTAGAAAATAGAGTGTTCTTTTTCTGATGTTTTCAGACTGTTCTGAGTGAGGATGTGAACAACGCTCGAGAGATTGAGTGAGCTCCGAATTTTGTGATGCGTCGCTGATGCCGCCCCTTCGCATTCATTTCCGTTCCTCTTCACCATCCTCTCTCGAGAGTGCCCTGAAGCTCAAGATTTGCAAGTGCTACTCTTTAATCGACGTCGATGTCGACGTTGAAAGAAGATTTCCATCACCAAGTTTAAGAAAGATGCGGCTGCATCGGTGGATTCCTCAGAGGCTAGGCATGTCAACAGCTGAATTTCCAATCGCAGAAATCACATAACAATCTGTTGCTGGGATCCTTGTTGTAGTCTCCAGTCATGGTGACATTACCGAAGCTTTGAGGGTCATCTTGAAATTACGCAGAGATGGACTGCTTTTCTTCGACCATTCACGAATATCAGCCCATCCTCGTAGGGGCAGGGTGTTTGGCATTGGGGTACATGTATGGAAGACATTGCAGGAGCGTCATGGAGAATCGAGTTGATGAGCCCGCGATGTCTGATGCAGCTTGCTGTGTAGAGACTGAGAGTTTCAATTACGTCCCTGAGCCTGCTGTTCCAATGGTGGATCCCGAAACCATGGCAATCGTTAGGCAGTGGCTAAATCCCGCTGAAGCAGAATGGGTAAGAAGTCAAAACAATTTGAGTTAGACCTAAATGTTAACTCCAAAGATCCGAGGTTTTAAAATGACCAATTCGGTAGATCGTATTGTAGAAACAATAATTCATATATGGCCAGATTGAATATCACCAAAAGCAGCGAAGAACATTGTATGTGATGGTAAAAAAACTAAGAAATCGGACAACAGAAAACCCTCGTACGACCACTAAAAAAAATGCTAAGAAAATCACGGAGCCCTTTCGGGGAAAATTGAAAAAATCATTTCGGGATGCATAAATTGGTTGGGGTGCAGGATTTCTCGGACAGAGAGCTGACGGAGAAACCAGAGCGATGTGCGAAACGGGATCTTGAGATCTTTCCGCGGAAGGAGGACATGATTTGGAACCAAAATGTTTTCAAGGTGCGCTTCTCTTTACGCGCACATCTGACAGGTTTCAATGTGTTCAGATACGGTAGCTCTGACATTGGTATCCACTCGTGGTCATGAACAAACAAAATTATTAAAGTATCATACTGGGTGTAGCTGATCGTTTCCCAGCTTCTACTCTCTTGAAGATAAATCATCACAAATATGAAGTGGCATTGTTGGGCTGAACCTGAATTTGAGAATTGGGAGATCACATGGGACTTTGGGGAGTCTCAATGAGTGGACCAGCAAACAGGGCAAGTCACGTCAGATTTTTAGGGAGAAATTCACTTCGCACTCGCGCACACACACACACACACCATGTCAATCGATCGCAACGAATTTGAAACTATCATGAACCTAAAAATGCAGAAACAAAAGAGTGTACCAGCAGTGAGGAGGGAAGTCGTTCGCACCAAGCCCGAGTCGGATCAAGACAGCGATGAATGCCTGGCGTCACGCCTGGAGTTTTTCACGAAAAGCCTCTCGGGAACCCGAGCCTCCATCAACAAGAGGCCCACACGACCAACCGGTGAGCTACATCGTCACGATGTAGCAACCAGCTGCGAGGAGGCCAAGAACTTCCAAGAAATCGCCATCAACACTCCAAGGAAAGGAGCGGCGAGGTCCTTGAGTGGGCTTGGTGCATTGGCCAGTCCGCAGGAGGATCAGAGCTCTCCAGGAAGCTCAGTGGAAGACACATGCAGGTCGCCCAAGACTGTCTTCCTGGGCGATGGGGAGGGTGAGGAGCAAGAGGACGTGCTTGAACGGAGTTGTCAGGTGGACCTTGCGAATTCTGTGCCACAAGGCGAGACTGAAAGTCTAGTCCGTGGAAACTGCGATTTGAGCAGTGATTGTGACTTCGAACAGCTTGTTGGACGTGAGAAGTTTGTTGGCTTGGTGGTATCGAAAGAGCAGACTGTGGTGGAGAATGAAGACGACGAGAGTCTTCATGTAAGAATGGAGGTCGACGGGCACAAGAAAGTGGATCCGGCAGTACGGCTTGAGCTGCCGACAAGTCCACCGCCAGAGCTACTTCATGGTTAGAATCCATCACTGTTGTTCCTTCTTAGATACCATCGCCACATGAGCGAGATCATAAGTCCTAACTCTAAATTTAGAAATGAAGTTGGTTGAGCTTCAGCTTTGCAATTGAGCGGTTCGAGCAGTTGGAATTTATCACAATGGCTCCTTCTCTGACACCAGCGATGATCTATCACCATATTAGAGCAAAACCTCAGCCCTAACTCCAAATTACGATATGAAGTTGTTTGAGCTTCAGCTGTGCAACTGAGCAATTACAATCCATCACAACGGTTCCGTCTCAGGCACCGTAACCAGCAACAATCCATCCCCACACGAGAGAGAAACCCTAAACCCCCAACTCTCAATTTCGATATGAACTTCGTTTGCGCTTCACCTTTGCAACTGAGCAATTCTAATCCACCACAATGGTTCCTTCTCCGACACCATAGCCAGCCACAATCCAACATCACACGAGAGAGAAACCCTAAATCCCGCACACTAAATTTCTATATGAACTTGGTCGAGCTTCACCTTTGCAACTGAGAAATTAAAATCCATCAAAATGGTCCCTTCTCAGACACCGTATCCAGCAACCATCCATCACCACACAAGAGAGAAACCCTAAACCCTGATCCTAAAACCATGATTTCGAGATAAACTTGAGCTTCGGTGTTGCAATGGAATAGAATGGGGGGAATTGTTGATTTTGCTGATTGTAATTGATGCAGGAGAACAAGAGGGAACGGACGTGGGAGAAGGGACTGCTGCTGCATCTGCTGTGCCTGCAATTGTACTGCTCAAGGCCGAGATCAACGAGCGGCTGCTGCAGCTTCCTCAAGCAGGTGCAGCAGATCGTGGCGAGGTAGCACACCGGATAGACTCCAGTCACCATGAGGGCTGTTTCACTACGTCCCAAGTCCCATTCAATTCTTAAAATTTGATTGCTGGAGAGTCGAAATTGGAACATGGGACTTCACCAACTACATCCCAAGCCTTCAAGTCCCACATCACTCCAAGATGTCTACATGGCAACACTTTTAAGCAATTTGAGTGTCAAAGAAGTGGGGCTTGGAGGCTGAATTGAATTTTGCAAAAGTGGAGACCCAATTCAGCCTCCAAGTCTGAACTATTGTTTTGAATAGGAAAATAGGAAAAGACTACGCCATGTAAACCACCCTCAATGGTTGAAATTTTGTCCATCTCTGTCCAAAGCAGATTTGATGCTAAAAGCACCCAAAAAATGAGGTTTGGACATTTTGATTCAATTTTGGGGCACTAAATTGTTAAAAAAATATTATACAATAGACAAATTGGAATTTAGAGTTAGGCTTTGACCTTTACATTGAGAAGAGCCAAGTCCCACATTTGATCATTTTTATTCACCTTCTACAATTCAAAGACTAAGTTGGGATTTGGCTTCAAATCGCGACTTAGAAAGATGGGATTTGATTGTAGTATGAAATCATAGTAGTTGCTAATGAAGGTGGGAATGTACCAATGAAATTGTGGTATTTGTGGATGAAAGTGGGTAGCCATTCAAGGTCCAAATGTAGATGTCGTTTGCGATGAAAGATGTCATTAGGTGTAGCTATCTTATCCTAAAGCGAAATTGATTCATTGTATTGGTTAAGGTGCAAAACTAGTGTCAATATAAAAGAATTGTAGAAATTGCATTGTTGCTATCAAAATTAAAAATTCATATTATTAAATTCACCAAAATTAGTAGTTTCTGCCAAATTCTTTGACACTATAACCAAAGATGAGAAATGAAAAGTGGGGCTATTTTATCTAAACAAACAATGGCTAACAACTTTTTACCCAAGAGCAATTATCCAATAAAACATGGACACCTTGGTAGTACACTTTGTTGATGCACACTATGAGGTAGAATGAGGAGTGAAGATTTTGGGAAATAAAACTAATTTCTTGTTGCTACAAAATGTATAAAATTTGTTGAAATTTAATAGACTATTAAAAATGGTATGAATAAAGCACATATAATAGATGGAAAATGATTCCTATCCAAAAGAAATACAAATTATAGATATTATTGGTGCTACTATAATATTGTAGAACTACAAAGATGTCTCTCAAGGTTTAAATATGAAATAGGGAACTACCTTCTACGGGATTCTTAGATAAGGATAGAATTCAACAATTTAAATAATTAGTTTTCTTATTTCTATATTCTTGTAATTTTCTAATATTATTTTTAGTAGGTCGGGGACCTTCCCACCATAGGTAAGTAATGTTATGTGACTCAAATGGAAACACAAAATCTTTAGAAAAACACTGTTATAAAGTGGTTCATGGGTGGGTGGGTGTAGAAGAAGAAAAATAAGACAAGTAAATTAAGTTGCTTTAGAGCAATGCCAAAGTCCATTCGGTTGCAGTGGTTGGAGAAGCTAACAAGCTCATGGAGAAAGAGATGTAAGATATGGAGGTGTCATTGCAACAAGAACAAGCCACAATAATAACAACCCTCCAAGGAAATGGCATTGTATGCTTCACTTAAGAAATTCAAAAGTGGGTTACCAAACATGGTCAAACCATGTGGAGCCCTAGTAGATTGATGAAGACAACTTCTTATTGTGCCACAATTTAGTTGTGACTTATTCGTACCATTGTGTATAAATAATTTTCATTTTAAAGTTTGAAATGTATACTACAAAGTGTATAGTGATGAAAATACAACAAATAATATGGCCTACCTTCATTGTTAACTAGAAGTCATATAGTTCTTGATAAATACAACAAAAAAGATAAGTTATTAATGCTAATCAATTCTTGTGTGGGGGGGGCCATAGGATCAAATTGCACCATTTCAAATACTTTGTTACTTGTGGTGCTTGAAAAAATAGTCTTTTGTCAATTTTTTTCATTTGTACAAAAATTGTGGATAAATCCATCAATTTTAGGTGTACATGTGCATGAATTTAGCAATACAATGACTTTTTTTTCCCCAAAAGAATGAATTTACAAATATTATGTCACTAAAATATAAATAATCATTGTTTTAGTACATTTTCAAAATAGTTGATGCTAACTTCTTCAAAAAATACGTAGTAACAAGGGAAGTTTTATTAATCACTTAGACATCTTCATTGTAAACACTTAAAACTATGATTATAAAGAGAATCACTAGGTGTAAAGTGGCCATAACTCAAGACCAAGGTCAAGTCTTTAGTTGGAATCTTTTTGATTGGTCTCAAATGTTGTTTGCTAGTTGTATTAATAGGAGATTCCATTTTGCTTCTTCGTTGTGGCTATTACTCTTGGACATTACCCATTGGTGTATATGAATCTTGAAGAATCTCTTTATCTTTACACAAAGTAAATGGTATTATAAACATATTGTTAACTTGATTTGGAATAGACTTTTTGAGTGTGCTTAAGTGGCCTAGAATAAAGTCAAGGTTCGCATTATGCAACTGCATTAGAGATTATACATATGATTTCAACAAAATTGGCTCGTGTATGCAAAGATCGTTCCTCACCCTGTAGGTCACTCAACAGCTCTCCCAAAGGCCACACTTCATGGTGAACACCCGACCTCAAATTATATCCTCAACCTCACGTAAATGTGAGTGATAATTTTCTCGAGAGAATCACCTGTCTTGCTCTTTTCAATAGCTGCAAGAGCATAACCAAAGGCGATGATGGTTTATATTTGCGTGACCCGGATCAATTCCACCTCTGACCTCTGGCAGCCTATGTCAAGGGTCTTTCATTCAAGAGTGTTGGGTGGCAAGCTTCAAGCATGACTAAGCTGCTGCTGCTGTAATTTCTCTTGGATGGGATCATAAAGGGCAGGAATTCGTTGGAGACTATGGGCCAGGGTTTCTTTGAAAGTGCCCCCGAAGTAATTGTTAAAATAGCCCTGTGGCTCGGACACAAAACACCCGATGATATCGCGCAGTGTCACCACCCCCACTAGTTGCACGGAATTCTCAACCACGTAGATGCGGTGGTACTTGTGAGCCGACAGCTGCCCGATGACTTCACCCAATGTCGCCGTCTTCTCGCACGTCAAGGCTGGCAACATACCTGTTTCTGGCGCAGCCCATTTCACGGTCTTCATGAATTCCACGATTGTCAGCACCCTGCAAATATTATTCTCTAACCATCAGTCCAGTTTAGATCGAATGCGAGCGTTGTAGTGTGTTAGATCAGAGGTGAGACGTTCACTTTGCGTGCATTCACAGTGTACTAGTTCTGTCATAAATAGGACTTCAGTCCGATTATTGAGCAGACCGAATTCGTTTAGGGTATAGGGTTTAGGCCCTAGTGTAACTGGGAATGCGTGACCACGATGAAGAACTCGTTATCCAAGTACCTCCGTCTGGCGAACAAGTCTGGTTGCAAGAGCAGGAAGCGGACGTCCCGGATACTGATATTGCCTTTGAGCTTTTTGTCAGGGCCTTCGACCACTGGAAGTCCACCAACGCCTTTCGCCTTCATTAGCATGAAGGCTTCCAGGACCAGCCTGTTCGCGTCCACAGAAACCACCTGCATGACCAAGAGACGTCCGTCACTTCAGCGTCACCAACTCGGTCATCATATCCATCACAATGGCCCCAAATTTCAATGAAACTGGCACTAGATTTGTCCTTCATTACAAAGAAACTGGAACCTGAGGTGTAAACCAGTCTGCATGTCCGTGCTTTCAAAACTCTTAAATGTTATGTTTGCGATTGAATGTCATAATGTTGGCGCTCTACAACGAGCTAATTTAACGAATATGCACGACTATGCATCTTGGAATGTTGGTTCCTGCCTTATTTATTCCTTCTAAGCTTGCGAAGTAATAAAGTAATGTGAGACAGAGGACCACCTTTCCAGGCGGCATGAGTGGAAGACCCAACTGGTCCAAGGATTTGGAGGCCAGACTGTCGAACCAGTCGCGGCCCTGGCATTGTGATAATCCACGGACAACGGCCGTTTGTGTAATGATGTTCTTCAAGGAGGGCTCGTCATGATTCACCACAGGAATGCTCCTGAGCCGGAACTTGGACAAGAACAACAGGACCGTGAGCATGGAGTCGTCCATTTGGATGGGTAAGAACGGCGCCCACCTGTAGGCCTTCGTGATCTCAACCACCTGCAGGGACACATGCAGAATTCACAAATTTAATTACTACTTTTGATTCAGTTTGAATCAATCTTTCTTGCGTGTGTGTCAATCATTCTGTACACTGCCTGTATCCTAGCCTCTACCATCAGACCGTCTCTGCGAAATGTTGCAAATATTAAATTAAATTGGTGGTATTCCATGCAACATTTTGACATTTACATAAGCTTCTTGTGCCCACTCATTGCATGTTATACGCAAATAACATGCAGATTGCATTCCATCCACAACATTGTGCATAAAGCAAGGATTTCCACCCTCACTCCTTGCGACTCCCTAATTTGTACTATTTCCTTCTTTACTTGAGGGTCTACCGAGCCATTCTGATGGAATTACGCCAATTTAATGGAGTAAATGTTCTAAAGTCAACATCCAGAGATCATTATATATCCAGGTTCTTCACTCTCCATCTTGCACCAAGGAAGTTAGTACAATTAAGTTGGAGAAATCGATATTATATTTTTAACTTACCTTGGTGGATGCGAAGGGCTCTTCTCGGAGGATGACTTTGTAAAACTCTTCCCCCAGAGTGTTGGCAGCGAATGCCGCATCTTTGACCATCGTATTCTCAGCTGCGGCTCCACCTGACCACCAGATGCCAAGCACAAATGGGGACAACATCATGCTTCTCTCAAGTTCATGAACACATAAGCCACTAGTAATAGCAATCTTGGATGTTCAAGTCCAAGCTGCAGGCTTGATTATAGCAAGTTATTCCAACTTAAAAAACAATTGTGGAAATATATCTTCCCTACACTCGGAGTGTTAGATACCTGTGCATGATCTAGTAAATGATCAATTTCAGCTAATACTTGTAAACGATGATTGTCCAAGGGAGAGAATGACAGCATCAATTCTATTAATTTGGTAGTATTCCATTTGCCATTTTGACAAGGAGTGGATCCTAAATCTTGAGATTTTCCAAATTTTATTACAATTTCTTCATTATCTCAATTATCACAACATTGTGCACCACTAGGTCAAGATTTCCGACTCCTTCACTCCCAAAATCTTTTCATTTCCTTATTGTCATCTGTGCCTTGCCGCCATTTTAATGGAATATTGTCAATTTAGTGATATTAACGTTTAGGAATGCTAATGGGGATGCTTTTGTTTGCTCTCCTGATCTATATGATCTATGTGCACTACCAATCTTACCAATGAAAACACTTATGTGCCCCATTACCATTAGTTCCATTACATATGTGAAATCTATTGTTTTGAATTAGACTTTCACCACTAGAGAATATCAATTAATTAAGATTTTTTTCAATTATCATATCACCTACCTATGTTAGGAGGAGTTGCTAAGAAGTAGGGACGATACTTTTCCTTCACTTGCTCCTCTTTCAGCGGCGGTGACATTGCTGACAAGATAAGATCCAAAGTATGATGTTGAAAAGAACGTTTGTAATTCAAGAGTGAGGAGACTTGAATAGACAGCTCGCTAGGAAGAGTTGGTGACGACTGAAGCAAGGAAATTAATCAAGGAAATTATGATTGGAAATCGAATTTACCGGCAATAGTGGTTCCCACTGCCACCGCAGCCAGACTTGCAACAGCAACAGGTCCAGTGAAACCCATGACAACAGCACCCAGAGCCCCACATGCGCCAGCGCCCACGCCTACTGCGGCAGCTGTCCCTGGAAGTATTGACGTGTGGCAGTATAAGGGTGCATCAAGATATAGTTAGATTGATTCTGGCTTGAGAAATATAAATCCCAAAAAAAATCACATCCTACTTGATTTCACACATGAAGGGAGGGGATCCAGAAAATTGAAATTAATCGTCGGTCTAATTCATTGTGAGTCGCTATGTCAGTTGCAGAAGTATACCCAAAAGTCAATTGATTGTGCAAATCGACAGGTAGGACGTTGAAGAGAACTGAAGAAATTAGCACAGGAGAAATCCAAAACGGAGATTGGACAAATGACCTTTTGTGTCCAAATTTCATTCCTACATTACCCTATTCTATCATCAGTTGATTATGGAATTTTTCAAAATTTTCGTAGCGGGACAGTTTGGATTTCTCCTGTGAAAACCTCTAAAAACGGAGACAGTAAGCTTAGTTAGTTTGAGTTACCGGCTGTAAAGGCAGCGGCAGCCATCTCTGCCTGCTCCAGCACCCACATAATGATAGCCGGATAGTCCACCATGCCCAGATACCGATTTGACCATGGGTCTGTTTGAGATGCATTCGGATTTGTTACGGGTGCCTGCACAATATATCGCATAATCAAATCCATACATCGGCCACAAGACTAACTCGTAAAACTTTGCATTTTGCTTGGGAAGACAGCGCCCAAATAATAGGGTAGTGGTGCAAATAACTAATTGATCAAAATTATCTTGCAGACAGTTGCAGCACGGGTTCAAATCTAATTTGTAAAATTTCGGGACTATGCATGATTCCATTCTGGCACCCTGGTTCGTGATATATAGAAGACAAATACTAATCAAAGTTCGCTTGAACTCCATGGGATGCAAGAGACATCTTGAATGGAAGTAGCAGCTGAAACTGAATTTGATATTAAAAGATATTTATACCGAGAAGATGTTGTTTTGCGCCAAGATGTATACAGCATCGGCAATGGAGACATCCCCAGGAACTTCTACCACTGCCAAAGAAACAATGAAAAAGAGCGAGTGAACGTGATTATTTTGTGTCGATCATGCATGAGTAGAATAGAAAATCGTAGACATGTAGATCTCAGGAATTTCAGAGATTACTTAAATACAGTATATGTTGGAGTAAAGTGAATGCACCAAGCAGCTAAGGGTCGGAACTACTTCGTCACCATAACAGGAAGTATCGGTTGCAATACATCATTAATTATTATGCAATGGTTTTGTAGTGGTTCCTTAAACTCCTGGTCTATAGCGAACCATGCCATGGCAGAAGTGCTGCAAACGTGTTGCAAAAGTCTTGGGCACAGAACCAATGCATACCTAGGCCTAAACTGTAGCACAGATGCAAATACATTGCAAAAGGTCGTACTACTGCCATTGCAAAATTTTTAATAGGTTTCTGGCGGTCATTACAAAAACATTGCAAAATGTTGAAAAAAGTATTGCAATCTCAGCCTTCTGTTCTATTGCTGGTGTACCGAGTGCGCGCGTGGTTGGTACCTTTTCCACTGGGAAGGTCTGGAAAGGACGAGACCGAGACTCGGGTGAAGGCGGCATTCAAGAGGTCGCGAACACCTTCGGGCACACCTCGCTTGTCGCCATTCTCCTCCCACAAGTCTCGCAGCTGCCAATCCATGGGCTTGCCTGCTTTCAAGGCCCCCGCCGCACCCGCGACCACTTCTGCTTCGACTTGGCTGTCTGCCATTGGAACCCTCGCTGCTTTCTCGCAACAAACACGAAATTTCAGGATTTTGATATACGAAATTAGGATGTTGAGTTTGTTCACAGAATGCACTGGACGTACAAGCTCACAGATGTCACAACCAACAGCAATTGTTACGAAGGCTATAAATATTAATTGCTTACCCTAATGTAACTGGAATTGCAGGGCAAAACCTGAAATACCAATATTTCCTGCTCTGAATCTCCAAAGCTGAATCGAGGGTCTAATTTGTCATGGGACTGCAATCTCTCAGGATTACGAACTGACTGAACTTGGATCAGTTTGGGGATCAGTTGGATGTCTCAGAATGTTGGTAGCAAGAACAGACGGTTGGAATGGTACAACCAGTTCATGCAATCAAGATCTTCGTAGCATTACGTGTTAATGCAGTGAACGATCTTGAATTGGATGGTCGTTAAGGTACCATCATTCGAGGGAGATTTGCGATCGTTGAAAGTAATCATAAACTTGCTGGAAACTGAGTGAGGGTTCTTCCATATATGTGGCGGACAAGAAACTAAGCGGCCTCGTGTAAGCCCTTCATGGTTCTTGACTGTTCGTATTGAACATGAGTATGTAGTAAGATCGGGTTCCAAGTGACGAACCGTCATGAATGGTCATCAATCCATTTTAATAATTTTCAACTGATATTTTGGTTGCAATGGACGCATACCATGCTGCAATTGGTACCGGTAATTTTTGTTGGGTCTGAGGAATCGTGCCCCTTTGTAAACACAAAGAATTCATATCGAATTCCCTGTGTGAAAAATGTGCACCGTCGGTACGTGGTTCCACACCAGTCGTTGCGAGTTTGCTATGAAAGTACAACCTGAGTATGTTCGTTAAATTGCCTACTTGATTGCTGGCTGATGAACTTTTATACAAACACGTAATCGGTCTTGAATAAGATCCAGTGAGAAAATCGGCAACAATTGCAACAACAATCTCATGACATGAATGATGCAGGATCATACGCAATGAACTACGTCATGGACATGTCAATCGTGAAACTGTTCAAAAAATCGGAAGAACGAACCGTCCCCAAATTCAGCCTGCGTCACTATCACTCTGAATGTGAAACCAAGCTGTCAGATACATTTTCAACCTTCAATAAGAGAGTCGGTATTGTTCAGAATCGTTAAGAGTCTTGTGTGTATTGCGTTGTATTATTGTGTAGGCAGTTTACTCAATTCTTCTGACGGACATCGATCTGATGGCTGCTGCCATTCCTTTTGTTTCACTAACTGCCTAGAGAGCTTTGAGGAGCACAGCAAAAAATGACCTCCCCTGCTACTCCTTAACTCTGTCTCCACCCCAAACTCAAAGGTAAAAAAGAATCATCTAGTACACAAAGCAGACATGAGATGGGGCAACTTCTACACTTTGCTGCAACATTTATCAAAACGTTCGGAAAGCAAACTCACGGAATAGGGAGCTACCATCACCTCTCTTGTTGTATTGGCTGATGCCATTGGAGTAGCCGAGGGAGTAGCAACAGCCACAGCAGGTTTGACAGTTGTGAATACTTGCTGAAAGACATTCTTGGCAATGCCAAAGGCGTTCCCTGTTGTTTGGGTCACTTAAGAAGCAACATATTGCACCTGGAGCAAAGAGGACCTTGTTAGTATCTACACCATGAAAAAAATAAGCAATGCACAGCTCCATCTCTCTTGGGGGTGAGACCAAATCCGAGACGCAATCTCTCAAAAAGAATGTACCCATTAGGGCACAAGCATCTCCAACACAATTCCTATGGAAAATTGTAATGACACGAGCTTTCATGGTTTACTCAAAGTTCGCGAGATTGCCTTCTTCCAAAGTTCGTACACAAATATTAAAACACCTCCAATTAAATTCTCGCTGATTGAGTCTGGCCGCAGTTTGACATCTCTTCACCAATCAAGAAACTGCACTAGGCCGTTTCCTCACTACGCAGAGCAGGCATTCGCAAAAGCATTCCAGGAAAACAGTAAGCCCCATTTCAAGGACAAATTCAATGAGGATCTTTCTCACCTTCAAGAAAAGTCAAAGACGTCTTCGGCAATGAGGACCCAAAACCCTAAAAAAACGGCATCGGCCACTACACCAAGGAAGGTGATGATCGCAGGCACCGCAACTGCAAATTAAACCCGTCCTTCAAGGACACTCTCACTGACAGAGGTAAGCCGTGATTTCGCAACCGATGTGAGCGAGGCAAGTGTGTCAATACAATCTGCCAGTGTGCCATTCATGGCACTCACTGGAGAAATCCAAAATGCAAATCGGACAATCGTCCTCTCGTGTCCAAATTCCATTCCTTAGGGTATCCTTGAGTACCATCACTGGACATGATGGACTATGAAATTCTTCAGAAATTCCATTCCTAGTATATCCTCGTCTATCATCACTAGACGCAGACCATGACATCCTTCAGAAATTCAAGTCCTGGTGGATCCTAGAGTATCCTAGTGTATCATCATTAGGCAGTGGCCATGAAATTCTTCAGAAATTCCATTCCTAGTAAGGGTAGTTACACCTTCTTCGAGAAGGAAAATTTCTTCAAGAATGAGAAGTTGGTGAGAGAAAAAAAAAAAAAGGAGACAATGTGAGTTGTTGTGCATGAAGAAGGTGTGACACCCCTTTTTGACATATCAAGCATAGAGAATGAAAACTAGAGAATGGGTTTACATGTTTGTTTTGGATGGGTAAGAGTTTGCATGATTTGAGGATCCAATCACAAAGGCTAGAGTTCCAAGGTTGAATCGTGAGAGGTTAGGTTGAAATGCTCAACTATCAACAGAGCAAACTATCAACAACATAGGGGTGAAAAATTCTTCATGAAATCTTCCGGACACCCATTTTTTCAACATCAAAAGTGAAGAATGGGCCAGTTTAATTAATTAGGAATGGGTGCTCCACAATACATGTATAGCCAATGGGAAAGTGACAAATCTCAGTTCTTTGTTAATTGAACCCGGAGTGAAGAAGTGTGACTACCCTCAATGTATCCAAGTGTAAGCTTACCATCACTTGACAAGGGAGAGGGTAAAGACCTTCAAACACTTTGTAGCTTTGGAGTTCAATAGATAGATTGTTTTAGAGAAATGATCAAAAGATGTCCTACATATTGATTTCATGCATAAAAATGCACTTGCCTCTATTAACAAGAGTCTAGGGTTGCTTTGAGGTACAATTAGTTTCAACAATGGAAAAACTCAAACTTTATATATATGTTATCTTTAAAATGTTGAAATATTCTTTTGACTTTCAACAAGATTAAAAAAAATATGCAATTGAATAATAAAATCAATGCTCAATTGCCACTTATTCAAAAACAATGAGGGATAATTACCTTAAGGCTATAGGTATTACATAACTCATATGATAAAATGGTAAATTGGGTCAACTCTTAAAATAAGGCTATAAGACCCTTGGGCCTAATTGATGGCACTTATAAGTTCTTTGCAACCAAATTGTGATTTTTGAGATTTTAGTCAATTGCTATAGTTTGACTTTTGGCTTGTTTGCATACAATTAAAATTTATAGTTTAGGATGCGCATTTTCAATACAAATCCAAAAATTGATAATTTTGGAATGCATAAATTGTGAGTTTGGATGCATTTTCTATGAAATTTTGAGTAATTTGGCTTCAAGAATTCACTTTCGTAATTATTGAAGGAATTGCCACTTGGAAATTTTTTGGACACTTTGAGACATCCTTCCTAGAAGGCAATGGTATGAAAATTCATTTGTTGGACAATAAAAATTGTATTTTCAAAATTGCATTTTTTTCATCTCATATTTTGTTGTCACAATGCAACTATCCATTGTTTGGATTGTAGAAATAGACATTTTTTAAGTTATAATGAGCTTATTGATGTTTTGTTTTATTCTTTTCAATGGAATCATAGTAATCCAAGTTCCATAAGTTTCTCACAAAGTAGATACAAATTTTAATTTTCAAGATGCTAGCTTTTAACCCTAGCACTTACATCACAGTATTAGTTATAAACTAAATTTAATATCTTCTAATTTTGATTGGATTTTCAAGTTGAAATACCCCATAGATATGCAATGAAAAAAGATATTTTCTACTTTAAGCTAATAAATCTCACTAATGGTAAGAATTCTAAATTTGAACATTTTTTAATGTATCCTATATGAAAGTGACACTAAGATCTTAAGTTTACAATTGTTGTTTTTAATATAATTTATTTTCATGGAAAAATCTTGATACAAAATTGACTATTGCTTGGATTTCTTAAACTAAAAATACAAAGGAATTTTAGGAATTGAGCAATCTTGTTGAGTGATTCAAGTATTTTTGAAATGAAGCCAACAATTGTCCTAAAAGATAATATAAAATAGGTCTAAGGTAGGCACTTCCAGATGTGCGTCTTTCCATTCTCCCCCACATACATTTGGCCCTTAAAGGACCATGTAGTGTCACCTCAAACCACCACAAGTTTATAAAATGAATTCATTGGAGTTGAAGTATTTTGTGATCTCAAGGGTCCATTTAAGGGAAATCTAATGGCATGTGTATAGACCCTATACTTTAACTATGAGAATTCACAAAATATCACTTGAATGTCAAAAAAAATATAAGACAATTTTAGTTACATTTCTCTTATAGTTGTTGATAAATTTATTAAAACCAGAAACTTAAACAATCATTTTTTGTATATTTAACCACAAGATCTTGCACTAGATTAGTGTAAGCATATGTAGAAGAAATTTCAAAAACTTTGACCTTATAGATTGCAAGATGCTTGTGTTTAAAGTGGTGAAAACAATTTCTTTTCTTTACCTTGTGTGACTAGATTATAAGACTTTGAATCCTTTTAGCTTAAAGTTTTTTTAATACCAATATTGAATTAAAAAACATGTAATATTTTAAAAAATTGAGTTGAAAGTCTCAAAAAAAGAAACTCAAAAAAACTTGATTTTCATTCTTTAAAAAATTGTTAGATACAAATATATAAGAATTTGAAGGAAAAACTAAATCGTTAATAGTTCAAGATGGAATGAAACGCACTGATCCTAACAATGGGATTGTTCTAGTAAACAAACAATAAACCTGAAAAAACTTCTTTTTTTAATTTTATTTTGAAAATTGAGTTTATAAATTCTAAATCCAATATATTATTTTTTCAAAAAGATTTTTTGATTGCCTCCAAAACAAGAAGTCTATACCTTTTACATCACTAATCCAAATGGAATGAATCAAATCTTTTTACGTAGACAAAAATATAATCTACAAGAAAAAAAATTATTTCAAGGTTTTGTAGAGTTTTTTTTTGTTGCTTGGCAAATTCTATTTTGTTCTTAGGGTGGCATAAATTTTTCTTCTTGGCAATGATTGAAATAAACACCTAATAGATATTATAAACACTTTCAATGGATGTAAAATATTTTTTATATGTATGCTAAAAACTCACATACTTTTATTTTCATACTTGCATATTAGCACTGTTGACATTGAAACAAGGCTTGGTTTGGGGCCCTTCTTGAATACATGCAACAAATCTAGTAGACATTGTCAACTATTTAGACCTTATGGACCTATTGTATTTGGAAAATTGTAGAAATTGAGTTCAAAAAACAAATCAAGTATGTCATTTCTTCTAAAATTTACTCCAATGTCTTGAAAAACAAAAATTTCATAACTTTCACATCAATTAATCAAATAGAATGAATTAAATCTTTCTATATAGATAACATATATTCTACAAGAAAATAATTCTTAAAACTTTATTTCAAATTTTTGTGATTCTTTTGTTGTCTAAATTCTTCTAATTTAATTGTATGTGGCATAATTTTTGTTCTTTGACACCAATTGAAATAAAAATTATATTTGCATAAATTAAAACTATTTTTCTATGTTGATAAAATCCAAAATTTATTCTAAAAATTGAGATTGGAGATTCTTTTCCAAACTTTTATTTGTCCTCCAAGGCAACAATGGTCCTTAGGAGATAAAGTCTAAATGTATCAATTAAAAAACAAAGCTAATCTATTTTAAGACTAAAAGTTGAAGGCAATAGTTTTGAAAAAATAATTCTATCATTTCAACATATAAAATAAAACTCTTATTTTAGAGAGGATCCTATTTAAAAACTTCATTTCAATTCATTATAGATTTGAAAGTGGCCTTTGTTTATTCCATTGGCACTCTAAAGTTAATCTCTTTGTATACAACCTAGAATCAAAAGCTCCAATTTAAATCTAATGAATATTCAAAAATGATCTTCAAACACATTTTTATTAACCCTTAGAAAGATAGGCCCATGACCATTGATTTCAAGCCTTACTGTCTATCATTTTACTTACTACCATTTTACAAGTAGACCGATCAAAATGAAAAATTTTATATTTGTTTTTTTAGAAATGAAGTCATATGTCATACTATGAATTTTTAAAGAAAAAAAATGAAAAAAATTCATATTAAATACAAAATATACTTTAAAACTCTAAAATTTTCATCATAGATATATACTATAATCTATAATATAATGTTATAAACTAAAGGTATCATCTCACTATAAAATTAGAATATCAAAAAACCATAATGACATACCTAAAGTTCATATTGCTACAAAATATTGAAATTTATAAATTTTTCAAAATTTTTAATTGGAGTAGAAACTAAACTTGATAAGTCTCATTTCAATTGTTGAACTTAATTTCAAAAAATATTGTTTTTATGCCTAAATTTCACATGAAAAGTAAATAGCAAGAAATAAACAAAGTACACTATAAGGGTGATCTTTAGATTAAGCATCTTCTTCTTTAAAAAAGTCAAGAATATGATGATGGGAGAATTTATAATAATATTCATTGAAAATTTATTCACACAACTTTAAAAAAATTGGATGAATGTTTTTTTTCCATCATAAAATCTTAGATGAAGTCATCCAAATAGACATTTAGTGTCTACTGCAATGTTAAAAGGGTTAATGACAAATGATAAATTGTAATTCCTTCTTTTTTTCCAATACACTACTCTAATTGATCTAAGGCCACAAAAAAGATTCTTTTAAGTTCCAACATGGACTTATTAGACTACTTAAAGACACTTTTACTTCTAAAGGAAATAAAGTATCTTCACAAAGGTGGAAAAGGTTGCAAATTGAAAGAAATATAGAAGGATTATTTTTGACTCCTCTATTTTCCCCCCCTTAAAGCAAATGGAAGAACGTTATAGATATATTCAACAATTTCATTGTTAATTATAGAAACCAAGAATGCACATATTGGTTAACCAATTGGTATATTTTGATAACTACCTTGGTTATGGGAGGTTGTGTCCTTCCAAAGGGAGTTGTAGGACATCATCTTTCACCATTAATTCTACAAAATATGGCTAGTCATTGTAGAACTCATCTTTTTTGGTACTAAGTGAAATCATTTGCTTCAAAAACCCAAGAGCACTGAGTAGACGTCAATTTACTATAGAAGATTTCCTTTTTCTACACTTACAATTCTTAAAGATGAACATCTACTCTTTTGGTGAGTTCATCCTTTGAAAATGTTGAATAAATATAGAAAGGAGAATTTTCAAAGAATGAACATTTTCTCTTTTGTCCTACATAGAAAGATTCTTTGTCATCCGTTAGAATACAATTGTCCAAAATGTCATTTGGAGGTTAAATTAAATTTTTAAGTGTGCCAAAAAACCAAAGAAATGGTTAAAATATTCCCCTCAGTATAAATGCAACCTTTGAAGTTTGGGGTTAAATAAAGAATGCAAAATAAAAATGAGTATCATTCATAGGGAATATTTTGGAGAATGGGCAATAGATAAAGCCCAAACTAAAAATAACGCTCACCAAAATCTATGCTACAAGCAGGAGGCAGGCACATGATAAAAGAGAAATGCATGGATGCTGACATCCACAAGCCTCGAACCCCGCACCCCCTCCCACCCGTCGATCCCTCCCTCCAAACCGACGGCCCTTAAAAATCGGCAAACCGAACGCATCCCGTGAAATCTACGCGAAATGAAGATCCCAAGCCCTAATTCTAGGCCCACTCCCCATCGTCCGATCTCTCATCCAAAGGCCCACACATCGCCGCTCAAGACTAGATCTTTGCTCCCAGGTGCCGTGTGCGGGGGTGGTGTCTTGTGGAGAATCCCGCTGCCATCTCCTCTCCTCTCTCAGTTTCGCCGAGGTCGTCTCTTGCTGGGATTGCTTCCGGTCTTTGCGTTTTTTTTTCTTGCGTTCCGGTTGTTTGGTTGTTGCCCCGCTTGCCATCATGTCTGACGACGAGCACCACTTCGAGTCCAAGGCCGACGCCGGAGCGTCCAAGACCTTCCCGCAGCAGGCCGGAACCATCCGCAAGGGCGCTTACCTCGTCATCAAGAATCGACCTTGCAAGGTCTGCGCTATTTCGCTCTCGCTATCTGTCTATCCTCTGCTTAATTTCTCTTGTTGCGCTCCTTTCTCCAGTTTCTAGGGGTTCAGACGCTCCCGACGCTTAGCGAGGGTTTCAGTTGTGCCTCCTGCTTTTGTTTGCATTATGGTTTTGTGGCACGGGATAAGTGTGGCGATGCTTAGAAAGCAGGAATCTGGGATTGGATGCCTAGGTCGGTGGTTTTGGGGGGTTTTGTTTTTGGGGGTGCCTTAGGGTTTCGTTTGTGTTTTTTGGTATTTGCGAGCTCAGGTGATGTTGGAGTTGTTTGTGTGAGTGTAGACGATCGGTGAGGTGTTTTCGTAACTAATATGTTGATTGGATTTTTTCAGGTCGTGGAAGTGTCGACCTCGAAGACCGGAAAGCACGGACACGCGAAGTGCCACTTTGTCGCCATCGATATTTTCACGGGGAAGAAGCTCGAGGATATCGTGCCTTCTTCTCACAATTGTGACGTGAGTGAATTATGACGTATTATGAATTTCGCGTGCATGTTTGTTCATGATTTTCAGTAGGTGTGGTCTCAATACTCGAGGAACTTGCAGTTTGTGTGATGACTTTTAGCCTGACTTTTTGCCTTTTTCTATTCCTTCAGGTTCCGGAGGTGGTGCGTACCGATTACCAGCTCATTGACGTGTCCGACGATGGATTTGTGAGTGACTTCTCCTGTGACCCTAGGAAGCGTTGTTTCTTTTGTTAGGTTTCTTCCCCCTTTTCTTTGACACCTCTCCTATCGATGTTGTTTCTCATGGTTTTCGGCCGTGTACGATGTGTGTCCAAGAAGACATCCCTATTGATGTTTATGTACTTTTCTTCTCTTGAGTTTGTTCGTGTGATCCCGCTGCTTTTCCCTTATGAAGGTGGAGGATGCTAATTGATTCATTCTTGCATACAGGTGAGTCTCCTCACCGACAGCGGTGAGACCAAGGACGATCTGAAGCTGCCAACTGACGAGGCTCTTCTTTCTCAGGTATAGTTTTGCATCAATAATTTTTGTTTTTTGTACGCTCGTGAGTAGCCTAGGATGTTAATTTCTAGATTCTTACTCATGCTAATGATTTCATATCGTCACGTGTGATCGTCTTTTTACAGCTGAAACAAGGTTTCGGTGAAGGGAAGGATCTCGTCGTGACCGTGATGTCCGCCATGGGTGAGGAGCAGATCGCTGCCCTGAAGGATGTCGGACACAAAAATTAGATATCCGCAGTTCCAGCAGTCATTGAAGGCAGTGATGTGATAGGTTATTCTTATTTTCTTATGTGGCACTGGATGGCCCATGATGTTTATGTCGTATCTCAGTTTGAGAGAAGAGAGCTATTTGTGGATGGGGTCATCGGATGCCAAACTCGCTACTCTCAGGAAGTCGTTCTCCGTCCTACTTGAATGTCAGATGTCAATGTAGAATGTGAAAGAAAGAGTCTGGAGAGGGTACAAGCAGTCTTCGGGAGGAGGGGACTGGACTTGTGGTGCCAACAGTAATCAAAATGGAATTGCTGGGTAACAAATAGGCCTCTATAGGGAAGCGTTTACTGTTGGGTTTTTTAATTATGGATTTACAATGTTTGCGGAATCTTTTGGAAAGAGGATACACTCGTTTACTCAAATCATTTGCTGCGAGTTTTGCAACGGTGTACGTTTCAAATTTTCAATCCGTATGCTCAATTTTGTTATTAATGCATGTGCTCTTTTGGTACGGATGTTTCGAGTATATGCAATTTCGTTGTTCTACAGGGCGAAGATTATAGTGAGATTGCAACGTGGGCCAATTTATGCTTGGCTATGTAATTTGTTCTACCGTGTATGAAACGGTCTTAGTGTACTGTTCTTCCCCGTCAACTACTGCAATAGCAAGTGTCGTCCGCAAATAATTTTTCATCAGGAGGAACCAGCAGTTTGGTGACAGATGTGAGACCTGGCGTAGCTGATTGAATGAACGTGGCTTATTAATTTTGTCACGGCATCCTTGTCAGGAAACCGTACGAGATTGACCGCTTGAAGGATGGACCCCATGATCATGGAAAAAACTTTAAAATTTCATTGCTTCCTAAGGTCCACTTTTAGGGTTTACCGATAAATTATGAAAATATTAATGAAATTTTAACCCTAGATGTGGTCGTTGGAAATTGTTCAAATCTAAACTAAAGTCCAAGATTTGATAAGATTTACCAATTTCTTTAATTAAACAAAAGAAAATACAACTAATACTATTCCCGAGTTATACATTACAATGTTTGTGAAAATTGTGTGAACATTGAGTGAAAATTGTGAAAGTAATTTGAAGGCTTTCTATTTTATTACATCTATCTAAAATTGAGATTATGAAATAAATTTGAAGTTAAAGTACATACCATGCAAAATTATAATTGATTTTGGACTTTTTCAAATCTATTCTATGTTTTTATTAATGAATTTCCAATGTAATCTCCACTCTGAGACTCATTTGTAAGAGTTTCTAATCTTCTAATACTTAAAAAATTTAGATTTGCAATGGACCCCCTTGTAGAAAATCTTTAAATTATAAATAAATTTTTTCATTATTGAATTTTTGATACTCAAAATATATTTTAAAGGATATTCAATCAAAAAAAGAAATACCCAGAATAGTACTTTGGTAAAAAATATTAACGTCATAATTTAGGCATCAAAATAGACTTAACTGTAAAGTGTTCTAGGCTTAGTCTGGAGTTCTATGCTAAATTTAAACTGTGGTCTCCAAAAATAAATGTATTGAGTTCTACTACTTCATTTTGATTTAAGCTCTAAATTTGTGTTTTTTTGTCCTAAGTTACAATCCCTAGTCCACTACATGTTGCATGCTCTTGACTTCTTATTAGTAGAAGCAAAATTAAAGACAAAATTCAAAATGAAATTTACAAGAGCTCCATTTTGGAACTGAAAGCAGTTTTATCTTGAGTTCTTTGTTTTTTGCTATTCCGAGGGGAAGAAACCCTAGTTTCCTCTTACTTTACAACTAACTCTAGTATGCTTAAAAAATACTTCTTCCCTAAATGATCTTCACATTAGTTTTAATTTTTTGTGCCATAATGATCTTCCTATTGCACTTTGTAATATTGCAAAACAATTTGATTCAACTTTCAATTGTTGTTTGTAACTGGCAAAACAACTCTAACTAATAGTTCCTCTTCTATCCATGTAATCATCAATCAAAAGGCAAAATTAATGAAATGATTGAAGTGATCAACGCTATTCGTTCTTATTTTTTGCATTTTTTTTAGTGTTGCTCGACTGAAGGAAATGAAGCTTTGAAAGGCGGAATAAAGGTCTACATATGGGTCTTGGGCCTTTACTGATTGCCCACAAAATGACAACCATACACTCAACAATTAAGTGCCCACTAGTGCTCCTTGCAAATGTCTAAAAAATTCTACTTTTTAGTACTTCTAAATTGCTCTTTAATAGGGGCTCTAAAACTCAAAGTTTCTAGGACAATAAGAAAGCATGAAACTCTATTGACAACGTGAAATGGATTTTAAAAATGTTAGTTTCACCCTTAATCCAAAATATTTGTCCAATTGATAGGAAGATCAATTTGGGATGGAGGGAGTAAATATCTTTATTTAGGGTTTTCAGACTTTTAACTATAGAGAGAGGCAAAATATTTTGCCCATCCTACTAAGATAAGTACACCCAAAATCGCACCCCACCTAAAACCACCATCATCACTCTATATATATCTCCAAAATGAATATGTGCGTAGGTTGAAGAAACGATTTTAATTACCACCTCTACCCAAAAAAAACTATGACCCTTTCTAACTTTTGCACATGATATCCAAATGCCACATTCTTTGGTGTGTTGAAACCCTCTTTCTCTTGCCAACAAGAAAATATGAAACTTTGACCAATCTAATACTAGTTACCAAAGCATAGTGGCCAAAAGCGATGATTTTGGAAGTACCCACCTTATTACTCTTAGGAACCATCAACTTAATTCAATAAGTATAACATTGTGAAATATTGACCACTTTGTTTTTGACTAATGTAGGATCGTAGTCTTCAGATTCTTTCTGTAACTTGATTAGGATAAGGTGGAATACCAATAACCAATCAAATAAGCAATTTGGGAGTAGATTCTGTGTAGTATGAGTTGGTGGATATTTTTCCCATGTAGGAAGATAGGAAATATGAGGATTGCTAAATTTTCAGATTTTTATTCAGAAAATTGAAATTACAGTGCATTTCAAGAGGCAAAAGAACTCTTGACCCATAAGCAATGTCTAGATTCTTCTAATTCCAATCATTCCACACAATACTTTCTTGCCCATTACTATAGGTAATGAGTCATAACCTTATTGGTTGCAAACTTGAAAAGGACAGAAAAAAACAAATTTTAAGCTTCAGAACTGGCAGATCCAGCCTAAGGTTGGAATTACCACCTCTTCCACGTTGGGTACTGAGCGTGGTTGGTAATTGGTGCCTCCACCTTAGTTGTCCCCCGAACTGCACAGATTCCAGTCACTCCAGTGATACGGTATTGCTTGTAGACTGCCACTCTCTAGTCTCTACAGTTCCTAGGATGGGCTCGCAATTCCAAGTTGGACTACGTCAAGGATGATTTGACACGGTCCGTCGCCACAGCCAGATTCTTTAACTTATAGTATCGATTTAGTTCCCGAGGCTGCAGTGTAATTTGCAATCTTGATCGGAGTGATGAAGCTATCGATCGGCGTTGGCGTCAACGCGGAATTGTTCTTTTTGGGGTGGGTGGGTGGGTGATCGAATGTTTGTAAATGTCTGTTCCTTTATCAACGTCGTCGATCTGTCGTACAAAAAACAAAGAAACTTGAAGATAAATAAGACATGTGTATACAAGAGTCGACATCTCTTTCTTTGCAATGCAATCATCATTGGTTGTGAATCCCGAGGCAAATTAGTGTCTCACGCAGCAACACGATCGAGGCCAAAACACTGAAACTCATCATGTGTTGCGCAAATCAACTTGGTGATGCGTTCAGGTGGGTGTCGGTCCCATCCCTCAGCTCAGCCTTTTTTTCTCCTTTTCTGTGTCTGGCTCTGTGGAATCGAGGCTAAGTTCGTTTGACCTCTTCAAGATGGTTTTGGTGTAATGTCACATCAGACTGCCACCAGCTGTGTAAGCTTGACTCATTGCTACTAAGCTTATTCTACACGCTAAGTAGCTGCTATCACTTTGTGTCATAACACTGTTGTTTACCAATGAGTGAGTGAGGCAGGCAGGCCCTTTTGCGTCCTTGAGAGGGGAGCCCTCCAATAAACACTTAGAGAAATTGTCTTATACGGCACCTCAGCCAACTCCAATCCTTAGAATAAGTGAAAGTCTCTTGGGGGCATAAGGTAAGCAAATCCATTATAGTAGTATGCTCTAGAAGCACCCGTCCTCTTCAAATGGACCCTATAATTAGGTATAAAATGAACCTCAAGTGGTCCTAAAATGAGTATGTGATAGACTCTTAACCCCTAAAGGATCAAACTATATTTTTTGGCAACATAGAAATTTTAGACAAGTGCGTGTGACTAGAGATTTCTATGTTTTTGGTCCAAATTTTGATAGAAGGTGTGGACGAGGAATATCTTTCTTATGCACTAAATTTCAGGACATATATAAATAGGAGTCAAAAGTTATAGCCTAATATGTAGTTTGTTTCTCAACTCGGGTAGTCCGGGCATATTTGAAAAAAATAATTTTTTTCAAAAACCCAAATTTGAAATTAATTTTCTAGATTTATATATACATAGAAAGCTTTGAATCATTCCATTTTGATCAATGAGTCAAAAGTTATGAGGTGTTTTACTTTGCAGGTGGTCATAGATTCTCTACTCCAAATTAAACTTTGAAGTTCTCTATTGGACTCAATTTTCAATATTTTTGGAATTTAAAAAAAAAAATTAGGTGAAGATTGTTTATTACAACTTTACAACCATTGGAATTGGTATTTTTCAATTCTATAACTAAACTATTAACAATTTAGTATTTTGATTCATTCTCTATTTCTTTCTACTTACTATATTTTTTCTATATGTTGTACAATTCCAAATGATTTGAAAATTTTCAAGCATGCATCCAACTTGCCTTGGAGAATGAATTCAAAGAGTTGCAACCATTTTTGACATTTTTTCATACAAATGTGACCTAGTGAAGTGCAATTGCCTGATTCTTGTAGGGCCAAAAAAAAGCTTTTTGACTATTCAAATGCTAATATTTTGTAATCTATTAACTGAAAATTTCTTAAATTTTTTCCACATCTTCTAAAATTACCATACTACAAGATCCTACGGTTGAATTTGTCCTAAATTTTTTTATACTTGTCCTAAAAATGACAATTTTGGAGCATTTTTGGTGAAAACATAGTCAAAGAACTTTAGGGGTTAATGATGACCCTCAAAAAATAGTTGTCAAATATGATCCATAGATCGTATCCATACAATTAGATCAACTAATACACTAAATATTTTTTTTAAATAGAATTTGAAGTCAAAAAATGAAAATTTATTTTATATCCCACTATAAATTTGAATATTTGCAATTTTTATAGAATTGTTTTTAAGTTCAAAATCTTAGGTTCTTATCATAGTGGTTTTTGAATATTTTTATTTTATTTTCTTATATGTCACATTTAACTATTTTTGGACTTTTGAAAGTCCAAAATTAATATTGGTCACCATGAGGAAAAAAAATGGTCACCGAAAGATAATACAAAACATTGGAAGATCAATACAAAACATCCAGAGATCTATATAAACATTAGGGAATCTATTGATGTATAGTTCATAAATTATTAAATAGTCCAAAAGTAGTTAAATGTGGTATTTATTCAAGTCGTTTTTGAAGTGACATTTTTTTAACTCAAAAAAGTGTTTTTTTCTAGCCAAACCTCCTAATATATTTTAAATTATAGAATATTTGCAAAGTAAAGTCTTCAAAATCTACACCTCACAAATATTAATGAACTAATACAAGAATCTTCAAGAAAATTGATAGATGAAAAAATGCATTTTTGTTTAGCTTGGTATACATTTTATGTTCATACATTGCTTCAAACTTGAACATCTAAGCTTAAAGGAATTAGAGTTTAGTCTACATGGTCATGTTTTTAGTAGTAATGTAATAGTGTCATATGTGCCTTTTATATACTTGTTGTATACTTGAAAGGAGACTTTCATGATGATTTGAAACATTTCATAATTTGTTGTAGTGAAATAGAAAGGGATACTAACCTTAATTAATTTATAAGCTTACTTATCCAAGTAGGTATCAACAACAAATTTTGTAATTGAAATCAACTTGAAGTGATCATTTACTGAGGAATTCCAACCTCTCCAATGTAATCTTAGAGTAAAGAGTTTGTTTAGTGGTTATGTCACACATTTTTTAAAGATATAGATAGCCTTGTTTTTTTTGGAAACATACTATTTTTGAGGTTGGTGCATGTGAGTAGAGATTTGACTTATTTAAGCTGAAATTTTACAAGGTGTGGACAAGGAATATCTTCCATGACTACAAAATTTAAATTAATTTGAGTATACAAGTGAAAAGTTATGATGCAAAATGTTTTTTTTTTTTCAACTTAGGTAGCCTAGGTAGATAAAAAAAATCACTTTTTTCAGAAATAAAAATTTGATATTGGTTCTATAAATTTATATATACATGAAAAACTTTGAATTGTTTCATTTTTATCAATGAAATGAAAGTTATGAGGATTTTTATTTTGTGGGTAGTCATGGATTCTCTACTCTATAATAAACTTTGAAGTCCTTTATTTAACTCAATTTTCAATATTTTTGGAAAAAACAATACCATAGGATGTAGATTTCTTATTACAACATTGCAATCATTGGAATTGGCATTTTTGATTCCATAACTAAATTATTGACAATTTTATATTTTTACTCATTCTTTATTTCTTTCCACTTACTATTTTTTTCCTATATGTTGCACAATTCCAAATGATTTGAAATTTTTGAGCATGTAGCCAACTTGCCTTGAAGAATGAATCCAAAGAGTTGCAACCATTTTGGACATTTTTTCATACAAATGTGACCTTGTGAAGTGCAACTACGTGATTTTTTGTAGTGCCAAAAGAAGACTTCCTATCAATTCAAACGCTAATATCTTGCAATCTAAGGGAGGAAATTTTTGAAATTTTTTCCACATCTTTTCAAATTATCTTATTACAAGATCCTAAAAACTTAAATTATTTAAAATTATATGATGTTAAAATTCTTTTTTCAAACTTGTACTAGAATAACAATTTTGGAGCATTTTTGTGAAAACATAGTCAAGAAACTTTTAGGGGATAAAATGTACTTGAAAAGGAATGTCATTGAAGCACCTTTTCTTTTCATTCACAACAAATATAGACAGTTTTATTTTGACTAATAGTGTATATATTTTAAACATAAAATACACCATATACCAAACAAATATTGAGGCATATCAAATGAAAACTTCTACGTAGAACCTCTTGTATCATTATATGTTGTTGTAATCATTTAAAATCAGACAATAAATTGTGGCATGGGACAAGTTTCAAATTGTGCAATGCATTACTATGACTCCATCGCTCTATAATTGCACATTTTGTATATATCCTTGGAACCTGTGTTGGTAATGTGGAGTAATTGCACAAATAGTTAGCATATCAAATGATGAACACATGTGAGAAGACATTTAGAAGCCAATTTGTTTTGTGATGCAATGTTCATAGAGAGGTTTGATTGTATTTATTTAAATTAATTTTTTAGTTTTGCAATAATATTCAATTTAATAAAAAATTAATGAATTAATAAAGTGTAGAAAATATGTGATTTAATTCATGAAAAATATACATTGTATTTACGGAGTCATATTAAACTTTGACCATAGTATAGAGGCTTTAGCCTTAACATGTAAAGGACCAAGGGTATTTGAGTACAACTTTTGTTTTCTTGATTAGCTCTTGTAACAAGTTGGTTCCTTGTTTGTGTGGAATAATTTTGATGATCGCCATCATTGAAATGAAAGAAGACTTATATAGCTTTCCTCTGAAAAAAGATCAACGAAATTGCACAATTTTTGAGAAAATGCCATAGTTGACAAGATTGATGAAAGATGTTTGGTTATGTAGTACTTTCTACATACCCTGAAACTGAAATGTTGAAATTGAAATGCTGAAAAGTACTCCAAAAACTTTTATTTTTTTTCCTTTGATACATAGCATTGAGAGATTGATCTGTAATTTTTTTCAAATAATTTAGAGGTGTAGAAATAAAGATATGAGGGTGTGAAGTGATAGCCCATGGTATCTTCTTTGTTCTCCAAAAATTCACCAAAAATAGCATACTTGATCATTTTTCAATTGGATTGTACCAATGGATTCAGTGGAATAAATCATTTAGTATCTATTTATTGTTCAAAAGTTGTAAATGAGTTTAACATATCAAATTCTCTACAAATGTAGTTGCAAAAGCCATGTGGTGGCCTTATGATTATTTAGGGGTTAAGCCCTAAAAAACCAAAGAACTAAGGCTATTTTTTGTTTTTTTTTATCAAAAACCATTCAAAATTTTCATTTCTATTGCAAAAAGAAAAATAATATTATTTTTTTAAAAACATCTCTCTGTAGGATCATACACTAAATTAGTATGAAAATGTGCCAGAGAAATTTTAGATACTTTAACTACATAGATTGTAAGATATTTGCATTTAAAATGAAAAAAACATATTTTAGACACCTTCAATGACTAGATTAAAAGACTATGAACCCTCTTAACATAATTATTTTGCACTACACATGTTGACTTTATAAATTTTTATTAAAGAATTGAGTTGAGGGTTTAGGAAAATTGAAAGAACATGCGTTTGATTTTCATTTTTTCAAAAAATTATTAAGTAGATGAAGGTACAAAATAGAAAGAAAAACTAAATTTATATTAAAAGCTCAAAGATGGAATTGAAACACATTAATCCCAATGGTGAGATAGTTCTACCAAGAAAATAAAAATCTATGGAACTATTTTTTTGGAAAAATAATGAAAATTGAGTTCAAAAATAAATCCAATATATTATATTCTTAAAGAGATGCTATGATTGCCTTGAAACAAGATGCTCTATAACATCCACATCTATAATTCAAATGGAATGAATCAAAGCTTTCTATGTAGACTAAAATATAATTTGTGAGAAACACATTTTATTTCAAAGTTTTTTCATGAGCAGAAAATTATTTTTTGTGCTCAAGATGACTTAACTTTTGTTCCCAGGCATCAATTAAAACATTAGAAGAGCTTTGGTGGGTCCAAAAGCCTGTTTGGGGCCTGTTCCCCGTAGCGAGAAGAACGGCTAGCTATTAGAATTTTCTTTTTCATAAAAAAATTTTAGTCTACAAATGCAAAAAAATAAAAAAATAATTTTTTTTTTGTCAATGACGTGGTAGGGTCTTGGCCATGTCAAACTGCTGCACCAAACTTGTACCCTACGTTTGCAGGTTGTGATAACTCACAGGCATTTGGAGGCCCCAAAAATCTTCTAATGTACAAGTTATATTTCTAAAAAGTTAATGTATTTTTCTATCATTGAAAATTTTTTGAAATATTATGCCAATTGTGATTATAGGAACCTATCCAAATTTTCATTTGTCTTCCCAAGAGGCAATGGTCTCTTAGGAGATAAAGATTTTTTAATCACAATGTAATAAATTTCTATGAACCATGACTTTTTTTGCATTAGACCTAAATTATCCATTAGAAATTGGTACTAACACAAGAATCTTATAAACTATACAAGTAGAAGATTAGCAAAGACAATGCAAGCATCCAAATAGTCAAGCTATAAAAAAAAACCATAAGCTAAGGCAGGCAAACCCATCATGGATTGTAGTCCAATTGTAATTTCCACTTTTGGATCCAATTTGGTTTTGTTCTATACTAATGTAGTTTACATTACATTTGGTATACATTTGGGACTCAAAATTTTTGAATTGGATTGGAAAGTCATTATTTATTGAAGTCAATGAACTCACACATGTAGCTTTTATATGTGGCTTATACATGTTCATTCATTATTTCATTGTACAAAGGGGTGCTTTTGGATTTCCATTGGAACCATGTAGGGAAGTAAGACAGCCACATTAGATTCCCAAAAGGTAAGAATAGTCCCTCATAAGAACCACAATGGAAAGCTATATGTTTTTTCTTTTCCCACCTATAATGTATCATTTTTTTTCAAAAACAAGACCAATGAAATACATGTGAAATAAATTTTGATTTTTTGTTCTTTTGCAAAAATAATGAAATTGTGAACCTAGTAATTATAAATATATACATTGATCAAATAGTCTATAATGGACTCCCTACCTTATATATGCAACTTACCCTAAGATTTAAATTGGATAATATCCATATTTTAAAATGGATAATTATTATAAATATCCATTAACTGAACTATTAGGGTATAAAAAAATAAAATGATAGGAGAAAAGAAAGAAACAAAGGGTTTTTGATTATACCCAAAAACAAAATTTAAAGTAGGAAGTTAAATTTTGCATTTGAAGTGGGCCCAATAGGGTAATTTTTGGGTTTTCAGAGGATAAAGGTAAAAAAAAAAAAATCCTATTTTGAGTTGTGTTGAAGGTATGTTCTAGACCTCTCCAAGCTAATATAAGATCTTTGAATTCAAAATTTACAAAAAATTCTATAAAAAATAAAAAAATTTAGCATTTTCTTCTAGGGTAAATCTAGGTTGTTGGGCCCACTTTGAATGCAAGATTTAACCTCTTGCAAATTTTAGTGCAATCAACAAAACCTGTAGTGCAATTTAAAACAAAAAAATAAATCAAATTCAACTACTTGCTTTCTTTTAAAGAATTGATATACTTAACAATGCAATTCACAAGAATACCTTGTTATTAATTCCATAGAGCTAGCTTATTGGTTAAGGTAATAAATACAATATGCATTGTAAGCGTGAAGGCATGAAACACTTGAACTATTTGAATGTTATACATTGTACACTTGGTTTAAATTTGAGCATGATTTCTAATATACTGAGCCTTTGTACCTAAAGTTGATATTGAAGGTTAGGTATATTTGTTTAGTATCTTTAAAGGACTCCTACAACATTTATGTGGCTCCTTGAATACTTCAATTGGTTTTTTCTAAACTAGATATGCAAATTTTGGAAGCTTCTTAGTAACCTTTACAATTTTTTAGTATCCACTAGAGGCTCATGATTTTGTTTGAAGAAACTTTAAAACATAGTGATAGTATATATTGAAGGCAAGATGATGTAAAACCTCAATCTTGCCCAGTACAAGTTGAGTGAGCACTATAGTTGAACTTTGTATTATGCAATTAAGAAACATCTTTGAATTCTTTGTGTTACATACTCTTATCTTTATTGGATAGTTGTGAGGTTTATTTAAAAGGTAGTCATGGAGTTTATTGATTGATAGGTATTGTCTAATCTTGTTCTAATGTGATATTGGCTTATTGTGTTATTGATAATAGTTGAATCCTCTCCTAATTGACCTACATAAGTAGAAATGTCAATTGATGATGATTGATTATCACTACACTAAAATGGTTAATATTTAGTATGGTCTAAATTCACTAGAAGAAAACTGCTTTGGTCTCAACAAAACCAATCTAATGTTTTTTTTGTGATTTCTTGTTTCCAACAATAAATTTGCACTAAAAACAGAAAATCACAGAAAAACATTAGATTGGTTTTGTTGAGACTAATGTAGTTTTCTTCTAATAATTATTCATCACATACTATTCAACATTGGTTGTAGTGGTGGTGTAGCATTTGTAGTGTATATGGGTGGCATTGTAAGATTGGTCATACTAATTTTGATACTAACTAATTATTCACCCATACTAATAATCATTTTAGTCTAGCAGTGACTACACCTAATAATGATACCTTTTTGTACAATTCCATAACTTCCTCAATTTAGAGAATACTTGAAGTAGGGATATTATTAAAATATGTCCTATGTTACAATCCCTTATAATTTTCTAATTTCCTAATTTGACTCAAATAAATGAAGGCTCTACTTACTCATAATTGGTGAAGGATTTTTTTTTGCTACTTTGTGTAAATTTAAAGTTTTAGCATTATCTTCATTCAAAACACAATAGTATATGTATAGTTGAACAAGAAAAATTACATATATATTCCAAAGTACACAATTAGAACTCTTTGCATACACCACAATTAGTACAACTTAAAAAATAGTTCTTATAGATTTTGGACTTCATTGTTCACATTGACTACAATATATATACTAAATGGCATTATAGAAAAATGCAGGCATACATCACACAAAGTTTGAAAAAATTGCTTTTTAGACAACTGAAGTGAATCTTATGTTTTCAAAATATATAGCAAATGAAGAGAAACTAAACAGCTAAAACAATCCAAACAAATTGATCCCTTTTGTAGTCACTCTACTTGCAAGATCACCTATCCACTAGAAAACATATAAAAAAATCTACTAGTTCCCACTCAAATATTATAACCAAGTTAGATAGAGTTAGAAAATGTACTTCTTTACTTCTCTTTGAACTCTAACCAAATTTTTAAAATGGAGGTCAAGCCATAAACAAATTTTTGGAGTTTAATGAAAATTAACTTCAATTCCAATATTTTTTTTGTTGAGAAAATTTTGATGAATGTTGAATTAATATGCTTAAATGAGGTTTACCTAATTTCAATATAATCACATTTCCAAAGTTTTTACTATGGGTAGTCAATATGATTCCTTTTCTTACAAATCTTTGTACGCTTGTGATGCATCTTGGAGACACTATTCCTGTTGTATTGGAAGCAAGACTGTTAAAGCTTTACTGATATACCTTGAAAAAAAAAAAAATTCAAAACCGATAAAACATTTTTTCAATATGAATGATAGTTATTATAATATCCAACATGTTTATCATTAGAAGTAACAACAAGCACTACTACAAATGTAGGCCTACAATTGCAAAAGAATCTATGATACATGAAAGTAATCTATATCTTCTATTGTTTTTCATGTTAAGAGAAAGTCATCTTTAAAAGACACCCCTCTAAGAAAAAGAAATCTATTGCATTCAACAAACTATCCACAATGACAAATAGCAACTCTAAACCACAAACATTTTGCAAGAAGCACCTTTACAATAGTGATGAATATTCTTTCAATATCCAAGATATACATGGTAATGGAATCTAGAATCCTCTATCAATTGGCTGCCTCCCCAAACAAAAAACTAAGGCACTTAAGTAATACAAACAATGCTCAAATGCTTATTTGGACAAATTTATGTGACACTTATTCAAGTCACAAATGAGCCCAATCAGTAAAAGGACCAAAGGGTGCAACAATTAGGTTTAAGGTTTCACAACGGCCAACAGAAAGTATCGTCGCTAAAAGAAAGGACGAAAAAACGCTTATACAGTATACCCTAAGAAACAAGGCCAAGTGTTTCCAACCTGAAATATACCTAGCGCACCAATATGCTTTATTCACAGATAAATAAAATTGGTAGTAGCTTCTAAGATGAACAAAATCTGTACAGCTAGTAACGTTACAATTGTTAAATTTTGTTAATTCCTATACAACCAACAAGTCCGCCGGCAGCCTCAATATAGTCGTGTTGCAGCTCCGGCCTCAAACGATAGCCAAATCTGCACAAAAACTGAACTCTATTAATTGCTAAATTCGATGAATTCGACGAATACTAGTTTTTTTGTATGAGTCTCGTGCTGGCATGCCTCCTCAATTTATCGTGAACAAATAGCTCAGACAGTGACAGAAAATCATCCTGGAGAACCAATGTTTACCTTATGCAACTCGAATAACTTATAAAAAGCCGAACTGGTGAACAGCAGAGCTCCGCAGGGTATGCCCTGAGGATGCTAAGCCAGGCTCCATATCCTGCCCCACATATTTTCGATACCATTACACAATTGTACATTTAATCAGGTAGTCGATTCATGTCTGTTTGGGGTCTCGTTTCTCCCTCTTGCACATTGAAGAGACTCGTTTGAAACTCTTCCGCATCTCATGCAGAAGATGGTGCTGTTTCAAATAATGCTGTGCTGGCGAGACTACAAGCTTGGCAGCGCCAGAACCCACAGCATATAGTGGTCGAATGGGCCCCGCTCCCTGCACAAACTTGAAAAGTTGGTTTTGGAGAATATCTTGTAGCCATTCATTCAGAAAAATCCTTGAGAAACTGCTCAGCCCATGCACTCCGGCAGCTTTTACATGTTTTAGCTGGAGCTCAATACCCTGCACAACATTCACTTAGTGTCAGCCTGATTACGGTCATAGGACGGTATGTAGAACGAAAGCAGAAAAACATACTATCTTAGCAGACACAAGTGCAAAAAGAGTACCTTCCACTGAACCAAGTTCACAAGTTCAGCATAATTGCCAGCTTTCAAAGCTGCTAGGTCCACTCTTCGAGGAAGATAATCCACACGAATGTTGAATGGAAGCACTTCAAACATCTGTCATCATAAATCATCAAAGAGAGTGGATGATCAGAAAGGCGTCATCAAAATGGATATTCGCACTTCAAAAGCCACAATCAAATTGCAGGTTTATGATAAAACAGTAACTTGCACTATCAGAGCTCCTTTCATTAGATAACCGCAAAAAGTATATACCAAAAAAGGGGATAACAGATCAAACCAGTGAGTCATAATTAGGACAGATACAAGCCATCAAAGTACCTGGAAGAAAGGTAACAAAGGCTCCGTAGGTGAATCAGTAAGATTGGAGCCGACTGAGGGATTGGAGCTGAATGAAGATGCCCTGGACAAATTTAAATTTTCCTCCGATAATGTTCCTTGGCTACTCAACTGCGAAGAGAAAAACTTGCTGCAGAAATCAAGGTGGCGTTGATCTAGATGAATTCGAATAGGTAGGAGTGCAAAAGATACCCTGCTCCCACACAAAATCCACCCTTTAATTCTTGAAGAATTCAGTTAAAACAAGCATCGATTAACCAAACAGCAAGAACGCTTTAAAACTAAAATACACCATATTAAAAAAAGCCTAAGACCAGAATAAATAATCACAACTGGTCTTCTAAATCCACAACATCGCACCCTTGAATGCCATTCAAGATGACAAAGCGCATCTTCTCTTATGATCGAGACTATCCTTTCCACTACGCTAAATTCCACAGCGCCGTCGAGTTTACCAAACATCAATTTCATGCAAATAAATACTACGTAATAAAGCTTCAAGTCAACAACTCACCTGTATTCTTCTAACACATCTGAAGGATCTGGGCGGACGGCATCCATATCAATTTTAACGGCTTGTGATGACGTTTCTCGAGGCCGGGATGCAACGTGGTGATAACCAACAACCTACAATAAATAAGAGGAAAATCTCGTCAACTAATTGCCCATACTTCCAAGGAGAGATTCCATATGGGAGAAAAAGACAAGGCGAAAAGGATCACGACATTGCAACATTGCAACAACAACCAAAGGAGTGAATTCGTACAGTTTTCCACGGAGCATTGGAGCTGCAATCAAGGACTCCGAAATTGGAGACAGTGACAGTCAGTTTTGAGGCATATAGTTCGGTTGTAGGAAATACATCGTACTGCACATTCACACCACAAAGAAACAGCTCTAAGCAGACGCTTGGCTTGCGACCGCTGTCACCAACAGGTGCCTGTAAGTTCCATTCAGGATCCTCATCCCCGAAAGGCCAATCTGAACCCTCATGGAGGCGCCATTTCACGCTCATGTTTTGCAAAACCATACGGCCAACCGATTTGGGGTACCGCTTTGGGAGACATGGTTTGACCAATGGCTTTTCTGAAGGAACGTGATCCTCAACGATGCTAGGCCCATCGCCTTCGTACCAGCCACCGCCAGAGGCACCCAAACGCGGAGGGTTTTTGAATGGTCCGTTTGCAGTTGATGACGAATCGTCTGAATGTTCAGAAAGACCACCCGGAGTGTGCTCAGACAAGTAGTCTTCAATGAACATATCTTCTTGAACATCCCTGGTGCTCAACTCAGAGCTTTCAAGATCCAAGCCTTCCGATTGCAACTCACGCAAACTGATAAATGCGTTCTCAAGGACACCATCCAATAAGTCAGGAGGCTCACTGACATCTGCTGCTTTCACTTCCACTTTATGCATTTTAATCTGAACACTCTGCTGCTGCAGAGGAGGAGCAAAGAGTTGCTGTAACTGAGCAACGAGACGTTCGCATGCTGCAGTCGTGTCGTGGCAAGTATCAAAGCAGATTTCATTATTCCCACATTCAATCTCCCATTTTTGGCTGTCGTCGCCACCAAGCCTGACAATGACACCCACTGACGTCTCCTTGGCAACCTGCAAGACATCAAAATTTAATAAGAGGATTCAAAATACGAGTAGCAACATTCATCATCCAACACCGCATTAGAATTCAGACTCTCAGAAATGACACCAGACAAGCACATCGTACACTATGGCCACAAGGAATAAATGTAGCTCACAAAAGTTATTTATCCCTTCTCAAGAATAGTGACCAGATGAACTTATGTAGAGCCTCATAGGCCAAACTTACAATCAAATTTCTTACAAATCTCAATACCTTCAGAGAAAGCTTTCACAAATCACCTTACAAAAGCAAACGAGGGAAAAATATTCCAGACAGGAGGAAACCAACAAACAAATACTGTACAAAGAGAAAACCTCGAAGACAGATAGTTTCGGACCTGAACAAAGCCTGTATGTTGCATGGAGTCGGTAGAGTAAGTGAACTGCGCCTGTTTTTTAAATTCCAAGTCCAACACATGTACTGCAACATCACGAAGCCTAACATCATACTGCTCTTGATCGAAGTGCACACCATCACCACTGGAAATTCGCACAGCAGCAGCGGCCAGAACACACGCAACAGCAGAAGCCTCAGGAGCTGAAAGAGCCTCCAACCCAGGTTCGTAACCCAATGCAGCATCATGCAAATCCACTAAAAAATACTTTCGCAGTTTTTTCTTGGAAACAGGGGAAGGATGCGCTTGTTCGGAATCCTTATTCCTAGCTCCAATTGTCGATGCTTCGGATGGATCGAAGAATGCAGCAACTGCGTTAGTCCAATCAAGACGACCACCATATGCAACGATCGTGCAGCCCTTGACGTTGGCCATAATGAAGTCGTCCGCTAGCCTTTCTCGACCAGGCCAAGACACATAAGTTACAATAATGCCCGCTGACCCAACTGCCAAGACATTTCCACCACCTCCATTTCCACGCTGCAAAGCATTATTCCTGCATGCAAAAAGGAGAATCTCGTCCGTATCGCCTTGCAAGGGCGACAACCATCTATCAGGCGGAGATCCTGATACTTGACACTCTTCATGGCGAATACGTAAGTATGATGCATCAAGGCTCCCACCCATCTGCAAAATGGACAAAACCTGGAAGATGACAATTTGTGAGGTTAGAACAGCACGCATGAGCTACAAGGGTACATAAATCATGATGCAGTCAGACCAAATGTAATCTTCCTGGTATAAAACCAAAGGAAGTAGAGATCTTCACCAACCTGAAGCTTGTGGATGTCAAAGTGTAAGATCTCCCACTGTTTCACCTCATCAACCATGTCCTCTGCGAGAAGATTGAAATCCAGCATTGCGTCTAATCGATCACATTGCACAATCACTGCTGTTTGTGAACCTTCGAGCCATCCTCCGGCCAAAGCACTTGATGGCGTCGAAAATAAGTCGCTACCGACCAAATTCTCTTCACTAGCACAATCGCTCTTAATTGCAAGAGAAGAACATAGCTCAATGAGTAACATATACTGAGATCTTGATGTGTGAACCCCGACAAAGGGCAACCTCACTTGCACAACAATTGAGGATGATTTGATGAGTTTCTCTCTTAAATGCAAGTCAGCTTCTTCAGCAGCCTCTGCAGAAATGGCTGCCACAAAATCAAAGTTACAACCACCAATGCCTCCTCCTCCATCACCTCTTCTTTTCTGTGCCACTGCCACATCCCATGCTTGTTTGGCTATCCAAGGGCCAGTCTCAACTCCCTTGTTCCATGTAACCTCCACTGAAGCATCAACCTCACCCTGATGCTTGATTCTCAGAACATCACTTGCCTGAAATTTCTCATATTGTGAGTCAACTTCCTTCGAGACCAGAAATACAGTGGCATCTTCGACAGCAAAGACCAGTGAATCCCCAAGAGTTGTTACAGAACCCATCAACTGCAAGTCCACAGATGCTGAGGCCAGGTCCAAGACACAGAAAGCTTTGGGGGCTTCACTGCTGCTTGCTGGCGGAAGTAGTGGAATACCGGAAATAATTCGAACAGATGAGAATGACGACGAGATATGAACAGAGTTTGAACCGGCCAGCGGACTATTACTTTGATTGCGGGAAGTTTCCTGCCCACGATCAAAAGCACTGATCCTTCCCAGAAAATGAGTTACTCGCTGCACACACTGAAAATCCAGCCACACGACAACGGGTTGAAAATTTGTGTTGATATCCAAGCTCCAGGACCCCTCCGCAGCACCAGTATTGTTTGTAACATGACGACAAAATTTCAGGCCAACCTGTACAGACTGGTTTGTCGCTGATGATATAATCCTCAGCATTTGGTTTCTTTCCTTAGTCTTAACGTTTGCTCCCTTGATCGTGTTAGTCAGACTCGAGGCAGGGTAGAGGCTAACATTAGGGAGGGGTAAAGTTTCTTCAATGAGACTAGAGACAGTCCTGCGAGTTCCGTCTTTTTGATTCAGAAGAGGGGAAACAGCAATTTCGTCCGTTGCATCGTCTTCCCAAAGCTCAACACTTTCAACGGTGAGACTCAGATCTGTCTTCTTTTCAGACATCTGAAAAATACAAATGCACGATAAGCCAATAGAGCTCAAGGTAAAGATAATACAAAATTGAATCAGAATCCCCACGGATGCACTCCAATTGACGCATAATGTAATCTCAATCACATTAAACATTCTTTTCTGACAACTCAGTCGCAACGTAAGATGATATGAATGGATATCTATGATAAACAACAGTCCTTACACACGATATCCACTCAGCACAATGTCGGAGTTTATTGCAGTGGCACTGCTCTCTTAAGCAAGAAACGAAGGCAGAGAACTCACAGCAAATGAAAGGACCGTTCCTTCTAAACATAAGCGCAACTGCTCATCGACTGTAATGTCGGTACTCTTCAAGGAATCAGTGTATGCAACCTCCACCGATACACTGATAAATCTTGCTTTGACACCATATTCCACCTGCTTCCAGGCATCTACATGCCAAACCCCCGATTCCGAGTTAGATTAAATAAAAAAAGGAATAATTATGTGCCGGGAATCCACCACAACCGATGTACAACAGCAACAGCAAAATTGTCTATTCAACACAATTGCCAAAATTCAATAGTTGACTTCAAATACTCTGGCTCAATTAAACCCATGACATAGTAGAAAGACATACCTGTTGCAAGAAGCATTGAGCCAGTATCCAAACACTCAAAGAACTCGTCCACACTGCAACAGATGTCAAAAATATGAGAGACGATCAACATCAAGAATCCAGATTTTGATCAGACCCGAACAGCGTACACTACCCTGTGCAATAAAAGCAGAAGAAGTAATAATTTAGTCCAAATTGCGTTTTCACTGATCAAACAAGTCTTGAAACAGAAATTGGCACCAACCTCGCCGCCAAGTCGGCCTCTGCCACTTCTGGGATTTTCTGACTATCTACTCCTCCCCACCTCATCCAGTCTGATATCAAGTTCGTAGCTGGTAAAAACACTGAACTACCAGAAACACTGCCCTCGGCTCCACCCACAGATCTCGTGACCAGCATATCCGCTAACCTCTCAAGACGTTCTCCCCTCTTCTCCACAATCCGCCCGGTCTCTTCCATGGCACGCTTACTGCTGTTTACCGAATGCACCAGAGTAAGTATTTGCTCTATCCTCCAGATAGATGCATAGACCTTGAAAGGTTGAACCAAAAACTCCGTATTGATTTTCGGAATATCCAAAGACCCTTCTCGTAAAGGTATCCGTAATTGAATGGATCCCAAAATTCCACCTCCATCTGCTCCTCCTAATACTGGAACCATACGCTCTGCCATATACCTGTTCGTCATCCTCTCTTTTGACTCAACATTCCCAGGATTTGGTAGCAAGCCAACTGTGAATCCTCTGAATTTGACATTTTTTACCACCATGTGCGAGTCGGTTCCCCTGTCTTGAGACTGAGAGCTCTCGTTACCATATTCCACATATCCAGAACGAATCACAAGTGTAGATGGTAACTTTGTGTCCTGAAGAATGCAACTCGATTATGTTAAGCGTTAAGTGTCAAACAATGACCTAATTAACGACTTTGCCTTCCCCTAATCCTCATCTACAGACAACTCAGACTCCACATGAAGACCTTAATCTGGATTCAAATGCCTGGTTACATTTAGGGTTATGTGCGAAAACTTACAGAGGCTAATTTCGGAGATTCTTGGGCCGACAGAGTCTCCTGCTGCTGTTGATGCTCGTATTTGATTGTCAGGTTAGTCACCTTAACACATAGCCCTAAAAGCACTTTCTCAACGATTTGCGCAATAGCGCGAACCCCGACTTCAATGTCCATGTAGGCGGCCTCGCTGCTTTCCATTCCTCCAAGGACATCCACATCGTTTTTGGCTCCAGAGACAGAACCCGAATTCCTGCCTTCCTTACCTACATCTGTTCGTACAGGACGCAGGCGCGGGCCAAGAACAAGCTCAAGCCCGTGAATTTGAACCTCACATGGCTGATCTCTACTAAAAATACTCCACAAATTCTTGGCAATCACACTGCCTACCAAGCCTTCCTTCAACACCACCGGCGAAGTGTCCCCCAACTGCTCCCCAAACAAACAAAAACAATGTCATCCCAGCATTCTAAATCCGTAATCAATTACAAACACGAACGCTACAGCAACCCCTAACTATCTACAAATCACAAACACTCTCTCGATTCAATCCAATTCACGAGAATCTAACCAAATTCCCTGTAAAATCGCACCTGGTCGTTGAAGTAGGTCGTGTTAAGAGCAAGTTCCTTCAAATGAATCGTCCCCGACCCTATCTGCACGTCAAGCTGCTCCAGATCCAATTCATTCCGCAAAATCCTCCCCAGCAAGTGCTTCATAGCAAATTTGCACACCCGCTTGGTTGCCCATTGCGAAATCATGGTGACGCATGAAGTGCGCCACCACCAACCAGCGACCGCTTTATAAAAAAAAGGTTAACCACCACTCCCTGTCGCACGCTTAACGATCAAGCGTCCCCGCGAACAGCAAGTCCAATTTCCCCAGGGTCTTCAGGTGATACACCTCCTCCTAAAACCCCAAACCAGACGAATTAGCTCCGCCATGAATCTGCCACAGCCAAACAGACTTCCACAGAACAACCAGCGATCCAAAGAACAAATTCCCGTCCTGAGGTGTTTCGCTCCAACTCTACGAAACCTACAGACGCCTTGTCGTACGCACAAACCTGCAATTCCTTGAGCAGCTCACCGCAGGCGGAATTCGGGATACATCACAGAGGCGGCTTGGGAGTCATGAGCAAACCCTAGCAATCAATTGGCTCGAATTGCAGCTAGAATTGTTCCTATGAGAAAAAGCAAAAAGTAGCATCTCCAGCCTGGTAAGTCGGTTGAGGAAGTAAATTCGCGGACACGTACCATGCAGTAAACTTAAACTTAGAATCCACGGTCCACGAACGTTGCAACACGGCTTCCACAGCAGCGCTGGGAATCCTAACTCCTAAGAAATGTGCGAGACGGCCATGGTTGGGTGGACGACGACACGCCGTTGTCACGATACCCCAAAACTGAACTTCCTGCAATTGGGACGCAACTCTCGAGGATTTCGTAACACGGATGACTTGAGCATATGTCTGAGAGTTTCTCTAACTTTTAATATTAGGGTATGCTCACACTTGGAGTTAACTCCTTGAGGTAGCCTATGAATCCTTTATTGAATTTATGCATATTTTATGCATATATTTGCTCATTTATCTTTATATATATTAGTGTGCTCCATGCCATTGCAACGGTTAAAATAAAAGTAAAAGTCATTTTCAAATTTTTCACATTCACATAAAAAACTTCGAAATTCAAAACAAAACAAAGTTTGTGCACCCTTCTTTGCTAAGGACTTTCCAACGATACCAAGAACACAATCGGGGGGATTTTCTAATCTAGGACATCTCAACGTAACAAACAAACAAAACAAAACGAACATTTTATATTTATATTGATATACTATTTACTTCAATCTCATCAAATTCATTTGATAAAAAGTGTAATTTTCTAATAGTTAAGTATTAATTTAGATGAATGAAAAGTTTTGTGGTCATAAAAGCCTTTGGAACGTCTCTATTCATCATCTAGAATCAGGATGTTCAAGTGCCGAGGGGTTAAAAAAGTGGTGTTAGTGAAGGACTTTGAAATAAATTTTATGCATCTTTGAACTAAATTCTCTTGGCTATTGCCACTTTTCTTAATACCAAATGCAAAAAAATCTTTAGAAGTGTCTACAATAAAGATGCTAGTACTCAAAACATCATTTTTTTGAAATTACAAAAATGATTGTAATTCTTCCAAAAATATTTATATTATTACTTTTTATGGAGTTCTTTTTTTCTTTATTTTTTGATATAATTTATTTGATGATAAGGGTTGGCAAAAAATATTTCACAAAACCAATGCCAAAATTGTTGGAATATTATTATTATTATTATTTATACAAATTATATAGGAAAAGAATAGTCTTTTTAATTGTAAGCATCTACCAAATCACATTTGTAACTTTTAGTAATTATTTGGTAGGGAATATTGACTATCCACTCAAAAAATGGCTCCCCCCTAGTTTGCATTAGTTGCCCCTCCTCTCTCAAAAAATCTGCAAGTTGTTGATTTTTTTTTTAAGAAAAAATGTTTACCTTCGAAATTACCATTGATTTCTTAAAAAATCACAAGTCGTTGATCTAGTGAGATTTATTCTGAGCCATACAAATATGAAATATGAAATGATACTAGATACATACATAGTACTAGATATGGATATGTGATGAATACGGAATACGGATACCAGATACAAATATAGTATTGGATACGGATATGGTATGAATAGTGAATATGGATACTAGATACAAATACAATATTGGATATAGATATAGATACGGAGGAATTATCCCATATTGATTGTCACTATGTTGATTTCTGAAAATTACAAAAGGGGGGAGGGGGAGGGGGGGTTGCAAATAAGAATTTTGAAATCTTTGAAACTCAAAAATGACCTTAAAAATGGAGTCACTTTTGGGTGGATAGTGGGTACCTCTCTTCACTATCCACTCAAAAGACTATCCACTATAACAACCAAATATGGTATTACACGATTATTCTTGAAGCTTCTATAATGAATATAGAGTATATGTTGGATGCAATTATCTTTTCACAACATTCATCATCTACCTGGTATAGATGATTGATTACTTAAAGGGGGAATAAACACAAATGAAATCATTGGAATGAGCATTCAATCATAATTCATATTATTAAATTGCCAAAAAAATTATTGGATCTTATTGAAATTATAGAAGTTTAGAGTCATAAGTGGATTCCAAAGTCTCTTACAATACGTTTTTAGAACCACATTATGAATAAACTATGAATTACTATAGGTAGACAATAGTTTCATATCTTTTGGGTACATAAGGTAGGACCACCCATTCCCGAACAGAGTCCCATGCCCCATGCCCAACCTGTAGAGTGTAGTTATTTTTAACCAAAGCTAGACAAGATTTTCAATTGAAGCTTAAGTGTATTTTTTTATCCTTTTCAAGATTTGAACTAATAAGTTTAGGACACATGTCCCAAAATATTAAGCAAGAAAATAGAAAATAATAAGTGGAAAAGTAGTCCTTGAATGATTGGGATTGGAGATTGATTGTACATCCAAAGCATGTTTTGCCTCTTAAAAGTCATAATAAATTGATTTCAAGCAATAAAATTACCAATATTTTGCAATCCCTAGCATTTCTATCTTTGCACATAGAAAAATATTTGCTTTGCCTTGTACCACTCTAAATCATGTCCAAAATTGCTTAAGTAATCAACTATAGGTGGTTCTACCTTATTGATAAAGAATCAATTTGAACAAATGATTCTTTTGTCAAATAGTGACATATTGTCAATTACCAATAGGATACACATGGCATTATCCCATTGGCTATTAAGTTTTTACAAAATTTCAACATGGGAAGCCCACCCCAATTGCCCACATTTGTATAGGTGGGAAACTTGTAGTTTGTGCTTGTAAATATGTATGTAATCCGTATTTTACAAGCATATCCATATTTATATTATATATTCCGTAGTCAAAAAATATATTTGTATCCATATCCATATCCATATCATGTATTAGTATCTATATTTTATACCCATGTTCTTTATCCAAATTTGCATAGCCAAGAATAATTGTTCCACAATGATCAAAGACTTTCATTTTTTAAGAAGATCAACAACATATAAGGGGGGTAGAGAATTTTTCTTGAATTAAATCAATAGTTTTTTATTTTCCAGTGGAAGAGGGAGGAAGAATTGAAATGCAAACATCATGTTCACATCTTTTTGGTACATAGTATGTTGGTCTCTTCTTGCTAATTATTGATTAAATTGAAAAAAATAGGTTTGGTTTTGAATTATCAATTTATTAAATTTTGATACCTTTTACCTCAATTTCTATATAGAATTTGGCAAGGTGCTTGTCCATATGTGTCTCACATATTTTATAAGCTATATAATGTCTTATCAATAGAAATAAAATAAGTGATTTATAAAAAAGAGTGGTGGAAAATACAATAGACCGTGTAGAATATGTAAATTAGAATATGAAAAATTAAAGCTCAACCTCTCATTATTTTCACAACAAAACTTCAAACCTCATGTATGGTAGGGACCTTCAAAAACAAAAAAATTCTATTGTGAAAAGTTATTATTATTAGATTGACCAAATTCTTTTATTTTCTTGTTGACAAATAAAAAAGATTCACCAAATAATGCAACATTTGAATATTTTATCGAAAAGTTATGAAGGGCGAAAGGTTTTTAATATATGTTCTATGTAGTTTCTTTAACAATGTGTACGAATTGATTTATGTGATGTACACAAAGTAAGAATCTGTTGAAGTGGTACTTTCAAATACAAATGCAATTTTGGATGTACCTACCTTAAGCATTATAAACCAAAAATTTTCAAAACTTGATCAACTAATTAACATAGGAAATGAAGTTAAATTTTAGTTCCAAAAATTCATTTGTGATTTGGAGCCTTCAATCAAAAATTAACCCCTAATTTTCCAAGGCCATTTTTCTGTCAAAAACCACTCAAAATTGCCGTTTTGCTGTGTTCATCCAAGAATACAAAAATATTCATTTTTTTAGAATCTAACCATAGAATCTTGTACTTTACTTGTCTCAACTCACATGGTAAAAATTTCATGAAGTTTGACCGTATAGATTGGAAGATATTAGCATTCAAAGTTGAAAAAGAAATTTTTTTTGAACACTAGCCTGCAATTTCAAATGACTTTGACCACTAATTGTGAATTTTTTTTGCACTACAAACTTTGAATTAAAAAAAATTTATGTTGAAGAATTGAGTTGAAAGTCTAGGAAAAAAATTCAAAAAAGCTAAGTAAAAGTAGATCCAAGATTGGAAAAAAAACTAAATCGTTAATAACTCCAAGATGGGATTGAAAGACAATAATCCCAATGGTGAGATTGTTTTAGCAAGCAAACACAACATTCTCAAAAAAAAAAACATTGTAAAACATTGTGAAAATTGCATTTAGAAATGAACCCTATAAGTTATTTTTTTAGGAAGATGCTGAAACTACCCAAAAAAGAAAATTGTCTTTAACTTTCTCATTATTAGTCCAAATAGAACGAATCAAAGCTTCACATTTAGACAAAAAGAAAAAATTTCAGGGGAAAAAAATTAAAATTTTTTTGATTTTTTGCAATTTTTTTTGTGCTGCTTGCCAAGTTCAATTTCGGGCTTTTTGTGGTATAACTTTTGCTCCCAGGCACCCATTGAAATAAAAATTATATACCACATAGATAATCAATTTTTCTATTTTATGGGAAAGTTTCAAAACAATTCACCAAAAATTGAGATCATAGGGATTTGCCCAAAATTTGATTTGTCCCCCAAGGGGACAATGGGAATTTAGGGGTTAAAGACAAAGTTCATAAAAAGATATGGTAGGGAAGAACATTGTCATACATTGTCTCTTCAATAATAATCCACATAATGTGATCTTCATTAATGAAGGATGAAAAGTTAAACCACTCATATTACATTGTAGAGCAATTACTGCTCTTTTGATCACATTGTGATAAAAAAAAGTGAATTTGTTTCATTTAGCCCCCCCAGCTCAAGAATTATTATTTGAATTAATTTAAATTCAATTCTATTTACACCCCTCCCCCGCCTATTTATAATTTCCAAAATGCAGTGGATTGCCATTCAATATAGGATAACTTATATAATATTTGTAGCTCATATCTATATTCCTTATCCATAGCCCATATCTATATTTGTAGCTCGTATCTATATCTCATATTCAATATTCACTATGTATTCGTATGCGGTACTTTATCCGTATCCCATATTTATATGACTCAAATTAAATCTCAGAAGATCAATGGCTTGTGATTTTTTGAGAAATCAACGGCGATTTCAAAGGTAAGCATTTGAGAGGGGGGGCAACTAATGCAAACCAGGAGTGGTTTGCACTCTTTTCAATACATTGTCATTATAGCCAAGGCAAGAGGTACTACCCACATTTTTTCAATGAAATTACTGGAAGTACATTTTTACATTCCTAAAACTTTAATAAAACATATTTAAAAATAAATAAACGCCATTGCTATCCAAAATTTTGGATCAATAATTCTCCACAAAAGAAGAATAGAAAACAACCAACCACTTCCACTAGATTGAAATAAACAATAGGTGGGATAATGGTTGCCAACTATTACTTTTTCTTTTGATTGTTAGATTGGCATGAACACTTGTCTCAAGTTCTTCAAATTGAGCCAATTGGTTGATAAAATCTCCTAGCCTATGACAATTCATTGGCAAAACCAAGCCATGATTGTTACATTATAACTAAAATAGACTCAACAAAGTTTGAACTTAGACCACATAGTGATGATAGAAAGCTCCTCTTCAACCAATTATAGAACTCATGATTTAACAATCTCTGACTCCATTCCATCCATTTATACTATCCTTCATTAAAACCACATCCGCTAGTTACTTCTATTGGTTACTAGTTACTATAGTATATTCTTGAAAGAGAGGAGTACAATAGTCTTGCTTTGATGTGCCTTTGTCCTTTAGGCACTAGCTCATTGTCTAGACAAACAAACACTTTATTTATGCTCACTTCTTCTTGGGACTAGAGTTTCTATCTATCTAGAACAAATTTCAATATTTTTGACTATACAAATTGTAAGATTATAGTATTTGAAGTTAGAAAAATTAATTTTCTTTCAAAATTGCCTTATTCAGTTAACAAAGTTCAACTCCTCTTGGAATGCAATCTTTGAACTAAAATTAGTTTTTTTCTTTACAATTGCATATCATATTATGTTAGTTTCATGCATATCCAATCTAAATGAGAATTTCAGCAAAAGATGCCTAAATTGTTGAAATTTTTTGGGCAATTTAAGTTCCCATGGAGGCATCTGATTGGATTTTTTTCCTTCCTCCCAAGGTGGTTAGTGTGCACATATTCTTCAAAACTATAAAACATTCATTCAAAATTGACTTTGTAGGAGCCTATCCAAATATTCAATTGTTTGTTCAACAAACAATTTTCCTTGGAAATTAAATGTAAATAGGTGCAATCAATTTTGAAAATAGATTAAAATTTGGTGCAGTTTCCACAATTAATTACCCCCTAAAGTTCTACGACTACATTTTTATAGAAAAAGCTCAAAAACTACCATTTTTAGTACAAGTACCAAATTTTTGAAAAAAAAACTTTTTTTTGACACAAATGACCATAGCATCTTATAGTATGCTAACTTGAAAACATGTGGTGAAAATTTCAGAAATTTCTACTACATGGATTGCAAGATACAATATAAGCATTCAAATTCAATGCAATCATTTTTTTGGCCCTTCAAAAATAGGGCAGCTACATTTCACAAGCTCACTTTTATATGAAAAATGTCCAAAATGGTTGTGCTTTTTTGGATTTGTTTTTCTAGACAAGTTGGCTATATCTTTGAAAAATTTCACATCATTTGGAATTGTACAAGATATAGGAAAAAAATAGTAAGTAGAAAGAAGTAGAGAATGATTCAAAATACTCAATTGTTAAGAATTTAGTTATGGCATTGAAAAATGCCAATCCCAATGTTATCCCTATGTTATCCTATACAATCTACAACATATGATTTTTTTTCAAAAAATATTGAAAACTGAGTTCAATAAAGGACTTCAAAGTTTATTTTAGAGTAGCAAATCTATAACTATCTGCAAAGAAAAATTCTTCATAACTTACATCTCATTGATCAAAATTGAATTATTCAAAGATTTCCGTAGTATATGTAAATCTAGAAAACCAATTACTTTTTTATACATTAGATGAGGAAATGGATGAAACAATTTCTAGGTAGGGTGATAAAGAAAATCGGTTTAAAGAAATGGCTAGTGAGGTGCCATGCACAAAGCGTTTTTGTCATGAAAAATCTGATGTGGACATCCACATCGACAATTATTCCCTAGTTATGTTGAAGTTACAACAGACCTATGAAAAATTCAACGTAGACATCCATGTCAACAATCATTCTCAAATCATTTTGAAGTTACAATAGACCCCAAAAAATCTAACATGGACATCCAGGTTGGCAATAATTTTTTAGTGATGTTAAAGACGTCGAAAGTCATTTGCAAGTCATTTTGAAGTGACAATGGAGTCTTTGCACCTTTCTAATGGACTAACATGCAACGAGGCATTCTAAAGTGATGTAGATTTAAGATTTAGATCACTTCCTTAGGACATGGGAAGTCATTTTCTTGTCATTTTCAAGTTACAACAATATATTATATATAATATATTATACACATTATGCCATATACAATTTACACCATACATCATCCACAATACACTATACAACATTTTTTGCAAAATATTGCATGGCTTCCAAAGTCACTTAATGTGAGTACAAAGAGATCAAATAACAAGACTTTTATACAAGTGGGGTGGTAGTAGGCAAGACAAACCATATGGAATACAAAAACATAGGAATTGAGTTACAAGTAATACTTTAGACTTCATTTAGGCATAGTAAATTAATTTTTTTCAATAAACTTTGAACTAAAAAAAATTGGAAAATCAATCTCACTTTCATTTCTAAAAATCCATTTCAAATTTTGAGTCTCAAATCAAAAAATTTGGACAAATTTGAGAAAGGGTTGGAAAGGATTTTTTTTGACATTTTCTTAATATATTTTTTGAATCTAGTAGTCTAAAAGACGTGACGTAGTCATTTTTGCATTGTGACTCTAAAACAATACTATAATACAACTTCCACTTCACTAGATCTAAGCAAATAGAAGTCATAGCTATCACTTGTTCAATTATGAAACCAATGCCTAAATATAGAATCCAAAAGGAATAAACATTGCATAAAACCCATAATTTGCAAGGAAGTATCAAAGTTGCAAAATTGTGAAATCATCAATTTGTGACTACATTTTTGAAGTACCCATAGCATTAAAACACCCTACAATAAGGTCTAACAAGAAAACAAACAAATTGGTTGGAAGAGCATTTGTTTTAATTTCATGTTAAAATTATTTAAAACAAAAGTTTGAACTAATTCAATTTGATTTTGTTAAAAGAATGTCCATTACACTAGTTTACTATAATTTCTTCTTTGATGCCCTCATTCTTATAGCCTTCACTAAGTCTTTTCAATGATATGTCTAAAGATATACAATTAATAGCCTTTTTGGTGCATTATATATTGTATACTTGGTAATAACCTATTATGTTTCTTTTTTTTCTTTGATCACTCAACTAATTACCAAGTTCAACATTAGTTTCTTTTGAGGTTACTACTTTATAGTATCAAATTCAAGAATATGTTTTGAATTTAGGCACATTTAACTTTAGTCAAAATTCTATATACGTTTTTGATGTTTGATATGTTTAACACTACAAAGAAATATAATGTTGTGGTTTTGACAGGTACAATGCAACAATGTTGGCATATGGACAAACAGGCTCTGGAAAAACTTTTACTATGGGCTGTGGCAATAATGTGTCATTATTAGAGGAAGAACTAGGCATTTTACCTCGTGCAATTCGCCAACTATATGATAATGTTGAAGAATGTAGTAACCAAATTGAGTTCCTTGTATTCTTTCTTCCTCTATCCTTGATTAATTTTAGATATTGTTTTTCCTTGCAATAATGTAATTTTCTTGCATACAGAGAGTACTTACAATTATAATGTCATTTTAATAATTTTTTCTAGATATATTCTATTAGTTTCAATGATTGATTTAACTAGTTATGAGATAAAAATAAAACATTCGTGTTTTTAATTATAGATCAAGTGTGCATATGTTGAAATATACAATGAAGAGATAAAAGACTTACTACACCCAGATACGCCTTCAAAGTCCATATCCATTTGTGAAGATGCAAATGGTGATATAAGGTAAACCTGCCTATAACAAGCAAATCACCCATGACAGGCACCTAGGGAACTCCCCCATTACAGTCTTCCATCAACCCATGAGAAACTTTTTCTCAAAAATAGAATTAAGACTACATTAGGTTGATTTTTAGTTGTCATCAAAGCCTTGGAATATGGTTATGGAGTTATTAATAACTGTGATAGAACATTGACACCTTTCTAGTGTAAACTGTTAGTAAAAAGTTAATTTTTAATTTCTTTATGTCATATCCATGTTAGGAAATCTTGTAACCATGTTAAAGAATGTTATGACTGCTTTGGGTGGTAAGATGACCATCATGGAAACACTTTTCTGCTGATTTGGGGTAGTCTATAGACTTTTTTTGGGGCAAACTGGACAGCAAACTTCGAAAATTCACAAAAAATTCATATTTTGTCGAAAAAATAAAATTCTAGTTGCTTCCTTCATTTCTCACATTTGTCTTTGTACAAAAAAAAATCAGATTTTTTTTGTCAATGGCAATAGGACAGATCGGCCATTCTGCCTGTCATAGGCAGGTTTACCTTAGTACTTGTAGGTGTCAAGGAAGAAGTTGTTACCAATTTTGAAAGTATGATTAGGCATGTATCAATGACTTTTTATGACAACATTTGGTCTCATTAGTTATAATTTTTGGTATCCATTTACTATAAAGATGTTATAGAGTAGCTAAAAAATGACAATGAAAAACCATTTTTGGAATTATAACAATAAAAAAAAATGAAACATCATTGTCAATTTATGTTCAAAGCATTGGATTTGTTGAAAGTTGTGAAACTGCTTTAAAATTGAAAGTGTGCAAGATTGATTTGTCTTCGTACATGAGTTTTTTATATTTACATTTTAGTTGTAAATAATGTTCATAATAAGTTCTTAATTAAAATCAAATCTTGAATTTTAATTAGGACCTAAAAGATGGATTTGGTTTATTTCTTAACTTTTATAGGTTTCTTGAGCATGGATCAGTCTTTCGCACAACAGGGAGTACATTAATGAACCAATATTCAAGCCGATCACATGCTATCTTCACAATTATTGTTGAACAACGAAGCATCTTGGAATGTGGTGATAGCAATGATGTTATCACTGCAAAGTTTCACTTGGTGAGTCATGAAAATATCTATTATTTTGAAATTGGTCCAAAAATATTGAAACATGAATGTTAAGGTGATATTCAACTTACAAGCATCACGAAATATCAAATTTTCAATTGAAGAGCTAAAATAAGATTTCTATAAATACATGGAAACTAATATTTGGTGACATCAATATTATGTAGGATTTTCTACAAATCTAATTGGCTTGATAATGAGATATTGTAGGTTGACTTGGCAGGCTTAGAAAGGGCAAAGCGCACTGGTGTTGTGGGCATGCATTTTAAAGAGTCTGTTACTATCAATTGTGGACTTTTGGCTCTAGGCAATGTAATAAGGTACCAACTTTCTCCATTATATTATTTATATCTTCATTGACTATGACATCATTCCATTGGATTATATTCCATTGAATTAATATGGATTTTTTGCAATATTTAATTAAAGAATAACTTCATTTGCTATATGTGAGAAATTGTCTATTTCTTTAAAAATTTGAAGTTGACACCTTATTTTGATGTGAAGCGCATTGGGAGATGAGCGAAAAAGATGTCAACATGTACCTTATAGGGAATCAAAGCTAACACATATGTTGCAGGTTAGCTCATTTGTATTTAAAATTTATCTTTAGAATTTAAATTGAATTCATTATTTTGCAAGTTCACTCAATGCTTATTATAATTTTATCTAGTATCCCTTCTTTGAGTGCCATCATTGATATTAAACATTCTACATGGAATTTTTGCAAAGCTTTTATTTATGTGAATTGAATTATGGACATCTCTCTTTATTGCTAAGTTGAAAAGTTCCTAATCCAATGCCTCAAATGAACAAGCTAGTTAGAACTTGAGGCATTGGATCTCTTTGCCATCTAACCAAAAAAATTGGCCTAAAGTGGACAAGTCTTCAAACCATCATTCTAGATGGTTGTGACATAAAAGTATAATTGTAATATATTATTCACAATCAATGGCTAACCGTACAATAATGACATCATCTTGTTGCAATGATGCAGGATTCATTGGGAGGAAATAGTCGAACATGCATGATTGCTTGCATAAGGTATTTCTTGTTAAAAATAATAAACAAATGTGTGTAGATGCTTGACTAGGCTTCAATTTGTTTGGTCTATGCTCATTTGGAGTCAAACCAATTCTTACTCTAGCTTTATTGGTTGAGATGTTTTAATAGCACAACAGACACAAACTTTGAAGAGACTCTCAATACATTGAAGTATGCTACTCGAGCCCGCAACATTCAAAACAAGCCTGTCATCAATCGAGATCCACAATTAGTCATATTGAATCAATTGTGACAAGAAATTCGGGTCATTAATCATGAAACTTTGTATAAGACTTCATGTACTATATACTTTTTTGAGAGTAAACTACATCTTTATATATTCTTCTACACTCCAAATGATCCATTTGATGAGGTTTTGTTTTTTCATCAATAGGCTTTGCAAGTAGAATTGTTGAATTCGCGTATGTGTAGTATGGGGCTTGAACCTATTAATGGACCACAAAACTTGGAGATTCTTCTCCAAGATGAATCACACCGAGAGTTTTTAGCTGATATTCGGTTTGTCTTCATCACATTCAAAAATTAATGAATTGTTATCTAGTAGATTCTATTTAATTTTTCATTATTTGTTAGTCATATAAGTTGTAAAAATTTACAACATTAATTTATTTGGTCATTAAAAAAATACACACCAAAAGTTCAAAATAGACATGACATCAATGTTTTGTTTTTTTACTTACTTCTTTTAATCCTATTCTTCATGTATATTCACTTATACTTTGCCAAATAAAATACTTCATTTGAATTAATGAAATTCCAATTGCAATGCAACAATTTGATTGAAAGTAGATGAGCTTTGTGGAGACTAATGCATGTATAGTCAATCATATGTAGGTCTTTTGTTAAAAAAGGTTCATGTTGTGGACATGAAGGGCACGAGCAAATATATCTATTGATGTGACCACAGAGCTCAATATTGTACGTCGTAAGAGTAGAGAAAGGGAGTAAAAGTGTCTTAGATTGAAAGATGAAATATAGGTGACAACTTTTTGACTACATCAAATGTAATAACTTTGATCTATATACCTAACTTGTGCCTTGAATTTTTGTCCAAAGGATCATAGATTCTATATAGATATTAGAAGAATTAGATATGTGATGAATATTAGATTCACTATTTATCATTTTTCAATATGCTTAAGAGTAAATATTATTGACTCAAGTTGTTTTTTGTGAAATTACTACAATAGACTTTGCAATCAATAGTAAACAAGCTTCAAGAAAAAATGTTAGAAATGTGCACTAAACGAGATTACTATCAGGTTGAAATGTTTTATTTATATCACATGGATATGATGTGGTTTGCCATAATATACATCTTCTTCATATATTTAAATTGTACAACCTCTTTACTAATTTTCATGGATTTTTGTATTTTGAAGTGCACTATTTTTGAATGTGAAATATATAATATAAATTTTGTTTTATTGATTAATTACTATCATGGTTAAATTTTTTTTATTTACTATTTTTAATTGCAGTTAAAATTGGATGAGGTGAACTCTGAAATGTTGACATTGATGCAAGTGATGCCACATTGGGAAGGTGGTGACAACTTCAATTCATCTATCAAAAGACACCTATTAGAAATGGTTAAGAGGGTGATGGGTGAGCTTGATAATGAAGGTCCAAATTTTGGATCTAATGGAAGTTTGTTTTCTAGATTAGATAGACTAGCTAGTGTTGATTTTGTGACTAAAAGAAATGAGAAGAATTTTGGCATCCAAAGTGACAAAATGACTCTTAGAGAATATAAAAATAGTTTGATTGGTTGTTCCAAATTTCAACTAGAAGATAGTCAAAGTGTCACATGTACGCCAGACTTCTTCTCTCTCCCATCAAAGGTAGGTGCAAAGGTAATTACTCTCTTAAAAGCTTTAAATATGCATTTTTTTAAGAAGATTAATTTTTCTTCAACTTCTAGTATAATGTCTTTTTTATTCATGTCCAATACAGGGTATAAATTGTACTTTTTTAAGTCATACAAGTAGAGGCATACACAACATCATTAATCAACACTTGCAAACTATTAAGATTTTAGAAGATTGACTAGCAACAAAAGAAAACGAAGTAAAGTCTAAAGATGAAGCAATAAAGGAAGCTACTCAAGATCTTGCAAGAGATGAAAGAATCTTTGCTAAGAAGGTTCCATTTGAAAAAAATTTCACAACTAGCATTGGTAGAAGAAAATTTTAGTGCTAATGCTTAATTGAAATTAAAATATGATGCTAATTGTTCTGTATATGCCTATTTATAGATGAAGGAGATAAAGGCATTAAAGAAGCTTGCTCAAGATCTATCAAATGAGAAAGATGCCTTGGTGCAAAAAACTGAGAATGATGCTGCAATCATCTCACGTATGTCTGATGAGGCTTTGGCAAAGGAAGATGAATTGGGTCGACTTCGACTATCTCTAGATACTATCCAAATTGGAAGGTCGAATGCTTTTATCATTAATAGTGCATCTATTCCTGGAGCTTTAGTTTCAAGAATGAGTGCAAAAAGAGAAAATGATGATTGCCATATTAACAATAGTGAGAATGTTAATGAGGTAATAAGCACACACAATCCTATTAAAGTTAAGAAATTGTTGCTACTAATTGATGATTGATGTACACTCATTGACATCAATCTCTTGGTCATAGATGGTGTCTTCAAGTGGTAAACCTTTTTCATATATTGCTAGAATTTTCATTTCCTCAAAATACTTTTTTAGGCACTTTCTACTTGAATATGTTTGTAGTTTTTCAAAAACACATTAGAAAAAATTATTGCTAAAAGAATTTGTGTCTATGAAACTCTTAAATATATCAATATTGTTTGTGTGTTTAATGTTAAGTGTGATACATTGGAAAATGCTATTGATGCGTCTAATACATTTAGCCAAGCCTACCTTCAAGAACTAAGTGAAAAAATGAAGGTTAATATGTTTTCCAAATAGTGTCATTATATATATTGGAACTGATTATGTAGCATTTACAAGTCATGACTATCATCTTCTACTTCTTTTTTTTAATTATGTAATCTGCTATTTGTATATCATCTTAATTAGGTAGAAGAAGAGCAGAAAGAAAAATTGTTGTCTAAAAAAAAGCAATTGAAGAGCAAAAACAACATCTTGAAGAGGATGTGCAAGCTCAAACTCGAGAGTTCAAGCGCAATAAACAAGTAAGAGATAAGATAAAACTTTAGTTGTAGATTTTTTATTTGAGTGATTGATAGTATTAAGTCAAGTTCTCCATTACTTGCATTCATCTCACTATATTGTATTTTTCACACAAATACCTCTCTCGATAGCAATTATATATAATTCAATAAGTGCATAGTATGCTAGAAAAATATAACACATTTGTTCAAGATTGTACAATAGTTGGTTCAACAACTCACTAGAGTAGAAATTAATTATAGACATCCAAGCAATTATCCTATTTTATTGTACGATACTAATTGCATTTGAATTGTACAATAAAATAGATATGAAAGTAAGAAGTAGAAATATAGGAACATCCTTTTGTTCTTTATGACAAAGCATTTTCACCCTTTCTTTTGTCAAGCATCTTGAGAAGATATATAAATGTGCACTAGTATCATAAAATTTGGGTCATAATATCTATTAGATAAGTACGTTCTTAGTTGCCAAATTGACATATATATACATTATCATAAATGTGCATTTGCAATTTTTATGGGCATATTTTGATCTTGAAATTACGGAATCTTTAATATATTGATGTCTACTAATTAGCTTCTAGAAAAAATAAAAGAATTTTAGAAGAGAGTTGACCTTGGTAGTAGTTTTGTAGGTGATGGACAAGCAATTGCATGAGTTAGCTTTCAATATTCAACAAAAAGAAGAACTTATTGAAGAACTAGCTCGAAATGAATTTGAAGCAAAGCACTTGACAACACAATATGAGAGTCACATGCTTGAACTTGAAGCTGAGGTTCACTGTCATCACCTTCTCCTGGTGTGTTTGATTTCTTTATATAAAAGTGGAATCCAATTACATCAATTAGCCCTCAAAAATGAAGTTCTAAGAGATATGATTCTATTAAAATGATCTCAAAAAAAATAGTTTCAATTATTTATAGTCACTCATAATAAACAAATGAAGTATGCAATATATATGGACAATTCTAAAATTAGATTGCTAATGCTACAAACTCTTATAATGCAATGACTAGTTATATTTTCTAATTATTAATCTATGTATGATACTTTATATTTTTAATGTCTTTTTCATCATCGAAAACTTGTTGGCTAGTTGTAGATGAAACGAAAAGAAGAAGAGGTTGGCTCCTTGAAGAAGGAAATAGAGGCCATGGATAAAAATGCAATTCATGGTGTAGAGGAAAAGAAAAAACTTCGAGAACAATATGAAGAAAAAGTAAAGAAAATTACAACTCAATTAGTGTCTTTGAAAAAGCAAAGATGGGAGCAAGAGTCACAATGCCTTGAGCGACAAAAAGCAAAGTCTGATATAAAGTTTTCTAAAGAAAATTCTTTTCACATTCTACCCATTTATCATTAATCCTTTAATCATACTTAGTACCCAATTGTGTTTCCTTCCTTGAAGTCCTATTGTCGCCGTGGAGGACAAAATGGGTTTCAAGAAAGCTCCTATGATCTCAATATTCATCATGATTTTATGACTTTTTTTGTGAGGATAGAAAAATACATTTGCTTTCTAAGAAAATAATTTTTATTTCAATCGGAGATTGGGACAAAAGTCCTTTTTTTTGGTGTTGTGGGTAGAAATCTCTCCACACAAAATAAATTTAAAAAAATTTATTTCTCATGTATTGTAATTTTATCTACATGGAAAGCTTTGGTTCATTCCATTTGGACTTATTATGTGAAAGTCATGGACAATCTTATTTTTTGAGCAATTAGACTATCTTCTTCAAAAAATAACTTGTAGAACTCATTTTTGAAAGTAGTTTTAACAATTTCTCAAAAATATTGTTTGAAAAGGTTAAATTTGCTTGCTAAAACTATCTCACCGTGGGGATTATAGTGTTTCAATCCCATTTTAGAACTAATAATGATTCAGTTTTTCTCTCAATCTTAAATCTACTTCTACTTAACAATTTTTAAAGAGCAAAATTCAAGTTAGTTTTTTTTTTTTTTTAATTCTTAGACTTTCAAATAAATTTTTCAATAAAATTTAAAAAAAATTCCAAGTCTATAATGCAAAATAATTTCACAAATGGTAGGCAAAGTCATCTCAAATTGTAGACTAAGGTTTAAAAAACTTTTCTTTTCAACTTTGAATCTTGATATCTTTCAATTTATATAGTCAAATTTCATAAAAAAATTTATTACATGATTTGAGACAAGTCAAGTACAAGATATTATAGTCAAATTCTTAAATTTTTTTTCCTTGGATGAGCATAACAAAATCAAGAGCAGAACTTTCAGTATTGAGTTGTTTTTGACCTAAAAAAATGGCTTTTGGACTTTAGGTGTAAAAAAAATTAAAGATCACTTTTTTACATAGTATATTGCAATTAGTTTTGAATTTATTCTAATAGGAATGTAGACACATGTGAACACATTTGAATAATATTTGAAACTTATAAAGAAACATATAAAAGGAACTCATAAATATTGAGGACAAAGATTTGTTGAATTCAAGATTAAAATTGCATCTGATAAGTTAGTTCTAGAGAATTGTGACAATCTTAGCTTCAACTTAGTTGTCTTAAATCTTAGCATGCATGATTTTTAATTTCATTGCAAACATTAGTATGTCTTATATGAATGATAGGTGCAACAATTGCAATATGAGATTACTAGAATGCGGGTACAACAAGATTTCTTGAAGAAAAAAATTAAAGAGACAACTGAGAAATATGAAGATGAGCATGAAATGCATCAAAAAAATATGGCTCTTTTAAAGCAAGAATCAGAAAATCAACTCAAGCGTGTTCGTGAACTTGAGGTATGACATAAACCATTATTTAATTTTTTTCTATGAGGGATTTAGTTCTAGGATAAATATCATATACAAAGTATATAGTTCATAGTAAGACCTTAATTTCATTTTCTTAAGAATTAGACAATATGTTCCATATCTTTAATATTCAAAATTATTTCTTTTTTGAAGTTCACTGTTTAGGGTACAACATACCTTCTATTTTTTTATGTAAACCAAGGGGGATCATAGTTATTGTACAAATTCCCCCCAAAAAATTGCATGCCTAATTTGGTCGAAGACTTATGTTATTAAATCTAAGTAGGAAACAATTATGTTTATAAAATTGTATATAAGTGACAATATTCTATACAAGTTGGTGTTCTTTTAGATCTTATGGAATTTTCTTCTCATAAAAAACCAAAAAAATGGGGGAATTATTTAATTTCAAAAAATTTATTTATGAAATGTAGAATCATGTGTTCAATGTCTTTTTGAAAGGATCCTCCCTATGCAAACAAAATGGTAGAGAATCATAATACAATGTGATAATTTGTAGCTAATATTGGGTGCAATGTTGGTAGATTGAAAATCAACAACAATGCCAAGTTGCAAGGAGAAAGATTGATGAAAGGGTTGCTACTACTAAAAAGTTAAAAGTAAACAATCAAGAGCAAAGTGATTGCCCTCAAAAAAGTATTTCTAAGAAAGGAAGTACTGCTCTACCATCGCTTGTTGAATCTACTTCTGTTATCAACATAGATTGCATGGAAGCACTTTTGGATTAAGAAATTGATAAGCTTTTGAAGATGAATGAGGCTAAAAATTCCAAAGACAAACAAGTAAGGGACACTTTGAGTAGAAAGAACTTTAGGGTGCATTTTGATGGTTACATATTGATTAACATTGCAACATATTTGTCTTGTATTTTTGAGTGGATATTCATTCAATGTGTCAAAACTTTAGTTAATAAAATTATTAAAAAATTTTAGTTATCTTATTTAAATTTTAAATTATTTATTTAAAAACTAAAAATTAAAATATTGGAATCAATTTAGGTTATTAAGAAAAAAAACATGGGATCTTTGTCAATACACACACAGATATACATACATACATACATACATACATACATACATACATACATACATACATATATATGGATGTACAAATAGACCCATAACCATAAGCATTAGACCATATCAAAGAAGATAGTTATGGTTACATTCTAATTGATATTAGCATTCCATTTTATTTCACTTCACAATTGATTATTCTAGGGACAACTTTGACTATTGAATTTCTTTCTTATTACTCTATGTTAAGGTCAATTTTGTGAATAATTAAGCAAAAGTTGAAGTACATCCAATGTTTTGTAAATTTGTAAATCAACATCTAAAATTTGAAAGTCTTAGTTTGTATTGAAATCTAAAATGCAATAAGTTGAATAATTTTAATAATTTTAAATTAAAAAAAATGACATTTCATATAGTATGAATTTTTAATTAAAACAGTTTGATACATAAGTGATGAAACTAATTTAGGAATATGATGATAGTGTTCTTTAACCCTCACTAATATTTGGTAGATTTCTTAGACCAATTTTAGGACTTTGTTGATATGTAAGTGTGAATGAAATAGGAGGCAAAGAAAGAAGAGATATTGTCCGAGAAAGATGATTGTTTGAATGAAAGGTCAAAGCTAGAGTTGAAGCATGCGCGTGTTGAGCATGACATTGCAAAAGAGCTAGGACAGAGGAAAGCCCACATAGAAGAGCTTGAAAAAGAAGCCCATGAAAAGTTGGTAAGGATGGAGGAAGCAAAGTTTGCAAGGCAATTTGCGATGGCCAATGAAATAAAGGAGGAGGTATTTTCTTCCACAAAGATTGAACTTTCTCACTCAATTCCAATCTTAATTCTAGCTAGTCAAATTTGATGCTTATTCAATTGGTACTAGTGCAAGGGATGATTTGTCTATGCATCTAATATGAGGAATTGGAAATCAGGTTACATTGTTGTATAAAGAATGTAAATATGAAAAAGAAATATGTGCACACTTTGAAGACTGTCAATGTTCTCAAGAAATCTTGATTGAAGCTAAAGAACTTGGAGATTTGGATGAGCGTATTGAAGGTCTTAATGCTCAAGTAGAGTATGTGACATTGTCTATTGTTAAGCATGAACATGAAATCCTAGAAGGAAATACCACCAAGTACAATTCTTTTTCTTCATGATTTACCATCAATATTATCATTTGAGTTATTTAAAATCAAATTGTTAGATAGGAACTAAATAATGTTTTTCATTGAACAATTCTCTATTTGCCTTATAATTTATAGATTCTTGCCACATCTCTGATAAAAAATTTTGTAGGGAAGAAATGGCTGCTCAATTGGAGGCAATTCCACCACATGATGCAAAAGTCATGCTACGAAAATATTTGGAAAAATTCATAGGAGTGATAGACAAGCAATGGCAAGATGCGAAAAATCTTGCTAATCTCAAAGTGCAATTGAAAGAAAAAAAACAAGCACTCAATGAAGTAGAACAAAACTCTAGATTGAAAGAGCTTGAATTTGACCGAAGGTACTCTTCTTTTAACTTGTTGGACTTATTGGTATTAAAAAAGTAAGGAGATGAGTCATGCACAAAGATTTCAAATGTTAACATGCTATCATTTGGGAATTAATTTAGTGGCTTTTGAAGATGATATCGCAAGTTTAATTTTATATGAATTACAAAATTATCTTGTAATCACTATGTACTACATATGAAGCCCCTTTGCAATGTTTTTGAGCAATGTTTTTTCCAGTGAGCAATGTTTGAGGAAATAGTTAGCAACGTTTGTATTTAGAATACAGCTTGGAGTTGAAAAGCAACATTTAGGGTACCAAAACGATGCTTTAGTATTTCCAATATTACTCCCATCTTCATTTGTTGTTGAAGACATTATCCTGTAAGCATTGTCCTCTGTGAGACTTCTGTGGAGTATAATAGGCATGTCTCTTGTGCAATCTAATACAACACAATCTTCATTTGCACATTAGATGAGAAGTGTACAACATACAATATGTACAATATAGTTGTGTACATATAGTGTGAATATTGTATAATATTGAATACATTGTATTTGTATTTAAATCTATATATTGTATATATTATACATATACAATATTAAAGTGGAACTTTGTACTTTGGCAATGCACTGTAGTATATTGAACCATTGAATAGTACCATATATGAAAATCAAAATTTCATCATTCCAATGGAATTCAATGAAATATTAAATGTCTAAGCCCCCCAAATAAATAAAATATTGGGAGCATATGTTCCCAAAGGAGAGGAAAAATGTTGCCTAAACATATTCCAAAACATAGCAAAATTTGAGCAATGTTTCTAGCAATGTATTTTTGTGAAACTTTCAAATGACTTTTAATATTAGCAATGTTTCTGCTGTAGCCAAAAGGCCTCATATGTAGTAGTGAACCAACAATACATGACATATAGTTGTGTTTGTTCCATCAAAGGAAGTGCATGGCACTTTGCTGATATTTGGTGCTATCAAATTTTGTAGGTTGACGGAGCTCCAAACACAACATGCAAAGAATGTGCAATACTTGTTGAAACAAGTTGAAACTGTTTCAGCTACTCCTTCACTTGAAAAGTAAGCTTTACTATGTTTGCTTATAAGCTATACAATTCTAACTTAAAATATGTTGTTTAGTAGGACTTCATGGAACTGAAATAGTCAGATTGCATTCTCTCTAAATTAAATTGTCCAAAGCATCATCTTCTAGAATTGTCTGCTGAATCATCACCTGAAAGTTGTGACATCAAGTTAACTAATCATGCAGGCCAGTTAACCTGATTACAAAGACACTTGGTAATTTCCAATTCCAAGATTCTGAAGCTCAAGTATCCCAAGATGAGTCTAATGAAAAGATAGAACCTGATGTTACACAAAAGATTGTGGAATCGGACAAAGACAATGCTTATTACAAGCAAACGAATCGAAACCTGAAGCGCAAGCTCCAGGAAATGATGAGTACCTTCAAAACTGAGAAACATGTATGGATTGAGCTGTTTTTGGTGTAGAATGTTTTCAACACATGCTCTAGCCTTGAGCCTGCAGTATAAGTACAACTACAATTTCAGATAATTAGATAATACTCTGCAAAATGCCTTGAGTGATTTGTCAACTGTTCTTTGGATCTTCAATTTTTTGGTTGTTGCAGTCCATCGAGAACAAGATACAAGCTGAGCGGCAAGTGTGGGAGTCCGAGCGTGCTCAATGGCAGATGCGTGCAGACTCGTTCTTGACCAAGCACGAACAACTCGAGAAAGAGCATCAGGTCTTCTTCACGTCTTCACGGACTTTCCTTATACAACTCCTGATAGTAGATATTTGATATTACTCCATGTTGCAAGTTATATCACGAGTTTATACAGAAGTCTTGGAGCACCAAGCTCTCATACTGACATTAGCTTGATGCTCTGAGATCTAATTTCTGCAAATGTATCTTTATATCATCTTGACCCCCATAGTGTCAGGGCCTTTTCTTTGGTCAAAAAATGCTTGAAACTGTCATTTCTATTGCACAGTGCAAAACTTTCAAGAGTTTTGTCTTTTTTGCATACCTTTGTAGGACCTTGCACTAAACTAGTACGAAATTGTATGGAAGAAATTTCAGAACTTTTGACCTTGTAGATTGCATGATATTTGAGTTGAAAGTGAAGTATTTTTTTTCTCTTGTACCTTGTTTGATTAAAGTTTTTTGGCTTTAGATCTTCTTATATTAAATTTTTTGCACTGTAGATTTTGAATTAAAAGTTCTATGTTGAAAAATTGAATTGAGAGTTTAACTTGGAGTTTAAGAAAAAAAAATTCAAACAAAAAATATTTGAATGATTTTCATTCTTAAAAAAATTGTTAAGTGGAAGTATATAGGAAATGGAAAGAAGATTAAATTGTTGATACACACTAATTCCAATGGCAAAGTTTGTTTTAAGAAGCAGGCTAATCCATGTGGAACTTTTTTTGATAAAGGGTGAAAATTAAGTCAGGGTGGTATATCTTTTTATCCTTGTCACCAATTGAAATAAAAATTGTATTCCCAAGAAGCTAATGTGTTTTCCTATCCTTGAAAAAAAAGTTTCAAAAATCATCCCAAAAATATTGATCACAAGAACCTACCCGAACTGTTGAGTGTCAAGGTCCAAGCAGGTGACACTTGGACCTTTAAGGATTAAATTATAATTCAGGATGCAAGCATCTAGTTGTGAGATGTTAGATGAAATTATTTGTTATCAATTTGCCAGCATACCTCCCCTTCTTACCAGATCTAGTCCAGGAACAAGAGAGTGGTTTTCCTTGCAGGAGTACTAGCGTACTACTAAAAAGAACCACACTCTCGAGTTCGTTGATAAGCACTGTCTTTAGTTTGCATGCTTGAGTCTTTCAGATGATCAAATTCGTAGCTTGTGTATTGTCGACAAGTAACCCTTGCTTATAAAATCCACATATTTTTCCTAGCTTCAATAGAATTGCTATTGAATTCCTTAGCAGGCTCTCAAAGAGGAGCTGGAGAACACGAAATCGTTGATGCACAAGGCTGGACTGGACATACGATTACCAATTTGCAATGTGAGGGAGCTGACAGAGGGTGATGTTGATCAAAGGTGCTCGCAACCGCAACCGCAACCGCAACCACCATTGCGTGGTGAACCCGCCAGACTTGATTTGCATTTGAACACCCATTTGACTAGCTAGCCAGGATAGAGCCCATTGCAATGCAACGGTGATTTAATCCAAAGTTTTGGACGAAGGAATGATCTGTTCCTAGGATGAGAATTAGCAGGTGAAAATTCTACTGATTTCGTTACTAAGGATTGCCACAATAGCTTCTACGGGGAAGCCTTACTCATCTCCTTGGGCTAGTAGCAGATTCTTGGCAACGAGTTTGACGAAGGATTCTTGGTTATCGACTCATCTCCCTCCATAGGCATTTCTTCACTGAGTTGGGGGAACGAGGATTCCCTTCTGTGACTCCCCCTATTCACACACAGATGGAGTGATGTATGCTTCACATTCTCCTGCCTCATATGGAACTCGTGATCTGATGTTGATGCTCGGCAAGGCGACGAGTGCTTTGGTGCTTCCTGAAGATCCAAAAAGCTTGGGACTTTCCATTATCCCTTTCCTCAAATAAAAAGAAAGTGGATTGCCAAAAGCTGGTCCAAGTTGTTCATGTGAGCAAGCAATTAATGAACTTTTTGATGAAGGATTGTCATGATAAAGCACCACATCATCCTGTCTTTCTAGCTGCGTGTATGAACAACATGGGATACTGTTTTGTAATTTAGATCCTTGTCTACATCTTTCTTGTAGCTCTCATATGATTTTAATTAGTGCAATAGATCTCTAATTTGTTTGTGCAGCTGTAGTGTTTGAAGAACCAACTACCTTGGTTTTATTTAACTTGTACAGTATAATAGGTGAGGGTGACAACCCTACTCCACTCCATGCAATGGTCCTAAAAGGATCTATGAAGAGAAGTATGTCACCATCGTAGAAGAAAAGTCCCTTGTAAAGAGGTTTGAAACATTTTACCTGTAGTAACAAACAATAGTTATGGAACTATTTTTTGCTATTATTTGCAACCACAGATTTTGGGGTAGAAGGAACGCCTCCAATTGCCACGAATAGTCACATTTTTCTTTTAGTGTTAGAAAGCATGTTCCAAATAAATGGTCTCTTTGACATGATCCTCACTAGTTTCATTATTGAGTTTGAATTCTTCACGACTATTTCACACTGGGCATTGAATTGCCGGTTCCACCCAATCTCCAAAGAGGTAACGTCAACATGTCACCCTGAATCCAATAATTGAATTCTAATTATTGGGGATTGATACAACTTGAAGGCTCATTTGCATTCTTTTGGTCTCCAATAGAGGCCAAATCATGGTCACTGTGACGTGACTTTTGTTTCCTAAGGATTGAAGAAAATGACGCTTTGAATTCACAATAGCTACATTTACATTGAATGCGAGGAAGTTTGAGTAGGAGTTAATTCAAAAACCAAACGGGTGCAATATGCACAAAGCCATTCATACGTAGCGTATGTAGCTACTTGTTTTCACTAAACATAATTACCTTGTACGTGGGTTAGAGCAAGGACACATTGGGAGCTCATAAGTCCCAGCTTTTTACTAGCAATGAGGGTAGGAAGTTTTGAATTGTGTAACCAAGCTCACTGAGTGCTCGTACACAATCCTACTACTTTAATGTTTGCAATTCTATCGCTATAGTGTATAAGCTTTAGCAGTGAGAAGTGAGGCCATTCTCTAGTGGCAAACATATTTGCAAATTTTCAGTAGGTAATAGACCCTATTTCTAACCCTACATATGTGCCTTGCCAAAATCTCCAAGTCTTGTACATCCCTAGCAAAAGCCAAGAGCCAATTTGGGTGGCCTAATCCTTAGCAAAATTAGGGATCTAGATGATTCACTCAATCAAGTTAATGTGCCCTTGATGAACTCAACCAAGGGACCTAGCCACCCACTAGCAAGTTGACTTGTGATGAGTATCTAAAAGTTGATGGTAGAAAAAGACAACACCGTATGTTTTTTTCCCTCTCTACAGTACTAGTTGGTCACGAGAGCGATCTTGATGTCAATGCCGTGTCGAATCCGTAAACTATCTTGTACTAGCTCTCGATGAATGCATTTTCAAATTACCATTCCGACTCCATTCCCTTTGGTCCATCTAGATCAAACAAAATGCCATGACAATAATGATTCAAAACAACCGCGAGAGAGTTGTCTCCAAGGGACCCGGTGATCACTCCAATGATTCCATGGGGCCATTGTTGACCGGAGAAGAAAAAACTAAAATACTGTACACTTGAAGAAATTTTGGAGATTCATTATTGTATGCAAGCGACTTTCACTGAAGACATTCAATGCGAGTGTCTAAGGACTTGAGGAGGACTACCTGTCTGGGATCCATGAACTATCCAATGTGCATTATATTAGTTTTATTTTATTTTTAGAACTTGGGGGTTTAATTCGGGTTTGTCAGCTCATCCCGGGGCGGGCACCATCAATGGCACCGATCTGGAAAGCGAAACTCACTTAACTGATGAAAAGTACTGTAGGGACGTTTATTAATGAAAAACTGAACTGACTCGCTTGGGCACGGCAATTGGATGAGAAGAGATGACATGTCAAGAGGAGAGTGGTAGAGAAAGATGCAAGAATTTGGGTAGGCCAATGGGCGCTGAGTCAACTGGGGTCGAAACTAAACAATGTTCATGACACGTTAGGGACCGTCAGCATGCATTGAAAGAGCTGGGTGGGTCCTGCTCTGCTCATGAGGTGGATGCTGAGGAGTGGCGGGACCCCTTCCAATGTTGAGGTGGACCCCATCCTGCAATTTTTTTTCTTCCACAAAATGGGATTTTCATCATTAGCACACTTCTTGTGACACTTACTTTGGGAAAAAAAAGGGGGTTGGGTGGTCTTTGGGGCTTTATTAGTTGTTGGGTAAGATCCTTAGATTCCCAAATTCAACTAGTTATTGTAGTATCTACTCTGGTTATTTCAATTTGACATGCTACAATTAGAAATTCTCTTAAAAATATTGAGCAGTTTTATCCTGCACTTTCAAAACCCAATCGAACTCTTTTCCACTGTTTCCACCAACTCACTTTGTGTAAACAGAAAAATATTCAAAAAGGTTTGCAAAAAAACTTGCAAAGAAAATTTAAAATTCAAGCTACAGTGGAATTCTCATGGTTTGAGGCCTTGTAATAAATGGCAGGGAGAACCGACCCCCTCACTTGTCCCAAATTTTATCCTGTGGAGTGTGGAAAATGTTGGAATTCCATTTGTTATAAAAAATAAAATGAAATGTTAGAATTTTTTTTATTTGTTGCCCATGATAGAATTTGAAATTTTCGAATTCATATTTGCAATCAAAGGTTCCAAATTAGCAACGAGAGGTGTAGAAGATAAATTAGTCAATTACAAAATAGGGGGGCTTTTTATATATATCTCCTTGGAATGACTTTGAGAGTGTAAACAAAGGTGGTGGTTCACCTTGGTTGTAACATCCCCAAAAATCAATCTTTCATGTTTAGAGGCCCAAAACTACTTCAAAATACTAGTCCCCAAAGCAAGGCTAGAATCTTCATTGATTTTATTTTTAACAAATTCAACCATAGGATCCTTTGATTAATTTGTCCATGTATGTCATTCTCCCAAAATTTGAAAGCAAATATCCCTAACAATTGCAAGTTCAATATGCCTAAACTTCAAAATGTAGGCTTTTCACTAGCTCTTTCAAAAGGTGAAGTTTTGCCTTTCAATTGCTTAGAAAAAAACACATTTGTCCCATATCTTGTGCATTTTAGTCAAAATGATGAAATATTTTTTGTAAATATATGTAAGAAAATTTAACTAACTTTTTTTCATAATCATCTTTTAAATAATTATAATGTAGACAGTGGCCATTATTGAATGAAAAAAAAATGAATTCCTAATATTAACTTTTACAAGAAATTGAAAAATATTAATTAATCTCAATGGTGAAAATGGTTTGGTAAAAAATTTGGATTCTATGTTTTTCTTTAGTTTGAAATCTATCAAATTTGAGTTCAAAAAACAATTTTGCATTTTTTTTTCTATCTATATTGTCTAGAAAATAAATCTACTCATAACTTTCACTTCATTATTTGTAATTGAATGGTTCAAAAGTTTTTGAGTAGGTATCAATCTATACAATCCAATAAAGTTTATTAATATTTTTTTACAATATATTTTAAGCTACCTTAATTGAGGTTGAAATTGGAAAAAAAAAAACACAAATTTTAAAATATTTACTTAAACAATGCAAAATAAAGTTTTACATATACAATATAATAATTAGCATCTACACTAAAAATTTCATATGCAAAAATTCCAAATTATAAAGTCAAGAAGACTTGTCAAAGTTCTCAAAAAATCCAAGGTAGTTTCTTTAGTCCTTTTGGGTTAATTAAGCAATTTTTCTATAAGTGGATGTCCTTGTAATATGGTTTGTTTCTTGAGTCTTAAAGTCTTCTTCAAACTCTCTCACACGCAAGTTAGTTTTTGTGGATTCAAAGTCTCTTCGCCATTGATTGAGAGGCAACAAACTTTGGCAAAAGGTATGTATAAACACTAAATTTAGGAAGTTTGTGAATATTGCCACCCACTCATGATGATGTGCTAGCCAAGTTGTCTCCACCAAGTATTTCTCCCAAATTTATTTTTCATAAAGTATCTACATCTAAAACATACACTTTTTTTTGGTCAAACCAATAATTCTAAACACAATTCCAAATGAAAACAAAAGTAAATGGAACTTGTTTGAGAATTCTTAGAGTCTGTATGCACATGCTACAAATTTTCAAAGATAAGGTCATAGGAACACCTCTTTAGTACTAACACGAACCTACCTTGAACTCCACATTCTTGAAGTTCAAAATGCTTCATTTCTTATCCATTGCTTCAAAGAACTCTTCAACTTCTATAGGTTCGTTTTGAAAACGAGCGTTGAACTTGAGTAAACCACCTTTGTCATATTTGGGTCAATGAGTGGCAATGAAGAACTCTATTCTAGCTTGTGCAACCGTGAATGGCTGGCTGTTGTTACAGAAAGGTCAGCATAACTTACCTCATCAGCTCACTCAAGTTCTTCGAAACATTTCCGTCTCCATATGTGTTAAAAAATTGAAATTCAACGCCGGAGGTATTCACATTCTTCGTGACTGGACAGTAAACTATGTTCAATTTGTCCTGTAATACTTTTGCTAAATTTAAACCCAGAGTTGTGGACATCACCCGAGTCCCGGTCAGCGCACCGAGCGCCGTGGTTGGTATAGCTAGCCGGAGGTAGTGGAATACGAATATCCGATTTGACCAGGAGTTTTGGGGGTATTTTAATCGTCTTTTACTTATTTCGCGTGTGGTGTGCCTGCGTTTGGAGTGTGCAACTTGGGTCCCAACGTGCACACCCACCTGTTGGGAGTGGGCTGGATTGCAGTACAGGACTGGAGAGTCTGTAGTACATGGGAGTCCTGAACTCGAGGACATGTGGATTTTGGACTAAGTTTATCTTATTTTCAAGTCGGCTAGTGCACATAAATGTATGCGCTTCAGTGCTTGCGTCACCGCTTCGGTGGATCATGGTGATTTTATTCTTATATCCCCTTTTTATAATATTGAAAGAACCGATCATTACAGAGACAGAGAGGCGGAAGTATACAGCCTGCCTCCCGTCATCATATTGTTTGATGATTCATGGTGGCAACGAGTGCACAACCACTGCCACTGAAATTTTGGACTTGTAAGGACCGCAGTGACGTTGTGAACATGCGTCTCATGTCTCATGTGTTGTCGACTTCTTCATTTCAAACTCAATTCAAACTCAAGAGTCTAGCAATGGTTGTATCCACTTTCGGCAGTGAAGTAACGCTTTCACTTGTAAAGCAAAAGAAGGAAAGAAAAAAAGAGAGAAACTCGAGAGTGTGTCACTCTTTATTGAAGCAGAGAAAAGGCTATGAAGTGGACGCAAGTCCTTTATGCTACGGAATATTAAACTTGGAAGGATTGAGAACCATCACCCACAAAATGTTCAGATTCCACAATGAGTAGTTGCAATTTTTGATTCTACAATTTCTCTGAAAGCCATTTGTGCTCCGAAGTGCTTTAGGATTGAAGGTACAAGTCCTATTTGTCCAACAATTTGTGGTGTAACAACTTGAGGTGGTGAGATACTCAAGTTATTATCACACATTGACAATTGTGACTTCGTGAAAGAATGCAAAACTAGAATTTCCATTTTTAAGAAAAGCATAAAATTTTTATGAAAAGGGAAGTGGTTAGTGATAAAATCAAAACACGGCAACAGGTCACCTCCAAAAGTAACAAAAACAGTTTCCATGGACATCTTTTAGCTTCAATTAAAATGATCAAGATATTTTATTAAAACAATGTGAAGAGCTAAAATGGACGCAATTTGAAAACCATTGTAAATGAAAAATCTACTACACATAGTTCAACTAGTCAGTCCACAACGAAGCACAGCTAGTCAAATCGCGGCTGATTTCCAAGGCGAAAATACTGCATTTCACTTTTTTTTAAATCCCTCCATTTAATGCTATTTGAAGCCGACACTAATTGCTCGTTTTAAAATATTCATCACATTGCAATTCTATTCCATTGCACGTATTTTGTGCTGTAGATACGAAAGAAGAATTAATTACAAAAGTGCTCATTTTTTTTCAACCTACGATCGGGCTGGAAATCTTGAACCGCTGGTTAACATAATTTACACCATGACCGTAGCTGAGTGGGGTCAGTAAAGTGAAGTGGATTACTTGTACAGTCCAGATTCCAGAATTCTGCGGCCAGTGGCTGGATTGGCTGCACCTAAAATTGGAGTTGACCACGAAAGACTGGATTCTTGATGCTAAATGATCGATCGCTACGGGCCACGATTCATGACTGGCCCCTACCTACATTGACCATTTGACCTCAACTTATGCAGTCAGTCAGGCTCTTATTATTATTAAACTGGCTTCTCTAAAAGCGCGCCTCTCCCCCAATCCAAACTTCGAAGTCCTCGTTTGTGAAAGAGAAAGCATTAAAAAAACGTCGGACCTTCCAAGTCCAAAATTCCAGGCAAGCACTTCTTCCATCAGGGAGCTACAGTACTGCACTGCACATGCGTTGCCGATGTGCACAACTAGTAACGAGAATATGTGGCGAAATAATGTAGCAGAACCACCTTCAGTTGAAAAAACATGTGCGTTGCACACTTGCACATTATAGTTTAGCAACGTGCAAATGGTTTGCGGGTGGTTATTGGTTGTCAAATAGTCTACCTCTGAAAAGAGAGGCAACTGAGGTAGCCTTGTCTATTCATGGCCCTGAGGCATGGACACTTTAACTATCCGCAAGAGACTCTTCATTGGCATTATGATCCATGGGTCAACGTTATCACTATTATGCAAATGGTTTGGGACTTGGATTGAGGTGTATTTCTTTAACCCCTGAATGCCAAAGGCACCAAAATTTGGTGTTTGCAAAAACTTTGAAGTTAAATAAAACCTAGCCAAGTTGCTATTTTTAGTAATTTATATTTTTGAAAGATTCTTCTTGAAGTCTAGTTTTAGCATCAAAAATAAGATCTTGAAAATAAATGATAGTGATTTTTCTATACAAGGTTTTGTGCAAGGGTAGCTATTGTAGTCTTGACTTCCTGAGTTCCTGTTCCTGTAGTGTTGAGAGCTCTTGTAAATGAGCCTCACATACACTAGGACTTGAAAGAAAAATCACATTCAAAATTCATTTAAAAAAATTGTAGAGTAGATTTTGAGAAGCCATAAATTAATTGGGATTATTCATATTAGGCCCTTAAACCTCATATTTTTTTGGTCATCAACTTTTTAGGTTTGACTGGTGAAAAGTGAATTGAAAATTTTTCATAGTTTTAACACCTTCATGGTCAAATATTATAATCTTCCAACTTATAAGTGGTATTGTTGTGTTTTTTCTTCCTATGTGATCTCTACCATGTCTAGTTTGAATTTGTATGGTTACTATTCAAAAAAAGTTGATACAACTTATTAAATTGTTGGCTTTTTGTTCAATTTAGAGAAAATTTCTAAAGGCTCAAAATAGGCCTTGGGCATTTGGGGAGTAAGTAATTTTTCTTAATGATCTTGTCACTTTTCAAAGAAAAAAGAGTCATGTACTAAGAGCAAGTGAAAAAGAAACTCTAGAATCTCTTAATCATTTTATTATATATTTGGTTCAATTAGTAGAAATTTATTTGCAACCTTTGCACATTTTAAGACAAGGAGATTGAAATATAAATCTATATTAATTACTAAAGTGAGTACCCCAAACTACCACTTTTTGCTATTGATCTTAATTGCTATTATTAGATTGGTCATAATTTTCATATTCTCTTACTAGCAAGTGAAAAGAAGTTTCAACACACCAAAAGATGCAACATTTGGATTCCATATGCAAAAGTTTTGAAGGAACAAAGTTTAGTTCTAAAATCATGGTTGTCATAATGGGCGAGTTAGGGTCATCGGTCCGGCCAGCTTTAATTTTGTAACTTGTGCAATTTTGTGGAATGACACGTCACCTCGTCCGCGCCTTGACGATCTTGTCCGCGTCCAACATGTTCCTTAATCCACATGGCATCCATGTGGCCTATTTTTTCGTTATCAGAAAGTCAACTATGTGTTGACTGTATCAGATGGGCGAGACCTCTAACGGACGGGCGAACCGGATGTCCGTCCACTATGACAACCATGTCTAAAATAGTTTCTTTTAGATAGATAACTGATTTTGGAGATGTACATCAAGTAAAGATGACTTATTAGGGTTAATAGTGTATTTGGTTGTGTCCACCATAGTCCTCATTTTAGAGTTGTAGGGACATAGGGTGAATGGTATAATTTTGGTACTTTGATTTGCACAAAATGTAACAATAGTGACATGTTTCATCAACATACTACTCATTCATGCAATTCTCAAAACCCCAATTACTAATTCTTTTTCATACAATGTATCAAAAAACTATGCCATTTACTTTTGGTATTCGTGCAGTGGATTTTAAATTAGGCAATTTTGAATACAAAAACATTTGAAAGAATGACTAAAATATGATATTTACTAAATTACTATATCTATGTTAGGTGTATTTTGATCACACTATTTTTCAAGATAACCTGTTAAATACTCCTAGTATTAATTCTATTACTTCTATATAGTCTACCTCCAACAAATCTTCAACAAACTCTTCAACAATGCCACCTCTCTAATCAGAGTCATTCATTTCACCTTTATGATTGGAACCATTCTTTTCCTTCTAGAATTTGGCTACAAGAGACTCAAAAAGACTTCACCAATTTTGATATTTTAATGGGTCCACAAATTGGTGGGATTGTGGGAAATATCAAATTTAACATGAGTCAACTGACAATGTCACGCTGACGACCGCTCCTTACGACCATAACCATAACTGTAGCGTCATTGGGCGACAATGGTCAATCTGAGTCACTCGAACATGCATAGTCAGATTTTCTATTGTGTCAGAAAGGAAAACAAACTCGATATAATCTACTTAAATGTCTCCAACAAGCATTTGTCAATGGCAGGCACAGTGCCAGCAGCGTTTTATCGGGGGCGAAATTTCGCTCTCTGCCAGAATTGAGCCTGTCACACCCCGTCCCTCCAGAATTGCGCCAGTGCTGTCGAGTCTTGTCAAGACTTGTGGCAGGTACTGTTCCAACCCCAACCCCCAACCCCCGCTGAGTGCCAGTGCGGCAGTGCCCCACCCCCCAGGTCATTTTTAGTCTAATTTAGTTCCCTCATATTCCGCCGAAGTTATATTTGTATAGTATTCCTTTTCGGCTGCCTGCGAGAGGCCAGAGGGGCCTGCTGGACTCGCCCAACCATCATAAAGCGGGACGAAACGGAACGCAGAACCAGGCCTAGTGAAGCCGAGCAGCGACTTTCAAGTCCCGGAGTCGCGGCAACAGAGATTCCTCGTGTACGCCATCGATTCACCGCCGAGACTCCTCCAGGACCCGGCACTGAAAAGTGGTACAAAAGGAGGAGGAGCTACGAACTTATTAGACTCCATAGGAAGTCTCTCAAGAGTCAATGACGAAATCACTTGTGAACGCTTCCTAATTGACAAGGACTCGATCGATCTTGTAGAGTACTTGAGCGCGGGCTACCACTTTTTAAGTTCATCAGATTCATGACCTGGAAGTCATCGTCCCTCGAGAGCTCGCACCTTGGCTTCGTGAACCACCTGTGAAGTTATATCTCCCTCTCTTCTGTCATCTTTGTCCTGTCAGTTCGTCTCCCAGTGGACCCCGCTTACCGTAATCGTTACGGTGAAACATCGGTCGATGCAAGTTCAAAAGGTAGCAGTTTTGAGCCTGGCAGATGATTATGACGTTCAGGCGGACTGCTACTTTCTGCTTTTGTCTGTAATTGTATTGGGGAAGGACGGTACTGCAATCAATCATTAAGCGAATTTGGCGTGGTCTTGAAAACTTGCGCGGGGGAGCTTCGTGCACTAACTGAATTTGCAGGATGTGGAGCCGTGGAGGTGGGGAATTTTTGCACTTGGTTCTGTAGAGAAGAAGCAGCAGTAGGTAATCAAGACGTGATTCACAAGAGAATTTCATGCTTGTGATTTTTATCTCCAAGCGTCGACGCTTGTGAGAAGAGGTCTAATTTGTAGTCTCGCTCGAACGACCTGCGTTCTGTAGTAGGTTGGGATGGGTACACCAAATAGCGAAAGTGGCGACAAGGAGCCTGGGGTGAGTAGCAGCAGGTTTAGTGACATGATCTTGGCCGCGGCCTCGGCGAAGAAATCCGGGGGCAGCGGGAGTGGGAGAGTGGACAGGGTGAGCAAGATAGACTTGTCCGTGAAGCTGGACGAAGACAGCGTCGACGACGAGGATGAGGAGATGGAAAGCAGTGAGGGTCCGGAGGAAGACGTCCCAAGAAGTGTCAAGGATGAGGAGGACGCTGGTAGTCCCCAACCGCACAAGTTGCAGCAGGGTCATGAGAATGGGCTTACGGAGAGGGGGACACAGTTGCTAATTCAAAGCCAGAGCGGGGTGCACCGGAGCACTACTGCCAGTGAGCGCTCCACCGTGGAAGACGAGTCTCCTCCGTCTTCTCCGGCTGGACTCTCCGCTTCCGATGCCAATGACCTCAAGAACGAGGTTAGTAAACTCATCTTTTCTGGGTTTACTGATTCCAGAAACCTGGGCTTTCATCGTGAGGTGAGGTGGCTACATATGATATACTCATCTCATGGTATCTAGTTAGTGAAAACTTTCTGACTGATCGCCAGTTTGGAATGTACCAGTTGCTAGCAGCGCGCATGGAGATTTCGCGTCTGTGTGAAGAGAATGATCGGTTCCGCGCCATGCTAACCCACCTCACGACGGAGTACCATAATCTCCAGATGCACGTGGTGGCTACTATGCAACGCCACAGCGAATCTCTGAACCATCCAGTTCAAACCCCCGTGACAGCACAGGTACCAACTTTTTCCAGTCTTCAGTCGACTTTCTCGTTCGACTTTTAGTGTCTAATTGTGACGCTTTGGTTTCTGGCCGGCTCATTTGATTTAGATTTATGACCGTTGAACCCCTTTTTCCGTCTTGCTCAGACTTGTGCTCCAACGCCCAAGAGCCACCATGGGTTACCAGTGCTACCGTCTCAAGGAGAAACGATGCTGCGACCAAGCCCACCGAGGTCTCCAGCACCGGAACCGACTCCAAAGCAGAAGAGAGCTAGAGCTCACATTCCTGCAGTCTCTCCTGAAAGATCACCATCACCGTCGCCGTCACCGGCCGGACAACGACCATCAGTCGGTTCTCCGACATCACCAGAAGCTGATGAGAATGAATCATGGCAAGGTAATAATAAAGCGCAGAAGATAGCTCGCAACAATAGCGGTCCCGGTGGCGTGCCCGTCACCCACATTGAGGCGGACCATAACGTCAGGAAAGCTAGAGTGTCTGTTCGTGCTCGCTCCGACGCTCCAACTGTAAGTTCGCTTGCCTGTCACTGAATAAACCTTGCTGGTTATATTCGTGATTCAGAATTCCAAAATTTAAGTGCGCAGAGCTTTGGAAACTTGAACTGTTTCAAATCTGAGAATCCAGTTCAGCGCGAAATTCTGTGTAACCTTCGATGTTAATGAGTATGAAGTTTAGTGGTGTTGATCTTACGGTTCTTGGCTCGAATGTGTCTGAATGATCTGATCCTGTGAGGTTACCTTGTTGTTTTCTTCAGATGAATGACGGATGTCAATGGAGGAAATATGGTCAGAAAATGGCGAAGGGAAATCCCTGCCCGAGAGCGTACTACCGTTGTACTGTTGCTCCTGGTTGTCCAGTTCGCAAACAGGTACGTACTAGCGTCATCTCCCTTATCTCTTCTGTGAATGGTCATGTGTAGTTATGAAACCAAAACTGAGACGGTGACATGCGGTGAGACCAGACAGGTCTCAGAAATTTAGGACTGGTGAACGTAGAGTGAAGGTTTCAATAGGGCGACTGAAACTCCGCCAATTCCTTCGAAATCCATCATTTTAGATTGCGTTAGCGAAGGACTGTCAACTGGGAGTCGATCGATCTGATCTTCAATGCAAGTCAGAATGATTTCGAGGTTTCTTGACATAATTTCCTTCATCAAGATGATTACATTGATCTGTGGCGACTGATTTGACCTTTTCATCTGTAGGTGCAAAGATGCGCGGATGACATTTCCATCCTCATCACGACCTACGAAGGCACGCACAACCACCCTCTTGCACCGGCCGCCGCCGCGATGGCGTCGACGACCTCCGCCGCGGCCAGCATGCTGGTTTCGGGCTCCACTTCCAGTTTCGACATGAACCAGACTTCAGTGCCTGCGCCTCCGCAATTCCTCCACCTCGGAAATCATGGCCACAACGGCACCGCCGTGCCGACGATCTCCGCGTCCGCACCGTTCCCCACCATCACCCTGGATCTCACCAACAACCCCAACCAGCTCCGACCGGACTCGAGCGCCACTCCGTCCAACTTCCAGTACATGGCGGGATCCAGTAGTTCCGGCGTCACCATTGCTCACATGGCTGCGCCTCCACAACCCACGACACGCTCCAGTCCCATCCATCACCAGCAGCAGCATCGTTCGCCACCTGAGCTTCACCACCACCAGCACCAGCAACGCGCAGGACCTGCTCCTCCCAGTCCCTTCGACCGGGTTCCAGCGGCCGTGTCGTTGCAGGAGTCTGTGACGGCGGCCACGGCGGCCATCACGTCGGACCCCAGTTTCACTGCCGCTCTGGCTGCGGCCATCACGTCCATCATCTCCCAAAACCAGAGAGTGTCGAATCCAGGGAGCCATCTGTTAACGGGGGCGTCGACGTCTTCCGCTTTTACGACCGTGCCAGGATCAATGGCTCCGTCGCCGCGGACGCAGGTGCCCGAGCTTTCGAGTATATTGACGTCGGCGTTGATGCAATCCATGCATGAAAAAGCGGATCCATTACCTGCTACTTCTGGGGTTAAGTGCGTGAAGCCGTCGGCGTCTCATGGATCGTTGGTGGTACCGGATCGAGTACACCAACAGTCGTAGGAATCACTGATTTTCTTGTGTACATTTGGTTTAATAGTCATATTAGTTGAAAATGGGTGTTTCAGAACGCCAATATTGTGAGATTCAAGTGTGTATCGAGCTCTTCAATCTTGGGTATCTGATGTATCAGTGCGCGACTGAAACTGGTGCTAGTGTCACTGTTATCTGCCATTTCAACAAATATGAGTGTTACTTTAGGTTTTTTAGAGACAAATTAAGATTTTTTCTGGAAACTTTCAGTTAGGTAGTTGTTTGGTTTAGGTTTATCATGACACTCAACGTACACGGTCAGCCCATTACTTACAGAATAGCTCAGTCAGCGGCTGGACTTGGATCGACCAAGCTTGTACTAAATTATGAAACGGGCCTGAAACCTATCATGAATCATGATTCTTTGGAATATCTGTGGTGGGAATTGAATTGGAATCTAAGAGCTTTCCCAGATTTCGCACTGACTTTTGGTGAGGTATCGCACTGCCATTCAAGGAAGTAGCTTTTGCTAGTACGGTGTGGTAAAGCCCTTGGTCCATTTCAGGTGTACGTGGTACAGTATAATAAGTTATCACTGGGTATTGAGTTCCTGAACGCAACTGGTGAAAGTTTAGTATTTCTTTCTCATGACGTACTGCTGTCCTGTAAGTTTGACGATGCCGTGCAGCTGGTTGGAACCGAAACGGACAAGCCCATGTCGCATTAGTTATCTCATGGAGAGGCCAATGTCAAGCCGGGATCCCCCATCATCCCGGTATTTTCAAGCGTTGCTGTACTGTACTGGTCCGGTATCTGATACAGTCGTGTATGGTGTATATATGTCAAAAAAGGAACGCCGCGGATTGTCCGATTTGCCGGTGCATCGTGTTTGTAGATAATGACAATACTGATTGTCTTGTCGCTTTGTACGAATTTTCGCGTGTCCACTTGATGGTTACTGACTTGAATATTGACTAATTTTATGAATTGTCAATTCCACAGAAAAAGGACGTCGTGGTGGGTGGGTCCAAGTGCGGAGCCTGAAAGTCCTGGAAAGGGTCGCTTTTTCCGGTGTAGGATTACGACTGCACAGTTAGCGTCGCTTTTAGTGGACTTGCGAAGAAGAGGATCTGAGGGATAAACGCCTAATCAGCAAAGCTTGAGCTTAATGTTGATATTCATTTGGAATCGTTATGGGGATCCAAACTGTAAACGAACTCAATTTACTGGTCCCCGCACTCATCACTGGAGAATCAGCAACTTGAGAACTACTTCGGACCATTCTGCTTCACCCAGAGGCCAACACCTACAGAGATCAGAAGTGGAAGGCATAAATTAAGACGGTCACTCACCTGGTTTGGGATGTTTTCTCTTTCTCAGTTTCTCCTTCGTAACTGAAGAGTGAAGACTAGGCTGTACAGTCTCTTTTTCCTTGCAAATGAACGTGTTCAATTCGTGAAAAGAGCAGGGTTACCGATTGTACATACAAGCATGTTTCAAAATAAAGAAATAAACAAACAAGCAAGCCAGTACCAAAACAAGCAGTTACACTACAATTGGCTCTGTCCTTGGTACACTTTTCATGTGCGGTACCTATTCATCAAGCTTCCTCACATGGAGCATTGGCACAATTTCCGAATAGGGTACCTACTCAAGCTTCCTCACACGGAGTATTGGCACAACTTCCGAGTAAGGTACCTACTCAAGCTTCCTCACATGCAGTTGCTGATGCGAAGCTTCTTCCTTGCGGTCCAAAGCCAATAAAATGCATGACCTTCGTACTTCTTCATTTAATCTTTAGTACAATGACACCCTGTCACCCTCTATACTCTTTAATTGATTGAAATGAATTTGAAACCTGATGCAAAGCCAATAAAATGCATGACCTTCGTACTTCTTCATTTAATCTTTAGTACAATCACACCCTGTCACCCTCTATACTCTTTAATTGATTGAAATGAATTTGAAACCTGATGGAGCCCAACATACTCCTACTAATTTTATCACATGTCTCAATTTCCATTTGATCCTGTAACTTTTTGACTTTCATGTCCCTATTCTATTACCCCATGATTACAACTATTATTAATACAAGTACATTTCATTGAATGACGAATCACAACATCATAGTGATAATATAATTATTGTTTTGGCACATGTCTTGTTTTCATTTGACTGCGTAACTTTTGAACTTTCAAACCATCGCGCAATATTGTAAGATAATAAAAAAAGTATACATGTCCGCATTACAGGGAGCATTCGACTGTATTTCAGATGAGATGATCAGGATTTCGAGCTTTCTGTTAGCATCCCACTGTATAGACTGGGGAAAGTGATTAGCAAGTCAGATCCTCAGAATAGAACACGATTTCTCCAAATGATGCTTCAAAAGTCAACTTCGTAGCTGACAAAACTCTCGAAGAAATTCCAGTCTCACTCGGTTACCAGAGAGATAGCGCGTCTCCAGCTCCACCACGATACGGTACAGATCAATCCCTGAACCCATATTTAGCTAATTTTGAGTTTCTTTAGTAAAATTATGGACAATTATTTTGATTTAAAATGTATCAACAGGCTCTTCATGTCCAGTCTTCTGGCTTGGTTGTTTCACCGTGATTTTTAATGCGATGGGTCTCCCATTTGTTTCCAAAAAAATGTACCAGCAGGCGAGTGAAGTGACTGACACACTTGTCCCAAAAAGATTTATTTATTTTTTGTTTTTATAAATCCAAAATAGTGATTTTGGCCCATTTCAAAACTCAAAAGTCTACATTGGGATTTCATTGTGGCATAATAGTGTATGGTTGGACTTTATTTTTCAAATTCTCATCATTTTTCTTCAAATTTTTATTTTTAATTTCAACATTTATGAACTATCTTCGATTTTTTTATCAACAGCTGGCGAATGCAATGTTGGACTTTTGAATTTGTCACAGCCGATACTTGGCCTAAGAAGAATTTTTTGGTTCTATTTTTATCCAAAATGATGATTTTGACCCATTTTAAAACACAGAAGTCTACATTTGAACTTCATTTTGGGATTTTTGGCTTCATAGTCTACATTTGGACTATATCGTTCTTATTTTCATCGTCTCTCTTCAAATTTTTCTTTTCCTTTACAACATTTTTGAATTTTGAGCTGACTTCCATTTTTCTAGCGGATGCCGGATGTTAAATTCTGGACTCTGGATTTGTCCACAATTAGTTATGTATCACTATATCAGATGCAGTCTTTGTACCCTCGAAGTGGCCGGGAAACGAGGTGCCAGGTAGGCAGTTACACTTGAATCTAGAGCCTGGCTACTGGTGGAACTAGGTTAACGTATTAATCCAGTCACTGGCACGTTCATACGGTATATATCCTAAACTCAGGGATTGTCCTTCCTTTTTGCAGGATGTGCAAGCTATCCCGTCACTTGAATGTTCTCTCTTTCGTCAACTCACACGCACCCTGGAAATCTGGAATACAGGAAAATCAACAGAGTCATCGATGTTGGGAGGTAGATCATCCACAGGTAGATTTTCCATCCAGATTTTAGCGGTCTAATTTTTGTCATGTCATCTAACCATCCTTTTTTTCCATCTTTCGCTTGTGTAGTGTTGAGATTGCCCATATCAGGTAAGATTCTTGTGAAAATTCGCCCAAAAAGAACTTGATGAGCTATCTCTCCTTAAATTAATCATATTCTGGATTCCGGGAAGCAGCGGATAATAAGCAGCAGGTAGAATCAGCATTAATATAACGTCCGTGAGTGGGTCTCGTGACAGCCATTAATAAGTTGATGTACAGTCACTACAGTGTCGCAAATCCGGCGTCAAAATATTCCCTTGACCATTCAAAGTTGGATCCAGCCATTTCGTGTCAATCAACCTGGAACTTTCGGTCTCAATGAAGAGAGCATTCTGAGTTCCTTCTTGCTACAGTCGTTCTCGCTACAGTTCTTAATCTGACCTGTAAAAAGTGAATATCAGACTTGGGCTTTATCACACTGAAGCGGAAAAGTTGAGGAAACTGCGGCAAGGCAGTGCCGCGGTGTTGGAATTTCGAAGGGCGGGTCGATCTTCGGCCTACCTTTCACATAAAAATTTTGCGCTTCGTGTTGAAGGGTTCAGGGCTGTCAAAATAATAGCCCTTCATTTTGTGAAAGCGGTTTAGGTTTTTGCATAGTGAAGGGCACTGCATTACTGCAACCTTCAAAATCCGGCACTGATGTGGTGACAGCATCTGAGTGACGCAGGGAGATTATTCTCGTTTTCCTTTCGGGAATATCAGAAGATTCCCAGATTAATTTGCACTAGGATCGGAAGTTCGGAACGTGGATCAGGAATATGCGGCTTCGGGGAAAAATCAGTGGCACAAATTTTACTTGTTGGCAAACTGTAAACTAGATCCGGAACCATAGATGCTCTCTCTGCGTTGCGTTACAGAAAACTGCAAGAAAAGACTGAATGTGAGGAATTTGCGTTTCTCGTTCAGACCTGCTGTCAAGTTTCAACATGAAACATGACATGATCATAACAAAGAAGCAAGTGAAGAGATCTTTTCCAAGTCAAAAGAAAATGAATAGACTTTTCTATTAATTCCAGGTTGAAAGATCAGAATCCTTCAATTAAAGTACTTCAATCAACTAAAGTGCAGAGAAAAAAATAAAGGGTTCAAGACTACTTCAAGAATCAGTCTTTATCCGAGACAATGCAAGCATGGGCAAGTTTAGTGGTGAGAGTGCCAGGGCTAATTCCCACACAGGAACAGATTACAAGTACTGAAACTAAATAGAAACTGAATAATAATCTAGCCTTGGTCCCAAGACCACGGTGAATCTAAGAGTCTATTCGACGGAGTTGTGCTAAGTACGTCACCCGGACGTGCATGACGTGTGCTCCCGTGCTCCCCATGCCGGCGATATGCTTCTTTCAAGCACAATTGCTTGGAAGTCCATGAATTGCATTGGCCTGGCAGACTAGAGGAAAAACATTGTGCCATGTGGACTCGACCCAGAGCAAATGCTGTTGCCTGCCTCTGGCCCTCTGCTGCTAGCTGTAAGTGAGTACTGCGTGCGACTTTTTTTCCCATTCAGCAGTTTTTTCCAAGGAACTCGATCGATTGTCTGGCACCATTAACCGCAGACAATGCACATATCTATCCAACTTTCCAAGACAATGACTTCCATTCGTACTGTAATAGGTACCTATATATCTTGCAAAAGCGGCTCAGACACCGGTACCTAGCTTGTTACCTTTAAATTTTAATACGGTTTCGATTTTGCAAGAATCCCGAGTGTGAATTTATTGCACATGTGGGTTGCATGCCGGCCTTTTGTGACTGTGAGCCACGAGCTTGATCGATTGTGCTGTGGTTTCCCGTACTCTCTCGTGGCCTGAACACGTACTGGGCTTGTAGATTCCAATTTAACAGCACGAATTACGATAAGTGTATACTCAGTCGGGGAGATTTTAAGTGCAGTGCGGCGGTGGTTTCCATTGCAAAGCTTGGGTTCAAAGACTTTCCGTTGATCGATTAGAGTCACAATACTTAAGCAGAAATGGTAGACGATTGTTGTCATGTTCAATCGTTTTGAATACTAGCTAATGGTGTAGCTAGTGAAATAATTGAAATTTGAAATTGTTTTGAAAAACGGTACACTGTAAAGCCATAAAGGGGAGGTGGAGACGCGGCCTGTACCAAAAGAATTAAAGAATTCCAAGTAGTACGTTTGCCGCACGGTCGGGGTACTATCTTATACTCAGCTTTTGAACTGACGTGGGATTTTTCATTTTCTTTCCTTGGAAGTTGAAACCTCCCAACTTTATTCCAACTTTATGCAGACGGAAACAGACCAGGGCAGCCTACCCATTTCCGGCACCAATTTAAGCAATTGCGGGTGTGCGGAGTGCATGTATCTGGACAACAAAAAAATTCCAGTATATAGAAACTGAGTTTGGAAGGATTGTAGAATTTTCCAGAATTTTTCACTCAAAAGATAATTATTATGAATTTTTGAGCTAAACTATACTACCCAACTAAAAAATTCATGATACTTCATGTATTGGTCATATAAATGGTTGTGATAACGGGCGAGTTAGGGTCATCAGACAGGACGGACGCTCCGGACGGCTTTAATTTTGTAACTTGTGCAATTTTGCGGAATGACACGTCACCTCATCTGCGCCCTGACGATCTCGTCCGTGCCCAGCATGTTCCTTAATCCACATGGCATCCACGTGGCCTATTTTTCTGTTATCAAAAAGTCAACTATGTGTTGACTGTATCGGATGGGCGGGACCTCTAACGGACGGGCGAACCGGACGTCCGTCCACTATGACAACCATGGTCATATACTCATATAAACCTTTCTATTTCCAACCACGGCCTAGTTGCAAAATCAATTAAAAACTAGTTGCAATACTAAGAGTCTTAGAATCAAACATAATGTGGCACAACTGCTCCAAAAACTATGCTATTATTAATCACTCTTCATCAACACTTAATCAAAAAGAGAGTAGCCTATACAATGAAAACCAGGGTGATCAGAAATGGGTCAGCTTCTATAAAATATGAGTGTGATAACAATGGAATTCTTACCACTACATAAAATAGTGAAATTAAGTTGCCTTTCACAATTAGGTTGCAAAAAGTTACTTTACCAGACATCAAAGTTAGTTACAACAATATCTAATTCAAAAGCCTTACTTACCCATTTATGATGGATGCTCCATTTTGGTAGCATAGACTATTTTCTTTTCGTGCAGAAGAGATGAACAACAATTAATTGTGGCACAATTTTTGACGTAGTTGTGGCACATTATGATTGGCTAATAAGACTCTCAATATTACAACTAGCCTTTGGTTGGAAAGAAGAAGGTTTATATGACCATCATGGAAGAAAATCCAACTATTGCTAAAAAAAATTTCAATAATTCTATATTGTAGAAAAAAATCTAAAAAATTATGCAAATCTAATATTGCCTATTGCTAAATATGAAAAAATTTACCCTTTGAAGAAACCCACCTTGCTTATACCAGAAACTACTTAAGTGATCAAGAATGGGTTGCTTCCCTTAGTGCAATTTTGTATCGTAACAATTATATATGTTTATGTAAGGTAGAGGCACTAATAGTTGATCATTTAAGCAATTTGGGAGCAGATTCTCTATAGTATGAATTGATGGATATTTTTCCCATGTAGAAAGATAAGAAATATAGGAATTGCTAAATTTTCAAATTTATATTCCAAAATTTGTAATTACAATGCATTTCACGAGGCAAAAAAACTCTTGACCTTTAAGCAATGTCTAGAGTCTTCCAATTCCGATTACACAAGACAGTACTTTCTTGCTCATTACTTCAGGTAATGCGGCATGACCTTATTAGTTTCAACCTTGCTGGAAAGGACAAAATAATCACATTTCAAGCTTGAGAACCAACTATGGTTGAAAATAGCACACCTTCCTGGTTGGGTACTAGACGTGGTTGGTTATTGATGCCTCCACCTTAGTGTCAAATGTTGAGAAATTGGCAAAACTAAATTCTGAACAGAACATCAGAAACTAATCAAGTTACAAAGGTGTGAAAGGCTGATAAGTTACTGTGCCGGCCGAAAGTCTGGTGCCCTTCCAACGAACACCATTGTTTCTAGGACTTACTGCATGGACACCACGTGTCAGAACGGGGATATCGTATTGGCTGCCTTGCCTGATAAGATACGGGTATACAGTGGTTTACTTTTTGGGCCTTCCTCTTGCTTTCCGCTTTTCCAAAAGAGAATAAACTTAAGTTAAGGAAATAGGGGGAGTCTTTGTTTGCTATTAAGAAAGGCTTAGGGTCTATAGGTGGGTTGGTACCTTCATCGATACTAGAATGGCGGAATTTAGAAAGCATTGTTACATTCATTTTAGAGTGTGGAATGCACTAATATCGGTGGAAGGTTCATTCTTCTACTTTCACATTCACTAATGATTGGTAGAACTCTTCAACTATCTTTTAGTACTTTTTTTATCCACTAGTTTGCACATGAAAGTCCACCCTTTAACTCAAATTTCAACCAATTTGGGGAACCAAAAGTTGGTTACTTAGTGAGAGTAGACCACACCAAGTCTTCATCCAACTGCTAAGTGATTATTAGATATATTGTTGTGACTCCCCCCTAATGTTATTGTGAATTCTGCAAAGTGTGCAAGTTGACCTTGTAATGATGTGGTAGCCTACAAAGTGTATAGTGGATGACAAAGAATCTTTCTATGTAATACAAAAGTGTAGATGTTCATCCTTGGAACGTTGTATGAGGAGGCAAGGTTTGGACAATAGTTTGACCTCCAATGAATGCTTCTTATTTTTTTTAAGCAAATGATTTATATAATACTCTAAAAGATAATTTCTATAGTGACTAGCTTAGGATTCTTTATAGGATTAATTCCTAAATATCAAAGGCATGATATTTTGGTGTAGACTAAACTTTGACTAAATGTTAAACTACAAAAGTGATATTTTTGTTACTTTTTCTTTTAGTTGAGTACCCTTTAAAGTCTATACCATGCATCAAAAATGTGATTTTGATTAAAAAAATGCTAATGATATTTCTATTGAAGATTTTGTGCAAGGATAACCATTACAAATCTTGATGATTGGTGTTACAAATTTTTGGAGATGAGCCTCAAAATGCTCTAATACATTTTATCTAATTACCTTGGAAAAGAAATTACATTTAAATTAGAATTAAAAATTCATTTAAAAATTTTGTAGAGTGGATTTTGAGAAGCCAAAAATTGATTATGATTATCCATGTTATATCTTTTAACGTCAAATTTTTTCAATGACCACAATTTCAGATTTTGGTATATAAAAGGCCGAAGTATTGAATTAGAAGACTTCAAATCACTTTTTACAACTTTAACACCTTCTTGATCAAACATTATAACTTGCAATATGACATATTTAACTACTTTTGGACTATTGAAAGTCCAAAATTCAGTAGATGTCCAAATTCTCCAATGCATGAGGTTATGCAATGCGTTGGGAGATGTCCAGATATAGTGTGAAGTTTACATTGTATAAAAGTGCTTAGGGAGAGTGGTTCCAAGGCTTAGAAATTAGGCTATAAAGAGTTCCAATTTATTTTGAGGGTATCTGGTAGATCCTTTATCTGAGCATGGGAATTTTGAAAAGACAATGTTAGAGAAGTGTTTAGGGTTAATCTAGAGAAGTCCAATGAATGAATCCATGTCCATGCTTGATGATTATAGAGATTCTATGTGGAGATTTCCCAATAAATGTGTAGAATATCCATGAACTTCCCTTAAAACATGCATGGCTTCAATGTGAGATTTTATAAATAATGTAATTTAGGAGAACATGGAAGTTTAGAATTTCTCTTTTTACTATACTATTCTGCAAGTTTGATACCTAAAATAATTCGTGCTAATGTGTCCAGTTCTCTAGAACAAATGTTCTACATGAGGGGTGAAATGGTACCCTAACAAACAACAGGTTGCATAGGTATATGTCAAAAAAGGAAAAATTTGTGATTGACAATTGCTTATACTACCACTTATAGTCGAGGCTCCAAAGGGAAGGACTAAATGGAAATCCCCTAATGGAGAACTAAGTAAACCTTGGAAGACAAGTGGGTTCATTATTAATACCGTGCACAATACGTGCTGTGCATCTTATGTCCTTTATTGTTTGTTGCATGGAGAGTATAAACAAAAACTTACAATGCCTTCTTCCATATTCATGTGGTCGATGGCTACAAATTTTAAAGCCAGTAGAAAGTACAATCCAAAGAACTAGGAAAACAAAAGGTCATAAACAAAGGAAATAAGAAAATTAAGAATGATATTTAGAGTAGTCACACTACAAGCAACAAAATTGTCTTGTAGCAATGTCATTATCGTTATTGCTTATGAGATCAACAACAAGAATGAAAAAACAAAATAGTAACCAAAGGTACCAAAGCCAAAGCATTTGCTACGACTACCAGAAGGATTTTGGTGCTAGCCCTAAATGTGATAGCCCGTTCTACATTTCCAACAAGAATAAACTGAAAAAACATATAGAACCATGTACGAGAAAACCCAACAATGCAATCGTGACGTCGGAAGAAGATTGCATCCGAGGATCTCCCGATGGCTATAAACCATAGGACCAATTAAGCAATTAGGGATCCATTTGGTTTGCCCTACTCAAATTCACAAGAGCAACCTCTCGACTTCTCATAGGAATAGCCCGTGATTTAGGGTGGACTATCTTGGACCAAGTCGTGTATACTACACAAGATGCATCCACCCATGTGGACGGAATTTCTTCAACAATTCATTTTTTATGCCAACAATTTTGGTATGTCAATTCCAACCTACTTTCTGAATTATCGGATCTCCAATATTGGAGCATGAACATCTTGTTCTTCTGATGTCTTGCCTCTCTGCAAACTTCGGACAGTGCTCTTCCTTACCAAACAACACAAACTGAAGGGTCTTCGGATCTGAAAAGAACCCATGAGCCTAGGCAAATGTCAATCTAAAGATTGAAGTTTTTCCTTGGTGCTTCATTTGCGGGGCTATAATAAGGTTCCAGATCTTCTTCCTCTGGAATAGTGTCAACTGGATTAACCCTTGGTCCTTGGCGAAGGGTCTCTTCATCCATCACCCTCCAATCGTGCTTTGGCCAAAAGCCTTCCACCAACTCTAAAAGACATATGAGCAGTGGTTCCTTCAGCTCGCACAGAACACGCTTCCAGTAGTCCATGTACGGACCAAATGTAGTTGCAAATCCCTCGCATTTTGTCATTATATTCTGCCAATACTAAATGTGTTTCTTGAGTCCTACCAATACGAAACCCTTATTCATGGTAGCTTTGAGTGCCTTCTCCCTAGCCTTCTCTTGATTTCCTAATGGGTCTGGAACTTCACTATCTCAAACAAGCTTGAATGGCATAGGCTTCGGACAGCCTATAGGAAGCATGGGTCGCCCTCTAGAGTCTTTCTTCCATAGGCATTGAGAAGGTCTATCAAATGGCAGCTAGTTTGAATCAATTGCGAACTTTTTGAACTTTATAATAGGAATTCTATCACTATGCACGTAAAACTTAAAGAGATGCATCTCCCCCAAACCAATTATATGAGACATGCCACTGCACAAGAAACCCTTGACAAAGGACTTAAAGTCCCCGACCTCTTGTATAAACTGTGGCAAAAAATAAAGTTCTTGAGACTCCATAAAGGCTTTCATGAAATCGGCCACAACAAAAGTGTTCTTGCTCTTCAAGGGCTTCAACAAGTGATTGAAGTAAGCATCAATGTCCTCATGAGTATGTCCTACTAGAAAAAACCCAACTTGAATTTCTTTGAAGATGCCTCATGCAATAAGCAAAGACAAGAATGCCATGAGGTACTGGTTCTTGTTATCCTTGGCAGAGTTGTCAAGTTGCAGATAAAGATTCGTAGAAAGAGGAAGGGCTCCACGTTGAGAACTTGATTCAATGAGGTTCAAAGTGTCCATACATCTAGATTTCCCTCTAAGTAGCACCTCAAACAAAGCATTTGGCAGTGCATATGGAAAGAGGTCACCCGTCTCACGAATTGGTGCCACCTCTAGTCAACGGAAAAGTCTAGCCAACGAAGAAATCATGAAGTTTGAATCCCCTGGCCAACATGATGGGGCGTAATGCACATATGCACCATCACTATACCCATGAGCTACCATTCCAATTACGCTCATGGAAAACTGACCCAACCCTTGTGTGGCCTTGGTTGTAACCCACATTCTAGATAGAGCTATTTTAGAAGTGTCCATCTTGTCGTGAATAATGCACAATATTTCGTAAGGGTTCCTTTTGGACTCCACACGCCACGAGGCATACAAACAACAATAGGATGCTTAATGATTTAGATGTTCAATTCGTTGCTTCATGAACTTAGTGTACTTCGGGCCTCCTTTAGGCAATTTGAAAATGAATTGCTGCAAGTTGTCGCATGTAGTGCATTTTGCAAATGAGCTTCCAACAGACTTTATAAAAACATTGTTAAAGTGCTCTTTCTTGATTCTACTGATAGTAGACTAGCTAACGGCAGGAAGGCCATAATCCATATTCAACTGTAGACAACAACACAAAACAAGTAAGTGGCAAATCTAAAAGCATTGTAAAAATGTTCAGGATAGTGAGACCATGCAAAAGACACACATCGTTGATAAATGATTGTGGCCTAATCCATCTAGAGATCTCCCAATGATATGACTTATTAGGAGATTTTCCCATAAATGGAGATACCTGCAAAACATCCAATGAAAATGAAAACAAGCTGAACCTTGAATGACCACAAGCATAAGTTAATAATTAGTATACTACTTCATTAACGTTAGCCTAAACGTTTGCCCAATTGTTCCCCATAGGCAAATATTTAAGTGTATCTACTCTCCCATTTCCAATCATTTTCATTTGATGGGGCATTTGGTCAAAGTTGCTGTCAATGATTGATTTCATTGTTCCAGTAACCTAAACAATGCGCATTCTAGGGCGCTTAATTCCCTTGTTCCCATGTGTAGTCGAAAACACACCTTGTTTGTACATCTCAACGTAATTGTGATATGGCGACTTCGGAATCGTGTGAATAAGGTACCATGCTGTGCCACACATCCACTCCTTCCAAAGTGACATACTTGCACTTCCGATTACCATCTACGACATGTAATTGTCCACCAACAACAATCCCATATTGTTAGCGCTCCTCAAAAGACTTCAGCCAGAATAATTACCGAACTCTCAAAGTCTTCTCCACTGGAAAGAATTGGTAGCATTGACTATGGTAACATTTCTCAAAACAGACCTTCTCAATTTTGTCGTCTATTGTTTTTCTGACATAAAGTGAGTCCCTCTACTAAAGACTAGGCCTTTGAATGATGAAGCAATAAGGTGTCTTTGGTCTTCCACCAAGGTAGGCAAGTAGATCCTATAGATCTGGAAGGGATGCAAAGTGTTTTACTATTTCTTTTAACAATTGGTTGTTTGGAAACCAACACTTTGATATGAGCCTTCGAGCATGTGTCATAATATCCTCTTTGTTAGCCACAAAAACGTTCAAGACTATGACATCGATGTGGTCCTCACCAAGTGTACTATCTTGGAAATGATCATTTGCTCCCCAATAGTTTATTTGACCCGAAGAAAGAAGTACATCTACAAAATCCCTACGGTGCAACTGCATTCCCATCCACTCATCCTGGCAAATATACAGATGCATATCCATGGGAATATCTTTCGATGATTTGACAACGTCATTGTCTCTCTATAGAATTGTCCGGTCTACCACATCCATCAATGTCATCAAATCCCTTTGGAAAGGGTTCAATCTACAATGTTGTGCTTCTGAAATGAATGATGTGGTTGTAAGAGAAGAAACACCCACGGATTTATTGGGATGGCCACACCGAGCCATTTGCCTTGACGGCGAGCTTCTACCACTAATCCCACTCCTACTTCATCCAATCCTTCAACAAAGAGTTTAATACAATCACCATCATTGATGGGTGAATTTGTACTACAAGACTCCTAGGAGTCACCCTCCTCTTGGGACCCTGAAGTGCATGGGGTAATTGCATCATTGAGGGACTCAAAGCAAAAGTACATTGTATTAACACCGGCTTCCTTGGTAACCATATCTTCAAACCTAATATCGAATGAAAAACTCTACAAATGACATGAACGACCTACACAATTAGGCACCCAATTCCCAAGATTCAAATCTCATATTTAGAAAGGAAAGGAGTAAGTTGTACTTGAAATTCTACAAACAAGGTACCTCAGTCAGATGAACATCATTGATCTAGGAAAATGAATGTAGAAATTTGTTTACCTGCATCCGAAGATCTCTGGATACAAGTATGGAATTTCCTCATTGAATGTAGATGCAAGACAGAACAAGCACTACTGAAGTAGGAAGCTTGCAATATGTGTAGATTGATCACGAGGCTCTATACGAGCATGCATGTAACATGTAGTAGCTATGATTTCACAAGCAAGATTGACAGTAAAAAACCTGTAGTTCTAGAAGGGGTTATGTCTAGTAAATGATGACTTTGTGTTCACATGAAGGTATAGGATTATAAACATCCACCCAAAGATCTCTCAATGATGTCATATGAAATCGATTTAGATAAAAATAAGTATATGAACAAATTCTTTGCCCTAGATGATGCTTCTCCTTGTATCCAAAGATCTCCCGTTGAATGCCTCTAGATCTCTAGTGCATTCTCTAAGGAACCAACTGGTGTCATAATAAAAACTTTGAGAGCACTAATGGGTTCATCGAGAGATGTCCCAAAGTTGAAATGCATAGAAGTTTGTAATTAACCATCGAGAAGTCTCCTGATGACCACGTTAACTAAATCTCATGAGGTTTTATCGTCATATGGCAAATTCATGCCAATGGGAGATCTTTGGATGAATCATTCTCACAAATGCTATAGAACGACATTCAAGTACTTCACAATATTTCCAACTAGAGATCTCCCGATATGAGGGGTTCTACTTCAGTGTCGAGTATATCTCAATGTATTCATATTTTATAAGTACGCATGTTTTATAGTATACTATACTTTGATACATGTAATCGAGGTGCACTCCTTCACCAACTATGACTCCTACTCTCCTATGTATCACTACAAATCAAAGTTTGATTTTCCAATAAAAAAGACCATTCTCACAAAAGCCACTACCCTCGGAAATTCCGCATTGCAGTACACATATCACTCCATACTACACCTTGCTAGAGGATGATGATCCACATTGGTTTAACTTCACTGTCTACAATTTCTATTCCGCGAACTACAACAATTTCACGGTAGGACTATAATAACAATGTAGGTCATTCAATGATCTCAAGAAAGGATGCAATCCCCTCCATTTTGACATGCATAAGAAAAGACTGATATTGTTGCTTTATTGTGGAGCACTCCTACTAAGTACTTGTTGCATGTGTCACTCTAGAGCAATCATATGAAGAAATAGTCATCTGCAAAATACTACACTTGGATTTAGTGGAGTGCAAGGATGTCATACCTTGCAACCAAAAGAGATCTTGATCTACATCTCCGTGGGCATCAATCCAGAGGTAACGGCCATGCCATAAAACACGTCTCTCAACTGCTATGCGTCGACAGCTCCTTTACACATGTCTCTCAACTGCTATGTGTTGACAGCTCCTTCACGTGTGCAAAAGAGTGAACTCTAGGTTGATAAGAGGTCATGGCAGATCAACCTCTAATACATGAGCTCCAATTTACCGCCAAGAATTGGACAAATTCGTGCGGTTCTACATTTGGAATTTGGAATGCATTCTTCTAGTTATTGTACAACTATGGATAGAATCTACAGATGCTAATCCACCTTCCAATTGTTGATTGCGTTCTCAAAGACCATGCAGTACTGACCAATTGAAATCAAATGTACAAGACTTCAATTCAAGTACTCAATTTGGAGTCGCATTATACAAATTCTAAACCTCCAATATGGAAAGGGACATACATACAGCCTTCAAACTCGAATCTCCTTTGGATTGCTAGAATTCGCAGCATTCAGGGCTGGTACTATCCTAGACACCATTAGCACTTCCTCCTTGTGCTTTGGAAGAGAATCTCATATTAACCCCTAAATGCCAAAGTCTTGCTTTGATCCTTTGGAAATTTGCTCAAAATTGAATGAAAAGTCAACAATCTCATAAGTTGTATGAATTCTTTTGGAAATGTATCTGTACAAATTCGAACTAGACATGGTAGAGATCACATAGGGTAAAAAAAAAATATTACTTATAAGTTGGAAGATTATAACGTTTCACCAAGAGGGTGTTAACCGTTGAAGGCCTAACAACGTTTTCATAATGAAGGTTTCCAATGAATTGTCCCATTTTGATATTTTTTTGCACATGGATGTGCTTAAGATTTTTAATTATAATTGTAAAAAAGTGAAGAATACTTTGTCTAGTATGCATGAAATTAATTATGGAAAATATTGACCATTGGATTTTTAGATTATAACAATTTTGGATAATCGACTCTTTAGGCATAAAAAGCAATTTTTGGAGAAGAAAAATTATAAGAAGATGAATCATGCTTTTCCTCCCTCCAAAATTTTTTTTTTAGAATCTAAAGCAAATGTAGTATTTTTTTTATTTAAAAACTTGAGAAATAAAAAATTCTCCCAAATTTGTAAACATTTTCAATTAAAAGGAGTAGAGAACCAAAATTGATCAAATTGGATCCTACAAAATTAAAAATAATTTATTTTTGTATAAACTTCTGAAATTTAACAATTGATATCATTAGCATATATTTGGAAACATCTCCAAAAAATTTGGAATCATTCTAACTATTTTTGTATTTTTAATCACACTAGAATGAATTTTCTATTTTTAAAACTACTAAAAATACAAATTTGAAATTTTTTTTCTCCACATATAGTTTTGGGTGAAAATTAAAGACTAGCAATGACTAAAAAAATATTTTTTTCCATCCCTATTATTTCTTTCATTGTAAACAAATTATGTCTGCTCCCTTTTTCTCTTAGACTAAATTTCATAAATAAAATTTTAGATACTTTCCGCATTGAAATTTTGGAAATCGGTGAATGCAACAAGAATGTAAACTTGTTATTCAACAAGTCTTTAGTTTACAAAATATTGAGATTTGTTTCACCCTATTGGAAATTTGCCATTGAAAATTTGAAGAGGATACATTGTGTCCCTTTTAGTTAGTCCTTGAGGGGTTAAAACTATGAAATTTTTTTAATTCCTTTTTTTGCATATCAATTCTCAAAAATTGGTCACCAAAAGAATATGAGACTAGAGGACCTAAATTGCTTTTAAATGAGTTTCTAATGTGATTTTTCCTCCAAGTCTTACTAGATTTGAGGCTCATTTCCAAGAGTCCTCAATACTACAAAAAGTTCAAAATGCAATGGGTATCTTTGCACAAAATCTTGAATAGAAAAATCATAATCATTGGTTTCTAAAATTTCATTTTTTATACAAAAACTAGACTTCAAGATGAATCTTTTAAAAATAGAAATTACTAAAAATAGAAATTCGATTAGGTTTTATTTAACTTAAAAGTACTAGCGCAACCACTTCTGGGGCCCGCTTGGGCAAGAAGCGGTTAACCTTGTGAGGATGGGTCTTCTACCACTAATTCTAATTCTCAATTGTCAAAGACCAATTTCTTACAATTTGTGATTGGACAAGAATGAAAACTTATAAATTCATTTTTCAAACATGAAGATATATGTCTACTACAATTCATCCAATTTTCAAATTTCTAGGGAAGATTTAAAATACCTATGTTTCTTAAAAAAAATTGAAGAAAGTTATTAATGTGTACTGCAAAATATATCCTAATGAAATTGATTTAATCATTCATAGAAATTGTATTTTCTAATAGTGGAATTAGTTGTTTCTTGGTCACTTTTAATTCATACATTACTTGTTCGCTAGTCATTTCATTGTAATTTAGGTGGGTGGAAGGTATGTTATTCTAAAAGGCTTTTCCTATCAAGTTTACAAAAGGGTTCTAAAAGTAAGCATCACTTTTTTTAGCAAACCAAATAATAACTATTGACACTAGGATTTAGAGTGCAGGATATAGGGATCACAGATTAAAGGCTTAGGGCTCAAGCTATACGATCTAGGATATGAGGTCTACAGTGTTCTGATGTGGGCTGTGTCATGTGAGTCCACATTGCTAACAATAGCTATTGTAAACTATAAGTATCTGAACACATAAACATTTCCCACCGTAAATGTACACTACAGTAAGGCATCATGAATGAACAATCATTCAATATTAAGCTTCCTAAACACTGAAAGATAGCTTCTACTTTCTATCAATTCAATTAGTCTTGCAAAATCATTCATATGAATTAGGGAATAATACTAGTGATGGTTGGTATAACAACCAAGTGAACCATCATTACATTTCATACTCCACCTCCTTTCAACTCATAAACTACAACACATGCAAGACTTGAAGAGAATGAAGCAAAGGGGCGGTTTAAGGGTTATAACCACCCTCAAGGCACCCCAAAATGACTCCATTCACACCTCGAATAGTCCAAAAACACAAATTTAGCCTCTAGTAGTTATTACGTGGCCATTTTGGCTATACTGAATCTATAGTCACCTCCTACCATGCCTTACAAAGCTTGATAGCTATCCATCATTAAATAACATGATAGCCCTCTTTTCAGTGAATTCATGCATCTTGTTAACATCAAAGTTGGATCCAAGCTTTGAAGAGAAGATTAGGTGGTCAAGTAATAGTTTCATTGTAAAATTACCTTCTTTTGGGATTTAGCCTCGTCAAGAGGTTAGGTCTTACAAGGGGCTACTCTCATAAGGAGGTTAGGTTAGGGAGGGTTTTTGGTTTGTTGATGGATTCCAAAGTTCAGGGTTTAGGATTCATTAAGTACACTTTGCAGCTCCGGGAGTTCCAATTTTTTGGGTTTCTAAAAATTGATTATTGAAAATTCCTTCTAAACTACCATTAGTGCTAGTTGTTGAATTAAAATTATCAATCAATTATAGAAGAATAGTTGTGAACAATAAATGACAAGGATATGTCATAAATATATCATGTTCGTTGTCATTTTTTCAAAAATAGCTGCACTTCTCAATTTTGTACATCATTGTTTCCTTTTTTATTCACGAAACTTGCCTCTTGCTATAGGGTTTCTATCCTACAATTTCCTAATTTTACTAGATTTTTTCACTCTCTCTTCAGTTTTTGCTAGGCATCACAATACCTGTAATTCAGATATAAGATTGGGGCCTCTACATTTTTTCCCAAAACTTGGATTCTTTTCCACCTTGCTTATTCTTTTTCATTCTCTAAAATTATTTATGTATGTTATCTATAATTGTTTATACCTTCTAGACTTGATTTTACTCTTTATATTTGCAACAACGCTAGAGTGTGAGTGGGAACCAATGAGCAATGAGTGTTGATCAACGCAGGGTTGATAGGACGGTCGGACGTCTGGGACGTCCAGACGCAGACACTGTGTCCGCAGCGTCCGCTAACATTCACGGACGCCATCCACCCCGTGACCCCCATTGGCCCCGCCCCGTCCGCCCCGCCCCGTCCGCCCCGCCCCGTCCGTCCGCCCTCATTCGCCCCCGTCCGTCCGCCCGTCCGCCCATCTGCCCCGACCGTTCGCCTTCCGACGGCGGGAGGGACGCTGCGTCCGCTAGCGTCCGGACGTTCGGGTTATGGACGTCTTTTTCGGGCGGACGTAGAGATTCGTCAACTCTGGATCAACGAGTGTTTGGTCTTGAACACTCACTAAGACTATTTTACTAAGAATAGACATATTAGAGTCATAAATAGTGGTGTTAGAACTAAAAATAGTAATGTCAAAATTATCAAAAGAAAAATTACTAATTTTTTTTCCAAAAAAAACAATTTATTGCTAAAAGAAGTTTAATTGAAGGTACTTATTTAGAACTTAAATGTTGTAGGTAGGGCAAAATGATAGCCTAGCCTCTCCAAGAACATAAAAGGTACTACCTTTGAGGTGATGAATAGACAAATTTCATCTATGACATGCATTCCTTGTTTAGAATAATTGAAAAATGATTCCAAATACTATGACAATCAATGAATAAAAAAAGATATTTTTTACATAGCAAACGGCTCATTACCAAAGGACCTTCATTCTAGTAATTTGGAGGGTCATTTGATTTGTGATTCAAAAGAAAAAAAATTATGCAAGAAGTTTTTTTCAAATAAATTTTTCAATTTTTTTTTCAATTAATTGGTTGGATTAATTTTTTTCAATTTGATTTATTTAATTCATAATTTTTTTTGTCAAAGTTTAAATTATTTTGTAATTAGGAAATGGCTCCTCGGATCCAAGAAGCGATTTCTTGTTGCTAGAGGCACCTGGCCTCTATTAATTTGGAAAATATGTGAAATGCAATTAAAATTTTTTTTTTTCAAAATTATATTTTTAAAAGATTTATTTTAAAAATAATATAATTATTTAATTCTAGGCTCCTTGGAATCCGAGGAGCCTTCCATTGGCACAAAGAGACATTGACAAAGAACTTCAACCTTCAAATAACCTCCAAACAACTTTTACAAGCACCAGAAAAGGGCTCCTCAAAATCAAATAGGCTTCTCAACGTACTTGGCATTGGCAAAGAAGGCTCCTCGGACATTAGAAGATTTTTGGGGCTTGTAGATGCCTATGAGTTATTACAACCTACAAACGCAGGGAACAGGTTCGGCGCAGCGGTCTAACATGGCCGAGACCCTACCATGTCATTGACCAAAAAAAAAAAAAATTAAATTTTTTTTTGCATTTGGAGACTAAATTTTTTCTTTTTTTTATGAAAAAGAAAATTTTGACAACGGGCCATTCCCCTCGCTGTAAAGAACAACTATGGGGGAACAAGCCTGAAACAGGCTTGTGGACCCCCCAAAACTCTTCTAATGATCCAAGGAGTGCTCCTTACATTTCGAGTAGCCCTAATTAAAAAATATATATTAAATTTTTTTGTGAAAAAAAAAATTTTGAAAAAAAAATTTGAATTTTTTTTCTTAAAAGTAGTTTAAATTTTTTCCAAATCGATATGGGGAAAGTGCCTTTAGCAACAAGAAAATGTGCCTCAAATTCAAGGAGCCATCTAGTGAATTTAAAAAATATACATTATTATTTTTTAGTTTTAATTTTTTGAAATATAATTCTCTTTTGAAAAAAAAATTTGAAATTTTGAAATTTCAATTTCAATTTCAATAAACTCTTGAATTAATAAAAGGAAGGTTCTTAAGCAACTTACTTCTTTATTTTAAATTTAAGGTACTTAATAGACATCAATCCTTATCTTAAACAATTAAGTTTTTAATTGCATCTAATTTTTATTCATCATTCAATGCAAATTCATCTAAAAAACAAATCATTTAATGCAAATATATCCAAAAACGTTAATTACAAAAAATTTATGTAAATCCTTTCATCTCATTCAACTTCATCTAACTTGTTTAAATTCATTTGTAGCCATAAATGTTTACCCTAAACCATGGATATAGGCATCTTAAGGTGAAAAATTTCAGATTTTTTACAAGATTTGTTTAAAATGGTCATTGTTCAACGGTCATCACTTATTGCTCAATGCTCAACGCTTGTCGCTCCCTGCTCATATTTTAGCAATCGTGTTTGTATTTGTTTCCACCCTCTATTTTTGTTTGCACCCTCCATATTTCTTTCTAACCTCTATATTTTTTTCCACCTTCATTCCATATTTCATGGTTTCCATCCTCCATATTTTTCCACACTTTGTAATTGTTTAGCACATTTGAAATTGTCTTTTTGGACCTTGATTCTACAGTTTTTTCAACCTTGACTCCATGTTTTTGTGCATCTTCTATATATTTTTTTGACACTATACATTAATCTCTAGAAGGTATTGGTAGTTATCCTAAACCTCTACATTATTTTCATTTTGCAGTCTATTTTATTTGTAGGATGATACTACATAGAGATATTTGAAATAAGCTATTGCTTTTTGGATGTAAAACCAAGTTGAAAGGGACCCTATTTCTTTTTGTCAATGAATTCTTTAATTTTAGTTTAGAGATTTTCAGTTCATGACAGTTGCAAGATATTGGCTTAGAGTATTAGACTTATGTTGATAATCCAACGCTACTTGTGATGGAATTGAAGGGTTCTCCCAAAACTAGATGAACATGGTGGTACGTATACTTTCATAGTGATAGTCACAATTTTCAACAAATATAATTATGTGCACCTTTATGTTCCAAAATTATACAATAAGAATCATATAATATGATTAGCACTTATGGTTATTGGTGATGAATATATATAGTGTATGATTATTTTTTCCTGCATTATTCAAAATATGTGATGTGCAATTCCCATCATGAAATAATCATAAGTATCCATGCACATCTCTTCAATTTTTTGGAAATTATGAATTAGTATTTGTCAATCATATATTTTGGAGATGATGTATAGTATGATTATTACATCCCCGCAGCATAGTCCTAGTCTTATTGTTAAATAATGGGCTAAGGCATATTTCAAAATAAATAAGCTTTGCTGTATTTATTAATGAATTTCACATAAATAGTTTTTTTGCTTTTATTACTACCTCTGTAGTTTCAAAAAATAAGGTTAACTACTCTTCCTACAACCAAAATTGAAATTATACTCTTGTACATTCTTTAATTGGAATGTCCAAAACAAAGAGTACAATTGTGGTCGCATTATGCTTGCTTCTACTTCTTCCGTAATGGGATATATATTAACTAGAATTTTTTCATTGGCATTTTGATCATTTCTTTGAATGCAATGCGCTCACAACTACTTAACCAATTTTAGATCAAGTGAACAACAGACATGAATAATGAGTACAGAGTGAAATACTTTGTCATATAATTTGCTTTCAAAATGATTATAAACTTTAATTACAAGTTACAGTGATTGATCCTAAACCCTAACCCTTAAATTTGCTTTGAGGTAATGGCTAGAATTGGGATGAAGTCTATTGCTAACCAAAGCAAAAAAAAATGGGAAAGGTAAATGGGGATCATTAAATCGGGATGGAAATAGGTACATACCTCCCAAAAAATGGTTACCAATTTCTCTATAATGACAAGAAATTAAATTTGAAAGACTCCAAATTAGGAATCAAAGGAAGTGAAATATCATTGAGTTGGAAAAAAAGTGCATTTCCAATCAATGATACAAGAAGGAAAGGAAAGGAAATGTCATTGAATTGGAATAGGATTCATTTCCAATCAATGATGCCAAAAAAATAGGGAAGGAAAAAAAAATGCCATTGAGTTGTAAAAAAACTCATTTCCAATCAATGACCAAAAAAACAATAAAGAATTTAGACCCTAAATCCTAAACCAATAAGAATGCTTGAAATGGAAAATGGAAAGTGATATTTGGAACAAAATCCAAAAATATTTCCAATAAGGAAACAAGAGTGAGATGTTAGAAAAAAGATGGGGAGTGATATTTGGATTATGGACTGAAGACCCACAGGTCAAAAATTGGTGCCTGCAATAAGATCTTTGAAAATTCATAAATAATTTAATAATGATTCCAAAAATATGAAACCACTTGTATTACATTTATATCCATTTCTCTTTCCTTGGCCAATTAAGTAATTATATTTTTGTCCACAGAGATCAGTCCTTTAAGTCTTGCTTCTACAGTACACTATCTTAATCCATAAATGTTGAGGCAAATAGAAAATGTCTGATCAATGATATAGACTCTTTGTTTGTAGGACTGAAGACCAACTTTTCATCCTCAAATTTTGTTGTAGAAAGGGAAGGTCATTTGTAGCAATATGATTTCTAATTAGAGCATTAATCGCTTGAAAACTACAAATTAAAAAATATATATTGGATGAAAATAATAGCCAAATTGTGGAGTGAACAAAATGATGGTTACGTGATATCTATGAATGTGAAATTTTCTGTCCACTATGTGCATGAATACTGAAATTTGAAGCACCATTGTAACATTTAGTAGTGCCACTTAGTAACTTCATAAAAAATGAAAAATAAAATTTGGTTCACACAGTCTTCCAAGAAGGGTTTTTTTTTAGGCAATTAAATTCCCAATTTCCTCAAAAAAAAGGGCAGCTTTAAGCCTATAGAAAAAAAGGGCCTAAACTTCATAAATTAAAAAAAAATGAATTTCTTTTTTAGTTTCTTTTTTAATTTCTGAAATTTTTTTTGTCGGGAACAACCATTTCCGAAAAACTACAGGGAGACAATTTCTGATACAACTACTAGGAACAGCCCTCTAGAGGGCCCAAAAATCCTCTAATGAAAGTTTTTGTTAGTTTTGAGCAAACTTCATGAAGCACAAAATTGACCTTATTCAAGATCCAAGCATATAAAGGTTTGCTCCAAGATTTTTTGTAACAAGATTGTTTACATACTAAGTATCATAGCAAACCGATTCAAGAAATGTCACTTTCAATGCACTAAATCTACCACTAATTGGATAGATATCTAGGAGATTGAATTTTTTTAAATGATACAACCTCCATACATTACAAGAAAGAGGGGTGTTTTAAATATAGTCTTAGTAGTATAGTCTTTTAAGAAATGACCTTTAAGGCATTTTTTTAGTAAAATTTTATTGAAAATACATGTATTTTCAATAAAATTTTACTAAAAAGATACCTTGAAGGTCATTTCTTAAAAGACTATACTACTAAGACTATATTTAAAACACCCCTCTTTCTCTTGTAGTGATAGCATGCTAATTTGTATTACTAGCTAGATTAAGTAAATTTTCATATTTTTTAATTGGAAAATGAAAAGAGATTTTAATGCATCAAAGAATGTACCATTTGGATACTATATGTGAATGTTATGAGGCATAAAAGTTGTTTGGTAGATCTTCTATTATTGATTCTTCTACAATAGGTATATATTAATTTGGAAGATATACATAATGAGATTGACTAATCTAAAGGCATTTTTGGCATCCAACAATTAAATAAAGATATTCATACCTTTGTATTATAGTGCACCTTCATCATTCATGTTTCAACCGTTAGATAGTTCCAATATTCTTTATTTTTGTCTCAAATAATCCCACTTGAATAATAGCATACATATTGTTTTGGATCAAAAGGAAAGAACTTTGGCATTTATAAATGCTACTTTATAATGAATGAGAAGAAGTTTAAATAGAACCAAACTTGAAATATACAAGACCACTAACAAAGATAAAGTCTCTTTTAAGAGTTAATGCATATTAGTCCCTAAAGTTTTATGGGGCTTTCTTTGAAATTTTTGGAAATTTGAATAGGCTCTTTTAACTTCAAATTTGAAATTTTGTATAAGTTTTTTTTTAATAGCTCCTAATCATCATGCTCTATATGTTAACCCCTAAGGGACCAAAAGTGTCTTCACATAGTATAGAAGTCTAATTTGAAGTGCTATAACTTTTGTATTCAATGTTCAAATTCAATGAAACTTGTTGAAAAATTTGCATTATTTTTTCTAATTTGTGTGGTAAGATATTCAAATCAATTCAAGATGTACTGATTTTTTGGAAGCCATTTGAAGTTCAAGGATTTAGTTTGAGTTCACCAAACTACATTTTGATGACTGCAACTTTGGAGGCTTGTATCTCCTTCACAATATGTTTGCTTTTTATAAAATTTATTGAGTTATATTTCTCTTGAAGTCTAGTTACTTTGGTAAAATTTTCATGTTAATCCAAAGTGTTTTGAATATTTGAAAGCAATTCAAAGTTCAAAATCTTGACATTTTTGGATTACAATCAACTTCAATAGCTTGTTTCTTCTTCATAAAATGTCCATTTCCAATCATATTTTTGGAAAAGTTTTGCATATTAGTCTAGTTTTTGTGGTTAAGAATTCATATTACTAAAAGAATTTATGAGTAATTGATAAGCATTGTAGTAGAAAGAGGTTTAGTCTTCGATGTATTTTTTGTAACTTTTCTTGCTATTTTTTGACATTTCAAAACCATCTTGGAGACATAATGAGTCAATTGAGTGATATTTTTTTCACCAATGTCTTTGTATGTTGGTTTTAAAGCATTTTAAAGTTTAAGGTTTTTTCATTTGGATAGGTTTAGAAATCAAATTTCACCTTCAAATGTATTGCTAGGAAAGTTTTGGCATCCATTTTCAACATTAAAACATTATAATCTTGCAATTTATATCGCCGAATGACTTCAGGTTTGACTCATGTCACTACAACATATACACTACAAGATTTCACAATTGAAATTTCTATACCTTTCTACCATTCAGACCTATAACACTTCAAAAGCAATGATGTCATTAACCTAAAAAAGCCCTAGGCCTTTAGAAGTTAAACTTTGTTTCATGTTATTTTGATAAATTTTGCCAAAGTTGAACAGTTGAACTTATGTGATTTCAATATCAAAGGAGGCAACGAAAAAAATAAATTCTTATAAAGTCAATTTTTTTCATTTGATTGATACCTCTACTAAAAAAAATTATACCATTGTATTTCAACTAATGAGGTGAAAGTTGTAGGGACTTTTGTTTTATTAGCAACAATGCTAGCCTATAAACACAAAGATGTGAGCCTACAAACCTTGAAATTAATTGTAGGTACATGTACATATAACAATTTGAAGGTGTTTATAATATATGTACCTATAAAATATATAAACTATACCATGAAAAGAGTCTATAATATAGGTACTTTATAAACATAGACACCTATATCCATAGAATGTATTTATAATATAGACTTGTAGGCTTTGGGGCTCATAGATTGTATATTCACATGGTAACACTCCTCATTTTAAAAGCAATGAGAAAAAATATAGTTTCATTTTAAAAGTCAATTTTTGAACTCAATTAGAAGAATTTTAGAATTAAAAATAAAAATATTTAGTGCTTACTGGAACATTTTCAACATTGGAATTTACAAATCTTAATTCCATTTCAAAATTATTAGTGATTTAGGTTTCTCTTTCATTATGAACAATCTTCTACTTAGTAATTTTTCTTAAAATGAATATGAGATTATTTTTTGTTATATTTTTTTGTAAGTTTTCAATTTAGTTTTCAACAAGTTGACTAAAATGCATAAGTAATGGGGCACATGCGTCTTTTCGATAAAATGTAGAAAGGGAAAACTTCATCTTTGTGGGAAGGGCTAGGAAAATCTAATTTCTCAAATTTAGCTATCATAATCTTGCAATCTTTAGGGTTTTGCACTCTGAAATTTAGGAAAGAAACATTCAATCAAGTTAATAAAAAATATCAAATGGTTGGATGGATAATAGAATACAAAGTGGTGAAGATTCTAGCCTTGTTTTGCCAAAGATAATTATTTTTGAAGTTTGTTTCAGTGACCCTAAACATCAAAGAATTTTTATTTTTATTAGTAGTTAAATATGTAGCATAATGGCACAAATTAGTTTGTAAAGGTAAGTGCAAGAAAGACCTCCCATTTTTTGTAGTGTTTTGCATTGTAGTGCTGATTTTTCCAAGAGTACTTTATGATTAAGAAAACAATTTTTTTAAATGTTAAAAATATGTTTAATGTATACACCTTTAAGAAGAAGGTACCCTAGGAAGGAAAAGCATAGAAAAATCTCTAAATAGGAAAACCAGGGGGTGATTGCAAGAGACACTTGTCCTATTTTGCGTCACAGATTGCATGAGGAAGTGACCTTTTGCCATAACTATTGCAAAAATGATTGAATAGACATGAAATTTGAAAGCAAGCTTCCATATTAGTGATGGAGGCACTCAAATTATTTCAATTTTTTCTAAATTAGTTTAGTTGGTAAAAGAGATTTTTCATAATATGTCACACTTGCGGTTTAAGAGGGTTTTAGTACTATTGAGTACCTTTTTCATGAAGAGTGACATTAAAAAAATGGATAGTCTAGGTCTTTAAATAGAAATATATGCTTTCGAGAGAGCATTTTTGCAAAGCATGTTCCAAATGTGTTTTGGAAATGCTTCAAATAGTGCTACAATTATCACAAATTTATGAACAATTAGAGAAGTTTTTCTAGCAACTCCTAGTGCTAAAACATGCTCTAAGTTGTCCAGAATGGCCACTTTTTTTTATTAATTTTTCACTCACCTTTATTATTTCTCAAAAATAGAAATGTAGAAACCTCAATTTTATGAGATTTTGCACTTTTTTGGTTCTCCCACTTAAAATTTTTTTCTATGCTTTTTATTTGTCTGGTACCTTTTCCTTAAAGGTTTATACATCAAACATATTTTTCAAATTTTTTTCAAATTTTTTTTCAAGTTTTAAAGTACTACTGAAAAAATCATGAGTATTGGGTGATTGCAAGAAACACTTGTCCATTTTGGGTGTCCCCTCAATCTCCATGGAGTTTTTTGTTTTTTTATAACTTTTGTGGTTTAAGTTTTTTTTAGCTAAAATATGGAGGAGAGGTGCGTATTGTAGATCTAAACATTCTGTGATTTTTTCAATTTTTTTAAAAATAATTTACTATTTTTAAGGTGGTCCCAATTGGGTGTCTACCTTGGTTGTTTTGGGGGTTTTCAATCCTATTTGGGTACTCAAAATGAGATTCTAAAGCCAAGGTTTCGAACTGTCATAGGTGAGCTAACATTCTAAGATATCTAATGAGATTTTTGGCAAAGAACTGAGTATAAGGGCTACACATGGGTTGAAAGTGGACACTGTTTGCGCAAGCGCTATGAAGAGGGGAAATTTTTTATGATGAATTTCTTGTTTGCATGGGACTAGAGAGAAGATTAAAAAAAAAAAAAATTTCTTTGAATTTTTTGAATTTTTTTGTAATTACTAAAAATGTCCAAGTGAAACTGCCTATATTCACCTATTTTCTAGTCCAAGCACTTGATGGAGTCCTCCTAAGTGGTGACTATTACTTCTTAGTATTCAGTAATTTGTAGTACATGTTAAATTTATCAAGACCATTGTTAGAAATGATATTCACTCCCATTTGCCTAGTTAGCTAGTTAGTCATTCATTTAGTTAGTTAGAATGTAAGTCAATTAGTCGGTTTAGGTTTGCCCAGTCAGAAAACTGCACAGTACTTGTAGGACGGAAGTACTAATAGTACAATGCTAAAAATAGCCGTTTTGAACCAAAATCATTAAGTGTTTCTTGTAATCACCCTACTATGGCTAGTGCAACAAAACCGACCAGTGTTTCTTGCATTCACCCTAAAAAAGTGCAAAATGTCATGAAAATAGGGGTTTGACATTTTAATTTGTAAAAAGTAAGAAAAATAATTTTTTTAGAACAAAAAATGGGCAATTTGGGAGAACTATATGATAAAGGGATTTCACCAAAAGAATGACCTTATAACCATTTTTATAGTATAAGAGGCATGCGTAAGGGGCCCCTATTTGTATACATGTAGACAACAAAAAATAGTTTTTTTAGATGCCCCTTGGTAGTCACATGCCCACCTAATGTGGGAATAGAAAACAAAAATTTCGGCTCTAAATCATTAATTAAAGGTACTCCACAATATTAAAAAAAATTTAACTGTAAAGTGTGACAAATTAGCTAAATTGAACTTTAATTATAAATTTTAAAAAATAAAATAAAATTTGTCTTTATGACCAAGTAAGTCATCTTTAGTTTAAATTTCAAGTACATCACCTTGATTCTCTAAAAGATATGGCCAATTTAAATTCTATAACTCCACTTGTGATGCAAAAAAATGGGAGATCTTTCTTACAACTACTCGTAAGTGGTAGTTGAAGTAATCAAACAATAAAGTTTTTTTAATAGTAGGGACACAAATGAAAGTAAATTTTAGTGTAAAAAAATAATTCTAGACAAATTTTATTCACTCTCAAAAAGATGCTATATAGTGTTTTTTGAAAAAAGAGTCTAGAATTAACCCTTAAAGGATGAAAATCTGGGAATGTGTTTGAATAGGATTTTGGGAGAAGGTTCTTATTAAATCAAATTTTACTTTTGGTATTTTTGTAAGGAAAGGGAATGTACTAACTTTCTAAAATCATAATTTTATTTCAATCCATGCTTAGAAGAAAAAATTATACCCTTCAAAGCACAAAATGCTCAAGCTTAGCTAGACACCTCCCTCTTGTAGAAAAGATCACATTAAATTCTAAATTTATAATCTCTCATAAAATTTATTTATGTCTATATAAAAAACTTTGACTCGCTCCATTTGGATTAGTGATATGAAAGAATTTATGAATAATCTTGTTTTGTAGGCAATCAAGGGATCTCCCTCAAAAGAAAATTAAGAATTTGGTTTTGAATAAAACTTTCACAATCTTTCAAAACAAAAAAATCTTTAGCGTGCTAATTATATACTAAAACACTTATCTATAGAGATTTAAACCTCAAAAATTTGTAGTACAAAAACTTTTAGTCACTAGAAGAAAACTACATTGAACTTGATTAAAATTGCGTTTTTTTTGTCAAAACCGTGTTTTACCTAGTAGAAACTATGCTGCACTCAATAGAAAAGTATGGAATAGGTTTTGTTGAGTTCTCTCTTTGTAATGTAGAATTTTGCATTGAAACGTTGGAACGCAGAATTTGACAAGTAAAACATAGATTTTTGATAATTAAAATGTAGAATTCTGATTTGGTATTTAAAATTCTACATTACAAAGGAATAACTCAACTAAACCGATTCTTTACTTTTTTGTTGAGTAAAATGCAATTTTTTGACAAGTTCAACACAATTTTCTTCTAGTGAGTTAATGGAATTTAAGTTTAAAAATCTAATATGCAAGAAAACTCCAAATACCTTTTTTTCACTTTTAACATTGGTATTTTACAAACTATTGAATCAAAGTTTCTTGAAAATTCTTCTATACATTCTCATACAAGTCTAATACAAGACAATATGGTTGGATATGTAAAAAATCACTTTTTCTTTCATTTTATATTTCAAATGGTTGTTTTTGAGTTTTTTCTACTAAAACATATTCCTAAACTTTTGACCACTAAAAAAGTTGACTTCCACTAGGTGAACTATAAATAATTTTAAGAACTTATTGCTAGAGCTACAAGTAACAAATGAATGACATCTAAGTGTGTTTGAAAAAACATTCTTTGTTTGTTGACTTTAACAATGCAACTAGCATGGTCACTCAATATTTTATGATTATTGTACAATGTTTTGAATAAATTGAGGCATGGATGGAAAGAAATGAAAGCTTGCAAAAATGAAGATAAAATGTCTAGATTCTACTTACATCATAATTTATTTTGCCAAAAAGGATAAAAATCTATCTTTGACTTTTTTTCATGAACTTTTAGGGAATAATGGTTAATATAATCAATTCTTTATAAGATTAACAAATTGCAGAATTTTTAGAAAATTTGTCAAGTTTAATTCTTAATTTTATGAAAAGATAATAAATGAATGGTTTTTTTTATTCTCTATATTGGTATATTTGATGTTATGCAAAATTGAATTCACATAAAATCACATCAGATTAGCAACGTGTATTGAGATTTTTGTATTTTATGTTATTATAAGATTTTTAAAAATATCTCATAGAGGGGCATTGTCAAAAAATGTAGAAATTACATGCAATAAAATGTAAGATCTAATATATTCATTCTATGTAAAATTTGTAAATAAATTATATACATTATATGGTGCTTTAAAAGTGTAAAACATGATTATATGTAATATAGTGTTATATATAATACTATAGAATTGTGTGAACTATACATCTAAAATAGCATATATAAAAAAGGATACTAGAAAAAAGAAAGGGGTATAGGTTATAGAGACTCTAAAATTATGAATGGTGATGAAAAATCTACTTTTCTATTGTAAATACAATACTTTACAAATAGCCTCAACTTCGCTTTAGTGTACATATCCATAAAGTACTCCATATCCAATGTATAGAATTCAAAGTTTAGGGGCCAATTACTAGATTGAATTGCTTTTGAAAGAAGAACGGGAGGAAAAATACAATGACCTCGTACAAAATTGTGACTTCTAGAATGTATCATTAAATGCAAACTTAGTTTTTATTTATATTTATATTTGTTCTTTTGTAGCATCATGTTTGCCTTTCTTTCCTTGTTTTTCCTTTTACATGAATGTTGTAAGTAGTGCTCATAGACTTGCTATGCACTTTGACAATTCTAAAGTAGTCATAAAAAAATTCTTTATAAGTAATATAGGATACATTTAAATAACTCAAACAATAAATTATAAATACCAATAGGATGCCCTAAAATACTAACATTTATTATTATTTTAAAAATACTATGTATTATAAATCCATTCTTCTAGGTAAATAGGCCCACATAAAATAGGATGTTAATGTAGGCCATCGCATTTTCTATAAAGGAGTGCCCTCCCCAAGAAAAATATGTTACATCCCTCAATTAACACCAAAAAATTTGTTATACAAGGATCTAGCATGATATTTGTTGTGATGTATATAATCTAAATCAACTTTATATGTGGCATAAGATTAATTTAAAAAAAAAAAAAATCAAAGTTAATTGATTATATAATAAAGAATATTAATTAACTTCTAAATACATGTGATATCATCTTTTACTGTTTATTAAACTTTGAAGTTAAATAAAAGCTTATAAAAAAATAATTGGTATTTGATTTAGTTGAATATCCTTTAAAATCTATATTAAACACCAAAAATTGGATTAAAAATGTTGATTTATGATTTTTCTATTGATTTTTTTATAAGGGTGTTCATTGCAAATCTTGATTTTTAGTGTTGGAGGCTCTTGGAGATGAAATAGAAATTCATCCTACATCTCTTAATCCTATATTTTTATATAACTTCAATTTTAGATTTGATATATAAAGAGAAGATTGAAAGATTTAAAATTATTTTCATAGTTTTCACATCACATTCACTTCATGTCAATATAGCATGTTTTTTTAATGGATAAAAATTATCAAAACTTTAAGTTTTAGGGATTAAACAACTTCATTGTAAGCTTTGGTTTAATTTGCAATCAATATGTGATAAAATTTTCAAAATTGTTTCTATACATTTGATAAAAATGTAGGACAAGGTTTGACAATTCAATAAGGCAAAGAAAACATTACATTCTTAGGCATTATTACACTCAAAATGATAGTTTAGGTTAAATAAAGCCATGAATCACTAAGGGTTATCAAATGTATCATTTTGTACTCAAAGCATTTTTATGCAAAATAATTATAATTAAAAAATAATCAATTAAAATAATTTGAATTTAAAAAATGGAGCTTGAGTGAGAAATATTCATTTGTCAAATAACTAGAAATATCCAAAAACATTAGTTATGACTAAACATTGTAATTCCATTTTGACTATTAGTGGTTATATGAGAACATCAATGATTGTAAATTTAAGAGCATTATATGGAACCAAAATTTTAATTTTGGGTCCAATTTTATATAATGAATGTTGGTAGGTGATTAAAATAATTGATTTAACCAATTCATACATGTATGATACCTAGATTGTTTTGTACAATATGCATTTAAATGGCATAATTAAATTATTCTTGTAAATTATAGTAATCACAATATATAGTAATAATCATCACATTTTGTAAAATATAGGAAATTTGAAGCTTTTTAAGATTTAGTAGCTTCACACAAATTACAAAAGAAGTCAAAGTCACCATGGTAATATTCTTTCTACCAAGTCTATAATTTGTTGTTTTATTTAATAACCTCAAAATTATATTTTGAAATAAAAAGCCTAAATGGTAATAAAAGATTTTATTCCGTTAAAAAATGATAATTTAAAATTCAAAATTTGTGCCACGAGTTTTATATTGCTTATATTTTATTAATTCTATATTTACAACTCAAATATATGATACTTCATACTTCAATACTTCCATATTTTAGAGTCAAAGAACTACAGTAAAAAAATAAGTATTCAAGTAGAAGACTATGCTTTACAACTTCAAGTGACTAAAATGAGAATAAAAGCATAATTAATTTTCAATATCAAATGGTAAGAAATTGCATATTATTGGCTCATATAGAATCATAATATTGAATGGAATCCATATCAAGGTACAGTGAGAAATTCTAAAATATTGTTCAATCTGTTGGATTTTTACTTTTGGATTTTTATCATTTTCAAAATTTATAGTTGATTTTCTTGTTGATCATTTCTTATAAAATTTTAAAAATTTGGTTTGTTTGCTTACTTTGATAAATATTCTTAATAATGGATTAATGGTTGATATTCATAATTTTATATTTGATTATTATTATTATCATATTTCTTATGATAAGTATTCTTGGACATTTGTGTACATGTGATCATTTCCACATAGGATTGTCTTCATAGCAAATACAAAGTTATGGACATACGTATAAGTTCTACTTAATTCTAGTTAAAATCTAGATAATATACTATGAGAATCTTAAAGTTACAACATTCTTAATATTACATATATGTGGAAATAGTGACTAATTTTATATAATTATTGTCTCCGTCTTTTCAACAAAGACTATGGCATTGAAAGACTATGGAATTTCCAAATATTATCTACAACTGCATTCACACTGCACAACTAGTGAGATGCTCCTTCCGTTTCTGACAGGTGAGATGGGGGGCTATTTTTTTTAATACTTAAAATTTAGCATGTGTATCATTGATTCATCTGTTGTTTAATCTCCCAACTATATATTGAAATTCGCCTGCTACCCTAGTTTCCCATTAGTTCCCCCCCTCCTCTCTCACAAAATTTGTGAGCCGTTGATTTTTTTGAAAAAAAATGCTTACCCTCAAAATTGACGTTGATTTCTCAAAAAATCACAAAATGTTGATTTTGTGAAATTTAATCTGAGCCGTTCAAATATAAAATACAAATATTGAATACGAATTCAAATACAAATACGGATATTGGATATGAGTACTAAATATGTGTACTGAATACGGATATTAAATAAGGGTACTGAATACGGATATTGGATATGTGTATTGAATACATATACTGATTACGGATATTGAATATGGGTACTGAATACAAGTATTGAATACAGATACAGTATTGATACGGGATCAATTGTCCCATATTGTTTCTCAAGAACTTTGATTCTGAAGATTACAAGAAGGGGTAGGAATGAGGGGGGGTGAGATAAAAAATTTTAAATCAAATTCTAAATGATAAGTAGGGGTGAGTTGGGGTGGTAAAATAAAAATTGAGGGGGGAAGTGCATATTGACACCTTGAGTGCCTAATAACTACATTCACAGTCAACTATTCCCTATTAATAGACTAATATGCGGATCCCCTTTTTTCCTGAATTCAAGTCCACCTGAACTTCCAGGTCTAGGTAATTTCGCCCTTAAATAATCTCCAAGTGAGCCAAAAAGAACTACAGGGAAACCGTTTTGACCTCGGACGACGAGAAGCGACCGGAGCGTCAAACCGACGACGCCTTTTGCTATTCCAGTCGTCGTCCAGTCGTCCGGAATTCTAGTCTTTCAATCGTCACCCCCACTCCTGCACTACTCCAAAATCCTCCAACACAACAGTCTATCCGAATTAATGTACTGCACACAACCAATTTGTCTCGCAATTGCAAACCAGTTAGACGTAACCTTGCAATTAACAAACTGCATTGAATAAATGCACAACCAATTTCCACAGCGGGCGACGACGACAGTCCTTCAATGCAAGAAAGTTAAGCTAGCTTGGCCGAAATTAAACTAAAGCGCACGTCGCTAGTCTTCCTCCGCCGAAGAAAGGGTTGCAAGCTTTTCTAAAGCTTGCACACGACCATCTCCACTGATCAAGGGTAGCAGTCCAAGCTTGACCTTCTCGGGGACCTTCTAGAACGTCGTCACTGATCGCACCTTAAGCAGTCGGCCGGGACCGACCTCGATTGAATTCAATGTCTGGAGTTCGGTGTCCTAGACGACGATTGCAGTCTTAACTTGTCTGTCGCGGACGGACTGATCGATATCAACCAATCGATCGACACATGGTGTATCCCATCCCGGACTGCCGGGTTGCTGCACTTAATGTTGTTGTCTGCGCATGAGGTCCTACCATTGCGGAATTGAATTTTATATGTGGTTTTACTTTTTGTCAGTTTCGATCCTGTTGTGGAATCTTGGATTTTCGGTGCGTGGGGAAGGGATCGATCATGCAGTAGACTGGTGTGCGGCTAGGCTTCTTCGCCTGAAGCGCTGGATGGCCCGTATTTACGGATGACTTTGGGGCACTACAAAAAACGCTCGCTCGATGCGGTACAAAGGATAGAATTCTGAATTTCTTATTGTAATTGGGGAGGATTCTGGGGTGGTCTGCAACCCTGGTCTGTCTGTAAGTGATTGAGTAGGGTCAAATGATCATTGCAGTCTCGGTGGAGCTTGCGTCATGGGTGGCAAATTTATATAATACTCTTTCGGTTTGGGTATTGGAGTAAACGAAGGTTGAATTTAACTCCTGGAGTGACAAATGTGCGCATTCTTGAAGCATGCAGTGAAAATAAAGGTGTAGTCTTTTAAAAAATTTCAGCTGGCAAGCACTTATCGGCAGAAATTTTGAAGTTTTGGGCAAGTCACCACCACCCACCCACCTGGCACATATACCACGTCAAGATTCCTCACTTTTCAATGGTAGAGGGACTCTTTTTGAAAATTTAAGAATGATTGTCCAGTTGATATGTGGGTTACAGTTACAACACCCACACGATCGATCATGACCATTAATTAATGAGAATTTTGCATAAGATATAAAATGGGTTTAATACTGCCGGTGCATTCAAAACAGACCGAATCTATTGACTTGCTTGATAGTGTTAGACTACAGATTTCATGATATTGAAGTCTGCCTGCACATCTTCGATCTTCTCATTTATGAAATTGATCCGCAGGCAATTGTGAATTCTCGTCGTGACTAAGTGACTGCAACAGTGAAATGGGGAATGCTAGATATTTGATACTATAACCTTCCGATAGCAGTACTACCGGCCCCGACTAGTACCCTACTAAAGCTAGTCCAAACAAATCTTTTGAAAGGATCGAACTAAATCTTGTTTGCAACCATCATGAGACCCACATGATATTTATCTCGAAAGAAAAAGTCGACAACAATCACAACATGTAGTAGTTGAGCACGAAAATTCCGAGGAAGAATGTAGCTAGACTAGGAACTTGGCAATCCAACTGGCATGGCTTCGATCAGCTGCTTACTAGCCTTGTTCTAGTGAAGCACCTCTGCAAATCAAATGTATGTTCAACGTACTCCCCACGGGCACCGCGCGCGCCGGCGCTACCCCAAAGTCTTCGTTCCGCAGTCTTCACAATTTGTTATTGTTTTGAAATGTTTATCGCCAATGAGAAGATTTCAGTAGTCCCCACAATATGGGATTCAATTTGAAGCACCCGGATCGGAATGACCTCAAACATTACAGCTGGTAGCTCCTGCCGGTCTGCATGAACTTACAGATATAGATTTCTTTTCTGCAGTGACGCTGATCGAAGAGCGGCGTCACAGCCCCTTCCGAAAATAAGAGCATCGGTTCAACTTCTTTCCTTGTGAGAAAACCAATGTAATGAAACTGATTTATCATTTTGTCCTACTCATACTAATTTACCAATGGCACACTATTTTGTATGAAAATGAAATTAGTGCATGAAATTGGTACCAATTTTCTCAAAAATAAAATTTTGTAGTGAGACTAATTTTGTACCTTCAATATAATCACCTAACTACAAATTAATGTGGCTTTAATTTGCTTCTTTTATACTAGCAAAAAGATGATAATCCTTGAAGAATGAAGACCAAGGTTTTTTGGACAAAATACAAATGTGTTATAAAATCAAATATTGTTAATAACAACTTTAAAGTTTTCATTAAATAGGAAGCAAGGTTATACATTGAGAGTAGAAATTATTTATGGCTACAATCAGATTTCAAAAAATATAATCAAATTAATTTCAATCAATTTTAGAAATTTGACTTCAAAAAATCATATAAAAAAAAGATTTCTAATTTTTGTATTAGAATTTAGAAACCTTCCATAAGATCATAATAGATCAAAATTGTGATTCTAAATTTCCAATTGATTTGTGAAAAACACATCTCTTAAAGATGTAATTATCAACACTTTTTCAAAATGATAAAATATCCAACATTATACAAATATTGAAAACTTTGCATTATTGTGTTTGTTAACTTATAAATGACAATTGCTTGTTGAATGGATGAATGAAAATTTGGATAGCTTCCTACAAAGTCAAATTTTGAAGAAATGTTTCTAAAATTCAATCACAAGGTGCATACACTAATCAACTTTGTGAGAAGAAAATAAAATTCCAATGAGGACCATAAGTAGAAAGGTAATCACTTAATCTTCTAAAAGAATTTAGGCAATTTAGAAACCTCTAATTTAATTCTTTGTCTATTTTGAAATCTTGCATATAAATAATTAAAAATATTTATGTAGTATGCATTTGTAAGAAATAAGTAAGGTGATCCTATTTCATCCTTAAATATCTTCGTGAATTAGCTATAGATGTATTCTTCTAAGAGATTTTTGTTGAACAATTACATTTTTTGTGGAACTCTTACTAATGAAAGGCTTATTAAATTTGAGTATGCAACAAAATGATAACCATTCTTTGAAGACACGTTATTCTTGGATTTGAACTCCTATATATATCTAAACATTATTAGAATCTCAATTTCTTGTACAACAACTTTTTAAGCATGCTTTAACGTACAGAAAATTGAAGGTTACTTATTTTATATTTCACACTTCAAAAATTAATACAATAAGGTTTGAAAATTACAAAACTTGATCTTCATACTCAATGTTTCATTTCATCATTAGAAGTTTATCAACATTTATGTCTTTATAGACCTACTCAATGTTTAAATTTTAAATGATAGATCATACACTTTTTGATGATGAAAGTTCACGTTTCCTTTAAATTTTTGAAATTTATTTTTTTAAGCTTTTAGATTTTAGATTGCAAATATTTGAAGTAATAATTTAAAATGTTTTTCAATTTTTCAAATTTTTTTTTCCATTTATATCTATATAGAGATAATTTATATAATTTAAAATTTTTAATAAGTTTATTTGTCAATTTAAATTCTTCAACTTTCAAAGTATAATCTTCAAGACTTGTGGGCTTGTGGCACTTTTGAGTGATGCAAGTGACTATTCAAAGCTTTAAAATGTTTTATTTCTTAGTATTCACCTACTATTTTTAATAATTTTGGATGCTATAAATAAAAACATCCTTAGATTAAGGTGATAAAAAACAAATTTTAGTTCAGAAATTAAATTTCAGGAGCAGTTAAAGTTTGTTAACTATATCCAATTATTTGGAAAAAAATTTCTTCAAACTTCAAATGCAATAATTTTGCAATCTATTTAGTAAAAGATTTAAAAATTTTCTCCACATATTGTAAATGTTGGCTTTAATATTTCCACCTAGTTGGAGATCAAAAAAATATTTTTTTCAATGCACAATAAATTATCAAAAATTGGCAAGTGTAGTGCTAATTTTATTGATTCCCTCATATTGTAGAATGATTTAGAATTATAAGATAGACCCTTTATATTTTTTCTAAAACTTTGCATGAGTATATCTAATAAGATATAATAATGAATTGTATAAATTTTCATTTTAATGTTGAAATTTTTTTAAAATCCAAATGGGTTTGAAGAGTCTTCTATCATTAGTCAAAAGCGTCAAAATTTTTTTTTCAAACTTCAAATGTGATAAACTTGCAATCCACATAGTCAAATGGCTTGAAGTTTTCCCATACATCAATAAAATGATCTTCTACACTTTTGCATGGTTTAGAATAAAAATAAAAATAAAAAATTTCGTCAAAATACCAAAGATTGGTAATTTTTGATAATTTCTCTTATTAAACATTCTATATCCTTTGGGAGTTAAAAACTTTTGACTATAGAAATATTAAAATTGAATTAAAAAAAATTAGAAACACAATTCAATCTTATTTTCTTATATAATATATATTTTTTTTAAATTGAATTTCCAACCTAAAACCATTGCCCCAAATTGGACATCAACCATTAATCCCTAAAAGACTAGGATTGTTTGTGTAACTTTCCTACAGAAAGAAAACAATAAAATTACATATTTTTTGAGAAAATGCCACCATTGACAAGATTAATGAAAGATGTGATTATGCAGTATTTTGTACATTCCCCTATATAGGAATGTTGAAATTTGAATGCTCAAAAGTGCTCCAAAAACTCTCTTTTTTTCTATAGTTACATATCATCATAATATTGATATGTAATTTTTTTCAAATAATTTTGAGGTGTAGAAAAAAAGATATGACAATGTGAAGTAATAGCTCACAACATCTTTTCCATCCTCAAAAAAATCACCATAAATTGTATATTTGATCATTCCTCAATCAAATTGTACCAAGGGATTCAATAAAAAAAAATCATTTAGGATCTCTTTGTTGTTCAAAAGTTATTAGTCAGGTTAGCATATCCAATTTTCTACAAATGTAGTTGGAAAAGTTGCGTAGTGGCTTTATAGTCCTTGAAGGGTTACATGATTGATTGGATATTCAGGGGTTAATGTATTGCCTAAAGGACATTGAAGCCTTGAGGGAACTTTATATGAAAGTTGCTTGAACAATAAATAACTTATCAAATCTTATTGGATGGAATAAAAAATCATTATATTATTATTATGATGATGATTATTTAGAGTCAATTATTACGTTCAATTGCCAAATTTTCTTCTAATGAGCCCTTAGTATTCAATTTGTATATATTCTTCATTTACAATATTAGGCTGAACCATATTTTACTTATTTATTATTGAAAATTAATTATATTTCACTCTAATTATATTTTAGATCTTCTATTCACAAATTACAAAGAACTCTATGTTTCTCAATAAATGAAAAAATCTGATTTTATTATTGAACATGATTTGTAGCATGAGTAGTACATATTTGTGTTCAAAAAAATTTACAATTATGTATAGGAAAAGAAAGCTCATTCAAAAATCTTACAAGCTTTTATAACTACAAGAAGGTCTTCAATTCTTCATCCCTATCCCAAATGCTTAAAATATAGTAATATACAAATTGGTGTCTTCAAATTATTAACTTAAAAAATTGAGAAGCATTATTATAGCAATTTAGAATTTTAATACTATTGCTACAAAAATTTTAATACAAATTTAACCAATTTCTCTAATATAAGTTTAAGAAAATAAAAATACATTTCTAAAATTACAAACACACACACATACAAATAAATGTATGTGTATGTATGTGTGTGTGTGTATATATATATACATTTCTTTATTTATTTCAAATCAATTCATTGCATTGGAGATAATAAATTTTATCCTTTCTAAATCTTGGAATCATTTATCTATTCATTAAAAATGAATTTTATTTAATTTTGATAGACAAAAACCATCCTTATGAAGTAATATTTTTGCATTAATTTTGACCTACTTTATCTAAAACACAATTTCAATTCAAATGTAAAATTCATCTAAAGTTAAATATGATTGTATAAAAATCAATTCTAAAAAGTCACCTAAAAATGAGGTTTTTATATAGGATTTGTATTAATAATAAAACAAACTAGGTCTTTTAACTATACTTGTGTGCATACAATATTTAATTAGATACTTAAAACAAATTCCATTGCAATGCAACAACCTCCTAAAGGCTAATGTCATCAAATTTTATTGAGAAGTTATATAAGTGTCAGAAGGGTTTATTAAGAACAATTGGATGAAAAATTGTTTGGATGAAAATTATACACAAATCATAACTCACTTTGTATTTAATGTAAATGATTTAGCAATATTATATACACTCAAACATCATTTTCTAAATACATTGAAGCATTACATATGATATGTATACACTTAAGAAACACCTAATATATATACTAACATTGAAACATTGTAAACTAGGTATATCCAAACCAAAAAAAAAAATCATTTTAATGACAAATGATTATACCTCTTTAAAAGCTGTGCAATCCAATATACAAATGTAAAAATCTTGCAAACATTTAAAATTTATTTATTTTTTACCTATCTAAATGTCTACAGATTCTTGAATTAATTCTCTAACGTTTGTAAGATACAGATTTTCAAAACCAACTTTAACAAATATCCTACATATAATTCAAATAATCCCAAGTGTATTCCATATAAAAAAATTTAGTTAAAAAATTAGGCATTTAACTTGTGAGCACCTTATTTAACTTGTGGCCTCTTAAAATTGAATGATTTCCTTGTTTGACTATTATAATTTTTTCAATAGTATAGTCAAAGGGTGTTTCTTTCCCTCTACCTCCGGGCTTGTTTCCACTACCAGTAAGTACTATTAGTTTATGTAGATCTTTCTTTAGGTGATGATTTGATTGGAATAAATTGGAAAAGGTCTAGATTTTAGTAAACACGAGTTGGGTACTTAGGGGTTAAGAGTGACTTAAATGAATAAGAATAAAATAAAATTTTGAACCACTACAATTAGAAATCAAAATTTTGAATTAAAATTTTTTTTTAATGAAAAATTACATAAATCCAATTCATAATAAATTAAATCTAAATGGATTTTTTTAATAGTTTTTTGCTTCAAATCTTATTGATAAATAATGATAACTGTAGCAAATGATCTAACCATCTAACCAAATATGATTTATGGATCATATTCTAAAACTTTCGTTCAAAAGTAATCATTCAATTATTAATCTAAAAAGATTTTTGAAAAATTGGACTACACTATTCTTGACTTGCCTTATACAACATATTCAACCCAAGGGGCTTGATTTTTAAATAATCTTTATGAAAACTTCCCCAATACTCAACTACATGTGAACTTCTTGATACCATTTTCATTGTCTTTATGGCATGAATTTAAGTCTAGGGTTTTGAATGACAACTTGAATTTTTAGTTTTTACAACTTTTAGAAAGTTTAATCATTTTCTTGAATGGTAGCTGTGATGTTGCCCATGGTCTTGAGGAGTGGAAAAACTCATTATTGATTGGTCATTTGAACCAACTACATGATGTCCATGTAAGAAAGATTTTGAAATCAAAGGACCTCAAAAAAATGTCCTTTAAGGGTTAAGAAGTTTAGATAGAGTATTCTATTTAATTTACTTTGGTTATTTCATGTACCCTATTTAACTAACAAGTTTGTCAAAAATAATTCTAAAAAAGATTATTTTTTAAGGAAATTATTTCTTCAAATTAAAACTTTCTTGCATGGTAAAAATACAAATTTTAGAGGAATATCAATATCTTTAGGTAAAGTAAGAGACCTTATTTGCACCATGTATTTGTTTGTGTCTCTTTATGGCTACTATGTTTTAATAGAATAGATTTGAAAGTTTAACCCCTTCATGCTGAAGGCTTTTTTTGAGCTTCTTACAAATTCAAAATAGATATATTAGAAATCACATGAGAAAAGAAAACACAACAATATCACTTACTAATTGAAAGATTATAATGTTTGATCATGAAGGTGTTAAAACTATAAAAGTGATTTGAGGTTTTTCAATCCTCTTTTCACATGTCAAATAAAAAAAATGGTCAAGAAAAAAATATGAGGTTAAAGGACATAACTTGTATAACCACAATCAATTTACAACTTCTCAAAATCTCTTCTATTATTTTATTAAATGAATTTATAATGTGAATTTTTCTCCAAGATCTAATGTATTTGAGGCTCATTTCCAAAAGCTCCCAACAATATGGAAAGTCAAGATTGCAATGGACACCCTTGAACAAAATCTTGAATAGAAAAATCATAATCAATCATTTTTGAATTGAAATTTTGATGCTAAACTAGACTTTAAAAGAGAATTTTTCAAAAATATAAACTACTGAAAATAGCAACTTGGTTAGGTTTTATTTAACCTCAAAGTATTATCTACACCAAAATTTGGTGCCTAGGACATTTAGGGGTTAAAATATTCACTATTAATACTTAGTGTCACACATAGAATGGGTTTTGAATTGTAGTGCAAACCAATGTACCTAACCTAACCTAACCAATGTGGGCAATAGCAAGCTAACTATTCTTACTCTTTTCAATCCTACTTAGGCTCAGTTGCTCAGGACAACGAGTGCCCAAAAGCATCAGTCTAAAATGTACAGCAACTACAGTGCCGTATTGGAACCTTGGCCAATGAATGTTGAACTATTTCAAGTATCCCACTTTCTCCCCTAGTATGCCACTTTGTTGCAGATATTTGACTAAGTTCAGACGCATCAAAGCAAAGCACTATTGGGACATCCTAGAGTAACGACAATGGATAACTCTACCTTGTCGTACGATTGGGGCATATCTCAATCTGGTACACAAGTTCAGGTCTGATAAAGCATTGGAATTTGAACTAATATCTGAGCAAGTTTGAATAGCACAAAGGCACTTATTTGCTGTATCTTTATATACCCCACGGAGACCTGAAAATTGATAACTGAATGATGGCCATACCTACTCTTCCTCCTTGTCCTCACTTGCGGCAAATATCATATTAACCTTTCAAGCTATCACTTAACCGTAGCTCTTCTGATTGGGTTTTGAAGATTAAACCTGTTTTCCTATTAGGATTAGAGCACCTACTCTCTTCAATCCGGCACAAGTTAATCCAGTTTTAAGAGCATGCAGCGGCACACACCACGCTGAGATTTACTATGATTTATTCTTTCTGTTAGATTTAGAATATACGATTTGAACCTGAGGAGTGTAGAAGACAGTTGCAGCCAGTTTGAGGGAGACGTCGCACTCGAAGCACCTGTCTTAACCTATTCAGAAACAACCTTGTTCACGTGCGCACAAGTGAAATGAATGCCGTCACACGCGAGGCCCGTGGACGACAGCAGAATACTGCTCTTACAGTGATGGGATGGAAACAACAGAATCTGTTCGTTTTGCTCTGGAATCTCTATCTGCTATTGGGAACCAATGTCTACCTCAAAATGAATCTAGCAAGAAAACTTCCTGGTCAACAATAATCGACAGTCTGTTTGTTAAATTTTAAACAATCTCTAAAGCTCACCATCGCTGCCAAAACTGATAGTGTCCTTCGCAGATTCTTCAGCCTTCGCTTTGGCAAGATCTGCTTCACCTCCTAACCCAACCTCATCTTCCACATCGTCAGCTGGTGGCGCTGTTTCCCTGTCAGCAAGGAGATATTCTGTAAAATAACCTTGAGATTAAAGCAAACTGAAAGAGTTTTAACAGCTATACTAATATGGAGATAACAGGACCTTCCGGAAAAAAAAAAAAGATATTCATGTAGATGATGTATCATGCAACAAGGGACAGATTACGTAAACTGAGGTAAAGATATGAACGCACGATGCTTCCTTGCAACTCTTGCTGAGTTCCTGGCATAGCACGCGTTCAACGTCGCCAGTAGCAACATCCCCCACTCGGATTTTCTCCGTCAACTGTTAATGAACACATTTTGATATTACTACCACAAAAACATCAAGGCAACATACAAATCCTTTTCTAAGCAATTACAACTCGATCATTCAGACTCTCAACTAATTTAGACACTGTCAGAACAAAGTTGAGAATGAAAGCAGCATGAATATTCTCTACTAATTGACCTGGTATACAAGAGCCAAGTTCCAGTATCCTACCTCTTCTTCAGTTGTCTCAAGCAGTCTGCAATGACAACGACATATAGGATACATATATAAGGCCAAATAATTCAGAAGTGGTCCAACCATATAACTAAGCGATGTATTACAATGTCGTATACCCAGAGCATTGGACCTCGACGATCACAAAATAAAGTAGAAGAATCAACATGCACATCCATGATACATCTAAAGCCCAAGAATGCACGACGTTGTAAAAGAAGCTGACAGAGAACAAAGAAAGCACTATCCAGGTTAAAGTCGTGCAACTTACCGCCCACAAAACTCCACAATAGCTCTGGAATGCAGCTCTGTTGCCTGGCGATCTATAATTTACAAGGGAAATATTTAGTAATACAAATACACAACGGACTATTGGCACTATCAGATGTTAATACCTCTAGATATGCTGCACAAATTAATGACACAGTCGATGCACACGAGAAGCAAAAAGTTAACTCCACTCAACTTTCACCGTTTTGGCATCTCCATTTAAGATAACTGTACCTCCATTTTCTATATATTGATAAACTACCAGTAGCAGCGCAATAGAGGGAAATGGATCACTTACTGAATGCCATCTCGGGAGCATCAGGCACTCCACCCTCCACCTTTAACCAGAATTCCCGGCCAGAGTTCTCCTGAAATAAGAAACGCCAGAAAAAACAAAACTCTATAAGAACAAGGCCTGTTCTTAAGGTTAACAGAGAATAACGCTCGAGTCCAACTTTTTTGTAGGCTACACATAAAAGTTCCTTAGTGAAATTAAATAGTGTAAAAACCACTTCGTAGAAAAGTATTACGAATAAAATGAAGGTATTAACGAAACACTCCAAAGGATAGACAAAATGCAAGACAAGAGAATGAATGAATGGGACAAAGAGAAGTACCTTATTTGGAACATATGGCTTCATTTTTGCACAGAGACCATCTAGAAGATCCACCACTCGCAACTCACTGACTCTGGCATCCAAGCACGCATTTTCTACACAAGCGTAAATCACTAATTGAAGGAGCAGTCGGTGAGGAAAAACACCTTCAAAACGACACACTCAAGATAGGAACAGGAGACACACCTGTAATCAATCACTTTTCCTTCACGTTGGCCTTTTGAATCAAGTCGATGACGATAATCCAAATGATTTCTAGGTCTTTCCTGAGATAGGAAAACAAAATGGATTGAGCTAGGTGTATCCAAAAATGAATAGGGGTTAGAAAAGGATATTTAATACCAAATATATGAGTTATGTGATAAGGTGTCTAGGGTTAAACGACCTTAACCATCTACACAGAAGTAACTGCAATCCACTGTTTTTTTCTGCTACAGAAGAAGAGAAGAGAAACTTTGAAGCTCGTTACTTGCGACCAAACTAAACTGCCTAACCAGTGCCCATACCTCAAAATCCACCAACAGCATGGAATTTCTAACTTGAGCTCAAAGAGTAATCTTTCCAACAAACATAACATAAACGCACTTCTAATGACATGGGCGTACTCAACTCCTAAGTGTCCAAATAGCCAAAGGAGGCAACATCCATATATACAGGAATTGGAATAATAATTGAAGAATTTTCAAGTGAGGGAATGAAATTATCAATGGAAAAAAGAAACCATGTCCAGCATAATAGAAATATGTTTCGAAAACTAGGATAATTCATCCAAAAAAAAATTTCTATTTTAATTGCAGGCACTTAAAAGGTGAACATGGAAGATCACATCATTATTTCCAGTAATCAAGATTACCAGTAAAGGACGGAAGACTTGAATTTCAGACTGGTTCTCTACATATTCATGTATTCTAACAAATGAAAAAAGAGTTTGAAGAATTCTCCTTCACCCCAAAGCCCTTCAACAAACCCCTCCCAACTCTCAGACGCAGAATAAGAGCAACGTACATTTGCAAGTGACTCCTCCAACTCCAACTGCAAAAACACCACAAACATTACGAAGTCTATTAGCGTGAGTACCACGAAGATTATCGGCAAGTTACGCTGCTGTCAGTCCCAAACAAATAGAATCGGATGCACTACATACTTAAATAATAGATAAAATTCTGCAAGCCTTCAAATTGAGCTGCTCTTTAACCATTAGGACACATTAAAAACAACACCGCTACGAAACTTCCACAAGTGTACACAATCTTCCTACCGCAACACATTAAGGTAGAGGCACCTACTATCGCCACCCTCAAATCAAAGACAAAGACTACATTTTGATTCAGAGAATGTAGATCACCTTAACATCAGTTCAAGTACTGACTTTAAGTCCTCTATATATCAATAAAACTTCGAGCATTCATAACTCTCACGTACGATGTCCAAACGACGCATTCCCTGGTGGGTTAAATTTTTCGGTATCAAAAGCATAGAAGAATATTTGAACCTTTTAATAACAATAACTGTGCTCAGTGCTAAAAGCGTCTCTGTCACTTAAAAAATCCCTTAAGATCAGCTCCACCGATATAGGATCGCACACCAAACCCTAATTTAATCAAATTGTCTACCCTTACAATCTGAAACTCTCTGGAACAATTTCGATACTGATACCGATGTATTACACACAATAGTCACAAAGATGCGCGGATCAGATCAGTGAAAACTCACAGCGACGACTTTGCAAGCGGAGCACTTGTCGTCCACGACACAGAAAGCAGGGGAGGCCCAAAAGCAAAAGACGAGGAGAAGCAAGCTCAGCGCCCTCGATGCAGAGACTACTCCCGCTTTGTTGGCCTCCATAGCTGCGATTTAAGCAACGGCGATCTGCAAATTTTTGACGCCGATTGTGCTGCGAGAGGAATTGGAAATTGCTCGAGCTTGAGAGGTTTCGGAGACAAGCGTCCTCAGTTCCGGATGAATGAAATGTGGATGTGGATGACACTAGTGATGAAAGAAGTGGATGTGCGAGGGGATTGATTCTCACTACACTAATAATAAGTATCACCTGCAATAGTTGATTTTTAAAATTCAATAAGTTTTTACTCTTCAGGAATATTTTTGTCAACCTTTTTTGTCAACTATTTTGCAAAGATCCTCCTCTTTGAATAGTATTGGATGATTTCAAGAAATAATAACCTCTGATTTTGTTGTGTTTCACAACACTCTTATTTAATTTTCTGAATTACTTTTAAATTCTTTTAAGAAAATTCAATTTTTTTATTAGAATATGACCAAAGTGTGCACCTATAAGAAGATTGTACCCTAGGAAGATAAAGTCAAAAAAAAATCTCTAAGTAGGAGAATTGAAAAAATGCTATATCTCAATAAAATAGATACTTCTAGATGTTTTAATTTGTAAAAGATAGGAACAATATTAGAAAATTATAAAATAATTGTCCATTTGTAACAATTCTATGGAAATGGTCATCTACGAAAAGAACCACCCAAATAATATTTTACAATTTCAAAATGCAAGTAGAAAGAAGTACACTTTGTAAACTTCTATACAATATACAATAAATTATTTTTATAATTCCTTTAAAGAATGATTGCAAGTCTACTAGAAGACCACCTCCTTCAAGTTTTAGCTTCAAGTTTGGATACTAAGTAGTACTAAAATTCTCTAAATACGCAAGTGTTACAAAAATTGAAGGCTATATTTGGACAATTCAAAATATTTTTGAAAAATGCAAAAAAAAATAATAAAGGTGTGTAATAGTTATGCCAATACTTTATTGTGACACTACAAAAAAATGAGTATTTTATGACTGTAAATTATGACTGCAATGAATCACAAAATCAAGAAATGTGACTCAAGCAAAAATCATTGTAGATGATTCATGGTATGACTAGGTTGAGTCATTTACTTTCAGTCATATGGATTTGGGAGTATAATAAACCATTTTTAGACGTATTTTGCCAACATGGCATATATGTTGACCATCCTTGAAGGCTTGACTTTCTCATGAGTTGTCTGGGCAAAATAAAAAATCCTATGTGGAATATGACTTGACCCAATCATATTTTCGTTGACGTGGAATATAACTACAATGAGTCATATTTTGAGTGATATGGAATATGACTGTAGTGAATTATATTTTAAGTGATTTGGAATATGGTTGTGATGAGTTATATTTAAAGTCATATTTTAAGTGATATGGAATTTGACTACGATCAGTCATATTTTAAGTGATGTGGAATATGACTATAGTGAGTCATATTTTGAGTGATATGAAATATGACTCTAGCGAATCATGTTTTGAGTGATATGGGATATGACTATAGTGAGTCATTTTTTGATTGATATAGCATATGACTATAGGGAGTCATTCTTTAAGTCAAGTATGTACTAAAAGATAATAAGAAGTAAAAGCTAAGATATAACAAGAGGCAACAAAATCTAAAACTAAAAACCAATAAGAAGCAAGAATAAGATAAATTAAGATGCAATAAAAGATAATAAGAGGCAAGAAATAATAAACAATAGAAAATAATGTCTAAAAGACATTAATTAAGCAAGAGTTAAGATCCAACTTGAGGCAACAATCTTGAAACAACAACCTTGAAGTAACAATTTTGAAGCAATAATTAAGAGCCAACAACTAAAAAACAATAAGAAACTAGCAACAACTTTGAAGTAACAACACACTAACAACAACTAAGAAGCAACAATAAACCAACAACAACTAAAAATTAAAAAACTAAGAAACAACAACAAAGAAACAACAACTAACTAACATCAACTAAGAAACAACAACAAATTAGCAACAACTATAGAGCAACAACTAATTAACAACAATAAATTGGCAACAACTATGAAACAACAACAAATTAGCAACAACTATAAAGTAACAACAAACTAGCAACAACTATGAAACAACCAACAGACTAACAATAATTAAGATACAAGAAGCAACAACAAATTAGTAATAACTAAGAAACAACAACTAAAACCTCAATAACAAAAACACAACAATACAACAACTAGAACTTCAAAAAACAAAAGAAAGAAGAAGAAATAAGAGTTAAAAAGCAACAACTAAACAACAACACAACAATTAAAACTTCAAAAAACAAAAGAAGGAAGAAGAAATAAGAGTTAAAAAGCAACAATTAAACAACAACACAACAATTAAACCTTCAAACAATAAAAGAAGGAAGAAGAAACAAAAGTTAAAAAGCAACAACTAAACAACAACACAACAATTAAACCTTCAAACAACAAAAGAAGGAAGAAGAAACAAGAGTTAAAAAGCAACAACTAAACAATAACAACACAACAATTAAACCTTCAAACAACAAAAGAAGGAAGAAGAAACAAGAGTTAAAAAGCAACAACTAAACAATAACAACACAACAATTAGAACTTCAAAAAATAAAAGAAAGAAGAAGAAACAAGAATTAAAAAGCAACAAAAAACAAAGAAGATGAAGCAAATGAAGTGGTGCCTAGAGTTTCAAAACCCTAAAAAAGTGGTAGCTAGGGTTTTAAAGCCCTAAAAAATAACGGCTAGAATTTTAAGATCTCCAAAAAAAAATAGCTAGGATTTTACAATTTTGAGCAATAATTTTTTTACATTTTTTTTAGGTTGCCCAAATTTTTAGGAGGTTGTCCAAAAAAACCTTTCAAAAAAATGTGAACTTACAAAAATGTGACTATCGAATATGACTGCATGTAGTCATATATGCAAAAATATGATTGACAAATATGATTGGTGTTCCTTAATACGTTTCATACCGTTTCCTATAAAATGTTAGTTGTTCTCAATAAATGTATATTATATGCTCGTAGTGTAGAAAGGCAAAATATGACTACCAATTATATTTTTTCACAAAGCTTAGGACTCCTAGAATATGACTATGAGCAGTCGCTAGTCATCCTCAGTCATTTTTTTGCAGTCATAAAACACTCAAATCCTAGTAGTGTGAATCTTGAGTCATTTGGAGACAAAATACAAAAATCGACCAAAAAAAAATGAGTATGCAAAGCATGGCACATCAATAGTAGAAGTATTTTTTGCAAGCAAGTATTTAGATGTGAAATGCACAACTCCAAATCTCTCACTTAGAAGGACAACAATGAAACTTATTATATCTAGATGGTCAAAATTTGGAATCATTTGAATTAATATTAGAACTCAAAGACCCCAATTAGCAATAGAAGGTTGGAACATATCAAAATAAACAATCACAAATAGGAATAGATTCCTACATTTATCTATTGAGGTAAAATTTGGAGTTGTATACCTAGGGTTCAAATATTTATATGGGCCTTTTCCATTCATCAATCAAATACCACTTCATTCACTTAGGTGCTAAAATGCACTACACTGAAGAATATATATATACACACACATATATATAGTTAACCCCTAAAGTTCCATGACTATGGTTTCACCGAAAAAAGCTCAAAAATTGCCATTTTTAGTACAAGTAGCAAATTTTGAATTTTTTTTTTTGACATATGTAACCATAGGATCTTGTACTATGTAGTATCAAAAACATGTGGTAAAAATTTCAGACAATTCCACCCTGTGGATTGCAAGATATAAGCATTCAAGTTCACTAAAATCATTTTTTTTGCCTTGCGAAAAGCCGGGCAGTTGCACTTCACAAGCTCACTTTTCTATGAGAAAATAACCAAAATGATGGTACTTCTTTGGATTCTTTTTTCTACACAAGTTTTCCACATGCTTGAAAAATTGTAGATCATTTGGAATTGTACAACATTTAGGAAAAAAATAGTAAGTAGGTAGTAGTAGATAATGATTCAAAATACTAAATTATTAAAAATTAAAATATGGAATTGAAAAATGACAATCCCAATGGTTGAAATGTTGTAATAAACAATTTACATCCTAGGATTTTATTTCTTCCCATAAATATTGAAAATTGGGTAAGATAAAGGATTTCAAAGTTTTTATTAAAGTAGGGAATCTATAACTTTCTGCAAACAAAAAATCCTCATAACTTTTGACTTGTTGATCAAAATGGAATGATTCAAAGCTTTCCTTGTATAAACAACTCTAGAAAATCAATTTCAAATTTTGGTTTCTGAAAAGAATGATTTTTTCTAATCTGCCCAAACTGCCTAGTTACAAAAAAACAACACCATATTAGGCTATAACTTTTAACTCCTATTTCCAAATGTCATGAAATTTGTTGCATATGAAAGATATTCCTAATCCACACCTTCTTCTATAATTTCAACCTAAAATATGCAAATTTCTGGTGACAATGACATGCCCAAAAAATCTATACAACCAAAAAACACAGGTTGGTCCTTTTAGGGGTTAATATCATCTATACTAATTAATTATTCAAGACTATAATTTTTTATGATAGATAACATTTTTACCAAGAGTGTATTTCAATATGAATACTATCCAAAGAGGCTAGGATCTTTATAATTATAGATGGTTAAAACATTTTTCAATAGTAAAAATTAATAGCATTTTGATTTCAATTAGTATAGGTGACACTAAATATAGTTTTTAGTAAAGTGAATGAAAAAAAGACCAATAATATGAGATCTTTCTAAAAGAATTTAGTAAACCATTTACCAACATGGATATCCATGATGAAAAGCCTTCAATCTCATCTACTATTATTCACCCATTTGGTTGAGCATTGATGGCAATACTCTTTTGCCTCTTTTGATTGATTTGGACTGAAATGGAGAATACTTTACTTTGAAAGAAGCTATCCTGAGGGAGTTGGAGTACTTGCCTTACTCAAAAAGCAAAATAGTGTAAAAGACAGTGAATCTACATTGACAGAGCCTCTTTTAGTGTAGCTGCTTGTTTTCCACCAAATCTTTGACATTAGAAAATTTTTGGGGTGGGGGGTGGGAGGGCCCTTTTAGGCCTTTGTTCCCTGCAATTTCCCCAGCAGTAAAAAGAACGCCATGTTGTCAAAAAAATTAAAATTAAAATATTTAAAATGCAAAGCAAAGTTGGAAAACAAATTTAAATTAAATTTTTTTTGGAACACCCCACCCCCCTTTGCCCAAACTCTTCTAATGCTTACATGGAAGCCAACCTGCTTTACTAAGGTCAGGCATTTACATTGGAAGTGCCTGCCAACTACCAGAATCGTAAGATTTGAAGCACGTACATTGCATTGTTGCTAACTTCACAAACCAAAGTTAGCGAATCTGCATTGACCACTTGCATGCTCGTTTGCTCGGCTTGCCAATTTTTCAACAAAGCACATTGTGATCAATGACTGGATCAATGGCACAATGAATTAGAAAATAAATTGGAATTGTCGCACAATCTTCTGACTTTTCTTTCTTAATCAACATCCGGCACAAAAGCGTTAAGGAAGAACAAAGCTACTCATTCAAACAATCACAATCATGAGTGTATTTGAGTATCATATACGCACTTTCAAATGGTAATGCAGCACATAAGATTCTCGTATACAGCATTTTGAGTTGATTTTATGGTGATCAGATTTCAGAATCTATCTGCACCCTCAGAACATCATGACTTACGAGGGGAATTTGACTCACTCTCTCAATGAGTGAATCCTGATGTTTTCCGAAAGAAACAAAACCTCCTGAATTTTCTCCTCCGCGCGCAATCAGTGTCTTCGATCCGCACCTTGCAAATCTTTGTAAATCAACACAATGAGACTACAGAATTGGACTGCAGATTTGTACAGTCATGAGCTGCCAGAGGGGGGTGGGTAACACATAACTTAGTGTAAAGAGAGATCATATTGCAGCACTGAGGATGTCAATGAAAACAAATGTCATTTCACTTGCGTCAGTGACTTCGGACGAGACAAAATGTGAGTGTAAATGCGCCTACACTGGGCCTCCAATCAACCCAGCAACTCTATCCAAGATGTTCCAAGCCTATGACGCTCTTCAGGCGGGTTTACAGGATATGTTCTTTTGTGAAGCAGCTAATAGAGATTGAAATCCAGGCATAAACTAAGTTCATGCCACTGAGGGACATACTATTATATGGGATACAAGAGTTTGGGAACGTACGATATTCAAATCTAACTAAACAGGCACACATAGGCATCTGCGCGGCATCTTCCCAGTGGCTCGAATACGAGAAGCAATTTCCTCGGCCTTCACAATATCCTCTGCCCTACGGGCCTCCATGGCTGCCCTCTTCTCCTGCGCCTTGCAGTGTGCACTTGCCACCGCATTCTTCATCTTCTCGATATGCTTCGCTCTCTGCTTGTCCAAATTCTCCTGCACAAGATAGTGTGAATAATACCAGATCAGAATCTTCAAGGGTGTAATAACCGTCGAAAGAGCAACCAAATTTACCATTTTGAGTTGACATTATTCATCTTGAGCAAAATTACAGAAATGAGAATTCAACCTTGATGAAGTGAATCTCGTTTACACGTCCATTTAGGTGACCAGCATGTTCACCAGGAATCCTTGGTTTTAGTTAATTAGCCCAAAAGACCCATTATTTATGTTTTTAAAACTAACAAATCGATTGATCATAGTGTGAAAAGAATAATTTGAAAGGGTTCAAGTTGTGTTCTACCAGAATCAAGGAAAAATGTTGCATGTGTTGATCCACGAAAAATTTAAAAATCGGACAAATGAAAGTCTCCACACGACCTACTCAAAACTGCTACAAAACATGAGCCGCAATGTGGGCTTCTTTGTTCTTTCGAGACTAACCAATGACTGTTATATGAAATGTGCGCTGTTCTACAATGAAAGGGTGTATGTTTGACGAATGTATCAACGAATTATCCTGCCTACACTGTGAGTGCAAGTGTGCAACGTCATGAGGTATCAGAAGATCGGTACAGCCGTACAGGCTCACTCCTGGTGAAGGTGTGTACCTGGGCCTTGCGCATGCGAGCTTCCGCCTTGGCCTTCATCGTATTCTCCCACGCCGTAATCTTGGACTCATCCCTTGTATATCTGTCAAAGCACTTCGTTCAGACGTTCTACTACAGCCGAACCCTGAGTACTTGAGAGAAACTCTTCAAATTTTGGCACATTTCATTTGGACATGTTAATACAACCAGTGATAGGAAGCTGAAAAGAAGCCCATATTTTCTGCCTTGAAATTCATTGCACAAATTTCTTCCCCAGTGGCTCCGATTCCACGCACTTCGCCTCTAAAAGACCAAGATTCGTAGTCTTCAAAGGACCAATTCCATTGATCGTATGAATCATCTAATGCAAATCGACCAGAACCAGTGACGAACATTGCATAAATTGGTCAGTAAATAAATAAAATTGGACAAAAGAAAATGACTAAGTAATCAAAACTGCTAAAAAAATTGATACCCAATCTGCGGTTAACTTACCGGTTGAACGACTTGGCCTTGGCACCTTCTTCCCAGGCACGCGCTCTGGACACTGTCTTCTCGTGCTTCACGCGAGCAAGAAGATGCTCCAGTTGGGCACCTGCAGACGCTCGGCTCATCACGCACTCTGGAAGCTGACAGACATCTTTTGGCGACCCCATTTGTTGTGGAGCCTCGCCAATCTGACTGGATTGGTGCTGATATGACAGCCCCGTCTCACTTGACTCAAGAAGCCCTGAATAAACGTTCAGCAGAAATTGACCAGAGTTCGAGCTATTTTAATGATTTTTTTTAGCTGTGAGATGATTGGACTAGTGTGGATAATCAAGCTACGTTGTTTTCATGAATTTAATTTCAAACCTGATTGCGATGGCACAGGCGACGGCGCCGAAATGGTGAGAAGAAACTGCGACTGAGGGTGTGAAGTGGAAGTCAGGACTGTATGATGCTCCTGATGTTGGTGGAATTCTCCTTTCGAGGACTGGAAGCTTGCACTCCTTAAGTTGGTTGAACTCATTACTGCCTCGGGCCCACCTGGCTGTGGGTTCATCTGGACGCTATTGATGTGCACGTCCTGACCTTGCACGTATGGTGACGCCGGCCTGGCTGGACTTTTGGCCGCTGTGGTGGTGGCTGGAGGATTGCTCTGGTCTTCTGCTGCACGTGAAGAACTCGATGAAAGCCCAAATGTTGAGGGAAATGGGCCTGCTAGCTCCTGAGGTTCGGAAACAGGCTGGAAATCTAGTTTCTCTTGAGAATCTGTGTCACTGTTTCCATTGCATGTGGGATCCCAAGCTGCATCCCCAGGTGCTCCGTCTGAAAGTCAAAATCAACACACATTAGAATTCAGATACATCATGCATATACACATACATCGATGCGAACGAAACACAAATGTAGGACTTCACTTCAGAGGCTGGTTGCATTCTGGTAATAGTTTTCTGTTGCAGCATTCTATGATAAAACAATCGATAGTGAAAATTGGTTTCTGGTGGCGTGTATTTTGGATACCATTGGCTGTGCAACTATCATCAATTGCATATTATGTTTGCATCCGGCACATCAAAACTAAGAGGACATTAAATATTGTTAACGGTTGTGAAAGTTAGATTTTTTGCACGGCATGATGTGAGGCTTACTTTGTTCTTCCTGATGCTCATCGCCGATGTTCCCATTGGGGAGTTCAGCTCTGGAAGAATCAGCATTGACACTTGGCGCAGCTTCTGTATGGCATTAAATAAGTATTAAGTATTAAATAAAATATCAAAGCATTGGTATAATTACGTTTCTCCCAAATAGTAAACGTGAATACCCTGACTCTGCGTACTCTCAAACATCTGCACCGATACAAAATAAGGAAGTCCGAACTGAAATCCTTCTAATAAAATGCAAGATGTCATTCGATTCATAAGGGCAGATAAAAGGGGGCTTATAAAACACGAACGGGAAATGAAGAGACATCACACAGCAACAATAAGAGAACATTCTCAAGTCTTTACATACCCCGCTTCTTGATTTAAAGACTCATCATTCTTCAACAGGTCTAAAGCATTCACGGCAAGTATTCTCTAACGTTTACTTAGCAATCAATGTGCTTTGAAGGCTTTTGAACCCACCTGAGGCATTTGGACCATTGGCAGATGATAGCATGTTGCTGGAAAGATCCACAGCAGCTCCTCTTGCCTTGCCAGTCGTGTTCTGCAATATCCAATCACACCCTTAGTTGAACTCGGACGAAACAACAGTCTGCTAAAGCAAATTAAGCACTGTTCAAATCCTTGTGCTCATGTGCACAATAACCCAGTAACGCTGCCTGAGATCCTCAGCCAAACATTAAAAACCACAGAATAATAGTCTAACTGGGAGTTGGAAACCACCTGGTTGAAGGCTTCGTCACGAGACTCCTGCTGCTGGAGTCCACTGACATCAACACGATTATTATCACCAGGACTCATGTCTTCCGTTTCCTGAACTGTGTAGCCGTTGGAAGTCGGAAAAGAAATCTGCGGGGGTGTCATTACCATAGCAGCCATGAACCTTGCCCAATGTTAACAATGATGATTGTTTCCAAGGAAAATTAAGTCTTCTTGTCTCAAGTCTACTTCTGGATTCTTTATTACCCAGAACACCGCAACGACACTATTGCAAAATTCTTGTACCAGTCTTTTGCTTCTTCAATTACAACAGCGGAACGTCACAATCGATTCTAAAAAAGATGCACGAATTGAACAATCACTCTACTTGAAATGGCATGACTAACCGGGGAAGTACTCCTTTGCCTCAAAACCTGCACCATCAACCCCAAAACTAAGTGGGTGCAGACTACAGTACCTATCTACTTGTCAGTTATTTCCACAAAAAATTGCATGCCCCTCTCCCTGTAACGAATCACAAACCCATGTCCAGGAACTACTCAGACAGCTCCATTTTCAATCAAAACACTCACACCCACGTGTCCTGAAACCATCAATCTTGAACCCTAGTCCACAATGTTGAATGATGCCATTAGATATTCAATCTCTTTTAAGGAATTGATCACAACCAACTCAAATTCGTGCCACATTCAGAATCTCTTCCTTCTCAAAGAAACGGCAGAGAGCGAGTACCTCAAATTCTGTACCAAAAAACAAAAAACGATGACAATGAATCAAACGAAAAGGTTGATCCGATCCTCCTTCTGTTTGTCTGTCCGTCTGCAAGCAGTTGGAAAACAGGCCAGGAGAGCAAATTTGAAGGGGAAAGTAGCGGTGAAGCTCCCCCTGTAGCAAGAAATTCAATTAAGCGTGATCATGAGGTGGGTGCCATGGACAGCTAGCAGATGTTCAAGAATTTTGGGGGCGGCTGCAAGGATGGCTGCAATGATGCCGCCTTGTACTGCAGAAGGCATGGGTATGTTCCCAACAAAGTAGAGCGGGAGAAGCATCCTCCGGTATAGAGCGCCTGGCGCTGCAGGAGCTTGCGGGGTTACCAGCAACTACCTGTAACGGTCACAGGATCAGCTGAACTTGCACCGGCATCGGTGTGGTTAGGGCGTGTTCACCTCGGTCCGGGAGAGGTTAAGAGCGTCCTCAGCGCACCCCGCCAACTGCCCCTCCAAATGAACTTCTCACTTTTCACTTGTTTATAATTAGAACTTGAAATTTCTATCCTTGGAAGTGCATCCTAGAGTATTTTGAATGGGTACGAGAAAATTCAAACTTGGATATTTGACAATGAAAATAAATTGCTTCAAAAGCAAGCTAAAAAAACCAAAAATTATAGAAGTCTTGACAAATCATACTTATCAAAGCAAAATTTTACTAATTGCACTTCAAATTTTTGGAGTGCAACATGCTTTGGTAAGTGTGATTTGCTAAGATCTCTATAATATTTGACTTTTTATTTAGCTTTTGAAGTAATTTATTTTCTTTCTCAAATATCTAAGTTTGAATTTTCTCATACCTAATATTTACAGTACTTTGGATGTGAGCCTTCCAATGATAGAAATTTCAAGTTCTAATTGTAAACAAGTGCAAAGTGAGAAGTTCATTTGGAGGAATAAATTGTGGAGTGCATTGAAGATGCTCTAAAGTGGAATCATTTGTTACCAAGCAAACTCTTCTCACAACCATGATTTGGCATCAATGATTTATACTAAGGTAGGAAGTCTATAAATAATTCATACTCTAAAATTTTCTTCCAATGTAGGGGTATATTTTGCTTTTTCAATACACCATTAATGCAAAAATAATGTACATTTTAAGAAGTGGATGCTTTTAGTAACCACTACATTTAAACTTCAAGAACTTCAAATGTTTAACTAATTCTATATGGGTTCAAAAAATAAGAGACCACTTGTTATAGGTTTCAAGATGCCAATTCTATTTTCCTTTAGTTGAAAATTTACCAAAAAATAAATTAAAGAGTTTAGCTTTTCAAAAGAGCAATCTTTCGCTAAAATGGTTGTTTTCTAATAAACCTCCGACCTTACTACATATAAAGTACTTGCATAAGTAATATTGGAAAGTGTGGTTGGTGATTAAGTGACAATTTTCATTTGAAGCTATAATGTAATAGATGAATGTGCATAAGCAATGTTTTATTGGATGAACATTGTTTAAGAATTTCTATAACTTAGCACTTTGCTACATGTTTCCATTATAGAGTGGTGGGCTCAACATACTTTAAAATAGATTTGTTATTAATAACAAGATTCAACTAGTGAAAATAAGCTTTCACAATCAATTGAGGGAAATTTACTTTTGTAGTTTAAAGAGTCTATAATTAAGAATATAATTTCTTTATACCATCACATATTTTGAGACTTGTGAAAGGTGCAATCCACTTTATATTTCTCAAAATGGTTATTATTGGTCAATTTAAGGACATTGTTCATTAAGGCTCTATTGTCATTATGGAGGATTGCCTATATCCATCTTGCAAACAAATAGTTTCTTAAGACATAAAACTTCCTAAATGTTCAATAATTACTGTCATAGTAGAAAGGAAATGTGCATAAGGATGTAAGAGATTTCAATATTAGGATTAAATAGGTTTTGTTTGAAATAGACCTATTACACTAAAGGACAAATGTGTCCTATGCAACTGAAAAAACAATGACTCTCTTCCAATTAATTCACCAAAAATAAGTTCAAAATTTAAAGCAAACACATTTGTAGTTGTAATTTGTTGATACCAAAATGAGAAAATATAGAGTTGAAAAGTAGAAGGTAAAAGACTACTTATATAAAATGCATTATTATGTGTACAATGTTGAATTTGATGATGGGAACTTGCATTATCAAAGTGAATTGTTCACAATTAAGTTATGTACAACTATAGATTGCACTTGACCAATTGGTGTCTACTAAACAACATTTGGTTTTAGAATAGCAATGTTTTTTTTAGAAATTCTTTTGTTTTTATATAATTGGAGATTGTTTACACATCTTTGACAATAACCAATCATACTCTAAACAAGTCAAATATGATTGTAATTAAGAACATTTACTCACATTCTAGTTGTTATTCTATTTTTAATAATACATAGTCATATTTAAGTCACCACTAGTTTCTACAGTATTGGTGATGAAAATATTTTTATATCAACTACCATAAATGAAGGACAAAATTAAAATATTCTTGAATTTTTTTTCTAATTTATAAGGTTTAATATTCTAGATACTAAAAAAATACATTCCAATTCTTTTTTAGTCCAAAAGAATTTGAAAAATAAGATTTTCAAAGATTGTGGCGTCTATTTTTGATTTTTTGCAATTATTTTCCATCTAACCCACCCAACAACTATAGTACCTTTTGTTTCTTATTTTTAAGTCTACAATATTACCTTCTATTTGATTCTACTCTTATTGTTGGAAAGAAGTATTTGCATTCCTTAATTTGAGGATGACTTCAACATCCTTTCAAGGCAATTTGAATTGTAGTGACTTGATTTGAAAGTAGTATAGATTATTGTGGACATAAAAAATTGATGTTGATTCAAGAATATTCTAGAATATGAAATAAATCATAGTAGAATAATAATCAATTTTATTAGAAAAATGACTATAAATCAATTCTAAATAACCAACAATGCTCGGATATGACTACGAGAATGCGAGCATATGAGCCTTCAACATGTATGTATAGGTAGATATCAAACAACCATGGAAAGTGCTTGTAGTATTAACATCTATAATCTAGGTATTTTTAATATAGTTACACTATAATCATTCAAGATTCCCATAATATAGACACCTGTAATATAAGTGTATAGTCTTTTAGGCTCTTGGGCTCATGCTCCTAAGCTCACATAATAGCAACCTTCCTAAATAACTCTTGTTGTCTTTACAAAATTGTTCATACATGTATTGTACAATTCAATCATATATAAATTGTAGAGTAACTGTAGATAGTCATAGAAAAATTATAAAATAGTAATAGAACAATCATAAATGACTTTGTAATGTGGCAACCATTTTTTAGGATTTAGAGCATTACTAAAATCCAAATAGCTTCGCCTTTGCAACTAACCCCTCCACATGCAACAATTTCTTTTGTTATTGTATGTTATCACTTTCTTCCCTATTGCCTTCAACATTCTTTCTCCTTGTTTTTTGTGATTTCTATAGCTATAATCTTTTTGCCCTTGATGTTGTTCTTTGCAATGACAAAGTTTTGTATTCTTGTTTTTCTGTTATGATTTCTAGGTACTATTGTGGAACAATATTTGTTGCATAATTGTGCCTAGCAATAAATAAAATATGAGACAATTTTTTTGTATCTACTACAATCAATATAAGTGTATTTTAGAACTATAAAGAGCACTTAATTCAATCATGATTGTAATATTGTTATTGGCTTGGTTGTTTGCCAATTGTATGCCCACTTTATGCACTTGCCTCTAGAGAAAGTCTACATGTAGACTATAATTAGCAAAGGAGGTAATAAAACTAAAGAGCAATTAATGTTTGAATGACTAAATTATCCATAGAAAAAAATCAAAACTATTAAGAATCAAGTCATGTGCAATTACAAATCAATTGTCTTACAATTACATAACAAAAGCCTAAAATGGAAAGACAAATATAAATAATAGAAGAATAAAGAAGAATAATAACTAAAATTATAGGAGAAGACTTGTACCAAATTGCCACATAGGTGACATTTGCAACAATAGTACCAAATGAGCACTTCTTGCCTATTTGTATTATTGTTGCAAATCACTTAGTGCCTACAAACAAAATTGATTATTTCCTTGCCATATAGTAGGGCAAGGACAACTTGTAAATGTTGATCACATTTGTTGTTCATTTGGTCTAAATACTTCAACATCCGCATATGCATTGCATTTTCAAGTCAATAAAGACATGAAAAATCATTTTTTTGTTCTAATTGCAATGATAAACCTCAAGCACTCTTTGAATGAATAACTTAGAGATGATTAGACTAATCACAAATTGGATATTGCTAGTATATAAGCAAGATGATGAACACAATTAGCAATCTCCAAATAGATGAAGAATGCACAACTCAAATGGATGAGATATAGAAGGAAGTGAATCACCTCTTTATTTGAAGTGATAGTAAGTTCTTACCATAGATTTTAAGTGGTAAAAGAGTGAGCCACCTCCTATTATGATACTAAGTTTTAATTTGGAAATAAAAATAAAGTCTAAATATAGAATTGAAATAATAAAGATTATACACTTAATGCTAGACTTCTAGTCTAAGGCTACATTTGCACCTACATATTTAATGAGCTACAAAAAGCGTTGTTTGTGGCTTGTGGGGTGTACTATTCACATTTGCGTGGTTTAGCAAATGTCGAGTCAATGTGGAGGCCGAATTGACATGTAGAGAGAGCTAGTGATCGGGGCTAGGGCAGTGAGCAGTGAGTATGAGGAATACGGTGCTTACCGGCTGCTTGTAAATGGAGGACGAAAATTTGTCATACATAGAATTACAATAGGCAACTATGTTAGTAGTTTATTGGAAGGTAGACAACCTGATTAATCAAATAAGGCGTGATTAAAAGTAAATTAATCCGGTTATAAAAGACAGTAGTGTCTTTTGACACCATGTAGGAAATGCTCGCCATGCATGGATCTGCTTGAATTCAATAGCGATGGTTGTCAGGTGGCGATGAGCTCTTTGGAATTGCTGTGATTTTTTTGTATTGCTTCCATTAAAAGAGAGGAAGTACAAACTTGAATTCCACTACTGCAACAATGTATTTGCTAGCTTTGTACGGAGTATAAGCAGTTTCTAGTGACAATGTTTCACTTGTTTATCAATGTAGAATTTAGTTCAAGTACCTTGACTGCAATACTTCATTTTTATTCACTATTACGACCTCATATTTAGCTATGTTCCACACAAAGAATGGAGAGCAGGTCTAATGCAAGAGCAGGAGTTGGTCATCTTGCAGCTAGTGATGTTGCAACAATTGATGAGTATTCAATCAATCATGGTCCTTGACTTTCATCTATTGCTAGTTGAAATTGTAATTTGACATCAAACATATTTGCTAGCATGCCCATGCTTTCTTTCTAACCACATGTCCATGTTGTGTATAGAATTGTTGTTCATGTGGATGTAGATGATTTACCATTCTTGCATGCTTCGGCTAGTGCTGGAACTACAGGTCCTTGTAGTCAAGGTACTGTTTTATGAACTTGAATTCCTCTGTAGTGGACAAATATTATTCAATGAATTGTACATTTAGTTAGAATTAGCTTGTATGCAATGGGATAATTCCTTGTGACGTACTACTCAAATGGAACCTCACTTCCCTTCTACTGCATTATCACATGCAACATCCAACACACTATTGTCGGGTGTCCTCATCACTACTAGAAAATTCAATTTTTGTATTGTTTTGGTCGTGTTAATCTGGGTCAATTTTTTGTTGATCAATAGATTTTTGTCAAAATCAACAAAAAAATTGACCCAAATCAACGCAACCAAAACAACACAAAAATTGAATTTTCTAGTAGTGTCATGATTTACTAGGCATTGCACGGCCTCAAACAAACTTCAAGAACAAAGATGGAGTTGAACCTTTGAAGTGCGTGAGTAAAGAACAAGGTCCAAATTGGAGCCCACATGAAGTGAAGGCACTCACCGAAGCAAAGCGGAAGCTTCATCGCCTAGAGCACAACAATGTTGATGTTCACGAGCTCACGCTTTAAGACACTAGCAAGTGGCAACAGATTAGTACTTTATTGATAGAAGCTAAAGTGTCTTTGTGCTTGTGGATGGCATCGCTTACAAGAGTAAGTGGAATCAACTAATTTTGAAATATAAAAAAATTGTTGATTACTTCAAGTGCAGTGGAAACAATGCATCTTATTGTTATCTTTCATGTGCTTAATGGCGTGAAAACAGACTTCCTTGTTTGTTTTCATAGGACATCTTTTAGAGTATACATAAATGGTATGAAGTCAGTCCTACCATGCTTCCAATACATGGTCGAGACCTTTTCTATCCAAAAGATACGAGTTTCAAAATTGCAATCACTACTTGTGACAACATTGTGGAGCTCAATATCAATCATGAAGGTAGTGAAGATGGGAGTCTGGAAGTTCCCGGAGGAGATTACATGCATCGATAGTTTGATAGCCTCTATGCAGTCTATAGCATCCATTCTTGGAAGAGCCAAAATTCAATGACTACAGCACAAGAGCATAGCTAGCCCTAATCTATCCTTGTGTCTATCTGCAAAAGGGTTGCTTGGTATTACACCGTAGTTGATTAATTCGTCTGATACAACATCTCAAATAGTAAATGAAAGACTTGCTAGCACTAGAATACATCAAAAGAGTATGTTTGGCCATATTCTCATTGTGGAAGCTACAAAAGTGACAAAATTAGATCTTACAAATTAGATGTGAGACATTGCCGACTTAAATAATGAAATTGAGTATTTGAAAATCGAATTGCAACTACGTTACTTCAATGAGCAGATAGAGTATCAAAGACAACAAGATTGACGCTTGACCAAGAATGCAAAAGTCACAAACAAGAATGCAAAGCTTTCAATTAAGAAACAAGAAGATGTTGTTTAAGTCCTTTCTACAATGACAGTAGTCCTCAATGAGGCTTTCTTACACCAACCTCTACATCTACCAACGTTTTCCACTAACCCTACGCCTACTGTTAGAAAGAAAGAACATTGCTATGGTCTCAAAGGAATTGCAACAAAAAAAAGTGAGAAGCTGCATGCCAATAATCTCAAAGATTCTAGCAATGAGTGGCTACTACCTCACACAACACTTTGAAGTCAATGTAAGATTTTTCTTCCACCCACCAATTACAGTACAGCTAGCTATATGGTGTGTATAGTTCTATATTCCGGTGTACTTTTTGAAGGTCACTTTGAGACTATTGTGCTAGTATAGTCTATATAGAGTATGTTTCTAAGGAAGGAAAAAAAAAAGAGTTGAAGATACAATTAAATGCTTTGAACAATGCCTATCGAAGGCGTCTTCTCTACAATTCTGTTTTTTTCTAGTCGTTGTCAAGCACCTATAAAATTCAAAGGTCCGTTGTCAATTAAAATAAGTACATTTGTAAATGCTAAAAGCATAACTACAACATCATCAATGCTTTTCCAACCAATTCCTATAGAGCCATTCACCATCTACAGTCAGTATGAAGTTATTTGTTGGAGATTGACGAAGACCTTGAGATCATCTCTCTTCTATCGAGCTAAAGCTTGATCGGAGAGGGCTTCCTCTTCTATAAGCATGTGTACTCTTTCTATGGGCACGTCTACATTTTTTACAAATATCCTAGTGTTCTTGAGCTCTCCAAATGCCTGCTCTACATCCTCGTGGGAAGGCTTGAGCAACACATTATGTAGCATTGCATGGACAACTGCCACGTTTGGCAAGAAGGTAATGTGAAGGTCTGATTTTCTATTCAATTCTTGAAAACCTTGCTTCAGCATGGCAAAAGAGTTCTCCACAATGGCCTTGCCTTTGCTCAGTTTTCTGTTCAACAAATGTTGCATAATGGACAATCCTGCTTAGTGACAATATAGCATCATCAATCGAGGGAGAACGGGGTACCCACCATCTCCTAATAGATAAGGTGTAAAGCGCTGGATGGATGGCTGCCCTTCCCACAATTCACCATGTTGCCTTCAATGGTACAAAGTTGATCGCCAAAGCACTGAGCTTTGTCATAAGTAGATCCTAGTATGCTCACATTAATATCCAAAAAGCACTTTGTGGAATCTACAATAGCCTGACAAGTAATAGTAAAGCCATCTAATTTAAAATGGAAGTAGTCAGTTGAACCAAACCACGGCTTGGCTATGGCAAAGTTTGTCCCATCAATAGTGTCCAAAATTACTCATAGTTTGCAAAGGTGATGGAAATCTGCTACAATGGAAGTTATGTATTTACCATTTGACCATATTATTTTTTTCTGCAAAGCAACATTCATGGCACCTACCACTTTTCGTAGCATAATTGACATTGTGCTTCTTCCAATGGCAAACAACTCATTACAAATAAGAAAGCTCAAACCTTGATAGAGTTTGAACAAAATGCAACCAACTCAGATCTCGACTAGAATCGTGTATTTGAACCTTGTATTTCTCTACCGAATAGTCGGAGCGACAAGATTACTCAAAGGTATTACAGATTGTTTCGTCATTTAAAAAATGTGAATCCGATGGGCATTGTCATATTCTTCTAGGATGAATTTCAAAAATCAAACTATAGACCTGGATTTTACCCAAAATCCCAAGTTCTTGTCCTTCACTGTCAAATTGTTCCAAAATGTCTACTACTACAAAGTGTTTCTTGGAAAATGTCTTGGGCATCAATTAAGGAATGGTCTACATTCCAAACAAGAAAGGGATCCTTTGGGTCTACTTCCTCTTCATCTTTAGTAGATTTGTTTAGTATGAGTACTTGATGACGTTTTAGTAGCAAGACAAGTATGATCAATGCCAAGGACAACAATTCCAAGGGACTGTTGCCGGAAAGCATTTTGATGTTGTAATGAAATTTATGAATGAAGTGGACCACTTGTCAAGTGTAAGCAAATCCAACATGCATAGCAACAGACTGATGTTTTAAATCCACTATGATGTCTACCTTGCACTCTTCACAATGAGGATATTCACAAGTCCAAAGGTGCTACAATTGACAATGACCTGGACTTGCACAAAAGAGCGGAACCAAAAGTGTAAAGACACAAGATGTGGCATTCTCACTCAGAAATCCTAAACTTGACTAGGGCAATCACACGATTGAAAAAATGAAGTTCATGCAACAATGCACAGGTCTGTAGAAAAAACAAAAAAACAAAAGTAAACATACCAATGAGCTAATCGGTGTGAAGTGTTGTCAATGCCGATGTCGTGAAAGATGCTTCTCAAGGAAATTGATGGGTTATCGTTGATCCTACTTCAATTGTTGCACTTTGCGTAAAATTCTTCTTCCATTGTCGTTGGAGAGCGTTTTGCCTAAAGAAGTTTGTAAGTTTCTCCAATTAACGTATACTTCAATCTCCAAAAGAGAAAATTGACCTCACAATCACTGAAATGGACTAGTCATGCTAGAAGGCTAGAAATTACACTTCAATCCTCTCCGTTAGTCAATGACACAACAATGATTAGTCGCTCGCGTACAATTTTACATGGCTTCAATGATACGCCAATTCATGCGCGATAATTTTCATGAATGTACCATGTTCCAACTACTCCATGAATTGTGCCAAGCATTTCAAATGTAAATACAACTATACATTGCACAATTCAACATCTCGGGCTGGCATGGACGGGATCCATGTACCTTGCTTTGGGGACCTCACTTCAGGATTTCGCATCGTTGCAGTCTGTACTCTTTGACCGATTTAACTTATGTAAGATATTGCTAACTTCTTACAAGTGCGAATGTACCCTAAGATTCAAAGATTTGGGTAAAGGACTCTAGTTTGAATAAAGAAAATTAGAGGGATTCAACAACTATAAAAAAAATAAGCTTGGTAGAGAGGACCTAATCTTTTTTTGTGCTATCCCTAAGGTTGGAAATTTGAGCCATTATTAAATCCTAATTTGTTAAAGGCTTTTTTATTTATTTAATGCATTGAATTGTTATTGTTTCTACAATTTGCATTGTTCATTTTTGGATTCATTATGGTAGTGTGCTCTAAAACCAACCTTCTTCTTCAAACCGTCCTCTAGGTGTCTCAAAAATGGATACATGATGGATTACTGATTATGTCAAAGAAGAGGAAGAGTTGGTTCATTATTTTCCAATGGAAGGTTCATACTTTATTAAAGGTTGGTTTAAGAGTCATAAGTGGTCCATTTTTAATTAAGTGGATAGGTGTTCATTAATTTTTTTCAAAATGAGAATTGGCAAGCCAACTACCTTCTAACATATGCTAAAAAATCTGAAATAATAATTAACTCAAGCTTCCATTCTAGTTTCAATGAAGGTTGCATTTAAGAACCTTCTCTATTACTTTTTGCATGCTTCAATGCTTGTTTTTGGTAAATCCATATCTTTTTTCAGACCATTTAAGAGTGGATTTTGCAAGGGCTACAAGTCACAAATAGGGACCTATGGCAGAATTCTTTGAAACTTCATAACTAATTCATAATAGCTCCAAAAAACATGAAACCACTTGGATTAGATTCCGCTTAAAATCTTCTTTAAGTGAAAAATAATGAAAAATATTTTCAATCATCTAAAAAACATCAAAAAGCCCAACAACCCTTAGAGTATTGCATTTAGAGCCACCTACCTTACATGGTATTAAAACAAATTTGTTAAATTGTTCATAATCATTTCTTTTCTACAAAGGTCTTTGATTACACTCCAACTTGAAATAGCAATATTCAAAGTAGTTGTTGTTGCTTTGAAGCCTATATATACTAGAGGTAATTATTATATTGATGCTATTAATGGTAAAGATGAGGGATTAATGTATGAAAAGAGAAATGGCTTCAAGGAGGTCAAGGTTTCTAAGTCCTTAGAAGAGTTGAAGTTCTAAAAGTTGTCAAAAGAGTAATGCGTCACAAAGTTCAAGGCATGTGTGACTTAGGAATTAAAAGTGACACTTCATCATCTTTCCCCTCTCACTATAAGAAAATGGGGTAAAACGTGACTGCAAAAGAACAATTGGCTGTGAAATGCAACTCAGCAACTAGGGCATAACTGCTACTTCATAATTGCACCAACACCAAAGGATCTCTATCATCGCAATCAACTAGCAATGATGTTTGCGACTAGGGGATGACGTCAATATGGCAATGAAGCTTCATCTGCAGTTTTACATCTGCAACGTCAATGTCTTGTTGATGTGGAGCTGACTTTTGTCGTTGTAGACAACCTAGTCATTTACTAGTGAATTCACCAACTTCTTTGTGATTTATGCTAACTTACATATGACTGGTAAATGACTAGTAGCTGGAACGCATGGCAGGTTGGGAAGTAGTTCATTGTAGATGGATAAAAAAAAAGAAATTTGATGTAGTCTTATGTGCTGCGGTTTGAGAACCTTGTAAACAACTGCAGAATGATTGCTCTATCACTCAGACATGACTTATTTGTTACTTGATCGCAATGTGCCACCTAGAACAAAATCAGATAATTTTTAGGGTACATTAGAGTTTTGGTTCTCCAATTTTTCTTATAGCATTTTCAAGGTGGACTACACGACAGAAGAGCATTAAGAAAGGATCAGTTGAATATGACTATGATCTAGATTTTGCCATCTCACAAAACCCAGGGAAATAGTATAGAGGTTCTTAAAATCTTAGGAATGGTCAAATAGTTTAACGTATTGTAGCTAAAGTCACTTGTTTTCTAGAATAAAAAGGAATTTAATATGAATTATCATACAATTCTTAATAAACAATTTATCTTATATATTTTTATACCTAAAGGAATAATTTGTTGGCTAGTCCATTAAATAATGCTATTGGACGCATGATTGCTGTCTCGGTCCTGCCTAGTATTCTAGGGGTATTTCAAAGACGATTTGTCAGGTTGTTCAACAATTTGTCATGCATGATCTAGACTCTTAAGTGCAACAATTTGCATATATATTTATATATAATATATAGGTTCTTTAATTACCATGAAGTTTTTTTACCATAACAATTTGTCCAGTCACTACTTAGCTAGCCAAATTACTAATTTTATATGAGTACCAAAACAGTCCTAGTCCTCTACAACAAATTGTCCCTATACTAATGCAGGGGGAATGAGTGTGTAATGCAATTTCAGCTTCTAGCTTCTCTGCACATTATCACAACTTGTCAAAACCAAACAATTCATCTCTGACTAATTTCCATGAGGTACTGGTTCATAGTTGTCTTTCGTTCCACAGTCAAGGCAAATTGTCTTCAATGTCAGATTTCGATCAAACAAATTGTCACTACACTACTCAGCCTCTTGTGGCTTTTGGCAATTAGTTTATCAACAGGCTATAAATTTCAATTTATATTATTTTATTAATTTACAATATCAACACACAGTAGTGAACAAATTGACTCATCACAACACAACAAAGCTCTTTCATATCAACTTGTATAATTTTTCTACAAACTTCAAAAAGACGGTTCATATTCAATTCAATAGTTCATTTATTCATAATAATTTTAATTTCCATTCATATTCCAACAACAATTTAATTTTATCAACAATTCGTCAAAGATAAAATTATTTCGCATCAAAACAAACATTCAACAATTTGTTTTACATTTACATATTACATTATCAAAACAGTTTTGGATAAATTATGCAATTACAATGTATCATACAAATTGTCGTTTGGGAATTTAAATTAATAATTCATAATCAAAAATATAATAATTATTAATTAAAGCGATTCATAATTTCCTCACTCCAGTAATTATAATAAATTAATTAAAATCATTCTACTGATTTCAATTAACAAACAAACTGATCACTACATATTCAATCAATAACACACATAAATTCAATCAATTTACAGACAATTTGTCGAAATCTACATTACCAAACAGAAGTCTCGATGAACAAGTTGCCTCGTACTTGACCTGGACTGCCGCTCCATTCACTTGCCATCACTGCTACCTCCGAACAAATCGTCTTGCAATTCTTTCTCTGTCCGCATCATTGTTAATTCACTCACATATTCGCTCAGACAAATTGTTCTCTAAATTCTCACTGGAATATCAATATGAAGACTTAGATCCACTCACTAAGAATTCACTCAACAACTTGACAAATTGTTTTAAGATCACACATACAAGAAACACAGTTTACCCCCACCGCTACTATTGAGCCTCAAACAATTTGTCTAAAACAACTCAGTCATTCCAATCACTGGAAACAGATTAACTCACAATTACAATTACACCATTCATTCATAAGTTCACAATCAAGAAATCCAATCACTGGATACAAATTTTACACAACAATGTAATGCCCAATTCAAACTCTCACAAAGTAGTCCACCTGGACTTTCCTTCCAACAACAAATTGTCTAACTCAAAATTCACAATCTCCACAACAGTATTCCAATCGTTGGAAATACAAGAGACTCAAGTGAATGAGCACAAAGACAAATGTTTACAAAATTATATTAACAAAGCACATCCTGACATCCTGTGCTAAAACAGACAAATTGTTTATAAAAGTATGCTACTGAAGACCGAGAGAGTGGGGGCGAAGAAAGACAAATTGTTCAAGGCTATACTGTCTCAAGCGGTACCAAACCACAAATTGGAATCGTTGCAAAGACAAATTGTCCTACTTCATATCTTGCCTATTTACATCCTTCAAAATCTAAAGTCAATTTGTCTATCTTTTTCTACATAATGTGAAACTGTACTTACAAATTGTCTCTGTTTACACTATAAAAGGCAAATTGACTAAAAAACAAAAATTTGCAAGACTACAATGACCTACTTGAATAGTTCTTTGCAAGAAGCATTTTCAGAAGGGGCTAAATTATTTGGCATTCTTGCTTTACAAGGATTCATTTTATACAATGCATAGAATGTGGGATTTTGCTCGTTCCTCACATTTAGAAAGGCAAATGCTTAGGAAGTCCTAATCCCTTTTGTATCTAAAAGGGTTTAACATCCTCGGTTTTAAATTTTTTCTTTCTTCTAAATATTCCAAATATGTCTACAATTGCTTCCAAACATTTTGGCAATCTGATTAGTCACTTGACAAGAAAGCACTGCACATGACAAAAATTTGCAATATAAAGGACTTCACAATGGCTGACACCTTCCAATAGTCCAATCACACTTTGCTTGCACTTCTATTTACATGAATAACATTTGTTGTAGTCAAAAGTATTAGCTCAATTTCACATTCATTAAACCCCACTTGGCATTGACTCTAGCGGTTTTGCAAATGGAGAAAAGTGATTGTTGAATGACATTGATGCCACTAAAGAATGACTAACATGCTCTGTATACAGTCATGAACAAGTCATTTCTTGGTGAAGGCAAAGTCGACTTATTCTATTGACCAATGAACGCAGTGAGTGTTACAGCTATGTTTTCAAACATCTTCATGGTAATTCGTTTTAGTATTGAACGCATGAGCGGATTACAATTATCTTTATAATAAAAAATACTAACTTCTATAAATTAATAGAGGATTAGGATTCTTCTATATGTGAAGAAAAAATGTCAAAAAAATATTTTCAAATATTTTTCACAAATTTGTCCACAACTTTTGATTTGGGATTCAAAACTGGAAATGAATTTTTGGAAATGGAAGTGAGATTGATTTCCCAATTTATTTTAGTTCAAAGTTTATTGAAAAAAAATAATTTACTATGTCTAAATGAAGTTTGAAATATTACTTGTAATTCATTTCCTACGTTTTTCATATCCCACATGGTTTGTCTTGCCTACTATCCCCCACTTGTATAAAAGCTTGTTATTTCTCTTTGTTCCATTCACATTAAGTGGCTTCGGAAGCCATGCAATATTTTGTAAGAAATGATGTATTATATAGGGTATATTGTATATAATATATGGTGTAATGTATTGTATATGATGTACAATTATAGCTTTAAAATGACTATTGATGTGGATATCCACATTGGATTTTTCATAGGTCTATCATAACTTTAGAATGACCTAAGAATGATTGCTGATGAGGATGTCCATGTCAAATTTTTCATAGGTCTATCATAACTTCAAAATGACAAGAAAATGACTAAAGAATGATTGCTAACATAGATGTCTACGTTGCATTTTACAAAGGTCTATCGTTACTAAAAATAACTATTAAATGACACCTGAAGTAGAAGTCCATGTTGGATTTTCAATAGGTCTATCCTAACTGCAAAATGACTAGTGACATGGATGTCTACATTATAAAAAAGAAAAAAATCACTTGAAAGATGGCAGCAAAGTTTCCATTTTCTTTAACTTCTTTTCCTTATACCCTCATGTACTATTCTTTTCACCCAAATAGTCATCCAAGACTACTTTGGATGGTAATAATAAAATTGCAATCATTTATATAAATGACTGAACTTAAATGATTGCAAGGGCCCTAGTCTCGCTGTAGTCGCAAGTGTCTGGAATGGCTACTACGCAATCATATATCGCAATTGCGTTTTACCCCATTTTCTTGTAGTGTCTTCTCATAATTTGTGTAATGATGATTTGATGGAAGGACATGCTTCATCGCACCATTGAAGGGACAAAAGACATGTTGATATTGGAAAAGATATTAAATCTTCATATATTGCCCCAACTTACACTATTAGAAAATTTAGTAACCAAAACAACAGAATTTTAACTAAAATCTGTTGAATGATTCAGTCATTTTAGACACATTGTTTTGGACAAAATCAAACTAAAATTTGTTGATTTTTTTTGTTGTTTTGGACAAATCCAAAAATCGAATTAAATTTTTTTTTTTTTTCTTTTTTTGCCTACTTAAAAACGAAATTTTTTTATTGCCCGCCACATGGGCAAGTGCCTCCAAGGGGATTTAAACCTTGAACCTCATGGTTGAGATTTAAGGTTCCAACCACTAAACCATCCAAAGACTTAAGTGATCAGATGTGTAGTAGAAATTATATATTTAGTAATGTCATTGTTTTTTCATGTGTTTTGTATTTACAACAAACTTCAGAGGTCATTTAGTCATAGTAGAACACATTTTTTCAAAAACTTAGAACTAAGAAAATTTGTAAATTCAATCTAACTTTCACCTCTAAAAATTTGTTTGTGATTAAAAATCTCCAATAAAAAGTTATAGACAAAAATCAAAGAATATGTTTGAAAATGTTAAAATAAATATTCCTAGCTTTTGATATTTTCAAACTTTTGATTGGAGGATTGAAATCACAAATGGATTTTTAAAAGTGAAAGGTAGCTTGAATTTACAACTTTTCTCAGTTTTAATTTTTTTGAAATTTTTTATTATTCTATTATGCGAGAATGAACTCCAAAGTATTCTAAATTGGAAAAAACCTGAATTTTACATGATTAATTTTTTTTCAAATCATTATACATAGATTTTCAAAGATTCCAAAAAGATTTCAAAATTAAAAAAAACTTGTTGATTTGGTCATTGCACTATCTAAATCAATAGAAAGAATTTGCCATTCTGTTGATTTTTACAAAAAGTTAAAAAATGGTCATTCTACTATCCCAAATAACAAAAATCAATTGAATTTTTGTTGTTTGGTCATGCATTTCTAGTAGTGATACTAATACAAACAAAAAAACAAGAAAATACATAGTACTAATTGGTTGGGACGTGCATTAGACTTCTTCGATAGTTGGTAATAAACAATTAGAGAAAAACAGACCTAAGAGGCTCTTCAAACCTAACAATTACCAAATCGGGAAGGAAACAACCAACAATACACTAACTTAACTTCCAAATTGGCTTATGCAAATAACCAACTAGGATTGACATGACATCCAACTGGCAACTTCAACAGTTGGACCTTCCAAATTAAACCCAAACTACACTAACAATGGTATTTAGTATTATGTTGCAAATACTCTTACCTTAACTTTTACCCCATCAACCCTAAACACCAAGTAATTGTCATTTAGTGTTACTTTATTCCAACCACCACCCACCACCTCCTTGCCTAGCCCTTTGCAGCCCTCCACCTCCTTCTTTAGGCCTCCTTTTTGCCGCCTCCCTCTACCATGTCGCTCTACTCCTCCCTTCCATTATATTGCTCCTCTGTTGATCCATGTCGCTCCCCTTCTTCCTTGTCGCTCCCCCTCCTCCTCGTCACTCCATCTCCTCCCTATTCCTCCACCTTCCCTTCCTCCCGTCCTTTCCCCTCTTTCTTATCCCTCCACCTTCCTCCTTGTCCCTCCGCCTTCTTTCCATTCCTCCACCTTCTTCCCTCCCCTCCTCTGCCTCTCTCTTCGTCCTTTCATCTTATCTCCATCTCTCCCTTTTTAACCACCTCTTCTTTGGCTCTCCACTACCTCGTCCACCTTCTTTAAGCGCTCTTATCTGCCTTCCGATATTGCATTTCTTGCTCCTTTTCTTGATAAAAGATTTTTTTCTTTTTTTGAATTTCACTCTATTCTTTGCATTTCATTTGCTTTAAAATTTTTAAACTAATCATAAATTTAGGATTCTAGGATTTCCATTATTTGCACTACTTTTTCTCTAAATTTTACAATTAGACCCCTCCCTACTCTCTACACTTCATTCTCTTCTAAATTTCTAAACTAATCATAGATTTAGGATTTTAGGGTTTACATTGTTTGCACTCCTCTTTCTCTAAATTTTATAATTAGACCCTCTTCAACTTTTTGTTTTTCATTCTCTTCTAAATGTTTAAACTAATCGTAAGTTTAGGATTTAGGGTTTTAATTATTAGCAACACTCTTTTTCTAAATTTTACAATTAGACCCCACTCTACCTTTTGCAATTCATTCTCTTCTAAATGTTTAAACTAATCGTAAGTTTAGGATTTAGGGTTTTAATTATTAGCAACACTCTTTTTCTAAATTTTACAATTAGACCCCACTCTACCTTTTGCACTTCATTCTCTTCTAAATATCTAAACTAATAATAAATTCAGGATTTTAGGAATGAATTTGTTTGTATAACTTTTCTTTTAAATTTTACAATTATTTGTATAATTTGATTTTTTTGCAATATAATTATCAAGATTTTCCTTCTACTACCATAAATGTCAATACAATTCCTTAGTCTCCTTCTCTTCATGGTTTGAATCCAAATGCTGACATTTCATATGCATTGCAATAAGTTTCTACTATTGCAATATGTAAACATATCATTACTTGGATGGTTGAATATGAGTCATTACATGGTCTTAAAGGCTTTTGCAACAACACTTTCGAGGACAAAAAAGTGTGAACCTTATGAGAGCATCACAATGGTAAAAACTGCGAGATACATTTTCCAATAATATAGGTGAAGACTTCAATTTAGCACTTTCTTATAGCAGAAGCTCTCTTGGAATTTTAAAGCAATCGCATACAAAGACTACTTCTAGACGTAGTGCCAAACGCTCTAACTAGGTATTATGGCTAAATTTTTTGATGCATTTAAACGGTTCAAAAGCAACAGAGTCAAATTCTCTTCAAGCTTGCTAATTGAACTAGCACTTAGCATTTTATTGGCTAAAGATTCTATATACATACATTAGTCTAGGAATCCAAAAGATGATGTATTATTTACAGATAAAATATGTCATAGTTAGATGCAACAATTTATGAATGTTCATAATATTGTTTTATTATCTCAACGAAATAGATTGACATGTAGTGTTGAAAAAAAGCAATCAATTGATATGCATACAACATACCATTTGAATGTATTGCAAAAAGAATTTCAATTTAACTTGTTAAATGAAAACCTCATAAAAAACATTAATGAAATTCATTTTGTTATCAACATTGACAATGAATGGATTTTAGGATTTCGAAAAGATACTTTTATCAAATATGCTAAAATAGTTTCAAGTGGAAATTTCATGATTATAGTTGTTAAAATCTTTAGAGGACATCAAAATATGATAGAAGCTCTTATGCTAATTAGCTAATATTTACTAATGTGAATTGTAATTATCCCATTAAAGGCTTTAATGATGATATTCTAGATGTAACATATAGAACATGATTGAAAGGTTGGATGGATCAATCATTTTTTTTCCAATACTTCAAAGGATCTTGGGCTTTTCAAGTTGATGTACAATAACAAATTAAGATGGTTTGGGTTGATAATTGTAGTAATCACAATATCACTACAAGATTGGGGACTATTTTGGCTGTCAAACAAACAGTTTTGAAGTATTTGCTACTTTGCTCAATACATCTTTGTCAACTTACAGATACATTTATCATTTCGAAGATAAAAGATGTTTGAATAAAGCGGTGAGAAATCAAGAAGATAGAATTAATTGGAATCAACGCTTCACAGAATACTACTCATGTAGATGGTCAATGGTTTGATAACTTATCAACCATGGTAAGAGATTTTTTCCTTAATTGACTATTAATAGTGTTGAAGATGTCAACAAGCAAGTAGATTACAACAATATGTCTTATGCTAAAAAAAGTCATGATTCGTTGTAGGATGGCATTAGGTGTTGATGGCTTTTAGAATGTGGGTCAATTATTTCCACATCTTCAAGAAATAGTTGCAAAGCATCGTCCATATTTTGATGGAAAAATTGTTGCTCAATATATTAGACCAATTTAAACATTGGTTTCATTATTTTGACTTTGTTCATAAATATGAAACTTTGTAAATTTTTCCTTCAATTACACGTTCTTGTAATTCATTTTGTAGTCCGAAATGTGTAAATTGTGTATTTGATTTTTCCAATGATTATTTTCTTATAAATTTTTTGCTTATCAAATCAATTTTTTTTTCAATTATTATTCTTACATGTGTAGACAATTTTTTTCAAGATTTTTTACTTGTTTTTTGGAAATATAGAATGCTAATTTGCAAAGGATTTTGAATTTCTATTTAATAAAGTATGCATTGAAATAGACATTTATATATTTAAGTTTATATTTTTTTCATTGCAATTTGATGAAATAATAGGTAACACTAAATTTAAACTTATAAAAAATTGATATTCAATAGTTGACAAATAGTGTCAACTATGATATTTAATATTGGTAACATTGACAAAGTTGTTGATATTTAGTATTGTGCTTTGTAATTAGTGTTTCCAAAACTAAATACCATCATTAGTGTATAGAATTGGAACTATCTCTTGATATTAAATGACATTGTCACAACCCAATAGGACTTCATCCTAGTATTAATCCAACTTAACAAAACATCTCTAGAATCTAGATAGATACTTTCATATATTATCTTCTTTAGACATTCATAAGAAAAACCTATATGACCAACAAAAAAGACTCCCATTTGGATTTTAAGAATGTAACAAAATAAGCCACTGGACACCAAAATGACAAACAATTTACCAAAATAGTCAAAATTCATTCCCATTCACTCAAATATTTGCAAAAATTTAGTCCTAATTAGTTGTCTACATATATTTCATCCATTTGGAATAGATTCATGTCTGGATAATCATCATCAATAGGTTCACTTTCTACTTTCTAGTTTATTCAAAAAAGATGGTCAACATTAGTATGACTCTATTCTATTCTAATTTGAATTATAAAATTAAATTCTTAAAGTAAAAAGACCCATCTTGATATTCTTCCACTTAATTAGAGTTTGTTTATCATATATTTCAAAGCATTATGATCCACATGAAAAACAAATTTATAGCCCAACAAATTTATTGGCTGTATCCTTTGGATAAAGACTATGGCAACGACTCCACATTGACTCTACACAAATCTAAATTTCCAAATTTTATCTACAACCCCATTCACACTCAACTATTGTGAGTTTTTTTTTGTTTCTTTTTCTTTTTTTGCCTACGACAAACCTTGATTGATTGAGGGAGCCTCTCGCCTAGGTGGATCCCTAACTAACAAGGAACCCCTAGTTGGCAGGAAGTTCCCGCCTAGCCAAGAGTCTCGGTTGGGCGGTCCAAGGAGCCCCCGCCTAGAGGGAGCCCCGCCTTGGGCAAACTTTTAAAATTTTTAAAATTTTTAATTATTATTCATATTCATATTCATATTTATTTTTTATTTTTAATAAATTTTTTAAATAATTTTTTTACTTTAGATTCTTAGATTTTAAATTTTAAATTTCATTTTTTATTTTTTATTTTTAAATCTTAAGTTTTGAATTTTTTACTTTTTTATTTTAATAATTTTTGCTTATTGAGTCATCAAATCAGATTAGGCTTAGGTAGATTAGACCTAAGTAGGTTAGATTCAGATAAGTCTTACACTTTAGATTAGAGTTATGTAGATTTAGATATTCAACTTGGGATTCTTGTCATTAAATCTAATAAAGGTTCTTTTTTTAGAATCTAATGGAGATGCTAAGTTATCAAGTTGGATGAGATTTTTTGTATAATTTAGATGGTGGTGATAGTGATAGTGATTTGGTGTGGTAAAGAAGACTAGTATACTTATGCCTGAAGTTTTAGTATTTACATACTTCAAATTTCAGTGTCTACAAACTTCAACGTTTTCTTCTCTTTTCTAGTACAACTTTTCAACTTCTATTTAGTTGTTTGTAAATTTGCTTATTTTTGCATTTGCAATGGCTGGTAGTAAGATGGTATTGTCAGTTGTCGAGATAGACGAAAACATTCGAGATGTAGTGTTTGAAGGACAAATTTTAAGCCGCTACGGTACTTATAACTATATTCATGCAAATCAGTCAAAAGACTGTAGCTATGCATATTTGCATTGTGATGTTATAGATAAAGAATATTTAACAACAATTACTTTATCTGTCTGTACATTGCTAATTGAGCACTGTCAAACTAAATTGCAACGAGGGAATTATGTGAGAGTAGAGAATTTTGCAATCAAACTCAAAAGTAGTGGTAGATTCTAGAAGGAAGAGATGCCTTGTCTTATTTATGTTCAATCCACTATGCGTATTACAGTTCTTTCTCCTTTTATACCAAGATTCCTTCCTATTTTTTATACGGAGGATTTTATCAGAAATTTTAAAAAACGTTGCCATGAAAACTTTCCAATGGCAACATTTGTTGTTTGCTGTAGTAACAACTAAAGGTCACTATTAAGATATATTTTAAATAATTGTTGCCGATAGATTAATCCATGATGATCATGATATAGTTGGTTTTACACATGCATTTCAAAGGGAGTATTTGAAGATTCAGAAAAGTTACAACACAAGAGAATGTATGTTTGTTATGTTTAAGCACTTAAGTGTGACGTCAAAGTATGATCATTTTCTGAGAATTGAAGCCTATAGTCCTATACCATTGTTACTCCCGTGGTTGATAAAAAATAACGTGTGCAATTGACCAATATTTATCACCAATTAACAAATAGACTCTAGTACCTCATCTAAAAATCTTAAAGAGGTATATGATGTGTTGTGAATGTTTTATATTTGTTTTTTGTTTTTTATTTTTTAAGTTTTTATTTTAAAATTTTATTTTTAAACATATTGCAGATCAAATGATTTTTTTAGAAAAATGAGAAAAGTACAAATTAGAATCTTATTAAAGATTCACATTTGTAGATAAACAAGTTGGATGTTAAAGCCGACAATTTTTGGTGTTATTTTTGGTAAAGTGAGGATTTTGTGAAGTTGATTGTTAATCTGTGGGCCAATTTGGGTGTTTTTGTGTGTTTGTTAATGTCCAAGTTGTCAATGTTTTGAGTATGTCTTGTCAATGGTTGGTTGTATGTGTAAATCCAAATTGGATGTGGTTGAGCTGTTTCTGTTTTACCAAGTTGGAAGTTGAGTAGTGAGAGTCAGTATAAATTCCAATTGGGTGAGTAGTTTAGTTGGTAAGTTGTAAAATATTATGGTTGATGGTCTGCTTACCAATTAGGATGCTGGTTTGGTGAGTCCGAGTTGGCAGATTGAGGTGTATGAGTTGCCAAGTAGGAATGGTAGTTAATTCAGTTGAAGCGGCCGAGTTGGTTGGAGTTGTTGAGCTTCGTCTTCCCTGGCTCCTATTTGGGCTGTTTTTGGTTTTCATTTCTTTTACCCATTGTTGAATGAATTCCAGTGCATGTCCCAATCAGTCGAGGCTGTGTATTTGTTTCCTTGTGTGTTCTTGTGTTTGAGTGTGTAATTCCCAGTTGGGAATTGTGTTTGTGTTAGTTGGTATTGATCCAAAGTCGGATCAATTTGGGTGTGTCTGCGTCCTAGTTGAGAATAAGTTGGTGCAAGTGTATGGCAGTGCATGTGATGTGCAGATATGAAGTTGAAGAATTTTCCTAATCGGGGATTGATTGGGAAGGGAGTGTAGTGTGGAATTTATAAAAGTGTGTACTTTAAGGAAGTGAGATGTAGTGAATGCAAGAGATTCCAAGTTGGTGCAAAGATCTGGATTAGATTTGAACTTGGAATAGTAGTGTGCAGAAAAGATGAGATCGTATTCGGGAGAATAGTGGTTGTAATGATTTATCAAGCAAATTAGTGCAAAATGTGAAGATTAGATAAGAACTTAATTGCAATATTTTGTTGAGATGTTATGAGCCTAATCGGAGTCATTTGTCTGATTGCTAGCAGGAGAGAAATTAGAGATATATTTTGAATGACTATGAGTTAGTTTTTATGAGCATAAACAATTAAAATAACAATTTGTAATGGTGATTTTGTTTGCCAATTTTGCATGATGAATATAACGAAATTGTTTTCCAAACTGTCTTCTTGTTATAGATGTCATTGTAGTAAATTGAGGCAGCCAAATTGTGAATTTATTGAGTGAATTATGATGTGTATCGATATGCATGTTGTTGAATAATTGAGAATGTATGGTCAAAACCAATTTGGAGCGTTGAATAAAGTCTGAATGTTGTCTTGTCAACTAAACCAAATTGGTTGACAAGATCAATTTGGCAAGAAGTGATTCGGTTTGCATTGTACCTGTGGTGTTTGGTCCGAGTTGGTGAAGGCAGTCTAATCGGGAAGAGTACCAACTACCAATTTGGAGTAGCTAATCTTGTTGGCTGTACCTAATTGAAAGGCTAAAGGCTGATTTCAAAATAAAAGAATTAAAGACATTAAAGAATAAAGAATTCGGATTGGATATATAAAAGAAGAACAAAAATAAAGGGAATCAAAGGAAAAAAGATCAAAGATTAAAAAATAGCGTGGGAGATTTACTTAACCCTTGTGGCCTTTAAGAGTAGAGTGACAAATTTGGCAATTAGACTTACCATGAGGATAACAATATTGCATGTGATTAAGGAATTTATTTTACAAATCTTGGTTGCAATGACCTATTAGGCATAGAATTAGAGTCAAATCCTATTTAATTAGCCTCCTCTGGAACGAACTATACTAGTTGGGTAAATCCGAATTAGGTTCCAACATCCTTCTACAACATCACTGAAAAGTTTTAATTGATACCAACTTCGCATTTTGTTGGTTTTAAAGAGCACCACAAAGATGAAGTATCTAGTGAATTAGTTTTAGTAGGCAATAGTTTAGATTTTGTTTCTTCTCAATGTACACCTATTTCTTCTTCTTTTGTTGCATCTTGTGTGAAAAACGTGATTCCAATTTCAGTACAGGATGTCATTCCATTTTCCATAGATCTTTTAGATAGCATTTTATCTCCATCACACTCTCAACAGAAAAGTATAAAGCAAAAATTGAGTGATGCAAAATAACTATATGTATATTGTATTTTATTTGCATTTGACTTTTATAAAACTAATGCTTCTTTATTATTTTTGTAGATTCATTTGTATATTTGTATATTTGTATTGTAGCGACTTTATATAGGTTTGTATAATTCGTGAAAATTTTTGTATTTGACATTTATTAATATGACAAATATACATTACAAATATAATATTACAAATACAAATATATTTTGTTAATTTCAATGAAGAAATAAATGATGTACCAAATTATATGTGTATGTTGAAGATTAATTTATTTAACACTATACAACAACAAACAATCAAATCTTTATTGCAATATAATTTTACCTTATTTATAAATGAAACATAGAATAGTTGTAATTAATATTTAAATGTGATTAAAAAAATAAAATCCCAATATATTTTGTGTTTAATACTGTGTACAAAAGTTTGATTATACCATCTATAAAACAATTTATCTTTACCATCTATGTAAATAGTTTCAATACTAACCACCTTAAATGAAATCATCTTTATCAATATCTCCACTATTTGAATTTTTTTGAATTTTCTTTTATCCACTATCAATAAACTAATATTGGTGTTTAGGTAAGACAAAGCTTCACAGTTACACTGTTCTTGTTTCTATACTTTGATAATTCCATCCCGACAAGTTAGCCAAGCATCTACTTGATGCCACCATATTACAATAGAACCTCTTTAAACTATAAGTTCGGGACCATTTGACAAGATCACATTACAAAAGTTTATTTGCTTATAGAGGGTTATTCTTAGTCATAATCTTTGTTATTGGGACAAGTCCGAGACTAGTCTAATGTACAAGATTACTTTATAGAAGTTTATTTGCTTAGAGAGGTTCTACTATATGTCCAACATCACATCATAGTGAGCTCTATTCCAAATTTCAAAGTTCTCTTCAATTTTGACTCTTTGAATGCTTACATGTGCATTTAAAATATAATGGTCAATTAAACTAGTGCCATTATTTAGTACACTATTAGAAGAATAAGGTTCAAATGAAAACAAATTCAAGAAAAAATGTATTGATTTTTCTAGTTGGTTAGGAACACTTGGTTTGAACCACCTATCATTCTATCAACACATTTCTACTAGCTTTGTCTTGGTAATTTTCAAAGGAAAAAATACAAAAAATATAAAAAATTGGATTGTCTACCACATGGACAATTTGTGGTTCTAACAAGGATCAAGCCTTGGACCCCTTAGCTAGTAACTATGAGCTCCAACCATTGCACCATGGTTGGAGACCCTTGGTATAATAAAGAATGGGGATTTTATTTATCTATTTTCTATATATTTAATCAATTTTACAAAGTCATCAAAATTTAAAGGCCCATATTTTCTTCATTGTTAGTTTGTTCTTCATGAAACTTGTTGAAAACAGTCTACATTGAAGTTTTGTTTTTAGTGGTAAAATTTTTAATTTAATTAAAGATATTTTGAAAATTTGAGAAGCATTATTCTAGAGGTTGTTTGGCAAAAATTTAGAATGAAATAGTTCAAATATAGACATTTGAATAGTTAAAAACTTACATTTTGAATTGTTGTAAATTATAAATTAATATTTAAATTTGTAATTAGCCGTCGTCTCTACAGAAAACACAATTAATGGGTAATTTTTTTTATTGAACTATAAACCTACTTCTCTTTAACAATATTTTAAAGATTGAAAATGAATTATTATCTTTTGAAATTTTTTCCAAAACTTTAAACTCAAGTCTTCAACACAAATTTCTTTTAATTCAAAGTTGGCAATGCAAAAAGATTTCACAAATGGCAATCAAAGTCATTTCAAATTGTTGGTGTTGAAAAAAACTTTTTTAACTTTCCAACTTTGAATGCTAACGTCTTCCAATTTGTAGAGTCAAACTTTATAAAATTCTTACTACATAATTTAAGACAAGTGAAATACAAGATCCTATGGTTCAACTCAAGAAAAATTTCATTCTCTTTTTTTGGATGAATGTAGTAGAAATAACAGTTTTGAGTGGATTTTCATAGAAGAATGACCTTGGTAGTTTAGGGCTCAAGAAGCTAAAATTTGAATAGTTGGATCAAATCTTAAAATTGAATTGTAAATAATTTGAAATTTGAAATTTTTTTTATTACAACTTAAAATTCAAATCAAATTAGAAAATGAATCAAAATAGTTCAAAAGTGTTTTTAGAAAAATAAAATTATATGTAAATTAAAAAAAATTAAAAAAACCTCTAAAATCTACTACATATACTTGTTGTATGATACTTCAAAATATAATTTAGGAATTCAATCAAATTCTAAGTTTGAATTATAGTTTTTGAATTTTATTGAAATCAAAATCAAAATCAAAATCAAATTACATTTGTTTATTATTCAAACTTTGAATTCATCCTCTATAAAAAATTCCAAATTATTTCAAAATATTTCAAAATATTCTTATAAATTTCCTATAGATTCTAAAATATTTTCAATAAATTTCCAATAAATTTCCAAAAGATTCCTAGAAGATTTTCTAAAAATACTAAAAATTCTATTGAATTGGTCAAATCATGACTATTAGTGTCCAAAACAATAAAAGATTGTTGATTTATATAAAACCAACAACAAACTTATTGATGTGGTCTATTATAATGTGTTTGATTACAAACTAAGCATTTTTCTATTAGTACTAGTAGACTTGTGTTGGTTTTGTCTTAGTTTTCAATATTTCTTTAGTAGTGATATCAATATTGAGCAATGTGCTTTAAAAATTAAGGGATGTGGTTATATTCCAAGATTGACAAAATGAGAGGATTTTGTTTGGTTTAACATTATATCCTCCTAACACTACTAGAAAAACAATGCCCAAATTAACAAAACATCAATAATTTCTTATTAATTTGAATACTATAACATCCATTTTTACAAGTTTCTGTTAATTGTAATCAAATTAATAAAGTAGTCTCATTCTTTTTGTTGATTTGAATAGTATAATTACCTCATGAACAAAAAATATTTAATATTCTTGAAATTTTTTAGAATCTATAGAATCTTTAAGAATCTTAAAAAATCTTTAGAAATCTTCAATATACAATGTAAATTTAAGAATAAAATAACTACACAATTCGGTGTTTATTAAAGTCAGTAGACTTTGGAAGCAATTTTCACCTTGTACATGTACTCTTTTTAAAAAACTTTAAACCAATAAAAATTGGAAAATTAATCTGCAATATTTCATTTGTAATAAACTATTTGAAATTTAGATTTTCTAATTAAAAGTTATGAACAAAAATGAGAGAAGGGTGGAAATGGACATTTCTTTTTACATTTTAAAACACCTTCTTTGATTTTTGTCTATAACTTTTGATTGAAAGATAAAAATCTCAAACAAATTATTGCAAATGAAAAATAGCTCAATTTTACAACTTTTTTTTATTCAAATTTTCTAAGAAAAAGTCTATTTACAAGGTGAAAATTGCCCCCAAAGTCCATTGATTTGAAGTGATAGTAACTAAAAATCAAAAATATAATTAAATAAGTTTTTGCACCTTTTATAATCATGTGAAATTACAAATGATGCAATGGGACTTCATGGCAGGGACACTAAAGAAATTAGGGTTCAGTGACCAACTTACCCAATGGATACAGGCGCTTTACTCCAACGCCTCTGTAATTGTGATCGTAAATGGAGAAGCAGGGGAGAGTTTTGCCTTATCTCGATCCGTCCGGCAGGGATGCCCTCTGGCCCCATTTCTATTCATCCTGGTCACGGAATCCCTAGGATACCTACTGCAAGCCGAGGAACACGGAATACATGGATTAATACTTCCTGACAAAGAGGAGATCCGAGACTCAGCCTTTGTAGACGACATGTCCCTGTTCCTACAAGCAATCCAGGAGAACCTTAATAGAGCTGCAGCCCTAATAGAGCTTTACTGCCTGGCATTAGGAGCCAAAATAAACTAGAGCAAATCCAAAGCCATATGGGCTTCAGCAAAACCCAAAGACCTGAACTGGGGCCAACTCATGGGTATACAATGGTTAGCAGAGGGAGAAGACACACGATATCTAGAAATAAACGTCGGCTTCAACCTCCCAACAACAACCAACTTCCAAGAACTGATGGCAAACCTCTCCACCAAGCTAAAATACTGGGCAACAAAACACCTCTCACTTGCTGGACGGATACTCATCTGCAACCAAGTCATATTGGCGACGTGTTGGTACATGGCAGCCTGCACGATCATCACAACCAAGAATGCGAACCAGATTAGAGGATTGGTGAAGAATTACATCTGGTCAAGGACGGACAATAAGACAGCCAAGGCAAAGCTCAAATGGACAGCATGCATCACATCAACAATGGAGGGAGGCCTTCAACTGCTAGATCCGTTCTTGCAAGCTAGAGCGCTCCTTGCTAAGTTTGTAGTAAAGGGCCTTACTCCAAGCCCAGCTCCATGGAAATCCCTCCTGCAAACCAGCTTAGAAACCTTAAGACCCACAGACTCCAAAAAATGGCCAACCTCCATGGAATGGCTCTTTTCCAAGGCTAAGTTGCACCTAGCGCAAGTCTCTCCGCTAATGAAGAGTGTCATCAGCTCCTTTAGAGCACTGGCAGTGTCGCTAAGAAGACAGAAACTCTAAGACGCAGATCAATGGTGGCGGCAGCCCCTGTTCAGAAATGGAAACATCACAGACACACAAGGGATCCAGTTAGGGTGCACGGAACTGAAAGGACTACATAATTGGGCGAAAATTGGACTGAGTCGAGTTGGAGACCTCTGGGACTTCGGCAAAGAAGATTGGATCAAACATAACCAGATTATGCCTCTGCTACCCTCCCAATTCAAAGGAGAATAAGGGAAATACTACACCACAATATCATAGCTAAAATTCATTGGGATCCCAGGTCCAAGCTCACTGTGAAGGCAGGGTAGTGGCTAGGGGACGCAACAAACGAGGGAATACACACAGCGCTATGGATAAAGGGAATCCAGACTTTTAGGGTTTCCCACAAAACAGGAGAGCTACTGCACCCTCCTATAGAATTTCATGGTACTCAAGGCAAACTGGTAGCAATTAGACTCACCTACTGGTCCGCAAGCGCCCAAGCCTTCACGGATTACGATCCTAAAATTCCTCTCAAACCACCAGATAGAGCGTGGATTTACGGCAAAGCCCCGGTCGTGGATTTAAAATGGGACCCTAAAGATCGGACATGGAGGGCAACAAAAGGCTTCCAGGAAGCAACTTTCTTCAAATACACCACAAAACGCGGCTACAACTCCCAACTAGCTGATACGGGCCAAGAAAGCCACGCCACCAAAGAACTCAACACCCTCGTCCAGTCCAAGAAAGACCAGCTCTAGCTCCACGCTTTCCTGTGGCAAAAAGCAAGACCCCGCAAGATCAACACATTCCTATGGGCTTTACTTAACAAAACCCTAACCATCGGAGATTGGTTGCAACGCATTGGGCTCCAAAGGATCAGCTGCAAACACTATTGACTTAATGCTCTGGAAACACAAGCGCACCTGTTCTTTTCATGTCCCTTTGCTGCCGAAATCTGGAGGAGATTCCACCAGCTGGCGAGCAGCTCCACTTTCCCCCGCTCACGGACTAAAATAGCACCAAATTCGGCCACTTCCGCACCGTGAGCTCCGCTGAGTTTGAGGTATACTCCTTCCAACCATGGGACTTCCTTCGCGCTTTCATCTTGTGGTTCATCTGGACTGAGAGATGCTCGGCAATCTTCCACACCGGCACCCTTTCGATTGAAGCTGTGCTCGCTCGCGCTTAGCAAACGTGCATTCAAAGTAGTATTGCTGTTTGGAGGGAGATCTCCGACAGCTGTAGGTCTCTAGACGTTAGGGAAGAACTTAAAGCTAGATTTCGAACTGTTTGGTGTTTTACTGATAGTCACTTTTGCAGTTGGACCTTAAATCTTCCGGCTTGGCACTTCACGCCGCCGTTGTACTTTTTTCACAGAATTAATTGATGGAGCTTTGATCTCCGCGTTTTGGGGTTGCCGCCCCTTGTTTTTCCCTTCGAGGTTTTCAAAAAATACAAATGATGCAATGGTTTGAACTTTGAACCTCATTCATGAGGTTCAAGGTTCAAACCTCAGTAGTACCATTTGCCACATAGGTTGTCCATGTGACACCTCTCACATAGCATGTGAAAACATTTACATGGTAGTTACTACATAGCAATGCCACATGGACATTTTGAAGTGTCCATGTGGTATTATCATGTGACATTTTGGGATTGGTTACTTATACATGGAAAAAAAATTCAAAAAAATTTAATAAAAAAAAATATGACGAAATTAACATAAAAAATCAATACTTTTATATTGGGTTTTGTTGATTTGGTCATTGTATTTTCCTACTAATGATTGCTTCATTAAACATTATAATGTTAGCAACCGTAACATTATTTGTAAATCAAACAAAAATTACAATCGTATAATAAAGGCATCTTCCATTTTCAGTGGTGAAGTTGTATATATTTGATTTGATTGTCCACAAGATCGACTCATTTAAAGATCACTATGAAAACGAGTTCATAACGTCGTACGTAGGACAATGAAGGATTAATGAAATCGGAAATATATATTCAATTTTTATATACATATGTATGCTTGAATGATTTAATGATTAAATGCAAGTTGGTTAGTGTGAGTTATTTGAAAATGAATGCAAGAAATGCAAGCAAGTTTATGTTGTTGTAAAGTTTGAGTTCATGTTCTATGTTCTAAAGCTTAGGCTCATTTTCATAATTATTGTATAAAAATTTGTTTACATGAATACAACTTATGTAAGCTGTATTGATTAGGAAGCAATCGATGTATTTATGAGTGAAAATGAAAGTATTTGTATGTTGATTGTGATAAATATTTAAGTAAAATTAAAGTTGAAATATTGTCTATTTAGTTTTTCATAAGTTGCATTTGCAAGTTTGTACATGTATTTATCCAATAGGAGTAGAAGGTTGAAATATATGAGGCAATTAAGTAAGAGACCAAGTTGAAAAGAATTTATTCAAATATAGATGACCAAGTTAAAAAATAATAAGTGCAAATTCTATAAGTGTCAAAGTTACATGAAGCCAATTTATAAAAGTGAAAACAAATAAATTTAGTTGGTGATAAAAGATTTCATTGTCTATACTAGTGAGGACAAAGTTAAGTTGTAGGAGGATGTAACAAGATCAATTTGGAAATTAAAGTGTCTCATCTAACAAAGCAATTAGTATTGTTCCAATTTGGAAAGAAAAATGTTAAAAAAATAAAGAAAAAAATATAGATAAAATAAAAAATAAATTGGGAGATTTCTTCACTTTTGTGGCTATTAAAAATAGAGCGATAAACTTTAGTACTTAGCATACCACATGAGATTCACAACTTATATGTGGTGTAAAGGAACATTTTCTTTTCATTCATTGGTTGTAATGTCCTATTAAAAAATTAGTTGAAAATAATTCTATTTAAAAGCCTCTTTGAACGAATTTAACCATTTAGCTTGTTGTTTCTAATTTGAAATATCAAGCTTATCTCAATATTTAGAAAGAATATGTCGACATTATTCATTATCTTTCTATGGAACAATTTCCCTTAGAATACATAGAGAAACAAAAGAAAATGTTAGTATACAAAACCGATTTTTATACCCTTATTGCAAAATTATTTTATAAAAAAGATGAAGATGGGATTTTGAGATAATGTATCAATTCTAGTGAGATAACCCTCATTCTCCAAAAATATTATAGTAATATATGTAGTGAACACTTTATGGATATAGTAAGTTCCGCCCAAAAACATTGTAATTGGGCTATTGATGGTCAAATATATTTGTTGAAGCTTCAATGTTTGCAAAGAAGTGTGACCAATGTCAAAGAATAGGAAAACCTACTTCAACAACTTTTATGCCTTTAACACCTATTTTAGTCTAAATTCCTTTTGAAAAATGAAGTTATAGATTAAAGTTTTTAAATTATCAATAGATAAACAATCCCTAATGTAAAGAATCTGTTTTAACGAAAATGAAAAATAGGAATTTAGATAAATTAGCTAATTTTAATCCCACAAATAAATACAACTAAAGATTTTAATATGATGATCTCACCAACTAGGTCTAATTACAAATCTACTCTCCCTTCTTAATTAAAAAAAAAAACATTAGCATAGGAATTAAGTCTTTTATTTACTTTTGTTATTCACTTATTCCAATTTGAAATTTTTCTTTTCTCAATAGGTCGCTTTGGCTTCCATTATTATAGAGACAATTTGATTCCAAATTGATTTGTAGGCTCTTGTACTAATACAACAGTCGTAGCTTGTTTAAATAAGATTTTTCATCACTATTGTTCACCAATTTAGGATTTGATTCCTTTTTCTTTTAGATCCATATAATCTTATCTATAATTCATCAATTTAGTAAAATCTCTCTAACTTTCTCATTGAATGTACTCATTCAATAATTTTCATTCGAAAAGGTTATTTCTTACACTTGTTATTGGCTCTCTTGTTCACTTCTATTTGGCATATAACTTTAGCACAACTCATTTCCAATATATATTTGTTCACTAATACAATCATTCAACAATAATCAGACCACAAGCACCAATATTTTGTACATACACATCAATGTGGACAATTCCAACTTTCCAATTCAAAAACCAATATACATTCACACATTTTTAAATACAACTATATTTTTTAATTAATAAAATCCTATTACATTTAAACACATTAACATTTCTAATTAGATAAATTCTTCTTATCACAACAAAAATACAAACAATCACTTGAATTATAACGATACCACAACTAAAATGACTGATTTTTTTAATTTTAATTATTTCAACTTGGTACACTCACAAAACATTATAATGCAATTTTCAAATTATAACTCAAAGACACATACATTCACAATATTAACTCACTTAAACATAACACATTATCACAGCATCCAGTTTGATACATAAAACATAAATCACATCATAAGAACTTTGAAATCAAATACACAATACACACGGTATATAATCAATTAGACAACTTTATATATCTTATAAATTAATCACAACAAATCACAACAAATTATTGTATGAAAAATAATATAGACGAACAAGATAATAAAGTTAAAAAAATTTAGAATTATATATATATATATATATATATATATATATATATATATATATATATATATATATATATAAAGGTTCAAAACTTGAAGCTTTATACAAACAAAGAGACCTCTTCATTTATTAAAACAATGTGACTCTATAGTTCATGAATCACTGTAATGCTACAGTTAACTAACTTATGCTAACAATTACAACAAAACAACCTATTCTAAGGCTAAACTTGCACTAGATTCTCTCAACAATGGATGCAAACATCAACTTGGTAAGCACCTAAATACCTATTTAACATTAATTCAAATTTGATTAGGAACTCTGACTTCATAATCTTTACCATTTCAGTTCATATGACATTCCAATTGAAAATATACAACTAAATCACTGAGACTCTATTTTCAATTTGGTATCAAATAACTAACTTACTTCACAATCAATAGGCTAATTTAATCACTTTACATCCCAAAACTGCCAATTGGTTTCAAACAATATTTCAAAAATAAAAAGACCACATTCTACTAGGGTATAGATTTTGTTGCACCTTATAAGCTGAATTTTTATTTACTTTCCAAATACTAAACCCCAAAATAAAGTTTGAACTTGAAGAAGTAATTTATATCAATTAGGAATTTAAAATCAAGCTAAAGATTTAATTGCAAGATTATGTTTGTCTTTATTTTTCTACATCACATCAATAGGCCAAACTTTTAGAACTACTCACCACTAATCCGATTGGACTTGGTTTTTGTCTTTTATTCAATTCTTTTCTCCAATTTGATCTTTCATATGATTTTTCTTCTTCTATTCTCCAATTGCACTTTTATACGTCTTCATTAAATTCTCCTCTTTAGCTTTGTATTCCATTTTAAAATTGTCCAATCATTAATAAATCGTACATTTTTTTATTTTCGTTTTATAATCTTTTTTATTCATTTTTTTTTAATTCCAATTCTTCTCTAAATATTCATTAATATTAATTTTAATCAATATTTCTAATTGATTTTATTCATTGTATATAGCAATCACTTAAGATACCATGATTGAATTTTTACATGTTCAAGCTTATAATATCACAATTGCTTGTAATGCTTCAACTCCTCGATTGGCTTAATACAAAGTTTTCAATTTAACTTTGCCTCACTATTCTCTCAAATCTCAATACAAAATTTCCAATTAGCTTATACTTAGTTATTCAATACTGTAATAGTTTTTTTCCAATTGATTCTCTCCAATGTTCAATTTAATCTCACATTAATTTAATTCCTTGCTAACTTTCAACACTAAATTAATTCAATTAATGCACACAAATTTCTCACACACTTTCACAATTCTCTAAATCACTTATCATTCTAATTTCTTGTAGGTAATTTTGCATGCAGTAGTCCACTCAATCCCAATTTATAACATCAATAATTTTCTCCCAATCGCTCATCTACAATTTATCACTTTAATTCACAACAATTCATTTATTCACATTCAATTACGTTTAGCTATCAAATCACTTCAATTGGTTCACGCACACATCACATACACAACTATACACATTATACAATTTTACAAATTCACAATTAGAAACATCCACTTTATATTAATTCAAACATAAAATCACAAAAACAATTGTTTTACTTTTAGCGATTGGAAGTAACTTTTGCAATATTGCAATAAAGATTGAAAAAATAGTTAGTATTCACTAATCTAAAAGCTTAACTAGTTGCCTCAAATTTCTATAATTGCCAATTAAATTTTAATCCTTTAAATCACAAATCAGCTAAAAGTCCATCCCAATTGACAACTAGCGATAGTAAACTCCTGATCTACACTACCAATTGATAAAAGTCACTAATGAGCATACCAAACCAACCATTAGCTAAAGTAAAATTAGAAATTTGGACTAAAAAGCTATCCAACCACCAAGTCAAAATTTTAAAAAATGATATATGTTATTTACTATAAAGTATGTGACTAAATAGGTTGAAACTATTGCTACAAAAACAAACAAATCGAATATTGAAGCTAAATTCATTTATAAAAAAATTATCACACAATTTACTATCTTAAAGAACTAGTTTGTAATAGGGGTACCCATTTCATCAATGATATCATTGCTAAATTAATAAAAAAAATATTGTATTAAATATGGAGAGACAAGTCTTTATCATCCAATGGCAAATGGACAAATTAAAAAAATCAATGAAATTTTATATAAAATTATCACCAAGACAATTAAAGGATTCAATTTGAATTTGGATGTTGGAGTCTAGAATGATCTATAGGCTTATAGGATAGCCTATATAACCACTATTAAAAGTATTCCTTTTCAATTTGTATATGGTCAAGAGGTAATTCTACGTATTGAATTAGAAGTTAAATCCTTGAAAATTGCAATTGAGCATAAACTAGGAAATGAAAATTTTTTAATAGAAAGAATAATATTTAGTGCTAAAAAAATTAGATGAAATCAAAAAGCAAGCCTACTTAAAGACATTAGCTAATCAAAATCATCGAAAAAGTTATTATATGTCATAATAAACTAAAACCTAAGAAATTCCAACCCAATAAATTGGTACTATCATATAATAGCCAATTCCAAAAACTTCTAAGAAACTTTAAAATAAGATGATTTAAATGTTACAGAGTTCTTAATTCTTTTCCTAACAAATTAGTTGAGTTGTAAAATTTTGTAAAAACAACCCATGCAAACCCTTATAATGCATTATGTTTTAAATCCTATATAGTTCGAGGGAAAATTATAGCTAAATAAGGGGCAAATTTATAAGTTTTGTATAAATTGAAAAAATAAAAACAAAATAAATAATAATAAAATAATTGCATAATTGCATCTATGAGTCAAATGTCAAACTGAAAAGTTGTCATATGCTTCAGTCATTGTCTATATACAAAAGTTAAAAGTAAAATAATATGATTGACTTGTTCATAAAATATTGTCCATTGATTGTCAAGATTATTCTATAATATCTTAGTCTTTTCATAAGATAGTGTTTATATAAAGAGTAAGCATATTTAATTGCTAAGAACATGTAGGTATAGTTTCATTTCAAAAGTAATATACACTTTCTAAATATTTATCTTATTGATATTATTTAAAGTATTATCTGATAGCGATTGGTTACATTTTTCTATAAAACAAAAGTCATTGGTAATAAAATTACGAGAAATAAATACAATTTTCGAGTGATTTAAAAAGAAATTGTTGAAAATGATTTTTAAGTGAGCTTTAAACAAAATAAGAGGAAATATGATAAAGTTTGAAAAAAACCCTATACATAAAAGTCTATCACTTCTCTCTCTTCAAACAATTATCTTAAATTTTTTGTAAGAATTTAAGAGAGAACATGATAAAGTGTTATTTAAGTTTCTACTAATCAAATGGAGAGAATTTTCTTTGAATAGTCAAGTCCATTTGTCTGGACAGATACAATTGTCTAAAGAAATGAGAAGACAAATTGCCACAAACTTCAATCTTGTGAATTGAAAGTTCAAATTGACACTACGATAAAGTGTTATTTAAGTTTCTACTAGTTTAATAGAGAGAATTTTCTTTAAATAGTCAAGTCCATTTATTTGGACAGATACAATTGCCTAAAGAAATGAGAGGACAAATTGCCACAAACTTCAATCTTGTGAATTGAAAGTTCAAATTGCCACTAAAATTGTAATCTTGTGAGTTAAAAGAACATGATAAATTAAAAAGTGACCTTTGTAAAACAAAAACTTTAGTATTTTGTTGTATAGGTGACAATTTAAAAAAAATCTAACTATTCATTCTCAAATGTTAAAAGAAAAGTGCTATTTAAGTTTCTATTAGTCTAACTATTTTGTAAAGTAAAGACAAAGAGAGAATATGATAAATTTGGAGTGCAATTCAATTCCTCTTAAAAAAATGAGTGTACAAACAAAATAAATAAATGCCAAGTATATTGAAAGAAATGAATCAAGACTTAAGAAAATTTCTAGTGAGTTGTGAGATAAACTGATTGAATGGGCGAATGAATGAACAAAACTTATAAAGAAAAAACGAGCGCGAGAGAATATGAGTATAATTATGAACAAGAATGTTTTCTAATATATTCCCAATTGAAAAAATTTGAAAAAAAAATGGAAGAATAAGAAAGCCAGTAGTTTGAGAGTGGACCAAATTTAAAACAAGACATGTGGGCCCTAGAGAATCACCTGCAAATCAATATTGTATGTTCAAAATTTATAGTGTATGTAAAAAATTAGGGAGATGTTTGCACGATAGGGTTTTTTTTCCTTATTTATTAGAGATTTAAACAAGGGTTGGGGTGTTTGGGCTTGTCTATAAAGCTAGTAAGAGGAGTTGAAGTTGCTAATTTTTGTAACACTTGTAGTTGGATTGAAATTGAACTAGTTTGATGTAACAATGGAATCGTGTGATTTGTAATTTACTAATGATTTCTGAATTTGAGATGTTCATTGGTTTATAGAAGAAACAACATTTGATAGATGTCACATGTTGATTCTTGAATTCAATACAAATAATATAAGAAATCTCATTTAAGTCTCCTAAGTCTAATTTCTCTCATTCAATTAAACTCTTTTGCAAGTTCTTCTACCAAATTTTTACCATTTAATTTTTGTGGTTTCATACACCAAAGTTAGGCAATTGATTCAAGCACTTATTCTTTAAGTGATAGAATGAAATCTAATATATAAGACTATATATGATTCTTAATATACAAATTCTATATGTACAAAAGGATGACAAGACATACATTATCCATACTTTAAGTTAGAATGTTTATTTGTTTGTTTTATTTTGTTTTGTTTATTACATTGAGATCTCTTAGACCATAAGTCTTCCAATGGTATTTTTGGTACCGTTGGAAAGCCCTCATCAAAGAGGGATGCATGGGCTTTGTTTAATGAGGTTTGAACTTAGAATGTGCAAGTTATTGAATTTCAAAATTTTATGATTAAAAAAAATTTTAAAATGACTTTTATTTTTATTTTTCCCTTATCAACAACATAGGACACACTAATTAGACTGATAATCCCATGATTAGTATCTTTTCATTTAAATGTCATTTTATCATCAAAACCTTACCATGTTCAAATATAATACTATATATAGGTAGAATAAAGTGATCATATTGTAGCTTTCATTCATGTAAGAGGCTCAATTGAGGCACTCAACAACTCAATTTAATTTAAATGGAGACAATGTAGATGGAATTGATGCACAAGTTTGATTTTTAGTTTGATTATATGAAAGGAAAAGGAAATGTTGTTGCTAATACTCTATCCAAAAAGCCATTGGCAAATGCAATCTTGTATATTAGAAATTCTTTGATAGATGAAATTAAATTACATTATGTCAATGATAAGTATTCTAATATCCATATAAAAATTTATCCAAAAATATAGGTTAGTTAAGTGTATTTCTTAGAGGACGGTATCTTACATTATAATGTTAGAATAATTTGCATTCCCAGACACAGAGAATTCAGACTCAATGTCATGCATGATCTTCATGGCATACCTATTTCAAGTCTTTTATGTTTTCAAAAGATTTATATGCCTATTAGACATTGCTATTATTGGAAAAAAATGAAAGATGATGTTAAAAAATATAGAGAGAGGTCTTTGAAGTATTATAATTTAAAGACTGAACAAATTAAAAGTCTTCCACTATTGCAACTTTTTGGAGTTCCTTATTTAAATGAGAGTCTATCACTATGGATTTGATTATATATCTCCCTAGAACTCAAATATGGTATAATAGCATCTTTTTTGTAGTAGAGCAATTGATAAAGTTTGCTTGAGTTTTTCCTAGGGTTACCACTATAACTGCTTTTGGAGTAGTTGAATTGTTCATTAAACATGTTTTTATGAATCATAGGCTACCTTCAAATATTATAAGCAGTAGAGATCTTAATATCGTAAGAGACTTAAGATCATTTTTAAAACTATGTAGAACCAAAATTTGACTATGTATTGCTTATTATCATGAGATTGAAGGTCGAACTGAACGAAATAATAGAAATCTTAAGGATGTGTTTAGGATATATGTTGATGAAAAACAACATTCTTTAGTTACGTGGCTACACTTGGGATAATTATTTTATAACAATAAGACTCATAGCAGTATTGGTGTTAGTCCATTCTTTGCCTTCTACAATGTAAAATGTAAGACTCTAGTTTTTTTTATCAACCCCTAATATTCTTTTCATCCCTAATATTCCTTTCATTATATTTTTTAACCCATCAAGGCCTAACAACTTTTTGATAATGGAGATTTAAATGAATCATCCCACTTTGATATTTTTTGCACATGGATATGCTTGAAATTTTTTATTTTAACCATTCAAAAGTAAAGACTACTTTATCTATATGTATGGAATTAATTTTGGAAAATATTGACCATCAAATTTGTAGATTATAACAATTTTGGACGATCAATTATATAAGCAAAAAAATGCAACTTTGAAGTAAGAAAAATTATGAGAAGATGAATAATATTTTTTTAACCTTTTCCAAATATTTTTTCTTGGAATATAAAGCAAATGATGTATTTTTTAATTTTTTTAAATGAAAAATAAAAACTCTCTCAAATTTGTACACATTTTCAAATAGAAGGAGTAAAAAGCCAAAAGCAACCATATTGGATTTTACAAAATTTAGAAAAATATATATATACATAAATTTTTGAAATTTAACAATTGATATTATTAGCATATTATTAGGAACATCTTCAAAAATTGGAATCATTTTAACTATTTTATTTTTTTAATCACACTAGATTGAATCTTGAATTTTTAAATTACTAAAAATATAAATTTGAAAAGAAGTTATTTGAACCCAATTTCTTTGTGCAAAATAAATTCTAGAAAAGTCCACAAAATTTTTTTTTTCCATCCCTAATATTCCTTTCATTATAAAAAAATTATGTTTGCTCCCTTTTTCTATTAGATGACATTTCCTAAATAGAAGTTTAAGAACTTTTCACATTGAAATTTTGAAAATAAAAAAAATGAAATAAGTATATCCATTTAGTATTCTACAAGATCCTACTTTCAAAATATTGAGATTTGTTTCACCCTACCAAGAATTTGCCATAGAAAATTTGAAGAAGACACATTATGTCCTCTTAGTCCTTGAGGGATTAAGTGGAAAGATTACCTTGAGGATGAAGTCTCATGGGAAAGAAGGATTGATTTTAGAAAAGATTTGTGTTTCTTAAAGGGAGATATTGTAATGTACTTCAAGCATTTTTTGAATGAATAATTGAAGGTTGATTAGACTAACCATACAATTGTTTGATCTCATCTAGATTATTCTTCATCTATTATAAATATATTCATGAATATATTTAACACCTTGAATAGATGCACACATTTCAATATTTGTATGACAATTGTACTTTAGAGTCAAACCACAATTATAGGAAATCACATGATGATTATTGTTGAAAAATCTTTATTAATTTTTTAGAAAATTTTATCCATTATCTTTTTGCTTGTAAAGTGAATATCCATCACTATCCATAGTAGTGTATTGTTGAAAACACTTGATAAAATGTTTGGTGCTTAGTTTGTTTGTCTCAAGACATTGATCATGTCTACTAGGGGCGTGCACAATGTGCTTTAAAATACTTTCAAAAACTTCTTGATCATTTGTTTATCAAGAAATTCAACACTCACAATGACATCAATTTATATATAGGTTATCTTATTTTGTCTTCTATTTCAAGAATTTAAAAAAGAATGCACAATAGATAATTAACATTTTTAGAACTCAATAATTTATATATACATGTACCTCAATCTATTTTGCTTAGATATTGCCCAAGCATCAACAATAATCTTTAAAAAACTTCCCTTTATGAAGAATAGTAGAAAATTCTAATGCTTGAGGATACAATTGAAAACTAATAGAATATTGCCTTTCAGACAATTATTTGTTTGTTTAATCCTTTAAATACTAGACATTTAAATTTTGAACAACAAATGAACACAAATACATCCCAAGTATGCAAAAATGCATTTTCAATCCATTGATTTTTTTGAAAAATCTTATATTAGTGTTTTAACATTTGAATGATATAAATTTTGAAGAGTTTTCACTATAAATATTCTATATTTCAAAGGGTATTGGTAGGTCTAACTTTAAAAGGTAATTTTTTTAGTTTAGAAAATGAACCTTCAAAAACAAATTCAATAAAAGAAATAAAAATAAAAATCTTCAAAAATAACTATGATTAGAACTTATCATTTTAAACTTAAAGGAATAAAATTATTATAAAAATCACAAATATTCAATATATAATCAATTTAAGAAGCTTTTAATAATTTTTGGCTTCAAATTTTATTAGAAAATATCAATTTGTATACTAGTTGATCTAACCATTGGATATGATGTATAGATCATGTTTTACAAATATTGTTTGAAAGTCATCATTAAGTTATTTGTTTTAATTACATTTTATAGTGTATCTTTACAATTTTGGAAATAAAGACTATCCTTTAGTCAAAGGATTAAAAGCTCATGCCATCCATGCTTACCATATGAAAAAAGGAATATGTAATGCGATAAATGATAGACAAGGTGACATTTAATATGTATAAATTCCAAACTATGACATTCATCTTTGAGCAACAAGAACCTTGTAGTGGTTTATCATTGAATTTCTTAGGTACTAAAACAATTTTTTCATTGCCTACAAAAAGTTTATAGCATCTTTCAACTGATCCATTTATCTTTCTAAGTGTGTGTACACAATAACATTTGAAATTACTTAATCTTTGAAGTCCCAAGGTCTTTATTTCAATAAAAACCACTTAAAATTGCCATTTCTATTGCAAAAAAAACAAAACTTTACAAATTTTTTTGCATTTTTAACCTTAGTATCTTGTGTAAGATTAGTATAAGAATGTGTCGAAGAAATTTTAAAAACTTTCACCACAATGATCATAAGATATTGGTGGTTAGAAAATAGTTTTTTGAACAATTTCTATAACTAGATTATTTGACTTTAAATCTTCCTAACTTAAAATTTTTGCATTGTAAATTTTCAATTTAAAAAAGTTATGTTGAAGATTTGAGTTGAAAATCTTGAGGAAAAAAATTTCAAAAACACACAAATGATTTTTATTCTTTAAATAATTATTAAGTAGAAGTTGATATGAGATTGAAAGAAAAACTAAATTGGCAATAGCTTTAAAATGGAATTGAAACCAAATAATTCCAAGAATAAGATTAATTTAACCTTGTAGAACATTTTTGTATAAAAACAAATCCAATATATTATTTTTCCAAGAAGTTTTTATAACTTGCTTGCAAAACAAGAAGCTTCATGACTTTCACATCACTAATCATGATTGTTCCATAACTTTCACATCCATACACAAATTTCATCCAAATTGTATATTAATGAAAATTTGACAAAATTCATGACACAATGTACTTTATTTACACTTATATATGTAAATAAATACATGGATACACTTTATAAACCCGGTGGCTAGTGTAACAATTAAATTTATTAAAAAAAAATCTTTGAATGAGATTTATAAACCCTCATGTTTCACAACTAGCAATAATCTGACAAAAATTACCACCTCTAATTAAAGAAAAAACAAAACATTGACTTTGTTTTTATTTGTCATTTTTTAATCTTGTACAAAATCTAATTGATCAAGAGGTAAATGCAGGACGTTAAATCATACCCTAGAAATGGGCCCAAGTGGCTAATTTGGGGTCCATCGGGAATAAAAGTAAAAAAACAAACCCTATTTTGAGCCGTATCTAGGGTATGTTTAGGATTTTTCCCTAGCAAAGATGAATACAAAATTTTCAAAAAAATATTTGTGTGAATAATAAAAAATTCCTGCGTTTTCCCCTGGGGTAAATCCAACCTGCTGGGCACATTTCCTGGGCATGATTTAACGTCCTGCGAGCTAAATATCAAAAGTGCATTTACAAACGCATTTATTTATCCTGAGACAGTGCAATCAGTGAGATTGAACTGCAATTTGAAGTTTACCCCGCTCACGTGTAGTCACGAGTCAAACCCCGACCAGATACGGTATAAACCCACACGAACTGAGACAGTGAAATTAGAAACAACGGATGGAAGAATCGCAGCCGTCGATTGGAGAAAGATTAAAGCTGAAAAGAAAAAAGAACGATGAACATCTCAGTGACGGAACACATAATCTCATCCATTGCGAGGCCCAAGAGCGTGAGCGAAAAGGAAAGAAGGAACTGGGGGTACGAGAGATGGAGCCATCGCCGCCGTTGAAACTCGAAAAAGAAAAAGATAGTGCTCAAGGGTGAAAAAGAGCAGCGAGGCGGGGCCGTAGACTTGGCCGCGTCGCGCAGGAAGACGGTGTCTCCGACGTTCGCTCGCCCCGTCTGCGTGCGACAGAAGAGCCTGAGCGCAACACACCACCATAGCCAGAGAGCTTCGCACACCCGCCCCGAGCTTGTTAAGCTTCTTCCGAATTCATAAGCTTATTAGGTCTTGCTTCAGTATCTTAGTGTTTTGGTTAGAAGAGAGGGTTTGACGGTTCATGTTCTGCTGCTTCGTCTTCTAGAAGGGAAGAAAGCGTCCCTTGACGAGTAGCCGCAGCCGCCCCGTTCTCAGGTTTCGAAGTGGAGGGATTTGTTGGCTGCCATGCAAGCGGCTCCTGCGACGGTGGTGCCTTTTCCGTTTCCGGCTGGAATGCAAGCTACGACGACGACGCCTCAGCAGCAGCAGCAGCAGGTGTATCCTCAGCAAGTATTGCAACATCAACAGCCGGGGCAGGGTCCAGCGCCGGCGCAGATGCCGGCTGCGGTTCCTCACGTCGGCTATGGAGCTGCTGCAGCAGGCATTCATTCAATGCCGCCCGTGAATAACTTCAACCATAGTACTCCGCCTTCGTTGTCTGGGCAGAAGCGGGATAGCTCGGGCGCTCCTGTGCATGGTGGACATGGTGCGTCGCATTTCTTTAGTTTCTAATTCGGATTCGGTTGCGCCTTCTATGGAATGCTTTCGATGCGGTTTGGCTTGCTTTCTATATCTTGTGGTTAGTTGCTCCTGCATTAGACTTTGCAATAGGCTTACTCTGTGTCGTGGCAATCTTCAAGTTGTACTCAACTCTGTTTTCAGGTTGCTCTAGTGGCGTCGTTCGAAGGTGCTTTTGGGCTTAGATTGCTTTGATTCGTGCTTGGTGCCCGAGTGCTTTTTCGATTAAGCTACGATTCTTTAAGTAGTTTGCCCTAATTTCTGTATTAGGCACATATTGTAATTCTTCACATTAAGAGGATTCTCTAGCCTTATTCACTACGTCGCTTAGGAGTGATCAAAAGAGCTAGTTGAGAATAAGGTCACATATTCGTCCCATTTTCTCATGAGCTACACTGCGGCAGTGTCTCTGAGCTGCGAGCTTGGAAATCCTATTAGTTGTTTAGGTTTTGGTTGCGAAATTTTGATTCCTAGAAATAGAGATCGGGAAATTGTTATATTATAGTTGGAAAGAGATATGCTTTGATAACGATATAAAATGTGTTGAGTACTTTTGGTTTGGGAAATGACCTCTTCCTCGTTTCGGTGGTCTGAATTCGTACTCGAATTATGGTACTGGCTTTTGTATTTTCCTGATCTTCTGGGTTTCTAATGAAACTTTTTATAGTCAGTTTCCCTGGAGGATAGAGCTTGGGTTTCTTGGTTATTTTAGTCGATTGTAGTCTAGAAGCCTTGGATAGTACCGGGCACTTTTCACATTGCTTGGTATTCGTGGCTTGTTCTGAAGCAGTGCGCGGGTCATCATCTTGATTCTGTATGTATCACCTAACGATTGAGGGTTTGAGTTTGGGAAAATATCATCTTGAGACTTGCATAAATAGTTAATTGAGCTGCTGTTTTTTTTGACAGATTCGAATGATGGTGCCTTCGTCAAACTTTTTGTTGGTTCCGTACCACGGACAATTACAGAAGATGAGGTTAGCAGCTGACTCTTGTTGCAGCAGACGGTTTTCTTTTTTGGTTGAATGCATTGCACATTCCAGTAGTGGCTTAACTGCATTTGCGGAGTTTGAAATTTGCCGACGGTTTTGTTCCTTTTTCTTTTTTTTTCTTGGTTGGATGCTGATACAATTGTGTTACAGGTGCGACCAATGTTTGCCGAGCATGGAAATGTTCTTGAAGTAGCCATTATCAAGGACAAAAGGACTGGAAATCAACAAGGTGCTTGTTGTGCCGTCTTTTTATGTTTATGTATTAAGACTGATTCTTGTTTGCAGTGCAAAATCTTACAGTTTATTTTTGCGCATCGTATTATCTTTGCACACATGGTAAGGATGTGCACCGCATTTCTTTGCCCTGTTCTTCGTTATCTTCGCTTAATAATTCTCGTAGGTGTTGTTAGTTTTCAACAAGCTGCGGTGGCTGGTGGTATTATTAGTTATAGAGATCGAGGAATGAAGGGTAGAAATGACGAGGTTCTATTCATTTGTAAGACTTACCATGTCTTAGGTTCCTCTCTAACTGAAGAAAATTTATTCTTCTTAATATTGGTTCAATCCATTGTGGATGAAAATTTCCATCGTCTCGAGTCATTCTCACATGAATGTAGAGGTTATATGGCTTCCTGTGGTTGGTCCAATAATTGCTTGGAGAATCTTCTCTTGGATTTTGCTTTGTTACTTTGCTTGTCATGTATTCGTTTTCGTTTATAGGTGTTGTCCATGCATTTGTTTGGGTGTAGTGCCTTGGTCATTTGGTGTCAACCATTGAGTGTAGTTCCTTTTAGGGTTTTTGCTTATGAATTCCGTGAATAGCATACATGTGATTCTTTTTGGAACATCCCTGAATGTGCTATGATGATTATGGAGCGCAATGGTTCTAGCTGTGCTACTAATCAGTCATTCTAATTGAGGGTTCTATTTTCCCTCAACCAACTTGTCCACAGATCACTGCTTCGTGAAGCCCTCGCAGCGATTGCTTCTGCCTAGACTTTAGCCTTTCAGTCGGTAGAGGATTCACTCCACACGGACAAGACATTATATGCAGAATGTCACTGAGCAGACGTGGCCTTCGGTCAGATTTATGAAAGGTGCCAGGTGGCGCGCCTCATCATACAGGCCAAAAAGCTCCTGTGAGTGAGTATTGCGTATGTGTGTCTTGTGACACCAACATGTGTGCGATCTCACACATCGTTTCTTGGCATGTGGAATGCTCTTGTATGTAGACATGAGAATGAGTGTAATGTTGTACCACATTGTTCCTTTCACGCACAGCTGCTAACCATGAACGATGTTGCAATCATGAGTTCATGAATGCCCTGTCTTATGTGTGTGAAGCTAGTCCACTTAGAATATGGTGTAGGTCTAGTGTTTTCTCGGTGGCAATGTTGTGAATGCCATTGGCCATGGTTGGGTACGGGCTTATGAATGTCTATGTAGAGGTTTATGGGAGAGTTACTGGTTGTGCATGGTTACTGAGTTGTTGTGCCTATGGTTTGGACGAATAGCCCTTGATCAGAGTCCGCTGTTGTCCAGTTGACTCGATATTGTTTTTTTACAAGTATTTCAAAACCCTGAATGCGATCTGCCAACTGAAATTATCTGCCAGTTTGGTTGATGGATGCTTAATTAGTAGATGGTTATTAGATTTGCTATATCCTCCAATGGTAGCACTCTTTATGTCAGTATGATTATGATTATGATTGTGGTTGTGATTATGTTTTTTGCAATTTTGAGCTGTAAACATGCTACGTTTTTTCATGGAATGTACTTTGCCATTTTGTCTGTTGGCTGCATGTGAATATTCTCATGTATTTAACGTAAAGTATGCTCATTATGTTAATTATTAGAGGTAGCAAGAGAATTGGATGTAGGGAAACCACTTTTTTTCTTTAGTTGCTCCATTTGTATGGTATCGATCTTTGCATCTTTCTCTGTCAGATGGGCTGCGAATCATTTTGCATGCGATGACGAGCTTGACATCTTGACTTGCATGTAATTGTTGAGTGTTGCAGGATGTTGCTTCATTAAGTATTCTACTGTTGAGGAGGCGGAGAGAGCAATCAGGGCTCTTCATAATCAGAAAACGTTGCCAGGGGTATGAACCCCACAGTACTTCGTCGCTCGTGGGTTTCGTCTTGATTTGTCATGGATGCTGTTGTCGAGAAGTTTATATGCATTCCAGAACCTCTATTATGATATTGCTGAGATGCCGGCCACTCACAGAATTAACCGAAAAGTAGACTTTGGAATCTGAAATTTGTATGTATTCCCTAAGGGTTGTTACTGTGATAGCGGTTGATATTGTGACACGCATGTATGAATTAAACGTCTCTGCAGGGAGTTGCTCCAGTCCAAGTGCGTTATGCGGATGGAGAGCGTGAACGACTTGGTATGGATTTGTGTTACTTTTTTCTTGGCAAATATAGTGTTGGAATGTATTTATGAGTAGCTAGTAAATTGCCTCCTTACGTAGTGGTCTTTTGAATCAAATAAGTTAGGAGGCCGTAGTCAAGGATGCTCTCGATTCACTTAGGTTCTTTATTTTTACTGTTAATTCTTTCTTCCCTTTTTAATGTTGCAATGTGTCAAGTAATCTGTTCTTTAAACATTCCACTGGTGTAGGGGCGGTGGAGCATAAACTGTTTGTTGGTTCACTAAACAAGCAGGCTTCTGAGAAGGAAATAGAAGAGGTGAGTTTAATCCTTACTCTTCTGCTGATCATGGATGTTTGAGTCTTTGTTTGAAGATTGGTGATCACTTTTAGATGTAATGGGTTTCCCTCTTGGTGCTATTATCTCAATCACCTTTCACGTGGAGGATGCATGGTCTCAGTAGATGGGTACATCTTTTGGTTGCAGCTTTTTCTGCCCTACGGTCGAGTTGACGATGTCTACATCATGAGAGATGAGCAGAAGCAGAGTCGAGGTTTGTCTGGATCATCCCTGTGTCTTGATTGTTAATATCAGACTTTGTGACGATCTTCTTAGTTTAGGCTATGAATAGGGATTTATGTTGTATCATTTGTTTCACAGTAATATTGAATATTGGGAATCAAGCAAAAGGTAACATTTTATGTGTGCAGGAGGCATGTTTACCTCAATTATGAATATTTTGCATGCTGTTCATAACACTTGTAGGCCATTGTCTCTTGTGCATAGTTGGGCGATTTTAACATAATGATCGAGCTAAGAGACTTATGCTGGCCTTTCATGAGTGGCGCAGGTTGTGCTTTTATCAAGTATTCTCAAAGGGATCAGGCTCAAGCAGCTATTAATGCATTGAACGGAGTTTGCGTCATGGATGTAAGATTCGTTCATTATGAAGGAGTAGTGAAATTCACTCAGTTTCAGTTTCATCGCTCTCTGCAAAGTGACGTTTTAAAGACGTTGAGAATTTTCAAGGTTGATTGAGCGTTATCACTACTCTGTCGGACTGAATTTTTCTTGTCCCCATTTATTGAGGTTTCTTCAAAATGTAACTTCGAGTACTGGAAATATTTGTTGTTTGGGTTAGGGTCAGATGTATTAGATGAGTATTTGTGAATCTATTGTGCGTCCTATAGTTATTTGTGTGTTATTTATATTATTGAGTATGAGATGTTTGTTTTCCGACTTGTTTGAAATGTGCAGGGCTGTGATCAGCCATTGGCTGTACGATTTGCGGATCCCAAGCGACCGAAGGGTGGGGATGCTAGGTACGTACTGAGGATATCAGCGTGTGCAATACTGTCATGTTTTGGGGTCATCGTGAACTACACTGATTTGTCCAATCAATGCGTGTGACTCTAATGTGCCAAAGTTACACAATTTGTAAAATATTCAAATTAGTACTGTAGTGTACTTATTTGTTACACTAATTTAAATAGTGACGCTAATAGGATAGATCAGTTCAACAGGATCTGAAGTTTTTGTGTTCTGCTCTTCAAGTTGGTTACGGTTTGGGGGACTATGATCTATTTGTCGTACATGGGCTTTCTGAAATACACTGTAAATTTAGGGTGAAATCCTTGCATTGATTTCAGAAGTTACTATGGACGATGATTCAGTTTCTTTTCAATCCAGAAGGCCACGTACAGCCATCCAGTGCAGTTGTTCTTCTCTAACTATGTAGGTGATGCACAAAATAGTAAAGAATAGCGTTTGCTTGATACTCGTTTTCTCCCTTTAAGAACACAAAAATATCTTGTTTTCTGTATTGTCGCAGAGTTGGTGGTCCAGGTGCTGGTGGCCCAGGTTTTAGTCCCCGCCAGGGATCACAAGGACAACAAGGACCAGGTGGACCAAGGTTTGTTTAAGCTGGAAATCTAATTTTTATGAAACTCAGCGACAACGTTTCCTAATCATCTGTATTATCTTTTGTTGGAGTGCTCCGTCGTATCTTTTTGATAATGTCTCATGTTATCAAGTTTTAGATTGCTGACGCTGAAGTTTGTGTACGGTGTTAACTTAGGCCAATGCATGCGCAAATGGGTCACCCAGCTGGTCGAGGTCCGCCTATGGGCTGGAGACCCCAGGGAGGACCTGGACTTGGACACCCTCAAGTAGGACAAAGTCCATATGGTGCTCCTACTGGGCCTAGGGGAGGATCTGTGACCGGTGTGCCGCAATTGGTAAGGCAATTATTTTGGTATCGTTTCTGAAAGCTAGACAATATAGTCTTGTGAGTCAAGCAACCGATCTTGCAAATCATAACGTGTCAGCTATTTGAAAGTTGCTTTTGAGCTTGTATTTTGTTCTACTTTTTGAATGCGCTAGGACCAATAGTGAAATTTTCTTTGCTTCAGCAGGGTGGTATGATGGTGAGCCCAATGATGAATGGACATCTCCAAGGTCCCATTCCAGTCTCTGGTCAGGTTGCTACTCCAGTAATGCTGGCCCCTTCACAGCAACAGGTATTCTGATCAAATATGTCCAGTTTTATTTTGGGAAAATCATTTAAAAGAGTCAGTGAAGTGTTAACTCTTCAGAAGAGTGCACTCCACTAATGAATTATTAATGATATGGCCACAAGCGTTCTAAACTCTTTTGTAGAAGTGCAGGTTAATTTTAAAGTTTTCTGTTATTCCACTCCGCTAACCTTGCACTCCATACATTATTACTCTTCTTGCGCAGGGAAGCCAAGGATATTATCAACAGGCTACACAGCAAAGGCCTCAACAACAGTATGTCTTGCAGCCTGCCCAACAGCAGCAGATGCAACAAATGCAGCAGCCAACGTATGTACAAATGCCTCCTCCGCAGCAGCCTCAGGCTTACATGCAGCAACAGGTACCAATCTTTCATTGTGTTTGTAAACTTATTTGCTAGACACATTTGCAAAAGTTTGCGCCTGGTGATATGTACATATGTTGATGAGATCTGTGGCTATAATTTTATATTATACTTCGCCTGTTGTTTGATTGGCGCGAATTGAATTTTCTCTTAAGGTTCCTCCGCGACCGATAATGCAAGTGCAACCTGGGCAACAGCAACAGTCGCAACAGTCACAAGTGTTGATGCAGTTGCAGTCACAAGCTGCTCAGCCACAACGGCAGCTTCCTGAGCAGGTTGCGCCTCAGGCCATGGGGCAGCTACAAGCCTTGCAGCCTGGGCAGCAGCAACTTCAGCAACAAGCCCAGCCTGGGCAGCAATTACAGCCGGTATCTTTTACACAAGTCTGAATATTTGTGCTTTCTTGTTTACATTTCATTCCTGCTGCAGACACTCCTGTTTTTGATACCTGAGATTAGAGGTTTCGTATACATTCTCATATGTATCGTCATTGCTTCGTCTGGAGTCATTTTCTGTTGAGGTGTTCATGGCATTTCTGAGATGCCTGCCTCGTTGCGTATCATAGGTTTCGGAGTCTGTTTGGCATTTTCTTCCTCGTCTGATTTTGGCAGATCGATATACGTTAAATTGAAGTAACGTTACGATGTATATGTTTTTGAAATTACATATCCTAAACGAGTCATGGTTGATCTGCAGGTGTATTATCAGGTTCCTCTCGCTGCACAGCAGCTTCAGCAGGTACTAGACTCTTGAGAACATTGCGGAAGTTGAATTGAAGTTTAATTTTCTGGATGTCCTTTCTAGAAGATTATGTGCTTGCTACAGAAATTCTCGTGTGAAATCCTGTGTGGGGTTTAGATGTGTTTGGATGTGATCCTAATTCCAATCTTGTTCGTTTTCCCAATCATTTGGTGAGCAAGTTGTTGTTGGGTATTTATGTAAATGCTCGATCTCATTTTGCTGAGATTATCGTGCAGGGGCCCTACTATGTGCCTGTGCAGCAACCTATTGTGTCTGTACCTGCTCCTCAACCTCCAGCCCCTCAACTTACTTGCGATTGGTCAGAGCACACTTCCCCTGAAGGCTACAAGTACTATTACAACAGCACTAGTGGAGAGAGTAAGGTATGCCACTGATACCGAGCAGTGGTCGACTTGGGTTTGGAGTTCTTTGGATGTCAACTCTTTTTCTCTGGATCATCATTTCCAACTCTACGTGTTTAGTGGAATGTTTTAAAGGAAAAGTTGAAAGAATTTTAAGTTGATTAATCTTTTGTATGTTTCCATGCTCACATTCGTAAATTAGAGTCATCTCATTCGCTTTTGTGAAGCAGAAATTGCTCTTGTATGATAGTAGTCGAAAAGAGTGTTGATGGTTACTGTCGATCCGGGGTGCAATTGTGCAACTCTTAATATGCAGAAAAAGTTTTTGTAATTGAACTTATTGAATTGTGACAGTGGGAAAAACCGGAGGAGCTGAAGAACTTTGAACAGCAACAGCAACAGCAACAGCAGCAGGCGCAGACACCATTAGCGACTACTGCCAATTCTGTAAGTATTATTATAACCTCTAAGTGGTTGAGCTTCATGGTACAAGCAATCTTCCTGAAAGTAAAAACATGTGCTATCGTTTTTATAGCACGTTTGCATACGTATCCCAGAAACTGCTGTATGCTTGTGTCATTTGGGCTAATTATGAACTTCCACTGGGGGTGAGAGCGTTGCTCTAATGAAAGGGCGAAGTTAACAAATTACCCTTTGTTTATCTTTGGGCAAAGTCGTTTCATTTAGGGTTGTTTGATTTTATAATGCACAGACTTGAGAACACTATCTTTGAGGACTTGAATTTGGGAAGTCGATTCTAAAAATTCTCATGTTTTTGCGAAGGCTCAGCAGCAGCAGTTTTCCAATGCACCAACTGTTCAGCAGACGTTGCCGGTAAATTCCTGTTGCTTATATATGATACCCTGCGTAGTTTGGTAGTGTTTCTCTTTTCTGACATTATCCCTGTGGAATATTGTTCCTGATATGAAATTATGTTTTAATTCATTCATTAGTCTAAGGTTTTCATTTTTTGGACAGGGAATGAGCTACATGCAGCCCCAACCTGGCAGCAATGGCTCTGTTGAACAGCCTAGACAGCAGGTATATCTCTAATCAACGTGTATTTTGTTTGAGCATTTTCATTCTTAAAATGGATTAAAATTTGAAAACCTGGTGTTTGGGGGAGACTTCCTGTTTAGATCAATCGATCACGTAGTCAGTAATACTGAAGTTATTAGGTATATTTGTTTTTGGACCGTACACACATTTACCTCTGGTGGGTGGATTTCACCATTCACAAGAACGTCTTCCTCCTACTTCTATGTTGATTACTTCGTGTTGCCATTGCTTTTCTGTCTTTATGTTTTATCTGAGTGACGTTTTAAAATTCCCATCTACTGCGCGGTTGGAGTGAAACCTGTCAGTAAATTTGCATGAGCCTTGATTTGCTCTTGTATCTACTGCTACTGTGCTTCCCTAACTAGGCATTCGGATTCCTTTCTGCTTTGTCGAAGTGAGTCACTTCGTTGCAGTTGAAAGGTGTCGACTCGCTTCAATGTTGAGCTCGGGTGTGCACCGAGCTCAACATGAGGTGTCCTCTTGCGAAGGATCATGATCATGTTCTATAAGTCGAGTCTTTTGATGGCTTGATATCAGTGGAGCTTGATCCCTTCGAGTTGTACTCGAGGGATCAACAAGCCAGTAGTCCTTTCCTGGAAGCAAATAGGAATTTTACGTCCTTGACCTCAGGATACCTTGAAATCCTCCCGCATAAAGGGTGTGCTGAGAGTGGAGAGAGGTCGATAAAAGAGCGTAATGAATGAGGGCATTCAAGCGTCAGAAGTGTAGCCGTCCCTCCCTCAGGAGTGGGAGTGCTTGCTCATTCTGGCCGTGGTCTATGCAGGGACCCCCTGGTGCCAACTTGTTTGTGTTTCGCATCCCTGATGACTTCACAGATGAGAGCATGAAAGATACTTTTGCCCCTTTCGGTAATCTTCTTGATCCTCTTGCATTGAGAGTGAGAGTCATGGCTACGCAAACTATCTGCCATATTGTAGTACAAATAATTTGTACTGCTCCGTCCAAAACCTGTTCATATCAAGATAACCTGGGGGAGGACCTGGCCATGGTTGGTTTGAGATACCATCCATCACTAGTACTGTGTGCAGCTTGTGGCTCAAGCCATGACTGACAGTCTCAACTCGCAAGTTTTGAAAGGAAGAATGCTCAACTATTAACGCAACTGTTTTGCTCACGCAGGGAACATCATCAGTGCCAGAGTGGGCGTGGAGAGGGAAAGCGGCCGGAACAGGGGATTCGGGTAAGGCAGTTGATTCTTCCTGAGCGTTGCAAACTCGTCATTTAACTCCTTGCATATGACTTGATCACTGACTTCGTTAATTCACCTGTTCGGTTTGGGCAATAGGTTCGTGAGTTTTGACAGCGCAGCTTCTGCTGAGGCTGCAATTCAGGGATTGAACAACGTTGCTGTTGGAGGTCGTAGACTTAAGGTATTGACGGCTTGGTCTCTTTACAATATTTTGTTTCGTATGTCCATTAAGCGAAGATGCCATTTCCTAACGTTGAAGAAGTGGCGTGGTGCTGGGAACCTTGTTTACTGATTCAGTCCCTCAATTTTGTAGTGTACATGTCCCTGGATTATCCCTGTCGTTTATTTGTGATTCCATAGATCTGGTATTTTATTACCTTATTCATTGCCTTCATGTCCCGGGCTGATGCTTTGGAGTAGGACAGTTCTGAGTCCTGATTGGTCTTTGGCAGGTTGAACGTAAGCGAGGTGAAGAAAATGGAACTCAGGTGTATCAGCAGCAGCAGTATTGAGTGTTAGGATAGGTTTAGCATTGGCTCTTATATTTTTCCGAATCTAACTCTTCAAATGAAGTTACAGAAACTTTCATGCCTGGGCTATTGTTATTCCTTTGTGTCGTCACTGTACCACCTCTTGGATAGCTGATTTTTCTACTAGCCTCTCAAATCTTCCAACTCTCGCAGATCACGACCAAGAGTTCAAGTTCACCCGGGCCTGTTTTCACCCAAGCTGCAACCTCGTTTCAATTAGTGTTTCAAAGTGTTTCGAAAACCCGAAACATTGCTTTAAGAGAATTTCACTTAATTATGACCTATTTCCAAAACCGACCCCGACAGATTCTGGCCTGTATTGTACGAACTCTTCATGAGCGCCTTGGGTTGGTTTGGGAATTCCTGTATTGAGCACTTCAAAAATTCATAGTTATTCTTACAGAGTCCCCAAAATGCCCTTTAGAATTTCCATTTGATTGCAAACAAGATCCAACAAAACTTTAAAAGTACAATAATAGCAATTGTGTTCAAACCCTTATTTAGACATTTTAAAGTATTGATTTATATCAACAATACTCAAACCCTTTTTGAATGTTTTGTTTACATCAACAAACAACCTTCGCTTGTAGAATTTGTCAAGGGTTTAGTATAGACCTATATGACCTTGTTATGTAGATGTTCATCACTACTAACATCTTGTCTCATTTTGTTGTAACTTATTGGTTTAGAAAATAGGTAGTGGATAGGTAGTGGTATGCCTGAGATTTTTGTATCAAAATTCCAATGTCAATTATTCAAATACACAATGTCTTTTGGAAAGACATAGAATACAAGTTTTGTATGCAAAAAAGAACAACATTTTGTTTGGAAGATGCATTTTGTGGTGCTTAAATCATGGCTTAGGAAGAAATGAAGATTGTCTTGTAGCAAACACATAACATTTGTTTGGTGATACCATTAGTAGAATGGAGCATTGTAGCTTGGTCTTCCAAGCCATAACATTGTAGTTGTACAACATATAAAATATGACAATTCGTAAACACATTTCAAAGCAGAAAGTTTTCAAAGAAAATAATCTTCTTGATACTTATTTGTTGATGTAGGAACCATGGAGCTAATAAATGATTAAACTATAATCCGTCTAAAATTTTAAGGAGTAGGGTCCCAATCAAAATCAGTCTATGACTATGACTATGACTATGACTATGAGAATTACAATTACAATTACAATCTCACATTTAGAACTCATGGGTTTTGAGTGAAGAGTGGCAGAAAAAATGTGCTTGATACTCAACTCAAATCATGTGTACAATCGAGGTGCGCTTGATCCCTAGGCAAGTGGAGAAGGTAAACTACTTGGTTTTCCTCGGAAGTTCAATACAAAAAATCTGTGATCACAGGATGGAACTGGAATTAAATTCTAGAAAAGGAGATTGCAAATTGCACATTGTTTTCAATTGTCAATTTCGGGAGAAGTTAGCCCTAGAGTCTTTACACTTGATCATCTATGATGGACCTGTCGATAGATGAGATCCTTTGTGCTGGTGTCGCATCATGCGTCAGTGATGATGCTCATATAATTTGCACTTTAAAAGTGTCGAATGCACGGCGGTGAGGGTGGATTATTCCAAGATATGTGGATAAATTGGAATGATTATATCATATGATTATTGAAAATGCAGGATGTTCTGAAAAAAAGCAGTCGAACTTCTGAAGTAGGTATTACTAATCCACGCTTTCAGAAAAGCAATGCCCCTAAGTACAAACACAATGCAGCAAAGTTTAGACTGAAGTATTAGCATATAAGTGACACCTGAAATTTACATAATTAATACATGTTTACATAGATATAAGTAAAAACGTGCAAAAACTCAAAAAAGGATTAGGTGTTCAAGAGCTAAACTTTGAAGCAGTCAAATCAAAAGGTACAAATCAAAAAGTCTACAAGACCCGTGAACTACAGGGATAACATGTACGAGTTATCTCATGGAAGAGTCTTTGACTATGAGTGAAAATGTTTTACTTCTAGAGCGAGGATTAATACTACTGTAACAGCAAAAATGATCATACTTCCTACTGGATCAGTGCATTAATCCAGACAAGAGTTGCAGACAATCTTTGAGAGCACCCACACGGCGCTGCAGCCGGGAACGATTGGATGCACCGAGTGCATCCTCCTCCATAAGCGCTCGGAGATCCTCATCGCCACCAGTCGCCCATGGCTGATTCATCATCTTGTGATGAAGCTCGTCCACAATGGCACGCTGCAATTCGAACCTAATCTCAAGAGGAATCTCGTCCGCAAGTCGTTTCTGCACGACCTTCCAGTAGGCAGCGACACTCACCTTCATCCTCCAAGCATCTTGAAACCTTCGATCCTTGCTGAATATCTCTTTGACAGATATTGCGTCTTCCACTGCTCCGAGCGTCACGGTTGGTGCCGGCAATGCGGATCCATACTGGTTGACTGCCGGAGAGTATACCCCTTGTGCATTCCGCTTAACTTCTCCCATAGCGGCATTCATCTTCTCGAGAGTGGTCGTGTAGTAATCGTTCGTGGTGAAGATGATCGAGCTTTCCTTCTCCAGCATCTTCTCGACGAACGCCAGGGTCGAGTTCTTGACTTCCTCCAAGGCCTCAGTTGCAATCTGTTTGTAGAGCTTCACTAGACGAGGATACCCTTGGCCATAGAAGGTGCTGACACGGAGCACAACGTCGGTGGCGTAATCGAAACTCTCCTCTACAAGCAACGTGCATGTTTCGGTGATGCTCTTGATCTGTTTCCTCATCAAATAATGCAACACTGGGTGAGGCAAAAAATCAGGAAGAGCCACTCCTTGGTGTTCAACGAGTAGTGACCGAATCTCTTCGGTTTGTGATTCGTCCCTGAACTTCATTCCTGCTTCGTGAAGATCATCGGCAAATTTATGGAACTTCTGGTGCAATCTTGCTGTGTAACGGAGGTGAGAATCGTCTGGAAACTCCGCAAAGTTCCCTTCACAAACAATCTGAGTCAACGTCGTAAGAATTTTGTTAAGTACTTGATAAAAGACCGCCCTGGCATCACTGCTGCTCTTGACTCCTTTCGGAATCTTGTTCAGCTGCTGCGTGCGTTTGCTAAGTGCTTCGAACATCTGCTTCTGGATTCCCGGTAAACATCCCTTCACCATGTCCGACTGGATCAGCGTCAGCTTGCGTGCAAGCTCTGGAATGCCAACCATACTCCTATCGAGCTCTTTCAACGCAGGGTGGGACTCGAAAAGCTCTTTCTCGCGGAGCCTCGCAACAGCTATGGAGTCGTCCATGTCTGTGCGATTGCGCACGCAAATGTAGCCCAGGCCAATGTTCACTGCATCGGTGGTCACTTTCTCCAGCAACCCCTCCGGTGCTTTGTCCACCTTCGTCACCACCGCCAACGTGCGCTTGCCCTCCTTGTCCACCTGCTGCGACATGCGAATGGACTCACAAGTAGGAAAATCGACTTGCGCCGAGAGCACATTCAAAATGATGCTCTCCTCGGGAGTAATGTAGTGCATGATCATCTGACTAATCTGCTCATAGATATCCTCGGGTTGGCCATGTACAGGAACCCGAGTGATTCCAGGAAGATCTACCATAGTCAGGTCTGGAGCATTCGGTTTTCGGATGAGCAGTTGAATCGGAGTGTCGCGTACACCTTTGTTAGTACCGGCGAGCGAGTTCGTTGCAGAGTTGATAGCAGCTTCGATGCGATCCTCCCCGATTATCACTTGGTCCTTCACATCTCCGTAGTCCATCTTGATGATGGATTCCTTCTCAGATCCGCATGACTGGAGCCTGAGAACCAGCGGCACACGAGTCGCAATTCCTTGACCTCGTGGGAGTGTGATTCCTGCAAGCGACTCAAGGACGCTGCTCTTCCCGCTGCTTTGATCTCCCACCACAACGATTGTGGGGAGCTGAATATTCTCCTCGGTCACACCTTGTGCTCGAATTTTGTCCACCACGTCCAGCATCGGCCGAATGTTTCTTTGGAAAGTGGATTCCAAAGTGTCAATTTCCAGCTTTGTGTCCGCCGACGTGCCGGTCCCCATCTTTGTACGTCTTACAGGACTCGTTCGCATTATCTGGGATGGCAGAACTCTCTCACGCCTACAGGAAACAATCACATTCAAGCAAACCTCACACTACTTAGCTTCCAACCTGCTAGATCATTAACTTGTTAAGCTGGACAGATATCATTGCCTAAAAATTGAGGCTAAACATGACCGACATTCCTGATTGATTCTCAAAGCGGAAGGAATGCATACAATGCAACAATAGAATCATCACGAAGAAACGAAGTCAGGCACCACATGCAGCACAGATTCAATCCTTACTCTCGGGGTAGTTGCAATACTGTGGGAGTTGAACAACTGATGGCTACACTATATTCTCTGCCTTGCTCCGGTCGCTTGGAATTCTAAATTCTTATCAGTCTTTGGGGACAATAACCTCTAGCCTTCTGGCTACTCAGCGTACAGACTCTTGGTCTTCGAGACAGAGGGAGCCTAGACACGTAAGGTAGCATACCCATTATGGACTGCGGATCCAATTCGGTTTTGTTGCATTCTAATGTAGTTTTCATTGCATTGAGTGTGCAATTGAGGCTCAAAATTTTGGAATTGAGAATGAAAGGGTTGGAATTGGGCTGGAAAGTCACCATTTCATGAATTTAATAAACCCAATCATGCACCATTTTATGAATTTAACAAACCGACTCATGCAATTTTTCCACATGGCATAGCTGTTTCATTGTACAAAGGGGTGCTTTTGGATTTCCATTTGAACCATGTAGGGAAGTAAGAGAGCCACATTAGAATCCAAAATGACAAAAATTGCCCTCCCTTAGGGGTCACAATGAAAAGCTACATATTTTTGTTTGAACTGCTTATTATGTGTCATTTTTTTCCCAAAATGAGTTGACCAAAATATATGTGAAATAAACCCTGATTTATTATTTCTTTTAAAAAAAAAAAGTGGTGAATCCAATAACTGTATCTATGCGCAGTAACCAAACAGTTCACAATAGGCTTCCGACCTTAATTGAGATTAAACGAGAGAATTTGGCATTAACAGAAAGTAATAAACTTAAGCTTATATGCAGAACATGGGTTCACTTGGTTGATCAAGAAGTGATTAATTGTTAATAATCCCACTGGCAGGTTGTTAATCGCGTAAGATAAAGAATAAGGGAGTGGCTAATCTCAATCGACTATTTAACACTAAGCAAAAGAGTAGTTAGGTTACGGCACGTTTATGGACAAGAATTTCACGTCCTACTCTATACGAATGTGCTTAAGAAATTTTTATAATAAGCGGCCGTCTTCTTCATTGAATAGAATGTTGTGGATTGTTGCACGCAATATTGTTGCACTAACGGGGAGTACTTGCCCTGGGCTGCCAAAATGGCGGGTATAAGTTTCCTGTGCTACATAAGTTCACTAAAAATTTGTATGGGAAAAGCCATGGACATAGCTGAAGTTGTGTTTTATGGAATACTTGGGCCGTTTCTTGTCATTATGACCAACTCAACATGTCCAATTCTCAATGAATTTTACCCATTTCTTGTAACTTCAACTTAGTTGCTTGTGCATTGAAGGTAGAAGCGCCATTTCGTGTCCAAGTAACTTAATATCAGTTTCACTATGGTGGGGCCAACACTATAGCATTACACGTGTCATGTCACTGAAGCTGCCGCCACTCTAGAGTCTTCACGAGTACTTGGTACAGTGCAGCGTTACCGAACTTTCATAAAATTTGATTAAATAAATCAGTTTGGGACGCTTCAAAAATTCCATGGTCAGTCGTATTCGTACTCAAACTCCACCGCCCCTAATTCTCAATACCTCATGTTTTCAGTTCGTTTTTGACATTAAAATGAAATGGGCAGCCGGAATTTTCATTAAATTCTGATGTGTTTCATTATTTTAAAAATTATCCTTAGCATGGAAGGCCTTCTGAAGGCGCCAGAGAAGAGTTGAAGGCTCTACCTTGCATGTCCGCTTCTACTGCTTCGCAGTGTCGGATTCCCATGTCCTTTGCTATCAAACTCTCAGCCCATCGTCTCTCGCCTTGGACCTGGACCTCGGTGTCAAAAGCGTACAGAAGCGTGCCTTGGGCAGTGCTATCGACACCAGTACCACTTCTCAAATTTAGCCTGGAAAATGTACCAAGCCAAGATTATGTTCTCACGTAAACTCAAAGAAACGTCTGAAGGCCACATCAACAGAATTCCAAAAGCCAAAAGCACATGAAAGAGATAAAAAGTTAAGGTAAACTCTGATCCCATGTTGTAATTGATATCAGGAACAATAACTTCCAAAACTGTACAAGTGTGTTGCTGGGTGCAGTCCATATAATCTAATTGTTCAAGCTGAATGAACAGCAGCACACAGTAACAGATGACCAAATACTGCAGTGCGCGCTCAAGGAACATACAGCCTGACGGCAGCATCCTCCTTCGATCACTAACTATCAAAGAATGTTATGTTATCAAATCATTAGCACCTCATCTAATCTCTCCCCAAAACTATGTCTCCTTCGTTATTTTAGTCCAGTTGTTGCCTCGGTTCTTGATCAACATCCATCGCAAAAGCTTCTCATCTTTATTCAGAAAATGCAGTTCCTTGGGAAACTCAGGCGGGACCATGATTGACATTTGCATCATCTGTCCCTGCACAAGGAATGCACGTGCTTCCCAGAGTCAGAAATATGTAAAACCAGGTTTCTGAATCACGAAACAAAAGAAACGTACAAAATTTCAGAAAAATACATCATAATAAAACATTCTCAAAAGAAAATAACTTGTGAGACTAATTAAGGTAGAGGATCCTAAAATCGTTGGGGACCTGTCTACTATAATGATCCATGTTACCAAAAGCAACTCATTCATTCATGCACTCGATTGGCCTTCTATTACCAAATGGTATAAGCATGAGTTGGCTACACGTCTATGGCTACTGGTCTTTGAATAGAAATGGAGTTCTTGGAATGTCAATTAAAATGGTCGACAACCTCCCATTATTAATTATTGCATAAGAATTCATACAAAGTGATAAAGAAATAGATCTAAACAGATTTGGCTCTCGATCCAGATTGATCTCCCGCTCCTACATACTGGTTAAATCGCTTACATAGTATCCTCTACCTCAGATGATAAACAGGGCACAAGAAATCAAAATCTGACATTCAGTCCAGCACGGCATTACGCTCCTGTGAATCGGATCTGCTGATTCAAAATTTCGCGAGAATAGAAATTAAGTGCTCAACTCCAAATTTTTACTTAGGGTTAGGGTTTCCCATGGTGTGTAAATTACACACTCCAGACGAAACACGAACCCTAATCACACTACAGAGACCGGATCACACACCAAAATCGATAAATAAATTAGTGGCAATGGAGCTCAAAGAATGCGACGACGCCAATCCCTGTCAACGCATAAAAAAAAATTTTGCTGGGGAGAAATTTTCTAAATGCGGACTGACAACGAGCTCAAAACAGATTAGAGTTCGCAGTACCTCGAAGAATCGGCCATCACGCTTCCTAATCCCGTACGCGAGGTTGACGCGACCAAAAGACTTAACGTTGGTGACGACGCCATTGCGCGAGTACACACGCTCGCCGAGCCGTTTCATGAGATCCACCAGGCCGCGCCGATCTACAGCGGGCTTCACCATCACCACGAAATCGTAGAGCGGCATGGCTACCCACCGATTCTTCGCTTCTGCTTCCCAATTCGGGATTTCCTCACAACGGTACCTCACCCAAAGCCCTTCCGATCTCAGGGTTTAGGGTTTAGCGACCAATCGCACGAGCCCTCCGCCATCGGATCTGTATCTTGTGATACACACCGTCGATATCAGTGGGAGCGTTCCCGAAGTTCACACAGAAAGCGCCGGAAGTCGTTAGAGACATTTTCTGGTCGCTGCCCGCCTTTTAGAAGACTGCCCGGACCAAAATATTTTAAATTAGACCCCCGCTGAAAAAAATTCCATATCGAAGGACAAGTCTTTTTTCTCATATCCAATTATTTTTGGTGTTTGGCTCAATTTTTAGTTCCAACAATTTTTCAAAGTCAATCAAGAAGAATTTAGAGCATGAAGTTAAGGTTGCACAAGAGAATATTTTTGGCAAGTAGGAATTTAAGTGCACATTTAGGAGGGAAGATAAGAGAAAAAAATAAAATATGTTCCTTCACCCCAAAACTTACTATTGCGAGGGGGAATTCCAACATGTTTTACATAGAAATATTTTGACAAAAGTCAAATAAACATTGGTAGAGATGCCTAAATAAAGATTGACCTTGCCTACTAGAAATTTTAAAAAAAGAAAGTGGTTTGTAAATCCACCATTAATTTTCTACAATTTTATAAAAGCATCTTAATTGATCACACTACCAAAAACCAATAGCCACTTATAAATGAATTTTATTCTTTCTCTAGAATTTATGACTATAATTTTAGCTACCAATTTTAAAATTTGCCATAGGTCCTAAGATTGCAAGAAGTCTTGAAGAATAAGTGGCTATGAAACAAAAATACCAAAATTAGATACAATTTGAAGATTAGTCTCCTACAACGGTGCCTACTAAATTTCAAAAAACACTACAATCTCAATAGTTCTATATCTTTAATCCCTAATTAAAAAAAACAATTCATTAATGCCGTGGCACTCTTGCCATTTCCTAACTTTCCTATACACCATATTGCACTCTTTCTACCAACTTTAGGGGTTGCTAAATGAATAGTTAATACATAAAGAGCCACATTGCATTAAGTGACAAGTGTTCTTAATGTGAAAAAGAGAACGTATGCTAGACAAATTCTTTACAATAATAGAATTAATACAATAAAGGAATCTCAACATGGCTACTTACTCTCTACCTATTCAAAAAAAGTTCAAAACTATAATACCTTTAATAACTAAATCTCCTTGTTTGGAGCAAAGCCAACTAATTCGTTCAACTCTTCCAAAATCTCAGCTAGACAATTTCATTCTAATTATTTGCACTAATTATAATTTTCTATCAAAAAAGATGCAACTCCAAATAACAACATTCCAATTCAACTTCAAATCCATAAAATTTGTGCCAACTGTAAGTCCTGTAGAAAACCACACACAACCACAAGCTAAAATGTACAAAACAAGGTTCAATTACTCCATTTGCAACTTACTAACGTCATTTTTTCTATTGGAGCCTTATTGGGCTTGTTCTATTTTGTAGCCAATAAGCTTGAGAATTGAATTAAGCTATGTTCCGTTAAACAAGGATACCATCACAAAACATTTGTTTGAATATAAGGCGACAAAAAAGAAGAACTGGGAACAATGGTACATTAGGAATAAGACTACCTCAGTTGTAGATACATGTTTCAAGTCCATCATTTCTAGGTCACTTCTTTGTCAGTTTCTTGTGCAAAGTTTCATAGATTATGAATTGTATTGAAGGATTGTTGACCTGTTGGGAAAAAAAAGCATCACATCAAGATATTTGAGAAAGCTAACTGAAAAATAGAAAATTCCATTTTATGTTACTACCACTAGAAGAAAATTGCGTTAGAACCTACAAAACCACATCAAATGGATTTTATTGAGTTCTGCATTTCTAACGCAAAAAAACAATATAACGCAAAATTCTACAAAATTCTAACTCGAAAGTATAGTCGAGTGCAAAATTCTACATTCGGAATACGGAACTCAATAAAATCCATTTGATGTGGTTTTGTGGGTTCCAATGTAGTTTCTAACGTGATTTTGTGAGTTCCAGCATAGTTTTCTTCTAGTGATGTATATAAACTAAACACACCCTGCACCAACATATAATCAGTAACAGTTCAACAAGTGGTGCAATTACTACCTTGGTTATGAACAATGTTAATATTCTTACCTTCAAAAATCACCTATGGATTGCTAATTCATTCTATAATACAATATACAAAATTTCAAGGCATTAATTACTATAATGAGAGTAGACAAAACCCTGCACCAAAACGCCTTTCCAAAATCCAAGCACCCTAGACTCCTTATACAAGTCCTTCACCTATTGTAACATGTACAATAAGCAAGAAATTATGTCAATTGTACTAATTAAAATGCTAGTTGAATGAAATGAAAATATGAAAGAAAATTCAACTATGCTAGAAAATTCCTCCTACAAAACTATAGGTTAAGCAACAAATAATGGATTGGCAAGTGTCAAAGTTAAAGAGGCATATTATATCAAATGCTCCAAGGTGTACTGTGGTAGGGAATCAATTGGGACTTGAAGCTAAAATATGAAATTCATAGGCATCCTTTAGTCTAAGGTCATTAGTATTTGCAGTTGTTGGAAACTTATTTTGTTTTTGTATCTGAAAACAAGTAGTCAAACAATTGAAAATATATGTTAATAAAATGTCTAAAATTAAATTAAGTCATGAGATCAATACAAATTTTCCAAGAAAAAACAATTGATAATCACCTAAATCAATCAAGAAATAGAATTGGAGTGAACAATCATGGATAAAAAAACAAATAAATATCAACTTGCATACGAGTAACAATCACCTAGATAGGATTTATGATCAAAACATTTGCACATCTACATAAAAATGATATTGTAAAATTTGTCAATGTCTAGAAGATTCAACAAATTCACAAAAAGAAAAGACATTAAGAATGCAGAAAAATCATGTATTATCCTACGTGCAGTGTCAATGCCAACTTCGTCTTCTATTTTAAGATCAAAGGTGAGATTAACATACAAGTTCTAGGTGGAAGTCCTTTCATTATTATTTTAAAATTTTAAAATTAAAAAAAATTAATTTAAAAAAATATTATATTATATTATATATATATATATATATATATATATATATATATTTAGAGAATGAAAATGAACAATATTTACTAAAATTATAGTTCAAGAACTATAATATTGTCTTCCAAGCTAACCAATATTGAAGTTTAAATAAACTTCATAATTTTAGGTTATTTGTTGTTTTTAGTTTATTTTAGTTAAAAAAGACATCAAGTCTGCTCCTAAGTGATATAAAAAAGAAGAGAAGAAGCAAGAGGTCTTACCATTGTCAAAAAAAGAAGGCAACAAACCTCCTTCCACTCCAAAAGATGCTACAATCTTGTTTTAAGTTCAAATTCAACTTAATTTGATTTTTTGGATCTTTAAGAAGAAAGTTTAAGTGCTTTCTAACTTTCAATTTATTATACAAGGCAAATAGAAAAATACGTCTAATAAACAGAGGCCTAAAAAAAGAGAAGAAAATACATACAACTCGCAAAGATGAATCTAGACATGTAGTCATTTAAATACCCACAACTTTTGCTAACAAACTTCAAATAACATTAACTAAATTGAATTGAAAATACAACAACAATGTGCATCTTCTCTAACAAGTTTTATCTGGAAAAAATTGTTGACAAAAAATTATGATCCTCCAAAGTCTCGGCCGTCTATGTGATACGATAGCTGACCTCCTTTCATTCAACTATCAATAACTTCTACATGCATGTTCCAAATTGAGTAAATTTTAATTCTCTAAAAAGCTAACAGCATAGAAAAAGGTTTTTTCAAAGTTTCAAGCTTTAACATAAATAACTTCACTCCTTACGGATGAGAGAAGTTGAGAGTAGGTTTTGAAGACGCTCCTTTACTTTAACTCATGTAACTATGATCTATTAGCTTAGGAGGATAAGAAGAATTGAAAAAGAGAAGAAAGAATAAATGTTGATGCAAGTGAGAAATTTATTGTAGAAGACTTTATTTGTGTTGTAGAAAGATGGGGTGGATGAGATAGAAGAAGTGGTTGTTGCTCTTCATCACTCTTTTTTGTAGCTTTGCAAGTCTCCATCCTTTTTCTTTCCACAATCTCTTTTCTTTTTCTTTAAAGGTCCTTCATCTTTAACTTCAATTCTTATTTTTGGAGTCTTCACATTGAATTTCACCTCCTTGTTACATGTTTTTTCCACTTTCATGCCAACCAACAACCTCTTATACCCTAAATTGTAGGAGCTTATTAACTTTGACTCTCTTATGTTTTACATTCTATATATCTATACAATGTTCTATTACCTTTTATATCTTACATTCTAAGAGCTTTTGAACTTTGACTCTCTAACTTTCACTTATTTTCTCCCATGTATTATACATATCTTACATTTTACATTTCACATCTCACATCTCACATCCTACATACCTATACAACGTTCAACTATCTCTTATAACTTACATTGTAAAAGCTTTTGGACTTTTAACCCTCTAACTTTCACTCATTTTCTTCCATGTAATTATACCTCTCTTATGTCTTATATTCTTCATAATTATACAACATTCAACTACCTTTTACATCTTACATTGTAAGAGCTTTTGGAGTTTAACTTTTTAAACCTCCACTCATCTTCTCCCATGTAATTGTACCCATTTTACGTCTTACGCATTGTAAGAACTTTTAGATTTTGATCCCTTGATTTTTCTAAAATTTCTTAAATTAGGACTTCTACTCTCCTAACTCACCTTTAAATATATATATTTTTATAAAATTTACATATATTTGGCTCAAAGCCATTATTGACTTTTGGACCTACTACTTACTTAATAATAAAAAGCCTAAATATACCTAATTTGCCCTTGAATTTATCTTTAAGATGCTAAAATACAAAGTAACAATAAAAATGAACACACAAAACAAAATCTAGTGCTCACACGAGATACATACCAAAAGCTTGCAACAAATACAAGAACACAAAATTTGATTTTCACAAGAAAAATTTCTCCTTAATGTTGAATTTACAATACAAGAAGGAAAAGAAAAAAGATGAGAAAAAACTAAAATTTTGATTTATGGAACATACCCTAAACATTACAAGAGAAAAGCCTATTCAATCAAACATCCCAAAGAAGAAAATTTGATCCGTTCCAAGCTACAAGAAACAAAGATGTCAACATTTCCATTGAACCATCTTCACCATTCCGCATTCTAGACCTCCTAACTTGAGTCTCTGCTTTACTTCTAAAGATTTTATAGAAATAGTAGTAGACACCCTACAACCATAGAAATGAAAGTTTCAAACTCCTAGAAGCCTTGGCAATGATTATCCGAAAAGGATAAGTAGCAATTTTGGCTCGCATTGATGAGGATGGAATTATATATAAAATAAAATTTTAAAAAAGACCTCATTTACCAAAACAAATCCTCAAGAAACATCTCATACAAACATTCTTTGAAGATATTTTTGACCAGATCCAAACATACAAATTTAGGATATACTTGCGATCAAGCAATGCCAATTAATCATGGTAAGAGCCCCCTGTATAATCTTGCCCAACCTTTGTTTTAAAAGATGTAAACCCTTGAGAAAATGATTTATCATGCCAAATCAAAACAATTGACTCCTTTTCAACAACTAGATATAATTGATATTTAACTAATTATGGACAAATCCATAGTCCAGAAATAAATCGGCCATCAGCTGATATAGTCGAATGCATAGATTTGTGTGTCATAAGCAATGAACAGAAATGGACGCAACCACTAAACAAACCAAAGTATCCCAACACACGGCAAGTTATTGAGTTCAGAGCCTATAATTAGTAGTTAAATGAATAATTTCATAAGCTCCTATGTTGTGTCCAAATTTGGAACAAAGTATCGGCTGGCGCCTGATACTGCCAACCGATTCCTAACATCATTCTCTAAAGCACCTAGATCTATGAAAGTGTTTGCACTACGTAAACTATGAAAATCGACTATGGCAGCCATCTGTAAGATGAAGAGCAACGAATGCTCCTCCTTAAACCCTAAACCCTGAGTCCATCCGATCCAATGAACTGAATTGCTCGTATCAGCTGGCAGCCGATATCCCCTCCAGAAAATTCTAGAGAACAGGTCTTGAAGTGAAGAGGCAGTCGGTTCGATAAGACTGGCGTTGACAATAAAGCAGTTCAAATTTGTGAATAAGGTAAAGGGGACGAGATTGGAAGGTATTCAAGCCCCCCCCGATTCCAGTCTGCAAGGGTATCGGCTGGCGGCCGACACCATGTAGGGCAAATCACCAGAATATCCCATTCCAGTTTGGCTTCCCGTATTTGATTGACTGTGCAACCTCATAGTGTAATTGTCCCGGTCTGATTGTGCCTTTCATGTATTCCGAGACTGACTCATGCTCGTGCATGGGATAAATGAATGGAATAATATCCGTTGAAATGTTCGGAATAACTCTACTAATATTCGGGAAATTGAGATCCCCCGTAAATGGTAGCGGCATATAGCACGCCGGATCCGGCGTCCTCCTGAGCGAAAGCGAGCACACATCGACCATGAGCACTTGGTTCGTGAAGCATGTCATCCTGGATGGTCTCTTAGTGTGAAGTATTGAGAGCATTTTGTAGCACCACGGGAAATTCTGGCTATCTATACAGTACTCTCTGCCATAAAGGAACGCTAGGTTGTCTCTGACATGTTTTGGAAGCAAGTGCGCAAGCAGAGGCCTAAGATCCACTATTGGCATCCTGGACCAAATTCCTACGTGGAACTTTTCAAACAGTGTCATGAACATTGCAACTAGCCCTGGCCTTTTAATGACATTTCTGTGCGGGTCCAACTTGTCCACCTCGATATTCGGGTCGAGATAACAAAGTAGTCCTGTGACGCATAGAACCACACATTTCTTGAATGACTGTGGATGGCCCACGTTGGACTCTTGAACAGAACATGAGTTAGTAGCTACAAGATTATACAACATCAACATCCACTGAAAGAAGACAAGCCAGTTGATATCGGCTGGCAGCCGATACTGCGGCCTGACACACGACAGCAGCCAATAATTCATATTGAGAAACAAACAAAAGGTGCCAGATAGATTGTGCACAAATGAGTGAATGCCTGCACCTACATTATTGCGATCACTTGATTAGAATGACCAAGACCTAATGCTGAAACTCTCAAAGGAAACATTTGAATGCTTTGAGAGTGAGTGTCCCATGTGCAAGCTTTAGGAAAAATCGGATTGAAATGCTTTCATTACAAGAAAATTGATTAATCAATACAAAAGAAAATAATGTACACAAAAGATGTAGTCTCTAGATGTCCTCCTTTATCTACAGAGAATATATACAATCTACAAAAATATGTGTCGGCTGGCAGCCGATACACTACACCTCCTCCATTAGGACCCGTGGGCTAGGAATTCCCATGGCCTGCAGCTCCTCCAATGAATATGGCACCTCGAATCCCTTTTGATATGGCGGTGTCACATTCACGAACTGATTATGAAGAGGAGAGCCCGGCATACAACGTGCAATCCCAACTGAAGAGTTCTTTTGACAGAACTCTGGGACCATGAGTCCCGAAGACAAAAACCGTTCAATGAACGGGATGAGCTTCGCTTGGAGATAAGGCAGTTTTCCACCCTTCAGCGAACCCTCCGAATACATAGTAACTAGGGGTGGATGAATTGCACTATATGGCTGATTCAAAACGTTCCGATAGGGCTCATGATCCACGATCAATGAGTTGTTGATCGTGGCCCCATTATCGTACAAGGAGGATGACCCGAGAATCCTTGCGAGACGCTTCAGAAAAATTGGTCATGTGGGATTCTGAGGGTCTCGATAAGCACTCTCATCACAGTACTCCTGTCCAAAAGCCAAGTAATCGTCTTTGATATCCGGCGCCATCCATTTCAGGTTATGAAGACGGTGCTCAAGAGTCTGCTTGGGTAAATGCGACCAATAAACGATCTGAATGTCCTGACCCTTACAGAACCTGATGAACTCCTGAAGACCTAGTCGAGGTCTTACTTGCGACCTCTGATGCATACTTTTCCCTTTTAAAATGAGGGGCTCATAGAAGAGCAGAGTTCCTTGAACCTCAAGGAAAAGAAATAACTTCGGAGTCGCTACCTGAGACGGGCCAGCACTAGACGTGTTCCCTGCCCTTTCTTCTAGAGCTAGTTTGTCACACTCCTACCAACCTTCAGACGCGGTGGCGGGGAATTTCTCAGAAGTTTTGGAGTCATCATTTGCATTGCAAAACGAAATACATAGAGCATGAGAAGCAATGAACTTAGGTACATGACAAACCATTCGTGCACTGTATCGGCTGGCAGCCGACACAGTCCATAAGTACTCTAGTCTGCCGAGATGAAGGCTCCTACTGACAAGTCTACGCACAAGTCTGAGCCAGGCAGTGCTACGTATACATGAGCTATTTTAGATACTCTACAAACATCGCAGAGCATGTCTATCGCCTACGAACCTCCAGTCTGAGCCTGCCTTTGAGATCGAGCGGGAGACATCGCTTCATTTGGGAAGTCCTGTTCCCGCGCCGCCGCGCCACCGTCTTCCTCGTCACTCGGTCGTTTCCGCTTTTGCTGAACCCGAGTTGACCTCCGCGAGTCCGCCGACTCCGACTCCTTTTCGAGCGTAGCCCCCTTGCTTCTTCCCCGTCGTGGTTCAGGCGGGGAAACCACCATGGGTGTCGGTTGGCAGCCGATACTAATGTCAGCTGCAGTAGCTGGGCGGCCTATTGCAGTGACTCCCACTTGAGGCTCTGTCGCAGGACTGACCACTGGAGCCTGTGGAATCCTACGAATCTCCTCTGACGGTGGCTGAACGTGCAAGTCCACGACCATTGCGATCGATGAATTTCCCGGTCGGAGCATCCCGAGCGGCTCCGAATTTGGAGCCGGGGGGAGATTGAGAGAACGCCGCGGAGATGAAGGACTTCGTTGCCGCTGCCTTCGAATGAGTGTCTCTTCCGGGGTGCCATCACTGTCTGAGTCAATCAGAAACGTCTGAATTGCTAGTCGCTCCTGAGACTGACCCTGCGACCGTCTCCGCGCCACCGGGAGTCTCCATCAGATTGAGGGTCGAGATCGGCCGCGGTTGCTGATGTGATGCCGCAGGCAACACTTGCCCCGATCCGCTTGCGCCCCCCCGGTCTGTCAGCGCAAGCGTCCCCGAAGAAGGTCCCAAGGAAGCCGAGGAGACGAGGTTCATTCCCCTCACATGTTCTGTGGCCTTCTGCAATCCGTCCTCCTCCCGAACGAACTCCATGACGGCCCGCCCATTCCTCTGCGAACCCATGGAGTACAAGTGAGTAACATGTTGTATCGGCTGCTAGCCAACAAGATTTCACTTCCTCTAAACAATGCAAATGTGAGGAAGGGATAAGAAAACTTACCAAAGCGATCTCCGTGATGTTCCCGCCCCCCCAGATGTTGATGACAGTGGCATCCTTGGATTTTAGGGTCGGCATCATCAGTTTCTCTAGAAGTCCATGACCAACCCCGCACATCCCGCCATTCCAGTTGACCTCGCCCTCAACGTCGACATTGAACCAGTCGGGCGCCTTGTTGATCCCAGTGAAGCGCTTGAAGACTGGGAAAATATTGGACCTGTCCTCGGGCTTCGGGAAGGTCAAGGACAGAGTCACCAAAGGCATGGATTCAATCTCCGCCTTCTGAAAGCCTCCACGGGGAGATGGTTGATAGTACACCGAATGGTAGTACCAGGAGGACGAATACGAGTACGAGGCCGTCGCGACAGAATCTCGAAAACGCGAGTTCCCGATAAGGAGCATTGGTAGGGGGATGTACGCTTCGGTGTCTTCGATATTCGGACCATCCACCTCAGGGATTTCAGCGGCCAATGCTAGATCGAGCAGATCGTTCTTGTTCACTGGAACCGGTTCCCCCATATCTGTATACCCAAAGAGGACAATGAATTTTTTGTCCTCGAGTTCCAGCGCCATATTCCCCTTCAATTGATGGACGAAGTCGACCACCTCAGGAATACTCTCTCCGTCATAGCATTCGTATTTCAGGTCGGCGGACTTCCCACGCGTCGGAGGCATTTCGACTTTGGCGTAGTTCGCCAACGTCGTGAAGAAGACCCCCGGCGCCTTGCCATCCTTCGACTTGTTCGTCGTTGGATTCATAGGGTTCACTCGCCCCTTCAACCAGTTGTTGGCGTCCGTGAACTTCATCATGTCCTTCCAGACGTTGCGGACTACGGCCACTGAGTACCCCTCCTTTTCAGCAAGCTCCATCCAATCCTCGTCAGTATATGGGGTCCAATTCTGGTCCTTGCAGGGAAGGGGATGCTTCTTTCTGGTCCACATGATCTCGTTCATGACGATTCTATCCAGCTTTTTGTCCTTGCACCAGTCGAAGAGAGTGATCTTCCCCGAGGACTTGGCCTTCGCGGTGTTCTTGATGCTCACGCGAAGTGCAACGATCTCCCGCCCTAGCTCGCACAGATCCGAATCCCGAAGCCCCAGCGTTGGCGTGAGATCCGTTTTGGTGATGTGAGTGAGCGGCTTCCGATTGACGAGGAGATTCGGCATAGTCCCATCATCTCCAATAAGCTTCCCGTTCTCCCACGCATCGAAGACCTCCGTCCATAGCACCCAGGTGGTCTCCTTGATGAAGATGAGGGGCAACTTGGAGGACACCTTCTCATCCATGAAGTGCGCCATCACCTTCAGCTTCGCAGCTTGGAGGAGTTCCACCGCAATGTTTAGAACATGCGAGAATGGTATCGGTTGCCAGCCGATACATAATATATTAATCAAAAGGGAGAAAAAAATAAAGGTGCGTGGGAATTACCTCAAATGCTGCTGACGGCTTTCCACCTCCACGATGTGGCTTTGGGCACCCCGCTTGCACCCACGCCGCTCTTCCCATCTCTGCGCAGGATCTGAAGGTCTCCTTTGCCACTTTCTCCGCGATGTTGAGATTGAGGGCATTGGAGACTTTGACGAGTGTGTCCGGGTCTCTACTGAATACCGGAATGACCTCGAACTCGAGGAGGTCGGTTTTGGCTTCAGAGCCGTCCGGATATTGCTCGGCCAATTCTCGACAGGCCGTCACTGTATGTTGCCCACCAATGATATACCAGTGGACATTTGGCGCCTTCCACCACGGCATTGAGATGCCGTCGACAACAACAGTCTGATCCTTCCCGGGACACTCGTCCATCACGGCATCTAGCCCTTTGTCTGTTGGTAGTGGAGCCCGCTTCAGAGGAATCCCATGGATTTCCGGCTTCTTCCTGATGGACCCGTATCCCTTGTACATGGTCTTCACCTGAATTGAGAGAAGGCCAAAATATTATAGACCAGCTACAGATGTCGACTGCCAGCCGATACATTATATGGGAAGATAAAAACTAGTAAAGGATGAAAGTGATCGTCAAATTACCTGGCCAAGTCGGTCCTTTGCAATCTTCCGGTACTTCAACTCGTCCGGTGCAATGTGGAATTTGTCCGAGTGAATGACCCCTGGAAGACGCTGCTTTTTGTAAGGAAACGCGTGCAGGAGCCCCGTCTCCAACGCGTGGTAAATAGCGTTCACCTCGTTCTCCTTCGTCTTGGTTGTGAGATGATTTCCACGCCGGAGTGCCTCGTCGAGTATCAGCTTTAGCGGCTTGTTGGGGTCGTCCCTGGCCTTCGCTTTTCTCTTCGGTTTGCTGGGCGATCCAGTCTCCTGCAGATCAGTAGCAGGGACTTCAGTCACTCTCGCCGCCACTTGCTTCCTCGCCGAGGGTACCTTTTTCTTCCCCTTTTCCAACTCACGAGCGATGAACGCATTGTGTTCATCGTGCTCTATCTTCAAGCACTCCCAGCCCTGGATGAGTTCCTCTGCACTGGACGGCGTGTTTCCCTCGAACATCATGCCCATCGACATTGACTTCTCTCCACAGACCTCCTCCGTGCACTTGTTCACCGGCAACTCCATCGCGAAATAATCGGCAACTCCATCCGTGCTTCCCAGTGGCATCAAGCATATCATGACGTGCACGGAATCGCCAATAGCCATGACGGACAATACACTTCCTTTGCCAGGGGTCATGTTCCCTTTCAGCTTGAAGGAGCATACGATCTCCACTATCGTGTCGGGTAACTGCCTCCAACACAGACCCCATTCTTGGATGGCCTCGATCGCTCGCCATGTTGCCTTCGGTGGATACCCGTCTCCCAATATCCGAGAGTTTGGGATTTGCTCACCCAGAAGGCGGGCCAAGAGAGTCGGTTTCCTACAGAACAATACAATTGAATTCTTAGTACACTCACACTATGCACCTTCACTTTGTGCATCCACTGTATCGGCTGCCAACCGATACAACCTCTCAGTCCCTAAACCCTACCGTCGGAAGACATTTCTAGAAATTCCTAAGTCAACTGTCCCGGGATCATATCGGCTGCCAGCCGACATAGCTTAAGCTCAGGCTCCTAGTGAGTGCTGCAATGTATGTCGGCTGCCAGCCGATATAGCAAGTAATAGGTGCCTCAGAATCTCAATGGCTATCCTATATGATATAGCAAATGACAGTGTATCGGTTGGCAGCCGATACATGTAGTGAAAAGTACCTCTCAGTCGCCAAATCGGAGGACGCCATCGCCAATGGACTCTATCGCTTATCGGCTGCTGAAGATGACTTGTCGGCTGTTGAAAAAGCACGCTTGCCTCGTTCTCCTTCACTGTCGGCTGGCCAGAAATGCGTATCGGCTACGCTAGGATGTATCGGCTGTTGCTTTGCTTTGCGAGGGGATGTCAGCTGCAAGTCGGACTGAAGGAGGGAGAATGACAGAGTGAGAGTGAGTGAGGCTGAGAGTGAGTGAGAGTGAGTGATAGAGAGAGAGCAGGAGACGCAAATGGCAAATGAGAAAAAATGAAAGTGGCTAGGGGTGTATACCTCCTAAACCCTCGGCTGCCAACCGGTAGGCGCAATCATGACAAACCGAGTCCGTTCTTCCATAAATTTCATCCATCGCAGGTTTTCATCCGTTAGCATGTACTCCACATCCAGCAAAGTACATGGAAGTTACGAACACTCATTGCAGAGATGCATACGTTTCCCAACACGATCTCTCGATGCACGGACTTGTCTCTCTTGCAATCACCACAACTTCATCCTCTTCCAGATTCAAATTTCAGGCGCCAAATTCAGTTTCAGGCTTGCTCACCTAGGATCAGATCTTGGAGGACTTCCATTTTCATTTTCATTTGCCCCACACACGCACTCAGAGCGTCCAAGAACCGTCAGGGAATTGCAGTGGCTTGTTGTGGAATGTTTATGAAGGATGTAACGTGACAAGGAATTCAGTAGACCTCAGTTCAGTGCAGCATTGAGTAGTCTCCGGGTTCAGGAAGCACTTTTCGACAGTTGTTATTTGGCGTTTAGGCTTACGTAGGATTTGCAGTGGGATTTGAATTGCTCCAAGCTACATTTGAATTGCAGTAGGATTCTAATTGCAGTAGTAGTCAGGAGCATTCTCGGAAATTAGTTGCCTAACAGAGGTTCAGGATTTCCTATTCGGTTGTACATGTGTTTCCATTTCATTATTTTTACTGGTCAGAGCATCTGTGGACAGTGCCCAGATCATAGGAAGCGCAAAATCTAGCTTCGTGCATGATCCCCAAAGTTCTAGCTTACAATCCTGCCCCTGTGCTTGACCGTACGGACAGTGGTATCGGCTGCCAGCCGATACCAATTTCTATACCAGGAAGGTCGTGAAGTACCAGGTACACAGACGTATCGGCTGCCAGCCGATAAGGTCATCACGAGTCTGACAGAGATTCCGACATTGTGGGTTCTGACTCCGATTTCAAATCATGAGTGGATCTGATGACTGGACATCAGGTGCGAGTCCTATTGAGGCATTCACGAAAAATGGAGGCTCGGGAAGACTGAAAATGCAGAAGGGAGTTGTTGTGGCTCTTACACTGGAAGGATTATACTACTCCGAAAGGGCGGTCGTAGAAAGGGTGGTGAGCCGCGATCCCTACCTCGTACGCATTCATGTCCTAGACGTTCCAAATAACCTCGATATGCCTCTTCCGTTTCCTGAGGGAGACATGGTGTTCCTACGACACTGCCCGGGAAGGTCAATCGTGTGGGAGGCAAAGAACATCTATCCCCATGTAGAGTCTGAAGGGTCTTCTTCTGTTGGTGTCGGCCGGCAGCCGATACAAGTGGTCACAGATGAAAAACCCATACAACAATTCCTGTCACTCACTGTCACTATGGATGTCTCACTACTGTAGACTATGGGCACGGATCTGCTGTATGCTGGTGTAGGTACAATTGTACAATGCTCTCTGAAGGGTTACTGGGAAGGCTTTCGCGTTCCACACAGCTTCTTCCTCGTTGTGAAGCTACTGCACGTCATCGATGATTTCCAGGATCAGAGTACTTATTGCGAGATTCCTGAATTCATGACACTCAAACGCTGTGTTGGATTCAAAATACTCTGGAGTGGTTATAAGGTCAAACCAATCGAGACCTCCGTCCCAATAACCAAGGTTGTCGGCTGCCAGCCGATAGGAGAACCTACGACCCATTTCATGCAGGCTCAAGTCGATGGTAACTACGAGAGTGGTGGGAGTTTGAACGATGTACAGGTAGAATTATGTGATCCGGGAACACAGCGAGTACTTCCTACTACATCAGATGAAGACGAGCGAGATGATAGGCTCTATTCGTCCGACAATGACAGCCCCGGGTCTGCAGAGGATCACCGCGATTTTCATGGTTACAGTACCTCTGGCACTGCCATGTCCGACACAAGTGTTGCTGACAGCATGGATCATTCGGACGCGTTTAGAGCTGATACTCAAAGTGGAGATAGTGGCCATCTGGATGGAATGCAAGCTGGGCTTCCAATCCCAGATAGACTGCTCTGGAGAAATCAATACTGTGAACTTCTCAATGACGACTTCTCGGTTCTCGGAAGAGCCATGATCTAAGTCTGCCTACCAGATGAGGCCTGCGATGATGGCGTCCTGGGCGACACGAATGTCGGGGTCATGTTCGTATCGGACAATGACGAATTGCAAATGACAACCATGCGCTGGAGGCTCACACACACACGATTGGAGGGTGGAAGGCTACTATCTGAAATTGTCACGCTCTGCTCAGAGGCTGCTCTATTGAATGAGTCGGACGATAACGGAATGCAAGGGGTACCGAGGAATCCATACCGCTCTGTGCGCAGAAGGGTGATTCCCAAGGATCACGAAAGCCAATCCAGGCTGCAAATGAAGACCTCGGAGACGGAGGTACGTAAGGTCAGCTCACAGAAGTGCTGTAAGCTCAGATGCTGCCAGACGTTTCCCTGGGAGGACACGAGGTCTATACAACGGAAGTTCTTTGCTTGCACATTCGAGAGTAGGAGGGAGGTAGCGTATGCGGTGCAGAGTCAGCTTCATGCAGGGGTTATTCCAGGAAAAAAATTCATTACTCTTGCAAATACAGACGTCTACGAGAACGCATAGTATATCATTCACGGGGTATCGAGGTCGGCCTATCATGTTTACAAGGCTGCGGCCGTGGGAGGATCCGTTAACGGCTTGCATGGAAATGCGGGGGCCCGACGGCCACGGCCACAAACAATCCAAGCTCAAGCAACCCTCAAAACGATCATCGACGACAATGCCGACAAAATGCCAAACGAGTTCAGAATGGTTGGAAATAAACGCGTCGACAATCTCAAGGTCCTCCCCTCTGCAATGAATTGGGATCACATGCGCGAACAAGTCAATTATGTAAGTCCATCAACTGCCTCTTCGTCTACAGTAGAATAGTCCTTTTATCGGCTGCCAGCCGATACAATCATGTCTGGACTTTGAATGTAGAAGCCATTGATCTTTCCTTTCTATAGGCCGTCATTTGCAGTTCTGTCGGCTGCCAGCCGATACAACTCTATAGTCTTTCATGGAAACTCATCCATGAAGTCATGTTCTTCAGGTCAATGGAATATGCAATATGAAGCCGGTCTCGCAGTCTGCTATCAGCCGCCTTCGGAATGCTCATTTCAAAAACGTAGAGGTCAAGGCCGTAGGGAGCAATTTCTCAAAATGCACAGAATGTGACTTCCTAGTAGAGTTCATTGCAAAGTATCCAAGAGGTTGTGATGAGTGGCAGGCCCTGGTCGACAATAGAGAGAGACATCTCAATTACCAGCGCGCTTGTAGAAATGTATACAGTGGATGGACCGCGCAGTTGGTGCAAAATCCATCAGAGTTCCTCTGCATTATTCATGACAAAATGGACACCACAAAGACTGCCATTCCGAGGATGCAGCGCATCACCAAGGCCACCGCAGGGCTAGGGCAAATACCAATCTCGTGTACTGGAATGCTCACACATGGATATGGAGATGGCGCGTATGCACATTACTCCACATCACTCTGGCCTGGGGATTCAAATTTCACAATTTCGTCCATCTGCAGGGTCCTTAGGGCCCTAGAACTACCACCTGTTCGGGAGTCCAAGATCCTCTTCTCGACTCCACCGCTAAACACCTTCTTCGAGACTCTGCTTCATGGGAAATCGAGATGCAACTCGTCAATCCCGCAGGCCTCGGACATAGTGATCGACACAGCGAGACCAGGACGACCTCAGGTCCCACTTTCGAGGAAACTGTTCTTGCAACTCGACAATTCAGCAAAGGACAACAAAAATCGATTCCTCATGGCTTTCTGCTCACTGCTCACTGCCAGGCGCATATTCAAGGAAGTTTCAGTGGGTTCCTTATTGTCGGGCATACGCACGAGGACATTGATGCGCACTTCAGTTATCTCTCTAAACTGATCAAAAGGAAGAACACATACGTACTTGCGGATCTCATGAAGGCGTTCATGGATTCACAGAAGACTGTAGCCTTCATTCAGGAGTTCGTGCAAGAAGTGGCGGACTTCAAATCATACTTCAAGGGTTTCCATCATGATGGGGTGAACAAAATCATCGGGCTCGGAGATAAACACCTCTTCAAGTTCTACGTCGTGGAGGATGGTGTGGATCATGGATGGCCGATCATGAGGTACAATCTCAGGGCCACAGATTCTTCGTGGTTGCCTCCTGGCGCACCTGTCAAAATGTGGACACCGGACGAAAATGGACAACCCAATATTCCACAGGGGGACCCTTGACCTGTGCCTTTCAAGGCACTCTGGGGGAATGTGGACATTAATACCAGAAGGCGAAATGCAGAAAAAGAAGTCGCAAGGGCTACAGAGTGCAATGAGAAACAGACATTCATCAAAAACGGAATAGCAAAGTTCATTGAGTTCTGGAAATCGGGAATGGCCAGAGATAGACGGTACGCACAGGAAATGGCAGGCTGTGTGGCTTACTAGGAAAGAATTCAATCGGAGATCAATTCGGCGCTGCCTCAAACTCCTGCATTGCTTCAAGAAGGATTATGGCCGCTCTCTGACTGGACAAGAGATCACACATCGACTTTTGTAGACAAGGGGGCGGAGGAGAATTATTCAGTAGACACCACTCTAGAGGACGAAGGGGATCCCACTCCATACTACGGACCTGCGAAGGACAGGCCGCGCTTGAGATTCAATCCATTCAGGGATGTTCTGCTCGGAGACTTTGTTCTTTGTCAACCATGTCACAACAATCATCTGCCTGGCTGGCTGGGACGGGTACTCCAATGTGTGGACATGTCTCCGGGGCCCACGTATGGTAATTTTAAAATTGAGTGGTGGACTCTGATGAAAGCCAAGAGGGAGTCAAAAGCGCTCATTGCGAGGGAGTGCTGGACCCGAAGATGGCACAAGGAACTCTGTCTTCCGTAGATGGTCCATGTCAACATTGTCTTGTACTCGCACGAAATGCCCTCGCACGCAAAGAAAGGACCTCCCACATCTCATGTCATCCCGGAGGCATCCGTTGTTGCTGCTATTGCGAATCTGGAGGCCGCGGGGGCAGCTTTGGACAGAGATGCAGACGAGGGCGGAGAGGATTACTGACATATCGCCTCGGACCTATCGACTGCCAGCCGATACAATAGTTTAGCTCTGGAGTTATGTCACCATCACATTGCTAGACGGATTCAAGTCCTCGCTGCAGGTGTCGACTGCCAACCGATACTAAGGGCTTCGCTGCATGTCGATCGCATGGTTCTTGAACAGGATGTTTTCACTTCAGGATGATTACATGCATATCCACAATATTTACTCATTTGTGGATGTGCCTTCATATCTTTTAGGGTGTGCCTTCATATCTTATAGGTTGTGACTATAAGTCTTATGACTAGTCCGTTTTGACATTTTTAATATGTATCCGTTGGCTGCTAACAAATCACATTTATTTGAATCTCCTATGGGGACCATGTTACAACTGTTTTATCTTTAGTGCACAGGCGATTTGCTCATTTCTCTATCTTTCATGTTCATTGTCCTGCTTTTTGGTTTTGCGCACTTTACTGTGCTGTCTTATCGGCTGCCAGCCTGTATGTCAATGGGCACGGGATGGGTGCACGGTCATAGGCACCAGTTCTGCTATTGCATAGAAACCAGTCCAAAATACAACAATCCACTTTTTTTTTGTACCCTCGGTTCTTCTGAACAAGGTGTGGGTGGGCTGCCGACACTTTTTAATCATTTGAAGCATGTTCTCTACCTTTTTTAATGTGGCTATGGACTATGAATTTGTCCATAATTTATGCAATTGTCCATAATTAGTTAAATATAGGTTATATATATCAACAATCAATCTTGTAGAATTCCAATACTAATGAACTCAACTTTCCATCCATACTACTAATGAATTTTACTCAAGCTATGATGTTGCCAAACCCTTAATGCAAATTCTACCTCCCAAATTTCTTGTGGAACTTTCATCAATTTAAATGCAAATTAGGTCTTCAATACCATTGTTACCAAGAATTGTCAAATATTCCACATTTAAGTTTCCTGGGTTGCGTCTTAGAATATCAATTTTCAACATTCTATATTCTTAAGTGGTAAACTCACATGAGATTGAAAACATAACAAAAAAAATTCTAAATAGAAGCAAAGTTTGAAAGTTTTCGGATGCAATTACATAAAAACCAGTGCCAAAAGGCTCAAATGTTTTCAAAATCAAATCTACAAGAACTCAATCAAAATATGGAAAATTTACAAAACAAAAATCAGTGAAGATATACACACTTATACAAAACCTAATCCCAGAACCAGGTCAAAAATTCATAGAAAATGATGTCGAGACTGACACAGATCAACCCCTAATCCAGCTTAGCCAAAGAATAGCACATTAGAAATGCCGATAGGCCTCTAAATCAAAAAATCTACTTCAGAATAACGTTAATTGAAGAACAAGGAAGGGCATATAGGAAGTAGAGGTAGCCTACAGAGTGTTTGGCGGGGTGAAGTGCAGTGAGTGCATAGTTGAGACAAGGGACATGCATACGTGGTAATGTATCAGCTTCTTGGAGCAAAGTGAGGAGAAGCACCACATCTTGATCACTTCCCAAGAAACCCTTTGTCACGATAAGCAACAACTACAAAAGTTGCAAGGCAATAGAGACCAACATTGTTGTTAAAAAAAATCCACCCATTTTGAAAGCTTAAGAGACGCTCTAGCATTGTAGCGATGCAGGTAGGAAGCCAAACAAAATGAAGAAAGGAATCAGAACGCAAGAGCATAGGGTTTCCGTGGGCTTTCTATGAACCATTAATTTTGCATAGTAAGCACTCATGGTCATTGGATGGAAACTCTAGAATGACAAGAAATTGACAATCAATGCAAAATTCAACTAAATGATACGGATAGGGTTGAAAAATGCAAGCTGTGTCATCTTAAACATTTCTTTGTAAACAATTTGTCAATTTGGAAGCCTTTCCCTTGTAGTGAATACATCATATTACTACTACCCCAACCTCTTTTTCTTTAACATTCTTGTACTTGTAATAGTAATGTGGGATTGGATGCTATAATAAGAAGATTGTTACCATTCCTTCAAATCATATGTCATCAATGCCCCAAAAGACGTAGAGTCCACTTTACAAAATGTAAAATGATCATTGGTATTTACTTCCTTTACTCCTAAAATATAAGCAATTTCTACTATTCACACATTATTCAACAATATCCTAATCAAAAATTGGACCAAGAGTATTATCCTATATATAACACATGTACTTATATAGTATAGTATGGTCAAATTCCTTCATTATAGATTACACTTTGGTCTACATATTTTTGAAAAGAGTTTAATCGGCATATAATATTCACCATACATTTTTTTAGCTATATGGTAAATTTATATAATCTTTAATAGGTAGCCTCAAATTCCAATTTTTAGCTTCAAATTTGTTTTTTGGAGACCCATAATTGGACCAAAACCAATCAAAATGGTTAAGGTGACACACAATCAAGAGTACTTTAAAAATAATAAATCATTTTTAATAAATGTGAAAATATATTTTAATGTGTATAATAGTCTCATGTATACCAATTAAGAATTGGATATCCTTTAGAGGTATAATGCAAAAGTTATGGCCAAAAATATATATAATTTGCTAAATGTGACACAAGATAGTAAGGTAGAACTACCTATATCCAACCAAGGATTCATACCCAACCTATAGAATGCATCTATGTGCAACCAAGGTTGGAACATATTTCCAATTGAAACTTGGAATCTCTATTTTTCTCTTTTTCAAGGTCGGAATTAATAAGATGATGACACATATCTCAAAGTATTGAGCAAGAAAAGAGGAAGTAGTGAGTAAGAATGCAATTCTTGAATGATCATAATTGGAAGACTCTTAACATTGGCTATTTGTGAAGTGTACTTTTTGGCTCCCAAAATTCACATTAATTTCAATTTCACGAATAAGATTCTAAAAAATTTGCAATCCCCATATTTCCTATCTTCCTAGGAAGGAAGAATATGTATCCCTTCATATAGCTCATCATGTGTCAAAAAATCACTTAAATGATCAAGTATGGGCTATTCTGACCATTGTTTGCTACAAGATGGTCTTTTCATCCTCCACCTTTGAGCCAATTTTTGCCTTTTCATATAAACGAGTCCAAAATTTTTACATTTTGACCATCATTTCATTCCCTACTACCTCTAATTTCTAGTCCACAATGAATTGGGTTGTTAACTCCTAAGGACCAAGCTACATTTTTTAGCTACATAAAAATTTTGGGCAGGTGCGTATGACTAGAGATTTCTATTTTTGGCCGAAATCTTAATAGAAGATGGGACAAAGAATATCTTTCATATGCATTAAATTTCATGACATTTGGAAATATGAGTCAAAAATTACAAACCAATATGTTATTTTCTTCATAACTGGGCAATTTGGGCAAATTTTTTTAAAAAATCACTTTTTTTTTAAACAAAAATTTAAAATTGGTTTTCAAGAGTTGTATTTACATGGAAAGCTTTTAATTATTCCATTTTGATCATTGAATCAAAAGTTATGAGGATTTTTGTTTGTGAGCAATTATGGGTTTTCTATTCTAAAACAAATTTTGAAATCCTTTATCTTACCCAATTTTCAATATTTTTGGAAAAAAATAAAACCATACAATGTAGATTGTTTATTACAACATTCCAACCATTGGAATTGGCATTAATCCATTCCTTAATTATGTTCTTAATAATTTTGAATTTTGAATTTTGAATCATTTTCTACTACTACCTACTTACTATTTTTTTCCTATATATTGTACAGTTAGGTACAATAATCTTACGAATTTTTGCATTCACAGGGAAAAAAAGTTCACTGTTGCCTACTTTGACACTCTCTCGAGGGCTGAAAAATTGTTTTCTTACCATGAATTTTTTGGCACTACATCATATCTAAATCAATAATATGTGTGCCAAATTTCAAGGTCAAAAGACTCACACAATAAAAGTTATTTGAAATCTACCAACATGTGTAGCTGTGAAAAAATTTTCACTGATGCCAATTTTGACACCCTCCCAAGGATTGAACTTTTTTTGTTTTTCCATGAAATTTTTGTCATGAGATAATCTCTATGTTGATAACATGTGTGCCAAGTTTCAAGTTGAAAAGATTCACCCACAAAAAGATATTCGAAATCTACCAACATATGTAATTGTAAAAAACAATTTCACAACTACACATGTTGGTAGATTTCGAATATCTTTTTGTTGGTCAATCTTTTCAACTTGAAACTTGGCACACATGTTATCAACATAGAGATTATCTCATGACAAAAATTTCATAGAAAAACAAAAAAATTTCAATCCTTGGGAGGGTGTCAAAATTGGCATCAGTGAAAATTTTCTCACAGCTACACATGTTGGTAGATTTCAAATAACTATTATTGTGTGAGTTTTTGGCCTTGAAATTTGGCACACATATTATTGATTTAGATATGATGTAGTGCCAAAAAATTCATGGTAAGAAAACAATTTTTCAGCCCTTGGGAGGGTGTCAAAGTGGGCAGCAGTGAACTTTTTTTCCCTGTGAATGCAAAAATTCGTAAGATTATTTTAGCCAACTGTACAATCCCAAATGATCTGAAATTTTTAAGCATATGGCCAACTTGTGTAGAAAAATTTATTTTAAGAAGTACTAGCATTTTGGTCATTTTTTCCTAGAAAAGTGAGCTTATGAACTGCAACTGCCTTGTTTTTGGTAGGAACCAAGTAGTATTTTTAGTAAATTTAAATGCTAATATCTTGCAATCCACATGGTGGAAATTTCTAAAATTCTTGCCACATATTCTCAAGTTAGAATAATACAAGATTCTATGGTTGCATGTGTTAAAAATAAGTTTTTTTCTTAAAATTTGGTATTTGTATTTAAAAATGGCAATTTTTGAGCTTTTTTGGTGAAAACATAGTCTGGAGCTTTAGGGGTTAAAAAGTAAAATAAGATAATTTAATTCTACGGATATTTGTTTGTTAGACATGATTTGTCATTCAATGCAAAGGTTTTAATTCTCTATGTAATCTTTCCAAAGTGTAATACTCCTCAAAATAGCTTGGACAAAGGAATAGGAAGTAGTGCATAGATTTGATAACACAATTGAAAGATGAAATTAGAATTTAAGCTAAAATAAGGAGATATGTCAAAAAAGTGACTTGTGTTAACATTTTCTTGATATAAAATTCTAGAAAACTCAAAGGCCACATTGCCCAAATAATATACTTAATTTTTTTTTAAATTTTGAATTTCATAAAAAAGAAAAATTTAAGTCCTTTTTTGTCTTTCTGAAATTTGAATTTCATAAAAAAGAAAATTTTAAGTTTTGAAGAGCTTAATCTATAGTCTCTTTATAAAGCTAAGAGCACAAGAATAAAATACTCTTCATTTATCTACAATGGAATAAAACAGTCATTCTATTTAGAATATCATAGAGTATATATTTTTTTTTAATTCAAAATGTTTGGGCCCAATCATGTGACAATTTAAACATATTAAGAATAAAAATCAAGAAATAGATTTAAGCAAATTCAGGCTTCTAAGACTAAATAAAATTTTCATTAGAAGAACTAAGGAAGTGAATTATATAAAATACCATAGAATCATTGTTGGAAATGATTGAATGTTTACTAATTTTGCACTTATGGAGAAATGACATTGCATAAAAAATTTCAATAGTGACATTAAAGTATTAGGTTTTAATATACAATGTTGTTGTTGCTTAAAAAGAAGTTTAATTTTCTAACATGAAATGACCTACATGTACAATGTAATTATAAATTAAACAAATGCTAAGTTCTAGTATACTTAGAAATAATTGGCAATGCATTCTAATATATCTTAGAAATAATTTGTAAATTAAACAAATATACTAGAAGCATTTTGTTTTATTTACAAATAATTGAAAATGCTTCTAGTATATTTAGAAATAAATTACAATTCTTCTAGTATATTCAAAAATAATTTATAATCTTTAAATAATTAAATAATTAATAATTAATATATTTACAATCCTTGTAATAAATAATTACCTAAACTCTATATCAGAAAGTAACACCATTTTAGAATATAGATGAAAAAAAATATGAATATTCCATTTTTTTAAAAACTTCTGTACGAATTTTCTTTTGAAAAAGCTACATCCAAACTTTTGGCATTTAGGATCAGAATTGTTTTTCCCGGTATGTGAAGTTTCGGAGGACTCGGATGAAATCTCTTTTTATTCATCGTCGTCAATGGATGGTTTCATCCAACCTTTGCATTCCTTATCGAAGAAATGCAGGCAGCGCCTCTTGATATCTTGTCTTCCCCCCCGCAGTGAGCGCTGCAGCTGCTCGGAGCTTTTCAGCTCCTTCACGCCCACTGCGTGCTCACTGGCGCATTACTTAGTTCTTCAGCTAATTTTCAGAAACAAGAGCAGATTGTTTCGTAGCGCAAGAAATAGTCACATGGTGAGCAGACTCAAATGAGTTCTGACTTTCATTTTGCACAAGTAATTGTTCCATGCATGAGCATGTTCTGTCCCAAATCTCTCCCATGAGGACTCCGATTCATGTTTGCATGTCCGGCATCGCAGTGTAAGGAGCTCTGGTATTGAAACTGGGTAAGCCTTTGTCACATTTGCCTATTGATGAGTGTGGCGAGATAACAGAGTTGTTGTTCACGTAGAAAAGATGATAAGTATCTATGGTCGGAGTCCTGCCCCTCCAAGAAAACATAACCATTTCGTACCCGATGGCTACATCCCGCCCAAGAGCAGGCAGAAGATCGTCTCACCCCCACAGCGAACGACGCCGCGACCAATTTTCAAGAGCCCTGGCTCCTCGCGCAACAATACTCCCAGAAGAAGACCGATTCCCAATTCTAGGGTTTCACCGCTGCTCAGGAAGAGCGTATCATGTGACAATCCGAACATGCAAAGCCAAAGGCCTCAAAGTTCTCCCCACATTGCGATGCCGAAATCGATCTTGAAGAGCCCGAAGGTGCACGGTAATGTGGGTTCTTCCGTTGGAGCCTCATCGCCTAGGGCGAAGAGTGCGGGGACTTCTCCTCATTGTTCTGCAATGAGCCAGTCGCCTGCAGGATTACAGCAGCGGGGTTGTTATCTGGGCGGGAGTGAGGAGTATACTCCTCCAAGCAGACAGAAGAAAGCACCGATGCAGAAGAAAGTGTTGGAGAGTGTAGGCAGAGGTCCTTACGATACATCCTACATGGGCAGCCCGATCAGCGTCGTAGACAAGTATGACGAAAGAGATATCCCGATTTTGTGGAAGGGCATGTACAATCCAGGGCGACGCCGTCCGCCAGCGAAGTCGTCCTTGCGGCCGCATGCACGACACCCTAACATTCTTTTCAACCGCGTCGACGAGGACACAGCATCTTGTAGCACGCAATCCTACAGGAGTTTTGAAGATAACGATCAGGAGCTTTTGGAGGAGGAGGATTGCCGAAAATATGAGCCTTGTTGCTGTCCGCTAGACTGGGAACATGATCCGAAACTCAAGAGCATCGCCTCCGACGATCGTCAGGCGTATCGGCAATGCAAATTGGAGGAGTATCTTCGTGAGATTTGCACACGACAATGTGATCCCCCGGAGAGGTTTTCTAATTACCTTATTCGCTGCTACGCTTATGCGAACGAGGAATTGAACTCGAACAAGTCGAAGCATCTGCTGGGGTATGTTGATGAGCATTTGAGTTCCCTGAATGTGTGGGTGCTGCGGCTCCACCGGGGGACGGTGTCAAGGTTGCTGAGGTCGGGCACTGCGTACTCCGCCCGGGATAACGAGGTCTTTCTGAGAATGTTGCGAGAAGAGTGCGTGGCGCTCGGGTCCGTGTTGCGGCGACATCTTAACGAGACGGAGCGGCGTGTGGATGCGTGTAATGAGCAAGAGCGGAATTATATGAAGATTCTGATTCTTAGCCAACAAAGTCCTATGGGCATCATGCAAAATCTCAAGCGTCGTGACTGGCGTTAGGGTAATACAAGATTCAAGCATCTGGTTACTTTGGAGAGCATCGACGGCATCCTCCTGCAGTTGTGTGCAGAAATCCAAAGAAGATGTTGAAGGTTTGCGTCCCCGATTGATCTTTTCAATGTAGTCCAACCATTTGCATTCCTTCGATATGATTTTCTGACAAATTATTGTGCTGTTTTTGCAGAGCAACTGATGTCGTGGAGAGATCGTTGGGAAGGATATCATGCAGCGTACGTGAATCTGACTGTAGAAAACCCACCCCCAGAGGAATTCTAGAAAATCGAGACGCCACAAAAAAAAATTCTTAAATGGCGTTGATTGACAAGGTTTAATGTGGCTAGGTTTTTTAGAATACCTCTAGGGTGGATTTTCCACTACAATAGTGATCAAAGAATTCAAAGCCTACTGCTCGTCAGCCCTAAACACTAATTCACTTGCGCCCGAGATGTTTCTCTGCAAGCTTGCCAATTCGTCTGCAAATTTGAAGCAAGAACAAATCTCCTATGTCTTGGTTGGCAAGTGAAGGGACAAGTGCTGTTATTATGTGAAATGCCGATCACCGGTATCTCTCGACTATATTATATCTCACTGCTGTACGACCGAGGCTCTTAAAAGGGAAATTCAAAACTCAATATGAAGGTACAGAAGCAAGCTTGCAGAGTAGTAACGGACGTAACATCTACTTTTTTTGAAACCAAAAGAATCTGAGCTCATATGATAATAAAGGAGCTTGAAATCTCCTCTGGAGGTTTCTATTGATGGTTTACTCAAAATCAAGTGCTCCGGCCTTACGATGTCATGACTTTACGTAACTAAGAAAGACTAAACCTAACCAAGAGTTCAGCTCTCCGAAGAAAGCTACTGTAGTTGACTTGTCTGATCTATCAATCGTCTCTGACCGAGTTTAGGAGATATACATTCCTGGTCGTACCTGACCGCCCCGGTGTTTATGTCTTCCACTTTCTCCTCTTTTTGCCGATCCCGTCTATAGTTCGAGTGTAAACCCTTAAAGATCGAGTACTGGAAATACCTCTGACTTCATCAATAGAGCGCCACGACAAGCTCAAAAGTGCGGTAGGTTTATTTAAACGGTTCGTGGTTTCCCTGGTGTGCTTCGACTTGGCAATCGCGTCCTGCTCGGCTAGACGAGCAGTGGTCGCCTTCATGCACCCAAGTGTCTCCCATGTTCATTCTCATAGTGGGATCCGGCAAGATCTGACCTTCTTTGAAGAGCTCCTCACACTCTTCCCTCAACAAGGCCAGGTTCTGCTGCTCCACGGTATGCCCAATGGAGATTCCATGCTTTTGCATATTAAGTCTCGACCCATGAAGAATGCGCCACGCGAATCGGTCGACGAAATGAGGGAACTCGTCGCCAATGCATGTTCTCGCTTGTGCATCGAAGTTGAGCTCGCGTGAGGCCACCGCATATACCCTACCAATGTAGTGCCCGAAGCACTCCCGGGGCGCTCGTGCTACCATGTTGTCCAGCCATTGCTGGATCTTGCACTGTCGAAAAACCTTTCGATCTTCCGGATTTATGTGACGCAGGTCAGGGGGTGGCGCGGCGCGAGAGCATGGAGGCTTGGAGAACGGTGGTGTGGGTATCCTTTCCCGGCATGTGGTAATACAAGGGGAGAAGTCACATGGCTCGGTGCAGGGCTTGTACCTCGGGGACAAACTCTCACACTTTTCCTTGGCACACCCCGACTTGTCACAGGGTCGTCTATCACACATTGCGACCCCTCTTTCTTCTTCTCAAAGCTTTGCTTGCTCAAGACTATCAGAGTCTTGAAGAAGAAGACCTGAAGACTGCTGGAGATTTCAAGAATCCCAGCACAGAAACGATCCAGCAGGGCCTAAAGCAGATTTTCGCATCGAGTGAGCTCCTAGTCGAAGGAGCGTGTGGGTAACGAAAGGGCTTTGAGAGGACGCACAACATGGCGGTTGGATGCCAACAGTCGTGACTACCGGGTCATCCACCTTGGATTGCATGGTTACTGCACAGCAATGCTGTACTTGATTACCCGGTAACCAATTAGCAGATTGTCATGTTAATGAGTTGCTGCAACAGATTCTGCAAACAACAACGGATGAATCATAGCAAATCGGTTTAATGATGTACAAGTTGGTAAATGGGAAGAACCTTGCCATCTGATGTAGAAGAACCCAAGGTACCAGACAGAACGGTTGGCCATTGCAGATATGAGCGTAAAACTGGATTGTGCATCTTCAGGCTACTGCTGCCGTTATTTCCGGCCTCTGCCATTTTCCTCGGCACGTGAACATGGTCTTCTCTTCGTAGACTACATAAGGGGAATTACGACCATCTGTCACACGATTCTTTATTTCTAATTGCAATTTTCTCTCTTAGGGTTATGCAAGTAGACTTCACCGCCATATGTTGATTGGTGGAGAAGCTGTAGAACACCTGAAGCCAATGAAATCAATTGCAAAGGAAGAAATGTGGCAGGGCGTACCTGGCGAAACGATCGCGTTGGGCGAATGAGAAGGTTGCCATTTGGAGCATCCTAGGTTTCTTAGGCAGCCTGTCTCCCAAATGCTGAGGCTGCCATCAGCACAACGATGTGTCTTTGGTGCAAATCACGAGGTAATTTCCAATGATGGACACGACTTCCAGGTTTTCAGAATTGCAACAGTGTTGAAGCTCTACTAATAAACCTTCGGATTTACACAGCAATCAGTATCTGTTGCCGTGGTGTGTTGAGTCCTGGAGTCCGGATCTATAAAGGCCATGGCCACAATGCGGCGTCTCTCTCAAGGTTGCAACACAGGCTCCCCACTTTCGCAATGGGATCGGTTATGCCCCAAGTGCCAGACTATTGTCAAGGAACAGGGCTACGAGGCTGAGCTCAAATCGGGTCCCAGTTTCCAAGTGCAGTCGGTGAAGCTTGAAATGGAGAAGAAACTGAAACTACTGCAGGATAGGCTTCATGAGAAAGAAGAAAGTGAACGCTCGTTGCAGGAACAATTGATCTTCTTGTCCACCTGGGATCCTCTTGTCATGAGTGCCGGATACACCGACATCGTCTTGCAAGCTGGCGGACACATTGTCAATGCGCACCGAACAGTGCTTGTAAGATTGCAAATCAACCTATCTGTCTGTCGGTAGTCTCGGCTACTGCGTGTCCATAGATATTGAACTGCTTTAATTTCACTATACAATCTACCGGCTCCCACATATATTGATGCTCTTCCTAATCGCACAACAAAACTCTGTAGAATGCAATTCAGAAGTCCACTTTCGTACCATTTTATGGAAGGCACTCGAACTTCCTCGTAATCTAATAAACTGAAAAGACATTCTCCAATCCGCAATGCCTAAATTTTTAGGGTTTCTTAATGCTGACATAGTTACAACTTACAGATAACAGTGTGTTGATCGTCTTTGAGAAAAGTGAGCACCTTCGATACAATCCTATCTAAGTCATCCTCGGAACAAACTTGAAGACTTGCTAACCCTAAAATGACAAGTTTCTGTGATTAAAAAGTTCTTTGGAGGACTTACAGAACGTAATTCGTCATGCAGGCTGCAAAATCTGATGTGATACTGAAGAAGATGAAAGGGAACCTGGATCAACTCGGGACAGTGTCGATGGAAGTACATGTTTTCCCAGAAGCGTTGGATGCATTTGTGCGTTATTTTTACACAGGCCACATAAGTCACAGGGACCTCAAGAGTTATGCACCCAAGCTCCTTACTGCAGCCAAGAGGTATGGCGTGAGATCTCTACAACTCATAGCAGAGCGTTACATTGCAAAGCATGTTTCCAGAGAGACAGCCCTTAGTACATGGGAACTGGGTGTTGATCACAATTCAGAGATTATAAAAGACTCTGTGTTACAGACTCTTGCGAAGGATGTGCAAGATATTCCTAAACTCGGAGAGTATCGTACATACCGCTGCCAGAAGGACCCTGAACTCCTTGTTGGACTATTCGAAAACCTCATTGGAAGGATAACTTGATGGCATCCATGCATTCATTTCATGTAAAGAATCATGGAGAAACCATTGCCAGGAAACTGGAATTAATCCCAATCCTAAGTTTTCAATGCTTCCAAGAATTTTTGAGCCAACATTGCTATCCATGTCCCATCTTTTTTACTGTAACTGCGAGGCTGATATGAAAGAAGAATCAGACCTCCCTTTCCTGCCGAGTAACTGCCCTCAAAGGGCTGCACAAGGATTGACTTCGCATCCTTTGGAACAATCGACCAACCCTTTGTATCTGCACACCCAAACCTAGTCATGTAAATTTTATCACTTACCCTAGAAGTTCATCTTAAGAAATCCAAACACAACCGCTTGAGGCTGATTTACTATCTTACCTGCGCCGTTGGATACATAGAGAGGGCCACTTGAAGTGATGGAAGGCGTGTCATTGAGCATATTCTGTAGTTGTGGCAAGGCCTTGGAACCTCCACTTCCAGCCACACTACCAAGATCCAAGTTACCACGAGCGCAAACAACCTCTCCACGATGCCAAACAATCTACATCCTCAAGACAAGACACATAAGAAACAACCGCTGAGGATGGAAAGGTGGAAATCCATAAGAACTCCGTGACAGCTATTAAATAATGGAATTATAGCATTAATAATAGAAGCCATATATTATAGGATTAATAATGCTTTCAAGACTGAGATTTCAGAATACAAGTCAACACGTAAGTTAAAAGGTTCAGTTCAGAACTTGCTTCAATTGAGACAGTATCTAAAGCAGCACTCCTTGTTGATGACTTTACAACTTACAACCAGCAGCCAAACGTCTTACCACAATATTTGTTTTGGTATTTTGAAGTAAAGCGAAAGAGCCCCATGCCAACTCTTGCTTCTGCTTGCTACTGAGTGAGTGAGCTAGTTCAAAAATGGAGCGACGACCGGGTGCTTTGCTCCCCTCCTTTGCCGTTTCTCCTCCCTGCAATGGCAACGAACAGTTGGTATACCTTGGGCTAAAGTTAGAAAAAAGTTCCCCATACAGCACGACCTGCAAAAACCTTCAGAAATACTGCAGAGTGCTCAGAGGAGAAACATACTCAGAAAGAAGGGTAGCAGTTTATACTTTGAGGCGACGACCAACAGAGGGTAAACTGACCGCCACTGCAGCTAGAAACAGCCCCAGAGCTTCGGACGTCTGTCCCACAGAAACGCCCAAATGTTAGTACTGAGCGAAATCCTACACAAAGTGTCCTGAATGCAAGTCTCTCCTGGAAATATTAGAGCCAAAGGCAGAGACATGTACCTGCTGTGCACTAGTCATAGACTCAATGCTGACGACGTGGTTGACGAGCAGTAGGCTGCCAAACAAGATCCCAACAAGCCTCGGTAGATCACCATCATCAAACCCGGGTATACCTACCAAAACAACCAACATACACCGTCATCTATAAACTTCTAAAACTGAAATCACTTTTTATTTACAAAAAGTCACGCGATCACAATAACTTCACCATAACAAGGCATCAGGTGTGTAGATTTTTTGTACATAACTTTCAAAACAACTAGAATCGGAAGAAGCAACCATTTCCTTGCAAATGTCAGCTTCTCAAATCAAGAGATAGACATAATCCAAATACCAAAACGAAGCATGTTCCAGGAGATCTCACTTCTCAATAAGATGGATTTGCAATATCTGCTGAGGAGAAGTAAAACACCTAGCTCGCACTGAAGTACCCTAATCTACCCCGCTCATTTTTTACAGGGCAGTGACAAATTCATTGTCAATTGAAGATGTGAGGTTAACGTAGAGATGTCTACTCGCAACACATACCTAAATGCAACATCCCATAATCTTGCACGAGGGGTACAAATTGATTTAGAGAAAGTACACCACCACCACATTAGAATTCGTGTTAATTTCAGGTCATCTACCAATCAAATTTTGAACTTATTAAGGTGAATGCAGTATCCATATAAGGCATACTCTAGTGCATCAGAATTCTATCACAACTGCTAGCAAGAATCAATATAAGAACTTAGTCAATCTAATAATAAGACCTATACTCAGTGTTCCTTTCAGGTATGGTCACCTTATACAAACTTCCTTTCCCCACACACATCTCCACAATGCACAGTACAGTCCAAATTTTGACCTCTCAATTCCACAACACGCTTAAAACAAGCCAAGCGAACCTCTTCTCATTGCGAAAACGGCGACATAGGATCATAAGCACTGACCTAGAGTAAATCGGAAGACGGATACATCAACCTCCGTAGCCGACTCGTCATTTCCAGCTCCGGAAGCCCTAATCACCATCCGTTTACTCGTCTCGAAGTTCAGCTTGGCAACAACACATTGGTGCGCCAGAGCCGAGACAAGCTGAGGCGGTGAAGATTGCCACACAATTGAAGGTTGCAGGTTGCTCAATCCCAGGAGAGACATCCTCATGAGAGCCATCGTTACCCTCGAACGAAGACGAAGGCGTCGAATCCTCAAGAAAAAACACGGAAAACTCTCAACTTGCAAGCATGGCGCGATGCAGAAAAAATGATGCGAGTGCTTGAAATTAGTAGATTGAAGAAAAATTTTGGAACTTCGCAAGAGGTCCTGATCAGTAAGTTAGATTGCAGCGTGTGAGGAACTGGTGGGGCGGCAGCAGAAATGCAAACAACCGGATGAGGAACTGTGGCTCAGTTCGGCGAATTCGAAGAGCCTCCCAGTTCCCACATCCATGTGCGGAAGCGAAAGGCTCAAATGAGATGTCGGTTCTTTCTCAGCACATGGTGGAGGACTCGACAGTTCTGTTCAGAATGAAGCTCTAAGGTAGAAGAGTACCTATTTGTGATAACTTAAGCATTTCAGCCTACAGGATATGGGAAATTCGTTGAAAAATTGAGGTCAATTTGTGCAAACATATGGATGCAGAAGAATGTAAAGAAAAAGAATTTTTTTTCCACAAGAATAATTATTTTATTCAATATAAATGTAGGTTTTTCATCCAAATCCATTCCACTCACAAAGATTTACCTATTTTGGTTAACTTTGGCACTTCTTCCTAAGCCAAGAGGGAAGAGAGATGAGTGGACGGGAAGGTATAAACAAAGAATCTTTTTCAAAGAATTGTACATTCAATTGTTGTTTACAATAGGTCAACTTATAAAGCCATTACAAGGGGTTGTCCAAAATAGGTACTTCTATCATATCATCATTCTCCATTCATGAGCATTCAATGGAAAGTAGAGTTGGGCTACTTTTTGGCCTCAATGTCTTCTTAAGATGATCACCCATTTTTGACCTTTTAAGCAATGTAGCTTATCTACAATATGGGGATGGTTGAGGAAAAAATTTATTTGTACAGAAAGATAGATTTTAGAAGAATTTCAGAATTTTTTACATTTTTTCTCTCAAAAACAAAATTATCATGAATTTTTTTCGTGAAGATTCTGTTTGTCCCATTATTGATATATAGGCAAACCAATTTCCAAGCATAGTTTGGTTACAGAATCGATGTAAGTGATCATTGCAGCTTTCAATGTACACCTTCTAGACATTTCTAGTATTCCTACTAGTCTAGATATGTGTGAGTAGTCACCTACACCACAGTTGATCGAAAATTATATAGCCAAAGCTACAAAAATAGCAAGCTAATTAGAAATGAGTGATATCTTTTAACCCTTGAAGATTATTGGAATCTTATATCAATGCAACATAAATCTTTTTGAGTATTTGACATAGATGGTGCACAAATTGAATTTTACAATAGTGTAGTCTACTCTAAAAGTTGCCATTTAAGGGCATTTTCATGAGCATCCATGGATGGGAAGATTTTTTAGCTTTGTTTTGAGACAAAGAAAAATAGATGCGGATTGTAACACAAATGATTTCATATTTTTTGAAGCATTATTGAATTACTTATGAATTAAAAAAAAATTATATTGTAGACACCTATATATTTGTGACCATAGGTCTTTCAAACATGTATATTTGCAACTTGTAAAAGAAATAGGGAAACCAAGGAGAATGATTAATTCTTGCAACAAACAACACTTTATCCTAGCCTTGATTCACTCAATGGCTAAAGAAGTTGATTTAAGGACCACCTCATATCTATTCTAGAGTTAATTATGGGGCCACTTATAGAACAGACTACCTTAGTGATAAGAAATTATATTCATGCAATTTGGACCATTATTGTACCTTCTATATGTATCTCAAAAGTTACATAATGGTAATGCACACTATATGTGTGGAGGTATATGCTTGCATTTGTGCATGATAAGGTTTAATTTTAAAGAGTCCTTAGCATTTGGGGGTTTAATGTCTAAAGTCCTAATGCCTTTTCCATGAAAACCACTCAATATTGCCATTTCTATTGCAAAGAAGAAAAAACTCTTAAAATTGTGTTTTTTTTGCATATCTAACTACAAAATATTCTACTAGACTAATACAAAAATGTGTAGAAGACATTTCAAAAACTTTGAAGTTGTAGATTGCAAGATTTTTGCACTTAAAGTCATGGAAAACAAGTTTTTTTTTAACCTTACTTGACTAAACTTCCTTGACTTTGAACACTTACAACTTTACAAAAAATTGCATCATTGATTTTTAATTTTTAATTCTTTTTGAAGAATTGAATGGAGACTCTAAGGAAAAATATACACTTAATAATTCACTCATTAAAAATTGTTAAATAGAAGTAGGTTCAAGATTGAAGGGAATACTAAATTCTTAAGAGCTCTAAGAATTAGAGCTATTAAGAATCATTCTCTATATGGCTATGAGTTCCTTTTGATTTTGGACAATGGGAACTCAATTACAACAATTGCTTAATGTGGCACAACAACTTTTAGATAATAATAAAAATTCATTTTTAAATATGATTTTTTTTTAATTAATTATTTTTAAACATTTAAAATTTTATTATTAAAAAAAGCTAACAGTGTATCATTGGTTCACAACAAAGAGAACAAGCCTAAAACAACCTTTTTCTTGCTTGAAATCTCTTCTAATGATGGAACTAAAACACACTAATCTCCACGATGTAATTGTTGTAGCAAGAGACCTTAACCTTGTGAAGTTTTTTTATAAATTGTAAAAATTGTGTTAAAAAATGAATCCTATTGTACAAGTTATTTTTTCAAGATGATGCTTTAATTGCCCTAAAAACAAGATTGTCTATAACTTTCATATTACAGATCTAAATGGAAGTAAATCAAAGCTTCCAATGTAAATTAAAATACAATTTATAATAATAAAAAGTTTAAGAGTTTAAATTTAAGTTTTTGGGGAGAATGTTTTGCTTGCCTAACTAAAATTTGGACTTATTGTGCCATTATTTTTGCTCTTAAGCACCGATTGAGAAAGAAATTATATCTCCACAAAGCTAATGTATTTTTCTATCTTCACATAATGTTTCAAAAAATTGCAATAAATATTGAGACCATAAAAGCCTAACAAAAATCCATTTTGTCCCCTGAGGGGATAATGGGATTATAGGGGTTAAAAACATCATTGCTTTTGAAGTGTTATAACTCAAAATACTTCATAGGAAATATGTTTGTGTCTTTTGAGTATTTTTGCAATTAAATTAATTTACTTGTGAAATGAATGAATTATTTGATTGTACTTGGAAAATACATTTTGTGCCCCTTTACTCCACATTTATATTTTTTTGGCAACTATAGTGATTGCAATTGATATGGAATATAATACATGTCATCAATAGTAGTAGTCCTTACTCCTCATCAACACCAATGTATTTACATTGTGTTGTACTAATATATCATATATACTATTTGTATGTATTCTCTATATCATATTCATATTATATCCATAAATCCTAATCTTGATGGCCAAGATTGTTTCTTAAGATGGCATCATCAATGATGACAATTTTTCCCAATAGTGCAGATCAATGGCATTGGAGGGGAGGCACATTTTTTCTTCAACAAATCAACAATTGTGGTTTTTTCCACCTGGGGAAGGTTGCTAATGGTCTTGGACTCTTGGATAGAACTATGATCAACTTTTTACCATACTATCACTAAGGTGTAGAAATCTCAACTCTACAATCTTATCATATACATGTTGTAGATGACATGAATCAAATTTAGAATCATTTGGCTACATAGATTGCAATATTATAATGTTTTAGTGTTGAAAAAAGATGATGAAATTTTCCTAATAAGACATTAGAGGTGAAATTCTATATTTAAACCTACTCAACTAAGAAAACTTTAAACTATAAAGTGCTTCAAAACCATCATACAAACACATTGGTAAAAGAAAATATCATTCAAATGACTCATTATCTACAAAATGTCTTTGAAATTTCAAAAAGTTGCCAAAAAACATCCAAGGTTGAATCTCCTTCCACTAAAATGCTTCTTACACATTCATAACTTCTTGGATTGATATGAAAATTTAACTACACAAACTAGACTAATATGCACAACTTTTCTAAATTTGAAATTTGTAAACGGACATTGTATGAAAAAGAAACAAGCTATTGAAGCTCATTGTAATCCAAAAATATTTGGATTTTGAAATTTCAATGGCTTCCAAACATTCCAAACAATTTTGACTAATATGAAAAATTTACCACAATAACTAGACTTTTAGAGAAATCTAACACAACAAATTGAATTGAAAACAAACATTGCATGAAGGAGATACAAGCCCCCCAAATTGATGCCATCAAAATGAAGTTTGGCGAACTAAAGTTGTCCTTGAGATCTTCTAATGGCTCTCAAAAAATCTGTCTAAATATGTCTTAGATTGATTTGAAAATTTTACCACACAAACTAGAAGAGAGAACACAAAAATACCAATAAGTTTTTATTAACTTTGGACATTGGATGCAAAATTTATAGCACTTAGAATTGGACTTCCAAACTATAGAAAGACACTTAGTAGAGTGTTTTTAGCAACTTTGGAAGGCTGCAATTTCCCCGGGCTGCTAGTGTCGAGGGAACGACCTCACAATTGCTGCCCGACGTGGCACGGTGACTACCATGTCACCATTTTTTTAAGTTAAATTTTTTTTTTCTGCTTTTTTTTTTCTATTCTAAGTTAAAAAAAATTTCAAAAAAAATAGAATTGGTAGCATAAACAATAGGAACAAGGTCGGGGGAATAGGCATGAAACGGCCTTCTCAATCCTCCAAAAATCCTTTAATGTTTGGTCACCTGGGATGATTAGGGGTTAAATGTTAAAATGACATTCACATAAAAGATGCTAATTGTAGAACTATCACTCAAATGGTGCATCACAAGACCTTAGAAGAATATACTTTTTAATATACACCAATTATCAAAATTTGGTTGATGGTCATTCTTCTTCAACTAATGGTATTTGTCTTCCCATATTTTAGAATGTAATTGATATTCCAAAAGTCCAATAAGATTGTCTTTAATTAGAAAGAAATAATAGAATTGTTGGCTAAAATTATAGATTAGGTAGCTTTTGATATAACCTTTGCAAAGCCCTCCCTCCCTCCATCCCTCCCTCCCTCTAGAAATTTGCTCTAAATTGAACAAAAAGCCAACTTACTTTTCACACGTCAAACCTAAAAAGTTGGTGACCAAAACAAATATGAGGATCAAGGGCCTAACATGAATACCCCCAATCAACTTATGGCTTCTCAAAATCTACTCTACAATTTTTTTAAATGAGTTTTGAATGTGATTTTTTCTTCAAGTCCTAGTGTATTTGAGGCTCATTTACAAGAGCTCTCAACACTACGGGAAGTCAAGATTGCAATGGGTACCCTTACACAAAACCTTGAATAGAAAAATCACTATCATTTATTTTCAAGATCAGATTTTTGATGCTAAAACTAGACTTCAAGAAGAACTTTCTCTGAATATAAACTACTAAAAATCGCAACTTGGTTAAGGTTTATTTAACTTCAAAGTTTTGCAAACACCAGATTCTGGTGGCCTTGGGCAGTTAGGGGTTAATCATAGCAGCCCGCCCTGAGTCAAGTAAAGTCTCCCATAAGAGGCTATGGAGGCTGGCCGCCGAAGGCCAGCATTCACGAGAGAAAACTGTTTGGTTCCTAGAAATCCAGATAAGCCAAACCAGATAAGCCAAAGAGAAGAAGCACGAAGGGTTTGATCCGAAAACGCATTATTGAAAGGAGAATCCAAAATGTATATTTAAAGTTGATTTTTTTATATCAAATTCTTTTGTCTTTGTACCCATACATTTAAATAAGGCAACTGAACCTTAACCCCTAACTACCTGAGGCACCAAAATTTGGTGTTTGCAAAACTTTGAAGTTCAATAAAACCTAATCAAGTTGCTATTTTTGAAAAGTTCTTCTTCAAGTCTAGCTTTAGCATCAAAAACTTGATCTTGAAAATAAATGGTAGTGATTTTTCTATTCAAGATTTTGTGCAAAGGGACCCATTACAATCTTGACTTCCCATAGTATTGAGAGCTCTTGGAAATGAACCTCAAATACACTAAATTCTGGAGAAAAAATTACATTCAAAATTCATTTAAAAGAATTGTAGACTTGATTTAAAGAAGCAATAAACTGATTGAGGTTATACAAGTTAGGCCTTTTAACCTCATGTTTTTTTGGCCACCAACTTTTTAGATTTGACTTGTGAAAAGAGAATTGAAAGACTTCACATTACTTTTGCAATTTTAACACCTTCATAGTCAAACAATATAATCTTTCACTCCATAAGTGATATTGTTGTGTTTTCTTTTCCTATTAGATCTCTAACATATCTGGTTTGAATTTGTACAATTATAATTCAAAAAAATTAATACAACTTATCAAAATGTTAGCATTTAGTTCAGCTTAAAGCAAATTCCAAGAAACACTAAACAAGCTTTGGGCATTTAGGGGTTAAAGGTAACCTAGAATTTCCAAAAATTGCATGTGGTAGTAAAGATATTTCTATAACAATCAATTTTGTTAATTGAAGGTAGAATCCTTTGAAACATTGTTTGATAAATTTTCCTTAAAGACAAATGGAAACCATATTTTATTTGTATTTTCCAAGTCTTATGACATTAGTTATGAAATTTAGCTCAGCAAAGTGACCTATTTGAATACCAAAATTACATGAAAATGCTACGACAACTCAGTTCCATTAATGAATAATTGATGCACAGATAATGCACATTTCCGTAATCAAACGAATGTTGTCCTTCCTTGTTTCTGCCGAGATTGAAGAGCAGCAAGGGATGGACATGAACCACAGTTTCATGTCATTCATCGTGTGCTCATATTGAGCATTAGTATTTATTCTATGAAAATCCGCTCTTGCAGGATTGACAACTAAAATTATTTATGACAGATAATAAAAATTGAAAGTCTCGTGTACGAGGGAGTGTGACGAGGCATCGTATAATGTAAACTCAAAGCGTACGCATTGTCCTGACGCTGAATTCCTTTTGGTATAACGTTGCAATCCTTCTTCGAAAACATTTCAACCAGTTTCTGACACAAATATCAGATTATCACACAACAAACAATTCAATTTGCATCCCTCACCCGATTAAAGAGAACTCGACCCTCAACCGTGGATAAATGAACTATGAACTTTGCACAAGGTCAACACAGCAGAATGCCAAAAAACAGGCCAAGCCTTTCAGATTGAGAAGATTACAAAATTGAACAGATTGTTTCAATCTAGATGATACCAATCTTGTTGGCCACATCGAGCGCATCGTAATCTGCCGTCAGTCTCACGTAAGCCTTCTTAGCTCCATCAGGTCTGAAAGAGATCACAATTTGTCAGACATAGCGAAAAGAAAGAATTCTTCCTCTTTCCAGAGAGAATGAAACCACCCTGTTTCGAAGACATCCATACCAACCTAGTTTCTCAACCGAAAACCCTAATTCTTAAAAGACTAAAGACACCTGGGCTGGATAGCCACCGATTACAGCACATTTGTAGTGATTGAACTAGTCCCGTATGTAGATAACGAAAGACACAACACATGAAGGCCAGAAACTAAAAACTATAAGATAGAAAATTGATTGTAAAGATACCAATATCCCCACGCTACAGAATACAAGTCAAATCAAAGATTTGGAGCTTAGCCCAAACAGATTATACTTTCCTAAGCGAGCTCCACTGGGAATAGTAAGAGGGTTGCAAATTCAAATGAAATGGTAGACGCGCTTCAGACGAGGGTTTAACACATAAAATCAGAACTGCAGAACAAGAATTCTGAGTCACGGCCGAGAACCGCCACAAAATCCAAGTGCCTCACGAAGTCCACATTCCGCAATCCCAAAGCCAGTCATAAAAAAGAAATACCATCACCCCTGCATACGCATTATCCCATCGAGGCTAAAGAATGATGGAACAAAGATAGTAAACCACCGCATTTCAGTTAGGGTTCCAAACCCTAAACACACAAAGAGAATTGTAAAGAGAGAACACGTTACCTGATCAAGGTATTGACCTTCTTGGTCTGAATGTCATACATCTTCTTGACCGCCTCCTTGATCTTCTTCTTGTCCGCGCGCACATCCACGATGAAAACCAACGTGTTGTTGTCCTCGATCTTCTTCATGGCGGACTCCGTGGTGAGCGGGTACTTCAGCACCTCATAGTGGTCAAGCTTGTTGCGGGAGGGCGCGCTGAGACGTGGGTACTTGGGAGCTCTGGCACGCTTGAGGGTCTTGGGGCGATGGAACGTGACCGAGGTGCGCACCTTCCGCCACAGCTTCTTCACGGGCTTGGTGCTGGTCTTCAGCGCCTTGGCAGCCTTCGTGGCCTTGGCCGCCTGCGGGTTGGCAACCTTCGTCGGGGGCGCCATCGCACAAGCAACTAACGAGGAGAGGTGATGCGGAACTCGGATTCGGCTACGGCGGCCTCGAGCTTGCAAAAGGGAAAGCTTCGGAGCAGGGTTAGGGTTTTACACCCTCACTCGCTCTGCAGCCAAGCGGACGCTCGATCATTCATCCACGTTCATCCAAAATCGACTTTCTCATCGACTCCAATCCACTCCAACTCATTCTTTCCGTAGGCTCTGGTAAGTGAGCAAAGCTGAAAACTTAAGTAATTTCTCTTACGTAAAGTGAGGATCAGTTTCAACAAGAAAGTGCAAAAATTGAATTTCGGCGTCAAATTTTGACATGTTTATATCACAGTAAACCAATCACAAGGTGATATGTGGCACTTCTTAAAAAAAAAATTAATTTATGCCAAATCTATAATGCAAATGAAGCCATGATTTTATATGTACTTTTCCATTTGCACAATTTTGCATTCATTTATTCTCACAAGATCTTGGTAACATCTATCTTCACACGGAAACCTTGTAACTTGAAACCACTTTTGGGTATTCTTGCATTACAACAAACTTTGTTCCAATGAAGATTAAATTACTTTTATTTGAATCAATTTATTAGGACACGGTATGGATAAGTTATGAATTTTAAAGTATTCTCAATAGGTATATTGAGAGGGGTATCAAAAATCAACTTTAAGCTCTCATGCTTTGATTGACTACTAGAAATTTTAGTTTTTTTGTTGTTTCAATCACTTTATCTAGTCAATTTTTTGTTGATTTTGACAAAAATTTGTTGATTTTTGTTGTAAATCAACAAAAAAATTAACCAAATCAACACAACCAAAACAATAAAAAAAAACTATATTTTCTAAGATATACATCTTACATAATCAATATCTAATGAATCTGCACCAACTATCGACTAAATAAGCATTTTGAGTTTGGTTTCTATCATTTAAATTGTCAATTTTTATTGAATCTTGTTGAAAATCAAATGGAAATCTAGATTTTTTGCATGCATTTTTGGGACACCATATGAATAAACCATAAATTTTCAAAGCTCTAAAAACAAGTGTACAAACATTCAACTTTAAGATCTCATATTCATAAGACTTACATTCTAGAAAAGAATTTAGAAGTGATAGTTTTGCAAACAAGCCACAAAAGGTGCAATTATCTTAGTTTTATTGTTGCTCTTTAGACTAAATGTGTTTTGTCTCTTATTTTGGCAATGATGTTTACTAGCGCACTTACTTTAATTGATTGTTAGTGGTAGTAGATTTTGAACTCTAAATAATTACCTTTCAAAATATCACTTACAATTTTGTAAGTTGCAGCAACATATATCATTTATAAATTTAGGCATCATTAATTGGAATTTATGATGGAAAAAATTCTTGATATAAATCAAACTTGGTATGATAGAACACTTATTATCTATGTACACTAATTCCATTGGTAGAAGGATTTATGTTGATTTCTACATGAAAAGTGAATTGAAATGTTATAATTATTACAAGAAATATTCACACAATACTTTACACTACACATATTATATAGAGGACAAATTTGTGTTGCAACTCTTTGAAGGCCATAGAATCAAAAAAAAAAAACCTAAATTTATTTTTGAAGAAAAAATTACAAAATTTGCATTTCATGTTAAAACAACAAATACCATCAATAACCTTTAGATGACTAATATGAGGGTTTTCTCTGCTATATCTATATTGTAGAATTTGACCCTTGTTAGCCTTTATAGGTCCCCTATTGATCAAATAATTTGTTGTATTTATTATTTTAATCTACAAAATATGAGTAATTTGATTTCAAACAATAGACTTATGGCTTTTTCAATTAGAGACCTATTTCTTCTGTCATCTACATCATTCTAATATGGAATTTTTGCATGTGTCAACTACCATGGAATGTTGTGATTTTAGTAGAATTCGTGAAGTCTTCAGACACGCATTCCCCCCTTTATTAAAGCGTAGTGTCTTCACTCTTTTACCAAATTTGGTTTCAGTTCTTGCTACATAAAACTTGAACTTTTCCAAAGCTTCATCTTTAGTGTACATAAAATAAACAAAGTTCTTTCTACTCATATCACATGCAAAAACAACCACATACATAGATCTATTGAGAGATTTTATCTACATTGGTCCCATGAGATCAACATATACTAAGTCATTCATATTTTTGGCTCTGCTGGCAAATTCTTTTGGAGTTTGGTATTGCTATTGTTTATCAGCTAGGTATGGTTTGCAAACTTTGTAAGTATTTGTTATTGATGGCATTCCTTTCACTTAGTCCTCCTTCAATAGATGGCAAAGTTTTCTATGAGATAAGTGTCAACCCCCAAATGCCATTGTTTAGCTTAATCTTTTGCTGAGATATAGTCCACCTAGATAGTGGAAGAGTTCTAATTGACGTAGTTTGCCTAATGTTTTGACATTATAATATTGGCAAAGTAATATAGCATATTGTTGTTGTCTCTATGTCTATTGGCTAATAAATTTCTCTTGACAAGATTGTTTAAGATACAAACATGCTTTATCTATAAAGACTAATTTTTCTCATGTTAGTAAGAGACTATATAGACAATAGATTCCATTTGATGAAAAAGTGAGTAGAAAACATTTGTAATTTTTATTTTGCCAACATTTACATTCAACACATTAGGAAAAAAAATGAGCCCTAAAAGGGGTTGTGAGTCTCGAACAATAGGAAGCAAGGAAGGCATGCATATTGAAAAAAAATTCAATTTCTTTTTGGCCAACGAACTACAGAGCTAGAGTAGTGCAGGGTAGTTCAATTAAATTATTTTTTAAACATTACAAAAAGTTTTTAAGAAGTTAATATTAAAACTAATACAAAATTATAAATTTTTTAGATTTGATGTGGCATTAGTGCGACTACGTCAGACTATCATTTTTTAGATTATTTTTTTAATATTAAATTTATTATTATTTTAATGTTGAATTTTGGCCATTGTTCCTCATAAGGCTATGAATTCCATTGATAGGAACTCCTCAAAGGGAAGTAGCCCCTTAGAGGATTGATTTTTTTTCTAATGTGACTTCTCCTTTCACTATTAGAAACTTCAATTTTTGTTTTGTTTTGGTCGCGTTGATCCGGTCAACTTTCTATTGATTTTGACAAAAATTTGTTGATTTTTGTTGTAAATGAAGAAAAAATTTGACTGGATCAATGCAACCGAAACAACAACAAAATTGAAGTTTCTAATAGTGTTTTCCAACTATTTTGTATCCTTCTCCACATATTGTAGTAAAGGTTCAATTGACTAATGGTTTCACGTTTTGAATGACATTTTCATGTCTTGTAATGTGATCAATGCAACCATGGTCCATACACTAGCTATTGGGATTTTATAATTTTGCTAGTGCAACTTTAAAAGAATTTGCATCATCTTTCTCTTCATTCTCATCTATAATTTCTTCTACTAGATTTACAGACTTTTTAGTTGAAGGTAGTTTCTTCTTATAGTAGCAATTTTTGGCAACATATCCTACCTTGTTGCAAATACATTAGTAGAAAATTACAAATTTTTTGTTGTTTTTGTTGTGCTAATTTGGGCAAAATTCAATAGATTTTTGTCCAAATCAATGCAACCAAAACAACAAAAAATCTTGATTTTCTATTATTGACTCTTGGTCTTTGTAGTTTGTAAAGACAATGGATTTACCTTGTTTTTTTGTTGACTATTTCTCTTTTGTGAGCTACATGACATCCCCCTCAACGTCCTTGATTTGCTCTTCCTCTTATAATTGTGGTCATAACTACTAACACCTCTTCAAAATCACCTAGTAGTACATTTGAGAGTTGCATCCGAAAATACTCAGTGAATAATAATCTGGATAGTTGTTTGAAAGATGAAAATACTTGGTCTAAGTTCATATTGGAGATGATATATTTGTAGTTGCATGGTAAACCATCAATTGAGAACTTATTGAACAATGGTTTGTTCAGCAATGTTGGCTCCTAGTTCCCATAGCCAACTTTTCACTTCTCTAGCAATAATTGGCATCTTCAATCCATACATTGAACTAGTAGCTAATAGAATTTGTAATTGACTCCACCTTGTTTACAGTAAGTATTCCTTAGTAATACCTATGCAAGTGCGAGATCTAAAAAATCTACAACCATATTGAGAAAATTGTCATTGATAGATAGAATAATTGCAAACATGGCTACAAACTTTCTATCTCTAAGTTGCTTTTTAATCAATTGCTCTCTTCCAATGACTATAGCAAGTAGAGAATCCAAATTTTTTGTTGTTTTGTTCATGTAGATTTGGACAAAAATCTGTTGAATTTGCCTAAATTGATGCAACCAAAATAACAAAAAAATTGAAGTTTTCTATTATAGGAAAGATAAAAAAATTCACTATGTTTGGGGTTATAACCCAAAGTCTCTCTTAGTAGAATAATGCAATCATCTTGAACCGCCATGTGTAATAATTACTAGCTCCTTCTAGCTTATTCAACTCTCCTATTGAAACATTCATGTTGTTTGCCATTGTCTTTCTACAATGTCATGCCACAAGTATACAAATCTAGTCTCCTTTTCTCTCTAATAACATGAAAGTAATTTGCAATGTAATTTTGCATTGTATAAGGTAGGAGTACTTATAACCATCCATGAACCCATACTTTGATTGCAAAGTTCCCATAGAGTGTCCTCAAAAATATTGTAAAACTATCTGTATGCTTAATTGTGGTTGGTAGGCTCTAATTTCTTAAGATTTTAATGCTAGAGTAAAGACAGATTTAGCAAAGAGTTGTTTAGGGTGCCTTTGGAAGTTCTACTTTGAAAATTCATATGGTGAAAATTACATGCCTTATCCAAAAATTATATGTTTTTGTGAAATTCATGATTTTCAATTGCTAATTAATATTGAAAAGATATTTTTTCTAAAAAAAAAGTTGCCTCCCATTGTGCTAAGTTTCTTAAATGGATGATTGTAGGTACTCCTACCTTAAGTCTCTTGTTTGGAAGGATTGTCTTTCTCATTTTATTTTGTAGTATTAATACAAAAATGTGTTAAGGCACACTTCCCAAGGTACCTAACTTGTGTACTATGCTTTGAATGACAGACAAAATTAAAAGTAACCCTAGTTCAGTTACTAATAGTATAAGTTAACTATAGTAATCAAAAGGTAAGATAAGCTCATCTAACTATTACTTCTGGTGTCTAGTTTGTTCCTAATTCTAATAGTAATTAGTGGGATTCGATGTTCTAAGTTACAATTAAACACTAATCTACTATGTTACATCCACAAAATGTACAAGTTAACTTAGAACTCTATACTATTTAGTCTCGTTCATCAAATCTAACATCAAGATCACCGGTTGTTGATACTCAAACTAGATTAGTGACGGGTACGGATGTAAGTGTAAGTACTATACCAAATCAGCTCAAGATAGTCCGTTGGGATCAACCACTCTCTTCTTCTTCAAGCCTTGTAGTTAATTAAGACCTAATATTGGGATTAGTAGCAATTGAATACTACTATAGATTGGTTCTTTTACCAATTGGGAGATCCACAAGGTCCCAAGTTTTGTTTTCATTGATGGCAATGATTTCCCTAGCAATTGTTGCACTCCTTTTTCTGTCTATTGCAGTGTGGCTATAGTGTACTAGTTTTGTATTCAAATGTACTCATTTTGAATTCAAATTTGGTCCTTTCTTTCCTAGCAATGTGAAAAAACATAGTACAATCAATAATCCTTAAATGACTAACATGAGGGTTTTCTCCACTATATTTATGTTTGGAATTTGACTCTAGTTAGCCTTCATAAGTCTTCTATTGATAAAACAATTTGTTATATTTACTAATTCAATCTACAAAATATGAATAATATGCTTTCAAACAATAGACTAATATAGAATAATTTGTTTTCAATTAGGGACCTATTTCTCCTCTCATCTATATTGTTCTCATATAAAATTCTTGCTTGTGTTAGATGCAATTGAATGTCGTGATTGTTGCAGACTTTATGAAGTCTTCAAAGTTCAGACATGCACTCCTCTCCTCTATCAAAGTGTAGTGTCTTTACTCTTTAACTAATTTCAATTCTTGTTGCATAAAGCTTGAACTTTTCCAGAGCTTCATCTTTAGAGGACATAAAGTAAATAAGGTTCTTTTGACTCATATCATATGTAAAGATAACCACATACCTCGATCCATTAAGAGATTTTATCTTCATTGGTCCCCATCAATTCAATATTTACTAAATCATTCATGTTTTTGACTCCACTAGTAGATTTATTTAGAGCTTAGTGTCAATGTTGTTTACACACAAAGCATAGTTTGCAAACCTTTGTAAGTATTTGTTATTGATGGCATTCCTTTTACTTAGTCCTCCTTTGGCAGATGGTAAAGTATTCTATAAAATAAGAGTCAAAATTCCAATGCCATTGTTTAGCTTATTCTTCTATTGAAAAGTAGTTCCTTTATCCAATAGAAGAATTTTGATTGATGTAGTTTGCTTGGTCTTCCAACATTATAGTATCGGCAAAGTAGTGCAACCTGTTGTTGTCTTTGTATCCTTTGGCTAGTAAATTTCTCCAAACTAAATTGTCTAAGAGATTCACATTCTTTGTTTGTGAAGACTATGACTTTTCTAAGTTTCTTGTGTCAACAAGACATCCTATGAATAGTAGACTCCATTTGATGGAAGATGAATAGAGAATGTTTGTAATTTTTATTTTGCCAACATTTGCCTTCAACATGACTTCTCCCTTTCTAGATATTTTGTGTCCTTTTCCACCTACTATAGTAAGGATTTAATTGACTATTGGTTTCATGTTCTAAATGACATTTTCATGTCTTGTAACGTGAACAATGCAACCAAAATCCATATACTAGCCGTTGGGATTTTATAATTTTGCTAGTACAACCTTAAGAGAATTTGTTTCATCTTTGTCTTCATTCTTATCTATATTTTCTTCCACTAGATTTATAGATTTCCTAGTTGAAGGCAAGTTTTTCTTATAATAGCAATTTCTGGTGATATACTCTACCTTGCTATAAACATAATAATAGACTATTGGCTCTTGGTCCTTGTAGTTTGTAAAGACAAAAAATTTACTCTATCTTCATTGACTATCTCTTCTTCTGTAAGCTACATGACATCTTCTTCAACATCTTTAATTTACTCTTCCTTGTGTAGTTGCGGTCATGACTACTAACACCTCTTCAAAGTCGCCCAATAATGCATTTAGGTGTTGTATTTAAAAAATTTCAAAGAATAATAATTTAGATAGTTTTTTGAAAGACAAAAATACACCACCCGAGGTCATGTTAGGAATAATGTATTTGTAGTTGTGTGGTAAATCATTGAGAACTTGTTGAACAATGGTTTGCTTGACAATGTTGGCTCCTAATCCTTGTAGTCAATTCTTCACTTCTCTAGCAACAGTCAGGTATTCCACTATAACTCCTTTCTTTGGCCAAGTAGCAATTGGGTATTCTTCTATAATTCCTTTCTCTAGCATCTTCAATCCATTCATCTAACTAGTAGCTAGTAGAATTTGTGATTGGCTCTACCTTGATTGTAAGTATTCTTCAGTGATACCTATGTGAGTACGAGGTCTAAAAAATCTGCAACCATATTGAGAAAATTGTCTTTGATGGATAGAATGATTGTAGACATGACTATGGACTTTCTATCTCTAAGATGATTTTCAATCAATTGTTCTCCTTCATTGATTGTAGGAAAGACAAGAGGATTCACTACGTTTGTTGTTGTGTTCCAAGGTCTTTCTTAGCAAAATAATGCAATCATCTTGAACCACCATGTGTAATAATTGCTAGGTCCTTCTAGCTTATTCGACTCTCCTACCGAAATATTCGTATTGTTTGCCATCATCTCTCTACAATGTCATGCCACAAATATGCAAATCTAGCTAGTCTCCCTTTCCCTTTGATACCATGAAAGTAATTTGCAATGTAACTTTGCTCTATATAAGGTAGGAGCATCTATAACCATCCATGAACCCATATTTTGACTCTAAAGTTCTCTTAAAGCATTCCCCAAAGTACCTTAAAACTGTCTCCATGCTTAATTGTAGTTGGTGGGCTTTGATTTTTTTAGATTTGGGTACTAGAATCAAAGCAAATTTAGTAGAGTGCGGTTTAGGATGTTCTAAGAAGTTCTACTTTGAAAATTCATAGAAATTAGATGCTTTACCCATTTTTTTTTAAATTCATGATTTTAAATTGCTAATATTAAAAAAATATTCTTTTACTAGAAAAGGTTGCCTCCAACTATACTTAATTGCTTAAATGGATGGTTATGGATGCTCCTACTTTAACCCCTAAAGGCCCAAGTATCGTTTTTTGGCATTATAGATATTTTCGGTAGCCACTATGCATGGAATTTTTATTTTTTTTCCTTTGAAAATTTCACAAAATATGTGGTCAAGGAGTAACTTTAAGGCCCAATAGTTTTCATAACTTTTGACTACATGGTTAAAAAGTTATTGCATGATATGTAGTTTTGATGCGATAGTGGGTAGCTCAAATTTTTTCTTAAAAATCACTTTTTTAAGAAATAAAAATTCGAAATTGTTTTTCTAGATTTTTATATATAGAAAGCTTTGAATCATTCCATTTGGATTAGTTAGGTGAAAGTTATAAGGAGTTTTAGTTTGCAAGTAATTACGGATTCTTACTTCTAAAATAAACTTTGAAGTTCTTTATTTAACTCAATTTTCAATATTTTCTTAAAAGAAAAAATATCTTAAGATGAAGATTGTTTATTACAACATTACAACAGATGGGATTGTCATTTTTCAATTCCATAATTAAATTCTTAACAATTTAGTATTTTGAATCATCATCTATTTCTTTCTACTTACTATATATTTTTTTTATATATGCTTGAGTTTGCTTGTATTGGTTGTACAACCTAGCCTATGTGCTATGCTCCTAAATGACAAACCAAATTAGAAGTAAGCCTACTTACTAGTAGTATAAGTGTAGTAATCACAAGGTCGGATAAGCTTATGTAATGACTAAGATAGGAGGTTCTAAAAGTGCCTAGGTTCTAAAAGCATCCACCTCTTTAAATGTGCACTACATGTACACGTTGTTTTGTAGCCTTCAGCCATGTACAAACACTGTACATTTTAGGAAGTGGATGCTATTAGAACCCTATGCCACTTCAGCTTCAAAATTTCATAACTAATTCCTCAAAGCTCCAAAAAATTTGAAACGACCTGGATTATATGCCAATTCTATTTGTCTTTCAAGGAAAGTTTACTGAAAAGTATTTCAAAAAGTTTCCCCTTCCCCAAAATCAGTTCCAGCTCTTAAATGGTCAGTTTACGGACCTCCTACCTTACCTGTTGTGCATAGTTTGTTCCTAATTGTAACAGTAATTAGTGGGATTTGAAATTCAAGTAACAATTAAACACTACTAAGTTACATCAACTAAATATGTACAACTCTATACTAAGGTAAACCTGCCTATGACAGGCAAATCACCCATGACAGGCACCTAGGGAACCCCCCCATTACAGTCTTCCATCAACCCATGAGAAACTTTTTCTTAAAAATGGAATTAATACTACATTAGGTTGATTTGTAGTTGTCATCAAAGCCTTGGAATATGGTTATGGAGTTATTAATAACTGTGATAGAACATTGACACCTTTCTAGTGTAAACTGTTAGTAAAAAGTTATTTTTTAATTTCTTTATGTCATATCCATGTTAGGAAATCTTGTAACCATGTTAAAGAATGTTATGACTGCTTTGGGTGGTAAGATGACCATCATGGAAACACTTTTCTGCTGATTTGGGGTAGTCTACAGACTTTTTTGGGCAAACTGGACAGCAAACTTCGAAAATTCACAAAAAATTCATATTTTGTCGAAAAAATAAAATTCTAGTTGTTTCCTTCATTTCTCACATTTGTCTTTGTACAAAAAAAAATCAGATTTTTTTTGTCAATGGCAAGAGGACAGATCAGCCATTCTGCCTGTCATAGGCAGGTTTACCTTATTTAGTCTTGTCCATCAAACCTGACATCAGGAGCACTGGCTATTGAAATACAAACCAGGTTAGGGACGGCAGCGGATGTAAGCTCAAGTACTGTACAAAATCAGCTCAAGATAAGTTAGTCAGATGGCATCAACTACTCTCTTCTTTAAGCCTTGCAATTAATTAAGACCTAAAATTGGGGTTAGTGGTAATTAAACACAACTGTAGATTGCCCCCTGCTTCATTTAAACTCACTCGTTCAATCTCAGTTACTTGTCTGAGAAGCCAGAGGACCAGAAGTCTACAGTATTACAATTCTTTAGGACTGGTGAGAACTACGAATTCCACAATCTTCTGCCTTCGTTTTTCTGATGATTCTTTGGTAAATTGTATGGTATTCCCTCTGCTGTGAGAATCAATGCCGAAAGGCGATCATCTTTAGACTGAATTGCCTGTCAATGCTGTGATCTAAGCTTAGTCTGCTTGAGAAGCTGAAAGATTGTAAACAGACCCAACTGTTGCAGCTAAGTGGAACCAGGTTTTCTTGGATGTGATTCTTACCTGCGCTTTTGAGAGTTGAGCAATTGCAGATAATGGGTAAGAGTCCTGTTAAGAGCCCGAAGATGGAGATCGTTGTCACGGAAGACATCAAGCCCATTGACACTTTGGAATCCCCTTTCCAAAGAAACATTCGGCCGATGCTGGACGTGGTGGACAAAATGCGCGCACAAGGTGTGACCGAGGAGAATATTCAGCTCCCCACAATCGTCGTGGTGGGAGATCAAAGCAGCGGGAAGAGCAGCGTGCTTGAGTCGCTTGCAGGAATCACACTCCCACGAGGTCAAGGAATTGCGATTCGTGTGCCGCTGGTTCTCAGGCTCCAGTCTTGCGGATCTGAGAAGGAATCCATCATCAAAATGGACTACGAAGATGTGAAGGACCAAGTCATAGACGGGGAGGATCGGATCGAAGCGGCTATCAACATTGCAACGAACTCACTCGCCGGGTGTAACAAAGGCGTGCGCAACACTCCGATTCAACTGCTCATCCGAAAGCCGAATGCTCCAGACCTGACTATGGTAGATCTTCCTGGAATCACTCGGGTTCCTGTACATGGCCAACCCGAGGATATCTATGAGCAGATAAGTCAGATGATCATGCACTACATTACTCCCGAGGAGAGTATCATTCTGAATGTGCTCTCGGCGCAAGTCGATTTTCCTACTCGTGAGTCCATTCGCATGTCGCAGCAGGTGGTCAAGGAGGGCAAGCGCACATTGGCGGTGGTGACGAAGGTGGACTAAGCGCCGGAGGGGTTGCTGGAGAAAGTGACCACCGATGCAGTGAACATTGGCTTGGGCTACATTTGCGTGCGCAATCGCACAGACATGGACGACTCCATATATAGCTGTGCGAGGCTCCGCGAGAAAGAGCTTTTCGAGTCCCACCCTGCGTTGAAAGAGCTCGATAGGAGTATGATTGGCATTCCAGAGCTTGCACGCAAGCTGACGCTGATCCAGTCGGACATGGTGAGGGGATGTTTGCTCAGAATCCAGAAGCAGATGTTCGAAGCGCTTAGCAAACGCAATCAACAGTTGAACAATATTCCGAAAGGAGTCGAGAGTAGTAGTGATGCCAGGGCGGTTTTCCATCAAATACTTCACAAAATTCTGACGACATTGTCACAGGTTGTGCGTGATGGGAACTTTGCGGAGTTTCCGGACGACGCAAACCTCCGATACACAGCAAGATTGCACGAGAAGTTTCAGAAATTTGCCGATGATCTTCACGAAGCAGGAATGAAGTTCAGAAATGAATCGCAAACCGAAGAGATTCGGTCTCTACTCGTTGAACACCGAGAATTTGCTCTTCCTGATTTCTTGCCTCATCCAGTGTTGCATTATTTGATGAGGAAGCAGATCAAGAGCATCACCGGAACATGCACGTTGCTTGTAGAGGAGAGTTTCGATTACGCCACCGACGTTGTGCTCCGCATCAACACCTCCTGCGGCCAAGGATATCCTCGTTTAGTGAAGCTCTACAAACAGATTGCATCTGAGGTTTTGGAGGACGTCAAGAACTCAACCCTAGCGTTCGTCGAGAAGATGTTGGAGAAGGAAAGCTCGATCATCTTCACCACGAACGATTACTACACCACCAGGATCGAGAAGATGAATGCTGCTCTGGAAGAATTTAAGAGGGATGGACAAGGCACAGCCACTCCACCGATATCGGTATATCAGTTTGGACCCCCAGTGCCCGCCAAAGTGCCGGTATCGTCCGTTATACTCGGAGGACTGAAGGACAAGATATCCCTCGACGAGATGCACAAAAAGGATCGAAGGTTTCAAGATGCTTGGAGGATGAAGGTGAGTGTGGCTGCGTACTGGAAGGTCGTGCAGAAAAGGCTTGCGGACGAGATTCCTCCTGAGATTAGGTTCGAATTGCAGCGTGCCATTGTGGATGAGCTTCATCACAAGATGATGAATCAGCCATGGTCAGCAGGCGGTGATGGTGATCTGCTAGCGCTGATTGAGGAGGATGCAATCAGTGCATCAAATCGTTCCCGCCTGCAGCGCCGTGTTGACGCTCTCAAAGATTGCTTACACCTCTTGTCTGGGTTGATGCACTGATCCAATAGAAAGGATGATCATTTTACTGCCACTGGTGATCCCCGCGACAGAAGAAAATACATGCAGGCATAGTCCAAGATTCTTCCATGAGGCATCCCGTAAATACAATGCTTAGAGTTCAAAGGTAGGCTCGGCTTTTTGATTTAGACACTACTTCTTCAAACTTCAATATATCAGTTGTCACTATTCTTCAGTCTCAGTTTTGCAGTGTTTGTAGGAGATAAGTGAGTGACTACTTCAGCAAAACTTAGTCATGCGTCAAAACTTTTATTAGTGTTTACATGAGCATACAGCATTTTCCATAAGCGTATGTGACGAACCTATAAATCCAACAAACCTTCATATTTTTTGGAATGAACTTACCCACATTGCGGAAGGTATTTTACGCAGTTTCAAAGTTCCATCTTCTTTCGTTTACATGGACATCATCATTGTTACATGTTGTCACACCAACACTAATCGATTCCATCTGTCTTCGTCCAGGGTCATCGTGGTTGATTAAGCGAAAAGAAATACAGTAAGTCTAGCTTCTCGTGATATTCACTTTGCAACTTGCAATCTCCTTATCCAGAAAATTACTTCCACTTCCATCATACTAAACTCACAGATTTCGTAAGCAGCTTTCCAAGGAAAATCAAATAGATCATGGCTACCCTCTCCACTTACTTTTCCAGGAACCAAGATCACTATGCAATTAGTTGTTGTGCTTCATATATACTCGGCTCAAATCATCTATTTTTTGACTATAATCATTGATATCATAACATCATATCATGCCAAATATCTGCCGAGAGCTAAACGAGATTCAATGCTCGGGGTCCAAAATCAAACATATTGCTAAATCTCTTTAATGCAAGGTAGGATCATGTAGAGGTCAATTCGCGAATGGAAGAGGTGATCTTTTCTTACGTGAGAGGGTGAACGCACGTAGAAGCGAAGGGCGATGGTATCCTCTACAGCTTGGAGGTAGCCTTCCTTCTCCAGAAGATCTAGTCGGAAGAACTGGTAGTATCCCCAGCATGCTTTAGCCTGCATGTAGGAATGGACGTCAAAACCCAGTCCTTAATTTCTGATCTTGTAATTTCAGCCTTCATGTGAAACCAAAAGTATCTTCACTGTGCATGGAAATCTGATTTGGTTCCTAAGATTTTAAAATAGATTTATGTATTGGAAACTCCCAGATATTCACGACGCAGGCAGTTTTCCAGGAGGGCGTCTTGATCCAAGATCTATTGGCAGCACTATTTTTACAGGTTTCGGTGGTTGAGTTTCGCAATTTTGGCGCTCTGAATTTCGCCAATAGAACGAAATTGGTCTTCTTCAAATGTTTTTTTCGAATGCAAAACAAGCCCTGAGCTTGGGAACAATGCGTTGGTGGGGACGACTTCTGCGCAGAAGCTCAATGCCGTATTCATATGTTGCTGCTTCGTTTCCACCCTCGACCATCTCATGCAAAGCCAGTTCAGATAGTAATAAACTCTCATACTAGAGAAAATACTCAACCTTGTGGTGAAACTGAACTACTCAAGGTGCTCAATTCCAGACCACTACAGATGGGATAAAAATAATAATAGCAATACCAGTCTGAAGACCATCGTGAATGAAGTGAAGAATGTAACCATTCAATGAAGCCCACCAAGGCAAGTGAATACACTTCACTTCTCAACTTACAAAACTTTGTTTTAGAACTGCATTTCAAGGTGACTTGAGTGGGGAAATCCTTCATTCTTGTTTTCACCAAGGGACTCACAAAAGACTTTTTTTTTTCTTCTGATCCTGCAATATAGCTTTTTGTCAAAGGTTTTATGTATGAGTACTCTTTCTAGTTGCAATGGTCTCTAAGCTTCTTAACGAGGGCATACTACTAGAGAAAAGTAAAACAGGAGCCACAACCACGCTGATGTTGCCTTCCTCTATGCTCTGAAACCGCATATCAATTTCGGTTCCTCCCAGGTCGGCAATTGATGCAGGTATCTGATATCATATCAAATCCCATGTTAGAACAACACGCTAAGATTTTGAGAACATAATAACAAACTGCATCCATTATATTTTTTTACAAAAATGCATGATTATTCAGACATAACAAGAATTCATTACATCACAGATAAATCGTTCCACTGCTTAAACCATTACACACTGTGCATGCTAGGGAAAAATCCGCACCCTCAACTATCTGTCTAGACTTCTTATAGAGAAGCGGCAATTTTGACTTCTCAAATAGAAGACTGTCGAAGATGGCAAGGTAGGCCAGACAGACGCACATCACAGTTAAGAATTGAGATACACAACAATACATTGTTGACCTCTCAGAACAGCCAGAATTCTGGCGTTCAATTGTTGTACTGTACAGTACATCTGGAGCTAACCCCTGTTGCTCAAGAACATTAGAATCACAACACTGGAAGTAACAACAAAACGTCTGTACATGCACATCTGGCTCTCAAAACTCTCAAACGCTGTTGTGGATTTTTTGCTCAGTCCATCCTCCTCTATGCAAAATGTTTGTCCGAATGCATATGATCCGCTGCAATATCCCTAAGAAACAAAATACAAGCCTCTCAATGCACATCAAGGTCGGGAAACAAGTCGAGTTCAAAGTAAGACATCCACTCAGTGTAAAAGCTAATTCATCCGCCATTTCGGTTCACTCCAAAGAAACTTTTCAAAGCTTATTTCCTGAGCACAAAGAAGTTCCCTAGAAACAGTCTCCTACCAAGAGCTCATTTGCCTCGTACCAGAGCTCCAAGAATGGCCATAAACTCCACTTTTCCGGTTGTCTCGATCTACGAACGATGCATGCAAACCACAGGCTGCACAGTACCTCAGTCATTCCCAATGCTTTGGAAGAGAGATAGCATCCTAGACTTAAGGGTAGTGCAGGGGTCTCGCAGAGCCATGGAGGCTTCTAACATGCATTGTATGATTATGCAGGATACCGAACATGCTAACAAAGCACAGATGAGCATGATGAAAGACTTGCTTACATTTCTGGCTGCTAAGTTAAGTTAGCTCTCTAGATACTCCTCGGAGATGAGACCGCCCATCTACTGCACCAACTCTGCTCTGGGAAACGTGAACGTTACTACACTTCCTCATACAACTCATTGCAATATTTTCTGGAAGAGTTCTCATCACAAGCGAATTGAATCATAATCCACAGCTTTACCTTATTATTTCATGAGTTGAAAGTGCAGGGAGAGGACAGAGACCAGACGCTTGGAAGATGACGACACCGGTAGCCTGAGTCTCTGTAAGCGGAACAACTGACCAAGAACGCAAAGAATTTTCTTGGTCTGAATGTTCATCTGTGAAAGGGAAGTTTTTGCAGGACTGGTGGAAAGCTAAATAATCAATGAACAGAATGAGCTTCCTTGTGGCCATAGTAAGCCTTGCATTCAAGATCCTTGAATGTCCGATTATAGATATATATGAATGAACCGAATGTCAAATGAGCCCTCACAATTTTGAGAAGCTCCGGAACGGTGAAATCACAATATCGCCGTAGCTATGAAACCTGCACGCACAGTGGACAATACACCCTCTACTGTTCACTCTAAAATAGCAAAACTGTGGTGTGCGCAGCACTCCCTAGTGACGATGTCTCAACTTACCACCAGAGATCAAGCGAGACGTAGTGAATGGGAGAGCCGAATGAAATGAGATAGTGTACAGATTTCTACAAAATGACGCTGTAACTCGGAACTGCAGAGCTTCCAGAACGATCCCAAGTCACCTTGAAATTCTTCCCAATAGGCAAATTGAGGTTGGTGACGGTCAAGGACAATGACTTCTCATCGAAGGTCACGTTGACAGGCTCAAACTTGCCATTCACCTTCACAGAGGAGGGCGCAGCTTGAACTCCAAAAACTGAAACCGTTTGAAGCACGAGCCCTTGCTTCACGGCATAGGCACCTTCCTTGACGTGGGCTGTTAAGACATACTGGCCATGGCTTCTGGTGGCTTCAAATGTCACAAACGAGCCCGTGCCGTTCTTGATTTCCATAAGAATTGTGTCGTCGTCATCAACGAAAAGTTCACCAGTTGCTTTTTCCACTTCGTCACACACCACTGAGAGCGGGCTGCACAGAGAGTCGGACTCAGGATCCATGGCAATCCAGAGGGTGTAGGGCGTTTTGCGAGCTTGGGCGGTGGTGGGAGCCGCCTCTTGCATGGGCAAGATGGAGCCACTGCGGACGTGCACATTGATGGTCTCGAGAGGGGCAGGGAGGGTGTGATAAGAGTTGTTGGCCCGAATCACTTGTGCTGGGCTAAACAAATTGTACCAGACTCCCTTCGGAAAGTAGGATCTCACGGAGACTTGTCCTGCTTGCAGAACCGGAGATACCAAGATGTCGGTTCCCAGAAGAAACTGATCGGTGATGCCCCAAGTCCGAGAATCCTGAGGAACGGCAAAGAAGAGAGGTCTGGAAATGGGTGCCCCGGTCTTGTGTGCTCCATACATCAACGTATACATATGTGGTAGCAGCTTGTATCGCATACCAAACACCGAGCGTGCTGTCTCGGTAACCGACTCCCACACATAAAGCTCCTGTGGCCCAATATTAATATCGGCGTGATCCCGAGAAAACGGATAAAATGCTCCAACCTGCACGACGAATCAGCACAAGCACGTCCATCATCAAGGGGACAGAAAAAGACACGGTGCACTTCCTAGCTAAAAAAGTAGAGGGCTCCACAAGGCTACAAACGTCGCAACAAGGAAGCAATAGCCACCCATGCACATCGAAACCAATAATCAGAATTGGGCATTGGAGTTACCTGAGTCCAACGGATGCAAAGCTCTTCATCTGTCTTCAAGTTGAACCCGCAGATGTCTGCGCCAACCATGGGCACTCCGAAGATACCCAAATTGACAATGCTCACAATGGAATATTGCAGATCACTCCACGTGGCTTTGTTGTCCCCAGTCCAGTGAGCCGCGTGTGAACCCGATCCCAGAAACATGGAGCGAGCCAACACGAAGGGTCGCTTTCCACTCAACTGCAGCATACAAACCAGAGCCATTATTGTTAGCACATGTGCAGAGCACCGGCTTAGAACACGCATACATACATGCACATAGTAGAATAGTGGATCATGGCGCTGGAGACGGACTGGTCAACCCAAGTTTATCTTCAGTTTGACACACAACATGGACTGCATACCTCCTTCAGAGCCCGGTAGGTGGCCAGCGCCTCGCTCATTCCGTAGACGTTGTGCGTATCGTAAGCCCGGACCCCATTGTAGTGCTCACAGCTCATGGCCATGGTCTTTGCGTAAAGAGGCCTGTGGACACCGAGGGAATTGATGTGATACGGAGGGTCCTCCCACCGATTCAGTTTCGAGTTGTCGCAAATCATGCAGCACTCGACAATTTGCGGGCATACCTGGTGCACGTTCTCAGCAGGGTAAAAACAAGTAGGACCACCGCAGAAGTTGGAAGGCTCGTTCATGTCCAGCCATAAGCCATCGAATGGAATCACTTTGTGAAATTCGGCTACCTCAGTCGACCAAAACTCCTGCGCCTTCGGGTGGAGGAAATCCGGAAGGTGAGTGGCTCCGGGCCAAACCTGCGCAACATAGGGCTGCCCAGTCTCGTTCCTCATAAAAATGTCCAACTTGTCGCCTCGAATGTAAGTGGAATAGTTGCTGTCGATCTTGATTCCTGCGAGAGTAGCACAGGATTACCACAACACACCATGGCCATGTCTATGTCCAACCAGGAAAGAACAAGAAACAATCATCTCTCTCAGGATGTTCTCGTAGAATTTATGTTCTCGTAGAATCTATGCACGAGGCAATTGGCGAAAGGAGGTATTACCGGGGTCTAGAATCATGATATATTTTTGGTGATTCTTGTGCAAATTTTCCACGAAAGGCAACAACTTCTCCACTGGGTAGTTGACGGGATCCAGAGTGAAATCCAAGTAGCGATCCATGTGATCAATGTCTGACCACATAGACTCGACGGGAAGCTTCACCTCCGCGTACTTCTTGACCACAGTCTCCAGCTCCTCCACATTCTTGTAGCCATATCGAGACTGGTGAAAACCTGCAGCCATACATTCTCAACTTCTTCAAAACAGGGGGACATGGGAGAGTCAACGGTGAACTCAGCAGTTGCAGTGGGAGAAATGAACAGAAAGAAGCACAAGAGCAATGTTCAGGCTATTTTCTCGGAGGAAAACTAAGGGACGGAAGTTCGTTGTGATTACCAAGCACCCAGTAAGGCATCGCTGCGGGCCGACCGACCAACTGAGTGTACTGGTCGACGACGGCGAGAGGAGAGGAGCCCGGGAAGAAATAGAAGTCGAACAACCCGCCAATAATCTTGAACGTGATGGAAGAGCCGTTGTAGACGACGTCCATTCCGTTGCTGTTCATGAGTCCAACACCATGCGCGAGACCTCCCTCACGCACGTCCATGACGAACGGGAACGCCCCATACAAGTCGATGTCAGTGTTCCAGCTGCCCATGTCGGTCGCCCAGAGTGTGTATTGGCGGTTGTGCGCTAGACGCAGTCCATCGGGACGGCTGCTCTCGCCCAACCCATATAGCGCCGACTTGAAGGGTAGCTGCGACGAAATCTCCAAGTACTGGTCCTTGAATACCATGTTATTGAACGAAACCGACGCAGGAGTGGACGTGTTGAATAGCACCTCGCCGTTCGAACGCCTCACCACGGCGAAACCGAACGGCTCGGCCACGTAGTGAAACTCCAGTTGATGCTTCTTGCTCGACAGCTTACCCGATTTTTCCACCTTGATGCGGCCGAATAGCTTCCGGCTCCCTTTCAGCTTGTCGTCCACGGGGTCCCTTGGAAGCAGCTCCTGCGGGACCTCATAGCGTTTGAGATTCGCGTCGGAAATGTGCACTTGTAGCCGATCCCCGCTTTGATACCTGCCCATGTCCGCCATAGCTATCAATCAAAAACAGAGCATAATTTTCGACACACCCGAAACCCACACAAATTCAAATTCAAACACGGCAGTCGACACCACGACGACGACGACGACGCAACTAACTAAGAACACTTTTCCCAAATCTGTTTTAGAATCGAAGCAAGCAGCAGCAGCAGTCGTCCAAGCATGAGATCTAATCGTACCCTGCGAGGACATAATTATAGAGAGACAATGCCGATAAGCTGGTGTGTGACAATCTAGATGCGACAGAGAGGAATGAGGTGAATCTGAGTATGAACTCACCGTGCAACGAGTTTGAGGTGCTTGATATCCTCGCCGTAGGTGTCAGTGGCATTGATGAGCTCCAAATGCCCAACAACGCCACCTCCTCTGTTGAGATCATTAAAACCGACGAGCTTGTATCCATAGCCGATGGATTCGCTGGAGGCTGCTGCGCCGGCACAACAGAACAATAGCGCGACAACAGCCACGAGAGAACAAGGCAACCGAGCCATGGATGAGTATCGACCCATTGCGGAAGTCACCGAGTTGCTACTGCAAGAAGAATTCTAGCAGGAAGGGCGGGCGATTGGTCTCAGTAGAAGCAAGGGCTCATGATGAAGCCCGAGTCAGCGAGGTCAGAGCGTCGTTCGCTCGTGGGCCGAAGCTTAAGTTAACCGATGCGTGCAAGGAGGAAAACGTCTGAAGAGAAATATAAATTATCGTGCAAAATTTGAAGGTCAGGGAGAGTGGACGAATTTCCTGCAGGACGACATGAGGGCGGAGGTGGAGGGGCCCCAAGTGGAGGACGGACACTTGGCCGAGCTTGAGCCCTTGTTCAACGGCAATCTCGCCCAGCCGTCCCTTCCTTCCCTGGCGTCTTTGCGTCCCAGCCGTCCCTTCCCTGGCCCTTTTGCGTTACTTTTATTTAAAAGCCCATGCTCGTCGTCGTCGGGTATTTTGCGAAGTTTAATAAGTTCGGGCAGACGAGGAGGGCGGAGTCCGACGAGGAGGCGCCTTTATCGCGCAAAATGCCCGATAACAAGAGGCGTTGCTCGCCGTTAATCGCGGGGGGAAATCCTCCCCGTTAAGTTTTCCTTACGAACGACTTTCCTTGACTGCCACGTGCATTCGGGAGATCACCACGCCACGTCGGCACAACAGAGGATCAGCTCAACAGAAGATCCGTCAGCGCAGCAGAGGATCAGCACACGAAAAGTTCAGCTACTCAGCTTCCAGTCGGCACCGAAACTGATAAGTATATATATTTATAAATATAAATAAACTCCAATTCGTGGTGGAGAACAGTATGAAAATTTGCCTGTTCAAGGTGCCCTTCTTGGAGCAGATGATGGTGGGGAGAGGATGAAGTTCGTGATCGAAGTTATAAGCTAATATAGTATACGTAGCTAGCACCTTCAATTCTGTATGACAAGTTTCTCCTAGTCGTATTTCCTACTAGTTTAAAATCGATCAGTCGTCAACATGGGAGTGCAGTGCGTGCGTTCAACTTCCTGCTTACATCAAAAAATGTGATCAATCGAATTGGATCTCAGGCACTGTATAGTATGGCAGATGCTAAGTATCCTCAGGCATGGAGTCTTTGAAGATCCTCACTGCTTTTAATTTGGACACAATTTGGACACCTCAGTCCATGCATGTCCAAGGCGCAAAAACTCTCAAACAACGAACACAATTCCTCCGTCTGCATCGAAAGAAGAACAAAACTGGGATCGATGAGAGGATGAAGCAATGATCGAAGACTCTAGGGTTTGATGCGTAATCATAGGGTCTTTAGCTAGGTTCGTAACAATAGGTGTTTGCGGAACAATAGAGCTCTCTACCCTAATCATTTTCTGTTGGTTTAGGGGGAGCCGAGTTGGTTGCCCATAGGGCTGATCACTTCAAAAATTCACAACTAGTTCACACTTTGTCAGAAAAATATGATTCCACTTCCTATTACTTTATATATATTCTCTATCTCTACAACTGAAACAATTTCATACTTCCTCAATCCTACAAGGGGTCAGACCAGAAATTGTGGCCCTTAATTGTTCAAACTCATGCAGTGTCGATCACCCAGAGACCGGAGTCCACTGCATAGGATCCTGAAAATCAGTTTCGGGAAGGAAGGCCCGTCTCCGTGCCAATGTGGCGCTGACTTAATTGGTTTCTGATGACGTCTCTGTTTGTCCAGTTGTATGTATTCCTTCTATTGTAATGTATTCAAATCGATCCTGAATGCTAGTTGTATTCAGACTAAATTTCCCACTGGGAGCTTTCGGTGGTTCAGCCTGGGCTAACCCAGAAAGACTTCCCCCCCCCCTTTTAGCCCCCCCGTAGCACTACGGCACAAGTTGGGGGGGAGCAAATTTTTTCCCCCCCCTTCAGCCCATTTTTTGTACGCATTAGGGGGGGCTAAATGCAATTGACAAGTAACAATATGAATGAATGACGAGCAGATTTTGGATGAAATTTTGTCAAATTTGGATGAATCTTTGTTCAAAATTGGAAGAATTATTTTGCATAAATGAATGAAATTTATTACTTGAATTAGATGAATATCATCACATGTGGATGAAATAAATTTAAAACGGATGAATTCGTGCACACTAATACAATAGATGGAAATTTGTGGATTGGATGAAATTAAGAATTGACAAAATGCTTGAAAATGGACAAAATAGTGGGTGCGTACTGCACGCTTTATTGCAAAATAGAAAGCTCCAGAGTGAAGTGACACAGAATTCTTCAGATGTTCAAAAAATCTAACAGTTGGACACGTCATCTTTTGGCAACTCTGTAGACATGAGAAAACAAAGCTTGTGGCATTTCTTCGTAGCTCCGAATAGTCACTATACCTGTCAAGTAGAACAAACATTTTATTAACCATGACTTCTTCTAATCACCTTCAACACAAAAAGCTACTAAAGAATTGTAATATTGAAACGACCTTCAACCCAGTCAGAAAAGTGGACCAACTGCTTACCTCTAATGAAACTTCAGCGATTGACATTCTTCACGCAAACTCATGGTAGGGTACTTCCATCAATGCGAACAAATTCCATGTTATTACTTTGTACGATCATCTACATTCATAACATAATGCAGAGGTTAATTTTTCTCTGTAATCCCATACTCACTAAAATGGCAAAATTTGAAGATTGTTGTAGGCATACTAAAGACTTAGTTTTGAGAAATCAAAGCATTTTGAGTTGTCAGTCCAAAAACTGAAACCCAACTAACTTCACATCAGAATCGGTTCTACATTTTAGAGCTCAAGGTTTTACATGGCCACCTCAAACTTCAATAAAAAAAGAACTTGGATTGAAACGCCAAATTGTGGATGAAAAACAAAGTGTACACATGTGATACATGCTATTGTCATATTTTCTATCTAATATGTGGATGAATATTGATTTTTGTAGCACAACTGTAACATTTCAAACTACCACTTCGACACTTCTTAAGAAATGAAAAAAAACACTATGGTTGTGCTCAATATGGAGACATAACAAAACTACTTACCAAGACATTGCTTACGGTAGTACTCAGCCACTTCCCTTACTTGCTTTTTTTTGTCCCATTTGCAGTAGCCTACTCCAAAAGGTTTTGGAGTGACTCTTGCATTCACATCTTCCATCACCTTCTTCAAGTGCTTTTTCATGACATCAATTGTAGGTAATGACAATACCAATAGTAAAAACGATTCATCGTCTTCAATGCTTTGAAGTGGCTCCATCTCAGGTACTTGGGTTTCTGAAGTCTCTTTGTTGTGAATTGTGTGCACCAAAGAAGAATCCCTATTTTCTTCTATGGTAATGTCATTCACTATATCATTCAATTCTTCATCCTTAGTGATTTCATTACTTGTCAAGTGCTCAACTTTTCTTTTTTTTCTTCTCAAATACCTCAAATGGTGTTTTAAGTACTTATAAATCTCTCTTTCATCCCATTTATGATTTTTCTTTCCCAATTTAATTTCTTGCAATGTCCTACAATTTTCTTTTATGATTTGCCTCAGAAACTCTTGCATTCCTTCTTCTTCTAAACTAAAAGCTCCTTTAGGTAGTCTCCCAATCTCTTGTGCATTTACTAGCCATTTTTTAGCTTTTTCATAGTTATCTAACATTATTCTGTGTTGAATGCCCATCTTTGCAGCCAACAAAGCTTTCTTTCCATATTGTTTGTTTTTATTTCGACAAACTAGGGGAGCAAAAACCTGGACATAAGATAGTGTGTTCACACATTTCTCTCGAAGTGCAACTGCAACACAAGGCCCTCGCATGCTACCTTCATCTTCCACCTCTACAATATCGTCCTCCTCCAATTCCATTCTCTCCCCGCCACACAAGGCACAAAACTGTGAAGTATCTCTTACATACTTGCTGCCGCAAGTGTCACAACACTTAGCTAATACCATTGTTTTATGATGAGTTCCAATTGACTATGTAAGGCCCTTCCTGCATTGCACCAATAGCAAAAGTTCACAAACATTACCTACTAAACTCCACATGGAACACCTTAGCAAAAGCCAAGCCCAAGTGGCTCCATATTTTTATATTGTCGTAACTACATCTTGCAATATGCAGCTATGAATCATTGAATTTCGAAGCATTCAAATAAATTGACAGAACTTCAAGTGCCCATTCAGTTCATTACCATGTTGTTTTACAAATGCATAGTGAAGTTTTTTGTACTCAAAACGAAGGCCACTCAGACAGTTTTCATCCTAGATCTCCTTTAAGAATTGAAGGTTGACAAACAACAGCCACGAATAATCAATGCATCATCTCTAGAAAATACAGTAGGTTTAGGGTAGTCATCTGATAATTGATTCTCACATTCTTGAAAATTATCTGATAGAAGGTCCTAAAGGATTCAATACAATTCACAAATACATCAAGGGAAAAGTAGTTTATTAAAACTGTAAATTGAAAACTCATCAAAGCTTGCTTATAGGAAAAAAAGAATCACTCTGAACCTCTTCAATGTCTCATTCATAAGCTCCTTAGTCGAGTCCTCTGGTTAGAACTCAATTTAAAGCGGTGAAAAAACAGAATTTAAGGAGAACAAGGTTTTGCACCAAACTTAACGGTAGTGCTGCAATCCACTCTACTAAAAATCAAGGTTTATAAGTCATAATGAGATTTTAATGTCTAAAAAATGATTCTCAAAAGACAACCACAAAGTGTTTTGAAGAGAAAAGACAATTAGCACCTTCCATGTTCACATTATACTAGTCTTGAATTGCCAATTTCGGTTTAAAAAAGGGTTGAGATTGGATACCTTGGAACAACCAAAAGAAGTCGAAGCAACTCAACTTGAAGCCGTTGACCCTGAACCACGACACCACTCTTCCCAAAAGATTGTCTTGATTTCCTTTGAGAGGTTGCAATACTTCACATTACTAGAAAGAGAGATTATCACTACGTGCATGTGAGCCCAATCTCCATAACAAACCCTAGAACTTTGCATTCGAAAGAGACCCTAAGCAGCACCCCATTTTTATAACAACCTCTGAAACTCTAGAATTTCGAATTCGCAAAAAATCCTAAACAGGCAAAAATGCGATCAATAATTTGAAGAAGGAACCAACATTGCATTGCATACCTGTGTTCCGGGTCGTGGCGATTTGCAGATAGCAAATGGTGATCGCAGCAGCCACGAGCGACTACAGATCGATCCAGAGTACAGAGAGAAAATGGTGACCACAGCAGCCGTGAGCAACTCCAGACTGACCCAGAGTACAGAGAGAAAATGGTGACCACAACAGCTGCGAGCAACTCCAAACCGACCCAGAGTGAAGAGAGAGAATGGTGACCACAGGTCCACAGCAGCCACGAGAAACTCTAGACTGACCCAGAGTTAACGTTTAGTAGCAAATGAATATTGAATGTCAAATTTGGAATTACATTTTAGTGTTATCAGAAACATTCGAACCTTGCTACAAATGTGCAGTAGGGGTGAATTCTAGTAGTTCATGAGTGCTCACTGTTTCCTGATTTCTTGTACAATTCAAACCCAAAGTCAGTGAATAGTCTAAAATGCTCACGACACAACACTTAGAAACGGAACGTTACTATTCGACTTATCAAACGCCCGTTTGGATGTATTTCCATGCCAGACTTGGATAATTGCGATTGACACATGAGTTTGACTGCTCCTGATCCATCATCGACTCAGTCTGAAATCCCGTCCTGAATGCTGTACAAATGGAATCATCAAAGCAAGACAAGCACTCAAGCAGGTCATCCCATGCACAGCAGAATGATCGAGTTGCAACTACATCTAGGCCACATTTCTCTGCTCGAATAGAGCTAAACGGTTGTCGTCGTCGACTCAATCTGAAGAAGGAACGTGTGGTGAGAGAGAATGGTCACCACAGGTCCACAGCAGCCGCGAGAAACTCCAGACTGATCCAGAGTGGTGAGAGAGAATGGTGACCACAGTAGCCGCGAGAAACTCCAGAGAAGACCACTTGGCATGCATGCACAGTCGACTTGGTACGGAGGAAGGTTCCTGACTCATAGTAATGGTTGAATTAAGGTAGGAGGTTCTCAAATGAAGCGTTTCATGGTTAGAACTCAATTTCTATAGGTGAAACATCTTGAAAAAAATTTCATTAAATTTTCCTTGATAAACAATTTATCGTAGTTGTTTCATATTTTTTGAAGATTTATAAAATTAGTTATAAATTTTGAAGTTGAAATGGCATAAGGCTTCAAAGTGAAGCACCTCCCAAAATGTTCATCCTAAATGAAAAAGTAAAATGTTCATATACTCTATTTTTAAGATAGGGCTCCCTTTTAGAGCCTACTTCATTTGACAACTTCCTAACTTAGAGTTTCAACTCAATTTTGGAGAGGTGAAACATCTTGCAATATTTTCTAGTAAATTTTCCATGAAAGACTAATACAATTGGAATGTAATCCATGTCCTTTCATATTTATTGGATCTTTGTGGAATTAGTTATGAAATTCTAAAGTTCAAATGATAACTACTCTAATTGACCACCTAATAAGAATAATTTAATTAAATATGTAGACTATGTTACCTTTGATTGTTGAAATGAAAAAGTAAAATGTTCATATACTCTATTTTTAAGATAGGGCTCCCTTTTAGAGCCTACTTCATTTGACAACTTCCTAACTTAGAGTTTCAACTCAATTTTGGAGAGGTGAAACGTCTTGCAATATTTTCTAGTAAATTTTCCATGAAAGACTAATACAATTGGAATGTAATCCATGTCCTTTCATATTTATTGGATCTTTGTGGAATTAGTTATGAAATTCTAAAGTTCAAATGATAACTACTCTAATTGACCACCTAATAAGAATAATTTAATTAAATATGTAGACTATGTTACCTTTGATTGTTGAAATGAAAAAGTAAAATGTTCATATACTCTATTTTTAAGGTAGGGCTCCCTTTTAGAGCCTACTTCATTTGACAACTTCCTACCTTAGAGTTTCAACTCAATTTTGGAGAGGTGAAACGTCTTGCAATATTTTCTAGTAAATTTTCCATGAAAGACTAGTACAATTGGAATGTAATCCATGTCCTTTCATATTTATTGGATCTTTGTGGAATTAGTTATGAAATTCTAAAGTTCAAATGATAACTACTCTAATTGACCACCTAATAAGAATAATTTATTTAAATATGGAGACTATGTTACCTTTGATTGTTGAAATGAAAATGAATTGCATCATTCATTTCCTATAAAATCTACCATATTTGAAATGTCTTTGATTTAAATAAATTCAAATAGAATCTTTTAATGGAACATATACCAATTTAGAAACTAGCAACCAAAGAAAGAATGAATAAATGTTGAAAATCCACCCATAGTGTCTCATTTTGAGAAACAAGGACTCTTTTGCAAGATTCTGCCATACCCTTTTAAAACTCATTCAATATGATTCTATAATAATACATGTCTTTGTGACAAACTGAGCAATCAATACCAAACACTTGTTCAACAATTAAAATTGCACCTTGGTCAAACATTCAGATTACATGAATCAAATGAATTCAATTGCGTCAATTGCCACCTACAAGCTCGTTACATTGTTAGAAGTTCTGTAAGCAATGAAAATGTAGAAGTACGGATTGTTTTAATTTAGTGAACTCAAAAATATTTGACACATTTTATATATGCAAGTTTGAACACGTGCTAGTATATTAATAAAATGTGGAAATGTATGACCACTCATTTGAATAATTCACAATTTAAGAACTTTGGAAACGAGAAAAAGAAAAATCTCCAAATGCACAAGTATTTTCATTTATTAAAAACTAAATAAGGATTTCAATTATTTGAAATTAAAAATTCATAATTTTGATTCATTGTAATTATTATCAAATTTAAAAAAAAAAATAATCCTTTTGTCAATGTGAACATGTTATTTTCTATTGTCATTAAAGCTCAAGATAACCCTTTTTACCATCAATTCGTAGTACGTATTTGATATGAAATAAACATTTTTTTAACCCCTAAACTCCCAAGTGTCTCCTTCGAAGTACTTCAAGTCAGGGCTACTTCATATATCTTCAATTTGCATTGAAATTTTTTGAAATTTTTTGAGGTTCAATAGTTTATCAAGAGCTTTTACGATATTTTATTTTTATTTCACCCAAAACTTTGCACAAACACTTTCCAAGACTTGAAATTGCGTACACCCAACAACTGAAAATCTCTTCTAACACTCAAAAATTATTAACTCTATGCATGCACAAATTATTAACTCTAAAATTCCTAACAAAATTGATAGCTACAACCCACACAAAATCAATGATGTATTTACTTCCCTTGCAACAACCTTAAATAGCTTCAATTAAAGACTCCACACACACATAGATTTTTTCCTGGATTGGAAAGAAATGATCGCCATGTACGTGGAGGGGTGAATGTACTTACAAGCTACGTGGAGAAGGTGGAGCTTTTAGGAGGTTAGCCCAAGCTGACTTGGGAAGGGTTAGCCCGCCTTTTAGCCCCCCCTTACAAGTGAGGCAGCGGATGGGGGTGTGCAAAATTTTGATGGAAACATAAAATTATTGTCATTATGTAAAAGCTAAATGTGAAAATAAAATTTGCTTGTAAACACTTGTATATGAAAAATCTGTAATTTTTAACATAAATGAAGGGTAGAATGCTGAACATAATTTTTTCATTTATAGGTGAAATTCATTTCAAAAAATTTAAATATGATTGAAAAATACACATTACTGTGTTTTTTTGGATTTTAACACATATAGCTTTCAAGTGCAAGAATTCTTTTTGTTTTTGACAATTTTGAAAAATTTGAAATGGTGTATGAATAGAACTTTTGAAGCTTTGTTTTCCTAATTGAAATCAATCTCTAAAAATAATTATTTTAAAATTTTTTAGTGATGTTCACCAATGCACATTCAATTTTTGAATGCTTGAATCTTTAGAGTTGTTTACCAAAGACGTACTTGACTTCAAGATTCTAGGAACAGTGTGCTCAACTTCACATCGCATTTACATGGCCATTGAATCAACGCATATGTACATTTTTATTTGTTTAACATATGTACATTTTTATTTTGGAGATGCAACTTTTTTTTTTTGAATTCTAAGAGTTTTTTTTACTTTATTATTCTATTTTTGAAAAGAAAAATTATACCATTTTTTTTACTTTATTGAAAAAAATAGGTATATAAAAATGAAACTAAAGAATATTAAAGAATTATATGATAAGAGAGATACATCTTTATATATGGAGTTCTTATGAAGTTTAGTTCATATTGATATTATAGTGGAAATGGAAGTGAATTATATGAAATATAGGTATTGAATTAACAAGAACAACGCAATTACTTAATTGTGTACGATTTTTTGGATTGCTAAATATATACGTATTTGTTGTATGTAACTTTTTGAACTTCAAATTGAGGTGTGCGGGACAAAGAGATCATCCTCTTCGATCCAAATTCTGCTCATGTTTTAAATGCAAAACAAACACCCAAGAAGGCAAATATGTCGACAAAAGGACGTTCCGTGCACACTTGGAACGTGAACATGAAAGGCAAATTCAAGTAGAAAGAGAGCAAGAATTACATAGCAATCCATTAGAAGAAGATGTAGATCCAATTGTTGTAGCCCCTAGAGATGTTGATATAAATCTACCACCATTTGAAGGGAATCCACCACCATCAGAACCAAGTGAAGTTCCAATTAACCAAAGAGTGCAAGAAGAAGAGAAATACCAAGAGGCAAATGAATCACAAGATTTAGATCTTCTAAGTGAAATGAAAATTACAATGAAGCATGTCTTGATAAAAGTACAAGCTGAATGGGATAACAAAAAGATGTCAATTGAGTTACAGGATTACATGCTAGATCAAATATTTTCAGGAGTGGAAAAAACAATAGAGCCAGGAAAAGAAAAATTAGGAGATGCACTCAGGAATTTGCCAATGAATTGGCAAGGAGACTTTGAAGGATCATCCACTACGCCGTCATCTTTCAAAAAGCTCCTTAATACATATAAAAAATGGGGTATGGTTCAACCACAAAGATGGAGAATGTGTTTGGACACAGAAGACTATACTCACGAGGCCATTCTCTTTGCACCTAGTTCAGATGATACTCACGAAAGACATGCGGCTTCACAGTGTAGTTGTATTGCTCCTACCAATTTGAAGAGACTGTGTAGAATTCATGGTCAATTGTGCACCGAATGCGGAACAGTGAGGGGACAAATGATCTCTTTTGATTACTTACCAATTTCTTTGCAATTGGAATCAATCATGTCATCAAGAACTCTTTGCACTGAAATGTTATCTATGTGGAACAATCGGGAGCGGTGGCTCAATAAAGATGCACCACCAACTTCTATTCAATATTTTGGGATGGTGAGAAGATGAGAGAGACTCAAGATTGGTGGAATCCCCAACGTCAATGGGAATTACCGGTGCACTATCCCAATGAAGAATGTCACATGGCATATCGTGCTTATCCAACTAAATGCAACGAATTGAAGAACAATTGGAATTCTCAATTAGAGCACTATGATTTTCAATGTTGGAATTGCAAAAGGCGTGTAGTCAAACCAAAATTACTAGTGAAAGGGGATCCATGAAATATTGCATTGGGAGCTCATTGGGATGGTTTCAATGTGACCGGAAAAAGGTCTCGAGGTTCTTGGATTTTGAATGTTACAATATTGAATGCTGGAAATTCATCAGACATTTCACTATTGCCTGTATTATTCATTCCATTGGGTAATAATGAGGACTTCAATATACAACGTATGAAGAAATCTATTTCATCTTTTTTACAACCATTTGTAGAAGAACTAGAGGTGTTATTTTCAAAAGGAATACAATGCAAGTACAACTACCCAATTCAGAGCATCAGCAATTTCCTACCAGTTTTTGATGGTTTACCAATGATTCGGGCATTTTTGATGTTAGTAACAGGTGACCACGTTGCACAATGCAAGATTGGAAGATTGAAGAGCTCTGGACCTGCAGGATGTAGACGATGCAAGATGAGTTTTGTCGAGACAAGTGGAGGAAAATATGCATATGATAAAAACAAAGAGCAAGTTCTCAATCCACCTCCTCGAAGGACATCAAAAGAGCTATTTGAGGGTGTGCGAGAATGGAATGTATATAGTGATGAAACGGAGGAAAGAGAACGCCGTAGCAGAGTGGCTGGTGTATCTGGAAAGTCAAAGTTGTGGAGGTTGTACCATTTATATGGATTTGACTTGTCAAAGGATTTGGTATTTGATGTGATGCATATTTTGGGTTTGAACATCTTCAAAACTTACACTAAGAAATTTTTTGAAGACATAGAGAAGCATGAATACAAAGTTGAACTATTGGACATTGTGAAGTCTTCTTGTAAGTCCATCAAAGAAGCGCGTGTAATAGAATTGAAACAAAGCCAGTGGCCACATGATCCTATAAGCAATTATGACACTTATACAGCTGAGGAATATCAAAAATTTGTGCAATGGGTGTTACCTATCATTCTACATAAATTCAAAGGAAAATATTTGACAGAACGTTGCACGTAAGGATTGTATCTTGTGGACATAGCTCATTATTTTTTCAACTATACGAGGTCAAGAGGTTGGACAGAGGATGTCATGTTTGTAGTTCATCGATTGTCACAGAAATGGCAAATCCTTGGAGAAGAATTGGATGGTCCAAATGGTAGACCATTGGAGCATGTTGTTGGAGCAGGGCATATTTTGGAAGATGTAAGATGGTTTGGACATAGTGATGTGTATTGGTGTTATCCATATGAACGAGAAATACAAAAATTTACAAACATGAACACAAATCAGAAGAATGTAGAGGCCACATTCATTAAGTATTGTTCACGAACATTGTTTCAAAAGGTTTGTACATACAAATATGAAGAACGTGACAATTTGAAGACTTCAGAAAGAGTACTTAAAGAAATACACAAATCATATTGGCACTCTGAAGAAGTTCTTGACGACCATGCTAATCATTCTATATGCCCACTGACACACGGTAATGGTTGCTTGAGAGTATCCACAAAGGGAAAAGCTATAGAATTGATGAAGTTATTGAAGTGTCCACCAATGAGTTCTTGTTATTTGACATCAATTACAAAGGGTATTATAATTAGTCCTCTTCAAAATAGACCAGAACAAGCCGATGCTACTATTTCTTCTTATTTGCATCATCAACATCCACACATGCAAATTAGTCAAACACCATACATATACAAGCACAAGAGAAGTATGATGGGCAACGTCTTTTATAAAATTGGTGATGACGTTGTAGTGAAACATGATAATCCACAAGGCACACCCTTCAAAGGTAGAATTACTCAGTTTTTTTCACATGAATTTGAAGGGTACATTCAAGTATAATTTGTAGCAAGATATTATGAGCAAATAAGAATATCAATGAATGGCCACGAATCAAGCATGGTTGATAAATTCACTGGTATGAATTTCATCAAAAACAATATATTTGTTCCATATGATGACACATGCATTCGACCAATGATGTGCATCATGCACAAATTCATGTGCATCAAAAACTCACGTTTAGGACGAACTAAAAATCTAGCATATGAAATGCAAGATACACAAAAGCGGGATAGATTAGTTTAGTATCAGAGTATAAAGCACTATTGCTAATGAATTTTTTGTTGATTTGTTCTAAAAAATTTAGAAATGAGCTTATCCATTAAACTTGATTTAGAAATATTTGAGTATATATATATATATATATATATATATATATATATATATATATATATATTTGTACTAATGAATGTAAAATTTTTTGACTAATCTTTTTCAATTAAATATTATGTAGAACCATAAAAATTGTCTATTATAATACAGAAGATGGAAATTATGCTATTTTTTAAACTAAAATTTGTTACTCTTCATTGAAATTGTGTAATCTTGGAATACTAATTTCGCATGATGATCAATTTCAATTCTCTTTTGTACAATGCTTAACAGTTTGAATGTTATTTATAATGAAAAGGAAATGATATCAATCAAAAACCAATCAACTTATGGAGGAATTCAATCATTGTAATTGGAAAGGTTGTGGGGGATACTTTTACTATATGAGCCACGTCTAACTTACTTGCATTATATAGATTTTACTAGTAGTCTCATGTCACTAATTAATGTGAATATTTATGATAGTGTAGAATTAAATTTATAAATTTCAGAGTAAATTCATGTTGTAAATATTAGAATCTAATTTATTTATTTATTTCAAGTATGTGTATTTTAAGTGAAAAGAAAATTTGAGAAGGTGATTTATTGATGAACTTTTAGAGAAGGTTATTCTACTGAGAAACAACTAGATGAGGTAAGGCAAAAAATTGTATGATAGTGGTACCTTCAATTACCTATAGAAGTATTTCATTTTCCTCTAAGTATTTATGTAGTGAATTAAAATTTCAAACACATTAAAAACTTATTATTAGAATAGCTACTGTAATTAATTGAAGAAATGCACATAGTGATTGAATTGAATAAAAAAGCATTAAAATCTTTATTATATTGGGGTACCAAATGAGAGACACTCCACTTAAATACTTTCTGAGATTGACAAGTTTGAGTTAAAAATGTTCGCATATTTTTTACAAAATCTAGAATTTAGAGTTTGTGTTGGATGAATCTAAAGTTTCCACCATTAGTAAGAGAGTGTTTTATGGTTATGTATACTAATTAATAGGGTACATTGAAAATTTTTGGAGGAAAAAGAAGTCATAGGATGTAGATTGTTTATTAGAATAATGCAACCATTGGGATTGGCATTTTTCAATTCCATAATTAAATTCTCAGCAATATAGTATTTTGAATCATTCTATAGCACTATGTATGTACCTTTTTTTTCCTAAATGTTGAGCAATTCCAAACTATCTTAAATTTTTCAAGCATAGTGCTACCTTGTCTACAAAAAATAATCCAAAAAAAGGAACACCATTTGGAACAATTCTTCATAGAAAAATAAGCTTGTAAAGCATTTTTCACAAGTTGACATTGAAGCATTTTGTATTTTGTATTTTCTATATTGAAGCATTTTTTGGGCCAATCAAAGGTAGTCTACTGTGAATAATAGGTGTTTATACGACCTCTAGTTTGAAAATTTGTAGTTTATATCTATGGTCTTGTAAATTTTCAAACCAATTGCATTTACTTCTATTTTCATTTGTTTTTTAACATGTTGATGCAATTTTTTTTTCCAATTTGTATTTTTTTTCATAATACATTTACATTCATGAAAAATTTAGAGGAATTAAGCTTCTAAAGCTTGAAGAGAGAAAGAACTGAAAGCAATAACCTTCTATTTTTTGAAATTAAAGAATACTTAACAAAATTTTACCTACCTAAAAAGGTAGTTTATATAACATTCAATTTAATAAAATTTGATGGATTCTATGAATAATTGATCAATTTTTTTAACTCACTAAATTTTAAGCATTATCTTCTTTTATTAAAAGAAAAAAAATTCAAATAATAAACATCTTCATAGTTGTAACATCAACTTAACTTTGGTATAATTTTTAAAAGAAAATTTTTTAAACTCTTATCATTACAAGTACTTAGATTTATATGAACTTTGAAAGACAAATGGAAATCATAGTGACAAATATCATGAGGTTATTGATATTATTCTTGAGCTCAAATAGAGAGGAATTTAATAGAACATGTTCATAAGTGTTATAATAGGAGATTTTAAAAAGTTTGCAAATGTAATAGAAAATATAATTTTTGTAATTTGAAAAAAAAACAAGTGGAATAAGAAGAAATGTATTGGATTCATATTTTTGTAGTTTCAACTATAATATTTTGAATAAATTTGTCAAATATATTCACAAGGAATGAATATCATGTCCTTTAAAATGTAAGTGGATTACAAAGGAGAAATGGTTTAGGAAGATGAACCTCTAAAGTTCCTTAACTATATTTTCACCAAAAACACTCTCGAACTGCCATTTTTAGGACATATACCAAAAAAATTTAAACATTTTTGGATACATCCAACCGTAGGATCTTGTAGTACAATCATTGAAGAAGATGTGGGAAAAATTTCAGAAATTTTCACCGTGTGGATTGCAAGATATTAGTGTTTCAATTGACAAAAAAGTCTTTTTTTGGCCCTGCAAAAAATCGGGCAGCTACACTTCACATTTCACAAGGTCACATTTGCATGAAAAAGTGCCCAAAATGGTTGCAACTTTTTGGATTCATTCTTCAAGGCAAGTTGGCTACATGCTTGAAAAATTCCAATATCATTTGAATATTTTTTAAATAGAGAGAGAAAGTGGGTGTTGATTGTTCATATATTACAACCATTGGAATTGACATTGTTTAGTTCCAAAATTAAATTTTTATCAAATTTTTATTGTAAATCAAACTCTACTTTTATTACTTAAATTTTTTTTCAAACTAAATATGAAAATTTTTTATTTGAAATTTCAAATAGATATTACCAATTTATATGTTCAACATACAATAGAGAATAAAAAGTTGGAGGATGTACACATTTTTGTATAAAATGTTTGAAATGTGAAATCTAACCATTTGATGAATTCAAAATAATCCTTCTTGAAATTCAAGGAACTAGATCTTGCAATTACTAAAGTTTTATTCTAAAATTTAAAGGGGGCATACTTTAACAAATGAAGAAGAAGATCCTATAGTTGGATTTGTTAATGAATTAATATAGATGAAGATTTTAGACTTGCATTCAATTTGAATAATTTGAATTAGCTAGTGTGAAGTTGGCCTAAAAACACTAGAAACTTTTATAAGTTAATTAATTTGGAAAAAAAAAAGGTTTGGATATATAATATAGATAGAATATTTGATGCAATATAAAAAATGAGTTCTTTTAGGATTTATATTGAAATAATGAAATTTTTTTAAAAATGCTTTACAAGTGTAACTAGTAATTACAAATTTATGAAAGAGTTTCATGTTACTTTTGAGAATGTCTCTTATTTTTTGTTGAAAGAAAAAGCACACTATTTCTGTACCTTTATTTAGAACACAAGTATATAAGAATGTAACACAAATATATAGGAATGTCAAGAATTGTAATGAATAGTATTTGAACTTCTATTAATATCATTATCACAAAGTCTAGTTTATATGCAAAATTTATTTAGTGGAAGTTAAAGTGAGTTAGAAATAAGATAGGTATTGAAATAATAAGAACTGGAAAAAAACAAGTTGGTTGCATACATTTTATATGTACGTGTATGTATATAAAATATATAATCACAATCTTTCATTCTGAAAATTTTAAATAAAACATCTTACCTATTTTTACATGTTGATTTTTCCTAGTAATACGCACCTAATTAAGTTCAATGGAGTTAATTCCACTTTTTTAAGTGCATTATGAGTTTGATATGAATTTTTTTCATTTGCTACTTAAAACATTCTCCGTAATTTTAGTTCTTCAATAGAAAATGTATTAATTTTTAATAAGAGACATAGAAGTCAAATATACAAATTTCATTCATATATAGCAAAAGCAAAGAAATATATAAATTGACTACAACTATGATTCATTGGACAAGCAAATTAGTGCACATTTTACTATGAAATTGCCACATTTTTTGTTGAATCTTCTTAGAATTGAATAATATTTATTTATAGTCTTACCTTGTATTTTTTGAACGCAATGTAAATAAGTTATAAATTTTCATAGTGCTAAAACAATTTGTAAAGAAAAACCCTAAGCATTCTTGATGTATGGATTTAGATTTTAGACAAGAATTTGTACAAGTCAATTTTAAGCCAACTATGATTTTGAAGTATGCAACTTTCGAGGGAATAGTTTAGAAGTATAGAAAAACTTCTCATGGACTTGCCCTTTCAAGGTTAACCCTTAAATGCCGAGGTGGATGTTTTGTGTCTTGATAAATGAGACAGAATCAAATTGTATAGGATGGAAGTGCAACTATTCATCCTCAAAATTTGTTTTGGAAAGGGAAGATCTTCTACAGTAGTTTGATTTGCAATGACTACTTTTGCAATTTTAGAGGCTAGTGCTTCCCACAGTAATAAAAAAGGACGATTTGGAGGGTCACCCCTTGGGTGTTTAAGGGTTAATAAAGATTCAAAGAGAAAATTACAGTGACCATCCAATGACAATATAAAATTTAGCATTACTTAAAATGTCATTCACAGGGAAAAAGTTAATTAAAAACCGTGAGTAGTGCCTGCATCTAAGCTTATTCGAAAAGGTGGTCCCCAGCCGTGGCGAAGGCGGCCATCGATCGGGCGTGGCAAGTCACTGAGCGGGGGATGGTGCAGTCGCGTCTTGCGTACTGGGTGAGCGCGCGTGAGGAAGGTTCCGAACCTCAGGCCGAACCTGGGACCCCTTTTAGCCCCCTGTTCAGCCCCAGGCTGAAGGGCCAAAATCTCCCAGTGTCCTTGCAATGATATATATCTATCTTGCTTGAAAAGGTTAAGCAGCATAGACATTCAGGGCTGAGAGTTTGGCAGTGGAAGAGTGGAGTTGATGGGATCCCAAGCTACACCTGCAAAGCAATAGAAGCAGACATGCAAGGTCGAGCCCTCAACGAACTCTTTTGCAATGTTGCAAAGAAGTTGAGTCTCTACTTGAAGCACGTAATTAAAACGGGTGCACAAGATCGTCCAGGTCTCGAAGCTCATTCACGGTGATATCTGGAAGGACAGCTCGAGACTGATGTCCAAATCAGCTTCGGATACTGTAGTTCGTTGATATTATTCACTAGATTTATGCCATGCAATTAACACGAAGGACGATCGGGACCTATCACCGAGGTAATTACTGGGATTTTGATATTCTAAGGTAACAAAAAAACACTAACTGGATCAATTACATATCTACAACTAGCTCTATCCTAATTAGTCTCGTTCACCAAACTTGACATTTGGAGTACCGCCACCTGATATACAGATGAGCTTAGGGACGGCTGCAGATATACAGTACTGTACAAATCAACTTGGGGTTGTGAGTTGAGATTAGCCACTCTCTTCTTTAGGCCATGCAACTAAATAAGACCTGGTATTGGGATTAGTGACAATTAAACACTACTTGATCAATCAAGTTTAAATAGACTGCCCTCCTGTTTGATCCACACTCACTCGTTCAATCTCAGTTACTTGTCTAAGTCTCGGATATCAGGAGTCTACTACACGCTCCAGCCGGAGGACCAGAGGTGGAGTACTACAATTCCGTCGGGCTGGTGAGAACTTCGAATTCCACAATCTTCTGCCTTCGTTTTTCTGATGATTCTTTGGTAAATTATATGTATTCCCACTGCTGTGAGAATCAATGCCGAAAGCCGGTCATCTTTAGACTAAATGGTTCCTCAATGCTATCTATCCTGCTTAAAAAGTTAGAAGATTGAATACAGACTAAACTGTGGCAGTTAAGTGTAGCGAGGTTTTCTTGGATGTGATTCTTACCTGCGCTTTTGAGGGTTGACCAATCGCAGAAAATGGGTAAGAGCGCTGTCCGGAGTCCGAAGATGGAGATCGTTGTCACGGAAGACATCAAGCCCATTGACACTTTGGAATCCACGTTCCAAAGAAACATTCGGCCGATGCTGGACGTGGTGGACAAAATGCGCGCATAAGGTGTGACCGAGGAGAATATTCAGCTCCCCACAATCGTCGTGGTGGGAGATCAAAGCAGCGGGAAGAGCAGCGTGCTTGAGTCGCTTGCAGGAATCACACTCCCACGAGGTCAAGGAATTGCGATTCGTGTGCCGCTGGTTCTCAGGCTCCAGTCTTGCGGATCTGAGAAGGAATCCATCATCAAAATGGACTACGAAGATGTGAAGGACCAAGTCATAGACGGGGAGGATCGGATCGAAGCGGCTATCAACATTGCAACGAACTCACTCGCCGGGTGTAACAAAGGCGTGCGAAACACTCCGATTCAACTGCTCATCCGAAAACCGAATGCTCCAGACCTGACTATGGTAGATCTTCCTGGAATCACTCGGGTTCCTGTACATGGCCAACCCGAGGATATCTATGAGCAGATAAGTCAGATGATCATGCACTACATTACTCCCGAGGAGAGTATCATTCTGAATGTGCTCTCGGCGCAAGTCGATTTTCCTACTTGTGAGTCCATTCGCATGTCGCAGCAGGTGGACAAGGAGGGCAAGCGCACGTTGGCGGTGGTGACGAAGGTGGACAAAGCACCGGAGGGGTTGCTGGAGAAAGTGACCACCGATGCAGTGAACATTGGCCTGGGCTACATTTGCGTGCGCAATCGCACAGACATGGACGACTCCATAGCTGTTGCGAGGCTCCGCGAGAAAGAGCTTTTCGAGTCCCACCCTGCGTTGAAAGAGCTCGATAGGAGTATGGTTGGCATTCCAGAGCTTGCACGCAAGCTGACGCTGATCCAGTCGGACATGGTGAAGGGATGTTTACCGAGAATCCAGAAGCAGATGTTCGAAGCACTTAGCAAACGCACGCAGCAGCTGAACAATATTCCGAAAGGAGTCAAGAGTAGTAGTGATGCCAGGGCGGTTTTCTATCTAATACTTCACAAAAATCTGACGACATTGTCACAGGTTGTGCGTGATGGGAACTTTGCGGAGTTTCCGGACGATGCTCACCTCCGATACACTGCACGATTGCATGAGAAGTTTCTTAAATTTGCCGATGATCTTCACGAAGCAGGAATGAAGTTGAGAAACGAATCGCAAACCGAAGAGATTCGGTCTCTGCTCGTTGAACACCGAGGATTTGCTCTTCCTGATTTCTTGCCTCATCCAGTGTTGCATTATTTGATGAGGAAGCAGATCAAGAGCATCACCGAAACATGCACGTTGCTTGTAGAGGAGAGTTTCGATTACGCCACCGACGTTGTGCTCCGCATCAACACCTCCTGCGGCCAAGGGTATCCTCGTTTAGTGAAGCTCTACAAGCAGATTGCAACTGAGGCCTTGGAGGACGTCAAGAACTCAACCCTGGCGTTCGTCGAGAAGATGTTGGAGAAGGAAAGCTCGATCATCTTCACCACGAACGATTACTACACCACCACGATCGAGAAAATGAATGCCGCTATGGGAGAAGTTAAGCGGAATGCACAAGGGGTATTCTATTCGACATTTGACGAGTCTGGATTCGAATTGCCGGCACCGATCGTGACGCTCGGAGCAGTGGAAGAGGCGATATCTGTCAAGGAGATGTTCAACGAGGATCGAACCTTTCAAGATGCTTGGAAGATGAAGGTGAGTGTGGCTGCATACTGGAAGGTCGTTCAGAAAAGGCTTGCGGACGAGATTCCTCTTGAGATTAGGTTCGTATTGCAGTGTGCAATTGTGGACGAGCTTCATCAGAAGATGATGAATCTGTCATGGTCAGCTGGTGGCGATGAGGATCTGCTAGCGCTTATGGAGGAGGATGCAATCACTGCATCCAATCGTTCCCGTCTGCAGCGTCGTGTGGACGCTCTCAAAGATTGTTTAGACCTCTTGTCCGGATTGAGGCAGTGACTCAGCAGGAAGTATGATCACTTTGCTGCCACTGTTGATCCCCGTGCTAGAAGTACAAAAAATACATTTAGTGATAGTCCAAGATTCTTCCATGAGGTATCTCGTAAATGCAATGCTTAGAGTTCAAAGGTAGACTCGGTTTTTTGATTTGGACAACACTACTTCAAATTTTAATGCATCAGTTGTCACTATGCTTCAGTCTCAGTTTTGCAGTGTTTGTATTGGGGGGCATTGCGACTGTGCCAGCGTTGGATAAGTGATTATTTCAGCAGATCTTCGTCAAGCGTCAGAACTTGTATTAGGGTGTGTGAGCATACAGCATTTTCCATAAGCGTATGTGACACATCTGTTAATCCAACAAACCTTCATACTTTGGGGGATGCATTCACCGACTTTGTTAAAGAGTGCAATCTGCTTTATGTGAAGTAAAGCAGATTACACAGTTTTAGAGTGCAACCTGCTTTCCTTCACATACAGTAGACATCATCACTGTCACACCAACACAAATCGCTCTCATCTACCTTTGTCCGGGATTCATCGTAGGTGATAAAGCGAAAAGAAATACAGGTCTAGCTTCTCGTGATATTCACTTTGCAACTTGCAATCTCCTTATCCAGAAAATGACTCCCACTTCCATCATACTATACTCACAGATATCGTAAGCAGCTTCCAAGAAAAATCAAATAGATCATGGCTACCTTCTCCACTTACTTTTCCAGGGACCAAGATGTCTATGCAATTAATTGTTGTGCTTGATACTCAGCTGAAATCATCTATTTTTTGACTATAATCATTGATATCGTAACATGATATCATGTCAAATATCTGCCGAGAGCTAAACAAGATTCAACTTGAGTTTGAATAATCTTGCAGCTAACCATAGACTGATTACTCTCTTACGCTCCTCAGAAGAGGCTGCTACCTTCGCTTCCTAGAATGGTTACTAGTTTCCGTTCCCACGACGGCGTTCACTAGCATACATACCAATCTAGTGCCTCTACATTCGCTATAGCCAAAACTCAACATGATCGAATCATGTGAAGCAGAACAATTTCAAATCCAGTTCTAAGACCACCATGAATGAAGAGTCTGTTTGGGGTAATTCTCATGGACGCAGATATCTAACCAAATCATTCAGTGACAGTAATGCTTGTAAGCATCACCTGGAAACCATTACTTGAGGTTTCCCCAGTCTTCAATCTCCGGCGAGATGCAGTTATTGCTGCACCCAGACAAGGAGCTGTAATACGGAAACTTATTAGACTCCTCCAGAACGCCACTTATTTCATCAACATTCACCGTCGGTGTTACAGTTGCATTGCCGCTTTCCGCATCAAAGTACGACCCTCCTTGATCACATTTCTCTCTGGGAGTACTGTCATCATCATCGCCACCATCGCTGGAGCTCACAAGAGCAGGAGCAGCACTAGCACTTTCATGCACCAGCTTCTTCGATGAGGGACCAGCTTCCACCACAGACAGGCTTGCAAGCTGCCTGCTGAAGCTGGGAAGCAGTAATGTTTCAGGCGCAAGCAGCAGCTTATGAGCTTTTCGACTACGCAGCTTCTTACTGCTGTGCGACCTCGACTTCGGAATCTGGAAAATGTCGGCCGTCTTCTTTATCCAAAGTTCTTGATGCGACGGTCTTTTTGTATCAAGACGCTCCGCAGACGGGGTTCCATCGTCGGGTGCTGGAAACTCTGCGAACGGGTTTTCAGTGGGAGATGGCTTCGGGAGGCATGTGGGAATGGAGGGGTGGGGATGATCTAGTTCTTCTTCAGCTTGGGGAAACATTCCTGGGAGAGTCCACTTGTTAGAATTAGGATTAGGGTTTGGTTTTGTGCCAGTGGAGTCTTGAGGTTTCGTTGGGATGTGCTTGGTGTGAGATGGTTTCCGCACTGCGAGTGAGGGTGAGGAGACGCGGGCTTGCGTGAATGACAACACTTGCTGGTCGTTTTGGATGGGCAAAGTTGCGCGACTGCTTCGTCTTCGCCTGCGCTGGAAAAAAGTTGCGGCGAAGGCTCTTCGAATGACGGCTACTTGGGTTGCGGACTCGTCGCGCTCCACTCGTAATGTTTCCAGGGATCGACGCAAGTCTTGGCACTGCTGCTGATATCTGCAAATGAGGAGAAATCACATCATGTTAGGAGAAATCTTGAGCTTGAAATGGCAATGGTGCTCTCCAAGAAGACATTCCTGTTGTTACGTGACTAATAGCATTACACTTCTCAAGATATCATGCACGACTTGGCAGCAGTTTCACAATAGTGTCATTGGTGTTCTCAATAGTGACACCATCGCTTGCACCTCAACAATGCTTTTGTTAGGGGTGGTCAAAGCTCAATTTCAGAATTTTGCTCCAAAGCTCTTACCAAAGGTTAGTATTTTGACGAACTCAGTACCATGTTCTGCCCAATTTGATAACAAAGGTGCACATTGCAGCCGTAAACCCGCTAGGTCTGGCGACCCCTACTGTTACCATTCACGGTACAGGTTGCAAACGTCCGACTCCCGTAACTTCTTGGCAGTATTGTTCACGTCAACTTGCTCAAATGCTCAGGGTCCAAAATCTAACATGTTGCAAAATCTCTTTAATGCAAGGTAGGATCATGGAGAGGTCAATTCACGAAATGGAAGAGGTGGTCTTTTCTTACGTGAGAGGGCGAACGTAGAAGCGAAGGGCGATGGTATCCTCGTCGGCTTGGAGGTAGCCTTCCTTCTCCAGAAGATCAAGTCGGAAGAACTGGTAGTATCCCCAGCATGCTCCAGCCTGCATGCATGAATGCACGCCAAAATCCAGTTCTCAATTTCTAATCTTGTAATTTCAGCCTTCATGTGAAACCAAAAGTATTTTCGCTGTGGATGGAAATCTTTAGAAGTAATTTCATAGTCATTTGAAACTCCTAGCCATTGGGTTCCTAAAACTCTTAAATAGATCCATGTATTGGAAACTCCTAGATATTCACGACCTAGATCTATAGCAGAACTAGTTGTACAGGCTTATCCGTTTGAGTTTCCCAATTTTGAAAAAAATTGGACTTCTTCAAATGTTGTTTTTTTGAATGCAGAACAAACCCTGAGCTTGGGATTACTTGCCTCAAAGTCTGAAGAGAATTTTCGAACAATGCGTTGGTGGGGACGACTTCTGTGCCGAAGCTCAATGCCGTATTCGTATGTTGCTGCTTCATTTCCACCCTCGACCATCTGATGCAAAGTCAGGTCAGATAGTAAAAACTCTCATACTGGAGAAATACTCAACCTTGCGGTGAAACTGAACTACTCAAGGTGCTCAATTCCAGACCACCATAGATGGGATAAAAATAATAATAGCAAGACCAGTTTGACCTCAACGGATTTGCCTCTTGCACCCAAAGTGATCTCTCCAAAGCTCTATACTGATCTCCCAATAACCACATTTCTACTTCATATGCTTAAAGTGACGCACATATTATTATCTACCATGGTAGTCACGAAGAACGTAAACATTCGATTAGTGTTTTATCTTTACAGTCTTTGCTTTCAACTTACCTCCAAGAAGACAGAGAGATGGGTGCCCTGAGAAGCACCGCTCCCATTTGGATACACCTGCAGCAAAAGCACGTAATTTCAGACCACTAGAGTGCTCAAGATTAGGTTGATAAAAAGTCTCCATTTGGGAGGACGACAGTCAAAAGCACAAGTTACGAAGAATTGAAAAAAGTATCAGTAGTAATACCTTCAGTCTCCATGTAACACCCGAAGCAGACATGAGCTGCACCCAACAACACATGTTAGTAGGGGTAGCGTAGCAAGGATCTGAGGTAACTGACCTAATCGTAACCCTTACCCAAATTCAATCTATACATATTCTTGCCTAAGATGTACATGATCTGAACATGTTCGGAACACCTATACATGGTTTTAAAATTCATAGTTTTTTCATTCAATGTCCAAAAAATTCGAGCTAAGATGAATTGGATTTGTCTTCCAATTGCTAACAAATCAAGGTATTCAGATAACTTCAAGGAACCACGCTCAAATAAGTATTTGGAGACTATTGAGTGTACAAACCTTAATGGTTTAAGCAATAAATCTAGAATTATTTAGTGCATTGTGCAGGGTACATACCTCGCTGTACACAACATCCTTGCTCGACAATACTTCACTGGTATTTGGATCTCCACCTGGTGTGAAAACAGTAGCCGGCACTGTTTCACTAAGATTTTCCTTATAGCTCTTAAAAATGAGCTCCCCATACTCATACGAGGGCACAACCTGCAAAACAGAAAACTCAGTACATTCCTCACAATGCTGCATGATCTTAATTATTACCATTTAAATGCCAAGGATTCATAGTTTCAAAAAATGACCCAATTTGAGTTAATCAATGATAAATGAATAAATAAAACAATTGCATATCAAGGTTTTACCTCGGACGTGAATTCGGGAGGTATGGGTGTACGTGAAATTTCTGAAAAAGTACGAGTCCGAATATCCTGAAAACCATCACAAGTCAAACATATGAATCCATCTCGGTAGTAAGACATTCAATATGTTTCCTGATAACTTTAGTTCTTCATACAGAGGGTAGCATGTGCAGAAAACAACCATAAAAAATAAAAATAAAACGATAACGAATAGTAAATAGCCAACCTGTAACATGCGACTCATGTTAGGCTCTTGCGCTATAAGATCGCTCTTTGGAATACTGTTCAGCTGCTGATCTAACTCATGCAATATTGTGTCCAGAAGTTCCATCTGACCAGCAGATATAAAGGAACATAAGAGCTCGTCCATTATATCAAATTCACAAGCAACTCTGAATAAACTATACATGCCAACTGCAATGCCGTGTAAAGGAAATTTCTGACAATTGAAATGCCATTTAAGGCAGTTTGTAACCTAAATCATGCCGATTGCAAATCGGCTAAATATTCTACAAATACCTCTAGAGGGTAGGTTCTTTAGTGTTTGTACAAGGCATAATCTGACTACCAGTAACACCCCAAAACGAACACTCACTTCTTGCGTCATAGAACCCTTTTGTGCAAGCAACGCCAGCAGCTTGCATTTGAGCTGCTCTTCCAGTCGAGACTGCATCAAAATATTCACCTTTGATCAGTTTCTTCAGGTCTCCAAATTCCACGACGAAAGAACAAAAGAAAGAGTAAATAGTGAAACTAAGTATGTCCTCGTAGCTCTAGAAGAAGATGAAGATAATTCACCTGCATCCTTTTAAATGCTATTTGAAGCTCAGCTGCTGACTCGTCCTTCGACTGTCGAAAACACGAACACGAACACACACGGTTGAGGATTTTCACAAAGAGTATATAATAAATTAAAGGCAACTGATATTAACACTAGTCACAATTCCTCTTGAGGCTCGTCTTTATTCTTTATTATTATTAAAAATAAACTTACCCCGCTTATAAATATTATACGAACAGATCTTTCATGCAAAAAGAAGAAACATGGCATTGAAAATCACCAAAAGGTTGAGAAATTTCCGAACCTTCAGCACAGCTTCAATATTTTTATCAACTGACGTCACTAATGCAGAAAGTTCCTGTCAGGCAAATAGGAATTTGAGATCATCAGGTTTTCAAGCACTTCATGCAGGAGTGGGTTGGAATTTAATTGCTTAACAGTGTTATAATTACCCTAGAGTCTATGGATTTGGACGTAGCTAGGTGACTATTTAATATAGCTAGTTAAACAACTAAAAGGGTACACTACTAGCCAATATTCAAGTAAGCCGGTGGATAAAGGAACTATACTTGAGTTGAGTATATCTATCAATATCTCTCTTTAATGGTCGGGTGGCAAGGTACACTCTCACATCAATGCTTTTTGTCTTCACATAATTCCAACACAATTGTCCTTAAATTAATAAGTTCAGACTCATATCTATTCCTATTTCTACTTTATCTTATATGTAGCTTCGATTAAAAACAACCTCTCCTCCGTATACAGTTAAGAACTCTAGTCCTATCATTCAATTTTCAATAAAAAATTTGTACCTTTCGCCGCTTCCGCAGTCCAGCAGCTTCCATGCGAATTTTCTTCTTGTGGCGACCATAGGCCACACTAAGCTTCTCAAATGTGTGGTTTCGGTGATCCTGTGCAGCCGATAGACAGACATCGTATTGACACCAGATTATACACCAGATTATACACGTATTGCAAAAAAAAAATGAAAAAAAAAAAAAAAAACCCAAAAACAGTAGTGACCAACACACCAATAAGTCCAGAGTAGCCTTCAATGACTAGGGAAAGATAACGTAAAAAACAACCCAAGATACAGTTTTTTAAGAAATGTACCTCAATTAGGACAGCGCAGTCTGAGCACACGGCCACTGAGCAGGTCGTACAAAAGTAGAGAAGTGGGCTGTCATGAGCCGGACAGTACTGCTATTTTTCCACCAACCCACATGCCCGTGCACATAAATTCAGAAAACGTCGACAACACACCAACTTTCAAATGGAAATACACACAAAAAATGAAACCACTCGTAACCTAAAACACTGTTGAACTAGAAGAAAACGCAACAAAACTTACGTAGGTGCAGACAACTTGGTTCGAATACAATCAATAGATTTTAGTAGCTTACGTCAAGAACCCACATAATTTTGTTGATTTAGTAGTGTTGCCTAGGCCCCTTTTGAGAATAGTGTCATGTAAGAATTATTTTTAGGGCAAATTCATGACAGAAGCTGAAGTAAAGCTATGACAAATTCTCACGTGCAAAAACAATGACTCCTTTGTTGGAGGAATTCTCCCTTGCTTGTTCAAATTAAGCTCTACTTTGCAAAACAAGGTGTCTGGGATTCCTTTCTTTGTCAATTTGTAGGGTCCTCGACAAGAACTCTCTAGTGCATGTTATGAAGGAAGGAAAGGGTTTGATTTATGCCAAATGTTGGTTAGAATAATAGGTCACCTTGTCTATTGGACTGTCACCGAGTTTTCCTTGAATCTTCTCAACTTCCTGCAATCCATCAAACAAAGAATGCTCAATACAAAGATGGTAGTTGCAATTGGAATAAATTCATTAATTGTCTTCTCTACCAGAGTTAGGTCGTGATGTCAAAGCCTAATTAATACTTATTACACTTATTGCAGATATAAGTTTAACCCCTACAGACCAAATTTAGAAAATGAAGAATTCAAACTATCATATTGCGTAAATTAAAATTCAGATGAGGCCATAATCCGTGTCCCCAGAATCAGTGAAGAACAGTGTATGCGCGAGTCAAAAAATAAATAAATAAACTTGAAGAGGAAGAAAGAGAAAGAGAAAGAGAGAGATTTCTTACCAAAGATATCTCGGAAATGAAGCGACAACTCACGAGTTGTGAGACCAGGAGCGGTGCCCGACAATGTGGGCATTCTGACTTCTGATCTGTCAGCCATCTCTGCAGATACGACATCAGATTAGTATACAAAATATTCAACTATAACACAATGTGTATTTCGTGGGTACAAACATAATACAACTTCTTAAACTAACATATTGCTGATAGAAGACATTCCAGTTCATAAAGCCCTGGAAACAGCTTTGTCTTTGGGTACCACTGACCTTAATACATGGCTGACACACAAGCTTGGAACAACATGGACACAATTGGGCATCCACAACCTGAAGCAAAACACACAACATTGAGATTGTTAAGATAGATGCCTCAATTCCACCTGGCACCATACATCCATAATTTCACTCAATGTCTTTCAAGTAGGAACCTTAAAGGTAACCGATAAAACTAAGATTCCCTTCATGAAAGGTGCCCACGGTTTTAACCACGGTTTCTCATGCAAGGCTTTAAGAAATTCGGAAAGACGCTTTGAGAATAACTAATTCAGTACAGCTCTGAAAATTTACGAAACTTTGTTGTTTGCTTTCAGCAGCAACCCTAAAAAGTTCAAATGAATTCTCACCATTCTGCTCATATTTACGATCGTTACTTAAGTTGGGTGTCAAAAATGGATCCTAAATTCTCCTAGCATGCATTTTTTGGACGTCGTATGGGTGAACTAAAAATTTCCGAAGTGCTGAAAATTGGCGTACCGGAAATCGCCCTAGGCTCTCATGAATAGAGACTACTCATTTTAAGTGAGACTATGTAGGAATCCGTTTTAAAAATAGGTCCCAATTAGCTGCAATTACCCTCCAAACAGTTTCTCCATGTGCTTACTTAGCAAACGCTTGAATTCACAATGAAACCCTACTGTAAACTTAAACCTTTTTATCCTCACCACCACCACCACCTGGAGTCTCAACTAGAAAATACTTCGAAAATTCCATCCCTCAAAAGTTGAGTACGAGGAAGAAGGCTGGTGATCAAGAGAATGTGGGTGGCTTTCCATTTCCCTCTTTGTACGTTTCCTTCTTTCCACCTTAGCAGATTTCAATGTTTTCATCCACCAAGCCATCTTCCTATCTTACCAGCCCGCTCACACGCCACCCACTAACAACGAAGCTTTCTTTTCAGCATTAAGCTTTCACCCTGTTGCTCCCCACCCACCACACGCACACAACAAAAAAAATGGCAGTTTGAGTGTAAGGGAACCAGGCAGCACCTTGCCCAGACAGATGAAGCACCGGAAAATCTCCGCCAACGTCGCCGCAGAATCACTGCCGCCGCGCCCACCAGCGTTCGTTGCCCCATGACACGCCACAAAGTCCACCACCGTCGCAGCAGAATTCGCACTTTCCTCCGCATCCGCATCTTCCTCCTCCTCCTGCAACGACACGGATTCACTCGCCTCATTCGAATCATGTAAGCCGACGCCATTCACGTACGCCACAGCACTTTCCACAGCTTCCACAGCTTCCACAGCTGCAGAGGAAGAAGACGATAACTGCTCGTTCTGTGGGAGGATCGATGACACCGCCGGTGCAAATGGCGTGGAATTAACGACCAGGAGCCTCTGTGCATGTGCCTGCAACAGTGCATGTTAGGAGTCTCACTCAGAGAGATTGGATAGAGAAGGGCGAAATGATGTCTTAAACCCTTGAATGCTAAAACCCAGACTGAGAAATCCTGAACGGCAGGTAAGGAAAGCCTAAGGTACTGACTTAGAGCATAATTGGTGCACTCAGAGGTTTTAGTTGGCAAGTTGGGCTCGTTTTTTGTAAGTGAATCGTTTGAGGGGGGTCTTGTGGGAAGGCTACTGAAATTGGGGTTCTAATGAGTTAATACACAGCTACTCCTCACTCGAAGTCTTGACATCACAGCAAGCGATGGTTGCACTCCAAATCAGCAATTGAGATTTTACGCTCGTTTTTCAACCAAATGGTTTTGAGTGGTATCTTGTTGGAAAGCAACTGAAAATGCGCTATAATGAGCTATAAACCACCTCCTCACCTAAAGTCTTGACATCAAAGCAAGCAGTAGTTGCCTCCAAATCAAAAATTGAGATTTTATGCTCATTTCTCAACCAAAGGTATTTTTAAAAAGATCTCCTTGGGAGGCAACTGAAAATGGGTTTCTCATGAGATAAAACGCACCTCCTAACTCACAACAAGCACTCAAAGTTGTGCTGCAATATGAAAGCAAACTAAACAAAGAACAATTGTACGCGAGATGATGAAATCATTTCTGTTGAATCCCAAGCTTTGAATGGACACAAAAATGCCGGTGGAACAATCATGCAGAGGCAGACCTAAAACGGCGTGTTCCCCACAGCGCAAATGGCGACCTAAAACGGAAGCTTTTCGCGAAACACTACGAGAGAGTGGCAGCCCAGGAGGTGAACTAACTCAAAACTCAAAACAGATAGGTCACAGCAAGGCGCACGACAAAGAGGACAGAAGACGACAGAGCCAGAGAGCGGTTCCGGGACAATCCCAAGCTCTGAATTGTCCCAATCTCAACAGCAGAATGCCGGTAGAATGCGGGTTTAGAATGATCATGCAAGTGGGAAAGGAGGTATACAAGAAAGCAAGTTCCAAACAGAAGGTTGTGCAGCTAGAAGAAAATGAAGAGAATGACGGCAAAGGAGGTGAACCAACTCCAAACTCGAAGCAACGGTAAACAGATAGATCACAGCAAGATGCAGATGGACTACAGAGCTAGAGAGCCGTTCCAGTACAATCGCAAACTCTGAATTCCCAAAATCCCTACAGCAGACGCCTGTCGAATGCGGTTTTAGAATGATCAGGCAGGAGGAAGAGGAGGTAAGCTACAATGCAAGTTCCAAACTGAAGGTTTTGCAGAAGAAAGAGATGAGAAGGGCGGAAATGGAGGACAACTAACACCTAACGATAGAACGCCAGTTGAATGCAACAATGCGAGTTCCAAACAGTAGTTTCTCCACAAAAAAGTAAAGGGAATGGTACCGAAGGTCAGACCTGTGCAGGCTCACTATGGCTGTTGCGGTGCGAGTGATGGTGTCCATTGCTGCGAGTCCCATGATGCCCCTGCGGCCGCGATGCAGGACGAACACGACCACGGTGTCCAAACAAGAAGGATCCGCAATCGGTGCAGTCGTAGTCCAAGGAGTGGGCCGGCGACACCGCGACGACGTTCCCTACGACGGGCGCCACGCGCGTACACGCGCTGCTGGAGCTCGAGCTTCGGCTGCCATTGCCATTACTGCTCCCGCCTCGCTGCAAACTGGCCCCTGCAGCCGCCATGCTACTCACCCCTCGGATGGATATATCCCACCCTTCAAATGAATCCCAACATACTACTGTCGGCAACCTCAAAATCCATGATTCAATCTCACTCCACAAATTTGCGTTTCGGAGCAATTTCAAGCTCTGGGGATTGCACACTGAAAATTGAATGATTGCGAAGCTTTTTGGGAACTTTCGGGAAAGTGAGAAAAGGTAGGGTGATTGAAGGAGGGGAATGATCAGACACAGCAAGCTCCTGAAGGTCCTACTACATGCCTTTGGAGCTTCTAGCCATGCTGAGCACTTGAATGCGAAACACAAGCTCCATGAGGAAGGAATCTATTGCAAGCTCTCGGGAAAGTGATGAAAGGTGGAATGATTGGGGAATATAATGATCAAAGATCGATACAGCAAGCTCCTGAAGGTCCTATTTCACTCGAGAATGTCTTCGGAGTTTCTAGCCGTGGTGAGCAGAAGCTCAATGACGAAGAAGAGATCTATGGAAATGGGATCTGTAACGAAGGGACTCAAAAGCAGTTACCATTTTGGTGTGTCTGAGACTGACACGGCCTCCTACAAACTGCAATGTGCATTGCGAAGCTAAGATCGACACGCAAGGTACGTAGTTTGCTTGCTCCCCCAAGGAACTGCAGCCGCCAGAGCTTGCTTGCGGACCATGATCTTCTCTTCAGACTTCAGAGGGAATCCGGGGAAGGAATACATTCCAGGACGGTGGAACGCTTTTCCTTCCACTAGCAGATCATGACTGAATAGAGAACTATGGTAAAAGAGTTTTTTCTACTACAGCACATTGCGCGATCACTCACTCTACAGGGACAGAGCCGTGGATGGCAATTCCTGCTGCGCATTTCACGTCTCTGCGTCTGTCTGTGTTACAAAGGGGAAACCAAATCCCTCCTCTTTCCTTCTGACAGGCTTCCTGCAAAGCAACAAGACAACAACCGTATGGGCCAACGAAGGAAACTGCCTATTGTGACTAAGAGATAGATTAGGAGGTTGATCAACACTTAAGTCTTCCATGATCTGCGAGATAACATGATTGACCTAAATGGAAATCTTCTGCAATTATCTCTCTCAAATTTGGATTTTATTTAATTTGTGACTGCGTGAGACGTAAGGAGATGCAATGATTCTCATTCATGCTGACCTAAACGGCCTCTGCCACATGTAGAATACTCCGCAAATCCTCGCCAAAGTTTGTGCTAAAATTTTAGTCATGCAAAAGAATTAGACCTCCATCATCCCCCAGATTAGTCAGCGACTCTCTCATTCACGGTTGCCAGTGCCATCGATTGCAATCTCTCGTTAAAAATTGCAATATTTGGGCTCCATTTCATACTTCAACAGCGCTTGCGATCGCCGTTGGAGATGAAATCTGTGGCGTTCAAAGTGGAGTGACTTCAGCAAGAGACTATCTTAAAGCTTTGATTACCGGTAATGTGAATCTTAATACTCTAAGTAGCGAAGCGAGCAAGGTTGTCAGAAGGCTTTGAATGAGCTGGCTGTTGGAGTTCGCCAGGTGCCAGGGTTACGATTCTCTGGAGTCTGGAGTCTGGACTCTGAACTCGGGTGCCGGACTTAAATGAAATTGATCATTTCACTGCAGGTGGGGGATCTTTTTCTTTTTCTTTCCAGCCTTGAGTGATTGTTGTTATTCGCATCGAAAAAATTTCAAGTTTAGGGCTGGCTCTTTGTGCTTGTAATTTTGTCAACTGGGATGCCATCCCTTGCACTCCAAGGACATGATGATGGTGATGATGGTGGGCGCCAATTATCTGCATCCTACTCTGTTTTCTTTTTGGTTGTGGATAGAAAGGCAAGCACAAAGATGGCTGCAGGGATGGAGGTGGGGAATCTGATGCACTTCAACTATCTCATGTGGCACTTTTATTGATCAACAGGAAAATGAACGGCAGTGAGATCGGCGGGTCACCTGATTTGTGTGGAGTGTGGTCATGCATCATGATTGCGGGGCTCCTTTCTGTGTGGTAAATTCGCCCACAACAAAAATTGTGTGAATGTGGAGGAGGTATCATGGTGGTAAAATGAGGATGGGGGGAGAGAGGCTCTTTTTTAGGGTTGAATGTCAGGTTGGAGGCTTGGATGGGGAAGAAAGGATTGCAGTTATTATGGCCACTCAAGAATTTACTACAGTGGGGACTACTGCTTCGACACTGGGGTTGATACTGTCAGACAATTTTGTACTCTTGGATTGCAGTAGTAATAATTTAGAGTGAAATTTTCTGTTTTTAATTACAACAACTACAGCAGTACTTACTGTAAGGTGGGCACCCCCAAAACCGCCACTTTGGGCTACTGGGCCTAAGCTTGGTTACTATTATTAACGTAGACTTGTCAAATTTTCATATTCTGTTGTTCGCAAGTGAAAGGAGGTTCCAACATATCAAAGATTGCAACAATTGGATACCAAGTGTAAAAGTTAGGAAATAAAGTTTTTTTTGGTATCATAGAGGTTCCAAAGTTGTTTCTTCTACATATTGATTTCAAAGAATGATGATGGCAGCTTGGGCTCTCTGCTACATTTTTGGGTGCCCACCTTAACCCCTAATGATCCAAGAAGACATTTTTTCATTGGTGCCCTTATTTTTTAAACTTCCCGTTTTCAAATTTTGAGGGGTTTTTTAAGTATAAAATTATTCTTAGAAAATAGACTGCATTATAAATCCCATAGCAAGAGTTTCATCAAATTTTGAGTTAAACTCTACCTTGTGGAATTTGTTTAAAGTTGAGTGGTACCATGTAGCCTTTCAATTCATTTTTTGAGGTTTGTTTTGGGCATGGACTAGAAATTCAACCAACCAATGCAATTGTTGCCTACCTCAAAAAGGATAGATCCAAGGAGCTCAAAGAGAAGACAAGTGTCCCATTCTTGTTTTTCTTACAAACATTGTTCTCATTTGAATGTCATTGTACATTATAAGCTCCACTATGAATTGAATAATGCTCAAAATTTAGTAAAATTTTACATGAGCATTTTCAACTCTTTTGTCTTCGACATAGTACAAAAAGGTCTCAATTTTGAAATACTCTCACTAAGATATGCTTCTTCAAAATGTGAGGCCTTGTTTTTCCATTGACCCAAATAATACTTCAAACTTAAATATCTCTTAAATTGTGTAGTCAAATAAAGTAAGAGGTTCTAAAAGCGCATAGATTCTAAATGCATCCACCTCCTTAAATATACACTGCATGTACATGCTGCTTTTTGGTAGCCTTCAGCCATGTATAAATGGTGTACAATTTAGGAGGTGGACGCTGTTAGAGTCTTATGTCACTTCAAGTTCAAAGTTTCATAACTAATTCTACAAAGATATGAAATGATTTGGGTTAATTGCCAATTCTATTTGTCTTTCAAAGAAAATTTACTAAAAAATATTTGAAGAAGTTTCACCTCCCCTAAAATGCTCTCTTAAATGGTTCCCTTAATCTAAATTTGTTTTAGAGGTGCTCACTCTCAATGTGAAATTAAAGATCCTACACATTACATTCTATCCAATCTCATTAAAAGTTAGCAAACAAATTACTCAAGTGCTCAACAAGTTTGACCCTTTTTGAAGTGCACCTCCCTTGGGTCAATAGGGATTAAGTGTTGTACTCTGATTTATAATAACTTACTTGTAGAAGATTTGGAACTATTTACTTTGTGCTTGGGTTAGATTCGTTAAAAAATAAAATAAAAATAAAAGAGTATAGCCTATGATGAAATTTTTAGAAATTCTATTGTGACATATTTAGAAAGTGTAGAAAAGATTGATTAAAATAATTTGAATCTTAGAAAAATAACCCCATGAAAAATGAAAAATGAAAAATAATAAAAATACCAAGGTGATTGTTTTATAAATGTAAGAAATCCATGATTCAAAACCATGTATTTGTTCTAATCTTTAAGTTCAACAAACATCAATTTCATATCCAGATTTGAAGATGGACTACCAACCAATGTAAAATAAAATTTTATTTTGGTACTTATAATGGAGAGACAAAAACATTGATAGTAAGGTTCTAAATAAGTTTGTATCGTGATGATTTTCTAGTTAGGAATTCTTATGGTGATTAGCATTCTAAAGATTGGTGTGCTTGGGACTTGAGAAATTGTCAGTTTGTAGAATTTTGAAACTCAAGCTATTATACCACATATGTCTACATGACCATAAAGCTGAAGGTTCCTACTTCTAAAGTGAATGAAATATTCTTCTTCCTCCATAATAAAATTCTAAAAATTCTAAAAGCTACTAACTAAAGGTTTTTTCTTGAAAAAGAAATGATTTCAAATGGGCCATTACGAACCTAACCTCAAGGTACGGTAGTGTAATTGAGAGTAAGCTCAACACCTAATTCAAGAAAGAAATACAACATGGTCTAATATTTCTCCATTCCTTCATTACAACGCAAAATACTACAAATTTTTCCACAATTCTCCATTTCATCAAAAATCATGTAAATCTTATAACACGGGCTCTTATCATTCTCATAAGGCTGCAAAAAAAAATTGGCCTTGCACAACACTTTATGCTACAATAAATGCTACTTATATTTCTAGGTCCTCTCTATATGGTCACCATATGAATAAGGGTAAACTCCTTTTAGGGGGTAACTTACAGCATTAAAAGATTTTTGAGGGCTTTGAGAGCTCGTTTTGGGCCTTTTCTCTTGCAACAAAGGAAACAAGTAGTTGTAAAAAAAAAATTCAAAAAAATTCAACTTTTTCTTGAATTCTTAAAATGCAAAACAAAGTTGCAATTTTTTTTTGAAAAATGATGTGGGAGGATCTCGGCTATGTTAGATTGTTACTCAATTGCATTCCAACAGTTCACAGGGCTTGATAACTCACAAGCTCTTAGAGCCCTCAAAAATCTTCTAATGAATTGTTGACAAGTGACTTTTGCTATGTGCACTATTGAGGTGTGTGTTAACTTTTCAAGTAAATTTTAGGGTATAATTGTTATAGAATGTGACAAAATGTGGTAAGGTAGGAGGTCTATAAAGCGCTTGGGTCTAAAATCACCCACCCCTTGAAACATATACTATTTGTACATGTTGCTTTTTCATTGTACCAACAATATACCACCAATTTACATTTCAGAAGGTGGTCAATTATAGTGATTGTTATGTTTCAACTTTAAAAATTCATAACTAATTTCACAAAGCTCAAAAAACATGAAACAACTTGGGGTTAACCCCAAATGTCGAAACTGCACTTTTTGGCAACATAGAAATTTTGGGCAGCTCACTACGAATGGAGTTTTTATTTATTTTTGCTGAAATTTGAAAGTAACATGTGCTCAAAGAGTAGCTTTAAGGCCCAACAGTTTTCATAACTTTTGACTTAATGGTTAAAAAGTTATTGTATGATATGTACTTTTCTATGTTCAACGGGCAGCCTAGGTAGCAAAAAAACTTCTTTAAAAATCATTTTCTTAAGAAATTAAAATTTGAAATTGGTTCTCTCGATATATATATTCTTGGAAAGCTTTGAATCATTTCATTTTGATCAATGAGTCAAAAGTTATGAGGAAATTTAGTTTGTGGGAGTTTGTAGGGCGTTATTGAATCTCTGGTCTAAAACAAACTTTGAAGTCCTTTGTTTAACTCAATTTTCAATATTTTTGGAAAAAAATTTAAAAAATTGGGTGTAGATTGGCATTTTCAATTTCATAAATAAATTGTTAACAATTTAGTATTTTGAATCATTCCCTATTCCTTTCTACTTACTATTTTTTTCCTATATGTTGTACAATTCCAAATGATCTCAAATTTTTCAAAAATGTAGCCAACTTAACTCAAAGAATGAATTCAAAGTGTAACTACCATTTTGGACATTTTTTCATATAAATGTGACCTTTTGAATTGCAGTTGCATGGATTTTTGTGAGGCTCAAAAAAAGAAATTTGTCACTTCTAATGCTAATATCTTACAATCTACAAGGTGGAATTTCTAAAAAAAAATTCCACATGTTCTTGAATAAGATTACTACAAGATCCTACGGTTGGATGTGTCCAAAAATGTTTTCCATTTAAAATTTGGTGCTTGTATTAGAAATGGCAGTTTTGGAGTGTTTTTAGTGAAAACATAGTCTCCGATGTTCAGGGGTTAAATGCCAATTCCATTTCTCTTGTAAAGAAAATTTGTTGTAAAATATTTCAAAGAGTTTCACCTCCCCAAATTTAGTTCCAGCTCTTAAATGCACACTTCATGGACCTCCTACCTTTCGTTAGTATCAAGTCATGATTCAAAAAATGCAGTCCAAAAGGTAGTCAAAGTCACTATTTGTGAATGGCCATACAGTAAGGTACACCTTAATATTTTATTTATTGAAACAAATGACATACAGTACACCTTAAGTTGGGAAAGATTACAGTATTGTCCAACCGGTAATCATTACCCAGTGTGGTCAGATCACCAAGTGGCAGTGAGGACCTGAAGGCGCTGGTCAATGATCTCCTCCTTTAGTCAAAGGCTTCCCTGTCCAACAACAGGCTACAGTACAGTACAGTACAATGCTACCTGGCTTGCTGAATCCACAGTGTTGTCCACCAGGGATGTCAGTTAGTGCTAAACCAAACATGGCACCAATTGCAAGTCGTCTAATGTAATGTAATGTAAGCTTAATGTAGATGGAGTTGGGATGCATTCAGAATTGAAGAATTCATTCTGAAAAACGCAAGTGGATTGGCAATTGCTTGCATTCTGGCAACCAATTTGAGATTGAGATTGAGCAGATTCTGTGAAGGTGGGGGATTTCAAAGCGGTTCAATGAACGATGGTGAGTAAACTATTCTTGATTGAAGCCCATGTGTGTGTGTGCAGAATCGAACATCTTTTAGCTTTGAAAAGTTACATTCAATTTTGAGTGGTTCCTCAATCTTGTTTGAAAGGAAATTGAACGCACATCATTCTTCTTAACCTTGCTCAGGCTCTACTCAATTCTAAGGCTCTTCGATCTTCTTTGAAAGGGAAATTTTTCGAGTTATGGGACTTGAAAGAGTACAGCTAAATCCACATTGCTGAAAGCATTGACGGGAAATCATTAAAATTAGAGTGTTTGGCTCGGCTATGCATGCTTGGATCTCGCTAATACATTCATTGCCCTTCACCCCAAGTTTTTTGGTATATGGTCAATTGCAATACTGGTCAAGAACAAGACTGTAAAGTTCTGAACTCTAAAATGGACAGAATCTTGATTTCATAGCCTATTTTTCAGAAGCGTTCTTTTCTTTTCTGGCAATTTCAAGAGTTTTTCCTCAGGTTGAAGTGTCAGAACCTCTCTGCAAACGGTCACACAGCTCATTGCCAAATTAAATGATGATGCTTCCAATTCCTTTTGGAAAAAACTCTGCAGATGCTCTCACAGACTGATGCAAACAAAACAACAAATCATACAATTGCCTCTTGAATTCTGCAATCTCATCTCATCTTTTCTTTTTCTTTTGTCCAAAGAGTGGTGACCATAAAAAATTGAAAAAATTGAAAAAGCACAATCAGACCAAGGAACTCACCCAGGTTGTCTGCAATCTCATCTTGCCAATGCCAAGTGAAACAATTGATCTTGCACTGCTTGCTACTAACTTAACTTAAGCTTAAGTTAAAATAACAGCATTTGTTGACAAAGACATAACTCACTCAGTAATATTTAAAAGGCATGGAAGCATGTCGCCCTGACTCCACTCCTGACAACCCTAATAATACCTTGCTCCCGCCCGAGGCCCAACTGCTCCAACAGTTGGAATCATGCCCACGCATGATCGATGCCATGACAACACCCAAGTTAACCCTAAATTGTACCCAAGCTCAAGTTATTGCTTGAATGCGCACACAGAAGTTCTGAGCTCTTGTAAGGTAAATCTGCCAGGTCTGCTTCTGTGCAGATACCATGCATGTAAGCAGGTTCTGAAAGAATAGTATTGCTTGTGGGGCATGTCAGGGTACATAAGTGAAGTGCTAGTACCTCATTGAGCATTTTGATTATCATTTCCAGTGTTAACTTATGCAGTAACTTAAACTTATCAGAAGTTTATGGGCTCTTGTGAACTTGCTCAGTGCTGGCCATGTTTACAAAATGGCGCTCGTAATTGAATGGTGGTGGTGGAATGGAGCGCAAGTTTCAAGGTTGCATGTGCAGGGCTTGAAGGGTGAGTGACGGTTCACTATATCCAAACATTCTCCTTTCATGTCAGACCCACCATCTTGTCTCTTACACTCATCAGATGGAGTTCAGGCACCACCTTACAGGCACAGGGCCGGGGGAATTGCAATTGCGGGTCTGTCTCTGTTGTAACGGTTTTCACATTAATGCTGTTACCCTAAATTTGCAATTTTCAAAGTTTTGCAACCGTAGGCATTGAAAATCTGGGATGGACAAAAAAGACATGGTTTCAGACAAGCGCTGTCCTCAGTAGCACACTGCAACATGCCCTTGCAGGCACCCCCACTCTCTTGAAATAGCTGCACAAGAGGACGTCTAACTTAAGTTATACCAACTGAAGCTCGCCCTTTGTAACCGAATGATAATGGATCGCTACTGTTGATATGGGATACTTGTGACTACTGTTTTTGCATTTGGAACATGGGTGTAAGTTAAAAGAATCACTGGTGTTGCACAGTTGCATGAAATCTTCTTAGAATTAGTCTAAAAGATTCGGCTCCATTATAACAGAATTCTTTATAATATTCTGCACTCAGAGGTGGTTGCATTTTGTTGCTTAGTTTCTGAAATGCCAGGCTGCTTTGGTTGGGAATTGTTCACCCTTTGCATAGGTGACAGTGTCGAGCTTACAGTAGTGATTTCATGTGCGACACTGAGAGGCTCAATGGCCGGTTCCTGCAACTCTGCCTGCAAAGTCACAACTGAAGGAGAGAGCCTAGGGCTCCATGCAGTCCAAAACCGCAAAGCTAAGCTAAGGTAACCCCTAAAGTGTAAGTGTAGTGTGCTCCTAAAGTAACCATTTAAGAGCTGATTGCCTTTGGGGGCCAGGAAGTTGGAATTCCTTGAAAAAAATTCAGTATACTTTTTTAGGAAGGAAAATGGAATTGGCATCTAACCCAAGTTGTTTCATATTTTTTGGAACTTCATGAATTAGTCACAAATTTTTTTAAAGTTGAAATACCTCTTTGAATGTAAACTATTGGTACATTGAAGAAAGCTAAATGTACCTTTGTGTCATGATTGATTTTAGAGCGGACTATTGTAATGTAGGTAGGAAACACAATATGCTCTATTATGGTTTTTGTGCTTCTTCATTGGAAGAGTTAATACAAGAAAACCTTTCACAGATCTCTACTTACTCAAAAATTATGCAAATTTTGTAACATGTTGAGTCCTATTATTCTTGTAAGGTTACCAAAAAAAATTAGCCCCATACAACACATTTTACTACAATAAATGCCACTTGTCTTTTTAGATCCTCTTTGTATGGTGAATATATGGATAAGGGCAATCTCCTTTAGGGGTAAAGTGAAAGGCAAGGGTGAAATTTCTACTTCTTACTTTTGTGACTAATTACTATCATTAAATTGGTCAAATTTTCATATTTTCTTGTTGGCAAGTGAAATGAGTTTCCAATGTGCCAAAGAACATAACATTTGGATATTGTATGCAAAAGTTATGAAGGATCAAAGTGTTTTGGAGTAAATGTTTTAAAATCATTTCTTCAACATATGTACTATAGATTTTGGAGATGTAGACATAGTGATGATGGGATTTCAAGCAAGGTGCAATTGGAAGGGATCCCCCTTTGTATAGATTTAACCCCTAAAGTTCTTTGACTATGTTTCATCAAAATCACTCAAAATGGGCCAGTTTGATGGCAAAGCTTCCCCCAAAATGACAAATAAAATCTTGTTGCGTCTTACCATAAGATCTAGTAGAAGACTATTTCATTATGTTGTATTAAAAAAAGATGGAGGATTTTAATCACATAAATTGCAAAACTATAGTGTTTGAAGTTGAAAAAAATGTTTTTGGGTGAATCCAAATTCCAAGCAACTCTAATTTGGGGAGGCTTTTGCAAAAGTTATTTTGAATTTTTTTTGTGATAGAGTTGGATACGTGTTCAAAAAAATTCATAACATTTAAAACTAGGGAACATGTATTAAAATAGTTTATTAGGAAACTAGCTTTAAAAAAACTTTCATACATATAGAAGTCATATTTTCAACAATTTTTTGCTTGCACATATAATAATCTCTTCAAAATGTTAATGGTGGATTTTTAAGTTTCAATTAGTCCTAAAAAAAGATGGAAAAAAACACATTGAGAAGTGGTATGCAACTTTGGTAAGCTTGATTAATTTATGGCTTGAAACACTCAAGCTGGATTCAAGGCAGTTTGGCATGTTGGGTGGGAGGAGGCCATATCAAGATTTGTTGTGCTTGACTTATCATGGATCACTGACATTGGATAAGCTCACCATATAGTATATCCTGTAAACACCATCGTTCAACTTCAGATTGAAGATGTTCCCTACTCCATAACATATAATTTCACAAGGCTTAGAATGATATCCAATGAATACAATCCGTTACACCTATTCTTTAAGTTGTAGCTCCCTAAGTTCATCAGCTATGATCTTCAAGAAGACAAGATCTTTATACAAGAGGGGTGGTAGGAAGTACCAACAACCCATATGGGATATGTAAATTGGAATTAGTGGGAATTCAACCACTCATAGGTAAGTGAAAAGTAGGAATTATGTTCAAAGTAGAATTTCAGACCTCATTTAGGCATAGAAGACTATATTTTTTCAAAATGTTTTGAACTAAGATAATGTGGAAAATCAAGTTGACTTTCATCTCCAAAAATTTATTTGAAATTTTGAGCCTTCAGTAAAAAGTTATGGACAAATTTCAGAGAGAATGTTTGAAAATGTCCAAAAAAATGTCTCTTTTAACCCCTCTCTGAAATTTGTTCATAACTTTTGATTAAAGGTTCAAAATCTCAAGAGAATTTTTGGAGGTGAGATTTACCTCTATTTTCCACGCTATCTAAGATCAATTTTTTTTGAAAAATGTTATTTTATTGTACCTAAATGAGGTCTAAAATTCAACTTTGTACACAATTTTTACTTTTAATTTCACTATGAGCGGTTGAACTCTCACTAGTTCTAACTTATACTCCGTATATCCCACATGAGTTGTTGTAGCTCGTACTACCCCTGTTGTATAAATAACTTGTCTTTAAGTAAACTACCCTTGCTCGATGTAGCTGTTGAGGTGGTGAGACGGAGATATTGAATTTAATGTTGACATTTCTAAATATATATGCCATGGAGCAATTCAGTCTCCGTGCCCCTTGTTTTCAATTCCTTGTACTTTGCCCTCAATTTATGAATCCAAAAAATGTAATGAATAACATGCTTTCAATTTGGGCAAAAACAAATGTCCTAGGCACTGTTTTAAATTAGTTGCTTTAGTGTAAATAATCCTACTTCTGCTCCCCCCCCTTCATCAAAAACAACATTTTTTTCTATTATTTTTTATAAAAAAATTTAATTGTAATTTCTTTTGGTAAAATAGAAACAAACTCTTCATTCCTACATCTAAAAAAATTCAATATACAATGTATATGTGTATTCTTAGTGAGTTGCCTAAAATTGCTATGTGCCAAAAAAAAGTTGTTTTGTCCTTAGGGATTAATCTTTATAAGACATTATGAATTACATAGGCATTTTGAAACTTAATACTTGAACTATGACATAGTTCTTGATTTTAAATATTTTAAAGCTAAACTAAGAAAATATAGCTCTCATAATCTAGGTTTTTTTATCCATTAAATTTATTTTTGAAATTGAAAAATTTACAATATTTGTCAAGCTTTTGAAGATAGCATCTTGAAAGCTCAAAATACACCACTTTCAAACTTTTTCTATCAAATTTCTCTATTGCGAGTTTCAAGGATACATCAATTACAACATGATATTTGTCACTATTATTTTCATTTTTCAGTAAAATCTCATATTGTTTTTAGCATTTTTATAATAATTATGAATTTTACAATGAACTTTCTTTAAAAAATTCATATAAAATCTAATCTGATGTTTTTCAAATATTAAAAAATGAGATTAAATTTTAAACATACATTGATACATGTAGGAAATTTTGAAAATTTTGAAACATGTGTTTTAATGTTGAAATCTAATGAAGTTCAGCCAAGCCTAGATACAAAATGTTCTTTGAAGTTTTAAGCAAAACTTCAAATTGAGAGATGAGTTTGGACATGTAGGTATATGTCATTTTGCAACAAGCAATTCTTTATTTATGTTTGGATGTGCAAACTGGCACACATTTGACAAATGTTAGCTTAGACTTGAAGGGCAATTTTTTAGTGGTCCCAATTTTCAAAACACACGTAGGTATCACTTTGAATATCACATGTAATATTTTGATTTGTATAAAGTGTATGAATTAGGGATGCTTTACACCTAAAGGCCGAATCATTCCTTTAGAAGCCAATTGTACAAATTTTAACCTTTTGTAAAATCACAAGAGAGGATTTAGGCCTCTTATACAACAAATTAGCTTGATCTCCACATGTGAAGCACCCCTTCAGATTGCTTTATACATATAGGTTGGGCCATTTTATTGTGTTAGAGGCCAAAAAATCCTTACTTGTGATTGGATAAAATGTTGAAATCAGTCCCAATCCCTTTACACCTAGAGGCTAGGGTAATTTGGTGGAGTTAATTTTTTTATTAAAAAAAAGACTCAATTTAACATGCCTTGAGCTCATTAAATTGGGTGCAACAAAAATGAAAGTCCAATTCTTTACCTTGGGACCAATGTCAAATTTCAATTAAATTTTTTTTTATGAAATATAATTTTTTTCAACACATCATATTTGTTGAATTATGCTCAATTAGCCTCAAAGGAAATTGTCCTAGCCTTTAGGTGTAAAATAACCTTGGAAATTTCAATTCTTCTCTCCATGTTTTCTAAATTTTATTGAATCAACCCAATTTCTTGGCCTCATGACCTTTACATATGGAAAAATTGACCTCCATTATAATCTTATTCAAATGAGTAATTGAAAACAACCTTCAACCTAAAAGGACTAAAAATTTGCACGATTGACCTCAAGGGAAATTGATCCAACCTCTAAATGTAAAACAACCTTAGAAATTTCAACCCTTCTCTCTATCTTTTCTAAATTTTATTGAATTGACCCAATTTCTTGGCCTCATGACCTTTACATATGGGAAAATTGATCTCCATTGTAATTTTATTTTAATGAATAATTGAAGACAGCCTTCAACCCCAAAGGAGTGAAATTTTGGCCTCAAGGGAAATTGGCCCGGCCTCTAATAAGTGTAAAACATCCCTTACTATGACTATGAGATCATAAGCCAATGCATGAATTGAAGTGTACCATGATGGATTTACTGAAGTAGTTGTGAGTGTGTGAGGCTAGGTTAACAAATGGAAGTCAGGTTCAGTAGTACAAAGGGAAAATGTGAATGGGCGGTCTCATGTAATTCTAAGCTTTAAGTTAAGTTGGGTAAGTTAATGTACCTTCCCAGTTTTCGGTGGTGTGGCTTGGTCAATGCGAGAGCCACATTGAGCACTGAGCAGATGCAGCAAAAGTTGAGGATACTGGATGTGGGTCAGAAACCGTCCCCCATAAAGCGAAACCTTGCATCAGGCTCTCTCTTGAATTCCTACATTTCCATGTGCAATTCTTGGGACAAAGCGGAAGGATTAGCAAAGAAAAGCTGGACACTTTCTGTTGGTGGATTTGGCATTGCCATTGTTTAGGGTTTCAGTGCACGCACACCCATACTCAAACAAAAGTGGCCCTCAGTTTACGACATAGAGGACCCACTCTAGATTGGTTTGGGGGGTATACATGTAGCGAGTCACACACAATCGCCCGCCTTCGCCCACCTTCCCAACTCCATACAAATATATGGCACCTTTACGTCAACTCATGATGCTATGAAGCAAGGAATTAACTTCTCATACAATCAAACAATGTTAGAGATATGTCAAATTTATGTTGTGGAGTGGTTGCACATGCCTCTGATTCTTATAGGCCCTAGTTTGTTTCTTCACCAAGCATGCTCAAATTCTACCTCTAATAAGGATTTGGGTAGGGGACCTTTTCTCATGTGGGGCCTTGGAGAGTTGTTGGGGCCACCTATTTGGAGCATGAGTGCAAATGCTTTTATAAATATTTAAAACAAACAAACAAGTAGACACATTACAAGAGTTTGTATCCCTGCAACTCTTGAAAATTGTGACTAGCTTTTTAAATAAATAAGTTCCTACTCAAACTTTCATACAAATAGCTTTGGTCCATGCAAAGTCTCTTTCCCTTTCTCTTTCAAGTCAATAAAATTGCCTCTTCAATGGGTTGTTTTATCTTGTTGAGACAATTGTTAATTTGATAAGGCAATTTGGTGCTTTGAGGTTAGTGAGGCAATATTGCTTTGCTTTGGAAGAATGAGGCTCATTTTATTATTCATTATGATATCCATTTAATCTAGTTTTTGAATCAAAATTGGTCAACATCATTCACAACTAATGATTTTTCTTTCATTAAGAATATCTTTCTACTTGATAATATCTTCTTCAATGAATATGAGTTTTCTCTATTTTGGTTAAATAATTTTTCATGTACTTTCAACTAACTTTCTAACATGTTATCAAAATGCACAAGTCTCAGGAGTTGTTATTTTTCACTAAAGTTTTCAAAAGACAAAAGTTTAAGAAAAGGCTTGAAAAAAAATGTGTTTTTGAAATTTAGGAATTGTGATCTTATAACGAGTTGGAATTGTTTACTTTAATTTCTTTGTAGGGGAAGGGGGCACATCTGAAGGAAACAAATCCTAATAAAATGAAGATTTTAGCATTTTTTTTTGTTGGTAATCAAATTGTTTATAGGATGACATTGAAGATGTCATTAGAACATTCACACTAGTTTATTTTTCAAATTGGATATGCCATAATTTTGCATCTATATTTGATAAACCTTCTAATTTAATGTTTCTTTCTTTTACACACCAAATGAAGAACATGAATATTGAATTGACCAATTTGCAAGTGAACTATTGAAAAACTTAGATTTGACAAGCCATCCTTGACACAATAGAATGGGAGTGTGTGTGTGTGTGTGTGTGAAGAATGTTTCAAGGGGCCTATAGTATGTTTAATCCATTTTCCCTTTGCATCATACTCTTAGAGAATCTCCAATCCATAAGTGGAAACTAAGATATAATTAGAATTTTCTAGTGGAAGAAAGCAAACATCATTCCATTCTAGTGATTTAAAAAAAATCCCCAATACAATGTTGACAATCCAAACCTCATATGAACTTTTTTGCATTAAAAAAAGGAGGAGAGGAAATAATTGGCTACATTAACAAAAGACTTTTTATATAGAAAAAAGAAGCTTCAAATTATTGGCACATTAAAGAAAGCTTAAAAATGTAATTATGATAATTATAACTTTTCCTATGGTGAATCAAGTTGCCACGAGGGCTCTTCGTACTTGGTCAATTTGCCAGGTTTGAGAAGGAGACGGAATGGCGACCCTAGGAATAAAGAGAAGCCAATACCAGTTGCCCATTGGGCCGTGTTTTCTTAAGTTGCCCCGTCATTATGGTATTGGTGTGGCGGTTTCTCATTGGATTGGGGCTGCTCTTGGAGTGTAAGGGTGATGATGCTCTGAGAGATTATTTATCAGGGTTTTGCATCATTAGGTTGAGGTCAGTGACGAGGTTAACTTATTTTGAGCTCTTGTGACAGAGGCAGAACGTTTGGCATATCCAGTTTGGCAACTCCTTCCTGTAAGTTAACATCTTAGTTTGCTTCAGACTTCTGTCTGAGGAACAATAATCACTTGTATTGAATGAGAGGTAATTATACTGATTGAGTGATTCCACTTCTATGCCAAGCAAACAGAAGTCTGGTCTCCGGCGGGAGAACAACTTCAATGCTACAAGATTCGGTGAAGGAAATGCGGCTTAATGCATAAGGTTAAGGTAAGAGGTTCATAAAGCACTCAGACTCTAAAAGCATCCTCTATCTAACGCTGAGGTACACTTTGCTTTCTCCTTCCACCAGCAATGTACAAAAAATGTACATTTCAGGAGGTGGATCGATGCTTGTAGTGATCATTGTGTTTCAACTTCAGAAGTTCGTGACTAATTCCACAAAGTTCCAAAAAGTATGAAAAGGACTTGGGTAGATGTCAATTCTAGTTTAGCAAAATTTGTAATTATTACAAATAATGTGTGAGGAAAATGTTGCACCATATGTATTATATGGAAGAAAAATTTGAGTGTTTTCTTGAAGATACATGTCTCATGCAATACGTTTCTTTTATGTCTTTGACAAGCAATTCATGTGAAAATTATATAGTTTCAATGCATTAAGATAGGAGGTCTATAAAAAAACAACCCATGTAAGGGCTTGAAAATTCATTTCGGGAAGTTATACTTCTTAAAATGATTTTTTCAACAAAATTTCCTTGAAAGATAACTTGGAATTGGGCATCTAACCCAAGTCATTTTCACATTTTTTGGAGCTTCATGAAATCATATATGAAATTTTGAAGTTGAAACACAATGATCACTAAAAGCATTCATCTCTTGAAATGTACACTAGTTATGCATTGTACTCTATTTATACATTGTTGATGCAATGAGAAAGAAAAATGTGCCTTTGTGTCCGTTGGAGAGCGCGAGTGCTGTATGAACCTCCTACCTTGAGAATCAATGTAAAGATGTCCAGCTCCACTTGCATTGTTCGGCGGTTGCTTGCAATCGAGTGATAACCAGGGCGAGCGAAGTACAGCAAAGTCATAAAGTTGAGGATGAATCTGGTGACAATTATATTGTACTCCTTCCCATTTGTACTGTACAGTAGTGTTTGTCCCTCGCGGTCGCTCATCAATTGGAGAATCCACCAGGTGATGACGACAATTTGAAGCTCCAAACTTAAAAGAAGAAGATGAAAGGTTTTGTTTCATTTCATTTTATTTTCCCATTTGGATATAAACGATGATTATTCATTGCCATGGAGAAATAGGCGTACCCCAAATTGACCGTAAAGCTCTCATAAAATTAAAATGAAAGCTGTACATTTTTGTACCTTTTAGGCAAGACTCTATATAGGGGTCGGTTTTTGAAGTGGGTCGCAATGAGCTGCCTTCAACTTAGTTGTTGCTTCAATATACATCCCTTTCAGGTGCCTGAAAGGGTGCCTTAAGTGTGCCAATCTTGAGAGTTTGAGGGAGGCATCCTAGCACTCCTAGCACTGAGAGCAGACCCATTAACTGCAAAGAGTTGCAATTTATGATATTGAGTGAGAAATGCAGTACATGTCAGCTTATTCCAGTTGTAAAACACAGTACTCCCTGCTCTCGAGTAACAATGGGAACGTCTTTCAATTACGATTTCGTATAGTACTGGTAACAACGACACTGCCAATTCAGCAATTCCTACAAGTCAATAACACGATTAGTAAAATACAATCAACACTATAGGAAAGGGAAGTAACCTCTTTCCCAAGCACTAACCTCTCCCGGTCCCAAACTGGACATTGTCCCAAACCCAGACAGACAAGAACTGACATATCGGTACATGAGAATAAACACTTGCATTACAAGTAGATATATGCTTAGGTTGATGTTATTTTTTATTTTAATTTCAGATAGACCTCGTTGAACTCAACTCACCTAGCTCTTGAAGATTCTCTAACCCAATCTTTACTTCTAAGTCACGGAATTGAAAACAAAGCTCGAATGACAATATGAAGTTCTCCTCGCCTCTTGGAAGAGGTCACCTAATAGTTTTCAATGCTGAAAACTCAGATTTACGCTTTGTGATTGGAGACTCATCTTCCTCTAGTAGAAAATTGAGAGAAGATGCGGATTTGAAAATGGGCCACTTTTGTCTCCTTCTCTTGCCCCACTTTCATTGGTCCTCCCATTAAAATGTTGGAAGCACTCAATATTGAATACTTGGCATCTCAACTACCTGTACTCTGAAACACATTAATAGTGCATATTAAAGGTAGGAACTTCCAAAGTAATCAGGGACTACAAAGCGCCACTTGATCAGTTGTTCAGCTGGTGTACATTCCCTTAAATCAATATCAATACACACCTATTATCAAAGATCCCATTTTAAAAAACCCACTAATCAAAACTTTGTACTGTAACTTTTGCATACAGTGACCCAATAACGCAATCTTTGATGCCTTAGAATCCTTTCCACAAGAGCATATAAATATCTTTTTTTTTTTTTTTTTTTTTTTCTAATAATGGAAAATAAGCTCAAACAACAAAAAATAGAGATTTTTGGGATCCCCACCTTTGAGCTTGCCGATGTTGAAGAATGTGACTTCAAGTCTCGTAAGCACTCCCAGGAATATCATGAATTGGACGTCCTTTCTCATTTCGAGCCATGATGCGCCTTGCCATGGCCACTTGTTTCCCAAGAGCGAAAACGAAGACCTTTCCCGTGCCGCCTGCACCTCGAGCGGTCCTGCCAACTCGTCTCACATACTCGCTGGGATCACGAGGGTAGTCAAACAGTACCACGTGTTCAACATCGAAGGAGTCCAATCCCCGGGAAGCTCTGAAGGCACCAACAGACCGTCGTTAGCTCTTTTGTCCCTCGCAAAATCACTTTTCAGAAACATCTGCCGAAGGGCCACTGACGGTAAGGTAGAGGATAATCAAACCCTTAGGGCCCTGCTACTAACATCAACTCATCTATTCGTACACTCTATAATTGATGTACTTCAGTTGTATCGACTTCATTAACAGGCTAGACAATGCATTCTGTGAGGGGGATATCAATCAAGTACCTGTCTGTACAGACTAGAAACAGACTCTTGCTCGGTTGTGATTCCAGAAACTGCTGCATACTCTCTTGCCTCGCCTCTTGTGAAAGGGCTGCATGGTACGGAAGGACCGTAAGCTTAGAACTGCTGCGGTCATGGCGTTGTAGTGCATTTTCGACATCTCTACATGTCTCAATCTGCACACAGAAAAAGAAGAGAGCAACTGTAGGTTCCCAGCCCTGATCGTACCATGCATCAAATCCTTAGACAAGAAGCTTCATGCGCAAATATATGCATTTAATCACGCAGATTTGTACAAACAATTTAAACAAATCTTTCACTAGTTGTGGAGCATCTAAAACCTCAGTCTTACCTTATTGCAGAAAATAATTGTCTTTGAGACAGGCCTTTGATCTACTAGTTGTAAGAGCACTGCCTTCTTGCTCAAGAAGGCTTTCTCGGGTGTCTTTTCTTCTCCTTCCGCTCCACTGCAGTCCACCAACACCTGCTCCCTCACAAAGAAAGTACCATGAAAATAATAAGGAAATTATTATCACTGGTTGCGAACAAGGATTTAAAAAAATAAGTAGGCATAACCAATGAAATACAATCTGCAAGCCAAGGATTGGCAGATAAAGTGTCACAAAATATGGCAATGTCCTGATGTAAGAAATAACGACCTCCTGAAGGCCAACAGCTGTGCAATGCAAAGTTGGTCCCATAAGAGGAATGGCATCAGGATATCTTGTAAGAAGGCTGTCATGTATGTCGACAGGTAGGGTTGCTGTCACATGCACATACTGCACACGCTTTGATGCTGCCTGCTCTAATGTTTGCAAGACTTCCGCAAATTCTTGGTCATCGTACAGAATATCTACTTCGTCCAACACCACCCTGCATTATGACAATTTGATGCGAATAAGTTATGTTTATTAGTCACTTATTGAAGAGAAGGAAGAAGAACAAGTCTATACTTTAGAAATTTTCTACTGCAAGAATAATCCTCAGACATCAAATACTTGCAATAACGCTACAATTCAACTAGACCTAAGAAAATCGGATGGAAGCTGCACAGGCAATCAATAATTAATAGTAAGTTAATGCAAGACAGACATACACAATGATTTAGAAAGGATAAGAATCTCGAATGCACAGCGACTTACGTCATTAGATTGTCAAGCTTGAGGGAACCTTTCTCAAGGTGTTGAAGGAAACGGCCTGGAGTAGCAACCACTACATCAGCACCTTGTTGCAGGCTTTCCACTTGAGTCTTCCATTTGAATCCACCTGTCAATACGATGGACCTAAACGGGGCCCCGCCCCTTGAAAATGCCCGGCAAACATTCAGAACCTGAGACAGGCATAACCAATGTAAGGATGACAAGTGGGATGACATCTACCATCACATACAATAGCCCGAAAATTTATTGTGAGAAGCCAAGGCATTTAACATACTCTAATTTGATCTAAGAAAGTGACTATGAAAGACACAAAAAAAATCAAATGCACCAACCTGGACTGCAAGCTCGCTTGTAGGTACCAAAACAAGGACTCGAGACTTTTTATTCAGTTGCTTTGTTTCGCTCTTTCCTTCCTCTGCCCGCAACATTTGAACAAGAGGAGCTAAGTAGGCCAGAGTCTTGCCTGATCCTGTTTGATCAGCAACAATGCAGCTCTGTCCTTCCAAAATTGGCTTGAATGCCATGGCCTGCAAAACATCACTCAAATGACTAAGCAAAACGGTCGTGAACTCACTTAACAAAAGACGAATTACCTCCATGACACATACATACTACGACAAATTAGTCTCAGGGCTCGACGACCGTCTCCAAATGCATGCCCAAAGTTAAAAAAATGCAGGACACGGTTACTTGTTATTGATACATGTTGTTAACTTCCTTGAAGCATTCTAAATGATTTATTACAACTCGTGTAGATATGGAAGCGCCCAGTTTTTGGTCATTAGAGCAATAAGGGTTAAAGAGGGTGTGGGAAGGCCAGCATGCCAACACTAATATCTAAAGCTACAATATTTGCAATGCAAAGGGTCTAGGACCTAGGCATTTGAGCACCAGTCACCTGAATTGCAGAAGGTCTCCTTAATTGAAGGGTCATCAGAGCAGCGATGATCTCCTCGGAAGCACCCACATCCTTGAAGGACTTGGTACTAAAAAACTCTGCTGCCAAGCTAGGGTCGTAGTTAGTGCGAGCCTTCAAGTCCCTAAAGCCACGGGGTTTCAGCACAGTCACGTTGCTGGAATCCTCCTCAGTTGAATGATCTCCTTTTAACTTTGCAACAAGTTTATCCCCATCTTCGACCTCAGCTTTAGAACCTAGCCTTTTATGTGTTTGCAATCTCAGATCATCTAAAAGATTTGACCGCAATGGGGCAGGATCGTGAGGCTTTCGGTCTCCCATTCTTCGACCTTTAAATTCATCCTCATCATCGTCCTCGTCAATGTCGATAATCCCAGGATTCATACCTCCTCGTTTCCAATCTTCCTCCCGAACAACTCGCTCTTCATCCTTCCAAGCAGTTTTTCGACTTTTCTCGTTCGTGGACAGGCTCAACGGCCACCTTTTTGCTTCCAAACTTGAGTCCAAACTTGCTGTTCGGTCTGATGGATGCCCATCTGATGAAGAAGCACCAGAGTCCCCAGAGAACATGGCTCCCACTGGTGGCCATTGTTGTTCCATATCCTCCTCATTGGAAAGGCTATTCTGATCAGAGAAAGGCCTCTTCTCAGTGTTACTCTCTGCTCCAAGGAGAGGAGCTACATCTGAGGACGAGCCAGTCAAGAGATGGCCAGCAGGTGGCCAAGATTGCTCAACGTCAATAGAACTCGTGTTATCAACACCAACAGCAGAGCTTGACACATCACTCAAGCTCAATTCCGGTTTCAAATTCGGCGCTAGAGCTCCATCACGAGAAGATTCAGAATGCACTTCCTCCGAAGCATCCAATTTTAGCACCTCCTTCTGTTTGAAATCCCGGCCAAAAACTCTAAGTCTCGCAGGTCTTACAGTTTTGACAATTCGGGGTGGTTCTTCCGGCGGATCATCATCAAATTCATCCTCGTCCTCGTCGTCATCTGTGTCCTCCATTTGGTCCTCCTCGTCATCGTCCTCTTCCTCATCGTAGACCCCTGCAATCAAGATAATGAAATCTTTAAAGACCTGATACCGTCTCCTATGTTGACCCCTGTTACTAACAACGACTCCTCAGTTCTTACTCAGTTGAATTTCAATTAGCAAGTTCGGTGTAACCATGACTTGACTCAATGTATAAATGGCCACCAATCTATGAATGCAAATGGGATTGTCTACTGTCACAATGAATACAACCTCTCACATCAAATGTTGCATAAGAAATTCATACATAGTGAGAAATTCGATCTCAAGAGAGTTTTGGTTCTTGTGCCTAAATTGATCTCTGCAGTGAGCTCTATTGAGTGATCTCCCAATGAAAGCACACTCCTACATATTGGTTAAAACGCTTAGAGTGATGGACAGAGTAATCTCTGCCCTAAACCACCAACTCATGGAAAAACATCAAATCCACACGCCAAATTGCACATTCTAACCGAAGGAAAACTACAGAAAACATAAAGAAAGAAACGGACTCTTCAAATTGTAAGGCTAAAATAACTTCAGGCAAAGGAAAACAGAGAAAACCGTGACCCCTAAGCCCAAACCCTAATCTCAAATGTGCAACCATCATACCGCCTTGTCGCACACCCTTGACACTGAAAGCCCCCGAGGGTCCAGCCATGGACGCTTCCATAGCCTTGTACCAACCCTCTTCAGAAACATCGCCAGCCACCGCCATTGTTGAAGGTTTCCAATTCAAATCCTCCGCAGTAGGCTTAGGCCAAGACTCCGCATCCTCGACTCCCCACACAATCACCTTCTCGCCCGTCTCTTCGTCCAAAATCTCGAAGGCACCATCGTGCATCCGCTTCTCCGCTAAACGACGAAGCTCCTCGTACCTCGTGGAACCATTTCCTCTCCCTCTGGTGGTACCATTTCTTGAACCTCGGGCACCCCTGTTGCCTCTGTAGCTTCCCCCTGAACCTCGATTGCCTCTGTAACTCCCCCCTGAACCTCGACCTCGACCTCGACCTCGACCTTGATCTTGGCCTTCTTTTCTCGAACTATAATCTTCTCTACCAAAAGATTCTCCACGAAAATCCTTGGACAAGGTCCCAGAACCCCAATTGTTGTTACCTCTACCACGGGAGCCTCTCCCACGAGCTCTCTGCGCCACAGCCTGTGTCAAATGCCAGATTCTCTGCACTGGCGCACGCTGTGACTCAATCTCAGAAATAGTACCGTCATTCCAGAACGAGGTGGAGAGAGAATTTGACGGCTGGAGCATGCCAGAACATGCTACGCACTGCATTGCTGCAATTCACGCAGGGTTTAAGAGTTGTTTAATGAGCACGTCTAGCCATGGACGAAGTGTGGGATTCGAATATGTGAGTTTCAGAGAAGAGTGGCGATGGCGGAGAAACGATTGAACAAAGCAAAGGGGAACAAAGGAAAGTTGTTGCTGCAAAGGTAATTGAGAATTCGGGAGTGGGTTCGGGTTCGGGTTTTGGGTTTTGGGGTTTTGGGGGATAAGGGTGTCTGGCTGGGTGGGCCACGCTGGATACCGTCTGTGCCACATGGACGGACAGACCCATGGAGGCCCAAACAGTTAGTTCCTCAATACTCGTGTGATACTGATGTTATACTCGTGTGATATTCATGTGATACCTGGGTGATACCTGGGGTGGTACTTGGTGATATCTATATCAGAAATAGGTGGTATCTAATTAAAATTTGCGTATTGGTCTTAAAAACAGCTTACAAAACAGCCGTAGTATGTCTGTTTTGAGCGGAAAAAATGAAAATTTTCTTCATAAAACATCTTTTGGTTGTAGCCAACTGACGATTACTCGTGCATAAAAGAAACACTGGGCCCGCAGCCTTTTTTTACTTTATCGGTGGTGGTGGTTGTGATGCCTTGGTGACAAATTATTAGGGTTCAGTGCAAATTTCTTGCTCAATTTTCCGAATTCAGGTGATCATAGTCAGTTTAGTCGCCCGTGATCGACGTTTGGTAAGATTTCGCCGCGCGGGTGTGTTTTCGGAATGCATGGCTTTGGAGATTTTTCCATTCGGTAGCGCGCTTGCTCGCGAGTCTCTGGGTTTAGGGTTTAGATGGATTCCGGGCACCCGCAGAGCTCGGTGGAAGCGAGCCGGAGTGGAGCTCCTGCAGCTGACGCTTGGCAACAAGCATGGCGTGCAATTGCGCCGCAGTGGGAGCAGATCCGTGTCAAGACGAAGGTGAGTGCTAGCGCAATTCCAGTTCGTTTGTGTGATAGCTTCAGTTCCTTTTTTATCTCTCGTATGAATACCAAATTTTGATTGCTGCAGAAGGATCCGGGCTGTTTGTTGTCGTTTATTTTGAACAGTTTTGTAAGTATGGTTTCGTCTTTCAGGTTTTTAGGGTTTGCCGAAGATGGTGTTAGTTAGAAGGATAGGTTGGCTAGGTGCAGGGTGTAAGAAATCTTGGTCTTTGTTACTAGGCGTGTGTGGAGTGAAGTATTGTGAAGTGGGTATTAAGGTTTGGGGTGTGGTTTTAACAACAGAGAGTTCCAGAGATTCCTATATTAAGAGTCAACCAGATGGATGCTGCAAGGCTTGACGAAGAGATGACGTCCATGCTGAGAGAGCAATTGAGTAGAGTTTTTTCTCTATCACAGGTATGCTCTGCTACCGCTTTTCCTTAATGATGGCTTATGGTAACCACTTAAACCACGCTTTTAGCGCTGAGCATGGTTTCTATTACTCGGATGGTCAATTTTTTATATATTCTTGTGAGAAAATCGAAGAAGATTCCAACGCATCGAAGATTGCATTAATTTGGATACCAAACGCAAAATTTATAAGGGTTCAAAGTCTTATTGATAGATGACCTAGTGGACACGAGTTCTAGTGTTAAGGGGTGGTATACATTCTCAAAATTTAGTATGTATTGGTCGTGCAAAATTTCATTGTGTCGCCTTTAGATACGTTACTAAAGGCGACAACTCGTACTTCTACCTGATCTGTTGTACCGGGTGATTCTGGAAGTGGCAATTGTCTCTCTGCAGCAAGTCGTCTTGTTTGGCTTTGTTTCGTTTTGCAAGGATTTGTTTGAATTTTGATTTTCTGACGTGTTTCCTTTGTTGCAGCCAGGTCTTCTGTTGCGTTATGAACCTGAGCTGAATGCTTTTTTAGAATTTCTGGTGTGGCGTTTTTCTATTTGGGTGGACAAGCCAACGCCTGGAAATGCTCTTATGAATTTACGGTATCGAAATGAGCGATCTTACAATAGATACTTGAACTTTGGCAAAGGTCAGTTGAATCTATAGAATCTCAAGGATGCGTAGATGTTCTTTATTTGTTCCTTTGTATCGGATTCTTCATGTTGACCACTCCATTCCTCATGGACCAATCCTTCAGCAGTTCAGTGCCAGGCATTGTAAGATTGCAGGTGGTATCTATGATGTTGATACCTGGCTGTTCTGTATTCTTTGCAAGCAGTGAGGACAGGCTTGGAGGGTGCTGGGTTGACGAAAACGCAGAAAATTCTGTATTGTTTGTTTGTGGTTGGAGGCCGCTATGCTTGGGCTCGCCTTCAACTCATCTCTGCTTTCCAGCGCTGGGGTGACCGACAAAGGGTAATATTTTCTGAAGAAGTCAAGTGCTTGGAAGTTATTGGAGTTTTTTAGGACCACTTGAGATTGCACAGGCTGAAACAACAAGCTTGAGATAATAAGGAATCCTACACTTTGATTGGTGCAAGAATCATTCTTAATTTATTTTTTCCTCATTTTGTTTAATCTTGTCATTACACCAGTCAAGTAACAAGAGTGAGCATTAAAAGTTGGCCCTATGTGGCAATGCTAATTTTTTTGAGGTTACAAGGTTTCAAGCTACCACAACAAGATGGGTTGGATTTGTTACCTAAAATTCGTCAGAAGGTGTCGTAAAGGCAATGGATTATTTTAAGCTTGTTCTCTCACCCCTAGTTGCACATGATTTCGGCTTAAATTTTAGCCTTGTTGCTTCAACCTGTGGAATTTTCAGCGGCCATTACCTGGAGGGACAACTGAGATTGACACGCACATCATTCCTAATTGCAGGAATTGAAGTGTAGTTATAACCCTTCTTGTGCGTACCCCGTAGACAGGTCCAGGACTAAAAACAGTTACTGACTTGGTTTTCGACTTGTTATGGCAGGCATCATGGGCTCGTTGTGCATGGCTTCTGTTGCAGAAAACGGAGAGCTTCTATAAAATTGCTGGGTTTGCCAACCTTGTCTTGTTCTTTCACTCTGGAAGGTGAGCTCGTGTTTTTAATAATCGTATTAGGTGGTATGGCGTCTCTGAAACATGTTGACCATATTTCAGTCTATGTATTGTAGTTTGTGATTTAAAACATTGGCTGCTCCCAAGGTTTGAATAAGAGACGGGTTTTACAGGTATCCGAGCATTGTAGAGAGGCTTTTGGGTGCCCGTTTGGTTTACGAAAAATCTGACATGAACCGGGCTGTTAGTTTTGAATACATGAATCGGCAACTGGTCTGGCATGAGTTCTCTGTAAGTATTTGGTTCCCTTTGACATGTGCGTTACAGTTTTCATTGACTGGGATGTTAGTGAAAGGTACTTTGCGAGCAGCTGATATAGTAATCGTTTCCTTTGATTGCCAATCTGTCGTATATTTTAGTGATCGTTTCAAGTCTTTAGCTATCTTGTAGGCCCACTTAACCTCATGGAGTTTTCCAATTCAACTTCTTGTTATTCATCACTAACATCAGTTATTTGTGCATGCAGGAACTGCTGTTGTTGGTCCTTCCTCTTCTGAACATGATGTCGATTCGGAAAGTTCTCATGTTCCCTTTCTCCACCCAGGCTCCTGCGTCCAGTCTTCCTGAGGATGCTTGTCCAATTTGCGAGGCTTGTCCTATCGTTACCCCATACATGGCGCTTCCCTGTTGCCATTTGTACTGTTACTATTGTCTTCGAACGCGAAGTCTTTCAGACAGGAACTTCAAGTGCGCTCGTTGTAGCATCAGTGTAGTGGCCTTGAAGCGGCACCAGGTTGAGGTAGGTTTAGGTGAATCCCAGTAGACGCTGTGTTAGCTTTTCTATTATTTCACTCCATTGTTTTTCTCTACGTCTAGTCGTCTACACAAGGCACATTACAATTAGCGGAAACGTATTTTTTTTTGCCTCACGTGTAACCCCTGGACTTGAGAGGACCATATTCGATGATCTCATATCATTTATTCAGATTTTCGGACAATTAATATGACTAGAATACCATGGTGTTGATTCCTCTTCGGAGAATAACCATGAAACAATCTCCATGATAATTATGGGCTCCATTTTCACCTAACCTCCACTTTTCATCAATGGAAGTGACCATCTGAAATCCACTACCGCAATTACAAGGAATAAACAAATAACGTTTGCATACAGTCATGTAATGACACGGGATATTACGATTCTTGCTCTGCAATTTGTGAGATTGTTACCGAATTGGGTACACCGCAATTCTTCTTTCCACAAAAAATTACTCTCTGTGTAAGTTAGATCTTTGTGGAGTTTTGGAACAGGATTTTGAAATCCTACTCTTCTTCTTCAGGCCAACTCTGACATCCCCTACTGCGATTACCACGCATTCAAGATTACTTGAAGTGTGATAATTACAAAGTTCATTGTAACAACTACGACGATGACTCAAATTTTCGCTATTCAGGTGCGATGATGACGTTGCAAACTCGATGACCGAGAGTCCACCCTATTAGAAAATCCACAGGAAAGAAAACAATTTCTTTTCTCAGAGAACCTCAATACTCTGTCTCTTAGGTGCTATAAATTAGTACCAGTCCATAACGTCCACGTTCAACAGTGTTCTTCACGTGGGGCGGCTGCCAGTACTGGTACTATTGTTGCCAGCCCATTGTTGCGCAGCCCAACGCGACCCCACGTCCCAGGCTCCTGGTCGGCCATTCACTGGCGACGCCCATGGACTTCCCCAGACTTCCCCAGACTCCAGCCTCTACAACTTTTCTTCTCTTGCCCTCTCTGCGTCCTTTTTTGCGTCTGTTTGTTGACAGTTCTCGAGCTACAACGTCTCCGCAGCTACATCGTATGAGCTTATGCACACTAGGAGAATAAGACGTTGCTTTCATGCATGTGACGCTGTTCTTGCCTGTGGAGTTCTTCTCTGCTGCGTCATTTCGTCGCTGGAGTGTCTTACAAGCGAGAGAGATGACCCCGGATGCTCTTGGATCCTCACGGCAGTAAGGTATGTGCGCTTTAGGAAATGAGTTCAAGTGTGGGACTAAGTGGGGTTCCCTTGGTCATACTGCTTCAGATTGGGTCGGGTTTTGGTAGCACTTGAACAAGTACTGCAGCAAGTCTTAGTATGTTGTTTTGGGATACCCTGTGAGTGACTTTTGGAAGTGTTGTTATAGATTTGTTTCTAGATTTGGTAGGCTTTTGTGCTTGGCTCTTGGCTCATGTGTTGCAATTGGGTTTAGTGGCCTACAACAGGCTCTGCTTGCAGTTGTGCAACACCTCAAAGGGAGATACTTGAGTTGCACTTCATTACCATCGTGTTCTTGTCCTATAGAAATGTGTCGGTAGAGTGTTGGTGCTCTTTCATCGGTAAATATGTTAAATACAGGATGTTTGACACCGAATCCAACAGTGTGATGATTGGTGAATTGGCATAAGAATTTGGCTCAGTAAATGAATGGTTGCAATACTGTAGGGATGAGCAAATTTGGGAACGACTACAAAGACGGAGGATTTAGACCTCTCACTTGACTTATTGGTGAGGAGTTTGCACATTCATACCTCTCTATGCATTTTGGCTATGAATTCTTGGGAAGAGTGTGGTGAAAGCAGGGCTTCTTATTTCATTTATTTTGGGTTTCTCATGATGCAACAATTTACCACCATGGATGTGGATGGAACATGAATTGAAATAGTTTTTTCATCCAAAAGCATTCATTTATTTGAAGGAGTGATATTGTTGGAGACTTTGTCGCAATTCAATGATTTCATCCATCAAGAAATGGGGGTCCATGTTAAAACACTTTTGTGAAATTCTTTGTATCTTTTTTAGCTTGTTATTGGTCAAAAGAAAGTCTCACGATAGAAGGGGTGGCATTTTTAAATTGAATCAATTACTAGGAAGGAGCGCCAAACAACCTTTGACGCAGCTCGACATTGAATGTCTTATTATTTACAAGGTAAGATATGTCCTAAATACTTGATGTCAAGCATTGCACTTGTAATTTTCTCAAAAAGATGGCATTGCATTTGAAATTGCAATATAGAATTTTATTGAGTGCATGATTGTGAGATTGGGGATAGAGAGTGGCATACATGGTGGATAACATAGATACAATCATTAGCATCATTTTTCTCAATGTTCCACTTGAAAATCTTTTTTGAATTTGTTTGTATTGATTGGCTTTAGTTAATAAATTTGGAATCCTATTGTAAACTATCTAAATATTGTCTTTGGGGGAGCATCAATTTTCATTTTGATTTGAAGAAATTAATTATTTATATCATTTTGTTTGTGATAATTCTTTAGAGTGTCACTTTTGGTGCATATATTTTAATGAAAGAAGGTGATAGTAGTGGTTCAACAGTGGCAATCACCTTGTAAGTTAATGTTAAATTAAAATATATTAGGTCGAAGGATTGACTTGAGTTCTTCTAAAGATATTGTGATTTATCTTACAATTGCCTTGATATTTCAAATTTTCTTTTTTCAAATGCATGTATAAGTTGCATCACGATTTACTACAAATGGGGTTGGATAATAGTCCAAAATTGTAATATGTACTAGTTTCTATTAGTGAAATTTCTTGTAGATTTTGAATTCATTAATTGATGCAATGTATAAAAAGAATCTATAGTTCTTTTAGTGTAGCAATTCATGTGTATTCATCCAATTTTGTTTTGCTTGTTATTTTGTTATTGCATGATTGTGTATGTAATTAGGGTGTGAATAAAAGCATGGGTTCATTGCTTGAGGTAATATTATGTGCTAAAATTATAATAGAATACAAATGGAAGTCGCATCCAATCCAATTTCATTTTTGTTTTTTGAACTTGACAGTATAGTTCCAAATTTTTTAAGTTGGAATGACAAGGTTTTGGAATGTTGCATTCCTATTTTGAAATGTTTGTTGTTGGTCCATTGAAGAATCTAATATGTACCTTTGTTTTAAGATGTCTTACCTATTTAGATTAGTGAATGGTAAAGGTTTGGCCTTTCAATTAGGAGACATTATCTTTAAGCATTAATTGTCATCATATTCACTTTGTACATTAGAGCATTAGTGCAAATGGAGCAAAGGAAATTGAATACTAAACTTCTTTAGCTTAAGTTTGATCTTATGTTCTAGAAGGAAACTTGAATCAAATATTATGATATATGTTGTTACTAATTTGAAAGATGGTTATAAATTAGAGAATTATTATGTTGTTTATGATTCAATTTTTGGAAGGATGGAATGTCAAAGTATGCAAGTAGGATGGCCCTAAGAGAATTTATATATATATATATGCTAGTAAAATAATCTTGATGCTATGTAGTGCAAATTTGTTTTAAGAAATAGTAAAAAATGGTTCTCAATGAATTGGAGGTACAAATAACCTTCAGTTTTTATTGAAGTTGGATAAAGATTTTGTGGATGGGTGAAAATGAATATAGTATTTGAGATTTGAGAATTTCGGAAGTATGATTTTGGATCAAGGGCATCAAATGACACTAATGCAATGATGAAGATTTATTTCATCATAGGTTGGAATGCAATTTCCATTGTCCATTGTTGTGTATTTTAAAATTTCAATCATCTTCTAGTGGAATTTTTTATTTGCGTTTGTTGTATGTTTTTTTGGTATTTTTAGAGGGGTGCACGAAATGAAGTCTACAATCTTGATAGAAGTTTATCTTTGTGCTAATTTGTGTCTAATGACTAACAATACTTCCAATTTGATTTACTATCGCACTTCCAATATTATATTACAAGATTGTTATGTTTTTGAATTATATAGTATTGTATTTGAGCACTAGAACATTTACATTTACATGTTGAAATGACATTTGAATGAAAGATGATTATTATGGAATGATCAATTTACTATTGTATGTTTGACCATTTCTTAGTACTAGTATGTAATTTGAATTTTGAAAAAAAATACAATATTATGCACATGATTTTCTGTACTTCCTTTAGGGAAAATCTACACAATGTAAATGTTCTTGCAAGAATTCACAAATTATAATTCAAAGATTTTGTCTTGCGACTCATCAAATTGGATAAGATTGTGATGTTTTGGAACTTTTTGTTATTGAATGATACTAGATGTGTATAGCAATTGTTTGATAGACTCTCTATATGAGATTCTTTTTAATATATTTGATAACTGAAATCTTCTTTGGACCTTATATTTACATGTTTACATATTTAAATGTTTTGACTATTTTGTTTGGATTTGTTTTGAATCTTTTGTAGAATTTTGATATATTTCTCCATTTGATGAAAGAAATGGCGCACTTTTGGATGTGGATTGTTAGCTTGTTCACAATGGCAATCTTTTGGAAATACATGGGTTCACAATCCACATGGTGAGCATTAATGTTATTTAGTAAGTATTAGAAATTGGAGAATACATGTTAGAATTTAGTATTGTTCAAATTACAAAGTTGTTTGCATAGGTTTCTAATTGATTTACTTTGAGCTTTATAATTGCTCTTATTTTAAACATTTATGCACAAGATTAAACTAAAAAATATATATTTTTCATTTCAATTGAAAAACCATTCTCTTTCTAAACCATGCTCAATTATGTTTTCTGTGTAGAACATGTTTGATCAATTTATTCAAGATTAGAAGGTAATTGCTTTTTTTACATTCTATTAAGATGTTTCATTGACAATAGATTTTATATACTCTACAGGAAAAACAAAGATTTTTTACAAGTGCAAAGGGAGTATTGTAAGAGACTACGCAATGTTATACCAAGACTTGAGAATTGTTTGAAGGATATAGAAACCTATCCAAAGACAAAAGTCTTGAATCAAAATCAATGTGTACATCTTTTTGGAAAACTCATATTAGCCATGAAGGAGATCGATAAAATGTTATCAAGTACTACTAAGGATCTCAAGTTCCAATCTATTTTTGAAGAATTGTGTTGTCTTCAAAAGAAAGTAGAGATTTTGGGAAAAAATTGCATTGAACAAGACCAATGGTGTCATTCAGCTATATTTCAACTTCAAAACAAAGAGACTTTTCGTGAGTTACTTGTAGATCTAAAGTGTTGTTATGATACAACACAAGATGTATATTTATTTTGCCATCCAAATCAATCAAACAATATGCTACCTATTCAATTTGATGCAGCTACATATGCACAAGTCTTTGAAGATGGACAAGTATTGAAGAAGAAGCTTGAACATGTACCTCGAGAAGAAGTCTCACTAGATTATGAAATAGCACAACATCTATTGTTGAGACTCAGAAATCTAGATCGAGTTGATGGTGGAGACTTGGATGATTTGGAATTTCTCAACAATTTCAAAACACCAAAATTAATCAAACAAATTGGTGTTGGAAGTTATGGACATGTGTACAAATCAAATTGGTTGGGCCTTCCATGTGCTACAAAATTGTTAGAAAGTGATCTTGAATTTCTCAAGACCTCTCGGATAGAGGCTGGTATTTTGGCAGGCTTAAGCCATCCCAATCTTGTTCAATTTTTTGGTTGTGGGATTAACAAAAAATCCCATCAAAATATTCAAGAAAATGAAATTGGTGAGATGCATTTGGTGATGGAATTGATGGAATCAAGTTTGTCTCAAATATTGAAGAAAGCAAAAAGACCTTTACCCTATTATCTTGCAATTGACATCATGCACCAAATTGCAAAGGGTGTGCTTTACCTTCATGACATGCAAGTTGCCCATCTTGATTTGAAACCTGATAATGTATTGTCAAGTTCAATACTTATAGAGGGTTTCAATCCTTGTCACATATTCAAGATCACTGATTATGGAACTTTTCAATTAGAAGTTTGCAACAATCCGAAGCTTCCGAAGGTTCTAAAGCCATTAGAGCATCCAATTGGAACACAAGGGTATATGTCCCCTGAAATGATTAAAGGGAGTGATTCATTATATCGATTTCAAACTGATGTGTGGTCATTTGCCATGATATGCTCTGAGATTCTATCAGGAAAGGTTCCATACTTTGATTTGAAACCAAAAGATTTTTACAATCAAATAAGAGGAACACATGGCCTCAACTTGAGACCAAACCTACCTAACAATTGCGAAGAACTTACAAACTTAATCCAAGAATGTTGGTCACAAGACCTTCTTCAACGGCCAACATTTCTCGAAATTTGTGAAAGACTTAGAAGTTTAAAAAAATCATTTTTGAAGGGAACATATTCATGTGAGTTGGTTCCACAATTTGGTTCACCTTGTATACTAAGAGATTCTAAGTCTATTATGCATCATGTCTCAAAGGTATGATATTGTTGAACTACAACACTCATTTAGTGATGTTTGCTTTTACAATTCTTTTTAGAGATTCATTTTCATGTTTTTAACTCCAGTATTTTATTTTGTATGGAAATGATTTAATAAAAATGACTTTGGGATTTGAACAGGTAGATGAACCAATTGCACCTCCAAAGAAAATTCTAGTTGATTTGGATCATCAATTATCTAAATGCAAAGGGCTTTTGAAATTGAATTATATAGGCATCGTGGGCATGGGTGGAATTGGCAAGACCACACTAGCAAAGGCAATATTTGATGATGTGACAATGACTTCTTCATACCATACATCATGCTTTGTTGCAGAATGCAAAAACTATCAAAGTTCTTTTGAAATATTATGCCAGATATTACCAAAACTTGGGAATGATCAGAAACCGAAGAATTTGGGAGATGCACAAGAGATGATGATAGAACTCTTGGTTGGAAAGAACTCAAAGAAGGTTCTTTTAATACTTGATGATATTAAGGATAAAGCTCAAGTGCATGATATAGTACCTTTGGACATGATTGAATCTAGCATGGGCACCACAATAATTCTCACAACACGCCAATGGAGTACCATAAAATCATTTGTGGGTGTTGAAGGAAAGTTGGACGTTGAATTGTTGGATGACAAGGCAGCGACAAAGCTTTTCACCACTCACCTTTCTTGGGGTGTAGCTCCTTTGCCACCGAGCTTTGAAAACTTACAGAAGCATGTTGTGAAAGCTTGCAATGGCTTGCCTTTAAGCTTGAAAGTAATGGGTGCATTTCTCCACAATAAAGAGAGTTTGCGAAATTGGGAACGAGCATAACAAAGGATGGGAAGAGGGAAGAATTTGGATGGTGATGAAGAAATTTGGAACACCTTGCAAATAAGTTATGACGGATTGAATAATGATGTTGAAAAGGGAATATTTTTGGATGTGGCTTGTTTCTTTTGTAGAGATGTATATCCATCAGGCATATCAAAAGAGATAATCTTGTCCATGTGGTCCAAAGATGGCAAATTTCCAGTGGGTGAATTGGAAAGATTGATTGACATGTCATTATTGAAGGTTAATGAAGATGGTGACATCCTAGAAATGCATGACCAACTCCGCGATATGGGACGAATGATTGCCAAAGGTACAAGAATTTGGAGAGCCTCTATGATACCAGAAAATGGATTTACAAGCAAGGTAATATTTCAATAGTACAAGTGAGGAATTAGACATAAATAATATATTCTACTATATACTTTTGAATGCATTTAGTGAGCATTTAAATCCAAATTATTTTAAGAATCATGAGTTTTGAAATATATTAGAAAAAACAATTATCATTTGAAGCTTCTACATGAAGATGTGATACATTCTAATTTAAATTTCTTTAAATGCAGGATGTTGAGGTTCTTGAAGGCATTTCTTGGCAAGGGACTATGGTTAAACAAGACCAAAGTTTTGATTTTAAAAAACTTCGTGTATTGATTTTAGTGACCGCTTTGAACAATCTTGAAGTACATATTGACAACTTGGATTTATTACTTTTGTTAGCTTTCCAGTGTTCTAAATTAGAGGTAGTTATAATAGAAAATTATGGAAATTCAATTGGATTACCACATACACTTCCAACAAATACTGCAAGTACTTTACAAAGGAGGATATTAGATCTTTGTGGTACTTGCACATCATTGAAGATTCTTGATCTAATAGGGCTTGGATTCCTTGAGCAATTACCATACATCTTTGCATCAAGTTCTACCCTATTGAGACTAAATTTGAGTTTTTGCTCTAGCTTGGTAACCTTGCCAAGTGAAGTGGGGAATTTGTCTTCGTTGACCACTCTCAATTTGAGCCGGTATTCACAATTAGAGGCCTTGCCAAATGAAGTAGGGAACTTGTCTTCTTTGGCCACTCTTAATTTGAGCCAATGTTCACACTTAGAAGCCTTACCAAATGAAGTGGGGAACTTGTCTTCCTTAACCACTCTCAATTTAAAAGAGTGCTCGAGGTTGAAGGCCTTGCCAAATGAAGTGGGGAACTTGTCTTCCTTGACTATTTTAGATTTGAACCAATGTCCAAACTTGGAAGCCTTGCCAAAGGAAGTGGGGAACTTGTCTTCTTTGACCTCTCTCAATTTACGGAATTGTTCAAACTTGGAGGCCTTGCCAAAGGAAGTGGGGAACTTGTCTTCTTTGACTTCTCTCAATTTACGGAATTGTTCAAGCTTGTCTTCCTTGCCAAAGGAAGTAGGGAACTTATCTTCTTTGACGACTTTTAATTTGGATGGTTGTTCAAGGTTGAAAGCTTTGCTAGAGGAAGTGGGGAACTTGTCTTCTTTGACCTCTTTCAATTTATGGAATTGTTCAAGGTTGGAGGCCTTGCCAAAGGAAGTAGGGAGCTTGTCTTCTTTGACCTCTCTCAATTTATATAATTGTTCAAGGTTGGAGGCCTTGCCAAAGGAAGTAGGGAATTTATCTTCCTTGATCTCTCTTGATTTGAATGAATGTTCTAGCTTGTCTTCCTTGCCAAAGGAAGTGGGGAACTTGTTTTCCTTGACCACTTTAGATTTGAAATTGTGTTCAAATTTGGAGGCCTTGCCAGAGGAAGTGGGGAACTTATCTTCCTTGACTAGTATTGATTTAGGATGGTGTTCAAGCTTGTCTTCCTTGCCAAAGGAAGTGGGGAACTTATCTTCCTTGACTAGTATTAATTTAAGATGGTGTTTAAGCTTGTCTTCCTTGCCAAAGGAAATAGGGAACTTGTCTTCTTTGACCAGTTTAGATTTGGAAGGGTGTTTAAGCTTGTCTTCCTTGCCAAAGGAAGTGGGGAACTTATCTTCCTTGACTAGTATTAATTTAAGACGGTGTTCAAGCTTGTCTTCCTTGCCAAAGGAAGTAGGGAACTTGTCTTCTTTGACCACTTTAGATTTGGAAGGGTGTTTAAGCTTGTCTTCCTTGCCAAAGGAAGTGGGGAACTTATCTTCCTTGACTAGTATTAATTTAAGACGGTGTTCAAGCTTGTCTTCCTTGCCAAAGGAAGTAGGGAACTTATCTTCTTTGACCACTTTAGATTTGGAAGAATGTTCATGCTTGGAGACCTTACCAAGGGAAGTGAAGAACTTGTCTTCCTTGACCACTCTCAAATTGATTGGTTGTTCAAGGTTGAAGACCAATCCAAAGGAACCAGGGAACTTGTCTTCATTAACCACTTTCAATCTAGAAGAGTGTTCACACTTGAAGACCTTACCGAAGGAAGTTTGGAACTTGTCTTCCTTAACCAATCTACATTTCAATGGATATTTAAGGTTAGAAACCTTAGAAAAGAAAATGGACAACTTGCCTATTTTGTCAAATGAAGTAGGAAACTTGTCTTCAATTACCACTCTTAATTTACAAAAATGTTCAACCTTGGAGGCCTTGCCAAAGGAAGTGGGGAACTTGTCTTCTTTGACGACTTTTAATTTGGATGGTTGTTCAAGGTTGGAAGCTTTGCCAGAGGAAGTGGGGAACTTGTCTTCTTTGACCTCTCTCAATTTACGAAATTGTTCAAGCTTGTCTTTCTTGCCAAAGGAAGTGGGGAACTTATCTTCCTTGACGACTTTTAATTTGGATGGTTGTTCAAGGTTGGAAGCTTTGCCAGAGGAAGTGGGGAACTTGTCTTCTTTGACTTCTCTCAATTTACGAAATTGTTCAAGCTTGTCTTCCTTGCCAAAGGAAGTGGGGAACTTATCTTCCTTGACAACTTTTAATTTGGATGGTTGTTCAAGGTTGGAAGCTTTGCCAGAGGAAGTGGGGAACTTGTCTTCTTTGACTTCTCTCAATTTACGAAATTGTTCAAGGTTGGAGACCTTGCCAAAGGAAATGGGGAGTTTGTCTTCTTTGACCTCTCTCAATTTATGGAATTGTTCAAGCTTGTCTTCCTTGCCAAAGGAAGTGGGGAGTTTGTCTTCTTTGACCTCTCTCAATTTACAGAATTGTTTAAAGTTGGAGACCTTGCCAAAGGAAGTGGGTAGCTTGTCTTCTTTGACCTTTCTCAAATTATGGAATTGTTCAAGGTTGGAGACCTTGCCAAAGGAAGTGGGGAATTTATCTTCTTTGACCTCTCTCGGTTTATGGAATTGTTCAAGGTTGGAGGCCTTGCCAAAGGAAGTGGGGAACTTGTCTTCTTTGACCTCTCTCAATTTATATAATTGTTCAAGGTTGGAGGCCTTGCCAAAGGAAGTGGGGAGCTTGTCTTCCTTGACCACTTTAGATTTGAGACTTTGCTCAAGTTTGGAGGCTTTGCCAAAGGAAGTGGGGAGTTTGTCTTCTTTGACCTCTCTCAATTTAGAGAATTGTTCAAGGTTGGAGGTCTTGCCAAAAGAAGTGGGGAGCTTGTCTTCCTTGACTAGTGTTAATTTAGGATGGTGTTCAAGCTTGTCTTCTTTGCCTAAAGAAGTAGGGAACTTGTCTTCTTTGACCACTCTCATATTAAAAGGTTGTTCAAGTTTGAAGACCATTCCAAAGGAAGTGGGGAACTTATCTTTTTTAACCATTCTCAATTTGAAAGAGTGTTCACGCTTGGAGGTCTTGCCAAAGGAAGTGGGGAACTTGTCCTCTTTGGCCACTCTCAATTTGAAAAATTGCTCAAACTTGGAAGATTTGCCGAAGGAAGTTTGGAACTTGTCTTCCTTGATCACTATGCATTTGGATGGTTGTTCAAGGTTGGCAGCCTTACGGAGTGTAATGGGAAACTTGTCGTTGTGACCACTCTATACTTGAGAGAATGTTCGTGCTTTGAGGCCCTGCAAAAAGAAGTGAGGACCTTGTCATTCTTGACCATTCAACTTTTGCAAGAACATTTAAGCTTAGCAGTATTGCTAATGGAATTGGAGAATTTGCATTCCTTGACCACTATAGATTTTAGAGGCTTCAAGCTTAGTGACAATTCCAAATGAAGTTTGGAACTTGCCTTCTATGATTCTCAATTTCAAGGTTGCAAATCCATAAGCTACAAGCACTAAAGCATCTTGAATTTTGCGTGTGAATCACAATCTTAGTTGTATTACTTTTTATAATGAATTGCAATAATTCAAGGTCTCTTTTTAGAGTTTAGGATCTTGTTTCTTTGGTGTAACTTCAAGAGTCCATGATCATGTGGTCATAATTAGACTATCTTCACTTTAATTCCTCTTTTCTTCATTATATAGATATGAAAACATTTGTTTTCATTTTTAAAGATAGTTTTACTTTAATTTCTATTTCAAAATTTCTATTCTTTTTGGTGGATAATTAGAAGGAAATATAAATTTTGAATTAAAGTAGATATACTTCATATCACATATAGAATTAGCTTGACCTTTATTGATTCAAGAGCTCTTAGACTGAATAGTGATTGATTGTATGACTTTTAAATGCCCTAAAGCTATTTGTAAGGACTAAGCAACAAATGATTTCATATTGAGTGGCATCTACATTTGGGGATTTTGATATGTATCGGGGACCTATAGTTGATGTGCACAAGTTTTTTGCATAGGTGGGACACCAATGAAATGTGTAGATGGAGCAAGTACAAAGTTTATGATTCTTGATCCAAATTGATTATTTCTTGTAGGAATCATTTGAGCTTTGAGGAATTGTCTTGCTTTACTTTGTAGGATATGTCTTTTTTATCTATATCATTTCAAATTTGGTTAGAGAGAATTCATTTGTTTTTGTTTAAATTTTAAAGTTCCAAATTTGAATTTGTAGGACAAATGGGAATTCAAGTAGGTGTGTATGATTTAATTTTTGGCAAGATATTTTGAAATTTTTTCTTCAAATAGAAAAGTATATTAGCTTTGGGGGAATATAATTTTTATTTCAATTGATGATTGGGAGAAAAAGTCATACCACCCTAAGCTCAAAATAGATTTCTCCTATTATTACAAAAAAATCACAAAAACTCATATAAATTTTGCTAAATTTTGTTTCTCATAGAAAATAGTTTTGACTATTTGAAAAGGTTGATTCAATCCAATTGACTAGTGATGAGAAAATTGTAGAGAGTCTTGTTTATTGGACAATCCAAGCATCTTCTGCAAGAAATAACTTATAGGACTCATTTTTTAATTCAATTTTTACAATTTTCAAAAAACACAATTCCACATGGTTTAGTTTGTTTGCTAGAACAATCTTATTGGTCACTGATATTAGAGTATTTCAACTACATCTCAAAACTATCAACAATTTAGATTTTCTTTCTATCTTGTATTTACTTCTATTTAATAATATTTAATTGAAAGAAAATCAAGTTTTTTTTTTTAATTCTTATCCCAAACTCTCTAATCAATTCTTCTAGTCACAGAAAGTACAAAAGAACATATTTTCTTTGCTTTAATTGCAAATATCTTGCAATCTATATGATCAAAGTTTTTGAAATTTTTTCCACACATTTTTCCACCAATCAAGTGTATGATCTTATTATTAGATATGCAAAAAAATAATTTTTAAAACTTTTTTGCTCTTTGCAATAGAAATGACAATTTTGAGTAGTCTTTGATGAAAAAAGGCCTTGGGACTTAAGGGATTAAGATGGAATGCACAAGGTTGGTGGCTTGCAAAATTTGTCCCATAAAAAAATCTATAAATTTTCACTAAAAAGGTTAAGCAAGATTTGGTAGAGTACTTAAATTAGGCTAACATTAAAATGATGATAAAATAAAAATAAAAATGCTACTAAGTAGGAAAATGAAATTAGAATTAAATAGGAAACCAAATAAATAACAAACACAAAAATACAAAACCAAAATTAGAACAAAAAGTCTACAAGTAGAAAATGGAATTAAAATGAAATTGCAAACCAAAAAATTTGAAATTAAAAAAAAGACTAGAAGGAAGAAATGAGACTAGAAGTAAATTAAAAACCACAAAAATAAGAAATACAAAAAAACAAAAGAAGTTAGTGAAATTAAAACTACTTCTAGAAAACCAAAGTAGTGAAAGAAAACTAAAAGAGTTTTTTTTCAATAATTTAGAGACTTATACAATAATTTAGGGGATTTAACACTAATTAAGCAAGTTTACAATAATTAAGTGCACCTAATACTATCTTAAAGTATCTTTTACAATATTTTTGTGTATTACTAGTAAAGTAGTGTAAGATGAAAGTAGAATGAACTTTTGGTTGTTATTTGATTGGGTATAGGAAAATTAGGGTTTGGAGAAAGTTCTTTCTTTTGTCTCTCTCTAAAATTTTAGTGGGTGGGTGTTTAGGGAGGAATTTTGTGATTTATGGACCTTTATAAAGTATAAATTGTTAGAGATTAGGGTAGGAAAAAATTAGGAAAATTTTTTGAGTAGATTTTACTATTTTTAAGAGAAAAAATGAATGAAAGGTGGATTTTTTAAATTAGATGAAAAATTGCTTGAAAATGATAGGGAAATTTTGAGTTGAAACTTGTACTACCAACTTTGGCAAGCAATAGTGGGAGAATGGTGATGTGATTCAATTGAAAACTAGTGAGAAGGTGCGCCTTCAAGTTGGCTTTCTAAAAAGTCTAGGCTTGACTCATTTGGAGCATAGATCATGGGGTAGTGGTAGTTGTTTTTATGGTGGATGGTCTACTACTACAAGAACTTTAGAGCTATAGCTTTGGAGAACAATTGTGGAAGAATGTCAAAGATAAATGGGCTCAATTTTTAGGGGAAGATGGATCTTTAAGTTAGCTTTCCAAAAAGATAAGTTTGACTTCATTTGAAGCAAGGATGAGGTGGTAGCATTCATTTTTGTGGAGGGTCTATTGCCTTCAAGAAGAAGCAAGTCCTTCAGTTTTTTTCTTTGAAATTCTAAATTTGTAGTTGAGTAAATGCAATTTTCATTGCATCTTGTTGTTAAAAATGGTTGGTTTGCTTATAGTAGAAGGCTCTTATTGCAACCCTCTTCTTTAAATAGTCTCTACAAGAAGTTGTGAAATGGATTGTAGATAATGTGAGAGCATAATAAGATTTTTTAGTTATCACTAGAAGAAATTTGCATTTGCTTTAACAAAATCTACTTGATGTATTTGTTGAGGCAATCACAAATTTCTTTTAATATATTAGTTCATACTTTGCCAATAGATGGAATAAGAGCTTGGGTGTGTCCATTTAATTTCTCTAAATGAAAATTGATTGCCCAATTGCCTTCTTATAAACCCTTTAACGACCAAGCTTCATTTTTGGCTATATAGAAATTTTGGGCAAGTGCATGTGACTAGAGATTTTCATATTTTTAGCCCAAAGTTTAATAGAAGGTGGGGAGAAGGAATATCTTTCATATGCACTAAATTTCATGACATTTGGAAATAGAAGTCAAAAGTTATAGTCTAATATGTTACTTTTTTTGAAACTAGGCAGTTTGGGCAAATTAGAAGAAATCACTTTTTCATAAACAAAAACTTGAAATTGGTTTTCTAGAGTTACATATACATGGAAAGCTTTGAATCATTTTGATAAATGAGTCAAAAGGTATGAGGATTTTTTGTTTGTGGGCAATTATAGATTTCCTACTTAAAAATAAACTTTGAAGTCTTTTATCTTGCCCAATTTTCAATATTTTGGGAAAAAAATAAAATCATAGGATGTAGATTGTTTTTAACAACATTCCAATCATTGGAATTTACATTTTTCAATTCCATAATTAAATTCTTAATAATTTAGTATTTTGAATCATTCTCTATTACTACCTACTTACTATTTTTTTCCTATACATTGTAGAATTCCAAATGATCTGAAATTTTTCAAGCATGTGGCCAACTTGTCTAAGAAAAAAAATGCAAAGAAGTACCACCATTTTGGTCATTTTTTCATTGAAAAGTGAGCTTGTGAAGTGTAGCTGCTTTGTTTTTTACAAGGCCCAAAAAATGATTTTAGTGAATTTAAATGCTAATATCTTGCAATCCACATGGTGGAAATTTCTGAAATTCTTACCACATATTTTCAAGTTAGCATACTACAAGATCCCAAGGTTATATGTGTTAAAAAAAGTTTTAGAAATTTGGTACTTGTATTAGTACTAAAAATGGTAGTTTGGGGGGGGTTTTCAATGAAAACATAGTCATAAAACTTTAGGGGTCAAGGTTTGTTTAACTTTAGTAATGATTCCATTTAGGAACATGTAATCTCAAAACTTTTGAGTAAACTACCTTGTTCCCTTTTTATGTTGTGTTTACATTAGACTTGATAAACTATTTCCATTTTGTAGTACTAATTGGCTAGAAAATCTGTGTGAATGTGAAAAAGACAATTTGTAGATATGTAAAGGGTAGATTAGCATAATAGGAAAGGTAGCAATTTAGCTTTGTGCCTTTTAGTATCAATCATATGGCAAATTGCCAACCAGTTTCTTTGAGGCTATTTAGCTTGGATTAGGTTCTTTTCTCTTCCCAATTCATATCAATGCTAAAAACTTATGTATATGGCTCATTGGTGATTTTCTATATAAACAATGAAGTCCTTCAATTGAAGTTGTTAATTTCAAAGTTGTAAAGTTGTGAATTGTGGATTGTGGAAGCGTGATTGTGATTGTGAGTTTGTGTTTACAAATTGTTATGTGTGAGATGGCAAATTTGTTGTGGCTATTGCACCTTGTGAATCTTTAGATTCCTATTTTGTAAAATCGTCAATTAAGTTGTTGAATGCCACTAGTCTGAGAGAATTTTAGGAGTGCATAATTAAATTATAGACATGGCAAGTTGATTTGGCAAATTAGCTTGTTGGTCGGCAATTAGCAATGTACTAGTTGGGGTCATGTGAATGTAGAGGAGCACTTGATGGACAAGGGATCTAGGCGAATTGTGAGAACAAATAAGTTGTGAATGAATGTGATAAAATAGTTGAAGCCTTGTTTATGGATTCTTGCTTTTTAAATTGGCCAATCTTTCTTTATGTCCATGTGTGTATATAGAAACTCTTAATCTTTTTCAGATGTTTGGAACTTGATAATTTAGCCGGTGGTCTTGCAATTCTGTCTATAGCAAATTGTAAGAATCATAGTGTGTGTAAATGTTTGATGATTAGTTGGTTGTGTCTAAGTAGAAAAATTGTATCAATTTGCAAATTGCAGATTTTTTGTAAACCGAGGGACTGACTGCAATTGACTAGAGTCGCGAACTAAGCAAGTTGCTTTGTTTCCAAAGTCAATTAAATTTAGCAAATTGATCACTAGCTAGTATACATGAATAGATTTATTAGCTTGTAGTGGTTTGAGGGAAGTGACAATTACCTTTATGAGCAAGTCACTTATACAAATGTTGGTATAAGAGAGTTAGACACTTGTTAGAATTTGGAATAGTGATTGGTTGAATTAAGGAAATTTATTGATGCGCTTTTGAATTATGACATAGCTAGTATATTGAAGTCATTGCAAATTGTTTTGAAACTGTTTTGTGTATGAAATTAGCAAATTGACAAGAACAATCAAATAAAAAATCAAGCAATTGTGTGAAGAGGATATTGTTGTATACGAGTTTATAAGCAGATTAGGAATATGATTTTGGTAAATTGCGGATGTAGTACTGGAAATTCTAATTAGCAAATTATGGTTTGTAATCAAAATTGGACTAGTTAGCTAATATTGTGTAGAAGGTTGATGGTGATGACAAATATAAGAATTTGAGGCAATTGTCATTAGCAAGTCACTGAGCCAATTGTTGTGCAAATTGTAATGGTTTGTGGTCACCGTTGTGTATGTGAACTACTTAAGATTGAGGTTTGATTGTCAAAATTAGCAATTGTAATAGATAGTGTTACAAGCAAATTGGGTGTTGTATGAATGTAAGTGCATATTAAACAATTTGCACTAGTTGTTGGCTAGTAGCAAGGTTATTAGGCAATCAATTTGAATGAGTAAGTATAGTGTGAGATTTGGTGAGATTGCATGAGTATAAATTCTAATTAGCTAATTGTATGTATGAACTTTGGAAATGGTGCTAGTTCAATAGTCTTGCACAGCAAGTAGCGGTGGAGTTGCTGGAGATGAAAATTAGTTATTAGCAAAAGGAGAAAAGGCAACTTACTAGGAATGTCTACTTCACTCAAGCATGGTTTGCATACTATGATCAATTGCCTATACAAGATTGTAAATTTGGCATATCATATTAATTGGCAAAGATGCTATTAAACCAGCTATTGGATGAATTGTTTGTAATACATGAAATAAAATTATATATATATATATATATATATATAGAGAGAGAGAGAGAGAGAGAGAGAGAGAGAGAGAGAGAGAGAGAGAGATAATGTGCAAATAGACTAGGTCTAGATCATGCATTGACCAATTGTCAAACCTTGACAATTTGCAAGACTATTTGCCAACCCTAAATAGGTACTATGTAGGATTGGGACCGCAACATGGAGTCCATAGCGCTGGTAATGGACTGTAAAAATTGCATTTCATGGGAATAAGAGTGTATAAACAATTGTTTGTGTTTGGAGTTACAACCTACTTGAAAAGTGACCCTAGACACCCAAAACGATAGACAATTTGACTTTTTTCCACTAAAAATCCCTATACTAGTATCTTGGATTTTATTTTTAGTTTATAGGAAAATTCAACTTATAGAACTTTATGGATTACTTTTTGCATGTCAAAGTGCTTGTTTTTGGTCAATCTATATGATTTTTCAGATTGCATGTGTGCAAGTTTTGCAAGGCCTTTGATTAGGAATAGGTGCCTATGGCAAAATTCTTTGGATATTCATAAGTAATTCATAAATGCTCCAAAAAATATGAAACCACTTATGTTAGATTTCACATTAGTTTATCTTCAAGTAGAAAATGAACGAAAATACTTTTAAGCATCTGGAACCCATCATAAAAGCCAACCTGCCCTTAAATGGACGCTTCATGAGTGCACTACCTTATGTGGGCTTGTCTATTGTGCACAATGTTGTATAACCTCATGATTCAATGCATAGTTTAAATTTGGTGTTTAGAGTGATGGATGTTAAGCTAGAATTCTTTATAGGGGCTCAAATTCATCCCTTTTGAGTCCTTAAATTATGAAATTGAATGTGGTTGGGCATAAGAGATTAATTGTGTAAGAAAGGGGTGAATTTGATGGTGCATGAACTATGGCATAAAAAGAATGTCAATTGTGGGTCAATGCACGGGGATGCTAGTATGTGAGCTTATGAACCTGTGAGCATGTGAGCCTAAATTTTTTTGTTCCATTTAGAGTTTGTATATCCATCAAGAACCTATGACCTTGGAATTAAAAATAAGGATTTTCAGTCCAAATGAACAACAAATGAATATGCTACTATGCAATTTTGTACCAAAAAATTAAACAAATGTATTTCTAAAAATTGAGATATAGTCAAAATAGATAGAGTTTATAAGCAAGTACATGATAAAAACAAATGTAATGGTTTAAGATGTCTCACTACAAAGTTCTTAAATATAAAATTGGGATACATCATAACAACATCATAGAAATGACATTTATGAAGTTTAAAATAGAAATACCAACAAATATGGGTTGTAAAGGCTAAATATAATATGGTGATAAGTAAAGGCTCTAAACATTATAAACACTAAATTATAAATAATGTTTTTGAATGATTAAGTCATAAACATAGTCTTTATAGATCTTTATATAAATTTGAAGGATGAAAATGGTTCACCTATTTTATTTTATTTTTATTACTAGAGTTGAAAACAAAAACAAAAATATCTTAGACATTGAATATTTAAAATAAATATAGTAGTCATATGTTATACATCAAATAAATTTACTAACCCTGAATGACCTAAACAATCATTTTTTTTAATCAATCTCCTTCTTTTTTGAATTGTCTTTTTTTAAAAAAAAATTTAAAATAATAATAATTTCTAAAAATAGTACATATACATAATTAATTTCAATGGTAGTAGTTTGATTTAATTCCAAGTTAAACTCCACTTTGTGGAATTTTATAAAGTTTAAGGATAGAATGTGATTCAAAGCTCATGATTTATGAAAGAATGTCGTATCCCACAACAATATGCACATAATGAAAAATAGTAAGCAAAGGATTCATACCATCTAGAAGATAGTTAAATAGATACTAGATCAACCACAACATCAAAAGGCTTTATTGTCTCAGTAGCCAACTACCATATACAAAATTTAAATTAGAATAATGTAACAATTGAATAAAAAGGTTCAAAAAATATTATTATTTAAATAATAAAAATAAATAAGTACTCACTTGAGCCCACCAATCATTTAGCCTTATGAAGCCATTTAGAAAAGTCAATATCATTGAATTTTGCTTTAAGAAATTTGAAAGCTTCACAAAAAGTAGGAGATTTGTTCTCATGTCTAACCACTTGATTTTTAAAGAAGTATTCATTGTTGAAGTTGCCAACATTCAAACCTTCTCTTCAGTCATCTCTACACTTTCATCATGAGTTTCATAGTGACACTTCATTTACTCTAAGAAAATTGTGATATATTGAGGATATGCAATAGAGAGTTATTTCTTTAATTATGAATGAAAAACTACCTTCCCCTTGTCAACAACTTTGGAGACTCATTCATCAATTGCACTTGGAGTCTAATTTGATGGATTGTGATACTTTTTACAAAATTTCTTAAGCTGTAGTAGAAGCATTCTTCAATTCTTGTTGTACAAATTAAATGACATATAAGAATAAACAAAATTGCACATGATAACAAATATTCTAATATATAATAGAGCAACATAATATCAATTTAAATTAACAACAATAATAAAATAAAATATGAAATAGAAAATAAAAGTTTGGAAATGAATCTTAAAATATGACTCCATTTAGAGCTTCAAAAGTCAGAGTGAAATAAATTCTTTAATTGAACTTTTGCTTGGCTTTAGCTATAGTAAGATCCTCTTTGGAGATAATTTTTTTCAAAATATGAGAACGGTTGCCTAGCAACACTTTGAATGCGATAAAATTTGTGAACGAGATTTATGGAAATATGAAAATTTTGGTTTCACATGGCAAAACAAGATTTATTGTATAAAAATATGTGAAGTGAATATCAAACAAAACAAGGTAAAATAAAGACAATTGTAATGGTCCAAACCAAACAAGCTTTAGAAACTAAGAAATGAAAAGAAATAAAAAATGATAATGAAATATAAAGAATTACTGATTGACATTATGTAATGCTGCCAATATAGTTGCAATGTACCTTTTGACCTTCCAATCAATACTTTAAATAATATAATGCCATATGAAGTCATCTACATAATTAGGATTGATAATAGGCAACGATGCTTGCAAACGGTAGTTGCTATCCCCCAACATAAATATCTTGCTAAAAAAAACTTTGAGATCTTTATCATTTTTCATTTTTTTGTTAAATGCAACATTTACCTGCACCTAGTTGGCACTCCACATTTCAATGATCAATATCATTTGTAACATCTACTATCTTTCTTTCAATATTCTCCAAAGCCATATAGAAAACTCCATTTCCTTTCATATAACCATAAATAACAAAATATGCAACTAGATTCATGGCATCATTCTTCCAAATAGGTCTAACAACTGATAAAAAAATCATATAACATTAAGGAATAGAGTTTTTGATTATGTTCTTAGTTTATATCTCAAGTCCTCAAGACAAGAAGAAGTGTTCATAGTCTCCTTCTTCAAAAAGCCATACAACTCTAATTGATCTTTAGAAAGAAGTTGAAGTATTGCATCTAATCTCTATGCTTGTGGATCTTTCTGTGTCAACATCTTTGAAATCATGATTAAATTAAGATTAAAAAAAATCCAAATTGTATATATGTATTGTACAACATGTAATTCAATATAGTAGTTGTTAATGGCTATGCATTAGAAAAGCCTATAATTTTTAATATTTGACCAAAATTCTAGCATATGTTGTAAGTAATTTAGAATCTCTAAAATTGTGGCTATTAACGGTTGTGCACTAGGAAGACCAACATAATTTCAGCATTTGATCAAATTCATGCATATGCTACAAGTAAATTTAAATCTCCAAAATTGGGTTATTAACAGTTGTACATTTAGAAGCCCAAATTTCTTTTTAGCATTTGACCAAATTCTCACATATGCTATAAGGAAATTTGAATCCTCTAAACCATAGGCCGGTAGGTGTAAATAGTTGTACACTTAGAGGGCAAATTTTTTGTAACATTTGAACCAAATTTTGGCATATATTGTAATCAAATTTAAATCCTTGAAACAGTAGCTATTAACAGTTGGAGTCTAGGAAGGTCCCAAAAAATTTCAACATTTAACTAATTCTTGCATATACTAGAAACAAATTTGAATTGTCAAAACCGTAGTCATTAATAGCTAGGGGTCTAGAAATGTCCAAAAAATTTCAACATTTGACTAATTTTTGCATATACAATGAACAAATTTGAATTCCCCAAACTATAGCTGTTAATAGTTGGGGGTCTAGGAAGGCCCAAAATTTTTCAACATTTGACTAATTCTTGTATATGCAAAAAAAAAATTTGAATCTCCAAAATTGTAGCTATTAATGGTTGGAAATCTAGGAAGGTCCGAAAAAATTTCAACATTTAATTAATTTTAACATTTATAAAAAATAAATTTGAATCTCCAAAATCCTAGGCGTTAACGGCTGGGGGTCTAGGAAGGCCCCAAAAATTTCAACATTTGACTAATTTTTGCATATACAAGAAACAAATTTGGACCTCCAAAACCATAGCCATTAATAGCTAGGGGTCTAGGAAGGCCCCAAATTTTTTAGCATTTAACCAAATTCTTACATATGCTACAAAAAAATTTCAATCATCAAAACCATTGCCATTAAAAGCTAGAATTTAAGAAGGCCCAAAAAAATTTCAAGTTTTGACCACATAGATTCAAAATCTACAAATTTTGAGTGACCCTACAAGAGAAGACAAGTTCTTTGTACAAGTGGAATGGTAGAAGGTAAAGCAACCCATGTGGGATATGTAAATTAGGATTATTAGGAGCTCAACCGCTCATACCTAGTTAAGTTAAAAATAGGAATTGTATTCAACATAGAACTTTGGACCTCATTTTTTTATAATAGAATAATTTTTTCCTTGAAACTTTGAACTAATAAAAGTTTTAAAATCAAGTTAAATTTCATCTCTAAATTTTTTTTTAAGATTTGAAGTGTCTAAAAGAAAGTTATGGACAAAATTCAGAGATGGATTGGAAGTGACAATTTCTTTGACATTTCCGAACATCCTCTCTAAATTTTGTTTATAAATTTCTTATGAAGATTCAAAATTACAAATAGATTTCTTGAAAAGAAATTGAGCTTAATTTTTCAAATTTTATTAGTCCAAATTTTTTTGAAAAAAATCATTCCATTGTGCCAAAATGAGGTCTAAAGTTTTATATTGAACATAATTCCTTCATTTTGACAATAAGTGGTCAAGCTCTCATCTTCAAATTTTTCCATACCCATTAAAAATTCATGAAAGACAATGGGTTTCATTATAAAAACTATCTATCAATCTTTCAATCTTATTAAATGTCAATAAAGTAATTCTTTCATTCAACCATCAAAAAAAATTTGGTGGTAGATGGTCAAATGATATTTGATATATAGTTAGATGAATTGTTATTATATTTTTTTTATTTTTGACAAACCATCTTTACAATTTTTTGTAAATTCAGACGTTTGGTCTTAGATTGAAAAAAAAATTGGCACTTGTTTTCAAATATAATAAATCAAACTTGCTATCCGAATATGATATTTGTTTAAAATGATTGTCCATGGGCTTAGAAGTGGAATTGATTTCATAAGACAGATGCAACCAAGTGATGACCTTGAAAACTGCTTTGTCATATTTGAACATGTGAAGAGAGTGAAATCATAGACAACTATCACTTGTCACATTTATGACTCTACTTATTGCAAAGTCATGACTATTGCCATTTGTGATATGTAGATTGCTTAGGATACTGAAAGTTAGCTCATTTTTAGCATTATCATAGGTCATTATAGAAAATAGGGTGTTGGATTCAACCTTCAAAGGATTCATATGATAATGTACTGAAGATAACTAACTTTAATACAATTCACATTGTGTATAGGTCAAGGGATCCATTTGTTCTAGTAATAGACTATGAAAGAACTTTCTTGTTCCATTGGGCAACAAACATGTACAAGCTCACAAAGAAGTTAATCAACAAAGAATTCTTGAACCAATATATCTAACTCTACATGTAGTATATAACATAAATGTTTGAAGCAAACAAGATGTATTTAGAAATCAAAACTTGGTAGTGTTCCTCTAATGTTGCATTAAAACCAGCAATTCATGAACTTATTGGAAAATTGAATAACATTTTGATACTTTCAATATGTTAATGGGGTGGATTCATAGAAACAATATTACCTTTAACATCTTTTTTTCTTCCTATTTTCTATCTTAAACTCTAAATTATAAACTATTTGAATAATGACTTTATTCATCATCTTTGCAAAAATTGAGAATAGAAGAACTAGTGGATGTCTCAATGTCCAACCTCAAAGAAACAATGTACTACAAATGGATGCAAACTTCTAAAAATTATAGATCATCTAATATATTAGTTGCTATATATGATGAGTGGATTTGAGTCTTCATACACATGACCAACTATATGGTTTACCTTTGTGAGGGCCCTTTTAGAAAAGGTCGTTTTAAAAAGGGTTTGATTTTGAAGAGAATTATGACATGTAGAGATAGAAAGAAAATTGCAAATGCCCTTAGTGAGATGCTTCAAATAGAAGACGTCTACACTCAAATTTTGCATTTAGAAATAAAAGAGGTATTCGAGTCTAGCAAAAAAAACTTGGATCTTTTGATCAATTTTGAAGGTGATTTTCATCAATTCAAAAAGGTTAACTTCTTTCATCTTTGGATTTAAACTAAATTGGTCATTGCTAAAATGCATCTCTAAATTTTATATTTAAAGAGTTTAATATGGTCATGCCATGTGTCTGATCTATAGTGGAAACAAATAACAATACATTGAAATGCCACATAGTGAGAATTCCATACAACCCAAGGGGACAATATCATACCATTCAAAAGAGCATACATGCCAAATGCAAAATATTGATTGTTAGGCATGAAAAATCTATTGTACCTTGCTTACAAAGGGTAGAAGTATGAGAATAAGGACATAGCAATTCCAACTAAGTCAATTTTTGATTTTGTACAAACCAAATTGCATGATATGTGATGGAACCTAAGATTTTCCATATTCTTATCCAACTTGAGATCCCCTAGGTCTAGCATGTTCTTATTCATACAAATTTTATTTGTACCAAAATCATTAAGCTTCAAAAAATTGGATTTTGCCTATAGTCCACCAATCCAATGTCTCCTTGACATTTAATCACTTTGTCTTGGATATTTGAATTTGTGTTGTGGGATCATTCTTGATTAGAACATACTTAAAGAATCTTCTCCATTTGAAATGGCAAGCAAGTTCATCAAAGCAATAAGGCACCTATTGAAAATCACCAAAATCAATAGAAAAGTGCAAGGAATGTTACCGCAAATATGATGAAGGTGAACTTCTTTTTTTGCCTTACACTTAGTGCTATTATTATGCTTTTGTCTAGGATTGACCTTAACCAAAAGGTCCATAACATCACACTTTGCAATTTTCTATTTTCTATTTGTCTTCATTATAGAAGTATGAATGAGACTTCCATTAGAAAGTGTGGCACTTACAAAAACTGCAAATATCTTAATTACATCTTTTATTACTTCTACATAATAGATTATGAAACAAACGCATTCATCTACATTCTTATTTTTAGTTTGGATGAAGTTGAGCAAGTGTTTGTTGTTTTTAAAATCATTAAGATGTGCAAATGAGCAAGTTAATTGATAGTCAAGTATTAGCATGATATAAAGTAGATGCGTAGTACCGATATATTATCGTCAAAATCTCCAAATTCAAGTAGCAAAATCTTATATTCATATTCCAATATGTATTCCTTGCTATCATGTAAGAATATTTTATTATATACACAATATTCTACATACTATCATATTTTCATTGAATTTGTCTTTCTCTAATCCTTAAAATTACCTCTAAATTATTTGTACTCTCACTTAATCAACCCACCCTAGGACGATCTTTTGGAACCTGATATAAATTTCAAAACATGTAATAGCACCTTCCCAAGCTTTAAGATCTAAAGTCCACGGTCATGAGTCCCATGGTAATAGGTCATATTTTCTAAATATAATAAATTTAAATGAAAAAACATTAGTCTTTTAAGTATTGAAACAAAAGAAATTACATTATGTTCTAAATTTCTAGGCTCTAGGCTCACATAATCCCTACTCACTGCTCATAGGCTCATGCTCACACGCTCACATGCTAGCATCATTGGGTCAAAGCATGGTTGATTTAGGTATTTGGGTTGAATGATATGTATTGGAATTAGGTATTAGGGTCCAATTTATATCATTTTAGGCCTCAATTTGTCTCTCAGTGTTAGATTTTGGCATACAAATTACCCTAATCCAATCTAATTCATGATTGTGTAATTTGAGGTTAAAGTATTTGATTTGATAATTTTGAGTGTATTGCCATTTTGTCTTAGGATTTTGGGGACAATATTGAATGTTAAAATTGGAAGTCCATTGCTTGGAGGCAACTAGAATCCATACATTCTCCATCAGCTCAATTTTAGGGGGTCTTTTTACCTAGTGCTGGAAATATCTCTTAACACTCGTCATAGGCGTATAATGCAAATTTTGAATGGAATTAGAAACTACCTTTGCCTTGGCCAAAAATCAAACTTGATGTCTTTAATTCCTAAAATATTGTAGTAAGTTGTGGCCTAGAACTGCTTCAATAAAGTTGTATCTAAAATAAATTTATCTATATTTATTCTCGTACAAAGCCAATTTTAGAATCCTTTAGTTTACTTGTTTAAGTACATTCTTCTAAAACTTAGAATACAACTCCCTTCTCATTTCAAATTCAATGTGCCTAAACTTCAAAAAATAGATTTCATGGTCTTTTTGAAAGGTGAAGTTTTGTCTTTCAACATTTTTAGAAAATAACATGTACAATATGTCCAAAACTTGTATAATTTAGAAAATATGTTGAAAAATGTATTAAAATATACATAAAATAATTTAATTTTAAAACTTTTAAGCTTATCTATAAAAAAAAACACTAAAAAATAGAAAGTGGTATTTTATAAAAGAAAAAAGTAAACTGCTAAATATAAAAAATTGATAATAGTGAGAATATTGTCCAATAGTGAGAATGTTCTGGTAAACAATTGGTCTTTTATTTCTATTTTCATTTGGAATTTCTAAAATTAATGTCAAAAAACAAATTTTTCTATTTTACCTACCGTCATTGTGTACATAACTCTCATCCTATTTTCAATGTCCTCAAGTTGCAAAATACAAGCATTTTTTTTAATTCGTAAAAAAGATTGTAAATGGGAGGGACATTTTCAAAGTCATACTTGAGTTTTCATATATTTCTAGATTCTAAATGCTTTTAGTTTAATTAAGAAAATATCATTATAATCATACTTTTGATTCCATTTTCTTTTTCAAAATTATGAAAAATATAATTTTCGTGACACTTTGAAGACAAAATCTTGAAAACTTAAAATACACTACTTTTGAACTTTTATTGTCCAATTTTCTAATTGTGAGCTTAAGAATTGCTCTAATTATGTCATGATATTTATCACTATCATCTCCATTTTCAAATAAAAAATTCAATTATTTTAAGTATTTTTATAATTAATATGATTTTCTAAAATAATATGTTAAAATATCATATAAAATTCATTTCCATATAGAGAGAGAGAATAACATCAATCTTCTTTGAAATTTTTTGGGGTTTGGGAGGGCAATTTCAAACCTATTCCTTTTCATGTTCCCCTAATAACTAGAGAACAACTACTATCAAAAATGAAAAATGAAAAAAATAACATTCAAAAAGAAATTGAAAAAGAAATTTTTGTGTTTTAAAAAAAATTATTTATTATATGTCGTGGCAATTGCCGTGCCATGTTAGATAGCTACTACGGCAAGTTCCCATAGTCCTTTGTCTCTTTGGATCTCCTATGGTGGTAGTTTCATCAAATTCTAAGTTAAACTCCACCTTGTGGAAATTTTTAAAGTTGAGTGGTGTAGTATAGTTGATTGCTCATTTTTGGAAGTTTGGTTTGGGCATGGATTGAAAAGTCAACCCCAACGAATGTGATTGTTGCTCACTTCAAAAGGCCAAATCCACCTCAAAAGAGTAGATCCAAAGAGACCAAGGAGAAGGAAAGGGTTCCATTTTCATTAGAAGAAAATGAGGGATTTTGTAACTATAGTGTGTAACTCGTTTTGTAGTTGTAGAGGACATTTATAACTAGGTGTCAATTTAGAGCCTGCAATTGCAATGGACAAGTTGCATTAGTTGCAGTTTAGTCATGGTTTTTTTTGTCATCCAATGGCATGCGAAGACCTTCATTGATGAACTAGTCTTGTTTGCAATTTGTAAATTTGTAAATTTCATATCTACCTTTTTCTAGATTTTAGAATTTTAGAACTACCTTTATTCTAGATTTTTGAATTTCAAATCTACCTTTTTTTAGATTTCAAAATTTCAAATGCACATTCTTCCTAGATTTCAAAAATTCAATTTTATAGATTTTTAAAATTTTTGAATTTTAATAATTTTTTTATTTCTACAAATTGTAGAAATCTTATAATTCTATCAAAAAAATTCATTGTATAAGACTACAACAATTTACAAGTCTTATATGTTCAATTTAATGGTATTCTTTACAATTGATATCGAACAATTGATATAAGACAAATGGAAGTGAACTTTGAAAACAACTAGGAAACAACTGTTGTCATTTTACAGTTGCAAGCTTTTCCTAGTTATTTTTTGCAACTATAGAATGACTACTTTGCAACTAAAACAATGTATTAATGTTGTAAAAAAACCACATAGAACAATTACATTAGATTTGGTGCTAATAGAGAGAATTACAGTTGCATGATAGTTATATAGGACACTAGTTGTGTAGTAGTCAGTTGTATTGGACATGCTTTCTTTCTAGTGTTTTGTTTTTCTTACAAACCTTAGGGGATCATTCTAAATGGAGGTTTGTACATTATGTGTGGCTAGGATTTTTATTTTAGGGGTTATTTTGATGGCTTTGACCAATTAAATGGTCCCTTTCATTACTAATTTTTCTAATTCATTGTATTTTATGCCCCTATACAATTACTTATAGTTCTAAAGTAAGGGCAATTTTCAAGCCCCTTACTTTGTTATAAGGAAAAACCATAAAGTGAAAAAAGACAAATACAAAGATTAAAGTTAAAAACAAAACACATAAAATAAGAACAAAACATTTACATAAAAAAAGAGGGAAGAGCATAATGTTGCACAACTTCCCCAGCAACTAAAAAACCATGCAATAGACAACAATATGCAACAGCTTAAAAAATGTTTGAAGCCAAAAAAAACAGAAAGGAAAAACAAACCCAAAAATTTCTGAAGCCTATAATGCACATCTAAAATGATAATTGATAATTGAACAAGATCTAAAATGTGTTTATAATAAAATGTGAAGCACATAACTTAGATTGTTGCCTTCTTCTTCTTATATATTGTATAACATATGAAAATCTAGAAATCTAAAACCACAATAAGAAAAAAAATCGGCCAAAAAAAAGAAAAAAAACAACTTAGCACAACACATAAAAAATAATACAACATTCACATCTAAGAATAGGTGAACAACACAATGTTGCACCAAAAATCCATCTACTACAACTACTATGCAATACACAACATGCAAGGAATTTAGAAATGCTTAAAGCAAAAAATATGGAAAGGCAAAACAAATCTAGAAATGTCAAATTTTGTAAGGAGCATCAATAAATATAACACAAAACCAAAATAAGCTTGAAATGTGCTTATAACACAATTTTAAATATATAACCTAAATGAATGCATTTTCCTACTATAGACACTATATAGAAATCTACAAAACCAAAAATGCCCTAAGCTAAGATAAGAATGTCATACTACCTTAAAATGTACAATGTACGTGATTTTCAATAGTACTAGGCAAAAAAACACATACTAACGCCCATCATGGACATGCTAGAGGGGTCACTGTAGTAAGGTTTTTGGAATCCCTATTCCAAACGCTACCAAGTTCGAACACCAGGGAATGATCTATGTAAGGTTAGTGTAGTGTGTTCAAATGTCACTTTGTACTTAAGTTTTGAAGATAGAATAAAAATTCCTTCTTATTCCCACTAAATAGCCCAAGAAACACTCAACAGTCCATTATAAGATAAAAGACTCAGCATGCATGTCCCTGTCCTATCTAGTGTTCTAGGGCTTAAGACAATATGTCGGGACAATATGTCAGGGTGGACTGACTTGTTTATGTATGCAATGTAGGACTTGACTTCAGTACAACCCACTATAGTATTTTGAAACTAGTACAAATATACATATTTAATATTTCAAAAGATTTAGAGTTTAAGAGTTTAGGATATACTTACAAAAAGTCACCCCCAAAACTCTAGGACAATATAGCCAATATCAAGGATTAGCAACCACCTACAATCCCAAATCAATACAACATATAGAATTAAAACATTTACTAACAATCTAATAAGTACTTATAACTCTACCTAGACTATTAGCACGGCCCAAGGGCCGTTCGAAAAATTTGACCCCTTTTTTTTAATTTGTTTTTGTTGGTCAAATAATTAAAACAAAATGTCCAAAAGTTTATACCCTGCCGAGAACCATGGGTATAAACTTCTAAGTCGTGAGTCCGGATATCAACTAATAAAGGATGGGTATCAATCTGCAAAACCAGACCGGTTATCAATCATCGAGGGACGGGAAGTCGGGGCGGGCCGGTGAGTCCGCCGCAGGCGCCTGTCTGCCGGTGTCGCTCCTCATAAGTTGTCTGCGAGCAATGCCGAATCTTCTCCAATTTTGTAAAATTCTTGATTGTTCCACTCTCACTTACACTATTCGACCCACACACACTAAACAGAAATCCAAAGTTTTGATAAATTTTGAGGATTTATAGAAGAAACGTAGTTAGCGCTGACTGCCGCGCTTGTCTCAAAATTTTTGATTTCCTCTACAGATCGTCGAATTTCTTAAAATTTGTTGTTGATCTACCCTCACTTAATCAGTGCAGCTCGTGCCAAACTGCCACTCGATCGAATTGTGATCGTTTCTTTAGGAATTTGCAAATTGCTCAAGAAAATCGACACCTTGACTGCTACTATGAATCTCACATTTTTGGATTGAATTTGATAAATCTCGACAACCCAGAATCCCTACGACAGGAGTCTTCAAAATTCAAAAACTTTGGGCATGGCTGTGCCTTTGCTTACTGCTCGGGTACCCTTTTCCGATCAAAATCGGAACTTCGAGGATTCCATTAAATTGTTGGACCTCGCCCCAATCCGATCAGACCAATGCACTCACCAAGTCTCACCATTGTACACACTTCAAAACAATCCTCCACACCACAACACAAGTTACCACACAAATTGGAAACAACACTTTTATTACACAACGCGATTTGCGCAAAAATACAATGAACAACACTCCAAAAATGCACGATGAACATCACACGACAACACGAGAAAAATGATGAGTAGCAGAGAGAGAGAAATGAGAGAAAAACAAGAATAAATGTTGATTTCCAACAGGGTTGACGAATCTCAACGTCCGCCCCAAAATAGCGTCCGTTTTTCGGACGTTTGGACGCAGCGTCCCTCCCGCCGTCGGAAGGCGGACGGGTGGGGGGGACGGCCCGAGGCGGACGCCTAGATCGTTCAGACCACATCAGTCTGCGTGTTGATCGGACGGTCGTAACCGGGCGGACGGGGTAGACAGGCGGACGCGAATGTCAGCGGACGCTGCGGACATAGCATTCGCGTCCGGACGTCGTGTCAACCCTGAATTCCAGGGGTGATCGAAGAGGTCGCAATGCTCGCGATTGGCACGGCGTTCACCGCGCCTCTTGAATCCCTAATTTTCTCTTTTTCTTTTTCTTTGCACTTTAACTTTAACTTTGCCTTTGTCTTTTTCCCCTTTTTCTACTAGTTGGCCACTACTTATTAAAATATCTTTTTACTTTTTGGACACTTTAGTACAAATAGAGACTACTTTAATGCTCAATATCTAAAATATATGTAAAATAATGTATAAAATGTCACAAAAGATTGAAAAAATTAGTCCTTTAAGAAAAAGGCTAGACTACAGTCACCTATAGAAGTGAATTGTTGTGCCAATCTTCACCCTTTGCCACCAAAACCTTGCAAGGTTGCTAACCACGGCCCAAGATTCCACAAAGCTCCTCCAATTCTCTATCATTCAAATCTAATAAGGGGGCAATATGCTGATGATTTGAAAGTGGTGTTGAAAATAGCCATGATTTTGAAAACCCCCTCATATTGTGATCAAAGGTTTCCATCAACAATGCATTCCAATTGAACTTGTGGTTATGAGGCACTTGTACTAGTTCAAACCATACTAATTGAAGTACAACATACTCCACCACTGGAACTATCAAACTATACCACTCTTTGCAGTCACATCAACTATTGGAATTGCCCAAATTCTATCTTGCTTAGCTTCAATTAGCTACTTCAATTTTGTCCCAAAGATTTGTAGCATTAGATGAGATTCAGACTTCGGGAGGGCTGTGAGTTCCTCTACCTAAATCTGTGCTCCTAGACTTGGTGCACTACCCCGCAACAACCATGTGACGTTGGACACAATGACTGCTACATCACTTTTCTATTTCTATTTTTTTTAAATTAAAAAAATTCAAATATTTTTTGCATTTAAAAAAAAAAAAAAAATTGGTAACGGCTATTCCTAGATTGCGGAGGGAACAATGCCGAGAATAGGCCCAGATGGCCCTCTCGACTCCCTTCCAAAAAAAATTAAAAATAAACAAACTATCTAATGGTGCTACTAGGCCTTGCTTCTTCGTCCATTAGGGGCCAAATTTTAATGTGGCTCTCCCTCAGTGCTACCATGAAGCCCAACAAAAACCACAATAGAAAATCACCAAATGGCAAAGTAACCCTAAACCCAAAGGTATGAATCCATTACCTTAAAATTCTAAACAATAAACCCTTGACCTAAATTCAAACCTAAATCAATATACTTGAAACTTAGTAAGAAATCCAAAATATACATGAACCTTCACCTAAAACCAAACAACACCCAATACATCTTGAAGTCTTATAAAATCCCTATGGAATGAATCCTTCATTGTACACCAAGGATATGACAATTGAATGCAAACTACAAGTACAAAACACTAATCCTAAATCGTAACACTAAAGCATGTGCCCTAAACTAGAAAAACTTAATGCAACCCTAATTAAACCTTCAAAGTGAGGGCATGCACAAAAACCACATCCAAACCCTACAAGTGAAGGTAGGGGTGTAATAGGAGAGGACCATGTTCTAAAACTACCAATAGATAGAAGGTCTTCATTTCATCCATACTATTGGACTATTACCAACATCTTTTCATCCAAACAAGAAGGTCAACAATACCATAAATTGACCTTGTCTACTATGAATTTCTAGGATCCATATCTTTGAGGCTATCTTAGAACAAATTTCTATAACCATAAGGTATTATTTGAACATGTATCTTACTTATAATTGAGTGTACATAAATTTGAACACTGTATATTACCTCAAAGTTTAAAAAAAGTTTTAACACCATGAATTCATACCTCCCTATGTTATGCCACACATTGTTTGATGAAAAATCTAAGTGACCCTCTGGGTTACAAATACTACTTTATTTCAATGATCACCGTGCAATACAAGCTCCACCATGAATTGAATAATACTCCAAATGTTGTTAAATTTTAGATGAACATTCTCAACTCTCTTAGCTTTTAGTGAGCATAAAAGGTCATCATTTTGAAATAATCTCACTAAAATATGCTCCTCTAAAGTGCATTGCCTTGTTTTTTTATTAATCCAAATAAAACTTGTAATTTAAATATCTACTAAATTGTGTGGTCAAACAATTTGAAATTTTTTTGAGGTGCTCACTTTCAATACATGTAAACTTCAAGATTCTATAAAAATATTCTATTTGGTCTCAAGGAAAATGAGCAAGAAAATTATTCAAGTTCTTCACGATTTTGGCCCATTTTTAAAGTACACCCTCTATCATGCCCCTATCTCCTTCGGGTGCCCAAAGTACCTTAGTGAGAAAGGGGGACCTTGGGGATGACTACTTAAGCTTTGCAATAGTTTAAAAAGGGAGAAATGAGAGGCTTCCTAGCAAACTTGGCACTATTGTACCTTGGATTTGAAGAGAGTGGTAGTGGATTATATGTTCTTGGTAAATTCTTGAGAAGAGTCTTCTAATTGTTTAAAGAGCACATGATTTGGACTAGTTGGCTAGAAGTTATGGCTGTTCAAAGTTGGGGGTGTCCTGGTGGCATTGGCACACTTAAGGCCTAGAAGTGAGGGATTCTAAATGAATTCTTCAATAAAGTATAGCATATAGTATATCATTGGAGAACTATAAATACAAGGATTTTAGAATTATAAGCATTATAAGATTTTAAGCTATGAGTCAAAAGTTATGGCCAAGAGAAAGGTCGCAGTGAAGGCGTCATGCTTCTTTCGATGGACTTGAATCTTTGGAGGGCTATAATTTTGTAAGAACTTGTCCAAATGGGACAAGTGAGAATTCTATTAGCATCTATTTATTGCTTAGGTATCCAAAATGATCTTGTATGCTATATTTAAAGCTCAAACTATAGAATTATGTTATTTGGAAATTTGGAAGTTCAAATGGTGACATAACTTAGTGGTTTTGGTTGGAAAAGGAGTAGTTTTTCAATACCCAAGTGGAACTGGGGACTTCCTTCGACTTACAAAGGAGGGGTCTATCAAATCCCACAGAAGGTACTATAAGAGGGGTTGGTCTCCTTTTTCACTCATTCTTGGAGCTTTGATGAGTCCCAGTGATACAAGGTTGGTGATGTAACTTTACCATGGGCTCCAAGGCACCATGGGACACTTGTATGTGTATCTTATGGAACTGGTTGGATGGAGTCATGCTCCTTGCTAGGCCACTCTTGATGTGTCCCGAGTTGTAAGTCCCAATTAGCATGGTGTGAAAGTAGCAAATACACAATGAGCTAGCATGAAGTAGAATGACACTCAAAGGCAGTTAGAATCAATGTGAGTAGTGCCACTAGGCATGAATCTTAATACATTAAAGTGGAAGTTTTGCCCTATGTCACTAAGTGACATGCCCAATGTCACGAGTAGAGTGTGTGCTAATAGTATTGGAGACTGAGACTTTGCAATGAAAGTTGGGAATGAGAACTAATGTTGTGGATGTGTGGCATGTACAATGTTAAGCAATTGTGATCCAAGTGATGTTGGAAGTGAGGTGTAGTAAATTCATTAAGTAGTAAAAGATTGTTGGAACTATAAGGTGTTTTTTGGGTCATGACATCCTTTAGGTCATTAGGAATTAACCAAGAATAGACATAAACTGTTCTTTAAGGGTTAAAATGTTTCAAAGTTGAAACTTCCTCTTTTGGAACAATTTTAAAACAAATATTGTACTACTTTGAACATTACGATTTTAGAAATGCTAAAGAATTATGCTTTGAAAATTGGTAGAGAAGTAGATATTCAAGTTAGGTGCAAAAATCTATAGTTAGAAATTGCAAAAAAAGTCACAAATTTGATCACTCTACCTTATTTTCAACATAAGTTGTTTTGTGGTAATTTTGCTCAAAAACACCCAAAGAACTATGAGTGTTAATCCTTAAGATAATTGCACCTAATTGTGACTCCTTTCTAAAATAGAACCTATATATTCTTGACTAAAACATCCTTCCTCTATTTATGAGCAATGAATTTTTTAGGATTTCTTGGTAATAGTGCATCATGTGCCTATGAAATCAACTAGGAAAAAAAAATCATACAATTTTAGTCATCCATTTATAAAATTTAATACTTTCATCCATTTTATTGTCTAAAATTAATAAGCTTCATCCAAAATTGGCAAATCTTTTTCTAAGAGATGATTTTTGGCAAATTCCTCCAATTTTTCCTTAATTTTTTTAGTATATAGGTAGCTACTACTTAAAATGAAGTAAGATTCTAGCAAAAAAATGAACTATTCATGAGAGTCTAGGGTCAATTTTAGAAACACCTATTTTCAACACCTTGAAAAATTCATACTCTATAGTTTATTCATTTAGGGTCCGATAAATGTATAAGAAGAGAATTTGTAATAATCTTTTGACTTCTAACAAGATCCAACAAAAAATTTGGCAATCTAACTTTGGAAACAATGCCTAATTGCTCACTCAAAACACATTTAGGTTGAGTTATCATAAATGCTCAATTTACTATGTGAGTCAAGCTTATCCAAACATTCTTGCTACCTACATGTTTTGAAATATTAAATTACTACATTCTCTGGGTTCATTCTCTTTCAAAAATTTACCAACATCCTAGCTAGTCTTTTATTGTAGAGGAAGATGAACTTTGATATCTTTAAAGGATCCATGCTCCTTTCCCTAGGATATATCATAGCCCAATATTTTGGAAATGTCTTCATTCACTTCTTTAATAAAGTCATTTGCTAGATGTGACACCAAGTTAGGAAGAGGGTTTGTTTTCACCAACTTTTTTTTTGTGAAATGGGACTAGAAAGCACCATCTCCAGATTTAGGGTGAAAATGTAGTATGAAGATTTTTAATAAAAGAAAATTTAGTAGCCAGAAAGAAACCTATTGTTTTGGAATCAAGGCCTAAAAGCTCCAACCCTAGTTGCTTATATTGTCCACTCTGCTTCCTCCACCATGCCACTAGTTTCAAATCTTGCGCCTAATTGACCTACATCCACGCATTGTCATGGCCTATTGGGCTTCAAATACCTTTCACTCATCATATGTCCAATTTTTTGTTCAACTTTGTTGATCGCCAGTATTAATTAAGCAAGGTATTTAAAACTACAATTATCAGATTGTAGACACCTCATTCGCCTAGATCGCGTCTTTGAATTCTACTCTTCTTGATAATTGCTCCATTAATATGCTTTGCCACCATTCTTTCTTGTGTTCATTTTGTGATGGTAAGTAGAAGCACTACAATTGTTGCAGAGGCATCACTATTTTTCCCACTCTATGTACTTACAGTGAAGGAACCTTCAAACATTGATAGGTTCATTTGTTTCCTCTCTATTTGTTGGTTATTGCTTAGACAATTTCAAATGAGAGTCTTGAAGCATTGGTGGACTATATTGCTATAAGATGAAACCCTTATTTGTCTTGTGCGTGTCTTAATCTTTTGTTTATTGCAATGAATAGTAGATTGTGGTATACTTGTATTCTTCTTTGTGTGCTCATTGAGTTGTGCTTTTGGTTGTATGTACATATTATCTACAACATCATAGTTTGACACTAGGTCACCAAAGGTGGTTGTTTATGTTGTAGTATTCATATTCTAATCAATCCCATGGTGTGACAAGCTCACCAATGGTGGTAGCTTAACATTTGATTTTTTGTTGGTTCTTGCCTTTTTAGATAGTAGAATTCATCATAGTCTCCTATAATGGGTGACTCACCCACTTGTCCATAGTTTGATGACCCCAATTTTGAAGGAGGCATAAATGCAAGAGTAGAGGTATAAGAGATTGACATGGTGGAGGCTAGTGCACTAAGGCAAAATGTATAAGTTGTCACAACAGCTGCATGATTGTACACAAGGTGGAGAGAGAGGTTGCTCTTTGCCATTGCAAACTAAAGGGAAAGGGTGTCTATAATGATTATAAAGTTCTTTTCAAGTTTATGAAACCCAAGCAATTTCCAACCCCTTGATCTGCTCTAAAGTTCCATGCTATCAAATCCAATATCCAACACTTTTGAAAGTCCTTTTAAAACCTTCTTATTCAACATTGTGTTTGTAGACACAAAGCTTTTGGAAGTTGAACTTCCAACTTTGTCGCAAAAAAGAAGCAACAACATTGGCTAGTTGTAATTAGTAGCAGCAGAAAATGCTCATGAAATTCACCATCAACTAAACAATGACATGATCCAAATCTTTGATGGAGAAGAAGATCTTCAATCCACCATAAGAAACCCGTATTTTTTTATAAGAAGCAGAAAAACATAGTAAGTACGTCAATTTGGATGTTAGCCATGCTAACAAGGATGTCCAAAAAATGTGTCAAGTTAAACATGCCAAAAAACTTGGAAAATTAAAAAAAACATGGTTTTATTTTAAGGAAATTTTGGGAGATGTCACAAAAAACATGGTCTTTAAAGGCCATAAAAAGTTGCCATGTGGTTGCCTTTTGGCCTGCATGTCAATGCCAATAGGGCAAGCAATGCCACATCATCAACTTTTTCATCCAGGCCTTTACTGATGTCATCAGTGCATTGGATCCTAAGTCTTGTCAATTTGGATGTCTGTTGTAATGTGCATATGTTTTTTTGAATGTCAATAGTAACATGAGAATAATTTATTTGAACATCATATAGCATTCTTCTTATATTACAGCATATCTATAAAGAGATAAAAACATTATAAACAACATCTTCCTGAACATGCTTGATGAATATTTCTTAGTTTTTTGAAACATCAACTTAGACATCCAAATGTTTTTTAAGACATCAATTTAGATGTTTAGACATTTTGCAATGTCAACTTAGACATACACATACCATACAAAATACGCCACATAAAATATACTATACATTGTACAACATATATATTATACCATATACTATATATACAATACATCTTACAAAATACACCATACAATATATAAAACACATTATACATAATATATATGCCATGTACAATATATCATATTTGGCTTGAAAAGTCAATTATTGTAAATATATTGATGTGAGATAACAAGGCTATTTATACAAGTGGGTGGTAGGAGGGAAGACAAACCATATGGGATGTATAGAACTTTGAAGTTGTATGAAAAATATAATTTTAGACATGAGCATCTTCACGAATACGACTTTGTTTTAGTCAATGTCTAAAAAAACATTTGAATGTCTTAGTTGACATCTTGGTTAATGTCTCAAAAAACATCTTGATATTTCAGCTAATGTCTTAGTTGACATCTAAAATAACATCTTAGTTGATGTTTTAAATAATATGAAAAAAAAATTTAATTCTCAAATGGTGTCAAAGTGTGTTGACATCATCCTCTTTGATAACCACATCAGATGCCATTTTTTATTTTATTTTTTGCAAAAAAACTACCATATGGCTACCCTTACCTTGTTTTTTCAACTTTGGTCAATATTTTATCTCAATTCCAAGTAACTTCTATAAATGTACCCATAGTCAAACCATAAACCCTTATTGAAGTGGCCCTGTCATGTTTTTTTGAATGTCACAAAAAACATGCCGATGTTCTTTAGGATGTCTTATTGAACATATTTGTTTTTTCTAATATAGCATTGTTTCTCATTGACATGTGCATGTTCACTGCAATATCTACTCCAATTCTGCCACCCATTGCCTCTAAATCTCTAACATCTTCTTCTTTGCAAAAATATGCCGGGTTTATAATCTAATGTAACAAAAAATATGGGTTTCTTATAGTGGTTTGACAACAATTTTGAGGAGATACTGCCACCCAAGAAACTCAAGCAAATTATGATAAAACTCAAAGATTTTAGAATGAGTGGGCTACAAAGTTGGTTTGGATAGAACCTATTCAAAGTAGTGATAGTAAAATTTGTCTTATAAAGTGCATGGTATGCTCTTCTTTTGAAAAGGACCCAAAAATCTTAGGCCCAAAGTGGGATATGCTTTAGAAACATGAAGGAAGGAGGAAAAAAACGTTCGATATGCCTAAATATAAGATCAAGGCTATTGAATGGTACATCTTGAAGATAAGTCGCCGTCAAATAAATTTGAGACACTTTGTAGTTAGGCCTATGTCAGTCCTTTAGCAAGTGAATACTTCCACATCAATGGCATGCTCAAAGAAAGTTGGGTAGTTGTGCATAATTTTTCAAATCCTTTATTTTAGCCCTTTGATGTTGGAATATGAAGAGGGTCAAACACTTTATGCATTCCTTAATATCTCCAATTTGCCTAGGTTATAGTGGGATGACAACTATAGATGGAGGATGGTCTACTACATGTATTGCCAAGTCAAAGAGGCAATTAAGAAGAAAATAAGCATTGCCTGTTTTATGGCCATAATGTGTGACGAAGTCACTACCATTGATAACGAGAGGTGGATGTGCATTCACACATATGTGGTGGAGAACTATGTAAGGATTCCTCACTTGATGTCATTATAGCGTCTACTAGATGGAGCTGGTGCGGACAACCTCACAATGGTCATCATAAAAGCCCTTGATTATAGAGGTGATGTTTTTTTCGAGCAAATTTCAACAAAATTGATTTGTTTTGGTGCTTGGGGGGGGGGTGGATTAGTGATTGGGTAGAGTAGCAATATAGGAGTGAATAAATAATAGGGTATTCTAAAATTATTTGGTCCAAAATTAAAAAAGAATTTAGAGTAATATAGGGTATAGAAAATGGCATTGGATGTCTTTAAAGTACTATAGGGTATGGAATAATAGGCCCCATTAGAAAATGCAATAGTATTAAAATAGCCCCCTATATATTAAATTTTTTGGCCAAAAGTCTGAAATTGCTACTTTCTTAGCTACTTTGAGAGTGGCATATTGGTCAAGATAAAAAAAATTAAATTTGCTATTACTATGAGCATAATATTGTACTATAGGAAATATACTTCTTAGTTCATTTACTTCTCTTGGATTCCTACAATGACTTAACTACTCTTACAACTAAGTTATACCTTATATACAACACAAAATTTACTATTTGACTACTGTAAATTAGTGCTCTTTCTTATAGCATACAGTACTCACATCTTACTGGATTGAACTTAATGTTAGTTGGATTAAAAGATTTTGGCAATCTAGTGTAGGAATATTGTATGGTTTGAAAAAAACACAATTCAAGCTCCTTCACCTAAACTCAACTGTTGCATGTGCATCGTTGCAAGGAGATGAATTTGTATTGGACAAGGTTTTTAGGGGTTTTGAATGGTTTGGTGGGGGCGTCCTAGAATAGCCTTCATTGCAATTTGTTGCGGATCTGCGTTCTCCATATAGGGTTTACAGTTTAGTAAATTGATCTTTTTGTATGGCTTTGACTTTTGTGAGAGCGGGACATGGTGCTTGGGATCAGCATGCAGTGAGAACTTTTTGTCGCCTTTTGCTTTGAGGTAATGCAATTTTTTGAATTCGGTAGCTAGATTTTGTATTGTGTGTAGTTGTTGTTGTCTTGCCAAATCTAGGGTTTACCTTTCAGGATTTAGGCTGCCTTTCTCTTGCATTTTGGATCCAAATGTGGTTTAGGGTGTAACGACAGATTCTTTGTATTCAAGGTAGAGATTGTTGGCGTGGATAAGCTGACTACTTTTGTTCATGATGATGCTCCCATTCATGTTGCAAGCAATGAAAGACAAGAACAACCATATGAAGGATACTACAGTGTGGACCCTACGAAGGATCTTTGAGTTCCTCGATGGACCTTCTCTCGAGGCTCCAGTTATCACTCAATCTAATTTGACTACAATTCTTATTGTCATCCTAGAGGCCATCAAGGACACACCTAATGTTGCTAAGAAGGTCTGTAGAGCAATTTATTTTGTGGCATAGGGTTAAGAAGTTGTTGGTCAATCGTCGTCTCTTGTATCTTCGTTTTTCCAGAGCATTGTGTAAGCCTTGTTGGCAACTAGTGAGAGGGAGGATTATGAAGATTCTCGGCTACGAGCATTGGCATACAAGACTTTCAATGAAGTTGTAAGAATCTCAACGGAGGACATTGCTCGAATTGTTATGCAACTAGTGCTCGTGATCATGCAAAATTTCAATCTTACTTTAGAAATGGCCATGCTTTCTTCCGATGATTGAGAGAAGTAGAGTAAATTGTAGGACCTCTTGTGTGGTGTTTACAGGTGAGTTACATTTGTGGCTCTTTTGTAGCGTGTCGACTATTTGTTATGAGGCCATTTTTTCACTCCCATTGTAAGCTTGCCTTCTGTGTTGTATATTTGACTTTGTGGTACATGTATCAAAGTTAAACTAGATGAAATTGTCACTATATTTGTTTGTGGAGTCTACCTCTGCCTCCATGGTTTCACTATTTGGTCCTTGCCTGTGGAGCTACTAATTCAGTTAGCAATTTTCGTCTTTGTGAGCATGAATATTGTGCATGCTAGCATGAAATGCCGATAGTCAATTGTAATTTTGTATACTTTTTGAACTACTTGCAGTTGCTGTGTTTTGCTTATCGCTTGTTCATATACAATCAAGCTCACATGGTCTACCAAACACTATATGCAAGTCATCATTAAGAAGTTAGGTGCAACAAAGGTGACAAAGTATGGTGTGGTATAATATGCCGACAATATGATGGGATTGTTCCTTCGTATCTTTGCTTGTCGTAGTGCCATTGTCCATGAGAAAGCTATGCTCTCAATCGGAACACTAGCATATGCAACAGGTGCAAGGTTGGAATAGTATATGAGCTAATTTTAGCAGTACTTGGAAATGGATCTCCAAAACTTTGAAGAGTATTAGGTATTTACATGTTAATTGTTTTACAAACTTGTTGCCTTGCACTAACTTCAACTACATTTTGTTTTAGCATGGGTGGTGTTGATTTCCATAACCTATAACATCAGGAAACAAGGCTCACCTTGTTTCAACCTTTTATTTATATTACTATGAGGATAAGTGAAGCTGTTGTTTTCTTTCCTTTCTCAGGATGTTATGCAATTGGTAACGAAAAAATTCACAGAACTGGATCTTGTGAAAGCACAATGTATGCATGTGTAGCCATGTGTGCTTATGAAGTTGTGAACCCATTTCTTTCTTGGACATTTCCATTGATGCAAGTGTGTTTGCTGCAATATAGGTGTAGGGGATTTTGAACAAAGGTTATAGTAGTGCATGTTAGCCTTTAGACCCTAAACCTTAGTTTTGTTCATGGATACATAATATGCATATTTTGGTCCCACTCATTGTATTTGTAAACACAATGAGAACATTATATTTCTTACTACATCATTCTGCACAAAAACTTTGTTCGTTGTGTGTCCTAATATGACTAATTTCATATTATAATAAGCTTGCCAATTCCAGCAGAATAAATTCAAATGTTGTTCAGTGACACTATATGCACTTGTAAGCTCTTAGATTAGGTTGAATTTTGTGAGATATCAAATAAAGCTTGAATCCAAAAAAAATTTACAATAAAAGCTTTCTTCTTGAAAATTTGGTTGTAACTTGAATTGTCATTGGCCTGAAATTTCTCAAAATTTTTTGAGTCTATGCTACATTATATATTTTGAGAAAATTTTTAAAACCAAACCAATCCATTTAATATAGGTCAAAAACTATAGTAGAATTTTTTTTCAATCTAATTTACCATATCATTTATTCATAGAAAATTGGAATTATAAGTAATGCAAGCCCCTTCTCTATTAATCCAAAGTAGAAAATTACATAATTAGAGCATATCAAAAAAGAAAAGAAAAGAAGTAATACCCCTCTATAAAATAGTGGTTGGTTGTTCCTATATCTTTTTTTTTAATGCATAGCACCCCCTAAGTTTTGGTGTTAATAGTGTTAGTACATTCCAAGGTGTTTGTAGTGGTGTGACCTTACAGATCCAAACAAGATTCACTCTTTTTTTTCATGGGTGTGCATTGCATGACCATAGATGCAACCTTGTTGCTAAATCTTTATCTAGATTACCCAATTTTTGAGTTATAAAGCAAGTGATTCAAAAAACACACTTGTATGTCAACAAAAGTCCAAAGTGGTTGTATGTCAACAAAAGTCCAAAGTATCAAAAACTTGTAAAGGTTATTGAGACTAAATGGTTAAGACCATTGTTGCAAGTGACTACCAAGTGGGTGTCACATTTTTTTAATTGTTTATTTTTTGGCTTTACAAGAGAATGGATTGTGGTCATCTTTCATATCAATGGTTTGAATGTTAAGATTTGTATGCTGCTTGATTGTTCTATGACATTGGTAGATGCATTGGGAATTCATTTGAGTTGCTATTTCATTTGTTTGTTGTCCACCTCGCTTTGCTTGCTCACTTTTGGGGGGCGGTGGTTATACTTTTGTTTTGATAGTGTTGTAGCTCTTCTCAATTTCCAATGATGGTGGTTACGTTTTAGGTCTTAGAGTAGCCATCAAATTTTGGACAGGGTTTGGTGTCATATTCCTCTACATTTTAGGTTGCGTTGTTTGTTTTCCAAAGTTCTCGCAGTTGCCTTAGAACCTATTGATTGATAGGAGCAAAGCTCCACATGGTAAATTTGTAATTAGTCCAAATTCACTTTGCAAAACTTAGACTAACCTGGATTGTAGATCCTTGGTATTTGATAACACTTGGAATGCCTGTCAATGTTGTAACTCATTTGTAGCAACCTGCACCATTTTGATTTGATAGTCCACATTTGGAGTTCAGTACATCTTTGTTTTTAAAATTTTTATTAAAAATGTTGTGTGGATACTTCTAAGAATTGAATTTTGTAACTGAACTTGCAAGAACGTGAGGTGCAAATCTTGTTATTTTACTGTGAGAAATGAATACTTCAAACTTGAAAATGATTTGTGTTTTCTCAAATTTTGAAGTTTGACAAACCCTACATAACTTTAGCAAAAATCTGATGGTTATGAAATTGATTTCCAATTTTTTTGGAGTAGTGAATTATTAAGTTTCTACCATTCATACTTGCTTTAATCCCTAAAGGACCAAGTTGGATTTTTTGGCTATATAAATTTTTTTTGCAGGTGTGTGACCAGAGATTTTCATATTTTTAGCCCAAAGTTTAATAGAAGGTGGGGACAAGGAATATCTTTCATATGCACTAGATTTTATGACATTTGGAAATAGAAGTCAAAAGTTATAGCCTAATATGTTACTTTTTTTGAAACTAGGAAATTTGGTCAAATTAGAAGAAATCACTTTTTCATAAACAAAAACTTGAAATTGGTTTTCTAGAGTTACATATACATGGAAAGCTTTGAATTGTTTTGATAAATGAGTCAAAACATATGAGGATTTTTTGTTTGTGGGCAATTATAGATTTCCTACTTAAAAATAAACTTTGAAGTCTTTTATTTTGCCCAATTTTCAATATTTTGGGAAAAAAATAAAATCATAGGATGTAGATTGTTTTTAACAACATTCCAATCATTGGAATTTACATTTTTCAATTCCATAATTAAATTCTTAATAATTTAGTATTTTGAATCATTCTCTACTACTACCTACTTACTATTTTTTTCCTATACATTAGAAGAGTTTGGGGGGGGGGTCCAGAAGCCTGTTTCGGGCTTGTTTTCCTGCAGCTATTCCCCGTAGCGAGGGGAACGGCCCGCTGTCAGAATTTTTTTAGTCTCCAAATGCAAAAAAAAAAAAAAATTTAAAAAGAATTTTTTTAAATTTTTATTTTTTATTTTTTGGTCAATGACATGGCAGGGGCTCACTCATGTTAGACCACTGCGTCGAACCTGTTTCTTACGTTTGCAGGCTGTGATAACTCGTAGGCATCCAGAGGCTCCAAAAATCTTGTAATGTGTTTTAGAATTCCAAATGATCTAAAATTTTTCAAGCATGTGACCAACTTATCTAAGAAAACAAATGCAAAGAAGCACCACCATTTTGGTCATTTTTTCATTGAAAAGTGACCTTGTGAAGTGTAGCTGCTTTGTTTTTTACAAGGCCCAAAAAATGATTTTAGTGAATTTAAATGCTAATATCTTGCAATCCACATGGTGGAAATTTTTGAAATTCTTACCACATATTTTCAAGTCAGCATACTACAAGATCTTATGGTTATATGTGTTAAAAAAAGTTTCAAAAATTTGGTACTTGTATTAGTACTAAAAATGGTAGTTTTGGGGGATTTTTTTAGTGAAAACATAGTCATAAAACTTTAGGGGTTAAATTCAAGTTATGAGCAATACCATTGTCTAGTGCTTCATGTAGACTCACAAGTAGAATCAATGTAATTTTAGGCCCAGACAAGGTGATTGAATTGCTAGACTTTCAATTTTGTTGTCTATCTATAGCTTTGACTTTGTGGATTTGTTAATTAGTGGCATTAGAAAAGATTTGAGGGTTGTAAGGGGCTATTTTGGGCTTGTTCTCGTCGTTGTTCTCCTGCAACGAAGGGTATGGCTGTCTATCAAGAAAAAAATTCAAAAATTCAAAAAAAAAAATTAGTTCTTGAAATGCAAAAAAAAAAATGCAAAAAATTAATTAATTATTTTTTGGGGAAATGACATGGCACTCTTGCGACCACGTTAGATTGCATTGCTGGTTGCGTTCATAGCGTTTTGAGGGCTTAGTTACTTGTAGTCTCTTATTGCCCTCAAAAACCATCTAGTGAGTTTCTCTCTTAATGAATCGTGTTGGTGAAGGCCACTGACCACAATTTTGATTACTTTCTTTCTTTTTAGTTGATGACTTAATGATTTATGGAGATACTTTGATTAATATGACAATGGATTCTGACTAGGAAATTCGACCGTATTGAATGTACCATTCTATGTAGAAGTGTCGCATATATAGAAGCCGATCCATTTCTGATCACCCCCAATTTCCAACCTATAGGTTGTTCCATTTTTGTGAAGTTGTGGTGCAATTCCCAAAGTAGTTGTGGCGCATGATAATTGGTTGCAAGGCTCTTAATGTTGCAATCAGCCCTTGGTTGATTTGCAACTAGCCTATGGTTGGAAATAGAAAAGTCTATATGACTAGAATAGGTTGTATACTATAGTTCGGCTAAAAAATTCATAATGATTATATTTTGAGTTAAAAAATTTTGAAATTTTTTATAATTCTTCCAAACCCTATTTTTATATAAGAGAAAATTTTTACACTCATGAAATCTGCATTCCACATGTCCATAATTGCTTAAGTGGTTGGAAATGGGTTGGCTCCCCCTCCAATGTCCACCTAGTTGCTAGCATTTCTATGATCTATCCAAGTGGGTGACTTGGGTGTGCATTTCTAGAATCCACTCAATGGGGTAATTTTGGGTGAGCATTTCTGAAATCTATACCTGTACTTGATTTTTGTGTGCATTTCTAAAATCTATTTGACGAGGTGATTTTGGTGTGATTTAAGGTGTGCTTTTATTCCTTTGGTTCAAATTGTGCAATTAGATATGTGTTGTATTGTACCTGGCAAGAAGACACGTATGCACACACATCAACTCCTTTAAATTTTTGTTATAACTTAGAAAATTGAATAGTTGTGGAAAATTGAAACATGTTAGTACGTAGTTGCACTTCACACATGCTTCTTAGTTTTGATACATAAAATAAAATAAACAGCTTAATCACTATTTCATTTATTAAAAATTTCAATTTTCAAGTCATTTGTTAACAAGAGATTGACCCAATTTTCTAAAATAGACGATGCCCAAAACGCTTAATAGAAAGAAAGGAAATCCTCTTTAAATTCATATGCCGTGAACATTCATAAATTTAGGACTTTTACTAATAAGGTAACAATTTTTTTGAACTTTTACTTTAGAAATTGCTAAAATTTTAGCTGAATTTTAGCAGAGTCTATATTTTGGCACCCAGCAACTTCCATTGCGAAGGTCAGTTTCAGGTAACAACTAGCAACTGTATTATTTCTTTTGAAATATCTACACAAATATGTACTCCGTATTTGATGCTTTTTTTTTTTTCTTCTTAAAAATAGTTGTTAAGAGAGTCAATCATTTCTTAACTTCCCAGACAGACTCGATAGTCCGTCGCTATCTACAATTTTCAGCTTTACAAAAATCTTCTAAAAGTCCTCCAAGGATAAAAAACTAAGCTCCCCCCCGACCGATTCCACTTTGCCACTCCAGAATCTTAACTTAAGCGTATCGATTGTCACGACCCGAAGACTCCACACCCACATCAGTCGCAGTGTACTGCAGAGGAACTGGCAGTTCGATTCGCAATCCATGTGAATTCTGAATTCTCTTCCGCTTTTTTGTTGTTTGTTGGGCACGAAGTTATCCCCATCAATCCTCTGCTGGATCAAGTCTTCGTGCTTTTCTGATGCCCTGCTTGCTCTAGTTCCTTGGAAGAATTAAATCGACATCTTGTGCTCTTGGATGTTGGAATTCGACCATAGCCATACTTTCCAACTTCTCATGGTTTGATCTCGTCGTCTGCTGCTTCAACTTTGGGCGCAATTGCAACAGGAAGCGGACTATGGGACCCTTGCCGTCCGATGCTCTGTTTCTGGGCTTCGACAGCTCCACGCAGTGAGTCCATGAGTTTCAGCTGTTTTAGGGCAAGCGTCTAGTTGTGCACTAGTTTCGTAATGGTGTTGGAGAGGTCATTGGGTTGGAGTTTTCAATCTAGGGAGTATTCTTTGACAAATCTAGAGTTCTGTTAATGAGAGCATGCACCGACAAGGCTCATAACCTCAATGGAAGGGCCGTTTCTTAAAGAAGCATTGGATGTGGATAGCTAGTTTATTTCCCCCAATCTTGTACTCGTTTAGCATTGTGGTGTTCTTTGAAAGCGTTCTACTTTAGGTCAACGTAGTTTGAGTATTGGGTGTACCCTGAGCATGATGGTTGCGAAATTGTCGGTTTGAATTTCGAATTCTAATACTCTTGACAAGACGAAGAGTCTTCGTAATTGGCTATGGCCATGAGAGCGTATACCAGGAAGAATCCACAACCTCAAGTGTCAATTTAGCACTGGATATGGAGGGCATGCTTTTTGTCTCATAATCTTGTCCTTCTTTAGCTTAGCGTTTTTCTGTCTCATAACGAGGCTCTACTCTTACATTACCCAGTCCATGCAGGCAATTGTGAAACTCATCATTGGCACGTAGAGGATGATTGCCTAGTAATTATATCTCGGGGTGCTTGGGTGCAGATCGCTGAAGGCCACAGCAATCGATGCCAAGCTACGCTTGTATGCATCTGCAGCGGTGCATTTCGACTCGGATCTTCCACATTACGGCACCAAAGATGGAGTCCACAGAGACCCTGATGGTGAGAAAATCGAGACTACCCTAACCCCTACAGAACCTAGAGGCTGAAATAGGGTCTCATGGGTTTTTTTGGGCAGTTTTGAGTAAGGCGTAAGAGACTTCCTTTCATCTAAGTTTGCTTATTTTGTGACCAATACATGCAGTGGTCTTCATTGATATCAAATTTGCCCCAATGTTCCTCAAAGTAACTATCATCAATTGAGCTGTTTCATTTCTAATTTATAAATCCTTAGTCCTTTCAGGGATAAACTCCACAATCATCAAGTGCCATGTGCCTTTTTTCCACTAATCTCCACTCGTGTGCATGTCGCAGTTGCAGGGCGTATTACAGGTCCAGTTCTGATGTGGGTGGAAGCATTCGACCTCGTGCTTCGAAAGCTGCGAAAGGTGAATTTCCCCTTCGACAAGGTGGTTGCCATCTCTGGCAGTGGCCAGCAGCACGGAAGTGTGTATTGGGCCAAAGGGGCCCTGGAGTCACACCTGAAGCACTTGGACCCCTCCAAGGGTGGTCTTGTGACGCAACTGCAGGACGCCTTTTCTATCAATGACTCTCCAGTGTGGATGGATAGCAGCACATCTGCACAATGCTCTGCAATTGAAAAAGCTCTCGGGGGTGCCCCAAAACTCGCTGCATTGACAGGTGGAGCCTGTTCTGTGGTAACGGATCTTATTGTTTCGTAACCTGGGTTTACATTGAATCTCTTTCCAATAGAGTGATTCTCGTAATCAAGAACAGGAAAAGCCATTGAAATTTAGTAAGTGAGAGTCATTGGATTCTGCACTAGTAAGCAAGGAGGGGAACAGTGGTTGGATTTTTAAGTGAGAGTCTTTGGATTTTGCACTACCCTCCTTATTGGTCCGTCTGGTAATAATTAAGCAAAAATTTGAAGCATGTCCGAATTTCGATGAATGGGTAAACCAGTATCCAAAACAAAGATTTCTCTTAGTTCTTAGTGAAATCTGAAACCCTAGATTTTGTACAACTTCCAAAATTTTGAAAATTAAAAAATTGCTTTCTGTTCAGTCTGAACTTCTGGATTAAACTATTTTGACACAAATGTTGAAACTGACCTAGGAGTACCGTATTAATCAAGGACACGAAAGTCAGTAGACTTTATACTAGTGTGAATCATTGGACTCTTTGGTAGTAACTTGTTTATATCAAGAAATCATTAATGAAGTCGTTAGTCTTTATTCTTTAATTTGGTGAATTTCCTCAGTTTTTGTGATTTTGTTTGAAATTTTGTGGTGGCTTCTTTCTGTGACTTGTGTTGCAGGCTCTCGAGCGTTTGAAAGGTTTACTGGACCCCAAATTCGGAAGGTGTATGAAACACAGGAGAGCGTATATCATGCCACAGAAAGAATCTCTCTCGTGAGCTCTTTTATGGCATCTCTACTGGTGGGTGACTATGTCGCCATTGATCATAGTGATGGTGCTGGTATGAACCTCATGGATCTTCACAATCGCACTTGGTCACCAGAGGCGTTGAAAGTAAGTACTGCATTAACTTCACTCTAATAGGTTTCTGGTCGTATGGTAAAATTGTACTTTACTTTCGGTATCTAGATTGATTGCACGTGTTGAACAGCATGCTCTACATGGTTGGCAGGCAACAGCACCAGGGTTGTTGGAGAAGCTAGGACCATTGGCTCCCCCTCATACAATTGCAGGAAATATAAATCCGTACTTTGTGAAACGGTAAGAAGGGTCTCAGAACACTTCGTGATGCAGGATTTCTAATTTTCTTCATCCGAATTTGTCATCGCCATATTGTTAGGGTTATTATAATTCCTAGTATCTCTTCATCTGCATGACATTCTAAAACCAAAGAATTGGCCTTTTGTGACACCTCGCCGACGATGGAGTATCCTTCCCCAATACTCTTGGAGAGGGAGGGCTTTTAATTAATTAGGACATCGACCCGTCATTAGCAAGGTCCCTGTTTTTATGGGAGGCAAAGAAACCTTGCTAAGAACTGATTAGTAATGTTATATGTTCCACCCTAGTACTTTCAGCAATCCGCATGTGCTGAATTTTTGATATGAGGATTGTATTCTGTTGTTCTTCTCCTGCAGATATTGCTTCAGCCCAACTTGTGTGGTTGTACATTGGTCTGGAGACAATCCGTGCAGCTTGGCAGGTCAGATTCTGTCCGTAAAAGCACTATACGTCCTCTTACTTCATGTTTTCCCAGATCACCTTCTCTAGTGTCAATAAGCACGTTTAATTTCATACGTGACGTCGTGAGATTCATAATATTTGGTGCATATGTTTGCAGGTTTGGCCTTAAATCGTCCCGGTGATCTTGCAATTAGTATGGGTACTAGTGACACGGTAAGTTAACTCATCGCACACTTGGAGAGCTCTGCAGTGAAACATTGCGCGTGCTTGCCTTTCAATGCGATGAATCTTCCCTGAAATTTGAGTTTGAGGTATTTCCTGCAGGTTTTTGGTTTGACGAAAACTCCGCACCCTGGTTTGGAGGGGCACGTATTTCCCAACCCTGTTGATCCCGGAAGCTACATGGCTATGTTATGCTACAAGAATGGATCACTCACGAGAGAAGGTGATTTTGTGCTAATTTTCTTTTTTCTCGATAATCGCATAGCAGCATTTTGATAGTTCGGGTCGTGCAGTTGAGGGTGACTCTTTGTGTGAGGGAGACTGAACGAGCCGTTCTACATTCTTGAGCGTTCATACGTGTTCTTATTTGTACTCCTTGTACTCCATTTATATGTTTATTCACATTATATATGAGTTGGTTGTCCAGACATACGGAATCAATATGCTGAACGATCATGGGAGATATTCAATGCCCTTCTGGACGCCTCACCTCCTCTAAATGGTGAGTGATGTGATTGTGCTAGTAACCTCAATACGTTTGAGTATAGGATTTTTTTTCATCACCTCCTTTAGATGAGCTCACCTTGCACGCTAACCAGTTACCTAGAGTAATTCAGGGATGCAATTTTAAGGTCTTTTTTATAACTCTGACAGCATTCTAATTTTCGCATCTAATTTGAATCTCTATGTCTTTCCATCATATATTTTGGCCGATTGAAAAGCATCTTATATCAAATGAGGGTGGTGGATATTGCGATGCAGATGGGAAAATGGGATTTTACTTTAAGGAGTCTGAAATTTTGCCTCCACTTCCAGGTGAAGCTCGATCATTGCAAAATTATTCTTCTCCTTCACATTCTGCTTCAAGAGATGTAGAGAGTTTCTTCTTCAATGTATTGATTTTGGTACTCCATTTTGCGCAGTTGGTTACCATCGTTATGTCCTTGGACGCGGTGATGGAAATGTTTTCAAAGTTCTGGGTGCTCAGAAAGTTCCACGATTTGACTATGCTGCAGAGGTCAGCAAACACATGATCACAACCTTTACTTATTCCTCCTTTTAATTGGACACGTGTTGCTAGTTTGCTCTAGTTCTTCTTCTTACTTTTTTCTTTGTAGGTCCGCGCTATTGTGGAAGGCCAATTTCTTTCCATGAGAGCACATGCTGAAAGAATTGGCATGCCCTGCCCACCTGAGCGTGTTATTGCCACTGGGGGAGGTTCTGCAAACATGCATCTGCTTAACATGATTGCATCTATCTTTGGATGCAATGTTTACACTGCACAACGCCCGGGTAAGTATCTTTTCTTCTTCACGAGTTAAAAAGTCTCTGAAGTTGGCTCCTGGAAACAACTACAGTGTTTATTACGCTTAGCGACAAACTGTATTTCTATTAATGTCGGAGCAAATTAATTTACGAGTGCTTGTAACTGACATTATTTACGTAAATGTCTTGTTCCAATCAAATGACTTGTTGACATTTATTTTTGTAGACACAAGGGTAGTTTTCTTTGTAGAGTAAATGGTTTGTGTTTACTGTTTGTGACACTAATGTAATAAATAGTGTTGCTAAGCATAATTATCTTGTGTTTACTGTTTGTGTGAAAATTTTTCTATGTAGAGGTGTTAGCTAAAATTTTCTGCACTCTTTGTGTCTGATATCCTTTGTGAATGCAAAATGGACCTTTTGTAGATTCGGCAGCACTGGGTGGAGCCCTCCGAGCCGCTCATGGATGGGTGTGTAAAATGAAAGGTGGTTTTGTGCCCATGACTTCTGTACTGGAGCAAGCGTGCTCACAAACTAGTTCTTTTCAGTGCAATCTTAAAGCAGAGATGGACAGTCCTGAGCTTCATGACCAGTATGGTAAATTGGCAGCAGCTCGAGTCGAAATGGAGGAGCAACTTCTGCATGAGTTGCGCTCACAACCTGTACTGTAGAATTAGTCTTCCTGCTCTTTGTCAATGATATGTAAATATGTAAATATTTTGGGGACATAATATAGGCAAGCTCTTCTGGCTAGCGAGGCCCTCAAGCGTTTGTATCAGTAACTCCATCAGTCAAGTATTTGCAATGCCTGCAAATGCATTTAATTTATTGAATTTGTAAGCCTCATATTTTGACTCTAACTTCCAGCAGACTGTAAATGGAATCCGTGGTTTGGAGGTAAATTTGATGATAGAACAAGATGATGTGATTTGAAGATTCTATGGTTGAATTTGCCATAGTTGTGCCAAAAATAAGTATGTGAAGAATTGAGTTTTGGTTGTGAATTAACCCTGTAAGATTTGGAGAGCCCAATTTTGGACTAAGCATGGTGTTCTTTTTGTGTATTTGACTTATGTGAAGATTCATGAATTGGGGTATACATTAGTGATAAAAGTTTGTATTCATGTTGAGCCAAATCATGCACTCCCAATTTGGATCATGGTTGTATTGCCTACATGTCTTAGAAGTTGCAAAATGGTCTCATATTTTGTGTGCAAGGTAAATGCATCCATTCCCGTCCTTGTGCCCAATTCCATCATCATGTACCAATGGAGTACATTTTAGAGGGGAAAAAAAATTTGGTCCATGCTAATGGAATTAGGTACAAAGACACTAATGGGTGTTTCTACCTTATGAAGTTGTATTTAAGCTTGATAAGATTTAGATGTTAAAATGGCATCCATACAAAAGATGCTAATTGTTGAATTGTCTATTGAATGATGTATGTCTTGGTATATTTTAATACATCATTCATATTCTTGAAAGCAAATACCATTTCATATATATATAGTTCCCCATAGACCTTTAAGAGTTTATTCTTTTCTTCTATCTTACACCTTTTCTTCTACAATATATTGCACATCATTGTTGAAATTGTACACCTAGACATATGCATGGATGACATAATGTTTTATGTATATGTGTTTCAATTATGAGGTTAGTTTAGTGTATGGATTAGAATGGTGTATAATATGAAATCAAGTAATGTCAAAGATGTTGTATTTTAAAAACAAAAGCATTGATTAAATTTGAAGGATATCTAAGAAGAGCTATAGAAATTGAATTTATATACATTGTCAACTATGAATATAAGTATTTCAAAGCCACTTGCTTGCAACATTTTTTCTCTTTTTAATATATTGTTATATTTTATATTATGTTTTACAATTCTTCTATTCAAAGTCTTAATTTGCATCCATTTGTAGGAATTTAAAATCTATAGTTTCAATTATAATCAACTTTATTGAGGTTACTATAGGATTTTTAAGATTGCAATATTTCCAAAAAACAATGGATTACATGGTTATTTTCACAATTGGTTATAATAGTCAAATCTAGAGATAATTGTGAAGAAATAAATCCCACTAGAAGATTTTTGAAGGCATTATATGCCCATGAGTTATCAAGCTATGGGATCTATAGGAACTGTACTTTTACAATGACTCTGCAACGATCTGACATGGCCAAGACCCTACCATGTCATTTTCCAAATTTCTTTTTTCAACTTGGTTTTGCATTTTAAGAATTTAAAATTAAATTTAAAAAAAAAAAAAAAACATTTCTTGATATGCCATTGGTTGAAGGTTAATATAAAATTACAAGTGATCCACTAGATTTCAAAATCTTTGACATGGTATTTTGGATCAATAAACTATATACTAACTACAAAAGATTTCTTGAGTTGCCAATTTTTATAGTTTATTGTTTTTTGATATGCATGCCAAAAGAAGGTATTTACTATGCATAATATAAATAAAATAAATTGTCTTCTACAAATGCAGAATATGCTTTATACATCTATGCTTGGGTCTACACAAATTGTAATTGACCATGGGATTTGGCAATCCTACACAACTCCAATGTATGGGGCAATATATACTAGACTTGCATGCTACAATTGCATCCCTTTTAAAAAAAATATCATACAACATAGGGATATTTAATAGAAATTTTGTTGAACATTTCAAGGTGGCTATGATTTCCTATGGAGCACCTTCTAATTTTCAACTTTAAGAATATATACATCTTCTTCTAATTTTTCTTTGAAAATTCACCAAAAAAATATTTGAAAAAATATTTTTGATGTATACAACCTTCTTGAAAATACTCAATGAATATTCACCCAAAAGCTTCACCACCCGTTTCAAGCAATTAATATTTGGTACTTGTATGTCTACCTACATTTATCCAAAAGCATCATAATTTCTCAAGAGTTGCCAATGTAAATTGAAACATTTCTTGCTTCAAAGGTGATTATGTAAGGAGAATCTAATTCTGTAAATAGTATGTATCTTCTGCTTCAACTTAAAAAATTCCTAAGATGTTGAATATGTCTCTGAAAATTATGAAACAACTTGGGTATGAATTTTTTCGAAAAGCTAAAATTTTCACCAACAAAAAGGTCATCGTTTGGAACACCGATCTCGTAGGGGTAGAAAAATTAGAGAGTTTCTATTAAATAAACGCTTTTACAAACACACCCACACTAATTAGTGTACCAAGGGGCGATTTCGGTTGTCGCGTTGCTCCTTCTCGTGAGATCCACTTGCTCAAGATTCGCAAACATAGATTTGTGGTCGTCCCACAGTCTTCCCCTTGTTCAGGATCTCGAAGGCATTTCTTCAGTACCCTCTTCTTCTAAACGCAGCTATTTTTTCCTCTGAGGTGTTTCTATCACAAGATTGCTGGATTACTCGTAAAAAGAATTCTCGCAGCGCTGCTTGAATCGAAGGATATCAAGGAATTCGGTCAGATTCTGCTCCAAGAGGTTAGTTCTACACCGTCTCCATCTCTGTGGGTTTAGAGCATCGAAAATGACAGAAACCCAAATTGTATAAACCTTCGATTCTATTCCGTTTTCGTCTTTTCATGTGGAATTCGTGTAAGGTTTAGGTTGGAGACAACAGGTTTAAATGTGTGGGCTGGGCTGAACCTTATGAATATAGCTGCCTTGGGGGAGAATTTTTTAGGGTTAAGTTCGGGTACCTCTCTCCATAGGCTTGACTTTGATGGTCGCCCCTTTCTCAAATTTTAATGTGTTAATGCTTCTTGTTTGTTTGTTCAAAAGTGAAGACACTTTATAAGTAGATTTTTTTATGGTATAGAAAGTATATATAACCACTGGAAAAAGAACTCCTTTGTAAGATTCTGAAACGTTACTTGATTCTCTCTAGCAAGTTCTCCTCTCATAGGCTGCCTAGCTACGTAATCCCCTTCACTCATTTCCTTCAAGAAGAAGGCTCAGGAAGAAGTCTTGTTGCGAACGACGTGATTAGGTCTACGATGAGGATTTTTGGGTAATTTGTTGATCCTTCTGAGACCTGTCATTTAGGTCAATCGGTTTTTGGTAACATGTTGATCTACTTACGCCATTTAGGATATGAGATCACTGCCTGATATCATTGCCGCCTGGTTATTGACTTCGTAGTACCTGTGTACACTGCGCTCAATAACTTATTTGAGCTTCATTACTATTATTAGAATGTATTAATTTTGTTGGGTCTCATTGACTATAGAAAGAGTATTCCAACGCATCTTTGCATGTGCTTTTAAACACTACGAGTTTCAAAATACTGATTCGTAGGTGTACTCAAATCAGCCCTTGGCATTAATGCTCAGTCCATGTACATTTTAGGTCTAGAATTCATAAGGTTCGCTTTCGGGTAAGGGTCACAATTAGTTGTAGCTACACTACACTAGAATTTGCATTTGTTCTCTGGCAAAATTAAGTGCAATTGTGGAGTCTTGTTGTTGAACACACCAGCAAAATTGGCAGTGGAAGATGCTTTTGTTGGGTCTTGGTCTTGGCAATGAGTATTTGAGAGTTCTTTAGTTTTTGTTTAGTTTCAGACATAGAGTCTCTCAGCATGTTTACTTAGCATGCTCAATGGGTCACAAGCGGTCACCTAAATACCCAAATACCTTAGTGGAGGTTATAGAGTCTAGAGGTTTCTGGAGAATAACTTTGTCCAACCCAAATACCTTAGTGGAGGTTATAGAGTCTAGAGGTTTATGGAGGATAACTTTGTCCAGGTTTTGTATGACCCTATTTGCTTTCTCTGTTTTATTTGCTTAGGTTTTGGAATTAAGGAGGCTTAGATGGGTTAAGTTTATTGTTTGCGTGCTTGTATATGGCATCTTACGCGTCTACGCAGTAGCTTCTCCTTTGCTGTTCGTCAGCGGGAAGGTTATGCATTCTTCTTAGCATTAGCTAGCATAGATCGCCCTAGGTTTCAATTTATTTGTACTGATTTTATTGATGTTATGAGCAACAGTCTTCTCTGTATGGATTATTCGTATTAGCTGTGCAGTCACTTCAGTATAATGACGATTGTGCATTCTGATGGTTGTCTCCATAGCTACTCTAGAATTCTACCTGAAAGCTATATGGCGGAGACATTGAGTGAACCTCGTCAACTTCTTCGAAATTATTGCCTTGACCAGTTTTACATGCTCATGTGCTAGCCTATAATTTTAGTTTAATTTAATTCCCTAGGATTTGTACTTTTCTCATCGTGTAGCAACCTTCATTTCCTCAAGATTTCTTTTTTGGTGTTGGAGTACTGGGTAGGTCCCATGGGTACGTTTGCTGTGCTACAGAGCTGCGTCTCTGTGTCTTATCAGACGTACATGATCTTATTGTCATGAAAATATAGAGAATGTTTCATAACAAATTCTTAATCTGTCTTCAATAGAGAGTGAGTTAATGCATTCTTATTGAGCGCAGTGTGGCAGCGTTTCCATCCATGGACCAAGTAGGCCTCACCAAGAAGGCCTTGCTGCTGCACACTGCTGTCGGAGTCGGTTGCTTGGCCTTGGGCTATTTCCTGGCTAAGCGGAGCTTCTTTCGCGAGCTTCATCCTCCCTCCAATTCTTTTCTTCACAATGCTCCCACTGACGAAATGCACTTCGTAGAAGACCTTGCGGACCAGTTTGAAGATTTCAAAATGGTCCTGGTGGTTAGAAATGATTTAAGGATGGGCAAGGGCAAAATAGCCGCTCAATGTAGCCATGCCTCATTGGGACTATATAAGAAGGTTTTCTTTAGAGCTCCAAAGTCTCTCCAACGCTGGGAGATGAGCTCACAAGTGAAGGTGGTGACCCGAGTGGAAAGCGAAGAGGAGATGTTGTATTTGCAGACGAGAGCAAAGAATTTGAAGCTACCTTGCCACATCACGGTGGATGCTGGACGCACCCAAATTGCTCCCAACTCCAAGACCGTAATGGCAATTTTAGGACCGTCACACTTAGTTGATGAAATAACGGGTTCCTTGAAGTTACTATGACATCAGATGCGTGCTAAGGCAAAGGTGAGTGGTGGGAGTACTATTAGTTGAAGAGCGTATGTATTGTTAGTTTGGTTCATGCGACAGCTGAAGTTCTTTCTTGTATTGTGGCTGTCTTGCTCAATTGTCAGTTATCACTGCGTAAGGATCATGCCCGATTTTAATTTTTTATGTTCTATGATTTTCAAGGATGATTTTGAAATGGAGGGTTTAAGGATTACCTAAATTAAAGAAATTTTAGTCTTTGCTAGGCATTTGTGGAGATGAATATCATGAAGCGTGGGTTCGGTTTTGAATTTCGTGTTAGTGGCTGTGGTTTTATGTCAGAGAGTTCTAGACATTGAGAGTCAACCAGATGGTTGCTTGACATAGAGATGACGGCCATATGGGATGTTTTGCAGGTATCCGAGCAAAGTAGAGAGGCTTTTGGGGTGCTCTTATGATTTATGAAAAAACAGACATGAACTGGTCTACTGGGTATGAATAAATGTATCTGCAAATTTTATGGCATGCGTTCTGTGTAAGTGTTTGTTTCTTTCAACATGTGAGCTAGTCTCCATACTGGGTGTTGGTGAAAGATAGGAAAGAACTTGTCGATATTGTGTATTTTTTCTTTATCTCCAATCTCCCACATTGTGTAGTGATTGTTACCTTTCATGCTGATCTGTAGCTGTCTTGTTGCCCTCTTGAACATTTAGAAACTGTCAATTTAACTTGTTTTTTTATCGCTCACGGGTTATTTTTGTATGCAGGAACTGCTGCTGTTGGTCCTTCGTTCCTCTCAGTATCATTGGTCAAAAAATAAAAACAAATTCTTTTAGTGATTTAAGACCATGTACTCTACTTGCAATTCAAATTTGCAGTGAATAGACTATTGTTTTTTGAGAATCTTTAAGAAGATCAAGTGCTGAAGGAAAACATCTTGCATTGACGTTTGTGCTATTATGGCAAAGTCACCTTCCCCCTTTGAGGAAGTGAATACAAAAGGGAAAGTAGATATTCCTTCTGTGAGATCGTAAAGAGACACCAGTTTGTCGTATTACAGTTTGCGTTATTACTAATTCTAGGGCCTTCTAAATTTGACTTTATAGGAATGTTTGCCCCTCAAGACTTTTACTCCTGTGTAGAATGTCGGTTCTTGCAATTTAATCCTTTGAACTTAGACACCAATTACTGTATATGCAACTATGTAGGGCTTGGAAACTCGGGGTGGTCCACTTGATAAGCTTGGGGCTATTCCTTTGCTTGATCTCTTGTAAGTTTCATAATGGAGGAAAGTATTTGTAGGCATTGAAGTGTGTGACTAAGTTTGCTTTGCTTTAGAACTTTTCAGTGAAAACTATTCATGCTACCTTTGTGCTGGATTTTGAGCGAAGAAACGGAAAGAGGTTTCAAGTGATGTTGCTGACGGAAACACTTTTGAGTGTGGCAACATATCTGTGACTGGCAAGCCAAGTCTCATGTTTACCAGATGAGTGTCCGAGTGAGGTGACTGCAAGGCTAGCTTTGATTTGATTGCCAAACTACTGACTTGGGTGTGACCTGCCTAGAGTTCCGAAGCTCTCAGGCAAGCTTAGCCTTGCTCTTGTGTTGAAACCCTACCTTCAGCTCTGAAGAGGATGGGCTTGCGCTGTCTGAGCGAAGTGAGTGCTGTTTTTCAAATAGTATGCAAAATCAAATGGCCACCCGAATTTCCTGGCTTGATGCAGGTGTGAGACGCTTTCAAATCAGTTTATAAATTCAATCAAGGTCGGATCTGGACCTGAGGTTGCTCAGGGAGCTCGTGCACTTGGTCAGTTATATTTTACGAAAGCAGTGCTGCTTGTTCTATGAGTCATTTATGAACTGTATTGCGTTGTTTTCATTTGATGAGACTATAGGTGCATATCGATGCAGTGTAAATTCCTGGGCATGTGATCTATGCAGGTTAATTTGTATGTTACTTTTGTAGCAACATATACTTTAACATCACCGAAACTTGCTTGTTAGCGAGACCTTTGTTGAGTTGCAATCGAGTTGCAATTTCTTTGGACCTAGTAGACTGGTTTCTGTGCAATACTATGTAGGTCTTTTGGTCTTCACAGTTGGAGCGAGAGACAACGCTTAAGCGTTAATTTTTGCCAGTCCTTGAAGTGTCCGTTGGTGATGAAATTGTTAAGCTTCACCATGGCTCCAGGCCTGTGAATTGACGACCGTCAATGGAGTATGGAGTACCACCGAAACAAACCAGATCACTTCACGACACTACAGTCTGCGGAGACGTTCGCTGTGTCCCATGGCGTCGGGACTCTTTACAGCCTTAGGTCCCTATCTGAGAAAGGATCTTCACATTTTATCGAAATGAATCCCTTTCGGGTCAATTAGGGCTCTGGAAGTGTGATTGGGGTTTAGAATCTGAGAGAATGTGAGAGATTTCTTTGTTCTGGAAAGGAAGGTGGACGTTGGTTTGGATAGGCCTTTCAGGCGACATAGAACTCAAAGAGTCTTAAACCCTAAACCCTAGAAATAATTGGTCCTTTTGGGTTTTGGAAGAGTGATTGGGATTCAAAGTTGGAGAGAGTTGGAGAGAATTTTCTGTTGGGGAGATGGAGGATGCACGTTGTTGTTTGGACTGGATCGTTCTCGTTCTAGGCAACCTGAATCTGAAATCGCCTCCAGCCCTAAAACCCTAGGAACGTCAATGACTCCAGGAATGTCAATTGGTTCTAGAAGAGTGCTACGTAAGCTAAACATACCTGAAGTGCTGAATTGAGTTTCTAGTATCAGACACAACAACTTTTTACCGATTCTTGTTAGCAATTCCAAGGGGTTTCTAATGCAGCAAAGTATGCCTTATTTGGATACTCTTTGCAAAGTTAGAGGTTCCAAAGGTGTATTGGTAGATGACCTAAAACCTACCAAAGCGGATTTTAGTGTTCTTTGCGGTTTACATTCCCAAAGTCAATCTATACTCATCATGCAAGTCAAGTTTCATTTAGGACGGAATCGTGAGGCAGAGGATACTGCTTGTGTCACTTCTAGAACTTCAACATATGTGGATAGATCACTTTGAATGCAAGTTCCAAACCTGCTGAGAACATGATTTTACTACTATGCACGAGTTTCAAATCCAATTTCAAAGTGTGCGGGGTGCAGACCACAAAGACCTTGAAAAAGCTTACCTTGAAATTTGCGGATTTAGGCTCCAGGAGTTCCAAAGAAGCGTGCACCTACAATCGGTATTGCTGTGGATCACTGACGAAAGAACCAAGAGTCTTCAAGAGAATGTAAACCGACTGAACACCTACAAGGCTAAGTAGGTCGCTTTCCCTCGATGCTCACGCAAGACCAAGGTAACCATTATTAGTTTAACCTAGCAAGTCATCTTCGGCGAAAAATTCTGTCCGAGTTCACCAACATTTCGAACATGTATATGCTAGTATTATTTGTAATTGATAGAATGACAGTTCTGCTGGAGGAGGTATTTAATTCTTTTGTAGTTAGTGTGCCGAGTGGTAGATGTGTAGAAATGTGTTGGAACGGTTGTCTCTTGAGTTTGTGGTAAATCTGAGAGACTGGTTGGCATCCGGAAAAATAAAACGGAGCTTGCCGAGAAGGAAGACAAGAAAATAAACGTGGGAATTTTGACGCTGGTCATATGTTCCTTGATGACTCATTGGCCTGTACTTCTCACAGGTTTGCGATTGAATGAATACCAAGAATACATCTTCTGTTCATCCATCTGCTCTTGTATGTGAGATGTTTCTGTGGGTTCATCTCCTGTAAGGTATTTGATCCAGTAACAAATTTGTTCCAAAAAAATCACTGATGATTGACCAAAACACTACTCCCACCGACAGTAAAGTCTCTGCTGTGGGCACTAAAGTCTTTAAGCTACACACTGGTTTTGGGCAGTACATGATACCATCCCAGCTTTCAGAAGTACTGTTTCTAAGCACCTTCGTGCTTGACCTAGTCAGAAAGTCCAAACGATTTCTGCAACATGACAGTTGAAGTCGTAACTTGTTGGGCAAATAATAGTGATGCAAATCACTTCCAAAAGGATTAGGGACGTTGCAGGCATCGCGTTGCGGCCGATAACTACACCTGCACGGAAGTGGATGAAGCTTGTGCAATGGTGCACATGATAAACACATCATAATATACATATAAGAAAACAAAAGAATAGCTTAAAATCTCAGGCCCTCGATGATGCTTTGGTGATGATAATTTGTTGCCCACTTGGTCGTATCAAGCTGTCTTGGGCCGTAACGTCGTGTCCATAACTGTGTCGGCCATAACTGTATCGGCCAAACAACTGCTTGGGGAATGCAGGCGTGCAAAAGCCAAGAAAAAACGAGCCTACAAAACATATGGGAAAAGCTTGTTATTAGCTGACCCGTCAAGATGACGCTAAAAATAAGAACATGGCCACAATGCTTTCACGAATCTTTGCACTATTTCTGCAGGTCTAAACATAAAGCAAAGCCTTAAGAGGACGCTAAGGCCGAAAAGTGTCCGATGGATGACTTCACTGTGCACTGTAGAAACAAAGAATGCCCCTTTTGGTCCAATAATCGGAGCATTTTAGTGACTACCTTGGTCATGGGGCTGCGTCCTTTAAGGATTAAGCATACTTCTCTTGGTTATACTTAACTAAATGCACAATGGTGCGAAGCATGACATTCGGATATAGTTCACATGATGACCAAAGCGAACAGGGTTTCTATGCCTAGAAAAGGGATCTACGAAAGGAGGGAAATGAATGTTGAAAATTGAAGTGAGTTCATTTACCCATTGAAAAGCAGCCAGCGTCCACCAACTACCTGCCAGTCCCCAGTTGTATACCTTGCAAGCCTGCACAGAGTTTCCAAAGGTTGTACTAGATGTCAGAGATAGTATTAATTGGTCACCACAAATTCATGTACAGCGATCAACAGAGAACGCAAAACAATAATCTCTCGAAGCGCTTCTCTAAACGTGACAAAATAGCAGCTATTACGGCCCCGATTGCCGAACTCAAGGGAAGGATTAGAGACACGACTAAATGTAAAGAAGAATCGCAAGCACTCATACCGAGAGCAAAGCTGTCCCACCAACGAAGCACGCCGTCATACTGAAGCTTAGGAAACCGAAGTCCCTTCCAGCCTGCAAAATCATACAGGAGTCAGTTTCGGATGCACCCCAGTCTTTCCACCGATAATTCACTTTATGAGCAGTTCCATGCACTCATTGAAGTTCTCGGCTCCTGAGCAATAAGATGAAAGGGATCCATCTATTGCTAAGGTAGCAGCAGGAAAAATGATAAGAAAAATGGAAGATTTACCAAGAGAGTTCCCTCCAGAGAAAGAGACGGCGGACACGAAATCATGCCGACCAGAAATGGAATCGATATAGCTTGCATCTACAAAAACGTATACACGATGACGTATGTTTAGTCGAACATCCCCTTAGTCTTGTCAACGACGTTACGATCAGATGACTCTTTCAGTTGGTTAATTCTTAGCAGCTATACACAGAATAACTACCTAATAACAAATGCAAAATTAGCAAGTAGACGAAAATCAAGCAATCTAGGTCCGAAATATGGAAAAACTAGGAAGCAGAACACAATCACGAATTGAGTTGGATGAGAAAGTTAAGCTGCAGAGATAATGAACGAATTTATAGCTGGGGTGGTCAATAGTAAGGAGAAAACCTGAGAAATAATGGCAGCGTCAGAGGTAAAGACGCCAGGGCAGAGCCAAGGAACGGCGATTGCAAGGCCACCAACAAGTGTTCCAACCACCACTCCAATGTATAGGAGCTGTTTGAGCAGCTTTCGTGCCTAAGAGAAAGAGAAGTGTCGAGATCATGATGAATTTACAAAGAGCTCAAAAAATTGTACAGTATATGATTCATAACTCCTGTTCTCAACTTCCAACTCCAATCGTCGAGGAAAGAATATACCCCAAACATTTTAATCGAATTGACTACCATTCGTTGGAACAAACAGAAATCTAGATCCCACTCGTACAATAAAGGTCTGGCTATTCGTACCGCACAAAGGCACAAAGTTCGCTGGCTCTTAAAAGGCACGTAAGGCACGCATGTCATAGTACATAAAAATTATACTCGTGCAAGTTTCTTTACCTGCGTCAAATTCCTTTGTGAACCGTACAGAAGAGGCGGCATAAAGGACTGTGCTGTTTGAGCTAGAGGTTCTCCCCACACAGAGCAAAGACCATAAATTCCAATCATCACCTGTTAAAAAATTCATATTGAATATTTACAACTGGATGTTCGATGACAACTGAATGACAAATGACAATGCAGCACAACATGAACCCCATCCATATAGGTGAACGAAAACAAGAGAATCAGAATAGCGTCACCAAAGTTTCTGAAATTCATGCAGGGTGCTGGAGTATCCATTGAGGACGAAAGAAGGTTGCAACAGTATCAATGAAGGGACTGTATTGTGGATATTCAACAACTTTGAGGACATTTAGCATTTGAGAGTACACAGAGGTATTCGTAGTACGGACCTGATGAGCTGCCACAGTGATAGCTCCAAGAGATGTTGCCAGATATGTAATCAACGTGTAAAATGAAACCTGCGGAGATGTTGCATTAATGAGACAAACTATAAAAATTATTGATTAAAATTCCACAACCTTGTAGCTGACATTCTCCACTGCAAGCTCTTGCTGCTACTACAGCAAGATAGTCCTTGATGCAAGCGAGGAAATCAACAAGTAGAGGCAGCAACATAAGTACTGGTCGGGTTGTTTTTCCAAGAGCGTGTACCTTAGATATCATGGTCAATATCAGTGGACCACTTAGCTTTGCGATTTCTGCGAGATCTCTAAAAGATGGTATCTTTATGTTGAAGCAACTGTAGCCCTTGTCATTTAGAGACAAGGCCATTAATATTCCTGCCACATACTGCAAAAAACGTGCATTTCAATGAAAGAATCCCGTATCTTTCAAACCAAAAGAACTAATTAAGTCCTACAAGAAAGATCCAATGCATGTAATTCTTCGTAAATTGATGATACCATCATGAAGCTGAAGCAGATACTTTCCATACCAGAATCTAGACTCGAAGGAACTCGAAGGAACTCGAAGGAAACCGTAAACGATTGTATCAGACAATATGATATTCTCATTAGATGCACAACTTGCAGTTAAGTCAGTACCGTTTTAAACTTTTGACCTACCTGAGCGACAATAGTTGCCCATGCCGCTCCTGCAATACCGTAACCGAGAAATGAACAAAGAGCGACATCCCCAACCAAGTTGAAAACGCTTCCGATGACCAACACCTTCAGCGGATTTTTGGAATCCATCATCGCAAGGCTGATGGAAAACATAACATGTATCAAATCTCACGGTTCTTAACAAGTTTTCTAGCGCATTCAGGAACTGCGCCAGGAACTGGGCATATTGACTCCAATGTCACATAAAATGTTACAGATGAAGAATTGTGGTAAGAGTATGTCCATAGACCGGATGAATCGACTTTCATTCTTTCAACATTCAATTCTCAAGCAATTGCACAGATATGCGCATCGAAAATATCAGCATCCCACGATTCTTGCAGTTCATAACGAATCATTGAGAAATTCGAACAAACTTAGCAAACATAACCAATGCACAATTGAACAAGGGTGTTCACCTGGCACTTTGTGACACCAAACTGACAAGCACTGCTGGCCAAGCCAGAGCTCGTATCTGGTATGTAGAAAAGAAACGCTCTCGGTTAGAAAATCCATTCGAACATTAAAAACATTGTCACCATGCAGAAACATTGTCGGTGTTCTAATTAGCTTTGTGACAAACAACTGCAACAGGCGAGCTAAAATATGAAAAGGACAAGGAAAAAATAATTCTTGAGCAAAAGATAGGGCGTCATAAATACTGAATTTGAATGGAAATTTAGGCCAATCCTACTCAATTCTGGCATATCCAATTCAAATAATACATTTAAACACACCTGCACGTATATTTTTGCTGCCGGTATAAGATCATAGTTCTGAACTCCAACGAAAGCTGAAGAAAAATTACCAAAAAACGGTCATGAGAAATCGCTACGACCATAAAAGCAGTTAACCCCCATGCAAACCACACAAGTTGAATATGAATTTGCAGGTAGTAACCAATTCAATCTGCAGTGCAAAATGTTCAAGACTTGCGTACCTTGGAGCAGCTCGGTCACCCAAATTTCTGTAATCAGCAGCAAGCCGAGCCCTAAGGCTAAGGCTAAAAATAGCATCCGTGAAAGATGATGAGCTGCCTGTTCCTTGTTCTGCGAGAAAGACACTCACTTCAGGAACAACCACTACACCCTTATTCCTAACAAAGCTAAATGACCTCAAATATTGGAAGCAAATCAAACTCGAATTGAATTGGAGCTCACGGCCACTACCAGCAGAAAATAAACACGAGAATAAAGACACTAAAAGGTATTAACCTTATGAGCAAGAGAGGTGGCGACCAAATTGGAAGTTGCGACAGACAAAAACATAAAGATATAGCACACTGAGTCACATAAGACGGTTCCTGGACCTGCAAATGAACACAGGAATATGTGATCCAGACATTTCGAGTTCATTGGCCAAGCATTCACGCATTTCACTCGGATTCTACACACCGTTATAGTAACAATGGAGTGAAGACACTCTTGGATGTATTCTAATCCATTCACGGACATTTCTAGTCTCTCCTCATACTTAATCGCACACAGATTTGAATTTAAAGAATCACCAGAATTCAAAAAGCAACATGCAGTCAACACCTACACTAACTCTATTCATTGCATTAGCTGCACACTTACCAAGAGCAGCAAGCTCCAGAGAGCTGCTCTGACCAATCACAGCCGTGTCAATGATCCCCATAATTGGTCCAGAAAGCCAGATTCCCAAGGCAGGACCTGCAAACACAAAGATATCTTTCAATTGTTCTATCATGGATTTTTCCTCAGCTCCCTGACGTCTTTCGATCTCAGTCTCCTTCTCAAGCATGTGAGACACGGTATCCTCGTCTGGGGCTTTCAGTGCGTCTGCAACCTCCTTCACCATGAGAGCTGATGCAACGGCCCCAGGGTCTAGCAAGGGCTCTTCCTCTGTCTCTTCCTCTTCCACAGTATCCAATGGGTCTTCCAATAAAGTCGAAGCTTCGGGTGGCGGGGCAAACTGCTCCGGTTCTCCCGTTTGGATCATAAATCCGATCTCAGATTCTTCCTCAACAGTCTCTTCTATGACTTCCAGGGATTCAGGCCACAACGTGACCACTGCAGCTCCGATGGGCGACATAGGTTCTAAGAGAGGGAAGGACATAGCATTTACCTCTTCTTCAGACAAGGCGTCAGCGACTTGGCTAGCCGCTACCATTACGGCCTCGTACTCCATGGAATTAAACTGAGCATTCTCTGCAGTATCTTCCTCTACCAATATCTCTTCCAATGCTGCTTGAACCGGACTGATATGCTCATCTTCCCCAGCAAGCGTCTCAGGTTCCTCTTCCAGACGTGATACCGCTCTTAAGGACTGATTCTCAGCTTCCTCCAGGGATTCCACCACTTCAATTTCAGCTTGACTGACCGTGTCCGCAATACTCGATTCTGAACACCGCACACTGACCTTCCGCCAACGGGCACACCTAAAACCAGATTGTCGACTTCCAAGGATCGTTTGCCTGATAGAACGAACTTCAGTCAAGGAACAAATAGGGTAACAGTGGCCTTGCTGTAGTGATCTATAGAATCCCTTGGCCGAGAAACTGCATTGCAGCAAACTGGCCTGAATTTGGCCTCCTCCAGGAGCAACTCCCAATCCTTGAATGAGCTCCATTGCAGCACCTCGCACTGAGTGATTCTGTTCAAAACGAGATCCTGGCATCATCACAAAGAAAGAATTAACACACTGCGTCCCACAGACTGCATCGCACACAACACAACGTACCCTAACATTTGACGATTAGATTGAGGTAAATTCTCCATCATGAGCAATTGAGACGCAAATGCGCAAGTGATGGATCTGTGGTATATCTTCTCCAAGCAGCTGTTGCAACTTCCAGTGCAGTTGAGGGGAATGTCAACTGCATATTACGAGTATATGAATTGTAGAAAGTATCCGGATTTCTCGCAGGATTTTCGCAATTGCTACTACAGAGGTCTCAATGGAACGCTCCTATTACTGAGAATATTAGTGGTAATTTCTTGAAAGATTCCAGCTCTCTAATCTTGACGACTTCAGTTTAAGTAATCTTCAACTTTGATCAAATTTCGACCAACATTCGTGAGGTAGAATGCTTTTCACTCTAATCTAGGATTTTTCGAAGTACTTCACAGCTTGCTCCTAATAAGTAAGTAGCAAAGGATTACAATATCAGGATTACAACATGATTATACGGATTATGTGGCTGATTACTCCTTGATGCCAAGTTGAGAATACACTAAAGACCTAAAGAACATAAGCTACAGAGGACACGAAGAAAGGCAGCAGAACGCACCTGATCGAGTTGATTTGCTCTTCAGAGCCCATAAATGCAATTAATACCGAGACAGGACAGACAGGCGAATATCGAACCTGCACAAACAATTCGCTACTTGAAATTTGACTTCCATATCTGACCAATTCACAGTCCTACAAGCCCGAAACGCATACAGACAGATGGTACATTCCGTCCTCAAGAGTTACTGCAACTTTTCAGTACAACATTTGCCAAACAAAGAGCACAATGCTTCGCGAACTGAAATCGGGAGACGCCGAAGACCTACTTACGATTCACGGAACGATTCTGTGCATCCCCCGGTAACGAAGACAAGAAGGGGTATAAAATCTCCTGCAAATACACGTAGCAAATTCTCCAAATTCAAGTGCAGAATGCACCTACTCGCAAACCCAGACACAGCAGACCCACTATTCCTACAACAATTGAGCCTCCCGTCGCAATTGCAAACTTCGCAAAGAGCCTTCACAGAGAGAAGAGGTGCAAAAGCAAGGCAAACGAGGTCGCATTATGAATCTATCGCATATTGACACTGTACGATCCCACTTTCTGCAGTGGTCTGCGTTTCCGCATGACTGCGGTTTCTTTAAGGAGACATCATCGCTCCACCTTGCTCCACATGATAAGCACGGGCCTATATGGAGATGAAAGTCACCAGGCAGGAACCGTGACTTGTGGATAAAGATGAGAACAGTCTTACCACGTGACGACAGAGATCTCGTTTCGGGGATAACGAAATCGATGGCTAGGGTTGCTTGCGGTGCCCCCTATCGCACCCTACTTCTTGGACATATTACATGTTTGGCTTTTCAGCTTATCGGCTTTAGGGCTTCTCGGGTGCGGTCAATCAAAAATTTCGACGAGGGACCGGCTGGCTCCACGTCCCCGTGCCATTCTTCTCCGCCTTTCTGTTCGCTGCCATGCCGCGCATCGTTTTTGTTGCTTTACAATAGTGCAAAGCTTTGAGGAAGCGCGGATTCAAGCGAGGATTCCGGCCGAATGAACAGTTGATTTGATAGTGCAAGCTTACTTCTTGTATTGTGGTAGTGCCAAGAGAACGAACATAGTCTTTGTAGACTAAGGAAATGAGCATCCACATGACAGATTATACTTGTTGTCATTTGGACGTCCAATTCTTGTTTTCTGCTCAAACCCTAGGTGAAGTTTATCAATCCACCGTACGTATCAAAATGAGACTGGGCTTGAATGAGTAGCGATGTGATTCACTTCCGTTGAAGATCTCAACCCTTTCCGCAACAGTCGCTCCCTCAAGTATAAATTTACCTCAGAAGACACTAAAATGATATACAGGAACAATTGCAAGCTAACCCACATTTTCCTGAAATCTAAAACTCGATCTGGTACGTACATGATCTCCTGGTGCTTCCACTGAGCAGCACTGCAACCTAAATTTCTGCATGTAGAAGTTATTAAAGCTTGAACGATGCAAGGGTTTCGGATCCATTAACAGGAATTCTGTCCAAGGAAACTGACTTCTGAGGAGGTAATTAGAGACGGATCTTCTCTCTTTCTCTCACTCCTCTCTCATTCCGAGGTGAATACTTGGTTCTCTTTTTCTAATCCCTGCTGTGAACAATAGTATACCCAGTAGAAGGAGGATTGCTTATTGCTAAGCGAAATTAGATGCTACAATAACCCAGTCTCTCTCTGGAAAGTAGAGAAGGCAGAGAAGAGTACATATTTCAAAATAGTGGGACTACTGATTAGAGTATGAAGGTAACAATTGTACCGAACTGGTTCCTATGAATACCCAAAATCCGAAGCACGAATAGCTCAATGCAAGAAGTTCTAAACTTCGCTTCGAGGATCCTGCTGTGAACAATAGTATCCACAGTAGAAGGAAGATTCCGTACTGCTAAGAAAAATTAGGGTTTAGGGTTCAATCGCCCAGATTAACCAAGTCTCTCAGTGGGTGTACGAGCCAGAAAAGAATGCACGTTCTAAACTAGTGTGACGACTGATTAGAGTAAGAAGGTAAACACTTAATATACCGAATGTTTCCTATGAATGCTCCAAATCGGAAGTATGAGAAGCTCAGTGCAAGAAGTTCTTCACACTTGCTTCGAGGATCGGAACTAACAGGGTGATGAAATCTTCCTGCATGTATGTATGTGTCCATATATGCCAGAAACAGTCAGTGTTTGATGGGAAACAACAAAGCAGTGAACCTAATTATCATCGGATGATCTCAATCTCGCTAACTTACACAAATTGCTTCAGAATTTGACTTCAAAACACCAAGAGCATCAGAAACTTTAAAGAATTACTAACACCGAGTGTGACAGTTGGGTTTAAGGGCTCCCGACCTCAGAGGTTACAAATCATCAATCCTCGCAGTTATGATACGTTATGAATGAGTACGTGTGTCATCTTCTTATTCAGTTCAGTGTTCGGGAAATTTTCGGAGCTCCCCCGGTTCATTTCCTTCAGTGTTTGGTAAATTCTTTTCAAAAACTTTTATTTTCATACAAGAATAGAAATGTGAACAACAAAATCATGGACCAAGAATCCAAGAAACAGATGCCAGTAAATGAGAAAACGCAATCTATCACTCTCTGATGTGATTCTTTTGGTTTGCAAATAGTACTCAGAAATGGTAGTTTTTGCTTTCAGTTTTTCTCTCAAAGTCTTTTGTAGTTTATAGTAAGTGTTTTCCAGCATCACTCCAGCATATTAACCGCCTGGAACGCCAGGCTGATCACCGTGGAAATCATCCTTTTTCATATTGTGTGAATTGTCTGTTTAAAAAAGAACCAATAACACTCATTGGAGGTCAACCTAATGTGCAAGATCTCCCCTTTCCACATCAAATTCCAAGGATGAATCGATTGGCACTTTTGTCTTGCATAGAAAGATTCTCTATCATCCATCAGACACTTTCAAGCCGTCGCATCACTATAGGGGTATATGGTTAAGTTGACAATTAAATTCTTTCATTTGATGGTTGAAGGCAAGGCTTTCTGTTTTGGCTTTTTGATGCCAAACTGCACTAGAAAAAAATAATTTGGCTAAGAAATGGCAACAAATCTTTAACTTCTTTTGCCAAAAAACTTTGAATTGTAAAAAAAAATTGGATCAAATTGCTTGATTGTGGATCAAATTCCAAGGATGAATTGATTGGCACTTTTGTCTTGCATAGAAAGATTCTCTATCATCCATCAAATACTTTTAGGCCATCACATCATTGTAGGGTTGTAGGGTTAAGTTGACAACTAAATTCTTTCATCTAATGGTTGAAGGTAGGGCTTTCTTTTTTGGCTTTCTTGTGCCAAATTGCATTAGAAAAAAATAATTTGGCTAAGAAATGGCAACAAATCTTGAATTTTTTTTGCCAATAAACTTAGAATTATAAAAAAATCTTGGATAAAATCGCTTGATTGGGATGAAAATTAGAATTATGCACATGTGATATGTACGAATGTGATCTTTTCTATCCAATCTATAGATGAATGTTGAAATTTAGAGCACTACTATAACATTTTATATTGCCACTTTGGCACTTCATAAAAAATGAAAAAAAAAAACCTTGGTTGAAGGTTGCAAATGACAAACTAAACACAACTTTATTTTTCTACTAAATGCTAATTTGCTTCATATTTAACATTATGTGTCAAAAAAATCACATGCATATGGTGGTATTCCTTGAAGTTATAACACTATGATTTTTCAACCCAATTCCAATCCTTTCAACCCCAATTCCACGTTAAAAAAGTCAAAATGCAACATGTTACAAGTTTACTACATTACAATAGTTTATTCTTAAAGCACCCATATCATCTAAAAGCAATGACAACACAAAGATACATTTTTCTTTCTCCAATGTACTAGAAATGTACATTTGAGGAGATGGTTGCTTTTAGTGACTACTATGTTTCAACTTCAAAAATTCGTAACTAATTCCACAAATGGTCAAAAAATATGAAATGACATGGTTTAGATGCCCATTTCACTTTTCTTCCTACAAAAATTTACTGAAAATTGTCTCAAGGAGTTTAGCTTCCCTCCAAAGGCAATCAACTCTTAAATGGTCACTATAAGAGCAAACTATCTTAGAATGCAAGAGCCCAACAATTGGACTGGGTTGATTTTGGATATGTATGATTTTGGATTTGAAGTCTATTGGCATGATAAGGTGTTAGGTGTGAAGGAATTGGCCTTAGCTTGAGCTCAGTCTAACTGTACAGAGTGGCATGAGAGCACCAATTGCAAGAGCAATGCAATACTTGTATAGTGACAAGCTCAAAAATTGACCATCTAAGGAGAAATATACAACTATTGACAAAAGTACTCTTTAGAGCATTTTCATTTTTTTTTATATACAGAGAAAAATTAAAAAATTGAGTGACAATTGTTTCCATAATTTTTTGGCTGTAATTGAATTAAACATGAATTTTTGAAGGGAAAGGGGTATAGGTTGCTATAGATGCAAATAGACTACATGAATAATCAAATCAATGAGCCTTTAAATACACCAAGATAGTTCAAAAAGTAATTAAAAAAATGATTAAAGTACTTGGGCGGTGTCCAAAATGGAGAAATGTACAAAGCAATGACAAATAGGGCTTTTTTCATTTTTTATGAAGTGCCAAAGTAGCAATATAAAATGTTTTAGTGCTCCAAATTTCAACATTCATCCACATACTAGATAGAAAAGATCACACTCATACATATCACATGTCCATAATTCTATTTTCATCCACAATCAGGCAATTTAATCCAAGATTTTTTATAATTCAAAGTGTTTTGGCAAGAAACTTTAAGATTTGTTGCAATTTTTTAGCCAAGTTATCTTTTCAAATGCAATCTAGTACCAAAAACCAAAAGAAAAAGCTCAAATGACAAGTATTCAATTATTGAAAACATATCTTTACAACAATATCCTCACAACAATACTCTAACACACCAATCCAACCACCAAATCTTAATCTTGTTGTTGATTTCTATCTAAGCAATTTAAGCACTCATTAATAAGTCATACATGACACATAATAGTATCCTCTAATCATTACTAACTATCTTTAAGCCATACATTTGGTATGAGCTTTTCTCTTCTTAAATAATCTTAACCATTTTAACACCCATCTGAACTATTTCAGACCCTTTTCTAGGGGCGATTCTTAATGCCTAAGCCATTTAAGAGCACGTTGCCTTAAGTTGAAAATGGCATACCGACAAATAAGGTTATTCACATATGGGATCAATCATCTTTCATATTCAAATATTCTAGTGACAAAATGAATCATGCTGTGTTTGCTAGTTTTCTCAAATATTTCCATCAAACTACGTGAGTTTCAAAGTACATAGAAAAGGATAAAAAAATGTTTGGAGTAGAGAGAGATATATCTCCAACCTTTTCAATGGATTGGCGTAAATTAAGAGTCTGTTTATACCAGGTCCCATTGGATCCTGAGAGTTTGCACACAGCTGAATACAAAAACAAAAAGCTCTCACGCACTGGACAACCTAGCTTACACAACAAAATGCTAAGTCCCGTGTTCAAGGCAACTATGTCACAGTGGTAAGGAAGCTGTGCACGGTGCATGCTCTAATATGTAATCACCTAATTAATTACATTTGACCATCACTACACACCATCATATGTGTAAGTTGGACTTTAGCATATACAAAACCGGCAGCGGCATCAACGCATCTGCTTTTGGATCATAGATATGCTCTTTACAAGTCCATCAGCATCCCTGCCTTTTCGATTGTTTCAGAGAACGTTTGATTGAGGTACCTGAAGGCGTCATCCCTATCCTGTGCACAAACTTGCAAACTGCAACAAATTGCAAGCACTTTTCGATCAATACATGGCATGCAAAATCCAAAAGAACAAGAAATAGAGGAAGGAATTGAGGTTGAGTACTGCACTAGCAAATAGTGGAGAAATTAACGGTTAAGGCAGTACAGTTTGGATCCACGTACAAGCACAAGAAATGAGTCTAATGGAATCCACTAAACAACAAATGGAATCCATCTAAACAACAAGGGACCTCAAGTACCTCACATTCGCAGAGTTTGCACTTCAAGTGTAGATTTTCCACTTGTGGTGGTCAGTGATAGATTCCCACAAGTTGTGCAGCCAAGCAACGAAATTATGCCACCATCCAAATATTTCAACGGAGTCCCACCAGTTTTGCAGCCAAGCAACAAAACTATGCCACCATCCAAATATTTCAACGGAGTCCCACCAGTTGTGCAGCCAAGCAGCAAAACTATGCCACCATCCAAATATTTCAACGGAGTCCCACCAGTTGTGCAGCCAAGCAACAAAACTATGCCACCATCCAAATATTTCAATGGAGTCCCAAAGGTTGTGCAGCCAAACAACAAAACTATGCCACCATCCAAATATTTCAACGGAGTCCCACACATGGAGCACCCAAGCTGTAGAGGAGTCCCAGGAATCCACCAGCCAAGTAGAGGAGTATGTAATGCACCAGAGTGGACCAACCAACCAAAGATCTCGAATGCTCCCACGACCAAGGCAACGCAAACTACAATGCAGAGCAGCACCGTGAACACAGGAATCCCACCCATAGATATCATTTGCAGAAGCGAATAAAGAGAACCAGCAACCACATTTCCAATTGCAGACATCCACATGGCAGCGTAGGACCCGAGCGCTATGCCATAGTGCACGAAACCGAACACCCAAAGCCCGCCGTAGAGGAGAATGAGAAGAGCAAGGCTTATCCCCACAACGAGTAAAACTGGCATTTCGATAGAGTTCCATGCGTCGATCACCCAAGCTGTAGGAGAGTCACAGAAATCCGCCAGCCAAATAGGAACATGTATTGCAGCGCACAAGTGGACCAGCCAGACAAGGAGCTTGACTGCTCCCACAACCAAGGCGGCGAGAGCAGCTAGCAGCACCATAACCAGGAGAATCCTACCCATGGCAGAGCCCGACCGGAACCTTTTCTCATATCTGAAGTACTGGAGTCTTAAATCATCTTCCTCCATGTCATCTTTTTCCCTGCACACGGAATACGAACCCATGGTAGCACGCGGCTGCGGCATTCTGTCATCTTCTTCCATGCTCACGGAAGACAAACCCATGGTAACACGCGACTGGGGTCTTCTGTGAAATTCTCTGAAGCACTGACAACAGCAGCTGAGAATGAGGAGAGCAAGACCTCCTATCTCCGAAATGGATAAAACGAACACTCTAATATCGACACTGACTACAAAGGCAATGCCAATAATGAATCAGAAGAGCAACCATGCGTAACATACCATGTGAACAAAAATCTAATTCTATGAAAAGACTTGGCATTAAATTTTCCATTTTTCACGACTAGTTCTTCCTCGATATCTCAACATGCCCATGTCCATAGAATTTCGGCGCTTCAGGGACGTAACGGAGAAAGAAATTAGATGCTATTGGCTCAAAAGTTTGAAACCTGTGCAGGATACCACGTGTAGGCAATTGCGACTGGCACACGTACAATTGTGGTCGCTCCTCACAGGTCTTGCTTAATGGACTACGTAACGAAAAATTGGGGCCTTATTATGAGAAATCACAAGCCTACCCATGGGAGTCGTGGGAGTGGAGAGGATGTTATTTCCATAATGTGGCAGTACTTTCATGTTCCTGTACATAACCTCTGATTAACGGTTGAAACCTGTTCAGTGACTTCAATCATGCTCAATCCAGCGAACAGGCTACAATAACGGACACCCTAAACCTGAGGAAGGACAAGATTATGAGATTCAACTCTGCTCTTCGAATCCAATGCTGCTTGAGAGTTGAAACCTCTATAGAAAATGGGCTGCATGGAAATTATGATGCATGGTACTAGATAAGATGATCATAGCTGCAGCTGCTAAGCAAGTTTAGCAAACGCATCCAGAAACGCTTGTTTTTGAAAACGCAAGCCCGAAGACAGATCTTGCAAACAACGTCTCAACACACCGACTCGGAAAAAGAACGACAAAGAGATCGACAAAGCACGAGTACAAAACAAAAGAAGTCAACAGAAAATCTTGCCCAATGGATGCAGGCCTTCCAGTCTACCAACTGCGTCACCCTCGCTGCAAGATCACCGCAACGAACTCCAAGACGAAGCACAGAACGTTAAATACACACACTCGAGCACTACGAGTTTTTCACTAACACTGATACCAACAGCAGCAGCCTCCGATCCCTCCCAGCTAGATGTCAAAGCTTCAACACCTCCCACTTTCAACCCCAAACCCTGACCCCACTTCGTACGGTACTTCGAAGTAGGAAACAAAAATCTCAAAGGAGAATTAAGGAAGCAACATCTTTGGTGGTGAACCACGATGGTGCTACGCTACCGCCAACGAACACCCACGATCAACCTCCGATCCATGAGTGTGCTAATGACACCTTCACAAAATATTTTTATAGAAGAGTGAAATGCGCAACCTTTGAGAGCAAGGAACGGATTACTGCAAACATATATGGTTTTCTCGTCTCACAGATCAACGACAATTGAAGCGAATGCAGTACGGCACTAGAGATGCCAGCTCACAAAAGCAAGACTATCGTTCACAAAGTATAAAATCTCAAGAAGGAAACGGCGCGCGAGGAAACTTTAAAATCTCGGTAGACTCTACCCGACTCAAGCTCTATCCTCCATCCTCTAGGAATGGCACCAACATAACACCGACAGTACCAAATAGTTTGTGCTATCAATTAACATCACTCTAACTTAGCGTTACCCTGAAGCAATGTCCTCCAAGTGGGGTATTAATTCGATCTGTGCAAAGCTTGTACGTAATCAGTGGAATTCTTCTCGCAATTTCCTCCTTGCAGCGACAGTCTTGACAAGGGTTTCAAATTGAAAACTGTGCAACACGGCAATCTTGAAATTCCAACGTACAGCAGCTAAGCATCTGGTTTCAGCTATAACCCAAGAACATTCAAATGCGAACAGAAATTGAGCAAGAAAACACGTACAAATAGAGCTCCAAGGCTTCAGATTCGCAAACCCATGGGGCGAGCTTCGCATACAGAAGTTACCATAACCTTGCAACCCATATCAAGCCATATTCACAACCCCGATCTCCGGCATTACATGTACGCAGCTATACCATTTTCTAAGTGCGATGGCAGAATGCAGACAATCTATACAATAGTTTAACTTACCCAACATTCAATACCTTACAATAGCCCGAACCCAAATGCTTGCACGCATCCAGCCATTGACGGTGTCATCACCACCATTAACTTACCACCAATCCTCGGCGTGAAGCAGCATTACCACCAGTCCTGCACTACTGTTTCAGCTTACAATACCTCATATCTCTGCAATTGCTTCAAGGAAACGTACAATTCATAAGCTTAGAAGTGAAGGTTCTGTTGTTTCGGTATTAAATATTTTTCTTTTGGGGAACTGAGGATTGAAATACTGTACTTTTTTATTGTACACATGGACAGAGACGTCATTGCGGAAACAGAGAAGAAAACCAATCCCGTACCAAAGGATTGACCGCACAAGATCGGACAGGCTCATGCAGTAGTGCAGTACTACTGTATATCTTCATTGGAGTCAGGAATCTCCTTACATCCACGGACATGGATGAGATACACAGATAGTGGATGATAATCCACTTGTTCATCCTAACGTGCATACACTCATCCAAAATGGAGCAATACTCTTTGGAGAATTTGTACCAAGTTAGTGATTTCATCCATTGTGAAAGGAGTAATATATATTGTCACATATTTTCTTAACCCCTACAGGACTAAGTTGCCTTTTTTTTGGCAACATAGCAAATTTGGGCAGCTCACTACAAATGGAGTTTTTATTTTTTTGTACTGAAATTTTCACAAAACATGTGCCCGAGGAGTAGCTTCAAAGCCTGACAATTTTTGTAATTTTTGACTATAGGAGCCGACCCATTTCTGATCACACACCCATTTCCAACCTATAGCATGTTCCATTTATGTGAACTTGTGTCACAACTCCGAAAGTAGTTGTGGCGCATAATGATTGGTTGCAAGGCTCTGAATATTTCAATCAGCCCTTGGTTGATTTGCAACCAACCTATGGTTGGAAATAAAATAGTCTATATGACTAATATAGGTTGTATAGTACAATTTGGCTAAAAAATTCATAATAATTATATTTTGAGTTAAAAAATTCTGAAAAATTATGTAATCCTTCCAAACTCTATTTCTATATAAGGAAAATTTTTGCACTAAGGAAATCTGCCCTCCACATGTCCATAACTACTTAAGTGGTTGGAAATGGATTGGCTCCACTACATGAAAGTTATGAGGAATTTTAGTTTGTGGGTACGTATGGAGTTTTTGAAAACCAAAACTACCCACAAACTAAAACTCCTCATAAATTTCACTTCATTAATCAAAATGGAATGATTCAAAGCTTCCCACTCTTATATAAATCTAAAGAACCAAATTCAAATTATTGTTTTTTTTAAAAGTGATTTTTTTAAAAGTTTTTTGAGTTGCGTGATTTGCCCATCAAGCAATGAAAATCACATACCATGTAATAACTTTTTGACCATGAAGCCAAAAGTTTCAAAAATTATCAGGCCTTGAAGCTACTCCTTGGGCATTTGTTTTGTGAAAATTTCAGCACAAAAAAATAAAAACTTCATTTGTAGTGAGCTCCCCAAATTTGCTATTTTGCGGAAAAAAAACCCACAACTTGGTTCTTTAGGGGTTAACCCATAAACAACGCCTTAACCATTTTTTGGTTGATGAATGACAAAGAATCTTGTTGTATAGGACAGAAGTGCAACTATTCATCTTCCAAATTTTGTGAGAAAAAGGAAGTCTTCTAGAGTAGTTTGACTTCTAACAAGTGCTTTCTCATTTTTTTTAATCCAAAAATGCACACAGTATCAAAACAAACGATTTCCACGGAGACCAATTCAACATTCACATTAGAAGATTTTTGAGGGCATAACATGCCCACAAGTTATCAAGCTATAGGATTTGTAGGAATTGTACTTCTGCAATGACTACACAATAGACTAATGTGGCCAAGACCTTGCCACATCATTTTCAAATTTTTTTCAAATTTTAAGAATTTAATTTAATTTTTTCTGACCACCGGCTGTTCCTTGCGCTATAGGGGAACAAACCCCAAATGGGCTCTTATTGCCCTCAAAACTCCATTAATCAAGATTAAAACTATTTTGTATTTCTTTAGAATAATGAATCCCTCAAATAAAAATCTTTGTTTATGATAGAGACACACTCACAATCTAAATTGGCAACTAATCCATTTGTAAAGTGTGTCTGTAATTGTCACTAATAGCAATTTAATATTGTTACTATTAATAAACATAATCTATTTCCATTGGATCTTGTTAGCAAGTGAAGGAGGATTCCAAAGTCAAACTTTAGCATGCATAATGTAGACATCTTCCTTATGAATGATAAAAGAAATAAATAAAAACTCTAGTCTTCAAAGAAGGTCGGCTTGTATAAAGTGTTTGTTTGTAATAACAATGAGCCAGTGTCCAATGTAACAAGGGCCATTGATACAAAACTACTCTTCCCTTTCAAGAATAGACACTTTAATTACAAGTAATCAAATTAAAAGTAGCCAAGATTTTAAAAATAAGTGGGAATGCATTGTAGATGTAGTAGAAAGTGATGTTCATATAGTTTTTTATTCAATTGGGAGTGGTTGTTTCTTTTCTGTTTTTTCTTTTATGTAGGATGATTGATCCAACATATTGGATGGCAATGGTATTAATTGTTTTAAAAGTGTACTTCACAGCAGCATCAGGCAGTTTGAGTTTGGTTTCAAGGATTTTCATAGATGGGATATGCGTTGCTCCTTTAGCTCTTGCTATAATGACAATAAGTGGATCAACATTCCATCCTTGGACCAAATTGTCATCAATTAGTAGTTGGTATTTCTAAATTTAGTTATCTATTGTTATTTGCAAAAACCTATCATTAGTGTATGTGAATTATGTGAATTGTATATTGAGATTGCTATCTAGATTAGTTGATGGATTATTTTGGTAAGGGAGTCCTTTGACATAGAAGATATGTGGTTTGAATGTAGCATTACAATGACATCTTTGTCCATCACAAGAGAAAGATAAGAGCCATGAAGGAGCAATATTTTCTTGAGGCTATTGTTGAATGTACCTGCATTCATGAGAATATAATATCTACTCTTTTTGGTGGATAGGATTAGCTTTCAAAGTTCTCATATTGCTTTATTGTGTCTTTTGATTCTAAAAGTGTGAATAAGTTGTTGATTGCATTTTAGAAGTACATTGTTGAAGAAGGATAATTACCTATTTAGAAATTATCCTATTAGTATAATAAATTCGTTCCAAAGGAGATGTCAAATAGGAAATCAATGCTAATAGGTTAATTCAATTTGGAACTCTATCACCAAAAACATTATTACAATGACACCACAAACCCAGCTTGGATTTATAATTCTTTTTCAAAATTAACCCTCGTCTTTCTCTAACTTGGCCTTAACCCCGAAAGGTCGGAGACTATGTTTTCACCAAAAACACTCCAAAACTGCCATTTCTAATACAAGCACCAAATTTTAAATGAAAAACATTTTTGGAAACATGTAACCATATGATCTTGTAGTAAGCTTGTTTGAGAACATGTGGAATTTTTTTTAGAAATTTCCACCATGTAGATTGCAAGATATGAGCATTTGAAGTGACAAGTTTACCTTTTTTGGCTTTGCAAAAATCCGGGTAGCTACACTTTTCTATGAAAAAATGTCCAAAATGGTGGTTACTCTTTGAATTTATTTTTCAAGTCAAGTTATCTACATGCTTGAAAATTTTCAGATCATTTGGAATCATACAACATATAGGAAAAAATAGTAAGTAGAAAGGAGTAGAGAATGATTCAAAATACTAAATTGTTAACAATTTATTTATGGAATTGAAAAATGCCAATCCCAATGGTTGAATGTTGTAATAAAAAATCTACACCCAATGTTTTTAATTTTTTCCAAAAATATTGAAAATTGAGTTAAATAAAAGACTTCAAAGTTTATTTTAGAGTAAGAATTCTATAACAACCCACAAACTCCCACAAACTAATTTTCCTCATAATTGTTGACTCATTGATCAAAATGGAATGATTCAAATCTTTCCAAGTATATAAAAATCAAAAGAACCAATTTAAAATTTTGATTTCTTAAAAAATGATTTTTAAAGAAGTTTTTTTACTACCCGGGTTGCCCGTCGAGCAATGAAAAGTAAATATCATACAATAAATTTTTGACCATGAAGTCAAAAGTTATGAAAATTGTTGGGCCTTAAAGCTACTCCTTGGGCACATGTTGTATTAAAATTTCAGCAAAAATAAAATAAAAACTCCATTTGTAGTGAGCTGCCCAAAATTTCTATATTGCCAAAAAAACACAATTTGGGTGTTTAGGGGTTAATCTTTGCAAATTCAACTTGGTAGGCTCAATACTTCCAACTAATCTGACACTCTACCAACTTTGTTTGATAACTACAAATTTATTTGTCTTCTTTATAGTGAACCAAAATCACCAATTTGGATTTTATACATTAAATCATAGTTCCTCATCTACCGATTAGAAATTCTTTCTAGCAAACTTAATCAATACTCAATTACAAACTCACAACTTAACACTCAGGCTTCTCTAAATTGGAATCAAATTAATTATTGATTGATTATTATTGCTCAGACAATTTAACACAATTTGGAATTGACGATGTCTTTGATCAAACTTGATTAGTCAAACATTTATAGCATTGCAACTCTCAATTCAGATCTTGGGCAAAATTCTCAATGCCTTACACACATTCCAATGTTTGCCCACCTAATTGGAATTAACAACTTAACACTCATTCATCATTTGAAAATTAACACACACAATCTCAATTAACATGCAATCCAAATAGGAATATAAATTTTCACTCTTAATTCACACATACACACCAAATTGGAATTTGATTGCATACACTCAACATCCCAACATGCTCTAATTAGGCACAAACTTAGCACCAACTAAGCACATCAAATAATATTTGAAAAATTTCCAATTTTTACACTCTGAATTGGTGGTCACAATTATCATTTACAACTTATAAGTTTAACGTTTTTGTTCATAAAAATTATAACATACTTGTTAAGAATTTCTACACTACCACTCCATCAATTTTCTGATTAGGCTCAAAGCATTCTATCAAAATATTACAATTTGTTCTCTTTCTCACACATAAACTACACAGGATTTTACACTGAATTGCCTAATTATTTCCTAAATTATACATCTCCCAAATAGGATTCTACCATTTGCACAGCTATCAATCCAAGTTTGGAATCTATAAATCCAACTACTTACTCCGACTTGAAATAGGTACAAACATCTATTGCATCTCATTTCCTTAAGCATAGACTTCTATAAATTCCATCATTAACATATACTCCTCCAAATCAACTCCCGACTTGGACAATTTCTTCATTACAAAATCTTCATGATTTTGCACATACACATTGCCACATACTAGCACATATACATCTCTGAATAGGAATACAAACTCACTCATTTACACCGATCCGACCTTGGGATCAATACAAACACACTGCCCAGCTGGAAAATCACAATCAAAATCAAAATACCAGCCTAATACTAGTAGAAAACGCTAGAATTTGAATAAAAATTTGTAGATTTAGTCACGTTGTTCCATTCACTGTACAATACAAATTCCAGTGTTTTCTACTAATGTAACCAATTGGGACACGCATCAGCAATCTCAACAGTGGGTTAAGAAAAATGAATCCAATTCAGTACCTAATAGGATTCACACTGACGGTTGCCAACTTGGAGAGGATGACAAACTACCAAAAACTACCGAATTGGAATTTACACAACTACCTACATATCACTAGATTCCAACTTGGAATTGACCACAAAGAAAATTGAATCCTTCACTTTCATCCTACATCCTAAATTACAAGTCTTCCTAATTGGAATCTCTACAAACCAATAATCCCGACCTCCAAATTGGTTATCTATACACTCAAAAACACCAACATGGAACAAAAATATGAAAACATATAACCAATATTATTTAAAAGCACACAAAATCACTCAAAAATTCACAAAATTTATGATATAACTTGGTTCTACATACATGGAGCTATGTGTCAATATCATGTGATCTACATATAGAGCATGTGATTGATGAAAATCTTTCTATACTAAAGAATAGTTGTTTCCTAGCATTCCACATATATTGTCCAGTGCAGAATTTTAATAGGCTTGTTTTTTGTGAATCTTTTATTTCGGGGTTTGACCAAAATTCATTAGAGAGGTCATTATCTATATTAAGATTGAGAGTCCATTTGCTAATGTTAGGAAATCTTTGTGCCAAAATTTCTAACTTTTAGTACAATCTTGTTTGTTGATGTATATTTGGAGGCATCTAACTAGGCCTTTGTCAAGTCTATGGCCTGGCCTTATGAATGAAATATGAAATTGTAAAATTTTGGTCTAAAGGTGTAATAGAAATCAACAATGGGCTCATAATCTTCTTTTTTTTTTATTAATGTACATCAATTAATTTGTATACTTTTAATTGAAGCTTGATTTAAAATTGGTGATTTTAGGAAAATTAAATTTCAATTGAAGAGCAATGTTTTGTAAATTTCATTTAAAATCATTGAATAAAGGAAAAGTACAAATGACACATTTATAATGTAATTTGGATCTCAAGGGGACACTCCCTCTTAGAAAATGTGATGGTGTGAGATAATGTCCTATTTTATGGGGGGCTATTTACCTAATAGAATGGATTATAATTCATGGTATTTTTTTAAATAATGATAAATGTTAATATTTTTGGACACTCCAGAGGTATTTATAATTTTTTGTTTGGGTTCTTTAAAAGAATCCTATATTACTTATAATAAAAAATTCTACAATTGCCTTAGAAATGTCAAAGTGCATAGAAAGTTTGTTAGTGCCACTTAAAACATATACGCAAAAGAAAAAAACAAGAAAAGAAAGGCAAGTATGTTGAAAAATGCTAAAAAAAACCAAATCAAGTGCTAAATAAAACCACATCTGCATTTAATAATACATTTTAGAAATCACAATTTTATATGAGGTCACTATATTTTTCCTCCCATGCCTTCTCAACAACAATTTAATCTAGTAACTAAACCCTAAACTTCAGATACTCACATTGGATATGGAATACTTTATTGAATACATACCCCAAAGTGAAGTTGGGCCCGTTTGTAAAGTATAGTGTCTAAAATAGAAAAACAAATTTCTCATCCCCGTTCATAATTCTAGAGCCTCTATAATCTATACACCTTTCTTTTTTCTAGCATTATTGTTTGTATATGCTATTTTACATGTATTGTTTTCATAATTCTATGGTATTATACTTAACATTATATTACATACAATCATATTTCACACTTTTAAAGCACCTTATAATATATATAATTTGTTTAGAAATTTTATAATGAATGAATATATTAAATCCTATATTTCATCACATGCAGTTCCTACATTTTACGATAGTGGCCCCCCTCCCCCCCCATGTTTGGATTTGAATGCATGAAGCTTCCAATTAATTGCAATAACTTCTAGAAATGTTGGATTTTTTAAAAGTTTTGAAATGGAAGAGAAACAAGTCTTATTACACTTCATTTTTGTAGCTTAAATTAAATACATCTTTTGAAAGTAACAACCATATTTGTCCAAGATGCATTCACTATTAGGATATGGGGTTCTTCAAGGATTTAGGTACAAAGACTCAATATTGATCCCAACTACTCGAGTGAATGCAAGAAAGACATGTCTTATTTTGTGTCACATTTGAAGTATTTGAGCTGTCATTGGCCATAACTTTTACACATTGAAGCTGATATACTTGAATTTATTTGAAGATCAGAAACTAAACAATTATTAGAGCACTTATTTTTCAAAAAAAATTCAAAAATCGTTTTATATTTAAATTTTGATTTAGCTAATTTGTCACAAATTGCAGTTAAGGGGTTTTTAGTACTAGGGGCTATCCAAAATTAATGATCTAGAGCTGAAATTTATGTGATCTATTACTACACTAGAGACTCATGTGCCTACCAAAAAGAATTTTAAAAAACATTATTTTATGTCCTCTACATTCATGCAAATAGGGCTCCCTTACGCTAGCAACTTTGAACATTGAAAATGGTTTTAAGATGATTCTTTTGGTAAAATCTCTTTACCATAAAGTCTTACTAAATGGATAATTTTTATTTTCTTTGAAAATTATTTTTCCTATTTTTTACAAATTAAAACATCAAAGTATCAATTTTCATGAGATTTTGCATTTTTTCAGTTTTCCTATTTAGAGAATTTTTTTATGTTTTTTATTCCTAGGGTACCTTCTCCTTCAAGGTATATACATTAACCATATTTTACACATCAATTTTTTTTTCCAATTATAAAGTACACCTAAAATATCATGAGTACTTGAGAGTATTGTGGAAAACACTATGCAAAACGGTCAATCTTTCTTGCATTCACCCCCTAATTGGATATTGGACCAAATTTTCCTTTGTTGTCTTCTAATGTAGTAAATCTTCTACTTAATTAGAATTTGATTGAAATTAGCTAAAATTTTATGAAATTAATGATCACTATAATAAAAGGTTTATTTATTATTTTTCAATCTCGATTTGATGTTTTTCAATTACCATTGCATCCATGTTGGGATTTAAGGGTCACATTAACACCCAAATAAACAAGAATAATCCTCACCTAGAGACAACAATAAAAACTTATATGTTTTTGTTTTGACCACTTTTATTGCTTCTCTTTTTTCTTTCCAAAATGAGTTGACCAAAACACATGTAGAATATTCTTTGATTTGTCATTTTGTTGCGGAAAAAAAATTGTGAATTCAACAAGTCCAAGTATAGAAATAAAAAGATCATTCTCCCATAGCTAAAGAGGAGCATTAAATGTACAAATTAGAAAAAGAATACATGCAAAGCACAAGACTTAAAAGTTGAAGAGGAGTAAGATTTCAAATCATAGAATAAGAAGAATATAGGTTATTAACTAGTGTGAATAAGAGTTTGGTGGTGGTAGTTTCTTGTGTATCTTGTTTTATAGTCTACTATTCTTTGCAATCAATGTGACTAGTGATATAAACTCTTGGGTCATGTATGAGGCATCAATGACCAAAGGTAAAGAGACATTATTGCTAGTAATCCTTTCACCAAAAAAAAATTGAGGATTGTAATCTTTGAGCTTGCAAGTTCAAAAAGGTTTTCAAAGAATCATCAATTATGAAAGGTAAGACATGAAGAGAGATGATGAAATTGTTACATTGCTTGTTATATATAGACTAGGTATTTTTGAAAGTTGGGACCAAAGCCTTGTTACAAGAAATAACATACCTAGCCACAATATTGGTGAGACAGGATGCTATTTCTACACCATGTTGAACTTTTGCTTTACTAGACAACACCAATTTTTTTTTGTGAATGATTAAACGTACCGACACGAGGACCACTTTGTGGCTCTCCCTCCAATAATACTTGTATCTTCACCCCAAAAAACTAAACATAACCTCTTGTAGGTCAACTTTTATTCCATCATGCTAATTAAGCATCCAAAAAGGATATAAAAATGTCAAATCAGGCAAAACTATGAGACATAACTCTCCTCTCCATATATAATTTATAATTGCCAGCTTTACACAAAAGAGCTCTTTCAAGATTTTGCACTTCTTATCTACATCTATATGGGATAACTAGTAGAACTACTACAACAGATTGATCTTCATCATCATATCATTACTCCACTGCTTTATAATTTACTACACTAATATTGCCCCCGCTCATGCTCATTTATCAGAGTCAAACTACTTCAGAATAGTGCAAGTTGAAATATTATTGAATTGTACCCATTTTAACAAATATAAAATTCTGGTGTTCTGATATGACAAATCCGTTGTGGTTGTATGCAATAAATTAACCAAAAGGGACAGAAGGAGGGTATTATAAGAACTGCTGAAATTGGGGGTTTGTCTGAGACCACAAGATGGAGTATTCAGAAAACGAGCATATGGTGGAAAATACAAGTTGGATTCTATCCACAATCTACATTCTATCCTGCCTTTTTCATTTCTTCTCACTCTTTTTTTTCTTTCTTTCTTTTTGCTTGGTCGCAGACAGACTTCCTTCATGGCTGACCGTGAAAGTGCAAGACTGGGACAAAAAGCTCGGAAAGATAGAGAAGGAATCCACAGCTGAATACGAAACTAAGCTTCTGATTGGTATGTGCCTTCGGTGTCCCACGCAGGAATAAGAAAAGGGCCACTACATTATCATACATCTGACCCCACTGCAGTTACCGTGCTGCATATTCTCCCTGATCATATTGTTGAAAACTCAGTGCGACATCCGCGGCATGGCTTCTGTGTGACAGACTATACAATTTCGGCACTACTCTGAACGTGGCGTAGGACTTGTGGTGGATAACATTGATGCACAATTACCAATCAGCCACTCATTTGTGGTCCTAGAGATGTCGAAGGAACTCCGGACGTGAATCTATCAGCATGAAATGAGGTGACTACGCTGCAATCGGCTGGGTGTTCATAGTTTCTTGTACAGAATGTATCAATTTCTGTGAAGAATTGTTTGGCTATTGAAAGAGAGTTCTAAAATATATAAATTTGAAATACATGGATGAATAACAATGATGATTTATGAATTTATAGATAGCGCACATCAACATTTCATGTTTCACTAATGAAGTTACGTAGTGGTTACAAGATTCTCCTCAACCTAGGTCGTCAATTCGGATAAATAGACGCAATTCTCGACTTCAGTGGTACAGACCCAAAACGAACCACACGTTTCGATTTTTGTTTCAGGCGACTCACTCTCAATAGTGCCAAAGGTATGGATTTCCGCCAATTTAGCGGAATTGCCATTCTTGTGCGTACAGCGATATCCTAAAGTATGTTCGTGAGTTTGCAAATCATTGCATTAAACGAACAATGCCTATAAATTCCAAGTTTCAATGAATCCCAGGGCAACTAGAATGAGTCATTAGAAAATTTTGGGAAGAACAATGTTGCTAAATTAGGATCTAGAAATACTATTCGTTGCGAAGTGGAATAAAAACCAATACTTCAATTCAACACTGTTTCAAATTCGTAGAGAACTAAGAAAAAAGATATTATCATCAATCGTTGACACCTTGGTTAATAGCATGTGAATAGGAATGAAACATCCGTTCCAAAGACAATCCCCACATTCATTCCCGCAAAGAGTCCACCATGCGACAAAGACTACATACCATGCATGCTTCCATCACAAGCACTCTCATCATGCACCACACATTGTAAAATACAGGAATGCATGAACCCTAAAATCCAAATCGACGTGGAACCCGCCAGAGGCGAAATCCAATCCAAATTGCATTGCTGTAAAATGCCCTTTCACACATTGCAGAAAGCGCTGCACAAGCAGATGACTACTCATACCAAGAATTCAGAGGCTCGATCACGGCTTGGCGACCAAGAAGCCGCAGATCTGCACCTGCTTCACATTGTCGAAGCCCAGAACGCGCACGTAGCACTCCGGGTACTCCTTCTTGCACTCAGCAACCTCGCGCAGCACCTGCGACGCGTCCTGGCAACCGAACATGGGCAGCTTCCACATGGTCCAGTAGCGACCATCATAGTAACCGGGGCTACGGTTGTTAACACGGCTCGCACCGTCGGGGTTCTGCGCATAAATTCACACAAACACACAAAAAAATCAATCACAACCACCCGCATTGCGACCCAGCTGGACCTCACCAAACGCACAATCTCAAAAACCACAGACAAACCCACAATTGCAACCCAATTGGGAAAAAAGGAACGAGAAGGAGGAAGGTTCCAACTTACAGTGTCGAACTCGAGGCAGGGGATGAGACCCTGCTTGATCATGTAATCCACCTGCTTGGCGATCTGGTCGTCGGTGAGGTCGGGCAAGTACGAGAACGTCTCGAACTTGGTCTGGCCGTATGGGTTCCACACCTGCATGCAGTTGACGCGGCTGCCGTTCTGGACGAAGCCCGCCTTGGAGACCTTGGACGCGAACAAGCCATTGCTCTTCAGTCCGGAGAACGCCTTCACGGAGCTCGACTCCGAGGTCGACACGGAGGCCGAAGCCACGGCAAATGCCGCGGGGGCCACAGCCGCGGAAGCAGCAACGACGGACGCCATGGCGGGGAGAATGCGTGCACAAGCTTCGCAAAACACAGGGTGGGTAGCTCACTGATTTCGTCGGATGGGGAGAATGGAGCGAGCGAGACTGAGTGAGGAAGTCTCCAAGTGTGGAGGCTTATGTGGCGAATTGCCAGAGTGCGGGAGCCACTCACACTGGGAGAGATTGAATTACGGATGTGGTTGTGGCGTGTCCACAGGATGGGCGGGGGCTCTCATTTGTGGACACATGTGGTGGGGAAATTCAGATGGGGGGATAGCGGGACTGGGCAAAGGGGAGGAGCAGGCCCTGCAGGCCGCTAAAAGGTAGAAGGACCTATTTGGGATAACTTCAGCTTACTTCAGTCTCCAGATTATGAGAAATTTGCTGAGAAACTGAGGTTAATGTGTGCAGATAGATAAAGATAGATAAAATCTCTGGTCTTAAAAGAAGGCCGGCATGAATAAAGTGTCTTTTCGTGATGACAATGAGCCAATGTGCAACAGATCAAGGGCCATGGACAATGTGTGCAAACATAGGAATGAAGAAGATTGCAAGAATTATTATTTTCTTCTTCAAGAATGAATATTTTATTCAATATAAATGTGGGGTTTTCATCCACACCAATTTTAGTCTCATAGACTCCCCTATTTTAGTTAGCTTTGGCATTTTTCTCTAAGCCAAGAGGGAAGAGAGATAAGTGGACAAGGTGGTACAAACAAAGAATCTTTTTGTAATGAACAATGCATCTAATTGTTGTCTACAATAAGTCACATAATAAAGCCATTACAAGGGGACTATTTGAAATAGGTACTTCTACCATGCATGGTTTTTTAATTCAATTTGGAGGTTGATAATCTTCATGATACAAAATAGTGAAAGTAAGTTGCCTTAACATTTAAAGTGGCCTACTCTTTAAGCAACCATTTAAGAGTTGATTGCCTTTAGGGGGAAGCTAAACTCCTTGAAACAATTTTTGATAAATTTTTGTAGGAAGAAATATAAAATTGGCATCTAATCCAAGTCATTTCATATTTTTTGAACCTTCATGGAATTAGTTACGAGTTTTTGAAGTTGAAATGCAATAGTCACTAGAAGCAACCACCTCTTGAAATGTACACTATTGGTACATTGAAGAAAGAAAAATGTACCCTTATGTTATGATCACTACCTTAGGTTGCCTTACTCCAAGAAAGTTACTTTAAATGCCATCAAAGTCAATAGATACTTATACAGATATTTCTATTTGAATGTATACATAGAGGTTCATGAGTCCTAATGACAAAAATACCTAATTCAAAAGTAGTGCATTCTTATATAGTAATAATAAATATTGTATGGTGTCAAATGTAGAAAAATTAGTATAGGGCAAAATAGTTGTACTATTTTGTGTAGAATCATGAATTTCTTTATATTTATAAACAAATGCAAAATGTAGATGATAACTCGCATTTTTCAAGGTACTTGTACATTTCTTATAAGAAACTATGAGTCTTGCATAGATTTTGATATATAAAAGATGTGAGCTTCATGTGCGATTGTCCACCATGTTTGTAACATGAAAAAATAAAAAATAAAAATCCTTAGGAAATTAAAAAAATAAAAAACATAAGGGCAACATTCACATAAAGCTCAATTAACACCGGAAAAAAATTGTTGGAAAAGAATTGGGAATTAGTGTTATGTAACAAAGACTACAAGAACCCTATGGTATGGAGGTTGGATGGTAGGTGAATATATAAATTCTAATATGCATGGCTATGACAATAGCGAATTGCATGGAAGATTGTATGAGAGAAAAAAGCATGTATTTCTTGAAAGGTCGTAAATTTTTCATTTGTCAAGAGCCAATTGTGATCTATAGGGCATGCACTCCAAGGTGGATTAGGGTTTGAAAAGTCATCTCAATAGCCATTCTAATGAAAATAGTTTCTTTTATTTGTTGTTCGTAACCCATATATACTGCCTTCTTTCTATATATTGTTGTAGGTCCCACCATACAAATATACAAACTTTGGCTTTGATATGGATTTCATATTATTAGGTTACAATTCTCATGCAACAATGAAACATTATGATTTTTTTGTTATTGATTCTTTTGATTGATTTTTTGATTTTTTTGTCTAGTACCACTTCTTTGAATGTAAGTTGGACAACAATTATAAAATCTTTGTTTGAATTTTTAGGGGTTTCTCAAAAAATCCGAAGTTCAAAATCCAAAATAAAAATTGATTCATTGATTATAATTAGTTTATTAAGAACATCTTTAATAACTATGTAATTAACTTGTATGGAAAAGGGTATATAAGGTAGAGGCTCTATTTGCCATATAAGTGAGCTTTAAAATTTGCTAATTTTGGGAATATTTGATCTATTGACATTTTTTGCAATTGTTTTCTAGCTTAATACAAAATAACTATAAGCAAAATTTTAGATGGTGCGAATTTCTAGATTCTTGTAGGAAAAGGTTTAAAGTTCACTTGCATGGTAAATAGAACCTCTTTGTTATTATATGGTAAATAGAAATATTACTTTCTTAAATGTCATTGTTGAATTTTACACAAATATCATGAAGTACAAAACCAATCTATTTCACATCACCAATGAATAGACAAAAATAGCATTTGCAACATAATTGGATGTCATTCAAGACATCAATTTCATATAGCCATGTAGTAAACCCTTGAAAGCATTATATTATTTAGGAACTAAATTGAAAGATAAAATGGTCTAATTTCAAGTGTTATATTGTATAAATAATTTAAGGTATGTATACCCAAAATGACACCCTAGACATATGGACAAAGGTTCCTTCATTATTTCACCACTTGAAAGGATGCTTTTGAATAACCATTGCAACTATGCAATGAATTCAAAGAACCACAATAGAATGCAAGAGATGAAATAGGCAAGTGCTTGGATGAAGGTATCCATATCCAAAAGATTGCACAAAACCTAAGATAGGTGTGCAATATTTTGATTTTCTGTTCTCATCTAGTCAATTACTAAATGTTGCTCATGTAAGTCTTGAGGACTTGCCTAGATTAAGGGATGCTTTATACTTAGAGGTTTCGCCAATTTGTTGTGTAAGAGGCCTAAAATCTTCACTTGTGATTGGACAAAAAATTGCAATTTGTGCAATTTGCCTTGAAGGGAATGGCCCAACTTCTCAGTGTAAAGCATCTCTAATTAGTTATCAAAATTGTAACCTCAAAAAATGGATGTTTTTTATTTTGGGCTTTGTAAATTCCTTAAAGCCTATTCTAAGATCAATATGTACTTTATGACATAATCAAAGTCCTAATCTATAGATTTCATAGATACTTGCTTTGTACATTATTGTATAATTATAGCTACTAGTATGCCATGTCGTTGCCACAACCAAAATAACAATGAAAGCAATTTTTTTATTTTTAGTTCAAAAATTATTAAAAAATTCATAACTTTTATACTATAGGTCTAGATGCCACAAAACAAGCCCATGCTCCCCTTACTACAAAGAGCTTCCAATGGTACCAAGAATGCAACTAGAGGATGCACATTCCTAGAGATCTCACTGCAACAAACAAGCAACCTAACTTAAGGTAAACTTAGATAATCTATGGAGGTCATACTGCTTGCAGTTTGTGCCTTATTCAACTATAATTTAAGGAAGGCTAAATTATGTACTCACAAGCTTCTCCAGGGTTGTAATTCTTAATGATTATGAACAAAGCTAGTGATTTTTATTTTGACTCTTAATCAAAGGTGTGCAATGATAGAAGTTATGCAAGCGTAGCAAATTTTTTAATTTTGACTATTTGTCTTTAGTAATGTAAAAGGGAGTCATTTATTATTTATCTTTAGGAAGTAAAAAGAAAATGAATGATAAAAAGACAATTAGATGAAAGATAATAAAAGTTGTATCTAGGCTCATAGGAAGGGTGACAATTAGTCACGGTATTAGTTGATACTAAAGTTCTACACCTTTTTAATAGCTTAAGTTAGACAATTTGTCAATTTTCTCTCTCTCTCACTTACTCTCTCTCTGTTTGTCTCTCTCAGATTTCTTGAATGTCAAGCTACTTTGTAAATTTGTGAACTCTTTCAAATGTTATAATATAAATTGTCTTTGCACTAATTGTCTATGCACAACAATGCATTTGGTGAGATTATTGATCTAGTGATGAAATCTGTTGTATTGGAATTGTGGAAGTAATCCAGGGATTGGATTTTACTATGTGTATGTTTGTAGATAATTTGTAAAATTATTCTTTCTTACCTGTGCTATTGTATATTGTTGTGATCTAGGGATTGGAATAGCTCATATAAAACTATTAAATTGCTTGTGTGACAATTAGTCTTTGTAGCTGTAAACTAATCTAGTGATTGGATTTGTACATTTGATAATTATAACAATTTGGCAAGTTAAGTTTGGATGTGTTTCTTGCATGTATGTACCAATGATTGGCTATGACAAATTTATCGATGCATGTTTGTGATCAAATGGTCAAATAGGGGATTTGATTGAATGAAATGCATTTATTGTTGCTTGACGAATTGTTGTGTATGTTGTATTGAATGTGTGATCTATTGTGTTGTAATCCTTTATTGAGTTCTATGAGCTCATTTTCAATTATCAATTAGTGAGTCTTAGTGAGTTATGAAATTCAAAACAATTTGTCCACTGGAGTGGAAGCCTGAAGACAAGCTTGACTAATTGTCAACAAGAAGGTGGAGGTTGCAGTGAAGCAAATAAAGGATAGAACGAATTGGAGCAACTGGTGGAGCAATTCTTAATTCAATAAGTTTCTCAACAATTAATTGTTTTTGATAAGGTTAAGAAAAGATAAGTATAGCTGAGATTCTTTATAGTTAATTTGACAAATAGACTATAATTGTAGTAGTATGCGGAATCTAGTGATTGGAAATTGCATGTTGATCAATGTAGTTGTAAGTCTTGGGATAGGCAAGATAAATTGTCAACAAGTATGTAAGCAGTGATTGCTAAATTGAATGAATTGTCTAGATTCACAGAGAGGAAGGAAATTATCAAATAAGAAATTGTCACATTAGTTTTAGTCAATTTTAATAGCATTGAAAAATCTATAGAATTGTTTATGATCAAACCTTGTGTGGTGATGCTTGAGGTTCTATGTGAATTCAAAAGTGAATTTAAGAATCATTTAGACTAATTGTCATCGTAATGTGCTTGTTTGTAAATGTGAATTATGTTATTGTAAAAGACTAATTGTCTTGATGTGGAAATGATTGTAATGAGCTGCTATTGGAATCAGGAGAAGGACAACCTAGTTGCAAACAAATTATTATTGATTAATTTGAGTAGAACTTGAATGTTTGCTTAATCAAATTTATGTATGTGAACACTTGGTGTTTATATACATTGCTCGAGTCTAAATTAAATTGCAAGTCTGAGAGTATAATGAGAATTTTGAATGTGATTTTTAATTGGTTGAGGAATAAATCCTTAGACTACAAAATTTATCAAATTCATTTATGAACTTGAATCAGTAAATTTGGAAAGTTAGACAAATTGTCGAAAGAATTCACTTGATGTTTTAATTGAATGGTGGCAAGTTCATCACCATAATTGGTATCAATTGGTAATTGGGAGTATAAGAATTGAACCTTGGTTAGGAAAACCTTAATTGACTAATTGTCTTCATTGAGTGTTATCAAGGATAGATAGAACTAAATTGTCAATTAGTCTTAATTGGGAAAGTCAAGCTTGAATTGAGTTACTAATTCTAGGAAAGTAAAAACAAGTAGTCTAGCAAGTAATTGGAGTTGAGTACAGCCTTAGACTATTTGTATGATCTTTGAGATGTGTAGATAGTATATGTTAACAAATTGTTTATGAAAGTGTAGTTGAATACAAGTTTGGTGATTGCATTACACTCATGACCTGCACCTAGATAGGCACAAATTGTTGTAGGATCGGGATTGGTTTACCACTCATCTAACTAGTAATGAGGCTAGTTAATTAGTGATTGGACAAATTGTCTTTGTAACGCAAATCACCAATAATTAAGGAATTGTGTATTACTATATAAATATATTTATATTACATATTTGCATTGGTCTAGCACTAGATCATGCACATAACAAATTGTGGTCAAACCTGACAAATTATTGAAAAAACACCCGTAGAATACTAGGCAAGACTATGATAGCATTTCATGTGTCCATAGCATTATTTAAAGGACTGGCAACCAAATTTTACCTTGGGAATAAGACTATTGTATAACTGAATTTTAGACAAATTGTCAAGTAAATTTCATATCATTCTAAACTACAAGTGACTTCTAGCTACAAAACATTAGACTATTTGACCATTCCCTTTAGATTTGGAACCACTGTACCAAAGTTCTAGGTTTTGAGAAATAGGCAAAAAACGGACGACGAGTTATTTTGAGGAAGTTTGAGTAGCAACCTTTGTTACTCAAAATAGTGATCTTCTACTACAAGGTCAAAGCCTCTCATAGTGTCATTGTTTCTTTCCAATCAACCTTGAAAGAGTAGGTCATGGAGAATTGACCCTCTCATGAAGATAATGTTCTTCAAGGCCTATGAAACTTTTACAAGTGGGTTGAGAATTTTTTATTCTCCAATGTGTAAATGTAGATGTAATAATTTGCTACCTATTTTGTGCCTTTAATTTTGTAGTTCATGATGTCTCAAAGAAATTTGGAGTTTTGATTCTAGATATGATTTCAAAATTTTCAAACTTTTATCATGTGTCATGAGTAATTTGTTCTTGTATTGTTTCTGAGGTAAAAATTAGAGTAGAATTAGAAATTTTTACCCTCCTAAAGAAGTTTTATAGGACTATCAAAAGGAATTTTTCTTCACTACTTTATTTCATGCTAGGAAAACTTTGTAATTTATTATCGGCCCCACTAACAAATTTGAATTACTTAAATTCATAGTTGGAATTTGAGACTAGGAGAGGTAGAGAAACATGGAATTAATTGTTATAAATAGGAGCAAGATTTACATTTATCCTATGTTAAAGCAATAAGGGGTTAATTGTCCTTGAACTAGGAAAAAAATGGCCTACAAGAACATTTTCAAACTTCAAAATCCATCACTATGGATGCTTGAGTTCCATTTAACATCTATACATTAGCATTTTGCATCTATACATTTAGCATTTAAGTTTCTCTTCTTTTCTTATTTTCAAAGATGAAATGACTTACTATAAAAGTTTCAAATTCTTTAGTGAATATTTGAAATTACTATGAATTTCTGAATAATAATTGATTGAAATTTCATTTTATATACAAATAACATTTGAAATTTTGATTCATATACCATAGTTCTATATAATTATTACACCATTCCCAAAGTTTAAGGTCAATATTCCATGTCAAATAATCAATTAAAGTTGGGATATTTGTGTGATTTAACAAATGCATAGAAATAGAAAGATTGATTTATTTTCTCTCATACAATTTTTTTCAAAGAATAAAATTTCAAAATAATTGAATCTATTTAAGAAACATTTTTATGACCCTCACTACCAAATATTGTAGTGTAGAATGTCATGGTATAAGGCAAGTTTCCATATCTTTTCAATAATTAAAAAATAGGTGAACTAAGATCATAGGTCTAATATTGCAACCTTGTTTACAAGATAAATCGATGTAATTGAACTACAAAAAATCTATATCTTAAATTAGGTTGTTTTGTGTTGTTTTCTTGATTTGTTTCTTATGTGAGATCTCCGGAACCATGGGGTGATTGCAAGAAACACTTGTCCATTTTTATATTAGATCTTGGATGTTGATTTTTTTGGCTATAACTTTAGCATTGAGGCTCAAAATGACTCATGATTTATAGGTTAGGTATTGTACTCGTGAATAGTATACATCTTCCCCTTTTTTTTGGCACTTTTCAAAAATATTTTATCATTCAAAAATAGCCCCCAATTTTATGTCACACTTACCAATTGGGGAGAGGAGAACTATTTATTGTCTAAAAAAATGAATTTGGAGCTAATCTTTGGAAGAGATGGTTTTCTAATAGACTTATAGCTACTATACAAAGGAATTTTTAAAATAGTTAATTTTATGTGGTCTAGTAGTCTATAAAGTAAATTTCTTTCAACTTGCATTTTGAAACATGTAAAATATCATTTTGGTGGTTCTTTTGGTGAATGATCATCTCTATAGAATTTTTATAAATGTCCAAAATTCATTTTTTTAACTAATTGATTTTCCTATTTTTAACTAATTAAAACATCAAAATATCTATTTTTTTTTAGATTTGGCACTTTTTCTAGTTTTCCTACTTAGAGATTTTTTCTATGCTTTTCCTTTGGTGGTTACTTTCATGTTAAAGGTGTATACATTGGCCATATTTTTATCTTTATTAAAATGCATGTTCTAATTTTAAATCATTCCAAACAAAACATAAGTATTATGAAATGCAACAAAATTAGTAGGTGTTTCTTGCAATCACCCTATCCTTCCCCTAGCCAAATTCTTTGTACCATTGGAAAGCTCTATGCAAGGGGGGGGGGGGGGGGGCACATATTTTGTTTCATGGCATTTCGAACTTCGACAAAAAAGATATTGAATTTGGAAGTTTTATGAGTTAAAAAATAAAAAATCACTTTTATTTTTATTTTTATTGTAGCAATGACACATAGTACACTAGTCGGTACATTAAAATAGGTTGTTTGTTTTGTTTAATTATTACACCGAGATCTTTATAACCATGCATGTATCCCTTGGTCTTGTTCTTTATACCATTAGAAAGCTTTTTGTAAAGGGGGTGTAAAGACTTTGTTTGGTGGTGTTTTGGACATATGGTGTGAAGGTTATGGATTTTAAAGTTATTCTAAAATCTTAAAGTATTCTAAAGTATATATCTTTTGGGTTATGCATCACTCAATTGTATTCTTTGTACCTTTAGAAAGGCATATGATGTGTAAGTTATAGATTTTTGAGTTATATTTGGGGAAGGAGCATGATCAAATCATCACAAAAATTGGGCCAATTGCATAGGGCGGGGCATAGGGCCACACTAGTGCCATTGATAGCTACTCTACCTATATCCCAAATTTTGTAGCAAGCCCCTAGCATCAAGGAGTTCTATATTCCAAAATTTGAAGAATCTTGGGCATGCAAGTTCCAAATTCCAAAAGAAATCCTAGGTAGGGAGGCCAAATTCCCAAATTTGTAACCAAAAATCTTTCAAAAAGATATCTAAATATGTATCCAACGCAATGTTTAGAAAGAACAACAGCTAGTTCAAAGTTATCTAGTGGAATTGGGAAAAAACTTGGTTGCAATTTGAAAACATTGGCAAAATTCCAATGAAAAAATCCATAAAATTTCTATTTAGAGTAAAAATTAGAGAAAATAACCGAACTCAGTTCTTCAAAAACGAGTTCAATATTAGGATTGAAGAAAACTAACCAGTAAAAAAATCCCAAAAATTATAATCACTAGGCCACTAAGAGGATCTCAATTCCAAAATTTGTAGCCAAAACCCATGGCACAAGGGGTCCAAATAGGATTCCCAATTTGTAGTTAAACCCCTTGGCATGGAGGGTCCAAATTCTAAATTTTATTCGCCAAAACTCCCTGGCATGGAGGGTTCCCCAATCCAATTTTTTTTGAGTTGTCACAACTCCTTGCATAGTGGCTTGGGAAATTTTCCTTCTAAATTCCAAAAAAGTTGGGTCAAAACTCCCGGGCATGGGCAACCTTCCTTTCCTTCCTTTGAAATTCCAAATATTATAGGCCAGTGAGAGCACCAGCCATGCAGTGGAGGAGAAGGCCCAGTTGCTGACCAAAGAGGAGGCCGGAGAGCCGCTCTGAACGCCTGCGACCCTGCGATCCGTCTCACGGACGGTGATGCATTTTCTCCTTTCCCCCGAATCCGGCCTCCTTCCCTCCTCATGCAATCCGCGGGCTGGCCTGGCCTTCAGGCAACTGGACTTTACCTTCCCTTCCCTTTCCTCCTCCGTCTGGAGTCCTCGCCGTCCGTCCCTTGACCTCCGCGGCCCCTTTACCTTACCTTTTTCCATGAAGCAAAAGATCCCTCGCACAACGCTTGGCAACCCCACGCCAGTCAGCCAGCCACCCAGCCTGCAGGGTTATCCACTCTCCTTCCCAGCACACCATCCAATCTGCAACGGTGTGTGGCTGGCCTTGCTTCGCACTTTGCCTTCTTAACCCACCTCGCCACCCCATCTCTCCCACCATTTGGGGTTCTATTGCTTCCTTCGACAACAATTAGCTGCCACTTCTGAGCTTGGAGCCTCTCGTAGCCTCCCCGCCATGGCGTCCATCGTTGCTGCTTCCGCGGCTGTGGCCCCCGCGGCATTTGCCGTGGCTTCGGCCTCCGTGTCGACCTCGGAGTCGAGCTCCGTGAAGGCGTTCTCCGGACTGAAGAGCAATGGCTTGTTCGCGTCCAAGGTCTCCAAGGCGGGCTTCGTCCAGAACGGCAGCCGCGTCAACTGCATGCAGGTGTGGAACCCATACGGCCAGACCAAGTTCGAGACGTTCTCGTACTTGCCCGACCTCACCGACGACCAGATCGCCAAGCAGGTGGATTACATGATCAAGCAGGGTCTCATCCCCTGCCTCGAGTTCGACACTGTAAGTTGGAACCTTCCTTCCTGTCCTTCCTTTTTTCCCAATTGGGTTGCAATTGTGGGTTTGTCCGTGGTTTTGAGATTGTGCGTTTGGTGAGGTCCAGCTGGGTCGCAATGCGGGTGGTTGTGATTGATTTTTTTGTGTGTTTTTGTGAATTTATGCGCAGAACCCCGACGGTGCGAGCCGTGTTAACAACCGTAGCCCCGGTTACTATGATGGTCGCTACTGGACCATGTGGAAGCTGCCCATGTTCGGTTGCCAGGACGCGTCGCAGGTGCTGCGCGAGGTTGCTGAGTGCAAGAAGGAGTACCCGGAGTGCTACGTGCGCGTTCTGGGCTTCGACAATGTGAAGCAGGTGCAGATCTGCGGCTTCTTGGTCGCCAAGCCGTGAAGAGTTTGAATTTGTCGAGCTTATGACGCTAGCCAGCACTGTGTTCTAGATGTGCCTTGAGTGCATTGCATGATAGGCAGGGAAATAAAAATTTGAGTTTCAACATTCTCTTTGGTTGGCATTACCTCATCCTTTCTGATTCTGTCCCACCCAATCCCCCTAAGTTTTTATTCTTCGTTGTCCACGTGATGAAATGCGCTTACCATGTCTGTTTTCGAACTTGAAAGCACGCGGAAAGGAATTTTCTTACGACTTATCTGAACTCCATTTTATCATTGAATGTTTACTGCATTACAGCCACTCACTTCAGATATGAACCTGAATTCTTCCGGTGAAGCTTTCCTTCGATGACTTTTGGACTTTTCGATGATCAATACCGACTCCATTCAGAACGTCGGCCCTTAATCTTCCGCCACTAACAGCAATTCATACATTCTTTGGACTCCGCGACAAGTTGTGCACAACTATGTCTCAACGAGATGTCTGTTGTCTTCCACGTTGAACGCGAATGGGTTGTTTTCAGCGTCCACTGTCATTCACAAGGGACTGGAAGTCTTTACTTTGAATGGCGAGACATCTACATTCGATTTTGCCCGTGTACCCGAAATTTCAGCTGGCAACCACATCAAAAACCAATTCGCACACAGTTCCAATTGCACGAAATGATGTATTACCTTCCACCCATCATATGTCCACATCCAGTTAAAGCTGACGATGTGCAGAGTGCTGTAAAATACTGCCATTCAATAGCAATTCGTGGCAATTGCCATTGTGAAAGAAACCGATTGCATCATCCATTCCTGATAGAATACTTTTGAACACGAGTGCAGCAGACTGTTTGTGCAGTGTGCTCGTGTGCTGAAATAGATGACTTGTCTGCTTGCATTTGAGAATCGGGGTATTGGGAGCATCCACCGCTTGTCACGGACAGTGAAGCTTTTTGTAAGAATGAATTGAGGCTTTCAATTCTGGATGCTGCCGGAGGAATCCGGTGAGGGTCTTGAACAAATGAACGCCAAATTCATGATATGGACGAAGTTATATAATGGAGCTTTTCTCGGTTATTTCCGGAATTAGAACTCTTTCATGTCGACTTAATCAATTTAACCCTTAACCCTTAATGGATGAAGGGGTGACCTTGGAAATCATCCCTTTTCATTACCATATGAATCATTGGCCTAAAGTTTTGGAAAAGTACTCATTGGAAGTTAAACTATTGTAGAAGACCTCCCCTTTTCACAACAAGATTTCTAGAATGAATAGTTGAACTTTTATCCTACTAGAAGAATTCCTTGTCATCCATCAGATGCCAAACGTCCATGTCAACATTTAGGGTTAAGGAAGAGCGATTCATGATTAAAAAATTATTAGTCTACTAAACCATATTGTTAAATGATTCATTCATGATTTAGATATGACCACTTTGACTTATTACATTGTGGAAAGTATAATTTAAAAGGAGAAAATTTTGATAGCATTAGATTTAGTGAATGACTATAGCAACTTATCAAATATAGTACTAGTAATTAGGCAAAGTTGGTGTAGAATTTTGACTAGAAGTGTATCTTGTGAAGTCTAACACTTAGATTCCATCTCTTTGGATTCATTTGTATTGGTGTCTATTTATTGAAAAAACTATTGAAAACCTCGATGATGTTGGGAAGCTAATAAAGTTTGAGGTGGTTTATACAAAAACATATGACAACAAAGGTTCACTCAAATTTTTGAATTGGTAATTGGCCAATGAATAGGGTTGTAGTCTAAGTTGGATTTATTCTTTGGTCAAGGTTCATGCCTTTCTATATAGATGCAAAATCCAACTAAAATCTTATAGGGCCAAAGTAGATAATGTTTTCTAATTTCTAAAATCATTTACCTTCTATTTTTATTTAAAATAGGCCTATCGGAATGACATAGGCCATGACACATTATTTCTTATAAATGCTGATACTTATATTCAAACTACATTTAGTTTTAGAAGGATTTTTCAAATTTTGGTTTCAAACTTTATTATAAAATTTAATTAGTGTAGCAATTAACCCCAATGTTCTTTAACTATGTTTTCAGCCAAATCACTCCAAAATTGCCATTTTTAGGACAAGTAACAAAAATTTTAAAACACACATTTTAGAACATATCCAACTGTAGGATCTTGTAGTAAGATGATTTGAAGAGATGTGGAAAAAATTTCAGAAATTTTCACCATGTAGATTGCAAGATATTAGCATTTGAATTGACAAAATGCCTTCTTATGGCCATGCAAAAAACTGGGCAGCTACATTTAACAAGGTCACATTTGTATGAAAAAATATTCAAAATGGTTGCAATCCCTTGGATTCATTTTTCATGGAAAGTTGGCTACATGTTTGAAAAATTTTAGATCAATTGAAACTGTACAACATATAGGAAAAAATAGTAAATAGAAAAAAGTGAGAATGAATTAAAATATTGAATTGTTAATAATTTAGTTATGGAATCGAAAAATGCCAATTCCAATGGTTTTAATGTTATAATAAGAAATCTACGTCCTATGGTTTTATTTTTTTTCCAAAATATTGAAAATTGAGTTAAATAAACAACTTGAGAGTTTATTTTAGAGTAGAGAATACATGACTACCAAACAAACTAAAATTCTTTGTAACTTTTGATTTATTGATCAAAATGAAAATGATTCAAAGCATTTCATGTATATAGAAATCTAGAAAACGAATTTCAAATTTGTATTTTTGAAAAAAGTGATTTTTTCTAATCTCCCCAAACTACCCCACTTAGTGAATATAACTACATATCATACAATAACTTTTTAACCACGTAGTCAAAAGTTATGAAAATTGTTGGACCTTATAGAAAAACCTCGTCCCTATGTTGTGTGAAAATTTCATCTAAAAATAAATAAAAACTCCATTTGTAGTGAACTGCCCCAAATTGCTATGTTGCCAAAAAAACACCGCTTAGTCCTTTAAAGGTTAATTTAATCATGTGAATATTACCTATGGATCATAGTTTATAGCTTTTGTTTCAAATTCTTCGCATTCGTCTTCAAATCTGCATTTTATGATATATCTTCAAAATTTTGAAAATTTGGACCAACCTTCAGTTATAACCCTTCAAGACGCCATGCCCAATAGGAATCATAGAATCAATGGCACCTCAAAAACCTGGCCTCAGTTTGGATTGCAGCTTCCTCCAGTAAGTTATATCAGTGGCAGTTTCATGCCGCGTGGAGGTAGAAGGCCCGCTAACAAATTCTTGATAATAGAGGCTTTTAATGAGTCGTCCCGCTTTGGTATTTTTTTACACATGAATGTTTTCGAAATTTTTCATTTTAATGGTACAAAATTAAAGACTATTTTGATTAGTATACATGGAATTAATTATAGAAAATATTGATTGTTGGATTTTTAAATTATAACAATTTTGGATGATCAACTTATAAGTAAAAAATGCAACTTTGGGGGAAGAAAAATTATCAGAAGATGAATAAATAATCATTATTTATTCCAAAAACATTATATTGCAATTTAAGGCAAATGTAATATTTTTTTTAATTTTAAAAATGAAGGAGTAAACACTACAAGAAAAAGGGGTGTTTTAAGTGAGTTTTTAAGTAATGACCTTTAAGGAGATTTTCAGCAAAAATTTACTAGAAATACATGTGTTCTTAGTAAAATTTTGCTAAGAATCTCCTTAAAGGTCATTATTTAAAAACTCACTTAAAACACCCCTTTCTCTTGTAGTGAAAAAGCCAAAAAAAAATCCTTAAAAAAAATTAATTATATAAGTGTCAATTTTTGAAATTCAATGATTTATATTATTAATATTTTGTTTTGAACATCTTCAAAAAATCTGGAATCATTCTAATAATTTTGTATTTTCAATTACATCAATTTAAACCTTGTATTTTCAAAATTGCTCAAAATACATATTTGAAATTTTTTTCTCCAGACCCAATATTTTTATATAGACCACAAACTAGAAATTTCCAACAAAATGTCTTTTCTCCATCCCCACTATCATTGTAAAAAAATTATATTTGCTCTTTTTTGACAAGATTAAATTTCCTAAAAAAATTTTTGAATACTTCTCACATTGAAAATTTGAAAATTTGAAAATGCAACATATATAACAACTTATTATTCTATAAGATCGTAGATTATAAATTATTGAAATTTCTTTTACCTTACAAAGAATATGCCATTGAAAATTTGAAAATGACACATTATATTCTTTTAGACTAAGTCCTTAAGGGGTTAAAGGTTAAAAAATTTCAAATAAAGTTTTGAGCATGATTCCTATTATTCAATTGCAATTCTTGTTGCTTGGGTCAGTCAATAGTCAGAGAAAGATCATAGATTTTCATAAAATTAATTTATTGGATACCATCTATTATTAAGTGCATGGGGTTACGACTTGCATTCATAATTTCATCCATTTATTGAATGTCCACATATTCATTATTCAAAAATGTCATTCAAAATTTAGAAGCACTTTTGAGTTTAAAATCTAATCTTAAAATCTAATAAAGAAAATATTCAATTCTCTTAAAAAAGGGCTATGGTTGAAAATGTTGCAATGATTTTGCTATTTATAATAATAAAAGATGAACTTTCAAAGTAATAAAAATATGTATATCCAAAATTCACCCTAAACTTTGATTAATACCAGTAGAGATTATATGTTTCAAGCCAGTAGGTGTCAATTTTAGAAAAGTGTATTGCATCCACTTCTCGTAGACCTTACAATAAACTCTCAAAAACATTCATAGTCCACTTAGTAGATGCATGCTCTCTTAAGAGTTAATATAAAGCAGACCGCAACATTCCAAGCAAAAGACTTATTCCTAACACCTCATTCACTTCCATTAGAGTCTTGCATCAATGCATAATAGATTTTTTTGAATAAATGAGATTTGAACTACATTGGATTTACTAGTAGCCAGAGTCAATGTAATGGTAATAAAGTGATTAGTAACCACAATAGGAACTTCCACCTTCTGAATGTAAATTCATTATAAAAATTGACTTTTCAAGACTTTTATATTATGGCCATGTTAGGAAATAGTGATTGATTTAGGGGAATAAGATGACCATTAGTAATACACTTTTGGTAGTCTAAAGACTCTTTGGAGTTAAATAGATGGCACTTCAAAAAAACTCATTACAAATTTATATTTTGTTGAAAAAATGTAACTTCAATTGCTTAGGTCACATTTGTCTTTTTGAGGGAAAAAAATTTAAAACATTTCAATAATGGCACAAGGGTACTTTAACCTCTAATTGCCCAAGGCACCCAAATCTGGTGTTTGCAAAACTTTGAAGTTAAATAAAACCTAACCAAGTTGCTATTTTTAGTAGTTTATATTTTTAGAAAGTTCTTCTTGAAGTCTAATTTTAGCATCAAAAATTTTATCTTGAAAATAAATGATAGTGATTTTTCTATTCAAGGTTTTACGCAAGCGTACCCATTGCAATCTTGACTTCCCATAGTGTTGAGAGCTCTTGTAAATGAGCCTCAAATACATTAGGACTTGAAGAAAAAATCACATTCAAAACTCATTTAAAAAAATTGTAGAGAAGATTTTGAGAAGCCATAAATTGATTGGAGTTATTCATGTTAGGCCCTTAAACCTCATATTTTTTTGGTCACCAACTTTTTAGGTTTGACTTCTGAAAAGTGAATTGAAAATTTTTCATAGTTTTAACACCCTCATAGTCAAACGTTATAATCTTCCAACTCATGAGTGATATTGTTGTGTTTTTTTTTCCTATGTGATCTATGACATGTCTAGATTGAATTTGTACGGTTACAATTCAAAAAAAGTTGATACAACTTATCAAAATGTTGGCTTTTTGTTCAATTTAGAGCAAATTTCTAGAGGCTAAAAACAGGCCTTGGGCATTTAGGGGTTAAAATAATTCTGCCTGTAATGGGGTGGTTTAGAGAAGGACAAATTCAAACTTTCCCATTGACACATGCAGCGATCAGAGTCTGCATGACCTCTACCCGCACCCAAAAATAAATGGACTGACGGACCCGCAACAAACAAAAGCCGCCGTCAGTCCGCGTCCGCGTCTGGTCCCTTGCACTAGCGTCATCCCGCGTCTGTTCCCGGCGTTTCTCCCAGCTAGAACCTCCCCCTATCTGTGATCCAGTCCGTCCGCGACCGTCGAAGAAGCCGCAGAGATTCTCATTCTCTCAATTCTACGAATCCCGCGCGTCCGGCTACGACCAAGGCTGCCTGCAGTGCGGCCCTCCAGTGCAGTTGTCCGTCGCCACATGGCCGCCATGCTTCCGAAAGATATACTGCATGAGCTCTCCTGAGTTGTAACTCCTAAGCTTTCCACTGTGGCCAACACTATTGTGGCCATGCACCGCCATAGCCCTGCTGCCAGTCCAAAATTCCAAAGCTCTCGAAGCCCTTCCTCTCCTAACTCTTCTCACTAAAAGAGCAGTCAGTCACCTCTTGCATACAATTCTCACTGCTCGTTCAAAAAGATCCATCGCCCAACTGCTGCAACACAGTTTGCAATCCCCTTCAGGACTCATGCATGACGCCCCATTTTGACAGGTGAGTGCGGCTCATGCGCTTGTCTCCTTTGTGTTTTGGGAGAATTATTTTTCTCTGTTCTTGGTGATTGTTCTGGTTGTCAAGGTAGGTGTTTTTCTTGCAAGCAATGTGCCGATTGGTGGGAGTTTTGTTTCGAAGGGGTCACTCCCGTGTTTGCGTGTCGCGTGCCCCATTTGACAGGGGATGCAGCTCATTCACTCCAGTTCTTGTCTCCCTTGTGTTTTTGGAGGAGTTTCTCTGTTCGTGGTACGTGATTGTTCTTGCTGTTATGGTGATGTTTTTCTTGAAGGCAATGTGCCGATTGGTGGGAATGACCTCTAGTTTTGTTGGAGTTTTTTTGTTTTGAAGGGTTCCCGCGTTTTCTCTTGCGATTTGCGTGCGTTGTTGCGAGGTGGGGTATGATTGGGAACTGTGTGTTTGGGAGGCGTACTTGTGGAATTAAACCCTTGGTTGGTGGTGGGTTTATTGGTTTTGTTTTCTTTCTTGTTTTTTAAAATTATTACGGGGTGTTTCGAGAGAGTCGATGTTTTTTAGAGCGAGTGTTGGAAAGAATGGTACTAGATCGTTGGTGTGGAAGCTTGCGTTGAAGTGAGTGTTGGAGACGACGGGTCATGTTTGGGGAAATTTTTGTCCTCTGCTGTACTTTGAGAGTGTATGGGATTCTTTTTCTTCGAGTGTGGTTGCCTGCTGGGATGAAGATGTGGCTGGATTTTTTCTTGTCAGATTCTGTGGAAGGGCACTTCGCGATTTTCAATGAGTTTTGCAGTTCTGGTGTGAAGGAAGGGTGCTGCTGCTCGACTTGGCTCTTCCTAAGATATGCGTTTTTGCTTAAGTTCAGTTTGTAGTGTACTGGATTGCTGGTATGTCGATGATTTGTTGCTAAATCTCCCTTTAACTCACTTGTATGATCTGCAAGTGTGGTAAGCTTTTTTTGGTTTCCTTGAAAAAGGGAAGAGCAGATCGTAAGCATTGTCATTAAGGTTGAATGTAATTCGATGAGCTGAGGTGCTAGTTAATTATACTTGTGAGATTGTTCATATCACAACTTTATCTCAAACTTTGTGCATGTTTTTGTTCTTTGTAGGTTCAGGCAACTGGAACTGGGAGACACTTACGAGTCCACAACATGACCATGGGTTCACAGCTGAAGGACACATTTCAGCCGTATGTAAAGCTCTTTTTTGAGTAGACCCGAGATTATATAAACGGCAGGATGAGGGACGTTGGTGTCCACCTCGATGTATGGGGCATCGGTCTTCAAGACGATCCATCGGATGACCATTCCATAGTTCTAGTGAATGGAGATTCAGGTGCAGGAAGCGAGAGCAACGAAGCCGATCGATCCAATTTTTTCAAAGTCCCACATCCTTCTGGCACCCCCAGCGTGGTTTCCGTGACAGTGGGGCTACCAACGAGGTTTGGAAACCCGAATGAGGAGGGATCTGAAGCCGCTACGAGTCCATTTCCTGAGTGTTCTATCAACAGCAACTTACGAGGCATACTGAAAAAGGTTACAGTGAACGAAAGTGCTCTGCGTGCAGCCATTGAGCGCCTTGGTCGTGGCACCAAAGGGCTGAAAGCCTTGCGTGATTATGTGAAATTCTTTCAAGAGAGTCGGGACCCGGGTGACGTGAACCCGGAGGCTTTTACACGAGGTTTGGAGCAGTTCTGCTTGCAGTTTGGCGAGGCAAAGGAGGGCACTCACAACAAGTGCCCAGCTGAAGACTCGGAAAGACAGGATGCTCGGTCAGGTGTGCAGGTTCGAGGACAGCAAGACAGGGCTCGCAATATCCATGGAGGAGAACCTTATTCAATGGGATATGACATGAGTGGCTATTTCCCGAACTTCTGTTACCCGTATCCTCCCCCTTTTGCAGGGTATGCTCCGTTTACCATGGGCGTGCAACCGATGTACGTGTCCATGATGGGGGTTCCGTATTTCAGACCTCCCGCACAAGAGAATGTGCACACTAATGATGCTATGACACGAGCATCTCGGAAGAGCCGAATAGAAAGGCGCAGAGTATATGGAAGTGATCACCTCCAACCACGCTCCATTGTGAAACCTGCTCACGTTGCTGCTGTGCAAAGCGGGAGACTGGAAAATACAACTAACCAGAGTCTTGCTGTTGCTCCTCCTGGACAGGTATGCTTTCATTTTTTTCCATTTCATGGACTTTGATATCTAAGGTAGAGACACCATTAACCTTACAGTACATTAGAGGCTCCATTGATCGTACAGGTGAGCTTTGAATTCTGCTAATTGCGAAAATACTTCATCTATTGGCATTTGTTTGTTTGCTTTGGTCTTGTAGCTTAACACGAGATAAATGTGCAAAATTTTAGATGGTGCAAGTTTCTAGATTGTTGTAGGGAAGGTTCAAGGTTCACCTGCATGGTTTATGGAACCTCTCCCTTACTGTATGGTGAATGGACACCTTACATTAGTGGTCATCACATTAGCGGCCACCTTTAGATCACATGAGAGGGTGGGTCATCTCCTCGCTCCTCATCCATTTCTTGCGTTGTCCAATTGTGTTAGATTTTGGCACAGGCTGCTACCTTCGTTGGCTAGCAAAAAAGGTTGAGCAATTAGGAATGTACATGTTAGGAAAGTGCATGATAATTTCACCTGCAGTGGTGTGTTCTTCCCTTTATCCACTTACCAACGCTGTCGTTTTCGTGTCATGTTTCAAGGGATACAGGGACTTAATACGAGCGATTTGATGTTCCTGTTGGCAAAACAGCTGAGTCCTAGTGGCGTTAGCAGTCTTGGGCGCATTGTGCTTCCCAAGGTTTTGAAAAATGGCTTTTACCTTATCTGTGATTGCCTGAGTATTGGGGAAGCATGCTTTTTCTCTTTCAATCTGACTTTTTTGCGAGTGTAGCGTTAGCATACCGAGTTCAGCATTACCTGAAGCTGAAAGGAGGTGATATGCAGAGTCTTTTGAAACCAAAGTAACTTAGAAATAGGTGTTGTAACTATGTTTTTGGAACATTTTTGTCTGTAAGTTCTCGTGTAAAGATTCTGACCCAAGGATTCCACTTCTTTTTTGGTGCAAAAGGGCATACTTCTATCTGCATGCGTTTGAACTTTTTTTCTAAAATGATTCTGCCTTGTGCTACTCAGAAAGAAGCAGAAGCCCATTTGCCGCATCTACTTGCCAGCGAAGGAGTGTTGTTAACCATGACAGACTTCGACACTCGCCAAAGCTGGACATTTCGTTACCGGTAGAGTTCAAAGTCATCGTTATAGTGTAGTAACTTGGTTCTTGTCCTGGGATGGTCGATTGTGCAGCATGATTTCAAGTTATCTTTTTGTGATCTTGTTGCTTTTTGCACTTATGCTGACCAGAATTAGAGTTGTTTCTCGTGAGCCGACGGTAACATGCCTGCTAGTTTGGTGCCAGGTTCTGGTCGAATAACAAGAGCCGCATGTATCTGCTAGAAAATACCCGTAAGCCATTCTGTTGTTTTGTTGAGATTTCATTTTCTTGTTTGCTTCAAACTACTTAAAAAGGATATTTGATGTCGTCTTTTTTCTATCTTCAAACACGCATGAAGGCAGAGGATGCATAAGCCGTTGGGGACCTAATTCGTGTCCTATACTGGCCCTGTTACCATCAATATCTCATCTAATAATTCGCTTGGTTGGTCTTATTAGCAAGTAGTGAAAGCATGCCTTGGCTCTATGTCTATGGCCAGTGCTATTCGAATGGAATTGGGGTTGTGTACTGTCACTTACAGTGGCCTTCAAATAAATTCATACATATATTGATCTCAGTAGATTTGGATCTTTTACCCCAATGATCTCTGTGAACTCTATACATTCCCCATAAATCGCACTCGCACATATTAGGACTTGAAGTGACGCAAAGAGTCTCCTCTACCTGCAAGCTGGAGACTTACAGTGCTTTTACTTAGTAGACAGCTGGTGCCTTTGATATTTATTGGGAAACTGTTGTCCTTCCTGCAGGTGATTTTGTGAAGGCGCACAATCTGCAGGAGCGGGATACGCTCGTCTTGTACAGAGATGCGGGAGGCAGCTATGTAAGGATAGTTAGAACCTCAGGGACAACTCTCTAATTTAATTTCTAGTTTGTCCGTATAACCTTTCTGCGGAATTTCTGACCTGCTCTACTACGGTGCTTGTGATTGGGATTTTTGACTTGCTGGGGGATGATGCGCGAATCTGCAGGTGGTTCGAGGTGAAAAAAATGGTGCAAACCAAGCACGCAATGCCGCAGGTGGCGTTGCAGCAGAGGTTGCACTTACCGACGAGCTTTCAAGGAAGAAGCAGAAGGGTTAGCTCACAGCATGGAATATTCTGTAAATAAAAGGGGAGTTGCCAGTGTGTATTCTATCAGTCTTTCAGACGCAAGTTCCGGTGAGAATCTACTGCAGTTTGTGGCTCACATTTGTAGGGGAACTTATGTTGCGTCCGTATTGTTGTCGGAAGCCTGTTTTTGACCACATTAACGTGGACGTAAAGGTTTATTTAGTTGTTTCTAGGACCTATTGTCGCATAGCGTAATATATATCGTCCTGCCTAGGACTATCGATAGAACGCACTGAGGAGCTGAAGCCACTAGCGATCTTTTTTCAGCTAATGTGTGTTTCGATTGGTGACCAACTGTGTAACGTTCTGAGAAGTAATATGTCAAATTTCAAACACCGTGCAAGTGTTTTTTCCGTTTAACAGATTCAAAGCTTAACATCCTTTGTGGCACCCCGAAAATTTCACATTTGTGCCGAAAAAGAGGGTCTCTATAGTTGCAGTGCAGGAGTTGAGCTTTGTAGATAAAAGGACTAAAGCCTTTAGGTACAAATTAGTCGTTTGCAGTCTTTCTTTGTAGGTTGGAAATGCCACGAAGTCATCAAAAATTGCACGACAGAGCAATATGCAAGCACTGCGACAGAAGCATGGTATCATCCTCGTAACAAAAATCCAAGTCGTCTACTACAATGTGGATTTGCATCATGTGTTGCTTTGGGATCCCATCAGAAATTCTGTTCATTGACCCTCAAATTTGTAACCCTCAAATTCTAAAATAAGTTAACACTGAAGCCCACATACCTAGTATTGTTTGGATTTCAAACTGTCACTCATATTGATAACTAGCATTCTTAAAATGGCAATTTCATGCCTCTGGACCCTCACATGTCCAATTCAAACACTAAGTTTGCTTGCCACCATTTCAATTGTTCCAGTGGGCTACAATCTACAGGGTTCATTTTTTCGTTTTTTACAAAGTGGCAACATTAAATGTTATATGATATTAGTGCATATTATATATCTTTAATTCTATTTTCATCCACAATTAGGTGATTTCATCCAAGATTTTTTATTTGTTTGAAGTTTTGTGCTATTTTACTACCATTTTTTTTTCTATAGGCTTGGTGCTGGGAAAAAAATTTGGTGCAATTTGACGACAAATTGCCGAAAAAAACAAACACTGCAATCTAGTCTCTATGACATATTCTGATTATCTAGCATGTTCAATGAAGACGCTTTGAAATTGGACATGAACAGTGAATGTCCTTACCAAAAAATCCTGTGGAAATCACCAAGTACTGGTTCTGGTAATGATTGAAATAATATCAGAAAATAGGAGTGCTAATTGAATGATTTATTTATTGGAGCATGACCAGTAACAAAGTAAAAAAGCTATGATGAGGCATTGCAAAGACATAACTTACTCATTGCAGGAGTGTGACAAACAACTAACTCAAACTTATGATGGCATTGCACATGATTGTATTATCACACACAAGTTCACTTGCACAGCAGCACAGGCTTCTGCAATTCTTGACCAACATAGAAGACCTTCAAGTAAGCTTAATGATCCAAAAAAAAAATGGATGCACAGCCAAACCCAGTCATAAGTACTCTCCACTTTCCTACATACGCACCTGCTCATTCACATAGCATGAGCTTGTACAGTAAGCTTACATGGGCTAACTTCCAAGCCAACAATCCATGAGCTAGCACATGCCAATCCATTAAGTTCTATGAGTGCGCAGTGTCGCGACTTGTCACAAACTCCGTCATGTTTTCGACCCTGAAAATATGATCAATTTTTCAATTATTTTGTCCAATTTTAATTTGTACCCAATGAAAACCTGAAGTGCAACGAGCATTCCTGTGATTCGCCATGCACACGTTTCCCCTTGTCTCTTGTAAACGAAAAAATGCAAATAAAGATATGCAATGCAAGTGATATATGTTGCACACTTTTGCAACAGTTGTGCATGCTCATAAAACAACCATTTAAGAGCTGATTGGCTTTGAGGGGAGCTAAACTCCTTGAAACAATTTTCAGCAAATTTCTAGAAGAAGAAAAATGGAAATGGTATCTAACCCAAATTGTTTCATATTTTTTGAACCTTTGTGGAATTAGTTACAAATTTTTGAAGTTGAAATGCAGTGGTCACTAAAAGCGATCACCTCCTGAAATGTACACTATTGGTACATTGAAGAAAGAAAAATGTACCTATGTGTTATGATTGCTTTCAGAACATGGGTGCATTTAGAGTAGACTGCTATACTACTTATTTGAAAGCTTTTTGCGGGATATGGTCATTATACATATTATATAACATTTGTTTGTGTTGTGAACAAAATAATTTGAATCTTTCTTCATGCTAGTCTTGAAACAAAAATTCATGATTTCTTCTTCATATACAAATGTAACCTTTTAAAGACAATAAGGCCCAATCTAGGCTTTATGTTTTTCTTTAGCTAATTTTCAAAGAGTTTACATGGATATTTTTTATTTGTTGAAAACAATTATTTTCTAATGAAAAAATGTAAAGTACTTCTAGAATATATATTGATATAAAAATGATCTAAAATTACATTATACATTTCACAAAATGATCAATCCAAATAGTCACTTTAAAATCATTAATCCTTTGTCTTTGAAGAATTAATTTACAGCAAAGAGAATGAGATTAATGGCAAAGTCTTTTCAAGTGTTATTTTAATGACATAAGTAATGAAAAAAGAAATTCACCACGTGGACAAAGAAAAATTGGCCATGGTATCATTTGTGTTGCCAAAAAATAGTTGTTTAATTAATTCTATACAATAGTTATTTGTTGATTCTGTTCCATATATGAGAACGAAGGTATTTGTTGGGAGGTATGTATTTATAGTCTTATATAAATTGATTTGATAAGTTGTATGAAGTTCAAGGGTCATTTTGATTCTTAAAAGGAAGTTTAACTAAGTGGTTAAAGAATTTGACTTGAGACTCAATTTTTAATTCTTAATGACCTATAACCATTTTGAGGTTGCAATGTATCTTACAAGCAACAAAAACTTACAATGCATATTTTATTTTTTATATAGATAGCAAAATGGATTACTTTATAAAAGTTATTTAAAAAAATGAAGTGTCTCTTCTTTAAAGGACCGAGCTGCATTTTTTGGCTACATAGAAATTTTAGGCAGGTATGTGTGACTAGAGATTTCTATATTTTTGGCCCAAATTTTAATAAAAGGTGGAAACAAAAAATATATTGTATATGCACTAAATTTCATGACATTTGGAAATATTAGTAAAAAATTATAGCCTAATATGTTACTTTTTTTTTCATAACTAAACAAATTGGGTAGATAAAAAAAATCACCTCTTTTAAAATAAAATTTGAAATTGATTTTCTAAAGTTATATATATATATATATATGAAAAGCTTTGAATCATTCTATTTTGATCAATGAGTCAAAAGTTATGAGGATTTTTTGTTTGTGGACAATTACAGATTCCCTACTCCAAAATAAAATTTAAAATCCTTTATCTTTCAATCCCATAGTTAAATTCTTAATAATTTAGTATTTTGAATCATTCTCTATTACTACCAACTTACTATTTTTTCCTATATGTTATACAATTCCAAATGTTTTGAAATTTTTCAAGCATGTGGTCAACTTGTTTAGAAAAAATAATCTAAAGAAGCACCACCATTTTGGTAATTCTTTCATAGAAAAGTGAGCTTGTGAAGTGCAAATGCCCTATTTTTTGCAAGGCTCAAATAATGATTTCGTGAATTTAAATGCTAATATCTCACAATTTATACGGTGGAAATTTTTGAAATTCTTACCAAATATTTTCAAGTTAGCATACTACAAGATTTTATGGTTACATGTGTCAAAAAAAGTTGTTTTTCAAAAATTTGGTACTTGTACTAAAATTGGCAATTTTTGAGCATTTTCAATGAAAACATAGTCATGGAACTTTAAGGATTAAACTTTTTGTGAGGAATTGAATACAATTCTTGATACAAATATATAATATTATTAAATTATTCAATGTGGATTTGTTGAAAATTCCAACTTGTTTTACTTTATTATAAGATAATTTTAAAATTGGCATAACTTTCAATATTTATTAAGTAAAATAATTAACTACACCAAAAATCATCTATTACAAAATGTTGACCATTGATTTTGGATGGAAAAATGTACAAACAAAATAGCCCAAATCATAAAGGATAGTGAATTGATCTTCAAGTCAAGATTCAAAGCCCAAAACAAGTAGCACATCCAAGAAAGCTTGCAAGAAAGGTACTTGAGTTTCACAAATTGAGTGTATTCATTTGTATAAAGAAGTTAACCCCTCACCACCCAAGGGGACCAAAAAAGTCCTCACAGAGTTTTAGATCAAATTCAAAGTGTTGTAACTTTTGCATTTGACGTCCAAATTCAATAAAACTTATTGGGAAATTTGTGTTTTTTCTTCTCATTTGTGTGGTAAGATTTATAGATCAATCTAAGATGAATTGATCAATTTGAATTCAGTCGAAGTTCACATATTCAATTTGAGTCTACCAAACTGCATTTAATGGTTGAAACTTCAAGGGGTTGTATTTCCTTCATCTAATACTTATTTTCAATAAAATTTGTTGTGTTATGTTTCTCTTTCAGTCTTGTTATTGTGGTAAAATTTTCATGTAAATCTAAGTTGTTTTGAATGTTTGGGAGCAATTTGAAGTTTAAAATCCTGACATTTTTGGATTACAGTGAATTTCAATGGCTTGTTTCTTCTCCATACAATGTCCTTTCTAATAAAAAAAATTATTGTAAAAGTTGCACATATTAGTCTAGTTTGTGTGGCTAAAATTTCATATCAATCCAAAAAGTTATGAGGGATTGAGAAGCATTTTAGTGGAAGGAGGTTCAACCTTAGATGTGTTTTCAACAACTTTTCTTGCCGATTTTTTGACATTTGCAAGCCATTTTGCAAACACATTGAGTGAATTTATTGATATTTTTTTTTCTTGAACGTGTTTATCTTCTGGTTTTGAATCACTTTATAGTTTCAAGTTTTTTCATTTGAGTAAGTTTAGAAATCGAATTTCACCTTCAAGTGTGTTGCTAAGAAAATTTCAGCATCTTTTTTCAACATTAAAACATTATAATCTTTCAATCTACACGGTCAAATGACTCCAAATTTGATTCACATCATCTGCAACATGTTCACTACAAGATTGTACGGTTAAGATCTTTATAACTTAGTGAAATTTACATCTACATTGCTTCAAAAACACTGATGTTTTGGAACCCAAAACGGCCTTGGGCGGTGAGGGGTTAACAAAACAAGGTAGCTATAAGGTTTGTATTGGCAAGATTGAGGTTCTTCTCATTTTACTTTTAGAATATACTACTATATCACCATGTCTAAAAGTAATTCCAAGAAATCTAAGATGTTCTTGAAGACACTAAAAAATCCTATAGATTATTATAATGTTTTGAGAAGTTGCATTCAAGGTTTGGAAGAGACATTTGAAGGTTTCACGTAGCCACACAAAGTAATCTACAAGTCACCTAATATACAATTCACATATAAAGAAGTGGTCATACTCTTTGAGCAATTTAAGTGTATGACTCATTCTAGAGTAGCAATACTTTATTGTCAAAAGTGTATGGTTCTGGATATATACTTTGTGGTCACAGTAGTGTGGCCATAGATTTCTTCTAAAAGTATATAGCTTTCATTATTTAGGGTTTCTTTAGAGATGTATTTGTGATATAAATAGCAAATAGTAGATTGACAACAATGATTTTCTTAGGAAGGGAGTTGCATGATAACACCTTTAGAATGTAGGCAAGTCAAAAAAATCATCCAATTTGTATTCATATATGCATTACTTATATACTTTCATTCATAATATTATTAAATTTAGCAATCTTTGTTCAAAAATTAGAAAACCTTCTATTTGAGGGAGATTTCATTGGTGTTTTCCATATTTTTTTAGTGTAAGAGTAGACAACATCTAAATCTAGTCAAATACTAATAAAACTTTATCCAATTTAATTTTGATGATTTGTAAAAATAATCTAGATTTGGTTAATACATTTAAGTAGTAAATGGGTCCCTTATGAAAATTAAGTAAATATTTTATGAAGGGTTGCTTCTAGTAAAGTTTCTTTCAATTTAACCTCTTACTTGAGCAACAATTTGATACTATAAGTATCAATTTTTGTAATGTGTCAAATGAATTTTGGATTGGCACATGTTAGAATTATACCTATTTTTGCAAAAGATCTAACCTCAATTTTCTTAAACTTCCATATAAATTTAATTTACTTTTAAAAAAATGAAAATCTATGACTTAAAAAAATCATATGTTTTTGTCTCTAAAAATTATAAAATATTATTTTTCCATTTATAATGACCAAAATCTATTTTTTTACACTGAGAAATTACCTCAAGATTATAAAGTTGGTCATTAGGAATTAAACCATAAATAACTCAAAAGCCAAAATTTATCCATACAATGTATTATATGATAAATTATTGTTGTTGTACATTGTGTTAGTCTTTGCATGCAAGTACATAGTAATTGCACTAATTTAACAACTATCCAAATATTTTATTGTTATTAGGGTGAAAATCATTTAGCATCTAATAGTATTATTCTTATAAAAGAATGTAGTTTGACATGAAACCCTTCAAACTTCTAGTTGTATTGCCAACTAAATATGCCGATTACACAAAAATTTGTAGTACATGTTCACATTGGAATGCTTGATGTGATTTACATAATACAACACTAATTTTGACTTATTAACCTAGGGAGAATCTAGAGATTAGGAGAACTAACCAATGAGATGCTTGTAGGTCATTGTCAATTTGTCATCTCATACTAGACATGGGATATGCACATGCCTAAGGGCATCCTCAATTAGGCCAATATTACTATCCTATAATATCACATGTGGAATGAGGCCATAGCAACCAAATCAAACACAAACTCAATGTGATTGTTAATATCCTTGCTAAATTAAAAAAGTTGGCACTTTCCCTTGGGTGTAATCTACAAAGCTCAGAAAAGAGGTCACTATTGTAAGAATAGTTGATTAGATCCTTGCATTAGTAATTCATCTAATCAAATAGTCAACTTGCACTTTTACTACGACCCAAAGAGTCACAATAATTCAATGTTTTATTTCCATAGTTGAAAATAGGGTAATATATAATGATGTCATATTGGCAAGTTTGGGTAAAGAAAACTCTTGCAATCAAATAGTTTTTGGATTTGGCCTACCTTGTGCAACTATTGAGTTCCTTTCGTGTCCTGTGATTGAAGAAGTCCTAAAGAAATTTTTAGAAGCAACCAAATAGAAGCTTCAAGAGGTCATTATTGTACCTACTTCTTGCATACCATTGGCAGAAGCGAGAAAACATACCACAATACTTCCATATTCCCCCTTTGCAATATTTGTTCACAAATACATTTTGATGTCAAATATCAATTGTATGTATATATTTTCATAGATTTATGTTAACAATTTCACTCACACAAGGACATATTACATCATGGTGGAACTTACATATGTCCTCTATTTCATTTTACAAATCATTTTTTGTAGCATTGAAAGTATTATTAAAGATTTGGCAATGATTTTTTCAATGCATGTTACAAGCAAAAAAGAATATTCTACATTGGATATTTAATAAGTTCTCTCACTTATAAAACAAGGGGTGGATAAGACTATTGATTGCAATCAAGGAAAGATCAACAAATAAGAAGTTACAATAGATACAAGTGTAAGTTAGAAGCAAGGATAAGCCTTTATAAAAAAAGAAAACTTCTTATGCAAAGCCTTAACCTTTCAATGTATTTAATCTCCGCAAGGATGGCTTGAAATTCATTAAATTCAATAAAAAAAAATTCAATGTCTTTTCGATGGCAACAAAAGAAACCATTTTGAACCCTAGATTCAAATATGTACAAAAGAAATCATTTTCAACCCTAGATTCAAGTCTGTAGTAAAGGGACAAGTAATTTGGGGTAAATAATTTTCAACCCTGGATTCAAGTCTGAAGGAAAGGGACACGTACTTCAAGATAAACGAAAAAAACAAAACTGGGACTATTGAACTAGGACAGAGGCAGAACCTGTCATGAAGTATGAATTGACAATTGGTTATACGTCATGGGACATGAATTGACTACAGTATTGATTGTAGAAACAAGAGTGGGAAGTCCAAAATGGCTCAAATGCAAGCCATGTGTGCAAATTAATCTTTTCTCATTCAGCTTTGTGGCTCTGTATTTAGATTTTTGGTACAGCAACATTGCTCTTGAAAATAGCAAAAATAAAAAATAAAAAATCTGTATGGTTGTCATCAATGAACAAAAAAAATTCACCCAGCAGTTTCAAAGAGCTGTACGTGCTTATCAATGTATATTGAAGAGGTCTTTCAACAGCACCAAGCCAAATGTATGGTGGAATTACGTGCAAACTGAATTCTGAGTAAGGCAGGCAAATTAATGAATAAGATTTGCTTAAAAGCGTTCCATGAACTCCAGGAAGTCGTTACAACAATTCATGAAATCTTAACTCTTTACCTAAACAATTAAGCAAACCTGGAATCATCTCAATTGCACATGCCCATCAAATTCTCATTTGCTCTGCAATCAGAAAGTGGGGTGTTACGAGATTGCTGAGGTAAGATTACGTAAGCTACTACTGAGAAAATTTCCCAAATAGTCAAAAGAATACCTCACAGCACTTCCTACGCACTTGGCATGAGACATATGCAAAGACATGTATACTTCCATTGCACCCTGCACTTTGTACCACCAACAATCTTTCATAATTTGCCATACATGTAAAATGCAGATCGAAAAGGAACTCCAAGTTCTCAGATAGACAAGAAGTTACCAACATGCAGAAATAGGAAATCCTCGGAACCTGAATAAGTGCAATCCCTCAGGTAGGATGCAACAATCTGTAATCTGTAACTCCACCACGTTACGACAATCTCATTACGTCGAGTAATCTAGAATCTCTTAAGCTATCAAGAGTGTAGAGATGATCTAGAGGTCCAAGCCTCATCAGTGGAACTACACTACACAACTGTTTTCAGAAGCCCTGCACAGAATTCAAGTTCCACACAATGACCTTCATAACTGAAGGATTAACATGACACAAGATGTGCACATCTGCTGAATCATATATTTGACAACCTGAAAAAATAATGCTGACAAGGTTCCAAAAACTTTGAAGAGATTCTTTTATACATCAAAAAGATGTTACCAAATTCCAAGCAGAGCCTAAGTGTCAACTATTCCAGCCATCCTGATTGAAAGAAATCAGTCCCGAATCCATTGTAGTGGCATTTACACATTGAAGGCTCCGATGATCGCGTTCAAAAAGTAAGGATGAAGACGCAACCTCTGAATAAATCTGCGACAGGAACTTCGTAGTGTAGACCTCTTGCCCAAGAATTGATAGTAATACGCAGAGCAATCATGTCACTAACACGTCGCAAAATTCCCGCACAAAAATTATGTACAAAGGGTTTAAATGTTTGGGTTCAGCCTCCCAGGAGCGCTTTCTCAAACATTTGAGGAACCAAAACGTTGAGTCTATTGTCTATTCCTCAACATTGACTACCTCGAATGTTAACATTGATGACAGTGCTCAGACCCGCACTATATACTGTTGGTACAACAGTGTGTTAAAAGAGCTTTGAACACTCCTTTGACAACTCAATCCAAAACTATTACCTCATCCTGACTTTGTACATCTCGACGCAAAACAACAACCGCATGCTTAGGTACCTGTTGAGGTGATTTGAGTTGATTCTTGGCAGATTCCAATGAAGGCCTCTTGATAGCTAGTGGATGTCGAAGAGGTTCCATAGAAGGTCTCTTGACTTTCAGCTTCAAAGACGGTTTCTGTACCATAGGCAGCTGTTTCACAACCATGTCGAAGTCCCTCACAGAAGTCGGTGATCTGCAATCACCCTGTGGAACATCCTGAGCCGCTTCAAGCCACTCCGGCTTGTTGAAAAGCTTTCGGGCTGCACGAAAATTAAAATCTCAATAAGTAACAATCTAGAAATAAAGCATTCCCCCAAAGACAACCTAATTAGTCGTCAAGTGCCTCGCCTTGTTTGATCAACAGAATTGAACAGCAGGATTGTCTCACCAAGAGATTTCTCGATTCTATCCATCTTGAGGAGTTTCTTGTTCTGGGCATCGTAAGCTCGATTGAAAAAATGATGAGCGCTGTTCAAATGCAGCTCCGACGGCACGGGGTTACCTCGACACTTAGCAGTGCACAGCACAGTTGCCTTCCCGAGCAAAACTTCTACCACATTCTCATTCTCAACTCCTCTGATGTTGCCTTGCGCTATAAACACCTCCTTCCCGACCTTCCCTGAAGGAAAGAACTTCCTCACAGAAAACGGAAGCTCCTCAAGCCGGAAAAACCACCGGATGCGCACTTTCTTGACACCACGCTCGTCCATGAACAGCCTCATGACCTTGCCAATATATGGCTCTAACAATCCCGACCTCACAAACACACAGTCGTAAAGAGCGTAGCGAACACCTCTGAAGAACATGAACTCATAACTAGAAAGAGACCCAGACACCCTGTCCCCCCACTGGAAAGCAGAAGTCCCCGCCATTTCAACCTCGAATCGAACAAACGCAAAAGAGCCACACAACCAGCTAATCCATGAGAAATCTCTCTATAACCGGAACCCGTACGCTACAAATGCACCAACAGGCTAGGTCGATCCATGATAGTGATGCAAGAAGCAATTTCTCTAACTGAGCGCTCCGACGACATCACCACTCTGGTCGCAAGCTTGTCAACCAGGCCCGTCACGACCTGACAGCCCGCAAGAAAGGCCTCCTTCTATCGCTATTCCTCAATGAAGTTCGACATGAGAAACCTCTCGACCTTCTCGTTTCCTCACAACTGTTCCATACAACACTCTGAATTTCCCGCGCCTCTGATAGAAACTGCACGACAAACTCCCCAGAAAGACTCCAGATGAGTCGAATGGCGCAACTGATGGCGAAATCCGAGCACAAGCTTCAAACCGTTAATAGCGCATATTCCGATCTTCACAAGAATGTGGAGCGAAAGAATGAATCCGGGAGGCAAAAGATGCGAAGGAGGCGGCGGATTGGCACAAAATTTAAGAAGGACTTGTTAAAGTCCCCATCCCTGAGGTACTCTTGGCTGGGTGCTGGAGCCGCCTTTTCCAGGCGCCTCCACTTCGAGAGATGAATGCCGGCTCATTATGAAGTAGATACCGGTGTAGGAACGGAAACAGGGACAGTAAATTGAGCCAATGCAAAGCGGCCACGCGGCCAGGGTGGATTGACCCCAGTATTGCCTCCGTTTTTTGACCTTATAGAAAACACTGGAGTTTTTTATTTGCCACGTAAGATAAAATTTGCAAATTCTGAATTCATATTTGCAATCGGAGGCCCTCAATTAGCATTTTTGAGTGAAAATAATCCAAAATTAGGGGGGCAATTTTTACCTTTACACTTACACGGGACGATATGCAGGGCAATTGGGGGGGGGGGGGGGGGACTTCTCTATTGCCCCGTGTTTTATCCTTGTAAAAAACACTGAAATATTTTACTTGCCACACATGATAAAATTTGCAAATTCTGAATTCATATTTGCAATCAGAGCCCCCTTATAGCGAGAAGACATGATGAAATACAAAATTTGAGTGGCACAGAATAGGGGGTAATTTTGACATTTACCCTTTGGTGGGATAATAGAAGGGTCAATCCTTCCTGGCCGAGTCAATCCCCTAGCCATGCAAAGCCAACAATCCAAACTTCAAATGAACTTTTCAATGTACTGAAAGTCATGCCGATCCATAAACCATTTCAATGTATTTGCTCTTGACATTTCAAGGCATAAATGATAAAAACAACAAAATATATTGTGAATTTGTACAGTTTATGGTATTATTACCTTAATACAATAAATTGTAAACCATGTCGATCTAAAAACTGGTCTATGGTTTGTCGTTTGTTGATGCTTCAAAGTGTTCGTTGATAATATGCAACAACAAAAAAAACGGTTGCTAAAGTTACTAGTGGTGATCACTTGCATGATATCTAATTGTAGAGGTTTTATGGCGTACTTTTTTTTTATCAAAATAAGCAAAAGTGGAGATTCTATTTATTCTATTTTGGATAGCTTCCAAAACATTCTTCACTAGGGCTTTTCCAAATAATAGACTAACATTCCTTTTTATGATTCCTTGGTGCACCTTCTAATTAGAATTATACAAAATAAAGCATTCTATAGGCTCTAGATTGCAAGAAAGGAGGCTTTGCATTGGTATAAACCACATATGAGGAAGCTTGAACAAGTTCTTTATTTGAAAAGTGAGACACTACTACAAGGACAGAGCCATCACAATGTACATGTTTGTTTTTATTATTATGGATAGTCCACAAAATAATCTTCTTCAAAACTTCTATAACTTGGAGATTATTTTTCATGCTGTAAAAGACATTGCAAGCTCCAAGGACATCTTGAAAGTCAAACTCTAAATTTTTACATAGTTATTGGTTTTAAATGTATTGAGCTTAACTATGTAAATTTAGCTTCATTAATCAACTTTTTATTCCATTTGAATGTTTTTAAATTGTTAAAATCATCATATTTGTTATACTTTGAAGATACATAGCATCTTAAAAGTTCAAAATACACCTCTTTTGAACTTTTCTAGTGTATTTCTCTTGGTGTGAGCTCAAGAAGTACATCAATTACATTGTTAAGTAATGTTTGTTACTAATATTTCCAATTGTTTTTACAAAACATATTATTTTAGGTATTTTTGTAATAACTATAATTTTTGCAATGAAATTTCTATAAAATCGTATAAAATTCAATTTGATGTTTTTAATTATGAAAAAATGTAACCAAATTTCATACATATGATTCTATTATGTGTAAAAGTGTTAAATTCTTGAAATGTATGATTTAATGTAGAAATCTAATGAAGCTTGACCAAGCTTGAACATAAAATGTCATTTAAGGGTTAATATTAGTTGCAACCCTTCATCTCCACCACCATAGTATTAAAATCCATATCATAAGTAACTAAGCTTTTTTTGAAATTTTAAAATTTTATTTGTTTGTTATGGTGAGATTTCCTAGACTGTGCTTCATGTGGTAATGTTCTTGGTGCCATCACAAGCCCTTTATTCGGGTTTGGTTTTGTTGCATTTGAACCTACAATATGAAAGATATTGGATTTCAGAGTTTACATGAATTAAAAATTAGAATTATTTTTATTTTATTATATATTTGTGGCAGTGGCACAAGATAAACCTAGTCTACACTTTAACCCCTAAAGGACCAACTTGCATTTTTGGGTTGTATAGATTTTTTGGGTAGGTCATTATAACTAGAAAATTTGCATATTTTAGGCTGAAATTTTAGTAGAAGGTGTGGACATGGAATATCTTTCATTTGTAACAAATTCCTTGACATTTGGAAATAGGAGTCAAAAGTTATAGCCCAATATGTTATTTTTTTTTGTAACTGGGTAGTTTGGGCAGATTAGAAAAAATCACTTTTTTCATAAACCAAAATTTGAAATTGGTTTTCTAGATTTATACATATAAAGAAAGCTTTAAATCATTCCATTTTGATCAACGAGTCAAAAGTTATGAGGATTTTTTGTTTGGGGCCAGTTATGGATTCCCTACTCTAAAATAAACTTTAAAATCCTTTACCTTACTCAATTTTCAATATTATTGGAAAAAATAAATTCATAGGATGTAGATTTTTTTATTATAACATCCCATCCATTGGAATTGGCATTTTTCAATTCTATATTTTAATTCTTAGTAATTTAGTATTTTGAATCATTGCCTACTACTATCTACTCATTATTTTTTTCCTATATGTTATACAATCCCAAATGATGTGGAATTTTTCAAGCATGTGGACAACTTGTCTAGAAAAAAAAAATCTAAAGAAGCACCATCATTTTGGTCATTTTTTCATAGAAAAGTGAGCTTATGAAGTGCAGTTGCCTGGCTTTTTGCAGGGCAAAAAAAATGATTTTAGTGAATTTGAATACTTATATCTTGCAATCTACACAATGGAAATGTCTGAAATTTTTACCACAAGTTTTTGATACTACATAGTACAAGTTTTTTTCAAAAATTTGGTACTTGTACTAAAAATGGCAGTTTTTGAGCTTTTTTGGTAAAAACATAATCATGGAACATAAGGGGTTAAATTAAGTTGTTTATTTTTATTTTTTTAGTTTAGTTTGATTAATATATGGAGATTTAAGAAACCATAAGTCCTCCAGATATATTATTAGTACCATTAGAAAGCTCTCTGCAAGAAGGGGTGCACAAACTTTGTTTCATTGAGTTTGAACCTATAATGTGAAAAATATCAATTTTTGAATTATTTTTATATTAAAAAATGTAATGAAATTATCTTTTATTTAGAAATGAAAAATTTGTCTAAATGCCATGAAACAAAGCTCTAGTATTCCTTTGTGTAAAATATTTTTAAATCTTTTTTTATAAATTAGAAAGTTAGAAAATTATTTTTATTTTTATTTTGGCTATAGGAACGACACAAGGCACACTATCTTATATCTTATATTAAATTGTTTATTTGTCTTAAATTAGATTGTTTTGTTTGTCTATTTTGTTTGGTACACTAAGATTTAGAAAACCATCATTTTTCCAATAGTATTTATGTATAGTTGGAAAATTGCCTATGAAAAGGGGTGTATAAATATTGTTTCATGACATTTGAACCTATGATGTGAAAGTTATTGAATTTCAAAGTTCTTACCCTAAATTATCTTTTATTTTGGAAAAAAATATAACTTTCATATCGCATGTCCAAACGCCACAAAACAAAATACTTGTGGTCCTTTTGTGCACAAAGATTTCTATTCATAGCAAGAATAGTAAGAACCTCCCACACTACAACAAAGCTCTTACATTCCTTTGTACATAAAAGATATTGAATTTCAAAGTTTAAAAAAAAATTTAAATTATTTTTACTTTTTATTTTGGTTGTGGCAACAACAGAGGGCACACTAGTCCATATCTATACCTTAAGCTAAAATGATTGTTTATTTTGATTATTATGGTGAGATCTCCTCGCCCGTGCATCCCACGGTCACGTTCTTGGTACCGTTGGAAAGCTCTTTGTGAAGAGGTGTGTGTGGGCTTTGTTTCATGGCTTTGTGAATTGAAAGATATTGAACTTCAAAGCTTCTATGAATTAGAAAAATTAGAAAAATACTTTTACTTCTATGTGGACTGCATTCTAAAGTTGAAAATTGGTGATAAGTGTATGAAAATGTTCATGTGTGATAAAATCCCACCCTTCAGTAGCACAGTTCAGTTTTAATTCCAATAGACTGATTGACTATTTTGATAGTGCCACGTAGTAATTATCATTGGAAATAAAAAATCACATCAAACTAATTTGATTATTCAGTTGTGATTTGATGTGCAAGAAAAATAAATCATTGAGGCGACTGAATTAAAAAAAAATTAACTCTGTGAACTAAAACTGATCTGAAGGTTGAACGATGTTTGAGTTTTGTTTTTTCTAATCACGTAATGTGACATTTATCGTGCCAAATCACATCAACTATGACCGTTAATTTAATTATGGTATTAATTAAATTTCCAGCTAATGGGCACATTACCGTCGTCCTCTTTTGATTAACGCATGTGAGGTTTGTGATCATTAAGTTACCCACCCTCAAAGAAAGGAAAGGACGGAGCCTATCACCGTGTAGTCAAACTTGGAAGTCTGTTCCTCAATTTCTTCTTTATTCATGAGTGAAAATTCTTTGTATTGTTTTCCACAGGTGAAATTCCATGTCTGATATTTGTTGTAGAATTTTCAAGTTTTTTTTGTGAAAATTTCAACTTGCCATGGATTTTTGAAGAAAAAACGAGGAAAACTCATATAAAATGTAATGTAAATTGTGTTAAAAAAATCTGTAAATTTTTTAGAATAGAAGCACATTATAGTGTAAAAAATTGTGGTATATAGAATTTTTTTTCTAGCGCTCTATATTGAGGAGCAAGGTGGTTATAGTTCCTTAACTTCAAACTTCTATAAAATGCTTGATTTAGGGAACTCTTCAAAATTCCTAAGTGTTGTAGAACTTACACTTCAAAGGCTTCATTTTATTAGTTTTTCTCAAATGCAAAATAATACATTGTGAATGTCAAAATCAAGTTTTAATCCCTAATGATCCAAGGGAGGTGTATTTTCAAAATGGGCCTAAACCTACAAGAACTTGAGCTATTTGTTTACTCGTTTATTTCTCAAGATTAGATAGAATGTAATTGTAGGATCTTAAAGTTCACATTTAGAGTGAATACCTCAAAAAATTTAGATTATCATGGTTTAGTAGACATTTAAGTTTGAAGTTTTATTTGAGTCAATGGAAAATAGGGCAGTGTACTTTGAAGGAGCATATCTTAATGATTACACTTCAAAATGATGATCTTTTGCACTTAGTGAAAGAAAAAAGAATTGAAAATGTTCTCCTACAATTTCACAACAATTCAAGCATTTCTCAATTCATGGTAGAGCTTACAATGCACGGGTTGTCAATGAAATAAAAGTAACTTCAATTGGTGTTTATAAGAAAAACAAAAATGGAACGCTTGCATTAGATGTGTTTGGGAGGGTCTCAAGGGTGGTTTGTCAAAAAACAATTGAAAAATTGAAAAAAGAGTTGAAATTTTTTTAAACTTTCTCTTAAAAAAAAAAGAAAAAGTGACATAGCAATCGTTGAGACATGTCATGTAGTTGCTGCGGGTAGTGCGTTGAGTCTAGGAATGCAAATTTATGCAAGGAAACTCTCAGCCCTCCCGAAGACTAAATCTCATCTAATGTTTTTTCCTTGAGCTCTTTGGATCTTTCCTTTCCAAGGTGGATATGATTTGTTTGAAGTGGGCAAAAATCACATTGGTTGACTAACTTTTTAGCATGTCCAAATTGACCCCTCCACTTAAAAAAATGAATTTTAAACTACACTACAACAATCCAACTTTAAAATATTCTACAAGGTGAGGTTCAAATCAGAATTTAATGATACTATCCCCACATGATTTCTAATATAGTCTATTTGAAATAAATAATTTTTATTTTAAAAAACTCAAAATTTGAAAATTTGCAACTCAAAAAAGAAGCGTAGCAATGTAAAAATAGTTAGGAAAGTACCACATTAGATATTAATATTATATATATATAATGCATATTTTAAAAATTAAAAATTAAAAGTTTGAGTTATTAAATATTCTAACAAAAGTTTTCTAGTTCCAAGTAAAGAGAACATGACTGAAACGGCCTTCCTTTGCTCTTAAATCTTTTCAAATGGTTAAAGATCACACAAGAGAAGAAAATAAAACAATGACACTTAACCCCTAAAAAGCCTAGGGGGTTTGAACAAAACACAAATGTGTTATAAAATATAAGTTCTTTAACTTTTTTGGAGTTTGCATGAACCAATATAATGCAAAGCACAAAAATTAAAGAATATTCATATTGTCCAAATTATAAAATTGTTTTTTGATTTATTTCAAATGATTTTTGAAGATATAATTTCAAAAACTCAACAAAAATACAATTTCTCTCTTTAGAGTTTGAATCTTTAATGATTGGTCAAAATTAAGGTTACTATTGATTTGTGAAAAAAAATGCATAAGATCTAGTAATGAAAATACTAACACTTTTCCAAAATAGTAAATTTTTTAACACTAGGCAAATTCTAAATACTTTGTGCTATTTCTCTTATAATTTTTGTTTGACCCTAGCAATCTTAGTTTTGAATATAAATATTAAAAGGATTTTTTTTTTTCTAAAATTGAAAAATTGAAAAAAAATCTACTCAAAAATTTTCCCCGAAGTTAGGCAACAACCAAAAAATGGTTGTTTGAGCATTTAGAGGTTAAGGATTGAAAGATTATAATGTGTTGATCATAACGGTATTAAAACTATGAAAGTGATCTAAAGACTTTCAATCCTCTTTTTACATATCAAATATAAAAAGTTGGTCACAAAAAAATATGACGTAAAGAGACATTACACACATATTAATCCCATTCAATTTATGGATTCTCAAAATCTATTCTACAAAATTTTAAATAAATTTCTAACATGATTTTTTTTCCAAGTTCTAGTGTATTTAAGGCTCATTTCTAAGAACCCTAAGCACTTGAAAATTAAGATTTGAAATGGATATCCTTGCACAAAATCTTAAATTAAAAAATCACAATTATTCATTCTCAAAACTAGATTTTTAAAGGCTAATATTAGATTTCAAAAAGAACTTTTCAAAAATATAAATTATTAAGAATAGTAACTAAGTAAAGTTTTATTTTAATTTCAAAATATTGTCAACACTAGAATTTGGTGCCTCAAGCACTTAGAAATTAGATTTGATGTGTCTGTGAGCTTACAATTTATCTTTTAGGATTAATTATTTTTTTGTTTTATTTTTGTTTTTTTACAATTTTATTCAAATTCATTATGCAAAAAGTTCAAAAATGAGTGTAAAAAAATGTAAGTTACATGTTAATATAGTATTTGGTCCGAAACATAGTGTTTTACCTATAAAAGAACAAAATTCAATATATAAATAGGTTAGAAATCCAAAGTTGGAAGTGTCCTAGTGACACTGTGACTTTAAAGGACTAGGAGTAAGGGATCTCTATAAATACCTCATGAAAGTATGGTATGTGGCATCTCATTGGAAAGCTATAAACACAAAAATACTAAAATGACAAGCATTACGATTTATGAGGTTCTAAGCTAGGAGTCAAAAGTTATGGTCAAGAAAAGTGTCGTGGTGAAGGCATGATGCTTCTCCCAATGAACCCAAATCTTTAGAGGGCCATAACTTTGCAAGAACTTGTTCAAATGGGATGAGTGCACAATTGATCTACATGTGTTTGACAAGCAAATATCCAAAATGGGTTTGCATGTGAGATTTAAAGCACTAGTTGCAAAGTTACGTCGTTTGGAAGTTTGGGAGTACAAACGGTGACATAACTTGGTGATTTTGATTAGAAATGGGTGGTCTTTCAAAACCCAATCGGTTTAGGAAATGCCTTCAATTCACAAGAAAAGATCCTTCGAATGCCACAGAAGGTACTATAGGAGGAGTTGGTCTCAATCCTTACTCTCTTTTGGAGCCTTGGTGAGTCCTTGTGATTTAAAGTTGGTCATGGAACTTCATCACCGCCTTCAAGGCACCATAGGACACTTGTGTGTGTGTATGTGTGTGTGTGTGTGTGTGTGTGTGTGTGTTCTATGGCACTGGTTGGAGGAAGTCCCACTTTTCGTTAAGCCATTGTTAATGTATCTTGAGTTGTGAGTCCCGATTAGCCTTGGTACAAAAAGTAGTAAATACACAATGGGCTAGGATGGAGTGGGGTGACATTCAAGGGCAGTTAGGGGAATGGTGAGTAGTGCCACCATGGGTCCTAGCACATTGAAATGGAAGTTCCACCCCATGTTACCAAGTAAGTGAAGTAACATGCTTGGTGTTGCGAATAGAGTGTGTGCTAATAGTCCTCGGGATTGGGACTTAGCAATGTGAGTTGGAAATGAGAATTAATGTCGTGGGTACGTGGCATATGTAGTGTTAGATAGTTGTGTCCCAAGTGATGTTGGAAACAAAGTGTGGTGAATCCATTAAATAGTGAAGGGTTGTCTTGAATAGTGCATTAGATGAGATTCAACCCCCTAGGAGGGCTATGAGTTCCCTTGCCTAAATCTGTATTCCCAAATTCGGCACACTACCCCACAGTAGCTGTGCGACGTAACACAACGACTACCACGTCACTTTTTATTTTTTCAAAGTTAAAAAATAAATAAAAATCATCTTTTTTTTGCATTTAAAAATTTCCAAATTTAAAAAAAAAAATTCTGACAGCAATCGTTCTTAGCTTACTTGGAGAATAGGCCCAGATGGCCCTCCTGACCTTCCAAAAAACATCTATCGGATATTATTTGCACCGCGACAAGGGCTCTCCTTATAATTAGGGCTATTTCAGTGGATCAAAATTCATTGTTAGAGAGTTGTAGGAGAAATAAGAAGTGGATAGGTGTAAATTATAGTCTAAGATCATATAGAAGGTGGGAAATTTTCTTTTGTGTCCTCTTAACTTTGAAGTGTCTAAACTACGTTTTTTGGCAACATAGAAATTTGAGGCAGCTCACTTCAAATGGAGTTTTTCATTTTTTTTTTTAAAATTTCAACAAAACATGTGCCTAAGGAATAGCTTTAAGGCTCAACAATTTTCATAACTTTTGACTACATGGTTAAAAAGTTATTATAGAATATATGTTTTCATTACTCGTCGAGTAGCCTAGGCAACAAAAAAAACTTCTTTTAAAATTATTTTTTTTAGAAATTAAAATTTAAAATTGGTTCTCTAGATTTACATATATATACTTGAAAGCTTTGAATCATTCTATTTTAGTCAATGAGTCAAAAGTTACGAAGAGTTTTAGTTTGTAAGGAGTTTGTGGATTGTTATTGAATCACTATTCTAAGACAAACTTCAAAGTTCTTTATTTAACTCAATTTTCAATATTTTGGAAAAAAAATAAAAAAACACTCAATGTAGATTGTTTATTACAACATCACAACCATTGGAATTGACAATTTTCGATGTCATAAATAAATTGTTAACAATTCAGTATTTTGAATCATTCTCTCCTTCTTTCTACTTAATATTTTTTTTCTTTATGTTGTACAATTCCAAATGATTTAAATTTTTCAAGCATGTAGTAAACTTGAAGCAAAGAATGAATTTTAAGAGTAACCACCATTTTGGACATTTTTTTCATACAAATGTGACCTTTTGAAGTGCAACTGCCCAAATTTTTGCAGGGCCCAAAAAAATATTTTTGTCACTTCAAATGCTAATATCTTGCAATCTATATGGTAGAAATTTATGAATTTTTTTGCACATCTTTTTAAACTAGCATATTACAAGATCCTATGGTTACATGTATCCAAAAATGTTTTTTTTTCTAAACTTTGGTGCTTGTACTATAAATGGCAATTTTGGAAAAGTTTTAGTGAAAATATAGTCAAAATCATTTAAGGGTTAAAATCTTGTATCAAACCATGATAGACTTTTTCCAATGAATGAGATTCAGGTTACATTAGATTGAGTTAGTGGTCACAATCAATGTCTTAAATGATGGTGATGAAGTAATTATTGATTGCAACAAGAACTACCCCCTTTTGAATGTAAATTCATCACAAGAAGTGACTTTTTCAAGCCTTCATGTAGAGGCTATGTTAGGAAATATTGTAACTACTTTTGGTGAGTAAGATGACAATTATGAATGCACTTTTTGTTGATTTTGGGGTAGTATAAAGACTCTTTAGGCTCATCATACTTCAAAAATTCATAACAAATTCATATTATATTATCCTATGTGAAGGTCAGATCCTGTAGGAAATAAGTCATTTTTTTTAATTAAAAAAGTGCCAAATGTCATCTTGTGAATGGTGTGAGGCAACATGGACTCCTAAGAATCTGATGTGAAAATTCAATTTTGATACTTGGGTGCCAAATCAAACAGCTTCATGTACAATATGTCAATAAATAAAATTTCAGGTGCTCTCCCTACTTCTCACAAGTGTCTTCTTCTGAAATTTAAAAAAAATTTAAAGTTAAAAAATCATCAATGCCAACAAGGCAAACTACTGTAGTCATTCTGCCTGTCATAGGCTGGTTTTCCTTAACTTGCATGGTTGCACCCCCGTTCATCAGTTGACCTGGAGTTGCCACTTGGCGCTCCAGTATCCAGTATCCTAATTATACAGTACCTTATCTCAGTCCACTCCGGATCTCCAGGGGACACTGTATTGGACACTGTAGAGTGTAGACTTATCACTGCACCGAATGCCTCCCAAGTCCCAACAGTCACTTACCTTACTGCTCATGCTAAGGGTCGCTTCACACATGGGCCCAAGGTTGAGAGTCCGTCGGCCTCCACCAATCAAATTTCAGAAAATCCCGACTTTGGCCTCTCGACCCTTCACACAAGGTGGCACAATCCAAAGTGCCTACATGAAAACCCAAGCTCCTACATAGTAATGGCCTCATGACGGACTCTCGACCAAAGTTTGGGTCGCCACTTTATGGTGATCCAAACTTTGGTTAAGTGTCCGTTGAATTGCCCATTTATTGTCCATTTCTTTGGACTCTCGCCCAAAGTTTGACCATGAACTCCCACGGCCTATATGTGAAGCGCCCCTAAGCTTAACCTGGAGCGTTCCGACGTCCAAAATCTGGACAACGAACAGATTGACGTTCAGTTTTTTATTGGGAACTACCCCCCTCTGTCCCAATACTGTACTATTGCAACACTGTTTCAATGGTTTCCCTCCTTTCACAATATAGTATTGAAAGAGTATTGTAGCAATACAAAAGCAGTATTGGAACAATATTATTTCAGCGAAAATAGTGCATTTCTATTGAAACTACATTGTTGCAATATTGCTTTTGTATTGCAACAATACACTTTCAATACTATATTATTAACCCTTTGCAGTAGTATTGTTTCAATAGGGGGTTACTTTTCTGATGTCTTTCTCATTATTGCTTGGATGAAAGTCATCTAATTTGTGAAGATAATTTATCAAGTTGTTGTCCTATCCAATGGTTGGATTTGATGTTACTGGAGTTCATATTTTTCTAAATTTACAAATGTGGGAGTGTATCAAACCAAAAATTGCATTAATTTTAATTCAAAATTGAATTAGCAAAAATGAGGTTGTAGATTAAAAGAACTCAAAAATTTCAAAAAATCACCATATCAAGAGAACCTCATTTCAAATTCATTCCAACAAGTTCTACTCAAAAATGATAATGTTTTGCAAATTTAGAAGGAATTAAAAAAATATGCCTTTCAAAATTTATAAAAAAAATGTAGGTGATAGTACTAGTGAATCTAATCTTATGGATGGAATCTACAACTCAAAATCTACAACTCCTATTTGTATGTCAATTTCAAAATATTCTTCCAAATAGCACTTGATAATAATTTTTTCCAAATCATCAATTTTAGAAAAGGATCTAGATGTTTAGGAGTTAAGTAGGCTTTAATGAGCCATCCATCTGTTTAGAATGTTCTAATTACGTTTATAGTTTGAACTTTGAACTTAATTAATGGTTGTAAGTATAGTTACTGGAATTAAGGTTTGCCTTGAGTACTCGCTTCGGGAGTGTTACCATGTGAGCATAAAATCTATGAGCCTATGAGCCTAGGGGTTTATATTTTAAACACTTTCTATGGTTATAGGTGTCTATGGTAATTACTAGTAAGTATGTTATAGAATTTTTTATGTTATAAAATATCTATGTTACAAGTAAATATGTTATGAACACCTTCAAATGATTGTAGGTACATATCTACAACCAGATTCAAGGCTGTAAGCTCAAGTCTTTGTGCTCACTTGCTAGCATCATTAGGACTCACTGTTAATAGTATTAAAACTTAATTAAGTTGGTTTGTTAGAGCATTGCCATTCACTCATGAGGAACAATCCAGGCCTACTTAGTATAGAGTCCGTCCTTGGAAATGTCCCCCACCAAAACATCAGCCAACTTAAAAAATTCGCCCCGCATTGTCTTGTCCAAATAAATAGTTAATCCTCCATGTTGACTGTCCCCCTCATTTCTTCTCCAAACATAGATTTTCCTTGTCTAATTAATGTTTTTATCTCCCTTTTTTGAAAAGTCTGACAACTATGGCAACTCCTACCAATGTGAATGCAAAGCTATTGAAGATATGGAGAGAAAGAGTGATCATTTTTTTCTCCTGATGACCATTATTAATTTTGGACTTTTCAAAAGTAGTTGAATATGACATGGTCTTTTCTATTTCACTTTAAAAATATCCAAAAATTGAAAGAATTATTGCAATTGAAAACTTCATATTCCTTAATTAGATTTTCCCTCAAAACATTTGTAAACTACAAATTCTAGTACAAGTATCAAGTTTTTCAAAAAAAAACATTTTTTGACATATGTAACTAGGATCTTATAGTATGCTGACTTGAAAATATGCTGTAAAAATTTCAAAAATTTCTACTTTGTGGATTACAAAATATAAGCATTCAAATTCATTAGAATAAAAATTTTGACTCTGCAAAAAACAGGGCAATTGCACTTCACAAGCTCACTTTTCTATGGAAAATGTCCCAAATGGTGGTGCTTCTTCAGATTTTTTTTCTTAGACAAGTTGGCCACATGTTTAAAAATGTTCAAATCATTTGGAATTGTACAACATCTAGAGAAAAATAGTAAGTAGAAAAAAATAGAGAATGATTCAAAATACTAAATTATTAAGACTTTAATTATGGAATTGAAAAATGCCAATCCCAATGGTTGGAGTGTTGTAATAAACAATCTACATCCTATGATTTTAATTTTTTTGAAGAATACTAAAAATTGAATTAAATAAACGACTATAAAGTTCATTTTAGAGTAGAAAATTCATATCTGTTTGTAAACTAAAAACTCCTCATAACTTTCGATTCATTAATCAAAATTGGGTATGATTCAAATTTTTCTACTTATACATAAATCTAGAAAACCAATTTTAAATTTTTGTTTTTGAAAAAAAGTAATTTTTCTAATATGCCTATTCTACTCGAGTTGAGAAACAAAGAACATATTATGCAATAATTTTTTACTCTTATTTTCAAATGTCATGAAATTTAATGCACATGAAAGATATTCCTAGTCCACACCTTCAATTATAATTTTAGCTTAAAATATGTAAATTTATAGTCACAAGTACCTATCCAAAATCGTTATATTGCTAGAAATAGTAGACTAGTCCTTTATGGGTCAAAATCCAAATCACACAATATGTTGTGTTTTTCATTTATATTTTCTTCTTTTAAAATTTATTCAAAATTAAAATTAAGATTTCATTTTTTTCATTCTAACCTTTGTTTGTAGTAAACATTTCAAATAATTCTAATATATTTGATTTGATATGATTTTATTTCCACCATTAACTTTTTTAATAAATCTTACAAATTTTATTTTTTCATCAATTTAAAAAAATAATTTAAAAAAAAAAACAACATTTTTCCACTAGAAAAAAATATCAAAATATAATACATCAAGTAAATAAAATGATAAATTTGGTTTGATAGATGAATTTGACTTCAAGGTCTTTGTTGTGGTTGTTTTGGGTTTAAAGAATAAAATAACTAATTCTCACTAATCTCCATTGCTACTTGTACCTTCTGAGAAAATTTCCAATAATTTAGATTGTTTTTCCTGTTTCTACTTATTTATTTTAAACTTTTGCAACAAAAATGATAAGAATTATAATTCTTCATGAAACATATTTAAATTTCTCACAATGATACACAATTTATAGTTTCAAATAATAAAAATATAGCATTGAGATTTATAGAATCTAATAGACTACATTGAGCTCAAACATGATTTTTATCAATTGGCAATGGATTTTGTCCTTAACCCCTCATCACCAAAGTCTCACTTGGGTTCAAAAACATCATTGTTTTTGAACTAATATAGATGTAAATTTCACTAAGTTATAAAGATCTTAACTCTACAATATTGTAGTGAACATGTTGTAGATGATGTGGTACAAATTTGGAGTCATTTGATTGTATACATTGAAAGATTATAATGTTTTAGTGTTGAAAAAAGATGCTGAAATTTTCCTAGCAACACACTTGGAGGTGAAATTTGATTTCTAAACTTATTCAAATGAAAAAAATTTAGAACTATAAATTTATTTAGAACCAACATACAAACACATTAGTGAAAAAATATCAATAAATTGACCCAATGAGTTTGCAAAATGGCTTGCAAATGTCAAAAAATAGGTTAGAAAAGTTGCAGAAAACACATATGAAGCTGAACCTCCTTTCATTGAAATGCTTCTCAATTACCCATAACTTCTTGGATTGATATGAAATTTTATCCACACAGACTAAACTAATATGCACAACTTTTCCAAAAAATATATTGAAAACGGACATTGTATGGAGAAGAAATAAGCCGCCAAAGTTCACTAGAATCCAAAAGTGTTGAGATTTTGAACTTCAAGTTGCTCTCAAACATTAAAAAAAACTTGGATTGACATGAAAATTTTACCACAATAATTAGACTGAAAGGGGAACATAACACAGCAAATTTGATTGAAAACAAACATTGGATGAAGGAAATACAACCCCCTAAAGTTGCAACCATCAAATGTAGTTTGGTGGACTCAAATTGAACTTGTGAACTTTGATTGGCTTCCAATTACTGTGTATATCTTGAATCAATTTGAAAATTCTACCTTACAAACTAGAAAAGAGAGCACAAATTTTCCAACAAGTTTTCTTGAATTTGGACATTGGATGTAATAATTATAGGACTTTGAAAACTATGTGAGGACACTTTTGGTCCACTGCGGCGATGAGGGGTTAAGAGGTCAATTATTGAAACACTCATCCATACACCTACCCCTAAGTTGGATTGGGATGCTTCTTGAAGTTCTAAAACTAAGATTTTTCAATCCAATTCAAATCCTTTCAATTCCAATTCCTCATTAAATTTATCAGAATGCCAATAATGTATAGATTTCACATCATTAGGGGCTAAAAAGGTGCAACTGGATCCAAGAATATGGGTCCAAAGTCCAAATTGAACTCGAGGTGATTTGAGATATGGACATCTAAAAGCTTTGATTGGATTCACTTTGTTAATTCCACTACTCTCAAATTAGGGGAGGCTTCCATGTACCAAACATTACAAAAGTTTTGAGGCCTCCAAAGGGCCGTTAACTTTTGATTTTTGGCACCCCCTACAGTGCAGTTATAGAACAATAAAAAAATATTAAAAAAATTTGAAATCTGATGTGGTGCTAACGTGGCACTACTAGTGCCACATCGTATTTCAAATTTTAAAAAATAATTTTTTTTCCTCTAATTGCACCGCTGCCTTGTGGACTGGTAGCCTTTTTGAGGCCTCAGAATTTTTGTAATGATTGACCAAAATTTGCATAATAGACAAAAGATTTTTTGAAATTCTATGTGGAGATGTGTAATATTTGTAAGAAGGAAATTGGAATTATTGACTAGAAATTTTTTAGAGAGAAGTTTGTGAAAAGCAAATGAAACAACTTTTTGACTTTGAAAAAACTAATTTTAACACTAGACTTGAACTTTGAGATTTAGTTTGAGAACGAGTTACAATTCTTCCTAAAATGATGTTTCACTATAATTTCATGGAATTGAAAGCATCATGATCTTTAGTGAAGACAATTTGAATTGGACTTCTTTTATGACTCAAATAGAACATAGAAGTCCATTTCAAGTGCAAAAATATTTTAATCCTTAAAAGACAAACTTGTAATTATGTATCAAACACTTTAAGTGAGATGAGAAGGTTTGAGTTTTTTCACATCTTATTCTTAACTACATGCTTGAAGGATTGTGGAAAATTAAACGATATTTGGATGGATGAAAAATACTTATTTAGTGTAGATTATTAAAAATCACATTTTGAAATTTGAATACATTATTTAAGACCCACATGTAACATAATACAAAGTAATTTGTAACATGGCCATCTAAACTTACAATAGTAAAGATTCATATACAAACATTAACTAAAAATGTGAGGTCTTGACTTTTAGATTTTATTAGAAGATTTCACTATTTTCTTCCTATTTTGGTGGGTTATGCGTATGAATCCTTGAAGATAAAAAATTGCATCTTTTGGCAACATAGCAATTTTGGACAACTCATTACAAATAGAACTTTTAATTTTTTTCTTTGAAAATTTCACACAACATGTCACCAAATAATAGCTTTAAGACCCAATAGTTTTCATAACTTTTGACTATATGGTTAAAAATTTATTGCATGATATATAATTTTTATTGCTAGTGAGCAACATAGGCAACTCAAAAAACATTTTTTAAAACCATTTTGAAATAAATAAATAAATTAAAATTGGTTTTTTAGATTTATATATGTGAAAAACTTTTAATCAATGCATTTGATTAATGAGATGAAAATTATGAGGAGTTTTAGTTTGCAAGTGGATAGGTATGGAATCTTTGACTACACACAAACTAAAACTCCTTATAATTTTCATCTCATTAATCAAAGTGGAATAATTCAAAGCTTCCCACATACATATACATCTAGAGTACTAATTTCAAATTTTTATTTTTTGAAAAAGTGTTTTTTAAAGAAGTTTTTTGAATTACTTAGGCTACTTGTTGAGTAATGAAAATTCCATATTACGCAATAGTTTTTTAACCATACAGTCAAAAATTATGAAAATTATTGGCCCTTAAAGTTACTTCTTGGACACATGTTTTGTGAAATTTTTAAAGAAAAAAACTAATTTTTTTGTTTATAGTGAGTTGCCCAAAATCAATTTGTTGCCAAAAAACAGAGTTTATACCTTTAGGGGTTAATAGAAACATTGTCCTTGTAGACTCAATGTTAACTTGGACCCACTTTAGGTTAAGTTTGTCATTTTAGGATGAATTTGATTTAGAGTGGGTCTTAACATTGAGTCCACTAGGCCCATGTTTTTACGAGTGGCAATTAAAAAATTAAAAAATTACTTGAATGCATAGGGAATCTTAGTAAGAAATTAATAACAAGAAGATGTAGAGGTAATAGTTACTAAGAGTATCCACACCCTACCATATTCAGGAGGGCTACAATAGTTCATAGTAAGCTTGATGGTTTTGGAGTGCCCCACTCATGCATAAGTGTACATTGGATATGGTCTCTTTACAAAGGAATCATTTCACATCGAAGCCCGCAAGTTCTCCCCTATGCATTTAAGTTTTGGAGAATCCTGGGTTATAGTTGATGTCTTTCCATTGATTAGAGTATGTTTCATAACTCCATTTATTGTTTGGTATTCCAAGTATCACATAAGAGCATTTCTAACAATGTATAGGGAAATGAGCTTGCCAAAGCTCATGTGGCATGTGGCGGTTGTTAGACAAGCCTTGTTTGGTATCTAGTCCCCTATTGTAAATGGATTATGGACATAACATGACCTAATCCCCAAGGTGCAACAATGAAGAGGCATGCTAGGCTCCAACATGGAGGAGAATGTGAAATTCCCTCATTTGCGTGGGGCCATTGAATAGCAAAAACACTATATGATTGAAAGCTCTTTCTGTCAATACTGTGCCAGAAGTCAAAGGCAAGAGATGTAGGAAGATGGAGTGTGGAGACGATCGTGCTATTGGTGGAATGCTTACAACTCCTTGGGCATGCCAAATCATTTGTTGAGGTAGTGTGGCATGCTTTGGTGGAGATGCTTTAATGGTTCTAGAGGGTGTCCCAAGTCCCACCATTTATCCTCTAGTGAGCCTTCATTATAGGGCTTGACAAGCAAGCTCAAGGTTGTGGTATATTTGCCCTTGTGCCATGTCTTCAATTTAGAGTCAACTTATGGATGCTCTAAGGTGACTACACCTATATATTCTTGCCTAAAATGTACAACAAGAGCCAAAGGTCAAACTAAGTTCACCTATAATCTACACTTTAAAATGAATATGATGTCCAAAAATTACATTAGAAAATTTTCTTTAGATGCCCATACAAAAACAAGGACAATTTAATCCATACTAATTTTTGGAAATGTTGCTTGCTACACAAGTTGAAAAACTCTCATATGCTGATTTGAGTGCGTCTTAGAGAGGTCGATTATCCGTATCAGTGCCAGAGTTTCCTGTTGTGTTTCCACCTAACTTTTAGCTCCTCCACGGAGTCCAGGGTGAATTCCGCTCCACAGATGATTAACCCAAATAGCGAGGTCTCAAAATTAGAGTCACCAGCAAAAAATAGACGCACCCCCCAAAATTTTGTTTTTTCAGAAACCAGGACAACCAACCCTCATATATATATCAATCAGTACTAAAAAAATTATCTGTCTCGGTATGTCACACGCGCACTGTTAATAGGATAGATCAAAGTGTCACTTTTGGAACCCTCTGAACCACCACCATCCCAATGGCCTCCCCCAAATATCATAAACTCGAAACTGCACAACCAAATTGCGTCGCAGCAATAAATATAGAGACGCCGCCTCCAAACCCATCTCCGGAGCGGAGGTGAGCCAGGCCGCGAGCCACGTGAGGCAGGCGTGGCGCGGAATGGCGATGTATTAGTGACGGAGCGACAAGCAGGGAGTCCCCACCAAATGGCAACGCCTCAGAGCACTGCTCAGCACAACTGGCTGGCTGGGTACACCCGGAGTACAATCCAAACACACGATTCCACTCTCTGGGAGTCTGGGCCCTCAACACCAAACATTATCCAAAGTTAGTATCCTACCATACTGTTGTACCATTGTGAGAGTCTTTCTAACTTAAGCTTACAGTAATAAGAGTCTACACGTGAAGTTACGCACGAGGAGGCGGGATTTGTCACTTCCTCCTGGTCGGCGGTGCCTTCGCCAGTGAGGTCGAGAAACTGCGTTACGGCTGGAAAGAAAGACTCACAGCTGCCGTGACGGATGAATGACCAACGCTTCAGTTAGCAATGTTCAGCCCCTGGCTCTCATTTGTTCACTAAGTTTGGATTCTGCTTGTTTGACAATGTTTTTGTAACACTTTCTGAATGAGTTTAGAGTCATAGCAACTCCTACCAATGAGAGTGCAAAGCTACATTGCACATCTTGTACTCATGTTGCTAACCATGGGCGTATGGAAAGAAAGGACAGGGAGTTACTTCGCTGGTGGAGTCCAGAAGGACAATTGATCTTCCTAAAAATCATTCAATTTGCAAGGGTTTCATTGTGAAAGGGTGGAGATGCTCTAATCCTGTAATGTTGTTGCAGACACTAATTGTCACGTGGATGACAAAGAATCCGTTTATGTAAGAGAGAAGTACAAATGTTCAGCTTTGGAATTTTGTATGAAAGGAGGAGGTCTTGCATAGTAGTTGGTCAAGACTTCCAATGAGTGCTTTCAGATTTTATAAGCAAGTGATTTACATAGTACCGAAAAGAATAATTTCCACAATGACTAACCCGGTGTTCTAAGGTTACTAGATTTATAAGCTTGGATTTTCATTGGATGTACATTTAGTCAGTGAAGATTGACCTTTGATGAAGAAATGATTTTAGAACATCTACCAAAATCTCTTTGACCCTTTATAACTTTTGTATAGAATATCTAAATGAAACATTTTTGGTGTGTTGCCAATAAGAAAATATAAAAAAATTGATGGTCTAATAATAATAACTGTGAACTGCAGCAAAAAGTGGAGCTTTTGAGGAGTCCCTACCTTAAGCTGAGGGCTCACCGTTTGGCATTGACTGCGGGAATAGATCTGTCCTATCTCAACTTCCCTGGCCTCGGCAGTTGCCGCAGAGCCGATCTGGCAACGACCTGTAGCTGCCGGCTTCACGTAAGCTCTGTCAGTAGATTGCAACTTGGATTGTGGCAAGAAGATTGAGAGGATTCATTGTCAGTAGGATGCTACTTGGATTCCGCGGAGTTTTTGTAGGACAGAGTTTTGCACGAAACTTGAAGCTTATGACCCACAGAGAGAGAGAGAGAGAGAAGTTAGAGGATTTGTCGTCAGTAGGATGCTTCGTGGATTTTACGAAATTTTGCAGGACGGAAGAAAGACTTTGGCACGAAGCTTGAAGCTTGTGACCCGCGGTGAGAGAGAGACCCGCGGTGAGAGAGATAGAGAGAGAGATATTTGAGAGGATTTGTTGATGCTACATGGATTGTTCGAGGTTTTAGAGAGAGTTTAGGACTAAAGCCTGAAGCTCCGGCGAAGCGTAAGCGGTTATTATTAGCGGTTGTTGTGATAAAATGCGTAAAGATCACCAGTCTCTGTTCTGCAGCATATTCTCTACTCGATCTGTCAAAGACATTCGGCGCTTGTGACTGTGAGTATGCATTGTCACTAGAATGCTACGTGGATTGTGTGAATTTTAAGAGAGAGTTTAGGACGAAATCTTGAAGCTTCACGAGTAGAAGTCAGCGTAGGGATATACAATGCCACCGAGTCGTAGTTACGAATCGGGAGACGAGAAATCTGGAGGCAGGTCGAGTGGCAAGTATATCGACATGGACATTTTCAGCGACACGGTGTATCTGAGCAAAGCTGGGGAGTCGAAGCGATCGCACACCAGATCAGATGGGCAAAGTGCACAAGCGCTTGGAAGGTATACAGGTCCCTCTCCTCTAGATTCATGCCTTCTTCTCCACCTTAGATCCATTCCTCCGAATTCACAGCCCAACTTCTGGCATTCTGTAAAACCCTGTTTTGGGGAAGCTAGATCGGTGGAACACTAGTCATCACCGACTGACAATGAATTCTAGATTGGAGCTGGCGTTAGGTCATTGTTGATGGGTTTCGTGCTTGCATTGTAGGAGAGACGCTACGGAACTGCACATCAATCTGCAGATTGAGGTGGGCGATCGCAGGTTTTACCTTCACGAGGTGAGTAGCTTTGATTGCCCTAGTTTGAATGTCACAAATTTCGTCGCTCTGAAACGAATATGCCCATATGTCACCAAATCAGAGCATTTTGTATACCAGCAGATGGACACAAGGTGTTTGCATTTCCTTTCCAGAATTCTATATCAGGGTCCCGAATCCTCCAGAACAGGTCATAGTAAAGATGTTTGAATGTAATAGTTGAGTAAGCACCAACGATTTCACTCTTAAACTCAAGATGTGCTAAAGTGGAAAATGTAACAAAAAATTAGAGCGCCTTGAACAACCGGTTAGATTAGCAGCAGTAAGCACAAAGTGTTTGCATTTCCTTTCACGAATTCAATGTCAGGATCTCGAATCCTACGGAATAGGTCATTGTAAAGATGTTTGAATGCAATAGTTGCCTGAGTGCCACCGATTTCACTCAAGATATGCCAAAAAGAAAAATGTCATAAAATGTCACAAAACCAGAGCGTCTTGCATGCTTAAGAGTTTCTCGAATCCTATTGAGAATCTCTCCTTGCTTGTTCTGTACCCCAGTTCCCGATGCTATCAAAGAGCGGCCGACTCAACGGCTTGCTCTTCGAGTCCCGCCACACAGAGAAAGACCGCATCGTCCTCTCCGACATCCCTGGTGGAGCTCCCGCTTTCGAGTTCATAGCCCGGCAATTCTACGGTGGAAAAGTTTTTCTTTCTCCCCACAACGTCGCCGCCATTCGTTGTGCAGCGGAGTATCTGGAGATCACAGGCGAAGGTCACAGCAGCCTGGTGTCCATGGCCGAGGACTATTTGAACCACGAAGTGACGAAGTCGTGGAGGGACTCCATCACCGTGCTCAAGAGCTGCACAGAGCTTCAGCCCTGGGCGGAAGATTTGGAGATTGTGCGGAGGTGTAGCGAAGCTATCGCTTGGAAATGCAGCGAAACGAGAAAAGGAAGGGACGGAGACTGGTGGTACCATGATGTGGGAGCCTTGAGCATTCATGCATTCAGTCGAGTCATCCGCGCCTTGACTGCGCAAGGGGTGAGTTTTGCAAAACGCTCTCATTGAATACTCACACAGATAAAAAAAATTGGTGTTATTAAGGTAATCACAGTGACAGATTCTTGTTGGGGAACGGAAGAGGATTCCAAGGCAGCAAAGAACGCATAATTTGGGTACCGTTTGCAAAAGTTATATGGGCTGAGTTTGATGATCTAAAACTGTCTAAGCTTTGATGTTGACTTGCTGGACATTCTTAAAGTCACCTGTAATCATTGTGTACTGTGTAAGACATTGGAGTCTTGCATTACTGTAACTCTTGCGATTAGGTGTAATATCCTTGGACATGTTAAAGGAAGTATGAATAAACTACGAAGTCTTAATGTGCTGAAACAGGTGTACTCGTAATTGACCCTAGGCTCCGAGAAATAGAGGCTGTACATTTTGGTCAAGAATCTCTATGGGTCGGTCTTGCAAACGGGGTGCAATTAGGTGCAGTTATACCTTAAAGAATGGGGTTATTTGGATATCACGAAAAGCAACATATACAACTGTTGGATTTCAAACTTCTGCTAAACTTTGTAAGCTCGCTCTGTTAAAATGACAGCTGAATTCGACGGGTAAGTTTAATAAACTTTGGAACCTGGTTAGAAAGATCTTGACTAGCTACACAAAACCGACCGTTGCAGTGTTCCAGCCTGCTGGCATCCGCAGGAGGGGCCAGTTTCGCAAACATGTTGCAGTAAGGTGTAGGTACCTCAAAGAATGTGACTATTTGGATGTCCTATGTGACTGTTAGATATCAAACTTTTGCTAAACTTTGGAAACTCACCCGAATTCAATGACTAGCACCTCATTGAAGAGATCTTGACAATCTCCACTCAAAACCTCCCTGTTGCAGTACTCCAGCCTGGTCTCCTCCGCAGTGTCTTATTACGCCGAGCGCTGGTTCCAACTCACCAAAGGCTCCAACATGTCTACCACCCTGAAGCTCTCCACCTCCGCTGCCAACCAGTCCGACTCTCCCCAAGCGGCGAGCCTCATGGCGTTCACAGGGTTCAACCAAGACATCGTGGCGAAAGACACACGTCAAGCTCAACACAAGAACCGCGGCATTCTCCAAGGCATCGTCAACCTCCTCCCTACAGACACGGGCGCCACGGCTTCCTTGTCTGTGAAGTTCCTGCTTAAGCTTCTAAGGGTAGCTTGTTTCGTGAGCGCCGGTTCCTTCTGCAAGACGGACCTGGCCAAACGGATCGCCTCGCAGCTGGAGAAAGTCGCTTTGGATGATCTGCTCATCCCTGCTGCTGGGGAAGCGACGTATGATGTGGACGTGGTGTTGCAAATCTTTGAGTGTTACGTGCAGGAGCAGAGCTGGGGAAAGTCTCCACCACAGAGCCCAAGGGGGAGTGTCTCCACAGGGGGGAGTGATACGAGTAGTCGAAGCTTGACGTCCAGCGTGTCCTCTAGCGACTTGAGCGACTCAGGAGGCTCTGGGGGATCTAGTGGCTCGAGTGGCTCCAGTGTCAGAACGGGAAGCAGGCGTGGGCGTAGTATTTCGAGTAATTCGGGCAGCGACTCGGAAAGGTATCGTCATCCACTCCTACTAGAATACGAAGCCTTTATAGACCAAGGATTCATGGTTATGATATGAGCATTTGGATTGACAGTATTGTATGAAAAGTATAAATTTAGATGTGGACATGTTTTATCTCACCAGATTGAGTGAAGAACATTGCATGTGTTGGTTAATGTAAATGATTTTTGGTGTGAATATGAATCCATGGATAAACTTCTCAAAAACTGGTGGAAATAATGTGAGGCTAAATATGGCTCCTTGGGGGTCCTTCAAGGGTTAACCAGTTTTGAGTGCTTCATATGGAGAAGTTCTTTTGTCTGATTCTTTTGATATTTTCATCAACACATACTTTATTCTTTGCTGATTCTGGTGATACAAAATGTGAACCAGTCTGGATTCTGTTACTTTTCACAATGTGATCCATTGAATGGACGGTTCCGATTCATGAATCCTTGGGCCGTCTTCAGTGGTTTTGTCAGTTCTGTGTGATTTTACGAAATTGAAGTCTAGACTAGTCAATGCTTGAGACTCTTGCGCATCTCAATTGGAAATAAAATTTCCGTTTTCACGACTCATGGCTCTATTTTGGCTAAACAGTAGCAGCAGCAGCAGCTTCCGGAGCAGCAGTGATACGGGCTCCAGCATTAGTGGCTCCAGCTCGAACTTGTCCTCCAGTTTCCGGAGCACCACGAGTGAAAGCAGCGCGACCTCGATTGGTGCTTTTAGTGAAAGCAGCAGCAGTAGTAGCGCTTCCGGTGTGTCCAATGATGAGAGTAGTGTGAAGCTGGAGAAGAAGAAGAAAGCCTTTCATGCCACGGAAAGCAGCAGCCCCAGTCGAAAAACGCTCCTGCCGCCCACGACTGCAAATTTCAAAGTGGCGCAGCTGCTGGAAACGTACTTGGAAGAGGTGGCCAAAGACTCCAGTATTGACTTCGCTCAGTTTATGAAACTGGCGGAGCTTTTTACTGAGTTTCCCAGGGACTCAGACGACTCCATCTACCGAGCTCTCGATGGCTTCCTCCGGGTGAGTTTCGCTTGCAAACTTTCTCCGGACTCCCTTGTGATTGATGACCCCTTCAATGCCATACATCGCCATACATCAGGTGTGGTAAGAGCGAACTTCCATGCTGTGTCGGAATCAGGAACCATATTGAATTTCCGATAGTTTTCGAAGAGTTTTTGGAACAATTTTCATGATGCTTTCACTTCTACGTGAGTAAGGGATATGTGAGTAAGGGAGAAACTAAATTTTAGGAGCAAGTTTGCCTTGTTGTCAAACTAAAAGCTAAGAACAAGCAAGAAGTTCAAGTCCAATGTTAATGAATAGTTTTCTGGAAGCCGGAAACTTACCTCCTGCTTTTCAAGAGCCACTCCAGAAAATTTTGAGTGCCCCAACAATTTTGAACCTCCTCTTGCAACTGTTGCACACTTCCATCTTGAATTTCGATTTTTTGGGGGTGTTTTATGCATGGTTAGGCCGATCCTAGGTGCATGCAAGTCCGCCGTAATTGCACGTTGTGTCGTGATCGTTTTGAATTCGGACTGTGAATTTCTAAGGACTGGGGATTGCCAGACCCCTTATCAAGCAGTTTTTGGAAGTTATAAACTGCACATCAGTGCAAACCCCCTGATTTTAGCAGCATTCGATTAGGATGTTGTTTCTACTTCCCCAATAACGTATTTTTCAATGTTCCGACAAGGGAATTGGCAATCTCCAAGTCCGTGGTGATGCAGTTCTGCAAATCTAGTGTGCATGTATAGCACATTCACAATTTGTAGATGAACGGAAGGAGAATTAATAACTCTTGGGTGTGGATGTTGTGCAGGCTCACCCAAGCTTGACAGATACGGAGCGCAAGAATCTTTGTCGCCTCATGGATCCCGGAGCGCTCTCGCTGGCGGCTTGTGTGCACGCAGCTTCAAACGAACGCCTCCCATTACGAGTCATAGTGCAGGTAATGCCCAAGAGACGAGTGCAACTCAGGGAACACCATCTCCTAAAATCCATAGCCATAATACATTCTCCCTTGAGCTTGTTGCCATTTGTTGCAGGGTCTGATTATCTTTCACGGAAGTTATCACCTTCAAAATGTCTGCCATGTGATTTGATGCCCTAAACCCTAAACCCTAAAACTCTAAAACCAAAAACCAAAACCAGTATACCACTGATTCTCTCCTCGAGTGTTGCTTGTGTTGCAGCTGCTCTTCAGCGAGCAAATCAAACTCCGAAATGAGATGACCGGCAACGATGTGATCAACGAGAAAGACCTGGGCAGCGCACTTCCCAGCTTCTCCACGTCCACCTCTTCCAGTAGTACCACCGACTCCTCCAGTGACGCGACCTCCACCACGTTACGCTCGGGCAGTAGTAGCACGAGCTCCAGCTCCAGCTCCAACACTCGAAAATCATCCCGACGTATTAGCCGAAGCATCTCCAGCGCTAGTGCACTGGAGAACGAGCTCCCCATCGATATCAGGATGAGTCCCAGCGTGGCGAGCTCGCCCCTGCTGGGCGGGTTGTCGGTGAAGAACACGATGCGTTTCGTGCTCGCCGAGATCGAGTCGTTGCGGAAATCCGTGCAGGAGATGGAGTCTGTCAAGAGCCGACTTCGCGACATGGAGACGCTGCAGATGGAGATGGAGCACCTGGCTTCTAAGTTTCAGGAGATGTCGCAGGACTACGTGGGCATGACCCAGCAGGTACTACTTGGAATCATTCTGGTCTGGCTCTGCTTGGGTCATCAATCTAAAGGTCTCCATTCACCATACAGTAAGGGAGAAATTCCATTCTCCATTCCTGAGGTGAACTTTGAACCTTTTCCTGCAACAATCTACCAAAGAAATCTAGAAACTTGCATCATCTTCAGTTTTGCACGTTTAATTTGTGTTAAGCTAGAAATGAATTGCAATATATTAAATGTCAATAGATTAAGTCTTTTCACACGTAGCACAAATGAAAGCTCCCATATGTTTGGTCAATGGAACCTCTAATGGACTGTATGGTTATTAAAGTCTCTACCTTCAAGGATGCCATTTTCATTTTTCACAGATATGTAGGAGTGTGATATCGTTGAAAGATCACTCCATAGAGCTCACTGGAGAGCTCACTCGGGGTTGAAGAGCCAAACTCTCTTGAGATCAATTTGTTTTTCTCACCGAATGTATTCGATGACGTCTTCAGCAATCCTTCAAAGTGGATTGTTGTAGACCACTGTTGAAAGGAATGTCCATTTCCATTCCAGACACTAAATTTGGTTTTTAGGGTGTAGGGTTTTGACTTACTCCCAACTTGTGAATTGAATGCCAACCGCGTGTTTTGAAAGAGGTGGGTTTTTGTTGCTAAACACGACTCAGATGAGTAGAGAAGTCGCGATCAGGTCTCTAACAGTTTCTTCTGCTTTTTGCGTTTTTTGGATTTCCTTGCAATCAGGTGGAGGAATTGACGAAGGTTTCCAAGCATGCGAAGTCAGGATGGAGCTCGGGATGGAAGAAAGTGACGAAGTCTTTCCAGTCGAAGGACAACACCGATCCAAAGTTTGAGACGCCACCCCTACCACCAGTGAAACTGCTCCCCACGGACTTCCCTGATCTTCCCATTCTCAGAACCAAATCCGAGACGCTTCACCAGAAGGCATCACGAGCAGACTCATCAAGCGCGCATACCAAGACCACCCGAGCTGACTCCTTGCCAGTCACAAAGCCAAAGACAGACTTCGCCACTCTGCACCCCAAGACCCCCCGAGCCGACTCTTTGCCGCAATTGCCGAAAGGGGCACCCCCGGACTTGACTAAACGAGGGGAAGCAGTGAAACCTGGAACTCCAGTGCAAACGCCGCGAGACTCCTTCAAGACTTCTGTGCAAGAAACTGTGGTGAAGAGTGAAGCAACCACACCTTCGACCTCCAAACGAGATGAAGGAGCGAAACCAGGCACTCCGTTGCAAACCCCACGCGATTCCTTGAAGGTGACAGGCCAAGAAACTGTGGTGAAGAGCGAGACAATCACACCTCCGAAGTCGGGACCCTTCAAGACTAGGGATGGTTATGTCATCACAGCGCATCGGAGTCACCACGTTGAAGATGTGCGTCGCAGGTCCGTTCGCAGCAGATCTACTTCACCAGACTATGTCCGCTCCCGTCACCACAAAGACTCGGACTCCGTGACGAGTACGAGCTCGTACAGCAAAACGTCCAGCGGTCGCGGTGGCCACCAATATCGACACTCAGGTCGCAATGAAGGCTCAATGGAGAAACATCGGAGTCACGAAGCAGAGAGGGGTTTAGGGCATGAGCACCATGGGGTTTCTCGCAGGAAGCATCGACAGAAGGAAGGTTCGCACAATGAGCAAAGCCAGACCTCGGGGGATGCGCATCCTGCGCGCCACAGCTTGGCAATGCATCAGAGCCATCACAGTGGGCGCCATCGCTACGCAAGGGAAGGGTCAGTGGCTAGTCATCACACGGGATCCGAGCAGCATTCGGGGAGCCTTCGGAGTGAACAGCCGCGCAAGGATCGGCACAAGGAGCATCATGGCCATCGCAGACATCAGAGTTTCAGTGACAACTCAACTGCGAGTAGCGACTTTGAAACTCATAGACGGAGACAACACAGGACTTAGGAGAATACTCTCAAACCTCTTTGTTATAACCTTTAGAATATACTGCACACTTGCCGCAGATTGAAACTAGGTCATAGTACAAGATCAAAGAGATGGAGGTCAAAGAGGTTTGAGTGCAGTAGCCAAATTGGACAGCAATCGACGCCCGCCAGAACTTCGAACTCGAAATTCAGCATCCTTCGTATTGGTAATTGCTCTTGTACAGTAGTGGGAACCGAAGTTAGTTGCAAAGTAGACGGGAAGAGAGAATTCAAAGCTTTGCATCCCATGTTTTTTGCTTACATTTTTTCAGAATTTTGCAAGTCTTCTCCTTCAATTGTACAGAGTGAAAAATCCCGTGAGATTCGTGAAACTTGCCAGTCTGGTGGAGAAATTCAATTGAAAATGAGAAGGATTCTCCAATTGCACTTTTTAAGCAGGTCTCTCTCAAAACTTCTCCTTCATTTGCATTGCGTCTCCAATTTGCACTTAATGTAACACGCAATTCGTGCACTTCATGCAATCCATTTGGCAAGTATCTGTGAAGAATCAATTGATCGAGGAAGAGAGAAGAGAAGATTGTCATTGCAGACGTGCAGGCTTAGTGCTTGCAAGGGTTTTAGCATTACAGAAGGGCCTAATGAATCAAGCTCCAAAGAAAAAAAATCCATAACCTGTGGTGGATGTCTTCTAGCTGTCTACTTGTTGAGGATGCCGACAAATGTTGTAGCAGCAAAGACGAGGAAGAGAACTCCTCCGACATACGCAATCAGCTTCTCAGAGACGTACTCGCTCAAAAACGACCCTCCCAGCACCGCCAAAACAGTCGCAGCGCCATGTCCAGCTATGGCACCCGTGACCACCCCCGCCGGCGACGATGCGGCCGCCAATGCAATTGTAGAGAAGAACGATTTATCCCCCCACTCGGCCACGAACACCAACGCAAACGTCGCAGCCACAGTACTCGCCGCAGCTTGAAACCCTAAGTTCCCATTTCCGCTGATGCCAGCAATCGCCAGTTCGGCATCCTGCTTCTCCTCCTCCGCTTTAGAACCCTCCATGGACGCTGCGTCCACCAATGTGGACACGCCGAAGTACACCAGCAACACCACCGCAGCTAAATCGTCCAACGGCAATTGCGAATGGGGAATCAAGTCGTCCAAGTAGTGAAACGCGCGCCCTAAGGTGACAGAAATCACTGTCATTGCAGCTAAAGCTCCGAATGTACCTGAAAACACCGCGATGTTGGATTTGCGAGTGGCCAGAAGCGCGGCGATGAAGAAGGTCTTGTCTCCGATTTCGGAGAAGAAGATGAGCAGAAACGAGGACGAGAATCCGCTCTGGAAATCGCTTAAGTCAGTGAGGGGTGCCACTTCCGCGAGGTTGGCTTGCTCTGCGAGCGCAGGCAAGCAAAGCTGTAAACCCAACAACCCAGCCATCACTGCTGCTTTCGAAACCTGCAAACGCTTCCACTCCACACGCTCTTGCACCAATTCGACATACCCATCTTTTTCTGCGTGTTCCTGAACCTCCTCATGGTTGCTAACCTTAGCGAATTGGCGCCCCTTGCTTCGCCCTTCACTCACTCCTACAATGCTACCACTAAACCGGTCGCCCGTCAAGCTTGTGCTCAGATTTGTAGACAAACGTCGTGACGAGTAGAATTGAGCTGTTGCCCAACAGCAAGGTGGTCTTCGCACTATGATGTCTTTTCTCCGAGAATTCACGGCAGCAGGGGAGCTACACTCAGGCCGAACCTGCAACGTGAGCGGCATGGCTGGCTCGCTGCTGCAGAAGAGAAATCTCCGCAGCAGGAGCGCGTGTTGGTGGTGACAAAGCGCGCGACGGACGCGAATGCGCAATGCAGGAAGCGATTCGGATGGCAAGCACACGCCTGGAGTAAACACTCGCAGTCTTCGTCACCGACGGCCGACGTCACCGCCTGGCCACAGGTTTGGGAATAGACAGCCTCTTATCCTTTGACATCATTGACCTTTTTTTGGTATGATTTCATGCCAGAGCTTGGTTCTGGGAGGAACACTAGCGGCTCCAGAGTCTCTTGTAAAGTTGTAATCGTTTGTAGTGCTGTGTTGGTGCATTTGGTATGAAGCTTTGAAATGTAGCTTTGAATGCATGCATGATTTAGAGCAAGATTTTTTCTGGTTACAAATACACAGGAAGTGAGTGAGATTGTATTTGTTGGTTATGGACCGAAGGCGAGGGGGCTTTGCATCAAGAGACGCTATAGGTGAGGAAGGTTGGTTAGAGCCTTCCTTGAAAAGCGAGCCACTACCACAATGTCACAAGGACATGTGAGAAAGGTTGAGTAGAATCTTACTCAAAAAGCGAGCCATTGCTACAATATTTTACAAGGACAGCTTTTCGAGACAGTGCTTCAATGTTACAGGGACAGAGCTTTCCGTCGAGTAACTGCTTCTCTTCATATTACATACGTGGATTCTCACATTGAGGAGTATCTAGAGTTATTAGCGTGTAAATTAGAAATAACTTTGGCTAGAAACCAAGTTGCTAATGATTTTCACAAGGTGCCTGTACAATTGGTGGCAAGACGACTCGGAGCTGGGCTTACGCCCAGCCTTCTGCTAAACCTTCGGGAAACTGCTGCTGCTCAACACCACCCCCAGTTTGGGGAGATTCAAAAGCTATGTCCTGTGTTGGTGCTGCCACTGGGTTCGTATTCTCAATGATTTTTTCCGAGGGAGGATTCTGCTCTTTCACCACGTGAGCCACGAGCACTGTGATATCATCCATTTTGCCACCTGCAAGTTGCGTCACACCATAAATTGCAGTCTGATGTACGGTTAGGACACACAAAATTGACACTTTGGAGGTTGAGAGACGTTCATGCTGGTCAAATGTTTAAATTATATTGTAAGCGAATGAAAGAGGGTTCAAATGCATCAAAGAGCGTGCTATTTGGATATTTTATGGAAACGTTATGCATGCTCAAAGTTTCATTGGTGGATGACCTACAACCAACAGTGTATTGTTTGGATATTTTATGCAAAAGAGATGCATGCTCAAAGTTTTACTGGTAGATGACCTTCAACAAACAGCGTATTAGATGCTGTGGTTGTCTACACCATCCTAATCAATATTAAAGTTATCTTTGAAATTCAACACTGCTTCAGTTTCAAAATCGAATCACCGAAAACAGACAATTATTCATGGCACTAGAACATTATTCATTGAAACAAAGTTAACATCCCCAGTTCGAACGATGTTAACCTTGCAACGTCCAAATCCTCTTTTGAATCTTTGCATATTTTTGTTTACATTATTGTACAAAATATCATTTACTCACTTTCTTCAAATTCGTCATAAATAAGGTTGTATTCTAAAGATTCAAGCATTATTTTGGTTTGGGATGAATGAAAACTTATTTTGGCAAAAGATCACTATGAAGAGCTCCGTTCATCCAAACTATGGACTTCAGGGTGCTTAGAGGTTAAAGATAACTTCAACAAGAAGTAAAAGAAGGGAAATTCCTAGATTTTTGAAAAAGTGGAAATTTTCAAGGAGCGGTCAACTTGCCTGTCAATTTCATTCCCAGTGCCTTCTTGTACCAAGGCACGTCAAAGCCCTGCAGAGACGAAGGAATATGTTACCATCCGCAAGAACCTATTAAGCCAAAAAAACTCGAAGGCAGGGAACCCATTCCAATAAAAATATTTTTATGTGGATCTTTGTCCACGTTTTCAAGACAATTTCAATGCGCAATGCTGTATAAATTAAACATGAATTTTGACAGATTTACTCACTGGGTGAATAAAATCAAAAATATATTTCCGCTAGTGTATATTGTCATATCACTAGACGTAATTGTCAAGAACATTACTTTTCTTATGGCCTATTTATGAGGAAACATTTTCTCAAGAAAGGTTTACTACTTTAGATTGTTTTCACTTTAAAACATCATTAACTGAAGAGAAAGCAAAGGAAACTCAAAACCTGCTGGATGGCTTCTTTACTATAAGGTGATTCAAATGTACGATCCCGGGAGTTCTTGCTGGCCAAAGCTGCCAACGCATTCGCTGCAATTCAACCACCATTCAATGTCAAGATCCAGGCTACTCTCTAGCAAAAGTCATCAACGTGTTTGAGTGAGAGGTAATTTGGAGTCCTAGAGGTGATAAGTGTAGGGTAAGCCAATTCATCAATGAGAAGTTACAGTGCAAAAGGGCATAAAACCAAATCTTAGTTGCCTTCCATAGAATGCTATGTTATGGAATTTTCAGATCCTCGGAAATGTACAACAATTGATCTATACACTGATTTTGTACAGCTTACCACACCGTTCGGCTGACCCCATTTCAGAACCACCAAAAATACTGAGAACAGTCTCAATATCCCGATCGTACATGTTATCAAATAGCCCATCAGACCCCATAACGATGGAGTCCCCTTCCTTGAGCTCCGCTTTAAATACCTGCTCCAAACTCCAGAATTAATTCACTCCGAAGCCGTCCAAGGAGCATATGAACAGCAAACTTATGAACTTGACCCCTAAGTGCCCAAACATAATCATTAAAAACACTTTGGAAGCTAATAGTCAATTATTGTAACTTTTAAAACATATTTCTATCAATCAAAATTGTAGGGCATCAGTTCTTCTTTTAATAGGTACATTTTGTTAACTTGAAACATCCTAAACGATGTACTTCAACAAGGTTTAGTGAAAGTCATATTCTGAAATACATCCACCAGGGTTTAAGAGGTTACCACAGCATCTGCAGCTGAATCGCCACCGCTCTCCGAACTGAATTGATATGGACAATCAAAGTAATGTTGCTGGGGTTGAGTTGCAAACAAGACTCGACCTGCAGAAACACGGGCACTAATTTAAATCTGAGATTCTCTGCCAGAATTATCCAAGCTCAACTCATGCGCAGAAAAAATTCCATGGTCACTTGGTCCCCAAAGCTCATAATTCCCTGTATTCACAATTGTACAACAAATAGCGAACATTGAATTTGCATGATGGCAGGTGTACTCGGTGACCAAAAATACTCTTGAGCTTTGACAAGTATATGACTCTTTGACATACGGTCCACTTTTAGGAAACTGAAGAAAACTCAGGGACAGAAGCTGCAAAGTCAGCCTATCTCTCATGAGTGATTCTGCAACCGCAGAATTGAATAATGAGGAGACAGAAGAGAAATAAGGTACCTCAAGTTAATTCAATTACTGTGAACTCCGTGTTTTATAACTCAGTTTCTACTTGAACATCATTTATTTCCAAAGAATTCTGACTTCAAAGAAGAGCAAAGAAGATACTCCTTTCTTCTCCCAGTAGTCGCTAAACAAATAAAAATAAAACAATTTCTACTAGAAATATACGATATAAAACAACTCGCGCAATAATGGAATAAACTTGAATAATTGGGAAATGCATAGGCATTGGGACACTACCTTGACGAAGAATCCGGAGGCCACAATCACCAACGCTGGCAACATGCAGAATGCCGTTCCTTTCCAATAGTGCAACGATACTTCCTTACAGACAGATCCAAGAGGTGTCAACCAAAAATCCTTGAATTCCCAAGCACCTTCACTACCCCATCACAAACTTAAGGTAGATGATGCCCTTTCCGTGACTTCTAAGCATATAAACCAATACAAGTGGTACAACCATTGCAAAATTTGCAACAACCCACTTGCATGATATAGACATAGTACAAATATAGTATTCTCTTAAGTTTACCAAAACAGGATTTTATCTCAAAAAGTGCTCTCAAATTTTGGATGACAATTTGTAAGGGTGAGAAAATGACAAACGAGTTGTAACATTGTGCAGTTAATAATATAGATGTAAGAGTGTGCTTTCAATGGGAGATCACTAAATAGAGCTCTCTAAAGAGTTCATTTTGGGTGAAAGAGTCAAACTCTTTTGAGATTAAATCGTTTTCTCACTCAACATATAGGATGCCTTCTTCTGCAATCCTTCAAACTGGGAGGTAGTAGACCCCTGTTGAAGGGACAGAAGACAACCCCATTTCTATTTCACGATCGTGGGCAAGACATCTAGCCATGTTATGCTTACAACCAACTTGCTAATTGAATGCCAATCTAAAGTATTGGAAAAGATGAGTTGCTGTTGGTAATAGGTCTACCTTTCTTTACAAACTTACTATATACATTGCAAAAACAGGACGATTCGTTAGAAACTCACGCTGTAGCAGCTCCAATAGAAATTGTTGCAGCATGTGCCTTCGCCAGGAGCACCTGTGCATTGAACTCCATCTGACCACACCATTGGCCACGGTGTCGTGAACATGCAATTCTCAAAGTATGTGTTTCTTTTCTAGCTCCAAACAGTTGAATGGACTCACTTTAAAGGCAGAAAGAACGTTGATATAAAAAATAGCATGCTCTACAGTCTACCTTGGTACCGAGAATTAGACTATATTGTTTTTGAAGCAGACCTCCTCAGAAGAAACAGCCGCCTCTGCATGCGCCATGAGCTCTTTGGAGTAGAGAGCAGGGTCAACATTTTGCTCTGCCCACCTGTTGAAAATATTTCGATCATTATCAAAGGCTGAGTCCATTTGAAGTGTGATTATGCATCAAAACTGGTTTGTGTCAGTAGGGTACCTATTTGTGATCAATGGAGGACATCTATCATCATGCCAAACTAACATTCTCCAAGAGTTGTGCAATAGTTAATACAGAGAACTAAGAGGCTTGGGTGCTAATGACTATGCAATATCTTATCATAAGTGAATATATATCCACTGCACATGAACTGATACAAACATTCAGAGTTGCAGTTTCTTTTTCTGCACAATCAGTAGGGTGTTGACAAGGGCTGCATGAATGATCTTACCCTCCGACCCCATCGGCTATCCCAAGGACACCCCCTCCGAAGTTACTCACAAAGTAAGCATCTTCACCGCCTTTCGCCACCTGCTTAGAGAAAACCACACGCTTGAAACCTCAAACATGATAGCCAATAGTAGCCCAATCTAACCACACCAACTCTAGATTGCTTCCGAAGTCACAAAGCTCAAATTTAAAATCGCTCAACAACAATTTCAATCAATTCATAGAACTGGGATCCCCATCAAAGTTTTGTTAGTCATCGACTAGAATTTTCCAGTCACAAAAATGAAAAAAATCAAGAGTGATGTGAGTGTTGGAAAAATGCAGCTTTCCAAAAGTCAACAAACGTAGACTATCCACAAATCCACGAGGATTTGTTCAATTGATCTAGTTTTCATTCTACGCATGTCAAATGCATGTTTCTACGTATGTGATTCCAAACAATCTAATTTTAAATTCAGTACGCTCATCACCTTGTCTGGATGTGGCGTCACGTTTGCCCCAACCGCAAATGCCAGTTCCATACTGCAGACACCACCCAAACCAAACCCAAATCAATCTATCATGCTGCTCAGCCATGAAATTCCCGAAGGAGAATTTTGCCTTTCAAGGCAAGACCGCTTGAAACATTAGAGCAGATATGACATTGACTGCGCACTTCCCCATCTCCACACATGTACTGGATCCAAAAAAAATTGTTCATGCCGTAAGAAATTCGATTAACTTGTGCAATTCATCCACATCGTTCTCAATTGTAGAATTCCGCGAAAACTTTTCCCAACTTCCACTCTTTCCGTACGTGAAAATAATGAACGGGTACAGCTACAGTGAAGGGGAAGCACTATTTCCCAAATTAAAAAATTCGATACTCATCACGAAATCAACATAATCCTAGAATCATTTTTCTCGTGGAGGGTTTAAGCCTCACTCGTCAATCCTTTCAAACCCCTCAACACCATTCCACAACACATCACTTCTCGCAATCTCACAGCACAGAGTTAAATTTCAACCAAAAAATTCGACATCACCCCTGCAACCATCCAACCCCCAAGAAAATCACCAGAACCAAACTGAACCCAACAGAATTTCCCAAGAAACCTCAACTTCCAAGCAGGTGTCGCAACCCCCTTTCCAAGGGAAAATCCAGAACTCAAATTCCCTATTCCCCAGCAGCTCAACCAATCGAGCATTTCCACAATGAGCTCGAAGCCTCCTTCCTTCCCACAAACAAGCACCGCCTACAGCAGAAATTCAAACCCACCAACCAAACCAATCCCCCAACAAAATTCGAAATCCTATTTGTAGAGTGATGATTGATTGCAAAAGACCTGGCGAAGTCTGCGGCCGTTTGATCCTGGGAAGCGGAAACGGCATTGACAACCAGGCGATTGCAGGAGTGGGAGGGCAATTGGAAGGAAGGGAAGCTTGAGTTTCGACTGCGAGAAAGCTGGCTCCAGTGAACGGCGGGAGGAATAAAAACTCGAGGAGTGAATTGCTGGGCAATGGCGGGCGTCGCCATAGCCACGAGATGGAGAATTGCAAGGGGAGCTTCAGCAGGCGAGCAATAATCTGTGCGAGATGGGTTGAAGAAAGGAAAGAGAAGCATGAAACTTCGACTTCGTTCCCCAGCCACAGGCCGAAAAGGTACTCCGTGATGTTCACAGGGTGAACATTATAAGAGACTCGACAGTTTCATTCGGAATCATGGACCCCCATTCTCATTCTCCACTGAGTAACATAACAACACCCAATGAGAGCTTAGTAATGAGAGCTTAGTGTCCATTTTAGGAGCACTTGTTTTCAGCACTTTGAAAATTTATAGTTTATTCATGCAAAGTCAATAAAATGTATTCTAACAAGATTTATTTTCAACTACTAACAAAATCCAATCAAAAAAATTTACATTTCAATAATAGGAATCATCCTCAAATCATTATGTAGACTCATTTAGGTGTTGTTACCTTAGAACAAACTTCTATGTTGTGTCAAAATCAAAAATTGAATTTTAAGTTTTTTAGTGTTGGAATTGCCTTTGTTGAATTTCATAATGCTTTCAATTCCATGTGAATAGGAAGAAAATGTACTTTAGGAGTAGTCTAGTTTTTGTTTTTTTAAGAGATCAAATTTAAGGTTAAGAATAGATCGTCAAAGTTTGAAAAACTTGCCTCCCATGCTTTTTACAACCAGGGTGAATTGACCCCTTCACTCATTTCCAAGGGAACATTGAAATTTTTTATTTGCCATGCATGATAAAATTTGCAAATTTTAAATTCATATTTACAATCAATGGCCCCAAATTAGCTAAAAGAGGTGTAGAAGATAAATTAATCAAGTACAACATAGGGGGGTCTTTTTTTACATACACCCTTGGAATGACTTGGAGGGACAAGGGATAGGAGACAAGGGCAATTCACACTAGCCTTTTTTATAAGACTCCCTAAAAAATCTTGCCTACCAACAATTTAAATCCTTTTTTTATAACTATTACATTTATTTATGTAGATTTCCAATTTTGGTGGGGTCCTTTACTCAAGGTTTAGGCAAGTCTAGGTGCATGAAAGTTGGCTCTCAATTAGGGGCTCTATTTATTCCTAAGTACTCAACCTAAAGATAATAAAATTACTTTGAAAATTTACAATAATTAATTGAAAGCCCTCCAACAAATCTACATCAATATAAAGAGCATTTTTCTTTCTTTTCACTCCATTGATATATTACGTGATTTTTCTTGAAGCTTCTTCAATGATTGTTAATTGTATATTTTACTATTTTTGCAACATTTATCTTCTTCTAGGTCAATGGTTCAATCTTGGGGATTTAAATCATGAATAGCCACCAAACCTTTTAAAAAATTTTGCATATTTTTGTTTATGTCTTTGTACAAATACAACATTTATATCAATTCAATCAAATTGGTCATAAAATAAGTTGTTTTATAAATATTCAAACGTTAATTTGGATGAATGAAAAGTTATTTGGATATATCACTACTCCAAAACACTCTCTCCATCATCTATAATGATGACTTTGAGAGGGTTGAGGGTAGATCTCTAAATGCTCAACCATCCATTAGATGGATGATCAATGTTTTGAAAGTGCAATTCATTCAATTAATATTCACTAGGGAAGCTTTCAAAAAATCCACTATATATTAATAGAAGAAAAAGGGACATTGATTTTTTACTATAGATTATGATATTTTTTTAAATGATTTATTAAAATCCTGATTCTAAGCTCCTTTAGAACCATGTGTTCAAAATTTAAACAATGCATAATAATTGTCTACTGACATACAAAAATTTGTTTTTTCATCCATTCAACTATTTTATGATTATTATTTTTAATTTCTAACATTTGCATACCGGAAGTGTAGGTTTTCAAAATTCTCATGTGCTATTATTCTACAAATTTTGAAAGACCAAAAATGTATTTCACACAAAAAAGGCCTTCCAAAAATAGCTTCAAAAATAAATAAAGTTATGATTGTATGATTTTAAAATATTCTTATCTAACCATCCAAAAATTGAAGGAAGATAATTTTGTGAAAACTAGTACAAAGTAACATTCAATCAATAATGAATTTAAAGAAGAATATCTAATTTGGATTTTGGATTTTTTTGATAAATATTAATTAGTGCAATGCCCTTAATGCTCAAGGTCTTTTTCAAGCTCCTTTGAATTTGTTCAAACTTTTAGAAACCAAAAGTACAAGATTAATACGGAGTACATTTTATCAATTTTTTTCAAATTGTAATTGTACAAATTTCAATTAGACATGTAGTATGGGTCATGTAGGATAAAAACACAAGAATATCACTTATGGATTGAAAGATTATAATGTTTGGTCAAGAGGATGTTAAAATGGTAAAAGTGATTTGAAGTCTTTCAATCCTCTTTTTACATGTCAAATCTCAAATTGAGATTATAAAAAATTATGAGGTTAAATGACATAATATGCATAAGCATAATCAAATTACAACTTCTTAAAATCTATACTACAATTTTTTTTAAATGAATCCCTGTTATAATATTCTCTAAAATGTAGTTTATTTTAAGTTCATTTCCAATGGCCTTTAATCCTAAAAAAATTAAGATTTGCAATAGATGCCTTCATAAAAAATCTTCAATAGAAAAATTACAATTTTTTTTCAAAATTGGATTACTAATGCTTAAAATAGACTTTATAGAAAATTCAATTAAAAAAACATATTAAAATTTAAAAATAGTATTTTTACAATTTTATTTTACTTCAAATTAAATGGATTAGTTATAACTACTATTACTTCAAGAAAATAAATAAAGTTAATTGAATTCTTTATGGTACATTTACCAACTCATTTTTACTATTTGATCTAAAGTTCTATAACTATGTTTTCACAAAAAAAACGTTCAAAATTGTCCTTCTTAGTACAAATACCAAATTTTTGAAAAAAAACTTTTTTACATATGTACCTATAGGATCTTGTAGTATGCTAACTTGATAACATGTGGTAAAAAATTTAGAAATTTCCACCATATAGATTATAAGATTTAAGCATTCAAATTCACTGAAATCATTTTTTTGGCCCTATGAAAAACAAGGCAGCTGCACTTTACAAGCTCACTTTTCTATGAAAAAAAGTCCAAAATGGTAGTGCTTCTTTGGTTTGCTTTTTCTAGACAAGTTGTCTACATGCTTGAAAAATTTGGGACCATTTGGAATTGTACAACATATAGGAAAAAATAGTAAGTAGACTATAGTAGAAGATGATTCAAAGTACTAAATTATTAAGAATTTAATTATGGAATTGAAAATTCCAATCCCAATGGCTTTAATGTTTTCATAAACAATCTCCATCCTAAACTTTTACTTTTTTCCAAAAATATTGAAAATTGAGTAAGATAAAGGACTTCAAAGTTTATTTTAGAATAGAGAAACCATGATTGCTTGCAAACAAAAAATCCTTATAACTTTTGAATCATTAGTTAAAATGGAATAATACAAAGCTTTATGTATATATATATAGGTAACCAATTTGAAATTTTTGTTTTCTGAAAAAAAAATTCTAGTCTACTTGGATTGCCCATTTACAAAAAAAATAACATATTAGGCTATAACTTTTGACTTGTGTTTCCAAATGTCATGAAATTTAGTGCATATGAAAGATGTTCCTTGTTTCTACGTCTTGTTAAAATTTGGGCTAAAAATATGGAAATCTCTAGTCACACATACCTATCCAAAATTACTATGTAGTCAAAAACACATGTTGTCCTTTAGGGATTTATATAAAATTTATATCAATGACGTTTTTTCTTAAACTAATAGAGATTTGGTTCACTTTCATAACAAGTAGTCTTATATAATGAAAATATAAGATTGAGACTCTAATATAATTTAAAATGGTATAATCAAGCTCAATCTTTGTATGAGTTAATTATCACAAATATCAATACAAAAAATAGTGAAATTAGGTTGCTTGAAAAATTAGGTTGTCTTTCCCTAAGAAAATTACTTTACAAGTCATCAAAAATCAACAAATACTTCTACAAATATTTCCATTTGTAGACATGGAGGCTCATGAGCCCCAATTACAACAAGACCTAATTCAAAAGTAACTTAGTGCATTCTTGTATAGTAACAATAAACAAGAACGTTGTGACCATGAGGCTCTATCGATTCCAATGATGCCTTAAATGCATTGCACAATGGAAATGCAGTTGTAGATAGGATTCGGAAATTCCAATTCACAAACCAAAGAATCGATGATATAGATCGGACAAAGCCATTAAGCATTGGGCTACCAATCTTCTATGGAAATATTTCTCCATTATACTACAAAATGTCCCCTTTGTTAAAGTAGAAATATCCAAAATTGGCCCTGTATCTATTCTTTGTCTATAAAGTGCCATTAAAGTGTTCCTAGAGTTACAAGAATGTATCTTCCAAATGTTTGATTCTTATTGGCTAACACACTTGAAAGACACATTATGAATTCTGATTTGTTAAGAGTTGATTTTTACAGGGTTTAGATTTGGGTGCACCTTCTAGACAGATCCACTACTCTAAGAGACCTACAACTTGAAAAAGCATAAGAATTACATATCACATCCAAAAAATCTATTTGTTTTTGAACATTCATGATTTTCACGTGCTAACACTACAAAATATCATTGTGAAGAAAAAATGCCTCCAAATATGTTGAATTCCTTAAAGGGCTAATTTTGGATATTTCTACCTTACACTCCTTGGCACTACTTACAATGGAAGTCACTATAAGATTTATCTTTCATAATATAGTACAATATCTTTCTAGCTCCCTAGTGCTTAATATATGGCCTCTTGCTATTCAATAAATATTTATATAGTATAAAATGTTGAGAAATGAATATGGGGCAACCTAATTGTACTCCATGCCATGTTGTGTATTTGGTTTTTGAGAAAAGCCTCTTGGCCTCCTAACTTGTTGCGGAAGGCAACCTCTATTCTAAGAACACGCAGAGGATGCACAGTTTCAAAGTTGAGTGCATTCCAAGGAATAACTGAAATTCTTATCTGGCATTCATCCAAGACTCCACTGAAACGGATGAATATGTTGGATGAATATTTCGGATAAATGCAGCCTAGCTGCTCACAGGCTGACGAGTCGTCCCTCCTACATTCCGATTCTCTAAACCCTTCTCCGGGACATCTATGCCCCGTCGCATTCCTATCGTCGGCGCTGCGGTTTCAATCAGCCAGCGCCCCAACCGAATTCTGCACAGCTGACTTACTATACTCAGACACGACGGAGCGCTTCACGGCGAGTGTTTTCACGTCTAGAACGTCTCAGTGAGCTTGAAGATAGCTTAAGTGGCAATTGTACACAATCAGGTCGAGCTTCAGTGGAGTCAGAGTCGTGAACGAGAAGAGAATTCCTTCGGATTTTGAAGTGCAATTTTGAGGTTTGCCTTCCGGTAGCTGAAGTCGCATTTTCGTCTTTCGAAGGTTGAATTTAGGGTTTGGGGTTTATGTTCACTTGGAGAGGAGGAATTGAAATGGCAAGGGTTTATGCTGTCAGAGTTGGAGTGGTCGTGGTTTGAATCATGGTGGCGTCTCCGTATGTTGAGTAAGAAGTAACACAGACGATGCAAGAGCGCAAGATCGTGGGATTTTTTACGAAGCTTGAGAGATTTTGAATATTTTTGGCGGAGGAATTTTTCGTTTATAGAGTGTGGAGAGCGTATAGAAGAGAGTGAGAAAGAGAGAGAGAGCTCCAATGGCGTGTGTGCAGGCGAAGACAGTGGGAGGTATTACGGCCAAGAGTCATGTTTTGGAACTACTGGCGCGTGAGACGACGAGACATGTGGCTACAGTCCGACAATCTCCGACTTCGTCTTTGGCTCTATCCTCCACCTTTGCTGTCCCATTTCCTGTCTCGAGGAATGGTGTCCAGAGGACGAGAGAAGGATCTTCTGGCGCTCTTATCCAATGCAACGGAACAGCGTTCAAGAAAAGGCCGCAGTACATTCCTAACCGAATCGACGACCCCTCGTACGTGCGCATTTTCGATACCACCCTGCGAGATGGAGAGCAATCCCCTGGCGCAACTATGACCAGCAAGGAGAAGCTCGACATCGCGAGACAACTGGCGAAACTCGGGGTGGACATCATCGAAGCCGGCTTTCCCATCGCCTCTCCTGACGACCTAGAAGCCGTGCGCCTGATCGCCCAGGAGGTTGGCAACAACGTGGACGAAGATGGTTACGTTCCTGTGATTTGTGGCCTCTCCAGGTGCAACAAGAAGGACATAGACGCTGCGTGGGAAGCAGTGAAACACGCTCTCCGACCTCGGATCCACACGTTCATCGCTACAAGTGAAATCCACATGGTGCACAAGCTGAAGAAAACGCGTGACCAGGTTGTTCAAATTGCAACCGAGATGGTGGCTTATGCGCGCAGCCTAGGCTGCGAAGATGTCGAGTTCAGTCCCGAGGACGCTGGCCGTTCGGATCCAGAATTTTTGTACAGAATTCTCGGCGAGGTTATCAAAGCTGGTGCCACCACTCTCAACATCCCAGATACGGTGGGATACAATTTACCCAATGAATTTGGCGGTTTGATCACCAAGCTCAAAGCTAACACTCCCGGTGCAGACAAAGTGATATTTTCCACCCATTGTCAGAACGATCTAGGGCTTGCGACAGCCAACACTCTGGCAGGTGCACATGCCGGAGCGCGGCAAGTGGAGGTGACAATCAATGGCATTGGGGAGCGTGCTGGAAACGCCTCTCTGGAGGAGGTTGTGATAGCAATGAGTTGCAGGGGTCAAGAGCAGATGGGAGGTTTGTACACGGGCTTGAATACGAAGCATATCGCTTTGGCTTCCCGCATGGTCTCTGAGTACACAGGCATGGTGGTGCAACCTCATAAGGCCATTGTGGGTGCCAATGCCTTTGCTCACGAGAGTGGAATTCATCAAGATGGGATGCTGAAGCACAAAGGGACGTACGAGATTCTTTCTCCGGAAGATATCGGTCTGGTTCGTGCGGATGCGTCGGGGATTGTGCTGGGGAAGCTTAGCGGACGCCATGCATTGAAGCAGAGGCTGAATCAGCTGGGTTATGAAATCGACGGGAAGGAGTTGGACGACGTGTTCAAGAGGTTCAAGTCTATTGCGGAGAAGAAGAAGAACTTTTCAGACGATGATCTAGAAACGCTTCTCTCAGATGAGGTTTTCCAGCCAGAGACTTTGTGGTCTTTATGTCTCATCCAGGTGGTGTGTGGATCCGCAGGGCTGTCCACGGCCACAGTGAAGCTGGAAGGTCCTGATGGCGTTCAGCATATTGGGATGTCAGTGGGAACAGGTCCAGTAGATGCTGCGTACAAGGCCGTGGATACCATTGTGAAAGCACCGGTGACTCTCTTAGAATACGCAATGAACGGCGTGACAGAAGGAATTGATGCCATTGCTTATACAAGAGTTCAGATTCGGGCACATGACCCTCTGACTGTGACGAATCCTCAGACGGGCAGTCAAGTTCCTCGATCGTACAGCGGAACTGGCGCATCCGAAGATGTTGTCGTATCCAGTGTTCGTGCCTACATTAGCGCTTTAAACAAAATGCTTACCTTTAGTGTGGCGAAAAGACAGCCCACGGCAGGCATGATGAGTGACAAGCAAGCAGCAGTTTCACAGTAATTAATACTCCCCGTTTTTGTCCTATTGGTTATACTTATGTTTATGAGCCTTCGAAGATTAGTCTTGGTGGTTTTGCTTTATAAATCTGTGCAACAAATCACGTCGGCTAAAGTGAAAGTTCATTCTCATGATATGGCTCTTGTTTTGATGTTCATTCTAAGATCTTCATCGTTTCCGGAAAATTTCCTAAACATTGAAGTCTGCGTTGTACTGACGTTCGCTTCTGTTAGCTTAACGTAAGTGTGAATGTTAGAGAAAGTTAATGTTTACTACAAGCAGCTGAGAAGTGCAGGGTAGAGACCATGGTATCTTCATTTCTTTGCATGTGCTCAGATATGAACTTTTTATAGCTGTAGATCACTACTATCCGAATAGGAGTATCATTTGTGTTGAACTACATGGTAGCCAATGTTTGTCCCCGGTGTATTGCAGGGAGTTAGTTGTACCTTTTGATGCAGGTGTTGCAGGTGGTATGGTTGGGAAGTTCTCTCCTTGCTGACGTGACATTTGCCAGTCCCTTCACAGTGTGGCTCTTATTTCTTCGCTATTCACTTACAATTCTTCTTTTCATTATATTTTTCACGTTTGATCTTGAAGTGATAGTTCATCAAAAGTACCTGGGCCAGGAAGATTTGCGAGCCAGAGCATACAGTGAACGGCGTGTTCAGTGGGTCTTGTTCCTCGATCTCGAAATATTGTTTGGGATGGGTCTTTTGACTTTAGGCTGTTGCCAAGAATCGCGATGTAACTTCTGATTAGCTTAACGGAGCATCGGTCTTCCCATGGAGGGTTTAGTGGAGATTGGAGACCCGATGTGGTTGGATGTTCCCTTTCATTCAACTTGGTTGATACTGCTGAAACGTCCTTAGGCTAGCTTCTGCTTTTATCTGATCATGGTTAGAGCAATTTTGCACTGTTATACTATTGAAAGGAGGAATCCTTTGCATTATATTCTACTCGTAAGCTTACTCTTCCTCTGTTAGCTACAATCTATTTCTGGTGGTCATCTGATTTCGTCTGACCCTAGTAATAGACACTTCTTGCTCGGTACATGTACATCGTGATGTCCGTGATGTGATTTGACGTGTCTTATCTCAAGACTACAGTGATCTCTGATTCGAATTTTCCGTGTATTCAAGCAGGACAAGTTCAAAAGTGGTCTGCTTCAAAAAGCAGCAACTTTAGACCACTGTAAGGATTGACAGTCTGGTTAAATGTGCGCATCTAGAAAAGTATTGCCTTTCCTTGTTGGGTGCGTCGTTGTAGGACTCCCCGAGGATACTGTGCATCAAATAGTAAGCCATTTAAAAGCAACCTGGCATAAAGAAATGCTAGAACCTGGATACATACTCTTATCAGATGCCACTCCAATAGAATGCAATAGAAGTGCACCAGAGCAACACAGCAAGTCAAGCAAAAAGGAAGGTTCATTCACGAGAGCATCCCCTTGGAAAAAAATTCCTTTGGTTTCATGAATATTTTTGGGGTCCCTTTATGTGTCTTTCAATCTCTCTTATCCAATTTGCCAATCTCTTGACCATTCTTGTGCTCTTGATAAGGTAAGTTATATGTTAGATATATGTTGAGTGTGTCTTTCAATCTCTCTTATCCAATTTGCCAATCTCTTTACCATTCTTGTGCTCCTGATAAGGTAAGTTATATGTTAGATACTTATTGAATGTCTTTCAATCTCTCTTATCCAATTCACTAGTTTTTTGACAATTTTTATGTTCTTGAAAAGGTAACTTATATGTTAGATATATGTTAGGTGTTCAATTAACTTTATGTAGAGTTTTCTACCAATCTCAAGCTCCAAGCACAATTTGGTCAAGAATTTGGTGTAGAGTTTTGAATTTTATCCCCTCCCTCCATCTAATATTTACAAAATTCAAGGTATATTTACAATTTTTTTATAAAATCTCAATGAGTATGATTGTCATCTAGCCTTCTTCCTACTTCCATCCAAATGTTCATGCTAACTAGTGTGATAAATCTCCCTACTTTCAAACACTTTCAAACTCTTGCACTACTCTAATTATGAAATTTAGTATTACCCCACTAATTGATTTGAAAATGCTTTAAGTTTTTACTTTAGACTAGATGAAGTTTTTTATCAACTATGTATGTAGAAAACTCCCTATTTGAATAATATTGATATCTATGCTTTTGGTAAAAATCTTCATCAAGAGTAAAAACTTAAAGCATTTTCAAATCAATTAGTGTGGTGAACACTATATTTCATTATTAGTGTATTAGTAATCAAATTAACTTCACATTTTTCTTTAAATTTTAAAAGGAGGAAATTTATTTTTCTTATTTTCTTTTACAAAACAACCAAGGGAGTGTGACGTGGCTTCTTGGCAAGCGGAGATGGGATACGTCCGGAGCGCACCAGCGCGTGCCGAGATGAAGAGAAGCGTGCACGTCAACAGAAGCTTATCCATCACCTCATGGCAAGCACTCAAGCTCATCACCACCATTTCCATCACCATCGTCCAAACAAAAGCGAAACCATTTCCTCCATCTCGCAATTCAACATCACAGCACCTCCGAAGCATAATCAATCGCAAGTTTCATCCGCTCTCTGCTGGTAACTTACACACCACCCCCGCCGCCTTCTTTTGAGTTTCTGCCGCTTTTCCGCTTCCATTTCATCCCACTTGCAGCTCCACTTGACTTTACCCTGTACCCACTTTTCCAAGGTTCTTCCAACCACTGGAATTTTGTGGTTGCAGTATCAACTGCCAGTTTAGTTGTATTCCAGGTGGAGTTTTAGATTTGTGAAGCTTTTGTCACCTTCAGTAGTTATCAGGGGGGCTCACGAATTTTGGCTTGCTCTGTTTCAGTTTCCAAGGTGCGAGATTGAGGGGAAGTGTTTGTGGAATTGGTGAAGTTGTGAGGGAGGACGACTGAGAGGAGTTGCGGCTTACAGCAAAATTCTTTGGTATTTGTGCACATTTGTGGACATTTGTGGGATATTTGTGGTCGTTTGGTGTGATGATGGCTATGGAACTTGGGTTGAGATTGAAAAGCTCCGCGGCACCGGTCGCGGCTGTGGCGGCACCGCGCGAGAAGAGCGTGGGATCGACGTCCGTGCATTTCTGGTCGAGAATTTCCTCGCCCAAAGTGGATCTCCGGAGCGGGAATTTCTTCGGGCGAGTTTTAGGGTTTGGGGGGGTTGACGGTGCGCCGAGTACTTCTACGAGCTCTGCGTTTGCTGTGAGAGCGAGCTCCTCCACCGCGGAGAAAGGCGACAAGAAGGCGCGGTTCCCGGGAGAGAACAAGGGCTTCGTGGAGGAGATGCGGTTCGTGGCTATGAAGCTGCACACCAAGGATCAATCCAAGGAGGGGGAGAAGGAGGCGGATGTGCAGCCGGTAGGGCAGTGGAAGCCTTCAATCTCGGGATACTTGAAATTCCTTGTGGATAGTAAGCTGGTTTACGACACCATGGAGGCTATTGTGGAGAAAGCCACGCATCCTTCGTGTGAGTATCATCATGCTTGTATTCATGATCATATTTTTTCCTTTAGGGTTTTTGAGGTTTGACAGTTTTCCATTGATTTATGGTTGAATGGCATTAAGTGTTTTACTCAGAGATATGGTTTAGGGAACCAGAGCATCTACCTTGAATGGCATTCCATCCTTCTAATGAGACATGAGAATTGATTAAATGTATTGCTGTACAATTCAGATGAGCTTTTTAGGAATACCGGGCTGGAGCGAGCAGACAAGTTGGCGAAGGACTTCGAGTGGTTTGCAAGCCAAGGGCATGAGATTCCTGAAGCTGGAATAGAGGGAACCACTTACGCGAAGTATTTGACGGAATTGTCGGAGACAGATCCGCCTGCGTTCATCTGTCACTTTTACAACGTGTACTTTGCTCATTCAGCTGGTGGTAAATTCATTGGGAAAAAGGTATGTGCAGTGAATCCCCCGGCTACGCTGTCTTTGGAATGCAACTTATAACAATTGTAGCCAAATCTGCACCTGTCTCTGCACAGGGTCCTTATCTCAAGCAACATGTGCAGCTTTTGTTGGTGCAAATTGCTGTGTATTTGGTGTAGATTTTGCTTCCTCGACAGACAAATGTTGGCTGACCTTCATTGCAACTCAGAATGTCAGAGGTTGAAGTAATAATGATCTAACGTATATTAGATTCGACTTTTTCAGTTTTTCAGATCCTACTGATGACTTGCTTTGACGAATCGATGTGGTCGATGCAATGTGTCCATAGTTAAGCTTGACTGACGCCTAGGTTTTTTCATCGTACAGGTTGCAGAGATTCTCTTGGACGGTAGGGAGTTGGAGTTTTACAAGTGGGACGGGGAGCTCTCTCAGCTTTTAGGGGCAGTGAAGTCAAGCTTGAACAAAGTTGCAGAGGTCAGTTACTTCTTAGTCATATTTTTTGTTTTTTAGAAGGAACTACGTTAGTGCTAAACGACGGTTGTTGTATGACTTCCCACCTCGAGTCAGCTTGTAGTTTTGCAATCTATGTATGTCCATTGTGCTAGACGGTAAGAGGGTTGATGTCAAAGAGCTTTTTCTTACTGAGTATCATCCTAAGATCCACCAGTTCACATTCTTCACTTTCATGGGTCAAATTTCTTGGTTTTGCTCAGAACTTGTTTTCAAAGGAGGCCTTGTGTGATCATAGAAGTGACGTTCATTGCACGTCTTGTTCCAGGATTGGACTCGAGAACAGAAGAACCATTGTCTCAAGGAGACCGAGAATTCATTCAAGTACTCCGGCAAGATCTTGCGCTTGATTATCTCGCCTGAATGAATACAACACAAGTACACGTGTCTATAGTTTCATACCACACCAGGATTCTGTATGAGGGTGGTGTGCATTGCAAACATTTGCGTTTCTTTCTGTAATTTTTGGCGTTAGTAGGGAAACCAAAATGAGGTAAACTATGACGCAAGTTAGGCTTTAAATTGGAAAAGTCTTGTACATGATTATACAAAACGCGGGAAGGGCCAAGTTTCTTGAAGCCCTGTCTTTGTAATAGTGGTTCTGATTTTGTTTCCATTAGATTGCACAGGTTCAACAGCTTGAACCATGAACCATGAAAGCAACACTACTAAGAAAAATGGAATGCACCTATTGGTCCAATAATCAGAGAATTTTGGTGACTCCTTTGGTCTTGGCAACTCCCTTGGTCTTGAAAGGCCGTGTCCTTAGAAGGTTAAGGTATTGACTAGTGTGTCCTGTGCTGTTGCCATGGTCAAAATAATTGTAGAAGTAATTTTCAAATATTTTAATTCTATAAAAACTTTTAAATTCAATAACTTTAATGTCAGAGGTTGAAATGCCACAAAACAAAGCTTGTGCATCCCTTTTCACCAAGGGCTTTTAGTTGGTACTAAGAACATGACCATGGATGCTTGTCCATGGAGATTTTAGCATAACAAACAAAACAAATAACTTGATTTAAGGTATGGATATATGGTATGCTAATAGCATTTGATATAATTGAAGCATGTGTCACATTAATGCTAAATGAACCCCTATGGATTCAATTTTAATCAATTCAATCTTTGGATGTATAGAATATTTGATATTGAAGTTTGGAGTTGATCATGAATTCATCTAATTTTGAAAATTGAAGGAGAATCAAAGTGGCATATATCCCATTAGATTGGTTGCAGTCTTGCAAATTCAAATGATGATTCATATTTGAAGTCCTTTTAAGGTATTGAACCTTTCCTAATTCATTTTGTGTCCTAAAGAGGAAGATTGAAACTCAATATGGATTATATGGCTTCATTTGATTTCAGTTTTGAAAGCAACTTCAAGTATTTGGAAGAGTGAAGAAATTTACTTATAGTTTTATAAATTTTTATTTTATTTGTTTCTACAAGTGTACATGTATGTGAAAAGTTTATATAACTATGTTCCATGACTATGTTTTCACTAGAAATACTTGAAAACTGCCATTTTTAGTACTAGTACCAAATTTTTTGAAAAAATCTTTTTTTGACATATGTAACTATAGGATCTTGTATTATATTTACTTGAAAACATGTGGTAAAAATTTCAGACATTTCCACCACACAAATTGCAAGATATAAGCATTCAAATTCACTAAAATCAATTTTTATGCCCTATAAAAAGCATGGTAGTTGCACTTCACAAGCTCGCTTTTCTATGAAAAAAGTTCCGAAATGGTGGTGCTTCTTTGAATGCTTTCTCTTAGACAAGTTGGTTACATGTTTGAAAAAATTCAAATCATTTGGGATTGTACTATACAGTGTACAAGAAAAAAACAATAAGTACATAGTAGTAGAGAATGATTCATAATACTAAATTGTTAAGAATTTAATTACGGAATTAAAAAAATGTCAATTCCAGTGGTCGCAATGTTGTAATAAACAATCTACAATCCTATGATTTTATTTTTTTCCCAAAAATATTGAAAAATGAGTAAGATAATTTAGGACTTCAAAGTTTATTTTAGAGTTTAGAATCCAAAACTACCTGCAAACAAAAAATCCTCGTAACTTTTGACTCATTGATTAAAATGGAATGATTCAAATATTTCCATATATATATATATATATATATATATAATTCTAGAAAATCAATTTCAAATTTTTGTTTTTGAAAAAAAAAAGGTTTTCTTAGATCTACTTGGACTACCCATTTACGAAAAAAAGTAACATATGAGGCCATAAATTTTGATTCATACTTCCAAATTTAGTGCATATGAAAGATATTCCTTGTCTACACCTTCTATTTAAATTTGAGCTGAAAATATACAAATCCTTATACAAATCCTCATTCAGAGAAGCTTGCCCAAAATTTCTAAACAACCCCAAAATATATGTTGGACTTATAGGGGTTAAACCATTCTATCTTGCAAAATGAAATTTACAAAAGTTCTATTTTGCAAGCAATAATGCCATTATTGCACAAAAATATTATATAGAGTTTTATTTAGAACTCAATAAAAAAAATTATTTAAAATTATTTTATAGGACTTAGATTGCCTATCATACATTCTTACCACTAGGTTTCACATTTCTATTTTGTTCAAGTTATTCACAATTTAGTGTATTTCTTGGTCATCTTTTACAACCTTCTATCAACAATAATTTTTTTTTAGGATGAATATAGAGTGTTTGTTGTTAAAAAGTCATATATTTTCAACTATATTTCCTCAAAGTGAGATTTATTTCTAAGGTTTGTATGTTCAGAAATTTTTTTAATATATAGTTTGAGAGATAAAACTCCAATTCTAAAAAGGCTGGAAAAAATTTGTTTTTTAAATTTAAGCAGGTAAAAGATAGATAAAACTTTGGTCCTTAAAAGAAGGTTGGCATGAATAAAGTGTTTGTTTGTGATGACAATAACTACTGTCCTATAGATCAAGGACTAAATTTAAGCATATTATAGTCTAACTTTCATTTGACCATGTTTTCAATATAAATTTACAAGGAAACATCTTCAACAAGTTAACCAAGAAGTCTTCTAGTTGGATCTACCTAAATACTAATAAAGACATATATTAACATTATTGTACAAAGTAGTGTTTTAACCCCTAAATGCCCAAAGTGCATTTTTTGGCAACAAATTTTGGGTAGCTCACCACAAATGGAGTTTTTATTTATTTTTCACTAAAATTTCAACACAACATGTGCCTAAAGAGTAGCTTTAAGGCCCAACAATTTTCATAACATTTGACTGCATGGTTAAGAAGTTATTGTATGATATGTACTTTTCTATGGTCGACGGGCAGCCCGGGCAGCAAAAAAACTTCTTTAAAAATCATATTTTTTCAAATTAAAATTTGAAATTGGTTCTCTAGATTTATATATACTTGAAAAGATTTGAATCATTCCATTTTGATCAATGAATCAAAAGTTATGAGGAGTTTTAGTTTGTGGGAGTTTGCAAGCAGTAATGGATTGTCTACTCCAAAATAAACTTTGAAGTTCTTTATTGAACTTAATTTTCAATATTTTTGGCAAAAAATTAAAAGAAATTGGGTGTATATTGTTTATAACAACATTACAACTATTGGGATTGGCATTTTTCAATTCCATAATTAAATTGTTAACAATTTAGTATTTTGAATCATTCTCTACTCCTTTCTACTTACAATTTTTTTCCAATATGTTGTATGATTCCAAATGATCTGAAAATTTTCAAGCATATAGCCACCTTGAGTTGAAAAATGAATTTCAAGAGTAAAAAGCATTTTGGACATTTTTTCATACAAATAAGACCTTCTGAAGTGCAGCTGCCCAGATTTTCACTGGGCCAAAAAATGGAAATGTATCACTTCAAATGCTAATATCTTGCAATCTACATGATAGAAATTTCTCAAATTTTTTCCACATATTCTCAAACAAGTTTACTACAAGATCCTATGGTTACATGTGTCCAAAAAAAATTCTTTTTCTAAAACTTGGTACTTGTACTACAAATGACAGTTTTGGAGTAGTTTTGGTGAAAACATAGTCAAAATCGTTTAGGGATTAAAATAGTTTTAGGTCTAAAACAACCAAAGAAACTTTAGAGATAAAAAGTATGTTCACATTTAGTATTAAAGAGTGTTGTTACTAAGGGTTTTAGGAACAAATTTAGACCTACTTCTAAACCAAATTCACATTGCAAACATCATCCCTAATACCATGTGCAAACATATCTTAACCCTCGAGCGCTCTAACTTCTATTTTTTGGATGATGAACAGATTGAAGTTCTTGTTTCTGTCTCATTCCTACTTGGATGATAGTCATCCTAATTTTTGGTGATATTCTATTAAGTTCTTGTCTTATCTAATGGTTGGATTTGGTATTACTAAAATAATAAATTTTCTAAAATTACAAATGTGGAAGTATGTCAAGTGGTCAAATTGCATTGACTCTAGTTCAAAATCAAATTAGCAAAAATGAGGTCCTAGATGTAATGAACACAAAAATTTCAAAAAATCACCATATCAAGATAACCTCATTTCAAATCTATTCCAACAAGTTTTACTCAAAATGATAATAGTTTGCTTGTCATTGAATTTAGAAGGAATTTTGAAATTCCCCTTTCAAAATTTATAGAAAAATATTGGTGATAGCACTAGTGAATCTAACCATATGGATAGAATCTACAATTCAAAATCTACAACTTTTATTTGTACATCAATTCCAAAATATTTTTCCAAATAACACTTCATAATAATTTTTTATGAATCGTCAAATTTGAAAATGGATCCAGACATTTAGGGGTTAAGTTACTTCTTTACTCCCTAAATGATTTTGACTATGTTTTCACCAAAGCCGCTTCCACGCTACCATTTCTAATACAAGTATCAAATTTTAAAAATAAAAAATAAATTTGGACATATATAACTATAGGATCTTATAGTAAGTTGGTTTGAAAACATGTAAAAAAAATTTCAGAAATTTTCACTTTGTACATTGCATGATGTTAGCGTTTGAAGTAACAAATATCCTTTTTATGGCCCTGCAAAAAACCAAGCAACTACACTTCATAAGGTCACATCTGTATGAAAAAGTTTTCAAAATGGTGGTTATTCTTTGAATTCATTTTTCTAGTCAAGTTGGCTACATGCTTGAAAAATTTCAAATCATTTGGAATTATACAACATATAGGAAAAAAATAGTAAATAGAAAGAAGTAGAGAATGATTCAAAATGCTAAATTATTAAGAATTTAATATGGAATTAAAAAAATGCCAATCCCAATTGTTGGGATGTTGTGATAAACAATATACACCAAATTTTTATTTTTTTCAAAAAAAATTGAAAATTGAGTTAAATAAAGGATTTCAAAGTTTGGCTTAGAGTAGACATTCAATAACAACCCACAAACTCCCACAAACTAAAACTCCTCACAATTTTTGATGCATTAATTAAAATGGAATGATTCAACGCTTTCCAAATATATATATAAATCTAGAGAACCAATTTCATATTTAAATTTCTTAAAAGATGATTTTTAAAGAAGTTTTTTTGCTACTCCGGTTGCCTGTCAAGCAATGAAAAGTATATATCATACAATAACTTTTTAACCATGTTGTCAAAAATTATGAAAATTGTTGGGCCTTAAATCTACTCCTTGAGTACATGTTGTATTAAAATTTCAAAGAAAAAAATAAAAACTCCATTCATACTGAGCTGCCCAAAATTGCCATGTTGCTAAAAAAACTCAATTTAGGTACTTAGGGGTTAAAGTGGATTGGATATTTAATTTTTTAAGTCAAATATTTTTTATTTCAAATAAAAACCATAGAAACTTTAGAGATGTAGCTACTCCTTTGAGGTGAATTAGATATTTGTTACTTCAAATAAGAGCCATAGAAACTTTAGGGATTAAGCTACTTATTTGAGATGAATTGGATAATTTTTTACCTCAAATAAGTTTTTATGAATGTAATGGATTAATTTGAATTCAAAAAATCTCATCCAAAACCTTTTGTTTCAATATGAAGTGTATATTAGGATCATATCTGGATTTTTTTTAGCATAGTAGAACTTGCCTATACATCATGAAAAATCACCATCTATTTAGATCCTCTTTTGCTTTTTATTTTAGATTACATTGAACTCTTCTTTAACTTTTATTTATTTTTAAAATAGTGTCTAACACAATGCAACAATCCATGTAGGATGACAATTGATTAGACAATTAATGTAAGTGCTTAACCACGCATACTAGGGAAGCCAAATTGCATTAGTAGGATTCTTAGTTGAAAGGTAATTAAATCTAAAATGTAATGAAAGAATCTAAATTTTGTTGGAAGTCAAAAGGGGATTCCAAATTCTCTTTGTATGCATTTTTGTACAACTTCATAATAAACTACAAATGTTTATTCTTCCAAATGGATATCTTTACCCCCCAAAAAGTAGAACATTGCCCTAAACAGGAGCCAAACTCTAAGGAACAAAAGTAGCGATAGGTTTTGATTTCAACAGGTCTAGATCAAATTTTTCACTTAATTTATATACTCAATTTGGAGGATAGCAACGAAGTTTATAATAACATAGGCTTGTTACTCTCATTTCTATTCAAAATTTGAATTCTTTTCTACACAACCTTGGCCAACCACCTCAAATAGCAAAAAGTTCATTTTACAATCTCCTTAGGGTGAAGTTACATCTAAACAATGTACTCCCTCTGTCCCCAAATGATCTTTCCAATTGGGCAAAATGTTTGCAACTTTAAAAGCTGGAAAATAACAATGATTATTTCACCCCGTTTCCAAGCATTTTTCAAAAGAAGTTGTTATCCATTCATTGAATCTTCAAGAACAAAAAACGGACACGTCATTTTGGAACAACAGAAGATCATTTGGGGATGGAGAAAACTGACTTACAATACAATACAGACAAACGTGAGGCATCAACGTGGTGAAGTCATGGGCAGTAACAATTGATGTGAGCATTACAAGCACAACAAACTCATGCCAATCATAGCTTCAAATTTTAAGAACTGAAGGCAAAAGAGAAAGGCCAAATGAAATGGGAGCAGTGTTAGTACTTGACTTTAAATATCGTATGATGGTATTGTACTTGTACTAACTAAAGTCAGAATGAATTTCTAGCATGTATGTACGTTGGTCACAACCGAATCATCAAATGTCTCAATTTGCTTCTCAGGACATCAACGGTATGCTAAAGCTACTAAGGTAACTCTGCCTATGACAGTCCAAATGGGAGCCAGCCCATCACAGGCATAAAATTTCTAGTGATGTACATTTCAAGAACTAGAATGTACACCATTAGTACAATTTTGCCTCTAATGGGCTGGCTCCCATTTGGACTGTCATAGGTAGAGTTACCTTATCTAAGGTGGGTACCCGCACAATATTCGGGAAACAATGGCAGCTAGTTCAGAGTTAACTAATGAAATTGGGGGGAAAAAAAAAGTTTGCAATTTGAAAACATCAGGAAAAAACTAGTGAAAAAATCTTTAAAAATTCTATTTTGAGTGAGAAATAGAAAAAAAAACAATTGAACTATGGATTTGGAAAAAAAATGATTCAATTTGGGAATTGAAGGAAAATAGTTGGTAAAACTAAAAAAAATCTTGAGTGTTAATACCCCTAAAACCTCCACATTTTGCTTTTGTGCCTAGTTTCTAGTATTAGATTGGTCAATTTTTGTATTTTCTTGTTGGCACTTAAAAGGAGGTTCCAACATACCGAAGAACATGACATTTAGATATTGTATGCAAAAGTTATGAAGGAACAAAGTTTGGTTCTAAAATCGTTTCTTTCACATTGGTATATATTTGATTTTGGAAATGTACACAAAGTGAAGATGGCAAGTAAGGGACATTGGTGCATTTGGAGGTGCTCACCTCAATTGAGGTGGCTACACCCAAAATTACACCCAGCCTAAAACCATGATCATCACATTGTGTACATCTCCAAAATCAATATGTACGTATACAAAAGAAATGATTTTAGAACATCTAGTACCCCAAAAAACTTTAACCTTTTATAATTGTTGCATATTGTAACCAAGTGTTGCATTCTTTGGTGTGTTAAAATCTCCTTTCATTTGCCAACAAGAAAATATGAAAAATTGAGCAATCTACTAATAGTAAGTAGGCACAATAGCAAAAAGTGGTTGTTGGAGGGAAGTATGAATTCAAAATTGCCTAGCCCTGAATTTAGGAAAGTCTAATTGTACGTTTAGTTTTTCTTAAGAAGTCCTACACTTTAAAGGGATAAGTTCCACTAAGAATCATATTCAGAATCTATTCTTAAGTTCATTTTAAAATTCTCAAGAGTTGATAAAATTGCAAATTTGGTAACTTTTGAAGTCAATTTTATAAGTTCAAAAAATTAAGAGCTTCTAAATTGAAATTTCTTGTCGATGTGCAACTATCTATGAAGACAAGAGACAAAAAGAAAAGTGAGCAATTATTTAAGTTTTATACCTGAATCATTTTTTGTAACAATCTCAAAACATCAAATTGCTATTATCAATCTATTTATTTTTTTAATAGAAAATAGAAAATAGCATTTTTTTTAAATATAGTAAAATTTCATCTACATGAATTTTTGGTGGAGAATGTTGATATTTCAATTAGAAGCTTTGATAAAGAAATAAAATTATTGTGATCTTTTTTTAAATGAATTGTAGACAATTATATCAATTTTAATGCAAATTAGAGTAATCTGAATTTTTTCCAAAATCAAAGCTATATTGAAAAACAATTTTTTTATAGTTTGAATTTTAATAAATAGAATAAATGAAAAATGAAAAATATACTATATTGCAATTTTGCATTCTAACAGGTTGAATTTGTAACTGCAGTAATAAATTTCTTATAACAAAGGAAAAACAAAGCTTTTAATGTTTCATTTCTTTAGTTTAGACCAACCAAAGTACAAAAGATGCATAATTTGAAAAACATAATTGGTTATTCAATCAAGGTGCATTCAATTTATGGATGCATGGACCTTTAGGCTACACTAGGTAGGAATACAGAATTCTTAATTTAAGATTTTGAACTCAATATGAGTGTTTGCACTAAAAGAACAAAGTTTCACCTTATTTCAATGTTAAATATGACATGGTTGATGGGTTGTATTATAAACTCTTGAATGTTACATTATAAAATCTTTAAGGTTCCAAATTTATGATTTGTACACATAGAAATGTATAATCTTCAAAATAATTAGATGATAAAAGGGATTAGTGATGGTAGTTAACCCTATTGGAAGAGTGGAACATTTATTGTTCCTTATTCATACCTTGAATGTTATATTCCCCCCTTTTGTATGAACAAACTCTCTAGGTTTGTATGAAGATTATTTATCTTTACAAGCGTTATATATTTTAACTCTTGAAGGACACTAAGGCAAAAAAGTGGTCAATAATGAATTGGAGTAGTTTGGTGATCACAATGGTTATGGGAGGCATGTCCTTTAAGGATTAAACTCTTCCAAAACAAACAAATTATAATTATGATTTACTCTATAGCTTTTCATTACACTTGTGCAAATGTAGCCCTAGTCAATGGTAACTACATCTAATTTTGACTACTTTCTAAAACCACGTAGTCTAAATTCCTGCCTAAAGTGTACTTTCACTATTCATGAGAGTTTACAGTTGGTTATTCTAAACCCTATTCTCAACACTTCGAAAATTTGTAGTTTATTCATACAGTGTCCAAAATATGCATTCTAAAAAAATCTCAAATCTCCTTTAGACTACCAACAAGACCCCTGAAAAAAGTTTTCAATATGATAATGGAGACCATGCTTATTTGTGCAATTTTAGATGTACTTACCTTAAGGGATTAAGCTTCATAACTTTGAGAATCTTATCGAGATTGATAATGTTAATCTTGCAATCATGCATTGGGTCAGATACATTAAATATTTGCAAAGGAATATAAGGTTAAATAATACAGCTTACTGTTAGATCTGTATTTCAAATAATTATGCAATGCTTTGACAAGACCTATTTACAGATATTAATTGGATCATATCAATTACATTTATTGTTGGAGAAGTAACAATAGTGCATCCCACAATTTTATTTTATTTTATTACTTAATGAAACGGAGCATCCTACAATTTCTAATTCTAGTTGTGAGGCTTAAATTTGGACCATATATTTACATCTAGATATTGGGAATCTCCTCCAAACATTTGATCATTATTGGACACCTAAGAATTTGCTTGTAAAGTTGTGCTAAGTTACAAGCTTAATTGAAGTTGGTTATGGAACTAAGTATGAATTATTAAAAGTCTTGACAAGTTAGTTAGTAACATTGGGAAAATTATTAGTAGGGATTTTCCACCTCCAATGGTCAAAAATGGTTGTTTCCAACCTCAAGAAATGAAATAAATTGATTTCAAACTTAACATTGATATGGCAAACCTTCTTTTTAGTTTTTTAGAATTTGCTTTAAATTGAACAAAAAGACAAAATTTTGATGAGTTTATCAATTTTTTTGAATTGAAACCGTACAAATTCAAACTAGACATATTTGAGATCACATAGGAAAAGAAAACATAATAATATTGCTTATAGATTGAAAGATTGTAATGTTTGATGATGAGGTTGTTAAAATTGTAAAAGTGATTTGAAGTCTTTCAATCTTCTTTTCACATATCAAATCTAAAAAATTGGTAATCAAAAAAATATGAGGTTAAAGGGCATAACATACACAATTCTAATCAATTTACAACTTCTTGAAATCTATTTCTATAATTCTTTTTTAAAATTAATTTCTAATGTGATTTTTTCCTCCAAGATTGAGTGTATTTGAAGCTCATCTCTAAAATCCCTCAATACTAAAAAAATAAGATTTGCAATAAATATCCTTGCATAAAATCTTGAATAGAAAAATTATAATCATTCATTTTCAAAATTAGATTTTTGATGCTAAAATTAGATTTTAAAAATAATTTTAAAAAATACATATATTTAAAAATAGTAACTTGGTAAGTTTTTATTTGACTTTAAAGTATTTACAACAACAAAATTTAATGCCTTGTGGGTGAAAGAAAGATCATAGAAAGTAAGGCTCCACCTTCCTTGTCGACGCATTTTCTCCCACAATCCCCTCCTTGGGCATTGCCTTGTACATTATGCATTTGTTTTGGTGTAGTAAAATGATCTTTTTCTACATACATAACAACCCTTATACTTCATGATGTGCTAAATGAAGATGAGATTTTTTTTCACCAATAAGAGATTGTAGCAATTCCATTGATTTATTTTCATTTTTTTTTAATAGTATTATGGTTGTGCGCAAAATCAATATACAATGCAAGTGAGAAAAAATGTTTTTCTTTTGTAAAGATGATATGTATTTTGGAGGTTCTATTGTTTGTGTTGCAATCAATTCCACCCCCGTTACATAGCAACACAACATGCTCTATAGTGCACAAAATTATATACACAAATCTAGAGAAATTCATACATATAAGTTCCCCCTAATGTCTTTGTAAATAAATATTGCTAGGATAATAGGGAATTACTGTGGTGAGCTATGTGTCATGAACAAGAATAATACCCAGTTGGTTATACTAATAAAATATTGAAACTTCTTGTCCTGGATTGTAGATAAATAAAATAAAGTGTGTATTATATTTGCACCAAATTACTAGATGACTACAACTTGATCTAACAACTCATTGGTTAGTACAACTTGGTTTTGGATTAGATCTTGATAGTATAGGTTGTCCCAAATACCACTTGTATGAACATGCTCATTTAAAAACTCAATAATCTTTTGTTTCCAATGATTATATAGATAGTATTTAGGTTAGAACCTATGTAGTGAATATTTTTGTATTTGTATCATATACTCAACAACAACAAATCGTGGTCATTGAAGTTGACATAAAATGGGCACTATAATCCTTATTTTTTCGTCATAATTTCTTGTCCCCACTTTAGGAGTTGTTCCTAAAGTCCAAAAGGCAAAGCAAACTTTTCCAACATCTAGTTAGGCTACTTTGCATGGATGGATTCTAGTCTAGGATTATTTATTAGTTGAACTCATATTATTGCCTAAGCTACAAGTATAAATCTACTTTTAAATTGTTGATTGTAATAAGCAACAATATATTTCTATCAATCATGAATTAGGATTGAATTTTCTTCTTTCATCTAATAAATTTTGTTACATTCTTTGGAACTTAACCTCTAAAGGACCAAGAGTGTTTGAGCATAGCTCTTCTTTTCATGACTAGCTCTTATATCAAGCATAATTCTTCATTTGTGTGAAATATTTTTAACCACCGCCATTGAAATAAAATAAGACTTAAATATATAGCTATTCTATGAAAAAAAATCAATGAAATTATACAAATTTTTGAGAGAATTGATGAAAGATGTTTGGTTACGCAATACTTTGTACATACCATGAAATGGGAATGTTGAAACCGAATGCTCAAAAGTGCCCCCAAAACTTTGATTTTTTTCCCACAGATACATCTCATCATGATATTGATGTATAATTTTTTCCAAATAATTTTAAGATGAAAAAAGATACAAGGATGTGAGGTGGTAGCCTAAAGCATCTTCTCCATTTTCAAAAAATTCATCCAAAACCTCATACTTGATTATTTCTTGATCCAATTGCACCAATGGAGTCAACGGAAAAAAAAACAATCAATAATACATGGGCTCTTTATTGTCCACAAGCTATTAGTGAAGTTAGCATTTCAAATTTTCTACAAATGTCGTTGCAAATGCCAAACAACTTATGGTTGGTGCCGTGTATTTTGCCTTTGCAATGAAATCCCGTTTCATTTGTGTTAAAAAAAATGTAGTTGCAAAAGCCATGTGGTCCTTTAGCCCTTATGGTCCTTTAGGCAAGTGAATGGCTTACTACAAATTTTTTTGAAGCTCTAGAAGAACTTTCGACCATTCAAGGAAAAAAATTTCAAAAAATATAATTTTCTGTTTTTTAAGAAAAAAAAATCCTCACAGATTATGTTTTTGTGTACATACAAAAATTTGATTCATTCCATTTGGATTCTTTATGAGATAGTTATAGACAATCTTGTTTTTTGGGCAATTAGAGCATTTTCTTGAAAAAATAACTGGTAAGATTCATTTTTTAATGTACTTTTTACAATTTTTCCAAGGAAAAGTTCGACATGGTTTATCTTGATTACCAAAACATTCTCACCATTGGGATTAGTGAGTTTCAAAGTTATTTTAGAAATATTAATAATTTAGATTTTCCTTTTATCTCATACCTACTTGTACTTAACAGTTTTTTCAAGTATAAAAATTAAGTTTTTTTGAATCATTATTTTTTCCTAGCACTTCAACTCAATTCTATACCATAAAGATTTAAAGCACAAAACTTTGTAGTGCAAAAACTTAAAGTTAAAAATGTTCAAAGTCAAAAATTCTAGTCCCGCAATGTGCTGAAAAACTTGTTTTTTCCACTTTAAATGCAGACATCTTGCAATTTGTGCAATCAAAAATTTTGAAATTTTTTCTACACATTTTCATACTGTTAAGGTGTAGAATCCGGGGGTAGATGTGGTAAAAAAACCAATGCAATTTTTTTTTTACCTTTTGCTATAGAAATGGCAGTTTTGAGTGATTTTTGGCAGAAAAAAGACCTTGAACCTTTAGGGGTTAATAATTTGCTTGAGATATTTTTTTTTAAAGCAAAGCAAGCAAGTATAAATGTGAGAACTAAATACTTAGTTGCTACGTACACCAACAATTTTGACCCTCACGACTTTGTCCTGTTTGTCGAGGCCACTATGGGCACGACGTGGTCGCATGATTTGTCCCCTTTTAAGGCGAGAAAAAGAGGCCTCAATTGTACCACCGCATGCTACCGGTGAGGTATGGCGGAGGTGACCCCCTCAGTAGTGATGGCTGTCAAAGGAGGAGTATGGCGCCGCTGACACCGCCCTCTCTCATGTCACCACCGACATCTTGACAAAAAGGAGTCACCTGTGGGTTTCCCATCGGTGGTGACAGGCTGCAGGGGCTGTTCAGTTGGTGGTGGGCAAGCGCTTCTTGGCCCTTGCGGTTTGGCAAGCGCAATTTCCGGAAAATTTTGTTTTGTTCGATCTTCAGCTGCCTTGGGAATGCGGCCCAATTTGTTGGTTTGCTTGTTTGCTTGTTACCTTGTTACCTTCTCCATAATGTCAAGTCTGGTTTTCCAGGCCGATTTGTCACTGTTTCATTGGATAATTGGAAATCAACATTATAACTCGTAATGCACACCCTCTTTTCACATCCTTAGATTTGCAAAAAGTGCACATATGGACGTCTGTGATGGACTATTAGACTTGGCATCATGTTGGTAATCCACAATACTGATTACCAATGAGGTAAGCGTCCCTTTTGCATCCTTGAAACTAAGGAGATTCATATAGGTGGAATCAAATTGTCTTGTTGATGTCTCCTCAGCCAATTGTAATTCATGAATTATAGGCTGAAAGTCTCTTCCAAGCATCTAGAGAGACATGTTATGTACTTCCCTAATATAGAGAAGATCATTGCCTTTTCAAAAATCTTGCCAAAAACTGAGATTATAGAAACATGTTCGAACCTTCAAATATCCCTTTGGGGGACACTTTGTCCTTTTAAGTGTGATTGAAAACACTGCATTCAATATTACATACATGCTTGGTGAAGACTTGAAGATATTTTGAAAATCAACTCAAAAGTAGTGTGTTCCTTTAACATGCTCGTTTCTAAACAAAACAAAAAATACATCTCATTTTCTAACAATTTTCAACAAGAGCTCTGCTGTCGTTGCACTTGATGTATACTCTGAAATGGGGTGGAGTTTCTTGGCAAGCACATGGAATTCATTGTATAAATGCAAGCCATCTTGAAAAAATATTATATTTATGTAGTTTGGATATTACCTATATCCAAGTCATATATACAATATTTAACAAAATGTGCACTTGAATCCTATATTATACTACTTTGAAAATGCATTCTTGTATTAAAAAATTCTAAAATTAAATATTAAACTCTAAAAGACCAAGTGGTTGTTGAACGATCAATTGAAATTTTTGGTAGGTTCCTATGGCTCTTATTCAAATTTTGATACAAGGTGTGGACATATATCACCTTTATGGGAACATAGTTTTTTTTTTCCCAATAGGGTGTTTGAATCAAAAATCATGTTATACAAAGTTTTTAGGCAAAGAGGGCAACTTTGGGTTGCATGTGCAAAAATTCCTCTTTTGCTTTTGAAATTTTGTTGGTGTGTAATCAATATAATAAAGGATGCAACTAATAAAAAGAGGTTCCATGTCTAGTGCAAAAATCTCACTCTAAAAATAAAAGTCTATTGACCTTGTCAAGCAAGGTCGGAAGAAACTTTTTTTCTAAGTTCAAATACTATAATATTTTGATTTGCATAGTCAATGCTTTTGAAATTTTTCCATTCATTATGGCCTTGTAGATTGCAAGATTGTTGTATTTGAAGTTTGAAAAAAAAAAAAAAATTTTGGCCTTATCCAGAACATCATTTGTAGAATTTGACTACTCTTGGAATAAGGTTTTTCTTCTACACATTATTTTATTTATTTTTAATAGTTTTATACTTTGTCATTTAATTACATGCTTACTAAATTTCAAAATTAAATGAAGGATTTAGTAGTATAAGTTGTCTAAAGTTGCAAACCTTGTCGAAATTTCGGGGGAAGCATTATTTTTGATTTGGACATCCAATTGAATTTAATTTTCACTTCTCACAAATGGTTTCTATGCCCATACCTCATTCAAGTTTCACTTTGTATGTAAGAACCTACCTAAATTTCTAGTTGCGTATATTTTGTACACAATTGTCCTTTAGGATTTAAGGTAGGAGGCTCGTAATGTGACCAAGCTCTAAAATCACTGATTCTTTAACTTAGAAATATATATTGCTTTCTTCAATTACATTTGTCAATGTACTAGAGGTGAACAAATAAGGTAATGGACGCTTCTAATGCCCTACATAGACGGTGCTTCCAACTTCAAAATTCATAACTAATTCCACAAAGGTTCATCAACTATTAAACAACTTGGATGATGAAAAATAATGAAAAATGGAATTGGCATTTTGAAGTTTCATTATGATTCATTTAATGCCAATTCCATTTGTCTTTCAAAGAAAATTGACCAAAAAATATTTCCCTTGTCCCCAAATGCAAATCAGCTCTTAAATGGGCACTTTAATTATGGACTTCCTACCTCAATAAGGGTCCAAGAATGCCAATGTAGGACAAAGAAGAAAGTCTCTATAAAGTAGGAGGTTCTTAACGCACTCAGTAAGCTCTAAAATTGTCCACCTCCTCTATTTGTTTATGTTGCTTTTTTGTTGTATCAGCAATGCACAAACAATATACATTCAAGGAGGGGCGGATGATTTTAGAGCCTTATGCCATTTCAACTTGAAAAATTCATAACTAATTTCACAGAGCTCCAAAAAACATGAAACAACTTTGGTTAGGTGCCAATCCCACTTGTCTTTCAAGGAAGATTTTACTGAAAATTATTTCAAGAAGTTTCACCTCCCCCAAGTTCAGTTTCAGCTCTTAAATGGGCACTTTATGGACTTCCTATCTTAAGTTGAATTTGAAAGTAATTCCTTACTATCCTCTGCAAAAATGTCAAGCATTGGTTGTACATGGCTGTTGACACTTTTTATGGGATTTGTTGCAAGATGTGGGCAGCCATGCAAAATTCAAGGCATGAGTCTGCAACCCAGGAATGATGAGTTGATTAGGACAATGCTGGGTTAAGTTACTTATTGAAGGATGGCGTACTTCATGTACAATTTACAACAACTTTTCTTCCTGGTTACAAAATGCATACCCTTGACTTTATAGCCAAAGGTTTCTAGAAACAATGATAGAAAAAACAAAAAATTAAAAACAAAACAAAATTAAATAAATAAATAAATCAGAGGATGGTAGATCATTTCAATCTGCTGATAAGTTGGTATTCCAATGATAAAATTTGTTTAAATGAAATTGAAACATTTTAGTCCATAAACAACTGAACACAAAATTATTCATCAAGGAATTGAAAACTAAGGTCATGGAATTGTCTAACAATGAAAATCCAACAAAGAAGTAAATAAAATTGGAGATGGAAGATGTTGATTGGCATCATAAATTCAAGTAGCATTTCCATGTCAAACAAGTTGATTTATACCCGATGACCATCTATCACTAGTTGGAACAATCAGGTTTTGTGCATGAAACTCAAAGATGTGGCCTTGCAACCATTAAGGTAGAACAGCCTATGACCACCCTGATTTGCAATCTGAATATTTTGGGGTCAATTCCAAGAGTAGCAAATATTTTTCAGTGGTGTGCGCTTGTTTCACAAATCAAAACCAAGTGGAATTGTAACTCTTCAATCAAAATTGTAATTTATGTGAATTTTTGAAGTAATCAACCTGAAATTACAAAACTGCCCATAGACTAGAGTCATAAATGCCCTATCAACAACCCATAAAAATTTTGAGGTCCAATAATTACAAGGAGATTGATGATACATTTATTGCATGCAAATGGAAATAGATTTTTTTTTCAAGTATGTTTCATATTAATTCAAATTATGTTCTTTAGAAATTGAAATAGAGGATACAAATTCAAAATAACATAGTAATAAGTCAAAATAGCCTTAAACTACCACACAACTATTATACTTGTATATTTTAGCTTTGAAACGACAATTAAATGTTCAATTACAATAGATATGGTACGTCCATCTGAAATGGGTACATCTTTTTTTTGCTACAAAAACTAAATGGTCAAAATGTTGAATTTAAAAAATAAAATAAAAATTAGCCTCCTTGAGAGAAAATCAACCTAATTGTTGCATAATTCTATGAAACTCTCATAATATTATGTGAATTTTCAAAGTTGAAATGAAAACATAAGATGTCCTCATTAGAAGGAAAGCTAAACCTTCAAGGGGCCATGAGTTCAAGAGTAAAACATATCATTTTCTACCTACGTTTTTGCATCACTACATTGGTCAAGAATCCAGCCACGTCTTTTTGAGAGTCGATGAATGAATATACAAGGTTCATTTATGTTGTTGATATTACAATGAACGCTATCATTGATGCTCCATGTCATCTATGCATGGTCTCTACATCACAACAAAAAGAAACAACTTGATAGAAGGCTCGATTTTCTTTTGATGATTCATCCTACTAACTTCCCTTAGACAAACCACTAGAAGGAGCCTGCGTTTAATTGGATGATCTTACGTCAAAGTTAACGGATTTTTTTGCGCATCCAATGTAACATCTTCATGTCTTTATGTCAGCAATGATGTCCAATGTAACATGAAGATGTTACATTGGATGTGCAGAAAAATCCGTCAACTTTGATGCAAGAACATCCAATTAAACGTGGGCTCCATCTAGTGAACACTCTTGAAGCATGGAATGCTTCAACTCCCATTGATTGCCTCATAGAACTCTTCAACCTCCATTGGTTGCTTTTACACACTTGTGGGAATTTTAAGACATCAAATGAACCCTTTTCCAACAAAACATAGGTAGTGCAATTAGAAATGTGGCAGTTTGGGGTTTAAGCGACATTAACCCCTAAAGGACTAAAGAGTCCTTTTTTGGATTTTTTGAGAATTAGAGTAGGTTGTGTTGACTTCACAATTTGAAAATTTTTCAAGAGAATATTGAGATGGATGCTAATCATTCCAATGCATGTGTGAAAATAAAGGTAGTAGAATAATAAAATGAAAAAAAAATTTAGAATTACTATCCATTTCCATTTGAAATCCATCACACAAATCATTACAAATACCGCCTAGTGCTATCTTCAAAATATTGTACTGCCTAGTTATTTAGTAGTTACTGCCACTTTTCGATGCATTGTAATATTGAAATTTCAAAATTTCGGATTTCAAAATTTTTATTTCCAACCACCCATCCCCCTTCTTGTAATTTTAGAAACCAACTTGTTTTGACAATCAATATGGGACAATTCATCCTGTATCCATATCCAGTATTGTATCTATATTTTGTATTCTGAATATATCCATATCCGGTATTATATCCGGTATGCATTATATCTACTATTCAATCTTTAATATGTCTTTATATGCGATATTATATCTGTATCCATATTTAATATTTAGTACATATTCATATGCAGTGCTGTACCCATAACCAATATTTCATATTTGGATGGTTCAAATTAAATCTCACAAGATCAATAGCTTGTGATTTTTTGAGAAATCAACAACAATTTTGAAGGTAAACATTTCTTTTACAAAAATTAACGGCTTGTAAATTTTTTGAAAAAAGGGGAGACAACTATTGCAAACTAGGGTGGTACACCTCTTTTCAATGCATTGTGTACCATGGGTATCCATACATTAAATTAGGTTTGTTTTGTTTGTTTCATTTTTGGGTTACGATGAGATCTCCTAAACCATGCATCCCTCGTTTCCAATCCTTTGTACTAACATAAAGCCCTCGACAAGGAGGCTAAGAGTGCACAAACTTTTGTTTTGTGGCATTTGAACCTACATGGTGTGAAAGATATTGAATTTCAAAGTTTTTTTGAATTAAAAAATGAGGAAATTACTATTACTTTGATATTTTTATATTATATTGTGGCTACAACAATGGACACACTATTACAGATTACATTGTCTTCAAACCATACTGGCTACTGAAGATTTATCAACTCAATTTTTTCTTTCTTTCTACATCATTCCCTTCTAGATGTAAATATAAATTAAATTAAATTTTTTTTAACAAATGAAACGAAATAGATGTAAATTTTGATTGGGAACAGTGAATTCTAAATGGAGTTAATTACTGTGAGTCATTATTTTCATTGTACCCCACTATAATTTGCACTTTTTTCTGCAGCCCCTTTTTCTGCAGCTCACGTCAAGTTCGGTAGGGTGGGTGGCTCCAGTATGGATGGGAGGTGCAAAGGACCAAAAATAAAAATGGGAACCCATGTTACTTTTACTGTACAAACTTACATAGCAATGCCCCATCTCTTGGCATTGATACTGAACTTACTAGTAAGTTCAGTTGTTGTGCATCATTTTACAACAATTTCTTACAAATAACAAATAACTTGATGTGAAAGGCAAGGTAAAGTATTTTTTTTTTAAAAGGCAAGGGGCAAGGTAAATATCACTTCAATGTCTAACCATCATACCTTTAATTGTTGTAAGAAATCAAATCAGCCTGCCATACTATTGTTGTCTTTTCATTGCTGTGAAATATTATCTCTGTGGGCTTTTGAGGGGGTAAAAAAACGTTTAAAACTGCCATTTTTAATGCAAACCGTAAGACTTTGAAACCTTTGTTTCTTTTGTGTAGCTAACCATAGGATCTTATACTAAACTAGTATGAGAATGTTTGAAAGAAATTTAAGAAACTTTGATTGTATGGATTATAAGATATAAAAGTTTGAAGTGAAGAAAATGATTTTTTTTGTTTTATTTTTTGTGCTTTGAGGTTTGACTAGTTTATAAGGCTTTGAATCCTCTTCACTTCAACATTTTTTGTACTAGGGATTTTTAAATTAATTTTTCTTTTCTAATTTTCAATTTCTTTACAAAAATTGTTGAGTCAAGGTAGTTATGAGATAGAAGAAAAAACTAAATTGTTGATAGCTCTAAGATGAAATTAAAACACACTAATTCCAATGGTGAGATTGTTCTAAAATGCATACTAAACTCTATTTGAAGACTTGTTAAAATTGAGTTCATAAGTGGATCCAATACATTTTTTTTCAAGAATTTGCCAAGATTGCTTGCAAAACAAGAAGCTTTGTAACTTTCACTTCACTTTTTCAAATTGAATGTATCAAATCATTCCAAAATAAAAAATAGATGATCTATAATAGATAATTTAAAAAATATATATTTCAAGTTTATGTGAATTTTTTTGTTGCCCATCTCTCTTGTAGCATTACCTTTGCTCTTAGTCATTGATTGAAATAAAAATTATATTCCTGCAAAGCCAATCAATTTAACTATTTTGAAAAAAAGTTTCAAAACATCTTGCCAAAAATTGAGATCAAAGGAACTTGTTTGAAGTCTCCAAAGTCCTCCAAGAGAACTCTTGGGACTTTAGGCATTAACTAGGGTTGATAGCCTTCAAAAGAGTAATCCAATCCAAAATAATTTTAGTTTTTTGGAGGTCCTCTAGTTTGTAGTATTCTATGAATTGGTAAAGTTTTAAATGTACAATAATTAGATATGACAATAGACAACTTCACTTTTTCACACAATATAGTCAAAAATTGATCAATTGAACTTGAACTAGAAAGAAGATGCATGATTGGGTGGCTCATAGACGACAACATATGAGTTCATATACCAATGAGATTTTGATACATTGGATGAGTTAATGGATGTTCATACATTGGTATACTTATTCATTGAATTCTAACATCAAGTCCATCTAAAGATTTCCTTGTCATGCGGTTTTCCAAAAAAAAGACACTTTTTTTGACCCTTATGTAGACTTTGGAAAAAAGATGAAAATCAAACTCTTTAAGAATCTACAAATAAACTTCTACAAATGATTCTATTTAAAAAAGAAAGCAATTTTAGGCCTTTAAATCTAAAATACGATATATGGTAAGTTGGTATTCGAAAAATATTTTATTTTTCTTCATTACACTTCCCTCAAAAAAAATTACATTCCCAATCTAACAAAGTTCATATTTCCAACTTCAAAGTCCCTAACTCCTAAGATGAACTTTAGAAAAATCAAACACAATCTTCAACATAGTAAAGTTTTTTGTGTATATACAAATTTTTACATTCAACATTTGACATAAGTTTACTATGTTTATTTCATCTTACAATACAAAGCACTTCTTGAAAATAGCATTGTAAAAGAATAAGTAAGCCACCCAACCGTGCATTCACCCTACACACAGTATAAGCAAAGAATTGCCTCTTTATATTAAACAAAACAAAAAGAGAATGTACATTATAGAATGGTTACCATTCTCAGTGGTCTATTATTATTGTAGGGCAAATTCAACAAAAATTAATTTAAAAAGTAGTTGACAGAATTTTAGGGAGATTCTTTTTTCAAGAAATAAATTTTTTGTATGGCAAAAAAAACATATGAAGAACTTTATTATCTAGATATTTTAAGGGCAAAGACATGGTGACCCTATCCTACATTTATGGTATATGGTCTATGATCACATTGTACAAAAATTCACAAATATTGTTCACTTATTCCACCAATCCAAATACTAAAATTAAAATTATAGAATTTTCTTGGTGAATATTCTTCTAAATCTATTCTTAGCATCAAAATCAGATTTTGTAAACAATGTTCATGATTTTTCTATTTAACCTCTAAAGGATTTTTACTATGTTTTTACCAAAAACATTCCCAAACTACCATTTTTAATACAAGTACCAAATTTTAGAAAAAAAAAACATTTTTGGAGACATCCAAACATAGGATCTTGTAGTATGTTGGTTTGAAAAGATGAAAATAAAATTTCAAAAATTTTCATTTTGTAGATTGCAAGATATTAGTATTTGCATTGACAAAAATCCTTATTTAGACCTTGAGTAAACCAAGTAGCTACACTTCACAAAGTCACATTTGTATGAAAAAATGCCCATAATGGTGGTACTTCTTCAAATTCATTCTTCAAGGCAAGTTGGCTATATGCTAGAAAAAATTTAGATCATTTGGAAATGTACAAGATATAGGAAAAAAAATGGTAAGTAGAAAGAATTACAAAAGGATTCAAAATATTAAATTGTTAAGAATTTAGTTATGGAATTGTAAAATATCAATCCTTGTGGTTGTAATGTTTTAATAAACAATCTACATCCCATAAGTTTATTTTTTCAAAAAATATTGAAAATTGAGTTAAATAGATGACTTCAAAGTTTATTTTAGAATAAAGAATCTATAATTGCTTGCAAACTAAAACTCTTCATAACTTTCATCTCAATAATTAAAATGAAATGATTCAAAGCTTTCTATGCATATATAATTCTAAAAATCCAATTTCAAATTTTTATTTAAAAAATATGATTTTTTACAAAATTTTCTGAGTTACACAGCTTGCCCACTAACCAATGAAAATTACATATTATATAATAACTTTTTAACCATGTAGTCAAATGTTATGAAAATTATTGGTCATTAAAGCTATTCCTTTGACACATATTGAATGAAGATTTCAAAGAAAAAAATTCCATTTATAGTCAGCTATCTAAAATCACTATCTTGCCAAAAAATATAGTTTGGGATTTTAAGGTTTACAATTGTATAAAATGGTGCCCATTTTACATCTTTGATCTTCTTGTGCTAAGAGATATTGGAGATGAGTTTCAAATAACAAAAATTGGTGGGAAATCACATTGCAAATATTATACAATGTATTTTAGATACTATAAAATATAAATTGATAATTGTTATACATATTATATCCTTGAACCTAATATTTTTTTCATTACTATAGATTTTGATTTAATATAGACTTTGATTTAGTATGTAAAAAGAATATTTAAAAAACCTCAACTTGTTTTTTCAAGTTTTTAACTTTATTATGATGAAATAATATAATCTCTTTGTCCATATTTGATATTGATAGGTTCTTTTTTTATGTGTATGACCCAAAATACATTTTGTTTAAGATTGTAAGGTTACATTCAAAAAATGATTACCAATACCAAAGATGTTTTAAGAAAAATTAACGTGGAATACAATCCAAAATCTTCAATAAATTGCATTGGAGAATTTGGAGCTTTAAATTAAAGTATAGTCTAAGGGTGGACACTTCAAACTATGGCCATCCAAGTAGAGAGCCTATAGGATTGAGTGGCCAAACTTTATTGAGAGTCCAAATAAATGAGCAATTAATAGGTAATAAAAATATAGGAATTGGAGCCTTTGGCCAACTATAGTGTAAAGCCTCCAAAGGTTAAGCCCAAAGTCTAATCCCTTGGCGATGAACTCCCATGACTTCTTTGATGTGAATGGCCATAGTATGAAGTCTCACAAGGCAAAGCCCAAGGTTCAAACTCTTAGCCATGAACTCCCATGACCTTTCAATTTACATGGTGATAGTATGAAGTCTCTAAAAGCCAAGGCTAAGTCCAAACCCATACCAATCTCACGGTTGAGATCTTGTCAAATTTTGACAGCCTCTCAACTATAGTTTGGGTCTCCATTTCTAGCCAATCCATACTTCCCTTGAGAATTTGTTGAGAATTTGTTGCCATGTAGGTAGTTGGAGGACAATTGCCTATGACTATGCCTTTGAGTGTGAAGGATGAAAAGGCCAAACTCTTGGTTTTTTAAAATATGATTGGTGGAAATCCATGGCCTTTTAACCTTTGGCCATAGTGTCAACTGGCCATAGAAACACTTTGTACAAGAATTTAAACTAGATGCTATTCATGTATAAACCTAAATGTCTACTATGAAAAATTAGAAGAAACTATCAATTGATGTTCTCCAATAATTTTTCAAGCTAATCACAATGTTTAACCCTTCAAAGCCTATGATGTGAATCCAATTTTGGAGTCATTTAGCCACATAGATTGCAAGATTATAATGTTTTAGTGTAGAAAAAGGAGGATGAAATTTTCCTAGCAACACATTTGGAGGTGAAAATTGATTTCTAAACCTACTCAAATGAAAAAGAACTAAACTATAAAGTACTTCAAAACCATTATACAAACACATTGGTGAAAGAAATTAACATTCAATTGATTCATTTTGTTTGCAGAATGACTCTAAAAATGCCAAAAAATAGTAAAAAAAAGTTGCAAAAAACATATCTAAGGCTGAACCTCCTATTAATATGCTTTTCAATCACTTTTTTTTTAGAGTGATATAGAATTTTAACCACACAAACTAGACTAGTATGCACAACTTTTCTAAAAAACTTTATTGAAAATGGACATTTGTATTAAAAAAAAGCCAAGTGATTGGTCAAATTGATTTATAGAATACAATTAAGTAGTACTTACCTCCCAACAAATGCACCTCTAAAGCAAAATACTACATCCCTCTTGTATAAAAGATAAGGTAAGAAATATAGAAAATAATACCTATTTTGGAATTAAATTTATGACGGACCAAAATAAATAACTAGTGAATAGTGACCAATGCTATTTGGCAAGTATATAAGTGATTATTGGAATTGATCTAAGATATTATGTATAATTAAAATTCAAAATTCTATAAGAATTCATGAAACTCTTGAGTTTTGATTTTTATGAAATCCTATTGGGTCAATTTCTCAATCTACCAAAAAATAATTATATATATACATACACACACACACACACACACACACACACACACAAAGATATATATATATATATATATGTATGTATGTATGTATGTATGTATGTATATAAATGTCGCCCAAAGGTATGTCAATTTTCCTCTTAAAGTGTTGGAATAGGTGCATGGATACAAATTTTGGAATGGTATATGTCTTTACTATCCTATATCCTTTTGATGCCAAAATCCTAGTGTCCAAAATGTCAATATAGTTATATAGAGTTTCATAACTATATGATGATATAATTGTAGGTGACATTATTTCTTATAGACCCTTGGATATTAAAACTAGATTTTGTCTTTATCAAATTCAATTAAGGAATCACTGGATATTATATTTTGTATTTATTTTCATATATGAAATGATGCTTCTCAAGTTTAATGTTTGTTTCATTTTCCAAATTTGAAAAATAATTACAAAAATCCAAAGAGATATTACAATTGCATGATTTGTATGTTAAGATTTAAAATACACAATCAAGTACATTTGTCTTTCAAACATTTTATTTCAAATATAACTTGAAATCTAAACTACTTAAAAAAAATACTTGTATATAGATTTTGTTTTTGTACTTTATTTAGATATTCTAGTGTTTTGTAAATAATTTGGTATTCATTCTATAGTATTCTGTACAAAAGTTACAAAAGCTTCTTTATTCTATAAAAATTTGAAAAAATCAACACTCCAAATTTAAAAAAATCTTTTTTCAATCAATTGTGTGATAAAGAATCATATTTGTTTGTCAATTAGGTACTTTATACTGTCAACCTTCAAGAATTTGATATATGTATTTATCCTATTCTTTTTCTTTTCATATTGGAGTGAAGAAAAGTGAAGTGTTTCAACAATGTCATTAGTGAGCCAAATAAGGAATAGGATAGGCGTAATTCATATCCTCTTCATAATTGCATCCTTAAAGGGCATTAATATTGGACATATTTAGATGCTGATTTAATTAGGAAGAAAGTCTATAACAGATATGCTTGTATTATAATGAATGTGGACTAATTCACATTGACTACTGACAAAGTTGGGACATGAGCTTAACCCCTAAAGCCCTAAACATGCATTTTTGAGAACATAGCATTTTTGGACAGCTCACGATGAATGAAATTTTCATTTTTTTTGTAAAGTTTTTACACAACATGTGTCCAAGGAGTAGCTTTAAGGCACAATAATTTTCATAACTTTTGACTATATGATTAAAAAGTTATTGTATGACATGTTAATTTTAGGGCCAAAAGTGTGGGCAACTCAAAAAATTCTTAAAAATCATCTTTTTAAGAAATAAAAATTTGAAATTGGTTTTCAAGATTGATATCTTCACAAAAAGATTTGAATCATTCCATTTTCATTAATGAAATGAATGTTACGAGGAGTTTTAGTTTGCGGATAGTTATGAAATTTCTACTCTAAAATAAACTTTGAAGTCCTTAAGTTGATTCAACTTTCCATATTTTTGAAAAAAAATAAAAAACTTGGGGGTACATTTTTTTTACAAAATTACAAACATTGGGATTGGAATTTTTCAACTCCATAATTAAACCCTTAACAATTTGAATCATTTTCTACTTTTTTTTACTTACTATTGTTTTTCCTATATGTTGTACAATTCCAATTGACTTGAAAATTTTCAAGCAATTAGCCAAATTTCCTTGAAGAATGAGTCCAAAGAGTAACCAAAATTTTGGACATTTTTTCATATAAATATGACTCTATGATTGGCAACTACCTAGTATTTCATATGGCCAAAAAAATGAATTTTGTTCATTCAATTGCTAATATCTTGCAATCTACACAATGAAAAACTCTAAAAAAATTTCCACATCTTTTCAAACTAATATACTACAAGATCCTATGGTTCTATGTGCCCCCCAATTTTTTTTTTCAAAAATTTGGTACCTATACTAGAAATGACAATTTTGGAACATTTTTGGTGAAAACATAGTCAAAATCTTTAGGGGTTAAGGCTTCAAAAGTTTCAACAATAATTCAAACCAATTAAATATCTTGCCTATCCATATTTAGCGATCTTATAAAAAATAGTTGGATTGGATTTGAGAATAGTTTATTACAATTCACATTCAATATCCAACTATATGACAAATTATCTTTCATGACTATTTGACCAAAACTTTCGTACTAAACTTAATATCCCATCAAACCTTACCACTCTTCAGAAATCCATATTTCTCTAAAACTTTGGACAATCTAAGTCTAAGCATGCCCTATTTGCAAATACCTTGTGTGCATGCCCCATTAAGGTAGCTTGCCCTATTTGTAACAAATGAATATTTTGCCAACCTACTATAGGGACCATTTTTGTGACTAATTTGGTCTTTAAAAGCCACTACTGGGCTACTTTGAAAAAAATTAAAACATTGGCGGCATCAATAATTTGAACAACGACATATTATTAGATATTTAGAAGTAATTCAAAGTAGAATTAGATAAGTACTATAATTTTTTAGGCTAGGTCTAGGACCCTTCACATAACAACCATTGCAATCTTCATCTAGAATCTTCACACAATAAATTTGGAATCTTTGTTTTGTGAGGGTCTAGGGATCTTCAAATGAATTTGAGTGAAATTTGAAGGAGAACTAATACAAATTGTATGATGGATATTAGCAAAAAAAGAAAATTCACTTACAATGAAGGTAAAGATCCAAATGACAAATACTTGAGGGATTAACAAGATAGGCAAATCTACTAGATGCATGAATTTTTGGGGAGTGACACCGACTATCAATTAATCTCCTAGAATGCAACAAGTAAGTAAAGATGGTGGTAAAGCAAAACCCGAATATATAAGAAGAATCAAGAATCAAGTTGAGAATGCAAGTTGAAAGGGTGAAATCAATGGACTAAACATAGATTGGATTATAAATAAAATAGTTGATGGTAAGAACATATCAAAATTTGTAGACAAAAAACAATGGAGTGGAGCTACGGTGATTTTAACCATTACCCTGATGAGAAATAATTGAATTTTGAAAGAATTGAAATTTTATGGTAGTTGTTGGATAGAGACACCAACAACTTAGAATAAAGACAATAATAAGGGGACATTGAAGTGGCACTTGTGGAAGGTGATTGAAGATTGGCAAGAAGACAATAAAGTTGGCAACACCTTCTAATGCCTTGCCTTGACAATAGTGGTTGTTTGGACACAAGTGTAGCTATGTTGCCATGACGTAGTGGAGATGCATGGTAGAAGTAGTAGGATAAGAATACATTAGTGAAAACACCCAATAGGGATAAGAGATGGCAAACAACAATTGATCAGCAAACTACAAATAGAGTGTGGTAGCTAGGAAGATAGTGATGTCAAGATGGACAAAGTAGGGCCATCAATGCAACATTGAAGCCCTAGGAATCTTACAAAATCATCAAGACCAACATTAGGACTAAATTATTGCCAGACCTCATGGGACAATCATGTTCTTCCTTATCTACATGTTCCTATCTTCAAGTTTCAAGGCATTTATCTTTCATGAACAAGATGGCATTGCATACACCATTGCTCATTAGAACTATTTCAATAGTTTAGTGTCATTGAAACTATTTATGAGAGACTTGAGTTTACCTCCTCTAAAAGGTACAAAAAGTGTCACTCATTACCTATGTCTATATAGATACTAGTTAGTAGAATTGCCCTCAAAACCACCTCCAAGAGACCTTTTATTCATATTGGTGTAATACCAATATTCTTCTTCCTCTACAGAAGTATTCAAGTAATACATTCTAAATTAAATCATACAACTTCAAGTGCTATAAATTTCAAAAAAATTGGTTATAATTGCAATGTTATAAATTGGTGAACTCACTTTAGAATTAAGCTAGGCTATACTCTAGAGTTTTTTCCAAATAATTTTTTCCAATGAGAAAAAAGATTAATAACAAGACAATACTATCCAACAAGAAATAGGATGCTTGTGAGCAAAGTTCTTTAGCTAACTATAAGGATTATTCTTCATTCAAATGCGTTTAACCTCGTAAAGCTCCTTGTAATTCAAAATGATTTTTGAAAAATTTGGGCAATAAAATGAAATATTAGATTTTTTTTTTCATATTTTTTTAGAGATTAGGAAAACAAATGAATGTCTAGGGAATTTACTTTTTTGGAAGATTTAGTGGCTAAAACAAAAGTTATGTTTGTTTATTTTTTGGGCCCCAACTTGGGCAAAAGGGTTGCAATATAATTTTGCTTTGAAAATTTACATACTAGTACTTCCAATTTGAGGCTCTATTCAAATTTGAAGTTCCTAAATCTTCTTTGCAAACATTATTTGAGTTATAAGGTTCAAAAGTTTAACAAAGCAACATTGTCAAAAGCTTAGGCAATAAGGCAATCTTTAGAAAAACATTTTGTTCTACCTTGTAGGCTTTGTTCTCACACATAAGCTACCCTTGGAACTCAAATGTTTGTTTAGTAACCCTAATACAAGTCAAGAACAATATTCAACAATTACAAATTCAAAAAAATGAATAAATTTGAATGATAGCCCTTTTAAAAAAATATGTAGATTGATTTAAATGTTGAAAAGAAAATGGCCTACAAATCTTTAGAGTTTAAAGTCTATATTTCTTTTGCAATTTATCCTAAGTTGTTACTTTGGACAAAGTCAAACATTGGTCATAGGGAATCAAAGTAGAAGTAGATATGATAATTAAAAGTTTACAATGCTAGGGTTTTTCTTCCTAGAAGTTAATATTTAGAGCTACGAGTTTTTGGTTTAGGCATTCACAATTAAATACATCTTTAGTCTTTGATTTAGGCAAATATACAAGATGCATCTTCCTTGTGAATGTTTGTTGAAATAAAGACAAGTGCATTTTTGCTATTCTCAATCTTCTACTATATTGTTGTATTGACTAAGAGTAATATACATGGCCTTATGGTCAAATTAATATTATAAATTCAAAACATTTGAAATACTATTGTAACTATCTTAAAGCTATTAGGAACCATAGAAGTATTATAGAAATAGGGAACCCTATGCCTAACAAATTATGTGTACATACATAAGCAAATATGTGAATACAAAAATCCAACTAACTTTCTTGTTCTACAAGTAGTAATGTATTTGTAAATCAAGTGAGTTATTCAAAATTCCAACCATTTCAAACAAATTGGTTATAAATGTAACATCAAGAACATGTGCACACTTTAGGTATACTATATTCTATACTAATATATAAACAATTTTCAATGAGGGTAGTTGCAAGAAAGACCTCCTTTTTTTGCATCACAAGTGGAGTTACAGAGTTTCAATTGGCCATAACTTTAGGAGAATCAAGCTGATGTACTTGAAATTTTTATTGAAAATGACTAACTTGGTCATAATGACAAAACTTATTTTTCATCATTGAAAAAAAGACTTTTCATAATTACATTTCAATTTAGCTAATTAGGTTTTTTAGTATTGTGGAGTATTCAAAATTAATGATTTAAAGCTGAAATTTTTGTGTTCTATTCCCACATTAGGTGGGCATTGACTACTAAGGGGAATCTAAAAAAACACTATTTTTTGTTGTTTATATGCGTGTGAACAAGGGCCACTTGCATACGTCTTTTTGAACAATGACAATGGTTATAAAATCATTCTTTTGGTAAAATTTCTCCATCATATAGTTCTTCCAAATTGACAATTTTTAGTTTAAAAAAACTAGTTTACTATTTTTTGCAAATTAAAATGTCAAAACACTTATTTTCATGACATTTTGTACTTTTCTAGTTCTCCTACTTAGATAATTATTCAATGCCTTTCTTCCCTAGGGTACCTTCTTTTTGAAGGTGTATACATTAAACATATTTTTCACATTTAAAAATTTGTTTTTCTAATTATAAAATACTCTTGAAAAAATCAATACTACAATGCAAAATGCTACAAAAATGGGAGGTCTTTTTTGCGACTACCCACAATATTAGTGTGCCTTGTGATGTTGCCACAATAAAAAAATTAAATTAAATTTTTTTTTATTTGGTAAAAACTTTGAAATTCAATAATTTTCATGTTGTGGGTCTGAATGCCACAAAACAAAGTCCGTGTATCCCTCCTCGATGAGGGCTTTCCAACAATACCAATAATGTAAGTAAATGATACATGTTTCTGGAGATCTCAAAGTAACAAACAAACAAATAAACAAAACAAAAATCCTAACTTAAGGTATTGATACATTTTTCACTAAGTCTACTCTAAAATATAAGACTCCCTTTTGCTTTCAACTTTTGAAAATCTATAGAATATTATTAGAGTGTCAGAAAATTATGAAACCACTTTGGTTGCATTTCCAATTCCATACCTTAAGTGAGGTTGTTTATTTTGTTTTGTTTGTTACCTTGAGATCTCATGGATTATGTGTTGACCAGTCACGTTCTAGATACCATCCAGAAGCCCTCAGCAAAGGGGTGCATGGGCTTTGTTTTGTGTCATTCCAACCTTGGGCGTGAAAGTTATTGAATTTCAAAATTTTTGTGAATTTCAAAATTAGGAAATTACTTTTACTTTTATTTTGGCTGTGGCAACGTTTGGCATGGGGCACACTAGTTTGTTTTGAAATAACCTCATCCCATTTGTTTGGTCATTTTTTTCCTTTGAGATAACGGAACCAGTCCAGCAAAAGTGTGAGTCGCTTTTCGGTGTTTCTACCTTACCCGAGGTTGAATTTCTAAGGAGGCGGCGACCATATCCTCGACCTTGCAGCCAGGCGTTGAACCCCGGCAGCAAGAGCCCCCTGGGCAGAGGCAGCCAGGGCTGCTGCACCTGAGCAGTTATGGACCGGCAGCAAGAACACCCTCACAGAGCTATCATAGGCAGGGCTGCAGCAGTGAAGTTAACTCTGAGCTCGCACAGACTTCTTAAGGCCTCCTGGCCGCAGTCTCCTCGTCTCTTGTTCAGTCCCGCTCTGCAACTCAACGTCACTGCACCAGCTAGCCTGCCTTCCCAGAGAGAAACCCACACCCACAGCGTCTCCTCCTCACGGGCCTCCTCACCTCACCTTCAGCAAGTCCCGCCTAGCTGCTCCTGCAACCCCAGTACTCCCCACTTCTAGTCCATTGCATTGCAGCCAGGCAAGCTCTCTCGCTCTAGCTGCTTCCAACCTCCACGAGAACGATACATTGACTAGCTTAGGTGTATATTTGCATAGAAAGCTCCACACACATATCATCAGTGTGGACGACAGACCTCTGCTTCTGAGTGCAATGCTAGCTAGTACTCACCTTGCAGCTTGGGCTTTGTGTCTATCTTCACTTGCAGGTGGTCTGGCTTGCTTGCTAGCGAGCTAGCGAGCTGACACACATGTGGCTTCCGTTCCGGTCCCTAGCTAGCCTGGTCTCGCACCGCTCTTTTTCAGTGATCGAGTTTGTTACGTTTCTTCTAGCTAACTGTTGGGGTATCCTGCTTCTTCCATTATAATCAATTCTCTTGGCTATCTGTACGAGTAGCCAAGTGACGACCTTGCTACTGTTGCAGCTTCACAAGCGTTTCGGTAATCACAAGTCGACAGTCTCGATAATAACAACCTGGATTTCGGTAACCAGAAAGGTTGAAATTGGTTTATTAGGTAGGTAGGTTATGTCTGTAAAATAAATTTGAAGCGGCGGCCGCATCGTATTCCAACCAAACGTTGAGAAGGTTGGAGATAATAATGTGAGGATTTCATTGTAAGGAGCTAGCGAGCAAGGCAATCAGTTGCAAGTTTGCAACAGTAGAAGGCAAAATCCAGTATAAGAAGGAATCTGTGCGGGGCAAAGTCTGCTGTTTTCGGCGCTCAGCCCTTTTATATAAAACGGTGGCTGTCATTTTTTGCCAACACAATGACAGAGAAGGATGTGGTCCCAATGCTGTAGTTCAATTCACAGAGCGACGAGTTAAATAACACAATGTTGCATTACAAGTTTCTTATAGCTAGCTCGGTTTCCTTCAACAGTGGTTGATATTGGTGGAAGTGTCCCAGTTTACTAAATTAAGCCCTGTCCTCGAAATTCGCGACCCTTTTCGGTGTCCATTTATGTCGTGCTCACTGTAGAATCATCCGTAGCAAATTTGGAGGTGGAGGAGTATCGGCGTCATGGAACAGTGGGCGGCCGCATGTAATTTTATATAAATATATGCAGGTCTGCCGAGACTTCCGAATCACAACGTTCCACGGCTTTTTAGAAAAAGGGATACTTACGTTTTGTCGCCGGCTTTGTTGCGGCCATCAAGGTAGCTGCTACGTTAATTACTTCACTCCCCCGCCGAGTCTTCACTGGCTCCAACCAAACCTGGCCATATTGACAGAATGGCTAATAAGTGTTTTTTTGCCAGCACCAGATGGACAGGAATTCCTTTCCATTGAGGTTCTGTGTCAGTGTGTTGTCCGAACGCCTTCTTTTTGTTTACTTTGTTAGTACTCATCTCTACTTCTTTTTTGATTTCTTAGCCAATTTTCAGACTGTGGAGAGTGAGAGAATCTGTGAAATTAGTGCAATAGCAGCTGGAACGCTAGCTCACTATGCTGTTACAAGTGTGCTTGTACTGCAAAATGTTGGTTTTTTCTTTTGGTTTCACAAACATTAGACAAATGCCGGAAGTCGGTATTGCCTGTGAGTTTCGTTTTGTTATTGCCACTTTATTGCATTAGGTTGAAATCGTAAAGTGGAGCTTGACTCCAGCTTTAATTGGATCAGTTCAGTGAAAGAGCAGTGGAGTGAAACTGGAGGTCTTGCTTTTCAGTTTTCGCCAGCTTTACAATTGGGAGACAGCAATTAGTACACTGCAAGAGTCATCTTGTTGCGTTTCTTATGGGGAGGTAATGTTTTTTTATACAGTTTGTAGAGTTTATTTGACTAGTCGTCTGTGAGTAGTTTGTACCGCAAGTTCGAAATAGAGTAGATCATCGAAGCGTGTGAGCACGTGAGAGGCAAAATTCCTCAGGTGCACTGGATCCTCCGTCAGACTTTTTCATGGCGAATCTGCAGTTTTTTATGTATATTAATTTGCAGCTTTTGACTCTGCCAAGCCTAGGTTAAATAATATGAGCGTGTGCAGCCATCAAATGTGTTCTTTGCTTAATGAGAGCTCGTACCGATTGATAAGCTTTTGGTTTATATGCAACTGCTTCCGTATTTTCGAGAAAAAATATCTCGAGAAATGGACTGGGGCTCAAGGACGTTCTACCTTTGTAGCCTATTTGGCTGTACTCGTGTCTTCAACGTCATGTTCATTACGTTTCAAGCGCTGATAATTAGGACTCTCGATCGAGTGTTTTGAGTTGCCCAGCTGAAACCTTGACGCTCTGAAATCTTGGACGAGTTTAGATTTGAGGTTTCAGATAAGTGGCTGGGTTCCTAAACCACTTCGGTTCCTAGATGAGAGCTCTTCTCAAATGGGCCGGTTTCGTGATATGTAACGAATATGACCATCTTCATATTTAGCACTAGCCGCTTGGTTTGAGAGACAATGAAATTTGGTACATGCACATGCACAATGTTGTATAATTCGAGGGCTCCCTGTTTTCAAAGTGTTCTGCAATTTCAATGATCTTGTAATGTAATGAAATCTGGCTAGCCCAGTTCCTACATTTAGCCTTAATGATTTCTTGCAGACTGTGTAAGAAGTTAATTAACTGTCTTTGTGTGCTGTGTGACCCTCTAATTATTTCTGAGCTATGCATTCAAAGGCAGGACGAAAGCTAAACAGATGACTGTTGGAACTTGTGTAGGAGAACAGATAATTCGTCATGATGCAGCACATGGCGACGTATTCCAGTTCCAACATCACCACAGAACTCATTCAGAAGGTATGCGTTGCTGCACCTTCAGTTTGATACTTAGTTTTTTAACCACATATTGTAGAGGATACTTATTCCGTCATTAAATGCATTTTAACGTCTGTAAGAACGCGATTTTTGCCTATCACGGGGGTTATCCAATCACCCTAACGGTTTCAGTACATCCTAGCCTCTAGCATTACTTTTCCAGACCCTTCGTTGCCACCATTGCTGAGTTATTAGTACTAGCAATGGTTAGGCTCTTCGTTTGAGGAGACATACACATACCCATGCCTTCATTTGCAGGAGTCAATCGGTGTTCTGATTAGTAACGGTCGTTACAGAGCCGTTAATAACCCCTGTTCCCAGAAAGTTATTCGACATCATAAAAACGCTCTAACTTAACTTAACTTCGCAGTCCAATTGACATTTCTAGTGTTCGATTTCTACTCAGCCTCGTAGCCATAACTGTACCATGCTTGCAGGTTGTACATATATATAAACGCCGGAGCCTTTACAGTTTCAAATCTCGATAACTACTGAGCATACGATACTCCGAGTAGAAGTACTGTAGCAAACTCGGGGGTAGAAAAGGTTCAATTCCTGGTCTTCAGTTCTTCGAAGTTTTTAACGTTTAAGCTTCTACTACGGAAAACTGGACATGTGGGACCCATATACGGTCGACGATCATACCGTCAATAGATGATCACTGTTGACACGTTAGCAAATGAACGGTTAAGTCCTTTGGAGGAGTAACCCGTCTTGTGACACGTCTCTGTAGGAAGATACTGAAAAGCCACCACTGATCTTTAAACTACCTCTTATCTATTTCAGTTGCACATTTGAGCACTGAAATGTTCAACTGGACTTACTAGGTGAAGCCTGCCATGGGTCGAGACTCTGAATAAGTCAAGACCGACTGAACCGCTCACTGTAACTTAACAGTAACAGAAGCGCAGGCAATATTACTGTAGAAAACTCACCTTGACAGGCACCCCAAATCATCCAATCACCCCATAATGGTAATAGAACCGGGAATTAAGTTCGTCGAGTTTTCGGTGAGCACGAGCGTGGACCTGGACTTATCTAGCTCTACTTTTGGCTCTAATTACTGATCTCTGCCACAACTGCCCAGAAAATTAAAAAATATGATGTATCCGGTTTCCAATGAAGATTTACCTTCTGCATGTCGTATTTATTTTCGATAACAGCGCTTTTGTTTTGCTTCCGTCTTGGTTCAAGAGCTGGTTGGAACTTGGAAAGCCTTCTAGATACCGACGGACCTGGTGTCAGAGGTTAGAGTCTCTGCTGTGCGCCTGTAACTTCGTGGTCGTACTCCTGACATGGGGAGCAATTGTTTATTCTTTCCGTCTCTGCAAAGGTGAGACATGATCATCTGTGCTTCCATTTGGAGCTCTGCCCAAGAGGGAAACACAGGAAGAGTCATAGTGACGTGGCAATGTTGTCGTGGAGATAAGAGGAAGGGTGTACCGGAACAGTTCGATAACTGGACTCTCTGGCCATAAGCTTAGTTTGGTTATCGGACGTAATCCTCTCCTCCAAAGTAAGTAGATCAAGGCTGTCAAGTCTTGGAAGTCTAAACCCATAGACTTGGAAACCATAGACTTTCAAGACTTGGAAACCATAGTCTTCTTGAAAGTCTAAACCATTCTATGATTTGGTTCATTTTAAGTCTTGGAAATCTGAACAACAGATTTGTAAACCATAGGCTTCCAAGAATAAGGATGGAACTCATAAGGCATCCCTTCTCTTCCCAATCATCCTAAGCCAATGAAAAGAACAAGAGGATTAGAGAGGGAATAATTAGTCGAAAGTATTGGTGAATTGGAGGTATGAGGTGTTCTTGTACTTGTACAAATCTTAAAATCTTAAACTGTATTTCATTTAAGTCTTGTAATTAATCTTGAAATAATAGTTTATCACCATGGCCAAATGTTGTGCATGTACTTATCCATTGATCGGATGAATACATGCATTCTTTGTTTAGATAGAAAAGCAAGGAGTCATTCATCAAAAAAAATTTGTCCTTTGTTGCTTCTTAATCTTTAAAGTCCTATTGTTCCTACAAGAGACAAAATGAATTTTACATAGGCTCCTATAATCTCCATTTTTGTTATGATTTTTAGAAACTTTTTTTCAAGATAAAAAAACACATTAGCTTTATGGGAATATAATTTTTATTTTAATCAATGCTTAAGAGTAGTACAAAAAATTCTCAATAATTGAAAATAAATTTTTGTTAAATTTGTTTTTTTATAGATTATATTTTTGTTTATATGGAATGCTTTTATTCATTCCATTTAGATTAGTGATGAAAGAGTTTTAGAGCTTCTTTTTTTGTTGGTATTTAGAGTATTTTCTTGAGAAAAATAACAGATTGGATTCATTTTTTAATTCAATTACAAAATTTTTAAGAAAATGAAGGGGTTATGGGTCAATTTTTTTTCTTTTAAATTTTCAATTCAATTCTTCTGCATAAAAATTTAAAGATTCAATATTGGTAATGCAAAAAAAAATTTAGGCTAAGAAGATTCAAATTCTTAGAATCTAGTCACACAAGGTACAAAAAATTTGTTCTCTTTACTTTAAAAACACAAATACCTTGCAATCTACATTGTCAAAGTTTCTAAACTTTCTTTTACACATTCTTACACTACAATAGTCCAATGCAAGATCCTATAATTAAATATGCAATTGTTTTTTTAAAAGCTTTTTGCTCTTTGCAATGGCAATTTTGAGGATTTCAATGATGAAAGATAGGCCTTGGGACTTTAAGGGTTGAGAGAGTTAATCTTGGAAGGACGCTATCCCCCATGACCAAGGTAGTGACCAAAATACTTTGATTATTAGACCAATAGGTGCATTCTTTTTGCTAAAGTTAATCCCTAACTATCCAAGGCACCAAAATCTAGTGTTTGCAAAACTTTGAAGTTGAATAAAGCCTAACTAAGTTCTTATTTTTAATAGTTTATATTTTTAGAAAGTTCTTGAAGTCTAGTTTTAGTATCAAAAATCCAATCTTGAAAATAAATGATAGTGATTTTTCTATTCAAGATTTTGTGCAAGGGTACCCATTACAATCTTGACTTCCCGTAGTGTTGAGAGCTCTTGGAAATGAGCACCAATTTTTTAGAAATGACTTGTGAAAAGAGGATTGAAAGACTTCTTGTCACTTTTGTAGGTTTAACACCCTCATGGTCAAACATTATGATCTTTCACTTCATAAGTGATATTGTTGTATTTTCTTTTCCTATGAGATTTCTAGCATGTCAAGTTTGAATTTGTATGGTTACAATTTGAGAAAAAAAATTGATACAACTTATCAAAATGTTGTCATTTTGTTCAATTTAGAGCAAATTCCAAGAAGCTCAAAACAAGCCTTGGGAATTTAGGGGTTAATAGTGAAATCATCCTTTGAACCTTTTCAGGTCCACAGCATTCTTACAGGGTTCATGTCCATCGACTTCCATTGAGTCTCTATTTCTGTAATGTTGGTGAGACTCAATATTTTTTCATTCAGTAGTCAGCATGAATGCTCTCTACAGGGAATGTCAAACCTTCAAATCTTTGTTTCAGTTGCCATCTGTACTGAAGGTGAGTTCTATCACTGCTAATAAAGAATGTAATGATCCTGTCCAACACGGACAACATTTCTTCTGGTGCAGTACTTGGACGAGAACAAGCAGCTGATTCTTGCCATCCTCGACAATCAAAATCTCGGCAAGCTCAATGAGTGTGCAACGTAAGTGACGAAAATATTTTCATTCAGTTATCAAGAGTGAGTTTCTACAACCAGTTGGCATACATATCCACTCTGCTAATTATCTTAAACTTATGTGCCATAGCAGGTATCAAGCAAAGCTGCAGCAGAATCTCATGTACCTGGCTGCCATAGCTGATGCTCAGCCACAAGGGGGTCAGTCCTCACAGGTATAACATTCAAGCGAAACTTGGAAATCAATTTCAGATGCTTTAGAGCTGATAGACAAGCACAAGACATAGCATTCTTAGAGGCTCAGTGCTGCACCTGAGCACCTAAACAATCCAACCCCATCACTCTAAGTCTATCAAATGCTTGGCTAACGTTTCTACCCTCACGTGCTTTTTTCCATTAATAACATAGCAAAGAGCTAAGAGGAGCTGAAAGAACGCTTACTAAAATTCGAGTTTGGCTCCCAAGATTCTCAAAGTAAAGGGCTGAGGAAGGATATGAAGTTCATTTCACCAGCACGGCTTGGTGTTGCTATATTTCAGCACTAATCCATTTTCTTAAGAATCGTATCAACTGTCAGATGCAAGCACCAGCCCCGTCCATGCAACCCACGCAACAATACATGCAACAGCAGCAACAACTCCAAATGATGGCCCAACGAAATACAACCATGATTCCCTCCTACCTGCAGCAAAGCCAGCAAGCTTCCCAGCAGTCGTTCTACAGCCAACAGAGCTTGCTCTCGGGTGGAGGTGGATCCATCCACATGATGACCAACGACCGTGGAATGGGCGGTAATGGGTCACAAGCCTCTCCGAACTACTCTGACGGTGGGAGGGACGGGAACCCAATGGGCATGACGATGCAGGGCGACATGCACGGTGGCGGTGGGGCTGACCTGGGGGATGGCGGTAACGGCCACGGTAACGACGATTCCGAGGCTTCATATCTGAAGGGCTCAGATGGTAGCAGTCTGTAGTAGCTTAGATTGCACTCTCATTCCTGCAATTAATCTCCTTTTGTAGAAAGCAATCAAGAGCAGAGAGGATGAGAACGCTTACGGGTAATATTGTGATTCCTCAGGTGTTCCTGGGCAAGTCATCAGTTCGCCCCACCTTGAGCTGAATCACAATTTTGTGTGACCTGGATCAATCAGCTCGGAACAAGAATCTGTAAGGACCAGAAGTAGCAAGGACCAATGTACATCATCAAGGTTCACTTTTCTGAGCTGAGGATCCTTGGAAAAAGACCCTTTTGTAAGTATTGACTACAAGTTAGCTTCAAAAAATACAAAGACTTTATTCTGAAAGCGTCTGCTCAAAAAACACATCTTTGATTGTCTTGAAGCATGCGCTTCGCCAACGTGGACGTTCTTGCCAGTTGCGCTCCTCGTGGCCGCTACAGAGAGTTTCCCAACTGAGGCAACTTCTTGACGTAAGCAGCAACTATTACTCGGACGCTATATCCGCTAGTCTACAAGCTTGGAAAATCAAGATTGAGATTATGCTGTCCTAGAACATGCCAAGGAGCGTAACGCCCAGCTTTAATCTCTCTCTAATTTTGCCTCCTGATAGTTACAGGTTGAAAAAAATACAGTACAAAAGTGAACGTGCAGACCAAATTCACATGAGTGAATCTAATCCATTGGATGAGGACTACAAAGCAGGCTGATACCATCATGGGAGAAGTAGCAGCTCAGGTCCAGAGTGAATACCATTCCAAACCAAAAACCCACGTTGCTTCATGGGATTAAGAGAAGACAATTACGGTGGTGAAGAGTCTTGAAAAATTTCGACATTGTCTTGGGTGACCCCCAGCATCTCTCATCTTCGTGAAATGGATGCAGAGGGAAGTTAGAGGGGCCTCTGAGTATGGTGCGTAGCAGGAAATACGTGCTCAAGAAGAATGATAAACGTCCTAGGTATCTTGTGATGGGTTCTTCTGGAGCAATTTCCAAGGCGTGATGTCTCTGTTGGAACTTCCCCACAAACGTCGTATCTGATCCTCAGGGACCACTTCCTCCTCCTCCTCAATTGGGAGACAAATTTCCAGTTCTTCCTCCTCAATGGGGATGTTAATCTCCAGTTTCGCCTCGCCCGAAGCGTCAGAACAGTCGGACAGGGATGCTGTGCTGACGTATGCCGATGGAAAACCTGCATGAAGAATTCAGTAAAGTTATCCTGAGACAGAATAGGAGATTAAAATTAACTAATGCAATGTCATATCCAAACTAACAGAGCCACTGGGAAAGAGATAATTATGGTCCTGAAATGACATGACAACTGCAATCCTAGACAAAATAACAAAATCTACCTCTGCTCGTTGAATCCAAGCAATGCTGAATATCATCTTCAGTGGGAGCCCTTGCACCTTGAGGGGTATTAGCCCTATGAGGCATGCATGACAGTAAACTTGGATGCGCTCCTCCTCCGTTACATGCAATCAATGTTGGTTGCATGATTTCCTTTGAAGGTACGTCATCGGTAGGGCAGATCTTATCAGCCACTTGCGACTCATCCTCAGCCAGGCCGTTCACGGTCGCAATTTTTTTCTTCCCGAATTCGGTTGTTTTGAGGTCATCAGATCTTGGCATCGGTGCAGTATTCAGAGATTGAAAGCTCTCTAGCCCAGTAGTTGAGTTGGTCTCTGCAGGCAACAGAGACTCTTGCGCAACAGCGGCAACCCTGCTTGGCTGGTCTTTCCTAAGACTCTCATCCAAAGTATCTACTTTAATCGTCTTCCCATCTAGGGGTAAACCTCCTGGGTTTCCAAGCTCACAGACCAACAATGGATGAAGAGTTCTGAGGCTCCCAATTGTTCTGGACGTTTCTGTTCCATTCGAACTCTCAGGCTGCCTCTCATAATCCTGCCCACCACTATACACACTCTCTTCCTCAATATTCTTACTCACAACTTTTAGCTCAGATTTGCCTGAAGCGCTTGTAGGCTCACATCCTGATTTTGAAGATATATTTCCATGATTTGCTAAAGCATCAGCACTGCGAGGTCTACCATATCGTAAAGTTCTAGAATTCCAAGGGTTTCCTGATTTCAAAGAGAGCAATGAGTTAGATAAGGTTTGTAGGGACATATTATAATCTACACCATACTTCTGGGGGATTTTTTCCCGTATATCACCTCCGTTGGTGGGCGTTGACACCTCCGGTGTGACATACGAGCAGCCCGCATCATTCTGTCCAACCTTGCTCAACTTATGTACAGGACTTGATAAACCACTCTCCTTTTCAGCTCTATGCCTCTTGCAATACCGAGGTTGCATGTCGCCAGTATTGCCCGTGATAACAGTACCAACTACAGGAATAGCATCATTCAGAGGTACAACGTTTGAGGGTACTAAATCCATATGATCTAGTCGGTTTTCCCCTTTGCTAAGATTTTCCATCTTAAAACTTCCGTTCCTTGAATGCGCTTGAGAAGTAAGATACTGTTCCTCTGCTGAAGCAACACGAGTTGCATTCTTCCTTTCTTGAAGAGTTTCAGAAACATTGGCCAGAGACGAAGACACCTTTGGTAAAGAATTTTCAGCATGACTATCTCTCGCTCCCTCTTTCTGCTGCTGAACAGACCTTTCAGCCTTTGGTGCTTGAGCTGCCACAGAAGAATCCAGAGTAGGTTCGTGTTGACTGCTTTCTCTAGATCTCTTTCCAAGAATGCACCTGACAACACCTTCCATCCCACTTTGGTTCTCTGACAATATTCGAGAGTCAGTCTGCCTTACAGTTTTCGCTTCTCCAACGGTAAGAGACACGTAAATATCTAGTCCTCCATCCTTCGATTGGTCGCCCAAATCTGACTCCGAAATTACATCGCGTAAGTTGTGTAGCATCCCCGACTTGACCGATGAGCTTGTAGACATTTGTCCACAACTGCCAACACCGTCACCGTCTGCCGTTTTGAAGTCTATATTATTAAAAACATTTTCACTTCGGCAAGCTTCAATTACCTCTATTCCCTTGGTCCCCTTTAACATTGGCTTAGGGTTTACACAATGACTTCCTGATGCTGTCAGCGATAGCATTCTATCATCAGCACAAACAGAAGCACTCTTGAGATTTCCCTGTACACCGTTAACTGGCCCTATTGTTTTAGCATTTTTCCTTGACTCTTGGACATAACCTGCTCTTTCAGGTGTCACGAGATCCTTGGAAATTACTGCATTCTGGGGACCTAAGGAAATCGTGGAATGTTTCTTGCTGGGACGAGGCAAACCTCGCTCTAAGTCCTTTTTCAAAATCCCATCTGACAACACATCACTTTTCGCGATTTTCCCTCCAGAATCAAAAGGAGGACCCATTGGTTTACTCAGCAACCTTTTAGCCGATTCAGTCGTTGAAGACTTCAATCTCTTAAGGTTTGGTCGAGTTAGTAAGTCGCGCAAATCTGTACATGGTTTGCCAGGACGATTTTCACCTATTTCGGGACCCTGTTCCTGAATTAGAAATCGCCCATCGGGGCTCCTGTCAGCACATCTCTTACGCTCTTGTGGAATCCCTCTGCCTGATCGAGATTGTACACCCTCTTTCACTGGCCTGATAATCTTCGATCTTAAAACTGGAGTGGTGGATTGCTCCTTCCTTGCCTCATAGATCACTACATGCCTCCTAGGCGAGTCAGGTGCACCGTTACGTTTCTTGTCCTTAGAAGAAATTGAAACCTCCAAGCCTTTTGGAGAACGGCTTCGAATATGAGTTGGAGAAGCTTGTGTAGTTATAAGCAATGTCCTTGATCCCTCTCCCTCATCGTCGGAAACCCTTCCACGAATCGACACTTCCAAGCCCTGCGGAGAACGGCTTCGAATATGAGATACAGGAGCGTGCACTCTCGATAACACAGGCGGTACAGATATAATCACTCTCCTTGACCCCTCTACCTCGTCATTGGAAGCGCTATTGCTGACTTTTCTTTGCACCTGTGCAGAGACATTACAATATTAGAATATAGCTGATACATTATGCAAAGCGACAATTCTTCATAACTAAACTCGACTCTGGCATTCACTTCTGAACGAGGCAACCGTAGAATGAATACGGGATCGCAGAGCAAGAACTACCATACTCCTAAATTCTGCCAATACTCGGAATTTTGCTTCAAGATGTATCAGCAAAACACGGTGCACCCACACTCCTTCATGCACTACCAATACACTATACCAACTCGAATGGCCAGCATTCAAGCACTAAGAAATGGCAGTTACAATAACCTGATCCATTTTTAAGTGGAAAGCCACGACAAACGGAGCAGAAACCGCTTTGATAGGAAGATCAGTTGTTCGTTCATAATAAATTGAGCATAGGCTACCTTAGCATAAAGCAAGATCTTGACAACACAGCCATCTTAGATAAAATGATCCCCCAATACTTTTTATGATTTAACACTCATCATAAGAAGTAAGGATTTCAAGGTTGACCTTATCAAGCAAGTCCCCCTAAGACTAAGATGATGCAAGGGCAAACAAGACTCTGACTGAGAGTGACTAGCGGCAGATAAAGATCGATGCACAACAACTATTCTTCGCCACATGTAGCGGACACACTGGGCACCTTCTGTCAACACAGAACAAACCAATTTTGCAGCATGCATAGGTGATTTGCAAACCTGGATAGTGTTTCTGGCATGTTGCTGTTCTGATGAGCGAAATTGAGCAGATCTGCGGTTAACAATGCCTTCCGATAATGCCCACGCATGAACAGCCCTTTCTCGAAAAAGCGTTTTTAGTCTACACACCTGATAGAACAGATACTCAAGCAACTTTCATCATGGAAAACAAAAAGAAATGAAAACGAAACAGAGAATTACAAGGAATATAAAATGTCCAGAAAGTCAGAAACTCCTCACGAGAATCCTCCAATTTATAAGGAATAGCTGAAAATGGTATATTGCAAGAGAAGCTCTTCCAGAACTAGTTCATTGAGACCATCTATGGACTTACGTTCGAGGCGACACTCGAAACTGTAATAAAAACAATTTCGAATCTAAATTGTTTCAGCAACATCTGGTAAATTGTATAATATACAATTAAAACCCTAAACAGTCGGTCCAGGGATTAATACTGAAAAGCAGGACTTAATGAGTCAATTTGTCCACTTAAAGACTCCCTAAAGACTCCCTTTCAAACACACTCTCCCTAAATCCACTTAACTCGAAACCCGAACTCTTTGGGCAGGACCTTTCTCTCCTTACCCGTGCCTCCATCTCCTTCCAATTATGTTCATCTTCAAGGCCTACATCTGAGGACCATGATCGGGTGATAAAATTGGCCATGTCCTCAAGACAGACAAAGAGTGTGACTCTCTCATTGAAATTTTAAAAAATCCGAGAATCCAAAAAGAGTCACTGCTCATAAACAAAAGGAAGGATATTAACCTGAGCTCCGTTAAGAAAGAACTTAAATTTGCGCGCATCCACGTAGTTTGTCAGTATGGCCTCCCTAAACTGCAATTCATCCAAGGAAGGGCAGTCCTCCGCTAGCCGAAACTTCACCTTTAGCCCCGCATTTCAACATACATTTGAACGAGTGCCAAGAAGACTACAAATTAGAACAGATTTAACATAGCGTTGGAACGTCAACAGGAACCTTGAGCTCACTCAAGCTCAAGGCACAGAGCACAGCTGGCACACTCACAATTCTCTGAACCTTCTCAACAAGGTGACTGCACAGGAAGAATGGCAAGAAAATGAAAGCTCGAGTGATGACGATAATTTCGGGCCACAGCGACAGGCCCAAAGACGACTAAACAACCAGCTAGATATAGGCTGGTAAAATAGCGCAAACACAGCAGGTCGCAGAATTAAAATATCAGCAGCTTCTGAGATCTTGAAATGTGGGGTAGAGGAAATAAACCTGAGCTGCGAATTTCCCACCAAAAGCATCTCGAACTATGTGCACGCCTCCATGAGATGTCGCCTCAAATATACCGTGTAAACATTTCGTGCGAAAGTTGAACAGAAACAGACTCGCTCCCGGTGCGATTCGCATAACCTAAAATTAGTGTAAGACATTTGATACAGATGCTTCGCAACAACCTAATACGCTATTAGACGGTCTTCATCTTTTCTGATCTGTTCAGAATATGGACAATGACAAATGAAGCAACGGCGAGACACTGCTGCACACGAGGAAACTATGCAAGATAGCAGAATCTCTGAGAGCAGGCAACTGCTAATACCTGTGGTCTCTACCACAAGAAAGTGAGGGTTTAAGAAAATTCAGTCTGTCATGCATATATCCAATTCAACAGGCCTCAGAAACGCTCGACCACAAGTGAAGCGAACGACCGATCCATAAACTCGCTCTCCGCAGATCGGAAGTGAAATCTCCAATACAAAGAAGTTCAAGTCTAAAGCCCTGAACAAAATTCAGCGCCGTTCACAGTATAACTGCCTTGTTCCGACAAAGGACAGGAACAGGTTGAATAAACCTCTGCTCAAAACGCACAGATAGGGCAGCTTCAAGCATTTATCAGTTCATGCCCTGCGAGCGAGGAAATAGCGAACATACCTGCGGTTTGTTAGCAATAGGCAAACCGAAAAGCTCCCGGTCCATACACTCCGCAAACGTCTCGTTCGTACAACCAAAGATCATGCCCGGCAAAGGGGGTTCGCCGACCGACTCCGGCACGTAAGGCGGATCACCCATGCCCACCTTCGGCCCTAATCGACGGAAAACGCTCTGCGGTCGCACTACGAGCAGACCCCCGTGACCCCCGTCTCTGTCTTGATTCCACCTCGCCGGCTGCTGCGGGACGAAGCTCACTCGTCTCTCGTGCGCCATAGGGACCTAATTACCACCAAGCATCGGCATGAAGCATTCCTACGCCACAAAAGCAGAGAGCCCCTCGGGTGGCGTACTACAGGCCGGGGCTGGTGGCATCATCATTATACACGGTGCTGCACCGATCACTTCACAGTTACACACCACTCCAAAAGACCCAAAACCTGGCAAAGCAGTAGTCCCCTCCCCTTACAAGCGGCAGCCTGACCTTCTTCTTGCTCTCCTCTTCCTCTTCCTCTTCCTCTTCCTCTCCTCTCACTACGGATCCCGTAATCCGTGCTCTCCAGAAAAAGGCTACAATCTACAATGCAACATCCACAAACACAAAATCTCCTCGCTCCAGCTTCATCTTCCTTCACTTCCAGACTCCGCAATGATAGAATCACTCGAAACTCTAATCAATTCTCTAATAAGCAAGCATCCATAAGTGAATTTTCGAAAGCTTCATAAAGTAGAGGTAAGGAGATGAAGTCTCCTCGAGATTCTACAGCGGGAAATCTGCTTTACAGGTAATGGAATGAGGTCCAGCAACAGGGCTGCTGCGATCCGAAGCGCACCATCCCTCATTCCAGCGGGCCTGACGGTGCTGTCGGGATTGGGTGGGATGGGAAACCCTAAATGGAGACGATGATGAACTGATGATGAAAAAAGGAGGGGTCCCGGCCGTCATTAATAGTAATGATAGTGTTTAACAGATTCCGGCGTCCGTATCATCCAAGGAAATCTTGAATGTTCACAGAATTAGTTGGATGACTCTCAAAATCATCCGGATCGATTTACAATGTAAGATTTGTTTTTTTAAATCTTACAAGAATTATTTTTATTGGGTTATATTGGCAAGTGGAAGGAATTTCTACACAACTTTCCATGCTTTATCTAGACACCATATGAGTAAATTATTGATTTTCAAAGTGCTAATAACAAATGTACTATCAATTAATTAGTACTAAGTTTTTATATTCAAACTTTGTACATCTTCAAAAATGAGGTCTTCATTCTAAATAAGAGTTTATTTGTAATGATTTTTGGTCATTTATGATTTTGGATGTACTTACTTTAGAAATTGAGAATTGTTTCAATGTATAAAAGATAAAATTCAACATTTGGACTACTACCAAGGTTCATTTAGGACAATGAGACAATAGTAAGAAGTCTTTCTTACAAGACAAAATCCAACAAATACTACCTAAACTAACTATTCTTATATAAATTAGAATTGTCAATTGCAAGTTTTGTTTAGTTACAAAAATAATAGAACAATGACTAATGAAAGAGTTATTGTTGTAATTGACCAACCAAAGAATCAATTTCATTGAATTTTTTATTTTAACCCCTAAACACCCAAACCATGGTTTTTAGCAATATAGAAATTTTGTACAACTCACTGTGAATGGAGTTTTTATTATTTTCTTTGAAATTTTAATACGACATGTATTGAAGGAGTAACTTTAAAGCCCAGCAATTTTCATAACTTTTGACTACAAGGTTAAATTTTTTTTGTATGATATGTACTATTCATTGCTTGATGGACAACTCAAGCATAGAAAAATTCTTTAAAAATCATTTTTTAAGAAATTAAAATTTGAAATTGGATTTCTAGATTTATATATACTTGAAAAGCTTTGAATAATTCCATTCTAATCAATGATTCAAAAGGTATGAGGAGTTTTAGTTTGTAGGAGTTTGTGGGTCATTATTGAATCTCAAACTTTGAAGTCCTCTATTTAACTCAATTTTCCATTTTTTTGGAAAAAACAAAAACAAAAACATTGGGTGTAGTTTGTTTATTACAACATTACAACCATTAGGATTGGCATTTTTCAATTCCATAAATAAATTCTTAACAATTGAATATTTTGAATCATTCTCTATTCCTTTTGACTTATTATTTTTTTCCTATATGTTGTATGTTTCCAAATGATCTGAAATTTTTCAAGCATATAGCCAACTTGACTTGAAAAATGAATCCCAAGAGTTGCAACCATTTTGGACACTTTTGTATACAAATGTGACCTTGTGAAGTACAACTGCCCGGATTTTTGCAAGGTCAAAGAAAGGAAATTTGTCACTTCAAATGCGATATATCTTGCAATCTACATGGTGGAAATTTTTGAAATTTTTTTCACATGTTCTCAAACAAGATTACTACAAGATCCTATAATTATATGTGTCCAAAAATGCTTTTTCTCTAAAATTTGGTACATGTATTAGAAATGGTAGTTTGGAAGCGATTTTAGTGAAAACATAGTCAAATTCATTTAGACGTTAAATAGATTTTTGTTACAAAAAATAATGAATAATATCTATATCTAAAATGTGAATGTTTGTTTTGTTTGTTACAATCAGATCTTTTTGATTGTGCATCCCCCAATCACAGTCATGGTACCATTAGAAAGCTTTGTGTGTCATGTGGTCACATTCTTGGTATTGTTGGAAAGCTCTCTTTGAGGAAGGGTGCATAGACTTTGTCTCATTACATTTTAGCTTACAACAAAAAAAAAATATTGAATTTCAAAGTTTTTATAAAATTTAGAATTTATCTTTACTTCTATTTTATTATATTATAGTAATGATACAAGGCATACTAATATAGTTTGTATTATCATACATTCAAGTCTATTTAGTGAATAACAAGGGGAAAATTGGAACATGTCTAAAATATAAAAAAATTTACAACTATTTTTGAATTTTTTTGAAAATTTCATTGTTGCCAATTCCAAATATCCAAAATTTCTTCTTCTTAAGAAAATATTTAGACATGAATAGATTGACAAATTCAAAAAATTTGAAGGACTAATGTGAAAAAAAAGCCAAGAAAATCAATTGAAGGTGCCAAATTGTTGAAATCTCCAAATTAAACTATTTCAACATAACCATACAACAATTCTTGAAATAGGAAGGCTTGAGGGTCATTGAAGACTAAAGGCTATCAGTTGGTGTCACAAAGCTTAAAATAATTAATTCTATGTAAAATGATCTATAATGTATAGTCAAGCTTGAGTTCAAGAATCTCAATAGTGAAAGGAGTCATAAATCATTGGAAGCAAGGGTCCCGAGCCATAAAATTCAACAACGTTATGAATGGTTTTTTCTTCCTCATATTTATTTTAGACCTTTAAAATGATTCCTTAGCTACTGTAGTGAACTCTAATTTTTTAATATCCTTTCTAGAATGAGTTTTTTTTCATACATACAACATTAGATTGTAAATTATCATGAAGGACATTCCAAATGAAACAGTCAAATTTATTGATTCGCAATTACCAGAAAAAATGTCCAATAAGATTCTAGTATTGAAGACTCACTGTATTTTGAAGGAAAAGCAACGATGAGTTCACAACCAATTGTTTTTGTGACCACAAAAATGTAAATATTAGAATAGCCAAGGCTGAAACTTTACAAGCGAAGCAGCAGGGGAAAAACAAAATGCGGGCATACATGGAGCCAGCCATCGCCATGACGTTGTTTTGTTCACAAATAGAAAATCAACCTGCTGTCCGAACCAAAACTAATTTACTCTCAAGACTGGATACACCGACATCCTTCAGATTTTGATTATGTAGCTCTTTCTTTTCCTCCAGATTTTGATTTTTCCGCTGCCTCCAGTTGATCCGCCAACTTCAATCGATTTCTATACTCCTGCCACTCATACTTGCAGCGATCTTTCACCTAAACAGTAGAACATAACAGGAGATTAACATGGCACCATATGCATGAGCTACTTTCACAACAACAGGGTTCCTGCAAAAGGTTCATAATCTAAATTCACTACCCTCAGCCATGAGAAAAAATAAGTGTACAGTAGAAGAATCCGTGCAAAACACTAAAAACTGCTAATAAGTAATACCAATCAGGAGAGGTCTCTCCGAACATGAAGTCGAAGAGATACTGAGTTAAAGCACACCCAGAGTATTACATGCCTAAATTAAATTTGCAAACCAGGGAACATACCGAAAGAGCTCCTGACCATTTCGGCAATGTAGGATCCTCAGCACCCTGAAATGACCAACATTTTAGCACTCCAGATGAAACAAGCAGAGATACGTGAACAATGACGGTGCTGACGATACATTATTTCAAAACAAATTGAAAATCAATCACAAAACAGGTTCAGGAAGATTGAGCACACACCGAGATATTTAGGGATAGCACAACCCGATGACGTATCCACTGAGCATCGACAACTCCAATTTTCTCATGTGCAGGCTGCAACGTAACCCAAAAGTTGAGTTATTTGTTGAATGAGGTGTTTTACAGCCCGGGAAGCAGTTCTTAGTAGAGAATATAGAGTGTTACTACTACTGTAAAGAGGAAGGAGCCGACCATAATCAATGTCCTTTAGGTGATAATTTTCAATACTTATACATTGAACCACTGCATAACTGCGAAGGACCAAGCGGCCAAAATTGGGTCTCATGTTTAATTAGCAGAGTTGGTAACTTTGCCCAATTTAATTTATTTATTGACCAATACATGCAATGTTCTTCGCTGAGATAAAATTTGATCCTATCTAAATTATATCTTTCACAATATGATCAATCAAATTGATCATTTTCTAACCATGAATCCTTGGTCCTTTCAGAGTTAAAAGGTGGAGAGTGAGCTTACCCGAGCACACCGCTGAAGCTCCATGTCCAATCCCCATCCATGGACCAAATCATTCTGTAATCACAACTCATTATTAGAATATTCAAAGTTTTGTCCATCATTATAAACTTTTTAGTGATTAGTTCTACAAAAAAAGTACCCAAGTGAAGATCCACGAAAGACGTCAACATCCGAAATCTATATTCTCAGATGATTACCGCAAAAGTTATAATACATCATGTCGTGTTTCGTCACAGGAAATTGTTATGCTTATCGTACAATCAGACTGTTAGAGCGATACCTGTATCATATGCCAGACACACTTCCATGCTGATCGCGAAAAAACGGGAGCCATAATCTCTACAAACCTGCAGTTGCGAGGTATTAGTTGGCCCAGGCTAATACAGCAACCACTTCCAGATACTTTTCCTAAAGTTTAACTACTCGGATATAGCTACAGAGTGAAAACAGTATATCTATCTTTATCGTTATTGGCAGAATTTTTCAGAGACCAGGCCACCATTAAAACTCAAAGTCTGATATATATCTACTGCTGGCAATCAGCATAGACGAACCAACAGAATCCATACAGTTTGTGACAAAGAATGGTTTACCCTGCACAGGGAGGCAATAGAGGATCTGAGCACCAACCGTCTTTTTCCTTGGTCTCCCTGTGCAGAACATAATGCGTGAGGGTGGTCAGTAAAAGTGAGTTAATAAGAACCTCCGAATACAACTTAAAAGGTTAAAAGGCATGTAGGAATATCAAATCATGGTCGAAATTGTTATTTGCATAGTATAGTGGAAAACTTGCAAGAAAACTTGACATGAAATACAATGTTGTTAATCTCCTTACTAGCATGTATTCCACAAAGAGATCATATTCAGGATGATTCATCTACTCTATTGCATATTTCGTGGATCTGAAGAGCTTCAGTTGCAAATAACTCTGCTATCTTCCTCCAAAAACAACCGCCTCAGACAAAGTCGACCGAGTGCCTGCTACAGTCAATCAAGGATAGATCGATGACATATTTGACGGTAACATCCTGTTTGGTTAAAAGCCTTAAGAACCACATTGAAGAAATAGGAGTAAATATTTTAAGTGATGTGCTCTCCAGCTAAAAATCAGTTATTATTGACAACTTACTTGTGGACCTCGCTGTCACCTCTGCGTTTGGTCATTTCCCATGTTAAACCTCTATCGGGCTCCAATCCCGGTTGTGATATCTCAAGCCCGTACCTCTTTACCAACTCCATGTACCTGCAGCCGGAGGTCCGGATACTATCAAATTTAATGCAACACTAAACAAATGTCATTATGCTTTCCTTGATAGGTGCACTATTATTTATCAAAGGGCATACCACCGCAGTCTATCTGTGAAAACATTTGCAACCTTACACCGGGATCTCAAACATTCCATTAACAATAATGCACTTAATATTTACTTATATTACTGAGTTATGGCACTGGTAGAAATCCTCACTCCAAAATTCTGAAACAAAAGTCTGCTTAGAGAACATACTTCTCGGCATTAAAATGCTCCACATCCAGATCCTCATCCCAAATGAATATATAATCATACGCTTCGACCACGTCAGGGTGCAGAAACCGTTTCGCGTACCACCTGAAAACATTGAGCAGTACATTGGTATCACAAATTGCTACAGCCTAGAGCAAATCCAAAGACAGAGGAGCTGCACCCATGCCAAAAGACCCTCTTCTTGAAACACACAGTAATGAGATCCTGCCAAAAAAAAGGGTTAAAGAGTGATTTGTAACTAAGAAAAATAAAAATTGCAGATTGGCTACAACACTTACCACTTAGCCTGCTTTGAAGTGCTGATGCGAATCGCATATTTCGCCCAATCCAAGTCATCCCATTCATTTACTTTTCCGTCGTAATGGAATAGCATTATCTGCCATTCTTTTGAAAACTACACAATAGGTGCAGAGAGTAGGTTTTTAGAATTAGGCAACAATAGTTTCCCCTAACAAAATTATCGAAGGATGGTATCCGTAAGACCCCCACTACAGGCAGACCATGAGGCAATCCTACAAGAAAAAACTCATAGATTTCTTAAACCAGGTAATAATGAGTACACAAAAAAACAAAAAAAAAAAAAACATACCTTCTGAACACACTGGTTGACAAAGTCTTTCTGCTCAAGTCCTACAGTGAGAGTCAATAGATACTTCGGTTTTATTAGGAGGTCCTGCCAAAAAACACCATCATTCAGAAACAGTAACTGGTTTCAAGGCAATATATAGTTACAACTACGGGATCCGTAACTATAGCAATTCCAAGGACAGAAGGCACCAATTTCTGTTTTCCACAACACATATCGCTCCTAACTCCTAAAGAACCAGTGATTCATGGTTTTGATATGACTGATTTTAATCATATTGTTCGATCATTGAAATGGGGCCAAATTATATATCATCTGAATCAGTGAAGAACATTGCATATGTTGGCCAACAAAAAAATCTGAACAAGGGACGAAAATATTAGAAAGAACTCACCTCCTCAGGTTTTCCCCACAACCGGCGAGGGTATAGATCCGTCAACGGGACGACTATTCCTCGTGGTAGATTTTCAGCACCTCGTGGGGGTAAAGAAGAACAATATACAGCAGCCTTTGTGGAATCCATGCCCTGAAACACGTAAAACCTTGTCATCATTCTTCAACCAAAACTTGGAAGAAAGAGATCTAAGTTAATCAGCAGAGATAGAGGATAATAAAGCCGTAAGGTACTTGATCCCGTCTCCCATACTGACCCTGTTATCACAACAACTTATCTATTCATAGGCATTGTTGGACTTATAAGCACGCGGTTGTAAGAATGAATTAGCTAAACAACTATGATGACCTACCTTGGAATGAAACTGGGGAGGTTGATTACTGTCACTTATAGTGAGCTACAACCTCCCACTTCGAAATTGCATTAGAAATTCATACATAGTGGTAAAAATTTGAAATTTCGCTCATGTACAGAAGGATCTCTCCACAGATCTGTAGTGATCCTCTACCTTACTCTCACGCTAATTAAGGAGAGTTGCAACAATTAGCAGTAAGGAAGAATCATCTTCGAATAGAGAAACCACCTACAGAAAGAAAAAAAAAAAAAAAAAAGGAACCTCTGAAATATTTAGAAGTAACAACAGCGAGGGAGAGCGGGTTTACTGCAGAAGTAGCTGGAGGACAATGCACTTACACCATTATTATTCCCGAAAACTTCTATCCGTCCTGAATCGCTAGTTAGTGGCGGGATGGCAAACTGAGATTAAAACACGAAAAAGGTTATCAAGCACAAACGATACATTCTCAACAACTGGAACAAATGGAGGATACCATGTCTCTATTCGAAGTTGAAAGGGATGCCGCTCTTTCTTCTCACCTTTATGAAGGAAAGGGTGATGCAAACTCCAATACAAACTCCTATCAAAATGCCTGGCATCAGAGACTTTATGGTCTCGCCCCGCTTCCTTGGAACTCCGCTGCATCAAAAAATCATCGGACAAGCTTCAAGCTCAGTAACATAAATCTCAATAAACGAATGCTACAGTTCAAGTGGCGACGAACTGAGCGCAGTTCAAATCATGAAAAAAAATCACATTTGAAAATATGAGCAAAAAATGAAACAGCACGATTGTTGAAATCAATTTAAACAGTCGACAAAGGGAAGATGAACACGAGACGGGTAGGGTGCTGCTCAAGGGACACCCAGTGTATATTGTATGTACATTTCAGAGGTGATCTCCCCATAGCAGCACTCGTCCCTTGTCGAATTGCAGCTCTCTCAAAAGAGCATATAAATACGTAAAAATGTGAGGAAACAGTAGCACACTTCTCTCATAACGATTTGTGGAATAAAGTGATACAATAATCAACTGCAAGTACAGAGCACACCCTAATCACTATAGTAGTGATAAACCTAAGTTATGAATTGCAGACCTTGCGACATCTTCTGAAGCTTGAGCGAATAGTAAGTTCCTCCTGAGGAATGTGTAATATAGCACGTGTTAGACAGACTGTGACAACACACAAACCCAAGGTTTCAAAGCAAGCGATTCTAGCTTTTGCTAGCGGTTCTTTACTTCTTTCTTCAATCTACCCCTACACTCGATCCAATCCACCCCACCAAGTCGGAAGAAATACTGTAAACCTCAGAAACAGTTCATCCTAACGAATCTTCCATGTACCACCAGTCCCAAGAATCCTTGAAGAAATTCACGAACTCATTCAATTCCACACTAATTGAATCCTTGCCAAAGACAGTAGCTCACAGTACCTCCGAGCTGGAAACGCCATGACCAAAGAACCAAAACCAGAGTCGAGAAACTCCTCTTGATAGCTTAACCGCTCCACTTCCTCAACCAAAACCTCGAATCTTCACAAGCAGACAATCCAAGCTTCACCCATCCTCCGATCTCCCCACAACCCAAACCCTAAAAAAACGCTCCATCTAATTCAGATCCTCCACGCAGCTAAATAATATACCAAAGCTCCCAAACCCAAATCCCAAATGAGGCGTCAGCGCCAGGATGCACCACAGGGCACCAAATGGTTGGAGTACAGAATCCCAAGAGCCCCGCAAAACCCTCCACAAAACTCTCCGGGAGAAAGAGCTCTACAGTCGCAGGCAGGCAGGCTTTACTTAACTTAGAATGTGAAATGTAAAAGCGATGATGACAAATTCAACTGGAGGGTTGATAGCAGGCTTGATTGGATTTGGGATTTGGGATATGGATTGGTTGGATTGCTGTTTCTGCTGCAAATTGTTGCAGTTCCGTGTGGATTGTGATTGTTAAGGAGAGATGGAGTTTGGAACTGGGATTGTAGGGATTTGTGGCATTTGGGTGGGCTATGGTGTTTGCAAGCTCTGGGTGGGGGTTTACGCAGTTTGTGTGTGCAGCCTCAAGTCCCTTCCATGTGGATTATGGAAGTATGATTCACAAAGGGCACCTGCCAGATGAAATCTGGCAGAGGACAGGGAGGTTGCAACCCGCTGGCATCATTGCAGGACCTGACTCCGGATGATGTTCTGTCTCTGGGCCAGACAAAGTAAATAATACACCTCCAAAACATAATACAACAACACTTCAATGAATCCCAACAGAGAGATGACACAAATCGTCACCACCAATCCACATATGCCACACATTGCCATCAACATTTTTTTAATTCCTAAAGTTTCAAGAGTTTTCTAGGAGACACTGTGGATTTCGGGTAGATCCCTATATTATTAGTTTTGCCAAATGTTTTTTTAAAACCTTTCTCAAAGATGTGGAATCACAAGAACTTTGTGTCAAATCAAATTTATGGTTTAGAAGTTACAACCATTTTTTTGAAAAGTTAATTTGGAAGGCCAACTAGGGCAAGAGAACATTCTTTGACTTCAGTGTGAGGCAATAGTTGGGGCAAAGGGACATAGAAGAGGTGGCCAATGGTGCTAGGGTAGGAGAACATTTCTTAATTTTAGTAAGGATCAATAGATGGGGCAAATGAATATAGAAGGGGCAAGAGAAATTGGGCCCTTCCATTTGGACAAGACCAATGGTTGGTAGAGGGCGAACATGGACAAGGTCTACGTTTGACTAGTAGTCACTATTGTAGAGAGGTGAAGATTAGGAAGAGCATCCTGCAATTTGAAGATTGTCATAGCTCTAATTTGTAGTATTGCTATTGTTGGACCTTGCGTCACAAAGGGTTTTCAATGATCTATCAACTCTTGCAATGGCAACCTTCAATTTTGGACAAATTTCTTGGTAATTTACCATCTCAACTCTAATGAAAAGCCCTAGTTGATAGAAAAAAATCAAAAGCTTTCTAGGCCACAACAAAGTGTACTTCAAGTGCCAATTTTCATAAAGAGAGATACCATTGAGCCACTTGACCACATTTGTTTGTTTCATAGCAACTAATTTGAGAAACAACAATTAATTCCACAAACTTTTGCTCAATCACAATCCTCTATTCCCTCCAACATGACAACATTATTGTTATAAAGTACATCACCTCTACTTCCTAATCTTCAATCTCTAGAGTATCCTATACAATTGCCAATCCTACCCATATGACTACAAGTTCTTTATGATTTTCAAGCTCCAAACCTAAATGATATTGGAGGATTTGATCAAGATTATTTCTAGAGCCAAGATCCTAAAGATCTGAAATTGTTGGTAGAGACTACTTATTGGTAAAGAATTGGAAAAAGACAACTTTGGTAAGGGTGTATATGCATTTAACAAAGAGAAAAATCTCAAAGCCTTATATGGTGTCCTCCTAATTCGATGCACATACCAGATATTTTCAATTCAAATACTAGAAGAAAACTACCATTAGAAGAGATTTGAGGGCTTCAAAAGATTGCAAGTTTCCAAACTATAGGCTTTAGGAGCTCTACCACATTTGCAATATGATGTGGCTGAGAAACTGCCACATTAGATAATAATATTTGATGAAATATTTATTAATTTACTTTTAAATTATTGTTATAGTTAAATATTCTAACTGCAATATTGTAGTTTCCAACAAGGAAAATAGGCTTGAAATAGTCTTTTAAAGCCCTCAAATATCTTCTAATGATTGACAAATTCTAGTTGCATTTTTGATTTGGACAATGACAACTTTGTTGTAGGTATAGTTGTATGCCAAACAAGTGGATACAATCAATAGTAGAGCCCCAATTAGACAACATCATTTGTGGGGAGTAGCAGTATGAAGGCCCCATTCTCCTCCATTGTCAACAAGGCAATAAACACGAAGAGGGAGAAGGCATCATGGCTAAAGGAAATAGGGGAGTTGGAATGGGCCATAGGGTAGTCCTAATAGAAGAAGAGTGAGTCTATAAAAAGGATTGGGGAGTCTAGAAGGATATATTGGGATAAAGAGGACCAAAGGCTTGTAGGGAGAACAAAGGAAGGTGTTAGAAAGGCAAAGGTTGAGTAGAAATAGAGAGGGAAATAGAAAAGGCCAAAGAAGAAGTATAGGGCTTGGCCAAGTTGAGCAAAAATAATATGCAAGTGTGTCAAGGGTAATAGTCATGGGCTTCGTGGCACATCCAAATTACAAATTCAAAAAATATTTCAAGCTCTTATGTTAAACTATAATAGTAAAAGTAGTTATTGCATGGAACATCTAACTATAGATTTCATAATAGACAATGGAGAGGAAGAAAATGATGATGATTATGGTAATATTCATGATGTTAATAGCATCACATACATTTATCATGAAATCATGTGGGCTCAAAAATTTATAATGTACAACCTTGAGCCCAAAGAGTTTTTTGGAGCTCTAGGGTCATGTATTTTATGGGGTCATTTTTCTACATTTACATTTACAAATCTATTTGATTTTTTTTGTCCGATGTGGATTTTGAGAGACATTGTGGCAAAGACAAATTGGTATGTTACATTGGTGATATGGATAGTTTAGGACTTACGGAAGGCCGAATTCAAAGTGCCTCACAATGCTAGAACTCAAGGTTGTCCTTGTCATCATTTTATACATAAGCATGAAGCAACAACCACATGTGAAAATATATTCACTCAAAAAAGGTTCATTTTTTTATTGCTTCCCCATCTCCAAAATCATGTTTCCAAAACATATTCAACTCTTGACCAAATGTTTGCCTATTACGAACCCATACAAGCATGAGAGGGGCAAGACATTGTTGCAATATGACAAAATGGACCAAATTTGGTGGTTGATTAGTGCAATTTAGAGAAAACTAAGAATGTTGATAAATTTGCAACAATTAATGAAATGATGATCTAGTACATGGGTATATATTGTCAAGCACAACAAGACATGTTATAGAAGCCTTAGAAATAGGGCTTGAAAGTTTGACACTTTATTAATTTGGTATCAAAATATTTTTCAAGTTTCAAAGTGTATTATGGGAAGGTCCCTATTCTTAAAAAAAAGAATGAGCACCATGTAGAGGGGGTTATGGAGAAGTAAAGTTGGCCTATAATGTGGTTCTCTATTTGTTCACACCAAATGAGGGAAAAAGGGCACATTATTGCAATGGATTTTTTTCCTCAAATTGCGTTATTCTAAGACATGTTGGAAAGGGAGACTTAGGGCGAATTTACACTAGGGTCCAAGTCCAAGAAACTCTGAAATTGAGCAATCCTATTGGTTAAGAGTTGGAAATTGGCTCCAAAGTGTTTACACTAGGGGCCGGTCCGAAATTTGTTGAAATGACATGGTGCCCATGTGGCATAGATTTGGAAGGAAATTTTTGGACCCAGGCTTGGTTTCAAGGGCCTCAAGGAAACATTTTACATGTTTTTTACAAACACCAAAATTAGACCCAAGTTGTTTATATTTGGGTCCAAATCCAATTTGCAACAAATTTTGTTAATGAGCTATTTGGGTCTAATAAGGAGTTTTTTGAGTCCAAAATGGGGGGTTCTTGGACCCATAAATTCTTGGTCTTGGACCCTAGTGTAAATCTGCCCTTAGTATATGTGACAAGCACAATATGGTGCAATTGAGTGGACCTATTGCAAGCATTGAAGAACACTAAGGAATTAAACCAAAATTTGCAAGAGATATTGGATTGGCACATATATGATTTAAATTAAATCAGTGATTTTGTAGAAGATAAAAAAAATTATCTTCAATGTATCATCATACTATATGTTGTACTAGTTCAATTCTTTTGGTAGTTTTCCATTGTTTGGGTACAACATCAATAGTGCAACTCATGATTAAATTCAAACATCACCAATGCATTTTGAATACATGACATACATGTGCAACATGGATGTGGTAATCCAATTGTGTGCATATTACACATACTACAAGTCTCTCATTAAAATCTCTCATTTAAATTTTCCATCTTTTTCTAATTATTAATTTTCAACCATTTACTACTTCTTTTCAAGTTCTATTTGTAGGTACTATAAAATCCCCTACTCTACTAATAATACATAGTCTAGATGTCACTCATTTAAGATGAATATGCTCATAATTTACACCAACCTTATATAGTTGGAATTATTGTTTCTATCTTCTATCTTTGAATAAAATGTTGTAGTTTATCCTATTGATGCATGTGACACTAATTTATCATAATCACACTATTTTAAATTAGTACAAGCTCAAAATATTAGTCTTGTATTAATGACCACAAATTTGTTGGCACTAGACTTCAAGGAAAGAAGCTTTACATTAGCATAAGCTAAATATGAGGAAGCTTGAGTAACCAAGTAGGTGCCTTACTCAAAAAGTATGCCAATGCTACAAGGACAAAGCCAGTTGTTGTACAAATGCTTGTTTTTTTATTAATGATACCAATTCTGTACCTTTAATTACTAGTAGGATAGGATAAATTAGTGTAAGAACGATTTATAAATATTGAGTACAAAATCACATATATTTAATCTCTAATCCCCAAACCCACGAGTTTTTCATATCATACAAAGATTGTAGTGAGGAGCACCACTTCCTGGTCTTTGATTCTAAGAATCCCAAGATCGAATTCACCATGTGCCTGCAGCGTAAAATGCGAATTTGTGGCAGACCCTTGCACTGCACCATGGCTGAACTAGATGCTTCAAGATCCTTTGTGGTAGTGAGCTCTAAGTTATAAAGGTCTTCTCTTGTGAAATAAGTTACGTTACCCAAAGAACTCATCCAGGCTTCCAACAAGGTACTCTTAACCATTATGCAAGATATCCAATTTGAGAGTATCATATAAGTATTGCATCAGTAGGGGTGTCGGAAACCACAAGTTTTCTACCACTGTCAAACCATATGTAGAACGCACCAAGCATAGCCACAATGAGAGCGTGGGATACCAAGCAATTGGCATTGCAACGAACCATCCAAATATCTCAGTACTTGCAAGATGTATCCACTAATTTCAAGGGACACAAGATTCCCTTCTGTAGCTTTGAAACAACGTCCTCATACATAACCCAACACATCATTTAATCAATGTGCAAGAGCGTGTCCATACTCCTTGCGAATCACATGAAATTTGAAAAAAAAATCATCTCCTCTTGCTGGTACATTTGTGATGATAGATGAATAAAATAGAATACATGAACCAGGACTCTTCTGAGGAGCTTACCTTCCTAAGATTCAAATTTCTGAGGCTTACTGCTTGCGAACATATTCCACACTACCGTCCCCGTTAAGTAGAAGAAAATAGATGGCGCGAAAAGTGCAAGCTGCACAACCAAACAAGGGATAGTCAAACAACATAGTCAACATTAAGAATATACGAAAGGGATTAACCTCAACTAGAGAGATAAATGAGATTTTATTCTGTCTTCTAGCACCTCCATAATCGAGTCACATTAACTCAATTCAGTCAATTAGAGTGCATCAATCTAATGCCATACTATCCAGCAACCGATTCAAAAGGAGGCCGATTCCAATACAGCTAGTATCAAATGATACTGTTCGATCAAAACAAATTCATGCAGCGTTGCTTACAGTCCATGATTGAGTCCTATCCAAGATGATGCCCACAAGTGCGACGCCCAAAACTCCAGGGATAGCTCCAACGGTATTGGTTATTCCCTGTGTCCACCAACAAGATGTAAGGAATGCAGCATGACATCCAAAATTAGTGTACTTTCATCAGTCAATGGATTCATAATTTCTATCCAACTGGTTTAACCCGAGTTTTAGTAAAGCATCTCTATTTGTCCTAAACGTCAAACCGAAGAGATCTTCAACAATTTCAAGACTAAAAAATATTTCATGGAATTTCATGGGTTTCTACACTCTAATCAATTCTTTCTGTACCGGAACATGTTTTTTAAGTAGAAAGAAGTAACTCTATATAAAGGGTTCCAAACCTTATGTGGAAACTGTATTATGCAATGTCTGTTCTGCTTACCCCAACTAATTTACGAGAAGTCTTGCTTGAAAAGATTATGAAGAAGGGAGTCTTACCAAAAGGACACCTGCATATTTTGGAGAGATGTCTTGGTGTGTACAGTACAGCCCTGCACATCAAGATCAATGAATGCTGGTGCGTGAATTATAGCCCGCAAGAGACCAACGAGTCATGGTTTCCAAATGACCTACTCTTGATTAGACAGGAGTTAAAAGTAGAAAAATCAGGCATTCAAATTTCAAACAAATACCTATGAAAATCAAAATGTTATATGAAACAAACTACCACGGAACAAGAAACGGTGAATAGAAGCGACGAATAATAGAGAATTGGGTGATGTAGAAACTGTACCAGCAAGAGTAAAACTTGACAAACCGAGGCCTGAAGTGAGAATTGCAACGTCCACCCAGGGGTTAACCTTTGGAGATAAGGCCGCAAAGGTCATGCATGCAGCGGGCGATAGAAAGCCAATCGTTTGACAGACTTTCCTAATCTGTACACGCACAGATAACAATGATTTGCATGTAAGGCGATTAGGCTTACACACGACCTAGGCTCCATCACAGTACACATGAACAGTGTCTTCATATGCTCTAATTCCAGTTTAAACCCGTAAAGTATCAAGAGGTTCAAACTGGGCGTCACGGTCTTTCAGCAGTTTTGAGTAGGGTCATACGGAGACTTTCTGTTGTTCAATTATGTAAATTTTGTGACCAACACATGCAATGTTCTCCACTGAATCCGGTGGTATAAAATTTGGTCCCACTTGAATATATTTTCCCCAACACGATCATTCAATTTGGTCATGAATCCTTAGTCCTTTAAAAATTAATGGAACAACAACTAAATGACACCGATTAAACAGTCTGAGCTCGAAAGAAAGTACTAATTCGCATCTCTCTCTAGTTTCCAAGTTTCATTTAAACTGAGCCAATCCTTTAATGATACATAACTTCCTCTCCATACTTGTTAACCAACGAAGTGTCTTTAAAATGGCATGCGTAACTTGCATGTCAACCACAAATTCAAGAGACGAGCACAGAATCTTACCAAGGTAACGTCATATCCACGAGAGATATAGAGGTCAGCAAGAGGAGCTGCAAGACTTGTCACTGCAACCGATGCCAAGGGCGAAAGTATAGATAGCTGTAATCTCCCAACCAGCTACAGTTCAGTAACCTAAACCGACTAAGCTTTACACCAAGGAAAAGCGGCTAAACAGACATTACCGTTTCGACCTTACAAGAAAATTGGAATCTCTATCTAATCAAGGTCGACCACTGCTACGTTGCGAATTGACTAAACGCTTCATCAATATTCTAAAAAGTTCAAGTAAACCATGAAATTCCAGGCACAATGAAATGTCTAAATAATAGATGAAAGAAAGTGGGGATTCTTCACAGTAATTAAGAACAATCATTGACTGATCGAAACTCATTCATGTGGTTGCAAGAGTGGGCACTCACAAAAGCAGCATGAGTAAGATCAAGATGGAGTTCTTGACTGCAACACGGTAACACAGATCGATATTAGCGATGGACCTCAACAGTAGCCTCCAGTAACCACGAATGCAGCTTGTATTAGAAAAAAATGAATCTCTTCCAAGCGACTTTTTGGCCAAAAATGGTTGCTTCCATGTCTATTGGGGTTGAAACCATTCATTTCGGAAGTTTCAAGGGAAGGGAAGAAAACGCACGAATAGGAAAAAGAAACCATACCCTACATGTTTGAACGATAAAAAGATGTTATGAAAGTTACAATAATCAACCACTAGTTTTCAAAGTGGAGTTTCCATTCTCAGCACGGATCGCAAGCGTTCAGAGGATTTGCATAGCAGTTAGCAATCGATTTGGACTCACCTAAAATAAGTCGGAAGCCATGAAAGAAGAGTGTAATGTCCCCAGTTGCCACAAAAATGAGCATAGATCATAGCCCACACAGCAGGACTTTTGGCAAAGGCTTTCCAAGGAACTTTCTGCAAATAAAATTCTCGTCTGTTTAAGGGTCATTGGGGGGGCAGCAGATGCTCAAACAGAACAGAAACTTAAATAGAGGGATTGGAAATTGATCCCGAAGACAACTGAGGACATTTGAGATTGATTCACAATTTATAGGCTTCAAACCACTTAAAGAAAACATCAAAGCCAAAACAATATGTAGATACTAAACCAAAAACAGAAATTAAAGGCTGAAAAGTAGCCAATTTCTACTTTTTCCATCTAGAAGCAACTTACTTTATCATGGGACGGCACACGTTGAGGAGGTAAGGGCGGAGCGCCGTTTACAACAACTGCAGATTGTAGCTGTCTTTGCTGCAAGTGACCATTATGGTTACTAATAGAACCGTTACCGCTACCTGCGTCAGTCACACTAACTTTGCTGATGAGATATTCAAGATGGAGCAAAAGCATGACCGAATCTACACTAACGTACACTACATTAATGGAAACCCACACAAATCAAAATTAATCCAGTAAAAGATAAGTGGTTAGTGGAAGACGAAAAGCAAAGAACATACCAGAACTGTTTAGAGTATTTGAAGGCGGCTTGGAGTTGGTAGATTTGTTTCCTAACATGGAGGACCCTACTGCACTTTCAAACAGAAGGCACCTGTCCAACTCCAGACATTAAATCAGTGGCACAAGATTTGTTCTTCTCAGGGAGTCATATTTAATGAATAATGCTGCCACAGAACGTCAATACATTGCGTGCAAGTTCATTGGATCAACATGGACAAACTAAGCAAAACATGAACCTCGAGGAGATCAGTTATAGTGCGAAGTTGCGTACCATACAACTCCCAGCGCCCCAAAAGCATAAAAGACCGACTCCCAGCCGAAATACTGAATCATAATTGGGGCAAGAAGGAGCCTGTAACCATCATGCACCGCTTAGCGTCCCTAAGAGTCGATTGCAAAGACAATTCTAACCCCTAAAAGCTCAAGCTCAAAGTAGAAAATCCATTTTCGCATATAATAGTTGATTGTAGCAACTTTCAAAGCATTCTTGTAATGTAAAGTTAAGAAACTGAAAAGAAACTGTATGGAATAATTACTATTATATTCATATATTTCGATACCTTTCTTGATGCTTCCTAAATGAATTATATCAGCTCCCGTAGATATGGAAGTGGCTACTTTGGACCATCTGGACACTAAGAGTTAACTTCGCCAGTCCATTCAGAATGACAAAGATCAAAATGGGTATTAGTTCATATTAAAGTAATGCCACTGGACATCATGAGGAAATCAAAAGTAAGAACAGTGTGTACCCAACGACGCTACCAACATTGAGGCCACCAAAAACAGTGGCCACAGCTCTAGAGCGCTCACTCAACGGCATTGCCCTGCATCATCCCGATTCATAACGTCAGTCCTAGACTGCCCCAACACCCAATCTATTTAGAATGGAGGAAACGAATTCATAGTATTGTACACTCTTAGAATTAATAAATAGATTTCTGCAACCAAGCCTTGAAAACTGAGATTTAAACAACAGGTCACCTGGCAATCAGATCCGTAGCAGCTGCTGGTGAAACTCCTTCCCCGAGTCCAACCTGCAAGCAATCTCAGCACACGGTTGAGAATGTCTGATGGCTATTACATAGTGATAGTAATAAGTTAGGGAACCCATTCCCGTGGGGCTCCTTCTCCGTCAAAGAACTGAGACTCTTTTCGGTTCTAAGACGATCAAAGATGCGAAAGACACAGGACTGTATTCCCTATCCTCTCTGCAACTATGTACTGACAAAGGGTTGTGCAAAGTAAGGATCAATGGACGTACCAAAAGACGGCACAAAAGAAGAAGCGGAAGTATCCTGGCGGTACTTGGCACAGCCGCTGTTGCCAAAGACCACACCAACACCCCTGCGCGCAGCACCATCCTGTATGTTCACGTCATAAGCAGAAGTCCCTCTTCACCTATGAGGCTCCCATTCTAACGGAATGTACACATATGAGAAAAGATCTCGAAGCCAAATATTGCAATAGCATGAACATCTGCAACTAAGTCAAAGTGCGACGGCCAAGCTCAACAGCATGTCTGCATTAGGGTTACTGTAGATAAAATTGAATACGGTTGCTGGAAAATTCAAACTGCTCTTTCTTCTTCAAAAGGGTGGTTAGGAATTGATCTGACTAGCAGGAAAAGCGACTTGGGAGAAGTGTAGGGAGGTAGAAAATTCTTACTGGCCAGAGAATGCTTTGGCAAGCCATCCACCAGGAAGTTGACTGATGCAATAACCCCAAAAGAATGATGACTGAACCAACCCTGCTGTTGTCGAGTTCCAGCCCAGCTGATGGGACATCGGAATAATGGCCACACTCATATTCACCTGTACAAAAGCGCTTGGCCTCAGAGAGCTGCATTGCAATTTGCAGAGTTTCAAGGGAGTTACAACAATCTAAAATATTACGGCAGCGATCAGCACCTCGGGAGAATCTTAGGGTGCATGAAGTGAGCTAAGTATTCATCTACTTCAGAGGTGGAAGCAGGAGATTCACGTCGGGCAACATAATTGAATGATCTCATAGCGCCAAACTTCAAATAAAACTGGGATAATAAGTAGTTTAAGGACCCGAAGGGTGTCCAATTTGATGCCGGAAAGGCTTCACCACACAAGTCTTGTTGCGATGAACAGTACTCATGAAGGGAAAGAGGATCCTCCCCAGGAACAATCACAATTCGGACTACTCTTATCTTCACAAGACTCGCGTACCTACATCATGCGAACATCTCCCAATTAGGGCATGAGGTTTAATGAAAACACTTCATATGAAATCTGACCAACGTTTCTCTGCGACTAAAATTATTCTCAATTTGTCACAAGGAGTACATAAACCCCGTCCCAGAGTTTACAATCTACATCAGAAATTATATTTTAATATTATTTCGTTAAGCATAACGCTGACTGGTTTGCCACCATTTGCCACTGAATTCGGAATTTCAGGACAGACAACTGTCCTAGGCAGTAGCAGCAGAGTAATTGGAGGCCAAGGAAGGGACAACTGACCTTATCCATGTTGCAGATAACAAAGGCAAGTGCCGTGGTCAGAATGAGCTTGAATCTTGGAGGCAAAGTTCCCCACGACGTAATGGAGTCGCCCACATCTACAGGAGTCGTTTCTACAGTTTCCGAAACCACAGGCTCTGTCTTTTCTTCATTAGGCTCTCCTGCATCCGCTTCTCCATGCTCCAGTAATACCTGGTCTTCCCTCACCGGAACATCGGGAGGCGAACCATAGGCTCGACAAATTGCTATTCTCCTATCACAAAACCATTGCGAGAATCCTTTCTTGATACACAACGGATCAAATTGTTTACTCCCCAAAGAAAAACGCTGCCTGCATACAATGTTGAGCGCATCTCTCCTAATCGAAAACGACACGGCACTTCGTCCCCTGCTTTTCCCATTATGTGATAGAAACTCAAGCGCATCGTTTCGTACAAAACAACTACTGGTAGTGTGCTGCACACCAGTCGAATTCAACGAAAGCCCCCTCATGACGCTGCCTGGACACCCAAAATTCAAATCGTGCCACCGACCACGCACTACAAATAGGATACACCAAAACCTTATTGAAGAAGGGGGCGACACATATTCAAAATTGTCTCCCAATCAAATGCGACTGAACGTCCGGAACCCTCCACCCCGACCAGTTTCTGCCAATTTCTCAAACACGCAACCCCTCACAATCTGTCCACCACCCTATTTCCAACAGTCGAATGCGAAACGCATGAAATTTCAGGAAAAGCTCCTCGATTTCCACCATGGAAACCTAACCAAAGAGCCAAATTTGGATTCAACCCCAGAAGGAAAAGCCGTCAGAGATACGATCAGCTGAAACCCAGCACGAAATTCATGTTGGGATTGAGTCGACGAGAGCATGATTCGACAGGGAATCGCGAATCTGCGGATGAGCGCGAGGAGGCCTCGGGGAAGGAGGCCGCTGATCCAGGCGGTGGGTTTCGTTGCACTGAAAATTCGATGTCTTTCTGAATGGGAGGTTGCGATGGAGTAGAGAATTTGATCTAACGGTATGTAGGATGGAAGGTGTCCATAAATACAGGGTGAATGTGAATAATGTGTTTCACGAACTGCCATCTTTGCTGTGACTCTGTGAGTGGGAGGTAAAAAGAGGCTGCCACGTGCTGGACGACGCAGCATTTTATTCGTGTGGATGGCGCGGCGGTGGCGCCCCTCGTTTCCTCAATGCCGATGTACGGATGATACCCTGAATACGTACGGCTACTGATAAGTACTGCAGGTAAACTACTGCACATACCCGGCGAAAGGCTCGAGCAACCGTTTCCGCCTAAGTGGTGTTTTCCTCTCTCCTGCCTCCGGGCGTGTACTCTGCCTTCGGGTGTTTATGATCCACCCTAAACTGGTTTCACTTTCCAGAAAGGCTCGAGCACTGCCATTGCGCAATGGGTGAGGAAGTTACCGGAAATGCATGACTTTCGCACTGGAACCCCCGCCCCTCAAGACTCCCGAGCCTCACACCTTCCCCAACCTCCCATTGTCTCGAACCGCATACGCCGCAGCTGGGGCCCGGGTTCAATGGGAGGAGTTGATTCAATTGCAATCCCACCCTAAATCTCATAATTATGCATTATCAATCTGCTTGGTTCGTGGCAAAACCCGAAGTGGGGACAGATAGGAAACTCAAAAACAGAACCCAATTACATTTGCGATGAATCCCCCCCCTCCCCTGTTGCACCTCTCAAATGGAACAGTCGGTTCAAGTGGTCGTCTCTTCAGTAACAGCAACATAAGTAGCAGCTAAGGATTTGACAATGCATGTCTAGAGCTACCTATTTCGGATTGACAAACAAAGCAGTACAAGCTACGACAGTACACATGCAAGCGCAAGACGTCGTCCCTGATCACAGAAGTTGCAGCATTTGTGAATTGAAGTATCAGGTCGTAGAGAGGCAGATAGGCTGCTGCTCTTCCCACATCAGTACTTAATCCACAATTGCTGGGTTAAGCATGTGTCTCTTGAGCCTACTTTTACATGTATAGACATCCAGCATTCGGAGGAACAAACTCCCTCGACAATGGAGATTGACAACCAAATCAAAGTATATATTCAGCTGTTTGTACGACAAGGTGAATTGGAATATGATGGCCAATTTGTTGCGATGTCTTTGGATTGAATGCATAAGGTAGACGTACCCAATACCAACCACTAACCTAATACTACTCAAATGTAGGACACTTGGTAACTCTAATGTGAGAATCTATGACAGTACTACATTTGGGTGGTATTAGGTTCACGGTTGGTATTTGGTATGTCTACCTTAGTCACTTATAGGTGATAATTCCATTAACACCAGCCTAATTTAAATGTACTTGTTGTACACATGGCATTTAGTGATAGGACATAGTTTTTTTTAATTCCCAAATCCTACCCCAAACCCAAAATCAATTATTTTTAATTTTAGATTGGAACTTCAAATGCAATCAATATGAGATATATATATCCGTATTTCTTTATCTATATTCCAAAGCAATAGCCCTTAATTTTTTGCAAATCAATGGTATAGGATTTGGGGCAAATGGATGGCATAGGGGGTACGTTCTTTTATTTCTTCCTACAATAGATTGCCAAGGATTTTCAAGGCAGGAGGGTCGTTTGGCAGGGGCAATCACATTTTTTCAAGAGATAATCCAATGTAATGAATATTGCTCTATCGGCAAGCAAGAGCAATTCACTTAACTCTTTAATGTTGATGGATGGCAGATAATTATCTTATATAGGACAGAAGTGCAACTATTCATCCTTCGAGTTTTGTTGTGAAAGGAAACATTTTCTATAGTAGTTTCACTTCCAATGAATACTTTTTCATTTTTTTAAGCAATGAATTCCCATGACATTAGAAAATGATGATTTCTTGGGAGACCAAGCCACCCTTATAAGGTTAACTCTTCCAATGGGAATCCCATTAGGAATGTTGCATTGCCAAAAACGAACATTGCAAATATACTATGTCAATCAAAAAGGTTGAAAAAGAACTCCAAAAATTAATATCCTTACTATTGCAGCTGAGCAATTTAAAATAATATTCTTCAACTCAGAGTGACTAGCAAACATATGGTAGCCAACCCATTTCTAACTAGGAATCCATTCCCGTCAGGGTTGACAGGACGGTTGGACGTTCAAGACGTCCGACCGCGGACGCTGTGTCCGCAGCGTCCGCTGACATTCGCAAGTCTAGCGGACGCAACGTCCGCCTGGACCATCTGCCGCGCCCGATGTCGCTGTCCGCCTCGACTACTTGACTACTCCAACCGCTGACCATCTCCCCCGTCCGCTTCTCCAATTGCCCTATTCCAACCGTCCCGCAGTCGCCCGTTTGCCCCACCCATCCGCCCATCCCAGCCGCCCATCTCGGCCGCCCCGCCCGTCCGCCGCGGCTGAGGCGTCCGCTTTCCGACGGCGGAAAGGACGCTGCATCCGTGCGGACGGACGTTCAAGTTACGGACGCCTTTTTCGGGCAGACGTAGAGATTCATCAATCCTGATTCCCGTCATATAGACTACACTCTTTTCAATCAACAGAAGAAAGCAAGAGATTAATTATGGTACAATTTACAATGCAGTTGTGGCATATTACAATTGTTTGTAGTCTTGGTTGATTTTGCAAGCAACCCGTGGTTGGAAATAGGAAGACCTATATGACAAGAATAGGTCAAACAAAATCTTCATCTAAAAAATTTATAGTAATAAAATTTTGAGAACTAAAATTCTAAAAAAATATGGAATCCTTCTAAACTCTATTTCTATATATGGGAAAATTTCTACACTCAAGAAACCTATACTCCAGATATGCATAATTGCTTAAGTGGTTGAAAATGGGTCGACTATCATATGTTTGACTCGCAAAGAATGACAACAAGAGAATGCTGCGATATAAATGAACTTACTCTAAGGATGTGGCTCGTGATCTTGCTACATTAAGCTTACAGTAAACTACCCCATTTCAAGCCAAAATGGAAGTAAGCCCATTTCGGGCAAAATTATAGAAGCGGTGTAAAAAGTTAGCAAGGTGGAAATTAATATCACCTAAGAAAGCAATGTCACTTCAAATTTTACTAGTGGACCCCGTGCCATTGCTAGGGTCAAAACAAAGGAAAAAATAATTTGCTAATTTTTTTAATTCATAAAAACTTCAAAATTCAATATCTTCCAAGCTTTAGGTCAGAATGCCATGAAACCAAGCCTGCCATGCATCCTTCCTTGCCGAGGGCTTTCTAATGGCACCAAACACACAAACTGGAGACACACGGTCTAGGGGATCTCAATGTAACAAAAAAATTCTGAAACATCTCTAGATCTAGGGCAATGATCTAATTAAGTCTATACTTTACAAGAACCACATCTAGGTCACAAATATCTTTGGCATAACTTCTTTATCCATTAGCTTCTACAAGGGCTTCCAAAATGTATATTTGTACTATTTGCTTTACATATGTACTTCAACAAACCAAACTTTGTCAAATCAGTGAGCACAAGAATAAATCCTAAATAACAAATCCCATCACTTCCACAATAATGTAATCATTATGTATATAATATCAGAGTACTAAACTCCAAAGTTTGCACATTGGTATTTTATCTACATCATTTCTAAGTGTAGGATATAACTTCTTTGCAACTTATAATCCAGTAAAGTAAAAGTGTAGCACGAGAGTTTAGTATAGAAGTATTTTTGAAGTCTGTTCAAAATCCTCCAAGAGGCTATGGACATCACCTGTGCCCATCCCACAACATGACAAAAATGGAATGTTAATGAAGTACACAAAGTGTTTGCAGTCCACAATGCATGTTATAGCTATCACTAAGAGTTAAGAAAACAAACCAAACCAAACCACCAAAACATAAATTGTAACTATATCAACAACACATATGTAAACCTGATTGCTAGGACGTGAAGAAGAGACCATTTTTTTGATCCCTGTTGCTCCCAAATGCTTGTAAGAGTTCCACTGATTGCATCTCAAAACGCCGCATTGCAACTGTAGCTAAACAGTGGAGCCCAACAGTTTGCCAACCAATGTGGACGCATAAGCTATAGCTTCAATCACTCATCTTTTACGAAAGTAAACATAGAAGTTGTATAATCAGACTAGCGATAGCTTAATGTGTTGTGCCTATCACTGTAGCTGTGTCCCAAGTTTGCTCTTTTGCTTGAAGAGCTGTAGTTTTAAGAGCATATGAACACATTATGTTAAAAGCATCATATCAGACAACTTTTCATCAATAGTTGGACCGCATTCTAGCTGGTATTAACTAGCTATCAAATCCTTCGTCGGTCCATTTCAGAACATGGAATTAAAATCCAAGTAGATTTGTTACCGAGCAAAGTTAAATGGTAATCAAAATCATTAAGAGATTGAAATAAATAAGGCATATGGTGACTATATTATGCATTGAAAGAATGCCATGCCGTCAAATCCAAGAAGATTTAGTCAAGATCCTTCTTTCGCCACTATGGGAGGGGGGGAGGGATTCTTTCTACACATTTTTGAACCACTGGTTCATCTTTTTCAAGGAAAATATCTAGGAACCAATTTTTCATACTATACTTCTATCCATAATAGAGTATAATCTAGAGTAGGTCTCTAGTTTTATGTTAAATTCATGGCCTTGACATTGGAATCTAGCAAACAAAATAAACAAACAAACAACCTAACTTAATAGAAAGATTGTTGTGAAAAATGGATGTTGTACTGTACGGAGACATTTCAACCTTTACTCAATCAAAGTATGTGTGCCAACCCATTTTTTTTTATCACAACTGAATACCCTTTCCACAATGTAGGTTGTTGACTTTCTAATCATATGGAGAGGAAAAGTGATTAACTATGGTACATTCCCAATATAGTTGTGATGCATCATGACTAGTTACAAGATTCACAATATTGCAATCAACCCTTGGTTGATTTTAGGAAGACTTATATAACCAACATAGGTTGAACAAAATCTTCAACTAAAAAATTTCATAGTACTTATGTTTTGAGAAACTAAAATTTTGAAAAATTATAGAATCCTTCCAAACTCTATTTCTATACATGGGAAAATTCCCCCATTGACAAAAACCACACTCCAAATATGCATGATTGCTTAAGTGGTCGGAAACGGGCCCACTCTTTTAGTGTCACATGTACTTTCAGCTAAGACAAATTAGCATAGCTTGGTAGAAAGTTCAGCTCAAATTAGTGTCACATGCACTATTAACTTAGTAGGATGAATCAGCTAGTACAATTCCTTTTGAGCTCTAGTCCATTGATTGTTGGAGCCCTCAACCAAGATGGAGTAATGTTTTCTTTAGGTAATTAAATGTCCAATCTCTTCAAAAAAGAATGGGCAGCTTCAAACCTACAATAAAAGAAAGAAGATAAATATGTTAAAAATTTCCAAATTATAATAATGGCCCCACACATTGTTGCCACAATGTTTCTAAAGCCTTGTTTCATCCATCATACAGAGCCAACACATACAAAAATTGCATACCCAAAATTGCTTATTCAAAATTAAGCTCCTTCAATTCAAACCCCCAAAATGAAGGAGCCATGAAACTCAAAACTTTTGTTGTTTAAAGAAAGGTCACATAACCATTTGTCTCAAAATAAAACAAAACAAAACAAACTTTGAGATGAGTGTCAACTCAGTTTGAAGAAGATTTGTCTCCGTAATATCCACACACTGTGGCCATTTCCATTACTAAAAAGCCAATCTAATTCAAGCTCCTGACCAGAGTCTCTTCGATGGATCCAGCAACTGAAAGTGTGTCCCTTTTTTTTTTTATCATCTGTCAGTTTTGGATGATTTATTCCTGCTTGCAGCAAACTGACATACTTTACACATTAGTGACTGCCCTTACCGTATGCATGTCATCCCTATTTTTTTTCCTTTTTCTTTTCTTTTTTCCTTTCTTTTTCAGTTGTGGAGGCCAACAACTCATACTAACTTAACCCCTCACCACCTCACCAGTGGAAATGTGGCCTCACAGAGTTTCAAATCAAATTCAAAGTATTGTAACTTTTGCATCCGTCATTCAAATTCAATATAACTTGTTGGAAAAGTTGCGCTCTCTCTTCTAGTTTATGTGGTAAAATTTTCAGATCAATACAAGATGTAATGATTTCTTGAAAGTCAGTCAAAGTTCACAGGTTCAATTTGAGTCCACCAAATTGCATTGGATGGCTAAAACTTTAAGGGGCTGAATCTCCTTCATCCAACGTTTGTCTTCAACAAAAAAATTTGGGTCATGTTTCCCTTGAAGTCTAGTTATTTTGGTAAAATTTTCATGTAAATCCAAGATGATTTGAATGTTTGGGAGCAATTCGAAATTCAAAATCCTGACATTTTTGGATTACAGTGAACTTCGGCAGCTTCTTTCTTCTCCATGAAATGTCCATTTTCAATAAAAAAAAAAATTTTGAAAAGTTGTACATACTACTCTAGTTTGTGTGGCTAAAATTTCATATCAATCGAAGAAGTTACGAGGGATAGAGAAGCATCTTAGTAGAAGGAGGTTCAACATTAGATGTATTTTCTTCAACTTTTCTTGCCAATTTTTTGCCATTTGCAAGCCATTTTGCAAACACATTGAGTCAATTTATTGATATTTTTTTTTCAATGTGTTTGTATTCTGGTTTTGAATCACTCTATAGTTTCAAGTTTTTTCACTTGAGTAAGTTTAAAAATCAAATTTCACCTCCAAGTGTGTTGCTAAGAAAATTTCAGCATCTATTTTCAACACTAAAATATTATAATCTTTTAATCTATATAATCAAATGACTCCAAATTTGATTCACATTATCTACAACATGTTCACTACAAGATTGTATGGTTAAGATTTTTATAACTTAGTCATATTTACATCCACATTGCTTCAAAAGCACTGATGTTTTGGAACCCAAAGCTGCCTTGGGCGGTGAAGGGTTAACTTACAATAACTTACTTCTCATGCCCTTGTCCATCAACTGTGTTGAGGATGTATGGTCAGATGGGCTTGTGAGTAGTGGCCACTTACACTATGGTAATTGCCTCATTAGATGTTTAAGTGCCCAAGTCATTCAATACCCCTTACAATAGGATTGGAATTTATTTACGCTCCAGGAGGGTCCTTGCGCCCCTCAGTACAGTACAGTAGCTTTGGACTCAAATTACCTCCTGGAAGAATGCAGGTCATGCAGCAGCTCGCCCCCTTTGCCCTGGCTTCGAGTTCCTCGATGCGGGATTTTTGTCCAGTTGCAAACTTCTTGCATTGGGGCGGGACAGCTTCTCCTCCTTCTCTGGCTCCACACACTATCTCCCACCTCCGGAGAGCAGCGAACCCTCCACAAAAAGCTTCATAAATTAATTGCCACTTCCCAGCCTTTCTTGAAGAGGGATTTTTGTCCAGTAGTAATTTCTCGGGGCGGGATTTTCGTCCAGTTGTAAAGTCCTTGCCTTGGGGCGGGATAATGATAAGGTTCCCCTCCGCGGCCGCCCTGTCCCGGGGCACCAGCCATGCCTGCCTGCGTCTATTATTTTGCACTAATAACTGGGCCTTTCTTGATGCGGGAGATTTGTCCGTTCCCCGTTCACCTCAATTACCCACCACAGCAACACCTCGATGCGGGATACACACTCACTCGCATGAGCTACATAGTGCCGTGGACATGCGGAGAAGGAGTTGGCTGCTTTGGACTTGAATTGGAAACCCACTTTAAATTTAATTTGGCAGCCACGCCGCACCATGACTTTCAGAAGCAGCTCAAGTGGAGATCCAGGGGTGCCCCAGCAGCAGAGGTCTTGGGGCGGGATACGGTGCTCTTCCATGCATGGTGTCACCAATTACGGCCATGGAAGCTCCGCTGGAGTGATGCGATAAGCTCGAAATCCCGCATCGAGGTCAGCTTCAGCTAGTCAGATGAGGTACAAGTAAGCTAACATTTGCGGAAGCGGTGTGTTCAAAATCCCCCCATCAAGAAATGGCCTCAAATTTATAATATTATGTCACAGCCTGAGTGCAAATGCAACACTTGGAAAAAAAGGGCTTGGCATGGGCAAGCTTGATGAAGTAAGTAGGATATGGCCAAGATAACTAGCTTCTGCTTCTGCTTGACAAGATACCTTATTTTCGTGGCAAATAGCCCGCATTTTAGTTACATGTACTATATCTTGCTATTAAAGTTGGCATCATTAATTCAATGGAAGAAAAAAAAAATCAAGAGTTGAACTTTTTTGGAAATTAATATTAGAGGGGGTTGGAAAATAAAATGAATTATAGTTGCAAATGCCTGAATATCAAAAAAATGAACCAAACAATGAAATTCAAGTTACCTAATATTGAAAATCTAATAGTTTAATTTTTCATTGTAGTGTGACATGCACCATCACAATAATATCAAGATGTTTTTGATTGGTGATATGAAGGACTAACTTCATTGATATGTTATGTGTGTAAGAGGGATGGAGAAGTCTTTCTTACAGTGAAGTTCATAGTTCTTCATCAATCCTCAAAGGTTATGAGATACTTGAAAAAAGGTGGGAGATCAACAAAAAAAACCAAAGGATTGTATTCACAACGGAACTTCAAACCTCATTTCAACATCATAAATCAACATTTTTCAAAATGTGATCCACTAAAAAAATGTATGAAATCAAGTTAAGTTTTACCTACAAAAATTTGTTTGTAATTTGGAGTCTCTAGTTATAGAAAATTATGGAGGTTTGAAGTTGAATTGTGAAAAACAACAGTTGCAATATCTTGACTTAACCATTAGCAATTGAACTCTTCCATGTCTTAATCTACATATCCCGCATAGATCATTGCACCTTCTACCTCTCCAATTCTATTAACACAATTTGCCTCCTCTCAACAAATCAAACAATTTGGTGGCTAACCTTGTAAAGATATGTAGGATATAGATAGTCAAAGTAGCCACGTACAAGGCACCAAAATTTTGAAAAATAAAAAATTGAGAGTTTTATTAAGTTTGAAAGAGTGTACTGCACCATTTTTTTTCCAACTTTAATTAATATTCAGCATGAAATATTGACCCTAATAGCCAAGTATGATTTCCAATTTGAAGATTCAATGTGCATCATGATGTGTACTTACAACAAGGTCAATAGACATTACTAGATAGAAACTATGCGTAGGTAGTTTTGACTTAGCATAAATAATGGAAAGTCTCTCCAAATATCTTGAAACTTTGCTACAATATAATTCAATTAGTCAAATACTAGCATATAAATTTTCATCTTGATTTAAGATATTGTTCAACTTTGGTGAACATTTTTTCACTATTAACTTTCTAAGATAAATTCAAAACTAGCATAGGTAAGGTCAAGCCATGCATAATCAATCACTTAAGCAATTCTCAACATGATCTAGAGTAGTACAAGGCAAAGCATATATTTTCCTATGTACAAATATAGAAATAATGGGGATTACAGAATAATTGGTAATTTTATTGCTTGAAATCAATTTTAATGAATTTTCAAAGGCATAAAGTGCTCCGGACCTAAAACCAATGTCTAGAGTCTTTCAATTCTAATCATTCAGGAATTACTTTTCTAGGCTCATTACTTCCTTCTTTTTTATTCACTATTTTGGGACATGTATCATAAACTTATTGGTGCCAGCTTTCAAAAGAAAATAAAGATGTATTATAAGCTATGGTTGAAAATCTGTTATAGCCTTGGTTGGAAATAATTTTATCCTATGAGATGGATAGTCCTACCATAGCTTTGATTAAGAAAAAATATTGGAGGTCTCTCCACTTATCTCAAACTTTTTTTTCAATGAAGATAATTCAGGCTTTAAATATTCACATGTCAATTTTCACTTTGATCTTAAATACTGGTCAATTTTGGTAGACATTTTTTCCCTATTGACTTTTTGCCAAGTCATAGCTTCTATAACCAAATTGTATTTTGTGCATGAATTGTAGGTCCCAAGTCCATTGTAATCAAGTTTTGATACAAGATGTTCCAAAATTATGTTAAAAAAATACCCTCCAGATTCTATAGTCATATTACAGAATCTCAATAAGATTGAAGCTTCCAAAGACACCCTTTTGGTTTGCCTTGGATTCCAAATGTTTCTACTTTGACATCTCATATCCTCATTTCTATAAAAAAAAATCTAGATATATGAAAAAACTAGTATTATAATATATAAAATTTTCAAAATCTTAGAACCAAAATATAGCCTAGATTCAAGACTTTATCCAAATACAAAACCGAAACTCTCACTAGTAGGAGGGCCTGTTTATTGTCATGTTTGAATGCGACAAAGACGTTCTGAAGAACACGAAGGCAATGATGAAGATTTGTTTGGAGGAGGCTGAATTTAAGAGTACATATGAAGAAACGTGCCAATGTCACAATCAGAATGAGGTGATGTTTTGCGCTGCAAGAATGTTAAGGGGAACCTGACGGAAGACATTGTTGCATTCTATGAAATGTCCACAGAAACGTGGGAGTGCTATATAGGCAGTCTGGATCTTTTCGAGTGCGGATAACTTACAATGGGGTCAAGTAAGAAACTGCCCTCAAGGGAAAACCAAAACTAGGGGCTATTGCTTCTCAAATATTTTATAAACACATGTAAAGAAGGCTATTATAGTTGCCTTTCTACAATATTCTTAGAATTAGTGCAAAAAAATTAAAAAAAAGCTTAGAGAAGAGTGAAGAAGTCTTGTGATGTAGAGTATGTGAATGTTATTTTTTTTAAATGCGACTTCGTGGCCAAACATAACACGTGGAAGGAAACTAAATTAGTATTCAATTGAAACAAATTTAGTTTATGAAGAATGAAAGACAATATGAACTAAAAAATTTTGAATGTATTGTGCTCCCACTACTAGAAATGCACGACCAAAACAACAGAAATTGAATTGAATTATGTTATTTGGGACAATAGAATGACCATTTTGTAACTTTCTATAAAAATCAACAAAATGGCAAATTCTTTATGTTGACTTGGATAGTACAATGATAAAATAAATTTTTTTTTGTTTAATTTGAAATCTTTTAAGAATATTTTTGGAATATTTGAGAATCTAAGTATAATGGGGTTTTTTTAAAAATTAATCATGTAAAACTCAGTCTTTTCTCAATTTAGCAGATTTTGGAGTCCATTCTTGCATAGTAGAATAAAAAATTTCAAAAAACTTAAAACTTAGAAAAGTTGTAAATTCAAGATACCTTTCACCTTCAAAAATCCGTTTGTGATTTTGATCCTTCAATCAAAAGTTATAGAGAAAAATCAGAGAGGGGTAGTTAGGAACATTTATTTTGACATTTTCAAACATCCTCTCTGATTTTTGTCCATAACATTTTATTGGAGACTCAAAATCACAAACGGATTTTTGGAGGTGAAATTTAGTTTGAATTTACAACTTTTCTTAGTTCTAAGTGTTTTGAAAAAATGTGTTCTACTATGATTAAATGACCTCTAAAGTTTGCTGAAAATACAAAACACATGAAAAACAATGAAAAAACTAAATATATAAAATTTTAGTTCTTATGTGGTCACTTAAATATTTAGGTGGTTTAGTGGTTGAAACTTTGAACCTCCAAATATGAGGTTCAAGGTTTGAATCCCCTTAGAGGCACCCGCCCGTGTGGTAGGTGGCCTAAGTAGCCTCTGTCGGTCTGCCCGCATGGCGGGTTGCCTAGGTGGCTATGTGGGCAAAAAAAAATATTTTAAATTGGTACTATCCAAAAAAAAATTTAAGTTTAAAAAAAATTAAATTAGATTAAATTCTTTTTTATTTTTCCAAAACAACAAAAAAGATCAACAGATTTCAGTTTGATTTTGTTCAAAATAATACCTCTAAAATGACTAAATCATTCAACAAATTTGAGTTGAAATTCTGTTGTTTGGTCATGAATTTTCTAGTAGTGTCCCCTACCCTATACTATATGCTTATTTGGGCATGCCTTTTTTTTTGAGCACCAAATATAAAAGAATCATATAATCACAGAACAAATCAACTTTTGTACGTTTAAAAAACGATTCCAAGAAGAGAGTAGAATTTTGGCCCACACGTATTGAATCTATATGCCCTTTGTTACCTTAAGGAAAAAAGTTCTTTTATGGGTTATTTCCATTTTAGACATGTAATTCATTTAGATGGATCTTCTGTCTTCTACTTAGTTGTACTGAAAAAAATTCTAGTGCCAGAACAATTTTTGGAGTTAGCCCTAGAAGATTGGACTGCATTTTTTAGTTGTATAGAAATTTTGTGCATGCCATTGTAACCAGCAAATTGCATATTTTAGGCAAAATTTTTAATAGAAGCTATGGATGAGGATATCTTTTGTATGCAACAATCGTAATGACATTTGGTAATAGGAGTCAAAAGTTATAGCCTAGTATATTTATTTTTTCCATAATTGGGCATTTGGGGCAAATAAGGAAAAATAAATTTTTTCATTAAGTAAAATTTGAAATTGATTATATATACAAGGACAGGTTTGAATCATTCCATTTTTGTCAACAAATCAAAAGTTATGAGGATTTAGAGGGTGTGGGTTGTTATGGATTCCCTACTAATTTTTTTTTTAATTCCTTCATGTTATCAAATTTTCTATATTTTTTTTAAGGAAAAAAAATCCTAGGATGAAAATTCTCTATTACAACATTTCAAGCATTGAGATTGGCATTTTCCAATACCATGTTTAAATTCTAAATAATTTAAAATGTCAAATCATTATCTTCTATTACTTTCTTACTATTTTTTCCCTCTATATATTCTAGTATTCCAAATGATTTGAAAATTTTCAAGCATTTGTCCAACTTGTCTACAAAAAGAATCTGTAGAAGCAACACCATTTTGGTCATTTTTCCTGAGGAAAGTGAGCTTGTTAAGTGTAGCTGCCCATTTTTTTTTTATAGAATTAGAGAAATGGTTATAGTGGATGTGAAGGCTTATATCTTATGATCCACATGGTGTTGGATGGAATGGAATGTGTGTAATATATGTTTCAGCATTATTAATAGCAACATGGTTGTCGGTAAAGGTATTTATTGATTCCTCATCTGCATTCATAATTCTTTTGTGCTAGAAGAGTATCAATTATTTTGTAGAATGTTTCAAACCCTCCTTTCTTCTGTCTTTCAAACATTTTTAAGTTTAATTTTTTGCACTATGGAATTTTGCACTTTAAATCTTTATGGTATAAAATAGAATTGAGAGCTTAAGAAAAATCCAGAATATTAAAAAAAACTTAATTTCTATTCTTTAAAAAATTGTTGAATAGAAGTAAGTAAGAGATAGAAGGAAAATTTCAATTATTAATAGCTCAAGAATGGAATTAAAATGCACTAATTCCAATGGTGAGAGTATTCTAGCAAGCAAGATAAATCATGTGGACCTTTTTTCTTGAAAAATTGTAAAAATTGCATTTAGAAATGAATCTTATAAGTTATTTTTGAAGAAAATGCTCTAATTGTTCAAAAAACAAGATTTTCCATAACTTTCACAAAAGAAAATTCAAATGGAATAAACCAAAGCTATACATTCACACAAAAATATTATGTATTAGGGAAGTTTTTTTAAATTTAAAATTAAAATGTTTGAGTTTTTTTTGCTGCCTTTTGTCTCCTATTATGAGCTTATTTGGACATAACTTTTTTTTCCATGAAGCTAATCCATTTCTTTATCTTCAAAAGAAAATTCAGAAAAGAAAAAAAAATTTGAGCTCGTAGATACCTACCTTAAATCCCATGGTCCTTTAAGTATTAATTCCATTTTAGACATACCATTATAAGATTTTTGGGGCCTTTAGATGCCTACAAGTTATCACAGCCTGCAAATGCAGGAAACAGGTTTGGTGCAACGGTCTAATGTGGCCGAGACCCTGCCACATCATTGACCCAAAAAAAAAGTTTGTTTTGTTTTGTTTTAAATTTTTTTTTTTGCATTTGGAGACTAATTTTTTTTTTTTTTTTTTATGAAAAAGAAAATTTTGATAGTGGGTCATTCTCCTCGCTACGGGAAACAACTATGGAGGAACAGGCCCAAAACAAGCTTTTGGACCCCCCAAAACTCTTCTAATGTATTAATTTGGATTAAGTTTCTACCTTGTACCTACCTCTATTGAATAATATTCAAATGCATAAAAGTTTAATGTTTTTTAATTGATTTTTTTCTTTTAAGACTCTCAACTGAATTCTATACTATAATGATTAATGACTCAAACCCAATACTGCACAAAATTAAAGTTACAAATGTTTAAAGTCAAACAAGCTAATTCTGCAATATGTAGAGAAAATTGTTTTCTCTACAACAAATGCGGATATTTTGTAGAATGAGCACTCATGAATTTTGAAATTTTATCCACACATTCACATCTTAATTAGGTATGAGGTTCAACAATTGCATGTGGGAAAAAGAATAATTTTTTTTTGGTTACATTTTAAATAAAATAAATCCTAAAGTAACCTCAATTTTAATTAGTTATTTTTAAGAGTAATGTCTTCTTGAAGTGTAGCTTCAACATTGAACATTTGATTTTGATGATGAATGATTATAATTTTTCAATTCAACATTTTGTGCAATTGTGCAAAGGTGTTAATTGCAAATCTTCATTTTCTATTGTTGAGGGCTCTTTTAAATTAGCGTGGTGTGAAATACATCTTGTACGGAAAATCACAATAGATATTTGATTTCACAAGATGTATAATACATTTAAAGAAATTGAGAAAATTCTTGAAGCTTACAATTTTAGTTGGGACCAACATTTTGGATTTGACCAGGGACAAAAAGAATGATAGAAAGACTACAAATGACTTACATACATTAGCAAGGGTTTAAGATTTGATTGCAAGTGAGTTTCTAAAAATTCTTAGGGGCTAAGGAAAAATGGTGACTACATGAAAAAAATAGGTGAAAGCAAACCACATAGCATTTTTTTTCCAAAAAAGGGCACTTGCATCGGCATTTGAGTAATATGGTGCCCAAAGAGGATAAAGTGACATGCCACATCAGCATGCTTTAATGCCATCTTAGAATTTTTAACATTGTCATAGTAGATGTCAACTAAGATGTCATATGTCGCATGTAAATGTTTTTTATAATGTCAATAAAGACATCCTCTGTGACGTCAAGATGTTTTTTGTGATGTCTACTAAGACATCTTTTGTAACATTTAGATGTTTTTTGCAAGACAACATCATATTCATCATAATACTTAAATCTAAAATTCTGTTTTTAATACTAAAAAATTACATTTCAGATGTCCCATATAGTTTGTCTTCCCTCCTACCACCCTTCTTGCATAAATAACATGCCTTCTCATGCCAAATTACTTATAATAAGGCTTTACAAGTCTTTCAATAATATTGACAATATGGTGTATTGTGTACAATGTATGGTGTATAATGTATTGTATATAGTGTACAATATGTTGTGTATAGTATATAATGTATTGTATCTGGCATACATCTAAGCTAACATCTAAATCGATGTCTCAAGAAATATCTCAAAAAATGTCTAGAGATCAAAATTGATGTTGCTAAAAATAGTATTCAAATTCTTATAGACATCTAAATTGATGTCACCAAAAACAATATGAAAATTTTCAACAAACATCATGTCAACTGCAATGTCAACTGCCACTTCAAATTCAGGTCAAATGAAAAAAAATCCTATGTAGCATTGCCTACTTGCATGGCACTTATGTGGTTGCTACATGGCACACTTTGGGTACTTTTTTTAACCATGTTTCTTGTAATGTTTCTCTAAAAACATGGCATGTTTTTTTAGATGTTCTTGTATTTTTTTCATGTTGATCTTGATAGATTTTTTTGCCCATCCACAATCTACATGTCTGAAGCTATACTAAACATCAAGCCATGTTACTATACATGTCCAAAAAAAAACACCTTCCTTCTAGTGTCTTCACATAAATGCTTTTTTCACCAATAAAACATCACCAAACATACAATCTCGCATACAACTTAGCACTTCAAGTGCATTGTCTACCTCAAAAACACCAAAAGAAACAAGAGAGAGACAAGGACTAGTCCTTCTTTCTAAGCATCCAAGTCCAACCTTAGGTGGTTAGCCACCAGCTAGCCTTGACTTTTATAACTTTAATATCAACTACTAATGAACCAATTATCAACCAACAACTAATAAGACCTCTTAACACTACACTACTTCAACTAGTAGATTGGCCACATCATGACACTACTTGTAAGTGAATGTTCAATTCTCTATATAATTCTTTGTCAAAAACCATGTGCTTTAGACAATTGTGAATTCCAAAATCAATGAATTTTTTTGGAGGATAGTGGAACGCATTGACATTCATTGGTGCACCTTTACTTTTGATAAATTTGCTTCATTCATTGACCTACTTGTTATTCATTGAATTGGGACACCTTTCTTAATCTAGTTCTTCATCTTTAATATATAGTTTATACAAACATTATAATCTTAAAGAAGCACCATTGATGATAATAAAAATTTCATTGGAAACCTATCCTTACTAGGATATGTATGCAACAGACAATTAGAGGGTGAAATATATTGTATATACAAACAAAAACAGACAACGAATATTTTGTCAAAATAGTAGTGTTCTACAAACTTGGTACTTTTAGGTTCAGGATGTGCGATCTGAAGTGTATACATGTCCTAGATTTCAAGGTTTCAGGGTCTGAAATCTATACCAATCTTAGAAAATTAACAAAAAAATGGCAGAAAAATGGTGCCATTTTAATAAAATATTTGATAGACATATTTCAAATTGTTGGTCAAGAACGTTGTCACATCCCTTGATACTATACTATAGGCACTAAGAGGACAACTTCTAAAAAATCAAGATCTATTGAGACTTTGTGGAGTATATTTGAAATTGAAAACAAAGACAAAAATAGAATTCTCATTTTTTTTCCAATTTCAATTCTAAGATCTCAATTTAAACATAAAACTAGCTGGAAAGAAAAATTGCATTAACCCCTAAAGTCCCATTGTTCCCTCCTAAGACAAATGAACGTTCTAACAAATTCATGTAATCTTATATCTTGTCAAAGATTTGTGAAACAGTTTTTGAAGATAAAAAAACATATTAGCTTTTTAGAAATATGATTTTTATTTCAACTGGTGCTTGGGAATAAAAATTATACCAATCTAAGCTCAAATTTTAAGTCACATATAGAAAACAAAAAACACAACATTTTTTAAATAAAATTTAAAAATAATTGTTACTTGTATATTGCATTTTTATTTATATGGAAAGCTTTTATTCATTCTATTTGAATTAGTGATGAGAAAGTTATGGAACTTTTTGTTTTGTTGGCAATCATAGAAACTTCTTAAAGAAATAATGTATTGGATTTGAATGGTTTTGTATCAAATTTTTACATTTTCCAAAAAAAATAATTCTACAATGCTTAGTAGAATTGCTAGAACAATATCACCTTTGGAATTATTGTCTTGGTGTTTCCTATCTTAGAATGATTTAATTTTTCTATCAATCTCATACCCATTTCTAATTTGCAATGTTTTAAAAAATGAAAATAAAGTTAGAGAAAAAAATTTCTAGACTTTCCCTTTGATTCTTAAACATTTTTTTCTACAACTATTAAAGGACATGTGAGGATTTGCCACTCAACAAATTTCTTGGCATTTCAAAACATTCTTCATTGAAGGAGTTAGCATGAAAAATCATCCTTTAGGCAATTAGGCCATAAAAATTGGAATAAAAATAAGTCAATAAAATTTCTCTTGCTTATTATTATTATCACAAAATAAGAACCCTGTTTGGATTGTTGGAAAAAGCATTTTTGAAACTTTGATGAATTTATAGGTGTTTTATTATTTTCAATGGAATCAAATAAATGCCAAGGATATAAGTCTTTTCTTAAGTGGATTCAATTTTTGATTTTGGGTATGCAAGTTTCCAACCTTAGCAATTACATCATACAAAAAGATGCAAACTAAATCTTTTAACTTATATTGAATTTTGAAGTTGAGATATCCTCAAGAGCACATAATGAAAACAAATTTTTTTTTCTACTTTGAGCTTGTAGATCTTGCAGATGGTAACAAATTTGAATTAAAATTCAAAACTACAAATTTGTGAATCTTTGAGTCTAAGATTTAGAGAGTGATTGGACAATCTTGCAATTTCATGACCATTCATGTGTTTACATTGATCAACTATGAATTATTAATACAATATTTGAAGTTTGTAAATTCTTATAGAGTTTATTATACAGCCAATTAAACATGCCACAATTTTCAATATGCAGTGTTCAAATTCCTAGGACATTTGGCTATCATGTTGTGCTACTACCATTCACTATAACAAATCTATGTTTTAGATGTTGGATATTCAGTGACATCCAATGTAATAACAAGTATTTTTATGTCAACAATAACGTTCGCCATAACATCAAGATGTTACGGTGAACAATATTATTGACATAAAAAAGAATAAGTTGTTATAGTGGATGTGTCACGGACGTGCCATACCGGGCCTTATCTAGTAGTTTCGTCCCTAATAGAGTCTCCACCGCCTTTGCAACAAGGATGCCTCTTAAGAATCTTTTCAAAAACGGTGGCCTAGTGTACAAGTTGTTTCCAATGATTCTAGTAGATTCCAATAGTCTTTATTAGTTTCTATTTGTTTCCGGAAGCTTCCATAAGCTTCCGGAAGGTTCTACTTAGTTCTACTAGTTTTTGGAAGCTTCCACAAGCTTCCGGAAGGTTCCATTTGGTTCCACTAGTTTCCGAAAGCTTCTACAAGCTTCCAGAAGGTTCCACTAGATCTTCCTAATTTCTGGAAGCTTCCACAAGCTTCCGGAAAGACCTACGGATATTTCCAAAGGTTTCCAAGGCCTTATTCCGGAAGGTTCCTTAGTCTAGTATAAATAGAGAGTCGAGGGCCATTGTCCTTCACTCTCTTCAACACCAGTTGTACCCAATCATTCTTTAACTTCATGTTATCAATACATCTTCTAGTTTTCTCATCTTGAAGCACGTTCTGAGTCATGTGTGAGGAATCCCCTCACTTCTAGCTTGTTCTTGTCTCTGTTTGAGATATCCCCTCAAATCTGATCTTGGTTCCGTCCAAGAATTGCCGTCCGCAACAGGATGTCACCTAAATTTTAATTTAGTAGATTCAAGTTTTGTCCATGTGAATGGAGGTAGTCTAATTAATTCTTTTCTTTTGTGTACTCATAATGAAATCTTTCAAATGACTCGTTTATTAGAAATCTTAAGCAAAAACAAGGATTGAGCAAGTGAAGAAGCTGAAGCTTGAAGCACCAAATAAGTACTTGACAATTTTGATGATCTCTGCAGTGTGGTTCGAGAATACTCTTACAAATGATCACTATCATATTGTAGTAAGTATGCCCTTTTTGACATATTCATCACAACAGAGAGTGTTTTCTCATCAAGATCTTTGCTATTCAATAGGATTCTTAAAAGATTACAATTGCACCCACATTTGAGTTTGGTCTTGCAGCTTAGGAATTACATTCAGCACATGTCGGGACAATTGGTCTCTTCAATTAAGGATGTTGCTCCAAAAAATGCTCTTTCATGAAGGCAAGTCTATCCGCATTACCAAGATTTGAAGGAGCATCTATCGTAGTGGTTCTCATATACTTATGATTGATAAAAAAAAATCTATTTTATAATAGAAGCATCCATTCTTGACCACTGATTCATTGGTAGTAAGTAGGGTGTCACAAGTTCACAATATATTGACTCTATTTTTGTTTTTTTATTCTTTTTGGTTATAATAAGCTCTAATTGTGATGGCTTAAAGTAATCACTACAAGAAATCTATGTTTTAGATGATAGATTTTAACTGACATCCAATGTAACAACTTGTGTTTTTATTTCAACAATATTGCCCACCATAACATCTTGATGTTATGGCGGACGTTATTGTTGACAAAAAAATACTCTTTATTACATTGGATGTCACCGAATATCTGGCATCTAAAACATAGATTTGTTATAGTGAATGGTAGTACAATGATAGGATAGCCAAGTATCATAGGAATTTGAACACCGCATATTGAAAATGGTGGTATGTTTAATTGGCTACATAATAAATTCTATAGGAATTTACAAACTTCAAATATTCTATTAGTAGTTCATAGTTGATCAATGTGGACACATGAATGGTCATGAAATTGCAAGACTACCTAAGCACTTTCTAAATCTTGGACTCTGTGATTCACAAATATGTAATTTTGGATTTTAATTCAAATTTGTTATTATTTGCGAGATCTACACGCTATAGGTAGAAAGGTTTTTGTTTTCATTGTGTGCTCTTGAGAGTATCTCAACTTCAAAATTCAATAAGAATCAAAAGATTCAATTTCCATCTTTTTGTGTGATGTAACTACTAGGGTTGGAAATTAGCATATCCAAAATAAAAACTTGAGTCCACTTAAGGAAGGACTTATGTCCCTTGTATTACTATGATTCCATTGAAAATAATAAAGCATCTACAAACTCATCAATATTTCAAAAACGTCTTTTCCTACAATCCAAATAGAGTTATCATATTTTAATAATAAAAAGCAAGAGAAATTTTATTGATTTATTTTTATTCCAATTTATATTGCCTAAAGGATGATTTTTCATGCCGATGCCTTCAAAGAAGAATGTCTTGAAGTGCCAAGAAATTTGTTGAGTGGCAATTCCTCAGAAGTCCTTCAATAATTGCAGAAAAAAGAATGTTTACGAATCAAGGAGAAAGTCTAGGGATTTTTTGCCTAAATTTTATTTTTATTCTTAAAACAATTGTAAATTAAAAGTGGGTATGAGAAAAACTAAATTGTTCTAAGATGGGGCACATTAATACACCAATTCCAAAGGTGATATTGTTCTAACAATCCTATTAAGCATTGTAGAACCTTTTTTTGAAAAATGTAAAACTTGGATTCAAAACCATTCAAATCCAATACATTATTTCCTTAAGAAGTTTCTATGATTGCCCATAAAACAAAAACTTCCACAATTTTCTCATCACTAACCAAAATAGAATGAATAAAAGCTTTCTATGTAAACAAAAGTATAATATATGAGTAACAATTATTTCTAAATTTTATTTTAAATTTTTTGTGTTTTTTGTTTTCTACATGTGACTTAAAATTTGAGCTTGAGTTGGTATAATTTTTTACTCCTAAGCACTATTTGGAATAAAAATCATATTTCTAAAAAATTTATTAGTTTTTTATCTTCAAAAAATGTTTCACAAATCTCTGACAAAATATGAGATCACATGAATTTGCTAGAGCTTTCATTTGTCTCAGGAGGGAACAATGGGACTTTAGGGGTTAATGTACATTTTCTTTCTAGCTATTTTTATGTCTAAATTGAGATCTTAAAATTGAAATTAGAAAAAAAATGAGAATTATATTATTGTCTTTGTTTTCAATTTCAAATATATTGTACAAAGTGCCAGTAAGTCTTGATTTTTTAGAAGTTGTCCTTTTAGTGCCTATAGAATAGTATCAAGAGAAATGACCACATTCTCAACTAACAATTTGAAATACATCTATTGTTATTTTTATATATAATATCGTTCACTCCTTTAATTGTATATTGTATACATATCCTAGTAGGGATGTGTTTCTATAGATAGATAAATTTTTCATTTTTTGGACTAATTGCCTTGAGTAGTAATTGCCCTGAGTCGTATAAAAAGAGACAAATAGACACATGAATTTCCTTGTAGTAAAGTAATTAGAGGCTAATTGACATTAGATGTAAACCTTACAAATTGCCAATATATGGACAATGGGAAATTGTCTGGGATGTCGAGTTGTTCATATGGTAGTATAACTGGGTAGGTTGACACAAGATTTTTGTAGTTAGCCTAGTTGTTTTTGTTTTGTTAATATCTCTATTTTTGTAGCAAGTGGGTTGATTTGGTGGTTAGATTATCCAGTTATGGTGTAAATATAGATTAGTAGTTTAAGTTTTTTAAGTTGGTAGTTTGATAGTCTACTTGGACAATAGTTTAGTTGAATAGGATTATATTCCAATAGGTTGATGATTTTGGTATGCCAAATTGGTTGCTATGGTTGGTCTTCTCAATTTCCTATTGGGTTCAAAAATTCAATTGGATATATACCCATTGTTGAAGAGTCCAATGGAGTCCCAGCCCAAATGATGACTCTGTATTTATTTTATTTATGTTACTAGAGTAAATGATGGAATTTGTGTTAGTGTGTGAGATGCAAATTTGAAATTTGAAGTTGGAGTTAGTATAGTTTGAGAAGATGCTAATTGGATGCAATACTAGAGTGTAATTAATAATTGTTAAAAATTTTGAATCAAGTTGTAATGGTGATATACTCACCAATATTGCTTAATATGATAAATTTTTATGAATTTACTTGGTATGTATATGTGCATGAGTGGCATATGTGGAAATTCAAGTGGGGTGTATGGAATTGGAAATCCTAAGCTATGGATTTTATTTGGAGTTTTCCTTGTGTGTTGTAGTACATAATTGAAGAAAGATCATATTTGGGTACCAAACCCTTTTAGCATATAAAAATCCTACTTGACCGTCTCTCTTGGAACAAATTTATTATACTAAATAGGTCATTTTCAATTTGGTGATTATTCTCCTTCAACAATTCCCCCCAACTCACTCAATCTTCTTTTGTTGCCAATTTGCCTATTTTGTATGGGTATAGTCTTTCAATATAATTTTAGTCTTGTAGCAATTTGCCTTTGTGTGTGTGATCCAAGAATTGGATCTTTCTTTAGGAATTTGGAAAATTGAATTTTTCTTATAAGTTTCTTGAGTGAATGCAGTGATTGGATTCAATTTGTTTGTAGTCTAGTAATTTGTATGTGTAGTGGTTGAATCCAAGGATTGGTCAGACATATATGTTAATTTGTTGAAGGCTAATTGACTATCAGGGTTGACAGGACGATTGGACGTTCGGGATGTTCGGACGCGGAGGCTATGTCCGCAGCGTCCGTTGACATTCGCGTCCGCCTATCCGCCCCGTCCGCCTATCCCCCATCCGCTTGTCTGCCCGTCCGCCCCGTCCGTCCGCCCGGTTATGGCCGTCCGATCGACACGCGGACTGATGTGGTCCGTACGATTTGGGTGTCCGCCTCGGGCCATCCACCCCGCCCCGCCCATCCGCCTTCCGACGGTGGCAAGGACGCTGCGTCCGCTGGCGTCCGAACGTTCGGACGTCCGGGTTACGGACGCTTTTTTCGGGCGGACGTAGAGATTCGTCAATCCTGTTGACTATATCCTCATGTTTGCAATTGACTAATTGTGTGCTTTGATTAAGTGAAACCTATTTGTCTACATTCTTGTATAATTGATAAACTTGATTGTCTGTATGTAAAATGCCTAGCTAATTGTCACTTGACTTATTAGAACTTGTGATTGAGTTAGTGTGATTTTGTGTATAAGCAAATAGTCTTGAAAATAAACTAATTGGATAGTAACTCAAGGTTATTGGGAGTATTGCTGAAGCAAATAGCTTGTGTGAAGTTGACGATTTGTTATAGATTGATTGAGTATTTAAGATTGTCTGCTTTTGAATATATGATGGAGAGACTAATTGTCAAATCATCTTATAGAAATTGGGTGTAAAATATATAAGTGAAAGATTGTGATTGAATAGATATTTTAGTTGAAATAGACAAATGGTGTAGATGTGAGATGTTCAAAGAATGGTGAACCAATCAAATTGCCTTAGTGAATTTCAAAGCTCAGAACTATATTTGAAGATGCTGAGGATGGATAGAGTTTCAAGATGAATCATAAAAGTTTTTTGAATTTAAAATTTATAATAAAATCTTAGTAAAAAAGTTGATTGAGTTTCAATGTCAAATTGCGTGTAATGATGTTAATTTATAATTGAGAAAATGTTGTATTATAGAACAAACAATTGTTTTGGAATAGTTAGACTTGCATTGAGAACTTGAGTATTTGAAGAACTTATTAAAATTGCTAAATAAGCAAATTGCTTAGTAAAGCAATGAAAGAACTTTATAAAAATTTTAATAGCAATATATTTCTATGTCATGTGAATGATTGGATGTGAAAAACTTTCAAAAGTTTACATGTATGTGGAAAGGCCATTTCATAGGTTAGGTAATTCCTATTGCCAATGAGTAAAAGGCTAATTGATTGAAGGATATGAGAATGTGTAAGTTGAGCAATTTTTAATGAGTGGTTACATCCAAATTGAATGTGTCAAATTGATGAAATTAAATTCAAATCATAAGCAAATTGACTTATTATATTTAAATATGGAAATTGGAAATTAACGTATCCTTGAAGGGATATTAAAAGAATTTTTATTAAATAATTGAGATTATTGAATTATAGAACAATAGTGGAATTTATATAAAGGCAAATTGTCTTAAATCTTTGAATTATAAATGTATGTATATAGTTGGATAAATTGTGAATAAAGGAAAAATTTATTCTTGCATTTTGGGAATTTGAGAACTATGGACTAATTGTTTAAAGATGTGTAGGATATGAAGTATGGAGCTTGCATTATACACTCATTTCATTGCATTCAGTTAGAGACGAATCGTCATTAGAATTGGGACCAATTTGCTACTCATCTAACTAATAATTAGGCTAGCTAAGTAGTGATTGGTCAAATTGCCAAAAAAATAAAAGATAAATTTATGACCAATAATTCAGGAAGTCTTATTATTATATCTATATATATTATTTCATTTAGAGGTTGGATAGTGCATGCATAAGACAAAATGCTAGTCAACATTGACAAATTGTCGTAACCCTTTTGTAAAATACAAGATAGGACCAGAACAGCATTCATTTGTCCAATAGCATTAATAAGGACAAGCCACTAAATTTATCCTTGGAAATAAGAGTTAATACTTGATTTTGTAAAATTGAAACACATTGATAGATGATTTCTATTATAAAATGAAAAATAAGTGACTTTAGTCACAAATGTTAGACTATTTGACTATTCCTTAACATTGCACTTCTATACTTAGTCTTGGATGTTTTGTGAATTAAACCAACCTTAGACTACAGTTTCCTACTCAGTTTCCTATAAAATTTTTGTAATCATCAATGGTATTTTTTTAGGATTGTCATGTTTGTAGAAACTATATATTAATGATGAAAGATGGAAATTTAGATTAAAAAAGGTGCCCCAATTCAATCAATAACAACTAATTCAATGAATGAGATAAAACTTTCAAAAATAAAGGTGCACCAATGAATGTAAAGGTGTTCTACTATTCTGCAAAAAATTTCATTGATTTTGGAGTTCACAATTGTTAGAGCACATGGTGCTTGACAAAGAATCAATATACATATAGAGAGAATTGAACATTCACTTACATGTGGTGTTGTGATGTGGCCCATCTACTAGTTGAAGTAGGCATTTTTTTCTTTTTAAAGTGTGTATACTATTAAGAGGTCTTATTAGTTGTTGGTTGATAATTGGTTCATTAGTAGTTGGTATAAAAGTTAGAGAAGGTAGGGATAGTTAGTAGCTAAGTACCTAAGGTTGGACTTGAATGCTTAGAAGGAAAGGCTAGTCCTTGTCTCTCTCTCTCTTTCTTGTTTTTTTGGTGTTTTTGAGGTGGATGATGCACTTGAAGTTCTAAGTTGTATGCAAGGTTGTATGTTTGATGATGTTTTATTAGTGGAAAAAGCATTGATGTGAAGAGTTTTGGGTTTGTATTTGGATAAAATCTTGAATGAAGTCCATACTTTGGTTGTAAATTTTTGAATGTTTTATATATTATAATACTAACTTTTCCATGTATCTAGATTTCTTATGAAAATGGAGATATGAGGTGTCAAAGTAAAAACATTTGAAATCCAAGGCAAACCAAAAGGGTGTAATAGGGAGTTTTTGTAATATAGCTATAGAATTTGGAGGGTATTTTTTTAACACACTTTTAGAACATCTTGTATCAAAACTTGATTTAATGGACTTGGAACCTACAAATCATGTACAAAATGCAATTGTAGTGTAGAATCTATGATTTGGCAAAAAGTCACTACAAGAAAAAGGGATATTTTAAGTGAATTTTTAAATATAGTCCTAAACATAAGATTATAAGTAATGACCTTTAAGGAGATTTTAGCAAAAATTTACTAGAAATACATGTGTTTTAAGTAAAATTTTGCAAAAATTCTCATTAAAGGTCATTATTTATAATCTTATGTCTAGGATTATACTTAAAAACTCACTTAATCCCTAAACGCCCAAACTGCATTTTTTAGCAACATAGAAAATTTGGGCACCTCACCACAAATGGATTAAAAAAAAATTATTATGTGGTTAAAAATAAATTAAAAGTTATTGTGTGATATATACTTTTCATTACTCAATGGGCAGTCTAGGCAACAAGAAAGCTTCTTTAAAAATCATTTTTTTAAGAAATTAAAATTATAAATTGATTCTCTGAATTTATGTATACTTGAAAAGATTTGAAAAATTCTATTTTGATCAATGAGTCAAAAGTTATAAGGAATTTTAGTTTGTGGGAGTTTGCAGTTTGTTATTGAATTTCTACTTTAAGACAAACTTTGAAGTTCATTATTTAACTCAATTTTCAATATTTTTGGAATAAAATAAAATTATTGAGTGTAGATTATTTATTACAACATTACAACCATTGTGATTGAAATTTTTTAATTCTATAAATAAATTGTTAACAATTTAGTATTTTGAATCATTCTCTACTCCTTTTTTTGTATGTTGTATGATTCCGATTGATCTAAAAAATTTCAAGCATGTAGCCAACTTGACTCCAAAAATGAATCCAAAGAGTTGCAACCATTTTGGACATTTTTCATACAAATGTGACCTTCTGAAGTGTAATTGCCTAGATTTTTGTATAGCCAAAAGAGGAAATTTGTCACTTCAAATGCTAATATCTTGTAATCTACACGGTGAAAATTTTTGAAATTGTTTTCACATGTTTTCAAACAAGATTACTACAAGATCCTAGTGTTACATGTGTCTAAAAATGTTTTTTTTTACAAAATTTTGGTATATGTACTAGAAATGGCAGTTTAGAAGCAATTTTGGTGAAAACATAGTCAAAATCATTTAGGAGTTAAAACACCCCTTCCTCTTGTTGAGAATGAATAGGGAAAAATGTCTACCAAAGTTGACCAATATCTTTGATTGAAGTGAAAATTGACATGTGAGTATTCAAAACTTGAATTATCTACATTGAAAATAAGTTTGAAATATTTGAAAGCCTTTGATTATTTTTTTTTATCAAAGCTATGGTAGGATCACCATTCCTAACTAGGGATCCATATCCAACTTATAGGGTGAAATTATCTCCAACCAAGGCTATAACAGATTTTCAACCGTAGCTTATAATACATCTTTATTTTCTTTTGAAAGCTGGCACCAATAAGTTTATGATACATGTCCCAAAATAGTGAATAAAAAAGAAGGAAGTAATGAGCCTAGAAAAGTAATTCCTGAATGATTAGAATTGAAAGACTCTAGACATTGGTTTTAGGTCCGGAGCACTTTATGCCTTTGAAAATTCATTAAAATTGATTTCAAGCAATAAAATTACCAATTATTCTGTAATCCCCATTATTTCTATATTTGTACATAGGAAAATATATGCTTTGCCTTGTACTACTCTAGATCATGTTGAGAATTGCTTAAGTGATTGATTATGCATGGCTTGACCTTACCTATGCTAGTTTTGAATTTATCTTAGAAAGTTAATAGTGAAAAAATGTTCACCAAAGTTGAACAATATCTTAAATCAAGATGAAAATTTATATGCTAGTATTTGACTAATTGAATTATATTGTAGCAAAGTTTCAAGATATTTGGAGAGACTTTCCATTATTTATGCTAAGTCAAAACTACCTACGCATAGTTTCTATCTAGTAATGTCTATTGACCTTGTTGTAAGTACACATCATGATGCACATTGAATCTTCAAATTGGAAATCATACTTGGCTATTAGGGTCAATATTTCATGCTGAATATTAATTAAAGTTGGAAAAAAAATGGTGCAGTACACTCTTTCAAACTTAATAAAACTCTCAATTTTTTATTTTTCAAAATTTTGGTGCCTTGTACGTGGCTACTTTGACTATCTATATCCTACATATCTTTACAAGGTTAGCCACCAAATTGTTTGATTTGTTGAGAGGAGGCAAATTGTGTTAATAGAATTGGAGAGGTAGAAGGTGCAATGATCTATGCGGGATATGTAGATTAAGACATGGAAGAGTTCAATTGCTAATGGTTAAGTCAAGATATTGCAACTGTTGTTTTTCACAATTCAACTTCAAACCTCCATAATTTTCTATAACTAGAGACTCCAAATTACAAACAAATTTTTGTAGGTAAAACTTAACTTGATTTCATACATTTTTTTAGTGGATCACATTTTGAAAAATGTTGATTTATGATGTTGAAATGAGGTTTGAAGTTCCGTTGTGAATACAATCCTTTGGTTTTTTTTGTTGATCTCCCACCTTTTTTCAAGTATCTCATAACCTTTGAGGATTGATGAAGAACTATGAACTTCACTGTAAGAAAGACTTCTCCATCCCTCTTACACACATAACATATCAATGAAGTTAGTCCTTCATATCACCAATCAAAAACATCTTGATATTATTGTGATGGTGCATGTCACACTACAATGAAAAATTAAACTATTAGATTTTCAATATTAGGTAACTTGAATTTCATTGTTTGGTTCATTTTTTTGATATTCAGGCATTTGCAACTATAATTCATTTTATTTTCCAACCCCCTCTAATATTAATTTCCAAAAAAGTTCAACTCTTGATTTTTTTTTTCTTCCATTGAATTAATGATGCCAACTTTAATAGCAAGATATAGTACATGTAACTAAAATGCGGGCTATTTGCCACGAAAATAAGGTATCTTGTCAAGCAGAAGCAGAAGCTAGTTATCTTGGCCATATCCTACTTACTTCATCAAGCTTGCCCATGCCAAGCCCTTTTTTTCCAAGTGTTGCATTTGCACTCAGGCTGTGACATAATATTATAAATTTGAGGCCATTTCTTGATGGGGGGATTTTGAACACACCGCTTCCGCAAATGTTAGCTTACTTGTACCTCATCTGACTAGCTGAAGCTGACCTCGATGCGGGATTTCGAGCTTATCGCATCACTCCAGCGGAGCTTCCATGGCCGTAATTGGTGACACCATGCATGGAAGAGCACCGTATCCCGCCCCAAGACCTCTGCTGCTGGGGCACCCCTGGATCTCCACTTGAGCTGCTTCTGAAAGTCATGGTGCGGCGTGGCTGCCAAATTAAATTTAAAGTGGGTTTCCAATTCAAGTCCAAAGCAGCCAACTCCTTCTCCGCATGTCCACGGCACTATGTAGCTCATGCGAGTGAGTGTGTATCCCGCATCGAGGTGTTGCTGTGGTGGGTAATTGAGGTGAACGGGGAACGGACAAATCTCCCGCATCAAGAAAGGCCCAGTTATTAGTGCAAAATAATAGACGCAGGCAGGCATGGCTGGTGCCCCGGGACAGGGCGGCCGCGGAGGGGAACCTTATCATTATCCCGCCCCAAGGCAAGGACTTTACAACTGGACGAAAATCCCGCCCCGAGAAATTACTACTGGACAAAAATCCCTCTTCAAGAAAGGCTGGGAAGTGGCAATTAATTTATGAAGCTTTTTGTGGAGGGTTCGCTGCTCTCCGGAGGTGGGAGATAGTGTGTGGAGCCAGAGAAGGAGGAGAAGCTGTCCCTCCCCAATGCAAGAAGTTTGCAACTGGACAAAAATCCCGCATCGAGGAACTCGAAGCCAGGGCAAAGGGGGCGAGCTGCTGCATGACCTGCATTCTTCCAGGAGGTAATTTGAGTCCAAAGCTACTGTACTGTACTGAGGGGCGCAAGGACCCTCCTGGAGCGTCCGTACCAGCTAATCAAATTCCTGGTGTAACCATTGAGAACCTTGGAGACTGAAACATCCAATTGAGCAATTACCTGAACTGGCGACCACGCACTCACTGAAGTCTGTGCGAACCCATCTCAGTGAACCATACATCGCAAACAGAGAACCGGGGCATGAGAAGCTAATATCCCGGTATGCCGGTAACTTATTAGTTTGGCCTCCGCAACTGAAAAGCAAAGGCATGACCCATATACAGGCACGTGCTGGTTGCAATCAAGAATAAATCATCCTAAACTGACAGTTGATGAAAAAGAGTCACACTTCCTGGTGCTAGAGACTCCAGGAGCTCGAATGATCAGATTGGCTTTCTATGGCTAGCACAGTACTGTAGTGGCCACGGTGTGGGATATTACCGAGGCAAATCTTCTTCGGAGTTGACACTCCGTCCGTCCTGCCCAAGGCGGGCTCCAGCAACTGGACGGACTGGACGGAGCTCCAACGGAATTAACTTACCCCGCTGATTTGTCCTAGCTGGTGGTGCGTTTGACACTAATTTGATTTAGTGTAGGTTGAAATATCACTGTACAGTACAGTACCCATTTTCTCAGCAATAAAAAATGAAGTGTCACTACTTTCGTAGGTGATACTAATTTCCACCCTCACTAACTGATTACGACAAATCAGTGTGGGGGCGTGAGTATAATACCTCCCTTACAGAAACCCAAACTAACAAGAGATAAGTATGTTAGCAAGATTACGAGCCACGCCCTCCGAGTAACTTAGGTTGCAGAGCAGCATTCTCCTGCTGTCATTCTTTGCGAGTCACACGTACATTCACTCTGTACTGAAGAATATTATTTTAACTTGCTCAGCTGTAATACTGGAGTTCCATCTTACGCCGGCACTCTCATGAGAGGCTCAAGTGCAAAGTGCTGATTCAGGTGCTGATTCCAGATTCCAGATTCGTGATTCGTTTGTTGACTCCGGAAGTTAGCATCCTCGTGGATTGGAGGTTAATAAGAATTCTGAGTCCGAGTTTCAAGGCGACAAGTTACTACAGTAGATGCCGAAACTGCAACGGCGTCGGTCGATGGGGGGCCCGAGGTTTTGCTAAGGATTATTTTTGCAATTCAGGGCCAGTATAAAGTGGGGGACTTGTTGTGCAAACTTCAAAGCTTGCGCCTCAATTCCTTCTGGATCGACGTACTTCCCTCAGTGCTCTAATTCTGTGGCAGGATAGACTTCTCTGCTGCAGGGCCTTCAATTGCAGTCCGCTTTCTTCGAGCTTCGCTGGTACGGGTGGGTGCCCATGCCAGAGGATGATGCGATCCTTGTAATTCTTGATGTTGCTAGCCTTGCTTTCGTGCTGGTCTACGCAAGAATGAATTTTCTGTGCGTGGTGTTGGGTATTATTTGTAGAATGTTTGGGATGAAGTATGTGCTGATTGGGGGTGGAATGGGTGAATGGTGAATGGCGTGTACAGAATAGACTGTCTGCGCGGCCATGGCGTCGACTTCGAAGCCAACTCCCAAGGAGCTGGGGTACACTATGCCTGGTACGTAATGACCGTTGGAGAGAAACCTAATTTCCGTGCCAGCGGTTGCTGACATTCGACGAATTTGCACTTGTGTCTAAAATAATTCGACGTAATAGTTCCCATACTGGTGGATTTTGTTAGTCTGCAAATCCTGTGGTGAGAAACATATATTGGCCTGATCGGCCTTGGTGTACGTGGTCGCTGGCTGACAGTGGGTTGGCAATGGCCGCATGGCGGTGGTGCCGTGGTGTGCAGGGGAATTCGAGAAGCACGCGGGGTGCTGGATGGGATGGCCGTACGACGGGAATTTGTGGAGGGACAATGCCAAGCCGGCGCAGGCACAGTACGCCGCCATCGCCAAAGCCATCTCGCAATTCGAGCCGCTCACCATGTTTGCGCACCCGGGCGAGGTGAGAAAAAAAATTCGTTACCGCCGCTGCATTCAACTCTGAATATTCTTCATGAACTTAAGTTGATGATTATCCTGCACATGGGCTCACCACCAGCAGCAGCTGCAATTATATTTATTTCCGTGAATTCCATCGCATTACGAGTACAATTCGATCATTATTTGAGCGTTCACAACTGCGCTTGCTTGTTTGCAGCCGGCGGAAGTGGCGCGCGAATATCTCAAGGACGCACCCAACGTCACCGTGGTGGAGCTGGAAATTGAGGACGGCTGGACGCGCGATTGGGGACCCTCGGTGAGCTATCCAGTTTAGAACATGTATACCCCAGTAGCTAGATCTTTCGCTGCTTGCTGACATTCCTTGTTTTCGGTGAATTATCTGCTTCGCGAACTGCAATTGAGCATGTGCCCTCTGTACGAGAGATGGTGAGTACGTTTTGATGCAACTTAATCAGACTCCTGCTTAGGAATTCCTGGATGATGACACATTACTGGTACGTGCCGCAGTGCATTTCCAAGGACGACCCTGCGACGGGGAAGCGCGTGGTGGCGGGCGTGCACTGGGACTACGATTGCTACGGCGGGTTGTTGAAGAAGAAGCTGGGCCTGCCCACCATGATGCCCAGCTGGGACAAGGACCACAACGCGGGTCGAGCGCTGCTGCAGATGAACGGCCTGGAAGTGTTCGAGGCGCCCATCCACCTGGAGGGCGGATCCATCCACTCCGACGGACAAGGGTACGCAAGCAATCAACATTGGGTCCATTGCGAGAAAGCTCTTGTGGCCCCAAGTAATTTCGTGATTGGAATGATAAATCTTGTCTGGCGCAGTTCCGCTCGATTGATAGACTCTTCATTGATTTCTTTGGGTTCCTTACAATTGGCAATTTCCGCGGATCATACTAGTCCACGATTCCTAGTTTGGTGGTTGCAAGAAGTGGAGCCTGCATTGATGGATTTGCATTGCGATGCGTTGCATTGCAAATTCATATATGCGTGCCTGCCTGGGCTGCTGCAGGACGCTCATGTGCACTGAGGAGTGTCTGCTTCACGCGTCTCGCAACCCTCATCTCGGCAAGGCGGGTATCGAGAAGGTGCTGAAGGACTATTTGGGTCTGGAGAAGATCATCTGGTTCTGGCGCGGCATCATGGGCGACGACGGCGTGGTGAATGGTCACGTGGACAACTTCTGCTGCTTCGTGCGTCCGGGCGTGGTGCTGCTGGCGTGGACGGACGACCAGGACGACCCGCAGTACGAGGTGTCGCAGGACGCGTACGCACGGCTGACGAGCACCACGGACGCCAAGGGCCGCCAGCTCGAGGTGATCAAGCTGCCGCGGCCGCCACCGCTGTTCCGCACTTTCAAGGAGGCCGGCGGGCTGGCGGAGGGGTACGTGGAGAAGGGCTACGTGCCGCGCATCGCCGGCGAACGCCTGCCGTCGACTTACATCAACCACTACTGCGCCAATGGCGGCGTGGTGGTGCCGCAGTTCGGCGGCGTAGCAGCGGCCGCGGACAAACGCGCGCTGGAGATCATCCAGGAAGCATACGGGCCGGACTACAAGGTGGTGGGCGTGAGCTCGCGCGAGGTGGTGCTCAACGCGGGCAACATCCACTGCATCACGCAGCAGCACCCAGCCGGCTGGTGATCTTGCCCTTGAATTTCAGAATTGGTGAACCTGGCCTTTCAAAATTTGCACGGCATTGCAGTGCTGCCTCTGGAGTGCTTTTGGAGTGTTTTGTGTGATAGCCTCAGTGTTGACTGTTGACTGTGAAGTTTCAGGATTTCCTTTTGTATTTGCTACGTCTGGATTCTGTGTGTCTCTTGGGGTTGAGAGTCTTTGCTGGTCATGACAGCTTGGCTGCTGACTCTTCCTCTTCTGTAAGTGTACTTTTCTTCTTGAGTGTTGGCTTCTCTCTTGAAATTCAAATTCGTTAGCCTTCGTGGTGACGAGGTATGCCTGCACCGTGTATTTCTTGTACAATGCAAAATCCCCGCGTGATGGCACAATTCAAATAATCTGAATGTCTGGCGAGGTGTCTCAATTCATTACGTCGGAGTAGGGCAGCTCGGGGAGCGGGTTGTGTTCCCAATTATCCCGTCCTTCTGTTATGAATAATTTGTAATATGGCTTAGTAATTGTTATTCGTAACTGTAAACTCACTGCCTTCAGTTGGGATTGGTACGAAATACCAAGAAAATTGATCATGTATATTTGGTTCTAGGCTCAGCTCTTTAGAAATTTTAAGGTTCGTGCACGTCGTGGACTTCTGGAAGCGTATTGATGTTGGAGTAGATGGAGCTTAAGACTCTGGCTATCATTTGAGCCATCGGAACTGGGGATCATAGCCACCGGTACTCAAAGTCTTCCGTCGATGTGGATGTGGATGTGGGTGTAATTTGGGGTTGCAGCAGGGTGTCAAATGAAGTACCCTCAGCGGCCTTTGAGAAATTTTAATCAAAGATTGCACATCTGATACATTTCCAATGAGGACTTTCAGTCTGGAGTTTGAAGTATTGTCCTCGTTCCCGAACTCTTTGTATTTCAAGAGGCTTGAAGTTGACATTAAGCTCGGCATTTGATTTTCTAAAACGATGTGGGGTACCATCTTCTCGGAGTTGCAGACGGATGCTAACACAATTACATTCCCAAAGCTGAGAGAACACGTTAAAAAGATGGCACCAAGCTTCGGTTTTCCACGCATGAGCAACATCCAGTCAGACCGAAGATTGCATTTGAAACAGCCTTCACAATTGCCGAAACAAAGGGGGTAAAGAATTAAACCTCCACATTGCAAAATTCTTCACGCATTCTAGCTGCTCGAACAAACCACGATGGCAACGTTAAGCCAACAAAGATTGGCTTCCCAGACGAGCTTAATCCTTAATGGCCGACTCCTAACCCGCTAAAAGTGAGGGCGTTTCAATTCGTATCTCTACGAAGAGCTACAGTAGCTGAGCAAATTTTCTCAGCTTCTGGGTAGAGCACTCAGAAGCCTGTATATACAGTATGCTGGAAGGCAGGTCTGGGAAGGAGAGAGGTTTGGAAATGGGAGGTTCGGGAAGGACTTCTAGAGGTTGCATATTCAGACACTCATGACACAATAGGCCTGCCATGATTTTTTGACCTAATTCAGTTGCTGTTTCCGAGGATACCAAGTGCTGAACATAACCAGGATGTCGGTAAGTTCCGTCGGCGGTGATCAATAAATTACAAAGTGAGCCTACACAGGACTGGAGCAGTGAACTCCATCGAGCTGCACGTGGCAACCTCTCTTCCTTCCAGTTGCACAAACGTTAGGTAGTTCTTTGAACACTCTATCTTTACCCTCAAACCTTTCTTCATCGACACGTACCCCTCGTTCACACCATCAGATCAATTCCTTCAGTATATCCTGACCTCTCATTTGGAAAGACAACGGATCTTCAGCAAAGGATACTCGGGCAAACATGCAGCCAATCTTTGTTGTACTCTTCGCACTCTTGTGCAGACTCCCGATTCCCGAATTATGCTCTCGTCGATCAATCAAACGCGAAGCTGGGGTTCAGCTGCTCTGAACACTGACAAATTGCTGTTCTCATTTTCTTTTCAGCTGAAACCAAACTCATCTCTGTGATTAGGTTTTCTTGACAGAGCTTCAGTTCACAGCTGCTGATGTGAGTTCTTTCGTTTCGCGAATTGTCAGTGCGTTTCTCATTCGGTGTCTTCCTTTGTTAAATTTTTTGTTCGATAGATTATGAGAGGTTAGCGGAACGCTTGTTCGATCTCGTAGGGGGCTCTGTTGAGAGTTTTCGGAGGTTGTTAGAAACATTCGTTAGAAAAAATTGAAATGTTTCTCGCCCTTGAGAGAATCGTTTGCGACAAGGATTTATTGTATTCTTTCTGTAGCTAATGGTTAGTGGCACGATTTCAATTTTGGGTATATCCCCACACAATTCAGGTGGCGTCATGAGGGGGCTTTCGTTAAATTCGACTGGTGTGCAACACTCCACTAGTTCTTTTGAACGACAGAATGCGCTAGAGCTTCTATCACGTAATGGTAAAAGCAGGGGACAAAGTGCCGTGTCGTTTTCGAACAGGAGAGTTGCTCACAACATAATATTCAGGCAGCGTTTGTCTTCGGGAAGTACAAAATTTGATCCATTTTGTATCAAGAAAGAATTACCGCAATGGTTTAGTGATAGGAGAATAGCAATTTGTCGAGCCTATGGTTCGCCTTCCGACGTTCCAGTGAGGGAAGACCAAGAATTAGAGGAGCATGGAGAAGCAGATGCAGAAGAATCTAATGAAGAAAAGACAGAGCCTGCGGTTTCGGAAACATCAGAGATGGTGCCTACAGATGTGGCGAACACCATTATGTCGTGGGGAACTTTGCCACCAAGAATCAAGCTCATTGTGACCACGGCATTTGCGTTTGTTATCTGCAACATGGATAAGGTCAGTGGTTACTTCCTTCCAAGGGCTACAATTATTCTGGTGCTACTACTTGGGACGGTCTTCTGTCATGAGTGTTTGAATTCCCTGGAAAATGGTGTCAATTGTTCAAGTGATGCTATAATAGAATTACGATAGAATTTCTGGAGTAGATTGTAAACTCTGGGACGGCTCTTTTGGACTGCTTGTCACTATTGAGAAATCACTTCTGTTGCTGGCGAAGGGTCTCCTTGACTATTAACTATCCCAGTTTTTCGGTCTTGTCCCGCACCAAAAAGGGTCCTATTTGGATGCTGTATGAATAAGAAATGAATTGTTGAAGTTTGAAGTAGTAGGTCGGGTGACTTTTCAATCCATTGGAAGGGATCCCCCCCCAAGTCAATAAATTCCTTACCTTACATGCCGTATATTCGGCAAATTAGGTGTGTATGCTCATTGTCAACCCAATTGCGTCTCTACACTGAACTTACTCGTGTGACTGATTGGTGTTCTAATATTTTGAGAATATTGGCGCCCCTGAAACTCTGCTAATTTCATCACAGGTCTCTGATGCCAAGTGCAATTGTATAGGTGAATATGAGTGTGGCCATCATTCCGATTTCCCATACACTAGGTTGGACCTCTACAACTTCAGGGCTGGTGCAGTCATCATTCTTTTGGGGTTATTGCATCAGTCAAATTCCTGGCGGATGGCTAGCCAAAGCATTCTCTGGCCAGTAAGTGTACCACTTCTCTATTCTCTTCCCAAGTTCCTGACTAAGATTTTTGCTCGTCAGAGTAATTCTTCACATGCCCTCTGACACTGAACACACCGTATATTGGCTGAGAGTGTTCAATTGGAACGAGGTGAAAAATTAAAGTGGCCCAGGGCTAAGATGACGAATAAGGTAGTAAGCTACTTTGCAATTTTAAAGGTGGTCAAATATACCACACGAAATTGAGAATATGTATAATTTTGGCATAATTACCGTGGTCCACAGTACATGGTGCATTTGGTATTAGTGAAAAAGCAAGAACAGTTGGAAAATTCTAGCAACAAATTCAACTTTAACTGCAGTAACCATAATGTGGACCTGCTACTGAGCTTGGCCGTCATACTTAGACTTAGCTGCTGATATTCAGTACGCTTGTCGTCCAGATGGCTATTGCAATATTTTGCTTCGGATTTTTTTCTCAAAATCTGTACATGCCATTCGAATGGGAGATATGTAGGTTACGTGGATTTTTCTATAAATGACATTGATAAAGTGTACAGGACTGTGCTGCGTGGGGGGGTCTTGATTTGGTCTTTAGCCACAGCAGCTGTGCCAAGTACCGCCAGGATACTTCCGCTTCTCCTTTTCTGCCGTTTTTTGGTATGTTCATCGATCCTTACTTTGGAAGGTCCTTGCCACGCTACTGTTGCACAGAACTCAGGGAAGTAAGGAATCGATTCCCGTGGCTTTTAGCTGTTTTGAGTGGTTTTTATTAGTAGAAAAGATTGTAATTTTAAATTTTGATGAACCTCTTCCCCACTTTGAGAGGATTTGAAGCACTGTAACAAGTATTATCTGGATACTTTATGAATAAGTCATGCATTGTTGAAGTTGGAAGTAGTATTGTCCCAATGTCAAGTCTAAACTACCCAGGTTGAACAATATGTATTGCATGCACAAGGTATCTAATGGAAGTATCTATGACTGTATCTTATTTCTTACACGTTACGTGTTTGGATTAGCATGTTTTGTTTGTTGAACGAATTTTCTATAAAATTTGGTTGAATATTCACATTTTCCACCTTAAATTTCCTGTGAAGTTGGAGGAGGGACCTAACGAATTGTTGAATCTGGCATCATTTTGCACTGAAAGAATGAATGGTTTGGATGGCACTTGCATTGTAAATGGATGATTCTTAAACTCTTGAGCGTGGGATCGGTGAGTGAACGGGTCCCTTCCTTAGAGTTTCCAGAATATGTAGGCATCAGATAACGTTCCTTCCTTGACAACTTGCTTGCTGGAATTGGCTTGCAGGTTGGACTTGGGGAAGGAGTTTCACCAGCTGCTGCCACAGATTTGATAGCCAGGTGACCTCTCGTATAATGCTCACCATGGTTGAAGAAATATATTGTTAAGGGTGTACAATAGTATGGAATCATTGACATACATTAAATTCTTACGATTTCAATATTATTCTAGCATTGATAAAGTGATTTTTTTGTTTATATCTTTCATTACTTGAAAAACAGAAAATATCATTAATCAGTGGGTGGAGACTTTTGCGAAGGAGGCTATGACTTACATTATGAATTGGGATGATGCAGGGCAATGCCACTAAATGAGCGTTCTAGAGCAGTGGCCACTGTTTTTGGCGGCCTCAATGTTGGCAGCGTTGCCGGGTGCGCACACTCTTTATACTTTTTTCTTGTATCACGATACACAAAATTATTACCTTTGAGTGAACCACAGCAAAGTACGTTTTCCTCATTGTGAACATATCGGCAATGTCTCTGCAAACAACAACACTTCGAGATGTTAAGCCGTGCATGATGGTTGCAGGCTCCTTCTCGCCCCATTTCTTATTGAGCAATTCGGCTGGGAGTCGGTCTTTTACGCATTTGGTGGCCTTGGATTAACTTGGTACAAAACTACGAACCACATCTGGTCCCTTGTTTTGCTTTTCGCAGGAGTTGATCCAATGCATTTGCTTGCAAAGACTTTGCATGATTAATACTTAGTGTAAAAAAAATTCCCTGCCAGTATTGATCATCACATGCCACTAATTTGACTCTTTAGAAAAACAGATCCTATAACACTCATGTGATCTCTGGAGGGGTCAGGTGTCTTCTGTTTGAGAGTGCAGTGGGGTCATCTATGTTAGGAAACAAACCTACAAACTCCGAGTCACTTGCAACCTCTCCGGAAAGTTCTGGTTTGTTCTTTGCTATTGGTTTTCTACCTTTCACTTATTTTCAAAGGATTAATTCTCATTAGTATGGTTTCTCGAGTGGGAAAATGCTTTTGCTTTATGTTGAATACCGTATCTCATCAGCAGCATTTGTGTGACAGAAACAGGTAGTGGTGATAATTCCGTTGGTAACCATAATGGTACCTTGCTGCAAAAAGAGCAAAACTCTTCAGGGGTCTCAAACGACACACCGCCCTTAGCTGCACAAGCTAGTACATCCCCTGATAATGTAAGTTGCTTCTAGATGGACAGAATAGAAATTGATTAATTTACAGTATCTTAATTTCTGTTTTGGGTTCAGTACCAATAACCTGTAATACGTTTTGCCTATGTAGTATACAGTATTACTCAATTGGTTTGAAACCCATAAAGGTTGCAAATCAATCTCAAATGTCCTTAGTTCTCTCTTTCTCATCCAGAATATCTTCCAATCCCTTAGTTTTAGGTTTTGTATCATTTTAGTTTTGATTGCCTGCTGTTGTCATCGGTCATTTGTTAAACAGACGAGAAATTTTGTTGTAGGAAATCCCTTGGAAGGCCTTCGCCAAAAGTCCTGCTGTATGGGCTATGGTCTACGCTCATTTTTGTGGAAACTGGGGACATTACACTCTTCTTGCATGGCTCCCAACTTATTTTAGGTGAGTGCAACTGGATGGCAAATCGTTAAGCTTATCCTTGATATGCTTTATGGAGGATTTTTGTTCTTTTTAATCAAATTTGCATCAGTGATTATCTGAGGCCGAAATTGAGTTCCTTGTCTAACGTTGATCAATGTTGGCGTGTTGCAGTCAAGAACTTCATCTTGATCTTACTCATGCAGCTTTGGTGAGTGCCTTCAGAGCCTTTGGGGGGCGTATTAGTGTGCCCTGTAACACATAAATCACGTCCATTTTTCGTCAGAATTACTTTGAAAGGAGTCCTCGTTCACATCGCTTCTAATCTCAGCCAGCCTTTAATTTGAAATTTTTCGAAGTGCCCAGAATTTCATGGCTTACTTTATGAGAATATTGTTGAAGCACTATTGAGTCACTTGGAAATGTATTTTGTGGTCGGCCTAGATTGCATAGAGTTTCGGATTCTCTTGTAAGGTTGAAATGATAATGTCCGTTTAACAACCTTGCCTGATACATGTGGCTTAGTTGATTTACGTTTCTGAACTGCAACTCTGGGAGATTTCAGTTATCTATACTTCCGCCCTTGGCAGCAGTTGCAGTGACTACGGTTGCAGCGCCTCTTGCTGACCACTATATCTCTCGTGGATATGACGTCACCCTGGTAATATTCTTTACGCATCTTTGGAGTTAGTTTTAAACATCAAGTCATGCACGCCTTGTTTAGATAATTCATTATCACTACTAGAATTTGAATTTGGAGGGTTTAGCACCGTTTTTCAGCACCGTTTTTTTGCTATATACCATGTTTTGGAAAATGCTCGAGCAGCGTCTTCAGCAAACATGCAAATCTTGGAACATGCTTACACAAACATGAAGCGTTTTCCAACAAACCTGTTCCAAAACGTTATTCACTTTGGACAACATTTATTTGAAACTTTGAACGTCAACTTTCGAATCACCTTTTAGTGTTATCAGCAATGGGATGATATCTAGTAGTGATTGAGGAATATCGTTAGTCAAGGGATTTGTCGTGGATTAGGAAGAGAGACTAAGCTGGGCATATCCAATACCAACAACAGACATAAATCCAACAAAGCACCACTCGTTCATTTTAATTTGTAAGACCTCCAAATGTATGATAGTGGTACGTAGTGTTGGTTTGCTGAGTATCGTGAGGATTGGCGTAGTTAAATTAGCAACTTGGGAAGTTGAGAGCTATCTGCCTTGGGAATTCAATTTCAAGCTGGGGCTTAAAACGAATGTTCTGATTACTAACGAATGTTCTGCAGGACCCTGTCCATGCGTTCGTTAATGAAGCCCTAGGTTTTGGGGTCAATCATCTTACCTGCATATGACTATTTTCCGTGCGTGTACAGGTTAGGAAAGTCTGTCAATCGATTGGTTTTCTATCACCTGCTGCATGCATGGCTTTCGCCGCTGTATCTCCGAAGGATAATCCCTGGATGGATGTTGCAATTCTCACTTCAGGCCTCGGTTTGGCAAGTTTCACTCTTGCTGGTACAGTTCCCACATCACCCACCCGCTTCTCTACTTTTCGTGGCTGAATCTCATTATCTAAACTGCCTTGGTAGTTTGGTGTTTCATGAAACAGTTTAACTGTCCTAGTTACTTCATTTGTTTGACAAGCTGAATGATTTGTGTACCGCAACTTTGTAATGCCCTAACTAAAATAGAAAGTCCACTTTGGAAGCTAATAGTTGATTATAAGATTCCAAAACATATTTTATGCCCGGGTCTCCGCCCTGTTGTGGGCGGTTGTATTTTATTTCTCAACATTTGGGCTCTGCCCGTTTGTGCATAAAAACGAAAAAACGAAAAAACGAAAAATTACATGTTATCGTTCATAAACGTAGGGTATAAATTCTTCTCTCTCAACACATTTTGTTAGCTCTCCTATAAACATCCTAAAGGATCTATTTAACTCCTGTAGTTTTGGAATGAAGTGGCGACTTTTGGGTATTTGGTCACTGAGGAGTTAAGTTCACACACCAGCTAACATTGCTCCTGATGTGTAGGGTTGTACTGTACACACCAAGACATCTCTCCCAAGTATGCTAGTGTCCTTCTGGTAAGGTTCCCTTTTACATGTTTCCTTCAAACAAGCCTTCAAGTAAATTAGGGTGATCAATCAGAAGATTGCGCAAATGCTGAAGCCACAAGATCTGAATCCCTTAAGTAGTAGAGCTAGTTCTTCTCCTTAAACGAATGTACATACCCAAAGTGGAAAGGATCGACTCATTTGTCAAAACCCCTGGTTCCATGAAACAATACTGTGACTTGAAATTGTCAAAATTCTCTTAGATTTGACAATCAGGCCCTCTAAATTTGTTTGGCTCAAATCGTGCTGAGTGGAAATTATAAAACCCGTTCGATGAAAGCACAGTTCCTTGCAATCATGTCATTCTACATTACTTACTACTTTAAGTTTTGACTGTGATGGATGATGGCTATACACAGGGAATAACCAATACCGTTGGAGCAATGCCGGGAGTTTTGGGCGTCGCACTTGTGGGAATCATCTTGGATAGGACTCAATCATGGCCTGTAAGCAACGCTACCAGACTTTGTATTTATCGACCAGGTTTTCAGAGAAATTTAGACTGTTTCACGAACATTTATAGACTAGTTGTAGACGTGAATCAAGGCTCTTAATGATGATTCTCTTAATGATGTTGTATATTACAAGTTCCTGAAACAGTCTAATTTTGCTGAAAACCTTCTTATCATTTGATACTACCTGTATTGGAGTCAGTTTTCTTGAGGGTCGACAAGAACAGTCAGTTTTCCTTTTTGTTGCATGCTTGATTGTATGACCAACAGATTGATACACTCTAATTTGGCTAACTCGAATTTATGGGACTTGATTATCGAGCTACTAGAAGACTATCTATTTCACTTGTCTCTAGTTGTCTCTTTCGCATATTCTTCATTTACTATTCTTTTTGACACGGATATTCTTAATCTTGACAATTTTATATGACTATCCCTTGTTTGGTTGTGCAGCTTGCACTTTTTGCGCCATCTATTTTCTTTTACTTATCGGGGACGGTAGTCTGGAATATCTTCGCAAGCAGTAAGCCCCAGGAATTTGAATCTTAGGTAGGCAAATTCCTCAGAAGAACCCTGGTTCATGTATTCTATTCCTTTCATCTATCATCACAAGTGTACTAGCGAGAGGAGCTTTTTTTCTTTCCCAATTTCATGTGACTCGCAAGGAGTATGGACATGGTCTTGCACAGGGATTCTCCCGACTCAATGCACATGCGATATGTGTTATATTAACCTTTATTAAGCACTTGAATCCTTTCTTAAATTTTTACATATTTTTGTTTACATCTTTCCAAATAAATAAGTTATTTACTTCATTTTTATCAAATTTATTAGATAGAAAGTGTTTTTCTTTAAAAGTGAAGCATTATATTGGATGAATGACAAGTTTTGTGGTTTGAAAAGCCCTTGGAACCTCTATTTATTATCCCAAATTTGGACGTCAAAGCACCAAGGGTTTGAACATTCAACACGTGATTCCTTTTGGGGATTTAAATATATTCTTATTTATATCTTTGTAAAAATGCACTATTTTCTTGGGTTCTAAAGAAAGTTTATTTGATAAAGTTCTTGAAACTATTAATTTGGATGAATGAAAAGTATTTGAACAAAATATCAGTTTGAACACTCTATTCATCATCCAAAATATGCATGTTGAAGTGCTTAAATAGGGTTTATCTATACAATATTACAATATTGTGTCATATGGTCACTATTTCATTAGATTTATTGATCACGCATTCATCTAAAATTAGAAGCACTTCAAAATCTCAGTCATGCAAACTTCAAAAAATACTATACTTTGTCATGTAGGGGTATTGTTGCAAACATTTCAAGTTTGCAACTATTTGTTCTAAGGTAGGAAGTTCTAAAAGGGCACAAGCTCTAAAAGCATCCACCTCTTTAAATGTACATTGCATGTCCATGTTGCTTTTCATAACCTTTGGCCATCTACAAGCAGTCTACATTTAAGGAGATAGACGCTATTAGAATCCTACGCCACTTCAACTTCAAAATTTCATAACTAATTCCACAAAGCTTCAAAAAATATGAAACGACTTGAATTAGATGCCAATTCTACTTGTCTTTCGAGGAAATTTTACTATAAAAAATATGTGAAGAAGTTTCACCTCCCGAAAAATCAGTTCCAGCTCGTAAATGGTCGGTTTATGGACCTCCTATCTTACTAGGTGCTCAACTGCTCAATTGCTCATTAGAATTAGATCATTGAAGCTGCTCTGCATGAAAACTTTTACTGCCAGAAAGTCAAGCTTCCTTGAATCTTAAATACCTGATCAATCTGTGCAGTCACCAGATTCAGCGCTTCATTGTCATTACGCACTATAATTCTTTCTCAATAAAAACATTAATTATATTCCTGGGGTGATGATTATGAACGGTAGAATGCGACAGAATTTGCTTTGTGAATGTAAATTCCCTGTTTCCTGACAATGTGTATCAATGACTGCTAACTTAAGATAAGTGTCACTGAAATTGAACCTTTTTCTTTTGTTTTTGGGGGGGATTTTTGTACAAACAATAATATTTCAACCCGCATTAAATTGACTTCGGAAGACTGGTGTACACGTAACTGAGAGGGTAACGGAGTGTTTGCTGAGGTTCCATCAAAGACGATGAGACGCAATTTTGTGATTTGTCGATCGGAATTTGAGTCCTTGCAGTGGCAGAATCCTTCAGTTTCGGAGAGTCCGTGTCTTGAGAAATTTGAAGAACTCTGTCTGTTCAGAGAATCTTGGCACATTTCAAGAAATATCAACAATCGCAAATAATCAAGCATCTGTTGAATGGAATGGAATTTGGCACAAGGTGTATCGAGTAGGGTATAGTAATTCGGGGAAAAGAACAGACAGGGCTGGGGAGGTGGCTGAAAAACTCCAAGAGAATTATTCTTTCATGAAACTTTATCTCTAGATTGAAGCCAAGGTTGAATTGGTGGTTGTTCCTTGGAGCTGCTTTCAGGGAGCTCACTGAAGTTAGGGTTTAGGGTTCAGGACCTGAGAACAGACGCAGTCGAAAGGTAGCTGACGAATTTGCAGAGCTTGATTCACACATGATAGATGGGGGTTAGACTGAAGCTACTGTAGGTTATGGAATTTGTTGCATAGATCTGGCGCTGTTCATGTCCAGCTATTTAAGGTTTTAGTGTTTGGGTTTAGGGCCTTCTGACTGAAGCTTTGTAGTATGGCTGCATACATTGGTGGTAGTTGATGTACAGAACTTCTGAGGGTGAGTCTCTCCGACCTGAGGGTTTAGCAATTTGGAGGGGATTCCACAAAACATAAAGAAAACATATACAGTTGCAGGGAAGTGGAAACGTTAAGAGGTGGATTCACACATGAAAATCTGTGCTTGGACTGAAGTGAAGCTTTGGTCAATATTTTGTAAGCTGCATACACTGGAAGATATTCATGTTGAAGAAAAAGAAGGAGCGATATAAAACTGACTGAGGAACAAATGCAATTGAACGGGCTTGAAGATATTGACAATCATACATGATACATCGTGTCTATGCTGAAGTCAAGTTTTGAAGCTTGCTGTATACATTGAACGTCCTGATGCTGAGGTTGGGGAACCAAACTAGAAAAGGTTTGTCGTATTGCCTGGAAGTTTTGCAGTTTGTAGAAGAGAACAAACGCAGTTGAGAGGAGCACATTGATACCAAGATACTACTTTCTCAACTTTTACTCGAGATTTCAGACACTGCATACATTTGGAAGAGGAGCTTCACTTACCTGACTGAAAATACAATTGAAGGGGAAACGTAGATTTGAAGAGATTCAATCATTTACTTTTCCTAGATAAGAAGTAAGATTTGTGTTGTTACTTGTTGCAGAGAAATCTTTAGAAGTTTGTAGTGCCTGAACCCGCCTTTTATTGCATCATAAGCAACAAACGAAAAGCTATTCGGTGCTTGGAGCAGGTGCTCAGGTGAGCGAGGGTTGTTGTGGGCATACAGGTCTTAGCACAAGTGGTTGGATGACTTGTGAATCTGGTCAACTAAACCACTGAGGTCATGTTAGCAACAAATGTGTCCAAATATATTTAGGTTCCTCGACACCAATATTTGATAAATAGGGTGTTACTTTTTCCTTTACATTGACAGGACAGGAACTTCCTAATATGAACGTTAAACAGTAAATATTAGCACTGATGAGTATCTTATACCCATGCTGCTTACCTATGTGTATTTAAACGCACTCTGTTTTTTAACGCACTGTTTAGGGGTTTGTGCGACCAGGATGCTTGTGTGATCATACTCTTGAACTCTCCATGGCTTGTACACCCTTCTTTACTATTGGTATCATCCGCCCATGGAGGAATGAGGTGTTCATCGACATCAGTTTGGAGAAGGCCATCCGCGGGCATCAATGCTTCGGGTATGTATCAGATGCCCGCTCTCATGGAAAGAAGTGGGTATTGTCTGTTCCTCTCTCTGAAAGAACGTGGTTGACATATATGAAGTATGTTCAGTTGAATCAGGCAAAGCACAGACGATTGAACATGTTTGGGAGGAGTAGTTTGCGAATCCTTTGCAATGGAGGGTCAACAGAGTTTACAAGGTATCTCTAGGACTATCACTAGGACTATTAGTTAGTTGATATTACAAAGTTGCAAGAAAAACAATGAGGAGGTTATTTATTGTACAAAGTCTTGGGCGCTTTGGGAAACAACATACATTTTGCGTTCTATGTGTGAGTGGAGTGGAGTGGAAAAGATCACCCAATGTTTAACAACACATACTCCTCGATTGGTTTTTTATATTTGATCATGCATTGTTGTGCCTATAGATGAATTCCAAATCTCCTGACTTTATACACAAGGTGGCAATTAAGCGCTTTGGATAGATGCCTGGTCCACTCCACCATGGGTGAATGCAATGCTCAAATTGGGAACTCGAGGCAAATTATCGTCCCATGTTGATTATGAGATTACTGTTTCTCAAAAGATTGTACTGTACCACCATATAGGTATTTGCATGAGCAGTCTCCCTTTGTGACAAGAAGTAGAAGTAGGTAAACAATGAAAAATTCAATTTTATTAGGTGCATTTAAAGTGCAACAATTTTTTTGAGAAATATTGTGCAAGTAAGAATCAGAAGGGCTGCAGATTTGCTACGAAGGTTGTTCTAATGAAGAATGTGTTGACAAGTCAGGTTACGCAAGGGCAATTTTGGAAGAAGGGACCCTTCGCCAACCAGTACAAGAGATTCAAAGCAAACTGTTCAAATTGACGGTGGCAGTATGCACATGCAAGCGCAAAAACGAGGACTGAAGCAATTGATGTTCTGAAGAGGCGACTACAACAAGGCATTCCTCTAGTTTCGTACACAGCATTTGTTGAAGTTCTGAAGCGATGCTTGACGCAGGAAGACCTTACAGCAGTCAAGCAAGTTCATGAGTGTATCATTGAGAGTGGAACGCAGCAGAATATGTACGTGGCAAACAACCCATTGAGTGTACACATCAGACATGGGAGACTGAAGGATCGATGCTTGCAGAGTTTTTGACGAACTTGTGAAGAAGGATGTTATTAGTTGGAACGTTATGATTGGAGGCTATGCTCAGCACAGTCGTGCACAGGAGGCCACCGAAGTTTTTCAATCAAATGCGCCAAGAAGGTGTGCATCCAAATGTAGTTACTAACATGAACATTCTGAAGTCATGAGTCAACCCATCGGCTTTAAAATGGGGCGAAGAGGTTCATGCATATATCAGACAGGGTGGCTTCAGCTTTGAATCAGTGTGCGTGTACGGACGTACTGCGCTCCTTAAAATGTATGCAGATTGTGGAAGCATAAAGGAGGCAAGGAAAACTTTTGATCGGTTGGCCAGTCGTAATGTCATCTCCTGGACTGTGATGATCGGCGCCTACGCTGAAAGCGGGTGTGTTGAGGAAGCATATCTTTTGTTTCTCCAAATGAAACGGGCATGTAGGCTTTAAACCAGATGCAGTCACTCAGATGAGCATCCTGAAAGCATGTGCAAGTGCAGGGGCTTCGGAGTGGGCGAAAGAGGTTCACAGCCACGCCCGTGAAGAGGACATTGAGTCAGATATGCGTGTGGGCAATTCGATAGTCCACGTCTACACAAAGTGTGGCAGTATCGAAGATTGCAAACTGGTTTGGGGCAGAATGAAGCAACGCGATTTACGGACATGGAACGTGATGATTGCTGGCCTTAACCTGCGCAACATGGATGTGGGACTGAACCTCTAGAATCGAAGTCTTCATCAGAAAAATGAATGCAGCCGGGATGTTGGAGAAGGCAGCATTATTGCGCACTATGATCGAAGTTGATAACAAGAGTCATGCTTTCGTTGTTGGGGATACATCTCACCCCAGAACGAAGGAGATATATGCGGAGCTAAGCAGATTGACCGAGAAAATCCAGGCGGAAGGCTGCCTTCCTGATATCCGGCTTGTGTTGCGTGATACTGAGGAGAGGGATAAGTAGTCTTCGCTTTGCTCTCATAGTGAGAAGTTGGCTATTGCATATGGACTTATTAGTAGTCTGTTCTAAAAGCGCCCATGCTCTAAATGCGATCATGACATGACACAGGGGTACATTTTTCTTTTTTCAATGTATCGGTAGTGTACATTTCAAGAAGTGGTCGCTTTTAGTGACCACTGCATTTCAGCTTCAAAAATTTGTAACTAATTCCACAAAGGTCCAAAAAATATGAAACAACTTGGATTAGATGCCATTTCCATTTTTCTTCCTCTGAAAATTTGCTGAAAATTGTTTCTAGGAGTTTAGCTTCCCCCCTTAAAGCAATCAGCTCTAGAATGGTCACTTTATGAGCAGACTACCATACTAGCACATTTGGAAGTGAACCAGTTCATTTTTTGCAAGAATCTTCGGATGTATTCAAATTGTCATACAGCTACCAAATTGATCTCCTAAGCGATTAGAAAAGATATCGTTAGGGGTGCCAATTGCTTTCATCATTTCAAATGCGGCTTTCATTCTCGTAAAGATTATTGGTGATCACGGTGGGTTTTCTGGGTTTTTGGAGAAGTATTGAAGTGGCAACATACGAGAAAATGATGAAACCAAATATTTTAGTATTCATCTCTATTGTGGATAGAACTATTTTTATCATCCACATCTTGGGATGAATTTCATTTAAAATTGGCAATTTCATCCAATTTTTGTTAAAAAAATTGGTCAAATTTTTCTTCAAATTTTTCCTTCAGGCTTCGTGCTTTCCAATTATTTTCAAGGCTTTGGGGCATTTAAATGACCCCAAAAAAATTGTTGATGATTATTGTGCTAATTTTGATTAATTGTAATAACATATGTGGATCTTAAGTCAAATTTCTCAAAACTTGGGTGATCTTTGATGATTTTTGACCGTCTTTGATGATCATTGATGTATTATGAGGAATAGAATACTCATCTTTAGTTTGTTCTCTATTTTGACATGTGGATTTTTCCTACAAGGCATCCTTGATCTTTCATTGAATACACAATGATATAGAGTATGTTAGAACCCTTTTATTTCTCAACTCAAGAAAATTTGACAAGTTAGCAATATTGGAAATGCACTTGGGGCACATGAATAAAGGTCACTATTATATGAGCTTAGGAACGGGAGCACATGTATCCGGAAGACTATACACTTAAGTGTACTAATAAGTCCAGATGCAATAGCCATACCTAAGTTTCTATAATTTTAGTGTAACTATAATATAGATATTTATATTATAAGCACCCCCAATGGTTGTAGTATATCTACTTTTGCATATATATATATATATATATTCAAAGCTCACATACTCACATCTTCATGCTCACATACTAGCATTGTTGTATATCAACCATAAAATTGAATTTTGTGATGTCAAAATTGATTTTTCAAAAAAGAATTCAACTTTTAAGAATGTTAATTACACAACTTTCATTTTAATATTTAGTTTGTTTAATTTCTATCCAAACCTTAATTGTCAAAATTGTCTATATTTCATATTAGTTTTAAGATAGATAATTAATTCAAATGAATTACAAATACATGAAAATTTCATTTTGAAAACTAGAATATTTATAAAAAGAAAATAGGGATGGGATTCTTTTCACATACTTGAATATAAAACAAAAGTCCATGAGGAACCTTATTTCTAATGAAATTTAGAGTACACTTTTGAAAGACAAATGTGTCATGTTTTTAAAGAATCTAAAGTATTTGTAGGTGTTCCAAGCAATCACCATTTCATGAAATTTTGGATGACACAAGCATAACATTCCAAAACCATATAAATTCTCAATTTTTCACTAAGATCTTCTATTTTCATCCAAGATTTTTTAATTTGAAAAATTTCTATGTCTAAATAAAAAAATGTATGTCAAACCATCATCACACACCTAACAAATAATGTTTAATCCAAACTACTTCTTGTTCATCTAAAGAATCCTTGAGTCTTAAATCTTGAATCCCTAAAAGACCAAGTGTTCAAATTTTGAATAAAAGATGAATGCAAATACAAGCATGCAAAATGCATTTTTTCATCCATCAATTTTTTTGAAGATTCTTGTACAGTATAAAGTCTTTTTAGATTTTGCTCTACAAATATTTTATAATTCAAAGAATACTAGTGAGTCTAAGCTAAATTTTTTTTTTCAAATTTAAAAATGACACAAATAAAAAGTAAAATAAAAATCTTCAAAAATCACTACAATGAGAACTTAGCATTTTGAATTTAGAAGGAATAAATCCTTATAAAATCACAAATATTCAATCTAAAGTCTATTTTAGAAGAGTTTTAAAATTTTTGGCTTCAAATATTATTGAAAATGATTGGTTTGTATATTAGTTGATTTAGCAATATGAATATGATTTATGGATCATATTGTATAGCTATCATCTCAAAGAATTCATTCAATTATTATTCTAAGTTGCATTTTATAATACATCTTCACAGTTTTGGAAATCTAAATTAACCTTAGTGCTTAAAGGGTTAAAGAGCAACCTTGTTTTATAATTGTTTTCACCAATTTGAGATAAATAATATATTTAGATCATAATTTAATCAAAAAGTATACACAATCTCAAAAAAAGATTTGGGTGGTAAAGGATGTTAATATTATTAGAAATTTTACATATTTATACAATCTTGTTAGAAAATACGTAAAGATTCCAATGCATCATAGATTTTCATTTATTATTGCATGAGAAATTTATCAAGGTCAAGTTTTTCACTAGTACAAGATGGTGAAAACCAATACAAATACTGATGTTAAGTTAGTGATATGGAGGTTGGAAATAGAAAAGGATTCTAATCATGACCTTCATCTACAAATGATTACTACGTATTTTGCCTTCAATGTATCCAATATGAATATAAGAGTTTTTAAATGATTTAGGATACATCTATTATTAACATCTAGAAAGAATTCAAAATTTATACATCTAATCTTAAGAAATTGCATATTTACTTGCACTAAAATCTCCTATGATGGCCCAAGCCAACAATATCCAAACATTTTGAGTGGGACTAATAAGAGAGACCATAATGCTAAGTCTGAATTTCAGGTAGATTTATCACCCTTCTATCGGATAGTTAGAAAAGTGTTAGAAACTCATAATGTCTTCCTTTTTCTACACCCTTAGGTTTGCAAAAAGTAGAGCAAAAAGTATAGATGTAGACATTTGTAATGAACTATTAGACTTCACATTACATTTCAATATGCTTAAGAGCCAAGAGGCTTGAGAGCATTACATAGTCTATAACCTTGATGGACCCTATCTCAAGAGAGATGAGAGTCTCTTAACTTATTGGATGAAAAGAGACATATTATTTTCTATACTATATGGTTGCTTAAGCATTCTAATGCCCTTTTTTTGTAGATCCTTGATAGAACATGTTTGAACAAGATCCAACCATTCAAAGTGGAGGTTCTAAATAATAATAAGAAAGAGAGGCTCATTGTGAAAAATAACATCCCTAGCTTAGCCACTCCCTATGGTATTTCTTATTATCATTAGATGACATTCCAGGGCATTGAAAGACTGTGAGTTCCCATAGAGTTCCTTGCATTTCCAAACTATAAGAACGCAATTGCAGCAACTGGCTGATGTAGCATAGTCATTGCCACTTCATTTTTGAAAAAAAAGGGGTTTTTGGCTTAAAATAATATTTGAAAAAAAATTATAAATATTTTCTAACAACTTCTACCATTGTTCACAATATTGGGCCAAATTAGAGGACGGTCTTGAAATGGTCTCCCAATGCCTTAGAATGTCATCTAAAGGAAGATTTATTTTTTCATTCCTTGATCCATACTTTTATACATATGGGAGATTTTACATATGAAATATAATGAAATAATCAATTGACTATTTGTTCACATTGTCCTTTGGACAAAGACTATAGGATGGACTATGGTTTTTGAATTTGAGTTTCAAAATCTTATTTGTAAATGCATTCACATTGCATAACATAGTTAGGGATTGGTCAAAGGAGGTCCACTAGTCAGCCCCCTCCCCTTTCCCTATCCAATTGATCAAATGGAGGAGTTTGATTATATATTTTAATTTTAGAATATTTACTTTTACATTTAATGTTGTTTGCATTTCATTGATTCAATATTTTTGTTTGATTTTCCTACTATCTACTATCAATAAACTAATATTGTTATTTACCTAGGTTATAGCCTCATGATGACACCATTCATGTTATGCATTCAATTATAGTGTTCCTTTGCCTATGTATGATTTTTAAAAGTAGCCAAAAAAAAATTTGCTAGATAATTCATTTTCTTTCCACTTGCCATTCCATTTGCGAAATTATGTGGATTCTCTTGGAATCCAATTGAGGCTACTTTCTCCACAAGTGTCTAATAGATTGCTTAGTTATTTTTTACAACTTATAATCCAAAAAATGCTTGGGAAGCTCCAGCATTAAGGAAGTTTTTTGAGTTTTAACGGCTATTTTCCTTCAATTCCCAAATTGAACCAAATTATCAAGTATCAAGTCTTGTTATTTTCTCTATTTCTTACTCAAAATTGAAATTTTATAGTTTTTTTCATCGGGTTTTTGCCAATGTATTCAAATTGCAATTGGATTTTTTCCCAATTCCATCGGCTAACTTTGAACTAGTAGTTGATTCTTCCCAAAACATTGGGGAGCTCACCTTAGTGCAAAAGTGTAATTATGTTGTGTCTTTCTTACAATACAAGACATATTCTCTACCATTTAGTTCAATGAAATTGTGTGCACAAACAAATAGAAAAGTGGAATGGTCAATAGGATGCTAAACCATCTTGCAAAGTGGAACTTGCAAGGTGAATTTTGTGTTTTGTAGGGTAAATGCAAAAAAAAAATCTCTAATTTGTGTCATGCTAATTCTATGTACTTTACTTCTCCAAGTTATCTTAGGGCATTTGATTGTAAATATGAATTTGAAATTTGCAAATTTTATCATTGATGGCAAATAAAAAAAATTGTATTTACCCTATGGATAATTTCACTCTCCAAGTTCCACTTCATAGAACGGGTTTGGCGTACTGCAAATGGTCATACCCTCATATGTGTCTCATCCTTGTTGATTCCAAGGAATTCAATGCAATGGGTGTGTGGGCATTAGAAGCCAAGCATATCAAAATGAAAAACAATATTTGAAGGTTTAGGGCATCAATGCATATACTATTCAATGTAACTTTGTTCATTGAAGTTGATGTGCATATGAAGATGGAATTATGATTATTAAATTTGGAATACTTTTACTTGAAGACAAATGAAAATTACAAATCTTTCTTAAAATAGAAAATAGAAAATAGAAAATTTTTATATTTATTGTAAATTTTTCAAAGTCAAGGTTTGAAGGCATTATAAAGTATTTTATAGGTGAGTGTACATTTCAAGGGCACCTTTAAGAAAGATTCAAAACCATTCATATGAAAAGCTCTATTACTTTGCAATTTGTTGTGTTGCATTGTGTATAAAGTTGGACATGCAAGGATGGTTTAAGGTTATACTTGGAACACTTCAAGAGATTCTTACTTCGAAAAAGGAAAGAAGATGAGAAAAGACAGATAAACCTTATCTTAGATATAAACCTCTTGCAACAAGGTTAAAAGAAATCCCTCCTACAATATATAAATTAGGAGAATATTCATAGGGAAAAAAAATCGTAATTAATTCAAAATTTGGATGCAATTTTGCATGAGGTTTTTAACCCCTAGAGTTCCTTGACTATGATTTCATTAAAAATGCTCCAAAATTGCCATTTTTAGTACAAGTACCAAATTTTTGAAAAAATCCATTTTTGAATGCATTTAACCGTAGGATCTTGTCTTATAGTAGTTTGAAAAGACGTGGACAAAATTTCAAAAGAATCCATCGTGTGGATTGCAAGATCTTCGTATTTGAACTTGCAAAAGTGCCATTTTTTGACCCTGCTGAAATCTGGGCAGCTGCAATTCAGTAGGTCAGATTTGCATGAAATAAAAGACAAAATGATTGTAACTTCAGACTTTCTTTGTTAATGACAAGTTGGCTACATTCTTGAAAATTTTCAAATCATTTGGAATTGTTTAACATATAGAAAAAAATTAGTAAGTAGAATGAAGTAGGGAATGATGCAAAATACTAAATTGTTAATAATTTATTTATAAAATTGAAAAACGCCAATCTCAATGGTTGAAATGTTGTAATAAACAATCTATATTTTATCAATTCATTTTTTTTCAAAAATATTGAAAATTGAATTAAATATAGGACTTCAAAGTTTATTTTAGAGTAGAAAGTCCAAAACTGCCTGAAAACTAAAAATCCTCATAACTTTTGATTCACTAATCGAAATGGAATTATTCAAAGCTTTCCATGCATACATAAATATAATAAACTAATTTCAAATTTTAACTTTGGAAAAAAGTGATTTTTTTAGAGCTGCCCGAGTTGACATCTAAACAACATATTGCTTAATAACTTTTGACTCGTGTTTCCAAATGTCTTGAAATTTGACATACTAAAAGATATTCCTTGTCCACCCCTTGTGAAAAAATTTGGGCTAAAATAAATTGAATCTCCGCTCACAAGTACTTGCCCAAAAAATTTATAATGCCAAAAACACTATGCCGGTCCTTTAGGGGTTAAATTGAATGAAGACTACTTTCTACAAAGTTTTTCTTGATGTTGTGTCCCAAGTAATAATTCCTTTGGCAAAAGTCTTAATTAGTGTTCTTGTTATGGACTTTAGAAATTGAAAACAATATAAAAGCTTGGACTATGAGATTTGTTGTGGAATTTAGAAACTAGAAATAATATTTTAAAAGCTTCAATTTATTTTTTGGTGGGATTAGAGATACCGAAAGCCAAGTGAAGAGATATGCACCAACTACTTACTAAATACAATATACATCATGTCCAAGAAAATTGTCAAACTTTTGATTTTTCCCATCTACATTGAAAAAGGTTGAGTTTTCACAATCAATAGTGCTAGTATGTGAGCATGAAAAAGCAAGCATGTGAGCTTTGAGCGCGCACGCGCACACACACACACATATGTATATATATATATATATATATGTATACTACAACCATTGAAGGTATTTATAATATAAACACTTATAATATTGATACCTACATTATAATTACACTATAATTATGGAAGGTTTCTATTGACACCTATAACATAGGTGTATAATCTTCTTGGTTCATGTGCTCACGCTCCCATGCTCATATAATAGCAATCTTCTTTTCACAACTAAGGCCAATTTTGTACTAGGGCTGAAGTCCAATTTGGAGTTGATCCAATTTCTAATTCATTGGGCCATCTCAAATTGGATACAAGTTTTAGAATTGAACCAAAGATTTTTAATGACCTATATTTTTTCACTAGACCCTAATTTTTGACACCAAGAAATTTCCATGTCAATGCCTCACAAGCAACTATGTCATAAAAAAGGCAAACGGGAATAATTGTTAGTAGAAAACCTTTTTGTATCCCAATTGTTGACCTAATGAAATCTTTGTAATCATAACCCTTGAATTCAATGTCCCATATTCTAAAGAGTTTTATAGTGTTAACATTGTTTCACCAATACAAATCCAATATTCATGTATGCTTCCAAAGATTTTAAATTGTTTTTGATAAAATTTGTTGAAATGTATTAACATTTATTAAATTTAAGATATATTAGTAAAGAAAGAATAATAGAAATATGTAAAAAATAATTAAATCAAATTTAAGCATTATTTTCTTAAAGTTTTTTCCTAAAAAACATGTTAACATTTTTCCTTATTATAACACATTTTAACAAATTTTAACAAAATTCAATATGAATAATGTAAAAAAATTTAATATGACTTTTTGACATTTTCTATTTAACCCCTAAAGTTCTTTAAGCTCCTGTAGAGCTTTTTGAAAGCTCAAATAGGTTCATATGAAGTCAATTTTGAATATATGAAAGTGAAATTTGTACAAACTTGTATTAAGGTATACATTACAACTAATTTCTTGAATATTTGTGTTTTTTTCTAATAGGATGCCAAAGTCAAAACTTTGGGGCTCAAAAGTTTATAGGCAGCTTAGCAACGTGCTAATAGAGAAGGCAAGTAGTTGGGCAAATAGTCATGCAAGTTGTGAAGTCTTATTCATTAATTTTGAATGCTTATATTTTACAATCCATGAAGTCTAAAGGGCTGAAATTTTTTTACACATTCTTTTAGTAGTACAAAGAAACATTATACATTTTAAAATAAAATAAAAATTCTCCAATTTTCATTCAGTGCACTAAAAATGTTTGTTTTAGAACACTTCTAGAACCAATATCACAAATTCTAATATAAATTAATGAGATTTTCTAATTTAAAAAAAAAATCCTATTTGTTTTTTGCTTGGTTGAGGAAGAAGAAAGTTTGTATAGACCATTGAAATTTTGATTCTTCCCAAAAATGAGTTTCCCAAAAAAATTGAAATAAGATTTGTGTCATTGCTTGTTTTTGGAATATTCTCAATGTAAGATGCTTTGGAGTATGTTAGACACCTTCCTTATTTTTGAAAATTGGCATGCAAGCAAGTAACATAACTACCTACCCAATTGTCTAAGTTTCCAAAGTTGAATACTAGTGATACCTCCTTCTCCACAAAATTGAATCAAATTATATTGATTGTATTGGATAGAGACCCAATTTTTTTTTTAATTTTTAATTTTGAACATTTTAATCTTGCAATTTACATGGTCAAATGGGTTGAAATTTTCTCTTCAAATTCCATAGTACTCTGGTACAAATTTGCGTGGTTGAAAGTTTTGAAAAATGTATTTGCATTTCAATTATGCTAAATGCACTAGAAAGTGTTAGTTTAGGGTATTTAAAAAAAATAAACTTTGTCTTTGAAGGAATTGATGCTTGTTAAAATTTTGCCCCCTAAAATACATTTTAAAGAATTATAACAAGTCTTAATAAAATGTAACATATAAAATATTAAAAAAAATGTCCTTGGAAATATAAATTTGTGGAGAAAGCTAGTACTATACCAATTTGTCATGGTCAACATCTCCTACCAAACAACAAATTCAAGTAGGTACAAGTGCTTTGACAAATGCTAAAAGTAATTTTTTAAATGTAAGATTTTCTTATTCTTATAAAAAATCTATTTTGAAATATAAAAATTTCAAAAATTTGGCATTTAATTTTAGAAACATTTTTGCATACTTTAGCTATAGGTTTTAGTAGTAGTGTGTGCTAATATGGACTAGTAATTAATGTGATGATATAGAATCTTGTAGAAGGCACTCTATAGGGATTTTGTGTACAATGTGTAGTGAAGTGATTTTATTACATTGTTTTTACTTTATAAAGAAACTATAATTTCAACCTAAAATTTTGAACTTTGATTGATAATGACTAAAGATTTCTATTGCCAAAAATTTCCAACTCAAATAACATATGAAATAACTCTTATAATACGTTGAAAAAATAAACTAAAATGCCATGTGTTTCAATTTAATCATTTTTAAACGGAATACATTTGGATGACCATTGCATAAATGTTCACAAAAAATAAACTTTCAATTAAAATTTACTTTTAGAAAAATTTATTCATTTTTTAGAATTAAAATTAATAATAAATAAAGGAATTAAAATTATTTTTAGCTCTATAGTGCATTTTTTTTCCTTAAAAAATGATGTATAATAAAATAGTATTATATAGTAAAAAATAGTTTAGAAATTATTTTATCTTCTCAATATAAGATTTGCAAAGATTGAATTCTATACTCTTTTAAAATTTATATTAATTATTAATTTCTATATAGATGTTTCTTTAATATATCTTTAATATTTTAATATTGATGTTATTAATATATAATATTATTTCAATGATTATTTTATATAATTTAATGACTTTATTAGTATCATGCTATTGTTATTGATGTAATTACTTTTTCATACTTGTAGAATTTTGTATTGCTACATTTGCATATACAATCTAAAAAAGGTAATCTTAGAAAAAAATGAATACAAGAAATATATAATGCCTACTAAAGAATATTCAATACAATAAATGCAAATGATAGGATGCCTATTAATAATAATTATAATAAAAATGTGAATATCCAATATCTCCCAAGTCCTAACTATAATTAGTGTTTTTATTATGCATGATTTTTCACCAATTAGCTATAGCTAGAAGATGTTAATTTTTTTTGTAAAAGATAATTTTGTTTCTTTTGGTAAAAAACAACTGTATTATTGCAAATTTTTTTATGACTAGTAGAATTTTTTTACCTAAATATCAATTAGTTTTGATATCATCCAAGTATCATCCCAAGTATCATCCCAAATATCACATAGATATGGAAGAAATGATTGTCTATTGTTCCAAAATGATAAAGTAACCCCCCTTTAGTTTGCTCTAAAAATACCCATGCTCTAAAAGGGATTCACCACCTTAGAACGGGTTTCTTTCTCTAAAAGGGATCATGATAGAGAGGTACATTCACTTTCTTTAATGTACCAGAAATGTACATTTCAGGAGGTGGTTGCTTCTAGTGACCGCTGCACTTCAACTTCAAAAAAATGTAACTAATTCTACGAAATTCCAAAAAATATGAAACAACTTGGATTAGATGCCAATTCTTTTTTTCTTCCTACAAAAATTTACTGAAAATTGTTTCAAAAGAGTTTCGCTTCCCTGAAAATGCAATCAGCTCTTACATGGTCACTTCAAGAGCAGAACTACCATATGGTATTGTACTCTCTCTCCTACCACATTACAATACCTTTCAAAAATATTGTCTCGACACGTGTCCCCTGTAATTGGACGCCTTCCACTACATATCACACATTCTAAATCCGTGGGATAGGAATTTTTGGGTTCTCGAACCTGACACATGTAAGTTTTCTCGTTCCTTATTTAGTGAGTCACCACTAATATAGAAACTGCATCCTGAACTAACAGAACCCCAAATGGATGATTTCTGTGGATGAATATGCTTCGTGAAGGGCACAATCCAGCACCTATGATGATAAGCATGTCCAGGCCAAGGGGGTGTCAGGGCAGTTCCCAAGTCCTCTTGCACAGGCACAATAGTGACCTTCAAGAGAATACTATGTACCTAATCATTCCATGCCACCTGGTCCAAAGTATCTCGAGGCAGCCCTAATTAAAGACTCCCTTTGTTTTTATCCCGCTTGGCCTGCAGCACCAAGATCATGCACGGATGAAAGTAAGCTTCACAGATGAAACCATTAGGAAGAGGACGGACGGAGCCATCAGCCAAGGAAAGCCGGAGTGAGTGCCGGACTCCTGATCACTTGCAATTGCAGGTTAGTCGGAGACTTGGGGAAGCAATTACAACCCACTGGCACCATTAACTTTCTCACGTTTATGGAAAAACGCCAGGCACAGCGCACAGCACCTCCATAGCCACAAGTTCATCAAGGTTGGGGTCAAGGTTTTCAACAACATCAACACAAGCTGAGAGAGTCATCAGTAAGTTAGTCAAGTTTGGGGCTTCCCTTGCTGATGAATCCCGCCCAAGTCTTGAGAGAGAGAGAGAGATTGCTGCTAATCACGTTTACAGACAGACACGGGTTCATGAGGGTTAATAGCAGACGGAAGTGAAGCTCCCGAATTGCGTCTTGTTCAGGGTGTTTTCGGAGGAGGTTTTTTGCATTGCCAACTGGTGTGCGTGTTTTTGAAAGGTAGGACTGTTGTGGAAGAAGCTCTCTTTGTTGGTGTGTGTTGATAAATATTGCTGGTGTCCAGGTCGTATTAGGAGAGCTATTAGATGCCGGTGTTTTGTACTCAGCAAGTTTTTTTTTGTAGTTGACAAGGTTTGTGGAGAGACGTTCGTTGTGAGTAGTAAAAGGTGATGAATGGTGTCCAGGTCTTGAGAGTCACGACACTTGTGTGCCTTGTTCTACTTTTCTACTGTTACTTGTGAAGATTCGTAACTGGTTTTGCTGACACTGGGTTCACGTACCGTTCTCGTTTGCGTACCGCACGCTTGGGAATACTGAGCGTCGAGCTCAGGGTATGGTGGATGTTAAGAATGAGGTCTGGGAGGGGATTAATCTCGTGGAGAGAACAAGAGTTTTAGATTTTGAAGATCATTCTTGTAATAGGTTTTGATTCTTTAATTAAGCACTTGCTACGTGTTTTCCTCAGAATTCCTCGCCCGCCTTGATACGAACGACCTGTTGTTGCGTTTCTTCCATTGCAGGCAATCCAGTAAAAACTACAAAAGTTGTGTTGGGCGTGGCTGCTCATTTTGAAGAGTGATGGAGTTAACGTGCTGGTTGTTTTTGTGGACGTCCGATCGCAGCTATTCGTCCACTGAAGAAGCTATTCACCACCTGTTCTAGTATTGTGTTGGTTTCTGTGCCGGGGAGATAGCAATGGCCGTATTTACTGGTCGGTGGTTCATTAATCTCTTATGATTTGAGTATCATCACAGTGACAGTTTGAACTCAGGGAGAAGAGAAGGATTACAAGGTTTTTGCAAAGGTAGACATAATGGGAGCATGCTGTGTAAAGCAAGCTCGTCAGAGAGTGGAGAATTCGAAGTCTGCTGTGGTACCGTCGTGGCAGTCATCGCCAACTTACGTAGATGACGATGAAGGAAAAGTAAAACTGGTTGGAGATGTTACTTGTCCTTACACGCAACGTGTACGCATTGCGCTTCTCCACAAGGTAACGCCATTGACCATTAAAGTGTGTTTTCTCCCTATTCTGCGAAGAGGTTCATTCTCAATGTGTTCTTTGAAAGCTCATTAGGTGGAGGGTTCTATTTACTTCACTTTACAGCATTCGAGCCAACACATAGGAGCGTGGTTTTATTGGGGGCTCACTCAATAGACCACACGGATGACTTTGGGCACAAAAACCGAAGTCTCTTGTGATCAAATTGTTTTCTCGCTCAATGTATTGGATGGTTTCTTATGCGATTTTGAAGATCATTGGCCACAGATATTTAGCCAAGTCATGCTAACACTCAACTTGCTTCAGAATTGAAGGCCAACCGAGTATATGAGTTATTCAAGTTACTGTCGGTAACAGGGGGCGGTCAATAGGAGACGGGAACATAACAATTTTCGCGTCCTCTATCTTAGTTGCATCTGCGATTTAGCCTCGAAAGACCAATAGTCTGTTCTTTAGTTTCTGTTAGACTTCACAAAACTTGCCATAGGTTACATGGATATAGATTAGGTTTTCATTGTTTTTTGGGGGGAATTTGCTATAACAAAGTGATATTCCTGATGTTCTGCAGGGTGTCCCAGTGGAAGCCTCGTTGGTGATGCCAGATGATCTCCGCAACTGCAGAGGAGAGAACTTGGCCAACTTGAGCCCAGACGGCAAATTCCCCGTTTTCCAACATGGGGATCACAAAATCAGCGGCTCGGTGGACGCTATCCTGGCCTACATAGAAGAGAATTTCGAGAATCCCCCTCTACTACCAAGTGGTCTAGAGAAACAAGTGGCCCAGTGGGTATCATACATCCGAGATATCTTTACTTCTGTTATCGAAGACACCTTATACAACGGAGATCCCTATCAACAAGAAGCTTTAGAATTTAGGTTGAACGACTCCTTGGCACGTTTAAACACTGGACTTGAATCGTACCAGAGGAAGGGAAAATTCTTTTTGGGCTCCAAGTTCACAATGGTAGATGTTTACCTCATGCCCTTCCTCTCTTTGATGGACCTTGTGACCTACATTCGAGGGTTCGAAATCAAATCCTCGTACTCAAGATTGTCAGCTTACAAGTCGGTCATGTGTACTTTCAAAGTCTACAAACCGGTGCAAGTGGGCTCGGATCTATCGAAGACTATTCTGGTGAAATCCGCCATTGAGAAAATGCCGCAGCCTATGATCAGTTTGACGCTCCTGCAGCACAAGAGTATGGTCTGGCATTTGGAAGCCTTTGCCAAACTGGTGAAAGAGTTTGATGGCCTCAACAAGAAACCGAACTTGGATGTAATGGGACGGACGGTCTTTGGGACGAGGTTGAAAGAGCTGCCCAAGTTGTATAACAGTTTGGTGGAGATTCTGCAAGAGCATGCCCGGATGGAGGAAAGAGTGATATTTCCAGCACTTGAATCAGCTAACCAAGGTAATTGAACGCCCTCTGAAATTGGATTCATTGATCTCTTTTATCTCAAGTTTTCCAAGTTCCCATCATGTTGAATTTGGAGTCCATTCAAATAGAGTCCATTCAATTTGTTTTGTGATCTTAAGAGTAGAATTCAAGATGTTATAATCACTGTCGTTTGAGGTCTTGCAAAGTAGAAGTCCTATCAATTTGATATTCTTGCTTCATTTTTGTTATAAATCTTAACTCTGAGCTTTTGGTTTGGTGCTACAGCTCTGACTGAATCTGCACTAAGGGATCATGCCCGAGATCTACCAGTAATGAATGGAATTCGGGAGGATATTAAAGGCGTGATGGCATTGAGACAAGGCAACCGTGACCACCGGGAAGCACTGTCTTCTCTGGCTGACCGTGTGGAAGCATTTGAGGTCAGTACAAATCACGTTATCATCCTATTTGGACGTCAATGTAGCAATCCTCTCTCAAGATTTTAACTTGGAGAGATACTTTTCCTGTTGCATTAACCCGAAATGCTTAAACAAAAGAGTAGTAAATCTCCATAAGAAGCCTGTAGATAACAGTAGTAAACTTCTAAAACACATATTTCTATCAATCAAAAATGAATTCTTCTTCCTATTGATACATTTTTTTACCTTAAAGTTCCCTAAACGATCTATTTCCTCTCCCTAGAGATATAAGAGATCATCACATCCAACTAATTGGAGTTAATAAGAAGCGTATGCTATTCCGAATGTAAACGTCTGCTCCATGTGTACCAGCAAACTTATGGGCACCAAGTTCGATAAATCTTTCTCGCTAATCCATTATAATAAATACAGAGTGTCACGGAATTTTGTCTCCTTTTCATCCCCGTGGATAGTCACATTCTCACAAATCAATTATTCATCCGAACCTAAGATGGATGCATTGGGGAACTAACCAATCTCCAGTGCAGTCGTTCAAACCTCACAATTCAGTCTTATTAAACAGTAACACATTCTTCCGTTTGTAAAAGAATTGTCACAAAATTTGAACAGAGTTTGCTAGCATTCCCGACTTCAGACCTTCAAACCTCATATTTCAGTCTTTTTTAAACGATGATCTTTTCTTCTTTTTTTGTAAAAGGATTGTTACAAAATTTGCAACAGGGTGTACCAGTACTCACAGCTACTGCAACGTGAATTTTTTTTTCAGGTCCACGTGAAAGAACATTTCCAGGAGGAAGAGCGAGAGCAACTCCCCCTTCTTCAAGCAGCAGGCTACGGAATGAAGAAGCAACAGCCCATGGTCGTCCAAGCCTTTCAGTTGATGGAATCCACCCATTCCAGGTTATTGCCTTACCTTCTGGAAGGCTTGAAACCCCACGAAGTCCACCAATACTTAGGTCTCATGACGTCCTTCACCTCCGACTTCAACAAAAACTCCATGCTCCCTCGAATTGCACATGCCTTGAACAATGAGGATTATGAAAATGTGCGGAAAGTGGCGGTGGACAGGGTTCCGTCTCTCGGTGGACCGCAGTACACCAGGGTGCAGAATAGACCGAGTTTGGACCAAGCGGATTCGTATGCCAGGGTGCAATCGAAACCCAGTTTGGATCAGGGGGAGAATTGGTATGCAAGGCGAGCTGTCTCTTTCTACGCCTAAAAAATTGAGGTTTCTTCATATTATCATAACATTGGTGACCCACCCACCCATCCTTGCGTTGGAGTTTTATTTTGCGGGCAATCAAGGTAGACAAAAACATATAAATTTGTTATGAGAACAATGGTGACCACCCACCCTTACCTACACTTGTTGGCTCAGTACCAATGCTGTCAACTTGTGAGAGGATATGTACCCGAGGTTATAGCAAATTGGAGCAACTTGAATTCCCTGAGATTGCAGAGAATTGGAGCACAGCTTGGCCACCCTGAGATTTCAGAGAATCGGAGTTGATCTTTGGACACCCTGATTCTTCATGGAATTTGCATTTGGGACGAAGGTGTCTGAATCCTTTTCAAGAAGATTATGTAGCAGATATCTAGACGCGGGTCGTTAGGCCGGCGAGGTCGTTATTAGGCGTAGCCCTGTTCTCCAAACTACTGCCGATGAAAGGTTTTTCAATCTTGAAGAAATACGGCTCTCTCAAAGAGTATGTGTAGGATGGGGTTGTGACTCAAAATCCTCCGTCCCTCCATGTGTCCCGTGGATAGGAGAGGGCGACGGGTGGCCTCTCCAGTAACGTACTTCATAGCTTTGTACTGTACCTTACCTTACAGGGTGTTGTGGTCATGAGTTCCCACAAAAGTTTCTTTGTTGTGACCATTTTTCCACTGTCTTGGCCCTTGACTAGGTAGTCACTTCGTTTCCTGTTGAAGCCTGGTTTTCCTCCTTTTAGACTAGACTTCAGATCATTTGGAGGGGAGGATTTTAGCCAGGTCAACATGGTTGGCAGAAGACATGGAACGGCAGGTGTGGTGAAGACCCTGGTTGTACACTAGGTTGAATTTTTCTCAAGTTTTACCTTGGGACGCAGCTTCGAAGAAGGCATTACCTTATATTTATTATGTTCGAGGTGGCGGTATTCTTGTTATTACATGAGCTCAATAGACGGAGCTTTGTATGATATGCAGTGATTTAATATAATTGTGTAGTTGAAATAGTGATTAGAAGCTTCCTTCTTGTTGTAGTGAGGATTTTTTGAAAGCATCGTCCCTCAGTCGTGCTGGATTTTAGCAAGGCCTCGGAACTTGGACAATTGTAAGCATACTGTTGGAGGGAGGAAATGCAACTTTCTGTTTAAAGCGTCAGTTTTCTATTGTTGTTTGCATGGGAGGGTTGATTTTATTTGTGTTTCCTGGTTCTCACCCTGCCACCTTGGTTCAGATGGTTGAAAGAGTTCGTGATTCTGTTTTGTTTTAAAATAAAAGAGGGAGATCGCTTCTTCACGTTATAGCATTCAACAGCAGCTGAGGTGTCATTTGAGTGCATGCAATAAATGATAATTTAAGGGAAGAGGAAACTGTTCTCTATTCCTCTTTGTGTGAGCATGACTCTTTCTTAACCTTGTGATGATGTGGAAGCCTAAAAGTGTGTGATGGTTGATAGAGAATCCTTGTATGAGAGAAGGTAGAAACACTCATTCTTGTCCTTGCCCTCATTCTTGAACCCTAGATTGTTACCAAATCTGTCTATAAGCATACATTAAAGTGTCCTACAAATATTTAATTGTAATTTATTGATGCATTTGAAAGACACATATTTAATTTGCATTTGTTGACAATTGATTTTTATAGATTTTGGTTTAGGGTACACATGTGGGATAGTTTTAGTGGTATAGGGAGCTAACACTTTGAAAACCCCTAGAAATTACATACCACATCTAAAAAACTCAATTTTTTATAATATTGATGATTTTTCACATGCTAATACTACAAAAATATTATTTTCAGGAAAAAATGCCTCCAACTATGTTGAGTTGTTTAATTTGATGGTGTTGGATGTTTCTACTATGTAGATGTTCACCTTTGGAATATTGTGTGAAAAGGGGTTTTGGGAAGTCTTGCATAGTGGTTTGAGCTCCAATGAGCATTCTTGGGTTTTTTTAAGCGAATGATTGATGTGGTACCAAAAAGAATGATTTTCATAATGACTAGGTTGATATTTCGTGATTAGGTAACTCAAAAAGTAAATTAAAAATGATCAAATTCTTCACTAAATAAAAATATTATTTATTTCTATAGTAATCCTAAAAGCCAGTGCTTAGTCATTTTTTGGTCCTTAACAATGTTTCAAGGTTATCTTCAAAAGATGGGCATGTAACTATATAGTTCAATTGAACTTCAAAGTTTTTCAATCTCTCTCCTCTATTTTTCTATTGTATGACTTAAAAAAAATCATAGTGTGGTTTTTAAAGTCGTCATCACATGGAAATTATAATTATATAATTTTCAGATTTTTTTTGCATGGGTGTGATATAAAATCATATGAAATTTTAATATAGAGACCATGAGTCCCATAAAAAAACTCTAAGCATCCTAAATATAAAGAAAGCAAAAGAAATTGCCCCCTCTATAATATAATAGACAGTAGAGAGTCCAACTTATCTTATATTCTCATAGAGACCTAGGTTCACTTCAAGTTAAGATGAACCCTCATATAATTGGTTGAGAACGTTATTGTCATGGTTTTTTGAAGAAAAAGTCAATGAAATTAATTTTAAATGGAAAATGAGCTTGAAAGATTTGAAAATTTCATTCCAAATGTACACTATAATTTTGAGCATTTTATTGTAGTATAAACCAAATCTTTGTGTCATTCTATATCCAAAAATGTGGATCCAAACTTTGAACTTTAAAGAACAATAAAATTCCCATTTTAAGGGATTTGTTAAATTTTTTAAGCAAATTAGAAATTATATGTAAAAAACTTTCAAAGAAAAGATCCAATTTTTTTTAAAAATTAGAATAAATTAAAAGTTTATTCATCTCGCGATCCATACATTGCACCAAGAGGTAAAGTGATTGATACCTAGACTATATATCTTTGTTAAAGAAATTATAGTATTCAGTAATATAAAAGGTTTGAGAAAGCATGTAGGGATTAATAAATGAGGAGTTGAAGCAAGTTGATATGTAACAAGTTGTGTAGTGATTGTCTATATTAGTTATCTTGGTAATGTCATAACCATTGCCATATGTAACTATCGATGACATAAGATTTAGCAATATGATAGTTTGGGTTTAAATTCTCTTATTGATTGTTGAATTATTGTTGATTGTGAGAGTATTGAGACATAAAAGCATCATTGTTTATGACAATAGATGGTAATTTAGTGGTTGTATCAGAGTATTATTCCATTTGGGCTAATTAATCAAATACTTTTGAAGTTGTAATTAATGTCATCTTGGTATTAATTGGAAATTTAGCTAGTTGATTTGGATAATAATAAAATACATTTAATATAGAACATTAGTTTCAAGGGTTTAAATTCAGGAGATGTTAAATTTATATTTTGAAATTAGAGGGATAAGTTAGTGGGAAGTAGTTCATTATTTTCAAATTTTCATTTGTAAAGTAGTGTATATGTTGCATATTGTATTGCAATGTTATTGATATTGTTTACAATGTTTTTAATAATTGTTTGTGGTATTGTGAATTTGTCTTTGAAAGTTCAGAAGGATGTGATATGTGTAGTTCCACGTACTCTCTTTTATAATGACTATGAGTAGTTTAGTTGCCCATACATGAGTTGTAGTATTTTGTACAAGTCGGTGATATTTGTTTTGTCTTAAAGCAATGAATTTAGAAGAAAAATTGTCATTGCAATATATGCATTCAAGAAATTGAATTTATGTTGTGTGGATGGATTTCTTGGAGGAGTTTTTTGAAATGTTATAATACTAACACAAAGTAGGTTGGGGCATAATTTTTTACTATAATCGTATTCTATTGTATTAGTATATGAACAAAGAAGTAGCCGTGGTGGTATTAAATGGTCAGGTGAATGTCCTTCAAAAATTCCAAGCTGATGAGGGTGAAGCACATGGAATTGGTACATGAGACAATGAATTTTTTTCATTTTTTATACTACATATTACGCTATGAAATGCATAAAACTTTGATGCGGGGTTCTATTCATGTATCCATATGTTTATTTTATTTCAATTTTAGTGTAAACCTATTATAGAAGGATATGAAGTTGGTCAAAATAAGTGTTTCCATGTAGAGCCTATGTATTGACCATATTTCAATTTGAAAATACTTTGATTTGATCACTTGTAATTTGTGAACTAGTCTAGACTTTATTTCTTTGAAAAACTTCATTTTGTTAAGTTTATTCAAAAGCAAGAAGTGTTTAGATAATCAATTCAATTATGTGAAAACACCTCCAACATAGTTATATACAAAATACAATTTGAAAATCATTGATTCTCAATTATTTAAGCTTGTTGTCATTTCTCAAAAAAGATTTTTGGGTTCCTTTTTGTTGTAGTGTTAAAACATTAAAGACCACAAAATCATTTTGGATCCAATAGAGACAATTTAGAGAATATTTTGAAATTGGTGATTAATTTTGTTTAGAGCCATGAAGAATATTTTGCACATGGGAATTACACACATAGTGAGACAAGGCCTTGTGGTTGGGAAAAGGGATCTAAATTTTATCTATAAAAGTCTACCAATAAAGGAATCTTGCTTTGATATTTAATTTGTATATTATTTTAAAAATAATTAATGATTTTCTTGAAGCAAATGAAATCAATTCATCACATTGTTGTATAAACAAATATCACAATACACAAAGATCAAGTACCACAACTAGTATCAAAAATGCACTCCCAAACCAAGCAGGAATGTATAACAAATACACCCTCGAAGAGAAATTAAAAATCTATATAAAAGAAGTCAAACCCTTTAATTACACAAAATAAGATTCCAAAAGTGCAAGTATGAGAAAAGTAAAGATTTTACTAAATGATAAACCATTGTCTCCAAACAAAGATAAACACACAATGCATTGTTGGTCCAATTACTTAAACTATTAAAATAATAATAAAATAATAAAATCTAAAATTTCATTTAAATAATAATAATAATAATAATAATAATATTTGATGTAGTAGACTCTTGACTACGTCAAATTTTTTATATGACAAAGTTGTCAATCTTCTGTAAACAATTTTTTTTTCTATTTAAAAATAGATAAAATTGAATTTTTTTTGCATGTCATTAAATTATCCTTCTCAATTTAAGCCTTGCAATTTGTTGATTTTTTTAGGGGTGGAGAGATTTTTTTAAATAAATTTTTTTGGTCATTGTCCTTGCTATCCAGGAACTCATAGCCTTGTTCAAGACTTCAATCTCATCAAAAGTTTTGGCATAGTAGAATAATTTTTTTCAAAAAACTTTGAATCATAAAAAGTTGGAAAATCAAGCATAGTTTCATCTCAAATAAATCCATTTGTGATTTTGAGCTTCCAAAAGAAGTTATGGATAAAATTTATAGAGGGTATTTCAAAATATCAAAGAAAATGTTTTTTTCAACTCCTCCAAAATTTGGTTATAATTCTTGATTGGAGACTCAAAATCTCAAATGATTTTTTAGAGATGAAAATCTACATGATTTTCTACATTAATTTAGTTTAAGGTAATTTAAAAAAATAATAATTCTACTATGTCAAAATGAGGTTTGAAATTCTAATTTTTCCTACTTTTTGATTTAACTGTGAACGTTTGAACTCCAACTAATCCTAACTTTATGTATCCAACATGGGTTGTTTTACTACTTACCACCCCACCTATACAAAGTGCTCTTCTCATCACCTCAACAAGATAAGTGGCTTTTTGTAACTACGTGATATAGTTGCCAAATATTTTGATTGTAATACGATTATAATGTCAATTTATTTTTAAATTAAAGTTTTAAAATGAAAACTATACTTTGTGAACTTCAATTAACCCCTCATTTCGTAGGGACCAAAACTATCCTCACATAATTTTAAGTCCAATTGAAAGTGTTGTAATTTTTGCATCCAATGTTCAAATTTAGTAAAACTTGTTCGCAAATTTGTGCTCTTTCTTCTAGTTTGTGTGGTAAAATTTTCAAATTGATCCAAGATGAATCAATTTCTTGGAAATCGATCAAATTTCACAGGTTCAGTTTGAATTCACCAAACTTCATTTGATGGCTGCAACTTCAAGGGCTTCTATCTACTTCATCAAATGTTCATTTCAATCAAATTTGATAGATTATGTTTCCTTTTCAATTTTGTTATTGTTGTAAAATTTTCATGTCAATCCAAGTTCATTTGAATCTTTGGGAGCAATTCGAAGTTCAAAATCCCGACATTTTTGGATTACAATGAACATTGTCAACTTGTTTCTTCTCCATGTAGTGTTTGTTTCCAATAATTCTTTTTGGAAGAGTTGTGCATACTAGTCTAGTTTGTGTGGTTAAAATTTTCAGATCAATCTAAGAAGTTATGAGTGACTAAGAAGCATTTTAGTAGAAAGAGGTTCAGCGTCATATGTGTTTTTTGCAACTTTTCTTGCTATTTTTTGACATTTCAAAGCTATTTTGTAGGCACACTGAGTCAATTGAATCATAATTTTTTCACCAAAGTGTTTATATGTTGGTTTTAAATTGCTTTATAGTTTAAAGTTTTTTTAATTTGAGTAGGTTTAGGAATTGAATTTCACCTCCAAACATATTGCTCAAATAATTTCAACATCTCTTTTATAACACTAAAGCATTATAATCTTGTGATCAATGCGATCAAATGATTCTAAATTTGATTCACGTCATCTACACTATGTTCACTACAAGATTGTTTGGTAGAGATTTCTACACCTTAGTGACATTTAGACTTCTAACACTTCAAAAGCAATGATGTTTTTGAAGTTTTTGAACCCCAAAAGACCTTAGTCAATGAAGGGTTAATCGGCATCAACATGTCGACACTGTCCTATAGCTATGGTATCTCTTAAGAAATTCTTCTAAAAAAAAATGTTTGTGTAGTGTTATGGGAGGCAACCCATTCCTAACCATTAGTCCCATTTTGCCGGTGTAAGCTATTTTCTTTCCATATAGAAGAATGAACAACAATTAAATATGCTACAGTTCCCAACACAGCTATGGCACGTTATGATTGGCTAACAAGACTCTCAATGTTGCAACCAACCCTTGGTTGGAAAGAAGGTCTATATAATCAAAATGGAAGCAAATCCATCTTTAACTAAAAAATTCATAGTAATTTTATGTTGCAAAAAAAAATCTCGAAATTAACTCCTAAACGCCTAAACTGTATTTTTTTGGCAACATAGAAATTTTGGGCAGCTTACCACGAATGGAGTTTTTATTTTTTTTCACTGAAATTTTAACACAACATGTGACCAAGGAGTGGCTTTAAGGCCCAAGAATTTTTGTAACTTTTGACTACATGTTTAAAAAGTTATGGTATGATATGTACTTTTCATTGTTCAATAGGCAACCCAAACAGAAAGAAAAACTTCTTCAAAAATCATTTTTTATAAAATTTTAAATTTTAAATTGGTTCTCTAGATTTATATATACTTGGTAAGCTTTGAATCATTCCATTTTGATGAATAAGTCAAAAGTTATGAGGAATTTTAGTTTGTAGGAGTTTCCGGGTTGCTATTGAATTTCTACTCTAAGACAAACTTTGAAGTCCTTTATTTAACTCAATTTTCAATATTTTTGGAAAAAAAATAAGAACATTGGGTGCAGATTGTTCATTACAACATTACAACCATTGGGATTAGGTAATTTTCAATTCCATAAATAAATTGTTAACAATTTAGTATTTTGAATCATTCTATACTTCCTTTTACTTACTATTTTTTTCCTATATGTTGTATGATTCCAAATGATCTGAAATTTTTCAAGCATGTAGCCAACTTGACTTGAAAAATTAATCCAGAGAATTGCAACCATTTTGGATATGTTTTCATACAAATGTGACCTTTTGAAGTGCAGCTACCTGGATTTTTGCGGGGCCCAAAAAAGGAAATTTGTTACTTCAAATGCTAATATCTTGCAATCTACATGGTGGACCTTGTAAAAAAAATCGCCCTATAAATACATTAGAAGAGTTTAGGGGAGTCCAGAAGCCTGTTTCGGGGCTGTTCCCCCGCAGTTGTTCCCCGCAGCGAGGGGAACGGCCCGTTGTCAGAATTTTTTTTTTTATAAATTAAAAATAAAAATAAAAATAAAAATCTCTAAATGCAAAAGAAAATTTTAATTTAAAAAGAAAAATTGGTCAATGATGTGGCAGGGTCTCGGCCACATTAGACCGTTGTGCTGAACCTGTTTCTTGCGTTCAAAGGTTGGGATAACTCACAAGCATCCAAAGGCCCCAAAAATCTTCTAATGCTACAAATTGCTGAACCCCTTAAGTTCTAAGGCCATTTTTTAATTTTATTTTTAATTTTATTTATTTATTATCAAAAACCACTTAGAACTAACATTTTTGTTGCGTGCACCCAAGAAAAAAAAAACATATTTCTAGCATTTAACTATTGGATCTTGTACTTCACGTGTTTTAGCTCATATGGTAAGAATTTCATGAAGTTTGACTGTATAGATTGGAAGATATTAGCATTCAAAGTTGAAAAAGAAAGTTTTTTTGATCCTTGGCTTGCAATTTCAAATGACTTTGACCACCATTTGTGGAATTTACACGTTCGACCAAAAGACATGAGTGATGACTCAAAACAAATCAAAGCTTTACATGAAGACATAAATATAACATTTTCGGGGGAAAAAATTATAATTTTTTTTTTTTTTTTGCAATTTTTTTTTGGGCTACTACCAAGTTCAGTTCCAAGTTTTTTGCGATATAACTTTTGTTCACGAGCACCGATTGAAATAAAAATTATATTCCCATGTAACATAGATAATTAATTTTTCTATCTGATGGGAAAGTTTCAAAAAGTTTCATAAAAAAAATCAAGGTCACAGGAACCTGCCCAAAGTCCAATTTGTCCCCCAAGGACATTGATGGTCAGATATAGGTTGGCTCCCTTACGTTTAGTTGCTCTTACTATTGTGTCAGTCACTGCATCCTTCCTTTTTTTATATTCTTTTTTTGAAATCATATTCCAAACTGAAGTACAGCCAGTGTTGAGTCGTTGAGACGGACTTTACAGTAAGTTGGGCCCCAGTGGAAATCTTTTAATAAATAAATTTAATTCGATTTCTGCAACAGCCAGGTAGATAAAGCGCACAGCGAGGCCAATGATGAACGGGTCGCCAATTCGAACGAGGCCGGCCGGTATGCTGGCCGGTATGCTGGCCGGTATGATGAACTGAACACTGATTCAGGGAATGGTGGTTTTATGGGATGACGACCCATTTCCGACCACTTCAGGAATTCAGCATAGCTGCTGCAAGGGTGTGCTGCATAGGTGTATTCAGGGTAATCTTTTTTCCATGTAGGGAAATTGATTTAAGCAGGATTTCAAAAAAATTTATATTTTTTTGGTCCAAATTGAAATTATCCTAAATTTTTTTCCTGAAGATTCTCTACAACCTATTTTTGTTATCTAGGTTGTAATAATTTCAACCATAGTCTGGTTACAAAATTGATGTAAGTGATAATTTTGTACCTGTTGTGATCATTCTATTCTTTCAATATACATTTGTATAGCTCCTATAGGTCTTGCTATACATGAATTGTAATGTAAACAAAGCTATGATTGGAAATAGAGCAACCTATACTATGGAAATGGGGGGTGGTCGGAAATGGGTTGCTTGCTACACAAATTTGCTTTGAATAAGGCAATGCCTGATGAGGAGGGGAATTGAGGGAAAAGTGTGCTAACGAAGAGGGTCACTTTTCCTATAATTCCCAATAAAGAGAGCATTGCCTGGTGTAAATTGTCCAACAAAAAACATATGACAAATAGTCTATAGAGTTCAATTTGGATGAAAAATTCATAATCCACGATTACATGTAGAAAACTGTGTAATTGCACTTAAAACCCTAATTATGCCAAATAATCCACTCGCAAAATGAATCTGAAATTAGTTGGTGGTAGTTTACATTTAGGGAAGATTGACCTCCTTATTAATCTAACCAAGGGAAAATGTAAAAATAATTTCTCCTATTTTGTGTTGAGTTAATTTTGTATTTTTTTGGGAAGGAAAAATTTGATTACAAGCGAAAGTGAAAGAAAAAAAGATTAATCGGGCTTTTGCAAACAACTCAGCCTGGGTGGTAGTTAATTTTGTATTTCTTCACCTCTCATAGATAATTCTTTTGGGGCCTTTGATTCCAAATATGAATTCAAAATTTGCAAATTTCATCATGGGTAGCAAATAAAAAATTTCAGTGTGTACCCAAAGGGTAAAACTTGGGGCAATAAGGGGGTCAATCCTTTGTAGCCTATTATTACATGTTATATTAATCATGAAATGCCAAAGCTTGTGAATATGTTAACAAACATCAAAGGCTTGTACCCTCAATGTTTCATTTTGCCATTGGAAATTAATGAATTTTATATTTTTTATATTTTTCAGAGATTAATTTACATGTTGTTTACAAGCCATAAGAAGTTCAAATTTATTTTGTGAAAACTTTAAATTATTATAAGTTTTTGAAGAAAAATTAAGAAAATTTGCATCAAATGCACGCTACAAGATAAAAAAAAAAATATGGTATAGAACATCATGGTGTAAACCAAATATTTGTGTCATTCTGTAATTAAGAACTTAATAGAATGTGGTAAGAGGCCCAAGTTCAAATGGCTATCGAATATACTATTTTAGGAATTTTATAAGATTTCTAATTGGAATAGAAATTAGACTTAATGAGATTTATTTCATTAATAGGCTGAAATTCAAAATTAATAATTATAAAGGCTAAAATTCAGATCAAGAGCAAAGAAGGTAGGCATTGTCAAATACACTAAAAATTAAGGCATCTTTGACTCAATTTGTAATTTGTGATCCATGGATTTAGCATCTTCTTTTCAAAAACATTATGTTTATTTTTCACTAAGGGACTTTCCACCACCTTGTGATGCCTATGCACTCAAAAAACTTTGCAAAAAAAAATTAGATGCAAGTTATTCATTTTTCAATTAGACGAAGGTTTGGTTTGCCATTAATTAGCTACAATGGTTACATTGGTGTTTCAAGATTAAATGCAATTAAATAGTTGCCACACACAACAAGTTATTATCTTGATAGATAATTGTGTTTTCATCCTTGCAAATTTTCATCTAAATTTTCTTTTAATCCCTAAAGCCAAGAACATGCTTCTTTGAAGATGTAGCATTTTTGGGCAACTCACTACAAATGGAATTTTTTTTTCTCTTTGAAATTTTCACACAACATACAATACACCTAAGGAGTAGCTTTAAGGCCCAATAATTTTCACAACTTTTCACTACATGGTTAAAAAGTTATTGTATAATATATCATTTTCAGTAAAGTGCAAGTAGCTTGGGTAGCTCAAATAAATTCTTTAAAAATCTCTTTATTCAAAAATAAAAATTTAATAATGGTATTTTAGATTTGTATATACGTAGAAAGCTTTGAATTGTCCCATTTTGATTAATGAGATGAAAGTTATGAGGGTTTTTAGTTTCTAGGTAGTTATGGAATCTCTATTCTAAGATATATTTTGAAGTCCTTCATTTAACTCAATTTTCAATATTTTTTTCAATATTTCTATGTTGGGTGTAGATTTTTTTTACAACATTACAACCATTGGAATTGGCATTTTTCAATATTATATAATTAAATTCTTTACAATTTAATGTTTTGAATCATTGTCTATTTCTTTCTATTTACTATTTTTTTCCTATATATTGTATAATTCCAAATGACTTGAAATTTTTCAAGCATGTTGCCAACTTGCTTTAAAGAGTGAATCCAAAGAGTAACTACTATTTGGGATATTTTTCAATACAAATGTGACCTTATGAAATGCAATTGCTTGGATTTTGCAAGGTAAAAAAAGGGTTTTTGTCAATTCAAATGCTAATATCTTGCAATCTACATGGTGGAAAATTCTGAAATTTTTTCCACATCTTTTCAAACTAAGAAACTATAAAATCCTACAGTTACATGTGCTCAACAATATTCTTTTTATAAAAAAAATACTTGTACTGGAAATGGTAGTTTTAGAGCATTTTTGGTGAAAATATAGTCAAAAAGCTTCAAGGATTAAGAAATTAAAGGAAAATTACAATGTATAACTCATGTTAGTGCAAATATTCCAATAGTTGTAAGGTAGAAAGTTAGAAAATCAACAAGGCTCTAACATGGTTCAATGTGCTCACTATCATTGTTTTAGAATGTAAATACATGGCAAATATAAATACCTCAGTTTTGTTTGAAAATTGACTTAAGACACCTAACATAAACATGCATTTATGATCTTGAATAATCAGCATACATACATTTTAGAACCCTTGTTGGCTTATAACCCTCTACCTTACTACTATTTAGAATCTAAGACCCAAGGAAAATCACAAAAATTGTCAAGGTACATGTATTTCCTCGTTTAAAAAAGAATTTGGTCATAATTTTTGTTTAAATTAATAAAAATTGACCACGAATATAAAATTTAAAAATTTAAAAAAATTTAAAAAATTTAAATAAAAATAAAAATAAATAAAAATAAAAAATAAAATAAAATAAAATAAAAATAAAAAAATAAAAAATAAAAATATATATATATATTTAAGAAGTTGAGGAGACACATTTTAATTGGTAATGTGTAAGTTCTATTGAAAACAAAATTAAAGTACCAATATGAAGAAAATTTTCTCCATTTTTCTTTCAAAAGTGTGGAAGTAGTAAAGGGGTAAGATTTTTTTTAATCAACAAATATAAATATGGATAAATTTTATTTATCTTGGCCTCAATGAAGCTCAAATGAAGTTGTAGAATCAAAAAGGCATTTAAGAAATTCACTCAAATTCTAGAAATGATTATTAGATGGCTTTATTCAAATCCTAGAAATGTAAGATGATATTTATGAAATGGCTAGGGGTAGTAAGCAACATTTTTTAGCCCTTGTAAGCCTACCCTATATAATTTGAGTACTCTAATATGGGACATTTGGTTTATTTTTTTATCATATTGCCTACTAAAAGAATTCATTGGGAGAATTCATTGAACGTTTGTTATTATGTGATTCCATCATTTGACTACTCGTTACATTCTTCTTTCATATGTTATGTGCTTGATTATGGGTGACTCTACTATCATTTATTGGTGCTTTAAACTTTAGATGTGAATTTTTCTTCATTTTTGGACCAAAATTTGTTTATTTTTACTTCAACTTAACTTCAATTTCTTCTCAATCATTGCAATAGAGAGTGGGCTCTGTGGTGAAAGAAGGGGAGAGTAGTTTTGTATCAATGGCCCTTGATTTAGTAGACATTGGCTCATTGTCATTACAAACATACACTTTAATCACACCAGCTTCCTTTTGAGGCTGGAGTTCTTTATATATATGATTTGAAAGCCCACCTTGCGACCCGACAAAGCTTGTTCTCTATTGCAATGGAGGAATGATCCTTCTAATGAGGTTGGTATGAAGTCCAATCATGATGTTGGCTTTTTTGGGTCCTTTATAATTGTCTACTTTGTAGAGAAGGGATTAGTTTGAAAAATTTGAAAACTCTTTTCAATTGTTTGTATTAGATGCGTGGTGCTAGTCAAATGTGTGGGGCATTGTAGCTTGAAAGGCATTAATGAAAATTTAGAGAACCCTGCATTGAAAATTCCGAAGTCTTTGATTGGGGGGATCGAGGAAGAAATCCAGCACTCCTTGTCCAATAATATTCTTCACCCCAATGAAGATGATCTTATTCCAATTTTGAGCAAACTTTTTTTAGTGATGTCTTTGCTAAAATGTGAGATATTCTTGCTTATATAGTGGATGAAATCACAAATTACTACCAAATCTTGAAACGATATTGCTCTATTATGGATGAATGTACACTATTTTTAGATGATTAAGTAAAACTTCATCCATATATCGTAGGTTTCGTCCATTTCCATGGATGTATATAGCTTCCGTCCTCACTACAGTGCGGATCGCTTTCTGCACTGCCTATAATAAGCTAAATGAAAAAAACACCCTGATCTCGAGTCAGTGATTGCTGAATTCCAATGAGTGGCAAATTGTGGGTGAGTGCACCTTATCAGTTTCCAAGGTAGACAGTTTTTTATTTTGAGCTTGAACAGTTGAACTTAATCACGTAAGCTAGTCGTAGAAGCACCATTGCTGATGAATGTTGTTCAGACCTGACCAGATTTGTGTTCTGACCTGCCTTAGCTCAGGCTATCACCATTTTATCTGAAATCTCTGCACAAATGATAACTTAAGCATTAGAAGATTTTCAGCTGCATGGGAGGGCTGCAAGTTTCCTAAGGTTTTTTGACCATGAGAACTCGTTGCACCTGCTGCCTGACGTGGCACAACAATTGCTACGTCACCAAAAAAAATTTAATAAAAAATTCACTTTTAATTTAATTTAATTTCAAATTTCAAATTAAAAAATATATAAATATAAATCTAACAGGGGTTGTTCCTTGGCTGCCAAGAGAACAATGATCAGAACTTGCCCTGAAACGGCCCTCCCATCCCCCCAAATCCTCTTTTGTTAACTTCTCAAAGACTTTCAACATTGTTTGCATCCTTTTGTGTCTTTGTCCATCCCACATGGCACTTGTGGTTGGTGTTCATGTACAATATTCTTTTTATGGTCATGTAGAATATTCTTTTTATGGCAATGAAATTTCGTTTCATTTGTTTGAAAAAACATGCACATTATTTGCATCAATGCCAATCACCCACCCCTGCACACTCTGCCTTCCCTGCAAAACTAAACTCTAGAAACTGCAGATAAGAACTTTGCAAGAACACCAAAAGTGTCATTCATTTTGCTCTTATCTCTTCATTGTCCAACCTTTGTTGGCCACTTTGTATTGACCTGTTTTTTTTAATACAATGGTTCTTAAGTTCTTTCCATTTGTTTAGGAAAAAAAATAAAAAAAATAAAAAAAATCTCATTCACAAGCCATAACACATACTCTGAATTCAAACTCCATTGATTTGTTCTACCAAGGTAGATTTCTCTTAAAGCAACCATGTAAGACCTGATTGCCTTTGGGGGGAAGTGAAACTCCTTGAAACAATTTTCATAAATAGAAAAATTGAATTGGCATTTAATTTAAGTCGTTTCATATTTTTTGGACCTTTATAGACTTAGTTACAAATTTTTGAAGTTTAAATTGTAGTAGTCATTAAAAGCAACCACCTCCTCAAATGTACATTGTTGGTAGAAAGCAAAATTTACCTCTATGTCACAATTGCTTTTAGAGCATGGGTACTTTAAGAGGTTTAGAAAAAGAAGGAATTAGCGTTGGTTACGTAGGAAATTATTAGTCTCATTGCAAAATTTTATTTTTATAGAGATTCATATAATATAATAATATTTTAGTTGATTCAAATAACTATGACTTTGGTAAATAAATGTCACACATACTATTAGGACAAATTACTCAAGCTCATTTATACTATGATAATAATTTGAAACCCAATTGATTCTTCTTATGTACAACTTACACACTTATTTGACCATCCAGCTTGTGGCCGGCTCCTTCAACTCTAAGAAAAATGCTTAACCCCTAAAGGACCAAACTGCATTTTTTGGCAATATAGAAATTTTGGACAAGTGCATGTGACTAGAGATTTCCATATTTTTAGCCCAAATTTTGATAAAAGGTGTAGACGAGGAATATCTTTCATGTGCACTAAATTTCAGGACATTTAAAAATATGAGTCAAAAGTTATAGCCTAATATGTAGTTTGTTTCTCAACTTGGGCAGTCCGGGCAGATCTGAAAAAATAATTTTTTTCAAAAACTCAAATTTGAAATTGGTTTCTAGATTTATGTATACATTAAAAGCTTTGAATCATTCCATTTTGATCAATGAGTCAAAAGTTATGAGGTATTTTAGTTTGTGGGCAGTTATGGATTCTCTACCCCGAAATAAACTTCGAAGTCCTTTATTGAATTGAATTTTCAATACTTTTCGAAAAAAATAAAAACATTTGGTGAAAATTGATTATTACACCATTACAACCATTGGGATTGTCATTTTCAAATTCCATAAGTAAATTGTCAATAATTTAGTATTTTGAACCATTCTCTACATCTTTCTACTTACTATTTTTTTCCTATATGTTGTACAATTTCAAATGATTTAAAAATTTTCAAGCATGTAGCCACTATGCCTTGAAGATTGAATCCAAAGAGTTGCAATCATTTTGAAAAAATTTTCATTGAAATTTGACCTTGTGAAGTTTAGCTGCCCGATTTTTCGCAAGGATAAAAAAATGATTTTTGTCACTTCAAATGCTAATATCTTGCAATCTACACGGTGGAAATTTCTGAAATTTTTACCAAATATTTTAAAACTAGTTACTACGAGATCCAATGGTTACATGTGTCCTAAAATGTTTGGTTTTTTTTTTTCTAAATTTTGAAACTTGTATAAAAAATGGCAGTTTTGGAGTGTTTTTGGCGAAAACATAGTCAAAGAACTTTAGGGGTTAAGAAAATAGAAGAATTCGCCAAACTCTTCTGTATAAAATACTAGATTCGCCAATAGTTAGATGAAAGCTACTACCAATAGACATATTTGTCTATGAACGAACTATACACATGGGGATGATTCTATCCATTTATTTCCTTACATTCCAAGGTACAAGTCGCTCTGTCCCCCCCAAAAAAAATAAAAAATAAAAAATTGACTGCCCTGCTGCAGCTTTTCCAAAAGCAGAGGGGATTCCTTTCCTTCCATTCAATCAAAGCAACGACCGGTTGTTTTCCATTATTTTAAAATATAGAAACCCTGGCGTAGTCGGCGACTCGCTTTCGCCTGCGCGCCAGTCGCTGCTGTCGCTAGACTGGAGTTCCGATCGAACTTCCGGATGGTGGAGACGAGGAGTCATTTTGGGAAGGAATCGACTGGTTGCAGCAACTTTAATTTAGTGAACGGCGATGGCAAGAAGGGTGACCTGGCCGACGTCTGTTTATGGCCGCAGGTAGTCGCAATTAGTGTCCTCCAGGTCGTGAGATCCGCGAATTCCAATCTCTGGACTGGCGATCTCTGTGCAAGAGGCCATTTATAGCACGTGGAGCGGAAACCTACCGTACAAGTTCCAAATGAAGTTTCTATCAACATCCAGTTGCAAGTTGCAACGGCAAACTCGCATGCACACAGACACCGGAATCAATTGCAGCGGCTCTAAGTTACAGTCTGTAGCAGTTCCTCTCCGCAACTGCAGGCGGTCTACCCGATCGAAGGTGGAAACACAGAAAAGAAGCAAAACTTTTGCCGATCCTACTATGTCGCACGATCTCCCAGGTCAAGTAATAAGTTCCACAAAAAATTGAATGATGAGATTATTAGCATTTGAACTCAAGAGGCATGCAGCCCAAGTGAGTGGTTTCGTAATTTAACGATGCACTAATAATATATTACAAATTTTCAAAGTTAAGAAGATAGAATAGCTTGTATGCAATACTAGACTCACCTTGAGTGGACACCCTAGAAAGCCACAAAATGCTTCACCTCTTCTTAGTTGGCTTGGAAAACTCTTCACCTCTCTTTAGTTGCATCTAAAGGTTATGTTGATTTTGAGTCAAGAAATGTTTACATTAGCCCATTTTTTAGGCGTTGGAGAATGAAAAATGATCTTTCACTATCCTACACTCCATATGCTTCTTTAATTTGATTCTTTCTTCAATGACATCTTAAAATATTCTACATTCTTGCTACATTATGCTTTCTTCTAAGGTAACTTTGCCTATGACAGTCCAAATGGGAGCCAGCCCATCACAGGCATAAAATTTTTAGTGATGCACATTTCAAGAACTAGAATGTACACCATTAGTGCAATTTTGCCTGTGATGGGCTGGCTCCCATTTGGACTGTCATAGACAGACTTACCTTAATACTATCACATTCCCTCTAATTTTATCATTTCTTCTAGTACACTTGTCTCACATTCAAATTAATTACCTTCTACTATGTGATTGTCTTTCAAGTAGTGAGAGTAAGAGATCTAGAGTGTAGACCACATATAGTCCATGGACTTGCCACTCCCCACCACTTCTTGTACTTAGTTGTAGAGAAACTTGTATGCAAACCAAGCTCATTAGAACCATGGATGATTGCAAGAAATACTTATTGGGCACTATGTTTGTCCAACAATTTTTATATTATACCTCAGAAGGATCCCAAATTCTTACACAAGGTACATAAGACTATTATATACATTGCATTATTTATTTATCAAAATAAATTTATTATTTTTAACCCTAGAACGTCCAAGGAGCCATTTCATGGCTTGTGAATGATTTTAGGTGGTTATAAGAAGACCTCAATAGTAGATTTTTCATCCATTTTTTTTTTAATGACCTTGTATGTTGAATTACAAAGAGTGTCCAATGGAATTTAAGGTCTATTTGATGTTTATTTCCATTTAATTGAGAAGTAATGAAAAAAAACGGATGGCGAAATTTGCCATTTCAATGTATTTTGGGAAATTGAGCAAATCTGAAATTTCTCCTTGAAAATGACTTTTTTTGAGTTTGAGTCCAACTAATGAAATGAAGGTCTTCCACTCTAGTTTCTACTCTAATTCGAGTTTTGGAAAAATTCGTAAAATTGAATATTTTATTGCAATTTGAACTTCAACTGTATTTTTAATGAGAATTAAATGAGAATTATATAATGACACGGAAACTGAATTTACACCATGATGTTTTTCACTGTAAAATACACACACGGTGAAATTTTCATATTTTTTGAGATAATTTTTTATTTGATATGATTTTTTCTTCACTTTTTCTTCAAAAATTTGCATAAAAAGAAAAATTCTCAAAAAAATTTAAAATTTTCATGAAGTATAGAAAACATGTAGCTTCATCTCTAAAACATAAAAAGAAATTTTTTTATACACATCTACATACAAAGTGGCACTAAACTAAGTGAGGACAATGCTGTGTGAAACTAGTGGCCATAGGCCCAGACATTTAGGGTTAAAGTACTGTTGAATTGGATGCCATCCTAATCAATTAAGAGGTTTTAGTGACTATTTTAGGTGAAAAAAAAATTTGAAGCTAAAAATTGTTATCTCATGTCACCTACAAGGATTGCATAAATTAACCAAATGGTTTTCTAAAAACAATATTTCTCCATCAAACAAATGTATGTGATCAAAGTGAGTTGTTTTTGTGTAAATGTAAGGATTGTTGAAATCTTTTTCAACAAGATGTAACTAAATGACTAAAAGACCCTCCAGGTTGAGAAAATTGCCATTTTTTATTTTATTTTTTGATACTTATTCCTATTTTCTAAAAATGCAAACATTAAAATATCTATTATCTTGACATTTTCAATTCATCTATTTTGTCCATAACTTTTAGAGAATTATTCTTTTAGGGTTCAATTTTTGAGAGTACATTATTTTTAGTGTTCTACTAATATTCTATATTTTTCTTGCTGAAATATTTTTTTCAAAAGTTTTTTTCCTCTAGTATAAAAGTGAAAATGCAACCTTTCAGTCATCTATGAGCTGTGTCCTTCTAGGCACCTTTTAACTCCCTCCTCAATAATGTATTTGTTTTTTTCGATCAAGCACAATAAAAGAAATCTTGAAAAGGCCTTTGTAACGAAATTATAGAAATTGGAGTTTTGCCTTTCTTACACTTTACCTGCAAATGCATTCAAGTGAAGGTTGGGATTCATTAATTTTTTTTTATTAGAATAAAATATGAATTATGAAAGTTGTAAGGGCTGCTAGTTTTTTTATTTTCAGCACCCCACGGTGTAGTTACAGAAAAATATATATATTTTTAGAATTTTTTTTTAAATTTAAAAAAAATTTAATTTAAAAAAAAATCTGGTGTGGCACTAATGTGGCACTACTAGTGCCACATCAGATTTCAAATTTAAAAAAATAAAAATAATTTTTTTTTTCTTAATTGCATCGTAGTAGTGCAAGGCTAGTAGTCCCTTTTTATTTTTATTTTTTTAATAACAAATGGAAACCATTGTATTAAAAAAAACAAAATAACCGCCAAGCCAAAGGCTAGACAAATGAAGAGAAGAGGAGCAAAAGAAAAGGAAAAGCAGAAACGAGAGCCAAAATTAAGCAAACAAACAAAGAGGGGGATTCTCTTTATTCCACCTAATAGAGTAACCATCTCTAGTAGTTAGAAATGGGGATAATAACCAAGTACTAAAAAACTTGATCCAAATCCTATCAAAATGTTGAGGCCTACATCTAGAAGCCAAGTCCCCCTTGAAATTGGCAACCTTTTGGAGGCCTCAAAACTTTCATAATGAAATACAAGTAGAAAAATTTAGTTAAAAATAGGATAAATGAGTGTAATTATCTAGTAGAGAATCACCACATGAGCAGCAAGGCTAGAGAGCAAAAAGATTACCTTGCTATTCAACTTTGTTTCCCAACATTGATAGTTTGATTTTCCTCCTCAAATTCTGCTCACATTCTTGGTCCTCATTGAATTGTTAAAAGGATTCCTCATAGTCGCAATCTCGTAGAACAAGAAGGTTGGTGTGTGGTGGACAACATGCTTATTAATTTTGAATCTGGTATTGTCTTTCCTCAAACTCTTGAGGCTGCAAAAGAATCCCCAAATCTTTATGAATTGTTTTATGAAGAATATGATTGGGAGGAAGGGCTCTCATGTAGGTTGAGTGAGTTCTAGTTCTTTCAAGAAATTGAAGTTTTTGCAATATTACAATTTTGGTACTCTATATATATATTATACCACTTTGACAAATATACCTTTAATATATGTTTGCTGCATTGATTATTCTGTAAAATGGCATGGTACCAAAAAATGAATACTAGTATTTATTCATGCCATTTGTATTGCCTATTTTGCAAAATTGTACATAAAAGTTATCCCTTAAAGGATCATTTTCCTTTTACGGGGACAAATATAAGTTTGGATAGGTTCCTATGATTTCAATTTTTAGTGTAGTTTTTTGAAACATTTATTGAAGATAGAAGAATACATTAGCTTGATAGAAATTGAATATAATTCTTATTTCAATTGGTGCCAAGGAATAAAAGTTATGCCACTTTAAGCACAAAATAGAGTTTGTTGGGCAACAATAAAAAAAAGACTTCAAATAAATGTTTAAAATTTTTGTTTCTCATAGATTATATTTTTGTCTACATGGAAAACATTGATTGATTCCATTTGGATTAGTGATGTGAAAATTATGGAACATCTTTTTTGTGGGCAATTATAGATAAAATAATATATTGGATTCATTTCTTAACTCAATTTTTACATTTTTCATAAATAAAAGTTCTATAGGTTTTAGTTGGTTTGGTAGAATTGTAATCTCACCGTTCAAATTTATATGTTTTAATTCCATCTTAGAGCTTTTAACAATTTAGTTTTTCTTCTATCTCATAGATACTTTCACTTAACACTTTTTCAAAGATTGAAATGAAGACTCTAATTTGTTTTTGTAGACTCTCAACCCAAATTTTTAGCATAAAATATTATAAAGTCAACATGTTTAGTGCAAAAATTGTAAATTAAGGAATTCAAAGTCTTTATAATTCTAGTCATGCACAGAGCAAAATATCCATTTTGTTTACTTTGAATGCAAATATCTTGCAATCGATCTATATCATCAAAGTAATTGAATTTTTCCAAAGATTCTTACTCTTTGCAATAATAATGGCAGTTTTTAATGTTTTTTGATGAAAAGATGGCCCTAGTCCTATAAAGGTTAACTTTATAAAGACAATGAGGCCAAAAAGTGGTCCATGGATGACTTTTGTGATGTAGAAATGAAAAATCTTCCTATTGGTACAAAAATCAAATTATTTTTGTCAAAGTACCTTGGTGATAGGTCTTTTTAGGATTAACCTTGAAATATTGTTGAGGATATAAAGATGTTTAACTTCTAAAGTACAAAATTATGTTATTTGTCAACATAACAATTTTAGGCAGCTCACTACAAACAAATTTTTTTAATTAATTTTTCTTTGAAATTTTCACAAAACATGTACCCAAGGAGTAGCTTTAAGGCCCAACAATTTTCATAACTTTTGACTATATATTAAATGTTTTTGTATGATATGTTATTTTCAATGTTTGATAGGTAGGCCAAAAAGCTTATAAATTTACTTTGAAAATCACCTTTTTATTATATATATATATATATATGTGAATTTTGAAATTATAACCATGGTTTCTTGAATTTCTAATTTTAGAATGATAGTAATTTTGTTTTATACCATGATTTTATATACTAGAATGAACATCTATGGTGAAAATTTCAGATTTTTTGAGTATATTTTGTATTTGATATGAGTTTCCTTCATATTTTCTTATAAAGTTTACAATAATTTCAAATTTTTTCCAAAAATAATGATTTTTTATGACTTATAGCAGGAATATTACTTCATGTTTGAAAAATAAGTATAAATTTTTTTCATGCATATCTAGTTACAAAATGGCAACAAACAAAGTGGTGGACAACGAGGCTTGAAATTAGTGGTCATGTGCTCATCTTTCTAGGGTTAAAGGAAGATGTTTTCTGCATATAAACTCACATTTTGAAACCAATTCTAATTGTGTGCATTTGTCTACACAATTGTATTTCATCACAAGTGCTAGGATATAGTTTGCTTGTAACTACATGATATTCATCTACAAAGGCAAGATTTATATGAGTTTTTTTCTATCAAGGGACAAAGTTAGTTATACCATGTAATCCATTTCTCATCTCCCAGTGGCTTAAGGATTACATAGTTTGTAACCAATTCTAATTGTATATATATCTATTAACTCAATGGTATTTCATCCAAGAGCAAGATAGTTTGTTTGTATCATAAGATATTCACCCACAAAGACAATAATTACATGCATTTTCATCTAGAGACATGCAAAGCTAGTTACGCCCTTAGCAAGAGCATCTACACTATGACATAGAAGAGTTTTCTAGATTTCAAATGGTCGTGGCAAGGCTATTTTCTCTACCACACCATTTACTCACCAATTCAATTGAACAAGAAGAGCCCAAGCTCACCAAACTATGACCTTGGCATGGATTCTTCTAGTGTTGTTCATCCCCCTTTCCGTGCCCTCCAATTTGGGATTCAGTGTAAGTTGGGATCTCACCATTCCAACAACTCATTGGACAAGCAATGATAGTGCCAGGAATGATAGCCTTGACTTCGTGAATAGTAGCCCACATACTCTTGAGTGTCCTGGATATTCTGCCTCACACAAGGGACTTACAAGGAGAATCAAACAAAGAGATTTATGGAGCCTGTCAAGAGACATTTGGTGAGTCAGATTTTCCGTGTGACCGTGTTCATGCTCTAACCCACTCGCCATCTGAGTTCCCTACACAACGAGGAACAAGAATGTTTCCCCTTCATTTTGAGATTCCTTTCTGGATACAAGTATCAGTCCAGCAATATTCTGTATTCGTCTCCAAGAGTGGTTGCCAGAACAATTGTATTGTCCTGCAGCGGTGCACGAGGCTAATCATTGCTCGATCATTGGAGTCCACGTGCGATCGACCGCACACAAAGGGACAAACGGTCACTCACTCGCTCACACGAAGGCGAAAGCCAAATTTCGTACAATTATTTTGAAATGATTCTGAAACTATTCTCAAATTATTCTCAGATTTACCGTCACTGCGCATCAGCGTTGATATCGTAGCCTGCCAACGCGCAAGCAGTGGAACATATGTTACAGTGATATATGCGTCCATGTCGTCAACACGGGACCACAGAGTCTCCAGTGTCCGAATCATGTCTTCGTTGAAAAGCGCACTTTCTACACGCCTGCTTAGAACTTCAGGTGACTCGGTTGTACTAATAATTTATTAATGCTAGCTTTGGTAGCAAAACTCCAGTTTGCATACGTATACAAATTTGTTGCTTGAGCCCACGCTTAATAAATATGGTAACGACTACGACTATGTTATCCCGGACCATTCGAGGACGGGCTGCGGCGCAGGACTGTTTAAGGAAACCTCACCACCGTCGCCACCTTGAAGCGCGTGGTAACGACAAACGACAGGAGGGATGGGTTTCCGTGAAATCTGGCGTGCTTTAATAACCCCCCGCCATTTTCATTTGGAGCCCAGGAGCCGTGGACTTTTGGGGGCGGCCTCAGCCGGAGCTTGCGCTTAAGATAGTTGAACGCTGCTCACGCCGCTAGCTTGTCATCAATCATTCGCAAACTGTAACTTATACGGTACCTTCAAGAGGTCAACGAGCGAGCTCAACTTTCAAATGAGATTCCACTCTTATTACTTGCGAGATTGATCAGGTGGTATTACTGATCAGTCATCTCTCAGATTTCGCAGGAGAATCCGCGTTAGACTCCATTCCGAAGAGTTTTGATGCTGGGCCCGGCCATCCACTTTCGGCGAGGACCGTTTGTATTAACGAGTCGATCTTTCGGTGTGTCACTAGTGTAGTCAGTTTCGTCTCGAGGATTGTGCCAGTTCGGTGTGCACACAGATTTAGTATTTCCCAGGTTAATAACTTCCTTTTCTCTAGAGACGATTGATCACTTGCTTAGCTCTGTATGTGCTGGAGACACTGAAATGTCAGAAGATCGACTCTTCTTCTCATTTGTTGAATTCATTGCTAGCTAACCATTCCATCTTCAGACCACGCAAGTATGCCCGAGACCACGAGCTTGAACATAGTAAAAGTCCATGAAGCTCACCTAGCGTAGAGGTTTCCTTGTTCTATCAAGGCGCCTGATTTAAAGAGGACTTCGTGATCACTCCAGAGCGTGAAGTCTTGGGATCCATTCTATTTGCAGATATTGTCAGTTAGTCTTGTTGGTCTCTCTTTCCATGCGAAGGACGTTTCACTGTTAGCAAGACCTTAAGGAGCTAGCTATGCTTGGTTGAGTGGTGACAGTACTACTTGAGATAAAGTGGGAACAAAATGTTTCGGGAGAAGCTCGGGAACCCTTACAGTCCTCGCGGCGCTTCAATGCTGCCGCAACAACGTCAGAACCGAAAGATGAATTCTTGCAATCGGTCGACAACACGAACGCGTGGACTCTTGATTCACATTCTCTGGATCACAGGATATCTCTGCATCACGGGGGTGACTCTTTTTAGCTCGTCCGTCGTTCCGGAGATGCTGCACTGGCTTCGATCCAAGCCTTACCACGACCTAGCGCCTTTAAACTTTGTGTTCTCCGAGGTATGTAGAATGCGCAATCTTGACTTCATCATTCATGGCTCACCGCACCAGAGTTTTGAGTTTTGTGTTGCCTGCTTACATAGCTTGCATTTTGGTGGAACCTGGAAGGCTCGATTCTTTGAATGGGAACCAGGAAATTTGTAGAAGGGTCTTGATAAAACGTGCTCTTTTCAGTATGGTTTGGGTTGCAGTATGTGACTAAATTGCGTTATTTGTTATATTGGCGAGACTTCAAGTAATTTTCACTTTTCCAGATGCTTGTTTGGAACTTCAGATCTATACCTTGGCTAGTTTTTAGAGATTTTACACTTGGAGTGTCGCAATTTGGCACTCTGAAACACGCCATGGTTTGAACAAACATATTGAACAGGGGCTAGGGAAATTCGTAGGGAGCCTTAGACATTGCGTGCTATCAAAATGGTTTGGGTTGCACTAGTTGATTCAGTTGTCCCATTCGTTCAAATGGAGGAATTTCTAGAGATTGGCAATTTTCCCTGTGCCTGTTGAAACCTCAGATCTATACCGGTTCTAGTTCTTAGAGATTTTGCACTTGGATTGTCACTATTGGCGCTCTGAAACACGCCATTCGAACGAACATTTTGAACAGGGACTAGGGAATTCGTAGAGAGGTCCTTGTCATTGCGTGTTTTGGATTGGGTTGGGTTGGGTTGCACTAGTTAATTCCTTAGCCATCTCGTCTGAAATGGCAGAATTTCAAAGTGATTGACACTTTCCAGTCGCTGCCTGGAATCTTAGACCTATTAAAATCCTAGCTTTGGACTTTGGAGTTCACTTGAGAATCTTAAGTTTGGTGCTCTGGACCACCGCAGTATAACTAATCTGGCCATAACAACAGGAGCATCTGGGAGGGCAGAATCATGGCAGTCTGAGCTGGAATCAGGAAGTGCTTCCGTCCCATCACCTGCGGTCCACAAAGTTGGCACTGCGAAGTGAAGAAGAGGAGCTCGAAGAGAAGGTGAGAGAGTCAATTTCTAGGTTTTGAGTTATCGTTTTATTCACCCCTAAGTAGAAATAGAAGCAGGGTTTACAAACTCTTGTAATGTTTGATGGAATTTCATTGACAAGAAAATGTGCATTGAGTTGATTGGGAGTGCATCTGACGATTTGTTTGGGGTCTAGCAGCTTTGGGCGCCTCCAGCTGAAAAGGGTTTTGTCCCGTGCATCAAACCAGACTCAAAATCCTTAGGTCCTAGGCAGGTTTCCAGAGGCTATCTTATGGTATCAACCAATGGGGGACTCAACCAGATGAGAGCAGGAGTAAGTCTTTTTCTTAAAAAATTTCTTCCGTTTTGATATGTTCCTGAAGTTTGACAATGTTCCAAATGACTTATGCAAAAACAATGCTGTGACGTGCAGATATGTGACATGGTAGCAATTGCACGCCTGATGAACGCCACACTTGTGATCCCAGAATTAGATAAGGCTTCGTTCTGGCAAGATAGTAGGTGAGGATTCATGTTCCAATTCACTTCCTGGGTCCTGTTTTTCAACGGTCAAGGAGGCTCATTGAATGTACTTTGACTTTGTTTTCACTCGAAGGTTTTGCATTGTTTGTGAGGACACATGGCAGCAGTGTCTCAGAATACAATTCCGTGCTAAATCCTGCCTTTCACTTCGTCTATGATCAAATTTGCTACGCTTGTGGAGTTTCACAGAATTAGAGTATCCAGAAAAGGGCTCTCGACGACGTATTTGACTGGTTTGAGACGCCCATGTGCAACTGGAGCGGGGTCTCAGATGTATAATTTCGTAGATTTTTAGAACTTTTAGGGTTTGGGAAGGCAAAGAAAAACTAATCTGAGCATTTGAATGTCACTTTTTGGCACTCTAAAATGTGCCAAAATTACGAATATGAGGTCTCTGACTAACCTACTGTATTCTCTTTCCTTGGATGCAGCAATTTTTCAGATGTTTTCGATGTCAATTATTTCATCGAGTCTTTGCGCAATGATGTGCCTGTTGTGGAGAAGCTCCCATTGAACTTGAGGAACGTGCCCAAAGTCATCAAGCAATTTAAAAGCTGGTCAAATGTGAAGTATTACGAGGAAGACATGGGGCGCCTCTGGCAACACTACAAGGTGCATGCCTCCTGCACTCTACCCTTTTTCTCATTCAGTGTTTACGAAATGTAGTAGAACATGCAGTTTCTGGAGATCTTAATAATCAAATAGGACTGCATGGTTGAATGTCATTAGCATTTTGAATTGTAATTTGCAAATTGATAGCCTTCTTTGTTGAAATAGAAATCTGAGTTATAAACTGTCAAGAGACTTCTAGCATACAGTTCATTCGATCAGCAAGTGTCTCAAATGTAGCATATTATTCTGGGTGTCTCAGGTGATCAAAGCGGCTAAATCAGATTCGCGCCTTGCAAATAATAACCTGCCTGCTGAGATTCAAAAATTGCGGTGTCGAGTGCACTACGACGCTCTTCGTTTTGCTCCTCACATTGAAGCATTAGGAAAGGTAACTTCCGAATTTTTTTTCCCCTTTCTGAATGAATGTAGCAAACGAGCACCAAACTCTCCCTGTAAGGAATATGCAATTTCTAAGTTTTCTAATTCTCTCCAAGAGTATTGGAAAGAAATATTCCTTCCTTTATGAGCCGTCACAGAAGGTTTCAGAGACAAAATCTTATATAATGTTTTGTGAGTTCGATGATATAGAGTTTGCCATTTTAACAAATACATCATACAGGCTTAGATTTTGGACACCTGCCCCTCCCAAAACTTTTGGCACTCTGAAATGCCAACATAGGGATGACGCATGGAGATCTTCTGTGGTAAATTATACTGAAGGCTTGCTTACGATTTTCTTGGTTAATCAGGTGCTTGTGGACAGAATGAGGGCAGCTGGACCTTACATTGCATTGCACCTGCGTTACGAGAAGGACATGCTGGCCTTCAGCGGCTGCACACATGGATTAACAAATGAAGAATCTCAAGAGCTTACTCTCATACGGTACCCTCCCTTCCCTTGCCTCCCGCACATGCAGATACCGGGAATCTGTAAATTAAGCTCTTCCATTGAACTTAAGAACCCCTCTCAAGAGAATTTAGAATGCAACTTCAATTTGGGTCTGTCAATAAAAGGACTCTTGAAATGGACCTAGGTAACACCTTGTCATGAGAAATGACACACAATGTCATTGGATGTTCCGTTCCATAATGGTTCATGTCCCTACCAGACCTAACAATGGTCAAAATTTTCTTTAATAGGCGTGATTCAGATCACCAATTTTTTTGACATTCAAGTGCACAAAGCTCAATAATCTAAAAAAACTAGTAAAATAGATCTTCGTTTCTAGAGAGGTGCCTGAACAAGTCTCAATCTAGGAGTTAACGGCTTCTTCCCATTTCACGAATTTGATGTTTATAATCCTCAATGGTTGAATCGTGTCCAATCATGTCCAATCAAGGTTTTAAACTGAAGGATAGTATAATATTAAAAGGAACTTAAAAGTTCTTAGAAGCTCGCCATAGCCAGTGCTTAGATGCCACCTCTGAAAAAATGAGCACCGCTGAGATTATGGCAAATGGCAAGCCAATTTTTTTCTGTGCGTCCTACCATATGGATGGAGAGATAGAGAGAGTTAATGACAGAGTTTTCATGTTTAGGGAGAAGACACCTCACTGGAGGATCAAGAAGATCAATGCAAGGGAGCAGAGAAACAAGGGCTTATGTCCTCTTACTCCCAAAGAGGTGGGAGTCTTTTTGAGAGGGCTGGGTTACCCAGAGACCACTCGGGTGTACATTGCAGCTGGTGCCATTTATGGTGGCGCCAACCGGATGTCTGGCCTTTTATCCCGCTTTCCGCATGTGATGAGTAAGGTATGAACCTTAGGCAGAGCAAATTTGATGCAGTTCCGCGTTGGATGAGAGTCCGATGTCCCAACCATATAATTGAACCAAGCCATTAGCACTGCACATTTGGTTCCACTTTTTGTGAACTTCCATGTATGGTGTCTGGCACAGGGCGAAGCTATTGCGTTCAGGTCATTAAGCTCACTGAAATTCTGTGCTGTGGAGTAAGATTGTTTAATCGCTTAATTTGCTTAGATTGCTTAATTTGTTCTTGTGGCTGACCTCCCAACCTCTGTTTTTGCTGCTTTGACAGGAAACCATTGCAACGGCGGAGGAGCTTGCACCTTACGTGAACCATTCCTCCCAAATGGCTGCTCTGGACTACATCGTTTCCGTGGAAAGTGATGTGTTTGTGCCGTCCTACTCGGGGAACATGGCTCGTGCTGTTGAAGGGCACCGCCGGTTTTTGGGTCACCGGAAAACCATCACTCCTGACAGGTGAGGCTCACGCTTGGCACCACCAGTAGTACTTTTTATCACCTCAAGGGAGCCCCTGTCTGTAGAGGTGGCATTGGGTTTCTCATACGGAAATAACATATCTACTGTGATGTTTTCGTAACGAAGTTTGACTTCAGAGTATCAGGCATAACTTAACCTGCATGGTTGGATCCTATTCAATTGTGCTCAACGAAGGGTCTGAAAAGGAAGACACAATAGTGCCAAAGAAGGAACAAGAGTATGAGAGATAACCATGCCCTTTAAATCCGGTTTTTGGTGGAATAATTGGTTTCCATTGGATTTAGGGTGCCTTTTAAATAAAAACTTGGTTGAGCATAATCCAACCAGCCTTGTAATGAAAATACCATCCCTTGCCACTCTTGTTGCTTGGTATATTATTTCTCATAACAAGGCACTGCGTTCATTTTACCTATCCAATTATGTAGTTTACAACTCCATGTCACTTTCTTAGTTTCTATTGGATTTCTTCTCAGCTATTGCTTAGTTATACTGTGCCTTCGCTAGAACCTAATTTTCACATATCCTGGAAAATGGCAAAAAGGAAACTGGCATTTTCCAAACACCCGTCTGGAACTTCATAGTTATCCTAATTTGTCGAAATGCCGCGATTGTAGCGCTTTGAAACACGCCATGTTAACGAATTCAACCATGTAATGAATGTTGCCTTTGTTTGTGAGTGCAGGAAGGAGCTGGTACCGCTGTTTGACCAGCTAGAACAAGGACTTCTTTTGGAAAACCAGGAGCTAGCCGAAACGATCACTACAATGCACCAAAATCGGTAAGTCTTCTGAACCCTGAACTTGGAACAAAACCAGCTTTTGTACTTGCATACATGTGCATCTCCCATGCACAGGAATTCAAAAATAAATTGCAAGTTTATGATGCTCTTCTTGATCACGTCATCATGCTCAACTTTGAAAAATACCATGGTAAGATCGTAGTATTTCAAAAATCATACAAAGGACTTAATTAAGTTGCCTCCCCGTGCAGGCAAGGTGCTCCTCGCAAGCGCAAAGGGCCAGTGAAAGGAACCAAAGGCCGCGACCGTTTTCGGTCAGAGGAGGCTTTCTACACCAACCCCACTCCAGATTGCTTGTGCCAACAAACTGACGATCCTGTGACGTACGAGCAAAGCTTTGATTCTCCTAGAGAGACGTACCGAGGAGTAGGGCAGTTGCAGTCTGGACGTGGAATTGAAAGAAGATAGCACGGTTATTTATATACATACACGTTAAACTGACGTGACATTCAAGTCCTAAACTCTAGAACTGGAATGGATCTGAGGAGTCTGAGAACTGCCAACTTCTAGAAGTTTTGTCATTTCAACGAATATGACAACCAATCCGGAAGATGTCAATCGAAGCAAAGGTCGAGATTGATGTATATTAGGGCACCAATTACTGTGCCTGTCTAGAGATCATGGTGTAAAGGTATGGACGAGATTTCGTCTGGAGAAGGTTACTGAACATAATGATGTCAAGTCATTCCATTGAATCTTGGAATGAACATCTAGATCTATATTTTGTAGTTCATTAGGGCTCATATTGAGCAGAAGAGTTATGAATTATAACCTTCTTTTTCAACAGCGATATGTTTGACTACTTGGTATCGTGGTTCTGGACTGAAAAATTTGGATATGGTATTATGTTTGGCAAAGAGAACTGTCATCTCAATCAGAATGGCAAAGTGAGCTCCGTCGTTTGAAGTGGAAATTGTAGTTCTTTTCAGTACCTGTTGTCACTAGTAGAAAACAAGACTGGAATCAACACGTTTTAATTTACTTCAAACGGCTTGCTTTGGACATTTTTATTAGAGTTGCGTTGATTCCGAGATGTTTTGTTGTTTCAGACGCATAGGTCATCTTATTGATCTTAACCTTGGAACGCCGGGCTGGTCACCGTGGAAATCATCCTTTTTTTACCATGTGCATCATTTGCTTAAAAAAATTCGAGAGCCCTCATTGAAGGTCAAACTACTGTGCAAGACCTTCCCTTTTCACACAAAATTGCAAGGATGAATATTTGCACTTTTGGCTTACAACGGATATTTCATTGAAATGGCAGTATTCCACAAACTTGGCACTTTTAGGTTCAGGACGTGTGTTCTAAACTGCATACTTGTCCTAGATTTCAGGGTTTCAGGGTCTGAAATCTATACCATTCTTAGAAAATTAATGGAAAAATGCCCGAAGAATGGTGCCATTTTAATGAAATATCTGTTTTACATAGGAAGGATTGAACACTTTCAGGTCGCCACATCATGACAAGGTTAAACTTGGCTCTTGTTATTTCTGTGACTGAATGGTTTTGTAAGTGCTCCTACACTGATACCTTCTTCAACCACTGAATGTGAATTAGCCCAGACATTTGTTGTGGATTTTCATGTCCATTGATACTGTAATTTCAGCAATTTTGGAGCAGGATACTTGCTGTGTCACAGGATGTTGCTTGTTTATGGAGGGCGATGGTGGACGTCTTGTGTGTACAGTAGAGTGTACAAGGTAAGTGTACCCATTATGTACGATCTCCCAATTGCTTCTGCTCTCTACACTGGTCTAAGATTTTTGGACTGAAATGTTGGAAGTGTGTAGATTGGGAAGATTCTTTGAAGGTCTCAACCATCCACAGAGATCCACCAACTCTACGAAGACACGACATTATTTGGAAGTGAGACAAGGCTGCTCCCGATTTTGTTTACGCTCTGAACCTCTAGACCTCCGGATCCTTGAATTTCCCTGTCATCGCTGCATTCTGATGACTTTATTTCTATTGCTCAAGTTTGACAAGGGACTGGCATTTGAAACGACCGACATTCCAGATTTATTTTTGAAAGCACCTGGAGCAGTTTCCAAAAAAAAAAAATTGAAAAAGCATCTGGAGTTTCTCGGCTGGGAGCAAAGTAGATCGCCGGATCATTCAATTTCGAGTTCATTGTTGTCGAGTGGTGGAAGGTGCAAATTGATGTCGAAGTTGGCATATATTCTTCTGGAACAATAGATTTGCGGTTCCACAAACATGCGTCGAATAATCCTCTCTGAGGAGCGTGTAATGGAAATTCGCGACTGGAAAATGCTCCTGCTTATCATCCCTTGGAGAGGTTCCAGAGTTCCTCCGAGTTCCAATGATGAACACAAGTTAATAAGCTCAATGTCGCATCAATTTCTCCTTGCGAAGACGGAGATCACCATTTCTGAGATGCTACACTGGAGAAGAGGTTAGGGTTTTGAGCTAGATTTGGATGGGGAGAGTGTGGACTGTCGAGGACCTGCGAAGTGCAGTCGTGTCAAGCGAGAGGAGCTGAATGGCGAGTTTTTTTGAGTCTGATTTTTGCAATCAGGGCAAACTGACAACGGAAATTAACGGTGGCAGACTGACTGACAGCAGAAGCTTTGCGATATTCTGCCATTGTGGAATGTGGACTTCTGATGCAAGTTGCCCCATAATATATGGTATCAAGGCGGGCCCCAGATGGTCAATAACAAGACCAGATTTCTGGGATCTGCATCTAGAATTCCGTGAATCGCAACCGTTCCCTCTTAATGTGCTGCTGACGCGCTTTCCTCTCAGCCCCTGACACACTACAACAGCAGGATGTAACTTAACTTAAGCTTGTGTGCGACAGGGTTCTCATTCTGTTTGCGCACAGATCGCGCACCTGGGAATGCGACTCATTACTCTTGCATTTATGACGGAGATTTAGACTTTGGCATTGTTTAAGAACAGGCAATGATGGGAGCCTTTGGCAAGTTTGACAGTGAGGAATCGTAGTTTTGTCGCATTGAGTATGATGTTGGAGAATTCGGGTGTGGTGAGGTGGTTGGGAAGATCGAGATTGGTAGGTTTAGAGGAGGTCGACTGGCGGCGCGGATATCGTCTTTTGTTGATCTAAAGGCTAATAGAGATTTGACTTCAGCATTCGAGTTTTCAGTGGAGATCTTTATCAGACATGGTTATCGAGGGAGGATGCAGGTGGCCATTGCAGAATTGTGAAGGTTGCAATATACTTGTATGTATCTGTGGTTGTTTGGAAGAGTGTTATTAAGTGTACAAATGCAGTGTCCACTTTAGGTGAGGAGTCTCTGCAAGGAGGCAGCCTTTTGGGGATTGCAGGGATGACTCATAGTTGGGAGGACAGCCACTTCGATGTCACTAATCCCGACCTCGGTTTGCTCATGCCGGACTGTCCAGCAGAGCTGTCCATCCAGGTTAGCCCTCTCATTCTCTTTTCGAAACAAAATATTCATGTTATAATGGGCGATCAACTTGATATGGAATGATACTGAAAAGCTGAAAAGGGCAGTCTTGTCTGACAAGGTGTAGACAGGATTGTTGATTGCTCATGTTTTTTTCCTACAGAATGATAGAATCTCTCTTCCTTCAGGCACAATGGCGCCCTTGCCCCTGCACTCATTGTATAGTTCGTGATTGGCCGTTGAATCCGGTTCAGGTTTTAGAGCCCATTATGTTCTTGTTGTTCGTATCCGACAAGGCCTTTGGTTTTTGTTTACGAGTTGTTCTCTCTCGGGGCTGTTTAAAGGGCCAACTCAAAGTTTCAAGATTGCATTGTTGAACCCTATTCCATAGAAGGGCCTGCAGCTCAATGTAGCCAATAATGGTCTCCTTGCTGGGAAAGCCGCGGTCTGAATGACATGATATGATATATTTGTAAGTATGGCTGGTTGAAACATGTTCATTTTGGCAATTGTGCTTGAGGAGACACTCGCATGGAGTATGGAGACATGGCTGCAGTATCTCTAAATAGCTTACTATTTATTGGTCTAGAGAGACCGTCCATTCATACATAGATCCTGACTTGATAGTGGTATGTATGAATGGAGGGCGTGCTCAAATAGAGTGTCTTGTAGGAATCCTTTTATGTACATAGTTTCTAGGAATCTCTTTTGGTAGTATCCATCTGCAGAATTTTTTGGGAAGAAATAACTTAATTCTGATGAATACTATCTAATTCCCACAAAATTACTTGCTCTTGCAGAGCCACAGCTTGATGCTGAATGTCCGGCGGTCCGTGCAACTTTCTCGTTCGAGGGAAGTTACTGCCTCGCCGTGGTCCCACGTTTCAAGGGAAGTGAAACTCTTGCGTAGGGTTAAATCTTTTCAGCAGCCGGCGGTAAGTACGTCCATCGGCCCTACTTTGAGCAGAATAAGGTCTTTCTTCGATTTCTCCCGCGGGGATACCGTATCTCTGGATTCTGAGGTATCAAGCATCCTCCCGCAAATTGGAAACTCTTATGCTCGAGGAGTGGACGAAGATGACAACCTGAACGCTGAGGAGGAGAAGGAGGAGGTGGGATCCAATGAGGCACCTGCGTCTTCGGATGTGAAGCCTAACTTTGAGGATGCTGCTGAAGCACATCTCAACCGTGATTTAGAGGAAGCCTTGTGTGCTAATGGCAATGAATTTGACAAACCTGTAACAGGGGCCGCGGGTACCCTGAAGGTCGATGTAAATGAAACAATCAAGAAATTTGAATCTGCCTTTGAGGAAGCACTGAATGTAGGCTCCTTGAAGATCGATGTAAGAGAAAGGATTAAGAGGATTCAAACAGCATTTGAAGGGTTTATCCCCTGGGACTCTGGTACTGGAAAACCTAGACGAGAGTTGAGTGATGTAATAGCAGTGGGTACGGTTGAGTCAATAAAACCTGTTATAATGTTGACAACCTCTCAGAGTGATGCCGGCAACGAGACCAAGCAAGGGGGTAATATCAAGGACATGAAAGGAGAACTTCATGATTCAAGTATTGGATTTGGAGGGCAAGCATGCAATCTAGGATTTGTATGCACAGACAAGGAGTCTTCTGTTGAGCTCAACCAGGAGCAGATCATCCGGAGCATGGAAGAGGAAGGTCTTGATAACTTAAACCAAATAGATGAGGTTCAAGTATACATACCCAAGGACGCTGCAATTGAAAACCCTGCTCCAGATGGGACAAATGCTGAGGTCGAGCAGGAGAGGGCAATTGAGGACATGGAAGATGGAGGGTCATGCAATTTAAACGAAGTCAAGGAGGTTGCATCGGGTACTGAGGTTGTGAACCCAACCCTTTCTGAGAGTGATGCTTTCAGCCAGGAGGAGACGCTATCTATGGAAAATGAAGAGACTGAATTAAGCGCAGTAGACGAAGTAGACGAGGTGCAGGCTGTTATCTTGGATTTTGAGGCTGTCAATCCAAGAGTTGCGGTCAGAGATACCTTCGGCGAGCTTAAGCATGTCACAGTGAACAACGACACGATTGAGGAACGTGTAGTAGAATGCCACAGAGTCACTAGAGACAGTTCTTGTAAAACTGCAGCTTCAAAATCAGTGGGAATACAGTGTGATGTAGTCTATGAACTCATGCAAGGGACACTAGTCCATGAGGAATTGCCGCTACTTTCTGACAGATTGGATGTGGCCGAGGGTTCTGGATACACTCCAGTCGTAAACATGGTCGACGATGCTTCGGGTGAGCTCAATCAGATCGTCAAGGAGATGAATGGGAAAGGCTTCCAGGATTCATCTGAGGTTGATAAGCTCCAGGCGGACTTGTGCTGGGAAATTGCAACTTGGAATTCGGAATATTTGGAGAGTGACAACATTGTCAACAAAATTACTCCGAGAAGTGCTGTTGATGAACTTCCCTTTCATGATGAGTCTGACAAGATCGATGTCCATGAGCAAGAGGTGATTTGCAAAGTTGTGTGCGACAAAGGGGTGAAAGATTGGAACGGGGTCGACCGTGCCCGACCAAAAGCACTCTGGGATTCTGTAAGTGCGTTACCACTGGATACGCAAATTACTGCTAATAGTGACTTGACGCAAGAAATATTTGCTAAGGAGATGAAAGTCAATGAACTAAGGAAGCCAAACATTAAAATCGATTGGGTGCAGCCGGAGGCAGGTGGGGACTCGATGCTTTCTGAGAAAGAAACCACAGATATCAGTGGCTTGCCCTCACCTCTCTCCCAACTTCTGGATTACCGTAATGGAAGCGCTTTCACCTTCCTGAATGTACAAGACCATCTCCCTGATGTTGGAGATTGTTTGTTACATGATGATGAGGAGATTTGCTACATAAAACCGGGTTACCTCTCACGGGAAATAGATTTGAGGTCTCTCTCGGCACCTTGCGATTCATGGTGCTCTCAGAAAGAGCTAATATCACAAAGCAATGGCGCGGAAAATTCTGATACAGGAAGATCAAAGTTCACTGTTAACTTGCGACGCCTGCGAATTCGTAAATCAGTTTGTCTTAAAGCTTTGAAGGCGTCTTCTTCCAAAATGAGGTAAAATGGCTTCTTCAATGTCAATGATTCAACCTCATCTCTTCGTACAGCTCATGCTTGCTATGGTGTTAGTCAAAGAGGTTTGGTCGACTTGTCGATATCTTGTAAAAAGGTCGTGGAATGCTTGCTAGGTAACATGCTCTACTATGATATGATACCTTTGCAGGTATAGAATGAGTGATGTTGAAATTGCTGATCGGCTTCAAGCTCTTACTCATCCGGAAGATTTGAAGGTAGAGGAGGGTGCGTTGTCCCTTATTGCCTCCAGATCGAACAGATCTACCGATGACGCAGAAATCAAATTGGATAAACTCAGCCTTGTAGATATGAAAGTCTCTCTGACCTCAATTCAGAAGCATGTAAGTAATTTCTACTGAGAGCAGTGACATGTATGTGGCCAAATGTAAGGTCTTTTTTGACCTACGTTTCATTTTGGTTTTTAAATTGTTGTTTCATTGTATATTATCTCACTGTATTGGAATTCAGATCCTTCTCTTAAGATTATTGTCTGCATTTGACTTGGGTTCGTGCCAGGATTTTCTTTGCAAACTGCCTCATGAATCCTCTTGCTAGTTGGTACTAGTAGAAACTATCATAGGCTTTGGCTATTACTCACCTACTACACCGAATCGTGTTATTTTGGTATAGGTGGGTCTTCTTCCAGATCGCGAGTTGTTGAATTTGCTAAATTTTGCCCTTTCAACCGACAGAGCAAATACCACAAAGATGGTGAATGAAATTTTGGGCTCTAGTGTTGAACCCCTATTGCTTGTGTCACAATTGGGCATACTTATCACCAATATATTGGTTGAGAACTTTGACGTACACCGGGAGACGCGCAAGAGTGGATTTTGTAGGCCTAGCTATTGTAAGTGATAATGCTGAATTATTCTTTTTCAAAGTTATCGTTGCTTGTCTCCTAGCTCTTGTATTACGACATGATGCCTTCATCGTCACTGCTGAAAAGTGCTGATATTTGTAGTGGTGGGGTGAACAACGACGATAAGAATGGTTGTGGTGCTTGTTTTCTCATGGGCAGCCTTGCTGAATGCAACGGTATGAAGAGTACCATTGGTGGTAAAGGTGTACACATATGGATGACTGCAGATATAGCCTTGATTTATTTTATTTAGTCCATTTGCTTGAATTTCTTTTTCATTTATTCTTATCTGGTCTGTCAATTTAATAGAAATATTTTGCTCGTTTCTGTTTTGTCCTTGCAGCCAGGAAACAAACGCAACGACGATTGCGACAAGCTCTCAAGATTCTGTCAGAAGCGGAAAAGTACATGAGGGTGTCCACAGATTCCATGACGTGGCTCACAGCTGCCTTGCTACAGTGTGAATCGGATCGTCCATTTTCACCCTCCATCGTCGGGAGTTTAGCAGACACTCTAATGACACCAAAAAGCAAGGAGCATCGTTTGGAAATGTTAGTCTCGACAGATGTTGGCCCAGCTGAAAATGAAATCCATCCAATTGAGATTTCCAAACTTGCTACGGAAGAAACTCATGAAGGTCATGGAGTTCGAACTCCAAAACTGTCTGAGCCCAGTTCGAATATTTTGGAACCTTCCTTGGAGGAAAGTCCAGTTATGTACCAAAAGGAATTGAAGGAAGCATGGGCCTTGGAGGTTAAAGAAGCGGAAGAACACAAACAGGCACCAAATCTATTAAATTCTCATGAAGCCCCTGTTTCTGAGAATTTTTCAGTTTTGGAAGAACTGGATTCCTCTAAGCTTTGGAAAAAGGTACTTCAAGAGTTGACTTCAAGCAACCTGAAGCATCTGCTGCTGACTCAAGGTCGATTGGTTTCAGCTGGCATGGCCAGAGGTACAACCCTTCCTCCCCTTTAAAAACTCATGAATTAGACAAAGAACATGACAACTAGACCCGGCCTTTACCAGTTTTCGTTTTGTGTACTGAATTCCAGGGTCATATTACACATCGTATTTCTCTGAGTTTACTCTAAGAAATTTTTTGTGTTTCGCAAATTATATGTCACGGTTCGCTTCATTCCTTATCCATGCTCGCCATTTTTTCTGTCACTGTATTTGGATGTCTATTGGCCTAAAATAAAGTTGACTTTCTTGTTAATACATTACAGATGGGTCGAGAGTAATTGTTGAGGTGGAGTTTCAATACGCCGTCCATAAACATAAGGCGGAGCGATCTTGGAGGCGCATATGCACTGCTTTCCAATCTGTGCTCAGTATTCCAATAGAACTCAAAATCTCCTTAAAGAAGAATGTATTTGATGAAGGCCTACTTCCGCGCAACTTGGATGGCGTGGATGGTGAAGAACGTGATCTCTTGACACAACACTTGAGCAGGTTAAATCAGGAGGCTGAGGTTGTTTCATACTCAACTGATTCACATTGTGGGTCACATTCCAAGCGAAGACGAAGAAGAGCCCAAAAAGATTGGCAATTTGATGAGCTTGGAGAGCCAGAATGCAAGCCACGAGACCGGTCGGATTCATGGAGTCTACCTGAGCCAATGCAGCTAACTCCAAGATACAAGGTTAGGGAACGGCCTTCTGCTAGACGCATCGGGGAGTGGCACACTAGCACTCTAGAGAGTTCACTTTCAGAGTCGGAGCAGCATTCAGGGAACCTTGAGACAATCCAGTCGAGGTTGCCAGTTGGAGGGAAAATACGGCGACCTCGTTTGCGTACTATGCTGGATACTCCACTAAATGGAAGTGATACTATTCAAGACATCCGGTCTAACTCCCCCAAGCAAATGCCTGCTGAATTTCGGACTGATCGTGGTCTTCCTCTAGAAGCTGTTTGCTTTCCCTGCACTCGAAGGTATCCCTACCTTCAACAGATTCAATTAATTTAGATCAGATGGTGACAATGGAGTTCAACTGATAGCATCTACGCATGAAATGTTGTGATACTCACCTTCTAATGACTGGATCCAGGACAACGCAATTTCGGCAGAAGCCTCCATGTCACGTCGAGGATAGACGTCAAGGAGACTCGGTGAGCAGTCATTGTTATTCCTCTGCTGAATTAACATTTTCTTACTATCGATATTAGTAGATACTTAGGGACAGACGATGCGTTCACATGGTTTTGAGGTTGAAGCTCTCATGACTTTGAATTGCTCATTGCTTGTTGAATGGCATACAGAGGTCCGCTTGTCCTGTGGTTTTGTGAACATTGTTGAAATGCTTTGTAACCATTTCTTTTTTTCGGCTTTTCTTTGCTTTTGGCATACAGATGGGTTGTCGGGGACGAGCGCAAGGACAGACATTCTTTCTCAGGCTCCTTCCCTGTAAATCAATCTCCACCGTCAGATTTTGAAAGCCAACTTCAATGACATCTAACGAAAAAGTTGAGAAAACCAAAACATCTCAATCCGCAGATGGGGTTGATAAATGTCCAACGTCGTGGATGCACCCCAAGGTATGCTGGTAACTTGTGAAAGAGGATATTTTGAATTCCTTTCCGGATCTAAACAATACAAGATACATTTCAGCCTTGGCTCTCACCCTAGCTTGTGAAAGAGCCATTTTTTAGAAGATACTAGCATATGATGTTAAATTATTTAGAAAACACCCTTCCAACCAACAGTTGTTTTTTGTAGGTATACTTGCATATGCACTTGTTGCCCTCTAATGTAGTTCTAGTGCATGAACTATAGCTTGTTGAGGTTGTTATTACAACATAACCCTCAACTTAAACTGTGTAATTTAGTAACAATCCTTGACATTCTCGAAAATCAGAATAGTCGTCTATACCATTTTTAATTAAGCGGGAAAAAATGATGTCCAGATCACATCATTTTGTAACTGTCAACATTATAGTTACCGTATATGGTGCGTCATTGCCTCATGAATAATGGTAGCTTTAGGATTAGCTACTCCCTCTACTCCCTCTAAAGTGAGGGTCTTGTATCGTAGTGTTATCTGAGGAAAAGTAAAATTGTTACCCTACTTGTGTTTCAATCTCCTTCCTCCATTTTGGAACCAAGTATGCTTAATTTACTATTCTTGCAAGGTGAAGTTGTGCAGATGAAGAAAAGGAATTTGCAGTTCAAGGAATGAATTCTATGAAGGCTGTTTCTGATCGAGTGGCCCAACCATCCTTGGTTCTAAGTTGCAGGATGTCTTGTAGGGAGTTGCTGTTATAGTTGCGCAATTTTCAACGACTTCATAGAACTGGGCACTAGAGTAATACAGAGGATTGGATAGTCATTGTGAAACCTCCGTTTTATGTGGCAACTCTTTCAATATTTATTCTAAAAGCATTTGAATTTTAATCAGATTTAAGGTGAAAACCCTCAAACCTTCAAAATAAGCAATTCAGCATAGTTGGAGACATTTTTTTCAAGAAAAAACATTTTTGTAGTATTGGCAATTGATTATCATGAATTTTTTTTTTAAATCAAAATTTTTGGATAAGTTATGCAATTACTTTGAATTTTTAGAGTAGAAGCTATGGAATCAACAATCTAGAGAATCAACAATTCACTAATTGCAATTAAGTATGGAAATAATTTAATTGCATTTTTGGTTGTACTTTGGGGGACACTATCAATAGAAGTCTATTTGTCAAGAATACATACACGAATAATTTTGGATGTTTTTACCTTAGTTATCTACCTAAATGGAGGTTTAGATCCCACCCTTGCAAAAAGAAAGGATCAAGCACAAAATTGCACTACTTGAGTTGATTTTTACTATGATGGGCCCTAAATCTCAATTTAAGAAAACAACCCACTATGATTTGATTGCATGGATTGCCTTATTGTCATTTCTCCAAAGTGCAACTTGATGGTCATCTGACTCACCTAAAATGTCCAAAATATTTTTTTTAAACAATTGTAATGTTAAGACTATAAAATGGTGACATTCTTTACTTGCTTTACACTTGAAAAATACATAGCCCTATTGTGGCTACAAAGGAACTTCAATGTTGTTATGGATACATCGTAGAAAGCTTCTTACTTCAACTATTTACATAGGCTCCATTTAGGCTTCTTACATAGCCACAATGGAACCATTCCTAAAGTAGCATGAAATCCTAAATAAAATGGCTTACCTTTCATGGAAGAATAGATGTTTTTTAATGTTACTTTGTGCAACATGGACCGACATCCTTAAATTTGAAAGTCCTAAATCTTTTTTTTCATCAAAAATCATTCAAACTATCATTTCTATTATAAAGAGCAAAAAACTTTTAGAAATTTTTATTTTTGCATTTATAACTATAGGATCTTGCACTACATCAATACAAGAATGTGTAGAAGATATTTTAAAAACTTTGACTACAAGATATTTGTATTAAAAGTGAAGAAAATGGGATTTTTTAAAATTTGGGTGACTAAATTATAAGTCTTTGAATCTTCTTAGCTAAAAATTTGGCATTGTTGATATTGAATTAATAAAAAAAATTATATAGAAAATTATAGAAAAATATATATTTTTTAAAACTTGATTATCATTCTTTAAAATATTGTTAAATGGAATTAGGTGCAAGATTGAAGGAAAAAACAAATAGTCAATAAACTCTAAGAAGGAATTGAAATACACTACTACCAATGATGAGATTGTTCAAGCAAGTAAACTAAACCTTGTAGAACTTTCTTTTATGAAAATTGACTTGAAAATTGATTCTAATATGTTATTTTTGTTAAGAAGATGCTATAATTTTTTGCAAATCAAAAAGCTCCATAACTTTTACATCACTATTCCAAATAGAATAAATAAAAGAATTCTATTTGAATAGAAATATAACTTACAAGAAGATCAAATAATCATTTTTTTTATATCAAGATTTCTTGTAGGTTTCTTTGTTGTTTAATGAATTTTGTATTGTGCTTAGGATGGCATTACTATTGTTCTAGTTCACCAATTGAAATTAAAAAGATATTCCTAGAAAGCTAATGTATTTTTCTTATCTTAAGAAGAAATTAAAAAAAACACAACAAAAATTGAAATTGTAGGAATCTACTTGAAATTCATTTTGTCCTATGTAGGGGCAATGGGACTTTAGGAGATAAAGACATGATTGTTTTGAATCATTCAAAAAGATGTGTTCAAAGATGATATGATCCTACCTACCTTGAATTAGTCAAAGAGTTTAAGTTTAAATGACTTTGGACTTATGGAATAGGGGGATTCTATTATCACCTAAAAAGCTACATATGAAGATGTTTGAGTAGGACCATACTTGAAATGCAAGCCAAATACTACAAGAATATAGTCTCTTGTAGAGTAGTTCATTAGAGGAGTTTTTCACCCTTGGGAAGGCAGTGAGTTCCCAAACTGCGAGAACTACCCTATAGAGGGCCATGGCAACTCATTGATGTAGTACAACAACTGCCACATCCGAAAAAAATAATTTTTTTTTCAACTTTTTTCTTCATTTCAAGATTATTGTTATTATTTTTTTTGAAACAACCGTTCCTTAGAAATTGCAGGGAGGAGAAGTTTATAGCACACTAGCTTGAAACGGCCCTCTCTACCCCCCAAATTTTTTCTAATGATTTGTTTATAATTTGGTTTAATGCAATCTCCTCTATTCATGTTCATCATGGGATGGTTTCTAGAATTAAGGTAATTCAATCCAAAATTGTCCCCAATCAAATTACTACCCCTTGAATTTTATCCAATTTGACTTTGTTGTTTGGTCTAATGTAATGAAATTTTTTTATTTAAGTTCAAATTATAACAACTCAATGTGTAATTGGATTTGAATGTTAGAATAATGTTGATAAGTAAAGGTTTTCTATGATGAATTCATCACACACAAAATCATACATTTTATTCATGTGGTAAATGGTTCATTTACTATTACTATTCTAAAATCTTAACCAATTAAGGTTAGGACATCTCTAAAGTGGATGTGCCTTTGTCAAACTTGATTGTAATTTTAAAGTATTCATTTTAGGTTTGATTGAAACTTAGAAATAAATCCTAATGAATTATCTTTCTACCTTATTCAAAAACTATAAAAAAATCTAAAAACTCTAAGAGTTATTGCAATTGAAAGCTCAATGTATTAAAATCCAAATAGCACAATTTTGTATGTACTTCATTTGTATTTTCTTCTTTAAAAATATTTACAAAGTTAAACTATATAGTATTTACTCATTCTAACTAACTTCATCTTTGTTCAAAACATCAAATTTTTCTAATATATGTATATTCATTGATAATATTTAATATACAAATTTATATTTTTAAACATTAAATGTAATTTTATTTTTCCATCAAAAATTCTAAAAAGTTCCAATATCCATGCAAAAAGGTTTTATTAACACTCAAAAATCATAAAAAATTATCAATCAATTACAAGACAACTAAATTGGGCTTGATGGTAATGCTTTGACTCTAAAATCATTCCCAATATTCCATTGACCACCTATATTGTAAATTTTTTTTTAACTGTAAGAAAAAAACATTGACTAACTGTAAGTAAAAGATTCCTAAATTTGTGCAAAAAAAATTGTAAGTCCGAAGAGTTGAAAAATGCTAAAAAAATTAAATAAACAAAAATGAACTTTCTACCTTACACTAATAGGTACTAATATTGCCTATATTATAAATGCAAACCCCATTTAAGAAGAGGTAAGTAACACATTAAGAACAAAATCTATGACCATCATTGTGTAAGTAGGTACTCTGAGATAAGATAAGTGTACCTAATTACAATCCCTACTTTATTGTATCATTGTGTAAACTCCATCTTCATTTCATAACCTACATTTAAAGTTGTCATTCTTCTCTTATTTATATGGCACAAATCCTATTAGACAAATATGACTATGCTAAATTTAGGTTCTGAATAGATAAATAGATGGTGAATATAGAGTAATATAGTAATAAGGAATAAGGAAGGCCTTACAATTCAGTACACTTCAGTACAATTCAATTACTTTCAGTAACTTTATGAGCTTGAAACTGAACCCATATCGTTTGTGACCAGGGAGGAGATCATGTATATATAGTCTAGTTGCCCTCCTCTCTTTCGTCTCTTCGGAGACATCTGATAAAATTGGAACGATACAGAGAAGATTAGCATGGCCCCTGCGCAAGGATGACACGCACAAATCGAGAAATGGTCCAAATTTTTTTCCTTCATCGGTCTTTCTCTTTTCCGCGCTCTGCTTTGAAGTTCATGTCGATTTGCTCGTACCCGTGTAAAGAATCCAAGCGTAAATTGTTCGAAAGTTTTTGTTTATAAGTCATGCACTCAAGGATTTTAGGGTTTAGGGTTCACTCATCCGCTCTCTGCCCAGGCAGAAGCTCAGTTACTGTGTGGAATTGACCCCCGAGGCTCGATCGAATTGGGACAGTCCCAGAGTTTTTAGAAGACAGGAGGAAGTAAGCTTACTGACCCATGGACATGGCGTCTATGGATGCGAGGAAGTTCCTTGGATTGAATCGTGTGTGTGTGTTTAGTTGGTACTTGCTTTGCTGTTCTGTTCAATGGAAATTGGAGGAAATTGGAGGGTACTGTATCCTCCTTTGAGAAGGTTTAGGTTTGCTGTTGTCCTGGACATGTTTACAATTGAGTCCGCCATTAGCCAGAGTGTTCAGGAACTGAGGAGAGTTTGCTGCTGCTACTGCTGCTATTGCAGATTTCTTGCTCTGCTGATGGGCTTGGGTGGTTTTGCCGGGCGTGAAGACGAATGTGGTGCAGTGTAGTCACGACGATCATGTTATGGTTAGTTGAATCTAATCCGGATTGATTTCTCGATGCTGCGAGGTTGCTTAGTCGAAGTGTTTGTTTAACCTAATTTCACCACTTGGGAACCTTAATTCTTTGGTATTTTAACAGTGTTTCCGGTACCTCATGAATCCCTGTTTTAGTCGCGTAATGAAACAGATACGTTGACTTAGGATAATATGATATCTGACATGGTATTGGTTGCAGATAATAGTAACACAAATTGGCAAGAGGGGTACCCTCCTTAACTTGCAAGGTGAATACTTCACTGCCTAAATCATAAATTTCGATCTATGTAATTATTGAAATGTCGGTTAACTCAAATTCACGCATCGTTGGATCGAGTGGATACTTTGTTACTTCTGCGTTTCTCCACCAGTTCTGATGAGATTGCTGTTCTGTAGCATTGTCATTCTGGATACAGTACAGATGATCATTTGAAGTTTCACTTATCTTCCAAAAATAGTGGGTGTCATGACTGGATGGTGATTTATATATGGTGCAATGACATTGATAACAAAGAAGAAGCTTTGACACTTCTATTAATGCAAATTAGTCAATGTAACTTTTCAAGTATAAGGGTAGATTTCAAATGTCTTGAGGAGTTTTCCACAAGGATGTGCTTCCACATCAAGGTGTCTTATTTTTGAGTTGGTTGTCTTGGTTCTCTAAGCTAAGGAACCCAAATACTAAAATGCAGGTTAGAAGATGCTAGATTCTTCAGTTTCAAAGATGACTTTCCAGATATTGGCATGTGACTTGGCCTTTTCTTTTCAAACCCTGCAGGAACACTGAAGGAAGTGATTAAGGTGTTGGCTGAAAACAAGGTCAGGTAGGGTGAATGTAGGCATCAGTGGATTTCACTCTAAAAATAAAGGGATAAATCTGTTTCTGAGAAAACGAGGAATCCTGTTGGTTGTAGACTAACCTTAGGTTTAGACTTACTGGACAGTGGGGTACAATATATCCTTTTGAACTTCCAAACTGCCTACTGTGCCATACAAAGAAATTTTGAGAATGTGAAATTCAATCTGTATTTTTTATTTAACATATTTGACATTTCTTTTTGTACAAGTTTTGATAAACGTTCAATTTTCAAGAATTATTATATAATTCTCAAGCAACATCCAATTCAAGAAGTCTTATACAAATGTTTCTCAAGCGACGGCCAATTTTTGAGAATTACCTGACTAAGTTTGTCTGACGCTGACGTAACAAGAAACATTTGTGTTTGTTACATTCTGTAAGTTATCTTGTTTCACTTCAAATATGTCATTTCTTCCAATAATAATAAAAAGCACAACTCACAAAACCGTTCGAGCTGCTGTGCATAAGCAACTGTCGGCATCGGAAATCACATAGTCGATTGAACAACCTCCCACTAGATCACATTGAAATCAGTGTCTGAGTAACACACTTCCAAAACATTTTCAGCTATATCCACTCCTTACAAACAACGACAAAAAAGAAAAGTCAAACCTATCTTTAGGTCATATAATTGATAGCACACAGCTGCTCGTGGATCCACAATATTCAGGATAGTAACAGTCCCAATCCTTCTGTAGAAAGTGAGTGCAGCAGATCCTTCATGTTTTTACATCAGTTTTTCCTTCCCTCAGCCAAGATGATATGATACCCGTGGCTGTAACATTCCACGTGAATTTGTGTTCAGAGAACTTGCAAAACAATCTACGTGGGATACATTTGAAAAATTGCAGGAAATGTTGCAATTGAAAATTGTTTGAAAAGTAAATGCAGGTCAACTTACGTGGACTTGAAAGGAGCACTTAGGACGCCAGGCGGAGTGTTGAAGGCCACCTCCTGGAAGGGACCGGCCATCTTGCCACGGGGAAACCAGCCGAGGTCTCCTCCCTTCTTGCCTGATGGACATTCAGAATACTCTGCTGCCAGCTGCATGGTCCAAGAGGCATACAACAATCAATAAAACTCTACCAAGACATAGTCAACAAATGAGAAGCAACGGAAATAGTTGGAAAAATGAGGCAAAGGATACTTAAACGGCTAGAAACCTGGTCTCGTTCCTATACCCACCTTTGCTACAATAGCCACTCATCATGACAGACACTCGATTAATCATTAATTAGCAAGTGGTGTAAGTACGACTTGGCTAAATGTCTATGACCAATGATCTTTGAATGTAAAAGTGGTTATCTAGTGTTCCGTAAAGTGATCTCCAACATCCACTTTAATTGCAAAGTTTTTCATACAAGATGATAAAAATTTTGATCCCAAGAGAGTTTGGCTCTCAACCCAAAGTGATCTCTCCACAGCTCTATAGTGATCTCCCAATGAAAGCACACCAAACTACTGGTTAAAACGCTTACAGTGACGCAAATAGTATCCTCTACCTGAGTGTAAAACGCTGTCAAATCCAAAGGGATAAAGAAGATAAGTAACGCAATGTGGCGAGAGCCAGTGTACACAAACCTTGGCAAACTCAGCGGGCGGAACTTTGTCTCCACTATCTAACCACCCTTCCTGAAGTTTCTTGTAGGCTTCATTGATCTTGCCCTGTTTCTCACACAGAATGTGCCGTGCTGCATCCCCCCACAAACAACGATCTCCTCTTTATCAGTCACTCAAACCAGATGTTTGTCGCGCTAAAATAGCGGGTTTCAGACTAATTTTTAATAAAAATACAAACAGGAGATACATTCCCCTATGAACGCTTTCAAGAGAGAATGCATGTGTGCATGAGGCGATTTGGGAGTGGACAGTCACCGTGTTTCCCATCTCACAATTGATTGGTCAGCAGCGAAATTAACCACATTCTCTTTCAACAATCATTCCTCAAGGTCTGCAACCTCCTAATGTCACTAATCTACTTGCTACACAGTCTGAATCCTAACCCTAACTCCCTCGAAAGAAAATAATCCGTTGAAAGAAAAAACTGAAGAGAAACGTGATCACGCTGTGTCGATTACATGTCCACGGCAAAAGCTCCGAAAAACGTGCACACGGAACTGCCCTATTTCTCTTTCTAATTGATGCTCGTAGCGCTAAAATAGCGGGATTCGGACTAGTTTTTAATGAGATACACTAAAAGGGATACATTTCTCTGTGAATGCTTCCATGAGAGAATGACCCTGTGCGTGCGGCAATTTGAGAAAGAACACGTAACTTGTTTCTCATCCCTCAATGATTTGGTCACTAGCAAAGTCAGTCACATTCTTTTTCAATAACCGAGGTCTGCAACCCACTGATGTCTCTAATTTCATTGCTACACAGTCCACTTCCCCTGAACCCTAATCCGAATAACCTCGAAAGAAAAAAATCCGATGTAAGAACAAACTGAAGAAAAATAGGATCACGCTGTGAGGATTCCATGTCCACAATAAAAGCTTCGAAAAACGTGCACACGAAACTTTTTTCCATCCAATTGCTCTTCATGAAGCTATCAATGCAAAACGCCCGTAAAAAAGGGGACACCACAAAAGAGCTTCATCATCTCATACCTTTCACATACGTGCAAGTCCCCAGATCCTCCTTCCCAGGCTTCCCCTTCCCCTTCCCTCCCTTCTCTTCGCCTCCGCCTTTACTCTTCCCCCCCGCGTCCTTCCCCTTGCCAGTATCCTTGGCCTTCCCCTTGTTAGCCGTCGAATCCTTCCCCATCCTCTCGCACACTTATCCACACTGAAACCCTAACACACAAATCGATCACAATCCTTGTCCAGTTCACTACTTCCGCTGCTTCCAGTCCAATTCCCTCACACTCCAAACATGGCCTAAAAGCTCCATACACAAACCGAGCTCGTAGGAATTTAATCCCATCATATGCCATCACATTGCAATCGAACAAACAAACAGAAAAGAGAGCGCCATCGATTGCAAAGACAGTGAGACTCCATCGATTCACCGATTAAGTTCGTTGAAACGCAAAAGAAAGTCGGGATGAGTGAGTAGCTGTGCTCGTCAGTGATTACCAAGTGAGGATGAAAAATTCTGAAGTGGGTGCAGATGCTACTACTGATGCTCACAGTGCAAATTGTTGGGGAGCAAGCAAGAAGACGGAGAGATGTGGAGACGATGATGGAAAGCCAGGGCCACAACGAAGGATGAGTTCGACAAACTGGGAAAACATTCAGGGGAGTGTAGTAAGAAAGGGATCTTCGTTGGAGTGATGAAGCTATTTCATGGAAAGAAAAGACATGGATGAAATATGAAACATGGATGACAAAAGCGTGCAAAATGTTTAGTGTATGGAGGGAGTTTAAATTATTCATCTTCTAAAGAATAATATTGTATTAAGAATTTGTGGTAATTTTATGATTTCATATAGTGAGAAAAGGAGGTTATATCATATGCATAGGTTACTTTCAACACCTTACTATCAAAATCATTTAGTTTTTGAAGTTAGAGAATTGGGCAACTTAATTTAGATAGATTGATTTAGATTTCTTGGCTTTCAGCACTTTGCAATTTCTAATTTTTAAATACTTCTAATTTTGAATTGATTTTTTCTATTCATGTGTAAATGTGTTTTTTTTTCTAAATTTTTTCAAGAATAATTTTAGGATATTCAAAAATGAGCAACATTAAATAATTTCAAAATTTCAAAAATAGCAATGCAACAATTTTTTAAATTTTAGACATGATACAAAATTTCCCTAATAGTTTCCAAAACTAACCTACACATATGATTTGTTTGCCACTTGAATATTCATTTGAACAAATATATTGAAGTAGGAATGTTGAAAGATTGTTGTGGCTAATGTTAGAAAGATTGTCATCAATAAAATGTAGAGTGTTCATGCATTGAAGGACCTTCCATTGTAAATCATATGCTTACAATGGTTTTGAAAATTGAACAAAGACTCTCAATCTAAAAGAGTACGAAAGTTAGAATACCTTTTACTACATTATTAAATGACAAACTAGTCAATTTAAAGCTAATTAATATACAATATTTATAATATTATACACTCCATCTATTATGAAAAAATCAATAAGTGCATATAAGCTACAAATTTGTGAGTCTAAATGAAGAATGAAAAACATTCTTTATAACAAATTCATTTAAAACAAGCTCACTTAAAGATAAAACAATGCAATTTATAATATTCTTTGAATTTTTTTTGAGAACCAACAACCATTGAATTGAGTACACAACAATAAAAGTCCACAAAAGTATTTGAGGTTTGACAAATGCCTAATTAACTTATGTAAGAGACACTCGCCCAAGTGCTTGACCAATATGAGCCAAACCACAAAAAAATGAAAACTAAGTTAGAGGATAGAGAATTAGGTTTGAAAATATAATGTTGTAATAGTTTATAAGATTGCAAAGAAAAATTTGCATACACTAGTACAATAACAATGAAGATGGACATGACAACCTTCATTTCAACAAATGAATAGTTCATAATAAATATAAAAACTACCATAACTTTTATTTTAGTTAATTATACCATTCATAAAACTATTAATGATCCTTGAATATTCTAAAGAAATTTCAAGATATTAAGAAGAAATATCTTAAACCATTTCACTATCTAAATTGAGCAAGTATTGATTAGCAATAGAATCTTTACTTCCAATAGAGTTTCTTTAGCCTAATTAGACCTCCATGTGTTGTTCTTCTCTAAAGTTATATGATAGACCTCCATCTATGATAGACTTGTTTTAATGGTTTTAGGCAAGTGCATCTTCAAGGAGTGCCCAAAAATTGCCAAAATTTCCTTCTCCATTTGTATTTTCTTGCATTTTTTCAAAGTCATTGCCATCTTGATTAAGCTCCGTGGAATCATTTTCAATAAGCACATTTTCAAGGAAAGTTGCAAATTGATTGCCACCTTCATCTTCTTTATTTGTATTTTTTCCCATATCTACAAAATTATGGCCATCTCTAGTAGGGGCTACAAGAAGATTTCCAACATTTTCATTTTGAGGGAATGTTGGATAAGCGTTATATTCAACATTCCCACTTGAATAGATTTGTCCTCGGTTTTCTTCAAGAGAAGTGGTTGCGAGTTGGTTTAAGGATGCCCTTTGATGTTTAGGCCAAAGTTGAAATTCATGGTTACAACTAAAGCAAAAAAAGCGGGGTTGATTTCTATTGTGGTTGTTGTAGTATAAAAATTCCGCCTTGTTTTTTACACCGCATACGGTGCACCATCTATCAATGCCTTGCCATTCAAGAGGATCAATATGTTTCTTCTTTACATATTTCCTTCCTCGAGGTCGTCCATTGGTGCTTTTTGTTGGATCAACATGGGTGTGCATATTTTTGCAATCTTGGCATTGGTACCGAGGTTGATTGGGCTTGCCATTGTTCAAGTATTTGTACTTACAATCATTGCCTTGACAATATGGGCAAGTTTTGAGTTGATGGGCAAACTCCTTTGGTTCAATGGCACAATTCCCATAAGTTTTCTTGGTTTTCTTCTCAACAAGCCCATTTGGTGCAATTGCCATGGTGAAAAAATACCTTACTAAAATAAATAGAGACAAAAGAGAAATTGGTAAAGTATGATTATCTTTGTATGAACAAATGAATGAAGTGTAATATGATATTTAGTGAACAAAAGGGGAATGATTGTGAAAAATGATGGGGGAAAATCTAAAAGAATGGAATAGAAATGGTTGGAAATAGAATGACTTCAGGAAGAGGCAAAGAATATATATAATTCTTGGAGGAATGGAAAAATGATATGAAGTAAAAGGTGTGTAAATTGTCTACTATTTATACATTTGCAAGAAGAAAGTAAAAGATAAAAGAATGTTCTCGGAATGCAAGAAATTACTTTTGCTTCTCTACTTCCCTACTTATACACTCATAAGAAGAAAGTAAAAGAAAATATGTATCCAAGAAATGCAAGCAACTATTCCACTTCTCTATGTCTCGATTTATATATACTTGTATAAACAACTCTTTTACTTTACTTTTTTTTTTACTTGTTTACTCTTTTACTTTCCTACTTAGATTCTTTCAATCTTTCTGGATACATTAATTTTTCTTTAGGTTAATTAAACTACTGAATTAGATTTTGAAAATCATACATAATTCAAATGATATATCCAAAAAGTATGCAATAAAATCTTTTCCAAATTGCTAATAAGATCCAAAAGTTTTAATGAAAATTTAATGGTGGAAACTACTCTCAATTGCTCAAGCGTCCAGTTACAGGCTCATCTGCCTATGCCAAAAGTGTAAGTATAAGTGTCGATCTGGGAATTCTGAGTGTCCCCCTGCCTTATTATCACGAGAGCATTTAGGCGGCTGGGCTGTGACATTACAGAGGTCTCGGTGGAACTGCCCTGTTTGTACAGTACAGCCAACCTTTGAATGGAGATTTGTTTGCAGACAACTGAACTGTCTTAGATTTGTCTTAAGGTAGACAATGATCGTCTTCTTCGGTGAAGCTCGATGGTCAGAGGAAGTGCCGAAAGTATGAAAAGACAAATCTGTCGATAGTACCTCTCAATTGCCTTCAATTATTCAAGCGTTTTCCTTTCAATTGCGCTCCTTTCAATTGCAGTTTACAGAACGTCAGGGACTCACTCAGGCTAGGGTCTGAGTTTGGCTAGATGGAAGACCCACGGGGCAAATCAACGTTTTCTTAGCAAATCGTGATACTGTCCAAGTTTTGGGACAGTGCAGGAGTATCTTGGGGTTCTTTTGTATCAAGAGAAATTTGCTGAGGAGTTTTGGGTTTGGGCTGTGGTCTACCGGGCTGATCATTTAGTTAGTTCCTTGATCATGGCGTTTGAAGTTGGAATTTGAGAGCATTGGTGGAATACGGCGAAGCTCAGGAGAGGCAACAAGGTGTGATTTGCATCGCGATGGCATCGGAAGACGAGGTGACTAGTGATTTTGTACAACTTTGTGCGGAATTGGTTTTGGACTGTTTGAAATGGAAGGACTAGGGTTTGAGAATAAATTTTGTTTGATGGGTAGTGTGAGAAATATCTTTATGACTCGCGATCTCAATCGATGATTGGAGTTGAGGTCTTGAGTTACCGCAGTATAGTCAAACTAGTATAGTTAAACTATCACTGATGAACTATTGATGATCTTCGTGATGTATTGTGTTTCGTATCTCTGGGAAGTTTCAAGTATTTTCACTTAACGTAGAGATTGTGTATGTACATTTATGTGGGTGAGAACCATTCACTTGGAGAGAGGAGCCTGAAGAAGGAGCCTTTGAATTGTGTGGGACAATTAAAATTGCAAATTGGGACTAGTATATTATTAGTAAGGCAGTACTAGTTTGCTCGAAAATCTTTCTTGGGAACTACACCTGTCGACTTCAATTCATAATTCACATTGTTGGAGATGAAGTGCCACATTCCGACTCAATTGTTGGCCCATTGTTGTGAACGTGACGCAGGTTCATGGCGATGCACGAGACCTTGAAAGTAACAACAAATGGGAGACGATTTGTTGGGGCTGTAAGTTGCAATTGACGCTGGCTCGTTATGAACCGATCTTCAAGTGTGGGTACTGTGGTGCGGTAACTGTTCACGAAACCACAACTTCGAAACAGCGGCTGCGTTGGAGTGTTCGATGCAGCTCCATGTTGGACCATCTCTTGGTCACTTTGGTCTTCATCATTGTCACTTGCATTATTTGTAAGTGCTCAGACCTTGCCGTTTCTTTGATAAAGTAGAGGATACTCTTTCCGTCAAATTAGGCATTTTAACCACTGTGTAGGAGTTTGCTTGCATTGCGAGATCACTCAGTAGAGCTCACTGGAGAGATCAATTCGGTTACTACAAGATCCTAACTCTCTTGACCTCGAATTTTTATCACTATAGGATGATTTCTTATGCAATCATTACAACACTGGGGCGTTGTAGACCGCGCATTGCCATTCAAATGCCTAATGGTATTAGTATCCTCTACTTTATTACCTGTCATTTCCAAACAGCGCATTGGTACTCTGGAACGGAGTTTGGGCAACAATGGACAATGGAACTCTGTGGTAGTTGTTGCAAGGAACGAGAGCATGTCCGCTGATTGCAGTAAATAAATTTGATGTGCCAATTTGCAGATGGAGGTGTATGGACGGTATTTCCGATTTTGTTCCCCAGTCGTTCATTCGGTTTTTTCTTTCATTCAGCCGTCACGGTCCTCCTGGCATTTAACACAATCTTCAACTTCCTGTTCGCCGCCTTCATTCGTGCAGGGCCTGTGCCTCCAATCGAATGGGGTCAGGTCGAAGTCGTCAATAGAGGTGGACTCGAGAATTACAAGTTCTGTTCTCATTGTCAGAAACCCAAGCATCCTGCTGCTCATCACTGTCGCACCTGCAGAGCCTGCGTCATGGAGATGGATCATCACTGCCCCTTTGTATGTGAGCATAATCTTCGTACGCTTTGCCTCTTTCAGAAGGAATTTGCTTCTAGGACCGGTACCTTGTATACACTTACATGAACGGTTCAATCATAAATATAAGTATTCACGTTCTCTCATCAGAAGTTTTTTCTTTTGAGTCATACTTGCTGAGGGATCAGCTCTTACTGTTTCGTATCACAACCTGTAATGTAGGATTTTCCAGGCATCTGATAAGAACGTGGGGTAGAGAGGTTATGACGCAGTTGCAGTTTTGCAGTCTTGATGAGTTTCTTTGGAGGTGGGCTTCTTGACAAACGTGGCAAGTAATCTGTGAAGTGTGTTCATTGGAGTCGGACTTCTTGTGGAAGAGATTTTTAACCCCCGTTTTGTTAATTCATTGCAGATCGGCAATTGCGTGGGTGCAAACAATCATGGATACTTTATCCTCTTTCTTGTGTTCACATTGGTCAGCTGTCTTTATGTACTTGGTATGGTTATTTACACATACAATTACTCGACATTAATGTCGTTTGAAGATGACCCTCCTGAATCTGGAGCGGCTACCTTAGATTTGAGTCACTTCTCTGGCGTGCTTGCTCCTGTACTCTTCGATGATCAAACGGCAGTTACCATCCGACAAATTGGGTTGATTTACTTATTCATAATATCTCTGGCATTGCTCATTGGAATCAGCCTCTTACTATATCAGCAGCTGGCGCTTGTTTACCGAGGTCAGACTTTCCTGGACTCCCTCTCGGCCTGGAATGACGTCAATGCCGGGTCTAGGAAGAAAGGATTTGCAAATCTGCAGCGAGTCCTCGACAACAGGTATCCTTGGCTGTGGCTTCTTCCGTACATCAGTGCTAAGAAATTTCATGCTAGATAAATCCTTTTGCTCGTATATTTTACAAAAGAAGACTCAAGTATGTAGGGTTCAATAATGTTCGATTTTTGCTAGCCGTGGTCCACTATTGAGGGTACAGTAGACAGCCCTATTTCCATTCAAAGATGAGTGGCCATAGACATGTAGCCATGTCATGATCATAGATCAGTTCCTTAACAGCTTCAGTATCCTCTGCCTTGCGGAAGAATTCTTGTCTTTTTGTACCCAAGTGACTAAAATGTGTCAGACTACTTGTATGGCAGAAGTGGACGTCCTTACTCTAGATCGTTTCGTTGGACCAAGTTAAAAGATACGGCCTGGAAGCTCACTGCTGTGGCTTGCTTTGTGGCGATGCTGATTTGGTGGAATGAGCAGAGTTTCATGCAACCGGCGCTTGAGCACAAACGGTGAGAGAATGTATTATTATTATTGGGAGCAGTTCCATCTGTACATTGTGTTGTTTGTCAATCGACAGTGAGGTAGTTCCAACACCAAATTATCTTGACCCTGTTGTACATTTATCGTAGTTGAGAATCACTGAAACAAACGACAAAGAGCTGCATCACATAGTAAATGATTCTTCGTAGAAAGGGCAGAGTTGGTATTTAAAAGTGATTAGTTTCAACATATTCTTCAATGCAGCTAAAAGTGAAAGTTGGTGCATCCTAGTTGATAATTAGAGACTGAATTTATACTGTGGAGACTACTTAACGAACTGGTTTACCTCGAGGTGTTCGCTAAAGAATTTGACATGACTCTTGGGGATCTTTTAGTTGGGTAGAGAGAAATCAGAGATGGCATCCGGAGAGTACTTCTGACAGCATAGTGGAGACTGAGTACAGCGTGCACCACAACAGCACGTGAAGCTTCTTGTTTCTGGCTTTGAGATTATCGTCGTGAGAATAACTTAGGTCCGTCAAAGAACCTCCAATTTGCAATAGAAAAGTCCTGATAATCCAGGCTCCAGACGATCTTACATGGATCTGCAGATGAGAGGATGTCTTTTGTACTTGCAATCTAGTTGTACTAATTACTAAGAAAATCGCCCGCCTGGAGAAATTATCCTGCTTCAATCAAGACTATGGAAAGGTTGGATTAAACCCAATTAGAATTAGAATTTATTGATTAAAATTAGAATTTTTATGAATTTTTGAAGTGAAGTCATAAACCACCCGTGGAGTGAAGTCATAAATGTCATATCAACAACCCGTTATTGCCATAGATGATATCTATCAACACTTCAAGTGGCAACAAATCAATAATAAACATGTTATCCAAGTTGGAATTAATAGGTTGATTCCCTCTTAAACAATCACCACTAAAGCCAAAAGATTGATTACTAAGGTAAACTAGTATGTAGGTGCTATCTTCCTAGTATTGCCATCCTACCTTTGGCCCCATTACCATCACAACTCTTCTAAATCCATTTATTTTTTTTGACAAAATTAGCTTATTAATTCCAACTTGAGTAACGTGTCTATTATTGATTGGTGAATATCAAAGTGCTAATAGATACAATCTATGGTAGTTATGGATTGTTGATATGGCATTTATGACTTCACTCAATAGGTAGTTTTGTAATTTCATGACAAACCACTTCAAAAATTCATAGAAATTACAATTATAATTGAAAAATTATAATTTCACTTGGATTTGGTTCGTAAAACAAGTACACACTTGTGGGAAATATCCACTCTTCTTGAAGTTGTCTTTAAGATATTTAGATTGGTAATAGGTTGGTCTCCTTTAGAATTGTTTTTAAAGTGTTTACCATAAAGGACTAGAAGCTGGATTTTGAGGAAAAAAACAAGATGAAGCACCCAAATTGGACCTAATAGAATCTAGAGTTTGAGAAAAATAGAATTTGAAGCTCCTTGAAGCACCTAAACTAGATCTAATGGAGTTTAGAGTTTGAGAAAAACACATGATGAAACTCTTTAAAGCACCTAAACTAAACTTGATAGAATTTGGTGTTGTGTTTTTGTTGTATTATTCTTAATTAAACCTTCATCTAACACCCCTTCAACAAATTGGGTAGACCTTTACAATTAACTTTATTCAATTAGATTTTTTTATATACCCTTCTATGAGAAACAAGAAAAAAAATTTTGACCTTTTCATACAACCAACACAACTCAAGTGTCTATTCTTTGAAAATTTCACTTTGAAATCAAAAACATATTGAGAGTGAGACTCAGATAACAACACCTAAATAAATAGCGAATTGAGCATGGTTCCTATTATTGAACTATATAAACTTTTGTCGGGTAATGTTGATAATTGATAGGGGATTTTAGATTCTCTTAGAATGCATTTTTTGAACTTCATATAAATAAGCAATGAATTTTTAAAGTATTGAAATAAGGTATACAAAACGTCAACCTTAGACTCTTATATATGGAGGTTGTAAATTTTAGGCAAGAATTTGTATAGGATAGTTTTGCAAACATGTCACAATTAGGTGTTGTTACTGTACATAACATAGAATCACTTTAGGCAGAATTGTTTGAGATTGTCCACCTCTTCGAAAAGTCATCATAGCCTCTTTATAAGGAATGGGTATTGTGTTATAAGAAAAAAACAATTTTTTCAAATTTTTTCAAATTACTTGAATACGTTTGTTGATAATAACACTGAAAATACCTTTATAATGATGTTGATTTGTCTAGATAAGAAAATGCTATAAGAACTAATCACTAAAAATTGACTTTTTTGTACTTCCTTACTTTTCATTACAATTGCAAACATAAAAATGACCTTTTTGAATTTGAGTCCAACTAATGAAATGAAGTTTAGCTATCAAATTTAATTTCTATTCCATCTTGAATACTTGTATATTTTCTAAAATTTAATAATTTATTGAAATTTGAATTTCTAGGCCTTTAACTATGGTCTATTGATTTTTTAATATTTAAATGGTATGTAAGTTTTGTTGACATCATGATGTTTTATACTACAATATATGCTTACAATGACAATTTCATATTTAATTGTGAAGCATATTTTATATTGATCTTATTTTTCTTCATTTTTTTCCAAAAATTTGTTGTAATTTTAAATTTTACAAAAAAATAAAAAAATATTAAAATACGAAGAAGGCATGTGATTTCATCTTTGAAAAATATGTACATAAAATTGCACAAAAAAAATATTCATAAAGTGAAAGTAGAATGAAGGATTTAGGGATCTATTGAAGATTTATCAAATAGAAATTTAGCTCCAACTTTATGTATGGTGAAACATGGTTTTAAAATAACAAAGCCATGATTGAAATGGTTTGGGATCTTTTTGAAGGCTCTCCAAAGATCAATAGATGTTGAAACTTTCTAAAAAACACATTTGGAGGTGAAATTTGATTTCTAAACCTACTCAAATGAAAAAACTTAAAACTACAAAGTAATTCAGAATCAACATACAAACTCATTAGTGAAAAAAAATATCATTCAATTGACTCAATGTGTCTACAAAATGAATTTGAAATGTCAAAAAATAGCAAGAAAAGTTGTAGAATTTTTTTTTTTATTATGGATATTTTTCTACTACTAAAAAACAAACCCTAATTTTAATTTTGATTCTATCTAGGAACATCATTTTAAATAATTAATTTTTGGTAGTTCTCTCTTAATTCTAATATTGATTTACTTAAGATACCAAATGCGATGAAAACAAGATTCTATAGATTATTCAAAAATTAAAACAAAAACAATGCAATTTTAACAACTGTTGCGGACGGCAACTCTTGGACGGAACCAAGATCAGATTTGAGGGGATACCTCAAACAGAGACAAGAACAAGCTAGAAGTGAAGGGATTCCTCACACATGACTCAGAACGTGCTTCAAGATGAGAAAACTAGAAGATGTATTGATAACATGAAGTCAAAGAATGATTGGGTACAACTGGTGTTGAAGAGAGTGAGGGACAATGGCCCTCGACTCTCTATTTATACTAGACTAAGGAACCTTCCGGAATAAGGCTTTAGAAACCTTTGGAATTATCCGTAGGTCTTTTTGGAAGCTTGTGGAAGCTTTCGGAAACTAGGAGGATCTAGTGGAAGCTTATGGAAGCTTCCGGAAACAAATAGAAACTAATGAAGACTATTGGAATCTACTAGAATCATTGGAAACAACTTGTACATTAGGCCACCGCTTTTGAGAAGGTTTTTAAGAGGCATCCTTGTTGCAAAGGCGGTGGAGACTCTATTAGGGACCAAACTATTGGATAAGGCCCGGTATGGCACGTCCATGACAACAACTCTATAGAGATGGAATTCCACCAAAGAAATAATAGAAGAATTGTTTTGAATGTTTAAAGTGTACACTCAAGATAGCCTTTATTTCCATATGTTTACAAGGGAATTTTCTTAATAAAAAACTCAAGGTGTAGTTGTAATTCTAGTAAAAGAACATGCTCACTAAATTTATCTAAGAGCCTCATTGTTTTGGGTATTTTATAGTCCTAAACATCATGAAAACAACAAGTCCCTACAAAGTAAGAATTTAATTTTCAAATAGTATATAATTTAAAAAAATATATGAATTACAATTAATAATATATGACACACTTCTAACATCAATTTCTAATAATTTTACTTCATGCTTGAAAGTTATGCCCTTGTTTGAATTACATGCGCCAAATATTATACTATACAATTTATTGAGTATTTTCATGCTTCCAACCAACCACTAAGTCATTACATACTTCAAATGCCTAAAAAGATATAGAAGAATTGTTATAGGTCATAACCACCCTTGAGAGTGATTGTAATTTGTTGAAGTTTTATATTTCCAAGATTATACACAAATCTAGTACTAAGTGCCATATCCATGGTTCAATGGGCAACAAATATCACATATTTGATTCAAATTGCTAGAGGGTTAAAAGGCATATAATTATATCAACTTTAACATACTAGAGGAGAAAAAACAAATTGATGGCAATAAAGAAATTGTAACAAATTCTTGATCACATCAAAACGTATGATTGTTATATTTCAAGAATACATGGTATGTCTAGTGAGGTACATGCAATTAGTACCTCTTTTGAAGGGATAGTGGAAAATTATAGCTTTTTGAGAAAACCATATATGAAAAATTGATAGGGTACACATGTCATTCACCTATTTGTGGTTAAACTTTCCCAAAAAAATTGAAAGGGATACACATGTCACTTTGCCATTGGTTGAGAAAATGAGATGGATGCTTGTGAAATATTCACCTCCATTCTATATTTGTATTTTTCTAAAATCTATTTGGATTGCAAATGATATGGAAAATATTAAATCTATTTGTTGTATGTATTTTGTATACATCTTTATAATCCATATTTGTATTTTATATGAACATGTATGTATCTATATGTATTTCATGTATATTCCACATATCATATGTATTTTATATTCTATAATTCATGTTGTATTCCATATCCTAAAGCACCAATAACCAAGATCAATCATTTCTCACGACAATGATCAATAGCAATTGTTTACTTTTTAAATTGGAAATCAATGGCATTAGAGAAAGGAGCATTTGCAAAAACAAGACTTACTTGCATTTTTTCAAGGGATAGTCATATGTAATAAGGGTTGCTATTTGCATCCACAACCTTTTCTAACATAACAATACAAATTTGTTTTGTTTTCCCAACCCCACTATTATTAAACACTTATTAAGAATTCCACAGAATGGGTGGTACAAAATTGTTACCAAGACATATTCTTGATTTCCATGTCAATATGTAAGAAAAATTTGCATTGGATTTGGAGCTTCCCTCTACTATCAATACCCTTGTGGGATCATAATATACAAAAAATTATGTCAGTTTTTCTTGATAATTTCTTGATAATAATTTTGGAAAATGCTAACTTCTACTATAAAAAAAATTCATTAGTTCTATATATAAGTAGAAGCGCCTACATATTTTGAGTTACATCCAATAATAAACCTTTTACATATAGGAGTCAAATGTATGCAAGTTACTTTAGGATTTATTGGTTGCATTCACTAAAATGTGACCAAAGAGAATAAGGATAAATTGTCAAAGCTTGGTGCTCCAAGAACATATGAGCATCAATCATATGGTCATGGGTAGTTAATTTACACTAGGTTATTTACACTAGGTCTTTGGAAAAGCTAAATATAAGACCATTTAAGAGATGTTAGGGATTGTAGATTTTAAAGTGTGATTCCGTTTGTTTGGATGCTAGATTTTGTAAGAAATTCTTGGTTAATTGTGCATGAAACAATTTTACTAAATAGTTGTGTATAAAAAGAAACTCAAAATACGACTTACTTAAATATGATCCTACAATCTCGTCTTACAAATTGATAAAATATAGACATGTGAAAAAGCAAAGAAACCGACCTGTAAAGAAAAGGCCTCTCAGTCTCCCCAGTCTCCGTCCCCAATAGAAAGGACCGAAAAAGAAAAGGAAGTGGCGACCTGGAGGCTTGAGCTCTGCCAGGTGTGTTGCTGCGAGAACGGGATCCAGTGAGAGTGCAGCCAGCCAGTTTGGTTGTTATCAGTCAGCAGCTGTTTGGGCATTTGTTTCACCGTTGGTCTGCTTCGCGATCTTCTCCCATGAATCCGAAAGTGCGCATCACGCCGTCTCGTCTTCCACCTATCCGGATGTACTAGATCGCGTTCGCATCCTCTGTTTTGGAGCCGTTTTGCGAGCGGAACTTCTGAAGTGGCCTTTCCAAAGGCGGGGACGGAGTGAAGTTGGGCACCATGAGTTACGCGTATTTGTTCAAGTATATCATCATCGGAGACACAGGTGGGTGGGTCTCTGTATGGATTCTCTTCGAGTTAGGGGTTGGGGTTAGGGTTCGTCGGTGCGGAGACTCCGCGAGGCTGAGGTTTGGGGTTGGATGGATGCAGGTGTGGGGAAGTCGTGCTTGCTGTTGCAATTCACGGACAAGCGGTTTCAGCCGGTGCACGATCTGACCATCGGTGTGGAATTCGGGGCGCGCATGGTCACGATCGACAATAAGCCCATCAAGCTACAAATATGGGACACGGTAGATGCTTGCTTTTCTTCCCGTATGCCGATCGTGCAGATCCGTTTAGGGATTTGTGGGATAGCGTCTTGGACAATGTTGATCTCTTTGATTGGGACCCGTCTTTTGTTGAATCCAGCAGGATTATTGGATTCTACTTGCGCTGGGGACATTTGAGACCGCCATTTTCGCTGCTGAACCGAGGTCCCATTATTAGACTGTCGAAAATCTTTGGCGAATGAGAGAGAGGATTCTAACGCATCAAAGAATGCGGCAAATCGACAGCGTATGCAAGAACTCTGGAGTTTCATAGTTTTAAAAATAAGCTGGTTCTCTTCCCGTACGATAACCGAGTCGATCGGTTTAGGGTTCAGTCGGATGTCTTTGATTGGAATCCGTCTTTTGTCTCCACACAATGAATCCAACATGATTACTGGAGTCTGCGTGCGTTTAGCGTATGGTAATTTGAATCGATACTTTGAAGTGCTGAGCATAGTCACTAATATTAGAATGGTTCGACTTCAAATACTGTTTGCAAACTGAAGGGTTTTTTCGACGCACTTGAGAATACATTGTTTTGTTACCACGTGCAGAGTTATAAGGTTTCATAGTTTAATGCATAGATGAACCCAAAGTGACGAGTCCTGAGGGTGTAGAGTTGACGTATATTTCTCAAAATCCACATGGCCTTTTTGTGGCCTTATGAAGATCTTTTGATATTTCACATTTAGTTTGGTGTCTCCGTTTGGTGCCTCTGCCTTATCGTCCATCAATTTTCTTAATGTTATAAGTTTGGCTTTTTCATCTGTTTTGAGTAATATCTCACACTTGTGTGGAATGTTTTTTAATTGTGGGTCTTGTCCCCATTCTTGGACGATTTTTATCCACTAGAAACCATATTATTTGGACATTGTAAGAATATGTTCTGCGTTGTCAAAAGTTTTCCTCTTGATTTGGATAAAACTGTGGGCGGGTTTTTACTCTTTAGTTTGTGGGACATTTTCATATTCCCTAGAATATGCACTCGTCAGTAACATGTACTCCTACCCACGGCAGGTCTCCCACAAGAAAGTGTTCCTTAGCTTAAGTGGTGCATGTTGTGTTTTAGAGACTCCCGCTGATGTTTTCGCTTCTCAGGCTGGCCAAGAATCATTCCGGTCCATCACGAGATCATACTACCGGGGAGCTGCAGGGGCTTTGCTTGTTTATGACATCACCAGGTACTCTACTTTCAGCTTTCTAGGTGGGATTCCATGTTCGCAGCTTGTGCTCGCTGTGTAATGTTCAAACTAATCTTCTGTTTGCTGATGATGTGCGTTCCAATTATCGCAGGAGAGAAACGTTTAACCATCTTGCGAGCTGGTTGGAAGATGCCAGGCAACATGCTAATTCCAATATGACCATTATGCTGATTGGCAACAAGTGTGACTTGGCTCATCGAAGAGCAGTTAGCACTGAAGAAGGTGAACAGTTTGCGAAGGAGAACGGTCTGGTGTTCATGGAGACTTCCGCCAAGACGGCCCATAATGTTGAAGATGTGAGTTTTCGTAGGCACCCTTCCCTCTTCCTGGGCACCCTACGTTCTGGTCCGATTTGACGCAAATTTGTCTTTTCGCCAAAACGTGATATTTGATGTTGTGGTTGGTTGTGGTTGCTATCGAAATGTGACGAGGAAATTGAATTTTGACAACCAAGTTTCGACTCTGACACCAACATACTGTATTATATCTGAATATTTCCTTTCGGTATTTAATGGATCCCTGATTGTTTTGATCAGGCCTTCATCAACACTGCGGCCAAGATCTATCAGAAGATTGAGGAGGGAATATTTGATGTTTCAAACGAGGTACACTATCACTTCTGTGAGACCATAGGATGTGAACTTCTCGTTATTTGTGTGTGTCCCCTATTTTTCCTGAAGCAACCGTATGTTATTGCAATTGAGATGCTCAGAAATGCTTGAGTTCAGCTCACTTACTGCCCAAAGTGTGTGCTTGCTGACTTGTACTTTGATTTTTTGCTTGTTCAGTATCGTGTCCATCTACAGGAGTTAAAGGAATTGTTTGTGAACATTTTAGTAGGATTTGAAACAGAGGTGCTCCAATAAACCTAAAGTGACCCAACGAAGAATTATGAAGTCCACTTTGGCAGCTAACATTTGATTATAATCCATGTCAATACAGAGTCGTTTGATTCAAAATGATGTGTATGGTGCCTTCTTTCTCTTTATTACCTCCTTGAGCTTCCTAAATGATAATTTGTGCAGCAAACGATATGGCCTGCATAGTATAGCCAAGCTGGGCACTTCCAGGTTCAAGCGCTTGGTGGAAGCACTTTCTTTCTGGGAAACGTTCGAATTTCCAAGTTGCTGTATTGTTTTTCTGCTGTAACGAGTGATTATGTATTGAGCTGAAGTTCTGTGCTGGCAGACGTATGGTATCAAGGTTGGTTATGGAGGGACTGGTGGTGCTGGTACTGGAGCCCAAGGAGGTGGTGCTCCCGTTCAAAGCAGTTCATGCTGCAGTTGATGGTATCGAAGGCTGACCTGGCTGTTCTATATTCATGTTTTTCCTTCTGGATTGAGCCAGTTTGATACCGCAGGAGAAAATAGTTCTTTATATTGTAGAGGCGATTGTTTCATATGATAGTCCTGTTTTACATAGTACTTCAAGCATTTCTCCTTGTGTTCATACGCTTACCCATCCAGGAAGCATGTGGGAGGACTGATTTTTATGTTACTGTATGGTTGAGTCTTGACTTTTGTTCGCACTGCTCCATCGCTGTTGTGTTGCGTTTCCTTGAAGGCTATGAGTTCCAGGGTCGTCACTGTCTAGAGAAAGGTCAGATGCATGGAAGGCAAGTCAGAAATCACCGTTACATGGAAAGGCGATAAGAAATACAATGTCCTTCTCAAAACGCGTTGTATATGGATACTGGGAATACAGTTTTTTTGGTGGACTTCCATGCATCTAGATTTGGGCAATGCCTGCAGAAAAGACAACAAAAATGGGGATTCGACATGGAAGTGTACGACGATTGCCACTGGAGATCTGGAATTCTTGGCTACCAAATTTCCGGGTGGTTTGTGAGAAGTATGTGGAATCAAGTCTTCGGCTTCCAGAAAGCTAATGTTAGCATTGGAATTAAGAGTTTTTGGTTTCAATATGTTTGACAACAAGGCAAAGCTACTTGTAAAATGTTGTTTCTCCTACTCAGTGGAAGCAGCATTAACCCTTTAACATCTATATCCTTTCTTGAATTTTTGCATATTTTTGTTTATATCTTTTAAATATATATTATTTACATCAAATTCATCATACAAGTACTATGTTTTCAAAAAGTCAAGCATTGGCTTGGATGAATGGGAGGTTATGTGGTCAGAAAAGCCTTTAGAACTTTGCACTTCTCTATTCATCATCTAGATTTTGGACCTCAAAGTACTAAGAGGTTAAACCTTTCTGAATTGAATTTCCACTTGAAAAATTTAGAAAGCTAGTTTTGATTCTAGCACATTATTGTAGATGTCTTATGTGGTAAGAATGACACATTGTGTTGTATTTGTTGAAAATTAATTTAATCCATAACCTTGAGAGGACTAGCTAGTCATTGTAGAAATCAACCTTTTGTTAACTTTGAAAGGACTTATTCAAAAAACAACTAAGAACATTCAATCAAGGTTTAACTATTGTGCAAGACCTTTCCTTTCCACAAAAAACTCCACCTTTTTGGTACCATGTAAATCATTTGCTTAATTCATTCTTATAATCTTGTTTTGAAAAGGAGAGGTCTTCTACAGTAATTTGACTTCCAATGAGTACTTTTGCAATATTTTTAGCAAGTGATTTACACGATAATGAAAAGGGATGATTTCCAAGGTAATTCTTTCGTCCTTCAAGGGTTAAAAAACAAGAGCACTCATTTGAGATCAAACTATTGTGCAAGACACTTTGTTCTTATATAAAAAGGATTTTTCTATCATCCATTTGACACTTATGTTTGCAACAACATAACATGGTCAAATAATGTAGTGGTATTTTATTTTGTAATTCGCATTTATTATTATATTGGGATTTGTTTATTATTGTATTAGTCTTCTTAACTACCCAAAGTATAGAGTATTCTCAATAATTGAAATTTGATAAAAATCATTATAAAGTACTTTTTGGAAGAATATTTTGGAATTGATATTCAAATAGAAGTAGATTTTGAATTTTAGATTCCATTAGACTTACCAATGCTATCACCAATACTTTTTTATAAATTTTAAAAGGGAAATTTTTAAATTCCTTGTAAATCCAATTACAAGTAAAATATTATCATCTTTTGAATGAATTTGAAATGAGTTTTTCTTAACGTGGTGAATTTTTGGAATTTTTGTGTTCTTTAAATCTATAACCTTATTTTTGCAAATCCAATTTTGAACTAGAATCAATGCAATTTTGGCTTAAGCAACTTGACATATTTCTACATTTGTAATTTTAGAAAAATATGCATTCTAATAATACCAAATCCAACCATTAGATAGGACAACAACTTGATAAAGTATATCCACAAATTAGGATGACTTTCATCCAAGCAGTAATGAGAAAAAAACTAGAATATCAATTTGTTCGTCATCTAGAAATTGGATGTCAGAATGCTAAAGCGTCAATCATAATTTTCTACACCTTCATATCATAGTATATAGAACCTATATGCATCAAGCATTTCAATACATTATGTAGATTTTATGAGATATTATATATGATGTACATAGCATCTCAACTTGCTATTACAATTTTAGCCATTTGGATGGTCATTTATTCATTGCAATGTATCTTCATCCAAAATTTGGAACCATTCTTGAGTTTGAAATCTATTCATGTCAAAAGAAAGAAAATACTATGATAGTAACTTTCTTGTGCAATGGTTGCACTACTAGTTGGTGTATTTGTATATAGTATTGTAAGGACCTTAATCCCTAATGATTTGAGGGGGCTTAAACAAAATATGTCTTTTATAATTGTTTTTGAGGTTTTCACTGAAAAGAGACTATGTTATCCATAGTAAATAGAAATTATTGATTCAATCAAATTTGAACAATATTTTTTAATATTTTTTAAAGCAATTTCAAAGCATTTCATTTAGACAACTAATTCCAAATACAATTTATATGTTATTGAATTATAAAATAAAAATAATTTAAACACCATATATTCTAAAAGGTTTTATTCATTTTGATTCTAGAATCTTGGTGCCATCATCATTTGTATCATAACTAGATATATGATAGAATTAAGGTAGAACTATTGAGAATCATTGACTTATTCTAGATGTTCATTGATAAAATCAATTTTACTATAAGTTGTTTTTTATTTATAGAAAAATAAGCAACATTAATTTTTTAAATATAAAATATAAAGGTATCATAAAATATTTGTAATTTCCTTGAATTTCCAAAGTCAAGTCTTAGAAAACTCTAGAAGTGTCAAATCATGCATCTTCAAAAGTTCCCAAACCATTTCTATTAAGGCTTTAAGCTACGCACACCTGTAATAATACTCTACAAAATGTGATACCTATAGTTTAATCAATTAAAATGCACTTTTTTCCACTTAAATAATGATTAGACAAGATGTACACAATCAAAATATAAAGTCTATGAGAATCTACTATTGGTTTTGGATACTCCTAGAATACTTCAAAAATTTGTAATTTATCTATATGGTGTTTGAATACTAATGTATGTATGTTAGAATCCTCTTTTACTTGCCATTAAGATTCAAAAAATAATTTATATTAAATAGTAGTAATTATGCATAGATGTAGTCAGTGGTGATAATAGGTGCGTATAATTAATTATTTTCCAACCATGTTCAATATTAGAGACATCCTTCAAGTTCAACTCAAAGATCTTGTTATGTTTTTCTTTGACCTTCAAGAAGAATTTGCAATTTATAATCTATGGAATACATCCTATTCATCAAAAGTATTTGTACCAAGGTGCGAAGAGAACCTATAGCTAGTAGCATATGAAATGATTCATCTGTACAAATTGTTGATTCACAATGAAAACCTTAGGCAAATTATCACTCTAGACTTCAAAAAAATTACTAATTCAAGTAAATATGCAAGAAATTACGAAAGTATATTGATGGATAAATGTGCAATTATAGAGAACTTCAGTTTTTAAATGGTTAGGCTAAAATTTCTCCCTAGACATCAAATTGCACTCCCTATGAATTCAATTTTTTAATCAAGTCAAACATTGCTAGAACAAATAGAAAAAGTAGGTATAGAGATTTGAAATAGATCACAAGTTCATTCAACTTCAAAGTTACATGAAAAATGACGTGAAATACATCCCATTAAACTAGTTGCAACTATGCAACATCAATAGATCCTATAATTTTAGGTTGGAAGGTTGGAAATAGGTTGGAACAGCTTAATCCCTAAGTGCATGAGGTACCAAATTCTAGTGTCAACAATACTTTGAAGTTAAATAAAACCTAACCAAGTTGCTATTTTTAGTAGTTTATATTTATGAAAAATTCTTTTTAAGTCTAGTTTTAGTATCAAAAATCAGATTTTGAAAATGATTGATTATGATTTTTCTATTGAAGATTTTGTGCAAGGGTGTCCATTGCAATCTTGAATTTCTATAGTGTTGAGAATTTTCTTGAAAATGAGCCTCAAATACATTAGATCTTGGAGAAAAATTCATATTAGAAATTCTTTTAAAAAAATTGTAGAAGAGATTTTGAGAAGTTGTAAGTTGATTAGGGTTATGCATGTTATGTCCTTGAACCTCATATTCTTTTAGTGACCAATTTTTTAGATTTGACAAGTGAAAAGCAGATTGAAAGACTTCAAATCACATTCACAAGTTTAACACCCTCTTGATCAAACATTATAATCTTTTCCCATGTGATCTCTAACATATCTAGATTGAATTTTTTTGGTTACAATTCAAAAAAAATTGATAGACCTTTTCAAAATGTTGACTTTTTGATCAATTTAGAGCAAATTGCAAGAGGCACAAAAAAGGCCTTGGACATTTACGGGTCAATCCCTTAAACCCTGAAAGTTAGGTTCGTGCTGAGGCTCCCCAGGCTAACTTGCTTCCGATTGCTGTCATTCTCTGTCCACACAAGCTCCCGTGTTGCTGCTCGGCCTTTCCGCTCGATTCCGTTCGGAACGCCGGTTTAGGGTTGCTGCTGGCGGTGGTGTACTCGCTCTCTCCGTCTCCAGACCACCAGCATGTGATGGCAGGCCACAAATTTGTGTCTTGTTAGTCTTTCTCGTAGTTTTGAACCGAGACTGTTCTTGAATTTTGTGAATTTCGTTTTGGAGAGTTTGGGATTCGAGAGATTATGGAGATGGTGATGGATCCTTCTTCTTCCTTTGTGCGGTGGCCCGCTGAGAAAGTGCGTGAGACGTTCATCAAATTTTTCGAGTCCAAGACGCACACGTTTGTGACGTCCTCTCCTGTGGTTCCTGTGGACGACCCGACGTTGCTCTTCGCCAATGCCGGCATGAACCAGTTCAAGCCGATCTTTCTCGGCACGGTGGATCCCCGGTCCGCCATGGGGCAGCTGAAGCGCGCTTGCAACACGCAGAAGTGTATCCGCGCAGGCGGCAAGCACAATGATCTCGACGATGTGGGAAAAGACACTTACCACCACACGTTCTTCGAGATGCTGGGTAACTGGTCGTTTGGCGACTATTTCAAGAAGGAAGCGATCATGTGGGCGTGGGAGTTGCTCACGGAGGTGGGGATCTGGTCCTGCTGTGAAGCGAGGGCAGGGTTTAGGGTTTTATTCATGGGGAGACGAATGGACTGGTTTTGACTGGGAGTTTCGTCTTGACCTGCAGGTGTATAAATTGCCGAAGGACCGCTTGTATGCGACCTATTTCGGAGGAGATGAGAAGTTGAATTTGGCAGCGGATGATGAGGCGAAAGGAATCTGGGAGGGGTTACTGCCTCCGTCTCATGTCCTGCCTTTCGGATGCAAGGTATTTATTAATTTTTAAGGTCGAAGAAATTAAACCCGTTAGGGAGCTAAACTCGTGTTCTGTGTAGACTCCTATTATCAACAGGAAGATGTATTCATACACTTGGTTGCTTATTTGAAAGTGGTGTAATCATTATGTCTATGACCTTGAATGCAAATGGAGTTTTCCACTGCAGGTTATAGTGGTCTACAACCTCACTTTGAAATTGCATGAGAACTTCGTATATAGTGATAAACATTTGGTCTCAATAGATGTGGTTCTTGTACCCAACGTTCTCTCCACAGTTTTACAAATGTTACAAATGTGACCTCCCACTTCTACATGTGTTAAACTGCTTAAAAATGTCGCAAATGGTATCCTCTGCCTTAAGTGTGGTCCTTTCTCATTGAAGGTCTTTCTGTGGCTCTGATGCGGACATCGGACGGGTGTGTAATTTCAGGACAATTTTTGGGAAATGGGGGATACTGGACCTTGTGGACCTTGTTCAGAAATTCACTTTGACAGAATAGGGGGTCGGGACGCTAGTTCGTTGGTGAACATGGACGATCCGAATTGCTTAGAAATCTGGAATTTGGTGTTCATTCAGGTATGTTTGGAAGTTCTAATCCTTGGTTGCCTTCTGAAGATATGCAATTGGTGTTTCGCAGGATATGCCGATCTATATCATGTATTTTGAATGGGAGTCCACAATTCAAGTTTTTGAGCCAGATCTGATGAATTTTGGTTGGTTGGCCTGCAGTTTAATAGAGAACAGGACGGGTCTTTGAAAACTTTGCCGGCCCAACATGTCGACACAGGAATGGGATTTGAGAGGGTGACCTCAGTCTTGCAAGAGAAGATGAGCAACTACGACACTGATGTCTTCACTCCTATTTTCGGAGCAATTCAGAAGGTTCGTTACTGAAATCAATGCCTAGAGATGATCAATCTCTCGTTGTGGTCAGTTTGTGAGCTCTTTGTTGGTTTTTCATTTTGGACAGGCTTATCAAGGTATTGACAAAACAGATCAGGGATCTTGCGTCTCCTACAAATTTCATTGTCGACTCGTATGTCTAGATGTTCCTGGTACTGAGAGGTGTTCTACTGGGTTTTCTTTCAGGCCACCGGGGCTCGTGTGTATACGGGCAAAGTGGGGAAGGATGATACCGACAATGTAGACATGGCGTATAGGGTTGTTGCTGATCACATTCGGACGCTCTCTTTTGCAATTGCTGATGGGTCACGGCCTGGTAATATATATGCTCATGACTTTTGGGGGGTTATTTTGGTTCTGGATCTACTACAATTGTGTTCTATCGGAAGTTACACCAGCAATTGGAATGTGCTGCTGCAGTATTCAGTTTGAATAGTTTTTTTCATCTGCCAAGGTTTGGTCTAGTAATGGAAACCCTTAAAGCGGCCTTTTACGATAGCTGTCGAGCGTCTCCGAGTTATTTAATATCAGGAATCGTTCTCTTTTCTGAAGTTTGATTTTACTTATGCAGGTAACGAAGGTCGAGAATATGTTTTGCGTAGAATCCTAAGGAGAGGTGTTCGTTATGGACGAGAAGTGTTAAAAGCTCAGGAAGGTTTTTTTAGTGGGTGAGTGTCTTGCACCACGTAGAGGAAAATAAATAAATTGGTAAGTGCCGATGTTATGGGTCTGCCTGATCTCAGCTCACATCAGTTTGCCTTATCAGTTAATGATTCTCTGCTGCAGGCTCGTAGAGATTTTTGTGGCAATCATGGGTGATACATTCCCTGAACTGAAGAAGAATCAAGCAAAGATAAAAGATATTATATCGGAGGAGGAGACCAGCTTCAGCCGCACCTTATTGAAGGTAATTAGATATTGCTCGCTGATTACAATTAGATTTTATGTGGTGTGCTTTTCAAAATGTGTAGGCTGTTGTCGGGAACGCTTGAAACGTGTACACAAGGTTACGGTTTTGCAATTTTCGCTAATCATGATGAAATCCTGATCAGGGTATTGAAAAGTTCAAGAAGGCAGCCGCAGAGGTCAAGGACGGTGTTCTTGGTGCTCAGGTATACATTTCATTTACCTTGTTGGTCGTGTTTTATCTGAAACTGTGTTGTGGAACTAGGAGAAGATTTTACGATTGGATGCTGTATGGACGACTTTGCTGCATGTTGCGTCCCCAGTTTTTTTACTTTGTTTTAGAGACTCGAGTTCAAAATTTGACTTTTATTTAACAGCCGTGGCTCCTATGCTCGGGATTCATGACTTCATTTTGACTTCAATCATTGTGCTTGAATTCGTGTGATGGTTATGCTGTGCTGCAGGATTCTTTCATTTTATGGGACACATTTGGGTTCCCCATTGATCTGACGGAGGTTTGTTATTCTTTTCTTAGCGGATGCTTTTAGACCTTTTTTCCCCTGAGTGCATGAAAACTGTTTATTTTTGCATGATTTCTTTTGTAATTTTTGCTGCATGTCTCTCTTGTTGCCAAATTGTAGGTGTATTGGCATATGTTTATCGGTATCTAGTGCTTCTCTGCTCTATCGCTTTTGAAAGTATATAATCAGTTCCCTGAATCCAGAAAGAGAAATTTATTTGTTATTAGCTCAGTTTGCCATTATGCTCAATCATTGTTCTGGATTTAGGGTGGGGTTGAAATTGAGATAGTTTTATCGGAAATGTCATTTTAGTGTTTCTGATTTCATTTTCTTCTTGGCAGCTGATGGCAGAGGAGATGGGTCTGAAGGTCGACAAGGAGGGATTCAACAGAACCATGGAAGAGGCCCGAGAGAAAGCTCGAGGTGCTCGTGGAAAGGTATATTCAGTTCTCTACCTTGTATGGCTGACCACGGTGCGTCTCTCAGTCATTTTTCAAGTTCCTTGCTGCTTCATTCCAGTACATGACGGGTCTGCTTTGTGACGCATGAATCAGGCGGGAGGCAAGGCCTTGGTGATGGAGGCAGAGGCAACATCTCAGTTACAAAAACTTGGAGTTTTGCCAACTGATGATAAACCTAAATATATATGGCACAAGGTAATAATATCATGCCTCGCAATTGACTGTTTGCCGCATATTGTTTGATGCCTTCCGTGCTCCCTTCTGTGTCACCATTGAATAATTTCTGGACAAGCATAATGGACATTTGGTGCTGCCTTTGCTGATTCAGGATCCCACCGTAACTGTCAAGGCTATCTTCACATCAACTGGGTTCGAGGAGTCCACATCTGATGAAGACGTGGGTATTGTTCTTGACACTACAAGCTTCTACGCCGAGCAAGGAGGACAGGTGAATAGTCAACTCCTGATACTCGTGGAATCATGTGTTGTTTAGTGTTTACCATGTGAATTGGTCATCTAATCTCAAGCTAAGCTGCTTCTAACTCCCTGATGTAACTCTCTTGGAGAATACGAAATCTTAATGTCCTTGAGCAGATACTCCCTTCTGAGATGCACTGATCAGGTGATCGTACTCCTCTTCTGCAGATTTATGACACAGGAATTTTGGAAGGTCCAACTGGCTCATTTGAAGTGAGGGAGGCTCAAATTTATGGTGGTTATGTGCTTCATATTGGGTCAATAACTTCTGGTGGAAAGATGTCTGTTGGAGACAAAGTTACTTCTAAGGTATTGATGAAGAGATACGCTTCAGCATATTCTCTAATACTTTGGTTTATCGACATTGAGTTTACATGCGTAACTCTTTTTTTTAATGCACTCACTTTTGAGCTGGAGTGTACTGAATATGTTTTGTTCGTAGGTAAGCATTTTTTTCTGTCAATTTCAAGTTGATTGGGTGCATTTTATGTAGAGGTACAATTTTTGTTTTCAATGTTGGATAGAAGTGCTGGGTAGAACGGTCATAGTTCAGGGATGAAAGTTCAACAAGGAGTGTATGAATTTGACAGGTGGACTATGCAAGACGTGCAATTGTCGCTCCCAACCATACTTGTACACATCTCCTTAACTACGCTCTGAAGGTGTTGCCTCGGATTTCACCCATTTGCAGCAGAACAATTGCTATTCATTTGTTTTTCTCTGTGTTCCCGTTGACCGACCTCTGTCAAGCAATTGTGAACGCACATTTTCAAAATTGTGCTTGCTTCTTGTATTGACGAAGTTAGGTCACATCTTGGATACTTTCGTAGTTTATTGTCAAGTCAGCTCTTCTATTATCCACCATGTATTCACTTTCGGCATGGTGACTCGACAGGAAGTGCTTGGTGACCACATCGATCAAAAGGGTTCTTTGGTTGCACCTGATAAGCTACGGTTTGATTTCTCTCATGGTATAATATCCTCTCTATTTCCTCAGAATTTGTGAAGACAATCCAATTTTCAGTAGTAGCATGCCTTTTTCACCATTCTCATTTCCTGTGATAAGAACTGTATGAGTGCGGATATAAAAGAAACAGTCAAAGTGTGTCGTAACTATTTTGCTCTTGGTGCATCTCTTCTTGTGCAGGTAAGCCAATCGATTCTAAGGCTTTGGGTAGAATAGAGGAGATAGTATCACAACAGATTCGTGATGGGATGACAGTATATGCAAAGGAAGCTAGTCTTGCTGAAGCTAAGCGAATTATGGGCCTTCGTGCTGTGTTCGGCGAGGTAACTTGCTGGCCTTAATAGAATGCTGTGAGCCTGGATACTCGTCACAATAATAGATATTGTTTTGGTGGACATGAGAGGTTTGGGTGGATACTCTTAATTTTGACGAAAGCATCTAAAAGACGAATTTGTAATTTGTAATTATAAAGGACATCTGGATTTGGGCAGATTAAGCTTACTTTTGTTCTGTCCTTTGGTCTCTAGGTATACCCCGACCCTGTTCGAGTAGTTGCGATTGGAAGGCCCGTTGAAGATCTTCTTGCCGATCCTGAAAACCCAAACTGGGCCAAAATGTCCACGGAGTTTTGCGGAGGTAAAGCACTTTATGATTCACGCTCACGTGATGTGATGCGGTAGTATCAGAGGTTCAAGCAAGATTCTCTTAGTATTGTCATGACCCAGTTTGTCCGTCTGGTCATGACATCCTTTGCACCTTTCTTGTCAGTGCCTTTGACGTGTGCTTTGGGTGTCTTATTGCTGCTGTCGTTCTTCTATTTTGTTTCCTTCTGAGACTTAAAGTTTTGGTAGTTCATGCCCTGAGTGTTAATTTGTGGAATCAGGTACCCACCTGAGCAACACAAAGGAAGCGGAAGCTTTTGCTTTGGTTTCGGAGGAGGGCATTGCTAAGGGAGTGAGGCGAGTAACTGCGCTGACGATGGGTGCCGCGAAGGAAGCCATTCATCAAAGTGCAGTTTTTAGTGGCCAGATTGACGAGGCTAGCACATTGCAAGGCGCAGCTCTTGAGAAGGTGAGTTGTAGCTATCTTCTGGGATTGCCGCATACTTTATGGTTTCTGCGCATGTTTTCCTGAAGCTAGTATTGATATGGAACAGAACTTTATGGGGAATTGTCACTATGAATTTATTGCCCGCTTCATCAATCCCAACGCTTCCATATTTCCCATTAATAGCTGTAGTTTTCCTCTTCTATCTGACGTTCTATCTGCACTATATCCTTACAGACTAGCTTTAACATGTTTGCAGGAGGTTGCAGCTTTGAAGAATCAATTGGAGACTCTTATCATCCCAGCTTCCAAGAAGGCTGAGTTCCGTACTCGATTGGGTGAACTCCAGGTATTTCATCGACTGAATTTCAGCTGCTTCCTACTTTGTGTGTTTGTGAGGACCTTGTTGAGGAGAGTTAGTTTAAAGCTTTCGCAGGAGTGCTTAATTGTTGTTTTGTAGGGGAGTTCTGAGTAATGTCACAATTTAACATACAGTATTGTGATTCTCTGCCTGGTTCTAGGATCGCATCAGGAAAGCCCAGAAGGCTGCCGCTGGGTCGAATTTGCAAACAGCACTACACGGAACTGTGGCCTCTGCTGATACTGCAGTTGCTGGAGATCAACCGTATTGCGTGCTTAGAATTGATGTTGGTTTGGATACCAATGCTGTCAGGGAGGCCGTCACCCTCGTCATGGACAAGCACAAGGTATTTTCAACGCTGCTGTCATCAACTTCATTTTGAATCATGAATTCTGCTATAGCAATTTGTTAATCTCCATTCTCATTACTATTCAAGCCACTGTTTAGTGTATTTTGAGTATCTCCACTGCACTCCATAAAGAGGTGCTGATAAAATTTAACTTGTGATTCAGATGAAATTAGAACTTAAGAATACCATAACTGGAAAAAATTACATGAAATAGACAGAACAGATGACTTCAACATTGGACGACCATAATATACCTCTGGCTATTATGTTACCTTTAGAAAATTTAGTGCCCACGATGAACCCTAGTTTATAGTTTGTTTTAGACTCTTCGTGGGCACTTGCTAGGGAGGTGTAGATATATTTTGGTAGTCCAATGTCCAAATCCGTACTTTTGTGCGTCTCTTTCATGTGCTTCCGTTAATACTAATGAGTTATAATTTTATATGATAAGAAACGTTCAATTTTGTAAGCACCTTTGTCTGGAGTGCGGTGGAGGGTCTCTTCTCCAATGAATTATCTGATGTGAATTTTCTGCTTAAAGTGAATCTTGAATAATGAACGCCACGTATAAATTTTGGGTTTCCTGGGTGGGTGTAGGACCTCGCAGTGATGATCTTCAGCGTTGACGAGCAGAAGAACAAGGTTTTAGTCTATGCAGGTGTTCCTGATTCTGCTGCCAAACGGGGTTTGGTAGTGTTGGAGTGGCTACGTGCAAGCTTAGCTCCCATCAATGGAAAAGGAGGTGGTGGTAAAAATGGACTTGCGCAGGGTCAGGTAAGGCATTCTGGCCTCGTGTTAGTCATTGGCTAGTTGAGACTTATTGGCCGTATTTGTCGTATCGGCGAACTCCATGAGCGCCAAATCCCGGATCTTGGAGGCGAAAAGCTTTAAAAAATTTTAAACTTCACGCTTTATCCCCGAAATGCCCAAGCTTAAAATAGAAAGGCCACTCACGGTAGAAAGGCCACTTGGAAGCTAATAGTCGATTGTGGGAACTTTCAAAGCATTCTTCTATAGTTTAAGAATATGGTGTACGAATTCTTCTTCATATCGACTCATTTGGTTACCCTCCTGGAAACTTCTTAAATGATCTATTTCAACTCCTAGAGATATTGAAGCGGTCACTTTTGACCATTTGGACACTTAGGTGTGCAGTGTGTGCTTAAAACTATGCCAACATAACTTCAACCCTATGATTATTGATGACGTATGATCAAAAACCTGACTGGCCACCACGATACTATGTTATGTAGGGTGGGAATGCAGCTGGCATTAACGAAGCCATGGCTGTGGCGAAGGCATTTGCTTGCAAGGTTTTTGGCAAGTGATGAAGCGGCCCCTCTTCATTGCTCTTCGCTTACAGCAGACCTGCAGTCTCGTAGTGTTCCGTTCTGGCTATTGATTAGAAACTTAGAATATTAAAGCCTTGGATCTACTATCGTACGAACATTCTTTTATGCCTTGCAGCTCCCTGTCATTTGGGTTAAATGCTTGTTTAGCAGTGTTTTATTTGCAGGCTTTAACGTCGTTGCGTACGTGGCAAGATGTAGCTCTCTGGAAGACCATAATCTGAACTATTATTATTACTATTTGGACATGTTATTGGGCATCCACAACAAACTGGTTGTGCGAATCACATTCTCTATACATTTGGGCTCTATGCATTATATTCATTGGTTAGATAATTAGCAAGCAACCTACGGATGGTTAGTGTATATTGCAATGCAGTTTCTCAGCTTTACACTGTCGACGCCAGTGATAGTAATATCAAGTGCGAACCCAATCCAGTGTAATTTGTTGGAAGTTTGGAATCTGAGAAGATTGAAGGTAGGAAGCCCATTGTGGACTGTGTGTGGATACAGTTATTAGATTCACAACTTTTTTGCAAACAATGGCAAATCTGGGTTTATTTCACTTGTACTTTGGTCAACTCATTTTTGGAAAAAAAGGATGCATTATAGGTGGTCAAAGGAAAAATGTAGACTCTCATTAAGGTAGTCTGCTCTAAAAGTGACTGCACTGAAAGAGATCGTGACACAGGTATATCTTTCTTCCTTCAATGCACCAACAGTGTACATTCAGGAGATAGTCACTTTTAGTGACCATTGCGTTTCAACTTCAAATGCGTTTCAACTTCAAAAAATTTGAAAGTAACTCCATGAATGTTCAAAAAATAGGAAACGATTTGGGTTAGATGTCAATTCCATTTTTCGTACTACAAAAATTTACTGAAAATTGTTTTAAGGAGTTCAGCTTCCGTACAAAGGCAATAAGCTCTTAACCCCTCACCGCCGATGAGAGAAACAAAAGCTGGTTGAGCTTGTAGCATTCGGCCTGATCAAATCGCTCTCTTGGTCGATTTCTAAGGAGGTAAGAAATTTCACCGTTGAAATTTCACTATCACCGATCATATGTTGCGTTGATCGACTCTGATCAAAATTTATTGCGGTGGATTTCGTGATTCTAACATTTGATTGCACTATCAAGGTACGGTTTCAGCCTATTTTGGGCGACCTTCCTGTACATCGAAGAAGAATTGCAATGCGAGGAGTCCAAATTTCGGGATGAGATTTTGGGGTAGGTTGAACTTCTAAGCTTGAAATTCCGACAAGGTTTGTGTGGTCTGATTGTCCGTCTGTTGGGCACAATTTTAGATTCAATGTCACTGGCTCTGCAGATGGTGACCGGGTAACCTACAATTGGATTCATCCGTGACGAGTCACAGCAGGAAGCAGGAATGTGAAGAGATTCGAACACTGGGCGGTTGGGAAGGGAGCATCGGTTTCTTTGAATCAAGGCTCCCGTTCTTCCATAATCTAGTAATCCAGCAAGCTAAAAGCGAAGGGATAGTATTTAGGGTAAAATGCAGCCTCATCAAAGACAAGAATCAGGTCGCCAAGAATCAAAGAACGAACCATGATAGGGAGGACATCAACTAGCAACAGGAACAAGCGATTTCAAAATTTATTTTTATCCAATTGCCTCAATAAAAAGCCACTGTGAGGTCTCGTACACAATGCCAGATGCACACTTGCACACTAAATCTTCTATTTATACCATTCTGAACTTCGCTACGCATCCAAGCACACCAAAACTAACATGGAAAAATTTCGCGGACATGGGCCGGCACCATCGACAGAGAACTGGATCAATCTCCTACTACGCAATGAAGTTGAAGTTCAAATGCTGAGGATGCAACATCGTTGCTCCGTCAACAACCGCAACTCTGGAGCGTGTTTGATGACCCGATTGTCAATCTGCTGACTCTCTCAAGGAATGCAACGCATTGAACCATCAACCCACGTTGATCCAACTTCGCCGTTAGGAAAAGGGATCCGAGGCACCTCGAGTGCCAACGGTCTGTCACCGGCATTTCCCGGTCACTCCCCTACTGTACGACAGACCTCGAGGTCCCTCCAATCCAAACGACTATCCTTCCACCCTCGCACGATCCATGATCCGCTGTGATGATCACGCGTCAAAGAACCCGACCGCCCACCAAATCCAAATTTCAAAACGAAGAATGGACTCCAACTCCAACTGATAATTTTACAAGGCATTTTCGAATTCCAAGGGGATGAATTTCGTCCCCTTCAACGGTGCGGGGTTAAATGGTCACTTTAAGAGCAGATTACCTTATTTGGGATTTTAATGTGATTCTCTTACTTCCCTACATGGTTCCAATGGACATCAACATGCACTCCTTTGGATAGTAAGGCCCAATAAACTTATGAATTTCTGGCATTCCCTTCTCTATGACTTTGAAAAGTCTATTCATTCATGCTCTCATTCCAAACATCAAACAAGGACTTTGCACATCTAATTTAACAAATATGTCATGACTCTAGTCCTTCACCCAACACAATTGCTTCTTGCTATGTTAGTGCATGACAATGATAAATTTGGATTTTCGTTGTCTTTTCTCTTTCATCTCACTTTCAATTTTATTGTCTCACTTTCAGTATTCCATTTGATTCATGTCACCTCACAATTCTGTTTCATTACCTTTGATATGGACAAATCCATTCCAATTAAAGATTTAATACTACCAATTCAATTTTGTCATTTGTTTTCTTTCACTAGGGATTTTCTTGTTCAATTCTTATAGGATTATGGTTTGCTCACTAAATTCCAATGTAGACAAGAACATTGAGCGATAATGAGAGAGCTCTAATTGTTGGGATGCAAAGACATTGCCAAATTAATGATCATGCCATATTCTACTATTTCTATTGTCTTGACCAAAAAAAAAACATTTGGATGCCTTGCAATTCAAAAACGAAGACCTCAAACTAAAAAGTTATTTGATTGTGCATTAAGAGGCCTATTTTGGCTCATCAATCATGATTGACGACAAATTTTGGGAATGCTTACTGCAACTTCTTGAGTGCATCATAATATCATCATAGTCTTGGTTTTGAAAACTATGTTGCTCCTAAAAAATACTATTTTAGTATAGAAAATAGAATTAAGAGATTGATATTTGCTAGCAAATACCGGCATTGAACAAATCATGATTAGAACAAAGTCATTTGGATGGATGAATTGTCATTTGAACTTGGCAAGAACTCTTGACAAATTAGAGTTTAGAGAAAGGTACATGAAAGATATACAGTGATTGAACTATCTTGCACCTAGTTTTATATCTGGATAAATGTTTGTGATGGTTTGGGGGGCTTTTATATGATTTGACAAAAGTTCATTGGTCTTCATGTCTCAAGGTGAATGATGGGCAAGTGATTTTGTCTATAATGTTTAGGGCGACACATTGAGTGGGTTTTCATGCATGATCAACTTCATGAACTTATAATTATGAAAGATGGTGTTGTAGTCCATGGCAATAAAGTTCCAACAATGTGGAGGCAAGCTCATGTGATGAAGAAATTAGATTGGCCTCCTAATTTCCTTGATTTCAACCCTACAAAAAATCTATAGAAGATAGTCAAAGATCTATTGTGACACTGCAACAAGCCAAAGAACAAGCAAGAAATGATACAAACAATTCAAGAAGTATGGGATCAAGTATCTTTATTGCAACTACAAAGGTTCATTTGAAATATGCCCAACCAAATGCAAGTGGTAATTTAAGCAAAGGGTGGTAGCACTAGATGGTAGATGGTGCACACAAAAGATCCAAAATGTTATATATATGATTCTAAACTATACATATAGATATTTGTCATGATGAGATCTCCATTGACCCTTAACTACAATTCCAATGCAACTTTCGGTTAGAAAATTGATCCATTTGTGAGCATTATAGAGCTTTCTAAAGTTTTGAACTTTCTAGTAAAAATTGACTTTGAAGAAAATTCATAAGTTTGTTAGACCTTATAGTATAGTGAAACAATGAATGAACCTTTTGCCATGTAGAAGACTAGAAGTTGCATAAGTGAGTTCAATGAATTTATTAAATGGTGACTTTCCAACCCAATTCCAACCCTTTCATCTTCAATTTGAAAACTAAGCCCCAATAAAAACTACATTAGAATACAACAAAATTGAATTGAATTTAGAAGCAAAGCTTTGAATTGGGTTGTGTTCCATGATGGGTATGCTTACCTTAAAAAGAAAAGTTTTGTAAGTTAAAATATCCCATTACTATCACTTTTTTTGTTGCATAGACAATAGTTAGGTTCATTGGATTTTCAAAATTGTTTTGGTAAGAGAATGATGAGTTGGAAGATAAATAAATCAAAATATGTTAAAGGTGGAGATTGTAAGCAATTAGAACTAGTTGTGTCTTTATACCACTTCAATGATTATCCATAAGATTCATTGTAAGATGTAAAAATACTTGAATCATATTTCTTGAATAAAAAGATAATTATTCATTATTTTTATATATTGGACTAGTCATCTATTTACTCAAAGATTTTATCGTAGAAGAAATACACCATGCCTAGCATTGAGCTTTATGCCAACATGTAATATAATACATATTCAATACAAAGCTATTGGTCAAAATAACTTTTCAAAAATTATAGTATGGTTTATTATAATATATATATATATATATATATATATATATATATATATATATATCCTTAAATGCCCAATTAAACATTTTATTGTCATTGTCCAACTTTACAGGTTGGATAGATCTCCCAAATAACTTTTTTTTAATTTCATATTTTTCTCATATAGTATATATGTCTTCCTATAGTTAGGGAAAAACATTCATTTGGACAAAAACTCTACTTTAAGTGATTTTTCAAATTCAAACACTACAAGTGGTGCTTGCTATGGATTGTCTTAGGAGAGAAACCTAGACAATTGAATTCCCAAAGGTGTGCAAGAGAGCAAGCAAAGGATTACTTGGTTGGCGCATGTATTGAATGGGCAAGTTTTTAACCCCTAAAGGTCAAAACAATGTTTCTTGGCAACATAGTGATTTTGGGCAGCTTACTATGAACAAGTTTTTTTTAATTTTTTTCTTTGAAATTTCCATAGAACATGTGCTCAAGAAGTAGCTTTAAGGACCAAAAATTTTCATCACTTTTGATTACATTGTTAAAAACTTATTGTACGATAAGTAATTTTCATTGCTTAGAAGGCAACCGATCGAGTAACTCATAAATTTTCTTTAAAAATCACTTTTTTAAGAAATAAAAATTTGAAATTGGTTTTCCAGATTTATATAGATATATAAAGCTTTGAATCATTCCATTTTGATTAATTAGTAAGATGAAAGTTATTAGGAATTTTAATTTGCAGGTATTTATAAAATCTCTATTCTAAAATAAACTTTGAAGTTCTATATTTAACTCAATTTTCAATATTTTTGAAAAAAATAAAGCAATTGGATGTAGATTGTTTATTAAAAAATTAAAACCATTTGTATTGGCATTTTTTAATTTTATAAGTAAATTCTTAACAATTTAGTATTTTTAATTATACTCTAGTTCTTTCTACTTATTATTTTTTCAAAAATAAATATGAAATATTTTTTGTTTGAAATTTTTTATAGGTATTCCCAACTTATTTCTCCAAGATATTATGGAAAATGATAAATTGTAGGATCTATATATTTTTGTGTAAAAAGTTTGAAAGTTTGAAAGTCTAACCATTTGGGAAGAGTTGAAAATACTTTTTTTTGAAATTCAAGTGACTTGATCTTGCGATTGATAAGGTTTCTTGTTCTAAAATTTTAGAGGGGTGTTCTTCAACAAGTTAAACAAAGGATCCTACGGTTATATTTATTAATCCCTAGAGTCTCAAGGCCATTTTTCTGTCAAAAACCACTCAAAACTGCCATTTTTGTTGTGTTCATCCAAGAAAACAAAAAAATTATTTTTTTAGAATCTAACCATAGGATCTTGCACTTCACTTGCCTTTGCTCATGTGGTAAGAATTTCATGAAGTTTGACCGTATAGATTGGAAGATATTAGCATTCAAAGTTGAAAAAGAAATTTTTTTTGAACACTAACCTGTAATTTCAGATGACTTTGACTGCCAATTGTGGAATTTTTTTGCACTACAGAATTTGAATTAAGAAAAATTAATGTTGAAGAATTGAATTGAAAGTCTAGAAAAGAAATTAAAAAAGAAAACTTGATTTTCATTCTTTAAAAAAATTGTTAAGTAGAAGTAGGTCCAAGATTGAAAAGAAGACTAAATTGTTAATAGCTCCAAGATGGGATTGAAAGAGAATAATCCCAATGGTGAGATTTTTTTAGCAAGCAAACACAACATCCAAAAAAAAATTGTTGAAAATTGTGAAAATTGCATTTAGAAATGAATCCTACAAGTTATTTTTTCAAGAAGATGTTTAAATTGCCCGAAAAACAAGATTGTCCTTAACTTTCTTATTATTAGTCTAAATAGAATGAATCAAAGCTTCACATGTAGATAAAAATATAACATTTTAGTCAAAAAAATTAAAATTTATTTTGATTTTTTGCTATTTTTTTTATGCTACCCGTTGAATTCAGTTCTAGGCTTTTTGTCAGGGTTGACGAATCTCTACGTCCGCCCAAAAAAGGCATCCGTAACCCGGACGTCCGTCCGCACGGACGCCAGCGGACGCAGCGTCCTTCCCACCGTCGGAAGGCGGACAGGGCGGGGCAGGACGGGTGGGGCGGACATGGCGGGATGGGGCGGGCGGGGCGGACGGCGTCCACGAATGTCAACGGATGCTGCGGACACAGCGTTCGCGTCCGGACGTCCCAGACGTCCGATCGTTCTGTCAACCCTGCTTTTTGTGGTATAATTTTTGCTCCCAGGCACCAATTGAAAAAGAAAATTAGGTTCCTATATAGCTAATCAATTTTTCTATCTTACAAGAAAATTTCAAAAGAATTCACTAAAAATTGAGGTCGTAGAAACCTACCCAAAATCTAATTTGTCCCCTAAGGGGACACTAGGACTTTAGGGGTTAATGAATAAATATAGATGAACATTTTAGCCTTGCTTTGGGTTTGAGTACTTTGAATCATTTTTGGGTCTAAAAACACTGAAAACCTTTAGGGGTTAATTTTCCAATGTACTTCATTTGATTTTGAGGCTTGAAACAATCTTCCATTGCTCCAATTGTTGTTAAATTATCATGCATATTCTTCTCTATTCATAATTGCATTTGTTTAAAAACGAAAAGCCCTTTTCTAAAATTTTTAGGTATGGGCCCCTAAAGTCATTTGAGATATGTCCCCAAAAGTCATTTTGCATGGGTAAAGAAATTATTGTTTTTTCAAAAATTAAACTTAGATTGAAGAAATCTCAAAGTTCATAAAATCAAGATCTTTGAGAATTTGAATGTAGACTAATTTGATAGTAGTGAACAAGATCCTATGGTTGGATTTTTCAAAAAATATTATAAAGTAATTTTACTTGCACATAGTCAAAAACAAACATTTGTAGGTGATTTTGGAGGGATAAGCTTCCTTCTACATTTAGGGCCGGTTAATGTCTTTGAATTATGAGGTACATGAAAAGTAGATACATGTATTATTGGATACGTCTCAAGATGAATACTAACTTTTGTTGCTTTGAAAAATTAGTCTTCGCAAACTCATAATTCTAAAACACTAGAAAAGATGTTTTGAATCCTTTAGATAATTTGAAGGAGGTATCATGGATGGAAAAAATATTTTTTCATCCAAAATTTGGGTAGAGTCCTTTGAACTAGTATTTCAATGAATGGTATTGGATTTCCCTCTTGATAGTACCTTTTGACTTTGTTACATAAACAAATGGCAAATCCATAGAGCACCATGTTGTGTATTTTCACAACTTTACAATTTTATCTTGATTTGAATTCTAGTTATGAAAATAATCTTCTTTGAGTTTGAATCCAAGTAATAAAATGAAGCTTATTAAGTCGACATGGTAAATTGATTTGTATCAAGATGTTTTCATTGTAATCTATATTTACTAGATATTTGTGTACTCTATAGTCTATACTTACAAGATACTAGTGTACTCTATACTAATGCTATAATCAAAACAATAGAAAGTAATTAAAAAAATTTTAATTCAAAAATAATTCAAAAATTCATAACTTCCACAACATAGGTCTAAACACGACAAAATCAAGCCCATGCATCCCTCCTCTCAAAGAGCTTTCCAACTTTACTAAGAACAAGAGCTTTGTGACACTATATATCTAAACACCATGAAACAAAGTCCTTACACCATACCCCTCCTACCAAAGAGTTTTCTCAATAGTAACAAGAGTATCATTGGGAGACACATGGTTTTTAACCTTCCATCGCCAAAGGGGACCAAAAGCAGGGTTGACAGGACGGTCGGACGTCCGGACGCAGACGTTGTGTCCGTAGCGTCTACTGACATTCGCAGACGCCGTCCGCCCGTCCGCCCCGCCCCGTCCGCCCCACCCCGCTCGTCCGCCTTTCGACGGCGAGAGGGATGCTGTGTCTGCTGGCGTCCGTGCGGATGGAAGTTCGACTGTCCGGACGTCCGGGTTACGGACGCCTTTTTCGGGCGGATGTAGAGATTCGTCAACCTGATCAAAAGTGTTCTCACATAGTTTTAGTCCAATTGAAAGTGTTGTAACTTTTGCATCCAATGTTTGAATTCAATAAAATTTGTTGGAAAATTTGCGCTTGTTCTTCTAGTTTGTGTGATAAATTTTCAAATTGATCTAAGATGAATCAATTTTCTAGAAGCCAGTCGAAGTTCACAGGTTTAATTTGATTTCACTAAATTGCATTTGATGGCTAAAACTTTGGAGGCTTGTATCTACTTCATCAAATGTTTATTTTCAATAAACATTTGTTGTGTTATATTTCCCTTCCAATCTAGTTATTGTGGTAAAATTTTCATGTCAATCCAAGTTTCTTTGAATGTTTGGAAGCAATTCGAAGTTCAAAATCTTGACATTTTTCGATTACAGTGAACTTTGGCGGCTTGTTTCTTCTTCATATAGTATCCGTTTAAAATAATTTTCTGTGAAAAAGTTGCACATCCTAGTCTAGTTTGTGTGGCTAAAATTTCATATCAACAAAATTTTCTCGAAGTGAAACTTGTGCTCCAATGGCACTTCACTAATTTTTCCCTACGTCCTTTTCTGCTTGATGGCCCGTGGATTATACAAAAACACTTTGACTCTAACGTTGAATTGAGAGGATTGCAAAGCACATGAAATTGAATGCCGTTTCCCTCATCAAAAATCAGTAGAGTATACTATGCTAAGATATGCACCTCCAACTTACGATGACTTCAATGTCACTTTTCTTCTACTACGTGAAGATTTGTACTTGGAAGTTACTAGTGCACAACTTCTATACGATTGTGTGACTACGATAGAATGACTTCATGACCACAAAAAAGGACTGTATGTGAGTATACAAACTATAGTGAAGCCAAACTTCTAGGACACAACACACATTACATTAATAATGTTAGGCTCTTCAAGTTGCTAGACTTGCACTTGTACGAAGAAGGTGTTGTAAACATCTAGGACTGGAGGATGGCACTTGAAATTGAGGGATCTTGTGCCTTTTCTATGTGAAACCTGTCATCACTTTTCGCTCAAGTACTTCATACAAAAGAGATAGGTGTGGACTTCTTGCCCTGACTTTAGTGCAACTTCAGAATTACTTGCACTTGACACCTACATCACTTCCCTGTGACTTTGGAGGAACTATTTTTCCTTCTAACATAGTAGATAGTTCTATGAAAGACTAGTATACGATGTGAGCATCACAAGAAGAGGAAAATAATAGGCATTGAATGGACATACCTTTTTAGCAGGATTATCCCTCTTTTTCTCTATGGCTAATGCCATTGTGCTCCAAATTTCCTACTTTTGTGTTCTTCCTCGTACACATGAAAGACCCGTTAGAAAGGTAGATCAAATGAAGGTGAAGGGAACAACATCAACACTACGACATGGTATGCGACCCCCTAACCTTCTACAACATCCATGAATTCATATGGTGATTTAAATTGACGTCTGTCAAGTATTTCAGCCATGGATTCATTGACAACATCCGGGTACTTCGTCCAAAAGGCAGGGATGTTTAGGCAATTGTATAGTACTTCCAACAATGGCTACAAATACAACTTCAAGTACTCCTTGTCATCAACCAACGTGTATAGCCACTTCACGAAGAAAGGGGTGGTGATGATGACATTTGCATCTAGGTTTGCATCCACCCTAGTCATTGTGCTATCTACAAATATTGTATTAATGGCTTTATGATGAGGCTATTCTACATATACTTTACACAAATTCTTACTGAATTGTGTTGGGCACTCATCTTCTACTAATCTACTTGTTGTTCCTTACAGTGCAACTGGATCACAAGAACAAGGGAACATGATTTAAGAGACCTATTAGCTTAGCAAGCATGGTAGATACAACGTCATGCATATATAGGAAATTTCTTTAAAATGGCGGTATTCCATGTGCCATTTTGACACATTTCATTAAAATGGTGGTTTTGGGGCTTGTGATGTTTGTAGTTAGATGAGCATATTTGTAGTATGTAGGAAAATGATGCACAAAAGTCGAGTCGAGTTTTTCAACAAAAGAGTAGTAGGAGACTATGGTCACAAATGTTGCCATTGGAAGTCCATGGTGGTTAATTTAGAGGCTACAAAATATTCTTGGAATCTTTTAGGTTGGGGGATGTTGGTTTGTTTCCCTCCCCCCTAAAAAGGGAGGCCACATTTGGATGAGGTGCCATGATGGACCTAAGCTAGGGTGATAAGACTTGCATCTTTAAGTAGTTTACAGTTGTTCCATTGGACAAGAAGTGAAAAGGAAAATGAAAGCTTGTATTTCTTGATGAACAAAATGGGATGTACAAATGATCATCACTAAGTGTGTAGCTTGCACTTTGCAGAGTCTACAAAAGAGGTCTACAATCCAAAACAATATTCATGCACCACAAAGAACTATTAGAATTCAGTGCATTATGACTAAAGTGAAGATTTGGCATCTACTATGCGTGGTAGCATTGCCTACATCGACAATGCTCTTTTGAAAATAAAGGGCGTCGAGGGAGAATTTATATGGTTCATCACAAAGTTCAAGACTGACGAATTGTTAGAAATTATCATGTAGTTACTATTTTTTCATGGGTGTGTACATTAACTTGCAAGTTATCGCATTGTTACAATGCATATGATTACTGTAAAGAATTGGCACTACTTTATAATATGTATTAACCATGTGACTTTTAAATGTTAATTACAAGTGCATAAAAGACACAAATTATACACAAAAATTTATTATCTTTGTTGTGCATTTTATGTATGTTGAAATACTCAAAAAATACATGACAATAATGTCATTGCTATTTGCACTATAATATTCTTATTAAATTATATCAATGTTCCGAAAACAAATATCATTTTAATTATTAGTAATTTTTTTCTTAATCAAATTTCTTAAATTCTATTTGTGATAACCTGATTTAACAAAATTCATCCTTATTATAGGCCATCAAATTTTAGCTTGAACAAACTCCATCAATAGGCCAACAAGAAATTTGATGACATAGAGAATAAATGTTCACTAGTAGACTTTGATGAAATTGATGTGTAGAGAGGTTCTTTATATACAGAAATCCATTATTTGTCATGGCAAAGGATATGGGATAACTTGAAGATGAGAGCTTCAAGCTTATTGTCAACTTATTGTAGTCGGTGTAGAAATTGTATTCAAAGTAGATGTTCAAGCCTCATTTAGGCATAGTTAATCAACTTTTTCCTTAAAAATTTTGAACTAAGAAAAGTTGTACAATGAAACTAAATTTCACTTACAAAATTCCATTTGTGATTTAGAGATTTTTATAAAAATTTATGGACAAAATTCAGAGACAGGTTTATAAATGTAAAAAAAATTGTCCATTCCAACCTGTTTCTGAATTCTGTCCATAACTTTTTATAAAAATCTCAAAATCACAAACAGATTTTTAGAGGTGAAATTTAGTTTCGTTGGACAAATTTTCTTAGTTCAAAGTTTTTAAGAAAAAGTTGATTTACTATGCCTCAATGAGGTCTAGAGTGTGCTAATTTTACAAAGTTAGCTTTCAATCAACTTACTACGAAAGTTGTAAAAAAAAATGCAATGTTAGTGCAAGAACTATGCGTGGACATGATGTAGTGTGATTATTGCACTAACTTTGTATATCTTAAATTAGCACTAATGTTGGACAAAGTTAGTCACCTATCGTTAAACCACGGAAGTCATGCATATTTTGTTAAGCATAGTTATCGTGCAACTTTAGCACTTCATACTCAAATATTAATAATGTGCACAAATTGCATAGTGCTAGTGAATGTTAATATCATGTGGTAATAATATTTTTGAATGAACAAATGTAACATGAAAACAACGCCCAACAATAATCGTACGATTACTATTGACAATTCATGATAAGGAAACTTTTTGATGTTGTGCCTTGTTGTTCTTCCTCTGTAATGCGACATAGATTATCCATCGCAAATTGCACTTGCCGTTTGGGTGCAATGAAGCTCTGCCCATCATTCTTCTTCGGTTTCCATGATGCCACAATGTTGTTTGTGGAAACGTAGTCAGCTTGGGAGGCTATGCAATTGACTTTCCATTTGAAATTGGTCTTGTTGTCCCACTCGGAGTACAATTGCCGCATGTCTTTTGATGTTTTACACGGGATGTACCACTCCACAAAAACTTCACGAAAGTGGTCTACTTTGGGATCAAACTATGGATTTTCCATCGCCCTACCAAGTCACACGGGCTTGATATAGTCTATTCCAAGTCTCACAAATACATAGTAACTTCCGTAGAGATCGGTGGCCACATTGTATGCCCGCGGGGGTCTCCCTTCCAAAATGCCGATGTAGGGGTCTTCAGCCTCAACCTCTTCATACATGCGTTCGTCTTGCATGAAGTCCAAACTGAAGTCCCTTGGCTGTTATGTGCAAGGCCAAAATCCACCACTACAAGGTATAAATGACTTGTCCACAATGACTGCATCAACAACAATGACTGCAAAATAATCATTTTGTAGTCATTTTGCAGTCATTGTTGTCGGCACAGTCATTGTGGACAAGTCATTTATGCCGCCATTTTTTTGTAGTACACAATGCAACTTGTTGGCATGTGGGGAATCTTGGTCGGCGTTTTTATGTGTAGCATTTTTCACACCAGTTCAATACATCACCAAATGTAATGCATGGGCCTTGAATTTGGCCATCCCCTCTCCCTTGGATATGTCCGTCCAATGTTGGATGTATCCGTGGAGTTCACGTAGAATGTCCGCTTCATTTGTCATTTTCTTGGGTTGCATGGGCAAGGGATTTCTTTTAGGAAGTATGGGCTTGTGATTTGCATCTGCCTTCCATAATTTGAATCTGTCTTTGGGCAACCACAAAGTGTTGGTACATGCTAGCTTGTATTGCATGATTGACCATCCATTGATGTTCATGAAAAATTTGTACTACCTCCCATTCAAATGGCTCACTAGTTGTTTCTTCCTCATCCCAATGTAAGGCTTGATGTAGGCCTTGAAATTGGGTACTTCCTTTATGAGGTGGGGAATGAAGGGCGCTTCTTCCATCTCCATGTTCGATCGCATCAGCAATGGCAAGGTGGGGTGGTCATTCTCATAGAGCACCATGCTCCATTATCCAAATGATGCATTGATGTTGTTGTGTGTGTACCCCACAATCGTGAACGATGTGACCACCTCCTTCACGATCCTTTGCGCAACCAAGAGGGACCAAAAATAAAAGACATACTTGTTTTTGATTTCCCTCCAAGAGTTGTCCATTTGAATGTGTAGCACTGGTGGCAGTGGATGTGCTTCAATGGGTTGTGGAAGAATGGCTCCTAGAGAGTCCATGCACATCTCCCGACCCTACAGCAAGTCAGCAATGCTTGATACAAGTTTGTACTGTTGGCCCCTCTCAACAATGATCGCAAGGGCTTGGTGTTTTTTTTTTCCAAATCTACAATAATTTGGCAATTGATGCCACGGTGAGGTTGCTATCGCTCAGAAACTCATCCAAACTAAAATGTGCATATTTATTGTCCCCGTGCCCATGCGTGAACATGCCTGTCATTTTGATAAGCAACTTCATGAGTCCATCTAATGCCTTGGTTTTCCAAGCCAATGCGGGACATGCCATTTTCAAATGGTCCATTTTGTCATGCATGATGCACAATAGTTGAGAAGGGTGCAATTTCGACAACCAATGACTACAATAGTATACATGGCAACAGGCCTCTTGAAGAAATAAGTGCTTCTCAAAATGCCTTTGGACTCATTCTTAGTCCTTTGATCTAGGGGCAAACGAAGACCGTATTTTCTTCAAGTTGTCGCAAATGTTGCATCTCACAAAGGAATCTCCTCTTTCTTTCACAACATAGTCTACAAAGTGTTTGATTTGAATTTTACTAAAGCTAGACTACGATAGTGGAGACAAATCCAATTCTGCATTGGCCTAGAAATAGTGGAAAGCAAAGGGCACCTCTCAGGCTTAGAACTCTCGCAAAGGTATTGTAGATGCAACATTTGATTGTCTTAAGAGTGATGCGGTGCCCTAGTCGAGGCACCAAAATAATAACTCCATAGTGTGTGCAAGTAGTTGCGATTTGGATGGTGTGGCTCTTACCTCATTCACCATGGCCAATAATTGCTTCCATTCCGTACCGATGGGAAGAACCTTGACGCAAACTTTTTCACCCATGTGCAAAGTGCACGACAAGTGCGGCATGTAGTCTGCTCCTACCTCTAGTAATGAGTGTAGACACTCTATGGCTTGAGCAGTCATCATTCTTGTCTTTGTTATGTTGGCATTTCTGTGTGGAGCCCCTCAAACGTTGGCCTTGGCTTTGGCCGAATATCTTTGAAACGTGCGGAGAAGGACATAGTGAAGGATCCTCCAACCGCACAGACAGATGTCTATGCCTTCCACGGTGACAAATTTCTCTCCCATTTTGACTCTTCTATGCATTGACTTGTAGATGTCCAAATTTTTGGTGGATTTGACCTATAATTTCTGCAGGTGCACCTCCATGCAAAGTGTAGAAATGGTAGATGAAGGAAATTTTGAAGTGCATTCTCTATTGCAACAATGTTGCATGAACACCTCGGCAATGGATTCCCGTGATAACATCTTGGTCCTTTTACCTCCTAGAGCGACAACTTGAGTTCTTCTGTTGTAGCAATATTGTCTTTCCGTGCTCATTTTCAATTGGCCTCTACTTCTTTCTGAATGGCATCTCGTTTTCAAGCATGATCATAAACACTAACATATCCAATGTCCCCATGATGAAACACTTGGTGTATTGGCCAATACAAGCATGTGTCTCTGACGTCCGAGTCCCCATTCAAAACCTCCAACACAACAATACCTATATCATCCTTCCCCAACCTGTATTGCCTATCAATACAAGCGTTTAGATTGGCGTTGATTTTAATCACTTCTGCAAAATCGAAGCCATCGATGTGCTTAGCGAGCAATGCCTTACCAGACCATTCATCGTGGTCTATGCCCTCACAATTGAGGATGGAACTGGTGTTGATCTTAGCTACCTTGGATTGTTCCAAGCTGACCTCCTCCTCCTCACATGCTTGGAACTCTTGTGATGCATGCAATAGTCAAATAATGATTTCTCAACGATTCTAAAACCTAACCATACTCTAGTCAAAATGGGGATTCATAGAGTATAGAATGTTGAGTGCAACACCTCATCCCTGTCAGATTGACTCGAAGAAGACATGTGAACAAGTGGTGAGACAAACTCAATAAGTCCGTAGCCCTTTGTCTTCAAATGTACTCCCCGGGCTTACAAAACAAAAGAGGCGTAGTTGAATTCAATGTTAATAAGTAGGGAACTGGATACCCTTCGAAGTAATTCAGGCCATGCAGTTTGAAAACATAGTAGCAAAGAAATCAGGAACCTAGTTAGCAATGCTATGGATGAGTAGACCAATAGCTATGAACTCTAGAAGGTGGTAAGAAAGCATTTGGGTCTCTCCAATAACAATAACATGCCGCAAGGTTGAAAGCTAACTATGGAGTAGAATTCAAAGTCAGAGCACATTGACCCTGAGACGGTTTGCATACATGCTGATTTATTTGGGCAATAGTAGTCGAAGAGACTAAGTTCAGAATACTTCAAAAAGGACTAATTCCATGAACATGGTTTAGACTGTGCGATTTGAACCAGATTGGACAACATGTACTCCAAGAGTGGTAGCCCCAAGAGACCTATTTGTCTTGTTAGACACAAAGACAATTCGACAAATTAGACACTATTTGTCTAATAAAGTCAACTATAAGGTTGACTTTCTCAAAAAAGATTCAATAGTTACAATTTTGACATATTAATGTTCCATTTTATTAAAGCATTCTAATTTGATAAATACATATTATATTCTAAATTGCCTCAACTAAGAAATATGCATTTAGAATCCCAAAATGTCATGCATATTTGACATTTGTCATACACAATATGCAATATGCGACGTCTATCAGGCGCCAAAATCCTGTCCAACAAGACAATTTTGCCAAGAGAGAGACAATGTCAGATCTTGCAGCATAAACGGAGCAGATCTTAACTCCTTCAAACAATTAGATCAGGAAAATGAGTTTAGACTGGGCAGTGTGAACCACTATCGTATGGCACAAGGACAAATGACATTTTTTGTGAAGGCTACTTCACGTACAAAGAATGGATCAGGAAGTGATAAGCATTCACAACAATTCAGAACCGGGCTTTTTAAACTCTAAAGGTGCCGAAGTTGTAGAATGGCACCATTTTAATGAAATTTGCAATTCCATAGTTTTCCCCACTAGTGACAACAGTGTGCACCTTGGTAGCCATTCAACAATGCATCCTATTATGAATTCAGCAGCTTAAAATGCAATGACCCATAATTTCAGTGATTCATGCTTTGGCTACTTGCAATCCATGAATTCACTAGCTCTTTAATCCGACTATAGAATTGTTGAATCCATGAATTTGATATTGCCCTAATTTCGACTTCCACTATGTCGCCTATCCAGTAATCAAGAATGCAACTAGTTACCATTTGCATTGTAATTCCGAAATTAGCAAATGAGCTATTTTTGGAATCACATATCCACATTGGGACAATTGAATAAAACAAATAGTGAAAGTGTGAGCACTCTAAATCGAAGACCTGTAAACATCCTAGGAAAGTAGAAAATCCTAGTGAGTTCACGGAAGTTGGAGATCAAAAACTGAAAACGAGAAATGCGGTGTCCGGACCAAAAATGGATCTAGGCTCAATCTCATTGTTATGAAGTTCTCAAAAATCTTAATGAAGGCACCACTCTTTGGCAACTGAGCACTACAGCCAAGGATCGCTCTGCTAACAAAAACAACAAGAACAAAGAGAGTCGAAGAAGCAAAAAGCGATGCCGGCCAAGTGGAAAGAGAATGAGCAGGTAGAAGTGGTGGCCTCCTAGTTGAACAAGGCTTTTAATGCACAGCCGAAATGTAGGCACAAATGACAAGATGACTTTATACTTGTATAGCCCTGAGTTGTAATACAAGAGCAATATTAAAAAATAATTACTTATCCTTGAACAATTTAGGGTACTCCATACTATGAGCAACAGATTTGTAACCATGGTTTAGGATCCACTTGTACAATAGCATGCTATTTTTGGTTTATACCACAAATTTACCCCCTTTAACCCTTGAAAGACCATTGGGTTCATTTCTTGTCTACAAATTATATTTAGTTGTATAACTCTTCCATTGTAATTTACAATATGAATTGTGATACATTGTATGTAACATCATAATCATTAATTATTTTGTATTAAAAGGTACTTGGTCCATTTTGGTATACATACCTTGACAAACACTATTCATGGTTCCAAGCTCTTGCATCACCTGAACAACCACTTCCTCACATTCTTCAAATGCATCTTGAAGTGGCTGTATATTTCTTGAAAGCATTGTTACTTTTGGACATGAACATATTCATTAATTAAAAAAGTTGACTTTAGTTATATGTGCATTGGTGTACTTCAAAAATTGTCCTCCCTATCTTTGGAAGCATATGTTATTCAATCCTTCGTTTTCAGAACCTAAAGCTTTAGTAGTAAAATGCAACAATTGTAGATGTGAAATTCTTACATGTGTTTTGTAAATGTGAACCAATTAATGGCCACAAAATTGTGGTTTCACTCAGAAGGGCTTTCCAAAAAATGTAGAAGAATTAAGTTCACACGCAAAAACAAATTGAACACATTAGATTCAAAATCAAGAAATACAAAAATACAGAAATAAAATATACAAACCTACAACATGTTCTAATGGAGCTCTATTGAGCCCATCCAACTCTTGCAATAAAATGCGCCAAGAATGAAGCAACCTTGTAACCACCAAAGTGTCCTTTGAAGACCAACCTTTTGACCTTGTTTGATTGAACAAATAATGAGAATAATCGACTAGAATTAAACCTAATTGAAATCTACCTTCTAACACTTGACCATACATGAAGTTCAATATGTGTGGCAAAATCCATTGAACAAAAAGTTGATTTCTTCTACCATAAAGCTTGAATGTAATTAAACTGGATTTTAGGGCCAATGACCTTGTCGTAATTCACGAGGTCTTTCACTTATTACTTCATCACATAAAGCCTTTACTTCATCCATATGTACTCCTACGTCTTGTAATTCAAAGAAGAACTTTGCATTATAGGATTTAAACATATTCAGGCAAGTCATGTGCATTACATTGAATACTAAATCCAAACTAATGTCGAAATCATACATATGAAACAACCTCCAAATTATGGACTCCCTAGTCATACCACCTTCTTGCAATATTGATTTTTTCTCTCTTTGTGGAGCTTACTTCCATCTTTTTACTCTCTCAAATAGTTCATCACTGGAACACTTAGATGGAGGCTCCAATAGTTGCTGATGGTTATTTCCGTAGACATAACGACTCCCTACAAGCGTTGAATGACACACACCTTTGGCATGGAGATTTACCAGATGCCTTTAGCATTCCTATTTTTGTCTACGCTAGATGGTCTCTAGTAAACAACATCAATATGGCTCTCAATACAACCTTTCTATCATTTGAAAGGTGTTTGATGATGACTTGCGATGGATATGCAAAGTCACAATTAAATACATCTACAAATAAAGACTCTAACTCTTCAACTAGTGGTTCTAGAAACAAAGTTTTACACTCTTTGATTCTCTCCAAAATAACTTCATTTGTAGAATTTAAGGGGATGAATAAAACTGGAAGGTTGCTTATAGAGCCTACTTTACCACAATTCAATATTTGCACTTCAACCATCCAATAACTTTGCGTTGTATGTCTTGTTGACTAAAATCCATCCCAATGGGCAATTAATTCAATGTTCCTAGGATCACCCTGGAATAACATTTCCCCCCCTCCAAAAGAAAATTAGATTCCAAGTCTTCACAATTCATTTTGCTACATGTGATGCAAAAAATCCTAAACCAAAAAATACATTGAACAAATCAACTAATGTAATATACTAATTTCAAAATAGACAAATGAAATCCAAAATGGAAGAACTCACCTAACACATCCTTCTCTTTGCAACTATAACATGACAACATTTTCTACAAAAAAACTGAATATAAGATTAGGAATCATCATTCCAGCCATTAAAAAGTTCATCACACTTCCTTGAAAATGCCTTATAACATATTTGACATCTTGGTTGTAAACAAAGTACTAGAAGCTCCCATGCTCTTCTTGGATTCTAGAAGTCTTAAGTTATTCTAACTTTCATTCCATCCCAAAAATCCATGATTGGATCTATAAGGTCATTTGCATTTCTATTCATCCACCTATTTTGATTCCTCCACATCTCTAAAATTTCATGGCAAAATGATTTTGACTTCAAAATCAATGCCAATTGTGGTCCAATTGTTAAATAATTAAAGGACTTCATCTCTATCCTCAACAAATTGCATTGTGTACACCTCTCACAACAAGGACCACAATCTTGTTTCTTGATTTTGTGGATACACTTTTGTATATGACTTGATTTATAACAATCCTCCAAACTAGGAGGAAGTAGTATCCCTTTGTGTGCAAAATCTACTATACCAACACATATTCTCCATCGATTTGAACTTACCATTCCAAGCTCAATATACATTTCCATCATCTTCTGCTACAAATCAAGAACTTGACGGCCTTCTAATTTACCATCCCATCTAGTAGGTAATTGAGAAAGAAGCAATCCACAGGATTGATTATCAAAGCTAAACTCTTCACCTTCTCTACTAACAAACCCCCCTACAAATTGCTTGAACAAATACTCTTGTAACTGAATACTAGCTCCATGTGAATCACATACAAATTGTACATGAACTATTTGGTTTACAATGGCTTGCTCCAAAGACCTTGTTTCCATAACTTCCTCAATATATTCTTTAGAGAGAATTGTATATTATCCATCTACATCTGCTTCTACCTCTAACCAAGGTTGTTCAATATTAGCATCCATAGAGCTTTATAATGTTGAACTTCCATCAACCATACTTTCTTTTTCTTGCCGGCGAATCATGTGTACATGTGCTATTACCACCATCACTAACCTCCCTCCCATCCTTATACATTGTGTACATGGAGACTATACTTTCCAATCCCTATGTCTTTTCATTCTCAACTCTACATTCACAAACCATCAATAATGTTTGAAATAACCTACTCTAGTAATACACAATGAAGGGCATATATTGTAAAAGGACTAATACTTCAAGCCTAGAAGATGACAAATTAATTTGGTGACAATAGCATTTCTTAAGTTCAACAACATCTAGAAGTCCTTCATTAGAAAAGAAAAAAAACTATGACATTTTTAATGAAAAGAAGCAGCATGGTAAATCATTAAAAGATTGCATAACTTAAAGATTATGGAAATGTACCTTTGGAGTGTTGTATACAAGAGTGACAATAAGAACATCCCAAAACAGAATATTAAACATTGCCTAACTAGTCCACTTGCACGTTAGAAAATACAGCAAGAAAACTTTAAAAATGGTATTGTAATTGAATTTTGAACATACAACAACTTATTTCATATTACATCTTGGAAAGTTAACCCCAGAACCTGAAAAAAATCCAACACTATCTACAAATTGTTCAAAAATATGTACTTCAAGATTGAAGAAAAAAAATTTTCAATAATTCCAAAAAAATGCTAAGACAACAGAACTTCAAAGGCTGACAAATGTAGGTACAACGGTAATTGTACTTACAAATGGGATGCCAAATGGTAGAAGTGTGGCGCTCAAGTGCCTAGACCTAATAATTTCAAATCATTGATGACTACAAGCATCTTTAGTTTTAAAACTTCATTGCAATTTATAAGAAGGCCATTTTGTAAGAAATGACAACAATTCATTCACCAATATCAAAATGATACAAATAAATATGAAGCAAGCAACATCTAATAATATTAGTATTTGAAGTTCAAGAGACCTTGCAAGAGACAAGCAACTGAATGGACGAACTTACAGAACAATTGATGAACTAATGCATACAGTGCAAAGCTTCACACTTCCACACATGAAGATGGTAAGGTAGTCATTAGAAAATAGATTGCTACCATCAAGAAGAACTTCATCTTTGCATTCATAACACAGGCACTTGCTGTCGCAGCTTAGAATTTTGATTTTCTTAGTATACACCCAAATAGGAACGGAAACTAGTCATTAGCTAACCGGATCCGATTAGGTGGGGAAGGAAAACTCAGAATTAGCACGGAACGTGAAGTAGTGGGCTTCTTGGATCTAATCCGGTCAGCAGTAACTAACGACGGAAACGGAATGCAACACGGATTAGGTCTAGGACCGGATTATGGGTGAACCGGATTCAAGACGACCAAACCGGAAAGGATCCAGAGACTATATAAGGAGGAGCTTTCACTGTTGCACCCCCTTTTAGAAACTCGACCTTGAGAGCGCGCGGTTGAGTTTTTGTCGTTTGTGCGTCTGTGCGTTTGTGTTTTGTCTGTTTTGCTTCCGGTTGAGATCGGAGAGAGGAAGTGAGGAACGGGACGTGCGGCTAGAAGAGAGTGAGGTAGATGTGAGTGGGAATGCCTCCGCTACGTAGGTCGAGACAAGCGAGTCCCTCTGGAGGCGAGGTGAAGCTCCGGAAAGTCATTCCGGTTATTCCCTCCACAGAGCCGGAAAAGTCTCAACTCATGGATGATCTCAAATCCATGGGTTGCCTCGGGTTTGCCGAGAAACCTTGGGGTTTTAGGGAGGAGAGAATGGTCAAGGAGCTCCTCGGAAAGTTGTCCAACCAGTTTGACAACACCGTGAGGGGAGCTCCCGTCAGCTGGAACGAGGGGATGTGGAGAACGGTTTACGGTTTCTGGGCAGGAGGTTTGGGAATGGCGAGCCGGAAGGATGAGTTTGTTCGAGGGAAGTTCAAGGGAGCCGTCAACCCGAAGGACGGATACGCGGTCGAGGATTGCTTGGATGACCGACACCGTCGGCTCCTGCAATTCCTGGTTCCGGTTCTTCACCCGGAAAAGCCGACCAGGGTGACGATCACCCTCGGTGTCGCAGCTTAGAATTTTGATTTTCTTAGTATACACCCAAATAGGAACGGAAACTAGTCATTAGCTAACCGGATCCGATTAGGTGGGGAAGGAAAACTCAGAATTAGCACGGAACGTGAAGTAGTGGGCTTCTTGGATCTAATCCGGTCAGCAGTAACTAACGACGGAAACGGAATGCAACACGGATTAGGTCTAGGACCGGATTATGGGTGAACCGGATTCAAGACGACCAAACCGGAAAGGATCCAGAGACTATATAAGGAGGAGCTTTCACTGTTGCACCCCCTTTTAGAAACTCGACCTTGAGAGCGCGCGGTTGAGTTTTTGTCGTTTGTGCGTCTGTGCGTTTGTGTTTTGTCTGTTCTGCTTCCGGTTGAGATCGGAGAGAGGAAGTGAGGAACGGGACGTGCGGCTAGGAGAGAGTGAGGTAGATGTGAGTGGGAATGCCTCAGCTACGTAGGTCGAGACAAGCGAGTCCCTCTGGAGGCGAGGTGAAGCTCCGGAAAGTCATTCCGGTTATTCCCTCCACAGAGCCGGAAAAGGCTGAACTCATGGATGATCTCAGATCCATGGGTTGCGTAGGGTTTGCCGAGAAACCTTGGGGTTTTAGGGAGGAGAGAATGGTCAAGGAGCTCCTCGGAAAGTTGTCCAACCAGTTTGACAACACCGTGAGGGGAGCTCCCGTCAGCTGGAACGAGGGGATGTGGAGAGCGGTTTACGGTTTTCCGGGCAGGAGGTTTGGGAATGGCGAGCCGGAAGGATGAGTTTGTCCGAGGGAAGTTCAAGGGAGCCGTCAACCCGAAGGACGGATACGCGGTCGAGGATTGCTTGGATGACCGACACCGTCGGCTCCTGCAATTCCTGGTTTCGGTTCTTCACCCGGAAAAGCCGACCAGGGTGACGATCACCCTCGGCAACACCATTTTCGGTGCCCTCAGTGGTACCCGGAAAGTGGATTGGGCACGGATCATTTCCGATCTCGTGGCCCAGCTGGTTAGTAGGGTTGGGAAGAAAAGGGCCACTCTAGTGTGCCCTTATCTCTTCCACCTCTATCGGGAGAACCAAGTCCTCACCGACATAGAGGAGAGGGCGTGGAAGACGCAGGAAGTGCTCCTGAAGTATGGGGAGTCGGAGACGGATGACGAGGCGGAATCCGATTCCGGGTCAGACCGGGAGTCCAGCGAGGAAGAGGAGGAGCCGATGCCGCCGATCAAGCGACAGAAGCTGACGCCTCCACACAAGCGCGGGACGCCTCCCGGTCAAGACAAACCGGCCCCGGAGGAGAAACCGGAAGCCGAGAAGACCAATTCCGGGGGAGATCCGGATATACAAGATCCGTTCAACGGTCTGATCAACGTCCTCTGCAACATCAGGGCGGATTGGGAGGTCAAGCACAGGACGCTTGCGGCAATCGGCAAGTTGGTGGGTGCTGCACCGGACAGCAACTTGGCGGAACAAGTGGCGCAATGCATCACGAATCCGGAAGAGACCCGGAAGCAGGAAGCAGAGATCCGCCGGTTGCAGGAGGAGGTAGATAAACTGAAGGCAACACTTTTTGCCTATCAGGAAGACGTGACGGCCGCTCGGGAGATGGCGGAGGAGACTCGGAAGGTGGCCGAGCAGATCAAGGTGGTCCTGGGAGAGACCGGAACGGCAGCGGCCAAGGCGAAGCTCTTCGACGAGAAGATCCACGAAGAGAAGAAACTATCCGGTTCCCGGATGGTCCGGATTCTCGCGAACTTCGCCGAGCAGGTGGAGACGGCAATGGTGGAGGGGCGGAAGGCAGCGGACCGGATCGAGGAGAGCAGCCGGAAGCTGACGGGAGCGACGTGCGACAAAGGTATTCACCTTTCGGACATCTCACTACCGGACCTCTTTCCGGATGCAACTATGGCGAAGGACAGGAAGGATTGGACTCCTGAGTCCAAGAAGTCTGCACGGACTGGGACTCCGGGCACGAGACTGGATATCACCATCGACTTGGAGTCCCCACCCGGACCGAATCCTGCGGAGGGGGAACGGGTCCGGAATTTGAGTGAAGTTTTCGAGGAGCTAGTCCCGGAGACCGGAAGCCCAACGATAGGATCTAGAGTTGTAGGGTAGATAGGATTTTAATTTCAGTTAGGAGTAGGAGCGGATCCGGATCCGGATCCGGCTCAATAGTATTAGGTTAGACCGGAAGTTAGATTTAGGTGGCGGCGGACCCCCACGGGTTTTCCGCTCCTTTTTGTGCTTTTAGGGTTTTTACCCTTTGTATATAAATCGGTTCCTGCGATGGGAATTGGGAGTTTTTTCATTTTGCAAACTTCTTGTACCTTTCTATTCTCTTCGTTGTGTATCTCTCTCCAGCGTGACAGGATTGTATGATGTGGAGTTAGGATAGTACGAGTTGGTTGGCAAGTGATTTCTCCCCTTGGTGTTTATTTTCCGATCCGAGGTGCATGTGATTAGGTACCGAAGAGTTGGGAGTGAACTTAGTTCCTCAGCACGTCTAGAGTTTGAGATTCCGGGTGAGAAAGCCGTTGTTAGGCTAGGCGGGTAGGGAGGGATTCCTTAGCTGCGCTAGAACTCCCGGGTGGGAAATCCGGTTGAGTGTCCGATCTCCTGTGAGGTCTCACCACCCGTATGGGTAACGGAAGAACTTTAGTTGATGTTGGAACAGACGGGTGCACTTGTAACCACCTGTCTTCGCACGGATCGGAAGTAGCATCAAGGTCGTTGTAGTACGAGAGGGTCGAGTGTGGGGTCTTTGTGTGACCTACGACCCGGATTGCTATCTGGGTTGTTGTGAAGGACCAAACCGGATCCGGATTAGCTTAGGAGTCTAGAAGGTAGGACAGTGGGTCTTCAGCCACTATAAGTCACGGAAGGAGTGGTGGGCCTACCACTCTCAAAATTAAGCGGCGACCCCTCTGATGGTGAAACAGAGGCAAAACCAAACCGGATAGGATTACGGGTACAGGATGACCATTCCGACCGGATTGGTCAGGACGGATTTCCAGGATCGGAAGTTGTGAGATCCTGGGATTTGGGTATTTGTACGAACCGGATAGTTAGTAGGACCGGAAGAAGGAGTAATCTGGTCTGTAGTTATCCGGTGTGTTGGTATTTCTGGTTCTAGATCTAGGACCGGAAAGTAAGATTGGCATATTGACTGAGCTTAACTGCTTAATAGAGCTAGATACTTCACAGGATCTCGTGGGTTCGATCTTTAGAGTCACTTAGTTATACTCTAGAGCGATTTTTGTGAGTATAATGGGGAATTGACCTGCCCTGTGCTGCGACATGACAAAAATCTGGCGCCGCTACCGGGGATCCTAAAGCTATCGGCTTTATTGCGGTACAGTAGAAGCTGAGTCAGTAGTTCGTCTTTTCCGTGTTTTCATTTCTCGGATTGGGTTTTGTTTTCCGGCTGAATCTGGAAACTAACTCATGAGAAGCGGATCAAGGAATACGAGAACGTCCGAGCGATTGAGAAGAAGAGAACGATCGGAAGAATCGCCTGAACCGGATCAGAGTGAACCGGATCTGCAAGATCCGGTTAACCGTCTGATTTTCGTGTCTGCATCCGCAGGAGAAAGCGAGAATCCGAGATCTGGTCATACGCCTTCAGTTTCCGATCTAGATCCGGAACCGGACAGAGAAGATCCGTTCCTCGAGGACGAAGACGTCATGACTCGATTGAGATACAAGCGTTTTAAGGGTGATGGAAGCCAAGATGCGGATGACTGGCTGTGCGAGTTTGAATCCACTGCACTCGCCAACCAGGAAAATGAGGCGGCCCAGCGAAGAATTTTCCAAGGATTGCTCAAGGGAGAAGCTCTTAAATGGTATCAGGATATTTCCGATCCGATCCGGAATAATTGGGATCAGTTGAGAACGGATTTCCTGCAAGCTTTCCAGGAGGTAGGAGGAGAAGCCAGAGCCTTGGGACGGCTCAGTACACTAACGATGAAATCATCCGAATCCGTGCGGAAGTATGGCCAGAGGGTGAAGGCGCTGATCCAGAAGCTGACCACGGAGATCGCTCCTAGTCTGCAGGTGGAGTGGTACGTTGCCGGATTACCCGAGTCTATGGGATTTCTGATTCGTCAGACGCGACCTAGGACACTTAGAGACGCCATGGATGCTGCGGCTAATTACGAGAATTCCGCTCAGTCACTCCGGAAGTCCTTGAGAAGGAGCGAGAAGCAAGAAAAGGGGAAGAACAAGAAAGGCGACCGGAAGTTGAAGCATCGTAAGAAGGTTTCCGATTCGGACAGCAGTTCCGAGAGTTCTGGAACGGAAGTTTCCAATCCGGATTCATCGAGCTCAGATGAGGAACAGAGTGTTTCACCTCCCCGACGTTCGCACAAGTCGAAGGGTCAGAGAGAGAAACGGGTTGTGAAAGTGAAGATGGAAGATACGGATTCCAAGAAGATGATGAAGAGCATCCAAGAGTCTTTGGAGGCTATCAAGGTCAACATGGCTGAGAACCGGAAACCGAGACGGATCGTTCCGACTTCTCGATCCAATGTCTGGTGCGGAAGATGTGGAGAACCGGATCACTATCCAAGTGAATGCCAGCGAGCTGCCCAGAAGCAAGTTCACTATGTGTATCCGGAAGAAGAGATCTACTACACCGTAGCAAACGAGGAAGAGGAGGAGATCTACCAAGTGCAGCCGACCTATGGTAGAGGAAAAGGGATCACGATTCCTTCCCGGTCTAACATGTTGAACCGGAACTTTTTACCGGGACCGAGTCAGGGGTTGGTAATGCAGCAGCCCGTGCGAGCCCTTGGTTACCCGGATAGACAAGTGGTGATTTGTTATGGCTGTGGAGAACCGGGACATTATGCCAACTCGTGTCCTAACAGGGGACCAGGGCAGGGTGCTCCGCGTACTCTTCCGTGCCAGAATTGCCAAGAGTGTGGGCATCAGGAGGAGCAGTGTTCGAAGCCCATACAGCCAAGACCGGTTTACAAACAAGTTCAAATTCTTCCAAGGGAGCAGACCGCGCTCAACTATGGCCACTCAGCCGGAACGGAGAATCCGGACAAGTGACGATGCGAGGTGGAACTGCCGGCGGAGACGGAGAGCTTGGTAAACCGGGTATCGACCCGCAGTTCCACCAGGAATCAACACGAACGAGCTGTAAGGGGAAAGAAAAAAAGCAGAGGAGGAGACAGAAATCGAGTAGTGATTCTGATCCTGTTTTTCAGAGACGGAGTCCAGAACCGGAGGAAGTTCACTTTGAGGAAGGGGTGGACCGGAACCGGATTCCGATCGACATCAGTTCAGAGATTCGGACGGAAATCTCTGGACCAGATGTGGTGACGAGTAAGAAGCAGGTTCGTTTCAGTAACACCCCAGTGGTTATCAATCCGGATATCCGTACTCATGAGTATGACATCATCCAGGACATCCGAGATCAACGGGCGAATGTTACGATTGGACAGCTCCTGCACGACAACGTGATGTACTAGAAGCTGATCCGAGATAGCTGGACACGGAAACGGAAGAAGAGGGTGAAACTCCCAGCGGTGGCAGTTAACTTCTCCCAACCGGAAGATTCCGGGGCTCCAGAGATCGGTGTGGAGATAGAAGGATGCCTGATTCCAAAGGTTCCCATCGATGGCGGATCTGGAGTCAACTTGATGTTGGAAGACACGGCATTTGAGTTAGGATTCACCACGATCGAAGCGACGGATCAAGTCCTTCGTATGGCGGATCAATCCCGAGTACATCCGGTTGGCAAACTTTCGCAAATTCCAACCCGGATTGGAGGAACGGATTATCTGCTGAACTATGTCATCATCCGTGTGCACAAAGGAAGACCTTTTCCTATGTTACTGGGTAGACCTTGGTTATACTCTGCCCAAGTACTGGTGGATTGGGGAAACAAGGAACTGGTGGTCGGGAAACCTTCCATCCGGATACCTTGGTCCACGGAAAAGCATTTAGGAGAAACCAGCGACTCGGATGGTTACACATCGGATTGGACGGATTCGGAAGAGTCGATTCCAAGCTATTATGTGGATCCATTCGAACACAAAACTGAGAAAAGTTTTGGGTTCTCTAATGCTGTGTTGGAGCATGATCCGGAAAAGCCTAGCAGTACCATGGTGGAAGATCGATCCTTAGGAGAGTCAAGCGTTCCGCTCACAGCCGAGTGGATCACTCGACAGATCCAGGATGGAAACCTTCCCGCGGGTGTAAGTGAGGAAACGATGAGACCGGAATGGGGAAATTTAGTTTCCGTTCCGGAAGAGGTTCACGAAGAGAAGATCAAACCGATCGTCTCGCCCATCGATTATGAGCAAGAGGAGGTTGAACCAGGCAAGTGCTTTTACTTGAGCAAGCTCATGCAAAGCACGGAGAAATCCGGTTACGTTCAACTTCTCCAGGAGTACCTCGATATTTTTGCATGGGAGCCGTCTGATCTGAAGGGAATCCCCCCTCACTTAGGAGAGCATCACATTGACTTGACGGAAGGATCTATTCCGGTCCGTCAGCGACAGTACCGACTCAACCCGAAGTACTCGTTAATGGTCAAGGAAGAAATCGACCGGTTATTGGAAACCGGATTCATCTATCCGGTGAACAATTCCGAGTGGGTTTCCCCTATTGTGGTGGTTCCCAAGAAGTTGGGAACGGATGGGAAAGTTAAGATCCGGGTGTGTCAAGATTTCCGGAAATTGAACACAGCCACAAAGAAGGATTACTTTCCCCTTCCATTTACTGACATCATTTTGGACCACGTGGCCGGACACGAATGTTACAGCTTTTTGGACGGATTTTCAGGTTACAACCAAGTGTTCATCCGACGGAGGGATCAGCTGAAGACCACGTTCACGACAGAATGGGGAACTTTCGCATTTACCCGGATGCCGTTTGGCCTGTGCAACGCACCCGGAACTTTCCAGCGGCTGATGATGGACATTTTCAAGGATTTTCTCCGCCATTTCATTGAGGTCTTCATTGATGACTTTGCAGTTTTTAGCGACCGGAAACTTCATCTCGAATGTTTGCGGAAGACGTTTCAAAGGTGCCGAGAAACCAATCTGAGATTACACCCCGGAAAGTGTTTTTTCGGAATGAGTTCCGGAATTTTACTGGGGCACGTGGTGAGCCAAGCCGGATTACAAGCGGACTTGGAGAAGGTGAGGGCGGTTCTATCCTTGCTGCCTCCGACGAGCGTAAGGGAGATCCGTGGGTTTCTAGGGTGTGTGGGCTACTACCGTCGATTCATTGACGGATACGCCAAGAGGGCCATCCCTCTCACGGAACTACTCAAACAGGATACGGAATTTGTGTGGACCGGAAAGCGACAGCAGGCCTTCGATGATCTGAAGACTCAGCTTGCTAGAGCTCCGATCCTTTCCGTTCCGGATTGGACAAAAGAGTTCCATGTCACCATCGACGCATCCGGTTGGTGTCTAGGATCCATTCTTTGGCAGTTCGACACGGAGAAGCGTGAGAATCCGATTTACTATGCGAGCAGGCAAATGAGTTTGGCGGAACGAAATTACACCACCACAGAACGAGAAGCTCTGGCGGTCGTGTATTCTTGCAAGAAGTTCCGACATTATTTGCTAGGGTACAAGGTAATTTTTCACACAGATCATGATTCCTTGAAATACCTCGTGAACAAACCGGATTTGTCAGGTCGGATTGCTAGATGGATTTTGCTTTTACAAGAGTTTAATTACGAGGTCGTAGTGAAACCCGGAAAAGCAAACTCGAACGCGGATTACCTCTCGAGACAAAGAGGACATGAATCCGTGGCGGATATTTCCGCTGAGTTTCCGGATGAGTTTCCGGATTCTCTGGAGATTCCGGTTGAAATGGAGAAACCGGATTTTCCCTTGATAGAAGTTTTTCACCTAAGCGACGAGTCTGTTTCGGAGTTCCGGGATATCATTAGCTATTTAGTGAATTCCAAATATCCGGAACAGATGAGTCTAGAGGAGAAAGAAATCTTTCAGAGAAAAGCGGCTCCTTATACCATGATTAGGGGAGTCCTTTTCAAGTTAGGGGCGGATGACGTCCTTAGGCGATGTTTGGAACCTTCGGACCGGAAGAAAGTCATCCGGGCACTCCATTGCGGGAGTTCCGGAGGACATTTTGCCTTTGTTACTACGGTGAACCGGATCCGATCCGCCGGATACTGGTGGCCGTATGTACACAGGGATGTGAGGAATTTTGTTCGGAGTTGCGATCAGTGTCAGCGGACAGGAGCACCATCTTTCCGGAACCATTGGCCGCTCACTCCCATAATTCCCTTAGCACCGTTTGAGAAATGGGGGATCGACTTTATTGGACCCATTTTTCCGGTCAGTGCTAGGAAGAAGAGGTACATAATCCTAGCCACAGATTACGCGACCAAGTGGGTGGAGGCCAGAGCAACCCGGAAAAACGATGCCGAGACTTCCGCGTCCTTTTTGTTTGAAGAAATCCTCATGCGATTTGGCCACCCACTGGAGTTGGTCAGTGATAGAGGAACCCATTTCCTCAATGACGTCATCTCCGACCTAACTACCAAATATCTTATCAAGCACCGGAAGACGACTCCTTATAATCCAAAGGCGAATGGATTAACCGAGCGGGCGAACGGAATTATTGGGAAGATCTTGAACAAGATGGTTTCCGCTCACAAGACGGATTGGGACCGGAAACTACCTTCGGCCGTGCATGCGTACAATACAGCGGAGAAGAGCACAACCGGAAAAACGCCCTACTTCTTGGTCTTTGGTCAAAACACAGTTCATGGGGTGGAGTTAGAAGTGGAGACATTCCGTGTCATGGCAGCCCGGAATGCGGAGACCAGAATGGATATACTTCCGCGACTCCTCGCGATTGAAGAACTGGAAGAAACCCGGATTGCAGCTCTTGAGAGAACCATGGAAGTGCAATTCAAACGCAAGAAAGATTATGACCGGAAACTTCCAGTTGATCATGGAATCCAGGAAGGCGGTCTGGTGCTAGTTTATGACAACCGTCACAAAGAGTTTCCAGGAAAATTGCATACCCGATGGATGGGACCTTTCCGAGTCATTCAAATTTTTCAAAATGGGTCTTTGCAACTTGCGAATTTGCAGGGCCAGTGGCTTGACACTCGTGTGAACGGATCAAGGGTGAAAAAGTATTCGGTGGCTACTTCTTCGACGGAAGGTCAATGATGTTCACGGGGACGCTCACAGATGAGGAAGGGGTAATGTCGCAGCTTAGAATTTTGATTTTCTTAGTATACACCCAAATAGGAACGGAAACTAGTCATTAGCTAACCGGATCCGATTAGGTGGGGAAGGAAAACTTAGAATTAGCACGGAACGTGAAGTAGTGGGCTTCTTGGATCTAATCCGGTCAGCAGTAACTAACGACGGAAACGGAATGCAACACGGATTAGGTCTAGGACCGGATGATGATGATGAACCGGATTATGATGGTAAACCGGATTCATGATGACAAACCGGAAAGGGTCCAGGGACTATAAAAGGAGGAGCTTTCACTGTTGCACCCCCTTTTAGAAACTCGACCTTGAGCGTGCGCGGTTGAGTTTTTGTCGTTTGTGCGTCTGTGCGTTTGTGTTTTGTCTGTTCTGCTTCCGGTTGAGATCGGAGAGAGGAAGTGAGGAACGGGACGTGCGGCTAGGAGAGAGTGAGGTAGATGTGAGTGGGAATGCCTCAGCTACGTAGGTCGAGACAAGCGAGTCCCTCTGGAGGCGAGGTGAAGCTCCGGAAAGTCATTCCGGTTATTCCCTCCACAGAGCCGGAAAAGGCTGAACTCATGGATGATCTCAGATCCATGGGTTGCGTAGGGTTTGCCGAGAAACCTTGGGGTTTTAGGGAGGAGAGAATGGTCAAGGAGCTCCTCGGAAAGTTGTCCAACCAGTTTGACAACACCGTGAGGGGAGCTCCCGTCAGCTGGAACGAGGGGATGTGGAGAGCGGTTTACGGTTTTCCGGGCAGGAGGTTTGGGAATGGCGAGCCGGAAGGATGAGTTTGTCCGAGGGAAGTTCAAGGGAGCCGTCAACCCGAAGGACGGATACGCGGTCGAGGATTGCTTGGATGACCGACACCGTCGGCTCCTGCAATTCCTGGTTTCGGTTCTTCACCCGGAAAAGCCGACCAGGGTGACGATCACCCTCGGCAACACCATTTTCGGTGCCCTCAGTGGTACCCGGAAAGTGGATTGGGCACGGATCATTTCCGATCTCGTGGCCCAGCTGGTTAGTAGGGTTGGGAAGAAAAGGGCCACTCTAGTGTGCCCTTATCTCTTCCACCTCTATCGGGAGAACCAAGTCCTCACCGACATAGAGGAGAGGGCGTGGAAGACGCAGGAAGTGCTCCTGAAGTATGGGGAGTCGGAGACGGATGACGAGGCGGAATCCGATTCCGGGTCAGACCGGGAGTCCAGCGAGGAAGAGGAGGAGCCGATGCCGCCGATCAAGCGACAGAAGCTGACGCCTCCACACAAGCGCGGGACGCCTCCCGGTCAAGACAAACCGGCCCCGGAGGAGAAACCGGAAGCCGAGAAGACCAATTCCGGGGGAGATCCGGATATGCAAGATCCGTTCAACGGTCTGATCAACGTCCTCTGCAACATCAGGGCAGATTGGGAGGTCAAGCACAGGACGCTTGCGGCAATCGGCAAGTTGGTGGGTGCTGCACCGGACAGCAACTTGGCGGAACAAGTGGCGCAATGCATCACGAATCCGGAAGAGACCCGGAAGCAGGAAGCAGAGATCCGCCGGTTGCAGGAGGAGGTAGATAAATTGAAGGCAACACTTTTTGCCTATCAGGAAGACGTGACGGCCGCTCGGGAGATGGCGGAGGAGACTCGGAAGGTGGCCGAGCAGATCAAGGTGGTCCTGGGAGAGACCGGAACGGCAGCGGCCAAGGCGAAGCTCTTCGACGAGAAGATCCACGAAGAGAAGAAACTATCCGGTTCCCGGATGGTCCGGATTCTCGCGAACTTCGCCGAGCAGGTGGAGACGGCAATGGTGGAGGGGCGGAAGGCAGCGGACCGGATCGAGGAGAGCAGCCGGAAGCTGACGGGAGCGACGTGCGACAAAGGTATTCATCTTTCGGACATCTCTCTACCGGACCTCTTTCCGGATGCAACTATGGCGAAGGACAGGAAGGATTGGACTCCTGAGTCCAAGAAGTCTGCACGGACTGGGACTCCGGGCACGAGACCGGATATCACCATCGACCTGGAGTCTCCACCCGGACCGAATCCTGCGGAGGGGGAACGGGTCCGGAATTTGAGCGAAGTCTTCGAGGAGCTAGTCCCGGAGGTCGGAAGCCCGACGATAGGATCTAGAGTTGTAGGGTAGATAGGATTTTAATTTCAGTTAGGAGTAGGAGCGGATCCGGCTCAATAGTATTAGGTTAGACCGGAAGTTAGATTTAGGTGGCGGCGGACCCCCACGGGTTTTCCGCTCCTTTTTGTGCTTTTAGGGTTTTTACCCTTTGTATATAAATCGGTTCCTGCGATGGGAATTGGGAGTTGTTCATTTTGCAAACTTCTTGTACCTTTCTATTCTCTTCGTTGTGTATCTCTCTCCAGCGCGACAGGATTGTATGATGTGGAGTTAGGATAGTACGAGTGAGTTTGTAAGTGATTTCTCCCCTTGGTGTTTATTTTCCGATCCAAGGTGCATGTGAGTAGGTACCGAAGAGTTGGGAGTGAACTTAGTTCCTCAGCACATCTAGAGTTTGAGATTCCGGGTGAGAAAGCCGTTGTTAGGCTAGGCGGGTAGGGAGGGATTCCTTAGCTGCGCTAGAACTCCCGGGTGGGAAATCCGGTCGAGTGTCCGATCTCTTGTGAGGTCTCACCACCCGTATGGGTAACGGAAGAACTTTAGTTGATGTTGGAACGGACGGGTGCACTTGTAACCACCTGTCTTCGCACGGATCGGAAGTAGCATCAAGGTCGTTGTAGTACGAGAGGGTCGAGTGTGGGGTCTTTGTGTGACCTACGACCCGGATTGCTATCTGGGTTGTTGTGAAGGACCAAACCGGATCCGGATTAGCTTAGGAGTCTAGAAGGTAGGACAGTGGGTCTTCAGCCACTATAAGTCACGGAAGGAGTGGTGGGCCTACCACTCTCAAAATTAAGCGGCGACCCCTCTGATGGTGAAACAGAGGCAAAACCAAACCGGATAGGATTACGAGTACAGGATGACCATCCCGACCGGATTGGTCAGGACGGATTTCCAGGATCGGAAGTTGTGAGATCCTGGGATTTGGGTGTTTGTACGGACCGGATAGTTAGTAGGACCGGAAGAAGGAGTAATCCGGTCTGTAGTTACCCGGTGTGGTAGTATTTCTGGTTCTAGATCTAGAACCGGAAAGTAAGATTGGCATACTGACTGAGCTTAACTGCTTAATAGAGCTAGATACTTCACAGGATCTCGTGGGTTCGATCTTTAGAGTCACTTAGTTATACTCTAGAGCGATTTTTGTGAGTATAATGGGGAATTGACCTGCCCTGTGCTGCGACACCAAGCAAACAAGGGGGTTCCGGACCCTAAAGCTTTCATATCAACCAAGACTGTGGACAACACGTCATCCATATGGAGCTTACTGCTGCTACTCCAGAAGCCCACACAATAATTGCTAAAGCATCGACAAAGGAAGGGCTTCAACCATGGTCAAAATACTACTCTCTGAAGCACAGTTCGAATGGTACTTCGAATTGCAAGGTTTGAGTTCTGTTTAGATAACATACTACAATCTAACAATGTACCATGTATATTGAAAATAATTAATTTTGAGTGACCATAGTTTCTAAATTCAGGCATGAGGCAAGAAGTACCGGAAGGTCTCACCTCACTTGACGTTACTGGACAAACACCGGGCGGGGTAAATACCTTCAATGGCGACTTTGGTGGTTTCTTAGACTTTTTTTGTAATGGCGATGGGGCTCCCGTGGCTACTTCCACTGACTTCGCCCTCTCCCCAGTAACTTCCTCCACATCCGTTGTGTTCCTTTCTACCTGATGTGTTCCAATTTCGACGTCATCGTCCTCTTCCTTTGCTTCCCCTGCCACACCGGCGTTGTTTGCCGGTGAAGGTGCCGGTGAAGGTCCTCCACTATCAAGCGTACCCGGCTCCCGCTCTCCCTTGGTAGGATCCTCACCCACCATTGGTTGCTATTCAACTGCTAAGATCTCTTCATGTCCTTCGGGAGAGTAGGCCGCAATTTTGGCGGTTGCTTGTGAATGCAAATGTCGCAGCACAGGGCAGGTCAATTCCCCATTATACTCACAAAAATCGCTCTAGAGTATAACTAAGTGACTCTAAAGATCGAACCCACGAGATCCTGTGAAGTATCTAGCTCTATTAAGTAGTTAAGCTCAGTCAGTATCCCAATCTTACTTTCCGGTCCTAGATCTAGAACCAGAAATACCACCACACCGGATAACTATAGATCAGATTACTCCTTCTTCCGATCCTACTAACTATCCGGTCTGTACAAATATCCAAATCCCAGGATCTTACAACTTCCGGTCCTGGAAATCCGTCCTGACCAATCCGGTCCGGATGGTCATTATGTATCCGTAATCCTATCTGGTTTGGTTTTGCCTCTGTTTCACCATCAAAGGGGTCGCCGCTTAATTTTGAGAGTGGTAGGCCCACCACTCCTTCCGTGACTTATAGTGGCTGAAGACCCACTGTCCTACTTCCTAAACTCCTAAGCTAATCCGGATCCGGTTTGGTCCTTTACAACAACCCAGATAGCAATCCGGGTTGTAGGTCACACAAAGACCCCACACTCGACCCTCTCACACTACAACGACCTTGATGCTACTTCCGATCCGTGTGAAGACAGGTGGTTACAAGTGTACCCGTCCGTTCCAACATCAACTAAAGCTCTTCCGTTTACCCACACGGGCGGTGAGACCTCACAGGAGATCGGACACTCGACCGGATTTCCCACCCGGGAGTTCTAGCGCAGCTAAGGAATCCCTCCCTACCCGCCTAGCCTAACAATGGCTTTCTCACCCGGAATCTCAAACTCTAGACGTGCTGAGGAACTAAGTTCACTCCCAACTCTTCGATACCTACTCACATGCACCTAGGATCGGAAAAGAAACACCAAGGGGAGAAATCACTCGCAAACCGGCTCACACTATCCTAACTCCACATCATACAATCCTGTCGCGCTGGAGAGAGCCACACAATGAGGAGAAGAGGAAGGCACAAGAGATTTGCAAAATGAAGACTCCCAGTTCCCATTGCAGGAACCGATTTATATACCAAATGTAAAAACCCTAAAAGTACAAAGCGGAGCGGAAAACCCATGGGGGTCCGCCGCCACCCTAATTCAACTTCCGGTCTAACCTAATACTGTTGAGCCGGATCCCGATTCGGATCCGCTCCTACTCCTAATTCAAATCAAAATCCTATCTACTCTACAACCCTAGATCCTACTGTCGGGCTTCTGCTCTGCGGATCCAGTTGCTCGAAGACTTCACTCAAGTTCCGGTTCCGTTCCTCACGTTCTCTCTCCGATCTCAACCGGAATCAAAGCCTGCAGCACACAAACGCAAAAACTCTACAACGCGTGCTCAAGGTCGAGTTTGTAAAAAGGGGTGCAACTGCGAAGGCTCCTCCTTATATAGTCTCTGGACCATTTCCGGTTTGGTCGCCTTGAATCCGGTTCACCCATAATCCGGTCCTAGACCTAATCCGTGTTGCATTCCGTTTCCGTCGATAGTTACTCCTGATCGGATTAGATCTAAGAGGCCCACTACTTCATGTTCTGTGCTAGTTTTGAGTTTTCTTTCTTCACCTAATCGGATCCGGTTCCCAAATGGCTAGTTTCCGTTCCTATTTTGGTGCATGCTAAGAAAATCAAAATTTTAAGCTGCGACAGCAAAACTACTGATGTTGTCGGAGCTGACAAGGGAAGCAAAGATGGAGTGTCAACCTCCACAACGGATTCCAACACTACCTTCGTCACTAGTTGCGGGTCTACCTGCGTTTTAGAGACCAAAACTTCCTCAGTCATTGACAACTTGTTCAGCCACCTTCTACTCTTTGGGCATATGTTCAAGGTCAACTACTTGGGCTTCAGGTGGGATCCCCCGTGTGGCTTCACAAGGGTCCAAGTGAAATTCATCCTTAGACAAGGTTATATCAACAACCGTTGCAGTCACTGGATTTTCCGATTTCTTCCGTGGTTTGGCAGAGGGCCCTCTTTTCTGTTCCCGTGCACCACTTCCGGAGGGACTTCATTCATCCGCATGTGCTGAATTCCTCATGAAGGTGGAGAACATTGAACACAATTCACCAATGGCCTCAAAAGTGGTTCTTGAAGTTGCTACGAATTGCTGGAGCTTCACGTCAACGTCCTTCCTCCATAATTCCATGGCCTCCCAATGACTTGAGTCACTTGTTCCCCCGCCTACTCATAAACACGTATATGACAATGAGGTCACAAGACCCCGAGTTAGGTTAAAGACACAAAATATGACTGATACTGCATAGTGACTAGGAAATGACTAAGCCACAACTACCAACAAAGGAGGGTCATTCCCAATGACTTCAACTATGAGAACTACTAGTGTACCATCAGAGGTGGGCATTACCAATTGACAAAGTAACTTCATGATGTGAAGTCGGCACAACAAAATCGAGAAAAAAAAGGGAACACAAAGAGGCACTGCTAAACGCACATACTTACAATATTTTGAAGCTTAGTGAAAATTGTGGTATTTGTGACATAATACTGACAACAACAAAAATTGGAAATTAGTGTATGTGTGTGTTTTGGGGTACAAAGACGCACACAAAAATTGGCTACTTACCAGGGTTGACGAATCTCTACGTCCGCCCGAGAAAAGCGTTTGTAATCCGGACGTTCAGACGTCCGGACACCGGCGAACGCAGCGTCCCTCTCGTCGTCGGAAAGCGGACGGGCGGGGCGGATAGACGGGGTGGACGGCCCGAGGCGGACGCCTAGATCGTGCGGACCACATCAGTCCGCATTTTGATCGGATGACCGTAATCGGGCGGACGGGGGACAGGCGGACACTGCGTCCGCCGGGACCGCGAATGTCAGCGGATGCTGCGGACATAGTGTCCGCGTCCGGACGTCGTGTCAACCCTGCTACTTACAGCTTAGTTTCTTTTCCACTGCATATGTCACTGATCAAGGTACATCCTACACCTTGTACCCAGAAGAGATGAGGAAAGACAAATCCATTGTGTTGTGAAAGAACTGGAAGAAAAAAAACCCAAAAAAATTTGGGAACATAAATGAATCTTCAACTGCGTGCTCGAAAGTCTTGTGCTTCAGATAACCATGACTCTTAAATGACTCTTGAATGACTGTGTGACTCAAATATGACTCAAGACAATTTCAGTATGACTACAATGCGACTAAACAAGTACAGCAATGCAACTCCACCTTAGACCGCTAATACAGCACAAAGGCACGTCATGCTTCAAATGATATTCAATGATGCCAATTCTCATGCATTTGGCAACATAGTGCATCCACTGATGTGACAAGTAAAAATTGGTGATTGCTTCCTACATCCAAATAGGTGGAAGTTCCCTACCACATATTCGACCGGACAACTGAATCCACTTATCAAACAGTCCTAATCCTCACACACGCAAACAAAACAATTTACCTCTGAACTGGAAGGGGAACTCATAGTGCAAGCTAATCTTGGCCGTGCACTTGAAAGACTCCCCTCGCCATCGTCCATTATGCCACTGCTTGTCTCGGGACCTCCTCCCTATCAACATTACAGAAAAGTGTACTTCATCTTCGTCCACTAAGCACAAGAAAAGAAACCATTGCGCGGACCCTCAAACCTACACACACTTGCATTTCACAATTAAATAATAGAACTCAACAAGGATATTGGACACTTACCGTTGAGGACGGGCAACCGGATTTTCCTCTCCTCCCCACAGACGATAGATTCTTTACACTCTGTCGTGCAATAGCCATCTTTCCTGCCTTTTCTTTCTGCTTGTCCATGTTCTAGTAGTCCTTCAGGCGGTCCCACTCCGGTTTATCGACATGAAGAGGAGGAGTGTCAATTCCCTTCAAATATCAATTCTTTAGGCAACATCTTTCTGCCTTTAGGTACCTTGACACGGCCAACCTAAATCCCACCATACTCAGTGGATTCCCCAAGTACTCGAACTCGTTGTCTAAGGTGGCTCTGAGCTTTTGCAGCATGTGTGGCTCATGCTTAGACTAGTTCACACAGGGTTGACAGGACGTCCGGACGTGGACGCTGTGTCCGCAGCGTCCGCTGACATTCGCGTCCCGGCGGACGCAGCGTCCGCTTGTCCCCCGTCCGCCCGATTACGGCCGTCTGATTGACGCGCGGACTAATCTGGTCTGCACGATCTGGGCATCCGCCTCGGGCCATCCGCCCCGCCCGTCCACTTTCCGACGGTGGTCAGGATGTTGCGTCCGCTAGCGTCCGGATGTCCGGAAAACGGACGCTATTTTGGGGCGGATGTTGACATTCGTCAACCCTGAATTCACCACACTTACGTCTGGACATTTCGGGACCAGGTCGCACAAAGCTTCATCCCAGGCGTTTTTCCCTTCGCATGTGGTATCCACTTCGCCGCCTGATAACATAAACACTCGGTTTGGCTTCATTCCCGCAAGGGCACGTTGGCAACTGACCAAATTGTAATGAGCTTTTCGCTTCCTTTGAACATTGCGATCGTCAATGTCTTCTGCAAGGGCCAGTGCATTCTGTCTAGCTCATATATCTGGGATTACTGTTGGTGGTCCTGAGGTCCACACAATTTGGGATTGCGGTTGGATTGGCATGTAGTGTCATAGCACCCACGTGAGGTTTGGTTGGTTGGATTCAATTGCTTGAGGAGGACGCGATGGTGGTGCAATGTGCACTAGCACACATTGGCCCGACATTGTCTTGTTCCTCTTTGTCCTCTTGTCAAGCAGAGGTTCCTCGTCCTCTAGCTCAAGGTTGTCTTCAGAAGATTCCATAAGCTCTTCCTCTGATCCTACCGAAGAAGCTGTTACTTTTCAAAACGATTCACAAATTCACTACCCTAAATCCAATAGTAAAGATGCAAGTGTCATAGGAAGACAAATCCCTCAATTTCCAAGGAAGAACCTTAAAACACTAAACCCTCAATGACACAAAAACCCTAAAACTGCTAAACCGATCTTGGAAGAACGATAAGAGATGTGCATTTACTTGCGGACTTTTTCTCCTTGTCAGATTGCCGCTCAACATATGTACAAGCAATTGCGAGGTGCATCATACCTGTCGTGATGGCATCACCATCATATTTTGTCGCTTCCAACGATGAGTCTTTCGTGGACCTCATTTGAGGGCTCCGCTTGCCTCCCTTTGCCTCCCCTGCTTTCCTAATTGGAATGCCTGCCCGCCGTAAACTCCTTCGCACAACTTTGTCGCCTCTCTTTTCAGAAATGGGAGGCAGTTTACTACCCTGGGCCTTGGCATTAGCTTTATCCCTACCCCGACATCCAAAAAAATCGGCCTCTGCAGAAAAACACTAGCAATGACATTGACAAAGTACGAGACAAATCACATGACACTAGCACGCACTCACTCCAAGCGAGAAGGTAGGGTTGGACAGGAGCTTTGCAAAAACACAAGACACAGTTCTCAAGGAAAGAAGACGACCATAGCGGCTCTTACGTAGCAGCCACGTAGGGAACATGGCTTCTTCAAGAATGTTTCTCGAATGTGATTAGTCAAGGACTCACAAATGACTTTCATGTGACTCTAACGGAGTCACCAACAAGTCCAGAGACATAAAATCCAACTCCAAAGGTTCTCATGAACAACAGACTTATGACTTGTGGACAAATGAATCATTGGGACATACCATTGAGTGTGGGAAACCGTATGAATGCGCCACCTCTGTGCTTCAAAAAATATGCAAGGGACAGGTTCAGACGACAACAATACTTTTGCTCATACTCAGGAGTCCTCTACAAACTATGAACTCTTCCATATATAAGCACATCAACATGGCAAATCTGTGGAACTCAAATTACAATGCTTGCAGTAAGAACTCCGCCGTCAAGGGTTGTATGCATACTAGCTTAAAGAAATTGAGAGAGCTTTGTTGAGGGGAAGGGGTCGGAAACTTACAGCTCTACTCTTGCTGCCAAGGCTAGAGCAGCCATCTGTTGCACCCGGATGACGTTCTCGTCACGCAACATTTCATAAATTCCCTTCTCAAGCGGTGGACTATTTGACAACGCTTCCATTGTGCAGTGTAAGTCTTCTGAACGTTCTCCCGTCACACTTGGATTCATGATGAACCCTAATCTCTCGTCAAGTTGCCTAACTACCCAATCTGCCGCCTCACTATCGTCTTGGTTTGAAGGCGGAAGCTCCTCCATCTTAGCAATCGTAGCAGAGAGAGAGAGTGCAAGGTTGACAAGACAGTCGGACATCCGGGACGTCCGGACGCAGACGCTGTGTCCGCAGCGTCCGCTGACATTCACGGACGCCGTCCGCCCTGTCCGTCCGTCTACCCCATCCATCTGCCCCGCCCGCCCTGTCCTGCCTTGTCCGCCCCGCTCCGCCCACCCCGTCCCACCCTGTCCGCCCCGTCCATCCGCCCCCGTCCACCCACGTCCGTGCGTCCGGATGTCTGGATTACGGACGCCTTTTTCGGGCGGACATAGAGATTCGTCAACCCTGGGAGAGTGAGCTGCTGTGGGAGTCGCGAAATTAGAAGGAAGAAATGAGCTATTGTCACGATAGCAGGAGATCTTGACGAGCGGAGGTGATGCAAGGCTCTCTTGTGATGAGTACCGGTAGTTACCGACGGCTCGTCATTAAATTGAGGATTTTGACAGTAGTAATCAACATTTAGTAGACATATGTCAATCATTTACTTGTGTAGTTTTTTGTCTATGTAGTGATTGATAGAGTCATTCAGGAGTTACTAGAGACGCCAGTCAATGCTGAAAGCAGCACTGTGACTCACATTTTCGGAAATAGAAGGTGTTGTTGATGGAGGTTAAATAAGTCCACCTACAGCCATCCCTTCACAGGTTCCAGTTCATTACCCTCCCGCTTTCGGCTCTCTATATGACATGGTAACAAATTTGCCAAACCGGTGAAGATGATTCTTGCTAGGCTTCCATTGTCTGACAGTGGCAGATAGAGACTTAGAGATGAGCGCCTTTGGTTGAGGGAGTTACAACGAGCTAGAGAGTGCAATGTGAAGAAGCTGCATTGTCCTTGCATGAAGTGCAAAGGTTGTAAGAGACTTCTCTTGAAGAACGTTCAAACTCACCTTGTACGTCATGGAAGGCATCCGGATTGCCGCATTTGGAGAGGCCTAGGCGCAAGGGATTCCACTGGCGAGGAGTAGGAGCAACAATTTTGGGGACCGCATAGAGAGGCATCAGAAGGCATGGACACCCTAGATGTTGATGTTGACACAATAGGCATGCTAAATCAAGCATTGCATCCAGTGGACGCTTCAACATTTTTGGCCGAAAGAGTTCAAGAGGAAGTGAGGAATGCCTTTTCGACGGTGGACTCTATCCACGAGGAGTGCATGGAGGTGTTCCATAGTGATGTTGCAGAGGCTGAGGAATGTCGTGACGAGCATCCTCCTCCCTCCGAAGGGACTAACAGACTTGACAGTGACGACCAGCACCCTCCAGCTGCAAGCACTGATGGAGTTCACAATGATAGAAGCTTTGATGCCAAGGTGTTGCAAGGGTGCCTAGAGCCTTCGTATGATGAAGCTACTTCGAGCAAGCTCGCAGTGACAATCTTGTTGATGAATTTGTGCACTGTGCATGGTGTAAGCAACCGCTGCGCCAACGAATTGTTTAGCATTTTGCATTCTCATCTCCTACCGAGGAACAATAACTTGCCTCAAAATTACTACACCGCGTAGGCCTTGACGGGGAAAATGGGTTTGACGTACACTACCATCCATGCATGTGAACGAGGATGTGTGCTTTTTTGTGGGCCCTATAAGCAAGACCTACGGTGCCCCAAGTGTGGCAGTCGTAGATACCGGAACGAGGAGCGGTATTGTTTTCCAGTGAAGGTGTTGCGGCACTTCCCCATCATTCCCAAACTACAGGGCATGTTCATGAGTCCAAAAATCTCATAGCTCTTGGTTTGGCATACAGAGAATTGGAGCAACCGTGATGGAGGCGATGGCCTCGTCAGGCATCCCTGTGACTCCAAAGCTTGGAAGCATTTCGAGGAAAATGTAGATCCCTCCTTTGCCCAGGATCCTAGGAATGTTCACTTTGCCTTAACAGCTAATGGAATGAACCCTTACAAGCAAAATAGGACATCATGGTCAACATGGCCAATGTTGCTATTGAACTACAACTTATCCCCTTGGTTGAGCACAAAGAAGTTTTTCATTTTGTTGGCACTCTTAATTCCAAGGAGGGAGTCAGTGACGGCTGACGTGTTTGACGTATATTTAGAGCCGCTAGTAGAGGAGTTGTGGGAGCTTTGGGCCGGGGTCCCTGCCCATGACATTACTAAGGATGCAGGTGAAAAGGCTTTTCAGTTGCGTGCTATGTTGCTATAGACTATACACGACTTCCTAGGGTATGGCATAGTTGGAGGATTTTGTCATCAAGGGTATGCAGCGTGTCCATGGTGTAGTAAAGACCTTGGTGCTGAGCATTCTATTGAATTGTCCAAGCAAACTTACGATGGGACTCATCGATGGCTACCTAAAGATCATCTTTACAGATCAGAAGGTATGAAGGACCATTTTGACAGATTAATGGAAAACCGCTCAAAACCCCGGGCTGTAATTGTAGAGGAACAAATGCAGCATGCACTGTAGTGTTAGGCATGGAAAGCTGCCGAAAACAGAGAGGGTGCCGCAAGGGACCCCTCCAAAAATTTTGGCCTAAAGTGGTTGAGCATTCTATTTAGATTGCCATACTGGAGGGTAAGTGTCTCTAAATTTTAGCCTTTTTGAGCAGAAAATCTTAGATGGGACTTGTATGTGACTTTCCAGTCACCTGCTACTTCTCCCAAGTCATTTACGAGTTACCATTATAGGGATATATCAACGTTTGACTACAAAATGACTAGTATGTAACCAAATTGTGACTGTGGACTTGTACCTAATCTGTTGGTCATGTCTACACTGCCAATATCTTTTCATTCGTTACACACTAGACCTCATGCATTGCGAAATGAATCTTGCCAAGAACTTTCTAAAAACCATATCAGGAAAGAAGGACACAGTCAAAGTGCGAAGGAATCTACAACGCCGAAATGTCAAGAGGCACTTGTGACTCGCTCCACACCTACGTAAGGCAAGAAAGATGGTGAAGCCACAAGCATCTTATGCTTTGTCCAAACAGGAGTTTGAAAAGTTTGTCAAGTGCATACAGGATTTGAAAACACCCATAGGGTATTCCTCAAACCTTAACAAGTGTCTCCGCAAGAAGAATTTTGGTAGCCTAAAGTCGCATGATTACCATATTCTAATGCAGCAGATCATGCCACTAGCTCTTCATGATCTAATGGAACTAGGACCTTGTATGGCTATTATGAGAATGTGCAGGGTATTTTGTCACTTGGGCACAAAGGTATACAATCCAACAGACTTTTCGTCTCTAGAAGCACATGTGGCAGAGAGCATGGTTCTTTTGGAGAACGAATTTCCACTTTCATTTTTTGATATGATGACTCATCTCCCATACCATTTGGCAAAGGAATTAGACTTGTGTGGTCCAGTTAGTATAAGGTGGATGTATCCAGTGGAGTACTACATGAAAATATTGAAGAACCACGTCCGAAACATGGCACGACCAGAGGCATGCATGGCAGAGGGGTACTTGAAAGATGAATACATTGGATTTATTACGGAGTACCTGCACAGCTTCGAGGGCTCTCACAAGCGTGTATGGGATGAAGACGAAGAATACGGAGATGATGAAGAAGTTTTGCAAGGGGCAAGAAGGCCGTACGTGATGAGTTCCGAGTTGAGAGATGTGGCCCATCACTATGTGCTCTTAAATGCTATGGCCATGCAAGATTCATTCATATAAGCTAAGGAGTTCACTATTCCATGTAATATTGTGATCCCTAATATGGCTGAACTATGAAGTCGTTTGTGTAAGCTAGGGACATTTTGACCTGGAATCTTGTGTAGTTCTACATTAGTTGTAGTGGAGTCATTTTCAAGTCTTGCAGACGTTGAATGACTCGCAGTCGACATAGAAGTGACTACTTCAAGTCACAGAGAAGTCATAGAACTTCCACTACCTGATGAGAATTATTCCTAAATAGGGTTGACGAATGTCAACGTCCGCCCCAAAATAGCGTCCGTTTTCTGGACGTCCGGACGCTAGTGGACGCAGCGTCCCGACCGCCGTTGGAAAGTGGACGGGCGGGGTGGGGCGGACGGACGGGGCGGACGGCCCGAGGCGGACGCCCAGATCGTGCGGACCAGATCAGTCCGCGCGTCGATTGGACGGCCGTAATCGGGCGGACGGGCGAACGAGGCGGACGGGGCGGACGGGGCGGATGGGGGACAGGCGGACGCTGCGTCCGCCGGGACGCGAATGTCAGCGGACGCTATGGACACAGCGTCCGTGTCCAGACGTCCCGGACGTCCGGACATCGTGTCAACCCTGCTCCTAAAGTCTAGACAGCACATCCTACTAGGTCTATTTTGGAGTGCGGACTGTTTGCTTCCGGGTTTAATTGTATTTCCGTGGATTGGCCAAGATGTAGAGGACTGAATCGCAAGAGAATCCAGAAATGCCATCCTTAGTTGATTGGATGCAATGCAAAGTGGGAGAGTCGGACTTAGATTTGCATAACCCAGAACATATGGACCACTTTTTCCTTAAAAAGAAGCCGTCCCAGAGAGCTACTAGATATGCACAAGTGACAGCATTTGGCAACCACTTTAGAATGGAGGATGATAGTATAAGATACTTGTTGAGTTACAATAGTGGGGTAGCATCCGTTTTCCACGAGACTGCTGAAAATGTTGAGGAATCCTCTATGAACTACGTGGGAGTACTTCAAGACGTACTTGAGTTGGATTATGGTGCATTGAGTACGAAGATAATTCTGCTCCATTGTGAGTGGGTGAAAACCATAGACAATCAAGATAACCCTACATATATGAAGGACAAGGCTGGATTCCTTGTAGTGAACTTTCGGCACAAATTGCCTCGCTTGGCAGACTCATTCATTTTCCCAAGCCAAGCTACTCAACTTTTCTTTTCAGACGTTACATGAAGATCAAGTTGGAAAGTTGTGCTACAAAAAGAGGCAAGAACTCGACGAAAGGTTGTTGATACATCCGATGCATTTATGAACACAACAGTGGAGAGTGACGAGCTAAGAGCTCCCCATAACCTGCCAATTCCAACCGAAACGGTAAATTTAATTGGGACCATAGAATTGTCAGAGGAAGACAACTTGTTAGCATGGGCAGGATATTAGTGTCATTCTGATACATGAAGCGCTCATACATGCTGCCAGCCTTGTAGAGCATGTACAAGTGATTAGAGCATTAGCTGTCCTTTTTAGCACATAAAATTTCAATGAAGCCTTGAACATTTACAAAGAGAAATTAGAAGAAGATCCAATTTTGTGGACATTGGTACTTAGGCAACGTATGAGTACCCTGAGCACTGATTGCACTACCTAAAAGTCAATGTCCACAATAACTATAAGATGACTGAAAAATGACTGTAGTAGTCATTTAGTAGACAAGTGGAAGTCATCATGGACAGTTGTTTGTGGTAGTGAATTTGGGATGCCTTTTAGAAAAAGCATATCCTATTTTGAGTCCTTGAAGAATTTAGAAGAAGCCTTGAACATTTACAAAGAGAAATTAGAAGAAGATCCAGTTCTGCATTGCCATCTGTCATCGTTATACGACACCTTACTCGAACAGATTCTCTACTATTTAATTCGTTGCTTTTTCCGAGTGGAGATTTCTCACATCTGACATCTCTGACCTTATTGGCCTCCAAAGTGAAAATGTTGAGAAGAAGTTCTCACAAGTCACAAATGATCCTTGACAAGATATTGGTGGGTCCTTTGGACCAAGGAGCTCGTTGTTTGATCATTTTTGATGATGTGAAACATGATGGAACATATCCTTCCACTCTTGAAACTATATCAAACATTAGGAAGGTGGTAGAAAGCCTATACTTGAAGTCCACCAAAATAATGGTGTAATTTCAATGGTGGTCTCTGTAAGGGACCTTCGTTCATTTTAAATGTTTATTATGTACTAGACGTGCACCTTGTAAACTACGCTTATATGTCAGTCATTTTGGAGTCGCCATGTAGAAACATCAAAGTCACATACTAGTAGCCCCGGAATGACTGGTGTCCACATCAGCCCCTTCATAGGCCCGGTGGTGGCAGTGGAAATCGATTCATTCAACACTTTGTCTTTAGGGTAGTCATTTCCGAGTCTCATTGAAGTTATTGGAAGCCGCATCTTTGAAGTCCTAGACTAGATACACGCTCCAAATTTTTTACTTCCTGCCCGGAATCCGCCACAACGGGCAGCATTAACCACCCAAAATCATTAAGTCATTTCATACTCACTAAAAAGACATGCAAAGTATTATTTGGTGACTTGAAGTGACTTTTTAATGAGTAAGGCGTCCGCCGTTGACTTACCTTAGTTCCCAACATTATCTCGTTCCCAAGGAGAACTAAAAATCGTAGATGAAAGTTTACCTTCATTACACCCTGTTCGTAGTTTAGAAAAATGACTACCAAATGACTCTTCCAATGCTATTGCCCCAATGCTGGTGCAATTATGGAATTCGTAGACATTTTTTAGTTGTTCCGAACATATAGTCACTTTAGAGTCATTTCCTCCAATCATTTATTCACTGTTTTTTTTGTAGTGTAGTGAAGCAAATTTGAGTCTTGAAAAGTGTAGTTAACGACCGGGGGTATAGGAAGGTACTAAAAATTTCCATAGTAGATAAATTTCTACATTAGAAAAATTTCAGCCATAACATAAAAAAAATCTAAGCCTCTAAAAGTGTAGCCGTTAACAGCTAGGATGTAGGAAGGTATTAAAAATTTGAGCATTAGACAAATTTCAGCCATATAGTGAAGCAAATTTGAGCCTCCCAAAGTGTGGCTGTAGTCTAGCCTTTTTCTTATTAGACTAATTTTTTCAATCTTTTGTGACATTTTATACATTATTTTACATATATTTTAGATATTGAGCATTAAAGTAGTCTCTATTTGTACTAAAGTGTCCAAAAAGTAAAAAGATATTTTAATAAGTAGTGGCCAACTAGTAGAAAAAGGGGAAAAAGACAAAGGCAAAGTTAAAGTTAAAGTGCAAAGATAAAGAAAAAGAAAAAGAAAAAGAAAAAATTAGGGATTCAAGAGGCGCGGTGAACGCCGTGCCAATCGCAAGCACTGCGACCTCCTCGATCACCCTTGGAATTCAACATTTATTCTTGTTTTTCTCTCATTTCTCTCTCTCTGCTACTCATCGTTTTTCTCGTGCTGTCGTGCGCTGTTCATCGTGCATTTTTAGAGTGCTATTCATTGTATTTTTTGCGTGAATCGCACTATGTAATAAAAGTGTTGTTTCCAATTTGTGTGGTAACTTGTGCTGTGATGTGGAGGATTGTTTTGAAGTGTATACAATGGTGAGACTTGGTGAGTGCATTGGTCTGATCGGATTGGGGCGAGGTCCGACAATTTAATGGAATCCTCGAAGTTCCGATTTTGATCGAAAAAGGGTACCTGAGCAGTAAGCAAAGGCACAGTCATGCCCAAAGTTTTTGAATTCTGAAGACTCCTATCGTAGGGATTCTGGGTTGTCAAGATTTATCAAATTCAATCCAGAAATGTGAGATTCATAGTAGCAGTCAAGGCGCCGATTTTCCTGAGCAATTTACAAATTCCTAAAGAAACGATCACAATTCGATCGAATGGCAGTTTGGCGCGAGCTGCACTGATTAAGCGAGGGTAGATCAACAACAAATTTTAAGAAATTTGACGATCTGTAGAGGAAATCAAAAATTTTGAGACAAGTGCGGCAGTCAGCGCTGACTAGGTTTCTTCTGTAAATGTCGCAGCTTAAAATTTTGATTTTCTTAGTATACACCAAAATAGGAACGGAAACTAGTCATTAGGGAACCGGATCCGATAAGGTGGAGAAGGAAAACTCAAAATTAGCATGGAACGAGAAGTAGTGGGCCTCTTGGATCTAATCCGGTCAGGAGTAACTAACGACGGAAACGGAATGCAACACGGATTAGGTCTAGGACTGGATTATGATGGTAAACCGGATTCATGATGACAAACCGGAAAGGGTCCAGGGACTATAAAAGGAGGAGCTTTCACTGTTCCACCCCCTTTTAGAAACTCGACCTTGAGCGTGCGCGGTTGAGTTTTTGGCGTTTGTGCGTTTGTGTTCTGTTTGTTTTGATTCCGGTTGAGATCGGAGAGAGAACGTGAGGAACGGGACATGCGGCTAGGAGAGAGTGAGATAGATTGGAGTGGGAATGCCGCCGCTACGTAGGTCGAGACCAACGAGTCCCTCTGGAGGCGAGGTGAAACTCCGGAAAGTCATTCCGGTTATTCCCTCCACAGAGCCGGAAAAGTCTCAACTCATGGAGGATCTCACCTCTATGGGTTGCCTAGGGTTTGCCGAGAAACCCTGGGGTTTTAGGGAGGAGAGAATGGTCAAGGAGCTCCTCGGAAAACTGTCCAACCAGTTTGACAACACCGTGAGAGGAACTCCCGTCAGCTGGAACGAGGGAATGTGGAGAGGGGTTTACGGTTTCCGGGCAGGAGGTTTAGGGATGGCAAACCGGAAGGATGAGTTTGTCCGAGGGAAGTTCCAGGGAGCCGTCAACCCGAAGGACGGATACGCGGTCGAGGATTGCGTGGATGACCGACATCGTCGGCTCCTGCAATTCCTGGTTCCGGTTCTTCACCCGGAAAAGCCGACCAGGGTGACGATCACCCTCGGCAACACCATTTTTGGTGCCCTCAGTGGTACCCGGAAAGTGGACTGGGCACGGATCATTTCCGATCTCGTGGCCCAGCTCGTTAGTAGGGTTGGGAAGAAAAGGGCCACTCTAGTGTGCCCTTACCTCTTCCACCTCTATCGGGAACACCAAGTCCTCACCGACACGGAGGAGAAGGTGTGGAAGACTCAGGAAGTCCTCCTGAAGTATGGGGAGTCGGAAACGGATGACGAGGCCGAATCCGATTCTGGGTCAGAACGGGAGTCGAGCGAGGAAGAGGAGGAGCCGATACCGCCCATCAAGCGACAGAAGTTGACGCCTCCACACAAGCGCGGGACGCCTCCCGGTCAAGACAGACCGGCCCCGGAAGAGAAACCGGAAGCCGAGAAGACCGTTTCTGGGGGAGACCCGGAAATGTAAGATCCGTTCAACGGTCTTATCAACGTCCTCTGCAACATCAGGGCGGATTGGGAGGTCAAGCACAGGACGCTTTCGGCGATCGGAAAGTTGGTAGATGCGCCACCGGACAGTAAGTTGGCGGAACAGGTGGCGGAGTGCATCACCAATCCGGAAGAGACCCGGAAACAGGAAGCAGAGATCCGCCGGTTGCAGGAGGAGGTGGATAACCTGAAGGCAACTCTCTTTGCCTATCGGGAAGACGTGACGGCCACCCGGGAGATGGCGGAGGAAACTCGGAAGATAGCCGAGTGAATCAAGGCGACCCTGGGAGAAACCGGAACGGCCGCCGCCAAAGCGAAGCTCTTCGACGAGAAGATCCACGAAGAGAAGAAACTATCCGGTTCCCAGATGGTCCGGATTCTCGCCGACTTCGCTGAGCAGGTGGAGATGGCAATGGTGGAGGGGCGGAAGGCTGCGGACCGGATTGAGGAAAGCAAACGAAAGCTGACTGGAGCAACGTGCTCCAAGGGCATACATCTTTCAGACATCTCGCTACCGGATATCTTTCCGGACGCGACCATTCCGAAGGATAGGAAGGATTGGACTCCCGAGTCCAAGAAGTCTACCCGGGCTGAGACTCCAGGCAAGAGACCGGATATCACAATCGACCTGGAGTCTTCACCCGGATCTAACCCTGCGGAGGGGGAACGGATCCGGAATTTGAGTGAAGTCTTCGAGGAGCTGGTTCCGGAGGTCGGAAGCCCGACAATAGGATCTAGGGTTGTAGAGTAGATAGGATTTTGATTTGAATTAGGAGTAGGAGCGGATCCGGATCCGGATCCAGCTCAACAGTATTAGGTTAGCCGGAAGTTAGATTAGGGTGGCGGCAGACCCCCACGGGTTTTCCGCTCCTTTTTGTGCTTTTAGGGTTTTTACCCTTTGTATATAAATCGGTTCCTGAGATGGGAACTGGGAGTCTTCATTTCGCAAATTTCTTGTACCTTTCTCTTCTCCTCATTGTGTATCTCTCTCCAGCGTGATAGGATTGTATGATGTGGAGTTAGGATAGTACGAGCCGGTTTGCGAGTGATTTCTCCCCTTGGTGTTTCTTTTCCGATCTAAGGTGCATGTGAGTAGGTATCGAAGAGTTGGGAGTGAACTTAGTTCCTTAGCACGTCTAGAGTTTGAGATTCCGGGTGAGAAAGCCGTTGTTAGGCTAGGCGGGTAGGGAGGGATTCCTTAGCTGCGCTAGAACTCCCGGGTGCGAAATCCGGTCGAGTGTCCGATCTCCTATGAGGTCTCACCACCCGTATGGGTAACGGAAGAACTTTAGTTGATGTTGGAACGGACGGGTGCACTTGTAACCACCTGTCTTCGCACGGATCGGAAGTAGCATCAAGGTCGTTGTAGTATGAGAGGGTCGAGTGTGGGGTCTTTGTGTGACCTACAATCCGGATTGCTATCTGGGTTGTTGTGAAGGACCAAACCGGATCCGGATTAGCTTAGGAGTTTAGGAAGTAGGACAGTGGGTCTTCAGCCACTATAAGTCACGGAAGGAGTGGTGGGCCTACCACTCTCAAAATTAAGCGGCGACCCCTCTGATGGTGAAACAGAGGCAAAACCAAACCGGATAGGATTACGGGTACAGGATGACCATCCGGACCGGATTGGTCAGGACGGATTTCTAGGATCGGAAATTGTGAGATCCTGGGATTTGGGTATTTGTACGGACCGGATAGTTAGTAGGACCGGAAGCACGGAGTAATCCGGTCTATAGTTATCCGGTGTGGTGGTATTTCTGGTTCTAGATCTAGGACCGGAAAGTAAGATTGGCATACTGACTGAGCTTAACTGCTTAATAGAGCTAGATACTTCACAGGATCTCGTGGGTTCGATCTTTAGAGTCACTTAGTTATACTCTAGAGCGATTTTTGTGAGTATAATGGGGAATTGACCTGCCCTGTGCTGCGACAATTGATACCCGTCCTTTATTAGTTGATATCCGGACTCACGACTTAGAAGTTTATACCCATGGTTTTGGACAGGGTATAAACTTTAAGACATTTTGTTTTAATTATTTGACCAACAAAAACAAATTAAAAAAAAAGGGGTCAAATTTTTCAAACGGCCCTTGGGCCGTGCTACTAGTCTAGGTAGAGTTATAAGTACTTATTAGATTGTTAGTAAATGTTTTAATTCTATATGTTGTATTGATTTGGGATTGTAGGTGGTTGCTAATCCTTGATATTGGCCATATTGTCCTAGAGTTTTGGGGGTGACTTTTTGTAAGTATATCCTAAACTCTTAAACTCTAAATATTTTGAAATATTAAATATGTATATTTGTACTAGTTTCAAAGTACTATAGTGGGTTGTACTGAAGTCAAGTCCTGCATTGCATACATAAACAAGTTAGTCCACCCTGACATATTGTCCCGACATATTGTCTTAAGCTCTAGAACACTAGATAGGACAGGGACATGCATGCTGAGTCTTTTATCTTATAATGGACTATTGAGTGTTTCTTGGGCTATTTAGTGGGAATAAGAAGGAATTTTTATTCTATCTTCAAAACTTAAGTACAAAGTGACATTTGAACACACTACACTAACCTTACATAGATCATTCTCTGGTGTTCGAACTTGGTAGCGTTTGGAATAGGGATTCCAAAAACCTTACTATAGTGGCCATTAATAGCTAGAGTCTAGGAGGGCTGAAATTTTCAACAATGAACTAATTTTTGAGAAAATGGAGGAACACATTTAAGCCTTCAAAAGCATGGCTGTTAACAGCTAGGGGTCTAAAAGGGCCCAAAAATTTCAGCAGTGAACTATTCAAACATATTGTGGAAACAAATTTGCATCCCAAAAGTATAGCCATTAATAGCTAGAATATTCTAGTATCTGAAATCCTAAATTGAAATTTGAAGAAAGCGTGGTTATTAAAGGCCGCCTATTGTGAAGTCCAAAAAGATAAGAGCATTTCAACAAATTTTAATTCAACATGAAAGCAAACTAAAGCTTAAAAAGCGTAGCCGTTAACACCTGAGGTTCAAAAAGGCAATCCAAAATCGAACGACATACTTGAATTTGCTTCATTCCACGTAGTTGTTGTCCCGTTGTTCGCTTTGCTTAGTGTTTCTCCGTGCCCTCCTTGACGCTTAAACTCCGCTACAACCTCCCCCTCCTCCATGGTAGTAGCCTCCTCTTCCTCCATTGATTCTTCTTCTTCTTCTCTAGAATGTTGCTTTGGCACCTTCAAAGACAACACAAGGTTTAGGTTGAAACTAGTCTCTAAAAAAAACAAAAAATAAGGAAGAGATTGGTAGATATATTTTAAAGAAATCTTTTAAATAATGTCTTCAATTTTTAAGATTTTAAGCCAAAAAAATTTATACCCATAGATTCTATGGGTCAGATTCACTCCAATTTTTTAAAAGATTTTTAGACACTTCTACAATTTTACAAAAATCGGCAAAAACTGTTGAAAATAAAAGTGTTGGATTTTGATTAAAATTCTTCGAAATCTGAAGATTTCAGGAAAGATTCCAAGATATTGTTTTAGTTTTGAGGCCGTAAAAAACTCAATATGTATCTGTTATTTACATCCTATACACCGTTGGAATCAAGCTTTTGATGCACAAAAAATGATGCAAAATTCCTAAATCTGCATCTAAGAAAAAATTTCACATACATTCAAAGGTATAAAGGTAATGTCACTTGAGATAGTTATTTCTTTATCATTTACTTTGTACTTTTAAGATCTACCTCCAACTCCGATGCTAGTAGTGCTTGTTGTTCTTGCTCTTCTTCGTCTACTTCTTCTTCTTCCTCTTTCTCTTCTTTGTTAATGTATTGATCCCAATCACAACAACTAGAGGCAATACCTAATTGAGCTTCACATGAAACAATACCTTTGTATGTTAAATTCCTCATTATGCCTGTCGCAGCACAGGGCAGGTCAATTCCCCATTATACTCACAAAAATCGCTCTAGAGTATAACTAAGTGACTCTAAAGATCGAACCCACGAGATCCTGTGAAGTATCTAGCTCTATTAAGCAGTTAAGCTCAGTCAGTATCCCAATCTTACTTTCCGGTCCTAGATCTAGAACCAGAAATACCACCACACCGGATAACTATAGACCGGATTTCTCCGTGCTTCCGGTCCTACTAACTATCCGGTTCGTACAAATACCGAAATCCCAGGATCTCACAACTTCCGATCCTGGAAATCCGTCCTGACCAATCCGGTCGGGATGGTCATCCTGTACCCGTAATCCTATCCGGTTTGGTTTTGCCTCTGTTTCACCATCAGAGGGGTCGCCGCTTAATTTTGAGAGTGGTAGGCCCACCACTCCTTCCGTGACTTATAGTGGCTGAAGACCCACTGTCCTACCTTCTAGACTCCTAAGCTAATCCGGATCCGGTTTGGTCCTTCACAACAACCCAGATAGCAATCCGGGTCGTAGGTCACACAAAGACCCCACACTCGACCCTCTCGTACTACAACGACCTTGATGCTACTTCCGATCCGTGCGAAGACAGGTGGTTACAAGTGCACCCGTCCGTTCCAACATCAACTAAAGTTCTTCCGTTACCCATACAGGTGGTGAGACCTCACAGGAGATCGGACACTCGACCGGATTTCCCACCCGGGAGTTCTAGCGCAGCTAAGGAATCCCTCCCTACCCGCCTAGCCTAACAACGGCTTTCTCACCCGGAATCTCAAACTCTAGATGTGCTGAGGAACTAAGTTCACTCCCAACTCTTCGGTACCTACTCACATGCACCTTGGATCGGAAAATAAACACCAAGGGGAGAAATCACTTACAAACTCACTCGTACTATCCTAACTCCACATTATACAATCCTGTCGCGCTGGAGAGAGATACACAACGAAGAGAATGGAAAGGTACAAGAAGTTTGCAAAATGAACAACTCCCAATTCCCTTCGTAGGAACCGATTTATATACAAAGGGTCAAAACCCTAAAAGCACAAAAAGGAGCGGAAAACCCGTGGGGGTCCGCCGCCACCTAAATCTAACTTCCGGTCTAACCTAATACTATTGAGCCGGATCCGGATCCGGATCCGCTCCTACTCCTAACTGAAATTAAAATCCTATCTACCCTACAACTCTAGATCCTATCGTCGGGCTTCCGACCTCCGGGGTTAGCTCCTCGAAGACTTCGCTCAAGTTCCGGACCCGTTCCCCCTCCTCAGGATTCGGTCCGGGTGGAGACTCCAAGTCGATGGTAATATCCGGTCTCGAGCCCGGAGTCCCAGTCCGTGCAGACTTCTTGGACTCAGGAGTCCAATCCTTCCTGTCCTTTGCCATAGTTGCATCCGGAAAGAGGTCCGGTAGAGAGATGTCCGAAAGGTGAATACCTTTGTCGCACGTCGCTCCCGTCAGCTTCCGGCTGCTCTCCTCGATCCGGTCCGCAGCCTTCCGCCCCTCCACCATTGCCGTCTCCACCTGCTCGGCGAAGTTCGCGAGAATCCGGACCATCCGGGAACCGGATAGTTTCTTTTCTTCGTGGATCTTCTCGTCGAAGAGCTTCGCCTTGGCCGCTGCCGTTCCGGTCTCTCCCAGGACCGCCTTGATCTGCTCGGCCACCTTCCGAGTCTCCTCCGCCATCTCCCGAGCGGCAGTCACGTCTTCCTGATAGGCGAAAAGTGTTGCCTTCAGTTTATCTACCTCCTCCTGCAACCGGCGGATCTCGGCTTCCTGCTTCCGGGTCTCTTCCGGATTCGTGATGCATTGCGCCACTTGTTCCGCCAAGTTGCTGTCCGGTGCAGCACCCACCAACTTGCCGATTGCCGCAAGCGTCCTGTGCTTCACCTCCCAATCCGCCCTGATGTTGCAGAGGACGTTGATCAGACCGTTGAATGGATCTTGCATATCCGGATCTCCCCCGGAATTGGTCTTCTCGGCTTCCGGTTTCTCCTCCGGGGCCGGTTTGTCTTGACCGGGAGGCGTCCCGCGCTTGTGTGGAGGCGTCAGCTTCTGTCGCTTGATCGGCGGCATCAACTCCTCCTCTTCCTCGCTGGACTCCCGGTCTGACTCGGAATCGGATTCCGCCTCGTCATCCGTCTCCGACTCCCCATACTTCAGCAGCACTTCCTGCGTCTTCCACGCCTTCTCCTCTATGTTGGTGAGGACTTGGTTCTCCCGATAGAGGTGGAAGAGGTAAGGGCACACTGGAGTGGCCCTTTTCTTCCCAACCCTACTAACAAGCTGGGCCACGAGATCGGAAATGATCCGTGCCCAGTCCACTTTCCGGGTACCACTGAGGGCACCGAAAATGGTGTTGCCGAGGGTGATCGTCACCCTGGTCGGCTTCTCCGGGTGAAGAACCGGAACCAGGAATTGCAGGAGCCGACGATGTCGGTCGTCCAAGCAATCCTCGACCGCGTATCCGTCCTTCGGGTTGACGGCTCCCTTGAACTTCCCTCGGACAAACTCATCCTTCCGGCTCGCCATTCCCAAACCTCCTGCCCGGAAACCGTAAACCGCTCTCCACATCCCCTCGTTCCAGCTGACGGGAGCTCCCCTCACGGTGTTGTCAAACTGGTTGGACAGCTTTCCGAGGAGCTCCTTGACCATTCTCTCCTCCCTAAAACCCCAAGGTTTCTCGGCAAACCCTACGCAACCCATGGATCTGAGATCATCCATGAGTTCAGCCTTTTCCGGCTCTGTGGAGGGAATAACCGGAATGACTTTCCGGAGCTTCACCTCGCCTCCAGAGGGACTCGCTTGCCTCGACCTACGTAGCTGAGGCATTCCCACTCACATCTACCTCACTCTCTCCTAGCCGCACGTCCCGTTCCTCACTTCCTCTCTCCGATCTCAACCGGAAGCAGAACAGACAAAACACAAACGCACAGACGCACAAACGACAAAAACTCAACCGCGCACGCTCAAGGTCGAGTTTCTAAAAGGGGGTGCAACAGTGAAAGCTCCTCCTTTTATAGTCCCTGGACCCTTTCCGGTTTGTCATCATGAATCCGGGTTACCATCATAATCCGGTTCATCATCATCATCCGGTCCTAGACCTAATCCGTGTTACATTTCGTTTCCGTCGTTAGTTACTCCTGACCGGATTGGATCTAAGAAGCCCACTACTTCACGTTCCGTGCTAATTCTGAGTTTTCCTTTCCCACCTAATCGGATCCGGTTAGCTAATGACTAGTTTCCGTTCCTATTTTGGTGTATACTAAGAAAATCAAAATTCTAAGCTGCGACAATGCCCGACAAATCAACTGTAGTGATTTGAGGCAACCGTCTAATCATTCTAGCCCTTAACAATTACCTTCTACTTGAATAACAAAAGCTATTTTTCCTCCTATTTCTCCTACCCTCACTTTGAGTGTCCAATGCTAACAATGGAAGAGACAAGTTTTTATGCATTTGAAATAATCATCTAGCAATGCATTACAATATCAACATCCTCAAAACTACATCACAGACACTCTTTAAAACATGCATTTCTACATACTACATTCTACTCTGCAAGCTCTTATATTCTATGAGACTTTATAAGCTCTTCTCTACACGATTTAAATTCTATTTCATTATTAACTAACGGTTTACGTGGTCTGCTATTGATAACATAATCAAATACAAGATTCTTAAACAGTTTCCAAATATAAAATTATAATTGCAAGTATGTGGTAAATCACCATCTCTAGTTAGTGCTTGTTCATGCATTACTAATATGATCTCACAAAGATCGGTATGTCCTTTTTTAATTGATGCCATGTAGTACATTGCCTTCCCTACCTCCATTTCAAATATTCTTCATATACCTTCCTCTATATCAAATCTTTATATAATACGTAATAACAAGCCCTTACATTATCAATCCAAATTCAAATTTCAATTCATCCATTTGAAATGACCTTTCTTTCTATTCACAACCCTTGCACTTTCAAATATAATTGTTTGTTTCTTCTTCCTTTTTAGTGTTATTGCTTGCTCACTCATTTCTTTAATGCTCTACTATAACTAGTATTGCCGCTAGAGGTCATGAGTTCCTATTTGTTTTACTCCTAGGGAGTGAAAGTTTACACTATTAGAAATGCACAACCAAAACAATAGAAATTTAACTTATTTATGTTATTTGAAATAGTAGAATGACCATTTTGTAACTTTCTTTGAAAATCAACAAAATGGTAAATTTTTTTTGTTGATTTGGATAGTACAATGACCAAATCAACAAGTTTTTGTTGAATTTGGAATATTTCAAGAATCTTTTTAAAATATTTGAAATCTTTCAACTTTCAAGAATCTTTTTGAAATATTTGAAAATCTAAGTATAATGATTTAAGAAAAAAATTAATCATGTAAAATTCAATCTTTTTTCAATTCAGCAGACTTTGGAGTCCATTCTCGCATAGTAGAATAAATAACTTCAAAAAACTTAGAACCAAGAAAAGTTGTAAATTCAAGCTACCTTTCACTTCTAAAAATCCATTTGTGATTTTGATCCTCTAATCAAAAGTTATAGACAAAAATTAGAGAAGGGTAGTTAGGAACATTTATTTTGACATTTTCAAACATCCTCTCTAATTTTTGTCCATAACTTTTTATTGAAGACTCAAAATCACAAAAGGATTTTTGGAGGTGAAATTTAGTTTGAATTTACAACTTTTCTTAGCCGCAAGTTTTATTGAAAAAATGTGTTTTACTATGACTAAATGACCTCTAAAGTCCATTGAAAATACAAAACACATGAAAAAACAATGAAAAAACTAAATATATAAAATTTTAGTTCATGTGTAGTCACTTAAGTACTTAGGTGGTATAGTGGTTGGAACCTTGGACCTCCAAACATGAGGTCCAAGGTTCAAATCCCCTTGGAGGCACCCGCCCGCATGGCGGGTGGCTTAGATAGCCTTGGCCCGCATGGGCGGCTCTGCCTTGGTGGCCCTGCCTACATAGTGGGCCGCCTAGGCAACTGCCCGAGCAAGAAAAAAATTATTTTATATGGGCACCATCCAAAAAAATAATAATTTTAAATTAAATTAAAACTTTTTGATTTGTCCAAAACAACAGAAAAAATCAACAAATTTCAGTTTGATTTTGTTCAAAACAACATTTCTAAAATGACTGAATCATTCAACAAATTTGAGTTGAAATTCTATTGTTTTAGTCATGAATTTTCTAATAGTGTTAGTACATGTGCCAACCCATCTCTTTCATGTCTACTTTGGATTCTCTCCTTCTTCTATTGTTGTAGAAAAAGAAGTTCAAGATGAGTATGGTGTTGTTAAAGAAACTATCTTGTAAGCAAGATGTAGCGATCAACAAGGATTCTATTGGCTTCTCCTTGCAAGACACTATAGAGTTTACGGTCTCTTTTTAAAATTTTTGCCAATTTTGATTCAAATACAAACACCTATTTCTGATCAGTTTAATGTTGAATGCCCATTATTATAACTAGTAAAAGTAGAGTCTCTAGGTAATGAATGTTCTCAAAATGATATTTTGTTCACTGTCAACAATGTCAAATGTGAGTCTCTAAAACCAATCATAGAGTTATCAAGTAATTCAAAAGGCAAGACTCTAGTTAAAGCTTGTCAACATTCCTCTTCAAATGCTGCTTTGCCATCCATAGTGAATTCATTCATTCCTACTACCTTCCACACTATCCCTAGTAGTCCTACATCGTTTGAATTTTCTCATCCTCCTCTCCCTTCCAATCATCACTATTCTCTAAGTGTATTACAATGCCTTTACAAATTGTCTTCTATGCCCGGATCACAAAATGAACTTGCCCAAATTGATTTTGATTCCATTAAATATCAGAAGGTCCAGTTTCTCCCACCTCGTTTTCATGGGAATGTTCTCTTCGAATTGCCGCCATGTTGTGGATCTACATGGAAGGCTAGAGGCATGGAAGGTATGGATAAGCAATATGATGATCATGCATGGTGTCGCACCATAATGTTTAACATTCATAATGACCTTGGTTTAAAGTTCAGAAAGTTGTTGTATATTAGGCACTTGATCTGTGAGAATCCGAGATGTGACTATTGCATGCAAGCTTCGAAAAATAACGAAACTGAGTGGATTGGAACTACCAGACATCCTTTAGCCTTGGTCAAATTCTTCCATCAAATTCTTCCATCAAATTCTATTATACTATGTAAAGTTTGTAGACAATTTCCAACGTGCCTCAATCTATGTAACTTAAGAATATATGACATATTTAGAAGTAGAGATTTGTCATGTGCATGCATCCACTTAGGTGTCCATTTGCATCCAATTGTTGATGGTCAATGCAAAGAGTTTCTTGAAGCAATCACTAGATTGATTGCTCACAAAGTAGCTAGAACTTCAATTGCCAAAACTTTTGCTATCACCATGGCAGCAAGCAATGAGTTCCTTGATACATTTCTTATTCATAATGGACCAAGACCAAAGAAGATGCACCATGGTGATGCGTTAGAGAATGTTATGGATAAATTCCAACTCCTTAACTCACCAAATGTATATAATATGATATCTTTTTTTTAGAGCAACAACAAAGGTGGTGGCAAAATTGATCAAATTCTTGACATGAAGGAACATGCTAAAATGGAATATATCCACGATAGTGTATTTTCTGAATAAAGACAAGAAAACATTTATTTGTTCAAAATGCTTGTGGATGGATCTAGTAATGGAATTGATCTCATACAATGAATGGAATCAGGTGGTGATCTCGAGAATTGCTCTATCATGTTTGATCATGTAAAGAGCATGAAATTATGGACAACTATTGTTTGTCATGTCTATGACTCTACTTATTGCAAAATCATGACCATTGCCATTTGTAATATGCAAACTAACGGCTCCGAAGATCAAATCATTTTTTGACGTTATTTAAATAAAATTATGGTACAAAATAGAGGGTCAAATCCAACCTTCAAAGGATTTATGTGTGATAGTGCTCAAGCCAACTTTAATGCAATTTGCATTGTGTATAGGTCAAGGGATCCATTTGTTCCATTGGTAGATTGTGAAAGAACCTACTTATTTCATTGGGCAACAAGCATACACTAACACATAGAGTAGTTAATTGCTAAAGAGTTCTAGCACCAACATATCCAACTCTACAAGCAATACAAGGATGCAACATCAATGTCCAAGGCAGACAAGATGTATCTAGAAATTAGAGCTTGGTGGTACTCCTTTGGAGCTATGTTACAATCAACAATTTGTGAACTTGAGGATTGGCTCACATTTTGGCACTTTCAATATCGTTAGTAGAGTAGATTCATGGAGATAGTATGACCTTTTCTCTACTTTCATTTCATTAGAAGATTTTTGGGGCCTCCGAATGTCTACGAGTTATCACAGCCTACAAACGCAGGAAACAGGTTCGGCGTAGCGGTCTGACGTAGCCAAAACCCTGCCATGTCATTGACCAAACTTCTTTTTTTAAAATTTTTTTTTGCATTTGGAAACTAAAATTTTATTTTTTATTTTTTAATAAAAAAGAAAATTCTGATAGCGAGCCGTTCTCCTCGCTACAGGGAACAGTTGCGGAAGAACAGGCCCGAAACAAGCTTCTAGACCCCCCAAAACTCTTCTAATGTTTCTTTATTTCTTATTCTAAACAATAAACCATTTGAATAATGACTTCAATGATCATTTTTGCAGAAATTGATAGTAGAGGAACTAGTAGACATTCCAACGTGTAATCTGAAAGAAACAATATAGAACAAATGGATGCAAGTTTTTAGCAAACGCATATCTAACTTGTTCATTGCCATGTGCAATAATTAAGTTTTAGCCTTTATGTAGATGACCAACTATAAAGCTTATCTTTGTAGGGGCCCTTGTAGGAAAGGCCCTTCTAAAGAAGATTTGAAACTGAAGAGAGCTATGGCATATGGAGATGGAAAGAAAATTGCAAACGTACTCAGTGAGATGCTTGGAACAAAAGACATTTGCACTTAAATTCCACACTTGGAGGGGGAAGAGGTATTTCGGTTTAGCAAAAGAAAATTGGATCTTCCAATTGGTTTTGAAGGTGATTGTCATCGTCCTGACAAAGTGAACTTCTCTCATCCTCGGGTTCAAATTAGATCAGCCATTGCTAGAGTGCAACTTGGGACTACCATTAAAGAATTTAATATAGTCATACTCCATATTCAATCTAAGGTAGAAACCAATTGTGATACATCGGAATGGCATATAGCAAAAAATTCATACAAGTCAAGAAAACAATGTCACACCATTCAGAAGTACACACAAGCCAAATGCAAGCTATTAACTGTTAGGCATGATAAACCCATTGTTGCCCTTACTTACAAAGGATAGAAGCATGAATATAAAAATACAGTTGTTGAGATCGAGGATTTTTGGTTTTATATTGACCAAATTGCACGATGTGTCATGGGACCTAAACATTCCCCTATTTTTATCCGACCTAAGATCCTTGAAGTCTGACCTGTTCTCACAGATACCAACCTTATCCGTGCTAAAATTATAGAACTTGAAGAAGCTGGCTTCTACTTACAATCTAGTGTGCCAATGTCACCTCAATGTCTATTCACTTCTTCCAAGATATTTGAGCCTATGCTCTGGATTCATCCTCAATTAGCACATGCTGAAAAAATCCCTTCTATTTGGAATGGAAAACAAATTTGGTGGAGTAGTAAGGCCCCCACTGAAAATCACTGCAATCAATGGTAAAGCGCAAGAAATGTTACCACAAGTATAACTAGGGTGAATTTCCTTCCTTATCCTAGACTTGGTGCTATTATTACACTTTCCTCTGGGATTGAGCCTAACCAAAAGATATATAACATTACACTTTGCAATTTTTCATCTTGTACTTGTTCTCATTATAGAAGTATGAATCGAACCTCCATTAGAAAGCATGGCATGTACATAAACTGCAAACACCTTTATTACATCTTTCATTATTTGTGCAAACTAGATTATAAGATAGATACATTCATCCACGCTCCTACCCTTAGCTTAGATGAAATGAAGCAAGTACTTCTTGGAGTTGGGATCATGAAGATGTGGGAGTGAGTAAGTTAATTGATAGATATTAGAATGATATGAAGTAGATACGTAATACCAATATATTATCTTCAAAATCCCCAAATTTCAATAGCAAAATCTTATATTTATATTCCAATGTGTATTTATTTCTGCAATGAAAGGATATTTTATCATGTACAAAATTTTTGACATCCTATGATATTTTTATTACATTTGTCTTCCTCCCATCCTTAGATTTGATTCTAAATTATTTGTATTCTTACTTCATCAACCCACTTTGGGATAGCCTCTCAGAATATAATATAAATTTTAAAACATCTAATAGTACCAACTTCCCAAGGTTTAGATTTCAATCCATGGTTATGGGTCCTGTGGTAATAGGTCAAAAAATTCTAATTAAGAAAATTTTGTTGAAAAAAAATTAATCTTTTGATTTTTTTTTAAATTTAGAAATTACATCATATTTTAAATTTCTAAGCTCTAGGCTCACACAATCCCCGCTTACCACTCTTAGGCTCACGCTCACACGCTCACATGCTAATGTCATTGAAGGTGTTTATAACATAAACACCTATAATATAGTCCTAAATCTATAATTTTGATACCCTATAATCATGAAAGGTTTCTATAATATAGACACATATTACATAGGTGTCTATCTAGACTTCTAGGTTCATGTGCTCATGATCCTAGGCTCACATAATAGCACTCTTACTTTCCAAAGTAAATGATGTCAAGTCCTTAATGGACAAGGTGTTAGAGCACCCACAATGTAGTCACAACCATTATTCCATTGTCATTTTTGAATTGATTTTTCAAATCTATTTTTTCAACTAAAAAAATTGTTTAATAAAAAACTTTTAGAATTTTTCTAATGACACCAAATTCAAATCATGTTAAGTAGAAATGTATATAGAAACAAATAAAACATTTTGAAAACTTTTGTAATTAATTTCTTATATTTTGAAACCAATGGGAGTTTGCATGTCAAAGTTTGGTAGATCAAATTTATAACAAAATCCAAACCATTTCAACTTATAAAATACTGGCAAGCTTGAAGTCCATCTAATTTTACATAGTTTAACCCCTAAATGCCTAAACTACTTTTTTGGCAATATAGCAATTTTGAGTAGCTTACTACAAACAAAAAAATTATTTTGAAATTTTAATACAATTTGTTTTCAAGGAGTAGCTTTAAGATGCAACAATTTTTAGAAATTTTGACAACATGGCTAAGAAGTTATTGTATGATTGTGGATGTTTTATTCCCACCCTTAGAATTGAATTACCACATAGTTTGCAACAAAATTTACAATACATAAATGAAAAACAACGAGCCTCTCAAACTAGTTAGAAAAAAAATAAAGATAACAAGCCTCCAAAGCTAGCTTGGAATAACAAGCCACAAGCCACAATAGACAAATGTTCATATCTTCATATCTTCATGTCTTTATATCTTCAACTCTTCAAGAAATGTTGAATGGGATTTGAAAACAAACTCTAATCTAGTTGTGTTCTTTAATCTATTGCCAAAAATGACTCCAACTTCTAAATGCTAAGTGTAATAGAAATTTGAAAAGCCGATGAAATAATTTAACACCTCTCAATATTTCAAATTGAACTAAAATGTTATCCAAAAATTATAGACAAGCAAAGTCTCAGCCTTCTTTTTTGAAAGGCAGTAGACTTCCTTTATCACAAAATCTTAACTCCAAGTATGAGAGTTTTTTAGAAAGCTAAACTCACAAAGTAACTTCTCTTCAAATTTCAAACTAATCTAAGGTAATGTCTAAAAGTTATGGACAACCAAAGTCTCAGCCTTCTCTTTTAAAAGGCAGCAAACCTCTCCTCCTTTAGTACTCCATAACTTCTTCTATATTTCTTCAAATCTCAAATGTAATAGCTTCACAGAAAATTAACATCACAAACTATCTTCTCTCACAATTTTACTCAAAGATGCTTACTTGAACAAAAGTTATGAGTCCCGAAAGTCTCAATTGCTTTTGTTGCGTAGCTACAAACTCCATCATATTTGAACTTCCATAACTTTCCTAATACAAATTCAAATCAAGCTTGCAAACTCATTTTGGAAAGGCAATCTTTCAAATAACAACTCTTTCAAATTTCATTTCAAAATCATTAGTAAAAAAAAAGATATCATCAATCAAAATTCGGGTTCAAACCCTTTTTTTCTCTCACACAACACACAACAACTACCACCTTTCAAACCCAAGGTAGAAGATGTTGAGCTACCTATTAGACCCCTGAGGTAGAAAGAATTAGCTCAAGATATATCACATGGGCCCCATTGGCCCTAAAAAAACAACCAAAAGTAAATTTCTATTCATTTTCTAAAGCCAATCACTACTACAAAATTCATGACCAAAACAATAGAATTTCAACTCAAATTTGTTCAATAATTCAGTCATTTTAGAAGTGTTGTTTTGAACAAAATCAAATTGAAATCTTTTGATTTTTTCTATTGTTATGAACAAATCAAAAAATTTTAATTTTGTTTAGTTTCAATTTTCTTCAATTTCAATTTTCTTCGCTTTCAATTTTGTTCACTTTCAATTTTGTTCACTTTCAATTTTCTTCAATTTCAATTTTCTTCACTTTAAATTTTCTTCACTTTAAATTTTATTCAGTTTCAATTTTCTTCACTTTAAATTTTGTTCACTTTAAATTTTATTCACTTTAAATTTTAAAATTATTTTTTTAAATGAATTTTTTTTGGATGGTTGTAGAATGCCTATTCGGTTATCAAATTTTGAATTTTTGAAGTATTTTTGAACCCATTTGGAATGCATTTTGTGTGTTTGGATGCGGTTTGGTGTTATTTGGTGATATGTTTTTCTAATTGGGATGTCTGTTTGTGCAAGGTTAAATACAAGTTGGTGTAAATGAAGGTGCTGGTTTTTTATTTCTAACTTGGTAGTAAGTGGGGAGTTGGCAGTGTAGAATTCCAATTAGGATGGTCAGTTGTCCAATTAGGCTGCGGTTAAACAAGTTGGGTCGGTTATTTCCTAATGGTGGATTGTACAGTTCCAAATTGGGTTGTAGGCAGTTAGATTGTAGGGAATTAGGTTGTCTCTCTAAATGAATAACCGTTGGTTTGAAATTTCCTATTTGGTCTAAATTTGTGTTCATTTGTTCTTACCGTTTGTTGAGTGAAGCCCAGTCGTGTCCCAGTCCAAGTTGGTTGCGTATGTTTTTTATTTTGGTGTGTGATTTTGTGTGGATGTTTGATTGTTTGTGTGAGTCCTAATTGGGAGCTGAGTTTGTCAGAGTGAATGGCAATGAGTCAGTCCTAATCAAAAAGAAGTGCAATGTGTGCACTGTGCAAGGAGAATCCGGTTTGAATGTGGAGAATATTTCCAAGTGGAAGAATCAAGCTAGAGTGAAGTAATGATTGATCAGTGTGTGAGGATAGTTGCAATGCAACAAGATTTAATATTTCTTAGTTAGAGAGAGTGAACTTGTAGGAGTTAAGAGAGCCAAATTGGAGTGATTCAGTGAGAATTAAAATAGTCCTCATTGGAAATTAGGATGTTCATGGTGATGAAGAAGTCCCTGTTGAAAATAAGAAGAATAGACTTATAAAATTAGACCAATTTAGGAAGTTGGAGTATGGACAGTTAAGCTGTGAGCTTATTGTTGTGATAACGGTGATTTTGTCACCAATTCAGAGTAATAAAATTGTTAATTCAAAGCTGTAACATGTGAAATTAAATTGTGTGAGCAATTGGAGGTTTATAAAGTCAATTTGGAAATGTTTATGCATGTAAGTCAATGATGCATGATTGTTTGAGAATGTCTTCCTAATTGGAGTTTAGGAGTGCATCAGTGAGGTTTTATTGTTGTCCAAATGGGAAGTTTGATTTGTGTGTCGTTGTAGTTTTGTCCAAGTTGGACTATGAGGATAATTGTAAATGGTTTAAATGTCCTATTTGGTTGAGCATGATGTTTAATTGAAAAGTTTAATTCAGAACAGCTTGTGAGTGGGATGAATTAATATTCAAATTAGGTGAAATAGTTGCATGATGTCTTGGACTAATTTCTAATTTGGTCTGATTGAATGGGTATGATGTTATTTGACTAAGAACATAATGTTTATCAATGAAGAATTACAAGTTGGTTAATTCCAATTAAGAGAGTCTGAGTATGAAGAGTGATGTTATGTTAAACAAATTGAAGATCAAGATCAAAGTTGGTGAGACGTCAGCAAGTGGAAGATGAAGAGCTTGTGAAGTTGAGCCCAAGTTGGAAGGTAAAGGACTGAGTGGTTTATGTGGAGTCCGATTTGGAAGACTGTAAGCTAAAGATTAAAGATCATCCAATTTGGGAAATTACTAAACTCTTGTGGAACGAACTTAACTATAATTTGGATAAATCCCAATTGGGTACCAAAACAATCTACAATAGTGCCCATATAAAATTATTTTTTTCCTATTCGAGCAACCACCTAGGCAACCCGCCACGCAAGCGGGTGCCTCCAAGGGGATTTGAACCTTGGACCTCATGTTTGGAGGTCCAAGGTTCCAACCACTAAAATACCTAAGTACTGAAGTGAACTAGAATTTTATATATTTAGTTTTTTCATTGTTTTTTCATGTGTTTTGTATTTTCAGCGGACTTTAAAGGTCATTTAGTCATAGTAAAACACATTTTTTCAAAAAACTTGGAACTAAGAAAAGTTGTAAATTCAAACTAAACTTCACCTCCAAAAATCCGTTTGTGATTTTGAGTCTTCAATAAAAAGTTATGGACAAAAATCAGAGAGGATGTTTGAAAATGTCAAATTAAATGTTCCTAACTACCCCTCTATGATTTTTGTCTATAAATTTTGATTGGAGGATCGGAATCACAAAAAGATTTTTGGAGGTGAAAGGTAGCTTGAATTTACAACTTTTCACAGTTCTAAGTTTTTTGAAATTGTTTATTTTACTATGCGAGAATGGACTCCAAAGTCTGTTGAATTGAAAAAAGACTAAATTTTACATGATTAATTTTTTTTAAATCATTGTACCTAGATTCTCAAATATTCCAAAAAGATTCCAAAGATTCCAAAGATTCCAAAAAGATTCTTGAAAGATTCCAAATTCAACAAAAATTTGTTGATTTGGTCATTGCACTATCCAAATCAACAGAAAGAATTTGCCATTTTGTTGATTTTCACAAAAAGTTACAAAATGGTCATTTTACTCTCCCAAATAACATAAATCAGTTAAATTTTTGTTGTTTTGGTCGTGCATTTTTAGTAATGAATGAACTCAAAGGTTTAAACTAGTAGGCATATCACTTCTATTTTCCTATCTTGCAATTTGTAAAAAAAAAGAAAAAAAAAACATAAATTTTTTTTAATTAGATAAAGAAATCCAATCCAAACTAAACAGAGGTAAAAATTGAAGTCGAAAAGGAGTGTCACTCCATTTGCAAGAATTTGAGGATGCGCTTAATAGTGTTTGTCATGTAATCTGTACGTTTGGCCCTTGTTAAAGAATTCACTAACCCTTTCAACCAACATACATGGCTAGTACCTTCTCTATTTGGCCTCATCATACATAAATGTTGGTCTTTATTCAGGCCTTTGTAACTTGCCTCAAATGTCACATCTCGTGTACTTTGCTCAATACATCCTACTTGAAGTAAAATCACCAAAGTATAAGTGTCACTATCAAGATTTCTATGCTAGTGTTATTCCACACGAGGTTTCTTTAGTAAACGAGAAGGTTCAACTTTATTTCATGAATGAAATGGCAATGGTGAAGAAATCACCGACTGAGATGGTTGATTTGGCAATTGTGATAAAGAAAACTCTAACTTCACCTGTGGATCAATTTCTTGATCTTACGACTCCATAAAAACCCTCTAGTTTGACATTACAAAGTTGAACTTCAAAACTAAAAATAGATTCTATAAATTCGAGAAGAGCACTCTAAATTATTGAAATTTGTCAAAAGATCTCATCCTTTTAATAACTTTATTGGCAACAAGCATCAATTTGAAGCTACTTATCACTTCAACTTAAAGCTTTCTTTGTTAAATTCTTAGAACCTCTTCAAAATACAAAATAAATATATATTTTAAATGATGTACAAATATACAACACAACAACATGTAATCCATTTATGCCTTTCAAGCAATGGATCTTTTGTTGTTTTGTTCTACCTACACTTCCCTTAACCCCTAAAGGTCAAAACTGCACTTTTTGGCAACATAGTGATTTTGAATATCTCACTATGAATGGAGTTTTTAGTTTTTTTTGTTGAAATTTTCACACAACATGTGCCCAAAGAGTAGCTTTAAGGCCCAATAATTATCATAACTTTTGACTACATGATTAAAAAAGTTATTACATGATATGTAATTTTCAATGTTCGACGGGTAGCTCAAAAATTTCTTAAAAATCACTTTTTTCGAAAATAAAAGTTTTAAATTGATTTTCTAGATTTATATATATATATATATGAAAAGATTAAAATCATTTAATTTTGATTTACATGATGAAAGTTATGAGGTGCTCTAGTTTGCGAGTAGTCATGAATTCCCTAGTCAAAAATAAACTTTGGAGTCCTTTCTTTAACTCAATTTTTAATATTTTTGAAAAAAATAAAAAGATATGATGTAGATTGCTTATTAATACATTAGCACCGTTAGGATTGGAATTTTTCAATTTCATAATTAAATTCTTAACAATTTAGTGTTTTGAACCACTTTGTATTTCTTTCTATTTACTATTTTTTTCCTATGTTGTGCAATTCCAAATGATCTAAAAATTTTCAAGCATGGATCCAACTTGACTTGAAGAATGAATCCAAGAGATACCATCATTTTGGACATTTTTTCATGAAAATGTGACCTTGTGAAGTGCAGCTGCCCGTATTTTCACAAGGTCAAAAAAATGGTTTTTGTCACTTCAAACGTTAATATCTTGCAATCTACATGGTGGAAAATTTTGAAATTTTTTCCACATCTTTTCAAACTAGTTTACTACAAGATCCTATGGTTACACATGTCCAAAAATGTTTTTCATCTAAATTTTGATGCTTGTACAAAAAATGGCAGTTTTGGAGTGATTTGGGTGAAAACATAGTCTCCAACCTTTAGGGGTTAAGTAATTGCTAACCAAATTCAAAGAATTAGTAAGAGAAGACGGTTTTGGCTATGACAACCAAAATTGAGAGCCAGTGGAGGTTAGTCAAATGGAAAGATTAAGTAGCCTGAGTTGTAGGGCTGAATTTGCCCTTTTCAAAATGATAAAGAATTCTCAAATTGACCTAATTCTCTAAGAGATATTTGCAGATGAAGTTTGATACTAAATTAACTTCTAAAACTTCATCCATTGATTTCTAAGATTCTAACTATCAAAATTGAATGGATTATTTTCTATTTTAAAACTTCTACCTAAGTTGTGAATTTGACTTGGTTTGGTCAACTCTAGTTGACTTTCATCCAAATTAGCCCTACTTTTGTTGAAAACTTCATTCTATTCTAACTTCTTCAATACTCTTGCAATTCTTGTAGTTAAAATAGTTTTGAAATTTTAAAAATATCCTCTATAAAATTCCACCTCTAAACTACTCTTTAGTTATCTTTTGACCTAATTGGTAAATTCTTAATTATTCTTACTACTTGGATAACTTTGGATTGTTGTTTTACTTCTAGAGTTAATTGATTTTTATCTTCTTAGGTTCTACTTCTACTATTCTTTAAAAGGTAAAACTTTTTACTTTTGACCTTTTTGGTAAATTTTATTCATGGATGGATTTTGACCATTGGCCGATTCATCAAAATTTTCCATAATTCTTTTTTATCATGGAGTTTCAAACTTACTTTACCTTTTATCTTTTTATTCCTATCTTGACTCTAGATTCTAAGATTTCTAAAAGATTTCCTAAAAGATTCTTTTGGATGATTCTCTAATTTTTCATCCACTTTCATCTAAGGATAAACTTTGGTAATATTTTTTTAACTATTGTAGTAAAATCTCCTAAAATTACTATAATAAGTTTCCAATTATTTTTAAAACCAACTAATTGATTTTCCAACCTACTACAGGTTACTCTAAACTTAATTTGAAATTCAAAAGTCAAATCCTAAACTAATGGATTTTTGATAAAAATGCAAAGATTGTATGAAAAGATCAATTACTAACCTCAATGTTGGTTCCATCTTTGTTGAATGTGGCCGCTATGCTGTTAGTTGTGTGCTCCAACTCCATTTCCAATGTTTTGTATTATAATCTTGAATTGTTGTAGACTCCTACAAATTTTGAGGACGTCCTGGGCTTGTCCTTTGATCGATTCTCCCTTCTTTTCTTTCCACTTCTTTTAAATCTTTTCCTTTCTTTCATAGATACTCTTTTGGGAATGAAATCCTATCAAATCTAATGCCAAATGCTTTGCTAATTTTGTTTTGAGAATCAAACAAGGCACGAAGACAACTCCCCTAACTTCTTCTAACTAATAACTAATACTTAGCATCTCCTAAAGTCAACTATTCTTCTTTTTGTTTTTTTCTATTTGTCTTGTAAGGAAATCCAAATCATTTAATATTCTCCAATGAATAGTGTGCATGCAATTTAGAATCCTACTTTCTTTCCAAGTACTAATGCAATTCTCCAACTTGATGTCTTGGATTGCAACTCCAATTTCATGTGTATGCTCTAGCACTTGAGAATGTCACTTCTAGGCATGGGAGTTCCACCACACGGGAAATAAGTTTGGAACGGAGCATGATGAGCGCAAGCTTGCTAATCATAAACCAACTTTAATCATCAATCAAGTGTTGGTTGGAATTGTTGGTTAGCTCTAAACTCCTTGCTTGATTTTGGTAAGCTAAGGTCCTCCTTGGCTTGATCTGATGAGCCTTGGTGCTCCCTAATTTGGCTTTGATAAGCAAAGGTCCTCTTGGCTTCATCTATTGAGCTCTAGTGCTTTCCCCCCAACTGGTGTGATTTTGTAAGCTCTGGGTCTTCTTAGCTTAATTCTTGATGAACTGAGGTCCTCCTTCTGGCTTGATTTTGGTAAGTTGCGTTCTCCTGGCTTGATCTAGTGAGCTCTAGTGCTCCTTTGGCTTGGTTTTGGTAAGTTGGGTCCTCCTGGTTTGATCTGATGAGCTCTAGTGCTCCTTTGGCTTGATTTTTGATGAACTGAGGTCCTTCTAGCTTGATCTTATGAGCCCTTGTTCTTCCCCCCCAACTGGTATGATTTGGGTAAGCTTTGGGTCCTCTTGGCTTGATTTTTGATGAAGTGAGGTCTCCTTCTGGCCTAATTTTTGATGAACTGAGGTCTCCTTCCCCACTGGTATGATTTGGTAAGCTTTAGTCCTCCCTGGCTTGATTTTGATGAACTGAGGTCATCCTCCTAGCCTGATTTTTGATGAACTGAGGTTTCCTTCCCACTGGTATGATTTGATAAGCCTTGGATCCTCCTGGCTTGATTTTTGATAAACTGAGGTTTCCTTTCCAATTGATATGATTTGGTAAGCTGAGGCCTGCCTAGTTTGATCTTGATGAACTGAGGTCCTTCATGGCTTGATTTTGATGAGCTATGGGTCTCCTTCCCAACTGGTATTTTTCCCACTAATTTTTAGCTGGATTTATCACTTGGCAATTTTTTTCCCAAGTCTGAACATCCAGAGACTAAGCTTGGTGTTCAAGTAAAAAAATTTTAAATGAGAAAAAACGTCCCTATGGGCATCATCCCTGATTTGGTGAATCACCAGTTGATGTGTGTATGTGGATCCAGTTTAGTAATGTGATAGGACTCAACCGCAAACAATCGTACTACTTGCCTGCCCTATATTGGAGGCTAGCTACCGACTAGATACTGAAGGCCAGCTACCGAGTTGACGACAGTGGCTGGCTGGTCCAAACTTTGAATTCTTTTGGGATTTTTTCCTAAAGGAAATTTCCAATGGTCATGGCTCACCAATTTTTTGGTCTCAATATGGGGACCCTTTCAACCAAAATTAACACGGAAAATTCAACAAAGCCAAAGCTTTGCCATCCAGGAGGTTAAGCCCAAATTAAAAAGCTGAAAATGAGGTGGGTAGTACTAGAAGATAAACAGAAATTTTGGCAATAGCTTCGTTGTACAGGGTTTGGGGAACTCAAACTTCGTACCAAACAATATTGTAAATTTATCCTAGGGCAATAGCTTTGCCATTTAGACAAAACACAAGAGAAATAGTTGGAGACTTATAGTTTCCGGTTAGGAAGGAACAATGAACACTTAAGAACAAAAATTGCGTGACTTTGGAGGATTGCAACAAACATCACCTCCCAAATGACTCAATGATTCACGAAGGACCACAAATTCAACCAAAATACTTCAAGGGGAGATTTGCAATAACAAAGTTGTGAAATCTCTCTCCAAAGAAACCTCAAGTAGAATTGGTTAGTAGAATTCACGCAATAACTAACAATTCAAGGGACTAAACCACTCAAAAGTGTGAGCAAAAATTGGCAATACTCAAAGGGACCCCAACGTCTTTTGAAGATAGCGAAAAACAACAAATTTTTTTAGAAACCACAAGCAAATATTCAACATGCATGAAAAAACAAGAGTTTTTTGGCATTTCCAACAATGTGGCCACGTGTGGCCAAATAAAAAATAAAAAATGGGTGCAAAGAGATAGGAGGTGAGGGCCTTCTATACTTTTCCAAGGCTTCCAACCCTTCTCCATTTACCTACATCTACTCCTACGTAAATCTAAATTAATTTCACTCAAAATTCTACACTATTGCTATGATCATTCTAACTTTTGGAGAAATGCTTTAAACGCCAAACCAATTGTGCCATTGTCTTCAAAAGGTCCAAATTAGTTGTGGACACCCTTCACCCCCTACTTTCTAAACTATTTTGCAAGCAAAAGCCAATGAATCACCATCCAAATATTAGAGTTTGCCTTTTCTCAAGGTTTTGCCTAGTCTAGGTTGTTTGGAAAGTTTGAGATAGTAAGAAAAGAGTCCAAGGTTACTTCATTTGGACACTGTATGCGCTTGGTGCACCGATCAACCTGTCAAATGTTTTTTAAAACCGTTAAAATTCAATGCCGCCACCAATTCTTACATTTGTCAGTGTCTAAATGTCTTGAAATTTGGTTGGGCACTTATTTAAGCTACAACCTACTATCCTAATTTTTAATGGGATTTCATTGCTACCTAGATAATTTCTATGAATTTCCAATTGCTAATAACCATAGTTGACTTCCCATGGAGTCATCTTCTACAACCGAGGAAATTACAAAAAGTTTTGGACAACCTCTAGGAAGCTCCCAAATGCTATTTGCAAGTTACATGTTTACTTACATCAAATGTAGAGAGGTCTAAATTCTTTACTTCATGTATTTAATTCCTTTGGGGAGTAATCATTCCCGTATGAGGAAATCTTCACGAATTGACTCCATTGTTGAGCCCTTGGCATGCTATTATACCAACAACACCTTCCTCCAATCTTTAGTATGCAATCCTCGTGAACCAATGGAATTGGATAAAGCCGGTAATAATCTAAAATAAGTGTCTTCTTTGACTTCGTCTACTAGGGCTCAACTCTATCTCAAACTCCGAACTGACATACTAGACACCCATTTAGACACTAGGAATGGTAAATGAAAGTGCTCTAAGCACTTCCGGACTTCCAAGAAATAATACACCACAATTGTAGGGACTTTTACCAATACGATGTTAATATACCTTCTAGGCCTTTGGGGACTCAAAAAGGCTATAAGGGATGAGCTAAAGCTAAAGCTAAAAAATAAAAAAATAAAAAAATAAATTTGAGGTCCAAGTGACAACTACTGGATTTACAATGATATGTAATTTTTAATGCTCAACAACTAACTAAGGAAGCTCAAAAAATTCTTTTTTTTAATAAATAAAAATTTGAAAATGGTTTCCTAGATTTATATATTTGTGGAAAGCTTTGATTCATTCCATTTTGATTAATGAAATGAAAGTTATGAGGAGATTTAGTTTGTGGGTAGTTATGGAATCTCTACTCTAAAATAAACTTTGAAGTCCTTTATTTTACTCAATTTAAATATTTTCTGAAAAAAATATAAACATTGGGTGTAGATTGTTTACAATGTACTAAAAAGAAGCAAACAGCCTTGTGCATGCCACCTCCTACTACCAAAAAAACTTAAACCATTGATTATTTTAAGAAAAATTAAAACCCCTTCAGTTGTTGTTAATTTGATTTTACGAACATGCCTTGAATGGCTGTGAATGTGGTCCATCGATCCTCCTAAAAGCAACCGTTGATGGAACGCCGGACATCGTCGATCCGGATCTAGATGTGGATTTAGATACAGATATGGGATACAATTACAAAATACATATACATATATAAATAAACATACAAATATTGCATGGGATATAGATATTGTACGAGATATGGTATGGGAATTTATCCCATATCAAATGCCACCCCCACCCTTACCTCAAAATTACAAAGTAGAGGGATGGGTTTGGGTTCCAAACAAAAACTAAATTTATTTTTAATTAACTTAGTACCCCAGGGGATTAACCCCTAAAGTCCCATTGTCCCCTTAGGGAACAAATTAAATTTTGGGTAGGTTCCTATGACCTCAATTTTTGGTGAATTGTTTTGAAATTTTCTTATAAAATGGAAAAATTGATTATCTACGTAAGAATATATTTTTTTCAATTGGTGCCTAGGAGCAAAAGTTATACCACAAAAAGCCTAAAACTGAACTTAGTAGGCAGCACAAAAAAATCGCAAAAAATCAAAATAAATTCTAATTTTTTTCCCCTTTGAATGTTTTATTTTTGTCTACATGTGAAGCTTTGATTTGTTTTATTTAGACTAATAATGAGAAAGTTAAGGACAATCTTGTTTTTTGAGCAATTTTAGCATTTTCTTAAAAAAAATAACTTGTAGGATTCATTTTAGAATGTTGTGTTTGCTTGCTAAAACAATCTCACCATTGGGATTATTCTCTTTCAATCCCATCTTGGAATTATTAACGATTTTAGTTTTTTTTCCAATCTTGGACCTACTTCTACTTTGCATTTTTTTAAAGAATGAAAATCAAGTAATTTAGTTTTGAATTTCTTTTCCTAGACTTTGAACTCAATTCTTCAACATAAAAACTTCTTAAATAAAAGTCTATAGTGCAAAAAATTCCACAATTGGCAGCCAAAGTCATCTGAAATTGTAGGCCAGTGTTCACAAAAACTTTCTTTTTCAACTTTGAATACTAATATCTTCCAATCTTTACAGTCAAACTTCATGAATTTTTTACCATATAAGCTGAGACAAGTGAAGTATAAGATCCTATGGTTAGATTCTAAAAAAATGATTTTTTTTTTGTTTTCTTGGATGATCATAGCAAAAATGGTAATTTTGACTGGTTTTTGACAGAAAAATGGCCTTGGGACTGTAAGGGTTAATAATAAAAAAATGGATTTAGAGCTCATTGTGATAGTTTTGTCATAACAAGGTCAAAAGAGCCAGAGTTGCCTCATCATATAACTACAACATTACAACCATTGGGATATTCATTTTTTAATTCCATAACTAAATTCTTAACAATTTGGAAAGAGTTGAAAATATTTCTTTTTAAAATTCAAGTGACTTGATCTTGTAATTGGTAAGATTTCTTATTTTGAAATTTTAGGAGGGTATATCCTAAAAAGTTAAATAAAGTCTAAAAGATCCTAAGGTTAGATTTGTTAATGAATAAATGTAGATGAAGATTTTTGCCTTGCTTTGGATTTAAGTACTTTGAAGCATTTTGGAGCCTAAAAACACCTATGTTGTTTAGGAGTTAATGGTGGTATCTTTTCTATCAACTCCCAAATTGTTAATATGATTTTCCAAACATTATTGATTTGCAAGGATGTATTCTTGTAGAACAAATGTGAATTTTTAATTGCTCTAATAATCTAGTCCATTGTCTTCCCTTTCACTAGTAAAAAAAGGGTCTTTGGGCACTAGCTTAGTATTCAAGACTCTCTTTTCTGGTTAAAAAAAATGCATTCTAAGTGGTCAGAGCTAAAACACATAGCATCCCATTTGTTATTCCTAGAAGAGGGTTGTTCTAGTCCATTTGGATGCTAAAATGGTTCTCTTAATTCCCTATAAGATTGTAATATTAATCCAAAAGCATCTGCCAAGATTTTGAAATACAATAGTTGTATGGCAAGGTCGGCACATGGATGCAAATAATTATTTAAAATATGAAAGTAAGCTTCAAAACTTTAAAATTTAATTTTATAAAATTTGAAAATAAATCTAATGAAAAAAAAATTCCACATCTATCCTTGAAAGCCACCTATTTTTAGTGCTTGAGATGAGAAGACAAGATCTTTATACAAGTAGGGTAGTAGTATGTAAAACAATCCATGTGGGATACCATAGTTGCAAGGTAGGGTCATTGGAAATTAATTCTAAAAATTAATGCCAAAATTTTAGGAAAATTATTATTTAAAAAAAAATATGGTAAAAAAAGAATATTGGCAAAAAAAATTATATTTTTAGCATCTATCAAACCTTATTTTACACCCAAAAAAAAATTTGGCAAAAAGGTGCCCACCCTTCCCTACACTTATCGTATGTAAGTTATGATTAGTAGCAATTCAATTGCTCCTAGTTAAATTAAACACATGAATTGTGTATAACGTAGAATTTTAGACCTCATTTAGGCAATGTAAATTTTTTTTTCAAATCACTTTGAACTAAGAAAAGTTGGAAAATCAATCTAACCTTCATCTCCAAAAATCCGTTTGAGATTTTGAGCTTCCAATCAAAAGTTATGGACAAGGTTCAATGAGGGTTTGGAAAGGACATTTTTTTTACTTTTTCAAATATCCTCTTCGAATTTTGTCCACAACTTTTTATTGGAGGTTCAAAATTTCAAATGTATTTTTGTAGATGAAATTTATCTTGATTTACCAACTTTTCTTAGTTCAAATTAAAAAAAAAAAAAATTATTCTACTACACCAAAATAAGGTCTAAAATTTTATATGAACACAATTTCTGAATTTAGACAATAAGAGGTCAAGCTCTCATCTTCAAATTATCCCATATCTTTTGAGAGTTCATGAAGAACAATGAATTTGATTATAAAAAATACCTCTACAACCTTAATGGTCATTATATTTCAATGAAGTAATTCCTATGTTATGCTAATAAAAAATTCCTTCGTATTGGTAGTATTGAGAGCCCCATGATTGCATACGACTTTAGACATTATTTTGGCTGTATGTTGGACTTTCCAGTTAACATTGGATGTTCTTCTCTTTTGTTTCCAACAACTTGCAAAAATTAACTTTTGTCTGACTTCAACAAATTCCCTTGTTCATTTTTTTTTATCCAACTTTCTTTAATTTCCCATCAACCCTTCCCCGTACAACTATGGTAATGAGAGACCCTTTTGCCATGTGTAGGGGGCACGTAGTGGTGTTCATTGAATTCATAAAGGCAAGAGTTTACAATCCAATTCCAACCCCAATGCCACGTTGACATTGAGTCCTCATTACACAATCCCTCCGTCCACTTATCATCACATTAGGATACCCTACAACCAAGTGAAACTGGGGGATTTGGGTCCACAGTTTGTTGGAACTAACATTATTGCATTGATATAATAACAATTCAGTTATCCAAAATAAAATAAATAATTGTTGTTGTTGTTATTATTATTACTTTGCTTTTCCCAGAAGTGGGGTTGGACTTAAGTTTAAGTTATTAAGTTTCCGGCCATTCCTGTACTGTACTGTATCCGCTCACCCTCCTGAATTTCCTGGGATTCCAGTGGTACAGAACATGTTCCAGTTGCAAACAGACATTGATCTTTCTTGGAAGACTGACCCCTGCTGGAGCAGAAAAGTACAATCCACAACTTTTGTGGCTGCCAAGCATCACCCTTGAGAAGGATTGCTGGATGGCCAACTCTCCTGCCATTTTTCCACAAGTGGGTCAAAGGTGGCTGGAAGAAGCCAAAAGGACCGCGAATATGTTAAGCCAGAAACCCGAAAACAACAAGGCAGCGGATTTCTGTTCTTGGGAGGACATGATGAAGGCATGTTTGGGAGATGACTTGTAGGCATGTTCTTCCAAGGTACCATCACTTTAAATCATCCCATATTCTCGCGCTATGGAAATACATTGTGTGTACACTTTATATGTCAAAATTGTCAAATGATTTCATTCAAAGTTGACTTCCAAGGAATCGACTCTATCATTACATTCTTCATCAAACTTTATTCAAAGTGGAGTGCCTAGCTACGAATATTGATGTACTCCATAACATTCTTCAAGTTCATTTCAAATTGAGTTCCTACGAATCTACTCCATAAACATTCGAGGACTTTATTCAAAGTTAATTCCCTACAAATCTAGTCTATAACATTATGGCTCGAACTTCATTCAAAGGAGGACCATCTTGGGATTCCTATGAATTCAAGGCCCTCCACATTGTCAAATATCTTGGATGCAAGATTGAGTGGAATGTAAAAAAGACATGTTGGAGAACAAGAATGGTTGATTTATCAGTCATCCAACACTACCATTCCAATGGAGATGAATTTTTCTCTTATATTTTGTATAGCTAGAAGGACACATGGTTGTATACAATTGGTCAACTAACATGAAAATGTTTTCATTGAGTTCCAATTCTATACCCACCTTTAAAATTTGAAATTTGGTTGTGATAAAATTCAAATTTGAGATTGAATGCTTCACACTTATTTTTACTTGTAAAACAAATACTTATATCTAAATAGAATTTGTGAGCTTCGTTGCTCATAAAATGAGTCCACAACAAATACTTAAACCTTTGAAGAAAGAAAAAGTTTCAAGACAATTTACTTTGTGTTAAAAAAAAATACTTCTAATTGCCAAAGTTATTCTACTTTTAATCTTGCATAATGCTTCAAAATTAATTCAAGCATATTATTATTTAAATGTATTTGACTGAATAATTTAATAACCATGATCTTTGCTAATAAGTCTTACTACTTTAAATATATTATCCTTGACCTTATTAAATAATTAAAAAAAAATTATAATATACAATTATTTGATTAATCTCAAAAAAAGTCTAATAGAAAAGAAAATATAGAACTGGATTGACATTTTTTAGGCAAAATTAATCATGGCTTTCAAAGAAGAATCTTCATTACATGAGACAATAGATCTTCATTTTCACAACTTTTCTATTTTCTTTCCATCTATGCGTAAACAACTTCATAACCTTGTGCAAATTATGATGCACCCAAGTGCCCAAGTTATTGACATTGTTGATGAATAAACATTAAATCTTCTTTTTTAAAATACTTGGATGTATGTCAATCACTATATATAGCTCCCATAATAAGCTTTTGAAACATTCACCATCCATTGCTGAACTCTCTTAGTGAAGAGGGAAACATTCACCATTCACTTTATGAAATGCTAGCTCTCTCACACCAAGGAAAGAAATATAAAATGCAGGAAGTGATTGTGATTATCCATACATTATCTCTAAGAGTTAAAAATCACATAAAATAAGCTCCTCTTGTGGTCAAACACCACCACTCTGTCTAATAGAAAGGAATAATAATAATTTGCAATATACAACTTCATGTTCCATGCCCTTGTTTCTACTAGTGTTGTTAGCTTAGAGGTTGTACAGAATATATAAATCTACTACATTGAAATGATTATTTAATATGGGTGAATAATTGAGTAGTATGAAAATTAGTGTGACTAATCTAATAACACCACCCTTGCACACCACAAATGCTACAATGCCACCCCCCTACAACCAATGTCAATTAATATGTCCTTGTGATAAACAATTGAGACCCTACTAAACAACCCAATTCTGGAGTAATATTTCACATTTTACTTTATTTCACTCCGTTACTTTTGATTCTAATACTTTTACCCCAAGGCCACTGTACACGAGAATGTTTTCAATTTGAAACTGTGTGTCAGCGATACTAACAGGTGGTGTCGGTCTGACCCTTTTCTTTTTTTCTTTTTACCGGTAAGGTAGTGCTACTCAGCTGTTTTTCCATAATTGCGCCCCCGTTCCCTTTACTGTAAATCATATGTTATGTCGTGACGGAATGGGTGACTGTCCAAAGATCCCTTCCCTTCCACGTTCTTTTCATTTTTCAGCTACAGACATTAAAAATTCAGCATGATCCACTTCAATTATAATTATAATTATTTTTTAATTTCAAAAAGTTAAAAGAGAAAAAACCCTCCATTCACTCGTCCACTCCCAGTTAAGTTTCCCTTTTTCTAATAATTTTCATGATCAGTTTGACTGTGCAAATGGACACCCAGGCCACTAGTGTTCCCCTTGTCATGTTTCCTTTGGTTTTTGTTTCTTTTGCACTGTCTGGACTTGCGTGCGGAAGTCCTCTTCAAATTATTATCACCTAGCCATCATTGTCCTAATTTATATAATAGAGCGGGACTTTCCTAAGTGGACGGCATTGCTCCACGATAGCCCAGTTTTACCTCAACGTGGACTCCTACGGACTGCTGATTAGTTGACGGTGTGGTTCTGCGAATGCCGCCACAGCCTCCCCGGGCGGCCCAGGCAATCCACAACCCGACCCGGCCCGACCCGGCTCAGGCGAGCAGACCAAGATTTTTCGTGTCGGTCATCAATTCTTAGGCACTCCCTCACTCTTTGTCACATTTCTTTTTTCTTTTTTCTTTTTTAATTCCTTTTCTATTTGCCTTCCTTCCATTTGTATCATTTTCTTTTCCTTGTGGAGAACATAAAAATCACTCAGTTTTTATCATTGGGCTAATGTAGGGTGCTCAGAGAATGCCCCCGATCTAAGAGCAACCACTTACACAGAGGTACATTTTCTTCAATGTGTTAATAGCATACATTTCAAGAGTGTGTGTGCGCGCTTACAGTGACCATTGTGTTTCAACTTCAAAAATTCGTAACTAATTCCACAAAGGTTTAAAAAATCCAAAACGACTTGGGTTAGATGCCAATTCCATTTTTTTGCTTATGAAAATTTACTGAAAATTGGTTCAAGGAGTTTAGCTTTCACCCCAGATGCAATCAGCTCTTGGGAAGTTGCTTTGAGAGCAGACTGCCTTAGCATTAGATAAAGTCTAAAACTTTTTAAACCATGTATTCAAGTACCTGACTATTGTAATGAAAAGGAACGAGATAAATGCGGGGCTTTAAGCTTAAGTTAGTGGTGGGGGAATAAATCAGAGTGAAAAAGCCGGCTGGTTTCGAAGATATCTCCTCATTTTTTAAGAGTGCGTGCACCAACAAGGAAGCGACACGACATCCCAATCAAGTTGGGACTGGAAGCCAAGTCGTCTTCATAATTATTTTTGTCAATTCTGTCAATTTAAAAAAAATTTAAAATTCTGGTTGCAAAAGGAACAATGCCAAGTTTTGTACTGAGGTCAAAATTAGATGGGGGTCGGTAATGGTCCGGAATTCAGACAATCCGTCGTCGGACAGACGTTTGACATGGAAAAAATTCTCACCAAAAGTAAAGGTCCTCAATGCCTAGTGGTGTAGTCTAGTTATTTTTATATTTGTTTTTATTTGGGTTTCTTTTGTCATACCTTCGATTGAACAACTTCAATTGCCTTTATTTTTATTTTGCTTCATGATTCGAGCCTTCCGAACAACTGCATTTCAATCCATTCAGATTTGATGTTGTATGCTGCGTCGCTTTTGGAAAAAGGAATCTAAATAAAGAACTATTGAATCTCTTCAAGCCACTAGCACGATTTTTCCTATTCAGTGACGGAGGGGCAGGCAAGGATTTGTCTGCAGAAACAAAGAGAGACAGAGGCTGAGGGAGTCCGTTGAGAGTGGTTAAGTGAGCAACTGAGCATCTGCACCAGGCTGCCAGTGGGGGCAGGGAGAAACGCCAGTAAGTTCATTGTTAGCCTTTGGGGGCTTTTGGAAAGGGGAGCCGCCAGTTAGTTCATTGTTAATAGCTGGTGCTTTTGGAAAAGAGAATTGCCGGTTAACCCCTAAAGAACTAGGAGTGCAAACAATCGTGGTGCAAAAGTCTCACGGTGGCCTTACGATCCTCTACGGGTTATTTCAATGTTAGCTAGTGCTTTTGGAAAGGAAAACTGTTGGTTATTAACCCGCCCACCCCCTAAAGGACTAGGAATGCAAGAAATCGTGTTGCAAAAGCCACTTGGTGGCCTTACGCTCCTCTAGGGGTTAATTCAATGTTAACTAGTGATTTTGGAAAGGAAAACCGCCAGTTATTACCCCCCATAAGGATTTGGAGTGCAAAAAATCGTGTTGCAAAAGTCACTTGGTGGCCTTATGCTCATCTAGGGGTTAATACCTAGAAATTTTTTTACTATGTTTTCACCAAAAATACTTCAAAGTTCCCATTTCTAGTAGAAGTACCACATTTTAGGAAAAAAAAAACATTTTTACATACATGTAACTATAGGATCTTGTAGTAGGCTAGTTTTAGAAGATGTGGAAAAAATTTCAGAATTTCTCATTGTGTAGATGGCAAGATATTAGCATTTGAATTGACAAAATTCTTTTTTTAATCCCACAAAAACCAAGCAACTAGACTTCGCAAGGTCACATTTTTATGAAAAAATGTCCAAAATGGTGGTTACTCTTTGGATTCATTCATCAAGGCAAGTTGGCTATATGCTTGATAAATATCAAATCATTAGAAATTGTACAATATATAGGAAAAAATCGTAAGTAGAAAGAATAGAGAATGATTCAAAACACTAAATTGTTAAGAATTTGATTATGGAATTGAAAATTTCCAATCCCAATGGTTGTAATGTTGTAATAAACAATCTGCATCCAATATATATATATATATATATATATATATATATATATATATATTTTTTTTTTTTTTTTTTTTTTTCCAGAAATATTGAAAATTGAGTGAAATAAATTACTTCAAAGTTTATTTTAGAGTAGAGATTTTGTAACTAACCGCAAATTAAAACTCCTCAAAACTTTCATCTCATTAATCAAAATGGATTGATTCAAAGCTTTCCACATATATATAAATTTAGAAAAAAATTCAAATTTTTATTTCTTAAAAAATGAATTTTTAAGAAATTTTTGGATTGCCCACCGAGCAATGATAATGACATACCATACAATAACTTTTTAACCATGTAGTCAAAAGTTATGAAAATTGTTGTACCTAAAAGCTACTCCTTGGGCACATGTTGTGTGAAAATTTCAAAGAAAATAAATAAAAATTCCATTCATAGTGAGGTGCTCAAAAACTCTATATTCTCAAAAAAGCATATTTAAGGCTTTAGGAGTTAATTCATTATCAGTCGGTGCTTTTGGAAAGGAAAATTGTTGATTAGGAACCAACTAAAGGATTGGGGTGCAAAAAAAACGGGTTGTAGAAGCTACCTAGTGGCCTTATGGTCCTCAAGGGATTAATCCATTGTTAGTTGATGCTTTAGGAAGAAAAAAGCCCTGATTGGAATGTGAAAATGGAGAATCCAAAACAAAACAATTGGTAGGACTAACAATCAACTAATGTGCAAAATGAAAAGGTAAATATATAGCTGCCACTTTCATGAAATTGTCATATTTTAGTTGCTTGCCATTTCAAATCCACAACTAATATCCAAGTTGCTAGAAGCATGTATATTTTTAGACAAGTCAAGTACAACTTTAGGATTAGTTGTTCAGGGTCTTGGAGTGCTTGGACAAGGGCAGGGGGAAATATCACTTTAGGGGTGGTTGTAGTGGCCATTCTTTGCTCTATTGTCCACTATGAGCTCCAATTCATTAGCTGGGACTCATAGTTTTTTTGTTTTTTATAGTTTATATTAAGTTCTATATGTCAAATTTTTCCAAAGAGTGTTAAACTAGAATAGTTATGTTACATATCAATATAGTAATTGGTTTAAAATAGAATAGAATACCTAAAGTAACCTAAAATCCTACATGTATATGGGTTAAAATCCTAGAAATAATAGAAGTTAGGAATACTTTGTAAATACTGCTTGAAATGCCTAAACCTACCCTACATGTGACAAATCTTGGCTAAAATGGTCTAAATGAACCCAAATGAGATTCCTAAGTCATTTCCCTAAGATAGGTTTCAATTTCTTTGTTATTCAGAGAGAAATAATAAAAATTCCAATTGTTAGTCTACATGTTTTATAAACTCATGACGGACTAGAGGAGGGCATCTACAACAAAAGTGAGGTGTTCTACAATTGAAACCACACCAAGAATCCAACAATGAAATCAGTTTGCCTAGATTCTTCTTCATGTGATAGATTCGTTGGTCATTGATAATTAAAAGAGATAATGAGATTTTAATCTCTTTTGAATGTGCTGAGTAAAAATATGAGCATGCACATCTAGGATTATCACATCAGGTGGTTAAGGTCCAAGATTGGGACAGACGAAAAGCAAATCGGATTGGATAGACGAATGAATGGTTTGGACAACTTTTAGGGTTTTGGGCTTCAAATTTGGCCAAGTAAAATAATTTATCATGATTTAATCCCTACATAGCATTTTGGAGTAGTTTACTACAAATGGAATTTTATTTTTTTCTTTGAAATTTTCACACAACATGTGTCCAAGGAGTAGCTTTAGAGCCCAATAATTTTCATAACTTTTGACTACATGGTTCAAAAGTTATTGCATGATATGTAATTTTCAATGCTTAGCGAGACTGCCGAGACAGCGAGTAGTTTAAAAAATTTCTAAAAGAATTACTTTTTTCAAAAACAAAAATTTGAAATTGGTTTTCTAAATTTATACATATGTAGAAAGTTTTGAATCATTCCATTTTAATTTTATAAGATGAAAGTTATGAGGAGTTCTACTTTGAGGGTAGTTATGGATTCCCTATTCTAAAATAAACTTTGGAGTCCTTTATTTAACTCAAAGTTTCATATTTTTTGAAAAAATAAAAACATATGATGTAGATTTTTTAATTACTACATTACGACTGTTGAGATTGGCATTTTTCAACTCCATAATTAAATTCTTAACAATTTAGTGTTTTAAATCATCCTCTACTTCTTTCTACTTACTATTTTTTTCCTATATGATGTACAATTCTAAATGATCTAAAACTTTTCAAGCATGTAGCCAACTTGTTTTGAAGAAAGAATCCAAAGAAGTACTACCATTTTGGACATTTTTTCATGCAAATGTGACCTTATAAAGTGCAGCTGCTTGGTTTTTCACAAGGCCCAAAAAAAGATTTTGTCATGTCAAACGCTATTATCTTGTGAACTATTAGATGGAAATTTTTGAAATTTTTTCCACATTTTCTCAAAACAGATTACTACAAGCTCTTATGGTTACATGTGACCAAAAAAATATTTTTTTTTAAATTTGGTACTTGCACTAGAAATGGCAATTTTGGAGTGTTTGGTGAAAACATAGTCCAAAACATTTAGGGGTTAAGGTAAGCTAGGTGTCGTTAAAGTAAATCCATGTTAGATTTTTTTACCTTCATAGAAAATGAACTATATGTCAACTACAGTAGATGGAGGCGACTTCTAGTACATGGGCATATTGGATGGATGGGTAGGTGGGCAATTTAGACATCTAGTGTAACAACTATGTGCATATCTTTTACAAGATTCCATAAGAGTTTCTATAAAATTCTCATAATCTTCTGACTTTTAGAAGATCTTCTTTTGGGTGGTCAATTGTTCAAACCAATGATGGAAAATTTCTAAAATTATTTAGGTTGGGATAGTATCTCACTAAAAATTAGTATAACTTCTTTTAGATTATTAATGCCCTTCAACAAGTTTCTAGGCATTCTAACATTTATAAATACTTAAACTTGCAAGATTCTCCAATTCCAACAAAATTGAAAATTATTTCTAGAATTGACTAACGTTTTGGGAGTATACGAAATTGGAATAAGGCCAATGCAAGATCTTTTTTTACCCCCACATACCTTCCAAACAACTAAAGTGAGTCGATTTCTTCAAAAAAGGTACATTCCAATAGTTGAATTTATACACCATTTATGTTTAAAGTTGGTGCTAGCTTTTTGTGATTTTTTCATGATGAAAAAGGTGAAGGGATGACTTTAGACTAAAAATGGCCATTTGAAGCCAATGGTGCAATCCATTTGTAATTTGGAGTCTTTCTCCCAAATTGGACTAGTATAGAAATAGAAAATCCTAAAAAATTAATGAGATTAAAATTTTAAGTGATAAAATTACCACTACACAAAATAGTGAAATTAGGTTGCCTTGCCCCAAGAAAGTTACTTTACAAGCTATCAAAGTCAACTAATACTTCTACATATATTTCTATTTGTATACATGAAGGTTCATGAGTCCTATTTACAATGACACCCAATTCAAAAGTAGTCCATTGTTGTACAATAAAAATCAATATTTATATAGTGTTAAAGGTCAAAAAATTAGTATGGAGCAACATGATTTCACTATTTTGTGTAGGTAAGAGAGAGAGAGAGAGAGGGGTGCCCTCAAGAAATATATATAAGGATGCCCTTCTCCCTCTCAAACCACCACTTCTTTACGTTTTGATTTAGTTAGGTCCATTTTAGTGAATTTTTTGGCTTGATAACCAAAACTTGCCAAATGGTTGTTTTAGGAGCAATTTTGCTCCATTGTTTATATTTTTGAAGCAAGTTTTGAAGGACATAGGGGGCCCTTCAAACCTTATATTTTCTTTCACTTGTATTTGTTGTTTTTGTACTAACACTTTGTATTAGAGTTCTTTTCCTAAACTTGTACTAATCCTAGAAACAAGCCCTTCCCGTACTTTGGCAATGCTACTTGTAAGGGATCCATTAGAAGATTTCTAGAGGATCGAGTGTATTGTTTCAAGCTAGTGCTCCCCATAATTCCCTTGTACAGTTCTAGCGAATGACTGTTCCAAAAACAACAACATTCATTCTTGAAATGAAGAAAAAAGTTGAAATTTTTTTTTTTTTTTTTTTCAAATATGGCAGTCATTTTGCCAAATCAGAGAGCTACTGCAGGGCAATTCTTGTAGTTTGGGAAGTGCCGGGAACTCACAGCCCTCCCGAGGTCTGAAAACTCCTCTAATATCTTATGCTTGTTCATATTTCTTGTGCACATTTTTCAATGGAAAATCCTCATTGAGAATCCCCCTAGAAAATTGTGGAGTTAAAATATGTTACACTAACACTATGCTGATATTTATTTGACATTTAAGTATTTTTACTAACTAGCGTCCTTTAGTGTTTTGTTTATGCTTCTTATACACATTTCTTAAGTGGGAAATCTTCATTGAGAATTCTCTTAGGAAATTGTGAAGTTTAAGAGATTGTAGTAATTAATACATATTGAATTGAAAGGTTGTAGTAACCTTCTATTAACTTACCTTTGTCAAATTTGGTATGATATTTCCTCTTGTTTCTAAAATGCGTCGAAGCTTTGATCCTTGTATGTGTCAAAATCCCCAAATATGGCGAAGCTTTGATTAGAAAATTCTCCCTAGATAGAATTCAACCATTGACATAAAATAGGCACCTTATTAGGAGAAAGCCTTTTGTTTTATTTGCTTCTTGCAACCCTCCAAAATTGCCAAATATCCCCAAGTTTAAAACATTCATATGTTTGTTTAGCAATAACCAAATATTTAACCAAAAAACCCATAGCTTTGGTCCCCTAGTTTTTAGTTTTGCATCTCTAATTCAATCCAAACACCCAAAAGTTCTAGTCCTTCACTTTTCAATTTTGAATCTCTAGTTCAACCCCAACACCCTAGAGCCCTAATCCTTTAGTTTTGAGTTTTGAACCTCTAGTTTAGCTAACACTTTAGAACTCAGACCATCAATTTTTAGTTTTGAATCCTCAACTAGCCAACGATCTATGGGTTGATATCTAAAAGGTGTTGCCAAGCTTTGACCAATCTTGACTAGCTAGGGCCTTGGGATCAATCTGGATTGGCTAGGGCTTTGGGCCAACCCTGACCGGCTAGGGACTTCAAGCTCAATGCCAACTAAGGCAACTAGGGATTGCTAGGGTCTTGGCTAGCACATTCACTAAAACTCACTCCCTGTTAATTGTGCCTGGCCATGTCTCCTAGCTCAGGGATGTGCGTCCAGGCGGCCTTTCTTTATCCTGTAGTAATTCCTCGGGGATAAAACTACAGTGGGGTACCAATCAAAATGTCGTTTTCGAATTCGCAGTGAGAAAAATTTCAGTACTGTCAACTTTGAAAGCCTCCCGAGAGCTCAAAAATTGGTATTTTACCAGAAATTTTTTACCAAAGAATTATATTTAAGTTAATTATATGCATGACAAATTTCAAGGCCAAAAGATACATTGGAAAAATGTTATTCAAAATCTACCAACATTGGTAGCTGTGGAAATTTTTTCACTGCTGCCAACTTTGACAGCCTCCCAAAGATTGAATTTTTTTTTTTTGCCATGAAATTCTTGGAAAAAAAACCTCTTCATGTTAATAACATATGATAAAAGTTTCAAGGTCAAAAGATTAAGACAAAAAAAGATATTAACAATCTACCAATATGTGTCGTTTTGAGAAACAATTGTGAAAACCGTTTCACTACTTCAATTTTGACACCCTCCCAAGGACTGAAAAATTGCTTATTTACCATGAAATTTTTGGCACAACATGCTCTTTATGATAGCAACATTCATGCCAAATTTCAAGGTCAAAAAATTTATACAAAAAAAAAAATTTACAATCTACCTATGTGTGTAGTTGTGAGATACCTTTTATTAAAGACATTGAAATTGTTGAAGTATGTCAGACTATCATACTTCTAGACTGGAATTCTCTAGATGATGCAATCTCTAATCATAAATGCTTCTCAAAAAAATCAAGGATAGCCAAATTTAGTTGTGTGCACTTGTCACATCTCAAAGACTGCACTTGTTTAAGAATTGGAGACCATACATGCATGAAGAAGCTTTTTCCTCTCAATAAGATTGCTTGCATTTACAATAGAGCATTACAGCAGGTGGGATGTGGGATGATGAGAGAAGCAAGTGATGGGTGATTATTTTCTAAGCACAAGATTGAAACTTTGTGAACATGAGTGATTGAGTGCATGAAAGATGAGTTAACTAAGTAAGTCTAGGCTATGTGATAATTGAGTGGATGAGGCATAGGATGAATGTCTGAGGATATATGGAGGTATGTGAGATTTTCTTTAAGAGTGAGTGAGGTTATAACTTACATGAGGTGACTAGTGAGGTCTGGTGAATGAGTGAAGGCTATGAGGCAAGATGATGGTGAGTGATTGAGGGTATGTGTGATTTTTTTCTGATGACTGAGTGAGGTTATATATGTGCTCAATGAGTGAGGCTGGATCATGGTGATTAAGTGAAGGCTAGATCATGGTCACTGAGTGATGGCTATTTCAGATGAAACTCGTGTTTGTATAGTAGGTTTGAGTGAGGCAAGGAAGATAGGAGTTGACATTGTAGCTATTGTTGGAGTCCATGTTAGAACAGTTCAGAGGGTAGTGAAGAAATTTTGAGAAGATGGAACCTATAAGTGCAAACCTTGTGGTGGAAGTCATACTAAAAAGCTTAGTGATAGAGATGTCCGTGCTATTATATGTGTCTCAAAAACTCATCGTCGCTCGACACTCTCTGAGAATACTAATATATGTTCTACTCAAGTGTCTAGATCGACTATTCGAAGGGCCTTACATGAGAGTGGCATTTTCATTTGAATTGCTGTTAAAAAACCTTTTTTGACACATCGTCACATGTCTCAACGATTGGCATTTACTCAAAAGTATTGTAGGTGGACTATAAAAAATGGGAGAGAGTTATTTGGACAGATGAGTCTACCTTTGAAGTTGGAAAAAATTCTAGACAAGTTCATGTTTGAAGAAATGCATACAAGTACTATTCATCAAGTTGTATAGTTCCAACTTTTAAGAGTGGGAGAACTTCTTTGATGATTTGGGGTGCATTTGGTGGAGGGCAAAAGTCACAACTTGTTTTTATGCCCAAACATAGACGTTCTGCTAAGGATTTTGTTGAAGTGGTCTACAATGTTGAGTTGCTTCATTTTATGAGTAGAGTGCCACACGGATTGCTCATGTTCACTAATAGTGTGTTTAGCATGATAGTCCAATCTTAGTCTCTCAAGTGCAACACTTTGTTCAACCTTGTGAATTTTCTTTGTCTCATTTTTTTGACAATGACAAGTTTAGATGCTTGAATTCGAGCTTTGGCTTCTTGTTCAAGTTGGAGCATTGTTTATGTTCATGTTCGTGCTAAGCTATCGCATTTCAATTGGGCAATTGACTTATATGTAGTGTTTTTAATATGCTTTTTGTTTTTGTATAATTTTTTTATTCTATACAATAAGGAGTTTTGGAGGCTCAAATTTGACCTATGGCAATTCAAAGTTCTCTTTTGTTTCTTGAATTATCATTTGTATTTCATTTTCTTAGGTGAGGTCTCAGTATTAGATACTTTGCTATGGGTTACTAATTGTTGCTTTCAATGTATATGTGCATAAGTTTATATATCAGTAGGCAATATAAATCTCACGCAAGATTCTTGGCCAGACATAGATTGGAGTCCAGGCTTCAATTCCCATGGTAGCTTTTATCATACAAGAGGCTATATGGCTTATGATAGCCCTATTGGTATAGCTGTAGTATATGAAGATACAACCACTGACGAAGTTCAAGACCATGATCCACAAAGTCAATGGGATGAACTTCCTCATGTAGACCCTAAAATGCCAACAACATTGCTGATTCTAGGTAGTATACGAGAACGAGACAAATTTCTAGAAGCAAATGACAATGGAGATTATGTTGACAATGTTAGTATTGGAGTCACTTTGAATAGTGAAAGACACTACCAGTGATAATTTTGTATGGTATAAATCTGAATTTATTCCATGTTGGCTCTTTCCAATGCCCATCAATTAATTTAGAAATTGAATTTATGCTTTGTTCAATTTCACTCTATGTGGGATATATTGAAAATGAATGGATTAAATCCAAATGAACAAACATGAATGTTATAGTAACCTTTGTGTACTACAATCCTAAAAAATTTAAATAAAATGAATTTTGATTTAGAAATAAATGAATTCCAAAGCTAACCACCCCTAATGACTTAGTTTGGGGGGTTTGTATCATAATCACTTTAAAACTTGCATATACATAATTGCCAAGCCACAAAAAGTTTCATATTTTATTTGTATGTTGATGTACATCATTTAAGACCTAAAACATATATTATATAAATTTTGGAGAACCATCACATATTCATCACATTGTCACATCAAAACCTATTTCTCAATCTACTTGCCTTTGTATTTGAAATGGCCCAAAAACTTCCTAATAGTTGTAAAAGACCCTATAGAAGCATCCTAACATATAAAATTGCTCCAGTCAATGCCAATTCCTATTTATTTCTAAATATGAAAGTAAAACAATCAAAAATTGGTGAAAAATCCAAAACATGTTCAATGCTCCTACAAATTGTCATGCAAATGCCTAAAATAGTAGAGAGCAAATATAGAAAGTTTTATGAAGTTTAATCCAACTTTATAAAAATTGTGGCCAATTCACCAAACTGTGACTAATGTAACTAATACCCCCTAGGGGCATTAGTCACAGTGAAGCCAATCTTTCAATCTACTTGCCTTTTGTATTTGAAAATGGCCCAAAAACTTCCCAATAGTTGTAATAGATTGTATAGAAGCATCCTAACATATCAAATTGCACAAGTCAATGTCAATTCCTATTTATTTCTAAATATGGAAGTAAAACAATCAAAAATTGGTGAAAAATCCAAGAAGTGTCCAATGCTCCCACAAATCTTCAAGTAGTTGTTTAATATAGTAATGAATATTTACAAGAGTTGCCATAGAGAGTATATTGAGTTCCATTATATTAAAGGTTTAGGGTTTAGGGTTTTGGGTATAGTAAGAAGTTGAGATACTTGTTTCATTTTTCAATTTCTGAAATTCTAATGTAAGAAGTATTTAAATAATTATTTAGGAAATGTAATCTTATAGAAAATAAGAAAAAGGATCAAATATAATTCTTTTGCAATAAAAGAAATAGTAGATTTAGAATAGTTTTTTTCAAGAATTCTAGTCTTTGGTCTACACAAATAAATTAGATTTGGAGAAATAAATTCAAATTCGTATTTTTAACAATTTTAAAAAGACAAGTTTTGCATCAAATTTAGGGCTCTTGAAAATGAGCCTGCATTTGTATAGTACAATTAAGAAAAATTTCATAAGACATTTCAAAATTCTAGTTTTTTTTTCCAATTTAGAGCATATTCCAAGAAGCTCAACAAAGGACTTGGGTATTTCAGGGTTACTAGTAGCTTTGGTAGAAAATTATTATAATAATTATTACCTAATTTTTTAAGAAATTTGGGCCTTGTCTTGTCTAATATTTGGAAATTGTAGGAGAGTCAAGAGGAATCACAATATCCTTCTTTAGGGACATGTACTAGCAAGACTAATTTAAGATTCTATGCATTTCCTAAACAAAGAATGTTGTATCTTCTTTGAAGAATCTAAACCTTGCCAAATGCTTGTACCTTGCTTAATTTTGAATAGTTGCCTAAATAGCATAAATTAAATTTTAGTCTTGCCAAATCTTATTTTTGAACTTTAATGAAATTTTTATGTAAAGTAGGGTATTAAAGTGCAAAATATGTTTGGAAATATTATTAGTGGAAAGGAAAAAATATAAAATTTATGTAGCAAAGAATAGGGGGCAATTCTTACATTTATCCTTGATTCCTTGGATAGGGAAATAATGGGGTCAATTCTCCTTGGCCCCTAAAAAGGAAGATCAAGAAAATTTGTTTTGGCTTAAAAAAGATTTTGTCCACTTGGAAGAGTGTAACAATATTACAAATTTTCTAAACTATACATCCACCAGTTATGTTCTTGGTACTATCAAAAAGCCAATAGCAAGGAAGGGTACATGAGATTTGTTTCGTGACATTGGGACCAACAATGTGAAAGTTATTGAATTTTGAAGTTCTTATGAATTAGAAAATTAGAAAATTACTCTTACTTTGTTCTTGATTATTTCCACAACACATGACAAAGAAGTAGGAGTTGCAATTTGATTGGGTGTCATTTTGAATATACATCCTATACCTTAATTTTATTTTTTTTAATCTTTTTAATAGATTTTTGTGTGAATTATACTTTGAACTACTTAACACTTTGAAGACTTAAACTTGAAAGCTCAAAATCCATCACTTGTGAAGTTTTTCTATTGGATTTGTCTTTGTGGAAGTTCAAAGAGTACACCAATTACATTGTAGTGTTTGTCACTATTATTTCTCATTTTCATAACAATTTCATACTTCTTTTAGCATTTTCATGATTGCTATAATGTTTGTAAAAAATCATGAAAATGAAATGAGATTAAATTTGAGACATATATTACTACCTATGACAAATATGAAATTGTTGAAATGTGTTTTTAATGAAAGAATCTAATGAAGTTTGACCAAGCCTTTGGAGACATAAAATGTCTTTGAAGGGTTATGTACCTATATAGAAAGAATTATTTTAGAATCAAAGTTTGTTCCTTCATAACTTTTGCATACAATATCTAAATGTTGCACTCTTTGGTGCATTAGAACCTCCGTTCACTTCCCAATAAGGAATATGAATATTTGACTAATAAAAGAATAATAATATATAAAAATTAGCAATAAGCAATAGATTTGGGGGTAACCACCTTGGACCAACGATCTCTAAATTGGCTAAATTTTACTTAGTTTCTACTTAATTTTCAAAATTCTTAGTGTAAATTAGAAAAAATCTTCCAGAAATGAACATTTTTGTATACTCAAAATACTTTTTGAAATCACTGCCTTAACCCTAGATGACTTGTATTAGAAGATTGCAATGTTTGCCCAAACCTGGGCTGAAAGTGAAGTAGTTTCTAAACCCTACACAACTTGGCATCAAAGTAAAGTACTTGTTATCGTAGAGTTTGGTGCCAAACTCAGATCTAAAAATTGCTTCACCGAAAAATCAAGTGGATGTGGAGTAATTAAGTTGTCTATTATAGTTTAGTTGTGCATTGGCATCTAGCATCATTTTGCTAAAAGCCTAAAACTATCCACCCAAAAGATAGGTCACATGATAAGCAGTGCCATATCCCTCCTCTCCAAAAAATTGACAACATTGGATCTCAATAAAAAAAAATTTGGAACCCCCCTCTAAGCCGTTAATCTAATCTAAAGCAAAAATATTTGCCACAATTGATCTGTGCCTTCATCGTTGATGTTGTTGGCTTAGGATTTTGGGCTCATCTTGCACACGGCTGGGGTGATCTTTTGAGTCTTTTGTTGAGCCTTGCTTCAACAAGTTGGAGAGGAGCATTTATTGAGCTTGTGAAGCTACTATCACTTTTGGGCTCCAATTGTAGAATCATGATTGTGGTGTTTCAATTATGTGATTAAACAAATGCATTCAACGTGGTAGGAGCAAGCGGAGAGGATTAGATGAAGGAGATCACTGTTGCTATGATATACAACTTGTTGAACCTTACATTGATGATTTGGAGAGTAGCATTTGGTAAGTATTTATTGACCAAAATTCACATGTACTGAAATTTGATCAAATTACTTCTAAGTGTGTTGTGACCATCATTTCTATAGGACTCTTTGTTGCTTGTTAGAATCATGGTCTCTATTCCCTATGCTCATATTCAATTCAAATCATTTTTGTCTTGGGGTTTTGAGTATTGGTCAATTTAATGCTTGAGAAGAATTGTGAAGTTTTTAAATGGGTGGAACTCAAAACCAAATTCATTGTACAAGACATGCAAGTTCCTAATGTTCTAAAGCCATGACTCTCAATTGTTTATAGCTTAGGGTTGAGGTAGCCCATTCAGTCGCATTGAATTAGAGCAAGAAGATTTTTTGGAGAGTTGTATTGGTTTTCTTGGGAAGATTTTCTTTGGAAGGATTGTAAATATGGAGCTCTGTGCTAAACTTTAATTATTTATCCTAATTTTGATAGAGATTTCAATAAGCAATGGAGTGATTTCTCAATAGAAGCAAGATGGACATTACATAATTGATGATCAATTAGTTTTTGAAAATCCTCCTCAATTGAACTAAATGAGGTTGGCGTTTAGGGTTTAACATTGAAGTTGCAACAAAATTTTTATAGATTATCAAATTTCCCTTATGAATAAGTAAAAGGAGGTGCTTACTACTTTATGTTGCTCTTGCATTGTTTTGAGTAGGTCAAATAGGGGTTCTTTTTTGCTTGGTACATATTGATTAACACATATGTTGTTTGTCTACAAAGTTTAGTGAAGCTATGAAGAACTATTTAAGTTGTTTAAAGGCTGATTGCATGAAAAACATCACGTGAACTGATACTAATCCTGAAGAAGCAAGGTCATTGAAGAGGTATGCGCTCAAATTTCATAGTTAGAGCTTTCAAGTTGTCATATATGAATGCTACCTATGAATACTATACATTTGTTTTAGTTCTAAGTTTACCATAAAGAATGTTATATAGACATTATTAAGAAATATCAAATTTTCTTTGAGAAATAATTTTATTGAATTCCTAAATACATTTTGACCAAAACTTCATTTACAAATAGGATTTATAAAGCTGATAGGGACTTCAACTAAGACATATTATAACTAAACCTTATAGTATGTAAGATGTTTTGAAGTCACTTGAAATTGAATCACTATCTGTAAATGAACTTCTATAGGTCGCAACTCAATTGAGTGTTGCTACAACATTACTTGTAGCATCACAAAATGCTTTGAATTGTCACCTTTAGTCATGGTTTTATATTTTTTCATTATATTTATATTAAAATATTCATTTTTTTCAACATATACATAATATAATATTCATATGATAAACTTAGAAAAAATTTGAGAATATTAGGAAATAATCATCATTTAAAAAGTTATCTTAATGGGTTTTTATAAAGTATTTGAAATCATATTTTTCATTTATATATTCAAAATGGAAAAAAAGCATTGATCAAAGGTGAAGAAAATAGAATTCAAGAGAGGAGAGATGCTGGGATTTAAGATCCTAGTAAGTATGAATGCCTATTCTGTGAATGCTTCATACCCAATTCTGAAGAATCTATAAATGAGTATTACTTGGGAAAGAAGCACAAGAGGTTAGAAAAATTATAAATGTTTTTATCATTTTTTCAAGAAGAGGGTCTAATTCGAACTGCTTCTACAAAGACATATGAATATACACTTTGCAAGAAAGTGGGTATTCTAGTGGATGTGAAGAAATTGAAAGCACATTTATTGAATGTGTATTTTATAAGTTCATAGAAATAGTACCCTAATTTTCTTCCAAATTTGCAATTGTGAAATATGAGGAATGAAAAGGTTAATATTATACAAAAGGTATAGAAAATAAGACCCAAAGCATATTGGGTGACCAAGTATAATCTTGAGGATGAGAGTAGAACTCATGAAAGAGTAGCACCCCCTATATTATGTGTTGATTCATTAAAGTACTCAATTCATTTTATCCTTATCAATAGTCGTTTCAGTTGTAATTTATTGAACACCATGGTTGAGCTTACTACACTCTTGGAGGCAAAAGGAAATCCAACAACATGAGGAGAAATGAAAAGATGTATATATGATTCCAAAATTGTAACCTTCGAGTTCCGATATGTATATGGTAAGATTGGAAGGTAAATATGTACAATTCAAATACATTATACAATATTGAATATGATATTTTTCTTGAAGTGGTACTTATTTTATTTTTTTAAATGATGTAGGTTTCAACATGATACACAAAGGTATTATTCCTAAGCTAACCAACTATATAGTATAATAAGTAATCATTTGAAACAACAATTTCCTACTATTTTTGAGCACTTGGAGGCTATATTACAAAGGAGAAAGCATAATAGAAGAAGATGATGTCAAATTTGAAAGTAGCCTTTTCATCACTATGTCTATTACACATAACTACAATTGCAATATTCGTATGGATTCAAATGATGTCTCCTATAGGTTCTTTGTTTGATTCGGTGCTAATGGTAAGTATTTTTTTTTTTTTTTTCAATTCTTACTTGATTAGGTTATTTGAAACTCTATTATAGTTCTATGTGTACTTACTTGAATTTGTTTTATTATTAGGTACAAGAGACAAATATGGAAATGAAGCTCATTTTTATATGCCGGGGATTAAACTTTTCACAATACCTATTATTGGTGATGTTTTTCTTTACAAAGCTTATGAATTGGCACATTGTTGTGAGCTCCCAATTCGTCACTTGAAACTCATAGATTTTCTTTTGTTTTAAACCTCAATTTAGAATAGATAAAAGTATACAAAAAGCCATAAAAAAAATGTAGAACTGAAATAGGGTTGTAACATACCCATTATAGTATTTGGTCTAGTTTTAATTGTACGTGTAGAACTCCCCTAAAACTAATCTAGAAATAGTGAAGGAATCACAAAATAGCTAGTTTTGTAGGTTTGAGTCATACAGCCCCTTAAGGGCTAAATCCCACTATAAATGTGGCAATTCATGGATAAATCGGTTCAAAGGATTTACAATAAGGCCAATAGGTCAAGTCCTAGAGTTAGGTTTCAAATTCTCTATTAGAACGATGAATTCCCAAGAACCCCCGATTGTTAGTTTGTAGGTACCACAATCGAAAGATGGAGCCGTAGAGGAATCTACTATCCAAATATGGTGTTCTAGGATAAATCCCATGCTAAGAGTTCAACGGCAAAATTGACTTTCCAAGATCCCCTCATCTGTAAAAGATTTCTACACCATCAATAATTCAAGGAGATGGCCAATTGGGATCTCCATTGACCAAGTGTGCTAGAGACAAAGCGGACTTGCACGCCTACCATAAGGCTCCTTAAGAGGTTTCATGAAAATTCCTAATATCTTGTGACTTACAAAAGAACTTTTTCTGAGCGGTCAATCGTTCTAACCTCCAATGGGAATTTCATAGAAATTATCCAAATTGCCGTAAAATCTCACTAAAAATTATATTAGCTTTTTTATACTAATAATGCACTCCACCAAATTTCGTGACATTCCGATAGTGGCAAGATTCCAATAGAGGCCAGATTCTTTAGGAATTAATTACATGGCAAGTCCCCATGATGTTGAATGGCACTCTGGAAGCACAAGATGACGAAATGAAGTCAATAAGGAGCCTTTTCTTACTCTCTTGCACCTATTGGAGACCACAAGTTAGGTACTTTTTTCAAAATAGGAAACAACCAAGAGTTGGAAATTTACCTTAGCTTGGATTTTAATCTATACTAGCCTTTGTTGGGTTTCTGGTCTTGATACGGGAGGTAGGGGGTTTTGAACTAAAAATGGTGATTTGGAGCCAATGGCACAATCCGTTTGCATTTGGAGTTAATCTCCAAAAGTTAGGATGTTGGTCCAATATGTGGTAGATAGCCAAAAGTTTGGGAGTAGAATGAAAATCTTTGAGGATGAAGATGAAAATCCAAGTTGATAAGGTTACTAGTAGGAATTTAGGAGGGAAGGAGTGGTCTCTTGAAATCTATTTAAGGGCTTCGTTTTCCTCTCTAAAATCACCCCCTTCATTTTGTTATCGGGTCCATGGGTCCAAGTTGTTTTGGATTTTTTTTGGCATTTGAAGCCAAAATTCCCTACGATGTTCTTGGAGCACTTTTGATTCCTTTCTTGTTTTATCTCAAAATTTTAGAAGGTCCTCAAGGGTCCTTCTACCTTGCCTTGTGTATTTTGGTGTGTTAAGGTGGTGAAGTAGGAAGTCTTTTTCCTTGTAAGTAGTGAGTCACTTGTGTGGTTTGAAAAGTCTTTTGGTATCTTGTACTAATCCTAGAGCAACCCCCCACTATACCTTGGTGTTGCCTCTTTATGGAACCTTTGGTGTGTGAGTCATGTCGATAGTGAAGAGTTTTATTGGACTATTAACCCTTGTTCTACCCCTGGTGTACTTTTGTGATAATTAACCTTTTTCTAAAGTTGTTCTTGTTGAGTGGACCCCTCTTTAGAACAGCGAAGCTTCAAACCCCTGTTGTATTTTTTCCTTAGGGAACTTCCTATTCCTTTGTCTAACCGTTCTCTTGTTGAGTGCCCCCCTTACAAGATGGCAAAGCTTTGAATCCCTAGCTAGAATTTAGTCCTATAGTGCATGTTAAAAGGTCCTATATGGTGAAGCCACAAACCCCTGAGGCACTTCAAATTCCTATAGTTGGTGTTAAATCCAACTTGACGGTGGAGCTTTGAACCCCTAAGGCACATAGTTCCAAAGTCTAGTTTCCAAGATGTTCTTGGAAAAGTCCAAAGTTTAGCTTCCAAGATTAGCAGTATACTCATAGGAATGTTACCATACATCTAGTGATTTTTGGTCAAACTAGAATCCCCCCCTAGTCATTGGGCTTAGGTCCCAAATGGCGAAGTTCTAGCTTGACGTTAATTTTTCGTAAAGGTTTGGTCTTTTATTAGTTTAGCAGGTTCCTTAAGGAAACCCAAGAGGGTAATTCAAAGGGAGCCTAGCCCGAGGGCCCTATTAGCCCAAGGCTGATACCAGTAAGCTCCAACACACGGGAAGGAAGCTCTAGTGATGGAAAGGAGGTCCAATACACGAGAGGTGGGCCATACCCGACCACCCAAGTTCAATACCTAGCCACCTGAAATCTCATATCCAACAACTTGAGGCCAATATCCAACAAGCTTCAATACACGGGAAGGAAGCTCTAGCGACAAAAAAGAAGCTCTAGTGCATGGAGAGGAGGCTCCAACGATAAAAGAGGAGGTTCAGTATACAAGAAGAGAGGTTCAATACAAGGGTAGAAAGATCTAGCACATGGTGAGGGAGGAGTCCGGGTAGAAGGTCCAATCTAAAGAGGAAAAAACAAGGCACAAAGGATAGAGGGACAAGAACAAAAAACAAAAAAATAACCAAATAGTGTAAAGTAGAAGGAGGGAAAGTGAGAAGAAGAAGGTGCACCTCCTTAAAATGCCTTGTACACAACTAGTAGCCTCTAATCTTCTCTCACCAACCAAGGTCCACTATAAACAATGGAGGGAGCTTAGAGGGGGAGGGATGAAATAGAAGGAAGGAGATAAATAGTATACTAGCTAGTAAATTAGAAAGGTCCTAGGGGAAATCTATGGGAGCCTATTGTAACCATTAGAATTTAGATTAGTATAACACAAAGAGGAGTGCATAATAAGGAAGAATAGCTCCATTAAGGCCTTGGGATTTGAATCTATAATTGTAAGACCTCCATTAATACCCTTGGAAGAATAGTGTTAATGTAGAAAGAGCTAGTGATACAGAAAGGGGGAAAAAAAGAAAGGAAAACATAAGGGTGTACCTCCCCCTCCAATTAGGCAGTGGGCTTGGAGCCAACCCAAGGAGTAACCAAAGTCTAGAAAGGGGCTACCATGGAACCGGAAGGGGCTTATGCTAATGTGGATGACACCATGTCAAACCTTGGCAAAGGTGAGGTAAGACACTGAGCTAGCCTTAGTCATTTCACCCAAACTATCAAGCATGAAGTTAGCGCAAAACTGACAGTTGGGTCTCAACAAGCTCATAAGATAGGAGGATGGAATCATGGAAAAATTAGAATCACATAGGAAATAGGCAATAGGGTTAGGGCCATAACCACAAAGTAAAATTAGGAGTGAAACTTAGAACCAAGAATAGCGCATAGGGTTTAATTTAGAAGGTAAAAAAACAAAGAATCACCTAGGTAGGTATTTAGTATTGTAGGACTCATTGTGGAATTGTAGTAATTTGATAATTGACAGTAATTGGATGTCACATCACTTGCGTTCTAGGCATTTCTTTCGCCCATCCGTGAAAACAAGGAAACATTAGCAAGATCCATTGCTTGGAAGGCATAGTGGACCATGCTCACAACATCCCCTTTAAATCAAAAATAGATAAAAGCTAATAACCTAGTCATGTTCGCTTCCATACTAAGGGTGGATAATCAAGCACCCACAATTGTACGAAAATAGTAGGTAATCGGGGACAATTTGATATAGCACTTTATTAGAAGGCTTCATTCTCCAAGTGGTATTCCATCCTAAATAGTGAAATACTTATTGGAACCGCTATTTATAATAAGCTTCTATCTAGTTGGCTTGAAAGTTCTAATATTAAATACTAAAATGATAGTGTAATAATATAGGCCATTTGTTTTTAGTATATCTTGTAGTTTGTATTCTTGAACCCATTATTATATATCATACTTCTATTTCTATTCATTTTGTACATTCATTTCTGGTATCTTTGTTATTATATAGATTCACCTATATCCATCTTTGTATATCCTAGAAATCCTAGAAGTTGAATACTATATCTCAAAGTTAGATTATATATGTGTCTAGTGAATTCTTTAGATGCTACAAAGGAAACTAAATAAAATTATTCTTGTGATGTGGTTTGCAATTTTTGTTTCTAAATTGGATGTTGTGTGATTCTACCTTCTTCAAGTTACTAGTACCAAATAGAATGTTCAAATATAAAACTGAAATTCATTTGACTATTGATTTTTTTCTTAAAACACATGGATAATTTTTGTTATAGAGGAAACAATATGAAATAAGAAGATATGACCATTGATTTCAAGTTATCACTTAGTTTGCTATTATTTTACAACTAGATATGAATAAAAACTTTTATATTTATTTTTTAGAGATGAAGTCATGTGTCTAATATAAGTCATAAAATTTTCATATATAAAAAAAATTGAATTACTATGAATTTTTAAGAAAAAAATAAAGAAAATTCATATCAAATATAGAATAGACTCAAGAAATTTGAAATGTTTACCATAGATGTACTGGTATACTATAGTATATAACATTATAATATGAATCAAAGTTATTGTGTCATTTTAAAATTAAAAAATCCACTAACTTTGATTTTATAGGCCTAGAATTCATATTGCCAAGTAAATCTAAGTAAAGTTTTGACTAGTTTTATATATTTCATAGAAAAGTTTAAAAAGTGTTGTTACCTAAGGACTAGGCTTGTACTAATGTTGGACCTAGAAACTAGGCTTGCACTAGAATTGCTAGAATTGCCACAAAACTACTACATATTGGCTACATTGGTCACCTCTGTATAACTTTTAAAGCTCCTCACAAGCATTCCCCTTCACCCCAATATACATCTACACCCTTGTATTGTATTTCTGGTTGAATATGGGCTTTGGATAGGCATAGAATCTTCAATTTTGCTTAGTTCTCTTCCAAAAAAATTGCTAAATTTTCAACTTACTCTTACCCACAACTTTATAGTTTCATTCATTTTACATTGATTCCATTTGTGTTATACAAATGCAGATGGAATGTAATCTATCTATAGGCCATTTCTAGCCATCTCAATGTTAAAGGATTAATATAACACTTTGTTGGAACATTGGACACTTTTTGGATTTTTCACCAATTTTTTATTGTTTTACTTCCATATTTAAAAATGAATAGGAATTGGCATTGACTTGAGCAATTTTATAAGTTAGGATGCTTTTATAGGGTCTTTTACAACTAATGGGAAGTTTTGGAGCCATTTTCAAATACAAAAGGCTAGTAGATTGAAAGATTGGCTCCATTGTGATTAATGTGATAAATGCCCCTTGGGATATTAGTCACATTAGTCACAGTTTAGTGAATTCTCTATAGCTTTTATGTGGTAGGGAAATTTTGTTGAAAATGGACTCACTTTTAAGAATAAAAGATATTGGACTCACTTGGAAGAGTGAAAGATACTATCAATGATAGTGTTAGATTGCATAAATCTAAATTAGTACATATTGGCTCCTTTCAATGCCCACAAGTGCTCTAAGAGGTTTCCTCTAAGTCCATAGTGAGTGTTAGAGTCTTCTATCTCCCTAGTACTAGTGAGCAACTCATCAAATGTTAGCCCTCTAACATATGGTTGGGGAACATCTCTCTATAACTTTGTCACAATGTCTTCAAAGCTATCTACATCTTATTCATCTTCCACTATCATATTGTGGAGGATGCAACAAGCAAACATAATATCTGTTATGATGTCCATACTTTACTTCCTACATAGGTTTCTAATGATGGCAAATTGGTCTTGAAGTACACGAAAACAAAGCTCAATATTTTTGCGAACTACATCTTGTCGTTGTGCAAAATATCTTTTCTTCTCATTCGTTGGTTGATGAATACTCTGAACAAAATAAGCCCAAGGAGGATAGATGCTATCAGTCAAAAGATAAAACCAATCATATTGACATCCATTGACTATGAACTATGTATCACGCAACTCACTAGTCAACATGTTATGTATCAATGGGGAGGAGTCCAAAACATTGAGGTCATTGTTAGACCTTGGGAGTTCAAAGAAGGCATGTGTCGCAGCACAGGGCAGGTCAATTCCCCATTATACTCACAAAAATTGCTCTAGAGTATAACTAAGTGACTCTAAAGATCGAACCCACGAGATCCTGTGAAGTATCTAGCTCTATTAAGTAGTTAAGCTCAGTCAGTATCCCAATCTTACTTTCCGGTCCTAGATCTAGAACCAGAAATACTACCACACCGGATAACTACAGACCGGATTACTCCTTCTTCCGGTCCTACTAACTATCCGGTCCGTACAAATACCCAAATCCCAGGATCTCACAACTTCCGATCCTGGAAATCCGTCCTGACCAATCCGGTCGGAATGGTCATCCTGTACCCGTAATCCTATCCGGTTTGGTTTTGCCTTTGTTTCACCATCAGAGGGGTCGCCGCTTAATTTTGAGAGTGGTAGGCCTACCACTCCTTCCGTGACTTATAGTGGCTGAAGACCCACTGTCCTACCTTCTAGACTCCTAAGCTAATCCGGATCCGGTTTGGTCCTTCACAACAACCCAGATAGCAATCCGGGTCGTAGGTCACACAAAGACCCCACACTCGACCCTCTCGTACTACAACGACCTTGATGCTACTTCCGATCCGTGCGAAGACAGGTGGTTACAAGTGCACCCGTCCGTTCCAACATCAACTAAAGTTCTTCCGTTACCCATACGGGTGGTGAGACCTCACAAGAGATCGGACACTCAACCGGATTTCCCACCCGGGAGTTCTAGCGCAGCTAAGGAATCCCTCCCTACCCGCCTAGCCTAACAACGGCTTTCTCACCCGGAATCTCAAACTCTAGACGTGCTGAGGAACTAAGTTCACTCCCAACTCTTCGGTACCTACTCACATGCACCTAGGATCGGAAAATAAACACCAAGGGGAGAAATCACTTGCAAACCGGCTCGTACTATCCTAACTCCACATCATACAATCCTGTCGCGCTGGAGAGAGATACACAACGAAGAGAATAGAAAGGTACAAGAAGTTTGCAAAATGAACAACTCCCAATTCCCATCGCAGGAACCGATTTATATACAAAGGGTAAAAACCCTAAAAGCACAAAAAGGAGCGGAAAACCCGTGGGGGTCCGCCGCCACCTAAATCTAACTTCCGGTCTAACCTAATACTGTTGAGCCGGATCCGCTCCTACTCCTAACTGAAATTAAAATCCTATCTACCCTACAACTCTAGATCCTATCGTCGGGCTTCCGGTCTCCGGGACTAGCTCCTCGAAGACTTCACTCAAATTCCGGACCCGTTCCCCCTCCGCAGGATTCGGTCCGGGTGGAGACTCCATGTCGATGGTGATATCCGGTCTCGTGCCCGGAGTCCCAGTCCGTGCAGACTTCTTGGACTCAGGAGTCCAATCCTTCCTGTCCTTCGCCATAGTTGCATCCGGAAAGAGGTCCGGTAGTGAGATGTCCGAAAGGTGAATACCTTTGTCGCACGTCGCTCCCGTCAGCTTCCGGCTGCTCTCCTCGATCCGGTCCGCTGCCTTCCGCCCCTCCACCATTGCCGTCTCCACTTGCTCGGCGAAGTCCGCGAGAATCCGGACCATCCGGGAACCGGATAGTTTCTTCTCTTCGTGGATCTTCTCGTCGAAGAGCTTCGCCTTGGCCGCTGCCGTTCCGGCCTCTCCCAGGACCGCCTTGATCTGCTCGGCCACCTTCCGAGTCTCCTCCGCCATCTCCTGAGCGGCCGTCACGTCTTCCTGATAGGCAAAAAGTGTTGCCTTCAGTTTATCTACCTCCTCCTGCAACCGGCGGATCTCTGCTTCCTGCTTCCGGGTCTCTTCCGGATTCGTGATGCATTGCGCCACTTGTTCCGCCAAGTTGCTGTCCGGTGCAGCACCCACCAACTTGCCGATTGCCGCAAGCGTCCTGTGCTTGACCTCCCAATCTGCCCTGATGTTGCAGAGGACGTTGATCAGACCGTTGAACGGATCTTGTATATCCGGATCTCCCCCGGAATTGGTCTTCTCGGCTTCCGGTTTCTCCTCCGGGGCCGGTTTGTCTTGACCGGGAGGCGTCCCGCGCTTGTGTGGAGGCGTCAGCTTCTGTCGCTTGATCGGCGGCATCGGCTCCTCCTCTTCCTCGCTGGACTCCCGGTCTGACCCGGAATCGGATTCCGCCTCGTCATCCGTCTCCGACTCCCCATACTTCAGGAGCACTTCCTGCGTCTTCCACGCCCTGTCCTCCATATCGGTGAGGACTTGGTTCTCCCGATAGAGGTGGAAGAGGTAAGGGCACACTGGAGTGGCCCTTTTCTTCCCAACCCTACTAACCAGCTGGGCCACGAGATCGGAAATGATCCGTGCCCAATCCACTTTCCGGGTACCACTGAGGGCACCGAAAATGGTGTTGCCGAGGGTGATCGTCACCCTGGTCGGCTTTTCCGGGTGAAGAACCGGAACCAGGAATTGCAGGAGCCGACGGTGTCGGTCATCCAAGCAATCCTCGACCGCGTATCCGTCCTTCGGGTTGACGGCTCCCTTGAACTTCCCTCGAACAAACTCATCCTTCCGGCTCGCCATTCCCAAACCTCCTGCCCGGAAACCGTAAACCGCTCTCCACATCCCCTCGTTCCAGCTGACGGGAGCTCCCCTCACGGTGTTGTCAAACTGGTTGGACAACTTTCCGAGGAGCTCCTTGACCATTCTCTCCTCCCTAAAACCCCAAGGTTTCTCGGCAAACCCTACGCAACCCATGGATTTGAGATCATCCATGAGTTCAGCCTTTTCCGGCTCTGTGGAGGGAATAACCGGAATGACTTTCCGGAGCTTCACCTCGCCTCTAGAGGGACTCGCTTGTCTCGACCTATGTAGCTGAGGCATTCCCACTCACATCTACCTCACTCTCTCCTAGCCGCACGTCCCGTTCCTCACTTCCTCTCTCCGATCTCAACCGGAATTAAAACGAACAGAACACAAATGCACAGACGCACAAACGACAAAAACTCAATTGTGCGCTCAAGGTCGAGTTTCTAAAAGGGGGTGCAACAGTGAAAGCTCATCCTTTTATAGTCCCTGGACCCTTTCCGGTTTGTCATCATGAATCCGGTTTACCATCATAATCCGGTTCATCATCATCATCCGGTCCTAGACCTAATCCGTGTTACATTCTGTTTCCGTCGTTAGTTACTCCTGACCGGGTTAGATCCAAGAAGCCCACTACTTCACGTTCCGTGCTAATTCTGAGTTTTCCTTCCCCACCTAATCGGATCCGGTTAGCTAATTACTAGTTTCCGTTCCTATTTGGGTGTATACTAAGAAAATCAAAATTCTAAGCTGCGACAGCATGCCAAATGTGCAAATCTTTAGTGGCTATAGCCTCAAGAATGATAGACTTTTTACCACATCAATCCCCAAAGTCACCTTGCCAAGCCACCGAACAATTCTTCCACTCATAGTGCATACAATCTAATGAAGCAAACATACCTAGAAAACCTCAAGCTTCATTGAGGGCTAAGTGCTTGTCAAAGTCTGCTTGTGTTGATTGTCTTGAGTGATGCTCCTCAAAAATTGCTCAAATTGCCACACAAAACCTCTTCATGGACTCCATCACAGTTGTGTTACTCGTATGGCAATACTCATCAATGGAATCTGAATAGATGCCATATGAAAGCATACAAAGAATAGCACTAATCTTCTAATGTAGAGACAATTCCATGTATCAAAATACATCCCTCTTCTGCACAAAGTAAGAATCATAAGCACAAACTTTGTCCATAATAGACACAAACAAAGTACAGTGCATTCTATAATAACATAAAAAATGTGAAGCTCCATATATAGGGGATTCATAAAACTAATCCTTAAACATCCTCTCATACATCTCATGGCAATTCCTATTTACATTTGGGGCCTTCCCTAGTTGAGATCCACCTCCAATTGAAGGCCAAGTGAACTCTTTGTTAAACCAAAACCCTAAATCCAAATTCAAGTTTGTAGTAAATTCATCATCATTATCACTATCATTGAATAAGTCTCAACTAGCTCAAAAGTGAGCCTTCCAAGCATCTATCCCTAAACACTCTCTGCAAATACACGAAATGCAAATAAAAGAGTTCTCCAGAAATTCTATAAGACGTTTACTTGAGAAGAGCCAAAGAAGTCACAACCAAAAAATGCTACAATAAAAAATGCCACAACCAAACAAGCCTAGTGCTCAGTAGCACCTAATTCAATTACAAATTATTGTCCATTAATTATTACATTGGAACTCTAACAAATACAAGGAAAAGCAACCATTTCAGTGGGTTCAATGGCCAACGGTGTGGGAGGGCCTCTTCACTGAGCACTGTAGAAATTAGAAGCCTACCATATTGGCTTGCCCATGCCTATTTGGTTGGGCAACAATGGACATGCACTAATGGTATAAATTGCTCCTACCGTATTTCCACCTAATCTCTATCAATTTCTAAACTTCAAACATCAAATCTCTACATTATTCTATCAATTTTCCATTGCATCACTCTTCTCTATCTAGACTTTTTTTCTTCTAATTTCTATCAACACTTCTTTCTATGCTACTTTGTATTTTTTTGCAATATTTCTTGGCTATAGAGTTTGAGACTTCCCCCTCCCCCTCTTTTGTTGTTTTGATCTATGTTATTCTAATTGTTCACCTCTACTTCTATGTATATGCTTTTCCAACCTTTCTTTTGTCTTCTACATACTTCTATCTATTTTTGTTTATATCTTTTTATGTCTTTTTTATTGGTTCTTAGAATCAATTTCAAAAGAGAAAAATCGATTTTGAAAGCCACAACTAATTTCCAAAAATCTAGAACCAATTTTCCAAAACCAAAACCAGAGCCGGATAGACTAGTTTAGAACAAACCAATTTGGGACTAAGGTAGTTAGTACCCCCCTTGTTGTTAGCCTATTATATAGTGCTCTCCTACTAGTTGGAACCCCTTCCAATGTTGCCAACAATATGGCACTTCCTTATTGGCCAGGACCCTTCTAAATATTGACATGGTCGGGGTGATGTGGTAGCTCTAGTTGGTTGAACCCCTCCTGGTGTATTAATTAGCCCCTTGTGTGGCTTTGAATTGACTATTAGTTCTATAGTTTTGGAGGCCTTTTGACGCTAGTTATCCTTGGGATTTTTTTGCCTATGTTGGAGTCTAATTTGGGAGCTGTAGTCTAGCTTTTTGACTTTTATTACTATTTTTTGTTTTTTTAAGAACTATATATATATATATATATATATATATATTCTACTCTATTTCTAATATCTAGTGTAAAAATAGGCTTATTTTATCTTCCAAGTGTGAAAAGGATTCAAAACTATTAAAGGAAGTAGTTAGTTGGAAATACAAAATAAAAGTAAAAGATAAAGATAAAGAAAACAAGAGATAAATAAATAAATAAATAAAGATTTGGAGAGTTTTGCTGAAAACGTTGCAGCTGTTGACGCTTCCGATCACCCCCCTCCTCTTGCCTTTTATTCTTCTCTCTCCCATTCTTCTCTCTCACTCCAGTGCAGATTGATTTTTTTAGTCTTCTTAGTGCTGCAAGTCTTTGCGCGTGTAATTCGTGTATTTGGAATATAAATTAAGCTTGTAATTGTGTAATTGTGTGCTGGTTCTTGGCTCATGATTGTTTGTCGTTGTTGTATTCTGGAGTTTGAATGTTTTTGCTGTGCGGATTGGAGATTTGTTCTCAAATTTATGTTCTGCTGGAGCGGAAGGCTGAGATTTGTCTATACGTTGGTAGAATCGCCTAGATTTTGAAAAGATTGAATAATTGGGAATCGGTCGATCTGATTGTGAGTTGGAGTGGTGCTGATTAGTGTGCGGGAAGTAGACGAAACCTTTTGAATTTTGGAGGCCAGATCAAGCCGCGGCTAGACCAAGTTGAATTGCGTGGAGTTGCAACATTCACTTTGCTGAACAACGAGCCAATTGCGGTGCCGACCAGGATCGGAGAATCGTGCAATTTGGTGAGATTTCGGAAGAACTAAATTTTTTTTGATGGCCGAAGTAGATCAGTCGCAGCGCACAACAACTTCCGACGAACCAGGCAGATATGGCTGCACGGCTATAGGGTGCGAAGGGCGGTCATAGGGCTGATCGCATAGCCATAGTCCCCTTTCCAACTATTTTAAGCCATTGGCCCTTTAAATTGAAATTTTCGGGTTTTAAGAATTGTTTTGGGACTTTAAAGTTTGTAACTATGGTCTTGGGTATAAACTTTTGGATGTTTTGACTTCATTATTTGACCAAAAACAAATTAAAATAAGGCTTAGATTTTTTGAACGGCCCTTTGGGCCATATCTTTAGTTTGGATATAGGTCCTAACATAGGTTTAGAATGTCAAGTTTGAAATTGCATATGTATGTTGTAAATGAGAGTTTTGTGTGGGTTTTAGGTAGAGCATATTGATTTGCACGTGTTTGGCCATATTGTCCTTGGTTGTGTGTGCGCGGACTAATTGTGAGTAATTCTAAAACGTTAACTCTTATTCTTGTGCTAAATACTAAAGAATAATAATATTATTATTTATTTAGTCTATAAGTCTTGCATTGCACATGCATTCATTACAAGTCAGTCCACATTGAACTATTGTCCCAGAACTATTGTCATGAGTTAGTAGCACACTAGATAAGACTAAGACGTCATACATCTGTCAATAGCATCTATTAACGGACAGCATGAGTTGTATCTTGGGTTTTTGTGGGAATAAGAGTTAATAAACCTTTTAATCTAATAAACTAGTACATTGTGACCTTTGAATACACTACGCTAACCTTACATAGTTCATTCCCTGGTGTTTGAACTTGGATTTAGTAAATGAGATAAGATCTTACAAAAATCAAACTACGAGGGCAAATTGAACTCTAAGAATTCTTTCTCTTAGTACTACCTTTTGCACTTTAGCAAAATAAACACTTTGAGAGCAAACATCTAATTTTTTGACACCCAAAAGACAACTAATTTGTGGTTTTGGCGTACAACTTTTGGAGACCAAATTTGGTAGTCTAAAACTATGTTTTGGAAACTAGATTTGGTAAAATAACCAAACATGGTATTTTGTGGGGACTTTCCAAGACACTTAGAGTCAAAGCTTCACCATGATTTTGGTAAATTTCTAAGTTCTATCAAACCACAAAACATGTAGAATCAAATATTTGCCACGATGGACAAAACCACATATCCACTTCAATAATTCCAACAAGGTTAATTCACAACATTAGTCAAGAATACACATGGACATGTTAGTGCACTTGGATTAGTACAAACAATTGTTAATACAAAAAACAAAAATCATAAACAAATTAGTACAACCATTTGTTAGTGTATAACCAAAGAAAGTACAACTAGTTAATACAATCATTCAAAATTCCACACTAAAGACCCCCCCTAAGTAGCATTGCCAAGGTATGGAGGGGGGTTGCTTTAAGATATGTACAGAAAGATAAACAAATCTCAAACTCAACAAAAATTTAAGAAAAACTTACAAAAACTTCAACAAGTTAATACAAAACTCAAAACAAAGCTCAAAATAAATTAGTAAGATTTAGAGGGACTGTAGAATAAAGATTTTGGTTTTTAGGTTACTTTTTAGTTTCTATCGAAAAATATGTAGAAAGTAGTCTAAAAAGTAGGAAAAATAGCTTAAAAGTAGGCTAAAAACACTAAAAAGCAGAAAGTAGCTAAAAGTAATCCAAAAAATAGTTTTCAAACTTTATGCAATGTGAATAGGCAATTTGGATGGATGAAATCTGAAATCGGATGAAAAACTGAAAATAGATGAATGGGACACAACCATGGTCCATGGATGAAAAATAAAATAAAAAACACTTGGATGAATGAGGTGTGACAGGTCACACCCCTTCATCATCACACCGATTCGTTTTCTCGGGAAAACTATAAAAAATTAAAAAGTGAAGAAATTCACAGCATTGTAAGACCCAAATTTTTATTAAATATATATTGTTATTTTCGCTTTGTGTTTTGATTATACATGTTTGCATTGTGAATTTATTATTTTATTATTGTTTTGTGGATGATTCTTGTGAGAAATTGAGTTAATTGGTAATTATGATTGTGAAAGTGAAAGGAGAATTTGAAGAGAATTATTTAAAAATAAAATAGCATAAAATAAAATAAAAACAACCAACGATCCTACTGGGATGAAGATCAAACAACAAGCAAGAATCCAGAAGTTGAAGAAACGAAAAAGGAGGCTGGAGCGTTTCACTTTACCGAATTTCAAAATTGAAGAATGACGACGGAGTCCGATTGGTGAAGTAATTCGGTGATCAACTTCAAATTTGGACTTAGAACCAAGTTCCTTGAGCCCAGATTTGTATTGAAATCAATTCAGAAGCGCTGTTGAAGTTCTTGGATTTAGCATCGATTTACACACGTGAAGCGGAGCAAGGGTGAAGACAGGAAAATCCAACCGAAGTAACGAAGAATGAGATGATCAAGAAATTCAAGAAGATTGGAAGTTGGCGGTGTGGATTACTAGTTGCTCGGAAACCTGAGTTTCAAAAATTTTGTTGATTGTGCGTGCTGGATTCAAAAGCACCTTGGCTGAGACGTTGATCGGAGACTGAAGTGGAGATGGATTGGAGATCCAAGGTCATTGGTGTGTAATTGATCAATCGCTTAGTCGTTGCAACCACGAGAAACTCAAAATTCAACAATTTCAAAATCCGCAATCGAACTGGTTTCATCGCCGATTCACAAATTTTCTGAAAGATTTAACACAACTTGATTGTTGATGGGAATTGGGTGGCTCCAATTGACTAAATGAACAGGAAACAACAATCAATTTCAGTCCATTTCAAAAATCGATCATCAATTGTCGAATCGGAAGTGCTGCGGCAGTCGCAGCGAGCAGGTGCGACCTCGCCTCTCCGACGGAATTAGGGATTCGGGTCAGAGGTCGCGCGGTCAAGGGTCCCGACGCCACGGCGATAGGATACGACGCGCGGTTATAGGCCCCTACCCACGGTCATAGGATTTGTTATCGTGGTCATTGGTTTATTGTGAAGGTTTTAGGTCTGCAGCTCACGGTCATTGGACTAAGAGTGGTTGAACGACTCACCCCATGGGTTTGGACTTGTTGCCCTGAGATTCGTTGCCCAATCTTAAAAGAAAGGAGAAAGCTCAAAGACCAAGAATCTGGTACTTTGTCCTAAACATTTCATACCTTGCACACTGGACGTGTTGCCTACTGAGACTACCACGTGTAGTCATTCTGCACATAGATTCGAAAAGCTCATAAAGAGAAATTACTGGCCCTGTTGCCCAACACATAAAAAGGTGTCTAATTAAAGAATTATTTGTATACTTTAAAAGTATTATCTTGTATATATATATGATTAGGTCATAGGCTGCATCCATCTATAAGACGTGTTGCCCAGCCTGACTTGTTGCCAAAGATGTGTTGCCCACCCTAGAATACTATATAGGACCGAGACTCATAAAGCATTGTGTCTGCATTAGTGGTAATAGACTGTTCACCAAATTGAGAGAACCTGGGAATAAAGAATGAAAAGGAAAAAGAATAAAAGTATAAGAATAAAGTTTCTAGGTATGATTCACTAAGTTAATTTACACATAACCTAAATCTACTTTAAAAGTGACATTAGACGCACGAACGATAGACTACGTTGGCTTATCCACGGATGAACTCCTATACTACTAGTACTTGACAAAAAGTAAAAGTTAGTGAAAAAGTACCTCACAGGGACCCCAAGTCCTTCAAAACTTGTGAAAATAGCAACAAATGGAGCTTGAAATGCTCCAAAAAATACATGTTTTCAATGTTGGTTCAAAAATGGCCAAAAAAATCCAACTAAATAGACCAAAGTGTCCAAGTGCTAAAATACGGCTACAAGGGGGGTTTTGAGAGAAGAATGAGTGCTCTTTTATATGTTTCCAAGGTCACTCACCTCCCTTCATCTCCTAAGTGGTAATCTTATCATTTAGGATTTTCATCCTACTCTTCAATTTTTGACATTCTACATTGGTCTTAAACTTGAACCCTTAGATAAAGACTTCAAATTACAAATCTATTGCTTCATTGGCTTCAAAAGGCCATTTTTGGTCTATAGAAACTCCCATCATTTTTTCTATTTTCAAAAACTCATCGAAACTTAGCCCCAACTTAAAACCAAAAGAGTTAAAAATCCAACTCTTGGACAGGGAACCAACGATTCAATATGTCAAAGTTTTGTGAATTGTTCTAATAAAGGGAAATTAACCAATAAAAAAGAAACTAAGAACAAGTGTCACGTTATCTAAGGGTTTAGGTGAAAACTTTATTGTTTGAGATTTTTTGGCAAAAAAATTAACAAGCAATGAGAATGGAAAACTTTTAGAGGGTCTAATTCACAATGGCTAAGGTCAAATATTCAATATATGGCTTGCTAATGAGGTTGGAAAAGGAAATGAGGAGAAGGACTTTGGGAAACACAAAGCAACAAGTTTGAGATATTTCACACACGATTACAAGGTAATGAAAAACTAAGTTAGCCACAACAATTCCAAAGCCACAACTCTTAGGGGAATCGTTAAATGATGAAATTTCCACTTCAAACTTTATATGAGCTTTGGTATAAAACATTCAACCAAACTAGATTATTTCTATTAATAGCATCATTAGAATTTAAATACCAACTAAGATTCATTCCATATAATTAGAAATTCAACAAAACAAGTGGAACATGGAATAAAAACAAATTTTTTAGGGCCTCCAATGTCCTTCAAAACAAGCATAGAAAACAAAATGAGTAGAATAGCTCTAAAATACTAAATTTGCAAAGTTGGCCAAATTAATTAAAATCCACTAGAATGGACCCAAATGGTGAGAAAAATATAATCAAGGGGTGGTTTGGGGGGAGAAGGGATGACGTTTTATACTTTTTCCAAAGCCCTCCTCTTCTCTATTAATCCCAAGAGTTTTTTAGAACTAACCACAAATTATTAAAATAAGTCAAATTTATTGTTGATCTTATTTTTAATTTTTAGAGAAAAACTTAAAATGAAAAATGAATTACATGATTGGTTTTAGAAGGCCCAAATTATATTTGGAGAACTCTTGTCTCTACTTTTAGGTCATTTACTTATAAAAGTTGTGAATTGTCAAAAGAAAGAACTTGAAAAATACTAGATGATAAAATTTGTACTTTTAAGAGATTTTAACTTGCTTGAAGTCTATGAAGGGGTTGTAGGAATAAGAAAAAGACTACTTTTTGGCTTTGTTTGGATGTCATATACTCCCAAGGCTCTGAATAACACTTTGAATTTGTCAGAAACCTATTGTAAATAGTTGGTATTGTCCACTTGAGTACTTGTCAATGTTGAAAACTTGAAATGCCTTGAAACTTGTTAGGGCACATTATTGTTATTTTATAGTTATTAGGCACTCAAGGTATATAGTGACACTTTGTGTCACTATGCACTCCCCCCCTCAATTTTTATTTTACCACCCCCACTCACCCCCACCTATCATTTAGAATTTGATTTAAATTTTTTTATCTCACCCCCCCTCACCCCCACCCCCCTTGTAATCTTCAGAATCAAAGTTCTTGACAAACAATATGGGACAATTGATCCCATATCCAACACTGTATCCGTATTCAGTACCTATATTCAATATCCATATTCAATATCCGTATTCAGTACGCATATCTAGTATCCGTATTTAGTACCCATATTCAATATCTGTATTCAGTACATGTATTTAGTACTCATATCTAGTACCCGTACTTGTATTTGTATTCAATATTTGTATTTTATATTTGAACGGCTCAGATTAAATTTCACAAGATCAACATCTTGTGATTTTTTGAGAAATCAACGTCTATTTTGAGGGTAAGCATTTTTTTTCAAAAAAATCAATGGCTCACAAATTTTTTGAGAGAAGAGGGGGAGAACTAATGGGAAACTGGGGTGGTAGGTGAGTTTCAGTGTATAGTCATAAAATACACCGTCCTAATTTTTATTGAATTTGACTACAACCTAGATATTTTTTAAGAATTTAACAAGACTAGTTAAAGTAGTTGACCTTCCAAAATCCAAACTTCTGCTTTCTAGAAAAATTAAAAATTCAATGGTTGACTTTTAAAGGACTCCATACATCTATTTCATGCTCATATTATTACTCCACATTTGTTCCAAGAAGGCTTACAAATTATTATCTTCTACAAAATTAGGTGGTTTAGAAATCTTTTGATTTTAGTGGAATCTTAGCAAAACGACTACACTATTGGACTCCTAGTTTGTCTTATCTCTCAAAATACCTCCCATCATTGTGATATGTTCTTCTCTTCGTAGTACTTGAATTTTTCACTTACAAGGCTAACAATTAGACTTTTATCTTGGTATCAAAATGATTGGTAACTCGGGTTTTTGTCCCTCACAAATATTTCTAAAGCCTAAAGGAAATCTACACATATGAAACTCTATTTTAGACAAGATTTGTTACATGTATTCGTAGGTTTGAGAGTTGGTCCTTAAAGTACCTTGACTATGTTTTCACCAAAAATGCTCTAAAATTGTCATTTTTTGGACAAGTATCAAAAAGAAAATTAAAAATTTTTTTGGAGACATCCAATTTTAGGATCTTTTAGTACAATGATTTTAGAATATGTGGAAAAAATTTCAGAAATTTCCACCGTGTAGATTGCATGATATTAGTGTTTGAATTGACAAAAAGCCTTTCTTGGCCCTGCAAAAAACTGGGCAACTACACTTCACAAGGTCACATTGTATGAAAAAATGTCCAATTAGGTTGCAACTCTTTGGATTCATTTTTCAAGGCAAGTTGGCTACATTCTTGAAAAATTTCAAATCATTTGAAATTGTACAATATATAGAAAAAAAATATTAAGTTGAAAGAAGTAGAGAATGAATCAAAATATTAAATTGTTAATAATGTAGTTATGGAATTAAAAAATTCCAATTCCAATAGTTATCATGTTTTAATAAACAATCTTCACGTAATATTTCTATTTTTTTCCAAAAATATTGAAAATTGAGTTCAATAAAGAACTTCAAAGTTTATTTTGGAGTAGAGAATCCATGACTGCCCACAAACTAAAACACCTCATAGCTTTTGACTCATTGATCAAAATGGAATGATTCAAAGCTTTTCTAGGTATACATAAATCTAGAAAACTAATCTCAAATTTCTATTTTTGAAAAAAGTGATTTTTTTAGATTTGTATGAACTACCCGAGTTGAGAAATAAACTACATATTAGGCCATAACTTTTAACTTATATTTTCAAATGTCCTAAAATTTAGTGCACATTAAAGATATTCCTTTTCCACACTTTATATAAAAATTTGGGCCAAAAATATAGAAACCTCCACTTCCATGCACCTACCCAAAAAACTTATGTTGCCAAAAAACGCACCTTGGTCTTTGTAGTCTAGTTTTTGAGATCTAGTCTCGTTCACTAAATCCGAGTTCGAACACCAGGGAATGAACTATGTAAGGCTAGCGTAATGTGCTCAAAGGTCACAATGTACAAATTTGTAAAATCTAGAGTTTTATTCACCCTTAATCCCACTAAAACCCAGGAAAACATTCATCCGTCCATTATAAAATGAAAGAGACTCAACATGCACGTCTCTGTCCTATCTAGTGTTCTAGGGCTTGTGACAATAGTTCAGGATGGATTGACTTGTGTATGGATGCAATGCAGGACTTAGACTTTAGTACAACCCACTATAGTACTTTGAAAATAGTACAAATATATGTATTCAATATTTCAAAACAAATTAGAATTAAGGGTTGGAAAAGGCTTACAATAAGTCACCTCAAGGCTCTAGGACAATATGGCCAATATCAAGGGTTAGCAACTACTTACAATCCCAAGTCAATACAAAGCACATTTAAACATTATATTTACAACCATCCAATCAATTTTTTTTTATTTTAAATAAATATCTTATTAAACTTTTTATTTTTATCTTTTTATTTTTATTTTACCCCGGTTGATACCCGGCAAACTCCTGGACTTCTAGTTAGGTATCAACTCGTTTCAAGAACCAGGTAACAATTGAGATTTCAACAGTTCAATTGAGATCCACCCAAGGTCTCAACTCTAACTTGGGACCTCGTCGGGCATCTCACCCTATCTTGGGACCTAAATCCCAAACCTAATACTTTCCCGCAATATGCACAAACTAGATTTTGACGTCTAATATCTCATGCAATTTTAGCCCGATTTGAAAATTTCTTGAGTCTATCCTGCCTAAAATTCTTTTTTCTTTCCAGCAGTATGATTTACACTTCCTGATTCCTTATACACAAGAAGTTATTCCAGTTAGAAATTCACTGATTTTACAAAACTATGACTGTAACATTTTCGATTCACAACCTGGCTACAAATAAATTTCAATTGAATTCAACCACTTTGTCGCAGCACAGGGCAGGTAAATTCCCCATTATACTCACAAAAATCGCTCTAGAGTATAACTAAGTGACTCTAAAGATCGAACCCACGAGATCCTGTGAAGTATCTAGCTCTATTAAGCAGTTAAGCTCAGTCAGTATCCCAATCTTACTTTCCGGTCCTAGATCTAGAACTAGAAATACCACCACACCGGATAACTATAGACCAGATTACTCCTTCTTCCGATCCTACTAACTATCCGGTCTGTGCAAATATCCAAATCCCAGGATCTTACAACTTCCGGTCCTGGAAATCCGTCCTGACCAATCCGGTCCGGATGGTCATCATGTATCCGTAATCCTATCTGGTTTGGTTTTGCCTCTATTTCACCATCAGAGGGGTCGCCGCTTAATTTTGAGAGTGGTAGGCCCACCACTCCTTCCGTGACTTATAGTGGTTGAAGACCCACTGTCCTACTTCCTAAACTCCTAAGCTAATCCGGATCCGGTTTGGTCCTTCACAACAACCCAGATAGCAATCCGGGTTGTAGGTCACACAAAGACCCCACACTCGACCCTCTCATACTACAACGACCTTGATGCTACTTCCGATCCGTGCGAAGATAGGTGGTTACAAGTGTACCCGTCCGTTCCAACATCGACTAAAGCTCTTCCGTTTGCCAACTAAGGTGGTAAGACCTCACAGGAGATCGGACACTCGACCGGATTTCCCACCCGGGAGTTCTAGCGCAACTAAGGAATCCCTCCCTACCCGCCTAGCCTAACAACGGCTTTCTCACCCGGAATCTCAAACTCTAGACGTGCTGAGGAACTAAGTTCACTCCCAACTCTTAGATACCTACTCACATGCACCTAGGATCGAAGAAGAAACACCAAGGGGAGAAATCACTCGCAAACCGGCTCACACTATCCTAACTCCACATCATACAATCCTGTCGCACTGGAGAGAGCCACACAATGAAGAGAAGAGGAAGGCACAAGAGATTTGCAAAATGAAGACTCTCAGTTCCCATTGCAGGAACCGATTTATATACCAAATGTAAAAACCCTAAAAGTACAAAGCGGAGCGGAAAACCCGTGGGGGTCTGCCGCCACCCTAATTCAACTTCCGGTCTAACCTAATACTGTTGAGCCGGATCCCGATTCGGATCCGCTCCTACTCCTAACTCAAATCAAAATCCTATCTACTCTACAACCCTAGATCCTACTGTCGGGCTTCTGCTCTGCGGATCCAGTTGCTCGAAGACTTCACTCAAGTTCCGGTTCCGTTCCTCACATTCTCTCTCCGATCTCAACCGGAATCAAAGCCTGCAGCACACAAACGCAAAAACTCTACAACGCGCGCTCAAGGTCGAGTTTGTAAAAAGGGGTGCAACTGCGAAGGCTCCTCCTTATATAGTCTCTGGACCATTTCCGGTTTGGTCGTCTTGAATCCGGTTCACCCATAATCCGGTCCTAGACCTAATCCGTGTTGCATTCCGTTTCCGTCGATAGTTACTCCTGATCGGATTAGATCTAAGAGGCCCACTACTTCATGTTCTGTGCTAGTTTTGAGTTTTCTTTCTTCACCTAATCGGATCCGGTTCCCAAATGGCTAGTTTCCGTTCCTATTTTGGTGCATGCTAAGAAAATCAAAATTTTAAGCTGCGACACACTTCTAACGCAATGCACACTCACATTAACTTCTAACAATGCATCCTAACAAAGTAATCACATTCAATTTATCTGATCAACCAATTAAAACCAACCTATGCACACATGTAGAAGCTGGAGCAATTTTAGTGTCCTCTTTCACATTCACAGGCTTCTCCACACCAACGTGAAATTCACACGTAATAAACTGGTGCAATCTGAGCCTTCGGTCTTGTGATGATTGAGTCAAAACTCTCGTCTCACAAAATCCCGCTCACACCCCTCCGTTCACAGCACCGATTTCGTGGCTCTACTCGCAGACTCTGATTCTTCCAACTAGTCTCTTGCACAAAATTCCTCACCAACATTCACAGGTTTTCGAATTAATCAACATTTTCCCCACCGCAATCACCGCAATAACTTGATCTGCGATCCGCTCAACAACACACCATCTTCCACTCGGCACCAACACCGGAACTTACAGTGTACACAGTAGCCAAACAATTCAACAACATGCATACAATCTTTCAAATACACACACGCATTCAGCAAACACGAATTGCATGCCCCAAACAACAATCGCCCCAAACAATAATCGCCCAAATTCACAACACTGAAAATAAACGCACACAAATTATATTAAAAAGATGAATTTACAGTGCAAAATTACGCACAAAAAAAATGAAGACGATGAACAACATGGGAGGGGAGAGAGAAAATGAGAGTAGGAGTAAGATAAATGTCAAATTTTTGGGGGGTGATCGGAGAGGTCGCAACGCTTGCTTTCAGCGCAACGTTCTCACGCGCCTCCTGAAACCCTAGGTTTTTTTTGTTTTTTTTTTCTTCATCTTTATCTTTATTACTTTTTCTTTATCTTTTCTAATTGCTAATTTGTTTACTACTTACTACTTACTTAACCCATTTCACACCTATATGGTAAAATATAGTTCTATTTCCACTATATACTAGAAATAGAATAAGATATATATATAAAGTTCACAAAAAAATGAAAAAGTAGCTCTAAAAATCAAAAAGTTAGACTACAGTCCTTTAGGGGTTAGGGAAGATATTTACAATAAAATCTACTAGCTTGGATTTTTGCTATCTATAGGGTGTCTAATCTATATAACAAGTTCAATTTAGGAGTAATTTCGGTACTCCAAGCTTTCATGAACAAAATACTACATCGGAATGTACTTCATCTGTTATAGTTTAACACTCTTTTTAGAGATTTTGACCTATAACAATTGATAATAAGATGTAGAATTAGAAAAATAATCTTTGAGTCCCGAATGATAAATTATAGTTCACAAATCTATAGAAATTTCTAGAATTAACCATTAATTACCACTAATTACTAGAACAAAATCAATTCTATAGTTGGACTACACCTAGCTTTAGAGAAAATCTCCAAATTACAAATGGATTGCACCATTGACTTCAAAAGGTCCAAATTCACCCAAACAACCCCCACTTCCCTCTTCTTAGGTCATTCAGGTTCACAAAAGCCAATGAATAGTCAAAACAAAGGAATGTAAAAATTTCAGATGATAGAATCAATTGCATTTTTCAAAGATTTTAACCTGCTTTGAGTATCTAAAGGCATTGTAGGAATAAAAAAAGACTCTTCCTTGTCCTTGTTTAGATGTAGCTTTCAACACATCAAATTTGTTTTATTCCATTGGAATTCGATGACACTACCAAATTGAGTACTTGTCGGTGTTGTAATTCCTTGAAACTTGTTGAGTTGTGTTATTGTGACTAAAAATTTTATCCAAATTTTTAGCAAAATTTTACTGCAACTTGAGTAATTTCTAGGAATTTTCTATTTTTTACAAAAAGATTGATTTTAATTACCTCCTCTTAAACCTAATGAACAAGGAATCTTTTGACTAGAAGGAAATCTAGATAAATTGATTGTGTTGTTGAGCTCCTAGCATGTTTTTATATCAAAATAACCTCTCTTTAGTCGTCGGTCACACCATCCCTCCTATTGTTTGAGTTTCCATCTATAAAGCCAACATCTAACTTCTACAATTCTTTTGAAATATATGATAATTCTATTTTGACAAACTACAAGGGACTTTCTACCATGAACTAATAGCTCTCATTTAGTTAGGCTTTGTCATATGCACTAGTAGATTTGAATTAGTCTCTAACATGAATCTCACAATTACTAGGCTTGGCTATCTCTTGAACACCTAATTTTTCTCTCAACCACTAATTGATCTATTAGACACCTAACAAATTTTAGAAGCAAGGAATTGGAGTGTTTAAGCACTCTATTTTTCAGGGGTACCCCCCCCCTCCATATTGCTAAGGACTTTAGAACAATTACAATTTCAAAACTCTTTTTATGGTTTTTTGTGTGTGCTTATTCCCACTGTTGAAATATCATGGACACAACCGAGTTCGTAGTGAATTTCTTGTAGTAAAAATCCTACTAGGTGTCTAACAATGTGTAATCCACTTACACCTTCCAAGCAATAGATCTTTTGTTATTTGTTTCTACCTAAACTTTCCTTGTCGCAAGTGCTAACCAAATTCAAATAATTAGTAATTAGGTTGGTTTTGGCTCCAATGACCAAAATTCATAGCCAATGGGATTAGTCAAGCTAAAAAGTTAAATAGCCTAAGTCAGAGGGCTGATTTTTCCCTTTCCCAAATCAATGATAAAGAAATTGAAATTTGGCTTAAGTATCTAAAAGATATTCAAAGATGAAGTTTGATACTAAAACTACCTTCTAAAACTTTATTTGTTGATTTCTAACAATCTAACTATCTAAATTCACTTTTTATTTTTGGATTATTTTCTATTTTTTATCTTCTACGTAAGTTCTAGATTTGACTAGATTTGATCAACTCTAGTTAAATTTCATCCAATTCCACTTTACTTTGGCTTAAAACTTCATCCTATTTTAACTTTGTCAATATTGGTCTAATTTGGGAGATTAAAATGGTTTTGGAATTCCAAAAATATTTTCTTTGAGATTCTACCTCTAACTTATTCTTTTCTTATTTTTTGATTGGAGTGGTAAATTCTCTAGTGGTCCTTAATTTTTCTTAGAATTTTGGATTTACTCTATTTTTGAGACTAAGTAATTTTATCTTAGAGGCCTTGATTTTACCTTCCTATGATAGTAAAAGCTTCTTATTTTTTACCTTTATAATAAAAGTAATTTAATGATAAATTTTAACTGTTAACCAGTACATCAAAACTTACCCCTCAATTTCTTTACCTTAGGATTTGTAAATTACTTTTATCTTCTATTTTTGGACTTCTACTTTTATTCTAGATGCTAAAATTCCTTTTAAGATTCCCTCTAACAACTTTCTACCTTTTCATCTATTTTTATTATTATTTTTCATCCAAAGTAATTTTTGGATAATTTCTATCTAATTTTTATGGTTAAATATTTTTTAAAGGCTAAAGTAATTTTCTAACTACTTCTAGGTTTACTTTTAGGTTTTTCAAACCCCTACAATTTAATTCTACTCTAACTTCCAATTCAAACATAAATTCCTGCTTTAACATTTTTTGTGAAAATTCAAGAATTTTGGATAAAAGTTTCAATTATTAAGCTTGAACTTTGTGGCTTCAATAATGCCATTCGTGTTGATTATAATTTGAACATTGTTGTACACTCCTTCCATCTCCATATCGACTCCTTTGTATTTTAATGTCGTATTTTTGGGCTCGTATGGTGAATGGGATACACTAAAACTCTTACTCTTCAACTTTTCCTTTTTTTTCTTTCTAATCTATGTCTTTTCAATGTGTTTTTTTCCTTCAAGATATTTTTTGTGGAATAAAATCCTACCAAATTTAATCTCTAAATACTTGCTAAATTGTATCAATATCAAATAAGACCTTACGATAAGGCTTATTTAACTTCTCTTAACTAATAATTAATTCTAGAATATCCCATAAGGCAAGTATTCCATTCTTTCATCTTTTTTTTTTGTCCTACAAGCAAAGTCCACCCTTAAATGAGGAGTCAACTATTCCTAATGAATGGCTAAGCTTCCTTTAAGTCTCCCTTCTCCTTCCTAATCAATTTAGTTTTGCAACTTCAAATTCATTCTACTTCTACAACATTAAGTTCCTAGTGAACGAGACACTAAGCATGAGAGATTTTGAGTCTTGATTTCATTCACAGATGGTGGAATGTGGAACTTAGAGTTGAAGAGCCTCTAGAGGGTAGAGCCACCCATTCCTAATTAGGGCCCAATAACCAACTTATAGACTAATTTATTTCCAACTATAGCTAGAATTTTTTTTTTTTCAAAATTGGGACTAATAGATTCATGACACATGTTCCAAAGTAGTGAGTAAAAAAGCAGAAAGCATTGAGTAAGACAATAGTTTTTGAATGATTGGGATTAGAAGAGTTTAGAGATTGGCAATGGGTCTGGTACACTTTTAACCTTTCAAAATTTGTAGTAATTACAATTCAAGTGATAAAATTACCAAAACTTTTGTAATCCCCATCATTTCTATCCTTTGTCCTCTGAAAATATTTGCTTCATCTTGCACTAAGGTAGATGGTTGTAAAAGTGCCCCTCCCCTTGCAACCACCCCATAGGTGGTTGTAAAATGGATGGGAGCTGATCTTTAAATGGATCACTATTGCTCTTGAATGAATCAAGAAAAAATTATTTATTTTATTCCAAGAGCCAATCATTTCCTCCATAGTTCATAAATCGCTTCAGAAGTTGCAGAGGGACAGATTTTGGGACACCTATGGTCACAAATAGGTACCTACTACGGAAATCTTTGAAAATTCATAACTAATTAAAAAATGCTTCGAAAAATATGAAACCACTTGTGTTACATTAGGCATCCATTTTTCTTTCTCTGAAAAATGAGCTAAAAATGTTTCTGCTCATGCAAACCTAAGAAAAAGGCGGATCAGCCCTTAAAGGGTCGCTTTTACAGCCATCTACCTTAGTCCAGATCATATCTGAAATTGCTTATTTGATCAGTTATGGGTGGCTTGACTCAGAGAGCTTGGATAGGTGGTTGAACTTCAGTGAAAATGCAATTTGAGTGACTTGTGAGTTAATGAGAGCATTCAATTAATACTAAATGATGCTAGTTGTTAATTGATTGTGAACTCACTCCACGGATGTGGTATCTAGATTACAACTCAATCTGTTTTTTTGGATCCAGAGGTAAGTTAAGCTCTGGTTCTCCCAACTCAATCTAGATTTTTAGGCTTCACCCGTCTCCAACTGCCTTTGGAATGTTAAAAATTCACCTCTGGTGTTTAATAAAAAAAACTCTGAAACTTGCTTCTTCGTTGTTTAGTAGTAGTCCCAAGACTTGTTTCCAAAGATCAATTCTTTTAAGAAAAAAACAATCAAAGCTGGAGCCTCACAAAGCATCATTCTGATTTTTGTACTTTGATTAATCAATTGATGTATGTGAAATGAGTCATACTAGCTCAATCAAGCGACCTTGTTGGCTGGGTCTAGCGACCTTGCTGTCTTCAAAATTGGTTCAAAACTGGCAGTTGTTGCCCAATTTTTTGGCTCTTAACCCCTGTGCATCACAGAGAAGATGGCTGAAGTGACGAGCAACTGGGCACAGTCTACAAGGAATGGCTGTAATTTCTAGTCCACGGGGTTGTTCAAAAGTTCACCACTGCATCTGAAAGCCAACTACATTATGAGCATGGACTGACAATTACCGTGACAATCAACCAGGTGGATTCAAAGATTATAACATTTGATGAACTGTCTTGTCCACCAATCCAGGCTCATTTTGCGGGATTTATGTAGGATGCAGCACAAATGATTGAGTTGCAGGAATTGAGGACGTGGTAGGCTGCCAAAGTAAGAACAAGGGGGAAAAAGAATTCACACAAACTCGAAGAATCAGCGGAGCTATTGCACCCAGAAGCTACAAGATTCAGGGCTGTTTTCGCCAATTGGTGGAGCTATTGCACCTAGAAGCTACAAGATTCAGTGCAATTATGGCAAGGTGAGGATGATTGGGCGCGTGGAGTGTTGAGATTCACCCACCCAAACAACCCTAATCCAATTTTGTACAGAGTTCCGATTGAAGCAAACCCTCATTTTGGGAAAAAAGAATTTGGATCTCAAACGTCTGAAAAACGTCCTTCCTAACCCACAGGGGTTAAATCTCAATTTTTGGGATTTAAACCAAATTCTTGGATCTCCAATGGGGACCCCTTAACTTAAAACAAAACTTGGAAAATCTAATAGGGGCAAAGCTTCACTATCTGGGGTTTTAGCATGAACTTAAAAAACTAGAAAAAAAACTAGCAATAAACTTGGAAATTTGCCTTGAGGCAATAACTTTGTTGTTTGATGGTGCTAACACCACTTTTCAAGACAAAACACAAGGATGATAGTGAGAACGTAGAGTTCCTAGTTAGAAAAGAAACAACAACTTCTGATCAACACAAATTATAGGACTTTGGAGGATTGAAACAAAAATCACCTCTCAAATGACTCAATGACTCACCATGAACCACAATTTCCAATGTCTAAGCTTCAAGGGAAGATTTGCAACAACCATGTTGTGAAATCTCTCTCCAACAAAACTCAATTAGAATTAATTAGTAGACAAGACACAACACACAATAACTCAAGAAAATCAACATTTTGAGGGACTAAACCACTCAAAAACACAAAAGGCAAATGGTAATATTCAAAGGGATTTCAATTTCCTTTGAAGTAAGCAATAGATAGCACAAAGCTTTGAAATCCACAAGGAAAATGCCCCAAATGCAAGAACAATAAGGTTTTTTGGCAAAACACCCAAAATTCCAACAATGTAGTTGTGGATGGCCAAATACTAAAAGAAAAGGGGTACAAAGTGCAAGGAGGAGGCCTTTTAAACTTTTCTAAGGCCCCCTTTCCCCCTCAAATTACCTAAACTAATCCTACATAAAAACAAATTAACAAAAAATCCAAATTCTATACTATTGTTGTGATCTTTCCAATTTTTGGATAAATACTCCAAATGCCAAACCAATTGTGTCATTGTCTTTAGAAGACCCAAATTAGTCTAGAAGACTTCCCACCTCCTACTCCCCATTTTCAAACTATTTTGCAAGTGAAAGCCAATGATCATAGACTAGTAAAAAGGTAAAAATTCCAAAAGTTGAAGTGCGTTGTCCTGATGGAAATTCTTCCATCATGTAAATATATCTACTGAGCTTTGTGTGTTTGAGTTTCAATAAACAAAGAGTTGAGATAAAAGGAGTTGGTCGTGGTGAGAACCATGGTTTGATGCAACGGAGCGCCCGTTGGCATACGGATGTTGTACCGTCTTGTCACAGGCACAGCTTAGGGGGGGTAGATGGCGGGTTGGCTGGTCCAATTTCCTGCCTCACTAGCTTGCCAAGCCGTAGGCCACCCAAGCCGCTCGATGGGTCCAATTGGATTCAAACCCGGACCGGCGGGTGGCCAAAGACTACCGCTTCTCTAGCCAACCAAGTCCGCGACTTGGCGACTAGAGGATGATTTTCAACGCTTTTATACCTATAAGGGCACGTGGCTATTTTATAGTGATATTTTTATTAGGTTTGTTCATTTAATTTTACTTATCTAGTTGATTGGAAGGCTCATGTGTTTTTTTTGCCTTTCTTTTAATTAAAATTGCTAAAGGATTAGGTGGATTTGGAAAATATAAAAGGAGAAAGAAAAGGGCATCTTTGGTGGGGCTTGAAAGGAGAGGAATATGGGCTGATGTGCCCCACCTCCTTGCCTTAAAAAGGGTTGAAAAGTAGTTTGAGAGATTCCTTAGAGTGTGTGGAGGTGTGTGTGTAGGAGTGAATAGTGAAATTTTGGTGTGATAAAAAATCCGAAACTTCAAAGAGTGATATCTCCTATTGTATGAGGCTTTTGCTAATGAAATTTAGTGAGATTGTTCCTTGTGAAATTTCCTTTCCAAAATGAGTTTGCAAGTTTGATTTGGAGTTAGGACGAATAAGTTAGGAGTGTTTGAATGTGAGGAGTTTTAGTGCCTTTCATGAAGAAAGGCTGAAACTTTGTCAAGCCATAGCTGACGTTCAATCCATTAATTTGCAAAGGGACTTTGGAAGTGTGTTCATCCTAATCTTAGCTTTCCAAACAGTCATTAAACTTAAGATTTGGAGCTTGGAGGAAGAAGTTATGGAGGAAGAAGTTATGGAGGTGTGAAGACTTGGAGGTTGGCTGCCACTTGTGAAGAGCAAGGCCGAAACTTTGGAGGGCCATAACCTTCGGTCAGTATAAGGATTTCTTTTGAAAATTTTATGAGTGTTAGTTTGTTTATTTAGCTCTCTAAATAGCTATCACACAAGATATTTGGAGTTTTATTGAAGAAGTTATAGAGTGTAGAAGTTTAGAGGTTGAGTGGGTTCTCAAAATAGGAGACCGAGACTTTGCTGGGCTGTAACTTATAGACAGAATTTTAGTTCTTAGTAAAATTTTCACATGTTGTAGCCGGATGTGTTAGCTTTCCAAATTGTTATCACACTTGTGTTTAGGATTTGTAGATCAAAAGTTATAGAAGTTTGAAAAGTCAGTGGTTGGTTGGCTAGGAGGAGAAGAACTGCCACTTTGTTTGCCTATAACGTTTGGACAGTAGTTTAAAATGAAGTGAAATTTGGAGAGATGTTAAGTTACTGGGTTAGCTTTCCCAAATGCTATTGCACTTAGCATTTGGAGTTGTGAGCCATCCGTGGCACTAGATAAAAGGTCGCAGCTACTTTAGGGTACTACTTTGAAGATTTCTCATTGTTTTTATTAAAACATGAAGACTTGAAGATTGAAGATTTGAAGAGTCCAAAACTTGAAGAGGAATGTTTTGGTTTTTTTTATATGTATGTGTGGGATGTGGCTTTGTTATTCCTAGCCTGATTTGGAGGCTCGTTGTCTTTTATTTCCTTTTGCTTTGTAAACCTTGTTGCGGGTGGTCTGGGTAAAACCAAGACTCAAACCCATTTATTGTCGTGGTGACGAAGTGGGGTTAATGGCCCACATGGTCGAAACTTGTTTGTTCTCATGGTCTGGAGTTTTGGCCAGTAGATTGTGAATTTGAGGTTTAGGATCCCATCATTCGGACGGTAGCTCGTGTCTACTGTCCCATTTTACCCGTCCCGTATCCCGTGGTTCCTTATCCCTTCCTTGACCTTTATACCTATCTAGAGCCCACACATGATAGGCCAACGGGCACCGTTTGAAGATTGAAGATTGAAGATTGAAGATTGAAGAAAATACCGAGTATACAACAAACAGTTGCAGCCAAACACCCCGTGTGTTCCTAAAGCGCGCTCTTCTCTACCCGACAGTGTTTTCTCAAGATTTTCACTAGCCTAAGTTTCTTGGAAAATCCAAGATAGTATGAAAAGAATCCAAGAGGACTTTATTTACACCATTGCTTTCATGGAGTCATCTTTTGCAATTCAAAAAATTATGAAACTTTTTGGGCAACCTCTAGGAAGTTTTCAAATGCTAATTGAAAGTTTAAATGTTTACTTGCACTAATCATGGAAAGGTCTAAAATCATTACTTCTTGTTGGGGAATAATCATTCATATACTAGAGAATCTCTATGAACCAACTTTGTCATTGAGCTCCTGGCATGTTTTTAAGCTAAAAACACCTTTCTCCAATCCTTAGTGCACGTTCTTATGGAATCGGCGGAATTAAATAAATCTAGTAATAATCTAAATTAAATGTTTTCTAGGATTTTATCTATCAAGGCTCAAATCTATCTCAAACTCCTAATTGACATACTAAACACCTATTTGCCACTAGAAATGGTAAATGGAAGTACTAGAGCAGTTTTGGATTTTTAGGAAAGGACACATCGTAATTGTAGGAACTTCTACTAATACAATATTAACATGTTTTTTAGGTCTTTTAGAATGAAAATTACTATTAAAAAAAAAGCAAAAAAAAATATCCCAAAGCCCAAGTGACAACTATGATGTTGTGAAGTTTTGCTACCTATCCGAAAAAGCACAAAGCTCTTGACTATGGTAAATGTTTGTGAAAAACAAAGAATTACTAAAAGACTAAAGATCCCTATAACCAACAGGAAATTCAATCCCAAATGCCAAAAGTAACTAGTTCCTAATGAAAAGAGAACACCACTATTGCTTTAGCACATTCCTTTCACCTAGAACTTGAACCTTGGAAGTCAACTATCAAAACCTATAAGGTGCAATAGCACTCAAAGCCCTCTTTAATTTTGCCTACTATACCTTCTCAAGCTCAAAAGTATAATCCTCACTCAAACACAAAAGTAACTCATAGCACAACTACAATATCCAACAAAAATTACAACTCCAAAAGTTGATCCCAAAAGAAAGTGATGATATAAGATAAATGAGATGAGTACACAAGAGGGAACCAAGCCTTTAAGTACTTGCAAGAGGGTCACAAGGTTGCAAATAATATGGGACAAATGTCCACCAAACCCCTAGCCACCTGATGAGATTAACCACCCAACACCTAACCTTCCCAATGAGCCTATCTACTTGACCACTTGAAATCAACTTTAATAAAGTAAGATGCCTATCTTTTAACTAGTAGATGACCCACATCATAACAGTGGGGCTCATAGTTTTTGACTGTAAAATATAACGATAAAAGCAAATAGGGAAAACCCCTCTGAGATCAAAGTAATAAGTTAGAGGCTCACAACAAGACTTTAAAACTATTCCTTAATGACATATTGTATGAAAATTTTTTTAAATTGAAAATTTCGTTTGTAAATGGATGACCAAAGCTGCTATGTTGCCAAAATTGCTACTTGGTCTTCTAAGCATTAACCAAGATACTCTTCAAAATGTACTTGCAAGTGAAACAACAAGTTCCTAAATAATGCTATGCCTAGAGCTAATTTTTTGGAGCCTAGGGGAAATAACATCATTGGGTTGGCTAGGGTAGAATGTCTATTGAAGCTTGGGCCCAACATACACTAGTTTTGCCAATGTTTGGGAAGTTTTTGGAGTTGCTTTGATAATTTGCCTTTTTGTAGAAAGAGTTTTTTTTTCCTAAGGACACTAGTTGCATCCTCTCCTTATCTCCTAGTTCATTTCTTCTAGTATCAAATTCTCACCGGGGCAATGCACTACAAGAATATAGGCATTCTATGACTACGTAAATGACTACGTTTTCAGTCATTTCGGACATATATGACTGCCTGTGAAAATGGGGCTCCGTAGTCATTGTGGACGAGTCCTTTAGGACATGACTACATTCTTAATATCACCATCTGTCATCGTACAAGGAAAGTTTTGGATGAATTATTCCTACGTGGCCTCTAACGTGTTCAGGTCTGCATGACGTGGCACTTGGGTTCGTTAGTCATAGTGTAGTCATTTTTTAGTCCCATTGTAGTCGAGTTCTGATGGTGGGCCCCACTTAGTCCACATGGCAATTGCTGGTAGGCGGTTCAATCCAATGTTCAGACGTTCAGATGGACAACAAGTTCTGGTGTAGTTATTCCCTAGTAGGGATTCAGTTGAACTATAGTCATATCATTGTGTATTGTTGCAATTGCAACTGCAGCTTAGTGAAGTGGTAGTTAAACAATAGTCAGTCTCCTATGCTTAAGTGCTACTGCAGTTGCATCTGAGTTGCATCTCAATTATATTTCAATACTAGGGTTGACAACGTAATGAAGCTTAGAAGCTGTTTTAGTATGATGTGGTTGTATAGCTCAGCATTTGCTTTCATGAAAATGATAGAAAATTGAGAGACAAGTAAGCCAACCAACATGAGAACTATTGAGAAGAAAAATAGGTGTACAAGCAATGGATGCACATACCATTACAGAATGGAAGACAACTAAAGCATTTTGTCAATGTCTACATCCATGATTGCATTTCTCTGAATTATTACACACAAGGTTTTGTGAGAATTCAAGGCATTGACCACTCTAAAATCAAAATACGTGCCCTCTTCCTTTAGAAGTACGACAATTCTGTACTATAGAGGGCTATCAGTCTTGCTTGCAAATGTTACACTACACTTACACCAGTAGTGAAGTAATCTCATGGGTTCAACTTTATGTACTTGGAATCCCAAATGACATTTCCACCTTGAACGTCGTGCATTATTTCTTAGTCAACCTCCGGCTTGGGAAACATCAACGACACTTTCGGTTGCGAAACCTCCCGCACGTCCACTCTAAACCAACCATCCAGAATGAGCATGCCATGGAACTTATCTATCCCTCCTATACCGCTGATTCTTCCCAAAGCCACCTTCTGCCGAGTGGATCGTGGATTGACGAGGTACACATTGTCATACAAGCTGAGTTGAAAGATAGATTTGTTTTGTTAGATACAGGAAGTACTCCTGCCCGTGGGACCTTCAAAACATACTTCTCATTGCCAATGTAGTCACTCATACAATAAATAATTAAAAATTGACTAACAACTTCCCCAGTTGAGTCACATATGAGGACTGGATGAGGATAATGCAACTACCAAATGACTAGGCAGTCATTCCTGAGTCATACAATTGAAACAACATTGACCTCAGCCTTCTAATTCCCTGAATGAAATTTGTGTACTCCAACACATTCAGGCTTCAACATCTCACCTTTTTTTTGGAAGAGTCACGGTTCTTGTCCTCTGCCGCTGTCGTCTTTGCCCTTGTCTCTCTTTTCCGTGCCTTCAACAAACACACACAAATTTTTTGTTAGAATTGAAAACAATTAGAAGGTGAGGGGACACGAATGAGCTTGAACCTTGTGGTCCACAAGTCCCCTCACCTTCCTCTGTAAGTGCATTGTCACTGAGATCTGAATTCTGTGTCAAATCATGCCCTTGAACTGCATTGTTCTGCACATGTGAAGCATTCTGTGCATGGAACTCCTTCACATCTGTAGCGACATACAGAGCTTTCAAAAGTGGCCACAATGTGGACTTCAAGTAATTGTTGTCATCAGCTAGTTTTGCCAAATCAGCAACATAGAACGCACTGGTGATGACGACATTGGCTTGCGGATTGCATGACACTCTTGATGCATTGTTGTCAACGACCACAGTGTTTGAGGGGCTAAATTGAGGCCATTCACTGTAAACTTTTGACAAAGGCTTCCCCCAAGCTATTGGTTTGCCGCCCTCAAACTGTACAGCCTCACATTTCTTCCCACCCCACACAAAGAGAGGACTGAAGTCACAATGTCCTTGCCTTTCTGTCATTGTGGGCACAATGTCTTCCATGTAAGACTTACTCTTACTGCCCCAAAATCCCACTGTGAAATTAAAGAAGCACCGTGCCAAAAAGGGTTGCAACCATGGTCTTAAAAATACCCTCCTGTTCTTCGTTCTCAACATGGGCCTAATTCTAGAGTTTGGATTCTTCTCCTCAACCAGACTACAATCCAGCAAGGTCCCATGAATGTTGAAAATTAGCAATTTAGCTTTTGCATTTTCGATGGGTACAATGCATAAATTCGAAGCAGCTCTCACCTGACCTGACCCAGAATCAGGGAGTGCTGCCTTTGCATTTACCTCAGTGGATGCTTTCGTTAGCTTCTTCTGCTTCTTTGGAGAAGATTTCGTTGGAGCACCACTTGCTTCCACTGCCTTCTCTAAGTCGTCCACCATGTTTTTCCCAGCTTGGACCACATCCACTGCTTTTGTTGCCTTCTTCTGCTTAGGAGGGGAAGACTTGGTTGGAGCAGCAATTGGTTCCACAAGTTCTGTGGGGTCCTCTACTTTGTTCTCTCCATCCTCTTCAAGATCCACGATATTACTTGCATCACCGCCAGTAATATGCGTGTCGGAGTCCACTTTGCTGGTGTCCACATTCACAAACTTCCGATCTTGCACTTCCGATGGAGGACATTGGCCAATTCCGTCCATAGGGATGTCGCTCGCGTCGGCCAAGAAATCATTGCCTTGTACGACCTTCGGAATTCCCTGTGTGCATTTCGAAATAGTCTCGTCCACATTGCACATCGGAATGCTAGTCTTCAAACGCGGATTCAATGTTGTTTTCGGCTTTGGACTCATAGTTTGACATATTGGGGTCGGGGATGATCTCTCTTTCTCTCCGGCGCAGGGTGCCTGTTTCTTGCCTTCTTCTCCAGAGGGTGACTCCAGAGGGTCACTTCCAAGTGCAACGGTTCTTCAGCTGCACTAGTCGTCTGCGACGGGGCGGGAGGAGGAAGTGACTCAGACCTGGGCACTTTTTTTCGACAAGGATCGGTCATTAAGTCGGCTCTGTCTCCCTCTTGAAGCAAAATGGACGTCTGAATCTCCATAGGAGACTTAGATGCTGAGGGGCTTCTATGGGAAGTGTCCTTCATTTTCTCCATGAAAGTGCTGAACATTGACTTTAGCTCTTCTACTACGCTGTTCGTAGCTGCTGTACTCACAAGAACTTTCGAGAACTCGCCCTTCAAGTCTGTCTGAGACTTCTCTATAGCACATATTCTTGCTGAATCTCTTGTAGTGAGACCCTAAAATTCTCAACCGCCATTCAAACAAGGGAAACTCCAGAGTTAGTCAATTATCAAGTTTCTACCAATGGGGTCACTGATCAATGACTTGCCTACTGCTGAATGACTACGTTTTGACTTGTCCACCTACGTACAACAGAAAATGCGACTGGGTCATGACTGTGCTACAACCACTGTAGAGATGACGCCACTCATTGTTTAGCAACATGAAAACATAAAATGTGAGAGAAGTTCAAAGGGCCTCACCGATCCGCGTCCAACATGGCCTGCAGATAACTACATTCCATCTGCAATGTCCATTAGTCTTGAGCTGGTAGGCCTTCCCTCCTTCTGCATCCAACATGGTAATAGCATTCAAACGCGGCATATTTATTTGCACATATTCTTTACAAGTGAAAGCACAGAACAAGCAAGAACAAAGGTAGTACTATCTTCCGAACGTGGAAAATGGAGAACCCTAATCTCACCAACTCTGCCTCCTTTCCGACTTTCCCTTTTCGGCCCACAGCGGAGAAATTCTTCACTTGCCTCCTTGCATGGGCCATTGTTGCCGCTTTCTTCTGTTGCGTCTCTGTACTCCAATAATCCTGCAGCCTACTCCATTGATCTGGATTCACGTGAGATGGGCATTCATCTTCTGCGCTGCTTAGGAAATGAGCCTTCAACCTAGAGCGCTCTGTCTTCAAGTACCTCTTGATGGCATTCCTGAAGCCCAGCATGCTCAACTTGTTGCCTAAGTACTCGAAGTCATTGTCCAGGGTATTCCTCAACTTTTGCAGGCTCTTATGCTTCTGTTTTTCCCAATCTATGATACTCATGATAAGAATACGTGGCACATATGTCCTCACTGAGCTGTCCCAAGCATTTTTCCCCACATAACCAGCATCAATTTCTTTGTCATCAGTGACTGTGATGCTGTGGGGTTTTTTGCCAACCCTACTCCGCTCCCTCCTTCCCTCGTCATAGATGCTGCGTTTCAGACGTCGCGATGCCCTCCCCACGCTATCTGTAGACATTTTGCCTGCATTGCTAAAGTCTTGTCCTAGAGAATTTTCCACCCACCTGTCCGGATAGGGAGCTGAGGAAGGTTGTGGCCCAGCACCCCACTACGGTGGCTGCATCCATTGGCTGTTAGGCACCCATTGCCAATTCCCAGCATATAGAAGCCCTGCTTGCGATGGTACTTCTGAGGCGCGTTGTACAATTGGAGACCGCGGTCGGTGAATTTGTATAGGGGACCGCATTTGCACGTCGACTCTCTTGCGCTTCTGCCTTTTGTCGATGAGGTTCTCCTCAACGTCCAAGTCATCGTCCTCTGAGTCGAACACTTGCATCGTACTAGCTTTACCTGTATCCACGTCCAATAATATTTTCATCAGCAACCCTAAACCGCTCAAGTCCTTCCCTGTGTGGCATTGCTCTTCCATTTTGCAAGTAAAGAAGAAGTACAATTGTGAGTCAAATCTGCTTCTCTATCCAAGAGTTTTACTTGAACTACAGCGTGTATACAGTGAAGTAAAAACCGCCATCTTTTCTAACAAAACAAATCACACTATAGCCGTCACAGAATGCAACTTCTATACGTACCATTCTTCACTACGATGACATTTACAAACCCTACTCAACGTATGAGGAGGCCCACACCGCGAGAAGGGCAAATTACCTGTAGGCGGGACCTCCGAGGTCGCCTTGCTCTGAACATGTGCACACACAACTGCTAGATTCATCATACCTGCGGCAATACCTTCGTCGTCTGTTTTGGTTTCGTCGGAAGAGGAAGCCGCATCTACACTCATTTTGCCCCTCCTTTGCACGCGCTTGCTCCTGCGTCGTGCGTTTCCCCTCACTGGCAACGTCGGATGACTTCGTCTGGGCAATCCAAAGTTCTCTCTTGTAATGTGACCCCTTCTCGCATCGGCTGCCTCAAGCAATACTTCTTTCTGGGGATTCAAATCCTTTGTCCTACACACATGAATTCACAGCTTACTACAGTCCAATACGTCGCTATGAGGTAGGTCAAACAAAATACAAGAGCGCATGCTACCGTGAATGTCGACAAACTCTCTACTCCAAAGTCTGTGCCTCAGAACGGGTTTAGGATTTTGCTAGCCTTTGCAGCCTCCGTACGCCGCCATACAGCCGCCAAACGTGTGCAACGTGGCGGTTTTCTAGTACTCCTCAACTTATTCAACTAGTTTATGCCCACTAAACTAATGTATGACTCTACAATGACTCGAGCGCTACTAGAATAACAAACGCAGTCATACATGAGTAGTACGCTGCAACTGAAAGTCTACTATACAATGATTGGACTCGGCTTCCGAGACCAATTAATGTAGCAGTTGAGCAAGAAACAAGAGAAGCGGACAGAAATTGCACAAGAACTCCAGTGCATGAAGAACAGAAGGCTGAGGACTTACATTCTTTGGATGGCCACTTCCATAGGCTTCAGTTTTTGCCGTAAGAGCTGCACACGCCTGTCTCCAGGGTTGACGAATTTCAACGTCCGCCCCAAAATAGTGTCCGTTTTCCGGACGTCTGGACGCACGGACGCTAGCAGACGTAGCGTCCCGACCGCCGTCGGAAAGCGGATGGGGCGGACGGCCCGACCGCCTGAGGCGGACGCCCAGATCGTGTGGACCAGATCAGTCCGCGCATCGATCGGACGGCCATAATCGGGCGGACGGACAGGCGGACGCTGCGTCTGCCAGGACTGCGAATGTCAGCGGACGCTGCGGACACAGCGTCCGCGTCCGGACGTCGTGTCAACCCTGCTTGTCTCGTTCTAATTCGTAGGCAGACTTTCCCTCGTCTCTTGTTGCCGTCTTCTCTTCCTCCATCTGCTTTTGAATTAGGTTAGTGAAATGCCCGTAGTGCCCAACAATAGTACTGTAGGGATTGACGTTCACAAGCAGCGCATTACCAAGAAACAAGGGTATGCACACTTTTTTCCTGCTCCGTCACTATCTTGCAGGCGCCTAAGTGATCGGATGTCTATCACAGGAAGAGAAGTGATGACCGCGTGCCGCAGCTGCGATCAAATAGCAGAATGCAAAAGAGCCGGCTTTGTCGTGAATCTTGATTTTGCTACCTTCCTAGCGTCGTTGAAGAAATTCCGCTAAAGTGAATAACAAAGAAGCCTATAGTAGCCAGTACTCTGTGTCGCTATAGAACGACGACAGAGAATCACCTCTTGATACGGTAATAAATGTCCACTGAATTTGGTCCTTTTCTTGTGGACGTCAATCATGAGAGCAATGTCCGTGCTCTGCGTCGGTGATAATTTTGTGGGATTGCCTTTGAGGGCACGGAGTGTTAGCCATTTATTGTAGAAATTGCCTTTCAATGAACCCTGAATTTCTTAAGTGCTTTCAACCCTAAATTGCTCATACGTCTTCAGAATTATGCCGAAATTACCTCAAGCACTAAATGTTGTACTTCACGATGCTCTGCAAGATGATCCGACAGTCTTAATTTGAATTACTGTGCTTTCAAAAGTTCTTCTATTTTCCCTTACATGCCATGCTGTGGTTCCTTGTGCATATGCTACGTTGCCCATGTACATTCTCCTTCAATTGCTTGTTGTGTTGAGAAGCCATGTGAAATGAAGGGGATGCTATGTACATGTCAGAAAAATTGTATTCAAGTGTGGACTTCCCCTTGAAATTATATGAACTACGTCATTGTGCAATGAAGTAGACAAGGTAAGGACTCAACGTGAACCCTGCGAAGTCATTACTTTGTTTGAGAATGAGAGACGTTGGTAAATGACTAGGTATTAACTCGTTGAAGTCATTCTGTAGTTGTATGTAGTTGTCACTCAGTTGACCTTCGGGCTCTTCAGTCATTTTGTACTTTCATGAAGTTGGCTATGAGTTCACAACAGTCATATCGTAGTCTGTTTTCATTGCATGTGAAGAAATTTAAGTGTGGTCTACTTGGAAATTTTCTGGCATTCCATAATTCTGTTGTCAAGGTTAGTACTCAAAAAAATTTTGGAACTCACATTTGAAAATGACATCCTCGTGTAGTTGTTGAAGTTCAGAAGTGTACAATCAAAATGCTACCAGCGCGCTTGCCCCTTTCAAATCCACAAAGGCAACATCTCCGCAATGAGAGATTATGGATTCGCGAGTTTCAGCGAGCTCGTCAACTCAATGCTTCCAGAATCCATTGCCCGTGCATGGATTGCCAAGGTCAACGCAAGCTGCTCATAAAAAATGTGCGGGAACACCTCATGTGAAATGGACGGCATCCACGGTTGAGGGTGTGGAGAGGGCCTAGCACTCGAGACTTGTCTGACAATGAATAGGAGGACGAATTCTGGGGCTCCCATGACAACTGTAGCGTGGGTGTGGATGCCCAAGTGGATAAGCGAGAGATCCTTGAGAATGCATTCACTCATGACGATGGGACAAATGATATTGAAGACAGAGTTCTTGAAGAAGTGGCACAAGCCTTCATGACCGCCGATTCACTGCACGATGAGTGCAGCACTGGGTCAATGCAAGGCCCACCAGAGAATGACGAAGGTCTTGCTGATGGGGTGCCTGTCGGTGAAATTGGAGAAGCCGCTTGGGAGGACCGACAATTTGATCCTCGCCACTTACAAGAGGCAATTCAAGATCTTTTTAGTGGCGCTAAGTGCACAAAGCTAGCAGCCACAATTTTGCTTATGAACTTGTGCACAGTGCATGGAGTTAGTAATACCTTTGCGGATGAGTTGTTCAATATCTTGCATGGTCACATATTGCCTGACAGGAATTGTTTGCCGAAGAACTACCACGCAGCACGTTCTTTGACACAAACATTGGGACTTGCCTACACAAGCATACATGCTTGTCAAAAAGGTTGCATCCTTTTCAGAGGCTTACATGCAGATGCAATGCGGTGCCCTCAATGTAATGGGCCTAGGTATAGAGATGAGGAAAGGAAGATGTTACCTGTGAAGGTTCTGAGGCACTTCCCCATCATACCAAGACTACAAAGAATGTTCAGGAGCCCCAACATTTCAAAACTGATGCTCTGGCATTCCGAGAATAGGAGCGATCGGGAAGGCGGGGATGGTTTGGTCCGCCATCCTTGTGACTCAAAGGCATGGCGGCATTTTCACGAAAATGTTGACCCCACTTTTAGCAACGACCCTAGAAATATCCATTTCGCTCTAGCCGCAGATGGGGTGAATCCGTATAAGCAGAATCGGTCCAACTAGTCTACTTGGCCGGTGCTTCTACTGAATTATAATTTGCCACCTTGGTTGAGCACGAAGAAGTTCTTCATCATGTTGTCTTTATTGATCCTGAGGAGGCAATCTGTCACCTGTGAAAATTTTGATGTGTACTTAGAGCCACTAGTAGAAGAGTTATTGCAATTGTGGGAAGGTGTTCCAGCTTATGACATAGCAAAGGAAGTCTCAGCAAGAGCATTCACATTGCGGGCCATGCTCCTATGGACGATTCATGATTTTCCTGGCTATGGAGTGGTTGGCGGATTTTCCCATCAAGGATTTGCTGCTTGTCCTTGGTGCGGTTCAAACTTGGGTGCACAGCACTCTATGGAGCTAGGGAAGCAGACATATGGTGGGACTAGGCGTTGGTTGCCAGAAAGACACAATTACAAGTCAGCTCACATGAAAGACTTATTTGATGGTTGTATGGAGAATCGACTGAAGCCTCCACGAGTGACGGTCGAGGAACAACTACAGCATGCAGCCAATTATGAAGCATGGAAAGCAGCGCCAAATCGAGAAGCAGGATCAAGGGACCCATCTAAAGTGCATGGTGTCAAACGATTGAGCATCTTGTACAGGTTGCCTTACTGGAAGGTAATGTTGTCTTCAGACGCTGGTAATATGTGTCAAATTAAGTATTGAAGACTTTCTAGAGTTCAATTCTGATTTCCACGAACAAGTTAATGCAGTTTACTGATCTAGTGGCCTATTGTCAAACCACTTTAGATTGTCTGTCTATGGTATTGGCCTCCAAACTATGCATATAAAGAACTTGTTAATTGAGGTGCCGATGTTCCAGTGTGGTGGTCGCAGACTACAAGTACAATAATGAGACAATAGGATAGGTGTTACTTAGTTGTGAGGTGGACAGTAGTGACTTAGCAGTGACTCTCTTTCAACTGTGTCTGTCCTACTAATTAGTCATTTCTCAGATGTGCCATAGTCATGCAGTGAAATTATAGTTATTCATTGCTCTAGCGCAGACAACAATTCACGATTGAATTCTTATACCGTCTCCTGAGTGCATGCAGAAATTGCTTATTCGCTGCACTTTGGATGTCATGCATTGCGAAATGAACTTGGCAAAGAACTTTTTGAAAACCATCACTGGGAAGAAAGACATTGTGAAAGTAAGGCGGGACTTATAGAGGCGGAATATACGACCGCATTTGTGGCTAACTGCGCACCCGAAGAATCCAATGAAGATGGTGAAACCTGCAGCACCATATGTATTGAGAAATGTAGAGCTTGAAGTATTCTTAACGTGCATTGAGTCTTTGAAGACACCAACAGGCTATTCCTCCGACTTGGGCAAGCACTTACGTAAGAAAAACTTTGGTGGACTAAAGTCTCATGATTATCATGTCTTAATGCAACAAATATTACCATTGGCTTTGAGAGGTTTGATGGAACCAGGTCCCAAGATGGCTATCATGAGGATGAGTAAGGTTTTCAGAAGAATTTGTACTAAAGCATACAATCCCGCTGAATTCTCTTCCTTGGAAGCCGATGTGGTGGAGACCATGGCTTTGTTGGAGATGGAATTCCCACCGTCATTCTTTGATATAATGACACACCACCCATATCATTTGGTTCAAGAGCTGGACTTATGTGGTCTAGTCAGCGCAAGGTGGATGTACCCAATAGAACGGTACATGAAAACACTGAAAAATCATGTGAGGAATTTGGCTCGCCCTGAAGCATGTATGGCTGAGGAATACCTCAAAGATGAATGCATTGGATTTGTAACGGAGTACCTACAGAGCTTTCAATTCACAGAGAGGTGTGTCTGGGATGCTGACGAAGAGTATGGCGATGCAGAGGAGGTGCTACAGGGCGGAGGAAGACCGTACATGATGACTCCTGCACTCCGAGATGTGGCACATTAGTACGTTTTGGCCAATGTGTCTTGTTTGCAGCAATATTATTTGTAAGTAGACCGTATACCTTATTTGTTTTCTATGCATATGTACGTTAGGCACAGATGTACTAGTTTTTTTATTTTATTTTCTATGTCTTCCAATGGAAAAGAATGTGCAATACCAAGATGAACAATGCTGAAATACTCTATGTTAGTAGCAATGACAAAGTCAAGTGCGAGTTGTTGTGTAGTCAACTGTGAGTCACAGCTAGTCATTGGATGACGGCTCTTACTATAAAATGACTAAGTGCAGTTGTAACCGAGTCATTGATCAAAAGAAACCACTGATCACCTAAACCGTGAACTCCTTTTGCTGTAGTTGAAATCTTGTAGGAAGTGGTCTCTATTTTGAGTTCTATGTATTGGAGGTTCACATTTCTACCTTCAACTATAGGAATTGGAAGGCCGAAGTTCAGCAAGATGCGACTATTCCAGCATTTGAGGATTGGCTCCCGAATGTAGTACAGAACTCGGCATTTGATGTGACAAACCCTGACGACAAGGATTGATTGATGCTCATCAGAAAACCATCACAGAAGGCAGCAAGATATACGAAGATGAAATCATTCGGTAGCCATTTCAGAGTAGATGATGGAGATACACATCGTTTCCAAACATATAATTCCGGAATAGCTTCGGTTTTTGAAGTACCGACTGTAGATGCAACGGATGTGTCCGTGAACTACGTCGGAGTTCTAAAGGACATATTGAAGCTTGACTATGGGCCACTACATACACCAATCATTCTTTTCCGATGCCAATGGATGAAGACTACAGATAATAGAGGCAATGCAACGTATGTCCGCGATGATGCTGGCTTTTTGATGGTCAACTTCAAGCACAAACTACCACGCATGTTGGAGCCCTTTATTTTTTCCAACCAAGCAACACAAGTCTTCTTCTCTGATGTGCCACAGAAACCAGGATAGAAAATAGTTTTGCAAAAAGAAGCACGAGCTAAAAGGGAGGTGTTGAATAGTCCTAATGTATTCATAAGTACCATTGTAGAAACTCCTGGTCTTACAGCTCCAGAAGTGGTGTCAACACCTTCACAAGTACCGTCTCTAATTGGGGCCATTGATTTGTCACTTGAGGACAATTTGTTAGCACATGCAATATACTAGGTTGATGAGCATTCTTTTTCTCTAGGAATTGTGCTCACACCCTTCCATTTGCCTTACACAGCAAAATGAAAGAGGTCTTCCACATGTGGATGACTATAATTTTGTTTCAGTGCATGTGAGTTTTTTTTAAATTCATTTTCAAGACCGTAGGATGCCTTGATTTCCACTAATCTCATGGGAAAGAATATAATTTCAAGTTTGAGTATGTTGACTGTGGACGTCACAATCATCTCCTAGTACAGATCAGTCATTCCTTAGTAGGAAGAAGTCATTCATACAGACAAAACACAGTCATTAACGGACTACCATACAACTGAGTATGTCAACCGAAAGTCGTCATCCGCCCACGTCATGCCATTGAACAATGCGCTCACAGAAAACCAGCGGATGAACGCACTGTTTGGTCATAGTTCCAACAATCTTCATCCCTACGTCTACAAAATGACTATAAAATGACTACCTTACAAAAACGTCGTGTAAAATGTGAAATAACAGAGCTCTAGTCATAGTGTAGTCATTTAGGACATCCAGTCATACTTTAGTCGGTTGTGCCGGACAAGTTTTTCTTGTAGTGATGGTTGGCTTGGGGTATCCTTCTTTAGACACACTAATTCGGTTATTTTTGTTGAAAGCCTCCAACGTTTGTCTAATTTATTCATTTTGATCAAGTAAGAAGATCCTAAAATTTTTTTTTAAAAAATTGTGCACCTCAACAAGATCAAGATGTATATTCATATTGAGTTTTTAAGGAAAAAAATTAAATTTGTGAATCTTTTCATAGATGTGAAAAAACCTGTTGAATTTTGGAAATTGCAACCTCTATAGTGCACAATTTTTAAATTTATTTTTAATAAAATTAATTATTTTACATATTGGACCACTTTATGTAAGTCACATCCAAAAATAATATTAAAAAAAAATTATTTGATATTCCAAATGCTTGTTTTTAAGAATTTTATGTATTTAGGACAACACTAATTTTTTTCACTAAAAAATTCATTAAAAAATTATAAATTCTTTTTTTGTGTTGAGTTTTTTTTTTTCTTGATACATTATAAGTTCAAGCATTTAAAACCACATTTTGTAAAACCATAATTTATTACATTTAAAGGATGAAGTTGTTTGACACACTACAGTAGACTAACATTATTGTTAAGACAATGTTTTGGGGTACCCCAAGCCGACCATTGCCCACCGGCAATTTTGTTTCAACTTCAAATTTGCAAAAGCTACAATCCTATCCTTTAAAAGACACGTAGTTTTGAAACTAAACTCTAAATCTCATTTCACTAGATAGGCATGGATGTGAGGATTTCTATCTCCACCCTTCAAATGAAACGAGCACGATCAAGTTTTTGATTTTGATGTAAAACTTCTTAAGGTAGGTATTGTAAGTTCCTAGTTTGTCATTTGGGACTCGATTTTTCATTTTTTTCATTCTTACAATTTTATTTAAGTTTATTATGCAAAAAGTCCAAAAAAGAGTATATAACCAAATAGATGTCACATGCTAATATAGTATTTGGTCCAAAATAAAGAGTTATATCTAAAACAATCCCAATTCTTGTATATAAATAAGTTAGAAATCCAAAAGTAATAGAAATTGTAAATATTGAGTGAAGATTGCCCAAACTCCCTAAATTTACCATTCATGTAATTCATCTTGGCTAAAATGTTCTAAAGGACCTTTAGTAAGATTCTGAAATCCATTCCCAAGGATAAGTATCAATTTTCCAATCAATTATGAGAATTAGTAGAACCCCCAATTGTTGGCTTACAAATAATATAAACTCAAGATAGACCTATAGAGGGCATCTATGGCCAAAGTACAATGTTTTAGGGTTGAGTTCACGCCAAAGCCTCAACAACAAAATTGGTTTGCCAAGATTCCCTTCTCTATGAAAGATTTCTTAATTACTAGTAATTAAAAGAGGTAGTGCAATTTTATTTTTCTTCGTCAAACATGCAATGTAAAAAATGAGCTTGAAAATATTTTGTGTAATTCCATGAGAGGTTCCATAAAAAATTCTAGATTTTTTTACTTTCAAAAGATCCTCTTTCGGATAGTCAAATGCCACACTTACAATGGAAAATTCATAAATCATTCAAGGTGCAGTAAAATCTCACCAAAAGTTATTATAGCTTATTTTATACTACTAACACGATCCAACAAGTTTTATGACATTTCAACATCCAGAAGATTCAACAAGATTCTTTAATTCCATTAAATTTGAAGATGATCCGTAGAGTTGATTGGCATTCTAAAAGCATATGAAATTGGAAAGAGGCCAAAGCGGGTCTTTTATTTCTCCCTTATACCTTTTGAAGAGCCTGAGCTAGTTACTTTTTTCAAAAAAGATAAGCTCCAATTGTTGGAATTTTACTTATTTTTAGTTTTAAGTTGGTACTAGGTTTCAATGACTTTTCGGCAATGGAAAAGGAGGTACTTGCTTACACATACTAAAATGGCCTTCTTAAGCCAATGGTACAATCCGTTTGTGATTTTGGAGTTTTTCTCCAAAAGTTATAATTTTGAACTAGTGTAGAAAGTAGAAAATCCAAAGATTAGGTTGAAAATCTTAATTAATAAAATTACCACTAGGAAAATGAGATAGAGGTTGATTTTTGAAGAGTATTTAAGGAGACTTAAGATGGATACATCAATTGGATTCAAGGTGTTCAAGGCATTGTGCTCCAAAGAAAATATTTTAGGTAAAGTAGTCTTAGAATTTTTTCAAACCAAGAAACTGTTGAGTAGCAAGGATGGCTACATTTCTTTTTGCAGATGTAAAGTTGGATGCTTTTGGCCTTTTATCAAGGCTAAATCTATGATGGTTTTGTGAGACATTAAAATATCACATGCTAGTGCTGGTTTTGTAAGTAACATACGTAGGCTATAGACATTCATTGCAAAAATAAAGTAGGCTAAGTTTTTAAGTTTTTAAGTTTATTAGAAGCTAATTAGTGAATTTAGAGGCAGTTTTACAATAATTTGGTGTCATTCTAAAAAATAAAATAGCTTACAAGGCATTCTACTAAAATACATTTAAGAAATAATTTTCTACATAGCACAAGCAAAAATGGTTGTCTACAATGAACCTGCACACAACAAAATACACTCTGACGCTCAATATAAGTATTGTGAATTTCGAATTTCAATTAAAAAAAAGAAAACACATACATTTCAAAACAAATTTGCAATTCAACCTAAAAATTTAAAATACACATCATACCTATACACAACAAAACACACCCAAATACCTAACATTAGTATCTTAACATTAAAGGAAACATCATAATAAAATTTAAACAACAAATATATTTTTAAAATTTGAAATGACCATGCAACATGATAGACCAAGGGACAATTGTAAAAACCTAGTGTGAACCTAGAAAATAATCCAACAACCCTAATAAAACTAAGATGCATAAGCACTCACCACATCACTAAATTGTAGAGCAAAAATGCAAATGCAAATAGAAAAAGCTATAGTGTAAGATGAAACACCACGTGATGTATTTCCTAAATTTGATTTGAAGCTATCTAGAGGCCATTGAGCCCATATCTATTCTTAACTAACCACCATTCCTGTATAACTACACCAAATGGAAAGGTGTCAAGAGTTCAAAAATGTTGAGTTTTTATTTGAATACATAATGCAAGGTGATCCATGAGTTTGTTTCTTACTTGGGATTTTATGATGCCAACTATGGAGAATGTCCTTTCATCCTCAACTGAACTCAACATCAAAAACATTGCCAATTCAGCCATCTTAAAGTATTTCAAAAATGTTGCAAGCAATATTCGATTTGCACTAGAAATTTTCTATAGCTTTGTAAGAGGAGTTTGTGTACAGGGTGGGGTCATGATCTGCTCTGAATTGGTTGATTGAAACATGGCTTGTTGCTCATCAAGGGCATCCTTACACAAAGGTGGTGACACCCAAACATAACTCTTCCCTTCCCCTAGCTCAGGGTTGACGAATCTCTACGTCCGCCCCAAAATAGCGTCCGTAACTTGGACGTCCGGACGCCAGCGGACGCAGCGTCCTTCCCGCCATCGGAAGGTGGACGAGCGGGGCGGACGGGGCGGACGGACACGGGCGGACGGGGGTGGATGGGCAGACGGGCAGGAGGGGCGGACGAAGTCCGCGAATGTCAGCGGACGCTACGGACACAGCATCCGCGTCCGAACGTTCCGGACGTCCGACCGTCCTGTCAACACTGCCCTGGCTTCATCTCTCGAGCATTGCAAAACTCAAATTTTAGCACTACTAAATGTTTGTGAAAGCTTGCATTACATGTTTGTATTTGAAGCCAAAATTAGGGGAACACAATCCTACACGCATCTATAAAAAGTTGGTTAGAGAACCAAATTGTCAACTCAAAGATGAGTGATCAAGCTACCCCTACATCACAACCTCAAGGCCAAACAAATTAGAACATGTATTACATAAATTGAAGAGACATAGCTAAATTAAAGCATATGAATACATTATAAGACACACAAATAAATTAGTATACACATAACTAAATGACTATATATATAAACAAATTAAAATTTATAAAAGAAAATTTTAGACATATAAACAAAAAAAAACATAAATAAATGATAAGATACATGAACAAATTAAAACCCACAAAAATAAATTTTAAGACATGTGAACAAAAAGAAATGTACATAAATAAAATATAACACTTACAAATTAGAGTACAAGACTAATTAGATTTGAAAGGAAAGGACATACAAATATATGAACATAGACTTTGATATAAACATAAATATATTTGAAAAAAAAAAGAAAAGCGTAAATTGAAAGGAACTATATCATAGCGATGCAACAATAGTTTTGAAAGGTTTAAAATCTAGAACTCACCAACACATTCCTCTTTCACCAATTTATTCATCATTGCCCAATTAGTCCTTGTTACTTTAGTCTTCTTTCATATTATAAAGTTGTCCTTCACAACAAAGATGTTTGTGGAAACATCAGATGATTGAAATGCTAGGTGTTCCACCTTAGTATTTTGGGAGTTCATATTTGGAATCCACTTCATTTGAATTGACTCCAACGTTGTGTCTTCTAAGTCCCTTGGAATAGTAAAATGGTTTGACTTGAAGGTTGTAGACTCTTCGATGTACATACATTAAAGCCTAGTGATATATTGGCTTACAACAACAACAAAATCACAGATGCATACATCACATGCCTGGGTATACTTATTGAGGTAGTCCACCATCTTTATAAGCAGAATTCAAGAGGGAATTGAAGAAGACCTTAGTAGAGCTCTTTTTGTCCTTATTCAATGCCATTTTGACAACAAGTGGCCTGTACTCATTTAAGATTCTTTGAGCTAGCAACATGCTATACCATTGAGTTTTGACATGTTTTAAGCCCTTTGTCTCCATAATCTTAGCTAACTTAGTGAACTTTGGATGACTTACAGAACTATTCATGAGTTTTTTAAAGAACTACCTCTATATGAGCTATCACCATTTTGAGCCCTATCATTGTCATCTAAATCTTGGAATTTTTTTTTTTTTTCTCATTTTAAGGGTAATTATTGTCAAAAGGACCAAAAAAGTGGGTTTAGAGAAGAACTAAAAAAAAAACCCTACACTTATAGGTGAATGTTCCATAGACCTTGGAAGTTCCAGAAATACTTTCTTTTATTAACTTTAGAGTCTAATTAGGTGTTTGAATGTTGATTTAAGGGTTTGAGAGTAGTTCTAGCCCTAGGACCAAACATAGTAAAAACACTTCATTAGATTTCATGTAGGATTTTGCCAATTGAAGTGCATGTGGCAATATTGGCTAAATTTAGCAAGGTTAGGATCAATCTAACTTCAGTGCTATAGAAGTTCATAGCAAAAGATTAGGCAAAAATCGCAGTTCAAATGTGAAAGTTGGAAATTCATCATCACATTTAATTTTGTAGGCAAAATTCATGAATACTATCTGTAGGCGGTTGCTAAAAGAATAAAGGTGTTTTTAGAGTAGAATGAGTTTTTAAATAAATTAGAGTAGAATGAAGTTTTAAACAAAAGTAGGTGAGATTTGGATGAAAGTCAACCAAAGTTGACCAAACCAAGTCAAAATCACAATCTAGATAAATAGAAAACAACCCAAAAATTTGCATTCAATTTCAATAGTTAGAATCTTAGAAACCAATGGATGAAGTTTTAGATGTTAGATTTAGGACCAAAATTCATCCCCTGTTATCCGCTAGGGATTCAAGTCAAAATCAGACTTTTTTTTTTATCATTTTGGTAAGGGAAAAACAAACCCTACAACTTAGTCTACTTTGATTTTCCACTTTACTAACCCATTGACCTTGCGTTTTGATTGTTGTAGCCAAACCTTGGTCTTAGGTACTAATTTAGATTGATCTAGGAAGTCATTTGACATTAGGAAAGTTCAAGGTAGGAATAATAAAAAGCTCCATTGCTTGGAAGGTAGCTTGTTGCTATAAACCAATTCACCCATAGAATTTAGATTAGCATAGAATCTAGTTGTGCATGTTTGGTCTCAAGGGTGGAGATCAAAACATTCACAACCATGACACTAGAAATGGCAATAATAGCAAGATGTGTCTTAAGTGCCCAACAATGGACACATAGTACCAAAACATGAAGACCAAAATGCATAATGTTTGACAAAACATGATGATGTCAAAGGGCATCTAGCTCAACAAGGTAAATTTTTTGTGGAAGTTGTGGAGAAAATTGGCACGTTATTGTAAATCAAATCCAAGTTGATGTTATTATTTATGTTGACGTTTTATTTGACATGACTAAAGTTATATTGTTTTTTTTAGGAGGGCTAAAAAAACATAGACTACCATGTAAACAAATAGACCCATTTTGATTATGGGTAAGTTAGTAAAATTACTAGTCTATAGTAAAATGTTGACTGTATGTGAAAAATTTAGGGAAAGGACAGCCACATGGCATGTTTTGCAAAAAAAAAAAATGAATGGATGAGCACCATGGATGAAAAAACATGCTCTTTATATAAGAAGGGTAGTAGAAAGTGAAACAATCCATACGGGATATTTACAACGAGAATTGTATTCAATGTAAAATGTCTATAACAACATGGTCTAAATGTCAAGAAACAACATTGAGATATCTGAAACAACGTTTAGACCTTTGAAACAATGTCAAGTTGTATAATGGTCAAGTTTCCACATTCGAGTTATCCCATATTTTTTGTCTTACCATGGACAAAGAATAGATAGAAACATGACCTTTGTAATCTTCATTCTCACTAATTTTTAATGAAGGAATTCCTTCATTTTGCCATCAAAAATTCTCTTGATGGTAGATGGTAGGTTTTCTTTAATTCTTGGTGAATTCAACAATTTTTCATGTTTATTTTAATTTATTTTTTAATTTATTTTAAACAATTATTTTTTTGTTGATCTTGCCTCATGGATAAGGTATGCATTAATTGATGTCTCAAAAAACAACATAAAAGTATGCTGACTAGACATGCCATGTCATCATTTTCCCGTCACCACATCATGTGCCATGTCAGGTACATGTTGTAAATAGGCTAGATGGAAAAAATCCTATGTGGCTCTCCTCACCAACATAGCACTTATGTGGGGTCTAGATGTTGCATTTTGGAGAGCTTGGAAGACCATGTTTTTTGTGATGTTAGAAAAAAACAAGCTCAAATTGGAGATTATTTTTTTAAGATTTTACCATGTTTTTTGCATATTAATTATAAAAAATTTTAGATGGCGTTTGTGTTGATAAATTTTGTGTCACAAGCAACGTCGTGACATGTTTTTCTTGACATTATAGAATAGCATGTTTTCTTATAGTGCATGTGGAACAAATTTCTTCCTAATTTGTATATCAACCCCATGCCTACATTTTTGGAATGTGGATGTATTGTTTGCCCCAAAGCACACTAATTTGACCATTAGTTGTTCATAAGTCAAGCCTCTGGCTTCTAGCCTCTAATATAACATGCATAATAATTTGATAAAGCAAGTCAACCTACTTTACCCATAACTCACTCAAGACAAAGCAAGAGTGGATATGGACAAAATCAATGACCACATATATATGAACTAAAATCTAAGATTCATTGTTAATTGATGTAACTTCATTGCATGTAACACTAATGAACTCACTCATTTGCAACAACTCCTTCACCTTTTACGATATATGAAAAGAATTGCTTTGGCCATGCCCAACCAGATTGGATATTCCAATGTTTTATAGGCACCTTCACACCAATGTGTTGGAGTAGATCATGTTGTGAAGGGAAATCCTTCATGAATCGAGCATTGCTCAAAAGCCAAAAGATGCAAGCAAATTGTTCTTTTTTCTTGCAATTTGGTTCATCACCTACCTTTTTAAAGCTTTTGTAATATAGTTTCATGGTCTAAGGTAGCATAAGCCTTTTCATTTCTGAAATTCTTGTTTTTGCTTGTCCCTAAACCATTTCCTTGCCACGATTCCTTCCCTTGGCATGGCACAAGTTGCACACTTCTATCCAACATGCTTGTTCAAATTATCTTTCTTTATAGCCATTGTTGTAATCCTCCCCTCAATCCTGGTACAAATCAAGCACCTAACAAGCACAACCACGCCATTCTCATCCAACACTTTCTCTACCCAAAGAAAAGAAGTAGCCCAAGAGTCTTGGAAGCGCCTAGCTTGGTTCAAGGCAAGAGCAATTGTTGCTTGTGTAGTTGTAACCACTATAAGAAAACCTTGTTTTAGGTGATGTTCAACATAACAATTGGCATCAAAAGAACAAATTTTAGGTGACGTTGAAAAAACAAACCATGTTTCTATGTCAACAGTGATGTCCAATGTAACATCAATGAATATCATTGTTGACATAAAAACACAATTTGTTTTTTTATATCACCTAAAATCCGCTCCTTTTGACATCAAAAAGCTTTGGTTTCTTATAGTGAATATTTGAAGACTTCAATAAAGTGACATTAGAGTCAAACAATACAACCAAATTAGAGAAATTTGTTGGCATGTAACCTTTTTTTTACCTTGGCTTAGAAGCCAACAATGAATCATAGAGCTCAATCAGGAAAAGCTTGGATGTTGCATCCAACTCTTGGTTGAAGCCTTGAGCATTTTCAAACCCCATAATCTCTTTTCTACCTCCAAGTGAAACGTCCTCACCTTCACCAACCGTCTTCTTCCCTTTGCCTTTAGATGTGTTTGATAACTCTTTTTCTTTCTCCATTTGTCCATGGTTGCTCATCTTCTCAATTTCATTTCTAAACTGTGGAATCATCAAAGGATCTTGGTAGTCCAAGTTTCTAGAGCTCTCAAAAAAACTCCTTCAAGATTAGCTTCCTAACTTTTTTCCCCAAATTGTGTGGTGCAGAGGTACAATCCATCATCAACTCACTGGATAGCATATGACAATTAGCAAAATTGCCAAACTTTTGATACTCCATTCAACCTACATCCAAAGGAAATTAATTAGATCAACTAGACTACAACAAACTCTATCACAATTGTCTCATAAAGACAACAAAAATAAAGAAACAAATAACTTAGAGAACTGGAATGACAAATTGGAATGCAAGTAGTGAGTTTCTCAAAAACATGAAGAGACAAATTTGAAAGTTTGAGATTGAAAGGATTTTGGAACTCTTGGATGCCTTTCAAGACATTGACGGTTGCTACTAATGTAATTGAGATGCTCTGGAATTGAGATGCTCAGAAATGCTTGAGTTCAGCTCACTTACTGCCCAAAGTGTGTGCTTGCTGACTTGTACTTTGATTTTTTGCTTGTTCAATATCGTGTCCATCTACAGGAGTTAAAGGAATTGTTTGTGAACATTTTAGTAGGATTTGAAACAGAGGTGCTCCAATAAACCTAAAGTGACCCAACTAAGAATTATGAAGTCCACTTTGGCAGCTAACATTTGATTATAATCCATGTCAATACAGAGTCGTTTGATTCAAAATGATGTGTATGGTGCCTTCTTTCTCTTTATTACCTCCTTGAGCTTCCTAAATGATAATTTGTGCAGCAAACGATATGGCCTGCATAGTATAGCCAAGTTGGGCACTTCCAGGTTCAAGCGCTTGGTGGAAGCACTTTCTTTCTGGGAAACGTTCGAATTTCCAAGTTGCTGTATTGCTTTTCTGCTGTAACGAGTGATTATGTATTGAGCTGAAGTTCTGTGCTGGCAGACATATGGTATCAAGGTTGGTTATGGAGGGACTGGTGGTGCTGGTACTGGAGCCCAAGGAGGTGGTGCTCCCGTTCAAAGCAGTTCATGCTGCAGTTGATGGTATCGAAGGCTGACCTGGCTGTTCTATATTCATGTTTTTCCTTCTGGATTGAGCCAGTTTGATACCGCAGGAGAAAATAGTTCTTTATATTGTAGAGGCGATTGTTTCATATGATAGTCCTGTTTTACATAGTACTTCAAGCATTTCTCCTTGTGTTCATACGCTTACCCATCCAGGAAGCATGTGGGAGGACTGATTTTTATGTTACTGTATGGTTGAGTCTTGACTTTTGTTCGCACTGCTCCATCGCTGTTGTGTTGATTTTCCTTGAAGACTATGAGTTCCAGGGTCGTCACTGGCTAGAGAAAGGTCAGATGCATGGAAGGCAAGTCAGAAATCACCGTTACATGGAAAGGCGATAAGAAATACAATGTCCTTCTCAAAACGCGTTGTATATGGATACTGGGAGTACAATTTCCATTTCTATTGTAGATGTCTTATGTGGTGTGAATTACTCATTTTATTGTAGTTTGTTTGAAATTCACTTTTTTTCTCAAGCAACCCAGTGTCCCATCGTGGCCTTGTATTTTCGATTTTATATCGTTGCTTTGTATTCTGATTGTGTTGGGCTACTGATCATATTTAACTGTTAACCCTGAAACAGCATGCCTGTGACCATGTTTTTAATGTAACCTTCAAAGTCTGTGTTTGTATGCTCCGTGTTTGCAATTATATGTGAATGAAGTTTCAAATGTGTACTTTTCAGATGTGTAATCACACGTCTTCTACAAGTCTTGGAGTATTCAGATTTTCTTGTAAAAATTTGAAATTATTGTGCAATTTTTAATATAATGTGAAGATAATTGATATCAAATCCAAAATGTGCTAAAAAAATCTGAAAATTTATCCATCCCCTAACGACCCAAGCTTTCTCAAGTATGTTTTGACTATGAAAAAAGAGCGTGGGTTTATAGTTATTCCCAATGAAGTAGTTTGTTTTTAAAAAAATTTAAATTTAACCATATATATGTTTGAAGGGCTTGCTTATTAGTATATATACCAATTTTGAATGCAAAATTGCGTAGGAGTTGTGAGATTATAACAAGAGAAATGTACATTTTTCATTTTTAGTATATTATTCCTCCCCACAATGTTTTAGAAATTTGCACATAAAAGTCTCTTGGGATTGGAGGTGACATGAACAACTACAAATTGTGTTAGTATAATAAAATGCACTTTCAAAAAACTTAATATTACATGATTCAAATTCATCAAATTCATTATAGAATCTACCTTGCAATTGTGGAACTGCAATTTTTTTCATAAGTACAAACCACAAATAACTCCAAATCCACATTTACATGTTAAAATTTTCAATGGTGAAAGTCATGAAAACAATTTAATACTCTTTCTACTAGGACCATTTTCAAAGCAAATGGATTAGGATAAGTTTTAGTTCTCAAATCAAGTGAAATTAGCAAACTTCGCTCAAAGTTGGGAAATGAAGTAAAATTAGCAAGCTTTATTCTTCCACTAATGAACATACATGACTTTGAAGACCTCTCAAAAATCAAATGTTTACCCTTTTTAGTGAAAAATAAAAGTTTTCTATAGTTAACCTTCAAAATTAACCCTAAATTTTCTTAAATGGTTAAAGGAATTTAACTACCTATACTAAAATGAGCTTGAAATTTTAAATCAACCATACATGATCAGTTGGGCATTTAGGGATTAAATTAGAGTGTTTGTTTTGTTTGTTTCGTTGAGATATCTTGGAGTTCTATGTCTCCTCATCGCATTCTTGATATTGTCGGAAAGCTTTAACCCTTCATCACCTAAGGTCTTTTGGGGTTCAAAAACATCATTGCTTTTGAAGTGTCATAAATTTAAATGTCACTAAGGTATAGAAATCCCAATCATACAATCTTATAGTGAACATGTTGTAGATGATGTGAATCAAATTTGGAATCATTTGACCGCATAAATTGCAAGATTGTAATGTTTTAGTGTTGAAAAAAGATGCTTCTAGCAACACATTTGAAGGTGAAATTCGATTTCTAAACTTACTCAAATGAAAAACTTTAAACTATAAAGTGATTCAAAACCAACATTCAAACAAGTTGGTGAAAAAAAATATCACTCAATTGACCCAGTGTGTCTGAAATGGCTTTGAAATGTCAAAAAATAGTAAGAAAAGTTGCAAAACACACATATAAGGCTGAAATTCCTTTTACTAAAATGCTTCTCAATTACTTATAACTTTTGGGATAGGGGTGGTGGAAGGTAGACCTACATGAAGTCCTGTAGAAAGGGGGGGCACTCATATACCCCAATGAAAAGGCAGATCAATACAAAATAGAAGACGCAAAGGGCTTGTTTGTAATGTGGGTAGAAAAACACATGAAGTCCACCACTTGAGATGGCCTTCTTTTTGTTGCTTATGCAGAGGAGGCAAAGAGTAGTAGATGTATTTTTCAAGGGTAGTTGGCAACACTAGGATGTTGTTAGACACATTAGTCTGAAACTAGACAAGTTGTTGTAAATAGCATAATAGAATGTCATTTTTGAATTTCAATGTCTTCAACTGCTTCGGATTATGTAATGTCATATAGGGCAAAACTTATAAAGTCATTTTTTTCCTAAAGGGCTAGGTTATGGGGAAGTTGTGCTACTATTTGTGTATAAATTACTTGAAAATGAAAAAGCTATCCCTTCTTTCTTGGTAGCATGTATGCCCACATGTAATGAAAGCAATGTCCACAACAATCCATCAAGGGTACTTATAGGGGAGTGGACATCAATTATTGATTGACTTCAAAGGAATAGTATGGGATATTCCTAATAAAAAAATAACTTCACAACGACTACACTACTATAGAACTTGACCACATTACTTAACTATCACCTCATGATAACTAGAATATGACTCAAAAGGGATTCAAAAATGACTTCATAAAAACTACAAAGTGAGTGCAAACCCTAAAGCTATGTTACAAGAAAATAACTCTAGAATAACATGACACGTGGCATGACACAACAACTGTCAAAAGATGCCCCTACGACTAGAGAATGAATTGAGAATGATTAGTTACGTGGTAGTCCACCTCAACTATTTTGACCTATCTGATAACTTTAAAATGACTTGCAAATGACTAGACACATGGCCCTTCATGGCCAATTAAATGTTGCCATGTCCCTAATGTTGGTGTATGTGCGCAACATATGTTGTATCCACCTCACTAACAACATGTATGTATATCATCCTTTCTTTCATCCTTTAATACATTCAAGATATATTGGATGGTAATATTATAATCACAGTCATTGCACTAAACGACTTGACTACAATGACTCTAGGGCCCTCCAATCATTTTCGAGTTTTACGACGTCTTCGTGACTATTTTGCAATCAGTTAAGCAAGTCATTCTTTCCTCCATTTTTTTGTAGTGACCTATCTAATTTGTACAATGTACTAGATTTGAGCAAATTTCAAGTATTTCAAAATTAAATACTTGTAGTGACCACTTTTGGCTCCCTTAGAATCTAATGGGGAGACTAAGAAGATTAGAGTGTCTAATGATTATTATTTCCACCACTACTCTATTTATATTGAAGGTACATATCATATCTAGGATATTTCATGTAGACTTTGATGTGGAATTTTGAACTAAGTGACTCTAAATCTAAAGGTCAAGCCTTCAAATTTTAAAGGATGATGAAAGAGAATATGCCATATACAAATATATTTGTTTTTCATCCTTTTAAATAATAAATAATTGTAGATTTTTGTTTCACTTTTGTAACATCCATACAATAAAGATTCAAAAAATATTCCTTTTAAATTTTTTATAGTTCAAAGAATACAAATACACTTTACCTCAAGAGCTAAACTCTATAGTTCAAAAAATGGCCCTATAAAAATGACTGCAAGTCTACATATAATAAGTAAGTTCAAAAATCTTTAAAAATCATCATTATCAATACTTAATACCCTAAACTTAAAGAAAAATAATTCTTGTAAAAATTACTATTATTTTATCTACAATCAATTTTAGAGGGAATTTCCAAAATTTAAATTTAAATTTTATAAATAAATACTATTTAGGATAAGGTGAATCTAATGTGAACTATAACTCTTGGTTCACCACATTTGTCTAGAAGGTCATCATTAAACTATTCTTTTAGATTGCAATTTATAACATACCTTTACATTTTTTTTGAAATTTGAACTTCTAGTCCTACAATCATTGATGTACCTTAATTTGATAAAAATTGTATTTATTTCTCTCTCTGGATTACATAAACATTTTATCTTTTATTTTTACAAAAGTATGATGTATATATGAATTTGTAAAGAGAAGACATCATATCACAATAGTAGAGAGGTGGGTTTTAGGACACTAAATGAGAGGACTAGAATGGTGCCCAAATGGTCTTAGATACCAAGCATTGGTGGTCTCATATGGTGTGAAAAGATTCATAATTACTTTATAGTAGCCCTTCATGCATTCTAGGGTAGAATAGACAGAGTTGTCCTTCTATTCCTTTAGGTGTGGAAAAGATGTAAAAGTATACTTTCTAGTATAGAATGTTAATTTTGTATTTTATGACCTTTCTTATTCACTTAGGGAACTTTGATTTAAAATATAATCATGTGTGGTAAATAATTTCTTTCTACAAATTCCCTCCTAAAAACTTCTTGAAGTCTAGGATAAGAGTTCTAAGACTCACTTATCTAGTAATGGGAGCCTAGGACTAATGGAAAACTTGGTAAACTTAGGTGTAGATATTTATATCTTCTCTTGCATAACTAGGACATGCATATTCTTTATTTATTTACTTTACAATAGACTCTTTTAGCTCCAGGTTTGGTATATAAATAAAAATTAAATTCATTGAAGAAATTTGGTTTGTATAAAAGAAATTAGTGTAACAAAATATTTTTGTGTTCAAGGTAGAAATTAAAGTAGGGTCATCCCCAAATGCCACTTTTTCTATTGTAGATAGTTTATATTATGAAATTAGTGAAATTTTAAAATTTTTTCATTAGCAAGTAATTAGGAGATTTTTATGCATTAAAAAACAGATGATTTGGATATTATATTCAATAGTAATGAAGAATCAAAGTTTTTATTGTAGTTGTTTTCAAACTCTTTCTTCAACAATAAGTACATATTGATTTAGGAAATGTACTTAGAATGAGCATTTCATTAAATTGTGCTTTTAGGCACTTCACACATTTGGGTGTCCTTGCTTTATATCAAGCAATATCAACATGAGAAATTTCTCATATCAACATGAGAAACATCATCTAATTATATAATAAAGTAGGAAGACCATAAAGTGTACATTTAAAAGCTAGAAATTAATTTTGGGAGTTTCAACTTCTTGAAATATTTTTTAATAAATTTTCATTGAAGACTAATGGAATTGGCATCTAAGCTAAGCCATTTCATATGTTTTGGATCTTTGAGGAATTAGTTATGAATTTTAGAAGTTGAAGTGCAATAGTCACTAAAAGCATTCACCTCTTGAAATGTACAATATTTGTTCATTGTTGATGCAATGAGAAAGCAAAATGTACAAGAGGTAGACACTTTTAGAGTCCAAGTGCTAATGGACCTATCTTAATAAAGATCTAGTAGCTAGCCTCTCATGTTTATATGAAGTCAATCAATGAAGGAGGTATAAACTATAAACAATAAAAGAATTGTATTTATATATGTACATTACTTGCCACTAAACATATTCTTTATTTAAAAATCTATTAAAGCTCTCTTTGCACTTGGTGCTATGAAGCAACCTATTATGGTAGTAGTTGGTACTACCGAGTCAAGGTTTTACAGTTGTAGTGTTGTGTAGTGCTTGATCCTATATAGATTCTATATTGAAGGCTTTAAATGCTAGTGACGTATAGGAAGCGCTTACCTTGGAAAATATGGGAATTTTGGTTGCAACCGGAAATGGCTTAGAAATGACGAAAGTCATAGGATGATAAAAAACAAGTGAGTTCATCACTCGAAAGTTCACCCTACTAACAACCCACAATGTAATAAAAACGATGAAAATAAGTGAGTTTGTCACTACAAATCCACCAACTAAATCAAAATGGTTTGAAAATTGAGAACTACAGAAGTTGTAGTCATGTCTATTCTTCAAGCTCAAACGTCGAATTTTAAATACCGCCATCAAACTACTCACCTTGACCTATCACATAATCAACAATCATATTTTACTTATGAGAACAACAACAAAATACAACCATGTAGGCAATGAACTCTACTTTGTTGTATCTATGACACAAAAAGAGGCTAAGCAATGGTTTCACCTATGCCGCTCGCTATAAGTTTACAAGAAAAAACAAATCACAAGCTACAATACACAAATTTTCAACTGCCAATTGCCAATTGCCAACTGCTAACTCCCAACTCCAAATTCCAAATTCCAAACTCCAAACTCCAAACTCCAAATCCTACTTCATTATTGAACTTTAAATTAGTGTTTCCGTTTTGCTTAGTGTCCAAATGAGATGAATGATGGATTTTTATAAAACTAGTATAATTTTCTATTTTTCCTCCAAATTTCAACTCATTCTAAAACTTTGTCCAACTTCTATGATCATTTAAAATTTTGGCCTTGAGAAAAAAGGGGCAACAGATCCCTTTTCACTTCGTCACTTACAACTCATTCATACAAACTATGAATACAATAAATGATAGATTCATAAAAATTCAACACAATCTTCTACACTCCCTTCAAATTTCATTGCAAGCGAAAAACTTATTCATCTTTTATAGCCAGTCAAAATCTTTGCCCTTTAACATAGAAGGTAGTAGACCTTCCTTCACTCAAACTAGCACAACTTTTGTTTAACAACTTCAAATTAAGCAAAAAAGATCAATTTGCAATTACAACATCATGATAAACAACTCTTTCAAATTTTATTTTTAAATTCTCAAAATACAACACACAATGGCCTCTTAAACTTTCAAGCTTTACAAACAACAACAAGAGAGACAATGAATAGTATTTCATTTTCCCTCCACCTTATCTTCTACCTAAACCATACAAGTCAAGTAGACCTCAGCTCACACCTTAATCATGTGGCTCCTCTAACTACCATTGGTCATGAATATTGACAATAAGACCTCTAGCTAAAAAATAAATCATCCCCAAATTACTAAAAGGTAAACTATTTGAATATTTCTCTTGTACAACTTTATACACACAAAATTAATTTAAAAAAACATTTCAAGTATGAAAAGAAGAACTAAAAACTAACATATGACTAATAGAGCTAAAAAAATAGAGTTTCAATCAAAATATTACTCCATTTGTAAAAATTTGAGAATGTGTTTGATAATAGCAATGATATAATCAGTATGATCCGCCTTTGTTAAAGGGTTGACCGGCCTTTTTAACCATTGTTGATGACTACGACTCCCCTCAATAGGCCTAATCATGCAATTATATTGATTGTCATTTAAACCTTCAAAACATTCTTCAAATGTAACTTCACGGCTGCCAAGTTCAACGTATCCAACCTACAATAAGATCACCAATGCCCGAACATCACGCTGAAGATTCTCGTACCATAGTTTCTTCATACAAGGTTGTTTTGGTAGTTGAGATGGTTCAGCTTCATCTTATAGTCACTTATGCGACAATAAAAGATGCAATGGTAGTTGAGGTTGATTCGACAATTACGATAAAAAAAATTCAAATTCATGCTCTAATTAAAATTCTTCATCTAGAGACTCAGAAAACCTTTCTAATTTGACATAATATAATCTAAATGAAAAACAAAACAAAAATATCAAATATGATAAAACTCTCAAATGAAATTTTTTTTATAGTTGCTTATCATGGCAAAGAAAAGGCGTCACTTTGAAGCCACTTCAAATAACATCATATCCTTTACTATATTATAAATATTAAAATTCATTTAAATAATTTAAATATACATATTTTTACATAATGTTTGCATTTGCAACATGATACCAATGTTTGAGCACAATTCTTATATAATTGCTTAAGTTTTTTGTTTTATAGATTTCAAAATCTTTAAACTAATAGTACTGAATGCAAGGACAATGACTTACATTAGCAAGTATTCTAACTTTGAGGAACAATCTTTGGTAACATTTGGATCATAATGACATGCAAAGATGTTGTTAACAATAAAGATGAAGTACATATATAACACTCTAAATCTGAAAGTATTTTTTAATACTTTTTAACATGATGTTTAAAAAATCCAAAAGCTAAATCCCTACTTTTAAGTGTAAATAGAAATTGATTTTCCTATATTTGAGTGTGTTAAGGAGAAATGCTTTTGATTATATAGCAAGGTCATTGTAAGAACCACTTGTCCTATTTCTTATCCCCTTGGTTTCAAACATGTGATTTTTGGCTCATAACTTTTGCATTGTATATCTATTTTCTATAAAATTTGAAGAAAAGGTATATGTATTAGTTTTAGACATTTAATAATTTTTTCCAATATTTTAAAATTTATTTATTATTTTTAAACTAACTCCAATTGGATGTCAACCTTGGCCATTTTAGAATTTTTTTAGTACTATTTCCAATCCAAAAATATGAATTTGAAAGTCAAAATTGGAATACAAATAGTTATACTAAAATTACAAAAATCTATAAGAGATTTTATAAAAACAACAAATTGTCCACCTTCTACATGTCCTCAAAGTACACTACCTAGGTACATGTGTAGAGAACACAATTTTTATTTTCCAAAGATGAAAAATGGTTGAAAACAACCATCTTCAAGTTAGAATTTTTTATTTTATTTTTTACTTTTAATAATGTGAGTTCTTTTACTATTTTCTAAAAATCAAATTCAAAATAATCTATTTTCTTGCATTTTTCTAGGCCTCTTTTGTTGTGCATAATTTTAAGAGATAAATTTTTTCTAGGCCTGAATTTTCACACATACTATTTTGAATGCTTTATAAATTAACCATATTTTATTTTATTTAAGAAAATTATTCCAAAAGGTTATAGTATTCCAGTATTAAGGCTATTTTGGCCAAAAAATGACAAGTGTTTTTTACAACTATCCAACATTAAGTTTGAAAGGGTTCTTAAGGAAACTATTTTTCACCCTAAAACTTAATGCTCAAATTGTTAAACACATGAAGTAATCCATATGAGAACTAAGAAGGGAACTTCAAAACTTTGCAACTCTAATCCTAAGTTAGTCCTATTGATCTATTGACTATTCCAAAGCACTAAACCATTAAGAACTAGGTAATTGCAAAGCAGGCCAAGTTATCAAAAATAGTCACTAGTAAGGACCTACCGAGCCCATGGTTGTCATAGTGGACGGACGTCCGGTTCACCTGTCTGTTAGACGTCCTGCCCGTCCGATACAGTCAACACATAGTTGACTTTTTGATAACGGAAAAATAGGCCATGTGGATGCCATGTGGATCAACGAACATGCTGGGCGCGGACAAGATCGTCAGGGCGCTGACGAAGTGACGTGTCATTCCGCAAAATTGCACAAGTTACAAAATTAAAGCCGTCCGGACCGTCTGATGACCCTAACTCGCCCGTTATGACAACCATGACCAAGCCATGGGCGGCGAGGTTGGTACTAACCTATAATTGTTTTTGATGACTTGACCTATTTTGCAATTACTGGACTTAATGTCAATGTAGGAGAGTTGAGCCGTTTGATTGCTTTGATTGCTTAACCAATCAAAACATGTCACAAAGGCAAAAATCTCCTGCATTTAGATTATGTTAAGTGAATCTGCACTCACAAAATCAAATATTGATTGGTAGTAGTATTGATTTCCCTTAGAGTCCTCTTGCCACTAGACCAATGAAATTTCTACTTCATGCCCACCATGTTGAAAAGTAGCACAAAGCAAGCAGTGAGTATTCTCAATCTTAATTTGCCTCTCTTGAACCCGACAACAAAACTCTCTTGCATTGACGTTGCTCTGGTTACAATATCCTCAAATTCGCAATCGCTATTGCAGTCTGATGATCTGATCGACAGTCAACTGCAATCATATTGTGGAAGAACGAATTGGAATGAAGGAAACAGATGCAAGACTTCATCAAACGGAAGGACGTAACCAAGTGAACCATGAAGCTAGAATATCGGATATCTTATTGAGTGGCGGGGAGACTGATTGATACAAACTGAAGCGATGGAGACTCGACTTCTTGCAGCTTGCATTGCAGTGATTTCCTTATCCAAACTGCTACAAATCCCGTCCATTCTATCACATTTAAACTTGCAGCCGCATCGACGGTTTGTGTTAAACAATGGGAGGCAATGATGAGACTGAAATGTCGGAAATCAGGAGCTGCAATTCCTGAAATGCAGCCCCAGATTTCGTGTGACGAACTCGTTGAGGAACATGACGATCGAGGAGGAGTGGCTGCAGACGTTTCAACGTGGACCTCGGAACCTACCGGAGGTCTCAAGGGATCCAGTGCTTTCTTTTAAGCATGCTTTTACAACCACAACATGAAGGAAATTTTCATATTTTTCAGTCAAAATAGCCAGACGACTGCTAGCTTTTAAGACCAGTAGCTAAATTTTACCTACAAAAGGTATCATCTAGTTTTGATAAAGATATCACCACGTATCACATGAATATTGAAGAAATAGCTAGCTCGCTACTTCTCTAAAATGATAAAAAAAATAACCATTGGTCTCATCCAGTCTTGTGGACTATCAATGTTTACCAACGAGACAAGGGTCCTTTTTGCATCTTGGAAAACAGGAAATTCCCACAATTGCCAAATCATATTGTATCTTTGCTTCAACCAACTATAGTGCTTGAGTTTATTGGTAAATCCCTCCCAAGTATCTAGGGAAAAGATATATAGGGTCATTGCAAGAAACACCTTGCATTTTCAATAGCATTTAGGCAAAATTTGTATTTCTACCCCAGAGTATTATAAGTATTATGTAGCAAAACAATCATAGTCATTGATTGGAAATATCAATGGCTAAATGTACCATGGCAAGTACTGAAATATAACTGTAGGAAAAAAAAGATAGATTATCATAAAAAAAATAGAAACAATGAGGTATAAACTAATAAAAACAAATAAAAAACCGTGAACAAAAAAAATAAAAAAGGACTTGATGGTGATCAAATTTCACCTAAATAATGAAGTTCACTTCATCTTCAATATTTAGAAGTGCTCATGTAAGGGAGCCCTATTTGCATGGACCTAGATGACATAAAATAATATATTTTTAAATGCTCCTTGGTAGGCATACATCCACCTAATGTGGGAATAGCCACCAAAATTTCAACTCTAGATCTTTCAATTTAGTACTCTGAATGTAGTGAAAACTTCTAAATCTCAAAGTGTGACAAATTAACAAAATTGAATTTTAAATATAAAATGATTTTTTTTGAATTTCTAAAAAATAAAGGATCTGATTACCATCAAACTAGACATCTCCAATAGAAATTTCAAGTTTTTAGGACTTGGGATTCAAAAGTTATATTTGAAGACAACAACCAAAACAATGTCACTCTAATTGTAACGGATAATAGGACCAGTGTTTCATACAATGATCCTTTAATACCATCCTAGAGAAATGATAATACCTTCTAAAGGAAAGGATTTATCTTTTAAGGTATACTTGTATAGTGTATTCAATGTTACGCAACTCCCAAATTTTGACCCTAAAGAAAAAATCAATAGAAACCTATTATTCACTATGGATAAAAGGGATCTATTATAAGATGAAAAAAGGTTTCAGTATACTATACATGCTTATTGTTATTAAACATAATTTTTTTTATTGGATCTTATTGGCAAGTGAGAGAGGATTCTAATGCATGTTAGGATGCATTATTTGTACATCATATGAATAACTAAGCTATGAAAAATCAAAATATTTATTTGTTGATATACCCCAAATCCATATTAGGCCCTCTTAGGCATTCATGTTCAAATTGTATTCATTTTTTGTCACTAATTCTTGGTTTTAATCCCAAGAGGACAAGTTGGTCATAGTAAAAATCTTCCTTTTGGATACTATGTGAATCATTTGTTTAACCCCTAAAGTTCCATGAGTATGTTTTCACCAAAAATGCTTAAAAACTGCAATTTCTAGTACAAGTACCAAATTTTAGAATTTTTTTTGTTACATGTAACTATAGGACCTTGTAGTATGGTGACTTGAAAACATGTAGTAAGAATTTCAGAAATTTCCACCACATGAATTGCAAGATATAAGCATTCAAATTCACTAAAATCATTTTTTTAGCCTTGCAAAAAATAGGGCAGTTGTACTTCACAAGCTCACTTTATTATGTAAAAATGTTCAAAATAGTGGTGCTTCTTTGGATTTTTTTCCTAGACAAGTTGGCCACATGCTTGAAATTTTTTAGATCATTTGGAATTGTACAACGTATAGGAAAAGAATAGTAAATAGATAATAGTAGAGAATGATTAAAAATACTAAATTGTTAAGAATTTAATTATGAAATTGAAAAATGTCAATTCCAATGGCTGCAATATTGTTATCCTATGTTTCATTTTTTCCAAAAATATTGAAAATTGAGTAAGATAGAGGACTTCAAATTTTATTTTAGAGTAGAGAATCCATAATTACCCACAAACAAAAATCCTCATAACTTTAGACTCATTGGTCAAAATGGGATGATTAAAAGCTTTCCACATATATAAAACTCTAGAAAATCAATTTCAAATTTTTGTTTCTTAAAAAGTGATTTTTTCTGATCTGCCCAAATTGTCCATTTATGAAAAAATATAATATATTATACCATAACTTTTCACTCAAATTTCCAAATGTCATGAAATTTAGTGCATAAGAAAGATATTCCTTGTCCGCACCTTCTATTCAAATTTGGGTCCAGAATATGGAAATTTTTAGTCACACATACTTACCCAGGATTGCTAGGTAGCCAAAAAAATGCATATTGGTCCTTTAGGGGTTAAAAAAACCCAAGAGCATTCATTGGATGTCAAACTACCATGCAAGACCTCCCCTTTTTACACAAAATTCCAAAGATGAACATCTACACTTTTGTCCTACATAGAAAGATTTTTTGTCATCCATTGGACACTTGTCTAGTGTCTGGGTTATCCTCCTGGGGTTAAGTGTTGCATTTTTGTCCAATTACAAATGTTGCATTTTTGGTAGGGACCATTATGTGCGCATATGGCATACCTTATTTGAGTAACTTATTTGAAATCACCGACAAGCAGAGAGCCGGTTGGGAAATTTAAAAATGCAAGTCCAGTTCTACAAATTGACGGGGACCGATTAGTGTACATTTTATCCGCCACTTTGCAAAAGTTCCGAGATTCTGCCCAATGGGTCCACTCCAACGACCAGATAGAAAAAGCTCGGGCCCTCCGTCGCTTTTTCGGGAAGTATGAAAAAGTGCGAGGCGGATGAGAAAGCGAAGGACGGATGAGTTCCACTCGACGAAGACCGTCTTCATCCCGAAAAGTGCCGACGGGGGGGAGGAAAGCAACAATCGGAGGCCGGGCCATGGCCGACGCCTGCTGCTTGCCTGCCGTAACTGCGGGCGACTTTGGCATGCCGGCATAGATCTCCACTTTCGATTTGCACTCTAGTTCTTAAGTGCAGCCCTTGCGCCTCCTTTCGTCGTTCTCCACAATATCTTTGCATTTCTTGCCACTGCTGGCGCCTCCCCAAGTGCCAGGCCCACGACCTAGGCCCTCCCTCATCATCAGGAGCTTGCACTTTTCCCTCCCCGAATTAGGAGAGCCAAATGGAAGTCTTCCACTACTCACCACTCAACCACCATCATCTCGGGGTGGAGCCCAATCAACGGCCTCGCTGCTCTTGCCGACCTCCTGTGTGCCGCTGTCCAGTGGGATGCAGTTGCACAAACGGAGTGCTGTCCGCCAGGATGAATGTGGATCGATGGCCTTCTCCGCCACATGCAGCGAATGCAGATTTGACGCGAAGCACTCAAGGGACTGATGTAGAACGAACCACGAGAGAATGAACTGCCGAACTCACGATCATGGTGGAAGTCAGGAAGGGCAAGCAAACAGCAAAAGCACCCGCCATCGTCGGCGTCTGTTCTCTCTTTAGGCGGAGGCGTGGGTCCGCGTCGCTCTTTAATTGAGAGCTCTAATCATCACCACTTCCGGCTGCTCTTTAAATTGCGAGCTCCAATCGCTGGTTCTCACAAACTCATCTCCCGAGCTCTTCGCTCGAACTTACTACTGGGTCGCAAGGAACAGCTAGCAGTGGAATGGACTTTTCTTTGAGCTTCACCTTAACCGTAGTACCGCCATCCGGGTGGCTTTCCATCTGCGTGGCCGGGTGTCTTCCCTCCCTTCCTTCCTCCGTTCTTCCTGCTTCGTCCCTGTCACATGTGGTGGACACTCTTCGCCCCTGCCATTCCACAGTGCGTGGAAGGACAGTCGGTGAGTACGTCGCTGCATTGGAATTAGCCATGTCCATCACGGGGCCGGCCAGCTAGCGAGCGAGACAGACAGACAGACAGACAGAGCACTTATCTTGCGCTCAGGGCTGCAGCGCGCATTACATTCACTGGTGTGGGTTGCGTCTCGGGTTACCGTTCATGGATTCACCGTCCTTAGGGTGTGCCATTAGTACCATCTGTAGCTCGTCCTTCTTTCTGGAGATTTTTTTTCCAGTTTGTGCGACTCGTGGTCATCGAGTCGTTCTCGTTCAATCACATTTCTCGTTTGTGAGGTTGCACAGTTCGTGCAATTCACTCGTTTGTAGGAATTTGAATTGATAAGAGCCTGTCGTCGTTCTCGCAATTGTCGCAGGACATGAATTATGCTTTCTTGACGATGGCATTCTGGTTCTACTGAGAAGGGCCTTGAAACATGCATGTGTGGCATGAGCCTATCGTTTATGCGATGGATGTGCTGTCGGACGAGCTAGCAATGCTTTCATTTGAATTGTATAACAGAAAGTCTGTGTCGTCACCATTCATGCAGGGGTGCAGGGTTCTGGTCCTGGGATTGACGAGGGGGTTCCAGGCACTAAGTATCCCGTTTCCTGAATTGGACAAGGGCTGTTATGAAGAACGCGGTTTGCTGCAATGTAATGTATCTGCATCTGCACCTGCACCGCAGTGTGACAGTGACGATCTATGTACCGGATAACAGGCTTGTAATGCCTCACATTTGCAAAGGTGGACCTGCATTCAGCGCAGGTGTTATCCAGGGAGGGAGTTGCTCACATTACGATGGTGCAGTGCTTATGCAGAGGCGTTGCATTGCAGCTGCTCTGCCCTAAGTACCCATCTGGAAGTCTGGGTTTAGGCAAAAGCTCGGTCCTTAAACCCTTGGTAGATGCCACTACCTTCAATAGATATTCTGCACGTCACCACTTTGCAGCTGCTACGTCACTTCTCTGCATCCGCACCTGCACCAAAATGCAATTATAGGTGCGAATTGAATGACAGAAATCAATATTCATGCTCGGGCAGTCACTAGCCAGCTTGATTTCTATCAATCATGTGCCTTCACATACTCGCGTACTGGTGAGGTGCCTATGCAGAAGTGTGGCGTAGCAGCTGGATTTCTACTGAGAATGCAAGACACGCCATTCTACGTTTAGATGAAACAAACGCTGACGAATCCTTAAACCCTTCGAAGTCGCCAGCTTCTTGAAATGTCCCAACTGACTTCATGGCTGCTACGTCACTTCTCTGCATCTGCACCTGCACCAAAATGCGATTTGAGTGCGGAAGGCAGGCGAAACTCAGCAGTCATGCCCAGCCACACTCTGGACTTGATATGTTTGAATGATGTGCCTTCACTTACTCGCGTACTGGTGAGGTGCCTATGCAGAGGTGTGGCGTAGCAGCTGGATTTCTACAGGCAATGTGGGATGCTCGTACCGCTCTACATTTCGACAACCTGATCTTGATGATTCCTGAAATACAACCTATACTTTAATGTCGCCACCTTCCAATGTTTTGCATATTCGAACTTCATAGCTGCTACGTCACTTCTCTGCATCTGCACCTGCACCAAAATGCGATTTGAGTCGTGGAAGGAAGGCGAAATTCAGCATTCTTGCCCAGCCACCCTCTGGACTTGATTTGTTCGAATGATGTGCCTTCACTTACTCGCGTACTGGTGAGGTGCTTATGCAGAGGTGTGGCGTAGCAGCTGGATTTCTACAGGCAATGTGGGATGCTCGTACCACTCTACATTTCGACAACCTGACCTTGATGATTCCTGAAATACAAACTATACTTTAATGTCGCCACCTTCCAACGTTTTGCATATTTGAACTTCATAGCTGCTACGTCACTTCTCTGCATCTGCACCTGCACCAAAATGCGATTTGAGTCGTGGAAGGAAGGCGAAATTCAACAGTCATGCCCGGACACCCTCTGGGCTTGAAATGTTTGAACGATGTGGCTGCACTGACTCGCGTACTGGTGAGGTGCCTATGCAGAAGTGTGGCGTAGCAGCTGGATTTCTACTGAGAATGCCGGGCACACCATTCTTTGTTTAGATGAAACAAACGCTGACGAATTCTTAAACCCTTCGAAGTCGCCAGCTTCTTGAGATGTCCCAACTCACTTCATAGCTGCTACGTCACTTCTCTGCATCTGCACCTGCACCAAGATGCGATTTGAGTCGCGGAAGGAAGGCGAAATTCAGCATTCTTGCCCAGTCACCTTCTGGACTTGATGTGTTTGAATGATGTGCCTTCACTTACTCGCGTACTGGTGAGGTGCCTATGCAGAAGTGTGGCGTAGCAGCTCGGTTTCTACAGAGAATGCCGGGCACACCATTCTTTGTTTAGGTGAAACAAAAGCTGACGAATCCTTAAACCCTTCGAAGTCACCAGCTTCTTGACATGTCCCAACTCACTTCATAGCTGCTACGTCACTTCTCTGCATCTGCACCTGCACCAAAATGCGATTTGAGTCGCGGAAGGAAGGCGAAATTCAGCATTCTTGCCCAGTCACCCTCTGGACTTGATGTGTTTGAATGATGTGCCTTCACTTACTCGCGTACTGGTGAGGTGCCTATGCAGAAGTGTGGCGTAGCAGCTCGGTTTCTACAGAGAATGCCGGGCACACCATTCTTTGTTTAGGTGAAACAAAAGCTGACGAATCCTTAAACCCTTCGAAGTCACCAGCTTCTTGACATGTCCCAACTCACTTCATAGCTGCTACGTCACTTCTCTGCATCTGCACCTGCACCAAAATGCGATTTGAGTCGCGGAAGGAAGGCGAAATTCAACAATCATGCCCAGCCACCCTCTAGACTTGATGTGTTCGAATGATGTGCCTTCACTTACTCGCATGCTGGTGAGGTGCCTATGCAGAGGTGTGGCGTAGCAGCTGGATTTCTGCTGAGAATGCCAGACACACCATTCGACGTTCAGGTGAAACGGACCTTGACGAATCCTTACACCCTTTGAAGTCCCAACTGACTTCATAGCTGCTACGTCACTTCTCTGCATCTGCACCTGCACCAAAATGCGATTTGAGTCGCGGAAGGAGGACGAAATTCAGCAGTCATGTCCAGTCACCTTCTGGACTTGATGTGTTCGAATGATGTGCCTTCACTTACTCGCATGCTGGTGAGGTGCCTATGCAGAAGTGTGGCGTAGCAGCTGGATTTCTGCTGAGAATGCCAGACACACCATTCGACGTTCAGGTGAAACGGACCTTGACGAATCCTTACACCCTTTGAAGTCCCAACTCACTTCATAGCTGCTGCGTCACTTCTCTGCATCTGCACCTGCACCAAAATGCGATTTGAGTGCGGAAGGAGGACGAAATTCAGCATTCTTGCCCAGCCACCCTCTGGACTTGATTTGTTCGAATGATGTGCCTTCACTTACTCGCATACTGGTGAGGTGCTTATGCAGAGGTGTGGCGTAGCAGCTGGATTTCTACAGGCAATGTGGGATGCTCGTACCACTCTACATTTCGACAACCTGACCTTGATGATTCCTGAAATACAACCTATACTTTAATGTCGCCACCTTCCAATGTTTTGCATATTCGAACTTCATAGCTGCTACGTCACTTCTCTGCATCTGCACCTGCACCAAAATGCGATTTGAGTCGCGGAAGGAAGGCGAAATTCAACAGTCATGCCCAGACACCCTCTAGGCTTGATGTGTTGGAACGATGTGGCCGCACTTACTCGCATGCTGGTGAGGTGCCTATGCAGAAGTGTGGCGTAGCAGCTGGATTTCTACTGAGAATGCCGAGCACACCATTCTTTGTTTAGATGAAACAAAAGCTGACGAATTCTTAAACCCTTCGAATTCGCCAGCTTCTTGAAATGGCCCAACTGACTTCGTAGCTGCTACGTCACTTCTCTGCATCTGCACCTGCACCAAAATGCGATTTGAGGAAGGGAAGGAAGGCGAAATTCAATAGTCATGCCCAGACACCCTCTGGACTTGAAATGCTTGAATGATGTGCCTTTACATACTCGCGTACTGGTGAGGTGCCTATGCAGAAGTGTGGCGTAGCAACTGGATTTCTACTGAGAATGCCGGGCACACCATTCTTTGTTTAGGTGAAACAAAAGCTGACGAATCCTTAAACCCTTCGAATTCGCCAGCTTCTTGAAATGTCCCAACTGACTTCATAGCTGCTACGTCACTTCTCTGCATCTGCACCTGCACCAAAATGCGATCGAGTTGTTGATTGAATGACAAAATTCGTCAGTCGGGTCCAGTCAGCAATTGGACTTGATATCAACGAAATATTTGTCTACTCGTATACTGGTGAGGTGCTTATGCAGATGAGTGGCGTTGTAGCTGGAAACCTTTCGACATGCCGGAAGGAAAAATTGATCGACCGTTTGACCCTTTCGGCTCCTCAAATGATATGGTGAGAAACGTTCTTCTGGCGAACCGATTGAGGGACCAGATTTTTGTGTTTTCATTGAGAATTCAATTAATAGGCTCATGTGGAATTATAGAGAATAATTTTGAACGGAGCATCTGACTTGTATTTCCAATCCAGGGACTCCCTGCAGCCTTTCGCAACAGAGTTCTGGGCAGCAAGCATCATGCAGCAGAGTGCAATATATTCTCGGTGGGGCATCTTCCAGCGCCAGTAAAGTAACCAGTGCAAGCCAGTGCCGCAAGGCCGCAATGCTATCCTTTACTATTTCCATCCTCTAACATGTTGCCAATAGCCGAAGGTGATATGTTGAAATGAGGGTGTAGCACAAAACATTCTCTGCTAGCGAAAAACGGCAGTAAATATCTCAGGATGTGCTCCTGAAATAGACCCCTTTTCTGTCATGATCATGTGCTGCAGATGTCAACGACGGCCCTTGGCACTCGAAATAGTCTTCCCAATATGCGAAATTCTGTAACTGCTCCGCAGATCGACAGTTTATTGTTGATGCAGAAGCCCAGTCTTGACGGAACACCCCTGTATCAACCATAGCTGGAGATAGTGGATATGATCTGGTTACTAGTAATTGGTAACTCAAAAATTCATCTGCATTTTACTTGTAATCTATAACGTGAAATTAACTTCTACTTGGACTTTCAGACTTTGGATTTCGATGAAATGCTAATTTTCAATTTTATCTTCTTTAGATGAACTTTACTAATTCTCATCCATTCTTGTTCCCAAACTTCATATGTTGATATCTTGATTGTATTAAATCTATTATCTAAGTTTAACATGTTTTTAGAAAACTCTAGGGATATTTTACAAGCATCCTCTACCAAAATTTGAAATAAAAACTACTTCTTCAGGCTTGAATTGCAATTGTAACTTCTACTATGTTTTTGGATTTTTAATCAAAAGACTTGGAGAAAAATGGTTGATTTAGACACTTGCCTTAGAGTTAATGTCACCCAAGAGGTGTCTAAAGATGGCCTCGATGGCCCCATTGTTTTCCATCTTGTCCCTTCTTTGTAAATTGTTAACCACTTAATTTTAGATTTGTAATACAAGTCATGGAAATTAAATCCCAATCCACTTTCTACTTCTCCTTCTAAGTTTCTTCTCCTCTTCTTTTTAGTTTATTTTCTTATTCCTTCCTACTTCATCTTTTCTTTCTAGCAGGGTTGACAGGACGTCCGGACGTCCGGGACATCCGGACGCGGACGCTGTGTCCGCAGCATTCGCTGACAATCGCGGACGCCGTTCGCCCCGTCCGCCCGTCCCGCCCGCCCCACCCCGCCCGTCCGCCTTCCGACGGTGGGAGGGACGCTGCGTCCACTAGCGTCCGTACGGACAGACGTCCGGGTTACAGACACCTTTTTCGGGCGGACGTAGAGATATGTCAACCTTGCTTTCTAGGACTCTTTCTTTGGATAATTGCTAATGCCAAGTAGTTGACTTTGCCAAAGAAACAATTATTCAATTTCAAAGACAAAATTCAAATAATTCTAATTCAATTCATGTCCTATTGTTCCCTTGTCTAAAAGTCAATTATTGTAAGACATCTATCTTATATCCAACCTTGCCAATGCAAATTTATGTGATTTGCCTAAGCTTAATCCTATCTCTTATTCTATCTTTCTTCACCTTATATAAATATGCTTCAATTTCAATTGTACAATCCTTCGTTTTAATTTTCTTTCCCTCAACTCATCTCTATCCAAGCTTGATAGTTTTCTTTTTACTACTTGAGCTCTAATTCCCTACTTGATAGAATTTGGTAGTTATGGTATAATGGTCAAACCTCAAAAATTCATGTAATAGTTTAGAAACTAGTGTCATATTATTTTTTTGAAGTTTTTGAAGAAGAACCAACCCTTATTGGCTAAGCCTCTAGTTGTCCCTAGTTTCCCTAGTTGAGGTCGAGCTCGAAACCTCTATATGGGCATAGTTGGTCCAAAGTCCTAGCTAGTCGGGATTGTTCCCAAAAGCCTTACTAGTCAGGGTTGGTAGAAGCCTAGTCATTGTACCTTCTGAGCATCAACATGTGGGTTGTTCATTGGCTAAGGATTCAAAATTAAAAACTAAGGGTCCTTGAAGCTCTAGAATATTGGCTAAATTAGGGGTTCAAAACTAAAAACTGAGGAACTAGGGCTCTAGGATATTAGGGTTGAATTAGTGAATCAGAATTGAAAACTAAAAGATTAGGACTTTTGAGGTGGTAAGAAGCAAAACTAAAAAGTGAGGAACAAGGGCTCTAGGGTGTTTGGCTAAATATCTAGTTTTTATTGAACAAACATACTAATGTTATAAATTTAATAATACTTGGCAATTTTGGAGAGGTTGCAAGCAAACAAAAATAGGCTTCTTGTTAACAAGGAAGCTATAGTATCCGTTAATGCTTGAATTCTATCTAGGAGGAATTTTCCAATCAAAGCTCTGTTGTATTTTGGGATTTTGACACATACAAGGATCAATGTTCTTCCGCATTTTGGGATTTTAACACAAAAATAAGGATTTTGTCACATGCATATGGGGATCAAAGCTCTACCGTATTTTTAAAATAAGAGGAAATACTAGACCAAATTTGACAAGGGAAGTTAATAGAAGGTTTACTTAGGACAACCTCTCAATTCAACATATATTAGTACAACCCACGGTGCAACTACTTAACCCCTAAATGTCCAAGCCTTTTCAAGTGTGTTTTGACAATGAAAAAAGAGCATAGGCTTATAATCAACCCCAATGAAGCAAATTGTTTTTTTTTCAAAATCTAATTGTATAGATATTTAAAGATCTTTCATAATAATATGTTCACCAATTTTACATGTAAAACTGCATAGGAGTTGTGAGATTATAACAAGAGAAATGTACATTTTCTATTTTTAATATGTTGCCCCTCCCCATTATGTTTGGAAAATTTGCACATAAATTTCTTTTAGAATTGGAGGTGACATGAACAACTAAAAATTGTGTTATTACACTAAAATGTACTTTAAAAAAACTTAATTTCACATGAAAAGCTATCAAATTCATTGCACAATCCACCTTGCAATTGTTGAAATGTAAATTTTTTATATGTATAAATCACAAATAACTCCAAATCAACACTTTCATATTTAAATTTTCAATAGTAAAAAGCATGAAAACACTTTCCTCTTTCCATTGGAACCATTTTCAAAGCAAATGAATAATTACAAGTTTTTTGATGCCAAATCAAAGGAATTGGCAAACTTTGCTCAAAGTTGGGAAATGAAGTAAAATTAGCAAGCTTTACTCTTCCACTAATGGACATATATGGCTTTAAAGACCTCAAAAATAAAATGTTTACTTTTTTTAGTGAAAAATGAAAGTTTTCAATAGTTTACCCTCTTAATTATTCCCAAAAATTTTAAAATAGTCAAATGAATTTAACTAATCATAACAAAATGAGCTTGAAGTTTTAGATCAACCATACATGGTTGATTGGGCATTTAGGGGTTAAACTTCACAATTTCCTAAGAGAATTTTCAATGAAGATTTTCCATTTAAGGAATGTGCACAAGAAGCATAAACAAAAACACTAGAGAACACTTGTTAGTACAAACACTTAAACGTCACATAAACATCAACATAAGTTAGCACTTATAACACACTTAAACTTCACAATTTCCTAGAAGAATTCTCAATGAGAATTTTCTACTCAAGAAATGAGCCCAAGAAATATTAACAAGCACTAGAGGTTCTCCATAAGCAACATCACCAAGGTATGGAAGGGGGCTTGTCTCTAGGGTTAATATAAGGTTAGTACAAGGAACTCTAATACCAAGTGTTAGTAGAAAAATAAAAAATACAAGAACAATTGAACAAGAGAATGCAAGGTTTCAAGGGGCCTTAATGTCCCTCAAACAATGGAGCAAAATTGCTCCTAATTTAACAACCATTTGGCAAGTTTTGGCTAACCATAACCAAAAAATCCACTAAAATGAATTTAACTAAAATAAAACATAAACAAAGGGTGGTTTGAGAGGAAGAGGGCTCCTTTATATACATTTCCTAAGGACACTCTTCCCTCTCTCTTACCTAGTGGTAATTTCATGACTTTAAATTTTCATCTAATTTTTTTGGATTTTCTACTTCTACACTAGTCCAAACTTCTAACTTTGGAAGAAAGACTTCAAATCAAAAATGTACTGCGCCACTCGATTTAAAAGGCCTTCTCCTTTCTCATTGCCAAAAAGTCATAAAAAGCTAGTTTTAACTTTAAACAGAAATGGAATAAAAATCCAACCATTGGAATTTATCTTTTCTAAAGAAATTGACTAACCTAGGTTGTTTGGAAGGTATGTGAGTAAGAAAAGATCATGCTTTGACCTCATTCCAATTTTGTACGCTTCTAAAACACTAGTCACTACTCCATGAATAATTCTTAATTTTGTTGGAATTAGAGAATCTTGTGGGTTTAGATATTTGTAGATGTAAGAATGCCTAGAAAGTTGTTGAAGTGGTTTATTATATTTAAGATCGAGGATTCATTTTCCATATGCTATATGAATTTTTGTGATTGATACTATCAAGGCATCTCTTGATAGTTGATGTCATTGTATTGAAAATGCTTATAAATGCTCCCTAATGAGTCAATTGAAAATAGTAACATATTAATATACATAATTAATACCCCAAAGATATTTGCATCTTCTGAATACATAGTGACAAAAGAATGAATTTGAGAAAAAACACACGTGATTTCTAAAAGAGGTATACATGGCATTATCCTATTGGTTGTTAAGCTTTTACAAAATTTCTAAAAGGAGTACACATATAATTTTTTTATTGGTTGTAAAACTTTTCAGCAAACCCATTATATGAAATGAATTCATGAATTCCAATTATAAATTGCACCCCAACTTCCCATATTTGTATCCTTGGGAACCTATGAAACTTGCAAACCATATGGGATGTATTTGTATTTTTTCTTGTGAATACATATGTCTTCCATATCCATATTCTAAACTCATATTTTGTGAGCATATTTGTACATATATTCTATATTTCATAGTCTAAAACTGTATCCGTATCATGTAACCATATCGTATTTTGAATTTGCATTTTATATATCCAAATTTGTATAGCCAAGATCGTCTACTCCTAGCATCAACGGCTTTGTATTTTTCAAAAGAACAATGGCATTTAGAGGGGAAAGAATTGAAATGTAAACATCATGTTCACATCTTTTTGGTATATAGTGAGTCTTAGAAAGAATTTTACTATATACTTTTGTTTGCCAAATATGACCTCATATATTGTATTGCTTAATTTTTATTGAATGACTAATTGAACCTAGGTTGAGTTAAATTTATCTTTTGTACTTAAGATTTGGGACATTGGTTGCATATACACTGATAATATATCATCGACTATTCATGGTGGTTTATGTGATTTGGTTCATTTTCTTTCTTACTTTAATCAACCCGTACAAAGCAAAAATATTATTATCAAATTTGAAAATTTTGTTTGAATTTCTGAAATATTTTTCTTATTCTTAGAATGCAATCTCTAATTTTTTTCAAAAAAACCAACCATCTTTTGTATCACTTTTTTTTGTACTTCATCTTGCATGATAAATCTAGATAGACATTTTAGGAGGTTTCTTATGGACCCACTTCTCATTGTTTTCATACTTTATGATATTCCCTTGCTACATTTGATTGATTACTAGCAAAGGGTTGATCAATTGTAGAAAATCAATGATTGTTCCCTAAAGTTCCACTATCCCTTCCAAGGACAAAATGGATTTTGGATAGGCTCCTATAGTTTCAATACCTGTCATGATTTTTTGAAACTTTTTGTGAATATAGAAAAATATATTAGTTTTTTTGGATTATAAATTTTATTTCAATCAATGACCAAGAGAAAAAATAATATGGTACCATAAATCCAAATTTTAATTTGATGTGTAGAAACTAGAAAAAATTCCACAAATTTTTTTAATTTTTAATTTTTAGTTTTTTTTTTCTAGATTATAGTTTTTTCTAGGTAGGAAGCTTTGATTCATTCCATTTGGATTTGTTAGGTGAATGCTATAGACAATCTTGTCTTCTGGGTAATTATAGCATATTATTAGAAAAATAACTTGTAGAATTTATTTTTGAGCTAAATTTTTACAATTTTTCAAAAGAAAAGTTTCACAAGGTTAAGATCTTTTGCTAGAAAAATCTCACCATTGAAATCAATGAGTTTCAATTCCATCTAGAACTATTAATGGTTTAATTTTTCCTTCAATCTTGAATCTCTTTCTATTAAGTAATTTTTTATGTATTCAAAATAAGTGTGTATTTTGAATTTTTTCCTAAATTCTTGACCTCAATTCTTCAACATAAAATTTGAAATTCAAAATCAATAGTGCAATCTACGTGTTCAAAGTTTCTAAAATTTCTTCCATACATTTTCACACTATAAGATCCTATGGTTAGATATGCAAAAAAACAAATTAAAGCTATTTGCTCTTGCAATAGAAATGGTAGTTTTGAATGGTTTTTAATGAAAAAAGTCCTTGGATCTTTAGGGTTTTTTGTAACTAATCTATTGCTCTAGCTTGAATGCTTACGTCAAAATCTATGAGTTTTGTTTTTCTTTTACATGATTAGATATTATTTAAAATCAATGATGATTTGGAAACCTTATTTGATACTCTATTATTGTACCAAGGGATATCTTGATGATTCTTATTTGAATTGTATCAGTTAATGGAGGATCTTTGTATATTATAGATACAAAATGCTGTAAGTTTGTGGGATGCACCAAGAGTTCTCTCATTCAAAATTGACCTTCTCTTGCATGTGAAGGTGTTCAAGTAGTATGATTTTCCTTGTAAAGTGTCCAAAGGATATAAGTAGATTGTCCATATCTTAAACATAGGCATACTTAAAAAGTTGAAGTATAGCATAGAGTTCCTCCCAATATTGAGGGATCCCTCTATACAATGCATTGACTACAAGGTGGATTATTATGTTTGGACATATTATTATTACAAAGTCCAAAATTAGTTAAATAGGGCTTATTATTTACATAAAAGAAGATATACTAATTTTTAGTGAGATTTTACTTCAACTTGGATAATTTCTAAGAATTTTTGACATTGGTTTGGGTGATGGATTGCTCAAAAGAAGATCTTTTGAATGTCAAAAGATTTCAAGAATTTTATAGAACTTCTCACGAAATCTCATAAATCATGTACAACCTTGTATTTTTTTTCTACACATTCAAAGAAGGATCGAGATTAAGATCCCACTATCTACTTTAATTATAGTTGACCAAAGAATCTGTTTCATAGAAAAACAATTTTGTTGTTGGATTCCCAATGTAATTTCAATCCTAGGACACCTCACTTCCGCAATAGATGCCCTCTTCTGGTCCATCATGAGTTTGTAAAACTTGTAGACTAACAATTGGGGATTCAACTATTTTTTCAATGAAACAACTAAGAAACTAAAACCTATCTTTGGGAAATGATTTAAAAATCTCATTGAGGGGTACCTTAGACTGTTTTAGCCAAGATTTATTACTTGTAGGTTAGGTTCAGGTATTTTAGGTAATATTCACAAAGTATTTCTAACTTCTACTTCTTTTGGGTTTCCAACCTATATACATGCAAGGTTTGGATTTATTTTAGGTATTCTATTTTATTTTGGCCAATTACTATATTGATATATAACATATCTATTTTAGTTTAACACTCTTTGGGGGAATTTTAACATGTAGAACTTAACTTAAACTGTAAAAAAACAAAAAAAAATGAGTCCCAAGTAATGAATTGAGAATTTACAATGGACAAGAGAACAAGAAATGGCCACTACAATCAACCCTAAAGTGATACTTGTCCCCTTGTTCAAGCACTCCAAGCCTCTCAACATCTAATTCTAAAGCTAAATCTGACTTGTTTAAGAATATACACATGTCCAACAACTTGAATATTAGTCATGGATTTGAAATGGAAAGCAACTTAAATATGAAAATTTCATAAAAGCAATGGCTATATATCTTCCTTATTTTTTTGTGTACCAATTGGTTGCAAATCTTGACAATTTATTTTTTGGGTTTTGAATCCTCCATTTTTACACTCCCATCACTTATTTTTTCTAAAAGCATCAACTAAAAATGAATTAACTCATCAAGAATCACAAAGCCACCAATTAAGTGACTTTTGTAATCTATTTTTTTGCACCCTTGTTCCTTTATGGGGTTAATAACTAATGGTTTTTTCTTTCCAAAAGCACTCGCTAATAACAATGAATTAATCCCTAGAGAATTGTAAGGCCACAAAGTGGCTTTTGCAACACATTTTTTTGTACTCCTAGTCCTTTAGGGAATTAATAACCAATGACCTTTTCTTTTCTAAAGCATTGGCTAACAATGAATTAACCTTAGAGAATGATAAGGCTACTAGATGGTTCTTGTAGTACTTTTTTTAAACCCTTGTTCCATTTGGAGGTTAATAATCGGAAATTATCCTTTCTAAAAGCACCCACTAATAAGAATGAATGAACCCTTGAGAATCATAAGGCAATCATGTGGCTTTTGCACCACGATCTTTGCACTCCTAGTCCATTCCAAAAGTACTAGCTAACAATGGATTAACCTCTAAAAGATGGTAAAGCCACTTGGTGGCTTATGCCACAAATTTTTTGCATCCCTAGTCGATTAGGAGTTAATTGACAATTCTCCTTTTGAAAAACACAAGCTACTAACAATGTAACTAATTGGCAACTTCCTTTACCAAAAGTTCTAAAAGCCCAGCTAACACTGAACATATTGGAGTTTCTCCCTAAAAATTAGTCCCCACCTTGCCCCTAATGCGGATGCTCTTTCTCTCCATCTATCTCTCCATGTAGACAAAATATTTGGTTGCTCCTCCGTCACAAAATGGAAAAATCGTGCTAGTGACATTCAAAGACCCAATAGTTGTTAGATTCTTTTTTCCAAAAGGCAATACAAAAAATGTAGTTATTGAAGTTTTGAACCATAAAGCAAAATAAAAAGCAACCAATTGAAGTTGTTCAATTGAAGGTATGATAAAAACAAAATATTAAAAAAATAGACTACAAGCTTTGAAGACCTTTACTTTTGAGTGGTGAGAGTTGGTTCCATGTCAAACAATTATCTGTGCCTTCCATCCGGACCATTACCAACCTCCCATCTAATTTTGACCTCTATACAAAAATTGACACTTATCATTTGGACCCAAAATTAAAAATAACATAAAAAATGCCAAAAAAATTATGAATACAAATGACTTGACTTCAAGTTCAAACTTCATCAAGACATTGTGTAGATTCCTTATTGGTGCATGCACTCTAAAGATTACTTTGGATATGAGATATTCTGGAAATCAATTGGCTTTTCTAGTCTAATTTATTCCCCCACCACTCAAGCCCCTTGCTACTTTTCATTTGAATACATGGGTTAGAAATTTTTAGACTTTGTGTAATGGAAACCTATGATAAAGAAATGAATGATTTTCATGTTTTTCCCTCTCAAAGAAACAAAAAGGATACAAATGGATGGAAGGTAGATAGAAAAGAAAAGAAAAACATGAAAAAAGTGAGTGCCTACGAATTGATGACCAACACAAAAAAAAACTTAGTCTACTCGCATGGACTGGGGCAAATAGGGTTGGATCAAGTTGAATTGGATTGAGCTGGATCGGGTTGAGTTGGGTCAAGTCAGATTAAGCCTAATGTAGGTGTTTAATTATCCATCCTTAATAATTAGATATACACAACCAAATTTTACTATGGTGCAAAGTTCTATGCTAAGTGGGTGTCTACACATCAATTCATTGTGCCTTTCAAGCAATGAATCTTTTCTAATGCCTAAATGCCCTAAATGTGCTAAATGACCCTCAAAAACCCCAATCCCCTAATGCACCAACTAAGCTTAATGGATAGCCACTATAGTTTTTCTGTGTAAGAGATTTTAGCCTAAAACTAACAACATGAAGTTACAAAGAAGGTCATGCCATTTCGAAAAATATAAAACTCAAGTCAATCCAATCTTCCTATCAAAAGTTATAGATGGATGAAGTTTAGCCTTTAGAAGGGCTATGTACACTTCATCCACTTTTTTTCTTGGACTCCTAATTTCAAATTCACTTGGGATTTTGGCTACTCACTTATGACAACAAAAACTATCTGAAACACGAGTTTGGATGCAAATGGACAATTCCTAACAAAGTTCATCCAACCTACTTTCCAAACTTCATCCTTTGATAACTTATAATGTAAGACTTAGTTTTTTTTAAGGCTAAACTAGTTTTAAACTCCTTGAAAGCTAATCTATGGAATGACAACCTAAAATCACCACTTAGTTGTCTTCAAAAGATTCTATTCTACATTCTACCTCATTCTTTAGACTTGGGACTTCTTCTATTTTTTACTATTTTTAGACTTTGGTATTTGGTTTCTTGTATAGGCTAAAATTACCTATCCAGAATGCTTAAGTACTTAAGAATTGGACCTTCCTAGTGGAAGTTATGGGTGGATGAAGTATGACTATTAATTGGTGCTTCAAAACTTCATCCTCTATTTTCTATCAATCTATGAATTGAAAATGATTTTTTTTTTACTTTTGACCTTAGAATTTTTACCGCTAATAAATTTTCCTTTCTTGTTCTTTTTGGATGAAATTAACTAATTTTCATCCAATCTAACTTCTAAACTTCATCTGCTCATATTTTACTTGTCCTAGGTTTGTTTTTCAATGTATTTTATATTTTCAAAACCCCCTAGACCTCTAATGATTATGATTCTAAGACTAAAATTGACCCAAATTCCTATCTTGATGGTATAATTTACTCCTAGGCTTCAGCTCTAACTAGTACATACTAATTAAGACAAATTTAAATGGAAGAAGAGGGATTAATGGTCTAACCTAGATTGAAGGTTTGTGACCAAGTTGTCAAGATTCCTTTATAATACCTTTCCACCTTCCATTTTGCCTTTGTAGAAGTTTGTCAATTACTTGATAATTTCCATATGTTGGTCTTTAATGCAACTGTTGGCAATCCAACTAACTCCTACCTACTACTAACCTCCCATTTTTCCTCCTAAATCCTTCCTTTCTATTGTTTTTGTTTTCCTTTTCTTTCTCCTTCTTTCTTTCTACACTACTCCCCATAACACATTGATTGTAGTAGTTGGGATGGCCATCAACTAATGTATGAAGCCCAAGACAAGGCTTAATTGTCACTTACGCTTGAGCTACCACTTATGCTTGAAGTCACATTTTAATCTCTAAATTCATAAGGCATTATGTTTGCTAGAATTGAGAACCCAAATCTATTGGGATATTTAGAAATAATCCACAAGAACATATTAAGGACACAATAAGTTTGAAGCAAGATGAATCTGAATAATTCCTACACAACACAAGCGACAGTTGCTATTATATAGTGAACCTAAGAAAGTGTAAGCACATGAGCTTACAAGACTGCACATCTATGTTATAGGTATTTATATTATTCTTATGACACCTAATCCGATATCTAATATTTAGAAACAATCTATGAGATTTCTCTTCTTGATCTTCTCTTGAAGTTAGTCTGCTCTCTTCTAAACCACTTCTTCTTTTTCTTCCTTCCTCATTTGCCATGTGTAGTTTCAATTTGAGAGCTCTAGGTGTGGTTGCATGTGAGCTCTAATGGTATTTATTGGAGAGAGTTGAACTTTGGTGTAAGCAAGGTGATGGTATGCTTGCTTCTAAATTGAACTACTTTTTCCCTTAATCCACCTTCACCAATTTAAACTATGTCTAATTGATTTAGTCTACCTCTATCTACTTAGTACTCTCTTCTATTTAATTTAACCCTTCTTCTTTGATCTACCTCTACCTATTTAGTCTTCTTCTATTAGATTTTTTTCCTCCCCCTTTTATAATTAGATTTTGGTTTTAAATCCCTTGAAAACCCCAATTTTTACTTCAGTTGGATGGGGTCTAAATTTGTGAAGCCTATGGCTGCTAGAGCTAGAGGCTGGCCGGGACCTTTAGGTTAGTTGGGGCTACTTGCTACCAGAGGTTGGATTGGCTACAACCTCTCTAGCTAGGGCCTCAGCTAGTTGGGGATCTTAGTTGGTTGAGGCTTGGCTACTCAAAAAATCACTAGATATTTGAAAACTAACAAAAATCCACCCAAGTGGATATTTGGAAACTAAGAAACATAATACTAATGTCTAGCTTTGAATGCCTAAAGTCTATTCTTGGAAGTTTTGATGTTCAAAGCTTTACCGTACAAATGTATCTTTGAAACCAAACAAAATACTCTTTATCTTCTAGGTTCAAAGCTTTGCTATCTGAGGCAAGCTGAGGGAACTACACAAATATTGCGAAGGTTAGTTACACAATTGGGGAATGTAGACAACATAGGTTAGTACTACTTTTGTTTGTACAATTGAAACTCACACAAATTAGTAAAATGGGACTTGACTACAAATTAGAAGCCCTCCAAAGCAACATCACCAAGGTGCGGTGGAGGGTTGACTCTAGGGTTAGTTTTATAGAAAGATGACCCCAATGACAATAAGTTTATATGACAAAGATGAATAACACATGCACCATGATAGACAATTGAGAAGGGACCCCGAAGTCCTTCACAAACTTAGAAAACACAAACAATGAAGTATAAAAAGGGTCTAAAACATTGCTCAAGGTTTCTTGGCTAAAATGCTAAAGAAATTCAACATTAATTGAACCCATCGAATTCAAGTACAACAAATGGGGAGTGATTTGAGAGGGAGATGGGTGCCCTTTTATATTCTTTTAAGGCACCCGCTTTCTCTCATTTTTCCTATGGTAATCCTATCACTTAGGATTTTCATCCTAATCCTCTAGATTTTCATCTTTATCTTCTAAGATTTCCACTTTCTATAGTAGTCCAAATTTTAACTTTTGGAGATTAACTCCAAATTACAAATGGATTGTGCCATTGGCTTCAAAAGACCATTTTTTGTCTTGAAGAATCCCTTCCTCTTTTTACTTCACCAAAAACTCATCAAAACCTAGCGCCAACTTAAGGTAATAAAATGTTAAAATTCTAACTTTTTTATATATAATTATAACTTAAATTGTGAAATTTGAAAAAAGAAAAAAACTGTAAGTCCCAAGTGAGGAATTGGGAGTTGACACCTAAGCAAATTTAGGCGGCTTTTTTGGCCTTTGCAACTAGTTTACTTTATTAAAACCACACCATCAACTAATCTAAAATCTATAGGAGTCCACATTGAAGTAAAATTGGCCTAACTATCATGGAGCAATGCCATCTACTTTTCACGGGTGTACTCTTCCAAAAAAATAAGGATATAGTTGCAAGCACTAGGTAATTAACTGCTAAAGGACTAAGCTGCAGTTTTTTAGCTACATAGAAATTTTAGGCAAGTGATTGTGACTAGAGATTTCAATATTTTTGGCCCAAATTTTAATACAAGGTGGAAAAAAGGATATCTTTTATATGCACTAAATTTTATGACATTTGTAAATATGAGTCAAAAGTTATAACCTAAAATGTTACTTCTTTCATAACTGGGCAATTGGGCAAATTAGAAACAATCACTTTCTTTAGAAACAAAAATTGAAATTGGTCTTCTAGAGTTATATATACATGAAAAACTTTGAATCATTCCATTTTGATCAATGAGTCAAAATTTATTTGAGTATTTTTTGTTTGTAGGCAATTATGGAATCCATATTCTAAAATAAACTTTGAAATTCTTTATCTTATCCAATTTTCAATATATTTGGAAAAAAAGAAAATCATAGGATGTGGATTGTTTATCACAATATTTCAACTGTTGGGATTGGCATTTTTCAATTACATATTTAAATTCTTATTAATTTCGTATTTTGAATCATTCTCTACTACTACCTATTTACTATTTTTTTTATGTTGTACAATTCCAAATGATCTGAAATTTTTCAAGCGTGTCACCAATTTTTCTAGGAAAAATAATCCAAATAAGCATCACCATTTTGGTCATTTTTCATAGAAAAGTGAACTTATGAAGTGTAGCTACTTTACTTTTTGAAGGGCAAAAAAATGATTTTAGAGAATTTGAATGCTTATATCATGGTTGTCATAATGGGTGAGTTAGGGTCATCGGACCGGACGGATGGATGGTCCAGACGGCTTTAATTTTGTAACCTAACGATCTCGTCCGCGCCCAGCATGTTCCTTAATCCACATGGCATCCACGTGGCCTATTTTTCCGTTATCAGAAAGTTAACTATGTGTTGACTGTATCGGACGGGCAGGACCTCTAATGGACGGGCGAACTGGACGTCCGTCCACTATGACAACCATGGCTTATATCATGTAATCCACGAGATGGAAATGTTTGAAATTTTTACTACATGTTTTTGATATTACATACTACAGGATCCTATGGTTATATGTGTCTATAATGGAGGGATATTATTTTCCGTCTAGTGTTTTTTTGGGCCTCTATCAATAGATAATTTTCTAATGTGGCTCATTAGAAAGGGAGCATACATTATTTATAATTTCCAATTGCTACTAAAATTTAGTTTGCTATTTTACTAAAACAATTTGCACTGCATATTTGTTTACACTCCCTTTTTTTCCATTACCCACTATTCATTTTTTTTGCACTCCCTTTTTTTCTCACTACTCACTAAGTTTTTCACAATCCCTTTTTTTTCCCAACACCCACTACTCACAATTTCAGATTTGGGTGGGGAGTTTAGAATGTACATACATGGTGCTTTTTTAAAACTATTAGCTCACCTCAAGCACATTCATGCACTCATAACATGATACTAAATCCAATAGTCAATGCAAATACATAATAAAAGAAGTGAATTACAATCACATTCATTGCAAAAAGATGTGAAACAAAAATTGTTTGCACATTCACAAGGATTAACAATATATAGTAAAATGCAAGTGATGTATTTAAAAACACAGTGAGAAACAAAACTTTGCATATAATGTACAATTTTGTAGAAGTTATGGTAGTAGAAAATTTGTAAAGTTCAGAAACATACAACCATAACTTTCACAAAACTCAATCAACCACAAAATCAAAATGGAGGCTGCCAAAATGCTAGGTCTTATTTACAATGTCGTAAGCAACTGGTATGCTAAGGTACCACTTATGCTTCATGAGAGAAGAACTTGGATTTAGGGAAATTTCATGAAAATGGCATAATAAGTTACATCATTTAACAACAATTTTAAGTCGTAGCAACATCAACAAGTTTTAGGGTTTAGGGTGGAGCCAAATGAAATGCAAGAAATAAATTACCTTTGAGTCTCAAAAAATCAACCTCAACGTTGTCGTATTACAAATGCAAGCATTATGTAAAAATATGTATAATTACATTAATTAAATGAATTTTGATATTTATAATATAATAAAGGAAATGATATCATTTGAAGTGGCTTCAAAGTGACACTTTTTCATTACGTGACAAACAATTATAAAGAAAAAGATTCACTTGAGAGCTTCATCGTATTTAATGATAATTTTTCTTTATTTTGCATTTAGATTATAAAATCTTGAATTGGAGGGTTTTTCTTGAATCTTAAGATGAAGAATCTCAATCGGAACGTGAGTTTGAATTTTATTTATTACAACTATCGGATCAACCTCAATTGTTGTTGGATCTTTCATTGTCGCATGAGTGACCACAAGATGAAATTAGGCCTTCTCAACCACCAAAATAATCTTGTGTGGAGAAAAGATGGTACGAGAATCTTTAGCGTGAGACTTGGACTTTGGTGATCTTATTGTGGGTTGGATGTGTTGAGCCTGACAGCCGTAAAGTAACATTTAAAAGATGTTTTGAAAGTTTAAAGGATTAATATTATTACATGGTCAGGTCTATCGAGAGGAAATGTGATCACTAGCAATGGTTAGAGGGCCAGTCAATCCTTTAACTAAGGCAAATCATGTTGATTATGTTGCTACCATCAAATGCATCTTTAGATTCTTGTAGATGGAATGATATTCCAATTGGAACTCTATTTTCTTACCTTTATTAAATATATGTTAGTTTTTAGTTCTTCATTCTATATTTGGAGTATTTTTCTAAAATAATTTTGTATTTGTGAAGTTGTATGAGGAAAATATTCAAATAGTTTGTCTTCTTATAGCTTTAGATTTATTTATTTTTTAGCTAAGGATTTGAAATTAATCTTATGATCAAAATAGATGACCTTTGATTGATATAAGAGTCACTTGATCAAGGTGTGGATTGAAATTCACTTGATTTGTATGGTTTAAATAGAAGATAAGGTGGAGGAAAAAGGGGACACTATTCATTGTCTTTCTCGTTGTTGCTTGTAAAGTCTGAAAGTTTAAGAGGTTATGGTGTATTGTCTTTCAAGAATTTTAAAATGAAATTTGGAGGAATTGTGTATCATGGTGTTATGTTTTTAAATTGATCTTGTTTTATTTGAAGTTGTTAATAAAAGGTTGTGTTAGTTTGAGTAGAAGGAGGTCTACTATTTTTTTATGAAAAAAAGAAAAGACTTCAATCAACCTTAAAAGAAGGATAAGTCTTTAGTTTGCAACAAAATTTAAAAATATGAGACATTGTATTGATTTTCTATGAAGCTATCAATAATTCTATTTGTAATTTGTATAAGTGAATTGTGAGCAACGAAATGAAGAAAGGTTCCCTGATCCTCTTTTCTCAAGGCCAAAAGCTTGAATGGCTATAAAAGTTAGACAAAGTCGTAGAATGAGTTTAAATTTAGAGGGGAAGTAGAAAATTGTATTGAATTTCTAAAAAGTCATTATTCATTTTATTTGAACTCTAGTCAAAACGGCAACATCAATTCAAAGTTCAACAAAAGAGTGGAAGTTGGAGTTGGAGAATTATAGAATTACAGAGTTAGAAACTTAAAGAGTTAGAGTCTTGGAGACTTGGAGTTTGGAATTTTAGATTGTAGCTTGTCTTTCTTATAAACTTGTTAGAAGCGGCATGGGTGAAACCATTGCTTAGCTTTTTTTTGTATCATGGATACAATAAAGTGGGGTTCATTGCCTATATGGTTGTATTTTTTTTATTTTTCCCATTGGTAAGGCATGATTACAAATCATTATGGATTTGAAATTTAAGAGTCAATCATTTAGACGATTCAATTCATGGTTTGGTCGTGCTATTTTGCCTATTCAAAGCCCGTGGTTTCTTAATCCTACCATGGCCCATGAAATAATCTAAAGTCATACATGATATGTCAATAGGGAACAATTCTACGAGAATATAGAAGATTCAACAATTGAATTTGAAGATTCAACATGACTATGACTTCTTTAATTTCAAACCACTTCAACTTAGTAGGTGAATTTGTGGTGACAAGCTCACTCATCTTCATCTTCTTTATTACATTATGGATTGTTAGTAGGATGAATTTGTGGGTGGCAAGCTCACTTGTTTTTATCATCCTACGACTTCCTCATTCTTAAGCCATTTTTGTTTGCAATCAAAATTCCTATGATTTCCCGAAGTAAACGTTCTCTATACGACAATACCCCGAGGGTGTAATTTAAATATGGTTGTTCATGTGTATTTTCTTTCCTACATTAGGCTTAAGCTCCATCACTTCCCAATCCTTATGTAATTTGGAGCGTAGTGTCTACAACTGTAGAACGATTAGCTCTAACATTGATGCCTCTTGCGAACGCTTAGCACGTCAATCTACAAAGTCCAAGAACAAAAGAAAACAAATTAGGCAAGCTCATATTTGGCAACAATCTATACATAATACATCACCTTCTCCCTTGAGCCAATACGAGAGATTCCACGAGGTTTGAGCCCTAAGAAGTTTGCAATAGCAACATGTACAATAATGAAGTAGGTGAAACCAGAAATGACATTGTGCCAGTCCTTGCAAACAACTGCCAAGTGTTGGAGGAGGGCCAATGTAGATTCATCATTGGTCAATGCACACACCTACTTACCATTCATTGATGTGCCTACTAAAGGCAACATGCAACGAAGTTATTGCTCCCAATTTCTGCAACATTGGTAAGCCAAATTCACTTACAAATTCCTCCATTATCCTTTTCTGCATCAAGAATCAAATAAACTTACTTACAATTGGATTCATTTCTTCAAATTTGATTCAAATGCGCACTAGTCATTAAAGCTCCTCACTCCTCAACCCATTTTTTTGCCAAACTAATGGTACTTCTCGCACACTCTCATCAGCAATCATATCCAACTTAATCTTGAAGTTAAGAACCATGTTATAGGCCTAAAGTCCAACATCAAACCTAAGGCACAAAAAGAGAATGCCCCAAACTACCAAATGAACACAATCTAAACCCTAATATATCAATCTTCAACAAAATAAGCACAATGTGAAGCCTAAAGCACAACAAGCGAACAACTCAAACCACTAGATGAACGCTACCAAAACCAAAAATTGTCAATCTTCACCACAATCAAGAATAGAATGAGTGGAAACCAAACCTAGATAGACAACCCCATTTCAATCCTAGTGACAATCCTTCACTATTGATTTTCTTGGACTTTGTTTGCTTTCCATCTGACAGCTACAAAGAAGCCAACTAAACCAATTTGTTTAACATTCAAAAATTAATCATCACCCTAAACTCGCCAACTCATAGGGTACCACTAATTAAAGAAATTAAAGACTTTTTTCCCACAAAATTAATATAAAATGGGGTATCCTAAGTCTACTTTTCTTCCTAATGTACCTTATTTATTCCATATCCTATGGTACTTAGAAGATACCCAATGACAGTTTATAAACACTATATTATATAAAATCAATTTATAATTTTAAACTAGAAAGTTTTTTGGCACCCTACATTTGTTCATACCTATGTGGCTACTTCTAATGCTTACTATATCCTTCAAGATCTAGTTAGAATAGTCCCTCTCAATTATATAAATTAGAACAATGATGACAATGGTGATAATAATTTGAAAAGGTGAATGTACTTGAGTAGGTCGAGAGAGATAAATAGTGCAATAGAAACAAAACCCCAAAGAAAAATGACAAGGGAAACACTAGTGGCTTGGATGCCCATTTGCATAAACTAATCATGAAAAATGATTAAAAAAGGAAAACTGAACTAGGAGTGGACGGATGAAGGGAGGGATTTTTTCTCTTTTAAATTAAAAAAAAATTTAAAGAAAAATTTTAATTATTTTCAAAAAAAAATTTATAATTTAGATGCAACATGCTGAATTTTAATGTCTATAGTTGAAAAATGAAAAGAACGTAGAAGGGAAAGGGATCTTTGGATAGCTACCCATTCCGTTACGACATACTATTTACAATAAGCTAAAGGAAGGGGATCCTCAATTAAGGAAAAATAAGGTAGAGCCATCCATTTCCAACAAATACCCTATCGGCAATCAATAAGGGGGTTGAAATTCAAGAGAAGCTTTGATTAATTCCAACCATCAGTTCTTGGTTTCTGACCATCAATTCTTCTATTCCTATCATGACACAAGTGCTTGGTTTGGAGTTCCAAAATGAACAAGTAGTCTTTTATATTATTGGTTTTAGAATAGTCTAAACATTAGACATGGGTCTAGACCAACTTTTGCTTTTCAAAATTCATAGAAATTTAAATTTAAGCGATAAAATTACCAATTTTTTTGCAATCCCCATCATTTCTATAAATGCACCTCTGAAAATATTTATTTTGCCTTGAACTATTCCAGATTATGTCCACAGTTGTTTATTTGATTGGTTATGGGTGAACCCACTCTAATAGCACTACTTTTCGAGGAAAAAAAAGGAAAAAGGTTAGACACCACCTATTAATAGCATTGACATACAATTTCAAATTGAAAAACATTCTTTTGGAAGGGGAATTGGTGGGGCCTTGGGATAAAAGTATTAAATACAAATAGTATCCAAGTGTAATAAAGTAGAATGTGAAATAGTAGTCCAAAATCAATTTATTTTAGTAGGCTCTCAAGTATTTATCACAAGGGCATACTAATCAACATTGGTTGTAGAGGTGGCATTATAGCATTTGTGCTGTGTAGAGGTGGCGTTGTTAGATTGGTCACATTCATTTTCAAACTAATCAATTATTTATCCATATTAAATAACTATTTTAGTGTAGTAGATTTATACATTTTGTACAACCTTTAGCTAACAACACCAATAGAATCAAGTTCTTGGAGCATGAAACTCCTTATTGCAAATCATTGCTTCTTTCTACTAGGTAGAGTGCTATTGTTTGATTGCAAGGGGAGCTTTATGTGTTTTTTAATTCTAAAGGATAATGTATAAATACACTTCCTACATTTTACATTTCTCTCCTTGGTGTGAATCCCTCTTCACCAAAAGAGCTTGCATTTCATAAAGTGAATGGAGAATGTTTCCCTCTTTGCTAAGAAGGCTTAGCAATGGATGGTGGATGTTTCAAAGCTTATTACAGTATAGGAGCTATATGAAATGAATGACGTACATCCAAGTATTTGAAAAAATAAATTTAGTGTTTATTCTTCAATGATGTCACTAATTTGACCACTTGGTTGCATTATGATTTTGTGCAAGGTCATCAAGTTGTTCATATATAGATGAGAAAAAAAAAATTGTATAAATGAAGATCTTATGTCTCATGCAATGAAGATTCTTGTTAAACCATGAATTATTTTGCCTAAAAAGCTCTAATAGAGACCTACATTCTCCATCTAAATAATTGCATATTGTAATCAAACTTTCTTTGAGATTAATCAAATCATTGCATATTGAAATTGTTTATCTATTTATTATATAATAAATTCAAAGATAGTATATTTAAAGTGTTATGACTTATTGGTAAAGATCAAAGTTATTAATTAGTCAATCAAATAATTTAAATAACAATATGCTTGAATTGATTTTGAAGCATTATGAAACATTAAAAGAAGAAGAACTTTGGAGATTCTTTTTTTTCAATGCAAAAGTAAATTGTCTTGAAACTTTTTCCTCCTTCAAAGGTTCAATTAATTGTCACAAACCCATTTTGTGAGCAACAAATCTCACAAATTCTATTGAGATGTAAGTATTCATTTTATAAGTGAAAATAAAAGTCAAGCGTTCAATCTCAAACTTGAATTTAATTTTATGACAACCAAATTCTAAAGCCTTGAACATGTTTTTTTTAGAACACAACATTTTAGGGCAGCTCACTATAAACAAAATTTTCATTTTTTTTCTTTGAAGTTTTCACACACATATGACCAAAGAGTATCTTTAAGGCACAACAATTTTAATAACTTTTGACTACATGGTTAAAAAGTTTTTGTATGATGTCATTTTCATTACTCGATTGGCAGTTCAAAAAATTATTAAAAAATGATTTTTTTAAGAAATAAAATTTTGAAATTGGTATTCTAGATTTACAATCATATATATGGAAATCTTTTAATCATTTCATTTTGATTAATGAGATGAATGTCATGAGGAGTTTTAGTTTGCAGACAATTATTAAATCTATACTCTAAAATAAACTTTGAAGCCCTTTATTTAATTCAATTTTCAATGTTTTTGAAAAAATATAAAAACATTGGATGTAGATTATTTATTTCAACATTACCACCATTGGGATTGGCATTTTTTTAATTCCATAATTAAATTCTTGACAATTTAGTGTTTTGAATCATTCTCTACTACTTTCTATGTACCTACTATTTTTTTGAATGTTCTACAATTCCAAATGATCTAAAAATTTTCAAGCATGTAGCCAACTTTCCTTAAAGAATGAATCCAAAGATTGACTACCAATTTGGACATTTTTTCATACAAATGTGACCTTGTGAAGTGCAACTACTTGGTTATTCTCAAGGCCAAAAAAATGAATTTTGTCAATTCAAATACTAATATCTTGCAATCTACCCACTGAAAAATTCTGAAATTTTTTTGACATCTTTTTCAAACCAAATTACTACAAGATCCTATGGTTACATGTGTCCAAAATTTAATTTTCTTCTAAATTTTGATACTTGTACTAGAAATGGGAGTTTTGGAGCATTTTTGGTGAAAACATACTAAAATATCTTTACCGATTAAAGGTGGATATAGGATTGAAACCATATGAAAACATTTTTATGTTGGTTGACCAATCGTATGGAATCATGTGTCCCTCTAGCTATACAAAGTATAAGAGAAAAATTCATCTCCATTGGAATAGTAGCATTGGGTGACTAAGAATTTTGCCATTTTTGTTCTTTAGCACATCTTTTTGACATTACATTCAACTTTGCACCGAAGATGTTTGAGAATACAGAGAGCCTTGAAATCGTGGGAAGTCCCAAGTGGTCCTTTTTTGAATGAAGTTCAAGTCGGAATATTATACAATAGATTCGTAGGGAGTCAATTTTGAATGAAGTCCTCAAATATATATGGAGTAGATTTGTAAAAACTCAATTTCGAAATGAACTTGAGGAATGTTATGGAGTGGATTAATATTCATAGCTAGACACTCCATTTTGAATGAAGTTTGATGAATAATGTAATGATAGAGTGGATTCCTGTGAAATCAACTTTGAATGAAATCATTTGGCAATTTTGACACATTAGGAGTGGACACAATGTATCCACATTCTGAGAGAATATTCAGTGATCAAAAGTGATGACACCTTGGAAGAACATGCCCTCATCAAGTCCTCTCCAAAACACGCCCTTGTCACGTCCTCCCAAGAACAGAAATCCGCTGCCTTGTCGTTTTCCGGTTTCTGGTTTAACGTATTTGCGCTCCTTTTGGCTTCTTCCAGCCACCTTTGACCCACTTGTCGAAAATGGCAGGAGAGTTGGCCATCGAGCAATCCTTCTCGTGGGCGATGCTTGGCAGCCACAAAAGTTGTGGATTGTACTTTTCTGCTCCAGCAGGGGTCGGTCTTCCAAGAAAAATCAATGTCTCCTTGAAACTGGAACATGTTCTGTACACCACTGGAATCCCAGGAAATTCAGGAGGGTGAGCTGATGCAGCGCAGCATTACAGGAATGGCTGGAAATTTAATTTGAACTTAAGTCCAACCCCACTTCTGGGAAAGCAAAGTAATAACAAACTATGACAATTCTTTACTTTATTTTGTATAACTGAATTGTTATTTATATCTATGCAATCATTTTAGTTCCAAAAAAATGCAGACCCAAATTGCCCAGTTTCACTTGGTTGTAAGGAATCCTAATGTGATGATAAATGGATGGAGGGATTGCATAACGGGGACAGGTTCAATGTGGCATTGGGGTTGGAATTGGATTAAAAACTCTTTGTCTTTATGAATTCAATGAATACCACTATGCAACCTCTACACATGGCAAAAGGTTCACTCATTACTGTAGATGTAAGGGAGAAGGGTCAGTGGGAAATAATTATTTTATAGGAAGTCTGATAAAGAAAGTGAGTAGGAGAATTTTTTAAAGTCTGCCAAAAGGTAAATTTTGCAAGTTGTTGAAAATAAAAGGGAAAATGTCCAATATTAGCCAGAAAGTCCAATGTATAGCCAAAATAAAGTCTAAGGTCCCGTGCAATCACGGAGCTCTCAATACTACCAAAACCAATCTATCATTTGACCATCCTCCATCGAACAAATTTTGGATGGCATAATGTAGAAATTGATTCATTGACATGTAACGCCCCTTGGATGGTGGAGAGGTTGTTTTTATAATGAAATTCATTGTTTCTCATGAATTCTCAAAGGGTATGGGATAATTTGAAGATGAGAGCTTGAGTGCTCATTGTCTAAAGATAGGAAGTGTGTTCAAAATAAAATTTCAGACCTTATTTTGGCATAGCAGAATAACTCATTTCAAAAAACTTTGAACTAAAAAAGTTGGAAAATCAAGATAAATTTCATCTCTAAAAATCCATTTAAGATTTTAAGCCTCCAATCCAAAGTTATGGACAAAATTCGGAGAGGATGTTTGAAAATGTCAAAAAAAATGTGCCAACCTTGTTGGACAACTATTCTATTGATTGTATTTCACAATTTTGGAAGACGCTTTTGTATTAATATTTCAACCTTGTAGGGGATTAAGAGAACCATCTTAGAACCCAAATGGACAAAGAGAATTCTATCTTATGAACAACATATGGGATGCTAAGCATTTTGGCTTTGACCACCTACAATACATTATTTTTTCTAAATAGAAAAGAGAGTCTTGGGGCACCAAGCTAGTGCCTAGAGATCCTTTTCTTACTATTGAAAGGGAAGACAATGGACTAGATTATTAGAGCAATGTAAAATTTACATTTACAAATCAATAATGTTAAAACAAATTATATTAACAATTTGGGATTTGATGGTAAAGATACTACCATTAAACCATATAAAATTAGATAGGCTCAATACTTCCCATTATTTCATTAGTTGAATTGGATTGGATTTTGTTTTAAATTTGGTCTACCAAACTTCATATAAAGTCTACTCAATGGAAACACAACCTCCCATTGGTTTAAAAAACATGAGAAATTAATTACAAAAGTTATATATTTGCAAATTATTTCTATTTGTTCCTACATACATTTCAACTTAGCATGACTTGAATTTGGTGTCATTAGAAAATTTAGAAAATTTTCTTATAAAAAAAAATTATTTGAAAAATAGATTAAAAAATCCATTCAAAAATTACAATGGAATAATGGTTGTGACCACATTGTAGGTGCTCCAACACTCTTTCTATTAAGGACTTAACATCATTCACTTTGGAAAGTAGGGGTGCTATTATGTGATCATGAGCACATGAGCCTAAAAGTCTACACATTTAGGTAATATGTGTCTATATTGTAGAAACCTTACATAATTATAAAGTATCAATGTTATAGATTCAAGACTATATTATAGGTGTTTAAGTTATAAGTACCTTCTATAGTTGTAGGGTATCAAGGTTCAAGGCTCATATGCTCACATTTCTTTTCTCACACACTAGCATTGGTGCTTTGGAAAGACCATCTTTTAAATAATATGAGAAGGCAAGGGTCAAAGATCACATTTCTAAGTGTTGGCTATGTTTGTCAAGTATACTAAAAGACAAAGCATTCACCTACTTTTTATAGTACTATAGTTTGATTAAATGGTGAAAGGAAAATTATTACATCTTCAAAAAATAATGCAAAGGAATTGCATATAGCTCTTGCTAACAAAAACTTGTGTGTTACAACATTAATATATCTTCACGATCAAGATTTGTCTATGATAGAACACACCACACCTTTGGCAATTCTAGCCAATCAATGACCCATTTCCATTTTGTTCTTTTTACACACCATTTGATATCATTCCAACAAAACCAAAAGTCCACCACCACCTTCCAATAATTTTCATAATTGTCTTTCTTTTGCAATTGGTTTGAGTTGGTCAATTAGTCTTTCCTTAAGTCTCTTAGCAATTGGAGCAATATACTTAATGTTTAGACCTCATCATTGAGCTTGACATTCATTATTGGATTTCTTACTAATCCTTGCAATATATCATAATCCCTTCCTAAAGCCTTTCATATGAGGTAGATTATGAGTCTCTTGCATTCCTACACTTTTGAAAGATTTTGCCTCAACTTTTGTGGGCTAGGTTTGAACACAATGTTGAAAGAAGTTTATTTTAACTAGTTGATGTGGATCTCTTTTTGAGCAAATAGAGAGGTTCAACTTCTTCTTCGTACTTCTAAAGATCTCTTCCCCTTTCAAATAGGGTATAAAGTGATTCCAATAAACTCATGCTCATTATATTTCATTTGAGACCTTTTTTGCAATACTACAAGCTTTTGAAAAAAATATTTAAAAAAAAAAATATGGATGATTAGTATAACACAAAAAAAACATGTTATCAAAACTTGAGATATAAAAAAAATTAGGTCAAAATTTATTCATAAAAGAGATTGACAAAAATTTCAAGAAAATAGACACTTTGATGTTTAAATTATTAGAAAACAATGCAAACATTCAAATTTGTTTTAAAAATAGACATTCTTAGCAATGATTGGAAATAATATTCTACTAGAAATATGATGGAGAAGTGTTTTCAAGTGTCTAAACATTTTGTGTGCAAATTAGCCATCTTTGTGCCCACATAGAGGATTTGTAATTTGTAATTTTTTGTTTTTCCGTGCACTAGAGATATACATCAATTGTCGAAATATATTCCTTGAAGCTTACCTTTGTGATGATAATTTTGGATACTCAAAAGTCTCTCAAACTATAAAAACTATGAAGGAGAATAAATGAAAAAATTATTTTTTAAATATTAAATTATTTTTAAATCTTCAAAATAAATTTCTACAATAAAGGATGTTCTCTACATCTTCCATTTTAATTTTAGATCCATTGGCCCTATACTTCAAAATTATAGTCGAAGACATGATTGAAACACAATGTGTACCACTCCAATATTACTAGTGGTTTTTTAAATCACCCTATATAAAATCTAACATCCTTAGCTTCAAATAGTGCGTTGAATGATTTCTTGGGATTTCCACTTTCTTTTGCAATTTTTAACTCCAACTTCCTTTTTGTTGGGTGAGATCTAATAGTATGGCACTCTAAATATGCTTTGTAGTTTTGTCACTAGTATGCACGTACACTTTAGGTCATTGCAAGTAGCACCAAACAAATTGTTCCATCAATTTCTTGGTATACATTGCCACTTTTGTATATGGTTTTCAACCAATTTCTAAGAGAGTTTGTCAACCATCTTCTCCAAACTCAAATCCTAAAAGACCATCCACAACACCATTTCATTTTCCAAATTTTTTTTGCAACTTCAAAGTCCCTCTAAATGGTTCAAGTTAATTTTGCACCCAAAACAAACATAAATCTTCTAAACTATTTGGTCCTATAAAGTCCTTTGTTACAGACTACAATTGAAGACAACGCCATCTAAAATTTTGTCAATGCTTGAAAAATATTTGCATGAATTGGAGGTCCTTTTGCTTGGTGCCATAATCTTACATGAGTTTATTAGAAAATTCAAATACCAATTGTAGACATTCCCCATCTAATCTATTTTGCCCTAAGCATTGCAATGACAACAATGATTTGATGAAAGCCTTCACACTAAGAGATCCATGGTGTAATCAACAATCCTAAGATCCACCCTTAGCCACTTATTCACAATATCTTTGAATATACATATTTTTTCCAACAGCAACAAATCAGGAAAAAATAATAAACAACGTGAAGATCAATATTGCCATCACTTATTCATGCATCAAACAAAACCAGGAACATCCAACAATGTGAAAAAATTCAAATAAAACACCTTTAAAATTTTTATGGCTTTATGATATGTGTTTGGATATGGTTTGTCCATACTCTCTCCAAGAAGTTTAAAACAAAGAGGTAAGAGATTGTCTCTTCATTTGATTCATCATCATCATCACTGATTCCAATGTTGATTATTTCATGAAATTGCCCTTAGAGTATAGAACATCAACTTTATCTTTACTAACCAATGAAAATAAGAATGTAGCTACAAACTATGATCCACTAGCAATTCATGTTTGACATACTTTGTATTCAAATTCAATTGTAATTAAAAATTACAGAACTAAACAAAGAAAAGATGTGCACAGTTATAAATTTATATCAAAATGGTTAATCTCACTACAATAGAAGCTAAAGGGACCTATGACCAAGTTGGATTGAACCAATTTTTGAATCCCCATTCAACTTCAACCCCTACAAAGATTTAAATCAAATATTAAGCCAAGATCATAATGTGCTTAATGCATTGAGTACAATAGATCTAGCCTCAAGCGAGGTACAACACTTATCAATCATGTGCCCTTTGCTTTAAATTTTTGGGATTAAAACTTGAAGAACTATACAATCCAATCAGACAATTGGGCTCTGCTCATTTCCTTTTAGGCAGTTCCAACCAATACCTTCTAAAATTGAAGATCCACAAAAATTTGTTCCTCCAAAATGAAAAAAAATTCGGAAACGAAGAGGAAGTAGTAGTAATGTGAAGAACCTCCAAAAATTTAGTTGGAACCAACAAGCATTTTGGAGGTCCCATCTAATACCGTCCAGAATTGAAGATTCACTAAAAATATTCCAAAAAAATAGAAATATATAGAAACCAAAAAAATGTTGGTAATATAAAGAACCTCCAAAAGATTATTCAATTTTGACTAGGACTTTGGAAGTCCCAACTAGTACCCCAAGAAATTGGAGATTCAAAAATAAATTCAAAAAATATAATTTGTAAATATTTGACATTAAAAGAAAAAATTATTGAACCTTGTTAGATATCTGGTGGGCTAATTGAACACAACTAGTATCTACAATTGAGTTGTCAAATGAGTTTATGGGAGAATCTCCATATGTATCTCTTGAGAGGATGAATGCATTTCTCTGGATACTTGCAAATGTGAAGCTACTAGCTAGTTCTATTGTAGACACACCACCAGCAAACAAATAAATTTTTGATTCCAATACTAAATCCAAATCATGTTCATTATATCACTATCATTGAATGCTTGAAGAAACTTGTATTAGTACATGGTTGCATGAATGAAGTGATTGTAATTGTTTTTATACCTAAATTTTGTCGGAGGTCATTGATTTTTTTCATGGCCTTTTGTGAATCCAAAAATTGGCACCAAAAATCATATTTTCTTTATTTTTCTACTTATGCAACAAAATTAGCCTTTTAGTGTAGAAAAATCACAAGTCAACATGTTAACTTGAGGGTGAATTATACTTATTAAAATATCTAAATGATCTTTAGGTCTTAGAGAGACCTTGTTAGAAATCCTAAGGGAGAATTAATACCCAAAGATAGCCAAATCTAAGAGATAGAAGATTTTGATCAAATTAGCAAGATATCCAACGAAAAACATCTATGCGGACAAATAATTTCATGCAGGGTTGACAGGACGGTCAGACGTCCGGACGCAGACGTTGTGTCCGCAACGTCCGCTAACATTCGCAAGTCTAGCAGACGCAACGTCCGCCTGGACCGTCCGCCTCAATCGCTTGATTGCTCCAACCGCTGACCATCTCCCCCGTCTGCTTCCCCGACCGCCCTATTCCAACCGTCCCGCGGTCGCCCGTCTACCCTGCTCGTCCGCCGCGGCTGAGGCATCCGCTTTCCGATGGCGGAAAGGATGCTGCGTCCGTGCGGACAGACATCCGATCGTCTGGACGTCTGGGTTACGAACGCCTTTTTCGGACGGACGTAGAGATTCGTCAACCCTGATTTCATGCAAGCAAACTTTTTGGATAGGAATCCTTGAAATTTAGTTCTAAATGACCATGGATCATCTCCCAAACTAGCATTGAGAATTTATGTAGATTAACTAGTTATGTTGAAAAAATGAGCAAATTCTACATGTTTAAAATTCAACCTCAAGAATATACAACAAAATCAAGTAGTGAAAAGCCAAAAGGAGGAATCTTCAAGTATAAAAGACTTTAAGAGCCCAAAAGCATGATTAAAGGGCCAAGATTTTCCACCAAGTGGAAGATGTCATACAACTTATTGGAAACCAGGTAACTACTAATGTACATCTTTGTTTGAGATGTACAAAGTAAAAAAACAAGCTTGTACTTATGTACATAGAATCTCTTGGAGGCTATATGTAAAATTTCAAGATTTATCGGATTGCATAAGTCTTCTTAGAAGTCATCCTCTATATTCAAGAATATATTAAAATTGTAGAAAATATCTAAACTTGTGGTAAAATTCCCTTCAAAATAAGATAGAAGATTTAAGTGGTAATATTGCACCGCAACAAGTTTCACAATGTTTGGATAGTGGCAAGCTTTGAACAAACAACTCCAACAATTATTGACTAGTTATTTTAACTAGAATGAGTTGTTGACTAACATTTCAAGAGCATCCAATCTCTAAATGAGGACCTCATAAAATCTTTTCTTACTCCAAAAATGCTTTTGGCCAATCCAAGCCAATCTAATTTCTCATTTCAAGATTTTATAGTTTTAAAATTTAGAACTCATGCCAACTTTGCAAACCCAAATGACTAAAAAAATAGAATTGGATCTCTCTAGTTAATTTGAGCCTTCTAAAGCCAATGACACAATTTGTTTGTGATTAGGAGTTTTTTTTCCAAAATTTGGATTAGTCAACCAACATAGATTTGACTTTCTATTATTTTTTGGTAAAACTTCATTAAAACTAGAAAAATCTTGGTATTATAGAAAAAGAGTGAGGCCTTCAAAAGAGTAGAAAACATGCTATCAATTACTAGTGTTTATGATTGCGTAACTAGTCATTTAGGATACTTATGACATAAGAATCACTATCATTGATTTTTGGCATGTTGTAATTTAGGACAAGTAATTTCAATCATGCTAGTCATTTATTTTTTTCATCTATTGTTGATGTAGAAGTTCATCAGGGTGTGATTATTTGGGGTAGCTCCAATGGCATTGAGCCATGTGGTTGATGATCTAGCATGCTAAGTTAGAGGTTTCCTACTAGTTGGTTTGGGAGTAACCCTATTTCATGTCAAAGGAATTTGAAGCTAATGTGGAAAATATCCAATCCCCTATTTGTCATTTTGTAGTGATTTTTGAGTTAGGAGTAGTGATGAACAAAGTCATGGATGTATTTAGGGAGTCATTCTTCAAAGTGGTGTTGCATGATGAAGCATACTATACCTAAAAATATGACTAGCATATGACTATTGTAGCCATACATTAGTTGCTTTGGAGTGATTCACTACAAGATTTAAAAAACAACCACAATGATGGAGTTATATGTTATTTACATAACTACATAATGACAGGAACAAGTATAAATATAGTAGTGAGAAACTACGTGGACCTTAGTATATGATTGAACTATGACAAACAAATCACAAAAGTAGTAGTTTTGGAGTCATGTATGATATTCATTGCAAGAAAATGACTAGCAATACAAAGGTAGAAGTAGTTTGGCCACAATACTAAAAGCATAAATGATTGCATCTATAGTTGTCATTTAGTATTCAAAGACATGTAACTCACCATTACCTCTATAATTGCATTATAACTACACTATGGTTGCACTATGATTACATTATTACTACAATATGACTATACTATGACTACACTATGTCATAGTGTTTGCACTATATTTGAAACCACTTTTGCTTTTCAACCCATAAACTTCTTTTGCCTTTTGTTCTATTGAAAATTGCAACCAACCACCAATTGAAAATGAATCAAGCATATCTTATAAAAAAATACATCACAAAAACAAAATAAAGCAACAACCAACATTCCATCAAAAACCTATAGAAATCACTTGATGTAAAATTGCAAAATTCACTTGAACTACCTGAACTCACTTTCAGAACTCACCTAAACTAAAGAACTTCCTAGATGAAAAAAGAAATAAAGAAAGGTGAATAACAAAAACCAAGAAGATAGCAAACAATGAACAACAAATAATAAAGGAGAATAAACAACAAACAACAAAAGACAACAAATAACAAATAACAAAAAGCATTCAAAGAGAATGTAAAAATCTACATTTAGGAGGTGGAAGCTACCCTAAACCCTCACTTAGAAGTAAGAGGCTGAAAAAATGGGAGAAGGTAGATGATCCAGAAGCAAGGAGGCAGAAACAAGAGGAAAAAATGAGAAGTGGTTGATGAGCAAGAAGCAAGGAGGAAAAAGCAAGAAGAAAATACGAGAAGATGTTGATGAACAAGAAGTAAGAAGAAGGCAAAAACAAAAGGAAAGAATGAAAATAGATTGATGAACAAGTAGCAAGAAGAAGAAGTTGCACTTAAGAGGCAACAATTGACATAAATCCTAATTGTAAATGAGAGAGACAAAATCTTCCCTGTCCATCTTTAACACTTGCAGATGCAACTATGCCTACTATATCAATGACTAATCTATGAGATGCAATCACAATAAGCTAGATGTCCACCGCCATACAAGTAGAAAGGCAATTGACCTAAAATGTTGTCTAGGGTTTACTACCCAAATAAAATGCAATCTAAACCATCCATTTGTCAAAAATTGTGTTGAGTTTATGACTATGCTGTAAATAACTACAGTAGTGACAAAGTCATTCAAATGTCACTAGAAAGAGACATCACTAGAGAATGATTTCAAAGTGACTTCACAAAATTATTCATATGTTGAATTAGATCATGGTGAATAGGGACAATTCTTTTTTAAATATTTTTTTTGATGAGGTATCCCTTTTGGCTAGAATGTATTTTATCTTTGTTGTCCAATTTGGCTAATTCTAGTTGGGGTTATAGAATTGCATGAGTAGGATCATTTGCTACCAAATACTAAGTACTATAGCGTTAATGTAGTCTACATATATATATTTATTGAATTTGTCATGGTATGGAATGTGTATTATATTTAATTGCATAGAAGTCCCAAACTAATTTCTATAGATCTTATCTTCACACATGCTGGCCATTTCATTGATTGTTTTTTTATAATGCTTATATGGCTCAAATAAAAACTATTTATTAATTTTCAAAATTTGTGAACTACAACAACTTTGTAGGTAGTCTCCAATTCCTTGCCAAGCTGAAAAATATTTAAGGCAATTTCACCCAAAAAAGGTGTGAGTAAGCCATTGGGTTAAATCACCCTCTAAAATACTAGAAAAGGTGTTAGATGTAGTAAAATCTGCAATATAACTTCTTTTGAGCTATGGTTTTTTGAAAATAATCTATTAAATATAGAGGATTTAGTCTTTTGGACTAGTACTTTAAATCATATTAAGGCTCATATTTTTTTATTCATCAAAAAATAATAATTTTTTAATTAAAAGTTCTAATTAAAATTCAGATGTCAGCTTGTCAGGTTTTTCAATGGTAGAAAATAGTTCTTATTTCTAATGCATAATAATGTGATTGAATCCAAAAAATCATGTATATGCATACTTATATGATAGAGTAGAAAAAGACTTTTTTGCTACAATTTGAATATTTTCCATTTTATAAAATTATCAAAAGTAAAAATATATGAATGTCCTTTTCAATATAAAAAATAATCCAAATGCTGATTGTATTAAAATAAAAGAATGTATATATTATTCACTTCAAGGTTTCTATATAAGCTATTTTTGGAATTGAAAGCTTAATTTTTTAAAGAATAAATCAATAATTTGTTAAGAATCAATTAATTATTAATTAATTATAAAATTAGACTATTTTTTATCCAATATTTAATCATTAAAAATACTTTTAAACAATTGTATGCTTGAAAAGTGTAAAATAATTGGATAAAAATATCTTTTTAAAGTTCTATATTGTAATATAAATACTAAATTTATCCTTACAATTGGTGATTTACATCCTTGTGATGATTTTTCCTAAGAATTTTTTTCTCCAACTTATTAAAGGGGAGCATTGCAATATTATTCATCTATAAATTTATTAAAAAAATGACAACATCAAAGTAATTTTGAGCTTTAAAAGATCAGAAAAAGACTCAACTCTTGTCCTAGCAAAGTAATTCCAATGGTACCTTTGAATGTGGTTTGACACCATTTTTCAATTTTCTTATAGTTAGATATTGTAATCAGTTTGTGATTTGAAATTGACTACAACACAAACAATCTTTTATAGAGGTGTAGACAATAAAATTAAAAAATTCAATTTTTTGGGTGTCCCATTTGTACATTTGTGGTCCTCAAATGTGCCTTTGTAGTTATAACCTTTTTGTTTACTACAACTTTAATAATTGTAGAAGAAGTACTAGAATGTACATACATTCTATAGAAATGACTAAATGGTAACACACTTTGCTTTAGGAAGTAATTCTTTAGTATTATTGTAGTCAAACTTTGTGCTCAATTCATTACCCAAGAAGTGACTACAATGCACTCATTCCTTTATAGAATTTCCTTTTTGGAAATGAATAATTTCAATTTCTATGGTGTCCCATTCATAGTCATTTATCCATCATACTATAGCCACTTTTTGTGCTCAATATATGACTATTTAACTCATATATGATTCTATATGCTCCACATTAGCAATAGGGCCACAAAATAGAGCAAGAACCATAGATGACCAACAATTCTTGTTGATGCTCTCATTCCAGCATCATCCGCTACTCCAGATCAATATTGTAGAATGACTACACTTCATGACACGTTAGTGTTGGTGCCATTTTCATGATTGCTAGTCATTATTTAGTCGCTTCTAAGTAACTAGTCATTCTTTCACTGGTTACATTTGACCTTGTTTTCTACTAGTGAGTCAACATAGCACTACAAAATATCCCAAGAAAATGGAGAGCTGATTAGATGATGAGATATTTAGTAAAGCTTAGTAATACCTCTATCCCAAAGTTATCTTTGTATTGGAGAAAATGTTCTGGATTAAGGTTGAAATTAACATTTTTAAAAAACCATTTGCATTGTAAATAGAGTTGGGTGCACTATAGCATCCTAGAAACTTTGAGATTTGGAACCCTTTTCAAAGTGTAGTTTGGAGAATATTGAAAAGTAGAATTTTTTGGGCATTTTCAAAAGAGCACTAGTGGGCACTTAATTGTTAAGTGTGAGGTCAATATTTTATGGGCACTTAGTATGGGTCAAGGACCATGTGTGCACCTCTCTAAGCTTCATCTCCTTCAATTAAGAAACACTCAAAAAAATGCAAAAAATAAGAACAAACGTTGCTAATTAATTCCTTCAATAATTTCTTTTGTCTTTTGATTAATGATTGTATGAGAAAAGGAGGAACTATAGCTTGAAGATGTTTTATAGACCCTAGATAGCAATCTAAAGCCAACCCTGACCAATTTGCATCGTTACAAATTCAACAATAAGATCATTTTAGGGCAAAAACTTATGGCCAACAAGAAGATCATTTTAGGACGAAGGGAGTATGTGTTTTTAACAACATATGTCATCATTTTTGTTTGATTATAAGTCATTTTGAATACAAAGATTAGTATTATAGTCAAAGTTTTGCTACTACAAAATATCTTGAGAAAATAGACAAAAAAAAATAGTTTAGGGAAAAGTCAAAGGAAAAATAGAAAAGCAAATAGGTTGAAAAAAAAGGCCCAAAATAGACTTGATTAAATTTTGTGTCTATGTATTTCTTTGTAAAAATTACCAATTAAGCTGTGTCAAAATCCAAGAAAAATGGAATGGACCAAGGAACACACAAAGTTGGTGATGGAGCAAAGGGAGGATGGCAATGTGGTGGTTATGTCAAATGTATTTCAAATGAGGTAACACATAAACTTGCTTTGTTATTAGATATTGTAAATTTCATCCAAAATCACTATTTAATTAGAAGTTTAGGCATTGAAATTAGGCTTTTGAGTTAACATAAATACAACCTTAAAATTTAAATTTGTATAGACAATCTTAGATGTTTCTAGAAAAAAAAAACTTAAAAAACAAATCAAAATTGAAGAAGATAGGATGAAATTTGGATGTTAAATAGACACAAATTTGGATGAAAACCAAGCTTTAGACATTATAAGAAACCCACATTTTAAGTGGCAATTTGTAATTTTTAAAAATGGATTTTAGGTGACATCTATTGCAACAAACCCATGTTTTTATGTCAACATTGATGTTATGTTGGATGTAATCTTGATAGTAAAACATAGATTTGTTGAAATGGACATCATTTAAAATTTGTTTAAGAAAATTACAAAACATTACATAAAACGCGGGTTTCTTCTAATGCCAACTTCCCAATTTCCCTTAGCTTCCCAATTTCCTTGGCTTCCCCAATTCCTAACTCTCCAATCCTTGCGATTGGCTAATCATCCTATGCTAGCCTGGAGGGGGTTTGAAATTTTTGATGTAGCTTCATTGGAATTTGTTTTTTCTTGTAACAAGCAAAAAATGGAGATTAATAGATAGAAACCTACTTCTTGAATGCCTATGGAACTCTCTAAGTACAAGTGGGGTGCCTTTTTGGAAGCTAAACTTGGTGGCTTGAAAAAATGATTTTGAAACTAGATTTGATGATCTAGAAAAATAACCAAAAATAAGGCTTTGTTGGATTTTTGTTGAGTCAAAGATTTGCCATGACTTTGTAAAACTTCTAAATTTACCAAACTTCAACTCCTTATAGTCAAAACTTTGTCATGATTGCAAGACCTATAGTTTTATTAAACCCTTTCAATCAAATCAACTCAAACATTAGACAAAATACACATGAGTTTGTTAACAGGCTTAGGTTAATACAAACATTTGTTAGTATAAAACAAAAAATGCAAAACAAGTTAGTACTAAGATTTCAAAATTCCATACTAAAGGCCCCCCCCCCCCCCCCCTCCTGGCATTGCTAAGGTATGGAAGGGGATTGCTTTAGAGTTGGTACAAAACATAAACAAATTCCAAATTTCAACAAGTACTCAAAAACTTGCATAAAATATCAACAAGTTAATAAACAACTCGAAACAAAGCCCAAAATAAGTTGGTAAGTTTTGAAGGGGCCTTTAATTCCTTCAAATTTTGTAGGAATGCAGCAAATAGAGCTACATATGCTCCTACATACACAAATTTACAATTTTGGTCCAAAAATGGCCAAAAAACCCAACTAAATAGACCATCAAGTTAACAAGCTAAAAATTGGCTAGAAGGGATAAATTGGGAGAATGAAAGCCCTTTTACATGTTTCCAAGGGTACTCACCTCCCTCCTCTTTTTTGACATGGTAATCTTATTATTTAAGATTTTTATGCTAATCCTCAAATTTAAACTTTTTATGTTGGTTCAAAACTATAAATTTTGGAGAAAGACTCCAAATCACAAATAGATTGTGCCATTAGCTTCATAGGGCCATTTTTTTTAAAAAGAACCTCTTAACTTTTTTCTTACTCAAAAGCTAACATCAAAGGATTATGAACCCAATTTTTGGAGGTTGAATTTTCTGTGGAAAGTAACTAATTTAGGTTCTTAAATAGGTATGAGGAGGTAAAAAAGAGACCTAATATGGGCTCTATTCCGACTTCATATGCTTCTAGAATGTTGGTCAATTTCCACCATAATCTTTAACTTTGCTAATATTGGAAGGATCTTGTTAGTTTTGAGTCTTCTGGCTATTGAAATGTTTTGAAAATTATTGAATGTGTTATTACCATAAAAGGAGATATACTAATTTTTAGTGAGATTTTACCACACCTAAGGTAATTTCTACTAATTTTCCATTGTGGATTTTGGTGGTTGACCATCTAGAAGAACATCTTTTGACTACCAAAAAATTCTACAAAAGATGTGCAAGCTCATATTCTTACTTTGCACATTCAAAGAAATAGAATTAAATCCCGCTATTTCTTTTAATTTACGATGAATAGGGAATCTTTTACACAAAGAGAGTTTTGGCAAACCGATTTTGTTGTTGGACTTCTAGTTAGATTTTCATATAGAACCATTGTACTGATGTCATAGATGCTTTCCACTAATACATCTTAAATTTTCTTCATTTGTAGACTAACAATTGGGATTTCTACTATTTCGTCGATGTAATGGGAAAACTGAAACTTGTGTTTGGAAATCAACCTAGGGTTTTCACATAGGTTCTTTTAGACCAATTTAGCCATTGCCTATATCATACAAAGTAGGTTTAGATAATTTGGACAATTTCTATGTAACAATTATAATATGTACAATTTTCAAGTTTCTATCCTATTTATATGAGGGAATTGGATTTAGTTCAGGAAAAATATTCTATTTAGGACGAAATGCTATAATTGCATGTGACATTTCTATTTTGATTTTACACTTTTGAGGGGCTTTTTGTACAATAAACTATACTCAAAATAGTAAAATAACAAAACATAAAAATAGTGAATCCTAGGTGATGAAATGGAAGCTCACTACCTATAAGCACAAACTAGCAAACTTCAAAGTTGTTTTGGAAGAAAATTTTACAATGCTATGACTAAAAGAAGCCTATTGGTTTCAAGGGGAAGAGATATCTTGAATCCATGTAGAGTCACAATAAACATGACATATTCAAGTTTATTGGGTGCTACAACCAAGTCTTGGCATTGAAAAAAACCAGACCAATCTTGTTGATATTATGTTGATGGCTAGGAAACTTTATCAAACAAATCTTACATTGGGATATACTAGCCTATTGTAAGCATATTACTAACATATATTGTGGGGACTTTCTATAACTTAATATGCAAGAATGCTTCTACAATTTGATGCAATGTAAGACTTATAACACTTACCTAATTTGCACAACATACTAGATTTGAGCAAATTTTAGGTATTCAAAAATATATACTTTTAGTGACCACTTTGGGTTCCCTTAGAATCTAATGGATAAACTAGAAAGATTAGAGTGTCTAATGATGATTATTTCCACCACTGCTCTAGTTATATTGAACATATATATCATATCAAAAATATTTTATGTAGTCCAATTTTGTTGTGGAATTTTGAACTTAGTGACTTTGAACCTAAAGACCAAGCCTTCAAATTTTGGAGGATGATGAAAGCAAATATGCCATGTACAAATATATTTGTTTTTCATCCATTGAAAGAATAAATACTTGTAGATTTTTGTTTCATTTTTGTAACATTTATGAGATATAGATTTAGAAAAAATATTTTTTGTAAATATTCTATAGTTCAAAGAATAAAAATATAATTTACTTCTAGAGCTAAAATCTATAGTTCAAAAAATGGTCCTATAAAAAGGAATGTAAGTTTGCAAATGATAAGCAAGTTCAAAATCTTTAAAAATCATCATTATCAATACTTAATACTCTAAACTTAAAGGAAAATGATTCTTGTACAAATTTCTATTACTTTATCTACAATTAATTTTAGAGGGAATTTCCAAATTTTTATTTTAAATTTTATTAATAATCGTTATTTAAGCTAAAGTGAATCCAATGTGAACTATGACTCTTGGTTCGCCACATTTGTCTATAAGGTCATAATTAAAATATTCTTTTAAATTGCGCATTATAACATACCTTCACATTTTTTTGAAATTTGGACTACATCAAGTTCCAAACTTGTTGATGTACCCTAGTTTTGACAAAAATTGTATTTATTTCTCTCCCTAGATTATATTAACATTTTATTTTTATTTTCACAAAATTATGATGTATATATTGATTTGCAAATAAAAGACATCATATCACAATACTAAAGAGGTGGATTTCACAACACTAAATGAGAAGAGCAAAATAGTGTTCAAAATAATGGTCTTAGTTACCAAGCATTGGTGGTTTCATGTCGAGTCTAAAGACCCATAATTACTTTATAGTAGCCCTAGATGCATTCTAAGTTAGAATAGGCGAAGTTGTCCTTCCATCTCCCTAGGCATAGAAAAAGACGTAAAAGTATATCTTCTATTATAGAGTGTTAGTCTTGTATTTTGAGACTTCTCCAAATTACTTAGGAATCTTTGGTAAGCTTAGGTGTTGACAAATATATGATCTCTTGTATAACTAGGACATGCATATTCTTTATTTATTTTAGAATAGGCTTCTTTAGTTCTGAGGGTTGGAATACAAACAAAAATGAAATTAATTGAAGAAATTTGGTTTGTCTAAAAGAAATTAGTATAACAAAGTATTCTTGTGTTCAAGGTAGAAATTAAAGTAGGGACACTCCAAAATGCCACTTTTTCTATTGTTGATAGTTTCCATTATGAGACTAGTGAAATTTTTAAATTTTCTCACTAGCAAGTAATTAGGAGATTTCAATGCATTAAAGAATACATAATTTGGATATTGTATGCATTAGTTATGAAGAATCAAAGTTTTTTTGGTAGTTGTTTTCAAATTGTTTCTTCAAGAATAGATACATATTGATATAGGAGATGTACTTAGAGTGAGCATCTCATCAAATCATGCTTTTAGGCACTTGACACATTTGGGTGTCCTTGCATTTATATCAAAGCAATATCAACATGAAAAATTAAATGAGTACATTTAATTATTCAATATAGCAAGAGGACCATAAAGTGCACATTTAAGGGCTAGAAATTAATTTGTAGAGTTTCAATTTTTTAAAAGAAAATTCGGTAAATTTTCATTGAAGACAAATGGAATTGGCATGTGACCCAAGCCATTTCATATATTTTGGAACTTTGTGGAATTAGTTATGAATTTTTGAGGTTGAAGTGCAATCATCACTAAAAACATCCACCTCTTGAAATGTACACTATTTATTTAGTGCCAATGCAATGAGAAAGCACAATGTATACAAGGTGAACACTTTTAGAGCCCAAGTGCTTATGGACCTATCTTAACCAGGATCTAGTAGCCAAATTCTTATGTCTACATGGAATCAACTAGCCAAGGTGTTATAAATTAATAAAAAAATTGTGTTTATATATGTATATTACTTGACACTAAACATATTTTTTATTTTAAAAATCCATTAAAGCCCTCTATGCACTTAGTGCTATGAAGCAATTTATTATGGTGGTATTTGGTACTACCAAATCAAGGACTTACACTTGTAGTATTATGTAGTGCTCGGTCCTATGTGGATTCCATGCTCAAGGCTTTAAGTACCGAGGTTTGGGCTCAATTATTACATAACTTCTTAAATTTTTTGTTTAGTAGATTTCAAATATTTTGGACTAGTGGTATTGAACATAAGGACAATGGCAAACATTAGCAAGTACTCCAACTTTGAGGAGTAATCTTTGGCAACATTCGGATGATAATGGCAAAAATGTTGTTAACAATAAAGATGAGATACATAACACTCTAAGTCTAAAAAAAATTCTATTGCTTATCAACATGAAGTTCAAAAAATCCAATAGTTGGGCTCCTACTTTTGAGTGTGAATAGAAATTAATATTCCTAAATTTGAGGGTGTTAAGGAGAAATGTCTTTGATTATATAGTACTAAGTCTAAAAGGGTCCTTAAATAGAATAATTTCCACCCTAAAACTTAATGCTCAAATTGTTAAACATATGAAGTAATCCATATGAGAACTAAGAAAGGAACTTCAAAACTTTGCAACTCTAATCCTAAATTAGTCCTATTGATCTATTGACTATTCCAAAGCACTAAACCATTAAGGACTAGGTAATTCCAAAGCAGGCCAAGTTATCAAAAATAGTCACTAGTTAGGACCTACCGAGCCATGGGCGGCGAGGTTGGTACTAACCTACAATTGTTTTTGATGACTTGACCTATTTTGCAATTACTGGACTTAATGTCAATGTAGGAGAGTTGAGCCGTTTGATTGCTTTGATTGCTTAACCAATCAAAACATGTCACAAAGGCAAAAATCTCCTACATTTAGATTATGTTAAGTGAATTTGCACTCACAAAATTAATATTGATTGGTAGTAGTATTGATTTCCCTTAGAGTCCTCTTGCCACTAGACCAATGAAATTTCTACTTCATGCCCACCATGTTGAAAAGTAGCACAAAGCAAGCAGTGAGTATTCTCAATCTTAATTTGCCTCTCTTGAACCCGACAACAAAACTCTCTTGCATTGACGTTGCTCTGGTTACAATATCCTCAAATTCGCAATCGCTATTGCAGTCTGATGATCTGATCGACAGTCAACTGCAATCATATTGTGGAAGAACGAATTGGAATGAAGGAAACAGATGCAAGACTTCATCAAACGGAAGGACGTAACCAAGTGAACCATGAAGCTAGAATATCGGATATCTTATTGAGTGGCGGGGAGACTGATTGATACAAACTGAAGCGATGGAGACTCGACTTCTTGCAGCTTGCATTGCAGTGATTTCCTTATCCAAACTGCTACAAATCCCGTCCATTCTATCACATTTAAACTTGCAGCCGCATCGACGGTTTGTGTTAAACAATGGGAGGCAATGATGAGACTGAAATGTCGGAAATCAGGAGCTGCAATTCCTGAAATGCAGCCCCAGATTTCGTGTGACGAACTCGTTGAGGAACATGACGATCGAGGAGGAGTGGCTGCAGACGTTTCAACGTGGACCTCGGAACCTACCGGAGGTCTCAAGGGATCCAGTGCTTTCTTTTAACCCGTAAATACCCAAGGAAGCAAAATTTGTTGTTTGCAAAACTTTGAAGTTAAATAAAACCTAACCAAGTTGCTATTTTTAGTAGTATATATTATTGGAAAGTTCTTCTTAAAGTCTAGTCTTAGCGTCAAAAATCTGATCTTGAAAATAAATGATAGTGATTTTTCTATTCAAGATTTTGTGCAAGGGTACCCATTGCAATCTTGACTTCCTAAAGTGTTGAGAGCTCTTGGAAAGGAGCCTCAAATACATTAGATCTTGAAGAAAAAATCACATTCAAAATTCATTTAAAAAAATTATAGAGTAGATTTTAAGAAGCCGTAAATTGATTGGGGTAATACATGTTAGGCCCTTTAACCTCATATTTTTTTGGTCACCAACTTTTTAGGTTTAACTTGTGAAAAGAGAAATGAAAGACTTCACATCACTTTTGCAATTTTAACACCCTTATGGTCAAATATTATAATCTTTCACTCCATAAATGATATTGTTGTGTTTTCTTTTCCTAGGAGATCTTTAACATGTCTAGTTTGAATTTGTACAGTTACAATTCAAAAAAATTGATACAATTTATCAAATGTTGGCATTTTAGAGCAAATTCTAAAAAGCTCAAAATAGGCCTTGGACATTTAGGGGTTAAGCATGCTTTTATAATGACAACATGAAGGAAATTTTCATTTTTGGGGGTTAAAATAGCCAATCAGCTATTAGCCTCGAAGACCAATAGCTAAATCTACATTTGGTGATATCAGCTAGTTTTGATATAGATATCACCAAATATCACATGAATGTTGAAGAAATAGCTAGCTTGCTATTTTTCCAAAATGATAAAAAAAACAATAAACATTGATCTAATCTAGTCTTATGGATCCACATAATAATATTTACCATTGAGGTAGGTGGCCTTTTTACATCTTGGAAAACAAAGAATTCTCATAGTAGCCAAATCATACTGTATTTTTGCTTCAATCAACTAAAATTCTTGAGTTTATTTGTAAAGCCCTTCCAAGTGTCTAGGAAAGAATATATAGGGTCATTGGAAGAAACATTGTGCATTTGTTGTAGTGTTCTGGCAAAATCTGCATTTCTACCCTAGAATACTATTAGTATTATGTAGTAGAACAATCTTAGCTATTGATTAGAAAAATCGACAGCTTAAAGTATTGTTACAACTTACAAGTACTATGGACTACTTGGAAGTAGTCAAATAATACTATGGGAAAAAAAGATAGATTGTCATAGAAAATAGAAACAATAAGGTATAAATTAATTATAAATAGAAAACAATGAACAAAAAAACCTAAAAATTGGCGATTTGAGAGGACTTGATGGTGATCAAATTTCATCAAAGAAATGAAATTGACACCATCTTCAATGTTCAAAAGTGTTTGTGCAAGGGAGCCCTATTTGTATGGACCTAGAAGACATAAAATAATATATTTTCAAATGCCCCTTAGTAGGCATATGCTCACCTAGTGTGGAACATAGACCACCAAACTAGACAATAACCCTATGGAGATCACTATCGATTTTAGAAAACTATGTGAGTTGAAAGATAGGATTCATTTAATTCAAAGGGAGCTAAATTTATACAATATGTAGGGCTATTATAGGGTCCATAAAATTATATATATATATATATATATATATATATATATATATATATAAGGTTATATAAAAACATCATGTAGTAGGAATTTTTTATTAATAAATGAGCCTTCATAGATAGGGGTTGTACAAATTTTTTATAATACAGTGAGTATAGATGTGGAAAGATAATCTTATGTAGATGTCAAAATGGACACAATCAACAAGCAATGTATATATATCAAAAAAATTAAGTGTAATTGTAAGAATTTCACAAGTGATTATGTGACAAGTTAAATTGTTACATTGCATGAATAGAAAGGTCTACTTTAGTGAGTTCAACAAATTGAAAACTATACAACATGGGGATAGAGTTTATAGTCTATTTAACTTCAATATTTAACGTCATATGTGTTAAACACACTCGTATTGAATGGAATGCTCACAAGATAGTTTCAATAGGACTTTTGAGGTGTTCAAGGATAAACTACTAAACTTGTTATTAACCCCTAAAGGGAAGAGTATGTTTTCAAAGAGAAAAAGTCTAAATTTGTCAATTTTTGATGCATTGTCTAAAATTAAAAATCCATTTAAAAAAAATTTCAACTACAATTTTTTTTATTAACAAGTAAAGCAATGTGTGAAAAAAAATTCAATCCATTCAATTAAATAGATTGAAAGATTATAACTTTTGAAGTAAGATTAAAAAATGTTTTTTCATTCTTGCAAAATAAGGTAGGTAGACTTCAAGCCCTCTTGGAATAAAATATTTTCACTACAAAAAAAGAATGATTTCAACCATTCATAAATATATGTTATTAGGTTCACTCATGAAAAAAATTTAAAAGCAAATATAGAATCTAGCTTACATTAAATCAACCTACAATGAAAAGAGGTTAAGTACATTGGCAATACACTAATCATTTTTTGATTATTTCTTGTGCAATGAGGAGATTTTTTAGTTTGAAATTCAAATTAAAAAAAATTTGAGAAAAAATTTGGAATATGTGGGAAAATTTTAAGAACTTTCACTTCACAAATTGCAAGATAATAAGGCTTGAAGTTAGAAGAAAATGTTTTTTTTAAGTCGCCCCAATGCAACTACTAAGGTTTGACTCTTCTTGGAATGTGATTTAAGAGCTAAATTTTTTCAAGCAATTGTAGACCATACTTTATTAGTTACATACATGCCAAATTTCAAAAGTCATTGAGCATTCTTGCAAAAGATGCCTAGGAGATGTCCAAATTGCTCTAGCTACCAAAATAATTTGGAAGCATAACTTTTGATTTGGAAACCTAATTGGAAAAAAATATATTTAGATTGCTAAGGGAATACATGTATACATTTTGTGCCAAAATTTTGTGAATATCTTACTAGAATTGGCTTCATAGGAATCTACCCAAATTTTCAATTGTTCAATTTGTTGTACAAACAATTGGCCTCTAGGGATTAAAAACTACCACTTGGTCAATGTCACTTGAATTGAATTGATTATTGTTGATTTTATGGTATAAATTCTATACATGTATGTAGTAGAAGGAAAGAAAAATTTAAGGAGAAAGGTGGGTGTGGAAAAAATTGGATACTTAAATTTTATATGTAAAATAGCCTAATTTAAAAACTCACATGAATGAATTCACAAAACCATAGGGTATTGAAAATATACCCCTTGTAGCTCTTTATGTACAAATATGGTCATCTTAATTTTCAAAATTTTCAGTCATTTTGAAGGTGTTTTGGATCTCAATTCTGTTAGTTACAAAGGGTTGAAGCTCAAATTACAATGAATTATTTTTAGACAAAATTAATTTTAGGATCTTGTAGAAAGCCAGTCCTTATCATCTCTACAAAAGTTTGGTTTCAATTCAAGTCATAGATTGGAAGATTATAACGTAAAAATGAAGGGTACTACAAGGAAATCAATGTTTTGGAAGAGTCAAAATTATGCTTTGATTAGCTCTTTTGAGCACATAACATTTTTAAAATTTGGCATTTTATGCTCATTCTCAAGGTAACCAAGTTCCACAAACATAGAAACAAGTCTTGTATTTTAAGACCAAAAATGAGTGTGAAAATGGTTGTGCAATAGTGACCACTTCATTGTTAAATTTCAAAAACTACAAGAAAAATAGAGGATTAATCATAAATCTGGACCCAAAATTGAAGATCGAACATGCTAGAGTTAAGGAACACAAGAAAAGACACATTATAGAGAATTTTTTTGGAAAAACAACTAAAAATCAAGTGCAAAATGTGTATTCCAATGGCTATTTGTATCCACAACCTGGGCAAAGCTAAAAAAAAGAGGATAGCGCACCTCTAAATCTTATCTACTATTAGGTAGCTCATTGAAAGAGTTATGAACGGTCTATGCTAGGAACATGTTAGAATTCCAAGCATCATCATTGTCCAACCACCTCAATCTCTCCCATCCCAAAACTTGGGCCCAACCTTGCTAATACTAGGTAGTACAATCTTGACCCTACCCGCCTATGAACATATGCCTCAACCTCAGAGTTTCTTTAAGCAACATCTAACTCTTTGCTATAGCTCTAGTCTTTAGACCATCCATGTTTTCAATTTTTTTTGTAAATTGAATAGTGATTTTTCTTCTAAATTTGAAAAAACCACTACATAGTTAACTTAATTTTTGGAGAATGAGCCCAAGTTCAAGTGACTTTTTACAATCCTAAATTTAGAAATGGTTGTTCTAAAAATGAATTAATCCATATTTGGTTGCTAAAAAATTTAACGGTTAAATACAAAAATTAAGGTAAATAGCTTTACATCAAATACCTTCTTAACTTAGGTATATACCTTAAATTACAAAGAATGATCTTCCTAAAACAACAATGTCACTCCAATGGTGATGGAGAATAGAACCGGTGTTTCTTGCAGTAACCTTATAATACCTTCCTACATAAATCATAATACTTTTTTAGGAAAAGGATTTACCTTTTGGGATATACCTATATACAATGTTATGCAACTCCTAAAATATGACCTTTAGAAAAAATCGATAGAAACCTATTATTCACCATGGATGAAAGGGATATATTATAAGATGAAAAAAGGTTTGAGTGTACTATACATCCTTATTGTTATTAAACATAAATTTTTTTTATTGGATCTTATTGGCAAGTGAAAGGAAATTCTAATGCACTTTAGGGTGCATTGTTTGTACATCATATGAATAACTAAGTTCTAGAAATTCAAAGCATTTATTTGTTGATATACCAAAATCCATATTAGACCCTCAAAGGCTTTCACATTCAAACTGCTTACATTTTGTGTCATTAATTCTCGGTTATAACCCTAGAAGGAGAAGTTGGTCATAGTGAAAATCATCCTTTTGGATGATGGGTGAATCAATTGTTTAAAAGAATCCAAGAGCATTCATTGGATGTCTACCTACCATTAAGACCTCCCCTTTTCACACAAAATTCCAAAGATGAACATTTATACTTTTGTCTTATATAGAAGGATTTTTTGTCACCAATTGGACACTTGTGTAGTTACCTCGGCATCCTCCTAGAGTTAAGTGTCATTTTTGTCCAATTACAAATGTTGCATTTTGGATAGGGATTCTTTTGTGTGCATATGGTATACCTTATTTGAGTAATTTATTTGAAATGACCGACCAGAAATCCGGGCAGAGAGCCGGTTGGGAAATTAAAAATGCAAGTCCAGTTCTACAAATTGACGGGGACCGATTAGTTTACATTTTATCCGCCACTTTGCAAAAGTTCCGAGATTCTGCCCAATGGGTCCACTCCAACGACCAGATAGAAAAAGCTCGGGCCCTCCGTCGCTTTTTCGGGAAGTATGAAAAAGTGCGAGGCGGATGAGTTCCAGTCGACGAAGACCGTCTTCATCCAGAACAGTGCCGACGGGGGAGAGGAAAGCAACAATCGGAGGCCGGGCCATGGCCGACGCCTGCTGCTTGCCTGCCGTAACTGCGGGCGACTATGGCATGCCTGCAGAGATCTCCACTTTCAATTTGCACTCTAGTTCTTAAGTGCAGCCCTTGCGCCTCCTTTCGTCGTTCTCCGCAATATCTTTGCATTTCTTGCCACTGATGGCGCCTCCCCAGTGCCAGGTCCACGACCTGGGCCCTCCCTCATCATCAGGAGCTTGCACTTTTCCCTCCCCGAATTAGGAGAGGCAAATGGAAGTCCTCCACTACTCACCACTCAAACACTATCCTGGGGTGGAGCCCAATCAGCGGCCACGCCGCTCTTCCCGTCCTCCGTGTGCGCCGCTGTCTAGTGAGATGCAGTTGCACAAACGGAGTGCTCTCCGCCAGAATGAATGTGGATGGACTTCCAAGCCACATGCAGCGAATGCAGATTTGATGCACAGCAAAGCACCCAAGGGACTGAAGAACGAACCACGAGAGAATGAACTGCCGAACTCACAAACATCATGGGAGTCAGGAAGGGCAAGCAAAGTTCAAAAGCACCCGCCATCGTCGGCGTCTGTTCTCTCTTTAGGCAGAGGCGTGGGTCCGCGTCGCTCTTTAATTGAGAGCTCTAATCATCACCACTTCCGGCTGCTCTTTAAATTGCGAGCTCCAATCGCTGGTTCTCACAAACTCATCTCCCGAGCTCTTCGCTCGAACTTACTACTGGGTCGCAAGGAACAGCTAGCAGTGGAATGGACTTTTCATTGAGCTTCACCTTAACCGTAGTACCGCCATCCGGGTGGCTTTCCATCTGCGTGGCCGGGTGTCTTCCCTCCCTTCCTTCCTCCGTTCTTCCTGCTTCGTCCCTGTCACATGTGGTGGACACTCTTCGCCCCTGCCATTCCACAGTGCGTGGAACGACAGTCGGTGAGTACGTCGCTGCACTGGAATTAGCCACGTCCATCACGGGGCCGGCCAGCTAGCGAGCGAGACAGACAGACAGACAGACAGAGCACTTATCTTGCGCTCAGGGCTGCAGCGCGCATTACATTCACTGGTGTGGGTTGCGTCTCGGGTTACCGTTCATGGATTCACCGTCCTTAGGGTGTGCCATTAGTACCATCTGTAGCTCGTCCTTCTTTCTGGAGATTTTTTTTCCAGTTTGTGCGACTCGTGGTCATCGAGTCGTTCTCGTTCAATCACATTTCTCGTTTGTGAGGTTGCACAGTTCGTGCAATTCACTCGTTTGTAGGAATTTGAATTGATAAGAGCCTGTCGTCGTTCTCGCAATTGTCGCAGGACATGAATTATGCTTTCTTGACGATGGCATTCTGGTTCTACTGAGAAGGGCCTTGAAACATGCATGTGTGGCATGAGCCTATCGTTTATGCGATGGATGTGCTGTCGGACGAGCTAGCAATGCTTTCATTTGAATTGTATAACAGAAAGTCTGTGTCGTCACCATTCATGCAGGGGTGCAGGGTTCTGGTCCTGGGATTGACGAGGGGGTTCCAGGCACTAAGTATCCCGTTCCCTGAATTGGACAAGGGCTGTTATGAAGAACGCGGTTTGCTGCAATGTAATGTATCTGCATCTGCACCTGCACCGCAGTGTGACAGTGACGATCTATGTACCGGATAACAGGCTTGTAATGCCTCACATTTGCAAAGGTGGACCTGCATTCAGCGCAGGTGTTATCCAGGGAGGGAGTTGCTCACATTACGATGGTGCAGTGCTTATGCAGAGGCGTTGCATTGCAGCTGCTCTGCCCTAAGTACCCATCTGGAAGTCTGGGTTTAGGCAAAAGCTCGGTCCTTAAACCCTTGGTAGATGCCACTACCTTCAATAGATATTCTGCACGTCACCACTTTGCAGCTGCTACGTCACTTCTCTGCATCCGCACCTGCACCAAAATGCAATTATAGGTGCGAATTGAATGACAGAAATCAATATTCATGCTCGGGCAGTCACTAGCCAGCTTGATTTCTATCAATCATGTGCCTTCACGTACTCGCGTACTGGTGAGGTGCCTATGCAGAAGTGTGGCGTAGCAGCTGGATTTCTACTGAGAATGCAAGACACGCCATTCTACGTTTAGATGAAACAAACGCTGACGAATCCTTAAACCCTTCGAAGTCGCCAGCTTCTTGAAATGTCCCAACTGACTTCATGGCTGCTACGTCACTTCTCTGCATCTGCACCTGCACCAAAATGCGATTTGAGTGCGGAAGGCAGGCGAAACTCAGCAGTCATGCCCAGCCACACTCTGGACTTGATATGTTTGAATGATGTGCCTTCACTTACTCGCGTACTGGTGAGGTGCCTATGCAGAGGTGTGGTGTAGCAGCTGGATTTCTACAGGCAATGTGGGATGCTCGTACCACTCTACATTTCGACAACCTGACCTTGATGATTCCTGAAATACAACCTATACTTTAATGTCGCCACCTTCCAATGTTTTGCATATTCGAATTTCATAGCTGCTACGTCACTCCTCTGCATCTGCACCTGCACCAAAATGCGATTTGAGTCGTGGAAGGAAGGCGAAATTCAACAGTCATGCCCAGACACCCTCTGGACTTGATGTGTTCGAATGATGTGCCTTCACTTACTCGCATGCTGGTGAGGTGCCTATGCAGAAGTGTGGCGTAGCAGCTGGATTTCTACTGAGAATGCACGACACGCCATTCTACGTTTAGATGAAACAAACGCTGACGAATTCTTAAACCCTTCGAAGTTGCCAGCTTCTTGAAATGTCCGAACTCACTTCATAGCTGCTATGTCACTTCTCTGCATCTGCACCTGCACCAAAATGCGATTTGAGTCGTGGAAGGAAGGCGAAACTCAGCAGTCATGCCCAGCCACCCTCTGGACTTGATATGTTTGAATGATGTGCCTTCACTTACTCGCGTACTGGTGAGGTGCCTATGCAGAAGTGTGGCGTAGCAGCTGGATTCCTGAAGATAATTCCGGACATTGTTATTTGCCATTCTACGTTTAGGTACAACGAACCTGAAGGAATCCTTAAACGCTTCGATGTCGCCACCACCTTTAAATGCTGTGCATGATCCGACGTACTTCATAGCTGCTACGTCACTTCTCTGCATCTGCACCTGCACCAAAATGCGATCGAGTTGTTGATTGAATGACAAAATTCGTCAGTCGGGTCCAGTCAGCAATTGGACTTGATATCAACGAAATATTTGTCTACTCGCATACTGGTGAGGTGCTTATGCAGATGAGTGGCGTTGTAGCTGGAAACCTTTCGACATGCCGGAAGGAAAAATTGTTCGACCATTCGACCATTTCGGGTCCTCGAATGATACGGTGAGAAACAATCCTCTGGCTAACCGATTGAGGGATCAGATTTTTGTGTTTTTCATTGAGAATTCAATTAATAGGCTCATGTCGAATTATAGAGAATAATTTTGAGCGGAGCATCTGACTTGTACTTCCAATCCAGGGACTCCCTGCAGCCTTTCGCAACAGAGCCCTGGGCAGCAAGCATCATGCACCAGAGTGCAATATATATTCTCGGTGGGGCATCTTCCGGCGGCAGTAAGGTAACCAGTGCAAGTCAGTGCCGCAAGGCCGCAATGCTATCCTTTACTATTTCCATCCTCTAACATGTTGCCAATAGCCGGAGGTGATATATTGAATTAAGGGTGTAGCACAAAACATTCTCTGCTAGCTGAAAATGGCAGGATATATCTGAGGATGTGCTCCTGAAATAGCCCCCTTTTTTGTCAGCTGCAGATGTCAACGACGGCCCTTGGCACTCGAAAAAGTCTTCCTAATGTGCAAATTTCTGTAACCGTTGCGGAGATCGACAGCTTATTGTTGCTGCGTAAGCCCAGTCTTGACAGAACACCTCTGTATCAACCATCGCTGAGTTAGTGGATGTGATCTGGTTACTAGTTTTTAATTACGTGTACTACTGTATATATCAGTTCAGGAAAATTTGATCGATTAGAGTTGGCATGCAATATGATCTGAGATAGGTATGATTAGAGGGGTTCGCATTTGAGAAGGTCAGTTGCGTTGTTTTCAAAAGTTCCGTAAATTGTACGTTTTAAATCTGATCAAGATCAGACGTGATATGACTTTTCAAATGTGCGGGGAATTTATGGCTAGGATTGTAGTGGTCAATGAGGTGTTTGGACCGACCACTCGTAGTATGATAGTAAATAGTAACCTGATAGGTAGTACTTTATGTAAGTTAGTGCTAGTATAGCTCCAACTCGATCTACGCTTCTGGCTAGTCAGCGTTGGTATATACAAATAATTTGATGATTGATAAAATCTCCTGGTCATACAGCTTAAAGCTCTGACAATTGTGCGGCACAATGCTAATGAGGACAAGACCAGAGTAGTGTGCCAGCCAGGCACTGTCTTGTCGACAGTCTCTGGGGACCTGTTGTGACAATGAAACCCATGTACCCTCCGTGTACAATTTGCAGAGAGACTAAAACAGCACTACTAATCGGTGTCTAGCATCATAATTAAGAAATAGTGCTGACAAGAAAAGTTATTCATTGAAATCTACAGTGACATAGCGTAGCAAAGGAGGTAGGTTTTTGCAATATTAGTAAGGCTGGCGGTTGAACTTCGTGACAGTTTCCAAGGAAGCTGAGACTCTGATGAGAGTCATGAGAATACAAGGGTCCTACCTCCCAACATATTGTTGTCACACCTTGGCCTTTTGCTCACTCTTGTCTCTTGACCGTTGATGAGGAATAATATACTTGTATGTATGTATATATACACATCTATGTTGGGAGGTAGGACCCTTGTACTCTCATGACGAGGAATAATGTACTTGTATGTATGTATGTATACACATCTATGTTGAGAGGTAGGACTCTTGTACTCTCATGACGAGGAATAATGTACTTATATGTATGTATATATACACATCTATGTTAAGAGGTAGGACCTTGTACTCTCATGATGAGGAATAATGTACTTGTATGTATATATTTATATATGCACAACAATTTATCTATATTCCACTGCCATGTATTAATACATTTAACCAACCATATATCAAAGTTTTTCGTTCGTGGTTAGGGGAAGGCAAGTGCACTATATGGGTTCCAAAAAGGACCATCTCCACAAAACACTATCATTTTTTGACTCATTCAATGTGTACTAGAAATTAGACATTTTTTATTTACATGAATTTGATGACAAATTCATGAAAAAGTTGTAATACTCCATCTACAACACTATTGAGCAAGAAAATTGAACAATTTTGATGTTCCTTTTCATTCCTTTGTTGTCAAATTCAAAATTGTCTCCATTCTAGATTTGAGGCAAAAGGAACAATCCAAAATACCAATTTATAGAGAAATTGTTTATAAACATGATAATTAGCTAAAACAATGTTTGAGTCATATCCATGTTCAATTTTAATTCTTAATTTGATGTATTACTATATATCCTTATTTATGGGAACTTTAAAAAATCACAAATTCTTACACAATTTAAAAGGACTGTAATTTCATAACATTTTCTTCTTAAAACCACATGAAATTCTTAAATACAAACTTAATAAGGTGTATGCCTAGTTGTTTTAATAATAAAAACTTAAACACAAGTCTTTTCACTATTATAATGCAATTAGGTGCTGAATATGTGAAATTAAGAGAAAATTCAATTTTTGAATTTGACCTATATAGAACATGATTGTGGTGTACCAACATGCCTTCTATAACACCATGTAATTTTGTAATTTTCCAATATTGTTTTCATTTCTTTCTAGAAAGACATTTTTCTAAAGTCCGGAGAGTCCGGGAAGTGATACCCATATTGTGCCATTGCCCGGGAACGGGAGCTGGTACTTTAATATTGGTCAGTCTGGGGACAAAACTCGTTTTCGAGTCTTATTGGCCAGGTTCGAGAGCCAAAAGACAAACTAGATTTCGGTCTTTAATTGTAGCTCCACTTTAAAAAAAAACTGCTTAGATAACCAGTTTGCAACTCTGCATGCGCCACTAGCTGAAGAAAAGAACAGTCTTACACACTTCAATTTGTATATGAAGAACTATTTTGAGCTAGTAAGTACATATATTTGTTTGTAGATAGAGAAGGAGTTCTAGTACTTGTCATATTTCTATATGTATATTTCTCTCTGTATACGGGTATTTTGCTCAGTTGGGGTTTAACGACGAGAACAACAGTTCTCTGATTGATTGTTTCGCCGACTTTAATTAGCCGGGCCTGCGCAGACATGAGATTGTCAGCATATTAAGAACTAAACAAATGCCCGCCAGGATGCAACTTCACTTGCGTCGAACTTTAGTTCTAATCACGGTGTATACGTTGAAGCGAACATCATTAACTGCTTCTCTGGGTACTTCGCAGATGCAGGATGGCGGGTGAACTTCGGATAGATCAGATTCTTTATCGGTGTATTTTAATTTAAGGCCACTGGATCGAAGGATTTTATTTTATTTATTTATTTATAACCTAAATGCGAAGGATTTAATTTGACTGTGGGCATTGCACTGGAAGCTAATATCAGTGTTTTGACTGTACTAGAGCAAGCCTTGACAAGTTGCTCGCTACAGTAACCACACCTTTGCTTCAAGTCTCCGTTTAGCCTATCATTGTCCTCGGCGCAGTGCACTCAATGGGCGGTTGGCCACTTGCTCTGAACCCCATCTGTAGGAGGATTTGATGTTTGTGTCGAAAAAAATCTACCTCAGGTTACCGGTATACCCTGCATGTTCCAACCAGTGACCTCATACTTATACCCTGCGATCGAGGGGGTGATCATTATCCCTAAGAATATATTAATAAAATACGCAATTTTCTCTATGATATTCGCAAAGTTTTGCAATCATACATTTGAAATGAAAATCTTGACCCGTCCTAGTTTCTTCAGGAGCAACTTGCCATCTCAGTTTTCGCAATTGGAAAACTGCCAAAATAGTATTTCAATCAGTATATATATTCATCTCCCTCGATCGATCAACCGTTTGGTCCCTTCGATTGCGGACACTAGTAGACACTAGATATTGTTCTAGTGTCGTTTGCGGTCATGATAAAGTAAAGTCTCGTGGAAAGCGATCACACAATAATGACTCACGACATTCTTTAGAGTGTTTTCTGTAATAATCTTAGATGTTCCGGAAATGATCATCACCGCTTCTGTTGTTTTCTGCAGAACGTACTTGCATGTGCCGGTGCATGTGCCTGTCCAGGCACTTTTCGAAATATTTTTTTTTAATGCTTCCAGTTTTTTCCTGGTTGGTGAAGTCTATAGCTAGAGCAAGATCGATTGAAGCAGTCGTTTTAGTATCATGCATGGTAAAACTAGCCTCTAGTCTTAAACATACTGTTCTAGTGTTCTCGATCGATCTCCTCTGAGAACGTTCTGTGAACGTGACTGGAATGTGACTCGCATTTTATCAGAGTTCACTTAATTTGCACGTTTAAACATACTAAGGTTAGCTTAACTGCTATCAGTAAAGGGTCACTTAACATACTAAGTTCTCGTGCCTTGGATAGTTGGATATTGCCGGCCTGGTTCTCGCCTGGTTCAATACTCATCAGCAGGAAAATGATTACGACTATAAATATGATCACATGAAGCAAATTGATCCATTATTGAACTAAGCCCTTTCTACGGACCAGTGGTCTGAAGCCGAATTATTTGAGTGTCGACAGACTGCAAATATGGAATTCATAGCTCATATCAGGAACAGTGAGTACGGTGCAATCTGTCAGGACGCTAACTGTGAAGTGTATATTTTTGTTGATACGAACTTCTCTTATACAGTGCACCGGCAACGACTGCAAGTTACACAATATCATAAAGAGCTTCCTCACGTAAGAGCTTGTTTAGACTCACGGTCAAGTTTCGATTGTTTATTTGGAGGTCATGAAATTAGGTCTTCCGAAGTTGGAGCGTTGGGTGATCGATGCTTCACACTACTGGGAAGAACGGATATTTCATTAAAATGGCGGTATTCCACAATCTTGGCACTTTTAGGTTCAGAATGTGAGGTCTAAACTGTATACCTGTTCTAGATTTCAGGGTGTCAGGGTCTCAAATTTATACCAGTCCTAGAAAATTAATGGAAAAATGGCACCATTTTAACAAAATATCTGTTGAAGGTGGTCTAAGGCATACCAAGCTATGTTTTATTTGGAGTCACATGGCTTAGATAGAAGAACTATCCCCAACAAACTCTTCATTTACATTAGTCATACGATCAGGATTACTCTTCTTCTTTCTCTCTTCTTACTTGGAGTCAAGGTTGACATTTTTCTATTGACTAAATTTGATTTTTGTAATACAAAGATTTATAATGTGTAAGATGGTCTTGAATCAACCAAATGGTGTAAGTATTTTGAACTATTGATTCTCCTCCTATCTATGTTCATGATAGTAACCTCATGATAAGTGATAAATCATTTCAATAAAAATGTACTTTGTAAAGCCTAAGAGGGCAATGGTCGGCTTGGGGTATCCAAAAACGTTGTCTTAATTATAATGATAGTCTACTGCACTCTATCAAACAACTTCATCTTCTAAATGTAATAAAGTATGGTTTCACAAAATGTAGTTTTAGTCTTTTAGATGAGTAAACTTGTAATGTATCAAAAAAAATTTAGCACAAAAGAAGAATTTTACAAATTTTTAATGAATTTTTTAGTTAAAAAAGTAAGTGTTGTCATTAATTTAAAACCCCCTCAAAAACAAGCATTTGGAATATCAAATAATTTTGTTTTAATATCATTTTTGGATGTGACTTACATAAAATAGTCCAATACATAAAATAATTAATTTTGTTAATAAACTTTTAAAAAATTGTGCACTATAAAGCTTGCAATTTCCAAAATTCAATGATTTTTTTCACTTCTATGAAAAGATTCACAAAATTAATTTTTTTTTTAAGACTCAATAGAAGTATACATCTTGATACTATTGAAGTGCACCATTTCTTTTTTTGAATTTTAGAGTCTTTTTAATTGATCAAAATGAACAAATTAGACAAACTTTGGAGGCTTTAAACAAAAATAACCTAATAATTAATGTATTCAAAGAAGGATACCCCAAGTCGACCATTGTCCAAGACTAATGTATCAACATAGATCCTTTGTGTATATTTTTCATACAAATAATTCATTCATCTCATGTAGTCAACTATAGTTGATTTTTTGTGAAGGTGAAGAAAAGACAACATAAATTTATTTTGTCTACAATGTTTGACATGTGTGGCTACCAACATGGACGAAGGGTGCAAATGCAAAGACAAGTGTAGATGTATAGACATGAATGCAAGGATTCAATATTGGAGTTGCATTAGGTTTACATCAATTATTTTTTCTTTAAATTCCTTTGAGTTACTTTAGTGGATAAATTGAAGAGTGTAGAGGCCTTTAATATAATAATTAAAAATTGGATTTTACCAAAATTTACACCAACCAGACAACCACATTAAATTTATTTTTAAACTATTTCTTTGGGTTACTTCAACAAGTATGTAGAAGGATTTAGAATTTTTATCAATTAGTGAATTGGAACATATAGATATGCAAGGAATTACATCAACCACATTCTTTGTGTTTTGTTTTTATTTAATTTAGATTATTTATGTGGGTTGGTACAACCACATTCTTCTTCTTCTTTTTTAAAATCCTTTTGAGTTACTTCAATAGGTATGTAGAACATTTTACCATTTTATGTGGAATATTGAACATTAGTATTGGAAAATTTTCACATCATCACATGAATTACAATAATTTTTTTTTTCTTTAGGTTGTTTTTGTTGTTTGATAAAAACAACATTTTGTTTTTTTATTAAAAAGGAAATGTCCTTTGGATTACTTCAATGGGTACATAGAAGGATCTGCTATTTTAATTAGTGAATTGAACATTTGGTTTGTAGAGCTTTATATTCATGAACCATATTTTGTTTTTTGTTTTTTTTCCTTTGAAATTTTTGTAGATTGATACAACAACGTCTTTTTTTTGTTTTTAATTTCTTCAAGTATTTTTGGTGTCTACGCAATTTAAGGATTTGCCATTTAAATGGTTGAATGGAAGATTGGGGTTGCATAGGATTCACTCCAACTACACTTTCCTATTTGATTTTTAAATTTTCTTTAGATTGTTTTTGTAGGTTGGTACAACTATATTTTGTTTATTTATTTTTTAAATTCTTAAAGAGTCTACATAGTCTAAGGGTTTGCCATTTACATGGTTGACTAGAACATTGGGGTGCTTAGAGTTTATTGCTGCGACAACATTTTTTTCCTTTAGACTGTTTTTTTAGGTAGGGAAAACCTTTTTTTGCTCTTTAAAAATTCCTTCAATTTACTTTTAAATCTACATACAAAGGTTTGTCCTTTTTATTGGTGAGTTGAGCATCAAGGTTTTATAGGATTTACACCAACTATATTTTATTTTAGAATAAAAATTTGGATTATTTTTGTGTCTACATACAAGTATTTGTTATTTAAGTGGATGAATGAAACACTAGGGGTGCACAAGGTTCATGCCAACCACATTGTAATTTTTTTAATTAACTTTAGGTTAATTTGAGGTCTAGATTTAGGGGTTTACATTTACATTTGTGAATTCAATTTTTGGCTTGTATAGCATTAGATGATTGCAAAAAATACCGATACTATTTGGCATCACATTTGTGACAAAGTTGTTTTTTGCTAGAATTTTTGAAGGTAGAATCCAATGAATATGAAATTTGTATAGGAGATGTCTAACTTGATTGTAATTATATCCCTTATTTTATAAAAAATTAAAAATTTTATTTCATATTTAAATGTCAATTTTGCTAATTTGTCACACTTTGAGGTTTGGGGTACTAGAGAGTACCCAAAATTAATGATCTAGAGCTTAATTTTTTGTAGTCTATAACTCTATTCCCATAGACTATGGTAGGGAGATATGTGCTTACCAAGGGAAATCTAAAAATACATTATTTTATGGCCTCTATATTCGTACAAATAGGGCTTTCTTGCACGCACTTTTAAGCATGGAAGATGGTTTTGACTTCAATTTTTTGGTGAAATTTGATCATCATCAAGTCTTCACAAATTGCCAATTTTTAGTTTTCTTTATTCATAATTTATAATACCTTGTTGTATCTATTTTCTATAACAAATAATCTTTTTTTTCAGATAGTACTATTTAGTACCTGCAAGTAGTCATAATACTCACAATAGTTCTCTTAGCCATCAATTTTTCAAATCAATAGCTATGATTGTTCTATTTCATAGTATTCCTAGTACTCATAGTATTAATTGCAAAAATTGCAATTTGAACAAAACACTACAAAAACTAAATGGTCTTTTTTGCAACCACTCCATTTTAAATCCTAGTATAATTCAATGATCAATTCACTAATTTAAAGGGAAAAATCTTCTACACACCTACTAAAGTAACAATAAAGAATTTAAAAAGAAATTAAAACATGTGTTTGATATAAATCCTAATGCAACTCCAATGTTAAATTCAACAATTGAAATGGCAAATCCTTATATAATATTATAATTGTACCTATTCACAAAAATAAACTCAAATTAAAATTCTAGAAAATGTTGAATTCAAAACATTGAAATCTAAATTTCTAAAATACAAAGTCATTTTCTAACAAAGATCCTCATCATATTATATTATAGGCTATGACAATGGAAAATTCTTGCCAAACTCATTTACACTCTATGCTACATCAAATTTGAGACATCACTATAGTTCCAAATGAGGATCTAGAAAGGTGTGCAAATTTCAACTACTAGCAATAGAATTCAATATTGTTTGACTTCAAGAGAAGAATCCTATAATAAACTAAATGTGTGAGACCCAAAAAAATTCAAGTTCTTTCATACTTTATGCTTGTTTTGTAGTATTCACACTTTAACGTTTGTGCTTGTTTTTTTGACAAGTGCATCCATCCATCTACGCCTATTTTTGCATTTGCATCCATCCATCTATCTTTGTGTTAGTGGCTTAATACCCATGCTTCTACACGTGTCCCTTGGTTTGTGCCTTGGTTGGTATGTATTATTGCCCTATCATAGCATCTATATCTTTATTTTAGCATGGAATGACATATCTATAGCCTCTATGCCATGTCACTTAGTAAAGTTAAATCATACTAAAAATTTTTCACTTTGTAGAATATGAAGCCCTAGAAATCCTAAACAATTTGTTCTATACAATTGCCCACCTAATGAACACATCCAATGACCTTGATGCACTTGATATAACAATGGATTAGTCCTTGTTTGTCCATTGTCTAAAAATGTCCAAATATGACAAACTGACTTCAAACAATATTGTCACTTGTTGTACATAGAATGATTGCATGTGTGCAAATACTTTTCATCACTAACCAATGATTGTTTCCATCAAGTTGTTGTGACATAACCTAACTCTTAAGATAATCAAATCCCAATGCATGTATTATTGTTAAGTTAGAACATCATTCTCTCAACCTCACTACGCAATAGCCCACCAAATATAAGTTAAGAAGTCCCTAAATTGACCAAGTTCTGAATGTGTCCCCTATCTAGTAAGGAGTGTAATATTTTTTGAATTACCTAGGATTGCCATTGATTAAACATGTAGGCTATAGGAGACAATTTATGAATCTCCTACCTTATTATTGATTTTTAATTAAAATAGAATTAAAATTCAAGAATATTATTGTTAGAAGTGCATTCAACCCCCAAAGCTTTTTCAAATTCAAAATGTTTTTTTGGATGTTTTGGCTTTTGGGTATCCAAAACAATGGCCAGAAAAAAAAAATCAAAAAACCAACAACTAATTCAAAATTAGTTGGTGGAAGTGGAAATAAATGTGGTTGCATTTTTAAAACAAAATATTCAAAACCAATTTTTTTTTGGTAGGACCCAAAATTAACTAGTGCTCCAAAAAATTGGTAAATATTTACTCGTCTCCTTAAAAAATTGGTGGAATTCAACTACTATGGAATAGTATTCACTAGTTGATACCAAAGATAGGCAAGGTATCAATTGGGAGGTATTACATGGGAAAATATCCATTTAAGTTGGATGAGTTAGGGTCCTTCATCTATCTTCACTAGCAAGATTCCATAGTCCTACCTTCGTATTTTTTTTTATTCTTGCTCATATCTTTGCTTGCCATCTCCTAGCCTCCTATTTATTTATTGCGCTCTAGAACTTCTACTCCTACTAATGTCGTGTTGCTCCTACTCTTATTAAGTATTGACATTGTTGTGGAGACATTCTTGTTGAAGTATTGATGGCATATTAATTCTTCTTGTTGATTGGTCATGCTACAATGCTCAAGTGTTGTGATTCATTTTTTGAATCTTTGCAGAGTGCTTAACCCCTAAAATCCCAAGGGGTCTGGGCAAAACACAAATGTATTATAAAATATAAGTTCTATAAATTTTTGAAGTTTGCATCAACAAAGATAATGTAAAGTATAAAAAGTAGAAAGTATCCATATAATTTGAAATTATAAAAATACTTTTAGATTCCCTTCAAATGAATTTTGAAGATATAACTTCAAAAATTCACCAAAAATACAATTTTTTTCTTTAGCATTTGAATTTTTTTTGGATCAAAATTGTGGCTTCTATTAATCTATAAAAAATTGCATAGGATCTAGTGATGAGAATACCAACACTTTCCAAAATAGTAAGTTTTTCAACACTAGGCAAATCTAAATTCTTTGTGCTATTTCTCTTATAATTTTTAATTGACTGTAGTGATCTTAGTTTTGATATAAATACTGAAAGACAACCCAATCTTTTTTTTTAAAATGGAAAAAAGTTTTTTCTACAAAAAAATTCCACCTAAAGTTGGACAATGATCCAAAAATGGTCAATTGAGTGCTTAGGGGTTAAGTAATGTTGCCAATTGTCAAAACTCAAGAGCTCTATAGTCTAGAGTCTTTCTAGCTAATACAACCTTAAAGAAGTATTTTGAATCCTTTGTTTTTTTAGGACTTCTTATTTTTATGGCTGAAAGTTAGAGAAGAATATATGATAGATTATTTAGGGATGGATCTAGTAGAAAATTAGTTGACATGCATAGATGATGAATCTACTTCTTCATCCATGATACTTCCTAACAAAGAAACCATTGACATTGATAAAGTTTATCTAAATTGGAAAGATTCTTGGTATGATTAATATGATTGGATGGAGCTCAATTGTAACTTGGGAAATGTTTTTTGTAAGACTTGTAAAAAAGGTAGAAATAAGTTTACATATACCATTGAGGGTTCCACAAATATTAAGATCTTGGCATTACAAAACTACAGTAAAACAATAGAACACAAAAAATTGGGTTGGACTAAGTATGAGAATTAAAAAGCTTTGTGAAAGATTGTTTTCATTGCAAACTGTAGTTGTAATGAAGTGATGCTATCTTGTTTAGGGTTGCCTATTTTATAAAGAAGGGAGAACTCCCTTTTCATAAGTTTCAAAGTTTGTGTGATCTTCTTCCTTCAAAGCTCCAATCATTGAAAAACTTTAGTATGATGAAAAAGCTTGTGCTATTCAAATGATCTTTGGTCTCTTGTTTCATTCAAAAAAAAGTTTAAGATAGTGGCATTTAGAGAATCTAAGTTCTTTGGCTTAATGCTTAATAAGTTCATTGATATTTCTATTAAAGAGCAACTTGTATTCTTTGCAAATTTTTTAGAGGCTAGTCTGTATATTATGTGTTTTTTGGATTTATTCTAGATTGAGGATGGAAAATAGGATTCTACATTGTTTTCAAGAAAGACTAGTTGTTAATTAAGTCACATATAACAAGATGGATTTGTGATCTATTCAAATTTGAAGCATGCAAGGATGCTAGTATGTGAGCATGAGCTTGTGAGCATGTGAGCCTCCATTTTTTTATTCCATTTAGAGTTTGTAAATCCATCAAGAACCTATGATCATGGAATGAGATGTAAGGATCTTCAATTTGAATGAACAACAAATGCATATACCACTATATGATTTTGTACCAAAATATTAAACAAATATATATCCAAAAATTGAGATATAATCAAAATGGATAGTGTCTGTAAGCAACTATATGATGAAAATAGGTGTAATGGTTTAAGATGTCTTACTACAAAGTACTTAAATATAAAATTGCAATACATCTTAACATCATAGGGGGGACATTTATGAAGTCTAAAATAGAAGGAGCAACAACATGGATAGTAGAAGTTGAATATAATATGGTGACAAGCAAAGGCTCTAAACACTATAAGCACTAAATCATGAACAATGTTTTGAATGATTAAGTGATAAATGTAGTCTTCATTATAGGAATTCATGTAAATTTAAAGGATGAAAGTGGTCCACCTATTTTATTTTATTTTTATAGCCATGCTTGAAAATAAAAACAAAATATTTTGAACTTTGAATTTTTAAAAATAAATATAGTAGTCATATATTATACACCAAAGAAATATATTAACCCGTCAAGGATGAGCTGCATGTGACTGGAGATTTCTATATTTTTGGACTAAATTTTAATACAAGGTGGAGATGAGGAATATCTTTCATACACACTAATTTCATGACATTTAGAAATATGAGTCAAAAATTATGGCCTCATTTTTTTTAAATGGGCAGTTTGGGCATATTACAAAAAATAACTTTTTGAAGAAACAAAAACTTGAAATTGGTTTTCTAGAGTTATATATATGTAGAAAGCTTTGAATCATTCCATTTTGATCAATGAGTCAAAAGTTATAAGGATTTTTTGTTTGGGGGCAATTATGGATTCTCTGCTCTAAAATAAACTTTAAAATCCTTTATCTTATTCAATTTTTGATATTTTTGGAAAAAAAATAAAACCATAGGATGTAGATTGTTTATTAAAACATTTCAACTATTGGAATTGACATTTTTCAATTCCATAAATAAATTCTTAATAATTTAGTACTTTGAATCATTCTCTAGTATTGTCTACTTTCTATTTTTTTCCCATATGTTGCACAATTTCAAATGATCTAAATTTTTTTTAAGAATGTGGCCATCTTGTCTAGAAAAAAGAATCCAAAGAAGCACCACCATTTTAGACATTTTTTCATAGAAAAGTGAGCTTGTGAAGTGCAACTTCCTTGTTTTTGTAGGGCCAAAAAAATGATTTTAGTGAATTTGAATACGTATCACTAAAAGAAAATGGACATAAACGCGATTGTAGAAGAATGACTAGATGTCTAGAATGACTAAAAAATGACAGTTGTTTGCTAATTGTACCAATGTTGGAGGATCCATAGCATCACAATCAATGCACAATTGTATTTGCGACTACGGGATGCAGAGGTCACAAGGTTGACACTTCATCCATGATATTTCATCTGCAGCATTGTTGACTTTCTGACATGGACTTGGGTATTTTCATTTGGTTGGCCTGTCATTTTGTAGTGAACTGCAATACTATTTTGTAACTATGTGTGACTTCAAAACAACTGCTAAATGACTCAATGCCTCCTTGCATTAGATGGCATGGAAGTTTTTCTTTCTGGACAAAAAAAAAAAAAAATGGCTATAGTCATCATCAAGGTAGTTTTAGAACATCTCCAACAAGCTAGTTTTCACTATTGAGTAACTTTGGAATGACTGATTTGTGATTGCACTACACTTTGGAAGGTAGCACCTACTAGGATTATTTTTTAGGCTGGTTTCATGCAATGCCTTTTCAATAATACTCATAGCTCTTAGAAGATAGTGTGTGCACTACAAATAGATTAGTAAAGGACAATCTTCAAAATTCCTTTTATTTCTTTTTTTTTTCTCTTTCTCTTCTTCCACTCAAAATTTTTATTTGTCTTCTTTATTTGTCATGATATTTTTTTGCCATCATAATTTTTTTTAACTTTAAATTTTTTTTTAAATATCTTTAAACATATTATATCTTTTCTAATTGTTGTAATTTTGTACTTTTAAAAAAAATTGTCTTCTTTACTTCTTTATCTTCTTAATCTTTTTTCCTCTTCTTGAATTTTTTCTATATTTTTTTCCTTTCTAATGAAAATGATGCATTCTTGCTAGATTGCTTAATTTTTGTTTTAATTAGAATATTTTTTTTTCTTCATCAAGTTTTCTTGTATGATTTTATTTACCTCCTAGGACTATGGAAGCAACTATTTTGGGCAATTAGTGTCATTTTCTAGTGTCATTAGACAATTCAGACCACTTCAAACAATTCATAATTGAACAAGTGACAGCTATGACTTCTACTTGACTAAACCTAGTGAAGTGGAAGTTGTGTTGTAGTATTGCACTAGAGTAATGACACAAAAACAACTAAGTCATGTCTTCTCTACTACTAGATTCAAAAAATATGTTATGAAAATGTCAAAAAAAAATCCTTTCCAATCCTTTTCTCAAATTTGTCCACAACTTTTGATTTGACACTCAAAATCTAAAATGGATTTTTGGAGATGAAAGTGAGATTTGATTTCCTAATTTTCTTCTGTTCAAAGTTTATTGAAAAAAATTAATTTACTATGCCTAAATAAAGTCTAAAATATTACTTGTAAGTCAATTCCTACATTTTTCATATCCCGTATGGTTTGTCTTGCCTACTACCCCCTACTTGTATAAAAGACTTGTTATTTCTTCTTCAAACTCATATTAAGGGGCTTTGGAAGCCATGCAATATTTTTGCAAAAAATAATGTATTGTATATCATGTAAGGTATAAATTGTATATGGTGTAATGTATTATATATGATGTATTGTTGTAACTCAAAAAGGACAAGAAAGTGACTTTCCACATCCTAAGGGAGTGACTTAAACCTTAAAATCTACATTAGTTTAGATTGCCTAGCCATGTGTCAATCCATTAGAACAATGTAAAGACTCCATTATAACTTCAAAATGACTTGCACATGACTTCTGATGTCTTCAACATCATTAGAAAATGAATGCCAATGTAAATGTCCACATCAGATTTTTCATGGGTCTATCATAACTTCAAAATGACTAGAAAATGATTAAGAATAATTGCTTACGTGGATGTCCATGTCGGATTTTTCATGGGTCTGTCACAGGGTTGACGAATGTCAATGTCCGCCCCAAAATAGCGTTCGTTTTCCGGACGTCCGGACCCTAGCGGACGCAGCGTCCCGACCGCCGTCGGAAAGCGGACGGGCAGGGCGGACGGGCAGGGCGGACGGACGGGGCGGATGGCCCAAGGCGGACGCCCAGATCGTGCGGACCAGATCAATCCGCGCGTCAATCGGATGACCATAATCGGGCGGGCGGACGGGGGACAGGCGGACGCTGCGTCCGCCGGGACGCAAATGTCAGCGGACACTGCGGACACAGCGTCCGCGTCCGAACGTCGTGTCAACCCTGGTCTGTCATAACTTCAAAATGATTAGGGAATGACTATTGACATGGATATCCACGTTGGATTTTTTATGACAAAAATGCTTTTCACATGGCACCTTAATAGCCATTTTTTTAAACCTCTTTTCTTTATCACCTTACCTAGAACTTGTTTCATCCATTTTCTCAATCAAGGTAGAAATGGATGGTGATAATATATCCACAATCATTTATAAAAATGACTTGTCCACTATGACTACAGGGACCTTCAAACATTTTGTAGTTGACAATGTCCACAATGATTGCATAGCAATCATTTTTTGCACTCATTTATTCCTTCATTTTTTGTAGTGTATGTTTTACAATCCATGCGGTGGAAATTTCTGAAATTTTTTACCACATGTTCTCAAGTTAGCATTCTACAAGATCCTATGGTTACATGTGTCAAAAAAGTTTTTTTTTCAAAAATTTGGTACTTGTAATAAAAATGGCAGTTTTTAATCATCATTGGTGCAAATATAGTCATGGAACTTTAGGGATAAACTCGAGTGGCCCAAACAACCATTTTTCTAATCAATTCCCCTCTTTTTTGAACTATCTTTTTTTAAAATTTTATTTTTTCTAAAAATAATAATAATTTCTAAAAGAGAGCATACAAAATTAATTGAATGGTAGTAGTTTCATTGAATTCCAAGTTAAACTTCACTTTGTGGAAACTTATAAAGTTCAATGATAGAGTGTGATTTGAGGCTCATGATTTATAAAAGAATATAGTATCCCACAACAATGTACACATTGCCTCCATATAATTAAAGATAGTGGGCAAAGAATCCATACCATCTCAAAGATAGTTAATAAATACACCAAGATCAACCATTGTAGCATCAAAAGGTTTTTTTTGTCTCTATAGCCAACTACCATATAGAAAAAATAAATTAGAATAATGTAATGATTGGATAAAAAGGTTTTAAAAAATAATATTATTTAAATAATAATAAAAGACAAGTACTCACCTGAGCCCACTATGTAGTTTTTTGAAGCCAGTTAAAAAAGTCAACATCATTGAATTTTGCTTTAGGAAATTTGACAGCCTCATGAAGAATATGAGACTTGTTACACATCTCTAGCCACTTGATCTTTATAGAAGTGTCCATTGCTAAAGTTGTCAACATCCAAAGATTCTTTTAAGTCATCTCTAAACTTTCATCATGAATTTCATAGTGATACTTCATTTGGTTCAAGAAAGTTGTGATGTACTTAAGATATGCAATGGAGAGTTGCTACTTCAATTCTAAATGAGAAGCTACCTTCACCTTGTCAACAACTTTGAAGATCTATTGATCAACTACACTTGGAGCCTAATTTGATGAATTGTAATATTTTTCATAAAATTTTCTTTCAAGAATTGTAGTAGAAGAGTTCTCCAATTCTTGCCGCACAAAGCAAATGATATATAAGAATAAACAAAATTGCATATGATAACAAATGTTATAATGTATAATAGAGCAACACAATATTAATTCAAATTAATAATTAGAATAAAAGGAAGACCTAATAATTGAAAAAATATATAAAATGAAAAATAAAACTTTAGAAATGAACTCGGTATAAGATTCCATTTAGATCCTCAAAAGTTGAAGTGAACCAAGTTCTTTGTTTTGGCTTTTGCTTGATTTTTGCTTGGCTTCCATTACAATAAAATTCTCTTTGGAGACAAATTTTTCAAATTATGAGAGCGGTTGCCTAGCAATACTTTGAATGCAATGAAGCTTATGAATGAGATTTATGAAAAACATGGAAATTTTATTTTTTTGTGGCAAAATAAGATTTATTGTTTTAAAATATGTGAAGTGAACATCAAACAAAACAAGGTAGAATAGTGACAATTGTAATAGTTCAAATCAAACAAGCTTTAGAGATTAAGAAATGAAATGACATGAAAATGATAATAAAATATAAAGAATTACCAATTAACATTATATAATGTTGCCAACATAGTTGTAATGTATTTGTTGATCTCCAAAATAATATTTTTAACGATATAATGGTACATGAAGACATCTACATAAACACAATTGATAATAGGCAACCATATTTACAAACGGTGGTTGCTATCCCACACCATAAACATCTTTCTAGAGAAAACTTTGAAATCTTTATCATTTTTCAATTTTTTTTCTCAAATGCAACAATTGCTGCACCCGTTTGGCACTTTATAATTTAATGATTAATATCATTTGTGATATCTACTATCTTCCCTTCATTATTCTCCAAGGTCATATAAAAAACTCCATTTTCTTCTATATAACCATAAGTAACAAAATGTGCAACTAGATTCATAGCATCATTCTTTAAAAAAACATTCAATTGTAACTCTAATTGAAGCTGAAGTATAGCATCTAATCTCCATGCTCGTGGATCCTTTTGTGTCGACATCTTTGAAATCAAATTAAATCAAAATTAAAAAAACTTTGAGATTGTGTATGTATATTATACAATGTATAATTCAACATAGCAATTGTTAATGGCTATGCATTAGAAAGGCCAAAAAAATTTCAAGTATTAACCAAATTCTTGCACATGTTGCAAATAAATTTGAATCCCCAAAATTGTGGCAATTAATGGCTAGGGTCTAGGAAGGCCCAAATATTTTCAGTATTTGAATAGATTCTTGCATATGCTAAAACAAATTTGATTACCCCAAACCATAACTGTTAATGGCTAGAGTTTAGGAAGGCCAATAAATTTTCAAGTTTTCACCACATAGATTCAAAAGCTGCCATCTTCAAGTGAATCTAGGAGAGAAGACAATCTCTTTATACAATTGGGATGGTAGAGGGTAAAACAACCCAAGTGGGATATGCAAATTAAGATTACTAGGAGCTCAACTGCTCATACCTAATTAAGTTAAAAGTAGGAATTGTATTCAATATACAACTTTGGACTTCATTTTGGCATAGTAGAATAACTTTTTCCAAAAAACTTTGAACTAATAAAATGTTGGAAAGTCAAATTAAATTTCATTTCTAAAAATCTATTTGAGATTTCAAGTCTCCAAAAGAAAGTTATAGACAAATTTAAAGAGGGGTTGGAAAGGATAATTTCTTTAACATTTTCAAACATTCTCTTTGAATTTTGTCCGCAACTTTCTTTTGGAGACGTAAAATCACAAATAGATTTTTTTAAATGAAATTAAACTTGGTTTTCCAACTTTTCACAATTCAAACCTTTTTGAAAAAAATCATTCTATTGTGCTAAAATGAAGTTTGAAGTTTGACATCGAACACAATTTTTGCATTTTGACAATGAGTGGTCAAGCTCTCATCTTCAAATTGTCCCATACCCTTTAAGGATTCATGACAAACAATGAATTTTATATCTAGGATATTTGAACATGTATTGTGGACTCAAGAATGAATAAGACTTCTATTGGAGAGTGTGGCATTTATAAAAGCTACAAACATTTTTATTACATCTTTTGTTACTTTTACAAACTAGATTTTGAGACAAATACATTCATCCACACTCATATCTTCAACTTAGATGAAGTTAAGCAAGTACTTATTGCTGTTAGAATCATCAAGATTTGCAAGTGACAAATTAATTGATAAGTATTAACATGATATGAAGTAAACATATAGTACCAATATATTATCTTCAAAATTCCCAAATTTGAGTAGCAAAATATCATATTCATATTTTAATATGTATTCCTTGCTATAATATAAGAATATTTTATTATATATACAATATTCCACATCCTATGATATTTTCATTGAATTTATCTACCTCTCACCCTTAGAATTGCTTCTAAACTATATGTAATCTCACTGAATCAATCCACCTTGGAATAGCCTCTTAGAACGTGATATAAATTTCAAAACACGCAAGAGCATCAACATCCTAGGCTTCTAGATCTAAAATCCACTGTCATGGGTCCCACATCAATAGGTCATATTTTTCTAAATAAAATAAATTTTTATAAAAAAACATCAATCTTTTAACTATTTAACCCCTAAAGTTCCTTGACTATGTTTGTGCCCAAAACGCTTGAAAATTGCCATTTCTTATGTGAGTTTCAAATTTTAGAAAGGAAACATTTTTGGACACATGTAACTATAGGATCTTCTAGTAAATTGGTTTGAAAATATGTAGAAAAAATTCAGAAATTTCTACCTTATGACCTTGTAGATTGCAAAATATTAACATTTTAAGTGACAAAAATCATTTATTTGTCCCCGCAAAAAAAATGGGCAACTACACTTCATAAGGTCACATTTTAATGAAAAAATGTTTAAAATGGTGGTGCTTTCTAGATTCATTCTTCAAGGCATATTGGCTACTTGTTCAAAAAAATTTAGATCACTTGAAATTTTACAATGTATAGGAAAAAATAGTAATAGAAAGGAGTAGAGAATGATTCAAAATACCAAATTATTAACAATTTATTTATGGAATTGAAAAATACCAATTCTGATGGTTGTAATGTTGTAATAAACAATCTTAACCTTTATTTTCTTTATTTTTTTCCAAAAATATTGAAAAATGAATTCATTAAAAAACTTCAAATTAAGGTTTATTTTGGAATAGAGAATCTATATTAAGTGCCTAGGAACTAAAAGACCTCCTAACTTTTGACTCATTGATTGACATGGAATGATTCAAAGCTTTATATATATAAATCTAGAAAACCAATTTCAAATTTGGTTTTCTGAAAAAAAAAAAATTTAGATTTGTCCAGACTACTTGAGTTGAGAAACAAACTACATATTAGGCCATAATTTTTGACTCATATTTCCAAATGTCTTGAAATTTAGTGCACATGAAAGACATTTCTTGTCCACACCTTCTATTAAAATTTGGGCCAAAAATTGGGAAATCTCTAGTCACACACACCTACCCAAAATTTCTATGTTGCCAATAAATGCAACTTGGTTCTTTAGGGATTAAATCAAAAAAATTAGAAATTACTTTATGTTCTAAATTTCTAGGCTTTAGGCTTACACAATCCCCGCTTACTGCTCATAGGCTCACCCTCACATGTTGACATGCTAGCATCATTGTTGAACACCACTAGAAAATTCAATTTTTCAATTGTTTTGATTACATTAATCCAGATCAATTTTCTATTGATATTGATAAAAATCAACAAATTTTTGTTTAAATCAATAAAAAATTGACCCGGATCAAGGTGACCAAAACAACAAAAAAATTGAATTTTCTATTAGTGGAAGCATGAACCTAGCAAATCTTTATTTTATTTAATGAAAATGGATGTTTTCATTATAATTATATCCTTTATTTTTCATAAATTAAAAAAAATATATATTCAATTCTGTTAATTTGTCAAACTTTCACAATTAGGGATATTTATTATTATCAAATATTCCAAAATTAATGATCTAAAGTTGAAATTTATGTGGTCTATTTCCACAATAGGTGAATGTGTTTCTACTAGAGGACATCTTAAATTAGATTAATTAATGTCCTCCACATTCATACAAATATGGCTCCTTGGCACTCACACTTTTAAATATTGAAAATGGTTTCAAGCTCATTATTTTGGTAAAATCTCTTTGCTATCAAGTTGTCACATAAAAAATGACTAATTTTTTTTGTTTCTTTATATATTGTTTTTCCTATTCTTACAAATTAAAATGTCAAAGTACTTAAGTACCTATTTTCTTGAGATTTTGTACTTTCTAGATCTCCTACTTAGAGAATTTTTCTATGTATTTTTTTTGTAAAAGTACCCTATTTTTAAAGGTATATATTTTTATATACATTTTTATTTAGAAAAAATATTAAATTTTTTTAAAGAATATTAGAGAGAAAGTATGAAATAATTAAAAGGTATAAAACTGACCAATTATTCTTGCAATTACCCTCTAAGATGATATTTGACATTCTTTTGGTTGATGCAAAGACTTGGGATTGAATCTAGATAAATGTGTTGCATTTGAAACCAATATAATTTCCACTATACTTGGGAAAAATATGAATGAGGTAGCTTGGCTAAAAAAGCTAAACCCATTCCTTACTTCAACTCATTGTGTTTCTCATAGAACAAACCTAGCTACTTTCAAGGTTTCAAAAAATAAATCTTAGAAGGAAATGTTTGTTGTAGTGGATTCTATGTTGAATGTATTAGTTAGTCACTTCAAGAAATCATCTATAAGAAACTTTGACTTGCAAACCATTTTGAATGAACTAAATGATGCTCAAAAATCCTAAAAATGCACCATTAAATTCTTTGGTTGTCTAGGTGGCAAGCTATGACTAATTTATATGCTTCTTTGGAATCTATCTTTATTTATTTTCATGAGACTCTTTATAACTAAAGCATGATGCTTCCATTCTTCACTTGCTTGCTAACTAAGTTGCATGACTAAAAATTTATTTTTATTTCTTATTTTTTAGTTGATATTCTATACATGCTTTAAAAATTATCTAGATTTTTCAATGTAAATTTTTTGATATCTTTACTACTAGGTATGTTATGAAAATGGAGATGGCATCCATGAGGATGTGTTTTCTTCTTGATTTTTAAAACTTGAACAATGACACATTTAATCCAACTACAAATTTCCATACCCTCCCCACATTTGGATCTCCATGAGGTTACCTCTATTTCTTGCCTAACAACATAAGTGGATTCAAATTCCACAACATTGAAATGATTAGAGATCCTACAAGTATTGATCTAGAGGTTGCATTAAAGTTTTATGCTACGGTGGTTTGTATGACTTTAGAATTAAGTTTGAAGACAAATAATAATGTCATCAATATTTTTTAAGTTTTTAATCCAATTCACATGCCTCATAAACAAATTGGTTTAGCATAATAGAGGGTATTGTAGAATAGTTCTTAATCTTCTTTTGAAGTAGTATGGGCAGGAGAAAAAACAAAGAAGAAAGACCTTTCTTCCATTGGAAGACACAACAACTTGTGAACTTGTAAGAATTTTTTAATTTCAACTTTATTATAAAGCATTGAGTGGATGGATAGAACTTTTAAAGATTTATGGGCTTCAACTAGTTGGAGTCCATCTTTAGAATTGAAGTACCCTAATCTTCTAATCCTTGCCGAATTTACAAAGTATCAATATCTGAGTGCCAAGACATATAAAAGGACTTTCTCTATGCAAAATAACATTAAGTGGAAGCTTTGAAATCATGGGTAGTTGCAAGAAAGGGTGTCTTTTTTTTATAGTGTTTTGCAAAACCGGTTTTTGTCCAAGCTATAACTTTTGAATTTTAAACCCAATGCCAAAAGCAAAAAACATATTTTTAGATGTTTTGATTGCAATTGTATCATTTATTTTTCAAATAATTTTATATTTAAAAGTCAATTTCTCTAATTTGTCACACTTTCAACGTTTTTGGTTTTTTGTACTAAAGTGTACCCATATTTAATGATGTAGAATTGAAATTTTGGTGGTCTATTTCTATAGTCTACACTAGTCATACATGTTCCATGTAACTGATGTGAGGGGCATCAAAAATATAATATTTTATGTCCTCCACGTTTGTCCAAATAGGCCAAAAAAGGGATTCCATGGTGCACGTACTTTTGAAAATGGAAGATGGTCTGAAATTCATTCTTTTGGTGAAATCTCATCACCATCATGTTCTTATCAATGGCCAATATTTAGATTTTTTTATTTCACCATATTTAATGAATTAAAAATACAAGCGTTGAAATACCCCTTTTCTACCTACAACTCTACACAGGGTTGATGAATTTCAACGTCCACCCCAAAATAGCATTCGTTTTCCGGACATCCGGACGCAGCGTCCCGACCGCCGTCGGAAAGCGGACGGGCGGGGCGGGGCGGACGGACCGACCGCCCGAGGCGGACGCCCAGATCAGTCCGTGCATCGATCAGACGGTCGTAATCGGGCGGACGGACAGGCGGACGGGCGGATAGGGCGGACGGGGGATAGGCGGACGCTGCGTCCGCCGGGACGCGAATGTCAGCGGACGCTACAGACACAGCGTCCGCGTCCGGACGTCCTGTCAACCCTGACTCTACATGTTCTAGAAAAGAAGTATTTCAATGTTTGTATTTTTAATTTAGTAATAATAGTGAAGAAAAATCTAAAAATTGGCTATTGATAAAAACATGATGGTGATGAGATTTCACCAAAAGAATGAACTTCAAACCATCTTCCATTTTCAAAAGTATGTGCACTATGGAATCCCTTTTTTGGCCTATTTGGACAAACGTGGAGGACATAAAATATTATATTTTTGATGCCCCTCACATTAGTCACATGGAACATGTATGACTAGTGTAGAAATAGACCACCAAAATTTCAATTCTACATCATTAAATATGGGTACTCTTTAGTACAAAAAACAAAAATGTTGAAAGTGTGACAAATTAGAGAAATTGACTTTTAAATATAAAATTATTTTTGAAATTATTTGAAAAATAAATGATACAATTGTAATCAAAACATCTAAAAATATGTTTTTTGCTTTTGGCATTGGGTTTAAAATTCAAAAGTCATAGCTTGGACAAAAACCAATTTTGCAAAATACTACAAAAAATGGAAACCCTTTCTTGCAATCACCCTTATATGACAACAACAAATATAGATAGTGTGATGTGATTGGTTTTAGAAAGACTAAAGAAAGACCGTGACAATACACTAATGGATGCCATTGTCTTAGAGAACAATTTGTCAGAACCTGCTACGAATTTCCTATCGACGCTCCAGCTTCATCTCCAGCTCCTTGTTTCGTCACTTCATGATCCAATCTACAACAATCCCTTCCTCCCATGGCACTCTTCCCATATCCAGGACAATGTGAATTAAACAGTAAAACCGTTGAAGCTTTGTTAATCCTAATTGATAATCATACTACAAGTCAGAGAAACGAGAGTCTGCAATAGTTCATGTCATTTAACAAAATGCAAAGTGAGAGACATCGCCCTCTCACTGGCCTTTAAAGGAATTGAGGAACATCATAAAACCTAACCATCGTAACCGCCTAGCATGACGTGCCACGCAATCCAGATGTATGACGGAGTCATAACATTACCCCCCTCTTCGAGGTTCTATTATGTGGTCCCGGTGCGCCAGGGTGTTGATGATGAAACTTTTTTACAGCCTTGGGAGCATTTTGCAAATGTCCTGCAGGTTCCCACGAGTTTTGGTCTTGTCCATAACCTTGCCATAAAACTAGGTATTGAAGTTTCCTTCCCCGACCGGTGAATCAAGAGTCTAATATACTACGAACTTCCCATTCAATATCCCCTGCTAGCATCACCACTGGTGGCCGAGGTTTTTGTTTGCGAACCAAAATAGTATCTTGACGGTATGATTCTAGAAGTGATACATGGAATACATTGTGAATTCAGAGTGTTTTGGGGAGTTGTAGTTGATATACTAACTCCAATAACTTAGCTATAATGGAGAAGGGTCCTAAAAATTTTGACTCCAGTTTTTTAGAAGGTGCTATCGTAGAAATATGGTCATGTCTAAGAAGTACTTTGTCACCGATTTGGAATTGAGGTTGCTATTGGACATGTCGATCATAGTGTCTTTTTGCTTGATCTCCTGCAATTTTAATATTAGTCTTTATTTCTTCATGAACTTCCTGTAAAAGACGAATCCTTTCTTCAGCTGCTGGGACCGTGGAACTTGTAGGTGATGCAAAGGATAATGACGGATGGTACCCACACGTGGCGTAAAAAGGTGAATATCCTGTGGCCGAATGAATCAAATTGTTATAAGTGAATTCAGCTATAGGTAGGAGATCTGACCAGTCATCTTGTCGTCGAGTGGTGAAGGTTCTACGAATTTGCTCCAAAGTTTGATTTACCCATTCCGTTTGTCCATCCGACTACGGGTGAAATGCTGTTGAAGGAGCAGGGCGAATTCGAAGAAGGTCATATAACCTTTGCATAAACTTTGATACAAACACTGAGCCTCGATCCGAAATTATTTTGTCTGATGTTCCATGGTGTTTCCACACATATCGAAGATATAGAGTGGTTGTGCCCTTGGAATCAATTGTTTCATTTGTTGGTATAAAGTGAGCCAATTTTGTGTTTTTATCCACTACCACCATAATGGCATCGAAACCTGCACTCTTGGGCAATTTAACAATAAAATCTGTTGTGACTCGTTTCCACGGTGCTTCTCCTGCTGGAATTGGCTATAACTGACCATAACGACTGTGTCGTGTGGATTTTGATCTTTGGCATAAATCACAGCCATCCACATACCGGTGAACATATCAACGCAAGGTCGGCCAATAAAAAGTTCTTGCTACCAGATCTAGTGTTTTAGCTCGACCTAAATGACCTGTAGGGGGAGGATCAATGCATCATGCCTTGACCGTAATATTTGAAGTTGTATTTGTTCATTATCAGGAACCATAATTTTATCCATATAATAAAGTATTCCGTCCTTAAATTTGTAATCTTGGAATCGTTGTCTAATGTTTATTAAAGATCAACCAGACTCCTTGTTCAAAAATGCTATTATTGGTTGTAGATCCTTATCCTCTATAGTTGTTTCTCTTATATATTGAAGAATCTCTATATCATTCCAAACGGGATTGTATGTTTCTAACATTGCTAATAGTAATAAAGGTTTGGAATTATCATCAATATCTTTTTGCATATTTTGTGATCCTGGTCTATGTTGAATAACAAAATCAAAGGCTGAAAGTAACTCCGACCATTGGGCTTGCCGGCGGTTAAGTTGCTTTGTAGTAAGAAATTGTTCAAGATTTTTATGGTAAGAGATTACTCGAACTTGATATGGAGATCCTTCGAGATACACGCGCCAATCCTGAAAAGCTAGGACAATGCTGAGTAATTCTTTATCATAGATATCATAATTTTGTTCAGCTGTTGACATCTTAGAGCTACGATAAGCGCAGGGATGGAGATGTCCATCCTCCCCATGTTGTGAGAGGATGCCCCTTGTTGCAAAGTCAGATGCATCCGTTTCTACAATAAAAGGTTGTTCAAAATCGGGATATAATAATACCGGAGCTTGAGTGAAACGAGATTAGAGCTCTTCAAATGCATCTTGTGCCGAAGGATTCCATTGAAATTGTTGATTCTTTTGTGTCAATGTTGTGAGTGGTACCGTAATTTTTGAATAATCCCAAATAAACCTACGGTAAAAATTTGCAAAGCCTAAGAATGCTTGTACCTCTTTTATTGTTTTCGGGGGAGGCCATTCCTGTATTGCTTGAACTTTGTCAGGACACATTTCCAGTCCTTTTCCCAAGACGATCATTCCTAAAAATTCAACCGAGGTACGATGAAACTGGCACTTCGAAGCTTTAGCATAAAGGCCGTGTCGTTGTAATCTTTGGAGCACTTCCTTTACCACTTCTCGGTGTTCCTCCAAATTTTTTGAGAAAATAATTATGTCATCCAGATAAATCAAAACTAAGATGTCCAAGAGATCATTGAAAATATATTGCATATATGCTTGAAATTGAGCTGGAGCATTTGTTAAACCAAATGGCATCACTAAATATTCAAAAAGGCCATAGCGTGTCTTAAATGCTGTCTTAAATTCATGACCAACAACCATCCTCACTCAATGGTATGCTTGTTGGATGTCTAATTTTGTAAAAATTTTGGCTCCTAATAAGCGGTCAATGAGCTCGGCGATCAATGGTAACGGATATCGATTTCGCAATGTGACACGGTTAAGATTTTGATAATCTACACACACTCGAATTGATCCATCTTTTTTTTAGCAAATACAATGGGGGCGGAAACCGAGGACTTGGACCGCCTAATCCATCCCTTTCCTAAATTTTCCTCTAAGTATCTGCGAAGTTCTTCTAACTCTACTGAAGACATGGGTCGTAAGCCTGTATTTCGTGGCTCTTGACCTTCCTTGAATTCGATTTTCATATTAGACACTCCATGATCAAGTAACTCATTGGAGGCTTCCTCACTGAAGGCCTCTTGCATATCTTGATATTCCATAGGGATTGTATCTTCAGTAATTCTTTTATTTTCGTCCGTGGCAAACAACTCCGATACCTCTAATGTATATAATTCCGCTCCTTTTGCTGATAATCGGAACGCCGTTGCAGAAACTAACGTATGCTTAGGTGCCGTCATCTCAGGTAGCACTTCCGGCATATTAATTTTTGAATTATGCTTGGACTGATTTAAAATCCCTTTTGCTACATAATTGTGACTTTCCTTCTGTTTTGGTACCTCAAAGATTGTGATGTGTGGGGAGCTATGATGACATACTGGCCCCACCGAAACTGATTCCTTGATCTTCTGATCAGCTGGGACAAACACTGTAGCTTCTGCCCAGGTTGATGCTCTGACAAGACTTTTTGTCTGCACCATCTTCGTGTTGATATTCTCACCGGTTGTCTCGCACTTGTTTATCGGAAGCTACGAGCAATTTTCGTAATAATATGTAGAATTAAATAATACCTCTCCTTTAGACCATCGGATTGTTGGATCGTGACACACCAACCATAGGATTCCCAATATGCAGGGATAGCACCCGGTGTTGGTGATGTCAGCCGTCAATCTTTCTCGATGAGTCCCCACTTGTAGCTCAAAAATAGCCTCATGAGTGATTAATCCTGAGTTGATGATTCTACCATCTATCACCCGAACCTCTCGTGGGATCACCTTGGGTTTGATTTCTGCATCACACTTCTTAGCAAACACAGGATGCATGAATATCCCAGTTGCCCCGGAATCAATCAAAGCGGTAGCCGGTAATGAATTAATGGTTGCATCTAATGTGAGATGCACTCCCGGATCCAAAACCGCACGTAAATGTAATGGAACTGAAGAATCTCGTGGTTCGAATTCAAATTGCAAACCATTGGTCACCGCACTCTGCAGTGTGCCCGGGTACCAAAGTGGTGACCTCAATCCCGGGCATGCCCTTTTCCCGATTCATCAATTCTCTCATCATCCCTCCCTAAAGCTCCTAGAGATAAAAGTTTGGAAGGATTGACTGGGCACCTTGAACGGATGTGACCCAATTGACCACAACCCCAACATTTTCCTTGTTTCTGAAATTCCAAGCGCTCAGCTCGCGTTTTCGCCAAAGCAGTTGTTACATCGATTGCATCCAATTCCATTGGGGTTGGTCCTAAATTTGCCGAACTTGTTGGAAATCGGCCAACATAATCCTTTGGGGTTGAATGATAAGTGGCAGGACGTCGATTTTGGCGTCTCGACCATAAGCGTTCATCGATTTGGGAAGACATTGCCATCCATTCTTGAAGCCGTTGTGGTTGTGTCTCTGCGGTCGCAATTGAATCGAGTACCTCATCCTTGAGTCCGCTCCGGAAACGTGCAATCAAACTTGCCTCATTCCAATCAACTTGTGCCGCATGCTCATTAAACATAGAAATATAAGTCGCCATTGATCCGGTCTGCCAAAGCCTTCCCAATTTGTCCTCAGCATTGCTTCGTCGATCAATATCACCATATACTGCGATCATTGCTTCTTGGAAGGCATCATAATTTAATAATAATTCGTGATGTCGTCCCTCGTCCAAAGCCTGTAAAACTGGCATTGCCCAATTTTGAGCTGCACCTGATAAATAGGAAAGCGCATAAGTAATTTTATCCATGTCTGTCCGATACGCCCGGGGTCTACCTCAAAATACCAACCGAAGTTGAGCCAGCCATTTGTATATTTCTCCACCCTTTTTCCCTAAAAACTTCTCTGGTGCTGCTACTTTACAATCGTATTCTCCACTTTGCTCGTGGGCCCGATCTGAAGTTCTTGTAGCCATTGAAGGAGATCCTAGCGATGGAGGCAATACCATTTTTTCCGAAATTTGCCGAATTAGGTGTGGCATCGCGGCTTGAAAAACGGCCTGGACTTGTTGCTGTATGAACGCCGCAACCTCCGAGCCCGCCCCTTCCATCGCCGACGTTCCTGCATCTTCCACTGGCCTTTCCTGATCCATGATGCTCTCAACCCTAAGTCAGCAATCTCATCATTATTTACCAACCCACGCACTATGAGAGCTCCGTCAGGATAGCTGGTGATGATACATCGTGCGAGATTAGCAGTGGATCACAACATCCATTATAACCCAGTCAGTACAATCAAAATCACAGAATTATTCCGTTATAACCCAGTCAATACAATCATAATCAGAGAATTATTCCGATTTGGAAATCTCAAGAGTAATCCATCGTGCGAGGTCCAAGGAAACGGTTGCAGCACAACATCCGAGAAACTCAGAAATCACAGCGTCCGGGAATCTCAGGAATTTCAAGGGCGACCATATCACAGCGTCCGGGGATCACAACGGAGAACTTGGAAAAGCAACTACAGTGCCGCATCTCATTCTTAGTTCGGAGCAGATCAATTCAAGAGCGTGGACATTCCAGACTTTGCATTATGTCAGAACCTGCTACGAATTTCTTGTCGACGCTCCAGCTTCATCTCCAGCTCCTTGTTTCGTCACTTCATGATCCAATCTACAACAATCCCTCCCTCCCATGGCACTCTTCCCATATCCAGGACAATGTGAATTAAACAGTAAAATCGTCGAAGTTTTGTTAATCCTAATTGATAATCATACTACAAGTCAGAGAAACGAGAGTCTGCAATAGTTCATGTCATTTAACAAAATGCAAAGTGAGAGACATCACCCTCTCACTGGCCTTTAAAGGAATTGAGGAACATCATAAAACCTAACCATCGTAACCGCCTAGCATGACGTGCCACGCTTTCCAGATGTATGATGGAGTCATAACACAATCCACTAAGTTTTGACAGTTATATACCAATCTTGAGCAGTACCTTTATAAAGGAAAAACAAAGAACCATTTGAAAAAAGGTGAAAACTTTGATCCCTAAACTATTTTGCTTTCATATAAACTTTTCAAATTTCATGTGAACTTTTCATTACTATTTACAACTCCATCTTCAATAAATTGAAAGGATTCTAGGCCTTCAAATAGTAAAGGACTGTGTCAAGTTTAATCCTTGTCGAGGATGAATATTAATTAATTGTATTTTCAATTTGAAATTGTTTATTTTGTACATTACAATAATCTAACAATTTAGCCAATGCTAATTTCAATTTGGTGGAAATTTGCTAGTGAGATTTTCATATTGCAAGAAGTAAATTGGTACATTTTGTAATTGAGAAGATGCAACCAATGACCATTGAAGAAAAAACAATTTGTTTTTGTGGAAGGAGGAAATGAAGTGGAGGAGTTCCAAAAATTTACTAAACATTGATCTAAACTAAAATATTGGGGTTTTTTTCTCTCATTTTTTTAGATTGGAAAACCAAACAACCTTCTAGGAATTTTTTTTTTCTAAAGCGATTCTTATAGAATTTTTTGAGGTGCCTAGGTTGCCTACCAAACATAGAAAATTACTAATCATATAATAATCTTTTAACCATGTAGCCAAAAGTTATAAAATGTTTTGGGCCTTAAAGCTACTCATGGAGCACACGTGTGAAAAATTTCAAAGTAAACAAATACAAATTCTATTTGTAGTGAGTTGCCCAAAATTGCTTTGTTGCCAACAAAACAATGTTTGGACATTTGGAGGTTAAGAAAGAGAAATATCACTAATAGCTATACGAATGTAATCATATTATAAGCTAGTGATAGGTGCTATCATTCTCAGAGTGTCATTTTAAGTCCCTTTTCTTCGAGGAATAATGACAATCTACCATGCACTCAACAAAAGAAAATGGCATGACCATCATGATTTGACGTTTCCACGTTCTTTGTACACAAAAACTCTACAATTACAACTCTTCAATATTGTGACCCATCCTTACAAATGCACCCCAAGGAGAATTGACTAACATTATTTAAAACAATAGAAGGATCCTTCAATTTGCTCACATTGATATAATGTATGATTTTGCACCATAGGGAAGTCGACATACCAACCACCTAAAAGATCTTCCTAGACCTTATTTTTTCTTTCAACAATCAGGTCATTGCAAGAACCCCTCCCCTCCATTTTCTCTAGCATTTTGGCAAAATGTGAATTTCTACTCCAAAGTATTATGAGTACTACATAGCAAAACAATCTTAGACCTTGATTGGAAAAATCAATGGCTAAAAGTACCATTGCAAATACTTTGAACTACTTGCAAGTACTCAAACAATACTATAGAAAAAAAAAATTGACACAAAAAATAGAAATAGTGAGGTATAAGTTAAAAATAAATTGAAATTCGTGAATAAGAAAAAATTAAAAATTGGCCATGTGAGAGGACTTAATGGTGATCAAATTTCACTGAAAAAATGAAGTTGATACTATTTTCAATGTTTAGAAGTGCTCGTCTAAGGAAGCCCTATTTGCACAAGCTTAAAGGACATAAAATAATATATTTATAGATGTCCCTTGATGGGCATATGCCCACCTAGTGTGGAAATAGACCACCAAAATTTCAACCCTAAATCATTCAATTTGGGTACACCAAACATAATGAAAACCCCTAAACCTTAAAGTGTGACAATTTATGAATATTCAATTATAATTTTTTAATATTTTATTTTTTAAAAGAAAAATAAGATATGTGAGTACCACTAAGTTAGACAAGTTCACTAATTATTTCATGTTCTTAAGACTTGGGATTCAAAGTTATAGCAGAAAAGAAAAAATCACTCCAATTATGACAAAGAATAGAATGAGTATTTTTTACAATGACCCAAATACACATTCAAGTTATTTCCACAACCATAGAATTTCCTTATCAAATTGCCATATGTAGATGTTCTTATGCGTGCTTCATACTATATAGCAATTACAATTTAAATCAACTATGTTTGTATCTATGGATGAATCTTTTTATTAAATTATCTTAATCATCATCAATTCTTGTTGGAGAGGATTCTAAGTTATCTTGATAGTTGGCATGTATTTTTTTGGCTTTGATTTGCATTAGGGTTAACTATGCAACAAGTCAACTTAAATCTTTGTCAAATTTGTCAATCACTTCATTTTACTTTCCACTCCTACTAGTTTTAACCCCTAAAGGACCAAGCTACTTTTTTTTGGACCAAACATAGAAATTTTGGGCAAGTGTGTATGACTAGAAATTTCTATGTTTTTGTTCCAAATTTCAATAGAAGGTGTGGACAAGAAATGTCTTTGATGTGCACTAAATTTCAATACATTTGGAAATATGAGTAAAAAATTATGGCCTAATATGTAGTTTGTTTCTCAACTTGGGCGGTCCGGGCAAATCTGAATTATTTTTTTTTTCAAAAAACCAAATTTGAAATTGGTTTTTTAGATTTATATATTTATAAAAAGCTCTTAATCATTCCATTTTGAGCAATGAGTCAAAATTTAGGAGGTGTTTTAGTTCCCAAGTAGTTAATATGGATTCTCTACTCCAAAATAAACTTTGAAGTCTTTTATTGAACTCAATTTTCAATATTTCTGGAAATAAATAATAAATAAATAAAGGCGAAGATTGTTTATTACAATACTACAACCATTGGGATTGACATTTTTCAATTCCATAAATAAATTGTTAACAATTTAGTATTTTGAATCATTTTCTACATCTTTCTACTTACTATTTTGTTTCTATACATTGTACAATTTCAAATGATTTAAAACTTTTTGAGCAAGTAGCTAACATGCCTTGAAGAATAAATCCAAAAAAGCACCACCATTTTGAACATTTTTTCATGCAAATGTGACCTTGTAAAGTGCAACTACCTTGTTTTTCGCTGGGACAAATGAATGATTTTTGTCACTTCAAAATGTTAATATCTTGCAATCTACATGGTGGAAATTTCTGAAATTTTTTCCACATCTTTTCAAACCAAGATCCTTTGATTACATGTGCCTAAAAATTTTTATTTCCTAAAATTTGAAACTTATATAAGGAATGGTAATTTTGGAGCATTTTTGGTGAAAAAAAATGTCAAAGGACTAATTGAACTTGAAGAGTAGAGACAATAAACATTATAAAATTTGAGTACAGAGATCAAAATATGTCTTTTTATAAACAAATAAAAATACTTCTACGATGAAGACAACTTTTAATTTGAAGAGACTTCATTCCTAATATGTTCAAGAGCTTTTAATCATGGGATATTTTGTAGCATATGGGGATATATATTAACTATGTATGGAAGAATTCATACCACAATAATACTTTAAAACCTTTTTCATTCAAAAGAGAGTTCATCATTATTTGAATCATCTAATCCTATGAAAGGAAATACATTCAAATAGACAATTATCATTTCAACTTGTGGTGATTGAATGAGCATTTTTTCCATAAGAATATTTTTTTGGTCTTGTGAATGGGAAAACTTTTAACCCTTGCAGTTCCTTAACTATGCTTTCACCAAAAATGCTCCAAAACTACCATTTCTAGTATAAGTACCAAATTTAAAATAAATTTTTTTTTTGGGCTCATCTAACTATAGGATCTTGTAGTGTGCTAGTTTGAAAAGATGTGGAAAAAATTTCAAGAATTTTCACCACGTGCATTGCAAGATATTAACATTTGAATTGACAAAAATTCTTTTTTGGCCCTATGAAAAACAAGGTAGCTACACTTCACAAGGTTGCATTTGTATGAAAATATGTTCAAAATGGTGGTGCTTTTTTGGATTCATTCTTCAAGGCAAGTGGGCTACATGCTAACATGCTTGAAAAAATTCAAATCATTTGGAACTATACAACATTATAGGAAAAAATAGTAAGTAGAAAAAAATAGAGAATGATTCAAAATACTAAATTGTTGGGAATTTAGTGATGGAATTGAAAAATGTCAATCTTAGTGGTTGTAATGTTGAAATAAATAATCTACATCCTATGATTTTTTTTTCAAAAAATATTGAAAATTGGATTAAATAAATGATTTCAAATTTAATTTTAAAGTAGAGGATCTGTAAGTACTCGCAAATTAAAATTCTTCATTATTTTCATGCCATTAATCAAAATGGAGTGATTCAAAGTTTTCCATGCATACATAAATCTAGTAAGCTAATTTCAAATTTTTGTTTATGAGAAAAGTGATTTTTGAGATCTATTCAAGTTGTTTAAGTTAAGAAACAAACTACATATTGTACAATAATTATTTAACCATAAAATCAAAGGTTATGAAAAATTTTGGGGCTTAAAAAAAACACCTTGTCCACATGTTCTATGAAAATTTCAAAGAAAAAAAAAAAAAAAAAATCCCATTTGTGGTAAGTTGTCCAAAATCACTATGTTGCCCCCCAAAAATGCAACTTGGTCCTTTGGGGGTTTAATACTTGTGATCTACAAAAGTACTTTTAACTATTACACACATGTGTTTGGTACAACCAATCCAACCTTGCTAGCAATGTACAAAAGGAACTTTTGTGCTTATTCCAAGCTATCCCAAAGGAACTTTTGTGCTTTTCTAGCTATCCCACTAGTAAAGTGTTTAGAACAAAGCCATGAACCTTGACCTCACATGTGATCTCATGAATGTTCATGAAAACTCTCTATTTCTTAAGAATGTAAAGATACATGATCCTACTTTTTTTTAATGCGAGTGAACTCTAAGGTGAATTAGTATAAAATCCTTTTTTCATTACCATTGCGATTCAGAGGCCAACACCACGCCGCACAATGAGGGGCCCAGTTTGAAGTCCTGCAGGTCGTGCACTCCCAAGAAAGTGTCCCCAAACTGAAGGAAGGATATTAGAATGTCCGTCCGCCCCCATGAGTTTGATTCTCTCCTTGCAAATCCATGTTTTTTTTGTCCTCATCCCTAGCCCTAGCGCACTTATCCGTATGTCGGCTGTAAGTTTAAATTGGAGGGACTGACTGAGGGGACTTGGGAACGTACCCTAAGGTACCAAGTCCAGTCCAGTCTAGTACTCTAGTCTGCTGCTGCTGCCACCAAATAACATGAAGATTGTAGGCATGAGTGCATTTGTTCTCCCCTGTTCTCCCCTGTTCTCCCCTGTTCTCCCATAGCCACAACCTGTGGACAGTACCCCATCATGCATGTGCTTGCAAAATTTTATTCTTCAGATAAGTTAAGCCGTTAGATTGGGTTGAAACAGGAGGAACTTCTCTTTCTATTGGACCCATTATTCGACAGATTGGGGAGGGGACAGTACAGTACAGTGTGGGAATCCAAAAATGAAAATGCTTGATTACCCATCTCTTCAACTTCCCCATAATAACGGACTATTGCACGTGAATGTCTGATTCAGCAGTACTTGGGTGTCGAAATTGAATTCCCATGTCAAGGATGGATTCAGCAGTACTTGGGTGTAGAAATTGAATTCCCACGTGAAGGTCTCATTTGGTACTCAGGTGTGAAAATTGAAATCCCCACATTACATTACGAGGGGTCCATGTCACCTCACCATTTGCCAACAACACTAGAGAGTGAGTGGGGAGCAATGAGCATTGAGCAATAAGTATTTAGACTTGAATACTCATTAAGACTATTTTTATTAAAAAGAAACATGTTAGAGTCATAAATAGTGGTGTCAAAATTAAAAATAGTAATGTCAAAATTATCAAAATTAATTTTTTTGAAAAATCAATTTATTGCTAAAAAAATGCTTAAATTAACGTAATTATTTAACCCCTAAAGGTTAGAGACTATATTTTCACCAAAAACACTCCAAAACTGCCATTTCTAATACAAACACCAAATTTTAAATGAAAAACATTTTTAGACATATAAAACCGTAGGATCTTGTAGTAAGCTTGTTTGAAAACATGTGGAAATTTTTTTAAATATTTCCACTGTGTAGATTGCAAGATATTAGCATTTGAAGTGACAAGTTTCCTTTTGGGGGCCTTGTGAAAATCCAGGCAGCTATACTTCAGAAGGTCACATTTATATGAAAAAATGTCTAAAATGGTGGTTACTCTTTGAATTCATCTTTCAAGTCAAGTTGGCTACATGCTTGAAAAATTTCAGATCATTTGGAATCATACAACATACAAGAAAAAAATAGTAAGTAGAAAAGAATAGAGAATGATTTAAAATACTAAATTGTTAACAATTTATTTATGGAATTGAGAAATGCCAATCCCAATGGTTTTGATGTTGTAATAAACAATCTACACCCAAATTTTTTTATTATTTTCTAGAAATATTGAAAATTAAGTTAAATAAAGGACTTCAAAGTTTATTTTAGAGTAGGGATTCTATAACGACTTGCAAACTTCCACAAACTAATTTTCCTCATAACTTTTGACTCATTGATTGAAATGGAATGATTCAAAGCTTTCCGAATATATAAAAATCAAAAGAAACAATTTCAAATTTTAATTTTAGAAAAATGATTTTGAAAGAAGTTTTTTTTGTTGCCCGGTTTGCCCGTTGAGCATAGAAAAGTAAATATCATACCATAACTTTTTAACCATGAAGTCAAAAGTTATGAAAATTGTTGGGCCTTAAAGATACTCCTTGGGCACAAGATGTATTAAAATTTCAGCAAAAAAATTAAAAACTCCATTCGTAGTGAGTTGCCCAAAATTTCTACATTACCAAGAAATGAAGTTTGGGCATTTAGGGGTTAACATTCAAATGTTGTAGGTAGGATAAAAAATAATAGCCTAGTGTCTCCCACAACATAAAAAGTACTACCATTGAGGTGATGAATAGATGAATTTCATCCATGCCATCCATTCATTATTTAGAATAATTGGAAAAGAATTCCAAATATTGTGAAAATTAATGAATAGAAAAAAAAAAAAAAAAAATTATGTAGAAGATGGCTCATCAGATCCAAAGAGACATTTCTTGTTGCCAAAGGATCCTCTTTCTATTAATTTAGAGGGTTATTTGAATTGTGACTTAAAAGAAAAAAATTTCAAAAAAATTAAAATAAAATATTAATAATATTATTTAAAGTTATGTTTTTTTGAAAATTTCAGTTTTTTTTTTAATCAACAAATGGCCATTCTTATCCGAGGAGCAATTTCTTGTTGTCTAAGGCACTTTCCCTCTATTAATTTAGAAAATATTTGAACTACAATTAAAATTTATTTTTCATAAAAATTATTTTAAGAAAAATAAAATTATTTAGCTCAAGGCTCCTCGGAACCTGAGGAGCCCTAATTAAAATATATTATTATTATTATTATTATTATTATTATCATTTTTTCAATTTGAATAAAAATTTGGATTCTTTTTTTTAAATAGTAATTTAAATTTTCACCAAATTAATATAGGGAAGGTGCCTTTAGGAACAAAAGAATGCTCCTTAAATTCAAAGAGCCATCCATTGAATTCAAAAAATATATATCATTATTATTTTTGAAATTTTAATTTTTTGAAAATTTTAATTTTTTGAAAATTTTAATTTTCTTTTGAAGAAAATAATTTTGAAATTTTGAAATTTCAATTTTAGTTTAAATAAACTCCCAAATTAATAAGGGGAGGACCCTTAAGCAACTTCTTTACTCTTAATTCAAGGTACTTAGACATCAATCCTTAACTTAAACAACTGAGTTTTTAATCCCATTCAATAGACATTCATCATCCAATGCAATGAACAACAAATGTATTTCATCTAACAAAGTCAATTACAAAAATTTCATCTAAATCCATTCATCCCCATTCATCCTCTTTAGACTCATTTATAGCCATAAATGTTTACCCTAAACCATAGATATAGGCATCTTATGGTGAAAATTTTTAAAAATTTCACAAGATTTTCTAAAAGCCAAAAGACTATAGAAGCTACAAAAGGTCGACACTGCCTTAGTCATCCAAACTACCATCACAAAGCAATGATGTCACAAGTAAGTATTTTAACCGAGCCAACAACCTTTGAAGAAGCTTTAAGTCATCCAAATGTGTCAAAATGGCAAGATGCTATAAATGAAGAGTTCAATTCTCTTACTAAAAATAAAACTTGGGAATATGTTTTTTTGCCTCCAAATAGAAAGTCTATTGGCAGTAGATGGGTTTTTTAATTAAAAACAAATGCCGACGCTTCCATTAATCGGTACAAGGCAAGGTTAGTTGCCAAAGGTTATATGCAAGTAGAAGGAATTGACTATACCGAAACTTTCTCTCCGGTTGTTAAAATACCTTCAATTCATGTAATCTTAGCTTTGGTTGCATTATATGATCTTGAGTTGCATCAATTTGATGTAAAAGCTGCGTTTTTAAATGGATTTCTTGTTGAAGAGATTTATATGCATATTCATGAAGGTGTACCACGACCTCAACGTCTTAACCATAATACAATTTGTAAATTATTAAAAGTTCTATATGGCTTGAAACAAGGCGCCCGTATGTGGTACCATCGATTACATAATTATTTAATTCTTCTCTACTTCACACGATGCAATGCCGATCCCAATGTTTATATAAAAAGAAGTGATGAAGGAGTAATCATTCTAGCAATTTATGTAGATGATGCTCTTGTTGCTAGTACTAATCTTCAACTTATATTGAATTTAAAAACTCTTCTTGAAAAAGAATTTGAAATGAGTTATCAAGGAGAACTACAATATCTTCTTGGCCTTCAAATTGAAAGAAATAAAGCTGAAGGGTGGCTTAAAATTAGTCAACCTAAATATCTATGTAAAACTCTTTGCTGCTACAAAATGGAGACTTGTAAGCCTAAGTATACTCCTTTTGAAGTTGGCTTGGTCTTGACAAAGGATGATAGTCTTCAAACAAATGATGGTCATTCTTCCAATTCAACTTTTCCTTATTCACAAGTGGTAGGTTCCTTAATGCATATTGTAATTAATTCATGACCAAATGCTTGTTATTCTGTAAATTGTTTGGCCCAATATCTCTCCAATTCTAATGACCAACATTGGCAAGCACTTAAGCATGTGCTATGCTATTTTCAAGGCTCTCTTGATGTCGGAATTACATAGCGATGAATTCCACAAGGCAATATTTTAAGTGGTTTTACCGATGCTGATTAGGCAGGCAATCACGATTCTCATCGCTCTACTTCAGGAAATTGTTTCTTGCTAGCTGGCGGTGTTGTTTTGTGGTCAAGTACCAAACAAAAATCTGTTGCCCTTTCTAGTATTGAGTCCGAGTATATGGCACTTACTAAAGCCACTACTGAGGCAATTTGGCTTCGAAAATTGTTTTCTGACTTAGGATTTGTGCAAGATAAACCTACTACTATTTTTGTTGATAATAAAAGTGCTATTGCACTAGCCAACAACCCAAAATTTCATTCCGTAGCAAACACATTGCTATTCGATATCATTTTATTTGAGAACACCTTGAATCCCAAACTCTTATTCTTAAGTATATTCCCAATACCATGATGGCCACAGATATTTTTACTAAAAGCTTAAGTAAAGGTCTACATTCTAAGTATATGACCTTAATGGGTCAACTCCCTAATCCATCTAATTTGGATACTACCTCTTCAACTACTTTGAATACTCGCAAAGTTATTGCACAAGCCATGTTATCTCATCATCTATTTGAGCCTTCTTACTATCCTCCAAGTATTTATAGTGTTCTTTTGTCAAATAATTGGAAACCTCCACCTTTGTCCAAATATTGTCCAACTTGTTCTAGTCGACAATTGCTTTCTACTCGACAACTTTGTACCAATCATAAATTTATTCCTAACTCTTTGTTGTACAACGGAAGAGTGGAAGGACAAAGACAAAGACAAAGAAATGATCAAGGACAAAGATTTAGCAAAAATTTAGAAAATAATGATAACAAGTCTTTTGATAAATTCTTACACATGTTTTGTTCTCGTATGGTGGAATTTATAAAACAAAATGCAATTGATAAACCAACAACTCTAGTATTTTGTGGAAGACATGAAAAGGGTTTAGACGAATTAAACTTATTTTGAAGGACTATAACTTAAGGGGGAATATTAGTAATATTATATTTAGATAAGTTATAGATCTAGCAACTAGGAGTTATGTCTCTTAGTAGCGTTGTACCTCATAGATCTGAGGGTCACGTCCTAGTAACTTGACTCTTCATGTTATCCTTCTCTTCATATATTGAGGTTGTGCTATTATTAATATAATATTTATTTGCTTCTTTGAGTAATATGTGTGATCTTCTTTAGAATTTTATTAGGCGGAAGGTACAATACATTTGGAAATGGAAGTAGAGAGTCAAAAGTGACGGAGCCACAAAAAAATTTAGGGAAGAAGAGTAATGAAGTGTATCGTTGGTTTGCACAACTCTGATTGGTGTTCGGTGGGAAGCCCCAAACGTACCATTCAGATGTACACAAGGTAGCTTTTACACTCTCATATATGGCAGGAGTTGCCCAAAATTGGGCCATGCCTCTCTTGTAGGCACTTGACAAAGAGCGAGATTATGAGTTGCTGGAAAATTATACTACCTTTCAGGAGGCAGTGATTGGTATTTATGGTGATCTCAATCAACAAGGTAATGCCAAAGATCGTCTCGCAAGGCTTTCACAAACGGATTCTTTGGCAATGTATTTTTGTATTCAATGAGCATACAATCCAAATCGATTGGAATGAATCTAGTTTGGTAGCATGGGTTTGTCATGGATTTAAGGACAAAATTTTAGATTCTGTAGCCACTGCCAAGACTCAACCCTGCCGATTGAATGAATGGATGGCAATGACCTCCCGTATCGACAAACAACTTTGGGGCTGGCAACAAACTTGCCGATCATCAATTTATTCCTCCAACATACGAGCTCCAACTTTTCCTTCCCGTGATTCACTTGGGAGATTATTGTCAAGTCCGGTAACTTCCAGTTTGGTGTCCATGGAACTTGGGGTAATTTGTGGGACTCCAACTTTGGCAAAGACAATAGTAGAAAGATTGGAGTATCAACGTCAAGGCAGGTGTTGGGGTTGTGGGGAGCTAGGTCATGTGCGTGCAAAATGCCCCATGAATCCACCTTGACCATTATCAATTGTGGCAATGATGGAATTGGAAAGCTCAGTCTTAGGAAAAGGCACGGCTTAGGACTGAACGTTGTGGTTTAGTACCTGAGCACGATTTAAAGTGCCGCAGCTACAATATCAATACCAAGAGGAGAGCTCTCTCAATACGGTGCTCTCATTGAAGTTTTGGAAACTCAAAAGGAGTCTTTGATTCCCTTTATTTGTGTGCCACAATTGATCCAAATGTGCATCTCGCATTGGATGCTAGGATCAACTCTCTCGTTGCCCTCACCTTGATGGATTCAGGAGCCATTGGGGTATTTATGCACCCTATGTTTGCGGCACAATATAAGGCTATTATCCAACCCAAAGCCATGCTTCAGAAGGTTCAGATAATTGACGGGAGGGTGATTAATTTGAGCCTCATCAACATTAGGTTCAAGTGGAGCTCATCATTGGGAGTCATTGAGAAACATTGTTAGTTGATATCACCAACACATGACAATATGCTTGCATTCGGGGTACCCCCTAGTTCATCCATCATGACTCCATGATTCTTTGGTTACGCCATGAGGTCATGTTTGATTCTCCTTATTGCCATTTGTAAGCCCCGAGGATGTCACTTGGGACTTAGGATCTACTTTTTTCTATTTTTAATTCATTTCTATGAGTAAATTATGGTCAAAACAACCATTTAAGTGACTTTACAAGAAATCGGGATAAAACCATAAGTAATAAGATTAACACCCCAAGGACATTGAAAATGCCCCAAACATGCTTTTTGTGTGTTTTAAGTATTTAGAAAAGGTGTTTAAGTGTCAAATTACGGATTGGAAGCAATCTCAATTTTGGTCAACACACAAGGAAAAAACACTCAGTTAGATGCTACATGGAATTTCGACAATTGAAAGGCATGCGACAAAGATTGACTAAAATCAGTAGAGTTGGAATCAATCTAGCTTTCCTAATAACTTAAAAGCCTACAAGAAAAGATTAGGTGAAGATCGTGGTTGAAAGTAAAAAGTAGTAAATAGCCATCATGTATGACCTTATGGGTCAAAATCCACGGAAGCTACAAGTAGGCAATTGCTACAAAAAGAAAGGTGTTTTTAGCTTAAAAGCATACTAGGAGTATAATAGTGAAGCCAAATCGCCAAGATTCTCTAGTATGGGAATGATTCCTTTCCAGAAGAATTAAAATCAGGAAGAATAAATTCTTTCTGTTAAGAAAAGTGCAAGTTGAATCTAGAAATTTGCACAAAGTATTTAGAGATTTCTTAGAAGTTACTCAAAAAGTTTGGTAATTTTTTGAATTATAGAACATGACTCCATAAGAAGTCAACCAAAGTCACCAAAATCAGAAAAATTCATAGAAATTCATCTGGTAATGGTAAAATCCCGCTAAAAATTAGGATAGTGTGTTTAAATTTAAATAAGAGCCTAATCAAATTTTGCAACATTTTGACAGCAGCAACTACCCGAACCAATAGTGCTAATGGATTTTAATGGAATTTCAAAAACATTCTATAGTTGACCAGCGAATCACAATCATACAAAAGTCAAATTGGGTCATTTTAGATTTTCTCTTTACATTCTTGGACCTTCCAGATAACACTAGCTAGTTAAACTTAGCAAAAACCACAAACTCCAAAAGTTAGCTTTTTTATTTTTTTCATTAAGTTGGGAAACACTGTCTTTTGTGAGAATTTTGACTTGGAAGTTACAAGTGAAGGTCCCTAGGCTAAAAATGGTCTTTTGAAGCCAACAATATGGTCCCTTCATCATTTGGAGTTTTTCTCCAAAAGTTATAGGACATTTAGCAGTAGGATAGAATTAGGTGTGGTAATTGTTAGTTTAGTGATTTTTTAGTTTACTTAGATATTTTTTAGAGTAAAAGGAGGTAAGTGGGAGTCTTAGAAACGTATTAAAGGGCTCCTACTGACTCCATGTGCACCCCTTTGTTTATTTTGTGTCCTTGGTCCCTTGAGACCAAATCTCTTTGGTGGTTTGAGACCCACCAACACAAAGCATTCTTTTGCATTTTGGCCATACAAGGCCATGTTGACAAGGGAGTTTAGTGATCACCAAAACCTCTGTTTTCTTTATATTATAATTTGAGACTTCTTTGTGGGTTAGTCTTCATTTGTGTTTTTAAGCTCGTTTCAAAGAACGTGAGGGTCTCTTTGAATGTTGTTAATCTTTATGTTTTGAAGCTGTTTTCATGTCTCATGAGTTTGCTACTCATCCAAATTTGTGAGTCATTTGAGTGAAATCATACACTATCATTCTCTACCAAAATCCTCATGTGGGATTTCACAACATTGTTGTAGAAAATTCCTTGTAGAATTGTACGTAGAAGAATATGCGGTCTATGTGTTGTTTGAGTAGGTTTGGATGAGATCCAAACTTCCAAGTTTTTGTTATACGTATCTTGCCATATTTGTGGAGAAAGTGTAGCCCATATGGCAAAACTTTGCTCCTAGGTGGAACTTTCAACATTCCAAAAAAATCCTTGTTGTTGGGTTTGGAGGATAATTCCTTCCGTACTAATTTTTCCATTTAGGAAATAATCCTTGGATAGACTACGCTCTTTAAAAATTCCAATTTAGTTTTTAGTTTAAGGTTTCCCTTAAGGAACCAAATAGTGTGGCGAGCAACTGCCTTTTTTTTTTTTTTTGAGAAACCAGAACTAGAAATCAAGTCACCGTGAGCTAGGGGCCAGCCAGAGCCTGCAGCCAACAGGCTAGTCAAATCACCGAAGTTGAGGCCAGCCAGGCTGGTACCTAGCCAAGAACCGGTGGCACAGGGGCTCCCAATACAAGGGTCCGGTACACCACATGATGGGTCAACGCCACCCGACAGCTTTGGAATTTAAAGAGTGCCATAGTGATCTCTTAATTTCATTGCCATATAACCAGAAAGGGAGTTGGAATTTTGCCATATCATAGATCATAGTTAACTTGTGTTTTTTTCCTTTAATTTAAAGAAGCTTAACCATCAAAATCAGCCCATAGAGAAGAAGTCTAGCCCTTTAAAAGTCCCCTTTTAAGTCAAAATTTCAGACTTATAAAGGAAGAGAAGCTTAATCATCAAAATCAGCCCATAAGCAAAGAAGCCAGTCCTTTTAAAAGTCTCGTTTTCCCGATTGAATTTCAGTATTTTGAAGGAAGAAGCTTATCATCAAGAATCCAGCTCATAGAAAGGAAGTCAGGACTTCCAGAGACCTTTGCCATTAAAATTTCAAGAATTTCTCTATGTGGAAGATAATACAGAGTTATTCAATAGGGCTCCTCAAAGATACTAACTACTGACGGCTCTACTTCCGACTTCCAGACTAAACCAGAGGTCAAGTAGCAAGGGAGGCCAACCCTCATCTTCATCAAAAAATCAGATTTTCTCAAGGAGAACCAACTTGGGCCTAACGGAAACCAGCTGAGATCACCAAATTGGGATTAGGAGACCCAACCAAAGTTGCACATTGAACCATAATCAAGCCTGTTCTCTCGAATTCCTTGCATCTCACTCTCTGTTTTGAATTCCTAAGTTCAATCTCTCTACAATTATGAGTTGCAAATGCTAATGCAACAAGGGGGAAGTTGTTAGACATAGAAGATTAAGTTGCAAGGAGGTGACTAAGGTTCAAATAGAATCAACCAAGCATATATTGACTTTGGTGGCCCATGTTTTATTCCCATAAAAAACAAAAGGAAAAAAACGAAATGGGAAATGTTTGACTTTAGAATTAGTTATTTGTAGGAAAGGTTAGCAAACACATTAGAGGCATTTGCTTGACTTTCAAGCATTAGTACCTATTAGTAAAAAGTTAGATTTTCCCTAGATTTTTTAGTATTTGACTTTGGGAAAATTGTGAGGAAAAACATAAAATTACAAGAAGAAAATACCAAAAAATCAAGAATAAAAAATACAACAAAATATGAGCAAAATACAAAGTAATGGAAGGAGAACACAAACACGTGATGGAGGTGGATGTGCAAACTATAGAAAAAGTGGATCATGATATTCAAGTGTGTACCTAATTCCAACATCCTAATTATATTTTCATTTCTATTTAAGCAAAATTCCATTCAATAATTAGAATTAGTATTAAAATTAGAATTAGACCATTACGATTATTTTATAGGAATAATTAGAGTCCAAAAATCCATAGGAAATTTCCATAGTTTTCTAAAAATACTTTAACCATACAATTTGATAAAAACTACAGAAATAGTGAGCAAATGAAGTTAGCCAATAAAGAATGAAAATATAGCTATTCATCCAAAAGAATATTTTGAAAGCATCTTAGGATCTAATTAGGGTAGAATTTTTGAAAGTAGAAGTAAAATTTAAAAGAGTTAACCACATAGATGAATTTTGACAATTCAACGGTGAATGAGAATTACGTGAGGTTTTGAAAACTGGTCAATGGTCAAAATTGTTCCGTAAAAAACATTTACCTTGGATCCCAAGAATAATTTATGCTTAACTTTTATTAGAAAAAATTAATTACCAAAATAAAACCAAATTATCCCCTAAAATAAAAAATAACAAAAAAACTTAATAAGTAGAAGTTAAACAATCACTCATACTAAAAGAAAAATCCTATTAGTTTTCAATACTAGTAATAGTTGAATCAATTAGACCTATGGGAAAATTTAGATTAGAAAACATAAAAAGAAAGATAAAAATAAAAATAAAATATATACAATACAATAAAATAAAATATAAAAACATAAAAACATAAAACTTAGCCTTAGCAAGGAACTCATAGCCAAAATCTTGAATTTAGTTTAGAGAAGAATTTTATAAGGTATAGTGTTAGGAGTCCAAAACTAATCCCATCTCACAATTTGGATGAATTTTGAATAACTTTAAGTAGAATGAAATATTGAGTAGAGGAAATTGAATTTAGATAAACCATAGTCAACATCACCCAAAACATCTCAAATTGAAAACTTAGCCAGAACATTAAAAATAAAAAATTATTCAAAAATCCAAATGTGATTTCGATAGCTAGAACATGAGAAAATGATGGATGAAGTTTCAATTAGAAGGAATTGTCAAATTTCATCCCTCACTATCTTTTAGGAATTACGGTAGAATTTTGATATTTTCATTCCATTAGAAAAAGGGCAAAAAACTCTTTAACTTGGACTAGAAATATTCCCTTTTCCTTAGAGAACCCTTCAATCCAAAGTACCAACTTAAGTAGCCTAAACTCTTCAAAATTCCTCTCCAATTCCCTTTTCCTTTAAGTATTCAAAGTTAAGATTATCAGTAGGATTTTAGTAAAAAGCTCCATTGCTTGGAAGGCAGCTCGTTTACTATAAACCAATCACCCAAAGCATTTAGATCAATAGTACCTAGTTGTACATGTTCGATCTTGAAGGTGGAGATTAGAGCACTCATATCATCATCATTGTCTTGGTCATAAAGTGGCGGGCCTCACGGCAGACACAAATGATGGGCTTAGAAATTAGAGTTGGGGTCCATTGGTCGGGATTGACATAGCTCTGATCAATGATGGAAGTGGCAACTTCATAGAGGAAACGGAAACAACGACGTTAGAACTAGTGGATCCACTCTATAGGCGGTCTGTAGTTAATGAGGCCCCAAGAGTGCAAGGAACCATGCCTTCTTGAGATACCAAAGCTACAACTTTGGGAGGCAAAATCAAGCGGGTAGTGCGATTAGACCCTAGGTAGGTGAGCGCTAATGGTCAAATCACGGGAATTGCAACAACGGAATTAATTTCTCCAAAATTAATAGCACCCAAGCATGCTTTTGTCTCAGCTACGGCTTTCCACTTGTTTGTGAAAGAGGCGGAAGTTTATGTTTTAGAAATTTCAGAATGTAGTAGCATGGTTGGAATTTTAGAGACTATAGATACCTCAATTCCAGTTGAATACAATGATTTGCAAGGAGCCTTCAACAAGGAAGCCTCGAATGAATTACCAAACCATAGCATGGTGGACATGAAGACCAAATTTAAGGAAAGGGCAAGAGCCCCGTAACGTTGGCTTAAGGCCAATGTCTCTAATGGAGCTAAAAGAGCTGTGGAAGTATTTAGTATAAAATTTGAGAAAAGGTTGGATCCAAAAATCAAAGTCCCTAATTTTGGCGCTAATCATATTTGTTTAGAAATAGGATGGTTCCATTAGGGTGTGTCTGGATTATCACAATCTTAACAAAGTCACAGTGAAAAACCATTATCCTTTACCTTTGATCTTGGAGCTCACTGATCAGTTAGTAGGAGAGACAATATTCACCAAATTGGATATACGACAAGCTTATCATTGAGTTTGTATGGCATTGGGTCACAAATTCAAAACAACTTTCAAGACACATTACAATCTTTTCGAATACGTAGTAATGCCTTTTGGGTTAACAAATGCCCCATCCCAATTTCAATCTTATATGCAAGATATTTTCGGTGATCTCATTGATGTTTCAGTGGTTATATACTTGGACGATATTCTTATCTTTTCAAAGAATTTAGAAGAACATTGCTAGGTTGTATAGTACATGAGGTCCTATGCTGGTTGCAAGAGCATGGGCTTTACGCCAAAGAATCCAAATGTGAATTTCATTTCTAATTGATGGAATTTCTAGGAATGACGGTTTCAACAAGGGAACTAGAGATGTGCCAAGATAAGGTCCTAACTATTCAAGAACGGCCAGTTCTACACTCCATTAAAGAAGTTCAAGCCTTCTTAGGGTTTGCAAACTTTTACCATCGGTTTATAGGTGATTATTCAAAGGTTGTTGTGCTTTTCATAGCTTTCACACGGAAGAATCAACCATTCATATGGACACCCTAGACTGACTTTGCATTCAAGGATCTTCAAGCCAAATTTATCCAAGCATTGGTATTACTCCACCCCAATTTTGAACGACCGTTTGATGTTGAGGCTGATACTTTTGACATGACAACATCTACAATTCTTTTGCAATATGGTGAGGATGGCTATTTGCATCCATGTGCATATTAAAGTTCCAAGATGTCGCCAATAGAACAAAACTACGATATTTACAATAAATAACTTCTCAATGTGGTTTTGGCATTTCAAGACTGGCGGGTCTATTTGGAGGGATCTCTATATCTAATTCATGTAATTTCCGATCACAAGAATTTGGAATTCTATAAGTGCAACACCATTTTGGAATTTCTATAACCTATTCAAGATAGCTGGAATTCAAGAATAAAACTCTTCAACTTAAAACATACTAAATAGCAAATTTTAGAAGATTAGGAATTCTATCCACATGAGACTTTGGAATTTATTAATGAAATTCTAATATAGAGCAAAAACCTTATATTTTAGGAGAAGAGGTTTCCAAAAACATATAGAACTTACAAAACAAGTAAAAATAGTGGAAGATAGAATAGAATATATGAAGTTTGAACAATAAATAGACTAATTTTGGATGAAAAATATAAGTGAAGTGAAATCAAGAAGTAATCAAACTTTCACAAAGAGATAAATCTTGGATACCCAAATACACTAATGAATCTAAATTAAATTAACAAACCTAAGAAAAAACCTCAAATGAAGTTTTGCTGACTAGGAATTATTTGGACCTCTCTAATTCATACTAAAAATGTCTGACTAGAGAAAGTAATATAATTTTGAAACTTGTATACCTTGCTTTAGGCATTTGAAATTTGAAAAGCAAAGATAGAAAAATTTGATTTTAAGACTTGTAATTACAAAAGTTAGAAGGATAAGAAATCAACCTTGTATGAAACTTTAAGACTTAGAACTAAATGTAAAAAACCTATGGAGGTATAAAATATATTTCCTAAATCATGGAGAACTCCTAAAACAAGTATAAGGAGATATATACAAATGAAATTAGCATAGGCAATGGTCAACTCTTGAATGAAAATCCATTTCAAAATAAATGAATAGAATTAGAATCAAATTGATAATTCAAAGTCTTAAATAATCTTTAAATAAATAAATAAACTATTACAAGTATTCAAGAAGATATGAATGGTTGAAGGTTAACCCTTTAGTGCACTGACGTCTATATTTTGGATGATGTATAGAGCATACAATGTGTATGGCACAAAGATCGACAATATTTCATCCAATTTTTTTAGAGGAACTTACTGACAAAGTTTTGAAGGTAGGCAAGAGAAGTGATGGGGAAAAAAATTCACACATCCATCAGAAAATCAGAAGGCCTTCATGTGTCTAGAAGACAATAAAATTCAAATTGCCCTATGTTGCGAAATGTTTTGGATATAGAAATTTTGAACTTCAAAATTTCCAATCGGGCACTGGTGGACTGTACAACTTCACAACGTCATTTTTTTTGTACTACCTTTTATTACTCATCATTTGTATTACATGAAGACAAATCATTTGTATGCTTCAAAATAGTGTGAAAGCATTTAGTTAGAGTCCCAATTCATGAAGTTGTCACTTGTCAATTTGCTATAGCAAGAGTTTCTATTCAAATTTTGGTAATTTGAATGTGCCATCAATAGCTTCAAATCCTTCAATACAAAGATGAAGAAGGTAAGATATCTCAGCTGCTGTAGTAAGTCCAATACAAGGATTTGTCCGCCCATGAAGCATGCAAGCTTTCTATAGCTACTGAAAACTTGTAATGCATGTCTATTTCAGCCGCATTATATATTGAAAGCGTTGTTATTGTACACCTCCTAGTAATGCAAAAGAGTTGTCTCTAACATTGATGTGTGTTGAACATGCAAAGAGGTCTTACAAATTTTTACTTTGCCTTTCACTTCAGTATGGTGTGAGTACTTTGATCTCTACCCTTAAGATTGAACACATACAACCAGGTTCTAGGTTAGACTAAATCCTATGGGTGGGTTAGTTTGTAGTAATGAGTTGCTTTCTAAGCAATGGAGCTTTTATTAAATCCTATAGATGATCCTACTTATGAATAATTGAAGGACAAAGAAGTTTTGGAGAGTGTAAACTACTTAATTTTGCATTTTGAGGTTAAGTGTTTTTTGGGAAAAGGAAAATGTATCTAAGTTAAGTTGAAAAGTTTTCTATGCTCTTTCTAACGTGATAAAAATATTGAAATTCTATTGTGATTCCTAAAAGATATTCACGGATGGAATTTGGTCACTCCTTCTAAGCGAAACTTCATCTGTCACTTTCTAAGGTTCTAGCTATCAGAATTGCGTTTAAATTTTTGAATAATTTCTTCTTTTTATTTTTCTAGCTAAGTTCGGAATTTGGTATGTTTTACATGACTTAAATTATGGTTCACTTAAATTCAACTCCTCCTACTTCAATATCTCATTCTTCTTCAAATTATTCAATAATTATTCCAATTTTCAGGTAAAGTTGGTTTTGTGACCCTAGAATTATTTCCTATAAGATTTTGTCCTAATTTTGATTTAGAACATTTCCTAAAGATTCCTTGAAAAGAACTAATTTCTCTATTCTTTGATGGGATTTTTAAATGATTTGTTTGATTCTACTCCTACTCTTGATGTTAATTATTCCTTCTTTTTAGGATCTAATTTCTGCCTTGGATAAAGCTGGTCCAACTACTTCAAGTGTTGAAGAAGAAATGAACTTCCTAGTAAATTTGATCGTTATTTAGTTTATCAAAATTTACTTTTACCTTTCTTCTTTTCCACATTAAAATATTTTAACTTTCAATTTAGTTTTTACTTTTTACTTAGTAATTTCTACCTTCTAACTTATACTTTATAACTTGTTAACCAAATTTCGACCACAAGTAGTTGCTCAAAATTTAGTTACTAAATTTTTATTATTATTTATCCCTTGTGGGTTAATTTGGTTTTATCATGGTAATTAATTTTCTACTGGAAAAAGTTAAAGCATAAATTATCTTGCTAAGTCAAGGTAAAGGTTATTTACTAGAATTTTTTTACTATTGACCGGTTTACCAAAACTTCACATAATTCTTGTTTACCATTGAAACTTCGAAGATTTATTTATGCATTTAACCTTCTTTTATTTTTACTCCTACTTTTGAAAATCGATTGTAAGGAAGATCCTAGGATGCTTTCAAGATATTCTTTGGGATGAATGTCTATTTTTCATCTATTTTGAAGCTAACTTCATTCTTACCATTCCTTCAATTTCTATCAGTTTTTTTATGTTTAATATCTTTTTGGAAAGCTACACGACTTTTTCCTATGGGGTTCTTAACTCTAATTATACTTTCCAAATAATTTTAATGGTTTGATTCTAATTCTACCTATGGTCCTAATTGCTAAACATAATTGGAAATAAAAATGAACTAGTTTTGATATGAAAATGGAAATTTAAGCATACTTAAGAGAAAGGAATTAAGCACTAACCTCCACAACATTGTCCTTGTCTTCATTGGTAGGCACTTCAACTTCTATAGCTTGCTTGTACATTTCTTCCATGTTATTTCCGATTCTTCGTAGTTGGTGAATGTTGGAATTTCCCCTTCTTTTCCTTGTCGAACTTTTTCTTGAGTTTATCTTATCTTTTCTTCTTTTTAGAGGTTTTTGTTATCTTTCAATTTTTATTTATTTTTTCCAATAGCCCCTAGGCCAAATCCTATGAGAATTTAAGCTAATCTAATTTTTACAAACGGCTTTAAAGTCAAACTAAGCTTGCCTAACCTTTCTCTAATTTGGCAAACTTCTAGAATTCCTACACATTAAAAGAGTTTTGGGGGGTCCATAAGCCTGTTTCAAGCCTATTCCCTGCAACGAGGGAATGGCCCATTGTCAAAATTTTCTTTTTCATAAAAATAAATAAATAATTTTAGTCTACAAATGCAAAAAATTAAAAATTAAATTTTTTTTGTCAATGACTTGGCAAGGTCTCAACCATGTCAGACTGGTGCACCAAACTTGTTTCCTACGTTCGCAGGCTGTGATAACTCGTAGGCATCCAGAGGCCCCAAAAATCTTCTAATGAGCCATTTGATTGTTTATCTTGTTTTTTTATTGATTGACTTTCTATCAATTCTAATCTATGCCTCCAAAGTCAATGATAATGAAATTTAAGCATTCCCTTGACTTTAGTGTCCACCCTTCTTGTGCCAAACTTTGGTAACTCCATACTTCTTTCTCGATTTCTCTTTCAATTGCCACATGATGAGTTGCATAGAGCTTCAACAATGAGTTTTGAGTTGTGTTGCCAATCCGACTTCAATTGCTGATGTGTGAGGCTGGAGGAAAATGCTCTATCAGTTGCCATGCATGAATGTGCTCAGTCAACATTGGTTGACTTTGGGGCTGATTTGGCTTGGTCCCTCAGTGGACAAGTCTCAATTGGTATGTTAGGTGGCTCTGAATTACTCAAGTTGATAATCAACCCTCTCTCTTCTGATGTTTGATTGTTCTCTCTCTCAGTATCAACTGATTGCAAGGTTGGTTTTCTCTCAATTTTTGAATATCCAAACTTTCCCTGTCTTTGGGCCTTCCTTTTTTTAATTTCAAATGGAATTACAAGGCTCACTCAACTTTAAAACTATCTCTAGCTCTAGGCCTCCCCTCTTAGTACTCAGGTAGAATTACAAGGGTCTGGCTCACTCAACTTTAAAACTGTCTCTAGCTATGGGCCTCCCCTCTTAGTACTCAGGTGGAATTACAAGGGTTTGGCTTACTCAATTTTAAAACTCTTTTTGGCTCTCGCCTTCCTTCTATTAACTTAGATGGAATTATAAAGGATTTGGCCTCTTCAGATGGGGTGTTCATACCCTCCCAATACCCTTTGCTCAAGCCACTGAATCTCTAAAAATCAGAAATCAAAGAGAAAAATCTTGTTGTCTAGAAGCCAAATTCTCTTTGGCATTAAAATTTGGTCAAGAGACCAAATTAGTCTTTTACAATGGATGGATGTGAAAAAGAAAGTCTGACCCCCCTTTATTTGTCTAGCAACTAATTGGGTTGGTTTGGAGGTTGGTTTAATGGAATTGGGCAGTACTAGATGATGTTGCTAGCAATTGCCGGCTTGTTGGATGTTGGCTTGAGGCTACTCGCTTGGTACCATTGGCTCATACAGCTGGTTGTTACTATTGCTTGATATTAAAGCCTTTGCCGACTCTCTCACTCTAATTGATACCTCTCTTCCAATACTTTGGCTCTTGTTTGCTACTAGGTTCCCTTTTGGGAGACCCCTAACCAAAACTAAATTGGAATTTTTGGGGGGCAAGGATATTTCCTACTACCCAAAGAGACAATAAGATCTTCTAAGGGACTAAGAAAAGTTGTTTGGAAGAGCAAAGCTTTGCTGTCTAAGAGGGATTAACTTCAAATTCTTATAAAAACAATACGATATGACTTTTTAGTATCTTTAGAAATTTTGCTTAAGAGCAAAGCTTTGCTATATAAGAGGGATTCACTTCAAATTATAGAATACTTTTTCAAGAGTTCCGTTATAGCAGAATTATGAGATTTTGGTTCCGACCCAAATTTCTCCAAAATATACTTCTCATATACTTGGACCACAAATCCTCCACCAAATATTTAAGGGATGTTCTCAAATATTGAAAATCCCACATAAAAGCTTAATAAGAATCTAGTTAATATACCACACTCTTAAAAAGATTTAAAAGAAAGAAATCCAACGGTTCAAACTAATGGCATCACTAAAATTCAACTTGAATGATCCTTGGGGTTAGCGTTTTGAAATCTCAAGAAAAATAACTCCAACACAAAATTAGCAAGTGGTTCAAAGGGACCCCAACGTCCTTTGAATGACACTCAAACACAAAAGAAGAAGAACAAGGAGGACAAGGTTCCCAATGAAATTCAAACAAATTTGGCAAATTGCCAAAGAAACAACACTTGGCCTCGTGGCAGTCTAACAAAATTGCAACAAGAGAATGGGGTGCAAAGGGAGTTATTCGAAGTCTTTTATACGTTTCCACGGCTTCCCACTTACCTCCTTTTACTCTAAAACTACCTAAGTAAACTAAAAATCACTAAATTCACGAATTATTATACCTAATTCTATCCTATTGCTAATCCTTCCATAACTTTTGAAGGAAACCTCCAAATGGAAAATAGATTGCGTCGTTGGCTTTAGAAGAATCCAATTAGTAAAATGAAGTGGCTATTGACTGAGCTACATCAAAGATTCAAATTCAATTGGAATTTCAATCAAGACGTGATTGTGGATGAAAGCATGATTGCTTACAAAGGAAAATATTGCCCTGTTAGGCAATATCTTCCTAGGAAGCCTACAAAATGGGGAGTAAAAGTTTGGGTTCTTGCAGATGCATGTCACAAGTACATTTATGACTTTTAGATTTACACTGGATCCTCGTCCAAAGAGACAATAGCAGGAAGAGGGAGAGGGGACACCAAAAATGCGCATGATGTTGTATTGCAGTTAATGCAAAATCTACATGATAGAGTCCATATTGTCTGCATTGACAACCACTTCACTTCTGTCATGCTCTTGATGGAATTACAATCAAAAGGCACTTATGGAGTGGGTACAGTGAGAAGGAATAGAATTGGTCTTCTGAAGGCTCTACTAGACCTGAAAACTCTATCGAAAGAACCGCAGGGTATTATTCTTCGGATGATGCACAACAGCTGCGACATTGCCGTAGTAGTTTTTGTTGACAGAAAAGTTGTTCTCCTCTTGTTGACACTGTACAAGCTGATTCCCAGTCTAGGCAAGCATTGACCAACGGTCCCTAGGCGGATTGATGGACTAGTCACCAACTTGCACACTTCTCCGATTGACAAAGCATACACTCAATTTATGAGGGGAGTAGCCGATCAACTTCGGGGCAATTATAGTAGTCAAACAAGAAGCCATAAATGGTAGTATAAGTTTTTTTTCTACCTGCTGGATACGTCTGCCATCAATTGTTACATTTTGCAGAAGGTGGCAGCTGAGCAACTTGGAAAGAATGCAGTAATGCATTTACAATTTCAGTTACAGATGGTCGATGAATTGCACAAGCCCTGGAGCTTGCAGAGGGGAGTGGTTTCACAAGAAGTCAAGGTGGTTTCGTTTGTCAACACCAGGAGTTCACAGACTTGTATGTAGTACTCAACGTTGAAAATGAAAATTCTACATGGAAAGTATGCGAATTAATATAATCTGTCCATAGTATGGTGGAGTTCATTTGCACTCAAAAATGTATTTTCAACATAGCCACTACATTCTGTGTCAATAATTCAGATGAGTTTCACAGTGATTGTGGATCAATGATGCAATATGTTGGAATTTTTTACAACAGGGAAATTCGGACAGTTTGAAGGTCATTATGGGAGTCTCAATTGTACAGCTATACATATTGTTGCATATTTAGTTTTGAAAAGTGTACTGTTATGGTCCTTTCATTTTTCAGACTTTATTATATTCTCAGTCAGCAAACAGTCACCAATGTGATTGCGATCTATACATTGTGCTACATTTTTTTCCTGCATGAGATACAAGAATCTATGTTTCATGATGTGATTGCAGAGCATCGGTGTACAATGTTGGAAAGAATTTTCAGCATGGTTTCATAGATCCTGATGAGGTGCACATCAATGAACGAAGTGCTCAGATCAAGACATCAAATTCAGACTTCTTCTAATACTTACTATGAGGATTTGCTAAGTCCATTCAGGCATCTAAGTATTAGCATTGTACATATCAGCTTCTAAAAGAAATGATTTCATTTCCACACATTTCATGCTTGGAAGGAGAGAAGTCTTACAGACATGCACACAGTGAAGGACACTTGTCTTCATAGTAATTTACATAGGTTAGAACTAGTTGATGATACTACCACCTGATGTAAGATAGAAGGCCGTGGTCTAGGCCATGTAATTTGCAGTTGCAGCATTCAGCATGTTTTGTATGCCATGTAATAAATTTCAAGTTCATACTTGTAAATTTTGTATTGTTCACCGATTTCTAGCAGAAGTCGGGAATGAAGGTGTATTCAAGGACATGGGTAGACAGCAGTTTACAGTGGAGTTTGTATATAAGCTCCAAAACATATGCACAAGAAAGTTTTGTGCTATATTTTGTTCTCGCAAGTAGTCGGTATACTGCACTTCATAAGCTTCATTCAGAAGTGCATCTTAAGTTTTCATGACTACAGTGCAACTGTTGGCCATGCAATTCTGTTGACATCAACTTTATTGTCATAGAAGAAGAGGAAGTGTCACATACTTCTAGTGGGCAGTAGGGCAGGTATTGTATTGTCACTTTTATAATTTCTTGTTCATGATAAGATTTTTTTGAAATTACTACTTGAGGCATGTCTAGTTTTCTCACAGCACTATGTTCTGTGCAATGCAAGATGAAAATCTAAATACTGGGTTTATGTTTCAACATAATTCTATGTCGCTCATATTCTTCACATTATACACTTCAATATGTATATTTTTGAAGAATTTCTGTGAGCTTAGAAGTCTGAGCTATGTCGATGACAGTGACCAATGAACAAACTGCCTGAAGAAGTCAACATCATGAACGAATTGGTCAAACCTTATAGACAGGCAATTGGCATATCCTTAGCAAACAATTTCTTCTGTGATGTGTATATATCACAAGGACATTGAAGATCTTACGATAAAACCTTAGCAGATCTGAAGTCACATTGTCGTATAACAATGGCAATATTATGTGCTTCCTTGACTCTTTCAGCTCGCTTGAATGAATCCCAGCACTAAAGGGTTAAATGAAGAGAATTCATCCCAAACTTTGAAGCCTTCTAACTTTCTCATACAAAGTTACATTTCCAAGTGAAACAATTTTAGAATTAGTGTAGCAAGATATTTCACATTCTTCAATCAAAGCTAGTTTAAGAGTCATTTGAACTTTGAGGACCAGAATTTTGCCATTAAAATTAGAATGAGTCATGAAAACCTAACTTTTGTAGTTTTAATTAGCTCTAAGTGAAACTTGAGATACTTAGAAGTTAGAAACATCTACAACTTGTTCATTGCTTGGAAGGTCAATTGGAAAAATGCTTAGGCACCCCAAACTAAGAATCTTTTATATTGGACAAATTAGAGAGTGGGTGTGTCCCTTTTATCTCAAGGGTGGAGAAAAAACACTCACACCAACTCATTTGCGAGAGAATTTGGTTCTAATTGTGGAATTGGATGATCCCTTTGATTGATTATGATGTTTATCATTGAGGAGAGTTTTTCCAAAAGGCCATGTCTACAATCATAAAGAACTTATCTTTTGTTTAGCATCGTGATACTTGCATCATGCTTGCATTCATAGAGGTGCTTATCAGCCTCAGTTGTAGGAATTCTCCAAAGGAGATTATATTTATATCCAACATAAGGCGCTTGTAACTTTGGATAACAAGGTAGGACACACAATCCTTTGGATCAAGGATGTATTGTCTAGTTGCATTTTGTTGTTGGTAATTAAGGACAAGTGAAAGTTTTGGGAGCATTCAAAGAATTGTGTTCTTTACCACTAGCCAATTAAAGGTACTATGCACCTAGAATCAATAGTGGTGCTAGCTTGACAATCTTGTGTGTTTTGTTTGTGGATAGAAGAAAAGTGTAGCTACTATATATTATCATGTAACAAATGCCAACATAGTTGGTATATGGTATGTTTTATGCTACTCTTATTGGACTTTGTGTCTAGGAAATTGAATTTGTCCTTGTTGTTGAAGGTCTTCATATCATGATACATCTTTAGATAGGTGTTGAAGAAGTTTAAGAAGGCAAATTAGTTATGTTCATGATGGCATCAATACCATTTTTGATTAGGTATCACATGCAAAAATCAAATGGTTAGAATTTGGATTTAGATTGACATTGAGATTTGGCATTAAAAAAACTTACTACAAGTGATTATTTAAAAAAGACAAATATAGACAATCTACAATCTTTTGATCTACTATATTGAATTCACTTTTACATGCAATTATTGGCAAGCCATAAGCATTGTTTAAGTGCGAATAGTGTAAAGACGTTGTATAGTTATTTCATCAAGACATTTAGATCCAACTACATATTATGTGTTGTCCTAGCTTCTTTTGAGGTAACATTATTAGCTAGGGGGAACACTTCAAGATAGTGTGCTTTTGACGCTTTTTGAAATCTTGATTGATGGTTTTATTGACAATTGTAACTACATAATATGTTGTGTGTTGTATCTATAATTATACTACAATTATTGCATGTTAAATATGTCACAATGTATTGATTAATGGACTAAGGTGGTTTGTATGAACACCAATTTTCAAAGTTTGTGTGGAAATTGTTATTTTGGTATGAAATGAGTTCATGTTTGAATTTTATTTACAAAAACTTGTGTGGTGTGAATGCAAATTGTACATTGAATTTTAAAGGTGGTTATTGAAGATTTGAAGCAATAAATTTAGAAGAATGACTATAAACAATTACAAGTGAAGGGATGCCAATAAAGAGGTTTCAAGCACAAGTAGTTTTATAGTTGTTTTTTTAGAGAGAATAGACAAGTGTAGTCTAGCTTCCTTTGATTGATTGTTTTTCTACGTAAATTTTTATGAACAATTCTATGTGTGTATTTTTCCATAATTCAATTTGAGTGATAATATATTGTATTGTGATGTATTAAGTGTATTTTTTTGCAAATTTGTGATCAATGAAGTGTGAATGTGATGTTTGTTTTTTAAAGTTGTTTGATAGAAGTACATATGGTTTAATCTCTTTGTATTTGAATCTTAATGTATAATGAAATTGGTGAGAATTAAATTGGAGAATTTAGGATAGCTTGAATATAAATTAATGTGAGACAATTGAATGGCTAATAGCTGTAATGTATGGAGTGAATTGTGTATGAATTATGCATTGTAATCATTCATTTCCATTTTATTTTATTATAAAAATGAAATTTGTTATTAAAATTATAATTCATTATTGACTATTGCCATGATCTATGAGAATTTTGATTATTTGACAAATAAATCTATGTAGCTAATTAAGGGCTAAGCCAAATACATATTTTGTATCCAAAGTAAGAATGTTGTGAGTCCAACAATTCAACTACACTATTTGACAAATGTGGTGTTGGTCCCTCGCTCTTTAAGGGGTTTTGATGAAATTTCAAGTTCTTTGATCAATGACTTTGTCAACTTTAATCACTTATAATGACTATTACGTACACTTTGATTAGCCACATGAAGTCTTATCGATATGACCTTCACTGTGATTAGTGATTGTTGTCACACAAAGGAATAGCTATCTAGGATCAGAGTAGATACAATGAGCAAACAAAATTTAAGCCATTCAATATCTCAGAAGTAAACCAAAATCAAGCAATTATACAAATTCGAGAGTGTGAGTATCCAGTTCTTCTAGGTAAGAGCTTATGTTCTATAGTTTCATATTTTGATGTACTCCACACTTTTAGAAATATCATCCTCATGCATACTTGTTTTTTGTTGTTGTAATAAGCACTACAAGAGAAAGGGATGTTTTAAGTGAATTTTTAAGTATAGTTCTAATTATAAGATTATAAATAATGACCTTTTAAGAGATTTTTAGTAAATATGTTCTAGAAATATATGAGAAACATATTGATACATAGTTCCTATAATGAAATTATAATTTTCCTTCATTGGTTTTGGTTTTCTTACTATCACAAAGTAGTTCTTTACATTTCATACCTATATCAATTTGTTTGGATTTTTCTATGGACTACATTTCAATCTCGATTATGCATTCTCACATTTTGAAAATTAAATCATTTGTGTAGATTGGAGATGTCATCATGTCACTCATGTGAGTGTTTTGATCTCCACCCTTGAGACCAAACATGCACAACTATGTTTTATGTTTATCGATCAATTCCATAGGTGATTGGTTTGTAGTAAACAAGTTGCCTTCCAAACAATGGAGATTTTTCACTAAATCCTAACTAAATTCTAAATTGGTAGATTTTGGGGTAAGTGGTGAAAATTTATGATATTAATTCTATTCTAATTTTTTGGAGTTGACTATGGATTTTTTGGGTTATTTTCTATTTTTTTTTAACTTTTAATTTTATCTTTGAGGTTCTACTTATCTCTAGATTCTAATCCTTATAAGATTCCTTTGGACATTCTTTTAATCTTTCATATACCTTTACCATGATTTTCCATCCAAGGTGATTTTATTTTAACCCTACTTCTACTTCTACCGTGAAATAATTCTATCTCCACAATTCTAATTTCTCTGAGGACAAAAGTTAATTTTTATCTTCGAGATTCTTAGTAAGAAGAAAAAAGTAAATTTTGATTGTCACTCAGCTCATCAAAATTTATTACTAATTCTTTTTACTATTCCTTTTGAAGTTACTTCGATTTCACTTGCTTTTGACTTTTAGTTTCAATAAAATAAAAATTCAATTGTCCCTTAACATATTTAATTTATATTTCCATATAAATTTTGACTACTTTGATTAATTGATATTTAACGATTGATTTCTTTCCCTTTCTATGTAATTCTGATTTTTCATCCAAAATTAATTAAGCTTCATCCGAGTGTAACTTTTGGAGTTTTTATTGGAATTTGAAGTGTAATATAGTTTTGGAAAGCTACGGAAATTTTCTATTAGATTCTAAATCTTACTATTAATTTACTAATGATTTTATGGTCTGATTCTAATTTATGCCTACGGTCCTAATTGCAGCATGAAATTGAAATTATAATTGAGATGGTGCATAATTATGGTTTTGGATTTAAGCACTAACCTCAACGTTGTTGATCTTTTCTTCTCTGATTTGCACTTCAAACTCCATCAATGAAGTATACGCTCCTTCCATGGCCTCCGTATTTCTCCATGTATTTTTTATTCTTGATAATTGGAATTATTGAGGTTGCATTCAATTTCCAAGCTTCCTTTTCCTTGTCGCAAATTGAATTTTTTATTTGATTTTTGTCCAATTTCTTTCTATTTTTTTCCTTTTCTTTTGAAGACTCTAATTTTCTACGTCAAATCTTTGAAAATCTAATGTTTTTGGAAGTATCGCTAATGTATTATAAAGTCAAATCTACTCCAACTAAGCTTTCTTAACCTTTCTCTAATTTAGCTAACCTCTATCAAGTCAATTGATTCTTTATTTTGTTTTTTATAGATTGACTTTTAGATTCAATCCTAAATTATGTCAAGAAAGTCATTCGTCTTGAAATTCCTATTCCCTTGATGATTATTTTTTTTTTCTTTTCAACTACTAAAGAGTCTTCCCAATCCCTTTGTACTTGTTGCAAGTGTTTTGGCTTGGAGCCAAACTATGAATCACTCAATCTGAGTCCCAATTTGGGGTATGACAGATGAGCTTGAAGGCCTATGCAGGAGGTGGTACATTGGAGCTCCAGGTGACTTGATCAACACAGTTTGACCCAAGGTATGGTCTGGTTTCCTCCCCTCTGCTCCTCTTTAGTACTTCTGTTATTAACACAATCAGATTGACAATCGGAGTTCTATTGTGAATCGACCTCTAGCTAGGGTTCCCTCTGGTTTTAAAATCAAATTTTTTTGCTGTTATGGCTGCCTCTTTAGGTTGGGTTCCCTCTGATTTGGAACCTTGGAACTGATCACTCTGAATTGATTTGTAAATCAAAAATCAAATTTTTATATTATGACTTGAGCTCTGAACCTTGTTCTCCCTGTTCGGAAGCCTCTCTGACTTGGGTTACTCTCTGGTTTGGAGACTTCACTGATTGGTCCCCTTGTTTGATTTTTAATCAAAATCAGAATTTTCGTTATAACTGGCCTCTCTAAACTTGGGTTGCTCTCTGATTAGGGAGCTTCACTGACTTGGTCACTTTGGTTTGATTTGAATAAGAAATCAGTTTTTTTTATGATTGGCCTCTATGGGTTTGGGTTGTTCTTTGGTTGGAACCTCATTAACTGGTCACTCTTTTAAAATCAAAATTCAATTTTTTGTTATGACTGGCCCTCTGGCTTGGGTTGCTCTCTAGTTTGGAACCTCACTGACTAGTCCCTCTCGTTGGATTTTTTTAATCAGAATTTTTGTTATGACTGGCCTCAGTGGGTTTGGGTTTACTCTTTGGTTTGGAACCTCACCGACTAATCACTCTTTTAACCCCTCACCGCCCAAGGCTGTTTTGGGTTTCAAAACATCAGTGCTTTTGAAGCAATGTAGATGTAAATTCCACTAAGTTATAAAGATCTTAACCGTACAATCTTGTATTGAATATGTTGTAGATGATGTGAATCAAATTTGGAGTCATTTGACCATATAGATTGAAAAATTATAATGTTTTAGTGTTGAAAAAAGATGCTGAAATTTTCCTAGCAACACATTTGGAGGTGAAATTCGATTTCTAAACTTACTCAAATGAAAAAAATTTAAAGCTATAAAGTTATTCAAAACCAACATACAAATGCATTTGCAAAAACAAATATCAATAAATTGACTCACTGTGTTTGCAAAATGGCTTGCAAATGTCAAAAAATAGGCAAGAAAAGTTGCAGAAAATACATCTAAGGCTGAACCTCCTTCTACTAAAATGCTTCTCAGTCCCTCATTACTTCTTGGATTGATATGAAATTTTAGCCACACAAACTAGACTGGTATGTTCAACTTTTCCAAAATTTTTTACTGGAAATGGACATTGTATGGAGAAGAAACAAGCCGCCGAAGTTCACTGTAATCCAAAAATGTCAGGATTTTGAACTTCGAATTGCTTCCAAACATTCAAATCAACTTGTATTTACATGAAAATTTTACCACAATAACTAGACTTCAAGGGGAACATAACCCAAAATTTTGGTTGAAAACAAACATTGGATGAAGGAGATACAACCCCCCGAAGTTTTAGCCATCAAACGCAGTTTGGTGGACTCAAATTGAACCTGAGAACTTTGACTGACTTTCAAGAAATCAATACACCTTGTATTGATCTGAAAATTTTACCATATAAACTAGAAGAGAGAGTGCAACTTTTCCAACAAGTTTTATTGAATTTAGATGCCGGATGCAAAAGTTACAACACTGTGAATTTGACTTGAAACTCTCTAAGGACACTTTTCATCCCCTTTGACGGTGAGGGGTTAAAATAAAAAAATCAAGTTTTATTTTATAACTGGCCCTCTGGACTTGGGTGGCTTTCTGGTTTGGAGTCCTCACTGACTGGTCACTCTTTTAAAATCAAAAATCAATTTTTTGTTATGACTGGCCTTGGAACTTAGGTTGCTCTCTGAATTTGATGGAAAAATAAACAATCAAACATCAAAATGATTGGGGCCCGAAGGTATCATACCAAATGTATGTGATAATGAGTTAATTCAGTGCCGTATGGTAATCAAGCGACCTTTGTTGGGCCGGCTGTCGGCCAGTCACGTAAGCAGCCCTGTGCTAGACTTCGCTTAGGCCAACTGTTGGCTCTCTTTCCGGCCTCTGCTTGTTTTTAAAACCAAAATGGGCCAATCCAGTTGTCCTAATTTAGGCTGTTGCTTGCCACACCCTTGGGCCTCCTTTTGGGACCCCTAACCCAATTTAAATCGGATATTCTAAGGGCAAGGTTTTGTCTTCCAAATTCTAAGAAAACACACACAAGGGAATAATAAAAATTTAGTATAGGAGCGAAGCTTCACCATATGGGGCTATTATGCCCCACAAAATGATAAGATGACGTATAGCAGACTTTGGAAACTTGGATCTCACCCAAGTCTTCCCAAATGAACAAAGAACAACATTTGAACCATTAATTCCCACATCTAGGCTTCAAGGGAGATTTACTATAACAAGTTGTGAAATCTCTCATCAAAAAAGCTCAATGAAGAATCTAATAGACTAAATATAATGAAGTACACAAGCTCTAAAAGTTCTTGGCCAACGACATTGCCAAAAATTGGCCAAGAGTCTTTTAGCATTAGTATTAAAATGATAAAAAAAAAAAAAAAGCAAAACCAAAGGGACCTCCACATCCTTTGGTATAAGCTCAAAATACAAAGACAAAGGCAAAGTTCATAAAAAGAATGCAAGGAGACTTTGGCAAGTTGCTCAAAGCTTCACTAACAAGGCCACAAATTGGTCAAAGTACAAAGCAAAGGCCTCGTAGTGACCAAACGAAAATGAAAGCAAAAAGGTTGGTCTCAAGCGATCGACACACAAAATGAAGAACAAGGTGGCCACGTGTTGGCCTAACGAAAACAAGAAGAGGGGTGAAAAAGGAGTTAGTGGGAGCCCTTTTATATGTTTCCAAGGCTCCCTACTTACCTCCATTTACTCTAAAACTAACTACGTAAACTAAAAAATCACGAAAATCAACTATTACTACACCTAATTCTACCCTACTATTGCTCCTTCTATAACTTTTGAAGGAAAACTTCAAATAGAAAACAGACTACCTCTTTGGCTTCAGAAGATCTCAATTAGTCTAGGGGACCCCGTCCTCCATCTTTCCAGTCAAAACTCTGCACAAAGATAGCATTTTTCATCTTAGTGGAAAAAGTGAAAAACCTAAGTTTTATAGTTTGTAGTTTTTGCCAATTTTGACTAGCTAGGGTTGTCTAGAAGGTCCAAGAATGTAAAAAAAGAGTTCATAATGACTCAATTTGGCCTTCATATATTTGAGGTTCAATGATCATTTTGTAGAATGTTTTGAAATTTCGTTAAAATTCGTTGGCGCCGTTGGTTTGGGTAGATGTTGTTGTAAGAATGTTGCAAAACTTGATTAGGCAATTATTTAGGCTTAAACACACTATCCTAATTTTTACTCGGATTTTACCATCATCAAATGAATTTCTATGAATTTTTCCATCCTTGGTAACTTTAATTGGCTTCTCTTGGAGTTATGTTCTGTAATTTAAAACATTATGAAATTTTTTAAGTAACTTCTAGGACGTCCTTAAATTCTTTGTGCAAATTTTCAAGTTCATCCTATACTTTCAAAAAGAAAAAGAAATTTACCTCTTTTAAATTTAATTCTTCCAGAGAGGAATCATTCTTATACGAGGAAATCTTGGCAGTCTAGCTTCACCATTACGCTTCTAGCATGTTTTTATGTTAAAAACACCTTTCTCGTTACAGTGCCTTCTTTCATTTAACATTCGTGGAATTTGCGTGCAAAATTATCTGTGATAGTGAATTTCCAACTTTTATATTAGAAATGCAATTTTCCCCCAACTTCCTGCTATGAACTTCCATGACATTAGAGAAGTTGCATTAAACCTAACCTTGCTAAATTTAGCCAATATTGCTGCATGTGCTTTGACTAGCAAAAATCCTATATGGAATCCAAACTAAGTGTTTTTACTTTGTTTTGCCTAAAATTGGAACTACTCCCAATTCCTTAATTGGCACACAAACACCCATTTTAGACTCTGAAAACTAACAAAAGTAAATGTTTATGGCACTTCCAAGGTTCTTGGAACATTAATCTCTATATGTAGAGTTTTCTTCCAATGGTTCTTTAAACCCACTTTTTTGGTCTTTCTGACCATAATTACCTATAAAAATGAGCAAAAAGCAAAAAAGAAAATCTTGAGACCTAAGTGACATTCACAAGGCTCACACATCACCAAGTTTGAAAAGAAAGGATTCTTCAAAAAAGGTATTGAACCACCCATTAAAAGACATTTGAAGCAAAGGAAGGTTGTTTCAAGCTTGTTCACTATATTGGAAACCAATTGTATACTATCAAATTTTTTAAATGATAAAAAATAAAAATAAATTCTTAAATCTAAAATAAAAGTTTACATGTAAAATAAAATTTAGATTTAAAGTAAAATTTTATTTAGAATTTAAATATTTAATAAAATAGTTTTTTTTAATAAAAAATAAATTTCATTAATTTTTTATTATAATTTGACGTGGCAAGTGCTGTGTCACATTTTCCAACTATAGTGGTCAAATTCTTGTAGTCCGGGAACTTGCAGCCCTATTGACAAGCAAAATCTCTTCTAATGCATCTTTTGTCTGCCCATTGGTTTGAATTCTCTAGACATATCGCTTATGTATTGAAGCAATGCAATCATTACATTTTTTCACAAAATGATCCCAAATATCCTTTGCATATTTTTTAGTTTTAGTGTAGCATCCAAATTCAAAAATTTTAGACTGAAATTAGATTGAAATTATACTAAAGTTTAAATGAATACTCCTAAAAGTTAAAGTTAATTAGACTGAAATTTAACTTAATGCTCTTAAAATTTAAATTAATTAGACTAAAATTAGACTGAAATTTAAATTACATAGTAATATGGAGTAAATTAAACTTTCAAATTTTGACTATGGTAGTTATTATGGAGTAGGTCCCACAACAAGATAGAGGGCTAGTTTGAGGTTATTTTATTGCTAATGAATTGATTGAAGAAGTTAGGCACCTCCAAACCCATTACTTCTTACTACAAGGACTTTTTAGTATTTCTAGCCAAATTTTCATATTTTCATATTGGCAAAGAAAAAGAGGTTTCAATGCACCAAAGATTGTGATATTTGAATATCATATGCAAGAGTTATAAAAGGTCAATCTTTCATTTTGTACAAATTCTAAAATTGTTTATTTAGCATCGGTACTTACATACTTTAGAGACATACATAAATTGATGATGGAGTACTTGGTATTGGAATGGTTTAGAAGTTCTTGCTTCATTGCATTGGTAAATAAGTGTAGCATGTGTTTTGTTTTAATGGAGTGCATCTAATCAAATTTTTATTTTTCTAGTTTCTAAGTGGAATAGAGAATTATTATCTACTCTATTATTGATTGCTATCAACCTTTAAAGGAAAATTTATGACATGTTGACCTCATTTCTTTCTATTCTACTACTTTTTTGTAATCAATTTACAATCAAATCTAAAGACAAATTTGTATTTTCAAGGTCATTTCAATCTTGTGTAGGAATAGAAGAGCAATCACAATCTGAAGTTCTTCTCTTGGTCAAAATGGTGAACATGATTGAATCGGAATGTTGGTCATGTTATGAATTTTTACTAGCTCAAAGTATCAACAGGATCTTGAAGAGACGATCAAGTACAACTATAGCCCATCAATTTAGATTAACCACTCAAACAATTAGAATTAAGTATTTGGGCAAGGGATCAATCATCCATGTCAAATAGGAATGACTTGGAGACATTTCTTCTTGTATTTAAGGAAATTCAAGACAAAAGAGGAAGGTGATCAATGCATCTATAGTTAAAGATATTCCATTGAGGCAATGTAAAAATGTTTGATCCTTTGCATTTGCCATAAATGTCTGAAAATTGAAGCTACATCGATGCATAAAAGAAGACAAGAAGTGTTGAAGTAGATAATGACCAAATAAGAAATAATTCTTTTGTATAATAAGTTCAAACCAAAGGAAATACTTAAGTAGGAAGACAAACAAAAAAAATCCAATTTTATTCATCTTTAAATCTATATTATATTTTCAATTGCAAATTGGTATTAATGTTTCTACACAAATTTCTAATAATTCTAGATTTTAGATTCACTCAATTGTCCAATGAACATCCAACTAGGACTAAAACTTAATTTAACTCAATTTCACAACAATCACATCACACCATATACTACAACAACATCCTAGACTCATCACACTACATCTAATTTGGGCTGAGCTCCATACTCTCCTCACAATGGGTGATTTCCAACTTGGAAAAGATGGCTAAATATCCAAGCATGTCAATTAATTCAACAACTCTAATTACCAACTTGGAAAGAGACACAACCATTAGAATTTAACTTTTATGAACAATTTCTCACTTGACACCACCTTTCCTATTTGGGCATGCTACATTGACCATTTAGCATTCCATTTCCACATCTTTTAGGTAAAAGACTTAACTTCACACTTCACACTTAGAAATATGACACCTCAAAAAATTTCAATTAGAATTAAATCTATCTACAAGATTACAAGAATCTTTACCCCATTCAAGTGCACTTAAACCATTCCTCATTGAAGTGAATTAGAAATCTTGACTTCAATATGCATTGTCCATGATTATACCATCATCCTTGAATATGAAGTTGCCATCATTCAAAGATTCATTTGATTGTGTTTATATTGATGAGAAATGGTTTCATCTCATTGAAAAAAGCATTAACTTCTATGTGATACTTGATGAAGAAGAACCATAATAGTAAGTGCTTCATTCTAAAGGTGATATTCCTCGCCATTGTTGCCCTTCCCTATTGTCATGATGTAAATATGTACATTGCATAAAATGTGTAATAATTTTATATTTTAGAGAGATTCTAGAATCTGGAGAACATGCTTCAAGGTGATGCTTTCAATGGCTTCAAGGTGACACTTGTTGCCATAAACTAATTTCACCAATTTGAAGTATTCTCTTTAGTTTTATAGAATCTGGGTTTGGATTTGAAGTTCAACTATAAAATGTCAAACTAAAGGGTTTTTATGAGGTTGCAAGATTCAAAGTCTCAATCAAAGGCTGAACTAGAGCTTTCTTTGTCAGAATTGTCAGTTCAAGCATTTCAGCTAGAGGTTTCTAAACCATTGCCAATTATTTTGCAAAATGAGGTTGGACCTCTTTGCCCGCTAAAAAAATCTCATGTGAAGAATGTTGGCATGGTAATCTCCAAAGAGATGCTTGTGCTTTGGTGATTCTACTTCAATTTGGATGTGTTGAACCAGACACTCAAGAAGTGACATTTGAAGGGAGTTTTGAAGGCCTGAACAACGACCAATATTATTGTATGATTAAGCCAATTAAGGGAAGTCAGAGCCATCAATGTTGGTTAGAAGGTTTCGTTAGTCCTTTGATGAAGGCCGAATATGTAGATTACGACTCATACACCATCAAGCACATCCTCAAGTTCTTGCAAATGGAATAGGATTCTTCTTTGACTTTAGTTTTTACCTCCAATTGGTTTAGTTGAAGTTTTGTTGTTAGTTGAAGTTTTCAATACTCTATTTGGACGTTAAGAATTGAAAGTTAGGGACTTGGAAGATGTTTGTCTATTGATTTTTGACCTTTGATGTTCATTGGCTTTGAAAGGTGAATAGGAATTTCCTTTAAGGTGTTTTTTTTGGACCAATGGGTGTTTAGAGGCCCATGTGATGTGTACATGGGTTGATTTCACCTACCTTAGGGGTCTAGAAGGTTGGTAGGCATCTTCTTCTTCCTCTTTAGTCGGATTAGTTTTGGGGGAATAAGTGATTATTCTTATATTGGGAGTTTGGAAGTTTAGAGTTTGAGAGACTAAAAGTTTGAATGGTCATATCTTTATACATACAAGAGATTTTGGAATGAAAATTTGAAGATCTGTACTTCTTTTCATTGTTGTTTCAAAAAGACCTTTGTTGTGCAATTTGAATTTGAAAACAAAAAACTATAAGCATTTGAGTGGAGGAAGGTCTATTGCCACTTAACAAAGAGGAACAGAGATTTGAACGATCACCAAAGTAAGTTTTTTTTTTTTTAATTTTCTTTGAAAATTTGAAGCATTAGAGATATTTTTTATCTTTCTAAAAATATATCTTTTAAAAAAATTAAAGCTATGTAATAATTTATAGGTTTTTAAATAGAAGAGAGTATGTTGCCTTTATTGTTTAGAACTCGTAACTTTGAGAAGCTATAAGTTTTGTTTGAAAGATGAACTATAATTGAAATTTTTAGTGAAAGTAGAAGAACTTGTTAGATTCTCAAAAAACTATCATTATTTTAGTTTGAAGAAAAATGACAAAAGTTATAGATAGTGAAGCAAAACAAGATTTGTTGTCTTTTTATTTTGAAAAGAATGGAGTTAGTTTTGTGTTTTCTTTGAAGTTTTAAAGTTTTAAAGACACAAAGACTTGAAGACAAGAAAATTGAAGATTTGTGTATTGTAGCTTGTGGCTTGTTATTCCTAGCTTGATTTGGAAGCTCATTGTCTTTCTATTGTTATTTCTAATTGGTTTTGGAGGCTTGTTGTTTTCATTTTTGCTTTGTAAACACTGTTGCAGGTTATATAGATACTCAATAATAGCCCCATTTTATGTTTGTGGTGACAAAGGAGGATTGATCATCTACATTGTCATACTTATATGTCGTTTATATTGATGAGGCATGATTGTTGGTCATTGTGAGTTTGAAGTTTAGGAGCCAATCTTTCGGATGGTTTAGCTCTTAGTTTAGTTCTCCCGTTTTTCCTGTCCAAAATTGTAGGATCTTATCACCTACCTTAATCTTTATATCCATTTAGAGCCAATACAAGATAGGCCAATGGGGAGCAGTTTGAATATTGAAGACTTGAAGATTTGACTAACCTTCTTAGTAAACTATTCCTAGTCACAACTAGATATCCTGTGTAATTCTAAAGCATACTCCTCTCAATTTGACACCGCTTTAATTATTTGAGGAATAAATATTTTAATGGCAAGATTGGAATATATCCTCTTGTATTTCAAAAAGCTACTAAATGATCCAACACAAACCATCCAATTGGTACAATAGAGACAAATCCAATTGTAGCAATCACAAAGAAGGTCACATAACAAATTTTAATAGAGAAGGTGTTTTTAGACATCAGACTGGTTTGACCTTGAAGCTTTAAACCATGACCAATTGAACACTTTGTTCAATAGGACAATGCAAAATCACATCCAAGTCCTAATGATCCAATTTTGATTGAAGAGGACAATAAAAATGGCCTTAAAATCCATTTGGTGAACCAACCACCAAATAGTCCAAATACAAATGTAATAGACCTAGGATTTTTTTAGGCCATCCAATCATTGCAGCATCAAAGGCACCTAAGATGATTGACTAGTTTACTAATGCAGTAGTTGCCTCATTGAACAAGATGGAGAAGGAAAAACTAAATGACGTCTTTTTTTCTCTTCAAAACTACTATCTTTTGGTAAATGTAAAATGTCCTATCAACATATTACAAGGTAACTTAGTTGCTATGTATAACATGTAGATCATTTGAGAGAAAAAATTATCATACAATAAGCTAGAATTTAAGTTTGGTGGGCAAAAGAAAAAACTTCCAAACTCTTGAAGTAATTTTTTTTTAAATTTATGTCTTAGAGATTGTAATTTCATCTACATGGAAACCTTTATTTTTTTCCTTTTGTATTAGTGATGAAAAAGTTGTAGGATATCTTCTATTTTCAGTATTTTGGACAACCAAACTATTTTCTTGAAAAAAGAACTTGTAGAATTTGTTTTTTATTTCAATTTTTGCAATTTAAAAAGATTCAAAAGGTCAAGATGTATTTCTAGAATAACCTCATTCTTGTGATTAGTGTGTTTGATTTCTATATTAGAGATACTAATAAAGTAGTTATTCCTATTATTTTGAACTAATTTCTACTTAATAATTTTTTTATGAGTAAAAATGAAGTGTGTACATGTGGATTTTTTTCTAGATTTTGAACTCAATTCTTCAATATAGACAAATAGAAATTCAAAATCTGTAAATTCAAAATCTGTAAATTCAAAATTCAAAAAACAAAATTCTAGCTAAACAAGGTTCTAGAAAACTTTTTTTCTTCACTTTCAATGCAAAATTAATATTTTTCAATGCACCTAATGAGTGTTTTCGAAATTTCTTCCACGCAATTTTACAATATTATAATTCCATATTCTTTGGTATAATATCCCCTAAAGGCCCAAGGTGCATTTTTTGACAATATAACTTTTTTGGGCAAGTGCATGTGAGCAAAGATTTCCATATTTTTGGCCCAAATTTTAATAGAAGGTGTAGACAAGGAACATCTTTCATGTACACTAAATTTTAGGACATTTGGAAATATGAGTATAAAATTAAGGCCTAATATGTAGTTTATTTTTCAACTTGGGTAGTCCGGGTAGATCTAAAAAAATCACTTTCTTCAAAAACAAAAATTTGAAATGAATTTTCTAGATTTATATATACATAAAAAGCTTTGAATCATTCCATTTAAATCAATGAGTCAAAAGTTATGAGGTATTTTAGTTTGCAAGTGGTCATGCATTTTCTACTCCAAAATAAACTTTGAAGTTCAATATTGAACTCAATTTTTAATATTTTTGGAAAAAAAATAAAATTATTAGGTGACTATTGTTTATTACAACATTACAACCATTGGGATTTTTATTTTTCAATTCTATAAATAAATTATTAACAAGTTAGTATTTTGATTCATATTCTTATTTTTTCTACTTACTATTTTTTTCCTATATATTGTATAATTCCAAATGATCTGAAATTTTTTAAGCATGTAATCAACTTGCCTTGAAGAATGAATCCAAAGAGTTGCAACCATTTCGGACATTTTTTCATACAAATGTGACCTTGTGAAGTGTAGCTGCCCAATTTTTTGTAGGGCCCCCAAAAGGCTTTTTGTCAATTCAAACACTAATATCTTGCAATCTACACAATCTACACAGTGGAAATTTCTGAAATTTTTTCCACATCTTCTAAAATTATCATACTTTAAGATCATATAGTTTGATGTATTCAAAAATTTTTTAAAGTTTTTTTTTATACTTGTCCTAAAAATAGTAGTTTTGGAGCATTTTTGGTGAAAGCATAGTCAAGGAACTTTAGGGGATATGCAAAGATTACAATTTTTAAATCTATTTTTTTTCTTTGAAATAGAAATGTCAATTTTAGTAGGTTTTGATGGAAGAAAGGTTTTGCAATATCAAGGGATAACTATTGAAGTTCCAAAGTTCTTGGAAGGGACTCTTGAGATTTTTATCTACCTTCTATAAATTCAATTTTTGACACATTTTTTTTAACCATTTCTTGAAGATAGAAAATCAAACTAAATTTTTGAGAATATAATTTTTATTTTTATTTGTGCCCATAAGCAAAAGGTTAAGCCATCCTATGTCTAAAAAGCAATTCAAGAGGCAGCACCTCAAAAATCACAAAAAAGACATTATTTAATTTTCAATTATTTTTCTCAAAGGTTACATTTTGTCTATAAATAAAACTTTGATTCATTCTATTTGGACTAGCAATGAGAAAGTTAAGTATAATTTTTATTTTTGGACAATCTAAGCATCTTTTTGAAAAAATAACTTATAGAATTCATTTTATAATGCAATTTTTATAATTTTCTAAAAATAATATTTTAAATAGATAAAGTTTTCTAAGTAAAATAGTCTAACTATTGGGATTATTGTATTTCAATTCCATCTTAGACCTATTAACAATTTATTTGTTAACTTAATATTGTACTTCCTTCTACTTAAGAAGGTTTTAAAGAATGAATAATCAAGTGCATTTTTCTTGGATTTTTTTCTCCACCTTTCAACTGAATTTTTGATCATAAAATATTAGAAGATTAGAATCAATGGTGTGAAAATTGTAAATGAAGAAGTTTGAAAGTAAAAAAACATAGTTGAATAAGGTATTAAAAAGTTAGTTTCTGCATTTTGAATGCAAATATCTTGCACTGTACACAATCAAAGTTTTGAAGTCTCTTAGACACCTTTTACAAATCATATAGTACAAGATCCTATAGTTAAATAGGGAGAATAATTTTATTTTTTTGCAATAGAAATAGAAATTTTGAGTGTTTTTAGATGAAAAAGGGCCTTTAAAATTTAAGGGTTAAACATCTTCTTTAAAGGAAAGCCAATAATATGGTAATACAAGAATTTATAATACTCTACTAAAAAAATAGGATGAAGAAATGTTTTATTCCATCCTACAATCTAAAGGCCGCTTCACACATGGGCCCAAGGTTGAGAGTCGTTCGGCCCCCACCAATCAAATTTCAAAAAACCCCGACTTTGGCCTCTCGCCCCTTTACACAAGGTGGCACAATCCAAAGTCCATCACCTTCCAAAGTGCCTACATGGAAGCCCAAACTCCTACATGGCAATGGTCGAGAGTTCGTCGAATTGCCCATTTATTACCCTTTTATTGCCCATTTCTTTGGACTCTTGCCTAAAGTTTGGCCATGAACTCCCATGACCTCTCAACTTGGTTGGCCCATGTGTGAAGCACCCCTAAGAGTCATCTAAATATATTATAGCATTGTTGCACTAAGGTCAGGCTTGTCCATTGCTTTAAGTAGAATAATCTTTGTTAGGAGTGGCAAACCATATAAAAAGAAGGTCATTTATTGATTGGATTGCATTGACACATTCTAGGAAAAAAAATTCTAGGGTCTTTTAGTTCTTCATAGATTGTTAGTGAGGTTCAAATTTCAAATTTTTGACAAATGTATTATGTAGAAGCCATTTGGTGGCCTTACAGTCTTGTAGAGGTAAATTAGTTTTCTTAAACTAGGTGATTTGCATATTAGTTAAGTACTCCTATAGGTGTACAATAAAATTGACTTAACTATATTGACAAGAAGCCCAACATTTTGAAAGGAAATTGTAAATTATCACATGAATTATATTATAATTAGATTTTCTAACTCAGAAGAATTCAAGAATATCTTTGATGTATCTTCGTGTCTTAGTATCTTGGTCTTAGTGCATGAGAAGACTCTTGAAAATGTTGAAGACAAAGTAAAAGCTATAGGCCACAAGAAAAAATGAATTTTTTTATATATAAGAGTGAAATAGTATAAAATTTCTTACAATACACCTCAAAATGTTTAAAATAAGTGACAGCTTTCAAAGTGAATTATTTAAAAAACATTCCAATTTTGAACTTGAAAGTTTTTAAAAAATAATGTAAAACAATAATGAAAGGGACTCACCAATAACTTTGTAGAAAACCATTTTGCCAGCCAACTCACAACCTCATGAGCAAGTACACATGAATGAACTTTGAAGGTGCCCTATGTAAAGCTACATTGGGAATTCAATTGTATTAGCAATGACATGTGGAGATCATTGCTGCACCTTCTCCAAAGTTTAAAAAGTCCAAATTTTATATCAATTTAGCTTAAATATAACTATTGTGTGTTATGCCATTTCCACAACCAAAATAAAAGTAAAAACAATTTTATAATTAATTTAAACTTTGAAATTCAATAAATTTCATGTCATAGTATAAAAGGTTGCATTTTGGGTACATATAGAAAGCTTTACGCATAGAGGAGTATACAGACTTTGTTTTGTAGCATTTAGACATGCAATGTAAAAGTTTTGTTTTTTTCAAAATAGGAGATAATTTACTTTATTTTTAAAAAAAAATCTATAACTTTCACACTACAAAATTGGCACCACCAGAAACATTATGCATAAAGGAACATAAGGTTTTGCTTTGTGACATTTTGAGACATGATATATTCCCTAAAAGTTATGGTTTTCTCAAAGTAAAAGATAATTTAATTCAATATTCTACTTCATGAAAACTTTGAAATTCAACAACTTTCACATCATAGGTCCAAATAGTGTTCAAAATTGAAGCCCTCATATAAATTTCATAGTGAAGGGCTTTGAAATTTCATCCCATCAATTGAAAGGTAAATACCAATGTAAGACATCAATGGTGAATTTTCATTGAAATACAAAATTAAGCATGATTTATATAATACATGCTTCTCATTACAATAAAGAAAATGAAGAGTCAATCATCTAACTCTACTTCTTGAAGTGATAATGCCCTATGCTTGTTGGTCTTTGTGCCTATTTTCCAAACATCAAAGATGTCATTCCAATCCATGGATTCAACACCTGAACCGTTTAAACTGAATCCATCAATGGCATCAAGTGTAACAAGGTTGAGTCTAGTTCTCCTTTCGCTCTTAACCCAATTTTGGTTTGAAAAGCCATGCTTACAAATAGTAATGCTAGTCAAGATCACAAGTATAGCTTATTGTAGTGACATTAGAGTTGACCAATTAATTATAAACTCTTGATTTGTACCACAAAAACCCAAGCTTCATGCATACCTTGGTTTTAACAAATAGAAGATAACATCTCCACAAATTTGAGCAAATCCGCATTGCATTGATCAACAAGATTACTGCTCTACTTGAAATGTATAACCAACCAGTTCAACCATTGCTTTGTTAATGTGCCTCTATCCAATTCATCTACAAAAAAAAATGCTTTGGGCTAAAAAGCCTAGCTACATTGAAAATTGGCAAATCAAGGAAGTGATCATTGAGTGAATCAATAACCTTCTAAACGTATTGCTTTCCCAAAGTGATGCACTCTTCCAAAGATCCTTCTACATCACACGTAGGCATGGAACCATTATGCAAAGTGTATACCTCTTCACAACCAAACATGTCAACATACACAATTTTTCCAATGGGTACCACTTCCGGGAGAAACTTGCCCAAGTGTTTAGATGTCCTACCAAAAGTCACACTAAAATATTGCCTACACAACAAGCTAATTGTAACACCAATTGTAGAGGCTATGCCTGTAATATCTATGTGATCATATTAGAACTTACAATTGAGCTTATTCAACTCAAGGAGTACATTGGCTAGTAGGTGAATAAAGAATTGGAATTGAAGAGACGTAAGATTTCTATACCATGTGGGTTCTTCAACCTCCCATGATTCTAGAATTGCGGGCATACATAAGACTAATCTCTGCATGAACATGCCTTGAGATAGCCATCTCACTTAATTGATTTGTAAAACTAGTCACGTTTCTTCACAAAATGCAAGCAACAATTTCTCCAAGATGCCTCGATGAATTATCGATCTCCCCAACCATTCATACACCTTATTGGCTATTTGGTCAATAAAATCCAAATATGGAAATGCATCATTTGCATCCTTTGCAACTAGAGCTTTACGATGAGCAATACAATGTGCTCCTACAAGATGAGGTACCAATACTTGAAGTTGGGCCACTACACCTTGATGCACCCCAGTCATATAAGCTTCACCATCAGTGGCAATAGCCACTACCTTCTTCAAATCCAAGTCAAGTTTGGTCAACAATTCTTTGATGGACTCAAATATAACCTCCCTTGTCCCTCGAGGAAGAAGCATGAGTTCCACAAATTAAACACACGGTGAACTAGAACCTCCTCTCATCAAATAGCAAATATACACAATTAGATGAGGTTCAAACGTCTAATCGATTGATTCATCAATCAATATTGAGTATCCAAGGCTCATTTTGACATCATTGACAAGATCAAAATGTAGATGTTGGGATATTGCATCCAAAAAGCCCATTGTTGCTGTAACATTTTGTGTAAGAAGAATACTCTGCGCTAGTAGGCATGTCTGGAGTTGACAAAAGCATGTGAATCTTGCATTGTTCAACATAATGTAGCAATGGTTGATCATTGTAAACCACGAAGTATAAGAGTTTCATGACGATAAGAATTCTTGCCTTTTCATGATCCACTATAGTTTGAATGCCAAGTTCAATGGACGCAACTAGCCCAACTTTTGAAGGATGATGCTTCATATTCCATATGTGAAACTCCACTTATGATCATCGGATTTCTCATGTTGCTCAATTGCCAAGAATTGAATTGTGGAACATCCAATTCTATCCCATGTTCTAGAATCAATTCCACCAAGTTGGAATTCCTCACAAGTTTCACACTTCATCATTCCAGCAATTGGACCACCAAGAGGCTTGGATCGATACAACCAATGACGACCAATCTTCCACTTACTATTGAATTTTCGTAAGAAAATCTTAGGTGTGTTTTGCAACATAGTCACCTCATTTGAATCTAGTGTCCTACAATCTAGATCAACCTCCTCCTCCTCCATGTTGTTTGAATCTTTTTCTTCATTGTTGATTGGCTTAGACTTCGATCCACTAAAACAAAAGTTCAAATCTAGTTGACGAGCATCTCGGGGTGGACAACAATTGAGCATGAGGCCATCGATCAACAAGTTTAACTATTGAAACATAACAATTAGCAAGTTGAACGGTTTTCCACAAATCAATTAACAAGTTGAATCATTAATGCTCGAGCATTTCATTATAGTTGCATATAATGGCAGAGAAAAGGCATTATCTTAAAGCCATTTCAAATGACATCATCTCTATTACTATGTTATAAATATTAAAATTTATTTAAATAATATAAATATACATATTTTTACATAATGTTTGCATTTACAACACAACACCAAGTAAAATAATGTTAAAAAATTGGACGTATGAACGCAACAGATGTGAGGAGTAAAACGGTTGTTTGTAGAAGTTATCTTTTGATAAAACAGATGCATAGATGGCTAACATGGCCAACTCTTTCATTCAAAAATTTTTAATCACAAATGAAAAAAGAAGCTTGTTGCAACCCCATAGTATGCATCCACCAACTATCCACCTAGTTGCACCTGCTTGGTGGACAAGCAAACAATTTGGCAAACGCCCTTCTAAAGGAGCATAAACCTTCTTTTGCCATTTGCGACCTCAATATTTAGAATTCAAAGGCTTGTAATATATTGTTGGAAAGGTCTTGGAAATACCTTTTCAACAATACATTACGTGCCTCAAATTCCAAATGCTGAGGTTGCAAATGACAAATGAAGCTTGTAAAAAGTGCATAGTAGGCGTCTACCCTATTGTCTGCTTGGCTATCCATCATTTATGAAAACATTAGATTCTAAAAAGTACAAGTCTGTTTTCTAGATTTTTATTCAATACTACACATATACAGTGTAGTATTCATGTATGAATTTGTTATTCATGTAAATTTTTAATGCATTTAAAATTGCAAATCCTATATCCTAAACCTTTACCTTAACCCCGAGAGGACCAAGGTGCGTTTTTTAGCAACATAACTTTTTTAGGAAGGTGCATGTGAGCAGAGATTTCTATATTTTTGGTCCAAATTTTAATAGAAGGTGGACAAGGAATATCTTTCATGTATGCTAAATTGCAAGACATTTGGAAATATGAATCAAAAGTTATGGCCTAATATGTAGTTTGTTTCTCAACCCAAGCAGTCCGGATAGATCTGAAAAAATCACATTTTTCAAAAATAAAAATTTGAAATTAATTTTTTAGATTTATATATACATAAAAATATTTGAATCATTCTATTTAAATCAATGAGTCAAAAGTTATAAGGTGTTTTAGTTTGTGGGTGGTTATGCATTCTCTACTCCAAAATAAACTTTGAAGTTCATTATTGAACTCAATTTTCAATATTTTTGAAAAAAAATAAAAAAATTAGGTGACTATTTTTTATTACAACATTATAACCCTTGGGATTGTCAGTTTTCAATTCCATAAATAAATTATTAACAATTTAGTATTTTGATTCAATTCTTCTTTTTTCTACTTACTATTTTTTTCCTATATATTGTACAATTCCAAATGATTTGAAATTTTTCAAACATGTAGCCAACTTGCCTTGAAGAATGAATCCAAAGAGTTGCAACCATTTTGGACATTTTTTCATACAAATGTAACCTTGTGAAGTGCAACTGCCCATTTTTTGTAGGGCCCAAAAAAGGCTTTTTGTCAATTCAAACACTAATATCTTGCAATCTACATGGTGGAAATTTCTGAAATTTTATCCATATCTTCTGAAATTATCATACTAGTCAAGGTGAAAACATAGTCAAGGAATTTTAGGGGTTAACCCTCAACCCTAATGCTAAATTTTACATTGCTTATAATGTTTTTTAAAACATTGATGCAATGTGTGGAATATGTTTGATCTTTAATTCTCTTAAATATGTTTATCAGAAAATACTATACATGTAGATCTCAACAACTTACTTATTTATGTTTTGCTTGTGATTTTGGTTTTCGTCATCAATTATTTTGTGGTAATTGTACAAACGTAGAACATGCAATTATAATCAAAAGTTTTTATTTGATTTTGTTGAAAAATGTACTCATAGTTTGAAACACCAAGGTATGTATAGTACGATGCTACTAAAAACATTGAAATTACTTCATTGTAATTTAATATAGCACAAGTTTCAATATGTATTACTATCATCACACCTAATTGTGACATTTAAAATAATGTTCATTTCAAAAATCTTATACAATATCAACATATAGTACAACACTTTGAAGCTAATGATTGTCATAAGTACATGTATTATGATATTGATAATAAATAGGTTTCATCTCTAAGAATTTTATAAAGAAATTTCAATAATATTCTCAAAATCAAATGAAATGAACAAATATTTTTGCATGGATAGAATTATAAATGTATGCCCTAAACTTCTAGCCAATAAGCTAAATGAATGTGGTAACAAACTGACAACCCATGGACACAACTCTTGTATTATATTTAGGGGTCATTAACATTAAAAAAGTCTTAGAAGATGGCTTTGTAAAAATTATATCAAATTAAAAAGACTAAAAAGTTAAATGGGATCAAAATTAAAAATAAATTAAGTCAGTCTCTCTCTCTTTCTATGAAGAATTGAAACACCTATGCATAGTTTATAAATTTTAGACAAAACTTTTTCTTGAATAAAAATTAAATTTTAAGAGATACCTCTAAAAATTAGGTAGCTCAGCCTATGATATATATATAATAAAAGAGATTATATGATTAGATTTTTCATGCTATTATTGTCCTCAAAAAAATCCTTTTTATGTATAAAATTACATTTCTGATTATTTGAGATTTTAAACAAATTATATTTGTTGAGATTAGACTAGAATGCATTACAAGTGATTATATCTAAGACCATATAATATAAGAGTTGCATACCAAGGAATAAAAATAAAACTCTTGCATGCACAAATGATTTTGTCAAAAGTTATAAAAGAAAAAGTTAGATTGTTTTTAGTAGCATCTTCTAGTAGAATAAAAATAAAACTCTTGCACGTACAAATGATTTTGTGTAAAGTTATAAAAAAGTTAGATTGTTTTTAGTAGCATCTTCAAGTAGAATAAAAATAAAACTCTTGCATGTACAAATGATTGTCAAAAGTTATAAAAAAAAAAAAAAATTAGATTGTTTTTAGTAGCATCTTCTAGTAGAATTAAAAAAATAATACAATTGCTTGAACAATGCATACCTTGGTGTTTCAAACTATCAATACATTTTTCAACAAACTTAAATAAACATTTCAAATTATAATTGCATATTCTAAATTTTTACAATTGCCACAAAATAATTGATGGAGAAAACCAAAATCATAAGCAAAACATAAATAAATAAATCATTGAGATCTATCTATATAGTACGTTTGGTTTTGGGAATAAAATCCTCAAATCTAACACTAAATGCTTTGCTAATTCTTAAGGCATTAAGACAAACTCCCCTAACTTCTTCTAACTAATAACTAATGCTTAGTATCTCCTAAAGTCAACTATTCTTCTTTTTGTTTTTTTCTATTCGTCTTGTAAGAAAAATCCAATATGTTTAATATTCCCTAATGAATGGTGCGCAAGCAAATTAGAATCCTTTCTTCCTTCCAAGTACTAATGCAAATCTCTAAATTGATGTCTAGATTTGCAACTCCAATTTCGTATGTATGCTTTAGCGCTTGAGAATGCCACCTCTAGACATGGAAGTTTCACCATAGGGAGAATAAATCTAGAGCTTAGTGTAACGAATGAGAGTTTGCCAAGCATAATCTAGTTTCAATTATTGACTAGGTACTGGTTTTAATTGTTGATTAAGCTTTGGGCTTCCTAGTTGATCTTGATGAACTTTGGACCTCCTTGTTTAATTTTGGTGAAGATGGGCCTCCTTGGTTTGATCTTAGTAAGCTCTGGTCCTCCCTAGCTTAATTTTGGTGAAGCTTTGGATCTCCCTAATTGATTTTGGTGAAGCTCTAAACCTTCTTTGGATTAATTTTGGTGAAGCTTTAGTCCTTTGATTTGATCTTGGTAAGCTCTAGATCCTCTAGTTTGATCTTGGTGAAGCTCTAGATCCTCTTTGGTTGATTTTGGTAAGGCTTTGGTCCTTTGGTTTGATCTTGGTAAGCTCTAGATCCTCCTTGTTCAATTTTGGTGAAGTTAGGCCTCCCTTCTAGACTGGTATTTATTTCCACTAAACTTTAGCTAAAATTATCACTAGCAATTTTTCTTAAAATTTGAACGCCTAGTAGCTAAGCTTAGTGTTCAAGAAAAATCAAAAATGAGAAAAAAAACAAAAACAAAAAACGGTCCTATGGGCATCATCCCTAATTTGGTAATTCACCAATTGATGTATGTATGTGGAACCAGTTTGGAATCCAACCGCAAAGCAATTGTTCTACCCAACTGCTGACTATGTACTAGCTGGCTGCCAACTGATCATTGGTGGCCGGCTAGGGTTGTGACCTAGTATGGGGGATGGTACTGAAGGTGGCTAGCTACTGGGGTTGATCACCGGTGGCTAGCCAGTCTCAACTTCCAATTTCAGGAAGATTTTTCCCAAAGAAATTCCTAATGGCCATTGTTCGCCAATTTTTTGAATCTCCGTATGGGGACCCTTTTAAACTTAACACAAATACAGAAATTCCAAAAAGGAAGTGAAGCTTCACCATCCCTGGGCTTTCACCTATTTTTTAAAAGGTGACACAACTTTTAAAGATTAACGCTAAAGATGAAAGCTTTACTATATTAGAAGGGTTATCCTCAAATCTTGGAATATTTTTGCAAGAATTTTGTTATACATGGATGAATGAGAGTCGAGGATCCAACCCAAGATCTCTCTAATTAACTTCAAACAATACTTTTTTGACCACACATTCTCGATTCAATGCTTTAGGAGGGTATTCACACACCAATGGCTGGAAATCCCGCACAAAAGTTTGATAGGAACAAAGTTATTAAACAAAAGACACTTGAAAATACTATAAGACGAGCTCCAAAGTATTCAAGCTAACGGCATTGCCAGAATTTGGCTTAAATGTCCTTGGTGTTAGTACAAAGAATACACAAAAATAATCCAATTACTTCAAAGTTGACTCCAAACACAATGATTAGCAAGCTCTCCAAAGGGACCCAAATGTCCTTTGAAAAGGGCTCAAATACAAAAGATGGTTTAGAAATCAAGGAGCAAACGACTCCAAATCGCAATTCAAATAAGGTTTTTAGCAAATTGCCAAAATTCCAACAACGTGGCCGCGTTTTGGTTAAACGAAAAATAAGAAAATAAGTGCAAAGAGATAGGAGGTGAGGGACTTTTATACTTTTCTAAGGCCCCTAACCCCTCTCAAATTACCTACATCTACTCCTACATAAATTCAAATTAATGTCAAAATCAAATTCTACACTACTATTGTGATTGTTCTAATTTTTGGAGAAATACTCCAAACACAAAACCAATTATGCCATTGCCTTCAAAAGGTCCAAATTAGCCTTAAGAACACTTGACCACCTACTTTCCAAACTATTTTGCAAGCCAAAGCCAACTAACCGCAAGCTAGTGAAAAGGTAGAAAATCCAAATATCGGAGTTTGCCCTTTCTCAAGGTTTTGACTAGCCTAGATTATCTAGAAGATTCAAGATAGTGAAAAAAGAGTCCAAGTTTATTTTGTTTGGACATTGTATACACCTAGCATGCCGGTCAACCCGTCGAAGGTTTTTGAAACTGTTAAAAACTAGTGTTGCTGTCAATTCTAGTACTTGTTGGTATTGGAATGTCTTGAAATTTGGTTGGGCACTTATTTAAGCTAAAATACACTATCCTAATTTTTAGTGGGACTTTATTGCTACCTAGATAATTTCTATGAATTTCCAGTTACTAATAAATGAGGTTGACTTCCCATGGAGTCATCTTTTGCAATCTGGAAAATCAAGAAACTTTTTGGACAACCTCTAGGAAGATTCCAAATGTTAATTGCAAGTTTACATGTTTATTTGCATCAAATGTGGAGAGGTCTAAATTCTTTATTTCTTGTATTTAATTTCTCTAGAGAAGAATCATTCCCGTACGAGGGAATCTTCACGAACCGACTTCATTGTTGAACTCTTGGTGTGTTTTTATGCTAAAACACCTTCCTCCAATCTTTGGTTTGTATTCTTCGTGAATCAATGAATTTAGGTAAATCTGGTAACAATCTAAAATAAGTATCTTCTACGACTTTGTCTACTAGGGCTCAAATCTATCTCAAACTCCTAATTGACATACTAGACACCTATTTAAACATTGTAAATAGTAAATAGAAGTACTTAGTGCACTTCCAAAATTTTGGAAAATAATACATTGTAATTGTAGGGACTTCTATTAATATGATGTTAACACACTTTTTAGGTCTTTTGGACTTAAAAAAGCTATAAAGAATGAATGAAAGTAGAAAAAAAATCCTAAGGCTTAGGTAACGACTACTGGGCTCACACCATTGACAACCCAACTTGCCTATAGTTGAAAGATTGTTCAATAGGAAGTTGAGCAAAGCTAAAGTAGTTCTAGAGAACACATTTGGTTTATTAAAATAGTCCTTATGTGAATTGCTTGTGAAGTCAAACCTACATGTGGCTTTCCTTTTAGATGTCATTGTTGCTTGCGCTATTCTTCATAACATGATACTTGGATAGTTGGTTGAAGATGTTGAAAGATTGTTGCAAGTGCTTCACCAAAAAGGCTTTGATACTAAGGTCTTGCTAGAAGATGCAGTACCTCCAGAAGTAACTAAACAAGTTGGGGACGATGCCAATTTGGAGCAAGGAGTTGATGTTTGTCGTGATCTTGGTATTTTTCTCACTATTCATCACCAAGTCATTAATTGACAAGGTAAGTTTTGTTGTATATCCAAATGCAGCAAGTGTATTTATTTTGACTTAAACTTTTATTCCTCTTTCATTTCAACAATTGTGGACCGTACTAAAACTTCAAATTTTTACTCCATCTCCTATCTTTGTTGTTTTCTCTTAAAGTGTAGCCATTGATTACGATGAAAAGACAAATTATGTTTACTGCATGCATCTAGTGATTTTGAATTCCAAAAAAAATGGTTAGTTCCTAGTGAGTGAAACGAGTTCTCTATTGTAGTAGCAATCTCTGTACACTTTATTCATTGAAACAACATACTTAGCTTCACGTTCTTGAACATACCAAAAACAAGAAGGTCAAAGCATTGTATAATTATAGCATTGTTTGCATTACGCAAGTGGGAAATATTGCTATGGACTGCTACAACAACAGTTGGAAAACATTTCTATGTACAATAGTAGTATTGGCAATAATAGTCTATAGCTTAGGAGTAGAGTTGTTGGCATTAGCAACATGTGGCACTGGCTTTGAAGCTATTGACTGTAGCACTTCAACAATTGCTTTCTCTCGTGATAGTTGCATTCTAGCATAGATAACAAATGTTAGTTTTGAAAGGTATTTTACCACATCGCCTTGTTTGTCTATAGCTAGTTTGGCATTTTCATAAGCCATATGAGCATTCTCTTGGAGATGGATGTCTCTATCATGTTGATATTCCATTTGCTTTGAAAATACTTCTAAATGAACATCTATTTTTAAATGTTCCAATTCTCTCCTTGCCTCTGCCATTTCATGCATTTAACCAGCCATGACATCGCCACTACTTTTTGTGGCAATCGCTCTAAGATTGTAACTGGATAAGTTCCTCCTTCAAACTCCAATGCTCCCCAGTTGTTACTCCATGGTGGTGTCTAAGTTGCCGTTGGAACTAAGCACAAGTGGCGTCATCCCAATTGGTATGGTACTATAACTTCTTTCAACAGATGCAGCTACGAGACGAGGATACATTGGTGAAAAACTCCACATGTTTGTATCATTAGTTCCTTGAGGAGTGTTGATGAAGTCTGTGGGATCAAAATTTTCTATCTCTATACCCTCTTCATCATCTTTCGCAACAATTGCAAAGGATGCGGAGTAGTTACTATCCTCATTTGAAAGAAGGTCTCTTATGTGAGGGAGCTACATGATAGTCCTTTGTCCATATTACTCGTGAATATTCAAGAAAATGTCATGAGGGAAGGAACGAGGCGAACCTTCCCTTCTGCAATTGGATGTTGACAAGCTCTAGTAATCAATGCTATTCGTACCTATTCGGGATAAGAAATTGGCAATTTGTTTGTAGTCAGGGATTACTTGGTTTCACTTAGTCTTACATGTAGGTCCATTGCGATGGCATGGAGAGCAAGCGACTTTCATCATGACAACACTAATTCGATTCCACTTGGACATATCAAGGTTCATCAAGTCATGGCCGTCAACAACATCCACCTCTTTGTTGTGAAGATTGCATTTGGCATTTCCGAGAGCCGCTACTTGAAGGGGAAGCCAATTTGGTCCCCGGTCTTTTCTTCCACATTTTACAGGATTGCTTGGACCACCAACATTGATAGCAACATGCACAGTCTGGACCACCAACCGTGTCCAAGAAGTCAGGCTAGATCTAGCATTTGGAAAGGTATCGTCACAACTAAGTTAAAGCAATGAGTGAGTTGGGTGCAATTTAATTAGAATTGAGTAGGAGGACTTGTCTGTGATGTGTAGGTCGCAGATGAATCAATGACAACAATGAGCCAAGATAGTAATGGGCAATTTATCTTTTGTTGGCATTTGTGTTGTTGTTGCCTGCTGTAGGATTTCATTATTGCCTGGACTTGAGAAAAAGGAATAAGCTGCATATTAGATGACAAATTCAATTATGCATCTCCATGAAATGAATTGTAGAAACAATAGACTTTGTTGTTACATCTTTGTTACTATGTTGTGAGTACATGCATGATCAAGTTGATCTTCTATTAATCTAAACATATGCATGCATGCAAGATGAAGTTGACATTGGTTTTGGGAATCATTACTAATCATAAGGGATGACAATATGGGGTGTAGCTGGTGTTCTAATGTTCTTCCACGGCTAGTATTCAAAGATCCTTCATAGGACATCCATGACAATACAAGAATTGGTATTATAAAATGTGTTGGACAATCAATGCATGCAAACACGCTTTCATTGTAAACATGTCAATACAAAAAAGTGTACAAATGTAGAGGACCTAAGTTATGTGAGAGAAAATCGCACGACAACCTAGTCCACTTGCAGCAACAATATTCGTGCCATAAGAAGACACATCCAAAAAATTCTCCATCGCTTTGCATAGTAGAAAAAAACTATCAGTCATTGTTGACTAAATTATGACCAAAACACATGTATAGACAACAAAAATCAACAAAAAAATTATAGTGGAGTGAGGAAAAGTCACAAAGAAAGGCCCACCTTGCAAAAATTGTGTAGCAAAAAGGAAGTGTTGTATGTAATTGTATAATAGTGAATGGAAGTTGAGATATAAAATGATTGAGTTTTCAGTAATTTATAAGGCTTCATTAGTTGTCTTTAGACGCCCTAATTTAGTTTGCAATGCCTAGATCAACCGACCTCTTCAATTCTTTGGTGGGCCATCTTTTAACGAAATGCCGGAAAAGAAACCCTCCATATTACCGGTGCTCTTTGTTACTTGTGCAACATGGGTCCAAGTGCGTAACATCATTGTCTACTTCTTGAAATCTTCATTTTGCTTTGTTTGCGGAGTTATTTAAAACATTCTATAATATACAAAGATCTCCTACTATAGCCTCTAGCTTGGGACTAAGCACTGCTTGTATCCTCTACTAACTCGCCCTCCAGCTAGGATCAGTTTCTCTTTAACACTGCAAGTGTGAAGTATTGCACAAATGGTCTTCTCGAAAGAGCGATAAGCACCATCCTTAAGCACAAGTTTGAATATACCCTTCGATGCCATTTTCATTTCTCTTCCTCTAAAAGTTGTTTCAAGGAGTTTAGCTCCTTCCAAAGCAATCAACTTTTAAATGGTCGCTTAATGAAGAGACTACCTAATGTGAACTCCTTAATTTTTCAAAGTTAGGAAGAGGAATGGTCTTTCCATAACATTCAGTAGTAAAGTCATTGGTTGCCTTCCCTCTAACAAAATGGTGCCAAATATTTGGTACCATATCAATAGCTAAAAAATATGTGTCATTTTTTTGTCAAAGTCCTAATTGATTATTGTTGACTTGAGATACTTACATAAACAATGCACAAAGTCTACAAACTCACTCCAGGTAAATGTAAACTCAAATATATTCAATTCAAATTGAATAGTGCAAAACATAAAATGTTTTAACAAAATGGCTATGAATTTATCAAAAAAATTGATTTCAAAATTCAATTATCTTCCAAATGCATTGTTAACCATTTGTGTTGTGTGATTCTAGGTGAGAAGACAATTCTTTATATACCTATGAGATACTAGTTGGTAGAACAAACAATGTGGGATATAATTTACAACCATTCATAATTTAATCAAATCAAAGCAAAGAATTGTGACTAAAGTAGAATTTCATACCTCATTTAGGCATAGTATAAATTTTTTTTTTTTAAACTTTGAACTGAAAAAAGTTGGTAAATGAAGTTAAGTTTTTTCTCAGAAAATCCTTTTGAGATTTAGATCTTCCAATCAAAAGTTATGGATAGATTTTAGAGAGGGGTTGGAAAGAAATTTCTTTTTGACATATGCAAACATCCTCTTTGGAATTTGTCCACAATTTTTTATTGGAGGATCTAAATTTCAAACAGATTTTTGGAGATGAAATTGATCTCAATTTAACAACTTTTCATAGTTTAAGTTTGTTTGAAAAAAATTATTATATTGTACCTAAATGAGGTTGAAAATTTTACTTCAATTACAATTACAATTCCTACTTTTGATTTTAACTATGAGTGTTTAAGAAACTATAAATCTTAATTTATAAATCATACATGGGTTGTTCTACCTCCTACCACCCCATAGGTATATGAAGAGCTTCTCTCCATGTCAAAATTTCAAACTAAGTTATTGCTATGGCAAGACCAAAAAAATGCTATGGTATGTTATTCAAAAGATTTTAGCTTGGGATTTTAGACGAACCATTTTTCTTAACAAATCATGTTCATTTGTATATTCAATCCAAGATGGAGCAAAAAAAAATTGAGCATGCCAAAAATTTACTACAACTATTCCAGTACTGCCAGCTTAGATTATCGATGCATGAATGAGTTTTGTGGATGACGTCTACAGGGAGGGAAAGGCAGCCTCCCTGAAGGGGACTGAATGTTATGTCCTTCCTGTTGCTTGTGTGTAGCGCCTCTTATTAATTATCACAGATTTGGTACTTATTATTGGGTACAGACAAACTGAGATTTAGCATTACAGCAGTCAGTACTGACTTGGTAGTTATCATCTATTTGAATCTAGTACTCTGTATTTATTAGTGATATACCTACACCATGTAACTTAAGTCATCCTCTCAGTCATCCATGTCCACTAGACCCACGGTACTTACTACTTACATAATGGAGATTCATAAGATCCTATGGAATCATGAATCCCAACAAATCCAGCAGCAGTGCATTCCACTCAAGCTTTTGTTTTTTTTAAGCACATCACATGAGATTCAACAGCCTTCATGTCCACTGCCTTTCTTTCATGCACCCTACTCATCACATTGAGCCTCCACTTGTCCACTAAGCTACTGAAGAGTACAGTCAAATGTGGAATATTTTACACCATTTATTGTAGACTCAAGGCCACAACCAAGGCAATGACAGTGCATGCTACTGAATGTTATGATATACAAAGTACGGTCCATCAAAGTACATCAGAGGGAATCCAAAGGCACCACCTGCACATGTTGTAGTCAGGGCCTTTTTTTGAATAGTGTTCCCCTTGCTGGCTTCACTACAAAGGTCAATTTTTGGAGGGATGAAGCCAGAGAGGTCAGATTTTTGACAGTCTGGCGAAATTTCGCAAAAAAAAAGAAGCCCTGGTTGCAGTGTGTTCCTCACTGTGTTCCATGGGAGTGTAATAACTTAGTGCCATACATACCATGCAAGCCGACTCTCCAAGACCAGGAAGTACCTCCTAAGACTGTAATTTCTCAAGACTTGGACACAAGGCATCAAAGTCACTGTCCCTTGAAATCCCTGCTCAACTGTTGTGGTGATAAGTTATAGACTATCACAGGTGTTCAGCTTGCCAGATGCAATAGCAGGCATGGGGGGTATTGTCAGTGCAAATGCTTTAGGAGCTCTATTTGCAACATCATGCATGAGTCATTTGACTTCAGTAGATTTACTGTGCAAAGGACAGAGACTATGGCATTGACTCTCACATTGATCATGATTTGTGAATCAGAGTTTCCAAATCCTATCACTAAAGTACTTTGCCAAAAATGATCTGATTTTTGAACTAGTAGGTGCATTCTTCATTTTTACAGTGATATGAGAAATCATCCATTGGTCACTTGTTGATCTTAGCACTCTTACATTGTTTAATTTGACATACACATGTATGAGAAGAAGATTCAATTTTCCATATGATTATGTACATTGCATATTATTTGACAAACCATATGTGGATTATTTGTCTTTGCAATGGGCATCAAGCAAGACCTTGTTTTTAGTGAGAGAATAAATAGGTGCATTATTTGTTTCAATTATTTCCTCAAATGCTAGTCATTCATTGGACATTTTTCATTCCTCTAAGGTGGGGACTCTCCAAACCACCACTTTTTGCTACTGAGCCTATTTGCTATTCATAAATTGGTCAAATTCTCATATGTTCTTGTTGGCAAGTGAAAGGAAGTTCCAACACACCAACGAACTTGGCATTTTGATATTGCATGCAAAAGTTATTAAGGAACAAAGTTTTGTTCTAAAAGCATTTCATTTATATAGATATAAAACTGACTTTGGAGATGTACACACATCGTAGATGGTAGTTTAAGGTCAATGGCATATATCCTAGGTATACTAGGTTGGATGGAGCCTTCAAGCAATGATCAAGTGTGATTGACAATAAACTATCCCATTTTGGGGAAAATGACAAACAATCATAAGACATGGGCAACATTGGTAAATAGTTATTGATTTGTGGAGCTTTAGGTGCATGAAAATTAAAGCAATCAATAATGCTTTAACCCCTAAATTGGCTCTCCAGTGTCCAAATTTGGGATGATGAATAGAGAAGGACTTGGGGCTTTTATGATCACAAAACTTTTCATTCATCCAAACTAATGCATGACTTTTTTTAAACCACACTTTCTATGTGACAAATTTGATGAAATTGAGGTAAATTATTTTTTTAACAAAGATATAAAAAAAAATATGTAAAAATTCAAGAAACAATGTAGGCACTAAGAGGTTAACTAAAACTACTTGTGCACTTGGTTTCATGGGGATGTAGATTGTGTAACTTAAGGCAAGCTCAAATAATGTACCCCAAACCAGAGGAACAAACTTGAAAAATTCTTCAATGACTAAGGATTCTCTATTGTTGGTAACAAACAACAATAAGGAGGTCCATGAAGCACTTGGGCTCTAATACATTGGTACATTGCTTTTTTCATTGCACCAATAATGTACAAATATTGTACAAAGCATGAGATGAATGCTTTCTATGACCATTGCATTTCAAAACTTCAAAACTTCATAACAAATTCCACAAAGTTCCCTAAAATATGAAACAGCTTGGGTTGAATGCCAATTCATTGGTCTTGAGAGAGAGATTTACTAAAAAATTTCAAGAAGTTTAATCTCATCCAATTCATTTTCAGTCCCTACATGGGTGCTTTATGGATCTCCTACTTTTTTGGTATGAAACTATTGGTACAACATTGTGCAAAAAAGTCTCTGAAACCATTATAAAGGATGCACTGAACCCATACAAGTATTAGACAGCAATACTTCAACACTTGTTGACCCCTTAATGCCTCAATCCTTTTTTGATTTTTTTGCACATTTTGGTTTATATCTTTTTACAGAAATATCATTTACTGCAATTTCAAGAAATTGGTCATTAAGGAAGGTTTTCTCTTCAAGATTCAAGTATTAAATTGGATGAATGAAAAGTTTGCTAATCTAAACAAAGCCTGGAAGTGCTCTGTGCATTGTCCAGAAAATGGATGCTGGCACGCTTAAGGGTTAAAGCTCATGCTGGAACTAAGCCACAGCATTACATTGCTCCAGCAAGGTCTCATACACTGTGTTCCCCCTGATCACTGGTTGCAAATTCTTAATTTGTGCTGATGTCTAACAAAATCTGCTCACATCTTGGTGCTTTACAAATCAGGCGCACTGATGGAAACCATGAAATGTCTAAGATATAATGAATCTTAAAAGTGATTGAGGCAAACTGAAACTATGTTCTTCTGTCCTGTTTCTATTGTATTTGCACCTTGGGCAAATCACCTTGGCCACCTCCAGGTCAAGAATCATGCATCAGTTCTGCAACTATCTGCATTGACATACACAGATTCTTCAATCATGTTGACTGTTGAGATGTTTCAGTTACAGGATGAAACAAGCACAGAAAATATAGCATTCTCCACAGCAATTTCAGCTACATCCCATCATGACCAAGTTCACACTGGACATTCTCGACAGATAACAATGCAGGAAACACCAACTGGGGGACATCAGGGATCTTTACAGTTGCAATAATTTGAAGTTATCCCTTACCTTCAATTCATGAGCTGGGATTGGAAATCTCTCTTAGAAGTTAAGGCCCAAGACATCCTGCAGCTGCAACTGATGATATGTGAAAACAAGTTGTAAAGATATTAGTATGGTACTGGACAATGTGGAATTACAGTGTTGCATCTTTCATGAAATCCTTGTGAACATAACCATATGCACATCTTCCTAACATGGTCAAGGTGTTTCTAGGAATGTAATAAAATAATGGTCAGAATTTGCGTACCTGACACACTCGGTGCATGCTGGAATTGATATTCTGAAGATGAACTCTACCTACTCCCAGAGAATGTAATGTGAGTTAACTTCCCAAGTCCCACAGTCCCACTAGAGCTTTCAGCCTTCATTACATGCTGTACATTGATACATACAATATTGCTGAACCAATATTATGTACAGCCTCTGGCAATGAGTAACTTAAATGAAATCTGTCCAGCTATGTGACTGACTCAACTCTGACAAAAACTCTACAAATCATCAGGCGAGAGAGCTGTCACTGGCCAATTGACCAGAAGGAATGGGACCATCTTGAAAAAATAGAATGAGATGCTATTAAGCCGAAGGCAGTGTGAAGTCTGGGTTGGTCTTCCTCAAAATGCACAAGATCACGGCCACAATGAAATTTCAGTAAATTTCCTGCGAAACCATCAATGTGTAATAACTCAAAACATCAGTCCACGTTCCTGACATTCAAAACTGTATCCAGAACATATAAAAAACACATCAAGGTTTTAGGCATACACGTCACGTCATTAGTGACCAATTTCAACACAGCAAGGCTCGTGACTGGTAACGTCAATTTCCTTAAATTGGTAGTATTCCACTACTTTGGCACTTCCAAACCACCTTAAACCCTGAAATGTAAATCTGAACCAGTCCCAGTCCTAGTTTTATAGATCTATACAAGTGTGTCACAATTTCTGACCTGTCCTATTTTTTCGAGCTTGGTGTCGATGTATGCCACAATTTCTGGCGCAGCAGTCACGCCAATACAACGAAATCGACCATTTGCACTCCTCGACTAGCACAAACCATGATTTCCAACTGCACCCTAAAGGAACATCCTCTCACAAAGACTTCTAAAAGACGGACCAAATAAAAGCAAGATTGCAACAAGGGCAGTCAGGCTCTCCAAAGTACTGTAAATTCCACAACCTCCGATCTACCAAAACACGCAAGACAGATTCAATTCAACTCTGACTGCAAAACCAATGAACTGAAATGAAAGAAAAGAAAGAGGCAGAGCAAGTGTACCTCCGAAGGCAGGATGAGCGCCCGTCCTCTAGTCGGAGTCAATCATGTCGTCATAGTTGAGCCCCGAGGCCGCAGGCACAAGGCGGGATTTTCTAGCGGCGGGTCGGAAGCTTTGCAGGGAGCTTTGCGGAGCCAAGTGGAGAAGCACACCGTTGGCCAACCGTTCTTGGGATCCGCGTAGACAGTCGGCCAAGTGCATGAGAGGCCAGTGCATGTCGATGCTGATCTTGTCTGGTTTGCGCTGCTGCTGCGGTTTGCGGTTAACGTTGAAGGAGGCTTGCGTTAGCAGCGTTGTGGCGAGGGCTTGGCTACCCATCTTACTACGACCCATCTCCGGAGCCACGTTGATCTTGCCTATCCAGCCGTTGAGGCTGTTTATTTGCTGGTGTGGGATTCTTTGGCCCTCTGCAAAAGGATGGGCGTACTCATTAGAAATGGCATCCTTGTTACAAAGGACCGCGACCAAGCAAGAGCACAATGCTGTAAACATACATCGTCAATCTCGATATTTTGGCACGACTCGAAGCACCACAATTGTGGCATTCATCTGCACAGAGCTCTAATGGATTGCATAATATTTTTCATATTCAAAAATATGTGGGACTATTTTGAATATATTTTCAGAATATCCTACTTTTCGGGTATTGCATTCGGACTATTCCTAGTTTACAAGCTCATTTTGTGGCATTCTTTCATTCAAGAAAATCTCAAATCTCACGAAGTTTGAAACTTATGCTCATCTTCAGAGGGAAGACACCAACAGGCTCCAAACTTTTGTGGGCCTTCTGGTTCGGACCCATAAAAGACCACTCACTAGGCACTTTTAAAGGCGCTTGACCTGAAACGTACTGTAAATATACACCAATCCTAATATTTGATGCTTTGAGCAGTTGAATGTCACAATTTTGGCGCTCAGAATCGCACCAATATAACGAATTTGAAGTTTCATACTGTACTGTACATGGACAACCGCATAGACGGTCTACCAGTGGGGCATTGGTTCCCCAACACACGACCACTGGTAGAATCTGAACCGCATTGATGGTCTACCAGTGGGCATATGTTCTGTCTGTCAGGAAGACAACCCTGGCGACAGGGAATGCAAGTAAAGCAAACAAGAGAGAAAGCTTAACTTACGTCTAGGAGTAAGAGGCCCCTGGTCGAAATCAGACCGACTGATAGTTACTGGATTCCGCAACGGGTTCACCTTCACACAGTTATAAAACTGGTCCCTCTTCTCCACCACAGGCCCTCGCAGCAAAAGAAACAACGTAGGTGGCGGCGCTGCAACACCAACCGCGGCAGTTCTTATCTTAAGCTCGAGCTCGTTCCCCGTGGGCCTCTCCATGGACTCGCCAGTACTAGGTGCAGACAACGGATCCCCTTCCTGCGCACTAAACTCGTCGCTGGACTCGCCCCCGAGGAGTTCGAACGACGTCGAAGACATGGAGGAGGCTCCTCCGCGTCCTGAGCTTCCGCTACTGCTGCTACGACTGACGTCGGAGTCTTTGCTCTGTTGGGAGTGGGAGGAGCTGTTTCTGAGTGTCATCGGGGGGAGTTTGCTGGAAACGGCGTAGGAGCGGATGGTGTCCACGCCGCCGCCGCTGCGGAAACGGGAGACGAAGCAGGTGAGGTTGTCGATAAAGTACTTGCGGTCCTTCTTCAAGTTCCTGGAGAAGCACAAAGAGTGTTCAATTCGTTGGACTCCGCCAACAATCTCAGAGTTCTCCCCAATTATGCAAAAATTTGCAAAACATATGGTCTCAACTAGGAACCGAGAAACTCGTATGAAATCTTACATATGGAAAACTTATGGATCTATACTCGACCTAGGTCTCACGTTCAGTTGGGCTCTTGAAAGGGCCCATTTTCTGCACGTGCACAGGGAGTTTTAAGAGTTTACATGAAGCGGAGTTTACCACTTAGGAGGTGGTAATGTGGTACTTTGGTACTTTGGTAATTAATGGTTCAATTGCGATGTAAACTCTGTTTCATTTCCTCCTTCTGACGAATGTCACATTTTGGCAAACTGACATTCTCGGAAACAACAAAGGCATTTGAGGATTGGTGGCGTTTCTTACTTGTCCAGAACGACATGGTAGGCGCCGATCGCTTTGGCTTCGTCGGTGGCGATCACTTTGGGATAGTTTCCGGCTTTCACATCGACGTCCATCTTCACCTGTGTGTCAGCACTGCCATTGTTAGATAACTTAGATTCTCGATCTGTGTAAGAAGCTACAGCAGCTAGCAAACTGGCAAAGGGAATTACAGTGGATGAAATGAGAGGAGAATTTTAAAAGTGTGCGTCGTACCCCTGCTCTCAGGCTCCACTCGTTTATGTGGTTCGTTCTCCAAATGGCCTCTTTCTTGGTGGCGATTTCGAACTGGAGCTCCATGATGTTGGGACTATTCCGAATCGATTGATCGACTCGCATCATAAACCCCACTGCCAAAAAAAAGAAAAAGAAAAAGAAAACGGGTGCTAAGTTAGCCTACCTACGTACTATGATCTCCTAACCGATCGATCTCATCGGAATACATTAACACGAATTTGCAAGGAAATATACGAACCTAACGAATGTGAGACGTCTAACCGGAAATGCAGCAGAGGCCATGGACTGGAGTCACTTCCATTATTTTTGAAAAACATCACTAATGGCATAATTGAGAAGGAATCAGTACCGAGGGATATATTTTGCAAACGATTTTTCTGACTATAGAAGCACACCGCACAATGGACCCTATTTTGTAAGCCGGTCTGCTTTAAGTTTTTCAAAAAAGTGTCAATATTACTGCTATGTCCAATTTTTAAGATTAAGGTCTTAGAGCATTGCTTGTGTCTCGAAGCTAACCAGAGAGTACCTGTCTGGAATTTCACAAGAATCTCATCTTCTACAATTCTCATTACAACTGCAATAATTTTTTATACACCCGAATTATTTTTGACAATGGCTTAGAGCATTAGCGCATAGGAATAAGGTCTTACAGGAATTCGGAATGTGGGTGATGATTCCCAATATCTTGACCGTGTCGCCTTTGCGCACCACATTGGCAAGCGCCCAGTAAAGAGCCCCCGGGTGAACCCCCTTGTTCACGTCCAGCACGACCAGCACGGCGCCTTGGTCCACCCCCGCAGGCCTCGGCGCAGCAGGCTCGCCAACACTCCGGTTCCCCGAGCTTTGCAAGCTGATGAGATGCTCCATTGTCATAAACCTGCGACTCAAAAAGGAAGTACGATTGGAGGATCACTCAGTTCCTAGTAAATCTCGTACCCACTCTATAACCGAACCGAGATGAAAACTCTAACGTCCTTGACTGACTGAAGAATCTGCAGACGCCCAGACATAGTAATGCTCTCTACCCTCAGAAACGTCGTCCCGCAAAATTCTGAGGCTGCTTTGATCAAATAAATCCTCTCGAAATCAAGCAATGGCTTTTCACACTCGGATTGTTCGTAATGATCCCACTCCTCACCAACTAGCTGAACTCATAGTCACATGAATTTGCTTGCATTGACTCACACTAATTCCAAGTGATGCACCTTGAGTACGTGTGCACGCGACGAGGTGGAATTCCATGGAATGTTGTACTCGCTGCAAGGCACCACCTGCAAATAATAGCAAGTAGAATTTAAATGAGTAACCGAGCCGGGAAATAACCAACTCTGTTCAGCGAAGTCTACAACCACTGCACATAGAAGGAGGTGCGAATCTATGTGTGTTCGGGAACCCGGGAAGTACCAATTCAAAGTGTTCCCAAAGCCCCACAGCTCACTGGACCTGGTCTTGCAAGCTAAGTTAGGGACGGAACCGTGAGGACATCAGTCACGAGATAGAGAGAGAGAGAGGCGACGGTCGAAGCCTCGAAAGACAGGGAAGAGGCAATTTGAAGGAGTAGACAAGCGGAATTGTCGCCGACATGGGACGCTACGCAGCGACTCGACATCGAGAGGAGGCCAGGATTGGCTGGAGAGCCCGGCCCTCCTGGTCAGCCTTTCCCTCCGTTTCGGAATGTTGGTATTCTGGGCGATCATTCGTTTAAAAAAAACATACAAGAATAATACGTTGAAATTTGATACAAGAATATGTTGAGGGAATAATTGGTCATATATGCTTCTTTTAACCAGGTATCAGTGGATGAAATTGCTTAGGTGCTACAACATCTTGGGAGGGAATCAATTGGAGGATGGAAGGACATATTTCTGGATGGGTTATTTTTGTTCATGAATCTACATGACTATATGTAGTCTGCTTCATCCACAATCACGGATGTGGATTTAGATACTAGTGTTGGACAGGTACGGGATATTCATTTATAGAAACTTTAGACTGTGGTTCTCTCGGAAGATATCTGATTGATATTCACTATCTCCCATCATGTCTCTTTGAGAGGCCTTGCACATACCCAGTTCAACCTTGGTAAGAGCAAATGTCCATGTATACAGAAATAGTCAAACCTTGTAGAAAAGATAAAAGAAATTTTAAAATTCTTCATGGAAGTATTTAATAGTGGCAAGAAAAGAAACAAAAGTATCGGTTGGTCAAATTTTGAGGGGAGACTCAAGAAAAGGAGGCATCAAACTTCTCATTTCTAGAAAACTATTCATAACATTGGACTTGAATTTTGGTGGCTTCTAGTTTGACAACAAGGCAAAGCTACTGCTAAAATATAGTCTCTCTTTGCTCACAAAAGGTGAAATCATAATGGAACTCCTTGAAAGCTATTCCTGAAGACTCTCCAAAACTAGGATTCGAAGTTTTCAACACACCACATGGCAGTTCACTCTAAAGACGTACCTTCATCACTCCAGTGAAGCTCGCTTTCATCAGCGCATCAATGAAATTAAAGAATCCCAAACTTTTGGGGTGGCCTCGTTCCCAGGAAGCTGGAAGCGTGGAACCCTCGACTCCCGGAATCCGGGAGCCCCCTGCGCAACCGTCCGTCCCCCCTCGCTCCCAGTTTCCCACTCGCCAGGCAGGCGGTGAATCCAATGCCGCCTGTCGTCATGTCCTCATGGAACTGAGGCTTCATCAGTTAGTATTGCATTCCAGTTCACTCCGGCACTCCGGCCTCTCCTTCTCCTGTTGTTCAATGTTTACCGATCGATCATCTTCAAGCCGCGGGTTCCACACTTCCAGGTCCCACGGTACAGGACTTTGTCGTCTACATTTTGCATTGAACTGCAGGACTGTAGGCCTTTTGGGTTCCTGGTACAAGAGAATTGAATTGGCAATTCATGGCACCAGGCTGGGCTTCAGTCCGCGTGATCCTGCGACTCTGAGAAACTGAGGATTACGTGAGTGTTCAACGTGCGAGTGCTCACTCACGGCACTGATAGCCTGGATATTTATGTTGGGAGCTCTTTACACTCGGATCCCTCGATACATTGATCATGGATTGATGAGGAGGTCCTCTTTGCACGCATGTTGAGGAAGTCTTGGAGAAGCCTTCATGAAGTCCTTGTATTTGAATTCGGACTTCGGACTGGCAGTCATTTTTTTTGAGCAATTTATTGCTAAAATGATGTAACATCATTAATCGGCAAGATTCCAGCGCCAAAATTTGTGTCATGAATAAAAGGATGTAAAGATCTAAAATCGAGGAAAGATGTGGATTTGAGTTTCAAACCATATGTTTTCAAAGATGCCAAAGTATTGGACTAGTACGAGTTTAACAAATTGATGTCAATGTACAAATATTTTTTGATGGAATATTTGGAGAGGTATTCTTCCTTTCACAATGAATGAAGTTGTTAAATTGCTACAAAATCTTTAAAGAGTATTGTGCCATTTTGGATGAATTTATATACATTCAGATGAGTCAATAAGTTAATATATTTATTTTTATATGTTCATGCATATCTATGGATGTAAACAAGTTCATAAGTTGAGTGAAGATTGCTTTAATGCACATTGTGAAAGAAAAATGAAATAAAAACCATAGTTTTAGGGTTAGTATGAAGTGAGAAGGGTCACAAAGTAGCCAATTTAGAGTTTTGGATGTTTATTTGGATGCTTTAGATGTATGGTCATTATATACCAATCTCCTTTAATCCCTATGGCAAATTTCATTAAAATGGTAGTATTCCATATGCAATTTTCACACCTTGACACCTAGGACAAATATACCTTGCTAACATCTAGGTCAATTTAGGATGTCAAAAATCTAGGACTAATATAGATATGAGGTTGAGTAGTCTAAATTTTTTAGGATTGGTATAGATTTCAAATATCTAAGAGATTTGTAGATTTTGAATATCTAGTACTAGTATAGATTCTAGAACAAAAAAATAATTCAAAATGTATGATCTAAGCTACTAAAAGTGCCAAATTAATGGAATATTGCCATTTTAATGAAATTGGCCATTCCTAAAGTTCTTTGACTATGTTTTCACCAAAAATGCTCAAAGATTGCCATTTTTAGGACAAGTATAAAAAAAATTTAAGTTTTAGACACATCCAATTGTAAGATCATGTAATATGATAATTTAAAAATATGTGAAAAAATTTCAGAAATTTTCACTATGTAGATTGCAAGATATTAGCGTTTGAATTGACAAAAAGTCTTTTTTTGGCCAAACGAAAAGTCAGGCAACTGCACTTCATAAGGTCACATTTGTATGAAAAAATGTTCAAAATGGTTGCAACTTTTTGGATTCATTCTTCAAGGCAAGTTTGCTACATGCTTAAAATATTTCAAATCATTTGGAATTGTACAACATATAGGAAAAAAATGATAAATAGAAAGAAATAGAGAATGAATCAAAATACTAAATTGTTAATAATTTAGTTATAGAATTGAAAAATGTCAATCCTAGTGGTTGTAATTTTGTATTAAACAATCTTCACCTAATATTTTTTGTTTTTTTTCAAAAATATTGAAAATTGAGTTCAATAAAGAATTTCAAAGTTCATTTTGGAGTACAGAATACATGACTGCCCACAAACTAAAACACCTCATAACTTTTTACTCATTGAACAAAATGAAATGATTCAAAGCTTTCTATGTATATATAGATTTAGAAAATTAATTTCAAATTTTTGTTTTTGAAAAAAGTAATTTTTTGAAATCTACCTAGACTACCCAAGTTGAGAAATAAACTACATATTAGGCCATAACTTTTGACTCATATTTTCAAATGTCCTGAAATTTAGTGCACATGAAAGATATTCCTTGTCCACACTTTCTATTAAAATTTGGGTCAAAAATATGGAAATCTCCACTCTCATGCATCTGCCCAAAAAAATTATGTTGCCAAAAAACACACCTTGGTCCTTTAGAAGTTAATAACTTTATGCACTTTCTTGTGTGTATTCCTCTTGTAGTTGTCTATTTCATTTAATCATATCCATTAGAATATTGGAGTTCTTTTATTGAAACTACTTGCAACTAAGATATATAAACTCTTTATAAAGAGTGTTGATAGTACTCATTTAGTATGAAGAATTTAACATGGCTAACAAACTTCCTTGATCTTAACCCCATAGAAAACTTATGGATAAAAATGAAAGATTATATTTAGAATAAGTTTGTCCAAGAATAGGGGAGAACTTATTGAATTGATACAAAGAACATAGGAAGGGGGATCCATGAATATGCTTGAAGTTTTCATTTCACCAATACCTCATTCTTGTATTGCTTCAAATTTTTCAACATGTAGATGTTTTATATCTTGGAAATAGACTATTTGATCTTTCTAATACTTTTTACAATTTCTAATTTGATGGAATTTTGAACTAGTATCAACAATTTCAAATCTTTGGTTTAAGTCTAGAATAAGTTTCAAGCTTTGAAATAGAAAGGTATAAACTTATTGAAGGTAATTGTACATGATGTTTACTTTGTTTCAATTTTTTATATAGCAAGTATATTGATTTATCCTAATAATTCATATATTGCTAGAAAATCAAAGTTATATATTCAAAATGAGTACATATTGCAATATATTTTTGAATGAATCTAAATTCCTCCCCCCAAAATTACAATGATATAAGTTTTATATGTAACTGTTCATATAAGATGGACATGTTTTTTTTGTTTTCATTGAAATAAAGGAAAAATGTAAAAAATTGTGTTGACTTTCTTTGAAGCTATCACTCATTCTATTTGGAGTTCGTATGAATGAGTTGCAAATGAGGAAGTGAAGAAGGATTTGTTGCCCTCTTTTCTCAAGGCCAAAACTTTGAATGGCCATAGAAGTTGAATAAAGTGTTAGGATGATTTGAAGTTTAGAGGAAAAGTAGAAAATTATAATATCTTTCCAAAAATCTATTATTTATTTTATTTAAACTTTGGATGAAATGACAACACTAAATCAAAGTTCAACAAAGGAGTAGGAGTTGGATTTTGGAGTTTCAAAGTTAAAAGAGGCTTTAAAGACTTGTGTGTTGTGGCTTGTGGTCTATCTTTTCTTATAAACTTTTTTATTGCAGTTGGTGTGGGTGAAACCATTGTTTAGCCAATTAGCCCCATTTTTTTGTCGTAGTAACAAAGTGGGTTTCTTCGCTTACATTGTCGCACAATTGTTGATCACTATCACGAACGTACCATACCGGGCCTTATCCAGTAGTTTCGTCTCTAATAGAGTCTCCACCGCCTTTGCAACAAGGATGCCTCTTAAGAACCTTTTCAAAAGTGGTGGCCTAGTGTACAAGTTGTTTCCAATGATTCTAGTAAATTCCAATAGTCTTCATTAGTTTCTATTTGTTTCCGGAAGTTTCCATAAGCTTCCGGAAGATTCTACTTAGTTCTACTAGTTTTCGGAAGCTTCCACAAGCTTCCGGAAGGTTCCATTTGGTTCCACTAGTTTCCGGAAACTTCTACAAGCTTCCAGAAGTTTCCACTAGATCCTCCTAGTTTCCGGAAGCTTCTACAAGCTTCTGGAAAGACCTACAGATAATTCCAAAGGTTTCCAAGGCCTTATTCCGGAAGGTTCCTTAGTGTAGTATAAATAGAGAGTCGAGGGCCATTGTCCCTCACTCTCTTCAACACCAGTTGTATCCAGTCATTCTTTGACTTTATGTTATCAATACATCTTTTAGTTTTCTCATCTTGAAGTACGTTCTGAGTCATGTGTGAGGAATCCCCTCACTTCTAGCTTGTTCTTGTCTCTGTTTGAGGTATCCCCTCAAATCTGATCTTAGTTCCGTCCAAGAGTTGCCGTCCGCAACAATCACCATGGATTTGAAGTTTAAGAGCCAATCCCTTGAATGATTTAGCTTGTAGTCTGGCCGTCCCATTTTATCCGTTCAAAGCCTGTGATTTCTTATTACTTACTATAACCTTTGAATGCAATTAGAGATATTATAGGATAGTTCAACAGAGAGCATTTTCAAGAAATAGTTCTATGACAATGTAGAAGATTCAACTTACAAGATACAAGATTTTTTGTAACTACATTTATTTGTGTTCCTAAATCAATCTTAGTTGTAACCAAGATCCTCGTAGTGTCTAGAGTCAAATGCTTTCTACACAACAACGGATAAAAAAACAAAAACGACCGTAGTTATTGTCAGATCGGTTTCAAAACATCTCCAATGAATTGGGTTTCATTGTCAGGTCACTTTGGAATGACTAATTTGTGACTACACCATGCTTTGTAAGGTGGCACCAATTGGGATTATTTTTTAGGGTGATTCTATACAATGCATTTTCAATAAAATCCATAGCTCTTAGAAGATGGTGTGTATGTCATAAATTAATTTGTAAAGGACAACCTTCAAAATTGTTTTTTTTTCCTTTCCTTCTTCTACTAAATTTTTTATTTATCTTCTTTATTTGTCATAAGATTTTTTTTCCATCATAAATTTTTTAGCTTTTTTTTTTCTCTCCTTTTGTTTCCATATTTTTAAACATATTATATCTTTTGTAATTATTGTAATAATATTGTCCTTCTTTAAAAGAAATTAGTAGTAATTCTTCTTTCATCTTCCTTCTTTCATTAATGCTTTTTTATCTTCTTAATTTCTTTTCAATTTTTTTCCTTTTTTCTATTTTTTTTCTTAATTTTTTTCCTTTCTAATGAAAACAATGCATTCTTACTAGATTGTTTAATTTTTATTTTAATTAGTATATTTTTTTTCTTCATTAAGTTCTCTTATATGATTTTATTAATCTCTTAATACTACAAGAGCAACTATTACGGACAATTAATAGCATTCTTTAGTGTCATTAGACTACTCTTTACCACTTTAGATAATTTCACAATTGAAGTAGTCAAAGTTCAGGAAAATGCATAAGATGGCAATATAAATGGGCCTTTTATAGTCATCAAGTTACAACTGTCCCTTACATGGATGACTATGTAACTACCTTGTATCTTTGCTTTTACTGCACAATAAATTCCTACAACTTCAATGCAACTACAAAAGTGATGTTCTATTGAACAACTCGTGCAATACTACTTTGGCAAACTTTCCACTGTGATTCGATGTCCTACTTACATACATCATACACAACTTTCATTCCATTTCATAAGTATCAATTGAAATGACCTAGGCCACGTACATACATCTTTGTTTTTTAAAAGTGCTAGCTTTGACCCTAAATTTTTTCTTGTGCCAATAATTTATCTTTTACAAACAATTTGATGGTCTCAAGTAAATTCACAATTTGCACCACAAGAAGCTATTAGTAAAGAGCAATGAGCCTTGAATTCTCTACCATCATGCTAATAAAGGCGTCTATGGTCTCTACTTTTCATGCTTTGTTCTAGCTTCTTTGCATAAAACAACTTTCCATTTGAACTTCTTTAAAACATCTAAGAAGAAAACTTCTATGGCATGACTTGGAAAAATGAAAGGCTCTACTATACAAGGCAATTTATACTAGAAGTTCACTACAAGAAAGCCAAAGTCGTCCTAGGTGTTGGGATGTATGTACAAATTCTTTGATTGTCTTAGGGCTTGATCTACTCATATTGCAACAAAATGATTTTTATTTGTAGAACATTGTAATCCAATTACTATATGTCCTTCAAAACTCCCAAATAGTTGACTTACAAATCATCTGCAATTTTTGAAGGCAATTCAAGTATAGATGCTACTGTATTGTTGTAGCTCACTAATCAAGTAGTCATGTCATCTTCCACTTAGAATTAGTTACAAAACATTATGATGTGTATGTATCTAGTAGCTTTCTATAATGGCTTTTTGCTCAACAACAATTGGTCCATGTCCTCTAAGTTCCTCTAATCCAATTTCAAGACTTGCACCATGCTCTGAAACCATTCTATTGGTGCAAGAATGAATGGCTTTGCACATTTCTCAATCTTCCACTTTCTACACCGGTGCACGTGTATACAATTTCCATTTTTAAGCTTACCCTTGAAACCAAGTTATAAAAAATAACTAGAACATCATTCCTAATAGTGACTTTCTATAATACTTATTTAGCAAAGGACAATTACGACTTGACTAGACCTAATGAAGTAGAAGTTATATTATAGTATTGCACTAGGATAATGATGTAAAAATGACTACATTACGTCTTTTGCACTACTAGATTCAAAAAATATGTTAAGAAAATGTCAAAAAATATATCCTTTCCAATCTTTTTCTAAAATTTGTCCCCAACTTTTGATTTGAGGTTCAAAATCTAAAATGGATTCTTAAAGATGAAAATGAAATGGATTTCCCGATTTTTTTTAGTTCAAAACTTATTGAAAAAAATAATTTACTATGCCTAAATGAAATCTGAAATATTACTTATAACTCAATTCCTATATTTTATATATCCCACATGGTTTATCTTGCCTCCTACCACCCCACTTGTATAAAAGGCTTGTTATTTCATCTCTTCATATTCACACACTAAGTGGCTTTGGAATCCACACAATATTTTTGCTAAATATGGTATTTTGTATATGGTGTATTGTATATGGCATAATGTATATGATGTATTTTTGCAACTTAAAAATGACAAAAAATTGATTTCCCACTTCCTAAGGGAGTGACCTAAATCTTAAATCTATGTTTTTTCAAAATAACTATGAAATGCTTTGCCATATGTAAGTCCATTAGAATAATGCAAAGACTCCATTGCAACTTCAAAATGAATTGCAAATGAATTTCAATGTCTTTAGCATCACTAGAAAATGATTGCCAACATGGATGTCCATGATGATTTTTTCATGGGTCTATGATAACTTCTAAATGGCTAGAGAATGACTAAAAAATGATTATCAATATGGATGTCTACATCGGATTTTTCATGGGGTTGTCATAACTTCAAAATTAGTAGGGAATGATTGCTGATGTGGATGTCTTCATTGGATTTTTCATAATAAAACCACTTTCCACATGGCACTTTAATAGCCATTTCCTTAAACCTCTTTTCTTTATCACCTTACCTAAAACTTCTTTTATTTATTTTCTCATCCAAGGTAGAAATGGTTGGTAATAATATACCTATAGTTATTTTTATAAATGACTTGTCTACAATGACTGCACAGCCTCTAAGTCATTTTGCAATTGAAAGTGTCCAAAATGACTACTATGTAGTCATTCTTTGTAGTCACTTATTCCCTCATTTTTTGTAGTGTTTGGATCTCATAATCTTCTAATCTTCTTATTGTCAACTTCCAAAAACTAAATCACCATCTCCCTTCTTCATCTTTCAATTCCACTTATAGGTCTAGTAGGGAGAATTACAAATTCAATGATGTAAATGAGGAAGCTTGACTTCTAGACTACTAGTGCTTTTTGCCTCTAAGTGATTGACCTCCTACCTTCTACAAATTGTATGTAGTTGCAATTCTACTATTCCTCTTCTTTACTCTAGCTTGGACCTTGACTTCTCCCTTTGTTTTGTCTAAAGAATTTTTAATCCTTCTCCATCAATTTGTTTTTGGTATCAAATTTTGAGCCTTTGAAGTTTGGACATCTAAGTTGGTGTCTTAAAAAACATTTAGATGTCTAAGTTGATGTCTCAAAAAATTAAGGCATATTCATCAAGCATGTCTAAGAAGAATGTTGTTCATGATGTTTTCATGTCTTTGTAGACAAGCTATAGTACATGGCAAATGCTACATGATGTTAAAATAAACTATTCTCATGTTACTATTGACTTTTGAAAAAACATATGTGCGTTACAACAAACATCTAAATTGACAAGACTGAAGCCCTAGTGCACCTTTGACATCAGTAAAGGCCTAAATGAAAAAATTGTTAATGTGGCACTGCCCGCCGTATTGGCACTGACGTGAAGGCCAAATAGCAATCACATGGAAACTTTGGTGACATCTACTAAAATTTCCTTGAAATCAAATTATATTTTAAGAAATTTCCATGTTTTTTAGCATGTCCAACTTGACGCATTTTTTTAGACATCCTTGTTAACATGGTTGATGTCCAAATTAATATACTTACCATGTTTTTCTGCTTGTCACAAAAACACGGGTTTCTTATAGTAATAGATAGCATTTGAGGGCCCACTAGCTCTTGGAAAAACATTGTGGAAGAGACTATGGAGTGGGGTATGATTTCCTTGGCAAAGCATGATTTGGACATGCTTATGGCTCTTGTTTGGATGATGGAAGATGAGTTTGTACTTCACCACTTTAAAGAATATCGTCATGTTTTCACAAAGAATTGGACCTTGCAATGCCCCTACCAAAAGATCAATGGCACATAGCAACATTTGAATCTAAAATCATAGTGACAAATTTGGCAAGATTGTGCTTAGTTCTACAACAAGAGTCACTACATTTGGTGATGCCACTAGGAACATGCAAAATACCTACAGCCTTTACCAATATTGTAGATTACTCTCTTAGCTCATGGCTTTGTTTAGTGTAGGTCAATTTTTTTCCCTTCTACTATTGAGTCTAATCCCAAACTGCAAGAGCTATTTGCAATGATGTAGGTCATAAAGGGCTTTTGTTAATTTAGTCTACATTTTAAAATTTTAAGTGTTTTAGGATGTTACTCCCATATTCTCATAGTTTTGGATGGATCTAAATACTACATTAAAACAATGAACTTGTAAATGTTTAAAGCCATAAATGTGTATGTGAACACAAATTTAGTTTTGAAATTCTTTTAATTTGCCTCCATTGTTGTTGTATTGGAATTTTGGCTTAGTACTTGGGCTTTGTAGTTTTGGAGGATTGGATGTCATTTTCCAATTGTTTCTATGTGGTTACATCTTATATCAATTGTTATGTGTTATCCATATTTGCAGGTTGTGTGTGCACTTGACATATTTTATTCTTTTCTTTTTTGTATGTTTTGCTATGAAGTGTATGAAGATGTAATTCATGGTTATGTTTTAATTGGCCCTCTCAATAGTAAGCAAATACTATTGTTTCTTATGTGCAATGGTAGTTTTCAAGTTATAAAATGCTTTTGGATTGTACAATCGTTTTTCCAATGCCATAGTAGTTTGTTTAGAATAATGTAATTCTACAATGTATAAAAAAAATAGGGTGTTGAAAATTAGTCCTTCCCCCATTTAAAAAAAATAGTATGCTTAAAAATACCTCCCAATTATTCAATAGCTTTTTCCTAAAAATAGGAAAAAAAAATTTATAAGCACATAAATACCCTTTGGGGTGCCCAAAATGCCTTAGTGAGCAAGGAGGACCTTGCAAGTGACTCCCCAAAACTTACAATAGTCTAAAAAGGGAAAAATGAGAGACTTCCGAGTAAAAAAGGCGCAATAGCACCCTATATTTGGAGGTAATGGTAGAGTGTCTTACATTATTGGAAAACTCTTTAGAAGACGCATCTAACCGTCCAAAGAACGCATGATTTGGACTAATTGGCTAGAAGTTATAGCTATTCAAAGTTAGGGGTGTCCTAGTGACACCGGGACTTTGAAGGGCCAAGAGGAAGGGTTCTCTATGAATCCCTCATGAACTTATGGCATGTAGCATATCATTGAAAATCTATGAACATAAGGATGCTAGAATGACAAGAATTACAAGGTTCTAAGCTAGGAGACAAAAGTTATGGCCAAAAGAAGGGCCGTGGTTTACGCATGACATTTCCTCTAGTAAACCTGAATTTTTAGTGGACCATAACTTTATGAGAATTTGTTCAAATGGGAGGAGTGAGAAATTTATTGGCATCTAATTGACAAGTAGATATTCAAAATGGGCTTGCATATGAAATTTGGAGCCTTGGTTGCAAAGTTACACTATTTAGAAGTTCGGGAGTTCAAACAATAACATAACTTGGTGATTTCGGTTGGAAATGGATGGTCTTCCAAAATCCAAGTGGGTTTGGGAAGTGCCTTCAACCCACAAGGAGGGGCTTTGCCAAATGCCATAGAAGGTACTATAGGAGGGATTGGTCCCCTTCCTCACTTCCTCTTGGAGCCTTGGTGAATCCTAGTGACTCAAGGTTCATGATGAAACTTCACCACCGACTCTAAGGCACCATAAGACACTTGTATGTGTCTTGTGGCACTGGTTGAGGGAAGTCCCACTCCTTGTTAGGTCACTTTTGATGTGTTCCGATTTGTAAATTCCGTTTAGCTTTAGTACAAAAAAAAAGTAGCAAATACACAATGGACTAGTATGGAACGGAGTGCCACTCAAGGGTGGTTAGGGGCATGGTGAGTAGTGCCACCATGGGTCCTAGCACATTAAAATGGAAATTCCACCCCATATTACCAAGTAACATGCTCAATGCCAAAGCAAAGAATGTGCTAGTAGTCCTGGGGATTGGGACTTGGCAATGTGAGTTGAAAATGAGAACTAATGTTGCAGATGTATGGCATATGCAATGTTAGTTAGTTGTAATTCAAGTGAAGTTGGAAATGAAGTGTGGTGAACCCATTGAATAGTGAAGGATTGTCTTGAGAAGTGAAGTGTCATTTGAATTGTGAATCCCCCCCCCCAAAAAAAATACCCCATTATCTCACATGGTTATCAAATGTATAGGTATGTGCCCCCCCCCCCCCCCCCCCCTAAGGTATGGAAGAAGTTTGGCTCTAGGATTATGTGAGTGCTTATTTACCTACCCTTGGTAAATGAGCAAACACAACCAGGTTCTTTTAGTTGGTTTTATCCTATGGATGTTCTAACGTTAGTCCATTGTGCCTTTCAAGCATTGGATCTTTCCTAAGTAGACTTCAAGTATACAAAAACCCAATCAAAACATGACTTAAACTATTGTTTGCCAAGTGATTGCAAATTCTAATGAGTCGCTGTGGTTGTTTTGAAAAAGGTGGTTCAGACACAAACTAAGTATTTCATTTTGTAGATGATTAATTCCCCTTTCCAAAACTATAAAATTCACCCTAATCGGACACTTCTAGCAAAAGATATGAGCAGATGAAGTTTGACCGCTAAAACGGTTCATCAAAACTTCATCCACGGATTTGTGCTAGTTCCCTAATTCAAAAGACCTTGAGATTTTGAAGATATACTTAAAATGTTTTTTTTTCTATTTAACTTTGAAGTTTGGTCTTAAGTTGACAATTCTTCTGAAGTTTCATCCAATCCTAGCCTAGAACTTCATTCTTTAATATCTTGTTGGTTTTTTTGTCTTTTCTTGAGTTTGAAGTTCCTATCAACATCTCTTTCTTGAAACTATAGTGCTACAATAAAGGCCTACGTGCCTTCCTACCAAAGGTGACTTTTGGAAGGGAGTGAGGCATGGTGGCTTACAAGACTGACAATCTAGAGATAAATCACTAGAAAAAGAAACCCTGGTTCCCATGGGTTCTAATTATCCTACTCTACGAGCTTGTGGTTCTAAATTATCATTCTAATCTAACTTCTAAGTTCTAGATTGGCCTTCCTTGTTCTTTTTGCCTTAGTCTAACTTCTATCAATTAACTATTTTTGGAAAGTTTGCATTTTTCTCTTGTAGTTCCTAATTCTAGGATTCTAGATTGGGTTCATACTTGCTAATTGGATTTTTCTACTAGAAGTTATTGGTGGATGAAGTTTGACCACTAATTAGTTCTTTAAACTTCATCCATTAATATTTCCTAATCTACAACTTGAAATTGAGTTTTTCTTCTGGTTTTGGGTGCTAAATAATAACCTTCCTTTGACTCGCTCAACTTGTTCCAAAGTTTTTGGTTTTATCTAACTTTCATCCGATTTTGACTCTAAACTTCATCCACTTCCATCTTTCTTATTTTAAGTTGGATATCTAAGTGTGAGATGTTTTTGGAAATCCCTAAGCCAGTTCTACCATTTGATCTTACTAACTTTGAATAAAAACTTAATCTTTATGCTCTGAATCCTATTGGTAATTCGGCCATATGGTAATTTAACCTATTTTCAATAATTCAAAAGTAAAGTAAGATTTCAAGTTTTTACCTTGTAGTCAAGTTCATCGTTGAGGTAGTTGTACGCGTCGTTGAATGCTCCATTGTCCACCATCTTCCAACCTTGATTGTAATTTTTGCCCACGGCTTAAAGGAGGGGTTTAGATACACTTCTAAGTCCTATTTTTCTCTAACTCCTTTCCATCTTCTCTTTATCTCCTCTTCTTTTCTTTTCCTATCTTCTATTCTATTCAGTTATTTCTTCTTCTTCCCCTTTCTTCACTTATTTCACGTATTTCAAAAAAAATACATAAATTGACCCAATGCACTTGATCAATCTTCTTCTAATTTCCCTTATCTCAATTTTAATTGGTTGTTCTAAATACTTGAGATTTCTCCTTCTTCAACTTCAACTATAATAATCTAACAATTTGGTCTTCAATTCACAACTATCATTCCTATTGAGTTTTTGAAGTCAAACTTAGTCTAAGCTAGAAGAATTGAAAGAGTGGTGAAATAGAACTTTGTTTTGCACTTCTCCTTGCTAATCACACCTCCCTAATCTATCCTTCTTCCCTCCTAATCTATTTTCTAATTTCCCTATCAAATGCCTTAGCTCTTGGTCTAACTTTTGACAATTTACTATTTTTAGATTTCTAATATGTTTTCCTTGTAGAGACTTAAACCAGATTTCTAAGTTGATGCGGAACTTGCAAATCGGACTTTCCTAGTAGAAGTTATGCATGGATGAAGTTTTGAGTATTACTTAGTGTTTGGAACTTCATCCGCTTATAACTTTCTCAATTCAACTCGATTTTCTTTTTACTTTATGTTTTTGAAAAGATTTAAGCCTCTACTATTAGATTCTTAATTCAAATCTATGCTATAGCCTCCTTCTAATGGTCTGACTTTGCTTTTAGCCTTGGCTCTACATACACTTTAACTCTCGGATAGACTTTTGACAGTTTACTATTTTTAGATTTTGAGTGATTCTTCCTTGTAGAAATTAAGACTATCTTTCTAAATTGATGTGGCACTTGAAATTTGAACCTTTTTAGTAGAAGTTATGCATGGATGAAGTTTTGATTATTAATTAGTGTTTGAAACTTCATCCGCTTATATCTTACTCATTTTAGCTCGGATTTCTTTGTATTTTATGTTTTGGGAAAGCTCTTGACCTCTACTATGAGATTCTAAACTTCAATTTGTACTAACCCTCTTCTTAGCGGTCTTACTACACCCTTGGTCTTGGCCGTAAAGAAAGACTAATATTAAAAATAACAACTTGACCAAATTAAGGCCAAAAGGGCTAACTACATAGAAATGATCAAAAGAAGGGGGAGGTTCAAAGCTTCACTGTCAAAATGAAAATAACTAAAAATTCAAACCCCACGAAATCAAAGCTTCGCCGTATTTCTTAAATACTCTAAAATTCTAGCAATTCTAAATCTTTCCAAATTCAAAGCTTCATTGTCCTGTATAGGACAAAGGAAAATATCAACAATACAACACCAACAAATTCACTTGTCAAACCCACCCAAACACAAGCTAGAGCAAGGAGGTTAGTACAACCACTTGTAAGTTCAAAAAAAAATTATACAAACAAGTTAGTACAACCAAGCCCAACTCTAGGGGATTTCTCAATCAACCCCTAAATTCCCAAGGCCGTTTTTCTATCAAAAACCACTCAAAACTGCCATTTTTTATGCATTCACCTAAGAGAACAAAAAAAATCATATTTTTAGAATCTAATTGTAGGATCTTGCACTTCACTTGTCTTAGCTTATGTGGTAAAAATTTCATGAAGTTTGACCGTATAGATTGAAAGATATTAGCATTCAAAGTTCAAAAAGAATTTTTTTTTGAATACTGGCTTGCAATTTCAGATGACTTTGACCGCAAATTGTGGAATTTTTTTGCACTATAGACTTTGAATTTAAAGTTTTTTATATTGAAGAATTGAGTAGAAAGTCTAGAAATAAAAATTAAAAAAAACAAAACAATTGATTTCCATTCTCTAAAAAAATGCTAAATAGAAGTAAATCCAAGATTGGAAAAAAAACTAAATTGTTAATAACTCCAAGATGGGATTGAAAGACAATAATCCCAATGGTGAGATTGTTTTAGCAAGCAAACACAACATTCTCCCCAGAAAATTGTCAAAAATTGTAAAAATTGCATTCAAAAATGAATCCTAAAAGTTATTTTTTCAAGAAGATGCTAAATTTGCCTAAAAAACAAGATTGTCTTTAACTTTCTCATTATTAGTCCAAATAGAACAAATCAAAGCTTCACATGTAGACAAAAATGAAACATTTTAGTAGAAGAAAAAAAATTAAAATTTATTTTGATTTTTTGCGATTTTTTTGTATTGCCCCCTGAGTTCAGTTTCAAGCTTTTTGTGGTATAACTTTTGCTTGTGGGCACCAATTGAAATATAAATTATATTCCCACTTAGATAATCAGTTTTTCTATCTTACAGGAAAGTTTCAAAACAATTCACCAAAAATTGAGGTCACAAGAACCTATCCAAAATCTAATTTGTACCCTGAAGGGACAATGGGAATTTAGGGGTTAAGGAATTTTCCACTTAGTAGTTTAGAACTCACAAACACAAGCTAGAAGCCCCCCAAAGTGGCATCGCCAAGGTCCGGTGAGGGGTAGTTCTAGGATTAGTACAAACAATTATACTTCAATAAAATAACCAAAAAGCCAAATACAAATTATCAAAACAAGTCAAGAATTGAAGGAACCCCTCAAGTCCTTCAAAGCTTGGAAAAGAACAACAAAAGAGCCCAAAAAACAACACGTATACAATTTGAAACCAAAATATTGGCCCAATAGTCCAATTGATAGACTAACATGTATAAGATGCCAAAATCGTCACCAATTAGTAACAAAGGGGTATTTGTGAGAGGAAAATGAGCCCCCTTATATACATTTCCAAGGGCCTCATCTCCTCCCAATTCCTACATGGTAATCTTATCAATTAGGATTTTCATCCTAATCCTTCTAATTTTCAACTTTTATGATGGTCCAAACTCCTAACTTTTGGAGAAATACTCCAAATGGCAAACAAATTGCGCTAATGGCTTCAGAATGCCAATTTTTAATTGAAGAAATCCCTTGCCCCCTTTTCTAACTTCAAAATCCTAAAGAATCTTAGCAATGACTAGAAACTCCAAATGGGTAAAAACCCAAGTTTTGGAGTTTTCACTTTTTGAGGAAAGCAACTAGCCTAAGCTCTCAGGTAGGTTCAAGGGAGTAGAAAAGACCCTAAGTTTTTTTTATTCCAATGTGTGCTCTCAAAACGCCAGTCAACTCCTTGATACTTGAATTTGCCAATTCCAAAGGATTTTGCTACTTTTGGCATCTCCTGCTATTAGAATGTCACAAAACTTGTTGGAGAGCTTTATAAACATGAAAAGAAGCTATACTAATTTTTAGTGAGATTTTACTACATTCATGGTAATTTCCACAATTTTACCACGTCAGATTCAAAGGATTAACTGCTCGAAAAAATATCTAAGATGGAGAAACTGAAACCTATCACAGGAAATCTATACTAGAGTCCTCACAAGATTCCCTTAGACTAGTTTTAGCAAGTTTGTGTCTCATTGCACAGATAGGTATAGATAATTGGACAATTTCTACTAAATACACTTACTATATACAAAAGGTAGGTTTCTACCCTATCTACATGCGGTTTTGCATTATATATGTATAAAACTAGGTGCAAAGTGACTAGGGGGCATATTGATATGTGCAACACAGGTTTTGGTCCAACACGCATTCCTGGTTTTTTCTCACCTAAAACTACACTTAAAACTATAGAAATAAAAATAAATAAAGATTGAATCCCAGATGACAAAACTGGAACTCACAAATTAATACAAGGAATATGAGGGTACAAAATTTTGAACAAAACACAACAATTGCTCCATTAAAACACTACAACAAGTGAAAATGTTTCAACAACAAAAGTATGAAAGAACAAAGTTTGAAAGAACCCCAACATCCTTCAAAGCTTGCTAAAATACCAATAATGGAGCATGAAAAGCTCCTACAAACAACCATTTAAGTAATTTGGTTCAAAAATGGCTAAAATCCAACTAAATAGACACAACAAAGTACACGTGCCAAAAAATGGTTACTAGAGGTGTTTTGAGAGGAGAATGAATACCTTAACTTAAATTTCCAGGAGTATCCACCTCTCATTTTTTTTCTAGTAAACTTATCAATTAGGATTTTCATACTAGTTTTTTTATTTTCCACTTTTTACTCTAGTCTAAAATTCTAATTTTTGGAGAAACACTCCAAATTACAAATAAACTATGTCGTTGGCTTTAGAAAGCCATTTTTAATCTTCACCAACCTCCTTCCCCTTTTTTCCATTGCCAAAAATTCATCAAAACCTAGTGCTAACTTCAAATTGGAAAAGAATAAAAATCCAATTTTTTAGATTTTACTTTTTTTGAGAAAGTAACTAGCCTAGGCTCTTGAGAAGATATGAAGTAGTAAAGAAGACCCCTCTTTGACCTCATTTCAATTTCTGTATACTCCTAAACCACTGATGAACTTTAAGAATTATCTTTAATTTCACCAATTTTAGAGAATCTTACCAGTTTTGGTACTTTTGGCTATCAAAATATTGTGAAACTTGTCAAAGCATGTTATTAGCATAAAATAATCTATAATAATTTCTAGTGAAATTTTTACCACAACCTCAATAATTTCTATAAATTTTTCATCCTAAGTTTTGGTAGTTGATTGTCCAAAAGAAGATCTTGTGTAAGTCAATAAACTTAAAAAATTTTCATGAAATCTCTCATAGAATTCTATAAAAGATGTGCAAGCTCATATTTTTACTTTATACAATTGCCGAAGGAGAATTAAATTAAGCTACCTCTTTTAATTATTGATGAATAAAGAATCTTTCACATGAAGAAGAATCTTAGCAAACTAATTTCACCATTGAACTCCTAGCATGACTTCAACTATGGGACACTGTAATTTGACCATAGATGCCCTCTATTGGTCTGTCTTCAGGTTTTAACACATATAGGCTAATGATTGGAGTTTCTATTATTTTATAGAATCAAGTGAAAAGATGAAATATTTCTCTAGGAGTCAATTAGGATTCTCACATAAATTCCTTTGGATCAGTTTTAGCCATGATCTATCACATGCACTATAGGTTTAGATTGTTTGGACATATTTTATTCAACATCTTTAATTCACACAATTTCTAAGTTTTTATCCTATTCACATGTACGATTTGAATTTAATTTGGGGGAAACACTCTAATTAGGACCAAATACTATATTAAAATGTAACATACTTATTTTGATTCAACACTATTTTTTGGAATTTTTCATAATAAACCTATATTAAAGTTGTATAAAAAACAAAAACACTAGTGAATCCCAAGTGATAAATTAGGAGATCACAACAAGACATACCTTGAGTATTCAACTTCTTAGTGCTTAAATCTTTTATTGAATTTCTGCATAATTTTGCTTATGTTTTTCTAAATAAAAATGTTACTTACTTCAATTCCATCAAATTTTATATATAAAAAGTTAAAAAAAAATTTAAGCATTGGTTAATTTGGTTTGGATGAATGAAAAGTTCATTGGTTAATAAAGCCCCAAGAATCATTCTAATCATCACCTAAAAATGGAATATCTAAGCGCTAAGAAATTTAGTCCAAAGGTGGAAGTAACTTGGCACTTGCATTAATCCTTAAAGGTATTCAATGTTTTTAGGCCAAAAATGCTTCAAAGTAATTAAATCTAAAGCAAGGCTAAAATCTTCATCTATATTTATTCATTAACAAACCCAACCCTAGAATCCTTTAGTTAATTTGTTAGAGTACACCCTCCTAAAATTTCAAGGTAAGAAAACCTTACCAATTGCAAGATCAATCGCTTAAATTTCTAAAAGAAGTATTTTCAACTCTTTCCAAATGGTTAGATTTTATCTTTCAAATATTTTACAAAATAGTGTATGGATCCTACAACTTGTTATGCTCTATAAAATATTGAAGAAATAATTTGGGAATACCTATAAAAAATTTCAAACAATTTCTTTTTCATATTCATACTTGAAAAAAATAGTAAGTAAAAAGAACTATGGTAAAGTTAAAAATACTACATTGCTAGGAATTTAGTTATTGAATTGAAAAACGCCATTCCAATGGTTGTAATGTTGTAATAAACAATCTACACCCAATGCTTTTATTTATTTTTAAAAAATAGAAAATTGAGTTAAATAAAGGACTTCAAATTTTATTTTAAAGTAGATGTTCTATAACTATCCACAACTAAAATACCTCATAACTTTCATCTCATTAATGAAAATAGAATGATTTAAAGCTTTCTATATATAGAAAAAGAGAGAATCTATTTCAAATTTTTACTTTTTTAAAAAAGGTTTTTTTTGCCAAGCAATGAAAACTACATGTCATGCAATAACTATTTAATTATGTAGTCAGAAGTTATAAAAATTGTTATACTTTAAAGCTACTCCTTGGGTAATTGTGTGAAAATTATAATGAAAAATATCCAACATTTCCTTTGTAGTGAGTTGTTTATAATTGCTATGTTGTCAAAAATGATATTTGGACCTTTAGAGATGCATAAGAAGGAATGCATAAGAACAACATAGGATGGGGGGGAGAAGTTAGTAATGCTACAAACAATATCTTCATTGAATAAAGACCTTGCATTTTGTATACAACAAGACTATTCTATCTTTCCATTATTTTCATAATTTTTTTTAGTGTAATAGATCTATATATTTTATGTTATGTATAACTATGAAAAAATGTAAGGTGGGCAACCCAGTTGTACCATTAATCCTAAACCGCTACCTGCATTTTATGTACATCTCAAAAATCAATTATGTATCCATGTAGAAAAAAATATTTTAGAACCAAGCTTTATTCCTTCAAAACTTTTGCATATAATATCCAAAATTTCATTTTTTGGGAGAATTTTGGAACCTCCTTTCAAGTGCTAACAAAAAAATATGAATTTTTGATCAATTTAATAATAGTAACTAGGCACATAGGCAAAAATGGTGGTTTAGGGTGATCCACCTTAATATTTGTCAAAAGTAGAATTTTCATTTTGGGGGGTTGTCAAGGGAAAGGAGGTTCCAATGCACAAAAAAAATTAGTACCAGATCCAATATACAAAAATTATGAAGGGTCAAAATTCTTTTTGGTAGAGGTTCTAAAATCATTTATTCTACATAAGTACATAATGAATTTGGAGATGTACTTAGAAGATAATGGTGGTTTGGGATTGATGGCAAATTTAGGGGGGCCTATCTTAAATAGGAAAGTTAGAATGTAACACTACCCTTGGTAGATTACCAATAGTAAATACATACACTAGACTTAAAAAAATAGATTTGAAAACCTAAATAACAACTTGCAATATCAAAGACAAAAAAATCATGTTACAATCATAATTGAGCTTCTCAAACCTTTAAAAATATTTTGGCATTTATATGCATGATATAAGATAAATAGGTCTAAAGATCTTAAATGGTTCACTTAATCCCTAGCTACTTGAGTAACCATATGTAGTTGCTACAAAATTTTAGCTCGTTTATGTATATAGTTAAATTCCTTTGACCATTCTAAATTTTTTTTACGAGCAATATTGAAGATTAACTACTAGAATCTTTTATTTTTCAATGAAAAAAGCAAATTTTTTATTTTAGAAAGGTCCTCAAAGGAATATATGTACCATTAGTGGAAGAGTAAATCTTGCCAATTTTACTTGATTTTTCAGCTTTAAGCGAACTTTGTCAATTTCACTTGATTTGAAATCTAAAAAATTATACATATCCATTTGCTTTGAAAATGTTCCCAACAAAAGAATAAAATATTTTCATGATTTTCACTCTTGAAAATTTAAGCATGCAAGCGTTGATTTGGAGTTATTTGCAATTTCTACTTATAAAAAAAAATTGCATTTCAACAATTGCAAGGTACACTATGTAATGTATTTGATAGCTCTCCATTTGGACTTTAGGTTTTTGGACATACATTTTAGTGTATTAATACAATTTCTAATTTTTCATGTCGACCTCCAACTCCCAAAAACTCTTATACACAAATTCCTCAAACATTTTGGGGAGGGGCAACATATAAAAATAGGATGTGTACATTTTTCTTGTTAAATCTCACAACTCCTATGCAAATTCACACTCAAAACTAGTATGCACACTAATAAGCAAGCTCTTTAAACATCTACACGGTTAGACTTTTGGGGAAAAAATAATTTACTTCATAAGGAATAACTATAAACCCATGCCTTTTTTTCATAAGAAAAACACACTTGGAGGGTTAGGTGCGGCACTTAAGAATTATATTAATGTTCACATATATAAGTAAAAATCACAATTAAGACTAATTTTTTACTTGTAGACAAATAAAAATCATAAATTTAAAAATTAAAAATAAACTTTGACAATCTTTTGTATTTTTTATGGAATTTCAAAGTCAAGAGTTGAAGAAACCACAAAGTGTCCTATGTTGTTGCATGTTTAAAGTGCTTTCAAAAAGACCCCAAAACATTCACTAAAGGCTCTTGCTAGTACTTTGCCTGGTGTAGTGCCATATGTCAATGCCAAGTGTGATCTGAGTCCTTTGCAATGATTGTCGATAAGTTAATGTTGAATTTAGAAAGAAACTCAAAGTCTGCATACTTTAAGGCTTCAAATTCTCAACATTGCTATCTCCTTGGAAGAAGAGTAATTGCCAAGCTGCAAATTTAAAGTTGAAGATGCAAGCTGTTTCACTTAATCCTCCACTGTTTGAAAATACAAAAGTTCATTATGAAAACACAGCAACTGAGGCTAAATTTTTTCTGTATCTAGCAAGGTAATAAAGTCCAATAACACAACAGAAATGCTTGCCCTCAACCTTAGTAAGTTAGTATGGAAGCTGTGCTTATTGCTAGCTTTGCTAACACTCAATTGACCTTAGCAACACAAGCACATCGAAAGGGTCTTCATAGATTGCAGCATGATGTCTTAAGACTTGAGAAGCCATCATGAGAGAAGCTAATCAAGTAAAGCATAGTTATTTCATGAACCTAAGTTAAAGTTTAGTATGTCTAGGAACTGCAGTCTAGTAAAACAGGCACTCATGACTTTTGTGCCTTTTACTTAAATTCAGTCTTTTGTATGCTCACAACTTTGATGCAATGAAGGATTCTGCACATTGTATAACGGTTTGCACAATTCCCGTCTTAAGAAAAATAAATACAACAAAAACGTATGTTTAAGGCCAGTGCGCTAATAATGTGGGGTTTGTGGACTGGTTGATTTCTGTGGGTTGCATGTTTGAGATTGGTTTTCAAGTGTTTTGAGGTTGAATGCAACATCGAAATCAGGAGTGTGCATACTGCTGCAATGTTGTGATACGTTTCTAATTAGAAAGTGTTCCATCGACAGGAATGACATAAAGAAACTGTGCAAGCCATAGAATTCTTCTGTGAATTTATTTGATATTATATCTATTCTAATTGAGACATGATGAAGATTAGGTTGAATGTGGAGTGGAATTTGGAATCAGTCTATTACATGTAATGACTTTACCACAGGTACTGTCATGCAATGAGACACGCAAGTAAAATTATGGATGATGAATGCTAACATGAGTGATTTGATGTACACACAATCTACATTATAAACAGTACACACAGTTAGATTCCCAAACGTTTGAAAGTACATCCCCACAAGATCTTCAGCAACGGTTTAAAGCATACATATCTAACCAGCAGCCACAAATATACTGAACAAGCAGCTATATCCTCCACATTCACCAGATTAACAACGAAGGTATGAAATGCAAGCAAATACTAATTACAAACTTATTCATCTAGTTCCTAATCAATACAAGAGTATTACACCACAATATTTCATCAATTCCAGAATTGAAGTACATGGCAAAAGTCTCGTTCAAAATTCCACAAAGCCTTCGGCTATCATGTGAAAAGACTCTTCTACCATCCTTCGTTGAATACACAAATCCCTCGGTATCAAATTCGTCTCTAAATCCTCCCAGCAGCAAACAAAAAGGCACTGCTCTTTTCAGAGGTCAAGAACAAACTACTTCTACCAAGACATCTTTGGTTTTAATGGGTCATCATTATATACATCCTGAGACTATTCACAAAGCATAGCATGTACAACATGCTATGCACAAGGAGGCAACCTCCCGTGCGTAAGAAGAATAGATCTACAAATTATGATTTACATGATTGGAAAAATCCAGGGTACCAGCGCCTTCAAACCCCATCCACTCCTCCCAATCTTCCCAGGAATCGTCCCCGACTCCCATAAATCCTTCCAAGTTGTCCGATAAGTCATCCTCAAACTCTCCAAACTGCTGTGTCGAGCTGTTAAGAAGTGTCTGCAGGAACAAACAAAACAAATATCTAATCAGAAAAAATCATGGACAAGCCTAACCTCCACCAAAAAACTGTCAACAATACCAATGCATTGAAGAAGGTTGAGAACTGGAAGCCTACCTCATACGCATGATTGATTTGCTGGAAATTAGTGGTGCAGTGATTGCCATCACAGACATCAGGGTGATACTGAAGCGCCAGACGGCGGTACGCTTTCTTGATCTCGTGCTTGGTGGCGCCCGGGTTCAGGCCTAGAGTGGAGTAAGGGTCTCTCGACGTCGTAGCGCCGGCACTGCACGCCATAGCCACCCCTGCTTTCGGCCTGGGACTGGAGTTTGCAGAAGCATTCAGACTCCGCGGTGAAGACGACATCAGGTAGTCGCCATGCTGGAACGCCCTTCTGGTGCCCGAGATAGGGATAGCTTTGCTGGTCATCATTTTCGACGAGGCGAACTACTGCAAATAGGTTATCACAGAACAGGTACCTTACAACTTCCAGAAAACTCTCTCCCAAACACAACCTCTGAACTACAGAAAATGAACTTGCAGCTACAAATCGAGATCGGCAATCAGCAGTCTCGAGAAATTTCGACAAATTAAGTGCACCTCACGCAAAGGTTGTGTGTATACAAAGCCCAACAAGGTGGCTCGACCTCCAATCTCAAAACTCTACTGCAGAGATGCGAGTGATAGGATGCGCAATACGCAACCAAATGCAGGAGCGGAAAATTGCAAGCGAAAGCTGTGAAGAAAACTATTGAGCGAATCGGGCAGAGAAATCGCGGCGCAACGGGGCATGTGATGGACTGCAGAACACGAGAAGCTAATGTCGGAAAGAGAACGGTGGGGACAATCTCTATTATATTGGAGGAGCGGGGCCCTCATCGGATAAACCCTCCGAGCCTCCGGTTCGGTAGTAGCCTCGGCAAGCACGATCAGTGCTGACGTCAGGGGATGAAATCTGTCCTCGGGATTGGAGTTTTCCTGTTCAACTGCAGACAAAGTAAAGGTCACTGTACGTTATGTGTTGATGTTGTGAAACTTACACATCCGATTGGGCAACGTGAATTGAACATACAGGCACCTGAAACCGTCCCTATACCCAATGGCGTCCTTTCTAGGAAGGGGAGTCATTTCAGAACATAAATGTAGACATACCAACTTGAGTTTATTAATTGTTGACCGACATGATATGCCATATATGATTCACCTACATTTGTGTTTCAAAACAACTCTTCTTCCTAGAAAGGGGTGGCATTGGATACAAGGACTCCATTGGGTGTTTTTCTATGATGATGTTGCAAACATTAAGGTAGAGGCATCCAATAACATCTTTGTATCTAATGCCGTTCCTTTATAGGAAAGAGAGTCATTCTAAAATGTAAATCTAGGTGAATCATACATGGCTTATCATGTCAGTCAACAAGTAATAAGCTTTGTTTGGTATGTCTACATTTATGTTTTAAAATGACTACCTTCTTAAAAAGGGACACCATTGGATACAAAGATGCTTTCAAATGCATATATCTTAAGTATCTGATGGATGACAAAGAATTTTTCTGTAAAGGACAAAAGTGCAACTATTCATCTTTGGAGTTTTGTTGTGAAAAAGAAACATCTTCTATAATAGTTTGACTTCCAATGAACACTTTTCCATTTTTTAAGTGATTGATTTCCACAGTATTAGAAAATGATAAATATCTTTGAAGACCAACACATCCTTATAGGATTAAGTTAAGTATAAGTAAAGAGTGCATTTGTTTGAAAGTAAGTTTAACCCTTAAACAACACCACTGCCATTTTTTGGCCAATGAATGACAAAGGATCTCTCCATGCATGACAAAGGTGCAACTATTCATCCTTGAAAATTTGTGTGAAAAGGGTAGGTCTTCTATTATAGTTTGACTTTCAATAAATGTTTTTGCATTTTTTTTAACCAACAATTCATAAAGTACTAAAACAAATGATTTCCACATGGGCTAACTCATCTTGTAAGGGTTAAGTGTTGTTATCTTAAATTTAGATAAATAAATCCAAAATCAACAATTAAAAAAATTGGCAATATAGAGCATAATCCTAGACCTTATAATCAATGTGCATTTGGCTCTTCTTAGGCACTTTGTTTTCTTGCAAAATTTTATTTAGAAGGCTTGGGACATTAGAAAGGTCACAAATGAAGGATACAATATCTATAGAAATTGCACCTAATTGTGACTCCTACATATATTCTTGCTAAAAATATATCGCCTCTATTGGCATGAGAATTTAGCTAGTTCGTCATTTTTGAATGCACCTATTTCCAACACTTTGAAAATTCATAATTTGTTCACGTGATGCCCCAAAAATGTAGAAGAAGAGAGTCTCAAATCCTTTATAAAAAATTACAACAAAAACCAACAAAATATGAGGGCATGTAATAATAAAAACAATGCTCAATTGTTTATTCATTCATACTCATTCAAGTGTAGCCAAATGTTATCATATGTCCTTTTCACAACTTCTATTAAAAGTATACTCGATTGTATTGTTTCTTTTATCAATGGAAATGGTCCATGTGTTTCAAGAAAAGAAAAGAAAAAAGTCTACTCAAAATATGAGGGCATGTAATAATAAAAACAATGCTCAATTGTTTATTCATTCATACTAATTCAAGTGTAGCCAAATGTTATCGCATGTCCCTTTCACAACTTCTATCAAAAGTATACTCGATCGTATTGTTTCCCTTATCAATGGAAATGGTCCATGTGTTTCAAGAAAAGGAATATGAGTCCTAATCATTTGGCTTTTCTTTAGAGTCATTGTCTGCTCTTTAGTTTTTTCTTTGAAGAGGACGCATTGTCTGCCCTTTTCTGCAAGCAGGCCGTGTCTATGAATGTGGTCACACGTACTGTATTTTGAATGATCCATTGAGTTGGCTCTTGATTTCACAAAGCATAACTTATCATAGATCACTAAAAACTGCAGTACAGTATTTTGAGACAAGTTGGATTATTTGACATAAGATATCAGCACACATATGCAAAATCTCAATATCTTAGAAGTCAGAGCGTAGCCTAGCTGAGCTCCTATTTCCGTCTCAACTTGACATGTGAGTTGGTGGGTCCTTGAAAAACCCAATCAGACTATTGAAACAGTGGTAACATTACCATTCGTGATGTAGGTATTTAATTTAATATAAGTTAGTGTAATCTCCACACTTTCAGACTGGGTTTCCCTTCCTGCAAGTTACTGGCACGATGTCTAGTTCTCTCACTTCTCTGGTACGGAGTGTTTCATTCAAACCTTCTGGGTTTGAATCACAAGTTGCATAACATTGTTTAGCAATGAATCACAGATCTTTTGAGAAGGGGATCTCTCAACAGTGAACAAAATTGTCTTATATGACTCCTCAACACACACACCTCTCCTTGAATTATTATTTGGTACTTAAGTAAGTTTGCTTCTAGGATGATTATGTGGAGTGTAGTGGTATAAGAAGATCTCATACACTTTCAAATTTTGAAAATTCATGGAATATTGTGTGAGTGTCCAAAAAAATACGAAAGACAAAAGGTTGGGTTTCTCTCACAAGGATTAACAATTTTGCACAAAAATTTCATCATTTGGATCACTAAGCTATCTAGGCAGAAAAAAAGTATGAGTTCTAGGTAATGATACTTAGTTCATTCATTTTTTTGCCCCCAATCTTTGTAGGGAAGTTTATCCACCCTGAGAAGGCTAAAGAGGATTGCCCCCCTTGTTACCCCAACCAAGAATAAATGTAAAAATTGCCCCCTATTTTGTGCTACATAAAGTTTGTATTCCTTCAACTCTCCTATCAAATTTTGGGACTTTGATTTGGAAATATAAATTTAGAATTTACAAATTTTTATCACGGGGATCAAATAAAAAATTCCAATGTTTTCTCTAAGAGTAAAACAAGGGGTAATAAAGCCAATTGAGGGCAATCCTCCCTTGTCCCCTTTAACTAAGGGCTAGGGAGGATTGAACCCTCTATTGCCCCATATTTTACCCTTGTACAAAACTCTGAAATTTTTTTATTGCCATATATGATAAAAATTTGTAAATTTGGAATTCATATTTGCAATCAGAGACCCTAAATTAGCTATGGGATATGATGAAATACAAATTTTGAGTGGCACAAAATAGGGGGTAATTTTTGACACATTAGAAATTTTTGGGGGGATCTAGAAGCATGTTCCGAGCCTATTCCTTCATAGTTGTTCCTTGCAATGGAGGGAACGGCTTGCTATTAGAATTTTTTTTTAAATTAATAATAATAATAATAATAATAACAATAATAATAATAATAAATTTTCAAATGTAAAAAAAAGTTGAAAAATAAAATAAAATAAAATAAAAATTAGACGATGACATGACAAGGTCTCAGCCACGTCATTCTGTTACACCAAACCTATTCCCTGTATTCACAGGCTGCAATAACTTGCAGGCTTCCAGAGGCCCCCCAAACCTTCTAATGTTTACCCTCTGGTGGGCAATAGAGGGATCAAATCCTCCATTCCTCCCCTTAAGTAATGACTGAACTAAACTTAATTTTTCTCATCAAAGAATCCTAGTCACTTTGGATGAAAAGTGCCTGTGACACGATTTGTGAGTTAACTGTCCCCCCCCCCCGAACCTGAAACTCTGAAAGGCTCAAACGGTGACAGGGTGCGAACTAGGACTGCCGATTTATCTTCCAAGACAGTTGCCCGCTGTCGCTGTGTCATTGGATGAATTTCCTACAAATTCTACCCAGAAACTGAAAGCAGGCCCCATACGTGGCAGCAACAGTCCGAAGTCCCCTTTCCAGTTGCAGTTATCGTGTGGTCCCCTGGGGGGGCCACCTGTCACGATATTATCGCGTCGGAATAGAGATAAGCTCCGATCAGCGGATCAGCCTTCCTTTCCGAAGAATTAGGTTTCTCAGGGAGGGAGGGAAACTACCCTTCCGGGGTCAGAGGCAATCTCCATTTTATCCGACTGCAATCATACTAGTGAGGGTACGGAAATTAACGTTACTGGCCTGCAAAATTTTATTTCTGTGGAAATTATTAGTACGATTCAGTAACATTTTATTACTTATTTATTTATGGCACATATAGTGACAAACTAAATTGAATGTAAAATTGAAACAGCATTAGAGGATTTTTGAGGGGTTGGAAGGGTCATTTAGGGACCATTTTCATTGTTGTTCCCCTTGCAGCTTCAGAACATCCATTGTTAGATTTAGATTTAGATTTTTAGTTTTTTTTAAATTGAATTTTTTTTTAAATTATGTGGAAGTTGTTGTGCCATATTAGGTAGCTAGTGCAATAAGTTCCCAGAGTTTGAAAACCTCGCAGAATTCACAGCCCTCCAAAGTAGTTGAAATTTTTTTAATGTTTTCATTCAAAGAACCATACCATAAGCATCAATGAATAAAGTCTAAAAGTAGATATACAAAAGGTATATATTTGTAGATATATGAAAGATATTTAGATACATGTTACTATGGAAGTTTGAAGAAAAAATAAGTTGTGATTTGAAAAAAAATTAATTTTAAAATTAGCCATGTCTAAAAGCTTAGTTTTATTCATCATGATTTGGATCTACTTTATCTTTTTGTCAACTTTTTCTTAGAACTATGAAAAATCTTTTTGCGCCTTGGTATGTTGATATACATCATTTCAAATTGTTGTACACAAAAATTGAAGGAAATCGATATTTGTAGAATTTTAAATATCAATAGTTTGACAAACATGCAAATGATGTTGGTTCTCACAATATTTGAATTTTTTTTGGAATTGAGAGCATGGGATAGCATTAACCATTGTAGAGAGAGTATAGATTGTAATATGGATTGTTGTTATATTTTAATCTTCTTGCATTTAAATATTTGTTAAATTTGAAAATATTTTTTTAGGTTCAAATTTTTTGTCCAAAGACTAGAGTTCATGATGCACATAATTGATCTAACAAATCCAACAAATTAAATTTCCATTGTCAATATGATCAAAAAGTTGAAAATTGCCAAAAATTACACTAACATTTATAAAATTGGTAGTTTTTAGTCTTGAATTATGTGTCTAATGTGCCCTCCATAGCCTCACAAACACATTGAACAATGCTAATATCACAATGAAGGCAAATAGGTAATTCTGGAGCTCACTCCAATCAATCTTTTTCCAAAGTTGGTACATTTCTGAGTACTCTCTCCATGAGGTTTGCTAACATGTGAGCCTATGAGCCTAAAAGACTATATACCTATGTTATAGGTTTCTATATTTATTTATAAAAACCTTCCATGATTATAGTATAACTATGTCTTAGATATCTATATTATAGGTGTTTACATTATAAGCACCTTCAATGGTTGTAGTGTATCTACTTATACATACACTTTAGGCTCACATGCTTGAATTCTCATACTCAAATGTATACCGTTGGTCTCTTCACTCTCTAGAATTGTATTGTTTTAGAATCTAAAAGATTTATATTCTAAGGAAACAAAAACCCTAAACCCTAAATTCTAAAATCTAAATCTAAAATCTAAAATCTTAATTCTGCCTTCCTAGATGTTAAAAAATTCTCAATCTCATAGACTTTCTTGTAATGGATACTCAATTTTAGATGGAAAGAATAGTAATCAATGGTATAGAGGCTCAAATGTAAGTCAACAATGCTAATATATGAGCACGTGAGCTTTGAGCACATATATAAGTAGATATACAACAACCATTGAAAGTGCTTATAATATAATGCCTATAATATAGGTATTATAGGTACCTATATTATAGTTATACAATAAGCATGAAAAGTTTTTATAATATAGACACCTATAACATAGATGTATAATCAAGTAGGTTCATGTGTTCACACTCCTAGGTTCACATAATAGCACCCCTCAAATGTAAGTAGAGCAAAAAACTCATTCCAATAGGTCTCGAAGTTTATTAAACATGTTGGGTTGGGCTAGAATTTCTTTCCTTTCACTTCAAATGTTACAATTTCCTAATCATTGATGTTAAATGTTTGCAATCATTTCCATAAATTTCCAAAATATATTTTTATATGATTCATAACCTAGAGATATAAGTAGTCAATTTATCCCTAATGAAATTCTCTATTCATGATGATTATAAAATTAAAATTATTCTAATGATCATATTGTATTTGAAAATCAGATTATTATAGAAATCAACAAAAAAAAGGAAATTGACTAAAATTAAGAGAATATGCTTGAGTTGTAATAACATTTTATATATTCAATGTAGTTTCATATATAATTGGAGTTATTACAAAATAAAAATTAATTTTGACACAATTTTTATAAAAATATATTAAAAAATTCCCCAAATTAAAGTGTTGGATTGATTTGTTTTGGCAACAATATGTGTCAAATTTCAACATTTGGATGAGAAATATTGAATTTCAAATATTTTCCATAAAAATTTATAAAAATTTATAGATAGCTATACAAGGAGATTTTTACAAGGATTAGAGCATCTAGTGAACAAAGATGCTATCAATGATGTTAGATATTTCTCAATGAAAAAGTGATTCAATGTAAAATTTTATGAATTTATGGGATGAAAAATGTCGAGTTTCATAATAAGTTTGTTTTAAAATATACAATAGAAGAGAAACTAGCCAATCAAGGAGATTTCACATGGATTGAGTCATTTTGATTTTTGCAACAACACAAGTTATTTTAATTAATAACTACAAAGCTAAGAGAGAGGTGTTTGGTATTGTAGGAAGCCCTTCAAGAGTGTATACATCTACAGTTTTACACAAATTTGACTCATAAAGTAGAAGATTTTGAATTTTAGAGCAGTTTATTCATGAAAAGTGAGATTCTGATCTATGGATTCAAATCATGATTAGGAAAAACTAGAGGCACCATTCATACCACAAAAAAGATTTAATAAAAGAGTTTTGCATATTGAGAGTTTTCCATAATTAGACCTATAGTGTGGATGTATTGAACTTAAATTGTTTTTATTCCTAAACATCTAACAAATTCAAGAAGTTCTAAATTGAGTTTGACGTACAATGGTTGGATTTTAATAGTTTTCACTTCAAAGTAAGCTATAGTTTCATGCAATGTTGAATTCAAATTTTTTTAACTCCTAAAAGACTAGCTTGTTGATTTTGGCAACATAGCAATTTTGGGCATGGTGTTGTGGTTAGAGATCAAATTCTTTTTGTCCAAACTTTAATAGAAAGTGTAGACAAGGAATATCTTCCACAAGCACTAAATTTCAAAACATTTGAATTGACTAGTGAGAAGTTACAATATGAAATGTGGTATTTTTCCTTGGAAGGGTAGCAGGCCAAGGATGCTAACATTGTAGTCTAAAATCTTGAAATCAACTCATAAGTGCAAGCTAGCAGCTAAAGTAGGTGACAATTGCAAAGCATTGTTGGGTTTTAGGTTGGGTTGATTTGACAAGGCAAATGATAGGTTCTAGTGTTGTCTGGTACTACTTGTACAGAAAGATAGTAGTTGGATGGGGAAGAAGACTTTCATCCTAGGACATGGGAATGCAACTACTTTGTAGAGCAACCTATAGGCCAGAAAATGTGATAAATTTTTTTGAAGTCTAAAAATTCAAGCATATTTATAAATGAAATATAGACATTGAAATCCCATCAATGCAAAGTGGAAACTCTTTTATTCAATGAATTCCATACAATTATGAAACATAATTATCATACATTAAACTGCACTGGTTCCTAGTATTGTTTGGAATTCTAAAATTTGTATATAATCCTATGATAATGCATACAACCATCAAAAGCCTCCAAGAAGTATCAACCATAAACAAACTATGAAGACCATAATCTACAACTGTCATCAAATGATAGTGAAAGCTAAGTTCCTCTCACAAACTAGGCCTTGTAATGAAGGTTTACACTACTATTCCACATTCCTTGAAAGCTCTTCCTCTACTCTTTTGCCCTACATCAAAAGTCCTACAACTCATTGACAGTTGCCCACAAAAGATTTAGTGAACATAGTTTGAGATAGAGACTACTACACACATGCAATTAGAAGTAGTGAGTACTATAGAGAAGGGCAATGCAATTTAGTGATAGTTGACCTTATAGGAGCACCACCTACTATCTTTAATATGTGAAAGAGATGATGTCCAAATTTTAAACAATTTTGCCACTACAAAGGACAATGAGGCAATACAAGCTATCACAAGTACCGGCACAAGAGAAACTATGGCAATTAGTTATAGAAAAAGAAGGTGTGAGAAATTTGTAGGCTTCGAAAGTGGTGGCATTACTGGAAGTACATCACCTTTGATCTCTTCCAATGTGGTATGGAATCTGAAAGTGGTCCCAACATCTTGTAGCTACAAATTTTCACCATCACTTTTATAGACAAGCTACACACGCTCTAGGGTGGTCTTAGATGTGAATTTCATCTTGATATACAAAATTAATCAAAATGAGGTCTAGTTTGATATTACATTGACTTCAAGCAAAGTAGATCATATCATGTTGAAAAAAGACATGCCAAAAATTCCAAGGTCATGGGTGTGTAAAGGAAAAATGGATGTGTAATGTGTACTTTTACCTTGTCTATTTTTTTTGTAAATGAATTACATTGACAAAATAAGAAGTTTACATAGAAGGCATTGCTCGTGATACTTACCTATTAGATTCTGTGTATGTTTGCTTGCAAAGGATGACATGCCTCCTCATCACATCCAACGTTTGCATCCTTAGCCAACATTGGTTCCTAAAATTCCACATGTATCACCTAATTTTTCTCCAAAATGTCATCCAACCATTAACGAAAAAGTTGTAGGCAACCTAAGCTTGACTTTTGAATGCCTATGATTAGAAAGCAATATCCATATTTTGGTTGATTGTACAATACATATTGAAGACCTCAATCAACAAGCCGTAGTCATAGCAACAACTAGCTGTAGTGATGATCATTTTTTCATAAAGACTACTCACAGACTTGGATTTGAAGACATCACAAAAGATGTACGTAACTTGAATGACACTAATGTAGATAGAGACATTGGGGAACCAAACAAAGACTACATTATTAGCCATGATTTAGAACAAGGAGGTTAGTCAAGCAACTATGATGAAAATTTTAATGGTACAAACAAAGATGAAAGTCATAATGAGCAATTACAAGTGTGTTTAGATGGTGTGCCTTAGCCATCAAAATTGTTACATAACATAGATTTTTGGGATGAGAGGCCAACCTTCACAAATCCTTGAATGGGACAATGGTGTATGAAAAAAAAAAGTGGTGTTGTAAAGGCTAGCAATGGTAGAGTAGAGGGAGCAAATGACAGAGGGCCTCCAATGCCTAAGATGGTGGCAACCTTCCTGATGGCCTTGTTGGTGCTAGGTTGTTTAACAAAGGACTCACATGAGCAAGAACCAAAGAATAGCTAGAGGGCTTTATCATAGCCTTGCATAGACATAAACAACTAGGATCCTTAGGTGAGACATCGGGCTAGTCCAATGGCTATAGTAGTCGCACAATATTTGGAAGAATGTAGCAATTTAGTTCCAACCATTTTGAATACCATTCCCCTTTTTGCAAATGTAGTGTATTTAGGAGAAAATGTAGTCGACTAGAATGATGGATATGCAAGTTTGCATTATGTAAAAATACATTCTATAAATAGTGTCAATTTTTCATCACAATTTGATATGGACAACAATATTTTTGAATATCATGGTATGGAAAATGAGGATGTTGATGATGAGGATGTTGAAGGAAGTGATGATGATGATCATAGTAATCTAACTAGTGTGGAGTATTTATTTAGGTCTTCTACATGGTCCTCGTGTCATTCTACATGTTCCCCCAAAAGCAATGGAATTTCTTAAGGCTAGAGCTCTTAATATAAGTCTTTGATGTATATTATCTTTCATGTAACTATTTTCATTATTTTGGCCCTACACAGTTCTACGGAGAATTGTTGTTGAAAGAATTGGAACACAACCACACCAAATGAAGATGGAATAGCTTTGGGAGGAACAAGATGGGTACCTGTAGATGTAGCGGCATTGAAAGCATTTATGACAATTAACATGTTTATAGGCTTGAAGAGGCAACCAAATGTAAAGACTTACTGGGCAAAAAAAGGTTCCTTTTTCTATTGTTTGTGAATATCCCAAGTTTTCACCCGCTCTCATTTTCAAGTTATCATTAAATGCCTTCATATTACAAATCTTACTACTTATGTGAGAAAAAGAGATGTAGCAGGCTATGATAAAATGGACCAAGTATGGTGGTTAGTCATGAAAATAAGGGATAGTTTCAAGATGAATTTGAGACTTGGACAATTTGTTACAATTGATGAGATGATGATAAGGTACAAGGGTTCTTATTGGCTTGCTAGGCAATGTATGCCCCCAAAGCCCTAGAAATGAGGCATTAAGATATGCTGTCTTGTTGACTCGAAATCAAAATATATTTTCAATTTTGACACATTTGTTGAGCAAATCCTAGTATAGCTACCACTGAACTTCTAGGTGCATTAGTAGAGATTTGAGGGCAATAAGAGTTCATTTTGGGCCTATTTCCCTATAGCAAAGGGAATGATTGGCTATCAAAAATTTATTTTTCAAAAAAAAAAATCTTAAAATGCATTTTTTTTTTAAATTCAATTTTTTTTAGAAATGACATGGCACAATCTTGGCCATGTCAGATTGCATTGCTGGCTGTGTTTCTAGCATTTTCAAGGCTGGGCAATCTATAGGCTTCCAATGCCCTTAAAAATCTTCTAATGTATTTCATAGGGAGCCTAGATTAGCACACAATGTAGTTTTGGATCTTGTGAGAGGATTGGAGAGTATGATTCACGTTCTAGTTACGGATAATTTCTTCAGTGGTGTAGGTTTAGTTATAGAATTGGCCACAAAGCACATCTATGTGACTATAATAGTGTGGTGTAATAGAGTTGGTTTACCTTTGGAATTGAAGACATTGAAGAATTGGAACAACTCTTTGCAAAGGACATTGGGATGGAAAATGCATGAAAGTAGAGGCATAAGTTGTGTTCTATGGAAGGACAAACATGTGCTTCTCATTTCAACTAGTGCATTGGCTATAAATTTTCCTTGCATTCCAATGCCAACAACTCTTCATAAGAATGGAGTTGTCAAAAAACCTATTCCAACTTCTCTAGTGCATTTGGAATATACAATACATATGAAGGGTGTTGCTATTACAAATCAATTGAGAGCATTGTATTCATACCAAACAAGATTGTACAAGTAGTGGCATCGAGTATTTTCATTCCTTCTTGGCATGATAGTGGTCAACATGTTTATATTGTACAAAGATCATTTAAGGATATATTAATGCAATAGAGTTCCAATGACTCATCTATAATTTAAGACTAATTTGTGTGATGCATTACTACAAAACTAGAAGGGCTATAATGTGGAAGTACTAGTCAATGAAGAGTCATGAAGGCATTTGCCTATGTAGAGCCGTATGAGGGTATTGTAGGTATTACAGTACCTACAATCGGACACATCTTTGTTTAAATCATGGATGCTTTGAAAAGTTCTACTATGGATCTATGAATCAAGGAAGGAGGCATGAAGGAATAGGACACATCTTTGCTTAAATCATGGATGCTTTGAAAAGTTCTACTATCGATCTATGAATCAAGGAAGGAGGCATGAAGGAATTTGCAGATGTTGCACTACAATTTGAGTGTATGTTCTTTCTAAACTTCATTCTTATTTGTTCTAATTTTTTTGGAAAAGGGGCTAATTCCATTTACATATATGGAAGTGAATACCTTTTAGGCTGAAGACTTTTATGTATCAATTTTTTTCCTCACTATGAATCTAGTATACATGTTTTTAGAAGATTGTTTTCATTATTTTTTAAGTGTATATAAATGTTTTGAAGAAGAACCTATTATTTAAGTTTTCTAATTAGAATTAAAATCCATATAATAAAGCTACAATTGTTATATCTAACTTCTTCAATTGTATATCTACAAATTTTTTTTCTACCACAATGGTAGTCCCAAAGAAGGGCAACCCTAAATCCACCAGAAATAGACAAGCCCAATTGCATTTGTACTCCCCAATGAATCTACTAGCTATCCCCAACCAATACATGGCCCCACCTCATTTTTGTTGAAGACACTCCCTAGACTACCATGTTTAATAATTTCCATCAATGACAAACCCCTCTGTGGATTTGTGAACTGTCACCTCCAAATGAAATGAGTCCGAGGAGCCCTATGCTTGTCGTTTGGTGAAAGTTGTAAGCTTGCTAGGGCCCAAATCCTCCATGTTGATCCTATCATAACCTAAGGCCTCCAACATCTTTGCCACGCTAGCACCCTCCAATGCCTCCCTACTACTCCATGTGGCCTCCCTAACGTAGAAGCTACCAGGACTTTAGGCCCAACACCAATTCAAAAAGAATTAACAGAGTGGAAATTGTAAGTCTCATGGCCGGGACTATGCCTACACTTACTAGAAGCCTTTTATTTTGACTTTGTCTTGGATTAGGTGTGATGTCTACATTAATCTAGCCTTTCTAATGCTCACATTCAATGGTTTTTGATGATTAAGAAAAAAATTTAGCTATAAGAGCGGCTTATGAAGGTCTCCACCATTCACTTTTTGTTATATTATGTCCATGAAAAAGATACAAATTTCCAAAAAATGTACCTATCTTAGCATTTTTGGTGAAAATTGTCTATATATTTTATTTTTTTTCTATATGTTGTACAGTTGAGAAGGATATGAAATTTTATAGCATGTACCCAATTTGCTTTCAAACATGAATCCAAAGAAGCACCAATAACATAGACATTTTTCATACCAATTAGATCTTGTGAAGTGCGACTCCCTAGTTTTCATAGGGATAGAAAAAATTGGTTTGTATAATCAAATGCTATTATCTTATAATCTACACAATGGAAATTTTTGAAAATTTGTCCACATCTTTTCAAACCTGAATACTACAAGATCCTATAGTTACAAGTGTCCACAAAATTTTATTTCCTTAAATTTGAAACTTATACAAGAAATGGTACTTTTGGAGCATTTTTGGTAACTACATATTCAAAGAACTAAAGGAATTAATTGTGAAAAATGATCAAAGCAAGAAAAAAAAGGAAATCAAAAGATATCATTTGGTATAATAAAATATGTAAAAAATGAGTAGACAACAAGAAATAATGTATATCTTTAGAAAGGTTCCTACTCATACATAGACACGATAGATAGATAAAAGCTTTAGTCTTCAAAAAAAGGTTGGTGTGAATAAAGTGTTTGTTCATGATGACAATGAGCCAGTGTCTAATGGATCAAGGGTCATTGATGCAAAATTACTCTTTCCTCTCAAGAATAGACACTTTAGTTACAAGTAACAAGATTAAAAGTAACCAAGAATAAAAAAAATAGGTGGGAATGCAATGTAGGTGTAGTAGAAAGTGATGTTGATACACTTTCTTATTCAATTGAAAGTAGTTGGTTGTTTTCTATTTTTCTTTTATGTAGGATGATTGATTCAACATATTGGATGGCAATGGTGTTGATTATTTTGAAAGTGTGTTTCTTAGTGGCAATGCGTAGTTTGAATTTGGTTTCAATGATTTTCATAGACGTGATATGTGTTGTTCATAGACAAGACATATCATAACATTACTCATCAGAATTAGGATCCAAGAGGGTAGAGTATTTTGTCATTCTTAGGTGCTCAAAAATCAAGAAACAAATGAAGGATGAAAAAAGAAATTAGCATTAACAAATTAACATAGATGAGAAGAAATCAACAAAAAGATTATGTGTTGAATCATATTTTATCTACATTGAAACATTGGTCAACTTTAATTTTCTTCGGGTGCATGGACAAATTGCACCTAGCTCTTCCATGAATAATGTTAAGTTCATGATCATCAACAACCCACATTCTACTCTCACTCTTAAAAGTAAAATTCTATGTCAACTTTATATATTCAAAATGAAATCATTATCACTACCAAAATGAATAGGTTCTTTTAAGTCACCAAAACCTAAAAAGGTCGGAGTTAGTACTCTTTTAACTATCAAATTGCAAACCAAAGTCACCACCATTTTAGGCATCCAATTTTGAAATGTCAAAGTGCAAGACTTCCCTTCTGCAATGGCTACCATTCTCAAACTAGACTTCAAAACTCTATGGGTATACCAAGGCTAGCATTTTGAATTGAAAAGTTGGGTTCTAATGAGATTTGAGAACTATACATCAACAATAGTGTTTTTGCCAAGAACTGGGGGCTTCAAATTTGAGGTTCACAAGGGATTGTAAACTATACATGAAGGAAAATATATATTTGACAAAAATTTGGGGGTTCGAAACTGCATAGAGCTCAATATGAAAGGGAAAAAACAAAAACAGCAGTTGCCCTAAATACAAAAACTCCACATAGGAACATGGGAGCATGTTCTAACGCCTTGGTTACCTGGACACGCTGGACTCTCCCCGTTTGGCCATCTCCTGCAACAACCCATCCACGAGCTCGTCCTCTGTAGGCCTGGGCGCCGGTCTCCGCGGAAGCCCCTCACCCGTGCCCCCACCCCGTGACCGTGACCCGGTCACCGATCCCCGCGGCCCAGTCACTGCTCTCTGCAAGAGAGCCGCCCTCCGCCGCGCTTCAATGGCCACCTGGTTCCTCAGGCCACTTTGAATCTGGCTCACAAAATCACCTGGAGAGGTAGATATCCTCATCGAGTCTACGTTTTCTTCCCTGAAATCTACGTTACCCCCAAACTCATCAGCTTCCAGCACTCTGCGCACCAGATCAGCATCCGTCTGGGGATCCTGCGGAGGATTGCGTTGTTGTTGCTGCGGCCGCATCAAATTCGGTCTGTATGGATATCCTTGCCATCCCATCAGCTGATTATCCAGGAAATTGTGAGGGAAGGGCTGCGGTTTGACCTCCGGGTCTTGCAACTCCAGAAACTGTTGCGCGCGAAGGAGGCTCTCGTGTTGCAAGCTTCTGGGTAGAGTCGGCATGTGGAGTTGCTGGTGGGCGAGGATCTGTTGCAGGCTCCGCATTTGGTGCAGAGCGGCGAGCGTGGTGAACTCGGGCGGTAGGGGTAAGAGGTTGGAGCTTCGAAGCCCTAATCCTAGCCCTAATCCGGGAGGCAAAGGGCTTGTGTGAGGGGAGCGTTCGGAAGGGTGACGATGGGGGATCGAGCCTGGCGCGTGATGCGTGTGCGTGCCTTCGTAGGTCGTGATCACAAGACCTGCGTCCTCGCTCGCGCGCTCCACGCGCTTCCGGACTGGACATTGCGGCGTGGTGCAGCGGTAGTAGTTTCTGCAGCCGTTGATGCACTCCAGTAAGCTTAGCTTGCGAAACCACAAGAGTTTTCTTTTTATGAATTTTAATGTAATGAGTTCTCTCATTTGTTCCCAAAAGAAACAATAATCGACGCGCAATCAAGAGTGGCGTTACCTATCCTCAAAAATGACAGTTTTTTCTGTGTCACAATCACTTTTTCTGATCTCACCTTTAATTGAGGGTATGGGCAGAAACTTTAGATCAAGCATTGGCAAATGGAAGAAAATCAGAACGCATGCCTTTTAGTAGTTTTCTGGCATTCTAATCTTATTTTGTGGTTATTCAGAGGCTGAAATCGTCGGAACCCATGTCGACATTAAATTAACCCTTAAGGTAGCACACCTATAATCGACACGAATTACATCTGATCATAGTTACTATTATCAAATATGTAAATTATTATCAGGGGATCTTTTTAGCAACTGATATAGGATTTCAACGCCCTTTATGGCATGCATTATTTGGACACTGAATAAGTTCTGAATTCTCAAAGGACACTCTCAATGTGTACCAAAAATCAACACTACTCTCTCACAGACTCTCATGTTTAGATTGTGTACATGTTGTGTAGTCCATGTCTAGGTTTTGTGACGCATTTTGGTCCAAATGTAGGTGTCGAATTTTAGGCAGTTTTGATTACAGGAGTACATACCTTCTTGCTTCAACTCCCATTGTTTGCTTTTAGTCCTAGAGGCTTCTGAATTGATGCGAAATCTGAATTTCGCTGTTGGATTGTGATCATGGCGTGTCCTTTTAGGTTACTTACCTCAGTTTCTAAAATGGCATTCATGAAGAGAGGATGGTGCGGGGACGTACCTTGGATGCGGGCTGTTCTTCACGGCTTTCTGACCGTATTTGCGCCACTTAAACCCATCGTCCATAATGTCCACATCAGTGCGCGTTTTGATGGCATATCGAGGCTCACGCGACCTCTTCGTGTTCTTCTTCCTTGGCCGGTTGGGGATCCTGTTCAAAAATCGAGTTTTAATACTGCGTCACCATCTGCCACATGTGGCCCCTTGCAATTGAGGGTTGAATTGCTGTGAATTACGGTTGAGGCAGCTTACTCTGATGGTGCCGTTTTCTTGAGTTCCGTGATCTCTGATGAAGTCCTAGCAGACTCGTCCTTTTCCTCGAGCTCTTCTGATGCCGCCGGGGTTTTCCTCTTCCCACCGCTGTCGAGCACAGAAGGCTGGTCCACGTTGCGAGCACATTCTTCGTCGTCGCTGTCGTCACCGCCGGATCCTGACGAGAACGATGTGTTTGGGGAGATACGACAGTCACTACTCGACCTAGTCGAATTTCCACCGACTGGCAAGGATGGTGTAGTTCTGGTATCCATGTCTGCAGCTTCCAAAGTTGAAGACTCTACGACCTGGCCACCTACTTCAAGACTTGGCATTGGCCGCTGCCATCTAGCTGCTTCATCACTTGTATCCATGAGGCCGAATGATGTCGTATTTGGGTCAAACTCCTGATTCACAGGCGCAGAGTCTGTGTTTTGGTTGCCTGATGAATTACCCCATCGTTCTTCGGCCGCGTACGCTTGAAGTAGTCCTTCCCACATCCCTTGCAAGCCTTCGTCCCGTGGTGAAACAGAAGCCCCTCTCAAGTAACTGCTGCGGTACCATGCAGCAGCCAACTCTTCATATGACATTGCATCGGATTGTCCATGAGCTCCGGGTACTTCGCTGGCTGAGTCATTTGCAGGATTCCGTTGCTCACGACGACGTTGGAGCAAAGTACCGCGGGCACCACCTTTCTGGCCCACATCGTCAGCCTGCAACATGGGAACTCTTTGCTGCTCTAGCTCCGTCCATGGATTCTCGGATGCATCTAGCGAGTGCGTGAGGTTGTAGAAATCACGATGCAAAGTAGGGGAAGAGGGGTTGGAAGTCGATAGGTACTGCCATGGATTTGCAGAACTATTCGGAGACAGGACAGATGCATTAAAGGCCTCCATAGAGTTGGCCGCTGCTTCCTGGCCGCTGCTGCTTTCTAGCCTTCGCAGAATGTAGTCGAGGAAGCTGCTTTCTCTATTGCCATCAAGCTCTGGGGCACTCGCAGCCGACTTTCCAGCCATTGCCGTGTTTTGTCAGATGAGCTGAGATGGAGCGCAGGCAGATATTAGAAATCTCCTCTGAAGTCCCATCGCAAAACATAAAGCAACTCCCGACAGCCCCCATCACAAAGCACAAAACATCTCCTAACATTTTGACTAATCAGGCAAAGTGGCAAGTGATAGTGTCTGTGATTTACCCATGCCTCACCTTCTCTCTTCTAAATCTCTCTTTGCGATTCTCTGTACAAACCCAGCTGTAGAATCTCCTTCACCTTGAAAAATTTGGTACACTTCTTCGTAGTTTGGGATGGCAAAACCTACATAAATGCTCTTACTAATCTCCTTAACACGAGAATACTTGTGAGATTATCTTGCGAATGAACCTCCCAACGAAACTCCACCGTACTGAGACTGAAGCCTCCGGTCGCTAACCACTTGACGATACCCAAGGCTAACCCAAATACTCCCACTCTAAATTCTTTTACCGTCGAGGAGCTTGTGCATACTGGTCGCCACGCCGAAGCAGATTTCGAAATAAGACCAAGATGAGGTGGTTCTTCAAATTTTCTGCTACGATTTTCGAAGACTGGGACAAGAATCATGGGAGGTCTCATGAGTGTACTTTCCCCCCATCAGCGTCCCAAGCCCCTAGACAATTGCAGGACAACCGCAGACCAGCTTAATTTCCCAATAGTAAGGTCGCCAAATTGTCGGTCAACTCATCATCGACGGCTGAAGTCAATTGCGTCCTGGCAGTGAACCAGAAACCTCGAGTGAAGCGTTTGGTAAAACCCTTTCAACTTTAAGGACGTCGTCTCGGGGAGGATGCCGGCCCTCACTATGTCCAAACCTGACGAAGTGAAATGTTTGAGAACTCTTGTAACATGTAAACAATCATAATTCTCGAAACACTAACCTCACCACAGCATATTCCCGAGCCACCAATCGACGACCTCTCCTCCGGGAATTCATTCAACTTGATGTCAAGTTAGTCAACACAAGGAAATAGGTTTATCTTCATAAAATCTAGCCATCTCAGCATACAGTGTTAAGCCCTTCGACGAGTCATCATCGAAGTCATCATCGAAGCTACAAGCTACAACGAGACAGTAGAACTTGTTGGAATCCCAAACGACAACTACCGACTATCGCAACAAACTGTTTTCAAGCTCGTAGCACACACAAAATCAAAGAGCAAGCTCCGATCGAAATTTAATCCCCCACAGCGTTCGCTAAAAGCACAATCAGTCAAAATGCTTCGCTAACCTCATTTTCGCACCCAATTTCGCACTCGATTTCGCAACTGCAAGACACTCCAGACCAAGAGTCGACACTTCCGAGCTTGGTTGCACCCCCCACGCTGTGGTCGATCAAGCACTCCAACATCCGCACAGCAACAAATTGCTGCTTCATGCGCGAACGTGTAACACTAGTTTCGACCAGATGAGCAAGCGCTTCCGTGTAAGTTCCCTGCCTGTCTCACTGGTCGCCGTGTGAAAGCGTGCTTGGATTCTACGTCGAAACTTATGTTTGAGCTCACTTGTTCAATAGTGGACCGGCCACGAGGAGCACATGCTCCACCAAAACGTCCCAGGCGGGAGATATACGTCCCCAAGTACGGTCCAGCTTGGATCGAAAAGGGAAGCCGAAGCTGCGAAGAAGTGGACGGACTGCAAGCCAACAACGAGCAACTAAACCAGAAATCAACACATAAACCGAAAACAATCACTGACTGATGACGGATGTAATTCTGCACCCCAAATTAGTAAACTTGGAGCCTCCATTCCAGCGCAACAACAGAAGCCTGAACTGAAGCAGGCCTGTCCAACGTCCCTGTTTCGTCAACTGGGGGTCAACTTCGTCAACTCTCTCTCCCAGGAGGGAAGCTCTCGGACCCTGTGCACCGATTGACGACCATTAGAGCTGCAACGAACTCCACCAATTCAGCTTGCCTCATATAGAATTTTCACACTGTAGCAGTCTTCACTGTTTGGTGGAAGACCTTCCTGTTTATGCTTAAGCACTATTGTAAGGATTGCTAATAACATCTGGGAGTGAGAGCGAATGGTTTTAAAAGTTTACTGTGGAAACTACAGGAGACGGTTGACGAAGCAAATTTTGTCAATTCTTCAATGATGTGACTAACGTGGTCCCTGAGTGCATCATGATTATTGTGCAAGGTTCAGTAAAGATGGGGGAAAAGAAAAACTTGCAAAAAAATGAAGATATGATGTGTAGATTCTTCTCATGCCATAATTTATTTTGACTGAAAAATTCAAAATTTATATTTGCATTCCTATCATGGACTCTTGGAGTCTTGGGGGTTATGTAATACATTATTATGAGTTCATGCTTTCTTGCAGAAGGTGCTTGTAGTGATGAGCATGGTTGTATGAATTGAGTTTAGGTGTGAATCAATGGTTGGGAAAAAATGACAGCTAGTTTAAAGTGAGTTGGTGAAATTGGAAAAAAATCTAGTTGCATTTTGAAAACAAAGGATGTAAAACTAGAAAGAATTTAGTAGGGTTGGAAATCAACAGATGCCCCCCAAAAAATTGAAGGATATTTTAACCACTTCTCAATACTTGGCAGATTTCAATTGTTATGAGGTAATCATTAATGGCTAATATCCAACCACCTGGGTGGGGCAAGGTCCCCAAATGAGGTGGACAAGGTACCAATTTTGGAGGATTGGTATTGATATAGAAGATGGAGGTTGATGCACTTGGTTATTGGAACTAAGGAATGATAATAATATTGCTTCACAATAGTTATCAACTCAATACATTGCACTAAATTACTTGACTTGTATAAAATTAATGACCATTAAAAGCAATTTAGCATTAAAAAATGGCCTTGCTCATCAGTAAGGGAAGAAGAAATTTTGAAAAAGAAAAGAATTTTTTTGATAATTAGATACCACAAAGAACAAAGGCACTTTAGACCTTCAAACACAAGTCCTTTACATCCATTGACCAAATTAAGCATGTATATTCAGACCATGAGTATGTATAGAAATCTCACTCAATGTAGGAAGGATGCAAAATTCAAAGAGCACTATATACAGTTAAAGGGAAGGCTCTAAGTGTCTTTGTATGAATTGGAGGAAAATATTTACGAATAAATCAACTCAATGAGTATAGAAGAAAGCATTTCAAAAAAAGAAGCAAAATTTGGACAATCAAAATCTATGAAGAGCAAAAAAGAAGCATTGGAGCTTTAATACATAAATCTTTGACATCCATTTGGTCAAATTGAAATGTGAATCTAGACCATGACTAAATACGTTGTGAAATCTCATCCAATATAGGAAGGTCATCCTACATTTAAACCAAGGATGCAATATTCATTAATATTTTGAATTTGAAACTAGCTTTTAGGCCAATGTCAATTTGAGAATTTGGAGGAAATTGACCAATGAGAAATTGATATTGCAAGAAATTGACTAGTAAATTTTGCAGTTGAAAGGATGCAACCGATGACCATCCATTCATACCTTTAAATTAGGTTGTTTTATTTTGTTTGTTTGTTACATTGAGATTTTGTGGACTGTGAGTCCTTTAATTGTGTTCTTGGTATTGTTAGAAAGCTCTCAACAAGGAGGGGTGCACGGGCTTTGTTTCAAGGTATTTGGACCTACAAAATGAAAGTTATAGATTTCTAAGTTATTTTCGAATCTGAAATTGAAATTATAGAAAATTACTCTTATTTTGACCGTGGCAATGGCACAGTAATAGTTGAAGTTAAAAAACGGTCCACTTCCATGGGAAGGAGGGCATCCACCGGGGGAGCTTCGGAACACTTAGCCCGTTTACACTCCTTGCTGGCCGGCGCAGGCGACCCGCATCTGCCTGCGGTAGGGAGTGGAAGTGGTTCTCACATCCTGCTGGCAGGCAGAAAAAGTAACCCTCCTTTAGCCCCAAATCCTTTACACTAAATAGTATTTATGCCCATTTCCAAGAAGCGCCTACACACAATTTGTAGCCTTTATAGCAATTCATGGTAGGTTCCCTGCCAAACCGTAGGTCCCCTGCCACTTGAAAGTGGCTGTGACGAAACTCCTTCCTGCCTGTGCGCCGCATGTTTAGGCATTTTAACTCAAGTCCAATTTGGGACTCCCTGCCAGCAGACGCAGGGAGTGTAAACAGGCTAACTGGTGTGAATTGGTGCATTTTCCAGGGTGGGCGTGTGCTGAGTCAATTCAACGGAAGCTCTGTCACGGCCACCACTTGCGTGTTTTCTGGGGTCCCGGGTCCCGGCTGGTCCACGCCGTGCCTGCCTGTGCTGCCTGCCTTGCAAGCAAGCAAGCGCTCGAGGGCAATGGAGCTGACTTTGGCAAATGCTTCAATTAACACGAACTGCCACTTCTCACTGACAAACGAGGGGACTCAAGCTTGCATGTGCTGCAGTGTACCTTCAGTGTTTTTGTTTGTTTTCGACACAAATGAAACCGGAAATTTCAGTGCCAGGGGGGGAGAAAATATGATACAAGCCTGTCAGCCACAGGTGGCCCGCCTGGCAAGATGAGATCACACAAAACAGCGACAACAAGGGACCACAGACGACCGGAACAGTGAGGGAGCAGCGTACCTTTGCAGCAAGAGTCCAAGAGTCCAGAATGATTCTATCTTTTCCCATCGTCGATCTTAAAGGATTTGAAGCTCAGTATTCGAGGAGGAATGCGGCCATGTATGACACTCGTCACTCATGTCCCTCGTCGTCGTCGACGTCGGACGTCGCCCTTCCGCTGCAGCATGTCGCAGGTGACATGTCCTGCTTCCAACCAAACAATTGTAAACAATTTTTATTAAACAATTGGGGTGCCAGCGTGCAAGGTTCAGACCTGGATTTCCTTTGAGCTTTGATCAGAAAGATCAAACTTTCCAAAATGGGAAAGCAGAGGGCACTGCCGGGTGGCAAGTGTATACAACTTGACCCCTGTTTTTGGTGCTTGTGTACTTGCGTAGGACCATTCTCTTGTAATGGAATGGAAAGCCGCTTGTTTTATGCTAAAGCTCACCTGAACTATGCATGTAGAAAAGAAAGGTTAGCATCTTCTTAACCCTGTAAAGACGGGGTGGTCTCCGCAGAAATCAATCAAATCATCCTTTTTGACACAATGTGCATTATCTACTCTAAGAAAACCAAAACCACTCATTTGAGGACAAACTACTGTAGAAGGTCTCCCCCTTTTGTATGAAATTCCAAGGATGAACAATGGCACTTCTGTCCTACAAGCAAAGATTCTTTGTCATTCATCGGACACTTAGTGTCTGCAACAATGTTACAAGGTTAAAAGAGCAATGGGGTATTGACCGTGCTACGTGTGAAAAAGAACAAAGTGTTTGTTTGTTGGAGCCTTGGAGGTAATTCTACTACTAATTGGCTTTTTCTTTTTACATCAATGCCTATGGATTCAAGCTTCACAATCCTTCTCTTTGTTTGTTGCCATTTTGCAACTAAATAGGGATGAAATTTCTTACATTTACTTTACGGAGATGAAATCCCATGTCTTCTATAAGTGCTAAAAATTTCAGATTCTTTTTGTGAAAATTTGAAATTACTATGAATTTTTTTGCAAAATCTACATAAGTGAAATACAACCAAGTATGTCAAGAAAACCAATTTTTTGGTATTCTTCAGCCTTTATGGTGGAGGCTGTATTTTTTGTGTCAATAATTTATATTGCCCCAAAAGTATCAAATCTACATTCTACTAATTTTTTAGAGGTGAAAATATGGCAAACATTATTTAGTATAGTTGTCCTTAAAACAACACAATCTTCTACTTTTCTATCTACTCATGACTATGCACTTTACCATCATTTGTAGATGCATGAACTCTAAATTTGAATTACTCTCCTAATGTAGTGTATTAAATGCATATAATAGTTGTATTTATAGTAAAATTCAAAGACAATTAATTAAGAAAAAAAGATAGAACTATTCATTTCTTAAACAAGAGTGTAAAAATTACTAAAGAGGTGCAAATTTTCTTCAAAATGTAAGAAGAACAAAAACTCATTTATTTAGTCAACTATAACTATTTACAAAATATACTTCATGGTTCATTTGCTACAAAATATTGAAAATCAAAAATTCAAAAGAAGAAGCTATATACTTCATATGAATTAAAAGTTGTCTATAAGGTATTTGGATTTACAAATTTAAAGATGTTTTTCAAAGACAAAACATCGATTATATTACTTGTGTGCATGTGGTACCTAGGATTTCATTGTATCCTGCTTTATTATGGTGTCATTTTGGGTGAACTAGACCTTCCAAACCATAATAGATATGGAGAAATGCCTTTAGAATGTTAAAAATATCCTCAGTTTCTATGCATATATTGAAGAAGAATAAATAATTTAGAAATAAATTTCCAAGGTTGCTCATTGTGAATTTAAAGATCTTATCCACATTATGATAGAGTCTTATAGTATTGTTCTCTCATTATTTGCAAAGATATCAAAACAAATTGAAGGACACTAGTGAGAAAGTTCCTCAAATCATAACATTTTGAAGAACTACACCTAAAATTACACAATTAAGTAATTTAGTATAGTTTTTAAATTATTATACTGATTTTTTTGTGTGCCTTATTGGTAGTCTAAATTATATTTTAGATTCTCTTCAAATGAATTCTATAAACATTGTATGAATGAACTAAGAATTTTCAAAGTGTTAAAAATAGATGTTTCTAAAACCATCTATATACTCTTATAAATAGTGGGAGTGCATTTTAGGCAAAAAAATGTAGAGGTCAATTTGAAAAGTAGTCAAAATTAGGCATAGTTACCTTAATTATGTTGCTGTCTACCTAAGCAAATATTCCTTCCATATATGCCAACTATTTTTTTATTTTTTTATTTTTTATAAACATGCGGCCTTCAAGGGTCGTAGCTAGAAGAGACCTGACACAACCATGGGAAACCACGGACCTTTTCTCCAACAACAATTTTTTTCAATATTTGAAGTTACTTATTAATTTTGTTATAATTAGTTTCTCAATTATTTGTCCAATTGGGATGGCTTGAGTGTTGTTCTTTTTTTTGTTTCTTCACATGTAAGAGAGTCTCTTACAATACAGAATGTGGATTTGGAATTTTGGAGGCAAAATGAATTTTGGTAAGAAAAGAATCTAAACCTTAAATTTTTATTTTTCTTAACATCCATCTCTACATGAATTGATTCGTAAACTTGTACCAAAATCACAAAGCATCCAATGACCAAGCTAATCACATTGTCGAAGAACAAACAAAAAATTATTTCTTCAACATACTTGAATGTAATGCATTTGTTTCATATTTATAGTCCTTTCATTTCTTTCTTTCTTTAGGGAAAAACACTTCAAAAATTTATAACAAATTCATACTTTGTTGAAAAAATATAATTTCAATGTGAATTTTTTAATAAATTACAACAATGGCATGAGGCATTGAGGGCAAACTCCTAATTTTGACCACCACGGGTTGTTTCACCTTATTCCTTCGTGGAGTTTGAATTTTGAAATGCCATTCCATTAAACCTTGTAATGTTGCCGCAGATGTTGGATGTCCAATGGATGACAAAGAATTCTCCTATATAGGATAAAAGTGCAACTATTCATCCTCAGAATAATGTTGTGAAAGGGAACATCTTCTACAATAATTTGACTTCTAATGAATACTTTTCCATTTTTTTAAGTGATTGATTCTCACATTATTAGAAAATGATGATTTCTTTAGAGACTATCTTGCCTTTACATGTTAACCCTCAAGCGCGTGGATGTCCATATTTTGGAGGATGAATAGAGCGCTTCTAGGAGTTGTATAGTCCAACAAACTTTTCATTCATCCAATTTAACACTTGGATCTTGAAAAGACAACCTTTCTTAATGACCAAATTCATGAAATTGCAGTAAATGATGTTTCTGTAAAAAGATATAAGCCAAAATGTGCAAAAAAAAATTGAAAAAGGATTGAGGCGTTAAGGGGTTAAGCTTATTTCATGCGGTAACTTACTCACTCAGTCTTCTTCTTTCTTTTTAAAAACAAATGAAAGGGGATTTCATTGCAAATAATAAAGTACAAGCCGACCTGGCCTGGCGGGGAGGAGCAACGCGGTAACTGTCCACTGATGGCGGTCTCAGTATGCCGTGCTCCATGTCCAGCGCACCGCACCGCCTGACGCGGTCTCCCCTGCGGCTACCGCCGATCACGGCCGCACGTTCCAGGAGAAATGGCGTGCTCTTCCGTTGCAGGAGGAAGCTAAGGTAACGTAAAAGCATTCAGTTGGGTACAATTTTGGTAAAAAATTCTTGGTCTCGTGCAGCATATTGGACATGGAAATAATGTTAAACCTATTGTCAGAAATCACTCTAACAGCAAGGAAACATACGGCCAGGGAGGATTGAACCAATGACCCCTCTATTGCCCCATAGAAAACCCTTGTAGAAAACACTGGAATTTTTTATTTACCACACATGATAAAATTGGCAAATTTTGAGTTCATATTTTCTATTAGAGACCCCAAATTAGTAGGAGTTGTTACGGAAAAACAAAATTTAAGAGGCACAAAATAGGGGACAACCTTGACATTTATCCTTTGGTGGGATAATAAAGGAATCAATCCTCCCTGGCCAGAAATATATTGGCTAGCCATACCTTAAAAAGATAGTTGAGAGCATCTCCACTGGACACACCATACTACCAACCACACCAAATGATTTGTCTTGCCCAGGATATGTAGCATCCCAACGACTATTGTCATTTTTCAACACAGGCCATATCACAATCTACACACCCTCCACTTGAAACTACAATGTCCTTCTGTTTTTACTTCTTGCATGTCAAGCTTGTAGAGGTCAAATTTCTATGGCTCCAAATTAATTTTGTGCCTCAATTTCAAGGTGTTCCTGATACACCTTCATTGTAACACACCTTCAATGTGGGTGCTGGTGGCAGCCTGGTAATGTGTTGGCCCCTTTTTGCATAGCACAAACGGTTTGGTGCATCCCTTGTGGCATGGACTACTAGAAATGCTTTGAATGTAATGTAGTTTTGTTACTAAAGTCATGTAAGTCAATTCTAATTTTTATGCAAATGATTTGATTTCATTGCAAATTAGCACAACTACCAAGCATTGAAGGAAGAATCTCAATTAAATTCTAGTTATGTGTTTTCTTACAAGTATATACTCTAGAGATGTCCAATGCAAAATACTAGGTGTGTATAAAAGTGGGATCATGTTGTTTGGATAGATGAGTTTACTTGTGAAATTAGCCAAAAATTTAGCCAAATTTATGTTTGGAGAACTTGAATTGTTATTCATCAAGTTGTTTATATAGTTCCTACATTTATAAGTGGATGAAGTTCTTTAATGATTTAAGGCATATTTGTTGATGGCAAAAGTCAACCCTTATTTTTATGCCCTAAGATCAACGTTTTGTTAAGGATTTTGTAAAATTAATCTACAATGGCCAATTGCTTCATTTTTTAGGTAAAGTTTCACAAGGATTGCTTATAGAAGATGGTGCACTTGTCTATCAAAGCAAATTGTATGAAGAATGGAGAAAAATATGCCTTATTGAGAAGCTCAATTGGTCTACAAACTCTCGCAATTTCAATCCACTTGAGAACCTTGAAAATATTTTTAAAGATGTTGTCCAACATGGCTAAGGGCCGTTGTACACTTGGGCTGAAGGTTGAGAGTCCGTCGGCCTCCACCAATCAAATTTCAGAAAATCCCGACTTTGGCCTCATGACCCTTCACACAAGGTGGTACAATCCAAAGTCCGTCGCCCTCCAAATTGCCTACATGGCAACCTCATCTCCTACGTGGCAATGGCCTTGTGACGGACTCTTGACCAAAGCTTGGGTCGCTACTTTGTGGCGATCCAAACTCTAGTCAAGAGTCCATTGAATTTACCATTTATTGCCCATTTCTTTGGATTTTTACTCAAAGTTTGGCCATGAACTCCCATAGCCTCTCAACTTGATCAACCTATGTGTGAAGCACCCCTAAACATGCCTTAGAAACTTAGGAGAGTTAAAGGTAGTTATTGAAAGAGAGTAAAGGTCAATTGATGGTACAAAGCTCCTTGATTTCTATCATTCTATATACCCTCCAAGTTACAAGCACCTAATGATTAAGGCTAATGGAGTACATACTCTTTGGTAAGTTTTAGAATTTCTCCATTTCTTGTTAATCTTCTGAACTCCAAATTTGATATACGTGTTATTACCATAGAGATGATCTCATGCAAAAAGTTTCACGATAAATAAACATTTTTTCAACCCTCAGGATAGTGTCAAAGTTGGCAACAGTGAAATTCTTTTCCCTGGGAATGTACAAAAGCCATTTTCACCTGTGTCCTATTGTACTATTACTTTGAATTGAATTTTTCTTTCTATCCCACGAAAAGAAAAAGAAGAAGAATTTCTGGTACGGATGCATGCCCAGTGATTCTGAGTGTGGTCCTCCCCAATATTGGGCGCGGCCAAGTCTGCTGAACTTTTACTCCTTCCCAAGTCCCAACATTGCCTTGGGCTTCAGGTACCCAAACCAAGCTCCTTGTTGGCCTCCCAACTACGCTTCCTTTTACACCTCCAGAAAAGGGAATGAGCTCCAATCATGGAGCAAAAAGTTAGCACCAGTCCCACTTGTAAGGCAGTAAAGAATATTTGTAATGCAATCAAATCAATAAATGAAAGTTGTTTAAGTTAAGACTCATCTTCAAAAGGTTGGCTGGAATATGGCCACAAGAATGGCTCCCCAAGTTTACAAATGGCTTAAATGCAGAAATGGACCACAACTCAAGGTGGATTAAAGCCCCTTATTCTACTTTTTTGAAACAAACAAGATTATGAAAGACAGTTATGTCAATTGATCCCCGCCATGCATTGCATCATTCAATGGTTAGGTGAGTTGGGGGTACCCACCTTATTCACAGGGTGCATATTGTGCCTACTATTATTAGATTGGTCAAATTCCTTGGCAAGTGAAAGGAGGTTTCAAAGCACCAAAGAATGGGACATTTGGATACTGTATGCAAAAGTTACGAGGGGTCAAAGTTTTTTTTAATGTAGATGGTCTGAAATTGTTTCTTCAAGAAAAGTGTATATTGATTTTGGAGATGTACACAAAGTGATGGCATTGGTTTTAGGAAGGATGTGATTTGGGTTGTACTCACTTTAAGTGAATTGAAGCAGTTCATTGCTTCTCAATCATCCATGTGGGCTTTATGAAATTTAATGTAAAGTTCTATGTAATGGAGTCATCACCCACTGTAGACACCACGATCATCCTTAAAAGAAATTCCCCTCTTCTTCTAATAAGCTAGTTGAAATATAGAGATATCTATTTTACAAAGTTTGGTCATAAGACACCTTATGCTGAATTCTTCACAGATCATATTTTTGTTACTTGATGTGGTTTTTTTTAATATGAAAAAATGTATATATGGATGTTTCCTACATATCTATGCAATTGAGTTAAAAAAAATCCATTGCCAATATTCTTCAATCAATTATCATATAAAATTATATATTTTCAATAAAAAAATTCACCAAAAATGGATTTCTTTTTAAAAAATCCAAAATTGGTATATTTGATTGGAACTACATAAGAATTGAATATTCATTATATAAGACAAAAAAATGTCAACTTATTTCCAACTAAGCCTCCATTTTTGCAAGATAGGATGATCTATTTCTATAAATGAGGGGAATATAATGTTGAAAAATTAACACATTAATACCAAATGAAGTTGCTAAAACCAATTTTTAATTTTGTGCTTCTTAGAAATAGGTTTGCCTATAAGGTAGGAGGTCCATGAATCACCCATTTGAGAATTGGAAGTGATTTTTGGAGAGGTGAAACTTCTTGAAATATTGTTTTAGTAAATTTTCCATGAAAGACAAGTAGAATTGGAACCTAATCCAAGTCATTTCATATTTTTTAGAATCTTGTGGAATTAATTATGAAGTTTTGAAGTTGAAATGGCAAGAGACTCTAAAATCGCCTACCTCCTCAAATGTACAACATTATGCATTGTTGAAGGCTATAAAAAAGCAACATGTACAAATAATGTACATTTGAGGAGGTGAGCGATTGTAGAGTTTGTGTACTTTTAGAACCTCCTACCTTAGATCGTGAACAAGTCAAATTGTAACCTCCACTTTGTTAGTTTCTACTAATTCCAAATGTGATTTAAAATTAGCAAAAAGTAGTGCAATTTTCATTATTTCTATTCCCTAGCTAGAAAAAATTATTTACCGATTACTACTCAATTGGACATATTGGCCGAAACACTAAACATTGTTGGAAATAAGTCGTATGCAAGACACTAAATCTTGCTCACAAAGTAAGCCCAACAGGATAATTTGGGGGTTCTCTAGGAATAAAAAAAAAAAAAAAATCCCCTATTTTGAGTTGTGTGTCTGGGTATGTTGTAGACCTCTCCTAGCTAATTTGTAGTCTTTGATTGCAAATATGAATTCAAAATTTGCAAAAAAAATTTGTGTGAAAATAAAAAATTCTTGTGTTTTTCCCCAAGGTAAATCCAACCTCATGGGCCCATTTCGTGAGCATGCTCTAACGCCCCGCGAGTCGAATATCTAAAGCAAAATTCTTATTTAAATTTTTTTTTAAACCAGCAAAGCAAAATTCTTTTGAATGGCAAAAGAGGGTGCACGAATGAGAGTTGCCGGGTACTGTACAGTACTGTACGTTGTTTGGGATTAGCTTTTGGGTTCTGTTGAAAAAGTAGCTTTCAGTTACTAAAGTCCTCACTGGGAAAACACATTTCAGTTACTTCTGCGCTGGAGATACCCCGGCCAAAAGTTACTTCCTACTTGAATTGCCGGCCCTTCCACATAGGCACTGAATATTCCTTTCATTCCGGATATGCCTTTCAGTTGCTCTTTTATTTGTCACCTTGTGAAGGGGAGTTTCACACTACATCTCAAGTTCCAACTTTCTAAGTCTCAGTTCAAGGTCAACTTCGAACTTTCTTAGGAACTTGTAGTAGGTAAATAATAAAATATACTAAATGTGGAACTGGGTATTCACAGTGTGAAGGCAAAAGTCCTAACTCTAAGTCCCAACTTGTTTCATGTATAATGATATTAAATAGCAATTAATTGCCCCCTAAAATGGATCAAAAAGTCAAAAAAATTCATTTTTGGGACACTTTCAATATCAAATCTCTATAGGAGCACCTAGGATGCCTTATATAGTGTTTTTCAACCTCATTTTATATTCGAAAAAATTGTTGGGACTTAAAGACTAAGTTGGGTTTTGATTTTAGAAAGATCCTATTCGGCCTCCAAGTACCACTTCCTTGACACCAAAACTTTTGATAAGTGTTGTCACATGTATGCATTTTGGAGTAATGTGGGACTTTGAACTTGGAAATGTAGTGTGAAGCCTCAAGTCCCAATTTTCAACCTTTACTAATCCACCAATTAAGTTTTGAAAATTCAGAGGGACTTGGAACTTAGTGTGAAATACCCTTACATTTATACAAAGGACAATAACAATCTCAAATATAGTAAAGACCAAAGGGAGGAGCACATTTACTCTAGGTCCTAGCAATTACCTAACTCTCTAAGTTTTGCTTAGATTTGTATCACAAATTTTGCTTAGATTTTTACTCACTATCTTTTTTTTTATCATACATTTGGATTTTGTCCTCTATTGATTCAATTTTGTAAGACATGTCTAGAGATAAGATGGTAGGGTTGAAGTAAGATGGTAGGAGAGCCACTTAGCCACACTATCAATGATATTTAGCGTTAATTATCCCATTACTTGGCTTACTCTAAATCTCATAATGTTCAAGTTGACATTCAATGTTGGATACATTAATTGAGTATTCTTAACATTTAGTGTACTATAAGTCAATATGAACACTATTGAAAATTACAATAGTTGACCAATAGTATTCATGTTGACATTTAGTGTCAATAAAACTACTAATATTGCTAACATATTGTATTAAAGTTCGTAGTCTCTTGAAGTACAAAGTATTCTCTTCAAAATTGATGATTTGAGAAAAATCATCAAAAAATACTATTTGGAATAATATTGTGGAATTGATATACCATTAAAAATAGACTTTGAGTTTTAGATTCCATATGTATGGTTAGATTCACCATTATTGTCACCAATATTTATTTTTAAATTTTGAAAGGAAAATTTCAAAATTCCTTTTATATGATTACAAATAAAATATTATCATTTTTTGAATAAATTTTTTTGAAATGGATTTGAAATGATCTTAACCCCTAAACGTCCAAATTACGTTTTTTGGCAATATAAAAATTTTGGGCAGCTCATTATGAATGGAGTTTTTATTTTTTTTCGTTGAAATTTTAATACAACATGTGCCCAAGGAATATCTTTAAGGCCCAATAATTTTCATAACTTTTGACTTCATGGTTAAAAAATTATTGTATGATATGTACTTTTCATTACTCGACAGGCAGCCTGGGCGGCAAAAGAAACTTCTTTAAAATTCATTTTTCAAAGAAATTAAAATTTGAAATTGGTTCTTTTGATTTTTATATACTTGGAAATCTTTGAATCATTCCACTTTGATCAATGAGTCAAAAATTATGAGGAAAATTAATTTATAGGAGTTTGTGGGTCGTTATAGAATCCCTACTCTAAAATAAACTTTGAAGTCCTTTATTTAGCTTAGTTTTCAATATTTTTGAAAAAAAATAAAAATATTGGATGTAGATTGTTTATTAAAACATTCCAACCATTGGAATTGGCATTTTTCAATTCCATAAATAAATTGTTGACAATTTAGTATTTTGAATCATTTTGTACTCCTTTCTACTTACTATTTTTTTCCTACATGTTGTATGATTCCAAATGATCTGAAATTTTTCAAGCATGTAGCTATCTTGACTTGAAAAATGAATTCAAAGAGTAACCACCATTTCGGACATTTTTCCATATAAATGTGACCTTCTGAAGTGCAACTGCCTAGATTTTCGCAGGGCCTCAAAAAGGAAACTTGTCACTTCAAATGCTAATATCTTGCAATCTACACTGTGGAAATTTCTAAAAAAATTTCCACATGTTCTCAAACAAACTTATTACAAGATCCTATGGTTACATGTGTCCAAAAATGTTTTTCATTTAAAATTTGGTGCTTGTATTAGAAATGATAGTTTTGGAGTGTTTTTAGTGAAAACATAGTCTCCGATCTTTCAGGGTTAATGACTCAAATGAGGTTCTCTTGACATGGTAATTTTATGAAATTAATTTTTGTGTTCTTTAAATCTGTAATTTCATTTTTGCAAAATTCTGTTTTGAACTACAGTCAATGCAATTTTGGCTTGGTCAACCACTTGACATACTTCCATATTTATAATTTTAGAAGAATCCATACTCTAATAATACCAAGTCCAACCATTAGAGAGGACAACAACTAGATAAAGTATTTCCACAAATTAAGATGATTTTCATTGAAGCAATAAGGTAGGAGGCTCGAACTCCGTCAAAGCATCAAAAGTGATCATGACTTAGAGGTACATTTTCTTTCTTCTATGCACCAACTATGAACATTTCAAGAGGCGGGCGCTTTTGATGACCACAAATGACCACTTTTTTCCAACTTCAAAAACTTGGAACTAATTCCGCAAACTTAAGGCTTAAAAAAATACAAAACAATTGGGGTTTAGATGTCAAATTGTCAATTCCACTTGTCTTTCAAGGAAAATTTACTAAAAAAAATTTCAAGATGTTTAGCTTCCCTAAGATTCACTTCCAGCCCTTAGATGGTCCATTTATGAACCTCCTACCTTAATGGGAAAGAAATGTGAGTTTCAATCTGTGTGTCAACCAGAAATTGGACATTAGAGCGCTAAGGTGTTAATTAATGCGGTTACAAACACTAAATATCATATTAGTGTAGTGTCGATAATGGGAACAAATGGCCCGACAGATGGAAATGCAAAGACAGACTCCAGGGAGCTACTATCGTATCCCCAGCTCACTGCTCTGTATGCAAACAGGCAGGCCCTATAGCAAGTTTACTGATCCACCTGAGAAATTTATCGATCCAAATTAAAGAGTCCATGAACTCGATTCCATAGTACGTGAAACTGTTAAAATTTTCACAGCTTTAAATTAGTCCGAAATTCCATACTGAATCTTTGAAATTCCACAGTAGTTGCAAATGGAACTTGGTCTATGAACTTGAATTTGAAGTAACCCTTCAAGGATGAAGGAGAGCACCGTTTCTGGGGATTTTTATTTTTCCAAATAAATATTTAAAATTGAGCCAGCCCATGCTATTTTCATCAGTCAATCTATCTATACGAAGATGTTTTACGCGCAGTTTATACTTTTCACATTATGACCAATCAAAATAAGCCGTTTCAAACCATGAATCTGTCGTCCTTAAAACGGTTAATTTTTCTGGAGCATATCAATTATATTGCAAGTCAGCAGGTGTGTCGAAGACCACACAGGTCTGAACTTCAAGTTCGTCATGTTTGGGAGATATTCACAACATTACTGGCGATTAATTTTTCATTCATAGCAGGCGCTTATATTAAACCTACTCCAGTCCTGGTTGTCAGAGCTTTGTACTCGCAGGTGAGTGACATAATTAAATAGTGAGACCTACTGTGCTGATAGCGTCGAAATCGGTGCTGTCTGAAAACTGCGGCACTTCAGAGCTCCAAATATTTGTTCCAGGTCGAACTCTCTTGATTGACTGGGTCAAAAGTCGGTTCAACACTTGCTAGCTGTTACGTTGTGCAGTGGGCAAGACTTCCAGACGGGGAATACGAATCATAGACGTCTACATGACTTTGTTGACAATGTTAGATCATGGATCGATCTTGAGTAGGTACTTGTCGATCTCAGGTCGAATTGAATCATTTCTGAAATGAACCACATGGGTGATATTTATGATTCCTCTTATCTATATAGCTGTCAAACGTAATTCACAAACAACAAACACTAAAGCATCTGGGGCCGACCAAGCCAAGCCCATGCCTATGATAGTCTGACGGTGCTCAGCTCAGCCAATTTCTCTGAGTCACTAGTACTGCACAGCTTGGATATAACGTAAACTGTCTCCATTCACCATACAGGAAGGAATCGAAGGAATCGAAGGGGTTTCATTCACCACACACGTGAACCTTGAACCTTTCCCAACAATCTAAAAACTTGCACCATCAAAAAGTCTGAGAATTTCAATTTTGCGTTAAATTTCAATCGCAGAATCAATCGCAAAATACGAAATGGCAACTGAAGAGAATAAGTATTAGCATCACCCTAAGCTCAAATCACAAATCAAAGCCCACCTGTTGTCAACAGAGGCTCTAATGTACAGTATGGCTAGCTAGCGGAGTCAGTCTCGACCTTGATTGTTTCGGTAGACACTATTACAGGCGATACATGTAGAGAATGTCAACGGGAATGAAAATTACTGGAAGGAATAGAACGAATTGAAGGGCTGGAATTGAAACTTACGACGACCAGCTAGATTCTTAACTTGCCCTTAATTCCACTTGATCGCATGGTCGAAATCCTTGCTTCGACGTACGGTAGTACAGTAACTTGTAACTTGTAACTCTAGCATGCCGGGGTGTTTAGAACTTCAAGGTTTGATCAGCCTCGATATTTGCAAAAGGTAGGAAGACTGAACCCGCCTACTGTGTTCGTACTGCAGAAGCTTTGAACGATCAGAAGTAGTCTACGTTCAGCACCATCTCGGCTGCTGCCTGGAATCGGCTGGGTTCTGAAGCTCGATCCATAGCTCGTTGACTTGCAGAATAAGTTATGCCTTCATAATCCCAATCAAGCACGTGCGCTGGTATCGTACGGCGTTGCACTTGAGTAGGATATATTCTGGTCCTTTGCAATTGGTCCCTTGGGATGCAATTCAACTCTTTCAAAATTAATCAATGGTATTTGGACCGATGAAGTCCAGATTCCAGCAGTTTACTAATGTCGGTCAGTGCGCCCGTCCGTTAGCTGGCCACAAATGCAACTCGTGAGAAGCAATTTAATGCTTTCAATTCGACCCAGACGGGTTTTTGAAATCACAGTTCTGAGTGCCTCTTTACCAAGAAGTGTTATTACTGGAAACATGGAAGTCCATGTAACGTCCATTTCGTTATACTAGCTGGCTGGCGGTATTCCACGAGTCAAAAATTGTGACATATACCTTCACAATGCTGCCTGTTAGTACATTTCCGAACATGTTGCGTATTTTATAGCTGTAAATACGCAATAGTTTATTGTCATATTTTAGCTTACGTACGTGGTCCATTAATGGCATTTTTTTCATAGTATTTGCATATTTTTAAGCCCTTACTTTACAGTAGTGTTTGCGAACCTTTCAGAGCCGGGAATGCATGTTGATCGATTCTTGTACCACTTAATTAATTGATGCAGTGAAAGACTTCGAAGATGCATCCAAGTTGCGCAAAGTTCTAAAGTTCTAAACCTGGACCTATTTCAACTTCAAGCTACGTGCTGGGAGTGCCACTTTTGGCTCCTCTGGGATCTAAAGGTTAAGAACTGTAGTCGCGTGTTGTTGTTTTCCAGCTGAGATCGAGATCACACAAATGAAAACATGCAGACGACACACAGTACGACACACAACTGTAGAATCAATTCTCCCCTTTGCCTGCCAAGTCCCGAGAGATCGACTGAGAAACGCCGGATGCAGATAGTGGTGTGAACTCGATTAAGTGAGAAGATCGATCAGAGCTTGACTTATACGACGTCCTTTTTTGTCAAACTCCAAGACCAACCTCCTCACTGGCTGATGAGCCTGACCCACTATCTGAACAATCAGTACTGTCATTTGATGCAAATTGCTAAAATATCAAATGCAGCCTCAGTCCCTCAAAGCCGACTTGCCGAGTACTAGCTAGCTGGGGCACAAAAGTCCTCCTGAACATTTCCTCCTCCAATGTTTTTTTTTAATTATATTTTGAAATTGATTTCCTTCCCTGCATCCATTGACTATTGCAAAAGGGATATCAATGGAGAATTTGTGGTTGAGTAAGAGGAGACAGCCAGGGGACGGATTTTGAGAATCACGGGAATTTTGGAAAAAAAAAGCAGGATTGGTGACATCTTGGTCTCTTGGTCAAAATTGGGTTTTCCATGACCTGACCCAGACTTGAAAATCTAGCTGTCAGTAGCTTCCATCCATAGAATCATAGATTCATTGAACCTTGAAAGCACAACTCGACAAGAGCTATTACCAAAGTACTTTGCCAAAAATGATACAATTTTATTGCGATCAATAGGTGCATTCTTCATTTTTTAAGTCATTCATTGTCATGCCACTTTTTGGTTTCAAGCATCTTCACAAGGATAATGAAACACATGCTATATGTGTATTGAAATTAAGAAGAGAATGACGGAGAAATAACTCTAATAAAATTTAGGTTGACGAGGATTAAAAGTTGGTTCATCTTGGGTCCCATGTCAAGTTCTAACGAAACTTCTTAAGTGCCATCTCATCCACTAATGTAAATGAGTGAATATGAACCCGTACTACCAATAGATATTTCAATTTAAGTAGCATTAAATGAGAAGCTTCTTTCATCAATTTTATCAAATTAACACAAATTTGTGACATTCATCTATACAAAGCTTTAAAAATTTAAGGATACACAACCTAAAAATACCAAAGCTGTAGTTTTAGTCAATCACGCCAAATCTTAATTAATCCTTCGATGATATTTTTAGGAGGTAGTCCAAAGGAGAACCAAAAATCTCCTTAAAGGCTTGAAGTGGGATATAGGTCTTACTTCTTACCCAAAGTATGTATATCAAAACATGTAAAATTGACCATAGCTTTAACTTTGTAGGCTAAATGTTGAATTCCGCAAGCCATATTACTTTAGAAGTACATTCAATAGGTTGAAACATTTTCCAAAATTTTTTAAAAATAGTTTTTGTCAAAGATTCTTTAGAAATCAAGCCTAGGTTGTTTAAGGGTTAATCCAAAATGAATTAGACAAACCATTTCTAGTTGCTATCGTACAATTGTATTTGGCAGTTATTATAATTTTTCACAATGTTTGAGAAATTCCATCCATTTATTTTTCTAAAATTTTTCAATTCTTCTTAACAACTATATAATATTGATTTTCAAAACTAATATCCATCCTATGACTTATTCTTTGAAATTTCTTGTTAACAATGCAACTTTACAATTTGGGAAGTTTGGATTATTTCAAGGGGCTTTAGGAGTTAATTCTACACTATCTAATCAACCATATATGGTCAATTTAAACCATGGTTGTCACATTGGACAGATTACTATTCATTTCACGTCCTATAGGACGTGAAATGAATAGTAATCTGTCCAATGTGACAACCATGATTTAAACCCTAAAGAACTAAAGGGCTGGGATTTTTTCAAACATTATCAAAAATTGCAATTTTTTGGTATCTTATTCAAAAATGAAAATTGAATTTTTTAAAAATTGAAACTTCAACCATACAAAAATTGAAATAAAATATTTTACTAGAGTGTGGAAAAAATTTCAGGCCATTTGACTTTGTGGATTGAAAGATTATAACATTTGAAGTAAGAAATTTATTTATTTTCATTCTTACAACTTAGAGGCAGCAAACTTGGGCCCTCTTCGAGTAAAATTTTTACTCTACACAAAAATAAAGATTTTGACCATTCATAATTATATGATGTTAGATTCACTCATGAAAATTTTTAGAAGCAATTGAGATGTCTAACTTATACCAAATCAATTTGCAATGCAAATGGAGGTTAAATCAATTGGCAATACACTAATAATTTTTTGATGATTTTTTGTATAATGAAGAAATTTTTCATTTAAAATGAAAATGGAAAAAAGTTAGAGACAAACCTTTGGAATATGTAGAAAAATTTCCAAGAATTTTGACCTTACAAATTGGAAGATAATAGGACTTGAAGTTGGAAGAAAATGTTTTTTTCTTGATATTGCCCCAACATATAGTAGCTAACAAAGTTCAACATTTGACTCCTTTTAGAATGTGATTTGATGGCTAAATTTTCTTGGGTCAATTGTATACCATATTTTATTAGTTATATACTTGCCAAATTTCAAAAGTTGATGAGCTTTTTTGCAAAAGATTTCCAAAAATTTGAATTACCTTAAAAGTTTAGGGCATAATAGCTTTTGATCCAAAAACGTGATCACAAAAAAAATTAGTTTTTCACAAAGGAGGTACATGTTTACACATTGTCTCTAAATTTCATGTACATTTGACCAAAAATGACTTGATAGGAACCTAACCAAGATTTGTTGCATACATTGAATGGACATTTGGTCCTATGGAGGTTAAAATTGTGTGGGCAATTAAATTCCTTGTCCATGAAAAAAAATTTAAGTTCAATTTTGAAGGTTGACTATTGGAAGCTTTTATTTTCACTAAAAAATAAATAAATATTTGATTTTTGAGAGGTCTTCAATGGCATATATGTACCATTTGTAGAAGAGTAAAGCTTGCTAATTTTACTTCATTTCTTGCCTTTGAATAAAGTTTGCCAATTTGACTTGAATTGAGATCTAGATAAAAGAATTATACTTATCTATTTGCTTTGAAAATGGCCCCAATGCAAAGAGTAAAACATTTTCATGATTTTCACCATTGAAAATTGAAAACTTCAAAGTGTTGATTTAGAGTTATTTGCAATTTCTACTTATAAAATAAATTGCATTTCAACAATTGCAAGGTGGATTATGTAATGAGTTTGATAGCTCTTTATATGAACTTAAAGCTTTTGGAAGTGTATTTTAGCCCCTAAATGCCTAAGGCACCACATTTTGGTGTTGAAAATACTTTGAAGTTAAATAAATCCTTTTCAAGTTGCTATTTTTAATAGTTTATATTTTTGAAAAATTCTTTTTGAGGTCTAGTTTTAGCATTAAAAATCCAATTATGAAAATGATTGATTATGATTTTTTATTTAAGATTTTGTGCACAGGTGTCCATTGCAATCTTGACTTTCCATAATGTTCAGAGCTTTTGGAAATGAGCCTCAAATACACTAGATCTCATAGAAAAATTCACATTAGAAATTAATTTTAAAATATTGTAGAAGAGATTTTGAGAAGCTATAAATTGATGAAGGTTATCTATGTTTTTCTTTTAACCTCATATTTTTTCAATTACCATTTTTTTGGATTTGACATGTGTAAAGAGGATTGAAAGACTTCCAATCCCTTTCATAATTTTAACACCCTCATGATCAAACAATATACTCTTTCAATCCATAAGTGATATTGTTGTGTTTTTTTTTTACTAGTGTGATCTTTAATATATCTAGTTAGAATTTATACGGTTATATATAATTCAAAAAAATTAATATAAATCATCATAAATTTTGGCATCTTGTTCAATTAAGAGCAAATTCCTGGCATTACAAAAAATCTGGACCCATCAGGTAGCCTTTTGATTACATGTAAATGTGCATATACAAAAAAAAGTAAATTGAAATTAAAAAAATTATTTATTTTACATAATCACAATGTGTACCATGTAGGACTAGGGACTAAAAAGATTTTTTTTTAAAATTATTTCTTTGGATTTGCACAAATCTAAAAAGTCAAATGGCCCACTATTGGGTCTACATTTGTTGTAATGAAGCTCAAAAAAGGCCTTGGGCATTTAGGGGTTAGTATGCTAACACAATTTTTAGTTGTTCGTGTCACTTCCAATCCAAAAAGTCCTCAAATGAAAATTTCTCAAACATTGTAGGGAGGGACAACATAATAAAAATGAGATACATACACATGAGATGTTTTTTGAGCCTTTAGAAGACTACAAATTCTTAGGCTACTCGAAATACAAGAACGCCGTGATATTAGCACTCTGATATGGTTGAGAAATTGGTACATTAAATAAAATTATTTAATTAATATGAAAATATTTTTAAAATATTTTTTTTATTTTAAAAAAATTAAATATTTTTTTATATTCTACACAATCATACATTCGTTCACAATTTAGGGAATAGCCTTGAAATGGTCTTGTAGAGGCTTGAAAAAACATCTACTATTTTTCTTATTAGAATCTCACCACTCCTTTGCAATTTTGCACTCCAAAATAGAATGTACACTAACAAGTAAGCTTTTTAAATATTGACATGATTAGATTTGGAAAAAAAACAATTTACTTCATTGGGAATAACTCTAAGTCCATGTTCTTTTTTCATAGGAAAAAATACACTTTGAAATGCTCATGCATTTAGAGATTAAACATTAAAAATAGATATAAAATTGTTGGTGACTTTCTAAAGTCAAGTGCTTCTACATTAATAAGTTGGTAGTGGTATATAAAGATCTCTTTAATGGTTGATCTTAAATGAATAATTTTCAAAAGGTGAGGTTCACAATCAAAGGAACTAATAGAAGTGAAGACTTGACTAAAATTTTGTGAATTTACCAACTTTGGTATTTCAAATAGTTAATCAAAATCCAAAAGTTTTTTTCATATGGTTTGAATATTTATATAGTAATTATTCATCAATAATTTAATATTGAGACTTTTAATGAGTATTTCTCCATTTTCAAAGAGCAAGTAGACTATCCTTTTAAAAATTTTAATCTATTTCTTAAAGACAAAAATAATGATGAAAATAATGGAGTATATGTTATTGTCTTTGAACTGTGAAGAGTGGATAGTGAGGAGAAGTACCCACTATCCACCCAAAAGTGACTCCATTTTGGGGGTCATTTTTGGATTTGAAAGATTTGAAAATTTTCATTTATATTGCCCCCTCTCCCTCCCTCCTCTTGTAATTTTCAAAAACCAACATAGTGACAATCAATATGGGATAATTTCTCCCATATCTATATCCGGTAATGTATTCGTATTTGTATCTATATTTAATATTCATATCGTATTTATATCCAAACAATATTCATATCCGAACTATATTCATATTCGGTATTCATTTCATATTTCATATTTGGATGGCTCAGATTAAATCTCACAAGATCTTTGGCTTGTGAAGTTTTGATAAATCAATTGCAATTTCAAGAGTAAGTATTTTTTTCTTAAAAAAAATCAATAGCCTATAAATTTTTTGAGAGAAAGGGGGCAACTAATGCAAACCAAGGGGAGGCATCTTTTGAATGGATAGTAATATAACATTGTGTTATTAAAGAATGTGTGATTCTCATAGAGGGCCATTTGATTGCATGCAAATGTGCAAATAAAAAAGAAATCACAAAAATCTTGTTAAAGAGAATCTTGTCAGTTTATATTAGCTCGTGCACCACATCAAATTGATGATTATAAAAAATTAATTAATCAATTATTTTTTATTAAAAAATTATATATATATATATATAACATTTTTTTAAATGATTTTTAAATTTTCCCTTATATTCGCATCATGTTCAAAAAACAAATAACCCTCTGTAAGGTCTAAATTGAGTAAATTCTCTCTAATGTTTTGAAATTTATAAGTGCCTTGATTATTTTGTAATTTGTGCTTATAAAATAAGATGAAACACTTAAATTTGCACCAAAAGTACTTCAATATAATAATACTATGGTATTTAAATTGGTACTTTTTGTAAGTGGCTTCCTTGGCTTTTTTGATTGTAAATATATCAAAAATCAAAAGATGTCAAACTTCAAAAATATTGAAGAATATTTTTGCATTAAAAAGATATGATATTAAACTTTAAAGAAATTGAAGCCATATATTACAACAACAATAACACATTTAATCTATATTCCAAACCCTTGGGCATTAAGGTGTTAAAAATATGTGTGTTCTTGATGCTATATCAAATTCCAAATGGATGTATAAGTGAGACAAGGACTACATAATCCAATCAAAAGGTACATTCTAAATTATATACACAGTATAATGGTTGGACATCCATAACAAAACTTGATTTTTTCATCCATGCAAAAGTTTTAAGATTCTCTTAATGATCCTCTAATATTTTTACTATATAGATTTCCAAAACTAATCTCTATAGTATTCTATTTTTCAAAAAACATTAATGCATTTCATTGTAAATGATTTTTTTTCACTTCAAAACTAGCCATTATAAAAAGGATTTCAAAAAGAGAGATAAAAATCTAGAAGTTACCATTTTATACTTAACATTCTGAAATTAAAGAAAAAAACCACTAAAATTCAATTTTTAAAGGAATTTTTAATTTCTAGATTCTAGTTTACTTGATAAATATTGATTAGCTTAGTACTAAATTAAACCATCACATAGATGTGATTTATGTTTACAAGTATTGTTTGAAAATTCATCATTAAATTATTATTCTAAGAGGCATTTTATAACACATCTTCAATGTTTGAAATTTAGTCTACCCTTGGTCTTTCAGGTGTAAAAAAATATTTTTTTATTACTATACTTCATAGACAATTTTATTTTTATCTTTGTGTCATAATATTATAAAATTTAGAATTAAGATTTGAAAATTTTAAGAATTATATTTCATAGTAACAAGATATATATAATGGCATATCATATGATTTCAATAGTTAAAAATTATATATACATTAACAATTCAATGAAAAACTTTTTTTCACCTTGCACCCTATTCTAAAAGTCCAACAAAATTCATTCTTTACAAGACAATTGTAGGAAAAAAATGATGTTAAACAAAACAACATATATTCTTAAGAATTATTGGCTACTAAAATTTTCACTACTACATTATAGTTGGTAGTAATCACACTTGCTTATAATAGTCATTTAAGTGCCAATACTTCATTCTTAAGTTCAAGATATAACAAGATATGTGCTAAAGAAAGATATTTGAGAACCAAAACATTTTGGATATTATAATCCTTATTTGATTGAACAATTTGGTTTAGATGTTCCAGTTCATTTTACAACCAATATAAAATAAATAAATTAGATACATGTCAAATAATTGGATTAAAAGCAAATTCATTGTTGTTAATAATATACTATCTATAGTAAAAATGGATTTTCAAAATTGAATGAAAAATGTAAATAAATTTGATTATGATATTCAAATTAGACCTTGATTAATTGAATTGAATTCTAAATATTTGATTCATTAATTTTAGTTTCTATACCCCTTTATTATAGATTTATTTTGGATTTTTTTCCTTTGCAACTTCTAGTTTTTCTTTATTATACTTCTAATAAAATTACTTACTAATTATTATCAATGGACATATGTATTTTTATAGAAAATTGTTTGATATCCTTTCAAGCCCATTTAGGATTACCTCATCATACTCATTTACAAGCATATAATTTGATTTTTGTACAAGACATGATTTTCATGATCATCATATTGGAATGGTCAAGCACACAACAAACTACAATTAATCATATCCATCTCCAATGAGTTAGATTCCAATCTTCAAAATTAGTAACTAAGATAGACTACTTCATTCCAAATGGAAGCAAACTCATTGTGGGTTCAATTATGTTGATGTACATTCAAATTCTAAAATATATACCACAAATATAATTTAGCCCATTGTAGGCTTGCTCCCATTTGGTCTAGAATGGGATAGTTTACCTTAATATATGATTCAAGAATATATGACTAGGAGAGAACTTACAAGTCAAGAATTAATTATAACTTCCTACCAAAGTTTGAGGCATCATCTCAAATGTGGAAGGCAATGGAAAGTAATTGGTTTCCACAAACACAAATACAAAATAAAGGCTTCACATTCAAATAAAAGCAGTCACTTCGAAGATGACATAAGTAAAATCATGTAAAAAGATTTGAAGGGAAAGCTAAAAAGTTAAATTCTATGGGTGAAACTAACAAATTCCTTTGACACTGACCTCGGGAATCACCAAACTTTAATCCAAGTTCGTAACACATTGCTGCATTTCAAAAGAAGCAGTACTCATACAATACTGTGAAGAAATCACACTCCACTAGTATACAGAAGCACACCATAATTCACAAATAGGTTACACTACTGTAACCTAAACTGCGATTTTCCCTCCTCGAGACAACAACATAGGTAAGCAACCGCTATTGCCTCTGGAGGTTTTCATATTCGATTCTCACCTATCAAAATCTTAAATTGCTTGCATATATGAGATGAATATCCACTCTTCAACTAAAACAAAATCCTCACCGGAACTCATAGAACATACTGTTCTCACTTGACTGCAGCACAGGTTCTCTAACTGGGACTTGGAGTGTTCAGTAAACATGGCTACTTCGAACAGAAAAAAAGTCTTTGAAATTGGTCCTGCATGCACAGTAACTGGCAGACCTTGAAGATCTTCTCAAGTCATACAAACGAGGTTACGGAATTGAACCACAACCTGCCACAAATCGGCATATTCGTGAGCTCACTTCCATCATCGCCATCCAGGTCTCTCACCTATAGCGTCATAGAGTGTCTGAGGAAACAAAAGTCATGTCACTGCACCAATGACTTCGATCTGAACTTGAGACAGAAAGAGAGTGCAAACGAGACAAATCACACAAATTATTCTTCATGGTCAAATGACTAACTGCAATTAGTCGACATGAATGGAAAGATCGATAAAATGATGAGTTTGGATCGGGTGTACTCACAGTAAGGACGATCAAGATCTGCCTCCACAGTCAACTGCGGCTGACCACCTCAGCTGGAACCAGCGCTGTCTCGATGCAGGAAAGGAAAAGAAGATGCTCATAGAGGATGTAAGTAGTGTCATTTCCAGTAAGTGGCCTCAAAACTTGACTTCTTTACAGATCGAGTAGCAGTTGAATCTCTTGTTACCTTGCAGCTAGTATTTGAACAATGAGTTAAATCAAGCATGAATTCTTCTGCAAAGAGACTCCAGTGTTCCCCTGATCACCTAGTCGAGATGGCTCTGGGATGACACTGGATCCTTCGGACCTAACTCGCAAAATGGGCTTGAAAATTCCCGAGGTAATTAAGCCGCCTGAAGCTAATCCTGCTGCTTCCTTGTGCACCTAGAATACTATCCTGTCTTGAACCAAGGGTAAAACCATCTCCTCCTTATCCTGGTATGTGTTTCTCCACCACATAACGTGTGCAACTGTAAAAATAGCAGTGTCAGATACTCAACAGTGCAAGTTCTACACGCAAGCACCAGAGGCATGAGATACTGTTTAGAAGCCGCCCTGGAAGACTCAAAAAGTAGTAGTGAAAACAAGGCCCACATTCAATCGTTCCTATTGATGCCATTTATGCACTCAATGTCACTCCATGATTTGCAGGATCACTCACACAAATAATTAGGTTCCGATTGCTGTAGAGCAACATCATTTACATAAAATTATGATGCTAGTTTATACAAAGGCGGACCATGAGGAGGCAACTCAGCATTCTACACGGTTCCTTCTTCCATGCCAGACTCGATGCTTCGAAGACTCCCACAGATGAAGACCCATAATCCAAGCTTCAGGTGCTCTTTGAAGACCCTCATAAATCACAAAGTTTATGTAGCAAAGCAAGTAGGATTTGTGATAAGGCCAGAACAGACACTGTACCGCACTGACCATCCCGTTTAAGAATTAATCAAAATACTAAATGATAATTGGAACATGATTTTCAGAATATCAAGTCAGGTTGGCATGCGCAGAGAGCACTTGGGATAGTATGTACCTGAATATGACGGACGCTCACGTACGCAATATCCATCTCTGGCTTAAAAATAAACCTCGTAGTCGCAACCCTAGCAATTCTCTTCAGGTGGAGAATAGTCGGTGGATAAGAGGAAAGGCCATCATTATACCCACCAGCAAATAAGCAGATGTCCAGATCAGGCCATGGAAGACTACCTGCCCCCAGGGTATGCAATTTCTGTCCATATTTTCTATATGCCTTGGACCTCCCCGAAGAGCCTGCAGGGGACGCCACTAAACCCTATTCGTGAATTTTTTTTTTTAAATAATTACTTAGCTACACCAACCATAGCCGACTCTGACCCTGATGATAATCTTAGATGGTATTTCAATGCAATGTGATGAAAATCACATGTGTACGAGATCCATACGATAACGCAAGAATTTGTGGATGTTGCATCAATATCCTTTTCAAGACTAAGGTTTTCCGAATCTCTTAAAACACTTCCAGAACATTTTCACAGTCTTGTAACCTTTTCTGAGCTCTTGCACCCAATGTAAGTTCTGAAAGATGACGCCAACAATTGGAACTTTCCAGAGAACCTAGAAACCTTGTCCATCATAATGCCAAAGAATACAGACTCGCTACCAGAACCTAAAAACCTTGTCCATCATGATGTCAAAGAATACAGACTCGCTACCAGAAATTGGGATTAGGTTACAGCGACCTCGCTAATCAAGAAGTACTGATCCCAGTCCGACTATTACAAGCGTGGGGACAGACACCGAAACCTTCAAACTGCTCTAAACCTCAACAAACGTCGAAAAGCCGTTACCAAACAGCCAAAAACACGATACAAAAACTAAACCAATGCTCACCAGGACACTTTAAATGGCTTACAAGTAGCCCAATATCAGAAACGCCAACAGACGTGGAATCCGAAGACACAGAGCTTCTTCAACTCTCACGACAGAGCATTTAATACAAACTTTCCCATATCGCACACCCCAGGGAAACAGCGCACCCCAAATGCACCAACGAAACGTAGCGTGCGGTTAGCGCAACTCAGAGACTGCAAACTACCGAAGAAAAGCTCAGGATGATGAGGAATCCGAGCCTTCAATTTTCGCCATCGCCCGAGAAACAGCAGCAACAGTAAGGTAGTGAGAGATCCTCGCACGGGAATTCTGACAGAAAAAAACTCAGCATGGATCACGAGGGATGACGCTGGTGCCGGCCAGAAGCCCCAAAGCGCAGCGAATTGCAACTGCTCTCCAGCTCAGCTTCCGCGGTCACCAGGTCAGCTTCAGTGACCAATCGGACGGACCAGCTGGACATAGCCTATAACCGTCCAGAATAACCTCAATATTCTTTGCTTTTTGTACTCTATTTTGCAACAGAATATGAGTGGAAATTATTTTATTTTATTTTTCAAAGACTAAATTATATGTCTCTGAAATCAAGGAAAAATACTCTAATATTTTATGAAAATTTGAAATTACTGTGAATTTTCAGAGTGGATGTGAAGAATTGAATTCATATCAAATACAATATAATCATATGGTGATAATTTCTGAAAATTTTACTACATGTAGACATTATGGTGTGGAGCATGATGGTGTATGCCAATTTTTTTGGTGTAATTTTATAACTAGAAAAGAAATAAACTAGATTAGAGGCTCATAGTTCACATTGCAATAAATGGTTTAATTTTAGGTATCTATCAAATTTTTTATTTTAAAAAGAAGTCCGACTTGATAATCTTCATTATTTGAGTACAAACTTTAAAATGATTATTTGTATGGCTAGAGTCAATATACATGGATATACATTAAAAAGGCATCTTTTGTCATTCATTTCATTAAATATTTTTTGATTGCTCGTGGGTCTATTAATTCACAATAAGTGCATCCTTCTAAAACTTTAAACTACAAAGAAGATTAAATCCACATATGAATGGTTGAAATTATTTTGTTTTTAGTCAAAATATAGATGTTCGTCATACCATTTTTTTGTTTAGTTATAACCTTGTTAGTAAATGTATTCATATACTTGAGTCAAATTCAAGTAATAATAGTTATTTCATAATTAAATAAGTGGTATAGTTGGTTTTAAAAATCATATAGTTATATCGTGTAGTGATTTTATAAAACCATATTTATATATATATATAAATATGGTTTTATAAAATCACTACACGATATAACTATATGATTTATTTATTTTTGAAATTTTTTTCTAAGAAAGCCATTTTTTTACCTGTCGTAGGAATGGCTAAGGAAACACGCTTGAAACAACCTACCCTTAGCTCGAAATGTCTTCTAATGCAATTTATACTAAAATATTTTTCTAATTTAGAATTTAACAAGTATGTAACTAATACAATACAAGACAAAATTGTGACCAATTGAATTTTAAACATTTTGAAACTATTTGTAGTTCAAAAATCTCATTCTAAGAAGAGTCAAAGTTTATCGAAGAGTCAAAATATTAATTTTTTTTTCTAACCCCAAGAAGCTAAAATTTTACAATCTATAAGGTCAAAGCATTTACATTTTTTCCAATACATTCCTACGGCAAACTTGAACAATTTTGTAGGTTGAATTTTTTTTAAGACACTCTTTTTAATGAATTTCATTTTGGACTCATTGTCCTTTGAAAATTTTGAATTTTGATAGTTTCTACTTGAATCATACAAAGGTTGTTTAGGTACTATTCATGTTTTTAAATGTATGCCTTCGTATGTATTATAAATAATAGTTGTTGCACTATTAATATCCAACATAAGATCAATGAATTTTGACCTTTTTTGCAAGCAATATTCAAATGACATTTTATATAACATTGCCGACATATATTAGGGCTAGTCGCCATTAGGAAATCAAGTTTTTAGCAACTGGACATTTGTAGAAGGGCCATCAAGGAGCCTATGCTTTCCATTAACCAAAACCCTCCACTAGGCCCTTCTAGTAAGTGTATCCCTCACCAAGTATTGCACGTGCATTGCTTAATGTCAACACGAGTAGCACGTAAGATTGAAGCCTCTCAATTTTGTTCTTTGTTTGAAATAGGCCCCTCCAATTGACCCTCCAGCCCCTCTAGGTCTATATTTCTGGCTTATAAAGATCAGAGGTTTGGGGGCTAGTTGGATGCCCAATTGGATTGGTTCATTCAATGGAGGCATGTCATAGGGCTAGATTTTGAAGGTCCAACATTCCAATAGCAACTAGCCCTCACGGTACTTTTGCATGTTGGCTGCCCATTATTTTAATTGAATATTTTAAGACATCTCAACCTTTCTTTGTCTTTAATTAAAGGATCTTCACATACATAAACACATTAAATATTTTTTCCCCTACAATATGAGAGGGAAGTTTTTTGTTCAATTATCAATGTTAGAGCATCCCTTACCATCCTCAATCTACAACTGTTGCAAAATGAGACATGGAGGACCATAGTATTGGATATTGTAGAAGTAGCCAATTGGGCCTTAATGTTGAAAAACTCATTACATCTAATACAAAAATGTTATGTTTGTTCTTGGCAATTCACCTTAGAAGCAATAATATAGAGGCAACTATGTAAATAGTGAAAAGGATCAAGTAAAGAAAAAGACAATAGTATCTTGTAACTAGGAAGAATAGCAATTTGTAAGAACATCCCAAGTTGTGGTCCTTCAAAATGCTACCTAGAAAATTAGTTGGAAGGTCCCACAAATTTTGCCAAGATAATTCCCTAGATCCTTGGTAAGTTAACAAGTGTGCCACTCTTATGAGCCCATTTTTTTTTTATGACTATTTCATTGTATGAGCTTTCTTTGGCAAGCCCTCCAAAAGAAAATCAAAAGGCAAAAATACTTTCATGACTCCATAGTGTTTTTGTTTTTTATTATAATAATGGTCTTCCCTTCAAGCATATGTCTCTTGCTACATTGCAAGGGTTCTCTTACCTCAATCACCAATCAACTTGAAAAGTGACTAAACATCTTATGGAATTTGCAAAATTTAAAGGATCATCAAGGATGTTCTAAAAGAAACATGATACTGTAGAGGAGCTTATCTTGTAGTGGGGTCATAAGAATAGGAAGGTTGATAAAGGGCCGTTGGGATTCAAAAACTTGTCACTGTAGGAAGCAATCTATTTTTGACCGACGTCCTATTTTGGCAATATAGATTATTCTCTTTCCGGACAAAAGAGATGAACAATGATTAATTATGGCATGGTTCCTGGCGTAGTTGTGGCATATTATGATTAGCTAACAAGACTCTCAATATTACAACCAATCCTTGGTGGATTTTGAAACCACCCCTTAATCAGAAAGAAGTTGGTCTATATTACCAAAATGGAAGAAAGCCCACCTTCTACTAAAAAATTCATGATAATTCTATTTTGCAAAAAAAAATCAAGAAAATTATAAGACCTCCTGATGTTTATTTTTACACATGCAAAAATTTACCCATTGAAGAATCCCGCCTTCCAAACATGTGAAACTGCTCAGTGGTTAGAAATGGGTTGCCTCCCGTACGACCTTGGAGTCTCGTAAGATGATCACCGTTTGAGTTCTGCAAGGCATAGCTCTCATATCACATTTGACGCCACAGTCTCGCAACATGTGTCAAAATAACCTATTATCCTCACTGCCAATTAAGGTTTACAGAAAATTTAGCTTACTCTGCAGTGATCCTATCTTTGCGTCCAAAGATCTCACCACAGGTCTTCCCCAAAATAACTTGAAGTGCCACATTGAGTACTCTCTACTTTAGTGCACAAACTTTTCATTATTAACAACGGGGACGAAACACTTGACGTTACACTGATTTGTCCGTTGGTGAAAGAGGGAAATAAGCGTTGCGTAGATAATTAATGTCACTCACCCACCCCCAAAAAATCTGGATAGATATTAATACAATAATTCTTCAACCTGCATAGAAGCAAAATAGTGCGCCTTTGATAAATTAGTGTCACATGCACAACTACGTTAACACAATGTAACCCTGTCTGCCACCAATATGATGAAGGAGAATACCAATTTCTTTTTACCATGAGCAATGAATATTCAATATTTCCATATTTTATTAGTAGCAGAATTTGCAGGAAAATAAAATGAACAAAATTTTTAGTGCATCAAATTAATTCTAGTCTACACAGTTACCAAAGGACTTTTCGAAGAACTAGTACGTGCGCCAAAACTGTCTACAATTTCACGTAAATAGTTCCCTCAAAATCTGGTCTCAGAAGCTTTGTAAGAACTTGCTCCTTCGGTGGGTGTATCTATCCATCACAAAATCACTGAAGTCAATTTACAATACAAATGCCTGTGTCCTAAGGCTTGATGGGTACGTCGACATTCAATTCTAATTTGAGCTTCTAACAATTCTATAGAAACTTGTGTCTCTGTGATTGAAGAAGGTTGCACACTGTACACATAAAATTACGCACCGCTGACGTATTTCTTCGCTGGAAAGTGACAAATATAAAGGTATTTGGCAGGTGATGATTGATTCGGAAAATCCTTTGTGTGCCCTCGTAAGCAATCTGTGATCACTTCAACCAAAAAGTAAACAGCCAAGAGAAGCTTTGCTCGTCCGTCTAATAAACTGCTTCACTTCCATAGCTACTCTTCCTGCTTCTTTCAGCACACTTCGCTTCAGCTATTGCCTTCTTCCCCTCTGCCTTGGGGCGTGCAATTGCTGATTCGTCCTGCGTCTTGTCCACCAAGTGCGTGTGATCTGTTTCTAATTTTAACTGCAGCAAAAGAGAAAGAAAAAGAATTAGAAAACGACTTCAAAGAAAAATTTTAGGAACGAAGAAAATCTGAATTTGCAAAAAAGGTACGATTTAAAAAAAAAATGGGCAACTTCACAAACCTCGGCGGTGTCACTGCTTTGCACTCCTCGTTTTGGACCTTGCTCAGTTACTTCTCGCAAGTAATTGGGGCTTCCCAAGTTTCTCCGCGATAATTTCCGAAGAGGACTTTGATCTGAAAATCGCAGCGAGGCTCACACCATGAATATAAACACCTAGAGTAACTCACACTGTTCAAACGCAATGGACCAAGTATAACGAGTTCTCAAGTTACCCGCGGGGGAATAAGTAACAAGCATACGGAACCAGAAAATGTTTGGTAGTGTACCGTAATTTATATCCAAATGTGTTTCCCTGGGGTCGAAGTCAATTGAATCATTTAACATCGTGGGTTTCTCGTCGTCCACCGTATTCTTCATTTCAACACTTGCAGAGGGATCATGCAGACTCTTTACGGGCGGAAGCTCCAAAGACAGAGCCCGCAAGGGTCTCCTCACCACACCAGGATGCACGCAAAGATTACCAGCTGCGGAACCCAAGTTGAGGTCGGAGACATTCAAAACCTCACAAGAAGTCTCCAATTCAGAGTTATTCCCAGACGAGTCGCGTGTGCTCATGCCTGCTGCATTTGCAGCTGCTAAAATGTACTGCCATTCCGAGGTTATGCTGAACTCGCTTCTAGGAGAACAACATTCTTCCGCATTCACATTGAGGCGGTGATCGTCCCTCGAATCTTCAGATGTATACAGGAATGCAGGCGGAGATGAAGAGCCACGATCTGCGATAAAATGCCACAATCCCAAGTTCAACACATTGCGCAAAAAGAGGAACAATTTCGCAAGATGGACATGCATACCAACATCCATCTAGCCCTTTCAGTGAACACAACATGAATTTCACATTGGATATACAGTGCAATTGGAGAATGATTACATTGTGCATTCTTAAAAGCGAGCATGAGAAAGCTGCCTCCACCGTAGTCAATCCTCGACACGTCTGCAGAATTTCTAATTGCTGTGCGTCTGGGAGGAGATATGGTTCTCGACTGCAACGGTGACACACACGAAACCTACGATCAGTCTCTCATTCCTACAACTCATCCAATAAAAACATTTAAACATAATAAGCGGAATTAATTCAAATCCTACACTCATCTTGCAAAACCTAGGAATCGGAAAATTCTTCCGCTGTGTCACATCCAGTAAAGATACGAATGAAGCTTACCCTAGTATGACCTGGCGAGTTAACCTTGCCCGGAGAGGTCTGTTGAAATCGGGAGGTGTCGCAGAGATGGTCGACAGATCCGGCGGGAGACGAGCTGAAAGAGTCAAAGGAGGAAGAGCAAGCGCTCTCCTCCTCTTGATTGTCAATCACAGAGCTAGGGCTGGACTCCAGCCACGCTTTGACTGTTTCTCGCGACCGAAAGATGCGCTCGGACGTCACAGAAGTTTGAATCAGTTTACTGTTTTCTTGTTCCTCGTGCCATCGGGCACGGAGTCCCGGCCACCGACTAGAAGGCGAGCAGAGCCGACTGTGCGTCTTATCTGGGATATGCTTTCCCAAACATTGTGTTGCCTTTTGGCGTATGGACATCTCCAAAACCGAATACTCTCTCCTCTCCTCTCCTCTTCTTTTTTCTCTTCTAAACTCCCCCGACTCTACACAACTCTCCACCACAGTAACAACCTAAGGTACCTCACAACTCTCTGCTACAAATATCGAACACTCAACACCAATACTATTGAATCAAGATTCACCTAAACAAATTGCATTCCTTTCCAATTCCTCTAACAATATTTCAGTCCACACTCCTAACAAAGTTCGATAGCAAAAATCAAGAAACAGAACCTCCCGAACAGAGCACTTCAATGCAAACACAAATTTCCAAGAAAACACTCCAATTCGCACCGCTCCTCGTCTCAAACCGAGAAAATTGGGCGGTGCACTTCGCGAATTCTCCGCTCGACCGATCACCGCATCAATTGGCACCGCAATGCCAGTCACTGCAAACCAAACCGTAAAACGAATGGATTCTTCTAGCTACAAGTTCGCCCAGGCAGGCTATCTCACACACATTCAAGAGTTTATGTCCAGAAAACTTGAGAAGTCCTCCTGATAAGACAATCGAGGTGAAGTGCAGTTATAATTGCAAGCGGCGAAAGTCCTCCGGATTCCGAGAGTGTCGCTGAATTCCACGACTCGGTAGAACGTTGCTACAGAATTCTCCCCGACTTGGTAGACGCGAAGCACCAGCCTGGGAGGGCTCCAAACTTAGAAAAAGGGACACCCGTCAGTTGTGTCGGTCCCCGCGGTGTCGTGGAATTAGGTCCCGAAATAAACCCTTTATTTTATATTTTAGTTTTGGGGCAATACTGTACATCTTCAGCTTTTTTTCTTTTTCTTTTTTTTTCTTTTAAATCCAGAAGAGCCAGGTCGACCAACCTGGTGGGTGCACTTCATCCAACTGCACTGATTTGTTCCGATAGAGCGTGTGACACTAATTTACAAAAGTGAGACCATTTTGAAGGCCCCTCGGGAGAATGCTGAAATTTTTTATTTTCACGCATGATAAAATTTGCAAATTTTGAATTGATATTTGCATTTGGAGGTCCCAAATTAAATAAAGTAGTCAAACTAGGTTAATTAATCAAGCACAAAATAGTTTGTTTTTTTAATTGCACCTCTCGAATGACTTGAAGAGGTTGAAGAAGGGGGCGAGTTCACCCCAACCATTTTGAATTAGTGCAAGTTGAAATAATATCATATTACACCAATTTTCAAGGTGACGCTAAGATCACCATATACCATTACAACAAATTTGGTGTAGTGTCAAGGGTGGACTTCCACAATGAAATCAAATCGTAAAACAATTTTCAAATTTTTGAGGATCAAAAATTGCTTTCATCAAGTTTCATGATGGTTTTTACTTTTGAATGAAGAAGGAAGATGTCATATAAAAAAAGATTATAGCACACAATAGATCAAGTACTACAATCAACATTAAATATCAACAATCAAAACCAAGCAAGAATGCATAACAAACACACAAAGTCTAGTGCGCTCTCACAACACAAAAGCAAAATTCCAAAGTATAAGTGTGACAAAAGAAGTGAAAATGAAATGATAAAACCATACTTGGTCCTCACCTAAACCACATACAAATGTCATAAATGCAATGACCCTCTTTAATGTAATAACCTTTTTAATGTAATATAGTCAAACCAATCACAACCCTATTACTTTGGAGGGGTTCTATCATATCAATGAAAAGTTGAAAGAATATTCTATATGAATTAATGATATAGAATAAACCTACCAATTATTGCATAGATTCAAAAACCAAACAACAACAATTGTCATTTACCATACAATAACAACATAATTCAACCATCAATTCAATTGCAATGGAAACTATTTTTTTGTATCACCACACAATGACTACACATTTTGTAGTAAAGGGTTGTAAGCTATATTTTTAGCTAGATTAATTCACCTTAGTGATTGCCATTAAATTGCAACAAGATTTATAGGGGGAAATCTTTTTGCATTTTATTTTTTGGAGGTGAATCTTAACATGACATGATTTAATATTCACTTCAAATTTCAAAACATGTAAGTCTCTATATTTATGTGGAGAAGGATTTGAATTCTATATGTGTAGTGATTGGCAACTTTAAAGTAACTACATCTAATTTAGTCAACTACTTTTTTAAACCGCACAATCTAGATTCTTGTCTAAAATGTACTTTCACTATTCATGAAAGTCTATCGGACTAGTTATCCTAAACCCTATTTTTCAGCCCTTTAGAAAATTCGTAGTTTATTTATATGGTATTCAAAAAATGCATTCTAAGAAAATCTAGAATCCCCTTTGGACTTCCAACAAACCCCCACATAATGAATTTTAATATAATAATGAGAACCATAGTGAATTTCTCATTTTGTACGATTTTAGGTGTAGTTACCTTTCTCTACATATGTTGAAGGAAGGAGCTTCATTTAATTGTTACAAAATTTTTAAGAAAAAATCTCACTACATAATAGCAGTTGAAGCAGTTAGGTCTAATTTTTAAAATTTTAAAATTGTTGCTGTTGCACACATTGCTTTTCAGTTCTTTCTACAATGGACACCGTGTGGACTCCAAAGAAGCCACCAGGCAAGACCCTCTGGCCTTCGAAATTATTTCTGAGAGCTTAGGATTTTTTTTTTCTTCAGTTCTATTTGGGGCTTCTGACAGGGTTGGGCGGGGCGTTCCAGAATTGGAGGTATCCTAAAGAGTGTGCCAAGTGGCGGTGGTGGTAGAGGTGGCTCGAAATGATTGGGCGTAGAGTTTGAACTGCTGATCTGGAGCTGGGCGTAATATCTGGGTGATTTGGAACGCTGCCATTGGTTCACTATGTTTAGTACGTGACTGATTAGAGAGTAAAGTAAGTACTGGCTCTGCTAATGGAGGAGCTCCATAAAGTGCCCAGGTTCTGAAAGCTTCCTGTAAATCTGTAGTAGAGAGACACATGTGCACGTTTTGAATGTATGAATGGTGAACATAATGCTTTTAGATCCTTACATCGTCCGAGCTTCAAAAATTCAGTAATTTCACAAAAGGTCTTCAACCCTTGCATTAGAAGATTTTTGGGGCCTCCGGATGCCTGTGAGTTATCACAGCTTGCGAACGTAGGGAACAGGTCCGGTGCAGCGGTTTGATGTGGCCGAGACCCTGCTATGTCATTGATCAAATTTTTTATTTTTTTATTAAAAAAATTTATTTGCATTTGGAGACTAAATTTTTTTATTTTTTATTTTTATTTTTTGTTTTATGAAAAAGAAATTTCTGATAGAAGGCTATTCCCTTCGTTATGGGAAACAGCTATAGGGAAACAACTGTGGAGGAATAGGCTCAAAACAAGCTTCTGGATCCCCCAAAACTCTTCTAATGACCCTAAACCTCTAAATGCCAAAACTGTGTTATTTGGCAACAAAATTTTTTGGACAATTCACTATATCCTATTTTGATCAATGAGTCAAAAGTTATTGATTCATTGATCAACAAATTTCATAACTTTTGAATACATGGTTAAAAAGTTATGGATGATATGTACTTTTCATTACTCTTTAAACAACCTGGGCAACAAAAAAACTTCCTTAAAAATAACTTTTTTAAAAGATTAAAATTCGAAATTGGTTCTCTAGATTTGTATGTACTTGGAAAGCTTTAAAACATCCTCTTTTGATTGATGAGTCAAAAGTTATAAGGAGTTTTAGTTTGTGGGGGTTTGAGTGTTATTATTAAATCTCACTTGAAGAAAAAATTTGAAGCTTTTTATTTAATTCAATTTTCAATATTTTTGAAAATAAAAAAAAAAGATTAGATGTAGATTGTTTATTATAACATTACAACCTTTGGGATTGGCATTTTTCAATTCCTGATAAATAAATTATTAACAATTTAGTATTTTGAATCATTTTCTATTTCTTTTTACTTACTTTTTTTTCCCTTATATGTTGTACAATTCCAAATGATTTGAAATTTGTCAAGCATGTAGCCAACTTAACTTGAAGAATGAATTCAAAGAGTAACTACCATTTTGAACATTTTTTCATACAAATGTGACCTTATGAAGTCCAACTACTTGGTTTTAGCTAGGCTCCTAAATGGATTTTTGTTACTTCAAATGCTAGTATCTTGCAATCTACATGGTGGAAATTTAAAAGAAAAATTGCACATCTTTTCAAACTAATGTAAGACAAGATCCTACCGTTACATGTATCCAAAAAAAATTTGTTTTTTTTAAATTTTAATTTGATACTAATTCTAAAAATGGTAGTTTTAGGGCGATTTTGGTGAAAACATAGTCAAAATCATTTAGAAGGTAAAGCATTCAATATTTTAGCAAGATGAATGACAAAGATCCTTCTATGTAGGACATAAGTGCAACTATTCATCCTTGGAATTTTGTGTGAAAAAGGGAGGTCCTCTACAATAGTTTGACTTCCAATGAGTGCTTTTGGATTTTTTTAAACCAATGATTCTGATAGTATCGAAAGGAATGATTTCTATAGTCACTAGATTGTTCTTTTAGAGTTAAAGGACATTGCAAACATTTTTGTCTTTCAAATGACCTCCCCTTAATAATGTAGGATGGAAAACAACATTTTTCATCCAATTTTTTTCTTGGAAATTACTTTAGTACATTTTCAATAAATAGTATTGCAAATTTATTCATTATGGTATCATTGACTTTTTAAAGAAGCAAATGCGTAATCCATAGATCACCCTTGGATCATACTTTGGCCACTTCTTGCTATTTCTTCTTGATGTGAATTCTAGACATAAAAATGATGTCTCTTGAATTTTGAGCCTAATTAATGAAATAAAGTGTATTAAGTGTTGTTTATGCTCTAGTGAGAAAGTTTGGAAAATTCCTAAATTTCAAGCATTTATAGCATTACAAACTTTGGGCCTATAACTGTGGTTTGTTGATTGTCTAATTTTAGAATTACATTATAACTTCTGTTTATACCATAACGTTATACACTATTATGTACATCTATGGTGAAAATTTCAGATTTTTTTGAGTATATTTGGTATTTGATATGAATTTTTTTCATTTTCCAAATAAGAAATTCATAGTAATTTCAAAATTTTCCCCAAGAATTTGAAAAATCTAAAGACTTGTAGTAGACTTCATCTCTAAAAAATAAATATAAAAAATTTAATTCATATCTAATTATAAAATGGTAGAAAATTGAGAGTGATGGACAATTCAATGACACTTGAGTCAATGGTCATGGGCTTGTCCTATAATGGTTAAAATATGAAATGACTTAAATGAAATGCTTGATTCATTTATCTTTCAAGGGAATTTTGTAGAAAAATATTTCAAGGAATTTAGCTTCTGCAAAAATGCAATAAATTTAGAAATGGATACTTTATAGAACTCCAAGCTTGGAATGTTACAGTTATGGCTATGAACAAGCATGATACGAAGGAGAATGAGAGTGGGTTTGGAACTCTTGAAGCAAATGAGTAAATGCAACATGTCCCATATACACAAGAACTTGCATTGCTTTGTCCATCCAAATTTGGGTAGATTCTTCTATTTCACTCTTCTAATATTTGTATAATATAAGCTTAAAAAAAATTCTCTACACATATTCAATAACTTTCCACAAGCACAAATTTGTTTAGAGTGAAATTTCTAATTTTCCTAACTCAAAATCAATCCTTCAAAAATGACTTCAAAAATAAGAGAGATAAAAATATCATAATCAAAACTTGACATTTTAAACATATATAAAAAATTCTTGCAAAAATCACTAAAGAATATTCAATCCATAATCAATTTTAGAAAAAAAATTTCAATATTGGTTTTGATTTGAAATTAGTAAGATATTTACTCCAAATTGTTAATCAATGTTGGAGGAGATGTAGTTTCATCTATGGAAATTGGATGTATTTATTTCAAGATTGAACATCCAATGAGATAATAATCTAGGCTTGAATCAACGAAGAGCACCATTAGGTTCAACTTTATTGACAAGAGCCTAAGTAGTGATAGTGCAAAAAGCCAAAAGGTAAAGTTAAGGGTGGAGGCTTCATTCAACATCAAGCAAATTGGCTCAATAGCCTATTGCAGTAACAAGAGCTACGAAAAGAAGTTGTAATTAAGGGTAAATTACAAACATAATAAATCCAAATTTGAGTGCAATTATTTCATATAATATGATTTATTGTCTATATAGTTGTTAAGACCTTGATAGCATTTAATATTATATAGCCTTGGTATACATTGTGACATATGGACTAAATACTTGACCTCATTTGCTAATCAATTAGGCTAATTAGAAAATCGTAAGGTAAATATAGCCAAAATTGCCCCTTTGAAAATATTAAAAAATTGTTGGATAGAAAATGAATAAGTACAAGATTCAAATTGTTGAGCAATTGTAAAACAAGAACAAGGTGATCTTGGGATGATTTTGATAATGATATAGTTGGTTTAGTAATACAAAGTTGGAGGCTTTATTGTAAGCGTTCTTTTGATAGTATCTCTTTCAATTGAATATATTGCTTGAATAACACTTTAATATTGTGAATATTTTTTCTTCACATACACTCGCACATACATTAGATGGATGTTGGATTCAACTAAGGTTCACTTTACATTGGGGACCAAGCTATGGAAGTAAAATAATTTTGATTACTTGCAATGGTTAAGCTCTTTGCTAATGGAGCTAGTCCAAAATTTTGAAAATTCATAACTAAGTCATTGTGCCTTAAGTTTATGCATTTTTAAATATTTTATTTAATAATCAATTGCAAGAAAACAAAATTTTCATTATTTTTATTTCTTGCATATCAATGATGCCACTTTCAAAGCTAATAAGTACCTACACTATGGAAAGCTTTGTCGATGTAGCACTCGGAGGTGTGGAATGGTCCTCCTTGAATTTAGATTTTGTCATTGCAAAGCCTCCTTGAATCCATAACAAGAAGGCTGGTTTGAAGTGTATGGTAGAATTCCCTAATTCCATTTGCCACCCTACCTTCTATCAAATAGGTGTCTATTGAAGTATCACTAAAATTGTTCACTTTGAATGTCTCTTACTTTACAAATGGCACTTTCTGGTTGTAAAGTAACAACTTTAGTGGATGGATTTGGATCTTTCTCAAGGTGCCTCAAACATACACCTATTGAACAATTTGAAGTTTCTTCCACTTTTAATTCTGAAAATTCACAAAAATACTAAAACCCTCCAATTTATTTAATTTGTTTTTTGAAATATTAATTATTTTCATTTGCCTATAAGGCAAAAATAACACCAAATTGTCATTGTAACTCCATCTATACACACGGACCATTCATCTGAAATGAACATGAATAAGGTGGTCTACTCTAAAAGCGCCCATGCTCTAAAAGCAATCGTGACACAAAGGTACATTTTTCTTCTTTCAATGTAGCTAGCAATGTACATTTCAAAGAGGTGGTTGCTTGTTGTAACCACTATGTTTCAATTTCAAAAATTCATAATTAATTCCAAAAATATCTAAAAAAATATGAAATGACTTGGCTTAGATGCCAATTTCATTTTTATTCCTACAAAAATTTATTGAAAAGTGTTTCAAGGAGTTTATCTCCCTCTGAAACGGCAATCATCTCTCGAATGGTTGCTTCAACCCCTAAATGCCTAAGGCACCAAATTCTAGTGTCAACAAAACTTTGAAGTTAAATAAAACCTTACCAACCTTCTATTTTTAATATTTAATATTTTCTGAAAATTATTTTTGAAGTCTAGTTTTAGCAACAAAAATTTGATTTTGAAAATGAACGATTTTGATGTTTTTATTCAAGATTTTGTCCAAGGGTGTCCATTGCAAATCTTCATTTTATAGTATTGAGGGCTATTGAAAATGAGCCTAGCAAATATACTAGATCTTAGAGAAAAAATCACATTATAAATTCATTTAAAAAAAACGTAGAGTAGATTTTGAAAAGCCCTAAATTGATTAAGGTTATGCATGCTATGTCCTTTAACCTCATATATTTTCTTGGTGACCATTATTTTAGTTTTGACGTGTGAAAAGAGGATTGAAAGACTTCACATCACTTTCAAAGTTTTAATACCTTCATAAGTAAATATTATAATCTTTCAATCCATAAGTGATATTGTTGTGTTTTCTTTTCCCATGGGATCTCTAACATGTCTAATTTGAGTTTGTATAGTTACTTTTTAAAAAAATTTGATAAAACTTATCAAAATGTTGACTTCTTGTTCAATTTAACCCTTTAAGGACTTGATCCATTGTGAATTGGTCAAATTTCTTATTTGAGCTAATTTTAGCTTTTTTTAATAGTGTTCAAACAACAATCTGATATTTTCACTACTTGAAACTTTGAATTCTATATCACTTTGAGAAATTGCAATTTATTTTGTGAAAATTTCTAATTGTTATCATTTTGTTGCAAAAAATGAACATAAATGAGTAAAAATAGCAAAAACAATCAAAATTCTTTGAAATTTTCTCGGGAGGTAAAAATAGCAATGGAGATTAGCATGAAAAATTTTCAATTGGTTATTTTATTTTTTACACCTAAAATAGACACATCAAACACCTTGAAGTCAAATTTGACTATCAAATCAAATTTATCCTTTTATTTAATTGATGTATAAATTTTTTTTTATATTTCTTTCTAGTAGAAAAATAGATTTTCTATTTATTTTGTATTTTTTCAATAATTTTGAAGGAAAAATGTAATTATTGTGACTTTTCAAAGCTAAAGGTGGAAATGAAATTATATAAAGCACACCATATTGTGTTATTTGAATTTTAACATAGTGAGATTTCAATCGCAATAACTTTTTTAATTTTTGACATTTCTCAAAACTTTAATATGAAATAGAAACAAAACTTGTCAAGCTTTGTTTTCTTAGTTGAAATCAAATTCCAAAAATAGTTATTTTAAAAGTTGTAATTGAGGTTGACCAAGGCACATCCACTTTTGAGATGCCTGCACATTTAAGGGTTAAAATAAATTCTAAAAGCTTAAAAAAGATTGTGAGCATTTAGGGATTAAGTGCAAACTACCTTACGTGTTTCTACCTTCAGTTCGGTACGATACAACCCTTGGGCCCAACGGAACTATTGTCATGGTTTTGAACAGACAATATTCAAAGATTCCACTGGTTGTCGATTTTCCAGGTAAGTTCAAGTCTGCCTTGATTTTTTATCTTTAAACACCTGAACTTGACACATTGCAATCCTACACCTAGTGTGCATCAAAGTCATAAGGCACTCCCGCACTAAATATTAAGGTACTCCCAAGCAGTTGTGTTTTTTTCAAATTAAATGCCCAATTTTCTAAAAAAGAAATGGGCAACTTCAAGTCTATAGGAAAAAAAAGGGTAAATGTATTAAAAATGCTAGAATTTGATGATGGCTATGCATGCTGTTGCCACAATGTTTTCAAAATTTCAATTCATCCATTGTACAAGAGCCAACACATACAAAAATTGTATACAAAAATTACATAACGTACTCAAAATTGCATAATCAAAATTAGTCTCTTTCAATTCAACCCCCCAGAATGAAAGAGCCATGAAACTCAACACCTTGAAAGAAAGGCCACATAACCATTTGTCCAAAAACCCACCGCTCCTAAGTGTAAAAATCATAACTTACATGCTTAAGTGCCATTCCAAAATACACCCTAAATTGGTCCAAAATGACCCTAAACTACCCCGGATGATAGGGCAAGTAGGAGGGACTTTGGATGCATTCATGAGGTTGTTGGTTCAATTCCCCATATTGACTTTGCTCTTGTGATGGTCTTGTTCATGTCCCTCTTCTTATTTTCTATTGGGGGGGTATCTATGGCGTGTAATTCTGGTTAAAATTCTCATTGCCATCGATGTTGTGTTAGTCCTCATTGCAACCCTTGAAGGTTGTATATTTCAAAAACTAAAAAACGAACTAAACAAGGGAGTCTACTCACAATACAGTACTACCGGTAAGTTCGTAGTTGACTTGGATGTGGCCCTCCAGCTTTTGGACAGACAGCCACGGAGTGGATTGATAGCAGAACTTATTATCACTTGTGCGGAAAGATCCACTCCATTCCATTCCGTTTGTCTGCACACAAAACTCACTCAATGACTCGATTGTTGGGAGTCCCACGCTCCAGAGGAAATGTCGTGGGCACTGCCTCGGAATGATACAGACTTCTCATACGTGACATGAGAAGACAAAAACAACTGATGTTGCACTTGCAAGGGACGAAGCTCCAAGCGACTGTAAGCTGGTGGTACCCCCACTCTTTTGCTACCGTGCCTAGCGGAGCCGACCCATTTCCAACCACTTAAGCAATTACGGACATGTGAAGGGCAGATTTCCTGAGTACAGAATTTTTTTTTCCTTGTATTGAAATAGAATTTAGAAGGATTATAGAATTTTTCAGAATTTTTTAACTCAAAATGTAATTATTATGAATTTTTTTAGCCAAATTGTGCTATACGACCTATACTATTCATATAGACTTTTCTATTTCCAACCATAGGCTGGTTGCAAATCAACCAAAAGTTGATTGCAATATTGAGAGCCTCGCAACCAATCATCATGCACCACAACTACTTTGGAAACTGCGCCACAACTTCATAGAAATAGAATAGCCTATAGGCTGGGAATTGGGGGTGATAAAAAATGGGTCAGCTCTTATAGTTACTTTTATTATTAGCTTGGTACAAATTTTCATTTCCATATCCTTGTTGGTAAGTGAAAGGAAGTTTCGATATATCAAAGAACTCTACATTTTGGATGCCATATGCAAATGTTAGGAAGTATTCAAGCTTTTTTTGGTAGATGTATTTTCAGAATCGTTTCTTCAACATACATAAGGTAGAAGTACCTATTTTGGACAGCCCCTTGTAATTTTTTTGTAGGCTAACCTATCGTGGGCCTGCAACAACTCGATGCAATGGTCATTGAAAAAGATTCTTGATTTGTACCTTCTTGTCCACTCATCTTTCTTTCCTCTTGGCTCAAGGAGAAGTGCTAGAGCTAACCATAATAGGTGAGTCTATGAAACTAGAATGGACCCAGGTGTAAAATCCACTTTTATATTCAATAAAATATTCATTTTTGAAGAATTATTTTTCTGGCATTCTTCACAACCTTATTTTTGCACACACTAAATTCAATTCTCCATGACTTTCCTATTGAAATGCTTAAGTTATCTAAAATAGGTACTTTTGTCTTAAACATTGATTTTGGAAATAGAGAGAGAGAGAATGGTGGTTTTAGATAGGGTGATTTTAGAGATGTATATGTCCAATGATAATGGTGGGTTCAAGCAAAGTGTGATTGAAAGGAAGTTTCAATGCACATGAGTACTTGGCATTTGGATGCTATGTGCAAAAGTTATGAAGGTCGAAATTTTTTGGGGGTAGATACTTGAATTTCTAAAGGACCAAGGCCTTTTTCTACCAAATAACACTCAAAATTGCCATTTCTATAGAAAAAAATTTTAAAAATTAAATTTTTTTTTCTACATCTAACTATAAAATTCTACACTCCACTAATATAAAAATTTGTGAAAAAAAATTAAAATTTTTTGACCGCATAGATTGCAAGATATCTGCGTTTAAAGTGAAAAAAACAAGTTTTTCAACACATTGAGGAATCAGATTTTTTGACTTCAAATTTTTGCACTAAAGAATTTTGAGCTTTAAATCTTTATAATGGAAAATTGAATTGAGGGTTTAGGAAAAAAAATATATATTCAAGAAAACTTAATTTTTATCCTTTAAAAAATTGGTAAGTAGAAGTCAATACAAGATAGAAGGAAAATCTAGATTATTAATATCTCTAAGATGGAAATAAAATGCACTAATTCCAACAGTGAGATTGTTCTAGAAAGCAAACTAAACTATGTGGAACTTTTTTTTTAGAATAATTATAAGAATTGCATTTAGAAACGAATTCTAGAAGTTATCTTTTCAAGAAGATGCTCTAATTGCCCAAAAAACAAGATTGTCTATAATTTTCTCATAACAAATCCAAATGGAATGAATCAAAGTTTTTGATGTAAAAACAATATAATCTATGAGAAAAATTTTAATTTTTGAAATTTTTTTGACTATCCCTTGTCTCCTATTTTGAACTTATTTGGGCATAACTTTTATTCCCATGCACCAATTGAAAAAGAATTATATTCCTATATAGATAATCAATTTTAATATCTTCTAAAAAGTTTCAAAAAATCAGGAAAATTTTTCACCTCGTAAGTACCTGCCCAAAATCCCATTTGTCCCTTAAAGAAACAATGGTCCTTTAGGAGTTAAAATAGATTTTTCCAACATATGTATATATTGATTTTGGAGATGTGCACATAATGATGATGGTAGTTATAGAAAGAGTGCACTTTCAGATGTACCCACTTTTTTTTTGTGTGTGTGGGTGTTTTCTTTACTCTTCTTTTGGAATAATGAAAAACATCTAAATTGTCAAAATTGTATTTAGCATTCCTATTTTTTGTTGTTGAAATAAATTTCAACGTGTGCAAAAGAAAACCATTACCCTACTTCTTTGTCAAGATAAGGAATTTAGCATAGTTGCAAGGTGGCTTTAGTGGAGGGAATATTTTTTGCTTGTTAGCAAACGGAAATCATGAATTAAAAATTAATTGATTAATTAAAAAATTTGGACCACTTATGTGAACTCCATAATTTTCAAACTAGAAAATACGTGACCATTGAAATCCATCATAAACTTGCTTATTATTGATGTTGTTCAACACCACTTATTACTTAGTAAAGTCAAAAAGAGGCATGTTGGAGCTCTTAAACTATACCAAAATTAACTACACTTTGTTCTTAAGTAATTGGAGGCTTTGGTGGTCTTTGTTGTCTTGATTATTTTATTGATATGGTAGCTCTCAATACACTCCAAGCATCAAATGATGGTTTTAGTGATAGTCTATTGTTAAATTAAAGTGCTTTTGTAAAGTGCATCAAAAGGCATATGGAGGATTTTGGGTATTTTCACTTTAAATGAAAAAAATTCATTGCTAAAAAGAAAAGTATTCTACAATTTTTAATAAGTTAATAATAACTCTAGTGTAAATATCATTGGGAATGAAGAGTCTATAGAATAGTTCAATTATTCATGCCTAAACTATCTAGCAACTAATTGTTTTATAATGAATATAGAACAACACTCACTTGGTGAAATACTTTAGCATGCATTAACTAAGGTGTGTACACTCATAATCAATAGTAATAGCATCTAAATGTATTCACTATTATAAACATAAAATTAGTCTAATTGTATCTTATTGGCAAGTGAAAGAGATTCCAAAACAATTTAGCAAGCTTTATTTGAACATTGTATGAATAAGTCATGAAATTTCAAACTATTATCTTTAGGTGTACTCTAAACTTACACTAGCCTCTCATAGACTCTCATATTTTGAATGTGTACACAATACTTCTTTTTTTTGGGTGTGTCATACTTTTGGGTCTAAATGTAGGTGTTGTATTTTGGGTAATGTTGATTATAAGTATATATACCTTAATATATTGACTAACATATTTGTTCCAAGCATTTTGAAGTTATTTTCAATTGATAATAACAAGATCCATCATGTAGCCATTTTTTATAGAAATAATTCATCATTTGCACACATCTATTATATTTGTTTACCAATGACATTGATGTCCAAATTAAACACTTTTCAAAATTAAAAAAACAAACAAACTACTATTTTGTGTGCATATCCTTATATGTGTTTTAACACCAACACATATGTTTTAATACCAACACATATGTGATGTAGTCACCTTGGCACTCTCATGGTAATTTCGTTTTTGAGGGTAAATAAATAATAATAATAAATTCTTCAAAAAGCTATTTTTCTGCATGAAAATTTTATCCCTTGTCATACCCATACTATAGATATGCTAAGTTGTTAAAGTGATTGTAAATGGATTGGCTACCTTAGACCCCTAGCAAGCTCAAAAGCATTAAAGAAGTTCTAAACAATCATACAAGAAGAAAAAAATTCAAAAGAAAAGTGCTTATAACTCCACAAGAAGCAATCTACAATTGAGCTTTATATAAGGTAAGCCAACCCATGACAAATTACAAAATACCAAATGTAAACACCTAGAAAATCATCCATTACATTCTTACATCAATCTATAGTAGATTTTTGCTAATAAAGGAGATTAGGACTTCATTAGGTTGGTTAGTAGCTGAAATCAATGCCTTGGGTAATGGTAATGGAATTATTGGTGACTAAATTAGAAACTTCAGCCTTTATAGTGTAAATTCATTACAAAAATTATTATTTTTTATATTACTTTATGTCATGGTTATATTAGAAAATATTGTGGCCATATTAGGAATTTTTGAGATTGCTTTAGATAGTCAAATGACCATTATGGATACACTTTATGTTGATTTTGGGGTAGTTTAAAGATTGTTTATGGCCAATTGGGTAGTGCATTTTAAAAATTCACAAAAATTTATAATTTGTCAAAAAAATGCTGTTTGTTCTTTGCATTTTCTAGGTTTATCTTTATATGGAAAAAATTTAATTTAAAATATGTCAACAAGACAAACCAACCATTCTTTCAGTCATAGATTGGCTTACCTTACCTTCAAGTAAGTCTCTAAGCTCCCATAGGACAGAGCAACTTCTAATCTTAACAACAAAGTAAGTTTTATGAATTTTCTTTGAATTTGAATCACAAACCATACAATCCTTTTAGATCCCAATTTGTTCAAAATGTAGACAAGTGAAGCAATAAAAAAAAAATAAGCTAGATTCCTCCAGAATTGTCACTTTTTGCTATTGTGCTTAGTTTCTATTGTTAGATTGGTCAAATATTTTCTTGTTGGCTAAAGAAAGAAAGTTCCAGCACACTAAAAAATTGTGACATTTGGATATTGTATAGAAAAGGTATGGAGGGTCAAATTTTTTTGGTAGATGTTTAAAAATCATTTCTTCAAAATTTGAAGATATGGATTTTTTAGATGTACACAAAGTAATAATGGCAGTTTTAGATAGGGTGTGATTTTGAATTTATCCACCTTAAAAGGTCTATTTATCTCAAACTATCTTTATTTAACACATAGTATGAGTGAAGAATCCATTTTTTTCAAGATTCAAGACCATTTGGCATTCAATGTTGCCTATAATTTATATATATAAGAAATGAAAAATCTACAAAAATTGCAAATTGATGCGATATGCTCAATCTCTATGGTTATTATAGTCTAATGGAAGTTGATTTGATAGTTACTACTTAGTACTCAAGTGAATTCAACTAGTATGAGATACACAAATAATTTTATAATGCACTTTTTAGTGACTATTTTAGCCTACAATTAGGACAAGACACCTCGAAAAATCATAAAAAATTCAAACTTTGTTGGAAAAGTACAATTTCAATCATTGTCTCCCTTTTTTTTCTTTCTATATCTATATTTATGTATGTGAAAAAAATTATAAAGATGTCAACCTTCTAATTAGGGGAAGGCAACCAATCTTCTTGCTATGGACTCATCTACTTCTAGTATTTAGTGTACTTTAAATTAGACACCAAATACATACATGATCTCATCTCAACAAAAGAGTACATTGTTGTAGGGCACATTGCAAATAAAACTCAGTACTATTAAACATATGCAACCATTATTGTTCCTTTCACAATTGTGTTTGTTATCTACACAAGTCTAAAATTTGTGGATTGAAATGTTACAACAACGTAGATAGAGAAAGCAATGGAGAAAGGGATGATAGTAGCAGGGTTGACGAATTTCTACGTCCGCCCGAAAAAGGCGTCCGTAACCCGAACGTCCGTCCTCACGGACGCCAACGGACGTAGCGTCCCTCTCGCCGTCGAAAGGCGGATGGCCGAGGCAGACGCCCAGATCATGCGGACCAGATCAGTCCGCGTGTCGATCGGACGGCCGTACCGAGGTGGACGGGATGGACGGGCGGACGGACGGGGGGACAAGGGGCCGGGGTGGACGGCGTTCGCGAATGTCAACGGACGCTGCGGACACAGTGTCCACGTCTGGACGTCTGCGTCCGAACGTCCCGGACATCCGACCGTCCTGTCAACCCTGGATAGTAGGAATGTATACCTTGAGGTGAAAACATCCAAAATTGTCCTAGAACCCATTTCCGACAAAAAGACTTTCATCAAAATTGTCCTCCAAAGTGCTACTAAACCATTCCCATATTCAAGAGCTATTGTTTGAATTTTGATCTCTATAGATTTCAGTTTCACAACCAAGCATGAAGAGTTCCACTTTGAAAATTCATAGCAATTACATGTCTTATCCAAAAAATTGATTTTTTGTTTTTTAAATTCGTGATTTTCAATTGCCAAAACAGCTACAAATTTTTTATTTTTTATTTTCTAAAAAAAACTGCGTGTCAACTATGCTGAATTCCTTATTCTGACAGTAAGTTTGGGGTGTCAGTTTCCACCGCTTATTACTTACCATGTCGTCCTTGAACTTCAACATCCGGTAGAACATCGGCCGACGTACGTTGTAACACTGGTTGCTTCAGCTGGAGATCGATAGCTGTACTTCGAAACGTAGAAACTTGTCACACTTGTTGCTGTCCAGGTTACAGGTCAGTCAGGTAGTTGTCTGCAGCTTGCTTGCCTTGCTCTGGTCCACAATTTGGCCGCGGCCTGCCTGCCTGCCTGCCTGGAGTCTGGCTATGGCGATTGCAATCGATGCAGGATGCCCGTGTCATAGGACCAGTAATAGTTGGCTAGTCATGGCCTGGGAACAGTTGGTAGGCTTTGACAGCGGACCCCTGTCATTCAGAACATGGTCAAGGACGCACCATTGTCTGTCTTTACGTGTTGCTGTACGGCAGGTTGACCGAGTTGCTCCATTTAATGAAGGACAACAACAATAATAAGCTTGTCGTGTATTGTGAACTGTGATCGATTGCTTGCATACCAGTCCAGTACGTGTTTTGCAAGAAAATTCCAGGTGGACAAGTTTTCTGAAAAGACTCTACAGGAAAGGAAAAACTGTAGAAAAAAGTCGGGTTTCGATCTTCGAATTCAATCGTGGATGAAATCGATCATCAAACTTGACGGAAGTTAGATCGAAAATGCAAATAGGAAATGCAAATTGATTTCGATCTCTCCAAAGCTTAGCTACATGACGGAGAGATTTGTTGGCGCCGCTTGAGAGATTAATTGAGCCGAGGAAGAACATTGGTGCATTCTTCCGAGGCTGCCTGGCTTTAATTAATTGTTTTTCCTGTTGCCCACTGGCTGATATGATTTTCAATTCCAGACTTCTGTTCGTTGCCGACCTTCCTAGCAACTCCAATGGGTTATAATTGCTAGTCATGACTTATTCGGTTACCTCCAATTTATCTCTCTGCCTTCTATGCTTTGAAATAGTAGGATAGATCTATCCATCTATTTCAAAAGAAAAGAAAAGAAAAGAAATGAAAATCCGACAGAAATGGGAGAAACTGTTTATTTAAACAACCACGTGAAATTTCAAGACGCAGAGCAGGTGTCAACGTGCGCACTAGGAGCATTGCTTGCTTATTAAGCTTAACTTACTGTAGATGTAACCTGATGAACTCTATTTGGGTACAGAGTGATAAAGATTTTGGACATTTTCCTAGTTTTGGGACATTTTTGAAAACTGTAGCGTTTGCTGCGATACCTTCAGATTCATGTACCAAGATGAACTTTGATCTGGTAGAAAATTGAAAATGTTCAGGTAGATCTAGGATGTATCATTTGAGTTTCAAGATGATGAAAGGACATAAATTTCAAGATGAGTAAACAAGACGAGTAAACCAAAAACTGCTAAAAACCTGCCAAATTTCCAAATGGTTGCCTTTCTGCAATTTCATACTTCTACTCCAGGATCAACTATATTTTGGTTTACTGATCTTTTTGAATATGCCAAGAGGCTAATCACGTCATTTTACAATAAGCATGTGATGATAGAAATAATTTCATGGATTTTTAAACTTATATCATTGAACATGTTCCAGATATGCACTCAATTTATTCAAAACATATTCAATCGTTAATTGCTTAATAAACACATTTAAACACATAATTATTCCAAAATTTTGATCGAGGAATCCAATTGTCTAGGTAACAAGAGTGCTGTTTTGTGCACACTATTTCAGAGTCTTCATTTCTGTTACTCTCTTCTGGACTCAGGTGTGGGATTTTGAAGAACTCATTCTTAATTCGAGTCAACTCCATCAAGGAACTTAAAATTGGAATTCTTTCGAGGTCTTCATCAAATCATCTATAAATCGCTTTGACAGCTTTCAGAAATTGATCCTGGAGTGAAAGCATGCAATTGCAGATTAATGCATGCATTATCAATACTAGTTCCTCAATCTGTAGACAACAAATACTTCAAGCACCATAATGACAATATTCAGTAGCCCTCGCACTCGGACTTGTAATGTTGACTCGGAGTGTTGATCTCCATAACATTCCAGAGCAGAGTAGCTCTTGTTGACGATCGAACCGCTCTTCTCACTATAGTCGCACTGTGGTTGAAAGTAAGTCCCGTAACTACACTTACCTGACACAATAGTTGACTGAATACCAATACTTTCGTTCTCAGGGCAGCTTGATGTTCCTACGCAACGGGGCAACGTAATTGTTCACTCGTGGTGCGCGCGAGGGTCAGTTCCTTTGATACATAATTACTGCAGGTTCTCCGATTTAACATCCAAAGCATCCACCTCCGCAGAGTTGCACCCTCCTCCCAGATGAGAGAATCCTTGTACCACTTGGATTTGCATCGAGACTCTAAAAGCTTCTCTCGATTGATTTCTCTTGGTTTCCGATCCGCAAGTAAACAAATGCTGTTCAGCGTCTCTAGCTGAGTCCACGTAAGTTACGTCTCTCTTTGTTTTGTTCGACAGTGAGTTGAGTTGGGTCGTTCCCAATCAACTCCATTAATTGCTGCTGCTCCGCTGCCACCCGACCTCAAAGGGCACATATAGTTGGTGCAGTTGGTGCACTCACAACTCCAACATATACCATCATATATTGGTAGGGTGCTTGAATTGGCAGGTCTCTGCTCCCGCAAGGACGAACAAAGAGAACATATATAACGTACGTACCTCTCCTCATTTTTTTTTATCTAAGAAAGAAATATGGTCTCAGATTTGGAATATCTTTGATAGGGCATGATCTCGTCATAATATAAGGTGGGTACACCCAAATGTGCCACTGATCTGAAACCACCATCTATACTGTGTGTACATCTCGAAAGTCCTGTACTTATGTGGAAGAAGCACTTTTAGAACCAAACTTTGTTCCTTCATAACTTTTGCATACAAAATCCAAATGTCACAATCTTTGGTGTGTTGAAACCTCCTTTCACTTGCCAACAAGAATATATGAAAATTTGACCAGTCTAATAATAAAAAAAATAGGCTTAGTAGCAAAAAGTGGCAGTTTGGGTAGTACCTTAATCCCTAAAGTCCCATTGTCTCCTCGAGGGACAAATCAAATCTTGGTAGGTTCTTGTAACCTCAATTTTTAGTGAAATGTTTCAAAACTTTCTTGTAAGATAGAAAAACTGATTATCTACATGAGAATATAATTTTTATTTCAATTGGTGCTCAAGAGCAAAAGTTATATGACAAAAAGCCTGAAATTGAACTCGACGGGCAGCACAAAAAAATTGCATAAAATCAAAATAAATTTTAATTTTTTTTCCCTGAAATGTTTTATTTTTGTCTACATGTGAAGCTTTGATTTGGACTAATAATGAGAAAATTAAGGACAATCTTGTATTTTGGGCAATTTCAGCATCTTTTAAAAAAAATAACTTGTAGGATTCAATTCTGAATGCAATTTTTACAATTTTCCACAATTTCTTTTTAGAGGATGTTGTATTTTTTTGCTAAAACAATCTCACCATTGGGACTATTGTCTTTCAATTCCATCTTGGAGTTATTAATAATTTAGTTTTTTTTTTCAATCCTAGACCTACTTCTACTTAGTATTTTTTTAAAGAATGAAAATCAAGTGTTTTTAAAAAAAAAAAAATTCCTAGACTTTCAACTCAATTTTTCAACATAAATTTTTTTTAATTCAAAGTTTGTTGTGCAAAAAAATTTCACAATTGGTGGTCAAAGTCATCTAAAATTGCAGACCAATGTTCACAAAAACTTTCTTTTTCAACTTTGAATGCTAATGTCTTTCAATCTATACAGGAAAATTTCATGAAATTTTTATCATACGAGATAAGACAAGTGAAGTACAAGATCCTATGGTTAGATTCTAAAAAATAATTTTATTTGTTTTTTTGGGTGAATGTAGTAAAACTGGTAGTTTTGAGTGGTTTTTGATAGAAAAATGACCTTTGGACTTTAGAGATTAAACTTAGCAGTTGGCCCCAACGGAAGGTGTTTACTGTTTATAGCTCCTTCAAAGAATGTATAGTAAGCTTCCCACCTTTAACCTCTAAAATCCTCAAGCCTCTTTTTTTTCTTTTGGCAAATATTGCTCAAAATTGTCATTTCTAGTGCAAAGAGCAAAATATTGAAAAATCATTTTTCTTAGACATCTAATTATCATAAGATCTTACCATAGTCTAATATCAAAATGTAAAAGGATTTTCAAAAACTTCAATTTTATGTATTGCAAGAAAAATATGTTCAAAGTGAAGAAAATATGTTTTTTTTGGCACTAAGGCAAATTAGTTTATGAGACTTTGAATCCTCTTAACTTAAAATTTTTGCACTACATATTTTTATTTCATTAACTTTTATCTTGAATAATTGAGTTGAAAGTCTCACGAAAAAAATAATAATAATATGGTTTTCATTCTTTAAAAAATTGTTAAGTAGTGAAAGATATAAGATGAATGGAAAAAAATAAATCATTAACACTTTTAAGATGGAATTTGATCATACTAATCCCAATAGTAAGATTTTTTTAACAATCAAAGTTAGTCCTTTAGAACTTTTTATTTTTAAAAAAACGTGAAAAATTGAGCTCAAAAAATGAATCCTATATGTTATTTTTTCAAAAACATGATCTAATTGCCCACAAAACAAGATGCTCTAAAATCATTAGAAGAGATTTGAGGGGGCTAGAGGGTCATTTCAAGCCTATTCTCCTTGCAAATCAAGAATAACCATTGTCATATTTTGTTTCTTTGAAAAATTTAGAATGCAATAAAAAGTAGAAAAAAAAAATTTTGTTTAAATTTTTTTTGGTGACATAGCAATCACCATGCCATATCAGGCAGCATCTTCAAACCACTGCGATATTGTTCCCTTGATGTTGGCGGCCTAGGGAACTCACAGCCTCCTAAAGGGGTTGAAAATGTTCTAAAGTTTTATTCCCCTTGTCCCATGATAATCTTCTTGCTGTACTTGCAAAGTTACAAATTGGTCAGATTTGGTTGTTGATTGCTATCTTAAACCAACAAAACAACTGCAAGCAATATTTTTTTCTCCATCTATGCAATCATTGATTGAAAATAGATCAATCAACATTATATTTTCTTATTTTTTTACTTCTCTTTGAATATTTGCTCAATTTTAGGAGATGAAGTTTTGGAAGGCAAAATAAAGGTCCACACATGGTTTTAGGTTCAAACTAAATACCCATATAATGATAATCTCACACTCAATAATTAAATGCCTAGTGGTATTATTTGAAAATGCCCCCAAATTCCAGTTTCAAATACTCCCAAACTACACTTTGCAAAGGGCTTTGAAACTCAAAGTTTATAGGATAGTAGGAGTGCATCAAACTCTACTTACATTATGAAATGGGTCTTCAAAATATTATTTTTAGCCTTGATCTGGAATACTTTGTCCAGTAGGAAGATCATTTTGGGACGGAAGTAGTACATACAAGTTCATATGGAATGAATCAAAGCTTTCCATAATTCCATATAGCCTATGATAAACAAATTTTTAAAATTTCTATTTCAAATTTTTGTAGATTTCTTTTGTTGCCTACTGAATTGAAATTTGGGCTTATTCTAATATAACTTTTCCTCTTGGATATTGGTTGAAATAAAAATAATATTTTCATAAAGCTAATAAGTTTTTCTATCTTACTAAATAGTTAAAGAAAAAAATTGCCAAAAATTGTATTCATAGTAACTTACCTAAAATCCATTTTGTCTCTTGTAGGGATGATGGAGCTTTAAGGTCTAATGAACGTAAGTATGCAATTACACACCAAATATTAGATCAATTCTTGTGATCTACACCTATGGACATTTTTCTTATAAATGTGGAACTTGTCAACAATGCATTATAAATTGTATTGAGTGTCACCTACACTAATTGATTTAAAAATGCTACAAATTTTATAATATCTATGCTCTTGGTAAAAATATTCATTTGTCCTAAAAAGATTTAGCCTTGAGTAAGTAGTTGGTATGGGTGACACTAAATACAATTTTTAGTGTAGTCATAGTATATGATGCTTACATTGAAACATGGTATAAAAGCATGGACGAGTATAACTTCATAACCCTTGGAAGGACACTATGAACTAAAAATGTTTGATGAATGACTTTCAAGGAAAGTGTAAAAATGGAAAAAAATGCACCTATTCATCTTGAAATCTAATAATTTTGTCCAACTACCTTGGTCATAGGCCTAGGGCTAACCATAGCAATGCCATTCTAACTCCATTGTATTGCAACTAGACTTTTGTTGGGAGTTTTCATGTGTGACTTTGTATCAAGAGCAAGAGGGATATAAATCCAAACAAAACAAGCAATTGTTAAGGTTAGGGAGCTAACCCATTTCCAACCACTGAAGCGATTACACATATTTAGAGCACAAGTTTCTTGAATGACGAAATTTTTCCATCTGTAGAAATAGGGTTTAGATGGATTTCATATTTTTTTCAAAAATTTTATTTCTCAAAACATAATTTTTTTTGAATTTTTGAATTAAAGATTCTATTTGACCTATTCTTGTCATATAGATCTTCCTATTTTCAACCATTGGTTGGTTTTAAAATCAACCAAGACTGCAGCCAATCATAATGCGCCACAACTGCATTGAGAATTGTGCCCTAATTAATCGCCTGCTTTCTCCTGCTGATTAGAACCTATATAACGGGAATGAGTTCTTGGTCAGAAATGGGTTGGCTCCCTTATGCTCTATCCTGCAGCATCAGTTGATTCAGTTCGTTTACTTCGAGTTTCAGGGTTACCGTGGTCAGCCAGTGTCATTCATGGTGGTCTGGGTTGCGAAATATGAGCTCAACTGCAATGTCAGTTTCCTTACATTTTGCAATTCAGAGTCCCAAAATTTGTGACATTCAAATGCACAAAGCTCTCAAGTAGAACTGATCTGGACATGAAAGTGGCAAATGTATGTCGTGAAATTCCGGCAATATGACGAGATTGAGGACTCATACTGAAACGAACTGATACGGACCTCTTCCTGTGAGTGCCTCCTATCAACTGCCGGCAGCAAGCAAACTTCAAAGCTAAAGTGAATCGCTGCAACGCATCTATTCATACACTCTGTTGACCTTGAATTTTCGAGTGGGGTGTGAGCATGCACTACTTGGCTAAATGTCTATCGCATCTTCCCTTTTAATGGAATTTATGGAAATGTTGTCTATGGAAACATCCCTTCAACGGTGGTTCACAGCCTCCCACTTTGAAGATGTATAAGAATTCATACATGATGATAAACATGTGATCTTTAGCATGTTTGGTTCCCGTGAGAACTCAATTGCAAAGATCGCTCCAGAGCTGCAGACATCTTCTACCCAGGTTGAAGTGCCGCAAAGAGCATTCAAAGCGATTGGAAGACAGGAGTTCTATGTAATTTAACTCCGTAATTTGCTACAATGAGGTATGAAGCGCCAGCTTCACTTCGAATATTACTAGTTGCTATGTCACCCTCAGAAAAAAATGTTGATTTTCTTATTCCTTTGTACACGTTACGCTGCTACTCTGTAACTTGAACCCAATCAGGAGGTATCGATCTTGGTTCATAGGAATAGAGAAACAAATGAGCTCCCTAAATTTGGATGAAAGTTCAATCAGTCATTTAAAAATTTAACTTGAACTTGAATTCCAAATACAACTCACATGTGTTCACAATCAGACATGCGGAAGTTGTCCAACCAGATGTGTACACATGCAACATGACCAATACTTAGAATAAATAAGCAATGCCCAATTACTAAGAGTGCCTCAGACTGCCACAGAATTGCAGTAGTAAATCTTGCGCAAAGCTCCCAAACAGATTCTCTTTTTGAGATGGCAGCTGTAAATTCATCACAAGAACCATAACATTCATGAATAGGGACGTTGGGCTCCTACAATGTCACCGTAGCATTGTTTCTTGCAAAGTGGCCCACAATTCATGAGCAAGCTTGAACTCAGCAATTTCTTCATCAGTGCAAGGAGCCTCAATTCAATTCACAGGAAGCACGAGCTCCCATGCCCTGAAGACCAAGAATGTTATCTCTAAATCTTTACAGAAAGAATGGCTACACTACGAAATCGTCTAAAAAATAAGTCGAACTTCCCGCCCTTACATGCACGTCACAACATCAACATGGATGTCTTTCAGCAACCCCACTACCTGCTGCATAGTCGGCCTCTTGGACGGCAGCTCCGCAGTACAAAGGTACCCAATCCTCAGTGCCTCCAGCATCTCACTCTCCACTCCCGAGGTCAGCAGCTTGGGATCCAAGCACTTGAATCCTCGTTTGTCTCGAATCAAGGTCCTCACCCATCCCACCATATTCCCACCATAGCTTTCATGGTAATACTCCCCAGTGGGCCTCTTCCCAGTCACAAGCTCCAGCAATACCACTCCGAAGCTGTAAACGTCCCCACGAGCAGTGGCCTTGCATAGCTGACTGTACTCGGGAGGCACGTAGCCCAAGGTGCCGCCCGTCACGGGGGTGGTCTCGTAGCGTTTGCCGGTCTCCACGAGTTCGGCTAAGCCGCAGTCGGAGATGTGAGGCTCGTAGTGGGAGTCCAGCATGATGTTGGCGGAGGTGACGCCGCGGTGGACCACATTGGGGACGCAGCCGTGGTGGAGGAAGGCGAGGGCACGGGCCAAGCCAACGGCGATGCGGTGGCGGATGGGCCAGGAGAGATCCTCGCTGACTGGGAACTTCTCGTTCGCGTCTGCCCAGGTCTCCTTCGTCCAATTGTCGGGGTGGTGAGATTCTGCACACGGAAAGGAGCCCATGTCAAGGCTTGTTGTCCAGGAACAGTGGTGACGGTCAAGGGCTCAAAACTAGTGTATTGTAGTACATTGTAACCTTTTTGACCGACCCTCTCTTCAATGACATTCTGGAATCGCAACTTGCCCCTGTCAACGCTGGCCAGGAACATTCCAGTCTTGCCAAATATTTGAAGTTCAGGGGCTCAAAGCTCTGGCAACTAGTTAGTAAACTCTGACCCCCTTATCTGACACTCAGTGCAATGACATTCTGGAAATTCCTGCACACTTGCTACACTCTTCTCGTGAGTAGCACAATTGTCTCATATTCAAACTATTTGAGCAGGAATATGACTGTCTCCTAAGCACCATTCATCTGACCCTCTCTTCAATGAGATTCTAGAATATCTTGCACACTCGTATAGCTTGTGGCAGACTTTCCTCACATTCAAACTATTTGGGTTGTAATATGACTGTCTCCCAAGCAGTCAAATAAAGGGGTCAAAGTGTACTTTCAAGTGCTGAGAGCTTTGAACTAGAGCTTTCACGGGTTCAAAAGTACTCGGATGGGGTTCCAAGGTGGCCTACTGAAAGCTTGAGCACAAATACCTTAGGAATTGTAACAGACATCAGGTTCAATTGGACTCGAGTTTTGAGTATGCGAAAACGGCTCAAAACGACTCAAAACTGCTACGGTTCCTGAAAACTAAGCCCTATACTATGCCCCCCACTTTCGTGATATTCTGACGTTTTAACGAATGGGGTTGACAGCACAGAGCAGTAACAATTGTCAGCGATGACAATAGTGTGGATCCAAAACTTATGGTACACATAACCTGTATCTTGTTCGGACTAGGAGAATCATGGCCTTGATTGCCATTACCACTTTTAATGCCAATGTATGTGGCACTTCGAATTTCGATCCTTCCAAAACTTCATTTTGGACACCTAATTTGCAAAATTCAGTTGTAGGATCTTGAAGATCACGTTGTGTATACCCAATGACATTCAAGTCGGCACTTTGACCGTGACCTCGAGGCTAATTTGAATCTCACTGGTTGCATATCTTCTAAATTCGATTCATTAGTGGTTGTAAGAAGGGATATAATCCTCCCCTTCTCAATCACGGAGGCTCTGTTACAATCCTGCATAATTGGCACTATAGTGACACCGAAATAACCACACAGACGACTGAAAACGTTGCTTCAGTCAGGGTTTAGTCAGGTCTTACCTTCGAGAGAGTCGTGAAGGCGTTGATGCAGGTCCCCATTCTCCATGAACTCATAAACCAAGAGCCTCTCCTCCCCGACCAAGCAGTACCCGACCAACGACACGAGATTCTCATGTCTGATTTTCCCGAGTGATTCCAACTGCGCAGCTTTCTCCAGCTCGTTAGCCGGGCCACCATCGTACAGCACCTTGACGACGATCTGGAAGCCCCCTGGCAACACTCCCTTGAACAAGGGACCATACCTTCCATCCGCAATCTGGGAGTCTTTGTGAAACTTGGAGGTCGCTTGAAACAGATCAGCGAATGTTAAATTGAGCAACGGCTTCTCGAACATGATCACAGGAATAGATGCTGGTTGCGGCACTTGACTGGCCCATGCACAAGGATCTGCCTCAAACGTCACCGAACCTGTCAAGTAGATGGCATTTTCTTTCCTGGTCCTGGCCTTCTTGTACTTGTGCTTCTTGTGAAACACAATGTACGTCACGATGAAAGCACATAGGGCCAGTGCAAGTCCAATCACAATCCCCACGACAGTCCCTGCTCCCACACCGTTGGAATCATGTGGAGAACGAATTGGCGGTACAACCACTGGTGTCTCTGGAGCTAGGACAGGAGCAGGGAGGGGAGATTTTGTAGGTGAAGGCGTGAGACCCTGGCACACTTTGTTCAGGACGATTCCACACAGTAGGGCGTTTCCTTCAAATGAAGAATTGGAAAAAAACCTCCACTGATTTTCGAATGGGACTTCACCACTCAGATTGTTAAACGACAGGTCGACTCTACTCAACTTCGGGAGCGAAACGAGTTCACGAGGAATCTCTCCGGTGAGGTTGTTGTGTGATAAGTTCAGAGACGTCAAGTTGATGGTCCGGGAAAAGTTGGTAGGGATGTTGCCAGTTACCTGATTGTGAGACAGGTCCAGTTGCAGTAAGCTCTGGAGATCACCCACTGAATCAGGTATGGAGCCATTGATGTTGCACGAGGAGAGGTTGAGGAATGTGAGATTCATCATTTGGCTAAAGCTCGGGAGAGCCTCCTTCGTAAACCAGTTCCGTGCCAAGCTCAAACGCTCCAGTGCCTTGAGCTTCGTGATGCTACTCCATGGAATGCTGCCGTTGAACTGATTTGAAGTAAGGTCCATCTCTTGAATGAGGATGGTGAAGTTTGTGGGTATAGGCCCTGTGAACTGATTTCTTCCCAGTAGGATCACGGCCAGATTCTCCGACGCAAGTAGTCCCAAAGGAAGACTCCCATTGAAGTAGTTGTTTCTGCAATCCAAGTAACTTATTGGGGATATTATGCTCGGCAAAGAACCTGTGAGGAAGTTGTTGTGAACGTCGAGAGCCTGCAAAGTAGGAAGCCTGGTCAAATTGGAAGGTAGGCTCCCATTCAAGCTATTCGAGTAAACATAAAACCCAGTGAGCTGCCCTAAATTGTAAAGATCTGGAAGACCCCCTATGAAATTGTTTTCTGAAAGGTCGAGAATACGCATCTTCCACAGCCAGTTAAACTCCGCCGGTATTGGCCCTGAGAGCAGATTTCTGCTGACATTCAGAAACCCCAGCTCTGTAATAAGGAACATCGCAAACGGTAAACCTCCTGTGAACTGATTCGACGATACATCAAAGTAGTTGAGGAACTTGGAATTGTAAAGCACAGGTACAGGTCCTGAGAAATTGTTGCCATGGAGATTCAAATACTTGAGGCTCTTCAAATTATAACCAAATGTGTCGGGAATCGACCCGTTAAGACGGTTTCCTGAAAGGTTCAATTTCTGCAACTGAAAGAGATTCAGCCACTGAGGCAGGGACCCCTTCAATCTGTTGTTGGAAAGCTCGAGTTGCATTAAGTTCGGCAGAGTGAAGATGTCGTATGGAATGTCGCCTGTGAGGAAGTTGTTGGAGAGGTCAAGAATCGACAATGCAGTGAGGGCGCCCAAGGACAAGTAGGGAATGGTGCCATTCAACCCTAATCCACTGAAATACAGCCGGTTAAATCGTTGTTGAAGGCCTAATCCAATACAGGACACGCCTGTCCACTGACATGTTGGAACCGTAAAGTTGAAAGGGAAAGGGTAGCCTGGAAGAACATTCTGGAGAAAGGCAAAGAGATGTTGCTCATCATCTCTCAGCGTTTGAGAAGACACAGTCCCATGCAGTACAAGAAGCACCAGGAACACCAAAGGGACCAACCTTGCTTTAGGCCCTGTCATCCCCCCTGTGAATCCGTTGTGTTCTGTACTTGTTCAATTCACAATCTCTCTCATTGGAGAACCAGACAGTGAAAGGAAAAATATGTCCGCCTTACATGGAGCAACGCGAAAATTGAAAGAAAAATTGGAAGCACGAGTCTTCCATGTGGAACATCCAACTCTGCTTTAAGGAAAAGTTCATCATCCCTCACACTCTTTGCATCTCTCAAGTATCCCATCATGCGCCATTTTCTGGGCAAATTCGAAGACCAGCAACCAGGCCTCAACACCTCGCTACAAAACCTCGACAGCCAGAATGCGTCCGCTGCATCAGCAAAGAGGAGCAAATGTCAGTGAATGTCATCAATCACACATTTACAGAAGCTTCTTGCATGTCTGAAATGGAGCCCAAGTTCTACAAGTCTTCAAGAGCAATAGTACTCCGATATTGTAAGTTTGGTGACAAAGTCCAAATCACAACACACTGGCCACCAGTACCAGATTTTTCAGCATCGCACCCCGCTTTGTCAATTTGTTACCGACACACAGCATACGATTCCAAACCGTCAGAGCACATGGATGTTCTTGACCATGTTCCGACAAGAATTACGCTCTCCTTCACATGTGCTTCCTAAGCCTCCAGAAAAAAAAAATTCGAATTCCTCTAACATTGATGTACATTACCGACTACTCCTTAACCCAATTTCTGCAACCGAGGTCCTAGACCTATTTGTACACTCTGAAATCCCCGTAAATCCATGAATAGTTTCCTAGCATTGTTATCCACACTTCATGAAAGATGATCCATAGCACCCATGCTCATTTTACCGCTACCACATTCTCCTAGCTGTCATTAGCAGCTTTGTTTACACACCATTGCAAAATCTTTTAAACACCAGTCTCGCGAAGTGAGAGCAAGAAACCTTAACTAAATCTCTTGTTAAAGAAACACATAAAACTGCACCCAAAACACCATCCGGGAACCAGATTGGAAGACTGTAAGAGATTTCAAGTACTACAATGAAAGTACTAATCCTGCGTATACCTGCCTATCCGTCATGAGAAATTCCCCTCCATTAGACCTCGACGTTTCCATAGCGCCCCCCGTTGCTCCCCAACAACTCTTCCATCAGTCTGAATCCCTTCTCGCCCTCCGCTCCTTCACATAAATCCCTCTCCCCACTGAATTGATAACACCCCAGATTCCACGATCTTCCTGAATCCCAACTGCCGCATGACTGCTTTTCTCCTGCTCCCCACAAGATACATGAAGATAAAACGAATGTTTGGATCATAGAAAAAGCTGTGAAAGGAATCAGCATTCGCATTCGCGCACCCACGAGTGCCACAAGAATCAAAAGATCTTTCAACGAAGTTCCTGGGCTGAAGAGTTTGGGCATGAATGGCAGGGGAATTTTGATTTTGGGGCTTGAAGAAGGGCGAGAAGGGCGGGCTCGTGGAGATAAATGTGGATCTGAATTGGAAGAATGGATATAAATAGGTTTTCTTTTCTTCTTTCATTTTGGCACCAATTGAGAAATTCAATTGCAAGAGGCGCCGATCCCGCCTTTACGACCCCTCCTTCCTGCCAAAGTCAAGCGGCACTGCAGCTCACACTTGCAAGTGTGCACGAAATCCGGTCCTTCAGGCACCCCACCCGTCGGCCACTGCAAACAGCCTATTGCCACCCACAGTACCCTCATGTACGTGCGGTGTACATTTTTGTTCTGAAGTGTATGCCGTGGGTACATAGCAAAGGTGAATTTGAGGTGAGAGTGATAATAGACTGGTTTGTCTACGGGTCTTTATAAGGATGAGGCACCCAATGTGGTCCAAATGATATCTTTAAATTCATTTGACCTCTCAAAATCTAAGAGCGCACATGATTTCTTATCACTTTTGTATTGAGAGTGAACATCCATGCTTTGATAGAATTGAAAATGAATTTTGGAGTTTTTTTAAGAGTAAGAATTGTCTTTGATTTTAGTTTAAAAATAATACAAAGAGATACTTAAATTTAGTTTCATGATGCTTTCACTTCTACGTTGGTCAGATGAAACTAATTTAGGAATATTTTTGTCTTATTCTTAAACTAAAAGCAACCCAAAAGTTCAAGTTTTACAATGAAAATAGCTTTTTTTGGAATTAAGAAAGTTGCCTCCCTCACTTTTTCATAAGCCTCCACCTAAAATTTTGCCCATCAACAATTTTGATTATCTTCATGCAACCATTGCACGCTCATGTGCAAAATTTTGGAATTTCTTCTATCTTTCATGTAAGGTTTGGCTAATTTCATGTGCATAGAAGTTTGCCTTAATTCCATCCAAATATACAATTAAGCATTTTTCTATTATTACATTGCTTGATTTATTGTTGGATTTGTTGGAAGTCAAAAGATGATTATAGATTATTTTCTGATGCATTTTTTGGATTCTATATACATAATTTATGAATTTAAAAATGCTAAAAATAGGTATATCCAAAAGCAAGTCTAGGCTCTTGTGAGTAACCATTTTTAAGTTGGCAAATTTGAACCAAAATCATATCCCAATTTTGTTTCAAGTTCATGAATAATAATAATAATAAATGATAAATAATTGAATGAAATCACCAAATTCCTCCCCAAAATTTAAAAAAAAATTGCTAATGTTTGGATGAAAGAAACCAATAGTATATGATTTTTGGATGAAAATATGCTTATGGATGCTTATGCATGATTACTCTACTAACAAAATATAAAAAATAAAGGTTGCTCATGAATAGAGGTTGTACATTTATACAAGAACATAGAGGGCTTGGTTTTAGAAAAAGATTACAATTATAGGAGCAGCAACCCATTTTTGATCCCCCTCCATTTCCAACTTATAGATTGATCTCTTTTTGTGAAGTTGTGGTGTGGTTCTGAAGTAATTGTGACGTAATATGATTGGTTGTCAAGCTCTCAATATTGCAACCGACCCATGGTCAATTTTGCAACCAACCCATGGTTGGAAATAGAAAAGTCTATATGACCAATATAGGTTATACAATAGGGTTCAATTATAAAATTCATGATAATTACATTGAGTTAAAAAATTTTGAAAAATTATATAATCCTTCCAAATTCTATTTCTACATCAAAGAAAATTTCTACATTCAAGAAATCTATACTCCACATACATATAATTGCTTAAGTGGTTGGAAATTGGTCAACTCTTGTAGATGCATTTGCCTTAAGAGTCCCTTGTATAGAAGAAAATGTAGATTCTTGAGTTTATCGACAAAATGTTTGATAGACAAAGAAGTACCTACACATAAAATCTTCATTTTTCAAGTTTTGTTTTTTCCTTCCACAAATTTATTCAAAACATTATACAAGAGTCATAAAGCCATAAGTGACCACTCTAGTTATATAGTTGAAGAATAGATTTAATTTTTTTGTCAATAGGTATAAATGTATTTTATTCATTTTTTTGTAGTTCCTACAATAAATTCTTGAAATCATTTGAAATTCTCCCAATAGATACCTTAACTCTTTTTAGAAATCAAGAACAAATGCACAAACATAAATTTCTTGACAATTTATTGTCAAAAACCAACTTGGCTTGGATACCAATGATAAAGGATAAAAAAATTTCCTATTTTTTCTAGGCAACATTTTATCAATTCCATCCACCTAAGGATGGGGGTTCACTATTGAGTCTTTCTAATCATAGCAAACTATATAATCCAAATGAATGAACATAGTTAATATAGCATAAATAGGAACCTTTTGTACTTGATCGCTATAAGAGTTATTTATAAAATGCCAAAAACATTACAAAAATCTTCACTAGAATACAACAAAGGTCAAATACAATGACAAATTGGATGAAAATTACTCCAAAACCTTCCAACTAATCCTTCAAGAATTTAAAGGATAGACATGCAAAACCTTAATTTCGGAAATTTATTCCCAATGATTTCAATCATTTATTGTGTAAATCCATTTGTTCTTGATTTCACTTGAAAAAAAAATGAAAAAAAAATGTCAATTCTATTCTACATTACCATAACTTAATGTCACTTTCAACACATCTCTACCAAATCATTATTTTAAATTGGAAGAGTTGATTCATCAATCCATTTTTTGTTGATAAGTAATTTTGACAATTATTAAATATTTTTCCATAACTTTCAACAACCCTTCAAATAATTTTGGAAACTAAATGATTTTCTTTATTGTATAAAAAAGTGATAGTCATGGCTTTCAATGAACTCATTATTTTTTATAGTGTTCTTGTTTAATTTGCTAAAAAGTTAGAGGAATGAACTTAGATTCCACATTATTTATTGAACATATCATAGGATCAAGCTATACAAGTATCTTTTCCAACATTTTAAATTTCTTTATGTTTAATTTTCTTGGGATTTGGCAAAGTGGCTTATTCATTTCCAAAAGAAATCAGCTTCAAAAGTTTTAATTATTTTTTGCCAAAGGAGACTTAAGGCTACAATATGCACAAGTCTTTGAATTGTACACTTAAATAGGCTCTTAAAGTAGGGTGTTCTAAATGCAACCTGGCTCTAAAAGCAACTTATAACACAGAGGTACATTTTGCTTTCTTCAATGTACTAGAAGTGTACATTTTAGGAGGGGGTCGCTTTTAGTGACCACTGGTTTTCAACTTCAAAAATTTGTAACTAATTCCAAGAAGGTCCAAAAAATATGAAACGACTTACGTTAGATTGCCAATTCCATTTTTCTTCCTACAAAAATTTACTGAAAATTGTTTCAAATTGTTTCAAGTAGCTTAGCTTCCCCCGAAATGCAATCAGCTCTTAAAAGGTCGCTTTAACAGCACACTACCTTAGGCAGTTCTATCATTGTTGGACCCTGCTGTTCAAACAAATGCACGTGATTCAATGCCCCAGCTGCAATCCTGCTGCCGGCAGCTGGGAGCATAATAATTTGCAAGGCCGACTTCGTCTAATCGCCTGCGATCATAAATTCGAAAGCATCAGTATGTTCAGCCAGACATCGAGAGCCCACCACATCGAGGACATCGTGTAGAGGATTTCGCAATGTGATGCAAAATGAATAATCCTGCACGTCATGATGCTCAACATACGCCGCGAGAAGCAACAAACTTAGGCTGACCAAGGCTCTTATTAGGAACCCCAAGATCGCTTCTTCCGCCCTGATTGAGGGTTACTATGGTCTGATGCATCGATCATGTCGCAAGAGTTATCCAGCTGCAAACTTCAAGAACAACTACAATCACAACTGCCCAACTCACAGGCAAGCCATATTTCTGAGCCCTCGCACTCCAAATCACACCACTGTGCATCACATCTGAAACCACTCACATTCGCCATGTAGCTGTGTCTTGAATCCCTGGCTGCATTGACATTCTGCACTAACCGCACATCGAGAAAACTCAGATCCCATACATGCACGAATGCTACTAAAATATAATATAATTCCCCAAAGCAATCACATTAGAGTACGACATACCATATTCGCCAGTTTTTTAACGGTACTTGGTCAATGTTTGTAATACGGCGGAAAAACATCTCGACTCTATTTCTTTGCGTTATGAAAAATCTTTGACCCGCAATCATGAAATCCTCTTGTGCGGGACAGTCCTTGCACTGTCGTAATAAGAACAATATGCCCCAAATTCGGCAGTTCTTTTGCCACAGGAAGTACCCTCTGCCATGTACGATGCCACACCCGGCTCGTTGAATAGCGAGTTACACAAATGACACAACATGACACATCAAAATTCAGTCAACGACAAAGTTAGTACAGTATGTGGACCTCGCACATACTCGACGGTACTCACATTCCTAACCAGCCAAGAACCAATTGTACACATACAATATCTCGACTCCCTCACTCCACGCTCAGAAATGTAACCAGAACATTTAATGCTATCAGCAACCGAAAAAGACTCATCAAAACCCATGAGTGTCATCACTGCGAGTATGAAGAAACCAGCTTACCAGAAGAGTAGGTCAAGAGCAACAGCCTGCTCCAGAATATGCTTTTCCAAGCTGCAATGAACAAATCAAGGCTCTTTTCTATTTGTTGCTCCTTGCTTTTAATCCGTACTCAAGCAAATCCATCACAATTTCCGCCAGTAGTCTCAGGTTATGCGAATTTACATCAATTAAAATAGGTCAACCCCAAAATCGTTTCCATTAGAAGAGGAATGGTTTGAAAGTTAAAACGACAATAATGTCAATCAAACGGTCCAGGAATGATGAACGAAATCTATAAGAATGAGGCACTTGTTAGATTTCAAATTGAGATTCTTAAAAGGAGGTCTGCGTACATTCATGCGCAGCAAGAATTGACAACTACCCAGCTGAAAAATCGACACAGATTGGAGACGACCATCACTGCGGCAGGCATTTCCATATCCACGAAAGTCACAAGATGACTTGTACGTTGAGCTCACGGGGACTCATATTAGTGACCCATCTGATTGCTAAAAACTAGTCTCCAGGATCAATCTAGGGCTAGGTAGGGATGCATTTATGATACAGAAAATGTGCGTTACTCTTCAATATTCATGTCACCGCATTTAAAAGATAACTCCCAAATGCTGAATCGATTAAAGATGGGTCAGGAGATGTAGCTGGAAACTGCGAACTTTGTGAATGGTAAATTGTACTCCGTAACTGTTTAAAAAAATTGTACAAATTGTGAATGTAAAGGGTGACCTCACGATGACCTCGAACGCATGAACTAATATTACTGCACTACCTGCGTTGCCTTGAGGCTCTATCCCACCCAAAGTCTTTAATCTATCAGCACACTTCAGTAAATTGACTAGACCTACCATGTCCAAAGCTTAAAAGCTCTGTAATTTACAAAAGATGACTGCGAGTAAGACCTGATCATTAACATACCAATGTTTACAAACATGACAGAAGGGGCAGCAGGTCTTGTCATATCCAGCGAAGGCATTTGTGGCTTAATCTTGGGGTTGGATGTCCTGGCTTCAGACATCCATTCCTATCTTTACAAGCCATACTGCATTCAACAAAAGAAAATTATGAGAAAAATAGATGAACAAAAAACATTTGGAAGCAAGAGCCACAACCGCTCCAACGAAGTCTAATAATGTCTAAAAAAGTTCACAAAGACATATCACTCTCAAGGAACCTAACCCCGAGACATGAAAATGCACAAACTTCGCCCCAGTCAATCCAGAAGAGAATAAATGATCCCAATGCCTGAACTGACGCTAAACACAAGGACAAACCTGCAAAAGAAGGGCGTGGAAAGGGGTTGCTTGGGCCTCTTTAATACGCCGATACAGCTCCTCACGCTTCTTACCCTCGGCCTCTGCATGCTCTGCTTCCTTCCCCGCTTCTCCAGAATTTCGGAACATAGCTGAACGAGAAAACCATCAAAAACAACTTAAACCACCAGAACCTCACCAGGAGAGATAATATATTAATATATTATAAATATATACATAAATAAAAGACAAAAGTTGACAGTGAAGTAAGCTTTTCAAAGCAAGAAAACTGATATATCATCTACCACTACATTCCCTTGTTACGAAGCTTGAGAGAGGCCCACCTCTGAGCTCTGAGAGAACGGCAACTTGAGTTGGTATATCATGAAGAGACTTTGCGAGTGTGAATGAAGACTTGAGAATATCACGGGCCTGAGTTGTGTCGTGCATGGCAACAGCCAGGCTTCCAAGAACCGTTAGATACTGTGAAACCAACTGATGGTTACCGAGTTGTTTGTGAGTAATTTTTAGACCGGTTGCTAACCGTGTCCTGCAAACACAGTGGGTATCATCATTCAGAATGTAAAGTGTATTAAAGCAGAAGGGAAGATTTAAATTGAAGCGACACAAAGTTGGAGAGTACCGAGCTTCTTGCAGGTTATTTTGCTTCTTCTGTAAGATACCCGACGCAAACAAAACCAAAGTTTTCTCCCGTACCCCTAAGTACGAGTCCATATTCCGATAGACAGGGGCAACGAGGTCCAATGCCTGAATATGCAGCAGCAGCAGCAGCAGCATCAGTCTCACTAATATCTTGTCATGTGCAAAGCACTGATGTGATACTTATTTGCCTAGCGCATGTCAGAAGTATTTTCCCATCAAATAAACTCAGATTCTACATGAATTTCAACCACATTCAGGTATTAAGGGGAAGTGCACAATTAAATATATCTTGTGCATTAAAGAAAGCAAACGAAATAACGAGTGCATCAAACATTTGAAGTAGTTTACTTACATGCGAGGAAGCATCTGGGTCATCTAGACAAATATAAGATACTGCAGCATTAACTTGACACATAGCTCGCATACCCTCATTATCTGTTCCCTGCAGGCATCACATAAAAAACCTTAAACCCAATTAACTAAGTGGCAATTTAGACTTCAAAAGGTTTAAAGAGAAAGCAACTCCTGTACATCCTATTTCAAAGCAATCTCCAAACCGAATGCCCGAAAACGCTTGGCAAGAGCTTTATTTTGTGTCGTACAAACACTGCTGTACACTCGCAGAACCCCAGACTATATACTCAGAAAAAGTACCAAATGATATCTTAAAGGGAAGCTAGAACACGATTTACCTTGGATGCCTGCAAGAAATGAAGAGCTGACTCATTGAAACAGCCCAAGGAATGAGCGTAATGACCCAGAAGTAACTGAATATTGATTTCACTGCCTTGTAACATCGTTGGAAATCTCCTCTTCCACTCCACCATTTGAACCAAGGACTGGAATTTCCATACAGACAATACAAAAAAATTATTAACAGATCCATAGAAGCAGTCACCTGAAGGTGATTCTTGGATACGAGAATTGGCCAGATCGACAGAAGCCTGGTGCGGGAATTCAATCCCGACGTTAGCGGTGATGAATCAAAAGATTTCTAAAACTAGCATATACAAATGAACAATAGACCAGGGCCTCTTTTCACCCTATAAACTGCATACCTTCTGAGCTTCAACATAATCAGATTCAGTGAGGTCAATAACTGCTTTGTTTTCAAGCAGCTGCGTCAACAACAGCAAATAAACACCTCCCGTCCACATTGCCCAGTGTTGCAAATCTGCCTCTGTCATTCCAATCAGTGAAGGTCACTCCCTATTTTGTTTCACTAGGTGTCAATCACGGTAGAAATCCTCATGGCTAGGATCTACTATGGGCAAACCTAGGTTGAAGGAGAAGGAGCTAATCAAGTAAAACAAGACAAACGACCCTCTAAAACTAAGATCCAAAATCTAATCACACAAACACGGACTTCAATCCATTTGAAAGGCACAAGCCAGCTTCCACGCTATTAAACTTCGTAGACAGGCAAAGCAAAAGTCAGCTCACCTGTAACTTCAATTGTAATTCCAAGCTTCTCCAATTCAACTATCGACAACACGAAAGAAAATATTAATAAGTTAAAATCAGCAGAGATGCGCGACTCCCTACAAAAATGTTGAATCGAAGATCTTCTAAATACCGCTATCATCAGAAAAGTGTTAAGGTACTCAACAAGGAGGTTAACAAGCAATGACGAATCTCTGGTTCGTAAGATTTCAGTGTTACTTACCGTTGACACGTTCCAACCCAGAGGTTATTCGTGGTATACAATCTTTGAAGCCTTTGGGCCTTGAGCAAACAACGGACATGAGATCGACGAGAACGAGGACTGCAGCCTTCGGAATCCACTCCTCGTCTAAAGGCGCAGGACCCAACGGTAGCTTATTTCGATCTCCCTGGGTTTGAGTTTTAAGGTTCCTGCACATGTAGCCAAGCTCTTAAGTCATAGAGGATGGAAAGTAAACTCGTTGCGACAGACACAAGTTTAGACAAAAGAACGAAAGAAAAATGACTAAACTTTCAGCAATGCTGATCAACAGAGCTTTTAGAAAAGGACGAGTACTGATACTGAAGGAAGTTAATGGTTGGGGTCGAGAAAATATTAGAGGCTACAAAGTGAAATATACCTTAATTGTTCATACTGGACAAGCCGCTGCTGAATTAAACCGTAATGATACTGCAAGTCTGCAGTCCTTTGTGGCGGGGCACCTGGGACTTGTAGTTCCTTAATTAACCACTGAAGTTGATTCTGAAGCTCTTCATATACAACTGGATCAAAGACTGGTTGTTGCTCTGGTATTTCCTGTTCCAATTGCCTTAGTGTTGTGTCCAAATCAGCCACACGGTCTTGCGCTTCCTTATACTCACATGCCCTCAGGAGGTAAAATATGTAAAGAAGTTCCTTGTAGACATGCAAACCAGCATGAGCACGTTTCTGCAAAAAGACAGATACCGGCATGGTTCAAAACTCAAGTGAGACGAAAATGGCTTGCCTACAATCTCAGAAGGCTAATCAGGTGTAAAATCGCTACAAACGCAAGAGAACAATACTGTTTTGGCGTTGTCATTCGAGGCACGACATTCTCATACATGTTTGCAGAAAACTAAAATTGAGTGAACCTTAAAATGAGATGTTATGTGGGCTTGACCACACTCTTCAATCCCTCATTCGAAATCTTACTTCGAAACAATATATATAAAAGGTACTGGAAGCTTCTACAATATTACGTAGATGACTAGTCATACCAGATGTTGTGGGATTCTCTCGAACAGCTGATCACAAAGAGCAAGACTTTGCTGAATAACTGCGGGCTCCTCCTTTTGCATAAGCTGCACGTGCAGCATGGCAGTTGCAAATACCATCTGCATAATCAAATACTTTGTCAGTTAAAAGATGACATTACTAGCTCTTTGAAAATCAGATATGAAGTAATTCTCGAAGAAGGATAAAATACTGACTACTCAATTCATCACTGGGTCAAGACAGTCTCAGAGAAGTCGTTAAGATGCACGAGTATTCTCGTCCATGAAAAATGAAAGAGCTCACTACCTTGCTTACCTCCATCATTGCAGGTCCCAAGTCTTCTTGACAAGCACAATACGTGAAAGGAGAATAATGATATAAAGGGGCAACCAGCAATCTGAAATATTAAAGCACGAAAAACTTCTTTACATTGAGGAGTCATCGTATCACGAGAGAGCAATAAAGGACTCACCTCAAGTTGAGGTTCATTCATAGCAGCTGCTAACTTATAGGTACTTTCCAATACTCGTAGTGCGCCAGGAAAATCATTTTCGGCAGTAAGAGCTTTCGCAAGTTGCAAACTGAAGTTGCAAGCCCAAAGTCGCCCCGAGTCACTGTAAACCCGAGCATTATGAGAAGCATTCACACCTGACCAGCAGCGTTTATACTATGTAGATAGTTTGAACGTTTGAACCAGAACTACCACCCAAGAATATAAGTCATTTCATTCTCTTCTATAAAACTAAGATAAAATCTCTTGTCAATGCCTTAAGCACATACCCGACCCCCGAGTTGGTGGAAAGCTCCAATCCCTTCTTCAAAGTGTGCTTCACAGCCGCAAGAGTGCCCACCAATTGGTAGCATCGACTCAGCAGACTATAAGCTCGGAATTTCAGCTCAAAACAAGTAGGAATTTGTTTCAGCAACAATTGCTGCAGCCAGAACAAAAGTGTAAGGTTTACATAATTTTTTGTTTGCAGCAAAATACCAATCACCAAGCTACTCTGACCGATTGCCTGACAATGAGTGCTCCCATTTCTTGATCTTGAAAGAAGATACCTCAAATATTGGCTATCGATACTTGACAAAAAAATACTGAACACTCTCTGCATTGATTAGAGTTATCCTTCTAAACAGGGCAAAGGCGGGTTGCAACCTAGCTTCATTAAAAAAAAAAAGTGTGAGAAAATCTCTGGATTCATCCAACTCTGAATTCAATTATGCCCATGATTTGTCAAAAATCTACTTCTAAACTACAGTTCAAAAATACTAATACTAATAATGTTAAAAATCATACTTCCATCACGAACGAAACTAAGTTTCCATTTCCACACCGCTCTAAATTAAACATCGCATACAGAAGTTTTGAAGACGCAGCACTACAAATTCAAATTCTGCTTTTCCTTTCCTCTCTCAAATTCCACCAAGCATGAACCTCGTACGCAGATGGCATTCATCAAATCAACGCACCAAAGGACGAAACCCCTACCGCCCGTTCAAGATGCGCCTTGGCCTGCGGAATGTTATCGGTGTGCTGAAGAAGCAGAGTAGCAATTCGAATTCGCGTCTTCACCTCGATCACGGGTAAGAAAGACACTTGGCTCTGACAAATTGCTTCCAGGCATTTCACAGCAGGCGCTATGCAACCTGCTTTCTCGTGCTCTTCAGCTAACTGCCAAAGCCCTTCCGCTATCGCCTCCATCGCAACTCCTCCACGGCGCTCAACGCAGCGAAGTAATAACCCCTACCCTCCTAAACCCTACATTGTCTCTTCTTCCCCCCTCACAGATTTCCATCACAAAGAACATCGACAAACTCGCAACCTCCGTTAGGGCTTCAGTTGGGTTTCTCCAAAACATAAAAAGCAGACTCGGATATATCAAGTTCCACGCAATTTGTTCCTTCAGGTCTTGCGACCAGCGAAGTCGGCAAGGTTCACAGCTTGCTATAATTTGGTGACGATCCTTGCGCTGGCCATAGCTAGACGAGAGCACGAGACTCGAAGATCGTGGAAACTGAAACCCTAATTGCAATTCTGTCTAGGGATCTCCGAATCGTATGCATTCAAATGAAGGAAGCTGACGTCAGGTCGAAGAAGACGAAGATTTTCAAGCATCCCGCCAAGAGGTAAGGTAACGTATCTGAACCCAGAATCGCAACTGAGCATACTTACTATTATTAAACATACCGTAACATAGTAACACATGTCTATTGGATCTTATGAGCAAGTGTAGATTAACATATGTTCACACTAAGTGTTGGGGGTGATGTTTGCAAATATGAATCTATTCTACAAGTAGGCTGAAATTTATTCTTAAAATATTCAATAACGATATACTTTTTAACACCGCATGAGAACATAGAAGCTCACAAATCATTTCCAATCATTTAAGGAATTCAACAAAGGTGTTAAGTAATTTTGGTGAGGGAAAAAATTTCCCGATGTAGAGAAATAGATTTCAGATTTGAAATATTTTGCAATTTTTTAGCCTGTGTACAAAATTATCATGAATTTTTTTCATTAAGATTCTATAGAATCTATTCTTAGTACATAAGTCACCTTGTTTCCAACCATATAATCATTACAAAATTGACGTCAATGATAATTGTCGCTTTCAATGCACATGTTGTGATCATTCAATGCTTGTAATGTACAGTATAACTCCTGGATATTTTTGTTAGTCTTCTTGGTCCATCTCTACGTGAGCTATCACCTAAACCACATGTGATTGAAAACATAATAGTCTACATTGCAGAAATGGGGGGTGAGCAAAGATTGGTTTAGCTACCCTACTTTAAGAGAATTTGAAAACTCTTTAAAAGAACTTTGTATGAATAAGTTATGAAATTCTAAATTATTGTTTATAGGTGTAAAAAAATGGGCACAAAGTTCTATTAAATTCTCATGTTTTGATTGTATACATCTAGTCTCATCAATATTTAAGTTTAAATGTCACTTTTTGATTCAAATTTAGGTATCTCATCCTAGGCAATGTTGATTATAGGTGCTTATATAGTAGATTGTAGTAGAGAGAATGGAGGTTCAACTTTGTGGAATGCACTAATGCACAAAAATTATTATATATATTTTTAAATAAATGTAAAAATATATAGCAATTCAAATTTATTTGAAATTAAAAATGTATAAATTTGTTACAAAATTCTTGAAGTGTGCTACTCAATTACCTAATATAGTCCCTAGATGATCCCCAAATTAATATTAAATACATTTTTAATGGTCATGTTACTTGCATAAATTAGATGATTAGAATATTTTCTTGAAATAACTACTTTGGATATTAAAGCTTCTTTTGGTTCTTTAAATTTTAAATTTCAAATCCATTTTTTGGCATTTTTAGCACATAAGACCTAAATTATATTTCCTAGTGCCTAAATTAAAAACTAAAAAGAGTAGTTTGATTTAGATGAATATTAGTGTGCCCCGTACTATTGCCACAATCAAAACAAAAGAAAAAACATTTAAAAAAATTTTAAATTTATAATAGCTTTAAAATTCAATAACCTTCACACCTTACGTCGGAACGCCACAAAACCAAGCCCATGCACTCGTCCTTGCTGAGGGTTTTTTGACAACACCAAACACATGAACATGAGATGCACAATCCGGGAGATTTCAATGTAATAAACAAACAAACAATCTAATTTAATAGAAGGATAATTCATTATAATGACCTATTGAAATAACAAATATATATATATATATATATACACAATAATATTTTTTATTTAAATAAATGTAGATATTAAATAGGAATATTATTTAAGGAATTTTTACCTATAAATTCTAAATATTCTAAATTTCAACATCATAAATAGAGAGGTCTCTACTTTATCGATTTGTTTATTTAATATCATCCTTCTATTGTATATCCTTCTAAAATTGATGTCAAAATTTCATTTTGATAAAAAAAAATTTACTGATATTCCTTTACAAATGTTATAAACATAAGATCATTTTGTTTTAGATGAGTGGCAAAATTAGCCAAACATCTTGTAAAGATATAGTTTAAAGTCAAGTTGTAATGTTGAAACAAATATAAGAACCTTAATAAGATGGAAAGATAAAGATAATCCAAATATTTATTTCCTAAGTGCTTCACTAGGTATTACTAGGAGTACTTCAGAAACAACATGAGGCATAACATAGGATACATTTTAAATGTTGAAGCTAATAATTTTAAAATTATTCAAGTTACTATATTTTTAATTTCTTGAAGCATACAATAATACAACGTACTACTACATAATATATAGGACTTAATGATCTATAGTACATGATTTGTAAATCTACCAAAGGGGTAGTCTAAAAAGTAAGTGAAGAACCCACACAAGGAGCTTCCATTTTCCATCTCAAAATAAATAAATTGATTAATAATGTTTCATTTTGGGTAATTATCAATTTGATCACTCTAACTTAGTTTATGTCAAATGGTTTTCAAGGACATTTTGCGTAAGTCAAATTTATCCAATATAATATTACTTGTGGAATTTTCAGTTTTGATATTTTTTTCACTATAAGATAAAGGGGTGTTTTAAGTATAGTCCTAGTAGTATAGTCTTTTAGTAATGACCTTTAAGGCATCTTTATAGTAAAATTTCACTAAAAAGATGCCTTAAATGTCATTACCTAAAAGACTATACTACTAGGACCATACTTAAAACACTCCTTTATTTTGTAGTGTAATCTTTCCTATTGTACATGTATAATTCATTTGTATAAATTGTTTCATATATAATGTCTATATATATACTATTTGTGTAGGTTGTATTCAATAGTAGTTAGAGTATATATGTTATAAAAGAAAATCCTCAAACCTTGTATAAATTTTTGAATTACTATAAGGACATCTTTAAATGCTTGAAATTTCAATTTGAACCACTATAGGGTATAGGAAAATGGACAAAAAGCAGAAGTAAAGAAAAAATAAGGGCATATTTATGGTGAACAATAGCTAAATAGACCCCCAAATAAAAAGTTTCAATGCACAAATATGTGGAATACAAAGTATATTATAGTAAAGTACACATGATTTCTTTCTATTTCAACCTTATATTGTTGTATGTATTATTTTATCTCTTTCAAGGTCAAGACTTCCTCCTTAGGTGGAGATATATCCTATCAAACTCAAAAAAAATGAAAACAATATTGTATTGCATGAAGATAAAAAAAAATATTAAAATGACTAAATGGGTTTTTTTTGAAAAAATGCTATAAAGATGTCAATGATTGATATTAATGAGATTAAAATTAAAAATGTGCAATTTCAAAGAGTTCAAAATAGGAAAATTTCATGTATTTTTATGTAAAATTAAATATGGAAAGTGAAGTATTTTATTTATGAAAATGATGAGACTTCAAATCCTTTAAAAAAACATTGTTCAAACTTAAGGAGAGTTTAAACTTTAAAAGGGTGCATTGAAAGTCAAGTCAATTGGATTCTTTAGAGCCTAAAATGAAGTTGACTAATCAATAATCAAATATGTTTGAAAGCAAATACTAGTCATGGTAAATTAGAATGTCAATTCAAGAAAGGACATCAATTACTAAAAATTTATTGGCCAATTTTATACAAAACAATCACATCATTGAGTTTGGAGAGGGGTTTCTTTCATATTAAAAAATAATTTTTAAATGATAAAAAGATAAAATCATAGAAAAAAAAACCTTGTTCAAAAACCTTCTAGAAAAAAATGAGTGTCAATGTTGGTTGCAAAAAAAGATGTGTAATCAAATCCATAAAAGTCTCTAGAAACATTGAATTCAAATTATAAAACCTCTCACAAGTACAATATCTCAACAATTTAAGCAATAAAATATATCAAATGATAATGCACATCCTTTTATTATTGAATAGACATTTTAAATTAGATAACAATAAAATAAAAATGGTATTAAAAAATTCAACATTTAAACTATAAAGGATAAATGGTCTTGAAATTTGTCAAATGAAAATTGGATACGTTTCTACAAATTAAAGTTGATTTTAATGGATCTTTTTGAAAAATTGACATGAAGAGTGAACCGCAAGTACTTTCAAGAGAGAAAAGTTTCACCCTTCCCAAATAGATATTCATATTGCAAACAACTCCCTAACACCAACCCAAGCACCAAGTCTAGAAATTTTAGATTTCATATAAGAAACTCAATATTTTCTATTCAAACTAGGCAAGTGTGTAATTCACGTGATATATTCTACAATGACCAAAACATTTGAGCTATGAGTAGTGCAATACTTATATTAGGGAATGAAGCATTAAAGTTGCAATCTAAAGTATTTTTTTGTCTTTGGAATTTTTCTACATTTGAAGCTGAACATCCAAATCATTGCCCTCTCCTAGAAATTTCCTTGTCCCATAGTATTTTTTTCTCACACAATAAAGTAGCATCAAAATACCTTTTGGAGGTTCCTCTCTTGATATAGCATGGTAATAACGATAATTTTGTCATTTAATTCAAATTCTCAACTTTGATGCCAACTCCTGATGTCATTTAGAATTAAAAAGAGACTCACTTTTGATGGAGATACCAAAGTCACTCGTGTAGGCTTTTTAGACTAAGTTACAAAAATTAAAGTGAACACTCTTATTAACACCAATCTTTAAAGAAGGTGGAATTTCTCACTTATTTAGAGTAAATGTTGTGATATCAAAAATTGATAATAAAGAGATTTGGATATTAGAAACAACAACCATGAATGATGCTACTACACTTGAATAATAGGGGAATTATAATTGGATTCCTTTACCAACCTCTTTTCTATGAATTCATTGAAGATTTCAACATGGTAGGCTCATAAAAGAGTACATAAGTGGTTTCAACAAATTCATTGAACTTCTCTTTAGTGACTTCAAACTCGTTGAAGCTTGTTGTGGTTGCTCCTATTTTTCAAGTGTGACTCCTCCTATGACCAATGTATTTTTTTTGGTGATCTATCTTAGAAAACCAACTTGCTTTAGGTCTTTGCAATAAGAATATAGGAAATTTTTGGGTATCCATTCACTACATTTTGCCCAATCCATCCAAGTGAGGTGATTCACCAATTTTTTCTTATAATAGTAATCTATGTAACACAATTAAAAAAATATGGTTTAAAATAGTACTCCTTCCATTCCAAAATGATTTTTTGATTGATCAAAATATTTACGAATAAGGCTGAAAATAATGTTATTTCTACCTATTTCTAAATATTTCAAAGAAGTTATTATCCATGCACTAAATCTTCATGAACAAAAATGGTCATTCTGGAGCAAATCAAAGATCATTTGGGGAAAAAAAACTTTAACCCCTACAATTTCTTGACTATGTTTTCACCTTAAACACTCCAAAACTACCATTTCTAATACACGTACCAATTTTAGAAGAAAAATAACATTTTAGGACACATGTAATTGTAGGATCTTGTAGTGCGTTGACCTGAAAAAATATGAGAAAAATTTCAAAATTTTTTACCATGTAGATTGCAAGATATTAGCTTTTGAATTGTTAAAATTCTTTTCTTGGCCTTGCAAAAAACTAAGTAGTTGCACTTTACAAGGTTGCATTTGTATAAAAAAGATGCCCAAAATGGTAGTACTACTTTGGGTTAATTTCTCAAGGCAAGTTGGTTACGTGCTTAAGAAAATTTAGATCATTTGGAATTGTACAACATGTAGGAAAAAAATAATAACAATAGAAAGAGATAGAGAACGATTCAAAATACTAAATTATTAAGAATTTAATAATGGAATTGTAAAATGCCAATTCCAATGACTACAATATTATAATAAAAAATCTACACCCAGTGTTTTTATTTTTTTCAAAAATATTGAAAATTGAATTAAATTTAAAGACTTCAACGTTTAGCTTAAAGTAGAGATTCCATAAATACCCACAAACAAAATTCTTCATAACTTTCATCTCAGTAATCAAAATGGAATGATTCAAAGCTTTTCAAATATACAATTCTAAAAAACCAATTTCAGATTTTTATTTTTGAAAAAGTGATTTTCAAAGAAATTTTTTGAACTACCCAAACTACCCGCAATTCATAGAAAATTACATATCATACAATAATTTTTTAATCATGTTGTTAAAAGTTGTGAAAATTGTTGGGCTTACAACTACTCCTCACACATATAAAAAGGTTGTTTGATTCTTGAGAGGTTAAGGGGAACATGAAGATCATTTTGGAGTGGAGGAAGTATATACTAGTGTATATAGTACAGTCATGGGATCGAATCTAAAGTAGTCCAACAAGCCTCTTGCAAAGGTCCAACCAAAAGTGTATGTAAAAGAAAAGCCCCCTATTTTATGCCATATTTTTTATTATTAACACACACTTCTAGCTAATTTGGGTTCTTGGATTGCCAATATGGACTCAAAATTTGCCAAGAAAATTTGCAAAGCCAATAAAAAGTTTCCAGCATTTTCCCTACAAATAAAATCATGGCAAGGCAAAATCACCTCCACAAGAGGTTCATTGCACTACTTTAGGGCCACTTCATACTATGAGTATTCAAATTGAAAGGGCAAAGGATTGAGTGACCAAACTTTGTTGGGAGTCCAAATAAATGGGTAGTAAAAAGGTAAATTTAATTGCCTCTCAGCCATACTTTGGGTCTCCAAGTTTGGCCAACCCAAACATCCTTTGAGAGTCGGGCACTTTGTGAGCACTTTTCTCACCATGTAGGCAATTGGAAAGTGATAGCCTTTGGATTGTGCCTTCTAGTGTGAAGGGTCAAAAGGCTTGAACTCTTGGTTTTTTGAAATGTGATTGGTGGAAATCCACATCCTTTTGACCTTTTGCTTTAGTGCAAAGGAGGTTTTTTTAGGCAACTAAATGCCCAATTTGCTCAGAACAAGATGGGTAGCTTCAAACCTATACGAAAAAGGGATAAATGTGTTAAAAAGATGTAAGATTGTAATCGTGGCCCTTTACACTGTTGCCACAATGTTTTCAAAATCTCATTTTATCCATCATGCAAAGCTAGCACATACAAAAAATTGCATACCAAAATTGCATATTCAAAATTGTATACTCAAAATTGGCCTCCTTCAATTCAAACCTCCAAAATGAAGCAACCATGAAACTAAACCATGTAAGGACAAATTGGTCTCTATAGAAATCATCATTTTCTAATACCATGGGAATCAATTGCTTAAAAAATGGAAAAATACTCATTAGAAGTTTGAGTAATGTAGAAAATATTTCCTTTTCACAACAAAACTTTGAGGATGAATAGTTGCACTTTTGTCCTATTATCAATCACCCATTTTCAATCACTAAAGTAAATTAGATCTTGTACATCATTAGGAAAATCAAAGGATAAATTTTTCCATGTCTAGAAATACATTTGATAAGGTTTCCATATTTTTGGGCATGAGAATTACAGAAAACAAAATTTCTATAAATTTTAAAAGGAAAGATTTTGTTTGCCCTCAAACTATGATATAGGACATGCTATTTCCAACCAACACATGCTTGAAAGCCATTAGCACTTTATTATTGAAATAGAACACCACAAGCTGCAATCCAAATTCGACAACGCAACACTAATTGCTTCAAAAGCCAATAGTTTCTCTACTCTAATTGCTTGGAAAATTTAGCACCGTTTCCAATTAAAAATAAAGAAAAAAGACCACCCTATGCTACGAAAATGGGATGAAGATCGAAAATGGATGATCTCTTTTATATAGAAGAATTCTTTGTCATCTAGTGGAATAGTCTCCTTGGTAGTGTTAACCCGTAAATGCCCAATGCCTATTTTGACCCTCTAGAAATTTGCTCTAAATTGAACAAAAAGCCATCATTTTAATAAGTTGTACTAACTTTTTTTGAATTGTAACCGTACAAATTCAAACTAGACATGTTAGAGATCACATAGGAAGAAAAAACACAACAATATCACTTATAAGTTGGAAGATTATAACATTTGACCATGAGGGTGTTAAAATTATGAAAAATTTTCAATTTTCTTTTCACAAGTCAAACCTAAAAAGTTGGTGACCAAAAAAATGAGGTTTAAGGGCCTAACATGAATAATCCCAATCATTTTATGGCTTCTCAAAATCTACTTTACAATTTTTTTAAATGAGTTTTGAATGTGATTTTTTCTTCAAGTCCTAGTGTATTTGAGGCTCATTTACAAGAGCTCTCAACACTATGGGAAGTCAAGATTGCAATGGGTACCCTTGCACAAAACCTTGAATAGAAAAATCACTATCATTTATTTCCAAGATTGGATTTTTGATGCTAAAACTAGACTTCAAGAAGAATCTTTCAAAAATATAAATTACTAAAAATAGCAACTTGTTAGGTTTTATTTAACTTCAAAGTTTTGGTGCCTCAGACATTTAGGGATTAAGTACTAGATAATTGACGAGCCGCAATAGTGGCGAGTAGGTTATCGGACACAACGAGTTGTTCACTTTTCAATCACAACCTTTGATCTTGATGATCCAAAGGTGTAGGAAGCAAGTTGATAGGAAAGAAGGTTATGAGTTGCAACTTGTGATGGTGATGGGTTACCAATGGAGCAGTGCCACGTTAGCATTTAAAAAACAACAACCAGTTATGGATTCAAACCTTCTTAAAAGAAAGGCCACATAACCCTTTGTATGAAAATCAAACCAAACCTAAACTGGTGTTTCGACTCGACCATGGTTGTCACATTGGACAAATTACTATTCATTTCACATCCTATAGGACAAGTTACTATTCATCAGATGTACATCTTATGTACATCTGATGAATAGTAACTTGTCCTATAGGATGTGAAATGAATAGTAATCTGTCCAATGTGACAATCAAATCACTCAACCTTTTCGACTCGACCCGGTCATAGCTAAGCTTAGTGGGCCCCAAAAAGTACGCTGCAGCCACTGACGTGATTGCAGAACACTCAGCCTACAAGGGAATGTGCAAGAGTAGGCTCATCTGTTTCAATCCATGGCAGTGTTCATTCGACAGGAGCTCTGTCCTGCACTCCTGCCTGTAAAGCTCCAAAAGCCAAGCCGAGGAAGAGGAAGGGAAGGCAAGCCAGAACTGTTCATGGAAAAAGCAACGACCGACTCCCGACGCCATCACTCTGATCACACCGCAGACCAGCGCGCAACGGAAAGCCCCCTGACGGAGCGCACCTCACGAACTTCCCGCTCCACCACACTGCCCACCAAGCTCCGTCCCCCAGCACGGGCAGAAGAAAAACAGGAACTACGCGTCAACGCCGCCCGCTCTCACGCACGGTTCGGTCCCGCTCAGCCGTAGACTTAGCTGCAAGCAAGCTGGCCTCGCATCATTCCCGCTCTTGCTATCTGAACATTGATTGAAACACCCTACCTTAAGCTTGGCTCCGAGATGCATACTGTAGCTTAGCACGAGGCCCAAGTGTGGGACACAATAGGGGTAGTCACACTCTCTTCACTCAACTTGGTCTAGTTCTATGAGAATTGATACATAGCGTGTCATGGTTGGTTGTCCGTGACTTGTGGTGATGCCAATCTTTGACCTCAGAGTTTGCCAGTTCTTCTCCTCCTCCGGAAGTGAAGAAATGGGTTCAAATTTCAATCGACGGAGGTCATTTACTTCTGTGTTCCAATGTTTCACCCCTCTAGCTTTAAATAATTCATTCTCTACACTTTCCATTTTCCATGCTCCTCACCAACAAAAGAGAAGTTACACCTTCTTCACATAGATTGGCTCCCCATTGCCTCTTTTTTTTTTCTCTCACTAACTTCTTCGACTGTATAGAAGTTCAATTCTGGAAGAAGGTGCGACTACTGCTAATTGATATATATGCCACAAATATTCTAGTATTCGTATGTTTTGGTTTTGTTATTTTTGTTTGTTACAATAAAATCTGTTGGATTGTGCATTCTCCTATCACATTCTTGGTACCATTAGAAAGCCCTCAATGTAGAGAGGAGGGGTCCATAGGTTTGGTTTTGTGGTGTTCGGTGAAAGTTATCAAGTTTTTGTGAATTAGAAAATTGAAAAAATATTTTTGTTTTTTATTTTATTATATTGTATTAGCATCACAAGGCACACTAGTTTTAGTAAAAACTAAAAGAATTTTGGAACCTTGGAGGGGGGAGGGGGATTTTGACTTGAAAAGAATATAAATGTAGGATCTTCTTTTTTGCAAGTTTGGATTTTTTTAACCATCCTTGGAAGAAGAAGGGTAATCATATAGGTAATAAGACCTGATAAAGAACCATCATGTTCTTACATGTGAGAAATTTCATAGGTCTCCATTAGATGACTAGGTTGTTTGACACCACCATAGATGAATGGACTATAATGATAAGTACCCAATTAATATAGAGATTGAACTCATTGATATCATATGATAAAAATTATTTTATTTTTCATTTTTTGAAACAAATGAACATCTTATTCTATTTAAAGAAACAATCTTTACAATAAATATGATTTGCCCTATTGAAAATATTAGCAAACATTATTTTAATCCAACATTCGGAAACAATCTTTTCTTTAAATCTAGTTCTAGCAATTCACAAAAATATAATATTTGTTATGCAACAAGGTGATGTTGAAAATGTTGCATTAGTTGTAAAGTAGTGTCACCTAATTGCAACACCTTCCATTCTTTGACACCTAAAATATGGCTTTCCATAAATACTTTGATGATCCCAAACAACCACAATTTTTCAAAAGCAATCAATGAAAAGGAATTCATTTTTTGAAGCAACCAATGAAATTTTATGCTTTAAGGTGTAATTTCATTTAAGGTGGGTCTACCGTTAAAATATAGGCTATTTGATGTTTTATCTTTAAATTTTTTAAAAATATTTCTAAAGTGACAAGATTACAAAACTACTTGGGTAGCATTTCTCTTGGGTGTCTTATAACTACATCAATTAAATTGTTTTTGGTCGTATGACCTTTGAGATAATAATACTACAAAAAACGTCGTTGTGGGTGCACAATTGTTTTACTATTGTAACTGGTAGGCAAGTTCGACATTCTTTCTCAAATAATTATTCAATCTGCTGAAAACAAAGAATATTTCATAGATATTCTGCAATATTCCCTTTCAGTCTATTCGTAAAACTATTTCTTGGCTACCTAAATTTCCAAAAAATTTAGCATCCATTTTGATGTTTTGCTGACCCTGGCATCCTGCTAGCTGAGTGTGATACTACACTACAGTAGTAAAATTTAACAACCCTCTTCAATAATTGGCAACATGCCAGGTGGCATTAAGAAATTCAGCAACATCGCTAAATTAAATTAATTACGAATGAAACTAACCGTAACGTACGACACGTCCCGCACGACATTACCGGCATGGGACAGCCAGACCGTGCCTCCGTCCTTAATTCCCCGCGTCGTTCAGATCGTCGTCCCCCCATCTGCCACTCTTCTCGGGCTGGTGCCCGTCCTTTCCCTGGGCCGCGTTTGAACTTCCCCATCCCCGAGGCGCCATCGCCTTTGTCTCTGTCCGCAGCTCCTGGCATTGTATGTGATCCGCGTTTGTAGATCTGCGTTGCGCGCAGAACGGTGTAGTTTGCCGCAATGGCGATGCAGCAGGAGACGCTGGTCGTGGTGTGCGTGGCAATGCTGGCAATGCTCGCAGTGAGAACCGAAGCAACCTACGGAAGCACCAGCAGGGGCACCACGGGCACCAGCAGTAGCAGCAGCAGCTTCGCGATGGAATTTGCCACGACGGGTCTGGCGGCGGAGATGGAGGATCTTCGCATGAGCATGTACCCCTCGACGGTGGAAGAAGACGTGGAGGATGAGTTTCTGGACGAGCCGACGCGGCGGATTTTGGCGGCGAGAAGGAGCTACATCTCCTACGGGGCATTGAACGGGAACCGCTCGCCTTGCCCTGCGCGCTCGGGGAGGTCGTATTACACTCCGAATTGCAATAGCCGGGCAGGGCCTGTGCAGCCGTACCGGAGGGGGTGCTACCAGATCACGCGGTGCGCCAGGGGTTAGCGTTGCACGGGTGAGTGAGCTCTTGGAGCCCTCTCTGTACTTGCATTGGCGTTTGGGAAGAGAGAATTAGGTGGTCCCTCGCAAGGAGGAAGTAGAATGGGACGTGTCTAAGAGCATTATGAGATGGATTTTTCAGGTTTTGGATGCAATGTGTAGAGTTCGTTCTTGGCATTTTTGAATGAACTTCACCTGGTGGAGAGGAGTTGGAAATCCATTTCTGAGGAGAAGAATAAAGAGTTCCTGGATTCAGAGTTCTATTAGGGGAAACGAAGCAAGAGTTTCTCGATAGTGACTGGATGTGACTCGTAACGCAGGTCTTGCAAACTAACGCTAGACGTTGATGTCGTTGATCTTCCTAGGCAGGACTTTCCTCTGCAACGGTCGGCAGGAGAAGGGTCTCGTTGTTCGTGATCTTGAATGTTGGTGGAGGCGACATAGTCTGAGATTCGAGCTTCACTTCTAGGCTTAATTTGCGATGTGATTGATTTCCCCGAATTTGCTTCGGTTTGCCGTCCATTCTATTCACCTCATTTGAATATTTCTGACAGTTAATAATAACGACATTGATTCTTTCATTTGTAGAGATGTTTCATTACATTGCTCGGGGTTCCTTGGCAAATGCCATCACCCTGTGTTTCTAACCCCATTTAATATATTCGACATTGCTTTTCTCCTTCGCAATCCCTATGTCTGTGTTGTAACCTATCTTGTTTCGTCTCCATTCCCTACACCTAGAAATGCTCGTGGAGTTTTTTTTCAATGGAGTAAAATTTTATTCGGCTCGTGCTACAATCAGTTTAGTTCATTTGATCTGAAGGGCGTTCAAATTATACATTCAAGTTTCTTTTGCCATGACCTTCGCTCAACCTTTTTTTCGCTCTACCGGTATTCTTTAGAGCAGGACGTTTGAAATGAAAGCCCAGGAGATGTACCTTTGATTTTGATTGTTTAATCAGGTTTGATAGATGTCCAACAGTTGTGTACTTGTGCACTTCACATGAATGTTATGAAACATCATGACCTAGCACGTCTAGCACTTTGTAATGAAGGCCCACATGCTAATAACCTAATTCTGACTCACATGAAGGTGTCGGACGTGGCCGAATTCAGTGTAGTTGGGGCATATGGTGTATCATAAACTATGTCTTGAGGAGGTTCGAGGAAGCGCAATGCAGCATCCAACATTCAAAATTTGCAGTGTTTTCGAAATTTGTAACGATGGCCTCACTGGTCTCGAAGTCTGTGGTCAGCTGGGTCATAGTTGTTATAACTAGATCTGGTTCTGATCTCTAACCTCAAATCTTTGAAACATCTCTACATTTCTTCTAAGGTATTTTGTGCAATCAATGACACATTCCCATACCGGTTGCCCAAGAATTGCTTTTGAGGATATTCTCAGTCATCCTACCTCCCATCCGTACAAGATATCATTTGTACATGAATGCCAGTTTAGCTACCCATGTTTTCCATTTTATCTTAACTCCTGAAGTCCACAGGCCATTTTTTCATTGAAAACCACTCAAAATTGTCATTATCCCCTATATGTCCGAGGCACCAAAATAAGGTGTTTGTAAAACTTTGAAGTTAAACTTAACTTAACCAAGTTGCTATTTTTAGTAGTTTATATTTTTGGAAAGTTTTTCTTGAAGTTTAGTTTTGGCATTGAAAATCTGATCTTGGATATAAATGATAGTGATTTTTTTATTCAAAGATTTTGTGCAAGGGTACCCATTGCAATCTTGACTTCTTGTAGTATTGAGAGCTCTTGGAAATGAGCCTCAAGTACACTAAATCTTGGAGAAAAAATCACATTCAAATTTCATTTAAAAAAATTGTAGAGTAGATTTTAAGAAGCAATAAATTGATTGGGGTTATACATGCTAGGCTCTTTAACCTCAAATGTTTTTGTTCACCAACTTTTTAGATTTGACTTGTGAAAAGAAGATTGAAAGACTTCACATCACTTTTGCAATTTTAACACCTTCATGGTCAAACATTATAATCTTTCACTCCATAAGTGATATTGTTGTGTTTTCTTTTCCTATAAAATCTCTAACACATCTAGTTTGAATTTATATTGTTACAACTCAAAAAAAAAATTGATACAACTTATCAAAATGTTGGCATTTTATTCAATTTAGAGCAAATTCCCCAAAGTTTCAAACAAGCCTTGGGCATTTAGGGATTAAAGTGAAGAACATAAGTCTTTTTTGCTCCTAGCTTGACTAGATTATAGGTTTTTGATTCTTCTTAACTTAATTATTGTACTAAAGATTGTGAATCAAATTTTTCTTAAAGTAAAGACCTCAAGTTTTTTCTTACTTCTTGCTTGACCAAATTATAAGGCTTTGAATCTTCTTAATTTTGTTTCTATATTAAAGATTGTGAGTGAGAATTTTTCAATGTTGAAGAATGGAATCAAGGTTTTGGAAAAAAATTCACCCCCCTTCCTATGATTTTCATTCTTTTATAAAATTATTAAGTTGAATTAAGTACAAGGTAGAAAGTAAAATTAAATTGTTGATAGCTCTAAGATGGAATTGAAACACACTTATTCCAACAGTGAAATTGTTCTAGCAAGTATACTAAACCACACACATTTTTTTTACTCACTGCAAAATAAAAAGCTTCATAACTTCCACATCACTTATCCAGGTGAATGAACCAAATCTTTGACATAGATTAAAATATAATCTTCAAAAAACAAAAATAATATTAAAATTATTTAAAGTTTTTATGGATTTTTTTTGTTGCCCACCCTTGCTAGCTGGTTTGGGGCTTATTGTGGTATAAATTTTGCTCCCGTGTATCAATTGAAATAAAAATTATTTTCCCCCAAAGCCAACCAATTTCCTTGTTTTGCAAAAAGTTTAAAAAAATCTTGCCCAAAATTGAGATGAATCATTCATAAGTACATATATGGGGGTGAATTTTTTTTCTAAATCCTCAATTCCTTTTTTCAACATTGAAAAATTCTCACTCACAATCTTTAATACAAAAATGAAATTAAGAGGATTCAAAGCCTTATAATCTAGTCAAGCCTTATACATTGCTAAAGGTACCCCTATTTTGAGCAATAAGTAGGACTTGGAACTCTATGTCTAATTACAAACCCTGCACATATACATGCACCTTCCATATATGCACTCACTTAAAACAAATTTTATAGGAAGTCACCTTATTTTTTGTTAAATTTTCCTGATTTTTTTGCTATATATTCTCTCTCTCTCTATATATCAAAATATCTATATTCATGAAAATTTCCGTTAAATTTTCCCTTAATGTTCTTCTTATTGCTAAAAACCTCAAAAAGGTTGTAGTATACATTTCCTAGTATATGAAAATTTTGTCCAAGATTCCTTTGGTCATTTGGTATTAATTTTGTGCACAACATTTGGAAAAAAAATATTTTAGGCCCAATACATTTCTTTCTTTCTTTTAATTTTACAAAAGCTCATAATACTCCCAATTGTAATATGTATCCATCTATATTACCTGGTATAAAATTGGCAAGAGTTTCTTATAACAATCTAAGAAATTATCATAATATCACTCGAATAGATTTGCTTTTTTTTATTTTTTTATTTTTTTACTTCACAATTGAGCCATATATATCTACAATTGTAAAGCCAATGGCAAAATTCTTGATATTGTTAAAAAGCTCTATGAGATGTGTGTGTAAATTGAAATTTCACATAATTTGGACTTGCAAGGTACTAGATATTGACTTTTGAAATATTGTTGTCATTGAAATAATGAGAATCAAAAATATAAAACAAAACAAGGACCATTAAAAAACAAAAACATGTAATATACCACCAAAATTTTCAGGCATTTGTCATTGGGAATATTACTTCATTTGGAATGCATCAAAGATATTAAAATATTAACCCCTTGGTGTTTTAACATCCTAATTTTGGACAATGACCAGAGGTTATAGGAGCTTTTTTTACTACAAAATTTCTCATTTAAACCAATGCTTGACTTTTAAAAAACCACACTTTGAATTTGATGAATTTGAAGTACTCAGTCTATATTTATAAAGATATAAGCGAAAATATGCAAAACGGGTTAAATTCTGAATGCCAGATCATTCATTGTTGATTTTCTGGAGGGACATTTCTGAGCTATTCAAGAATGTCATGTCATTCTGAGACATTAAAGAATGTTGCGTCTCATGTGAAGGCAAGGCCTATAAAAGATGCCTAAGGTTTATTGTATTGTTGAAATCAACCCTAAACCTAATCCCTTGAAAACTTCTTCTCAAGGTACAAACTGTAGCATTGAAGAATAGAGTTAAAATTCCTCAAAGTAATTATTTTACTTTATACAATTCAGCTTGTGACTTAAATCAATAGATCTGGTGCTAAGCTTTAATTTAATGTGCGCTGTGGACAAGTTACAGTCCTTCTGAATACGGCACTGCAACAAGTTTCCCAGAAGTGAAATCCATTAGATCACTTTGAACTGCCTCCCGAATAGCCGACGCTAGTGGGCCTACATTTCCTGCAAGCCTCCAACTTCTGCTGTCATGATTCATCTCCAAAAACACCGTCAAAAATCTCCCAATAACATGAGCAGAAATGAAGTTAAAAAGATCAACACTGTTGATGGCCTGTTGGATCCCAAGGTTGAAGTGCATGGGGTGGGTTTCTTCCCATGAATCGAGTTCACTAAACATGCCTTCAATTAGCTGAAACAGAGTTTTCAGTAAACTTAAACCCCTTCATAAAGAGGATCTTTTCCATGATTCGTGAGAAGGCCTCCATGGTCACAGTGATCATACAAAGGTCTCCTATGATATGTACGCTCATTGTGACCTTAGCGAGACCTCCCATGAATCATGGAAAAGATTCTCCATTGGACTGTCTAGAAACAGCAAAAATATCAAGTAGAATTTTCTTCACAGGTGAACAACTAAAAGAGTTCCCATTACTGAAAGCACTATTCAGAGCATCTCAACGAATGTGACACCTGCTCTTCCATGCAAGACCCTGTCACTTTAGACCATCCATAACACAAATTGCGTATTAAGCTGATGAACAAAGCGCAGCAAGTTTCACAATGGACGTACCAGTTCCAACAGGCCGGCCGTCCCGCTCCACAATGGGCTTCACAAGCACCCCACTCCCAATCAGCATCATTTCTTTTGCCGACCTAGCTTCCTGAATGGAGATTCTCTGGACTTTCACTCCAACCAAACCTGCAACCAACTTCTTCTCCATGAGGATAGTCGCCAATTCCAGCATACGCCGGGCAGTACATCCAGCCAGGACATTGACAAAGGGGGGAAGCAGTAACACCCCTTCCTTGCTCAACACTGCCACGTTCATGTTGGGGCCTTCGGCAATGTAGCCTTCGTTGTCCAGCCATAGAGATGTGAACGCTCCCTGCTCCTCGGCCTCCAACTGCGCCAAAACGTTGGGCAAATAGTTGACGCTCTTCACAGTGGCAAAGAAGGGTGGCTTGATTGGGATCGTGGAGGTGACCACCTGAAAATCCCAGTGTCACGGCTGGAATTAGATCAATCCCAAACTAAAATCGAAAAGCCAGATTAGAAGATAATAATCAGTTACGGTAACTTTCAAAACATACGTGCAATACCATCCTCCAGGCTTTTCACAAGTGCAACGAAGCTCGCCAAGTACTCATCATAGAGGAAGTTTCCTCTTCTTGGTGCTTTAACAGTGTTTTCAATACCGTAGTGGAAACTTGCTCGTTCCAATTGGAACATGTCCTCAGTTTCTTAATTGTGTTGTCCCTCTTCAGTTGGGCCAAGATTGATGATTTTTTAAAAATATTTTTAAACTTTCAAAACATACTTCTATTTTAAAAAAATGGAAGGTATGATTTCTTATTCGATTGGTATGTATTTTGTTTCTTGACGCGACTAGTTTCAACTCCTATAGATAAGGATGTGGTCGCTTTTGGCCATAATGGGCTATTTAAGCCATCCTGAAACCCTAAAGACACGATTCTGAATCTTTATAAAAGTCTAACCCAAAGCATTACGATATAAATTAGTTTCTACCATGAGAGAGTTGTGACAAGGTACCTTCACTCCCTCTGGGCCCTTATACGTAACGTCTGACACTATCGCATAAAATGTCGACGTAAAGCACTCCTGTGAAGATAGTCCAAAACCTCCCAAACCTGCAGACAGCCAATATCGTAGAGATCCTTGTCTGCATCCTGATGCAGCAACTGTTTGTAGAAGAATGTGTCTTAAGGTCGCTCTGTCGAAAGGGGACGTAATCTTCGCTTTTTCAGCTGATCTCAACAAACGATCCAAATGTGCATCAAGCTCATAGAGGAAGCTGCACATCAACACTCAAATCTGAGCTGTGGTTGTCTTTCTCTACTTTAGAATCATGGCTTTAGAATCTAAATAGTTACCTCTTTGCACATTGAAATACTCTTCTCTACTGGAGATTTACAGCAGATTTACAACAGGTTGACAACAAACTAAGCAGCACCGACTGTAATACTAAAATATAGCCCGTCCATAAAGTACTATGCTAATTACATGACACCTCTTTTCTTGGTTTCCTCTTACAAGAATCCGAGCATAAGAAAAATGCGGGTTTTCTTACAATCTGCAATGCTGCTAACTGCAATGTCAAAATTCCTGGAGTTTTAGCAAATATAAATATTTACCCATTGGAAATGATAGCCGTGTCAAATACTCCATGACCTCGATGTACCATGTGGTCATCCATAGGAATGACCATGGCAGCTGGATCTGTGGTAATACCCCCAAATGCACTGGAGTACATGGCCCTGAATATCTCTGGCCGAGTCCTCGCCAAGCTCTGCATACGTTCTGCCACCTGGTCATAATACAACAAAATTAAAATACGTGAGCGATTTTTTTGGACCAGGCGAACATTCAACAAGAAAGGCAAAGATTTCCCCTCAACATTGCAGTCTTTCACCGTCACATTGTTCTAAATAAAAGTATATTGAACCTTGAGGAGACCCTAAGTCTGCAAGTTCAGAGACCAGTTACCAGAATCACCATCACTCCCTTAAGGACAGAGATTTCAATGCTATAAAATGACCAATTTGATTGATCGTCATTTGACAATACAAAGTCAGACAGGGCCAAAATCTACATCACCAAGATCGATGAAGAACATTGCACGTGTTGGTAAAAAAAAATTATAAAAATTGAACATCAGAAAGTCCCTGTTTGACGCACTCAAAAGTGCAAAAAGGAAATGAGACGCAATTGTTGGTCCACATCAAACACAATAAGTGGAAGTGTAATTGAATCCCGAGTCATAAGAAAAATTCTGACTGTTCTGACAAACTTGATATCATGACCACAACAATTACGTCTCAAGGCGTGATTCTTCTGCAATTCTCTGGAAAACCACAAGGCAATCCCTCTGATCTTCAAAGCCTGTAAACAGATGGAAATAACTAATTCCTTGCAAAATGGAAGAATGTTTAGAATATAGTCACCTCGGAGAAATTGAGCACTGGAATTTGGCTGTCCTCATAGATTAGTCCATTTGAAACTCCAGCTGTCGCTTCATCTACCCTACGCACAGATAATGAAGTTACCAAATGTAACAACGGAATACGACTTGCTCAATATTGGGTCTCGTGTCGTCTGAAGCATATTTAGAGTAGTCCAAATGGGGATTTTCTTCCATCCAATTCAATTTAATTTGCAATGTTTTTCACTGATTCTGGTAATAGAAAATCGACCCATCTGAAATATTGTTCGTGCACACTATGATCGACGAAATCGGACACATAACGACCATGAATCCTTGGTCTCTGAGGGGTTAAGATAACGTAAGCATCGAAACAAGTAGAGCATATCTTTTGCTGGAAAGAGAAAATGTCCTACCTGCTGAGAGTGCTTGGCAACTTGTAATGGAACATCCGGATGACACCGCAACGTTCTTCCGCCGTAACAGATGTGGAGAGCAACCTAAACACATCGTAAAGAAAAACCATTGCCATATCAATACCGAACTGCGATTGAAACGTAATCTAGTTCGCAACCAAATGAAGGAAAACCTAAACCCTAAACGAACTAGTACCAGCATTAGAAAGTCGCTGAAAGGTGAAAGATGGGGAGGAGCTTCGGGTAATTGTTGGGTGCACTCTTGCGAAGCCAAGAGGGTGCAGATTGGTCGTCATAGCTGACAAAATGACTGCAACAGCGAGCAATTTGAAATTAGTCCAGATTTCAATGCCTGCAACAACTAGGGTTTTTCGAATTTCATGTACAGAATAGGGTACCCACACCTAGATTTACCCAAAATACGAAATCTAAATCGCAAATGTCACAGAACATTCCCAACCCAACTTCCAAATTTGTGGAGATTGTGCTTACCTTGCAATCCAGAGCTGTGAATTCTCGCTTGCAACAAGATTGGACAACGTTGGTGGAAGTAGTGTGGCGTGTGCAGAAGACTTTGCAATTGTTTGATATTCTTGTTATAATTAAGTTCTTAGCGTTTGTTGTAATGTACTATTCTATGAACTCTGTTTAGAATTACGAGATTCCAATTAACTGTGCAGTGATCTCTCCAAAATATCGCTTACAAAGAGGAGGTAAGCTTACTAGCAGTCTTGTGAGGACACTACTTTACCAAGTGGTCTGGATTGGCAGAAAAAATATTTTCTACATCAGATGCTGAAATTTCGGGAATTTAAAAAAAAATGAAATTGTATTGGAACAATAGTAACATTTTTGTATGAATGTTGTTATTAGGCACTCAAGGTGTATAGTAACACTTTGTGTCACTATGCACTCCCTCCTCAATTTTTATTTAAAATTTTTTATTTTACCACCCCCACCTTTCATTTAGAATTTGATTTAAATTTTTTTATCTCACCCCCCCCACCCCCACCCCCACCCCGTCTTGTAATCTTCAGAATCAAAGTTCTTGACAAACAATATGGAACAATTGATCCTATATCCAATATTGTATCCGTATTCAATATCCATATTCAATATCCATATTCAATATCCGTATTCAATATCCATATTCAATATCCGTATTCAATATCCATATTCAGTACCCGTATTCAATATCCGTATTCAGCACATATTTAGTACTCATATCCAATACTCGTACTCGTACTTGTATTCATATTCAGTATTTGTATTTTATATTTGAACGGCTCAGATTAAATTTCACAAGATCAACATCTTGTGATTTTTTGAGAAATCAACGTCAATTTTGAGGGTAAGCATTTTTTTTCAAAAAAATCAACGACTCACAAATTTTTTGAGAGAGAAGGGGGGAACTAATGGGAAACTGGGGTGGCAGGCGAGTTTCAATGTATAGTAACATTTCTATTCTTAATCACATAAGTCCTCTTGTAATTAATTATTTGGAATGGAATATTGTCCCTAGCTAACTGCTATGTATGATATATATCACAAGCCATAGTAATTGTTCCAACATTCATATTTTGAATGATGAATGTATTTTGACCTCTACAAGATTGGGTTACATTTTGGTTAGAAATTGTCAATAACTACTACTTTGAATGGCATTGACAAAAATATGCCAATTTTTTATTACTATTTTGAAATTCGCCCTTTAAGAGATGTACTAGACTACTATGGGAATGTATAGAATATCTTTTTAGAAATTTTGACTACATAAATTTAAATATTATAGTGTTTGAAATTAGAAGAAGTTTTTTCTTAATGAAATTAATAGAATTTAATCCCTAAAGGACCAAGGCACATTTGGGCACTATTTGTGAAAAAATGGCCACTTTTAATGGCATTGAGAAAAAAATCAATAAAATTTTTTACCAAAAATTCACCCATACAAATTTATACTAGACTACTATAGGAATGTGTAGAAAAAAAATTTAGAAGCTTTGACATCACAAATTGAAAGATTACAATGTTTGAAGTTAAAAGAAAATACTTTTCTTTTAGATCTTGTTTGACAAGGCCAACAAGCTTTAACTCTTGCTGAAGTGAGATTTTTACACTATATATGGTTATAATTTGATATTCACATCTTCTATCACATAAATTATATACTTGCCCAATTTCAAAATTAGAGGAGGAGTTTTGCACATATTGCTTAAAGTTGCCTAGGTCACCTCTAAAGTTTAGGGGTAGTATAACTTTTAATCTGGCCACCCGATTAGAAAAAGAAATTATATTTCCACAAAAGGAATATATGTTCGCATCTTGTATCAAAAGTTGAAGAACATCTATTAAAAAATAACTTCATACACACCTACTCGAGATCACTTGCTACTATCTTCAACAATCATTGAGTCCTTTGGAGGTTAACTCCTACAATTAAAAAAAAATTCACTACATAGTGTAAGTATTTTCTACAGTTGCATTATATGTCATGTTAGTTATGTATTTGCCAAAGTTCCATAATAGGGAAAGAATAATGCTATTGTTACACTTCTTGTCAAAAAAATTTAGGCAATATGACATTTGATCTCGCCATCTAATTGGTAAATAAATTATATTTTCAAACCACACCTTGTATCAATGTTTGAAAACATTTGTTTAAAATTCACATTGTTAAGTCCCACTCTAATTTTCAATTACATATTTAGTGGACAATTATCCTAAATGTGCAAACCGTTGCTTCTAAAATAGACAATGTTGAAATTGCAAGTATTGTGGTTAGTAATATTGCCTTCTCTATTGATATGCCACCATTGAAAACAAATGTTGTTTGCAACCCTTGGATTTTTCTAGAGTTAATTGGCAATTTATCATTGATAGCAGTATGAACTATGAGCAAGGGTTTGGTTTTGTTGATCAATTTTTCTAATTAATTTACAAAACAACATGCCTAGAAATAACAATAGGCCTCCTTACTACATAGGTCTTCAAGAGATTTTGTTGATTGTATGTCGTGGAGCACCCTTATCTCCAATTGCAATGTCATCACCTTGAACCTTGAAACACCTAGGCATATGGCCACTCGTTTCACATGGCATTGTCCTCACTTAGTTTGTTGCCATTTTGTATGTAGATGTGTATGAAAATTTTTATTTTTATTTTTTAGAGATGAAGCTACATGTTTTCTATACTTCATGAATATTTCAAATTTTTTTGAGAATTTTTCTTTTTATGCAAATTTTTGAAGAAAAAGTGAAGAAAAAATCATATCAAATAAAAAATTATTTCAAAAAATCTGAAAATTTCACCATGTGTGTACATTACAGTGAAAAACATCATGGTGTAAATTCAGTTTCCATGTCATTATATAATTCTCATTTAATTCTCATTAAAAATACAGTTGAAGTTCAAATTACAATAAAATATTAAATTTTACGAATTTTTCCAAAATTTGAATTGGAGTAGAAACTAGAGTAGAAGACCTTCATTTCATTAGTTGGACTTAAACTCAGAAAAAGTCATTTTCAAGAAGAAATTTCAGATTTACTCAATTTCCCAAAATACATTGAAATGGCAAATTTTGGCATCCATTTTTTTTCATTACTTCTCAATTATATGGAAATAAACATCAAATAGACCAAAAACTCCATTGGACACTCTTTGTAACTCAACATACAAGATCATTAAAAAAAAAGAATGGATGAAAAATCATAAGAAGACCTCAACAGTAAATTTTTCATCCATTCTTTTTTTTAATGACCTTGTATGTTGAGTTACAAAGAGTGTCCAATGGAGTTTTTGGTCTATTTGATGTTTATTTCCATATAATTGAGAAGTAATGAAAAAAAACGGATGCCAAAATTTGCCAAGGTTAACATTGTCTGTAGTTGATGTAGGTGGTGATGTTGGCAATGCCCATTGGGCACTACGTCTGTGACCAGGTATGATAAGCTACTATATACTAATCCCCTACTGTGAGTAATGTCTACCCTAAATGGAGTTGACTCGAACCTATAATAAGCTTCAAAACCACCTTCCTCCTCCAATGAAGTGAGTTTGGACTAAAACAAAGATAGCAAGAAGGAGCAAGAAGGTAAGGGAATGGCTTAAAAATCTCACATAACGCTCATAATGATGGCTAGATCAAGATGTGAATGACACACTCCCAGGTTTCCCCGTAATGGCACAGACGATGCAAGACTATGCAAGACTTGATTGTAAAAATCTAACCCAAAGTGAATGAAAGAGGAAGTTGGTGAAGCTACAAGTTCTCTACGCAATGTATTCGAATGTTGAGAGCTCCGTGTTTCCCGAACAGGCAAACAGGTCCACAGGCATTCAATCACCCCACAGCCAAGCCTAAATAACAGAAAGCATGCAAATGCAGCAGACCACATGATACAAGAACGCTAGCATATTTATTCAGATACGTTGAGTGCCAACCGTTGGTTCTCACACGACTGATTCCACAGAAGCTACACTTGGAGGCCCTAGAATAGACAGGAGAGGATTGTATATTAGCAGCTACGGCTAGACTAGTGCAAAACTGAACCATTTCGGCTGAAATTGTTGGACCTTAAAAAGAGATTGGAGTTCTTCAGTACAGACATGGATTCTCCTTTTCAGTACAGATTTCAAGTACTCCTCCATCTCGGCCATCTCTTCTGCACATGCTTCAACGTCATCCCAAGTTTGAAGACCCCTTTAAGAACCTGTGCGGGGTCTCTTGGTGTCTGTATCTGGCACACCAGCCGACCCTCCCTCCATCTGCATCTCCTCCACGACACCAAACCAAACCAATTAGAAGCTGCCTATTTAACCCTCTGTGATAAGATTTCAATAAATATAAACTTGGGTGAACAAATAGAGAAAAAGAACACGAGTGAAGCACCGCACACATAGGCTTTCACAAGATGTATATATACACACAACTAGTAGTACAGCCGTTGCAACTAGTACGTGCTGCCCGTGTGTATTCTCTTTTGATTATCAAAATCTGGATTGAAAACTCAAGAGTGCTTCCAAATTTTGGGTGGAAAAGTGCAAGGACGGGAACATGACCATCCATCCATTGCGAAGGCAATTAAAGTTAGCAAGAGTATCATATAGAGGCAGTCCAAGCAGGTGAAAATGTTTGCTACACTAATCACTTAATGAAAGCAACAATTACAAATTTGTAGGTGGCAATTGTATGCATCCGTGAAGAAGATGATTTGAGGTGTTAGGAAAAAGCTGCACATTTAAAAAATTACTTGCGAGGTTGATATTACATTTTAAATGCAACACTAATATCCCAAATTTTTATAGCAACATCATCATCATCATAAGAACCTTATATACAAAAACCGAAAATGGGCATTTGAATAATTCAAAAGGATTAATTTCTATCAAATTTTTTGTTAGGGTACATCAACAGCATATCAGACATGGAATAACAGCAACTGGTTGATACTCACATAGTTGGTTTGATGAAGCCGGTTGGTAAGTGGACCCATTGTCTCGTCAGGTACAACTGCATATCTCTCGGCAGGCGAGATGGAGGCTGCAAAAAGGCCATGACACTGTTCAGCACATGAAACAGATAGACAAATTTGTACAATGGACTGCACAAATGGCTATAACGGATATAACCAAACTGTCTGTAACAATGGCTACAATGGCTACAAACACTAACTCTATTGGCGAGAAAATATTCCCGGGTTCACTAATTGACTTCCTGTGTAAGAATGAGAAATAAGCGTTCGAGACTCCATTCAGGAGACGTACTTGAATTGTTCCCAGACGGAGAACTTTCAATATTCACACAGGCGAGGCCGTCAGCACTTAGAAGCTCCACTCTCTTAGGGACGCATCTAAGGAAACATCAAAGCCAGGGTCAACAGCAGAAAATCAGGACACTCTTCATACAGACCCACAGCTTTCAATGGCACAAGGTTGATGTCTCCAAAAAATCAAGGTGGATGAAAACGAGGATGAAACTATATTGGTGCACCTATCAGCAGCCTCGCCATGGCCTAGCTGACCACTTGTGCCTCGCCCCCAACTGTACACATTGCCTCTGTCGGTGATTGCCACCGTATGTCTCCACCCACACGTAACTTGGGAGATTTTCTGCAAACACAGCATCCATTCCAGTTACTGTAAGAAAACTAACTTCATACCCTACGTAAGGGCCAGTTTTGCAAATAAATAAGAAAGATTGAAGCAAGTCCAAATTTTGATAAATCTGCAGAGCATTTCATGCAGTTCAAACTTCAAAATACGGTACAGTGACATCAAAATGAAAGTCGATATGATTTTCTTTTAAGGATCTGGTGAACGCACATGATGAAGGGACTACCTGGTTGTCAATGCCAGTTACTAGTTTGGGCGCGTTCTGATCATCAGTGTTTCCACATCCAACTTGGCCAAACTGCACTCACACGCAAATGTCTCTGATCAGGTGAGGTTAACTTCGAAACCTCTACGAGTAAAGTAACTACACCAAATTACGTCCGAATAATCAATTGAGCATTATTCCTATACTTTAATTGTCGTAATTTTTGTTGGATTTTGTTGGAAGTCAAATCTAGATTCTCTGCTTTTGCATTTTGTGGACTCCATACGAGTAAACTATGAATTTTCAAAAGTGCCGAAAGAAAAAAGGGGGGGACACAAAAATATAGCGGTAGTACATTTTAGGCAAGAATCAGTACGTGCCGTTACCTTATGTGGTACCAATTCAGTAATCACAAGAGAAGATGGATTTCAATAATCAGTAATAAAATAATAGAAGAAAAGGTTGAGTTTCGAAACAAGATAGTCACCTTGTTCCATCCCCATCCATATAGCTGTCCGTCTGCGTCCAATGCAATTGTATGCCGCCATCCACCCGCAACCTGATAGGAAATGAAGACAAATTACAAACGAAGAAAAACTCTTCCAGTGGCCAACCCAAATGTCACAAAACTCAGATAAACTAAAAAAGAGAGAATGGCAACAGTACGTGAATGTTGTGATACAACATTATGCCACACAACCTGCTCTACTGAATACGGAAAACAATGTGCAGGTGGACTTACAGCTTGAATGATCTTATTTTTCAGAGCCTCCACTTGAAATGGCACCAGATGATCTTCGAAGTCACCGTGGCCCAGTTGCCCATACTTGCTCCATCCAAACGTATACAAGCTTCCTGAATCAGCAACAGCGATTGTGTGTCGCCATCCACAAGTCACCAAATTCATTTTCTCTCCCTGCAATACACCAAAACTTCAACTCCATCAAGAGTTCACAATCAAGTCCACTATTGATTTGACCCTTGGTACTATGTGGGCATGTTTTTATACTATTGGTACAAAGCTTCCTTCATGTTCAATACTCTTAAGGGCCTACTTTAGATTGCACAGGTGGAATCAACAAGCTAGGGAAAACCAGCTTCAAATCATGTGCAGTTAAAGGTGAGATGAAAGCTTAAAATATTCCATTGCATATGTGACACCTAATGACGTATTTGAGATAACCAGTGTCCAATCCACCTCAAAGTGTCACCTTGAAACCTTGTTACCTTATCTATTGTTAGCATGTCACAAAAATATGTTCATTCTTGTTGCGTGCAGTAGTGTGAAGTCAAACGAGGTAAAACAAAAAGAACTTTTTTAATTTGCACCAACCAGTAAGATGTAGGGCTTTTGATATGTTAAGGTTGTTAATTTGACCTGTGCAATCGAAAAGTGGTCCTCAATCGATATGGAGACATGGACTGTTGACCTAGCACCGTCAGCGTTTAACCCCTTAACGCCTCAATCCTTTTTCGATTTTTTTGCACATTTTGGCTTATATCTTTTTAGAGAAATATCATTTACTGCAATTTCATGAATTTGGTCATTAAGGAAGGTTGGCTTTTCAAGATTCAATTATTACATTGGATGAATGAAAAGTTTGTTGGACTACACAACTCCTAGAAGCACTTTGTTCATCGTCCAGAATATGGACGTCGACGCGCTTCAGGGTTAAGTACACTATGAAAAGAATTAAAAAATTTCAAAAAGAGTGAAATATTATTAAAAAAAAGAAGAGGTAGGTGAGAACGTACAGGAATAGCGCTGACTTCTGCAGGAACTAGGCGGTCATTGCGATCTCCTAAGCCCAGGTTCCCATAACGACCCCACCCCCACCCGTACAGTTTCCCACTCTCCGTCACAGCGGCCGTGTGCTCTGCTCCAGCTGCCAGCATCTTCACTGCTATGCCCTGTGCACACAATTATAAACCATTATGCTTTCCATCGAGCAGAGTATGTGAACCTGAATAATTTAATCTGGAAAAACGGCAGTATGACACAATCTGATCGAGGTTAGGAACATTGGTTATGGAAGGCATTCACTTGGGTACAAATAGAAACATGCTTTGGTAGGAAACTGGAGCTGAAAAATGAAGGGAATCGGGGAGTTTGACACACCTCAAAGGCGGCCACTTTAGTAGGAACTAGCACATCATCAGTGTGTCCAAGACCGAGCTGTCCATTCTGGTTCCGGCCCCAGCTGCAAGATCGAGCCATGGTTGTGTGTAATCAATGTCACAATGACGTGCAGTAAATAGAAAAAATATGATGCAGATTTAATTTGGTCATTTCAATGGGAAAAAAATTCTAAGAACGGGCAAAATTTGTTTTTGAATAGAAGAAAAATTATTTGAAAGAAGACACAAATATGTTGGATATATTCTCTAAGTTCGTCTCTTATTTTCTTCTCGTGTGTTTCCTTTGACACCCTATAAGTAAGATGAGGTGGAGTACATCCCACCTCTCTCTAGACTGATTGAACCCCTACAAGTTCGAATATTCAATCAAATTCAAACATTGGAGGTAAAGAAAAGGAGATACAGAGATCGGAAGTTAACAAAGAGCTCATCTAGATTTTGAAGTTTCTTAGGAAACAAAAAGAAATTTATCCTACTAGACGAATCGAAACCTTGAAAATTCAGATGTACATTCAAGTTCCGACCACTCCAAAACCTATGGAACTTTTGTAAGTAAAAGAGAAAGATTGCATGAAATAGTGCATAAAACTCAACACTCTTAGTCAAGAGAGGCAAAACCAAGACCAAGGAACTGGGAAATACCTATGGACTTCGCCATCCCCTGTGATAGCAAGACAATGACTGTCACCACAAGCAATCTGTCTGATTTCGAGACCCTTAAGCCCCTTGATAGCCCGAGGAACGAATAAATCGCTCGAATTTCCATGCCCAAGTCTTCCAAAATCACCCCTGCAAATCAAACGATTCCCGGTAAATTAAGTTTCATATAGAAAGTACGAAACTAGAGACCAAAAACGTGTACGTCTGTATCCACATTTGGATGCAAAACCTGTGATTAGAAGCAGATAAATAACCTCAGTTCTATCGAGGCTTCACAAATCGAAGTTTCTGAAAGAGGAGACTGTTGCAATAAGAAGCGATACAAATGCAGGGTTATGGTTTCTTACCAACCCCAACTGTACACCGTTTTGGTGGACTCAGACCGACAAATAGTGTGATCAGCTCCGCAAGTAATGGAGGAAATTTCACAGTCATCAAGAGCACTGATGATCAGAGGCAAGTGCCTTTCATCAGCATCGCCATGCCCGAGTTGCCCATCTTCCCCGCGACCCCAGGAACACACCACATCGCCAGCTGCACAAACAACACCCAAGACACCAAAATTTCAATAAAAGCACCACACACTAGAAAATGCACACAATCGTAACTCCTAGTTGGCTCAACTGCTCAAGGTAACAAACTGTAGCAATAAGAAAGAAGCAATCGTACTTTACATGATGGAACAATCAAAATATCGTTTGAAAGTTACAGTAGGCAACTATTAACTTCCAAAGTGAACTTTTTAATTTGGCTTGCGCATCTAGAGGATGAATTTTGCCCTATTGTTCAAATAAAAATTTGGTTCAGAAAAGGCACATATCAAAAACCCAGCTGTCAAGCAACCGAGGATCGATCTTATTCAGACCCGTTCGACATGAAATTCAAATACACTGTTTATTCCTATTCGTGAGAGCGCCCAATTAGCGTCCCCTGCAATTGAACTGAGCACAGTACAGGATCATTTCACCCTGCACTAGTAATTTAAACAGTGTGAGTTTATCCAATGAGTATCCCACGCTCTCACAGGAAAAAATCCGTGTAGCTCTAAACCTCGATCCCCCCTAATTTACATCAAGGTGCACCCCCCAGTGACCTCTCACACACAAGACCTGCTTCTAAACAATCTTTCGTTCCATAACATTCTAGATCCCCAAATGGAAGATTACGATCGTGCTAAATATGTATTGTTTCGGAAGAGACCTATCTGCTCCAGGAAACGAAACTATGCAGAGAAAAAGAAGATCACTTACAAAGCAGGGCAACAGTGTGGCTAGCCCCTGCAGATACAGCAAGAACCCGCCTTCGTACTCCTTGACTGCTCGAACCCTTCTCCTCCTCCATCCCTAGCACCACCAGGTTCACCCAAATCCTGCTCTAATCAATAGCCTCACAACACCTCTTGACACTCGAAGCTCCACCTTGAACAATCTAAGTTACGCATGAACTTGAACCCCAATTTGCCTGGCGTCCTCCCGGAATCACAGCCAAACTTCAGTCTCCAGTGGCGTCCAGAACTCACTTCAAACACGCCAACAAGTACTGAAAACGAAGGCAATGGCTGGAGAGTGGAGACCTGCCAAATCGCAGACCTAATAAGTTAAGTTAACCCACACAGACAGACACGGGTGCAGAAGCCTGCTGCCAAACGAAAGCTTAAGTAGTGTCACCGCGAAGCTACAGAAGGAGGATCTACAGTAGGTTTGGTGCACAGTACAGTACATCCGTTCTCAGGCTAACAACTGGGAGCCCACAATGTGCGCATTTTGGAAAAAGAATGCATTGAACCTTGAAAACTGTTCAGTTGGCTGCAACGAACAGGGGTACAGGCGTGACGAGAATCAAGGGCTTCAGGGGAAAAGAGCGAAAGAATGAGAGACAGAGGGAGAGAGAGAGAGAGAGAGATGGCAGAGACAGTATGGGACAACAGCAGTTCAGCAGGAGCCACTCGGGTGTAGAGCCTTATCATCCATATCCTACTTTCATAGGAGTCTGGGATACTTTAAATTAAACTCCCATTTGCACTGTCCTGCACAGTCAGGCCTTAAATTTGCCATCATGGGCACCCTTGATATGTGTGGGGAGAAATTTGAGCCAACTTCAAGGGGAAAAAAAGGAAAAAAAAAAGGGGGGGGGGGGAAAATTGAGCCAAACCAGCCGAAATTTGAAATTTTATGAGTGAAAATATTGCCAATTTTGAATTAACCCTTGATGGTCTAGCTAGTGACCATGGAAATCATCCCTTTTAGTATTGTGTGACATCATGTACTTTAAGAAAAAAAAGTGCTCATTGAAGGTCAAACTACTTTGCATGATGTCCCCTTTTTGCACAAAATTTTAGACCAATGAACATTGATTGCACTTTTGTCCTTCGTAGAAAGATTCTTTGTCCTTCATCAATCCAAAAACAGTTGTTGCATTGTTTAAGGGTTGAAAATTGGTGCAAATTTGAAGTTTGTTCACTCTTGATTCCACGTGAAAGCCCAAAAGGCATAAATGAGTGACACATGAGCTACATCCCTATGTTAGAGGGTAGATTCTATCCAATCTAATTGAGATTTCTATAACTATTTCGTTATTCAATTGTTATAATTAGGGGGAGTTATAGTAGGGATCCTTCAAGTTTCCAACTTATTGAAGAAATGTACATGGAAGGAGATGAGTGGGTAACCAAGAATCCTTCACTGAACACTTTGAAGAATCTTGTATTTGCACAAGGAGGGAGAGTAAGGCTTCCCCCAACTTACTTAACTTCATTGATGCTACTATAAACTATCCCTATTGATAGTATATTTTTAATATGCTTTTCATTTTTACTTGAAATAGTAGTAGTTTTTTTAAGTATAAATAGATAAATGTCTACAATTGTCATTTGGAACTGGCTTTTTTAGAAAAATAAATTGATTCATTTATAATTAACTAGCTACGTACTAGTGATCTTTGATTCCTTGCACTTGGGATACCCTCGCCCTTACACATGAAGTCCAATCCTAAATGATATTTTAGCATAGATTTTTCCTTACTAAGGTGAAAGACATTAACAATTTTTGTTCTCTCCATTAAACATTTAAAACTAAAGAGAACTAACCTATTCAAATTACAACTTGAATAAATAATTATGATATACAATCCAATACTCCAAACATCAATTTATAAAATCAAACACAAATTATTAAGACAATAGAAAACTCTAAAAAAATAGTAGCTTCTATCATGAGTCTATTATCTCTAAACTCCTAGCTTGATTTATTGTGACTTTGACATATCAATTCAAACAAACCTTCTTGTAGATGTTGCACATTTTCAAATATAATTAGAATTCATCTTAGTGCACGGTGTTAGGACTACAATTAGGTATGTATATAGAGAGGATATGCATTTAGAGAAGTTATGTTTATTGAAGTCTGTTGGAGTAAATCTCTTATTTTGAGTTTGGAGTAAATATGCTAGAAATAATTTAGCCTAGCTACCTACTCTCCACGTGCTTGACAATTGTACAACAAAAGAAGATGCACTAACTTAGAGCATCTCCACCAAAAAGCTTCAAAATAGGCATGCCAAATGCCAAGTGTTGCATGTTAGGAAAAAGATAGGCCCTGCTAGGCTACTAGGTCCCTACCAGTGTACATTACAAAAGCAAGAAAAAAGTCAAAAATTTCCATTCTCCAAGGCACAAGAATAATGAACTATACCATTAGCAATAGATACTCATTGTTGATTCTATGGGAGCTTTTAAAGTGTTAAATATGTATGAAAACCATTGGGAACTCTTTTGAGTCATAACGTTGTCCGCTCCTCTACTTACTTGGTCCCCAATCCAAATTGCCATTGGGATTCAAGTTCTCCTATCTTACCATGGCACATCAAAATTTGAAGGTACTATAGGTTCAAGTATTTGGCTTAGATTATGGCATGGCCTACGTTGAAAAACAACCAAAGTCACAATTGGTAGGACACTTATAATTCTCCAAGCACACCAAAACATTTTGTCAAAGTAGTATAGCATATCCCGTAGGAATGCTCTTAACCCCTAAAGTTCCATAACTATGATTGCGCTAAAAACACTCAAAAATTGCCATTTTTAATACAAGTACTAGATTTTTGAAAAAAATCTTTTTTTAACATATGTAACTTTAGGATCTTATAGTATGCTGATTTAAAAAGATGTGATAAAAATTTCAAACATTTCCACTATGTGGATTGCAAAATAGAAGCATTCAAATACACTAAAATCATTTTTTTGCCCTTCAAAAAATAGGGAAGTTGGACTTCACAAGCTCATTTTTCTATGAAAAAGGTCCAAAATGGTGGTGCTCCTTTGGATTCTTTTTCCTAGACAAGCTAACTACATGCTTGAAAATTTTTAGATTATTTGGAATTGTACAACATAAGGCAAAAGTACCTATTTCGGATAACTTAAGCATTTCAATGTGGATGATGTGGGAAAGTCGTGGGGAATTTAGTTCGGTGTGTGCAAAAATAAGGTTGTGGAAGAATGCCAAAAAAATGTGGATGATGTGGGAAAGTCATGGGGAATTTAGTTCGGTGTGTGCAAAAATAAGGTTGTGGAAGAATGCCAAAAAAACGAAATTTGTTCTCCAGAAATGGATATTTTATTGAATATAAAAGTGGATTTTGCACCTAGATCTATTTCAGTTTCATAAATTCACCTATTATGGATAGCTTTGACACTTCTCCTTAGGCCAAGAGGAAAGAAAGATGAATAGATAAGAAGGTACAAACCAAGAATCTTTTTTAATGACCATTGCATTCAGTTGTTGTCCACAATAGGTTAGCCTACAAAACAATTACAAGGTGCTTGTTTGAAATAGGTACTTCTACCATATAGGAAAAAAATAGTAAGTAGATAGTAGTAGAGACTAGAAAATGATTCAAAATATAAAATTGTTAAGAATTTAATTATGGAATAAAAAAATGCCAATCCTAATGGTTGCAATCATGTTGTAATTAATAATCTACATCCTCTAATTTTATTTTATTTTCAAAAATATTGAAAATTAAGTAAGATAAAGGACTTTAAAGTTTATTTTGGAATAGAGAATCTATAACTAAATGTAAACAAAAAATCCTTGTAACTTTTGACTCATTGATCAAAATGGACTGATTCAAAGCTTTCTAGATATATCTAACCTTAGAAAATCAATTTTGAATTTATATTTTTTCAAAAAATGATTTTTTCTTATCTACTCAGATTGTCCATTTACAGAAAAAATTATCATATTAGGCCACAACTTTTGACTCCTATTTCCAAATGTCATGAAATTTAGTTCATGTCAAGGATATTCCTTGTCTCCACCTTCTATTGAAATTTGGGCCAAAAATATGGAAATCTCTAGTCACACGTATTTGCCCAAAATTTCTATACAACCAAATAATGCATGTTGGTCCTTTAGGGATTAAAGTAAGTACACCTAAAATTGCACAAATAAGCAATTTTGCATGGTTCACATTATCATAGTAAAAAACTTTTTAAAAGGTCTTCTTGATAATCAAAAGGAAATTCTAGATTCTTTTAGAATGTATTTTTTTGAACACCGTGTGAATAAATTATGAATTTTCAAAGTACTAAAAATATAATTTAGGGCAACCAATCTAACCCCTTATAAATTGTAGAAGTACGTTATAGACAAGAATCTAGACTATATGGTTTTAAAGTAGAAAGTGGTTGAAGTTAAGGTACAAGTACCTGAAAGCGTCTTTCTACTCAATGGCGGGGGTTTTCTAAGAAAGGAGAGTCATTTCAAAACATAAATGTAGACATGCTAAATAAAGCTTATTAATTGTTGACCCCCATGATAAGCCATGTATAATTCACCTAGATTTGTGTTTCAGAATGACTCCTCTTCCTAAAAAGGAATGCCATTGGATACATAGACGCCATTGGGTGCCTCTACCATAACCCTTGAATGCTGAGGTAGACGTTTTGTGTCCAATGGATAGACACAGAATCAAATTGTATGGGACAAAAGTGCAAGTATTCATCTTCAAAATTTGTTTTGGAAAGGGAAGATCTTCTATAGTAGTTTGACTTGCAATGACTACTTTTGCAATTTTGGAGGCTAGTGATTCACACGGTAATAGAAAAGGATGATTTTGAGAGTCCCCCCTTCGGCGTTTAAGGGTTAAGGGGCGCTTCACATATGGGCCGACCAAGTTGAAAGGCCGTGGGAATTCATGGCCAAACTTTGGACGAGAGTCCAAAGAAATGGGCAATAAATGGACAATTCGACGGATTCTCGACCCAAGTTTGGATTGCCACTTTATGGCGGCTCAAACTTTGGTCAAGAGTCCGTTGTGAGGCCATTGCCACATAGGAGCTTGGGCTTCCATGTAGGCACTTTGAAAAGTGATGGACTTTGGATTGTGCCGCCTTGTGTGAAGGGTCGAGAGGCCAAAGTTGGACTTTTCTGAAATTTGATTGGTGGAGGCCGACGGACTCTCAACCTTGGACCCATGTGTGAAACAGCCCTACGTGTAGTTACCTCAAAAAATGAGTTCTATTGTCCTGTAGTTTCTCCCTGGTGTAGTACAGTGGTAAACATCATGGAAGTTGGCAAAATCAATTCCGATTCCCCAAAACTTGAATTTTTTAATTTTTTTTTAATTTTTAATTTTTTTCCCTGATTCCGACTCCACGTGCGAAGTCTGCCATAATGCAAGGACCGACGCCCCCACTCCACCCGCTTGAGAGTAAAGATCCAATCGTCCTGCATGACTGTTGTCCCAGGCCTGATTTTTTACGGCATGGGTCCTCCGTTCCGGGCTCCAGAAACAATGGTCCAGGCTCCATTCTCCGCAGGACGCTGCACGGCTGCAGGCAGGGAGGCCATGTGGGCTGCTGCTCTTCAATGGGGCTTTGGAGTTTGAACCGCCTTAGAGCATCCCCACCCGGTTGCCTGCCTGCAGGCTGGATTTGGCTGGCAAAATGCCAGGCCATCCAGTTTGCAAGCCGGGCTGGGGGAGGAGACCCACTCATCCCTGTGAACAAGGTCCTGCAACTACACATGGGTCCATCCAACTACTGCTGCAATTGCGGTGTAACTCCTAAATCGAAGTGTGCCGGAATTAGCATCCAACATCGAACAGATGGCTTGACACGTCGAAGCAGCCCGGAAGAAGTGCCGCAGCAAGTGTTCTTCAAGTGTTGTCGTATTTGGGAAAGTGCCGCAAGAGAACATCGTCAGCGATTGCGGGAGAGCAAAATTTTTTTTTTGTCGCACTCTGTTTTGCCAATCGTGAGCAGGCCAAGCTCCAGCTAGCAAAACCACCCCGATTTATAAGCCGCGACCTTGTTTGCAAGCCGGCCTGCTACCCAGTCATCCAGTTTGCGGGACGGGTGGGGCTGATTTACAAGCCTCCGTTAACAAGTCATCCAGTTTGAGGGACGGGTGGGGATGCTCTTATAATCTAAGAATAACTGAACTTAAGTGGCAGCATTAATTTGTGAAAGGCTAGAATCTACGTATTATTAACAGTGAGATTCACAAAACTCCTATTTCTAATTTTCTATTGTTCGCCCAACGAACTGAAGGCGCGGCAGCCACGCCAAGTCGGCGGAGACGACGAGGAGGGAGGGTTCTCAGGCTGCGGACGTTGCCCATTCTCCGTCTCCTCTCTCTCTCTCCTATTCTGGTGGCATGCACATGCAGATTCTGTGATTTAAAAAGACCTAGTGTGCCCCGTGCCGTTGCCAAGGTCAGACAGAAAAAAAAAATCTAATTTTTTTAATTCATAAAAACTTCAAACTTCAATAACTTTCTTGTTTTAAGTCAGGATGCCACGAAACCAAACCCATGCACCCCTTCTCGCCCACGGCTTTCCAACAATACCAAACACACATATGGGAGACACACGGTCCGGGAGATTTCAACATAACAAACAAACTAAACAACACAAACAAACAAACAAACAACCTATCTTAATAGAAGGATTAAATTTTTTTTTCTTAAAACAAAGAAGCATCAATATAGAAATTATTGGAGAAAGTATTGCAATAGGGGTAGTCACATCTTCTTCAACATGACTGCAATTCTGAACACTTTCTGATTGGATGTCCGTGTATTGTGGAGTTTTCATTCTCCGACAATGGAGAGTGCCATATCTTCTTCTCCAGAGGTGAAGAAACTGGCTCAAGGAAATTTTATCGGAGAAGTTTCACCTGGTTTCAGCTTCAGATGTGTATCACTCCTGCCACCTTTGTTTTGCGCCACTTGTGTTCCGTGCCACCTATTTTCTCTAGTTTTCATTCTCCTCTCATTCACCTACACAAAGGGGGGTCACACCTTCTTTGACTCCACTTTTCCCTCACCAACTTCTTAGAGATCATAAAATTTTGCTTCTTAGAGAAGGTGTGACTGAATAAGTTACCCCTAATGTGACAGAATTCTTTTTTCTTGCCAGCTTATAGTTCTAAACTACAGCACCGCTTACCAGTAGTCCAGGTGACAGAAATTTGTGCAATTGGAATTACTACAAGATTTGTCCTCATGATCCTGTGGGAAGAGTCATCAGTATCAGTTCAGTAAGCTCTACCAGTTGAGCACTGGCAAGGACTAACTAAGGTAGAAGAACCTACTTGTGATAACCTACGCCAATTTGAGCATGTAGAATATGAGAAATTCATTGAGAAATTGAGGTCAATGGGTGCAAACGTAAGGACAAGGAAGATTGCAAAAGAAATAGAATTCTTTTCCCTGAAAATGAATGTATTCTATTCAATATAAATGTGGACACGTTTCGGTTTCACATGTAGACTCACCTATTATAGTTAGCTTTGGCACTTCTCCCTAAACCAAGACAAAGGAGAGGTGAGTAGACGAGCATGTACAAACATAGAATCCTTTTCAATGAACAAAGCATTCAATTGTTGTTCACAATAGGTCAACCTATAAAGCCATTAGAGGGGTTTGTCTGAAATAGGTACTTCCACCGTAATGGAGTCTTTGGAATGCTAGAATCGCCAAGAGTACAATGTGAAATGATTGTATTGGGATTTTGTGCAAAAAACTTGAATATCTGTATGAGGTGATGATTCAAATGATCCAATTTTTTTAGAAAGAAGCAAGCAAGTACACTACAAGAGGCTTTGTCCTTGTGGTTCTACTTTGTTTTTTGAGCAAGGTAGCTATGCAAACTTCCTCAAGGTAGCTTCTTTTGATGCAAAGCTTTCTCTCCCTTCAATGCACACCCAATAATAGAATAGAGACCAATTTTACAGTAATTGATGTTATGAATAAACTAAAAACAACAACCAATAATTGTGTAAACCCTAAATGCCCACGGCTTGTTTAGAGCTTCTTAGAATTTGGTTTAAATTGAACAAGAAGTCAACATTTTGATAAGTTTTATTAATTTTTTTTGAATTATAACCATACAAATCCAAACTAGACATATTAAAGATTATATTGGAAAAGAAAACACAACAATATCACTTATGGATTTAAAGATTGATTATGTTTGATCATGAGGATGTTAAAATTCTGAAAGTGATTTGAAGTTTTTCAATTCTCTTTTCACAAGTCAAACCTAAAAAATTATTCACCAAAAAAGCATGAGCTTAAAGGGCACAACATACATAATCCCAATGAATTTATAACTTCTCAAAATCTGTTATATAATTTTTACAAATGAATTTTTAATATGATTTTTTCTCCAAGATCTAGTGTATTTGAGGCTCATTTCTAAGAACTCTCAATACTAGAAAATCAAGATTTGCAATAGACACTTGTGCACAAAATCTTGAATAGAAATATCATAATCATTCATTTTCAAAATTAGATTTTTGATGCTAAAACTAGACTTCCAAAATATTTTTTCAAAATATAAACTACTATTAAATAGTAACTCGGTAAGGTTTTATTTAACTTCAAAGTTTTGTCAACACTAGAATTTGGTGCCTTAGGTTTTCAAGAGTTAATTTATTTAGTGTACGCATGTCTGAAGGTTGATTTGGAATATGGATGTGATCTCAAAGGGAATATGTGGCACACTTCAAGAATATGTGATAAGGGACGTAACCCATTTCTGACCATTTAAGCAATTTCTAGTATATGTAGGGTAGGTTTCTTCAAAAGGTAAATTTTCTAATGTGTAGCAATAAGCAATAGAAGGTTTGTATAATTTTCTATATTTTTTTTTGCAACATAGAATTACTATGAATTTTTTAGTGGAAGATGGACTTTCTACCATAATGGTGATATAGACCTTCCTCTTTTCAACCAATGGCTAGTTGTGATATTGAGGATCTTATTAGCAAATCATAATGTGCTTCAACTATGTTGGGAATTGTACCATAATTAATTGTTACTAATCCCTTATGCACGGAAAGAGAATAGTCTACATGTCTAAAATGGGGCGTCAATCAAAAATGGGTTGCCTCCCATACTCAAGACATAAGAAGGTTGCTATTTGCACACTTGATCACTGCATAATGTGTATACACAACCCTTTCTTCCAACATGAAACAAAATTCCTCTCTATTCAAACTCCCCCTTTGCTTAACCCCTCACCGCCCAAGGCCATTTTGGGTTCCAAAACATCAGTGCTTTTGAAGCAATGTAGATATAAATGTCACTAAGTTATAAAGATCTTAACCGTACAATCTTGTAGTGAACATGTTGTAGATGATGAGAATCAAATTTGAAGTCATTTGACTGTATAGATTGAAAGATTATAATGTTTTAGTGTTGAAAAAAAATGCTGAAATTTTCCTAGCAAAACACTTGGAGGTGAAATTCAATTTCTAAACTTACTCAAATGAAATAACTTGAAACTATAAAGTGATTCAAAACTAGCATACAAACACATTGAAGAAAAAATATATCAATAAATTGAGTCAATGTGTTTGCAAAATGACTTGCAAATGTCAAAAAATAGGCAAGAAAAGTTGCAGAAAACACATCTAAGGCTGAACCTCCTTCTATTAAATTGCTTCTCAATCCCTCATAACTTCTTGGATTGATATGAAATTTAAACCACACAGACTAGACTAGTATGCGCAACTTCTCCAAAAAAATTATTGTAAAAAAATTCTTAATGAAGAAGAAACAAGCCGCCGAAGTTCACTGTAATCCAAAAATATCCAGATTTTGAAGTTTGAATTGCTCCCAAACATTCAAAACAACTTGGATTAACGTGAAAATTTTACCACAATAACTAGACTTCAAGGGAAACATAACCCAACAAATTTTTATTGAAAACAAACATTAGATGAAGGAGATACAACCCCCCAAAGTTTCAGCCATCAAATGTAGTTTGGTGGACTCAAATTGAACCTGTGAACTTTGATTGGCTTCAAATTAATTAGTTCACCATGGATCAATCTATAAATCTTACCACGCAAACTAGAAGAGAAAGCGCAAATTTCCTAACAAGTTTTATTGAATTTGGAGGTCGGATGCAAAACTTACAAGACTTTGAATTTGACTTGAAATTCTGTGAGGACACTTTTGATCACCTTGAGCAGTGAGGGGTTGAAGTTTCCTTTTGTATAGGACCAAAGTGCAACTATTCATCCCTAGGATTTTGTTGTGAAAAGGGGAGGTTTTCTATAGAAGTTTGACTTTCAATGAGTGCCTTCACATTTTTTTTAAGCCAATGATTCCCACGGTATCCAAGAAGGATGATTTCCACGAGCATCAGTCTGTCATTTAAGGGTTAACAAATCACTCGCCCATGCCTCAAACTAAACAATGTTTGGGAATGCATTGATACCTGGTGCTGTGGACACCTCATGAGACATGAATTGCATGAGGGACACGTATTCTAAGCCATCAGAGAGGCGAAAATTAATAAGAGCAAAACATAAATTCTAAGACCTCAAATCTCATCAATAGAAACTGAACCCCTTAACTTAGGTCCCAAGGAACCAAGAAATGATTTCCCCAGCCTGGAAATTAGAAATAAGTAACTCATAAATTGAGAAGAATTAGAAGTGAGTGAAGAAATGGAGATTAATAACTAATTTATTTGATGGATGGAGAATGGATTCATTGAAGCAATCAAATTTGATAAATACAATTGCATGCAATAGTTATGTGTGTTTATACACACATATATATATATGCCAATCTCTATATAATACATGGAAAATATATGGAAAGAATTGCAAAAGATATGTCCTTTTTTGAAGCATTGACATTTTTTTGGCATGTAAAGAAATATGGCATATAATACTATGTATAGCAATGTTTATACTATATTTTCATGTATTATGGTCAACAATATGCCTTTTTTGAGTCTTATTTTCCATCTTCTGTTGTAAGCATTGACTTCTACTACCCCTATGTAAATGGTGATCATTCTAAAAAAAACTCGACTAAATTTGTATCAATTTCAAGTAAAAGTTTCTTTGTACACCCATGTCAAGGTATTTTTCATACTAAGCATATATTTTCATACATTGAGTTATTTTTTGGTAAACATTGCTCTATATGAATCATAAAAGCAATATTTACCAAATCCAAAGGTCCTTCCAATGAATCTTTATAAAGCTACTACCATAGTACTACAAATTTTGTAGTTGCACATTTTTCATACATCAATGTCAACAAGAGAATGCTCTATAGAGTACCAAAAACAACTTTGAATTCTCACAATACCAATGGATCATCCTAATTTTTTGCACACCCTCTGTCCATGACTCATTACTTTCTTCAGCTCCTCTGTCTTCTGTCTATAATTCTCACTGGGACCAAAACAGCTCTGCGACCAAAACGGTTAACGTCTTATGAGAGCCAGGGAGCCAAATCCGGAATACGAGGTTGGATTCTGACGCGTGTGAAATTCCTGCTTGGGCGGTGAGTGTACTTCTACAAAAACTTGTTACAGGTGGGAGCTTCACTTTTGTACAAGAGGATCATTGATAGAGGACGGTTGGAATACAAACTTTTGGAACGACACCAGGTGCAGCTGTAACGAGGAGCTCAGAGCATTAATTACACACAATACTTCATGAGGAAGTCGATATCGTCATCGACGATGCTTTCGTTTTCTTCGTTCTCAACGTTGTCGTCAGTTGGATCGCCATCTTCTGACAACCACTCGTCATCTGAAGCAAGTTTGTTAATGGATGTATTATAAGAATGATCATTGTCATTCTGTATCTGTAACGTGCCTGGCAGTTCAACACTGAGTTCATCATCAGAATGATAATCTTCCTCAATCTCCGACCTGTCGTCCTCTCCCCACGTAGCGGAAACTTCAAAATCTTCCGTATCTTCATCTTCAGCATCACCTCTAAGGGCACCCCAAATGTTTGTGTCACTTGGAGCCCAAGAGTTTGTGAGAGTGTGCTCCTGTGCTATCTCTTCGTCATCAATTTCTTGTTCAACATCTTGATCTGGTGGCATTCCAAGAGCACGCCTCTCAAGTGCTGCTTGGACTCGCTGATCGAATATTTCGTCATTGCAGGCCAACATGTAGCGAAGACGGAGAATCACATCGTTTGATTTCAGAATTTGTTGCCTAGGTTTGATTCTCCCCTCCAAAGAGTAGCTGAAATATCTGCGGACGCATAGCATTCAAAAAATGAGACATGTGAGTAATGTAACATTCATAAATAGAAAATGGTAATTTAAGTGAATGAAGCCGGTCACCATCATAACTCCTCCGGCTTCTCACTGGCTCTACCGAATACGTCACTCTGGAGGTAACAACGTGACCCTCATAATCTATGTACGTCTTTACGAATAGGAAAAGCTTCAACACGCAAAATGGTGGTATCCAAAAGGCAAAAAAGAAGAAGGGAAGGGGGATGAGGGGGGTCTTCTTGCGTCCACCCATGTCTCAAAACTGGCACCAATTTTCAACGGTTCATCAGGGTCCAACATATTAAAGACAGGCTGTTGTGTTGACAAATCGGGTCCAACCTCATCCAATAATAAAGAAAAAGAACGCAACGAATGGTTTGGACTTAATGAGGACATGGAATTCAACTTCAACAGAGGGTTTTGGCTAAGGACAATCTGAAAACATAAAATCACATACCGAGGGAAGCGAACAAGGTCTTCCAGAGGACGCTTCATTGCTCGCTTGAAGAATCGGAATTTGGATTCGATAATAGCAAGATTATATCTGAGCAGCATGGGAAAATCAGCCACCATGCGTCCTATATCCTCACGCTTAACTTGATGGTTCCGAAAGTACTTAACTAGAGGCTGAAGCCTCAAAGTCAAACCCGTCCCTATCAGCTGCGGTCGTAGAGCGATAACTTTTCCAATATGCTCTTCCTTCACTCCTGCCTCTTCCAAAATAAATCTTACCTGTTTACCAGATTCTCATCGTATCAATTTCAGCTTTATACATTTGTTTCCTCAAAAGAAGCAAGCATTAACGGTCCTGATTAAGACCACCAGAGGTCCAGCCCACATTACTATAAGTTATGATACAAAGAGTGAAGTACTCACCACCGGACGAATCTTTCTGTCCATGCTATAGCTTAGTAATGCCGGAAAATCAACAAGTACTTGCCCAATGGCGCCCTCATGAATCCCAATTGCACGAAAGAACCGAACCTGTCACAACGAAACCACTTCAATCAAGAGTACCATTGATCCCGGACCAATCTAAATCCTCCAGAGGTTTTTGAGTAACTGCCCTGAAACACGGTGACTTGAGCTAAACACTAAAAAGATCGCCAAAATAAATGTCGGCACTAGCCCTGACAGCAAACACCACACGATAGAAATATGGTGCATGATGTAGTTTTACCTTAGGTGCAATATTCCTCTCCAGATTCATGCAAAACACCGAAGGATGTACACAGAACATGCGCTGAATGCCTGCATCTTCAATTCCTAAGAATTTAAGGTATTTCACCAGCCGCTGCCATCCATTCTCAATATCGCAAGCAAGTAACTGAGGCCTCATAGAGATCGCTTTACCAATGCTGGAATCCACCAACCCCAGGCGCCTCAAATACTCGACCTGCATGGTGATCAATTTAAGTGAGGTTCCAAAACTTCTCGATGTCAGACATTACAGGAAATTATGTGATTCTATTCTCTGACAATCTGCGCAAGTACAAACAAATTCTTTATCCCACAGTGGTCAATCAAAACTTGCACAATGACGTGAATTTAGAGTAGGTCATGAACCAGAGCGAAAAAGCTCGACATGACACAAGACAACCCGACAATTAACTCAACTTTCTGATTGATAGCAGAGATGCTGGACGCGCAAGGAGAATATCAGTTCTGATGGTCCACACCAAAGACTTAAACTACACATCAATCATTTTTGCCACCACATTCAAGTATACAGGACGATCTAAGCATAGACAGAAGTCTCAAATACGTGAACGTAAATTTATGTTTGCCTCAGACCTCTAACAGTTGGAACGAATCGTCAAAATTTCTTAAGTCCAAAGAAGAGTTGGAAAATAGAATACATCAGGCTAGTACCTTAGCTTGCAACTCCGCCAGTGGGAATCGCCCAATGCTTGCAGGAAAATTAAATGCCATGGGGCCAAAGAGCTCCGGTGTCACCCCCAATCCTTGGAAGAAAGAAATCTTATCAAGAAGCTCATCAATACTAAGTGCAAGAACTCCGGGAGATCGGGCTATAACAAACCCAACCCAGGATCTTCGTACTCCAGCATCTTCCAGCAGTTGAATCATATTACAAAGCTCCTCCCTTGGTCTATCAAGAATGATTGGGTGCCTTGTGAGGACTACACCAAGGTCACGACCCCTCACATAATTCTCCTTCAAAAAACTAATCCGCTCGCGCAGTCTGTCCAAATCTCTACCTTTCATGTCCACCAACTGGCCAATTCGTGGGTAAGTAATGTGATTGTGCTTCATCCATCTGTAAGGTAGAGGGTACTAAAACCGTTAGGGACCTGATCTCGTCTTTTATTGAACAATCCCAGTTACCAACACCAATTCATCTATTCTGCACTCGGTTGGACTTCTTAGCAAGTGAAGCAAGATTGACTTAATTAAGTTTCTATGGTCACGAATTTTTGTCACTCATACTGATCTACAACCTCCCAAAATCAAACCCGCCTATATGTTGAAATGCTTAAAGTGATGCAAATAGTATACTCTGCCTTACACAAGGAGCACCTTAATATGATAAGCCCATGATCATCAAGTGTAAAAAGTGAAGCCATTGACTTACTTGACAATCGCAGCAACCTTGGTTCCTACAACACACGCTTGAGCTCGCGCCACAAATGTCGAGGTCACATACCGCTCCTGTGATTTCAGCGCCACAGCTTGAATGAGGATATGATCTACGAACCCGGGCATGCTATCCACCACAAGCTGCGAGTACGTCTTACTCAAGGGCGCGTCCATGAAGTGTCTTCTCAAGACTTCCCTGGTTTGTTGCCGCCGTAGCTTCAACGCCCGCCTCAGTGCTTTCTCGTCATTGCTAATATCCGAACTAACCGCTTCAGGACTGGCAGAGCTCCTCCTCGCAGTGTACGGCAGACTAACCACACTCTTGTCATCCTCAACGGACTCCTCGACACGTTCTTGAATATACGATTTCGAAGGTTTAGGGTTTAATGATCTCGCATTAAGCAACTGGCGCAAGTATGTTTCCTTTCCAGAATCCTCGCTGGCGCTCGAACTCCATCTATCCCATTTCTCAAAGCCCTGCTCCCGAGCCCTAATTTCACCATCGTTGTCACCCGTATTCACAGAATCGATCTCTTCCGGATCATTAGCCACGTTCTTCTTCTTCTTCGGATAAACCGGATTCGGAGCATATCTTAAATTCGAAGGATAAACCTTTCGAGGATTCGGAGGAGGCCAGCGTCGCTCTCGAGGATGGCGCAATCTCTGATTTGCAAACTCCCTTGCATCCTCTATCCTTCAAACATAAAACCCTAAACCATTAAGAAAAATTAACAAGAACTCACTTCCTCACGTCGAATTCAATTCAAAGAAAAGTTCAATTTCATTACCTCGTCCACCATTGTGTTCGCCGTCTCGGAAAGGCTCCCGCCCTCGCCACCGGTACTTCTCATCGTCTGCCTTCTCCTGGTAAGCGAAAGCTCTCCCGAGAGCGAGTCGAAACTTCAAATGCAGAGAGGGCGGGAACGCGAATTTCCGGAGTGAAAAGAAAGGAGAGCAGGAATTTGCGAATGAGGTTTGGCTTGGTAATGCGTGAGGAAAGGCAGTGGTGGAAGTGTACATTGCAAAAACCAGCAAGGGTATCCAGTTGCGATTGAGTTTTCACAATCCGCAGTGACACCAACGATTGTTATCCTCACAGTCCAAAATCCTCACAGTGCAAAATTGGTACCAGAAAATTTTCTAAGAGTAATGGAAAACGGAGATCACTGCGACTTCGGTTGTGCAGGAATTGCTAGCGCAAATACATGACGTTGAATCTCACCGAGTGAGGAAATGCGATGAGACTGGGGCCGAGCAGGGTCGAGCAACTGAAGACGACAAACTGCACCTAAAACCGTCAGAAAATTTCGAATATCGTAATATCGAATACACTGATAATGAAATTTAATGAAATTTAATGTTATGGCACCTACTGTATAGTGTTATTTATCCTATCATGTAACTCATTCTAATTTTCAATTAGATGACAATTAGTATTTGTAGTGGATACTATTTTAGTGCACTAAGGGTAGTCACACCTTCTCCGTGCAAGGTTCGATTAACGGAGAATTAAGATGTGCCACTTTCCTATTGGTTGTGCGTAGATTGTGGAGCATTCATTCCCCATTAATTGAACCGGACCATTCTTCACCTCCAGAGTTGAAGAAACTCGTCTGAAGAAATTTAATGGGGAATAGCCTACACTACCTGCGTTCTGCACCACGTACACTCTCGCGATTGCACCACTTGCATTCTACCACCTATGTTCCGTGCTACTTACGTTCTCTAATTTTTAGCAAAGCCTTGTGAAGGAATGTCACACCTTCTTCATGCACTACGACTCCTCATTGGCTCCTCTTTTCCCTCGTCAAATTCTCAGATATTGTCCAAGTTTGCTTCTTGAAGGAGGTGTGACTACCCCTACTAAATCATTTAATTTAATTTTAGTTTCTATAGTTGAAATTTAGTTCACAATCAATATTCATATTGAAATTTAGAATTGGTAACCACGACTTCTTTTTTAGGCATTATGATGCTAGATTGCACCAAAAAAAAAAGAGGCTAAAGATGGCAATAAACCATGAAGTTTTTTGCTAGAAAACTTCATATTAAAAAAAATCTTAGATTAAATCACAAAATTGTGGGTGAAAACAAAATTATGGATATGTAATATGTACTATTGAATGTGATGTTTTATATCCAATATGTGGATGAATGTTGAAATTTTGGAGCACTATTATAACATTTTATATTGCCACTTTGGTACTTCATAAAAAAATGGAAAAACAACAACATGTTGGTAACATTACTAATGTTGTTGCCATTTAATGTTAAAATTTGTATTTGTTATTGACTACACTAATTTCATTATTAGTGTAGTTCCTACTATTCAATTGTCTAAGTTTTCATTGAAATTTGTTGGGAGTCAAAAGAAGTTAGGGTTTACAAGGTAGAAGCACCAAAATTGTGACTTTTTCCTACTCCTGTGAATTGGGTGATCTCACCAGTGAATTTTTTTTGCAAAAGTATTAGCTTTTTTGAGTGAAAACCAATTGAAGTTGTCTCATATTTTTTTGACATTCACTCTTTTATGCAAGTGGCCATGCAATGTTCTAATATAGGTGGCCCATAAAAGTTGATGGCCCTTTTAGGTGAGTATGTGGCTAGATCTCATACAGTATTGTAGATCAAGCTTTAAATTTTTTGCCCAATTGAAGCTAGATGCAAGATTTGCTTATTGATTAGGAGATTTCTACCAATTGAAAAAGGAACTTTTTTGGATTCTCATTTGCTTATAATTTTTCTTATATGCTACATTTCCCTTTCCCTTTCCATCCATCTCAAGGCTAAATTTTGTCCCCCACAACTTCCCATTCTATTTGGAGAACAAGCAGAGACAAGTATTGAACTTTTGCATATCAATTCTTTCTTCATTTCTGCATTAACCATGCTAGACCCTTTTATTTCTTTCTTCAATTCTGCATCAACCATACTAGAACCTTTTATAGGGACGATCTGAAGAGCCTGTGTTACCTTACTCGGTGGTATAGCTATTTGAGCAATGTGAGCTTTTGGGGCACAACAAAGTTTTGATTTTACAGTCACAGAATGGTTTGCAGCCAAACATAAAACCGACATGTTTGATGCTCACAAGTCACAACTGACACTGCATATCAATGGTGAGTTCACAAGAGTAATGCTTCTTATTACAGTAAAGTAACTACGCCATAAATTGTCCAAATAAGCCCTTGAACGCGGTCAGTATCATTGAGTTGTCTAAATTTTCTGTTGGGTTCTGCTGAGAGTCAAAAGTAGATTCTAGCTATATTCACTTTGAAAGCATTTTTTGGAACAAAAAAACGTACTTCCAAAGTGCTGAAAATAGGGGTACACAAAATCCACACAAAAAAATAAATGAAAATTCCCAGTGGGAGCTCTTCGCAGCAATCAAAACCCTGTCATTGCTTACACAGTAGCTCATTTCTATTATTCAACGTTGTCCTGTGTTGTGAAACGACCGAGGCTTGTTAAAATACGGGGATTCTAAAGTCATTACCAACATGTTTTGCCCCAGAAGTCTTGACTGGGTACTGAATCAAACTAGATGACTACTTAAATACCTGCAAAAGGATAAAACACATCACTTCATCAGCAAAAAACAAGCGAGGATGTCATCCCCCAGCACGTCCACAGAAAGATGATCCCTGAATGTGATTTCCAAAACGTCAAAAATACATGAAGAAAAACACCACCAAACCAGATTTAACAGTATGAGAACGATCAATATTCAAAACTTAACCTTAGGGGAGCCACAATCTCATGCTTAGCTCAAAGGCATGAATTTCCAAATTCACGTAATTGAACATGCGAATAATAGAGATATGCTTCAAGTCCACCCCTAGTTTTCATCTTTCTTTTACTTTTGTTTTCATATTAGTGATGAGTTTGCTTGATAGTTTCATGGAGTACACCTATCATTTTCGACTAATTGAACCCCCTACAAAGTGATTTTAAACCAGTTCAAGCATTGAAGGTATTTAACGTTTGAATTGATGAAAAATTTGAAACCAAATCGAATCTGACCACAGAGATTGGAAACTGATAATGAAATCATTCAACTTTCATAGTCGTTTAGGAAATAAAATGAAGTTTATTCCACATGGACTAAAGTTGTCAGGATTAGGAGAATCTTACTCTTAGCAAGAGCGTCCGCTTTGCCAGTGAGGTTTTGGACCAGATCAACAAAGCTCTTCTTGAATGATGCAACGCCCTCATGCTCCAACTGGAGACCAACATCCTCCCAACGAATGCCCAACTCCTCCACTTTGTCATAAACCCTTTTCGCCCCGGGCAAGTCAGCATCAATTGTTCTCGCCACAACTCCGTGGTCGACAAAGGCGTTCAGTGCCACATCAGGCATGGTAGTAACCTACACAGTATGCACACCATCATAATCAGAGCAGGAAGTGCAGTACACAAGATTCTGCTCTTCAAAGGTGAGCGATAGAGATTATGTCCCATAGTACAATTGTAAAGAGCAAGGAAACATAATTATGGCCAAATAATTTTGTCCAAATTGATTTCATCACACTGATTTGGAATTGGGATCTATAAAAATTCATCAATCGTGAAAATTAGGAGAATGTTCAACTTATTTCAAGCTAAAGTAAGTTAGAGTTCAGCAATCAATCGATGGAAGTATATCATGAGGTCCTACGTTAAATTTTAATGATATTCATCAATAAATTTTCTACTTTTTCCAGTTATTCAGTTATGCTAAACCTGAATTACTTAGTGACAAACTGTGGTGTCTATTAAGGTAAATTGTCAGTTCTTGGCTTGGGCAAACTCACAGTGTCGGGGCCGATAAGAGGATTGACGTAGAGAGTATCCGGGTATGAGGGGTCCTTCACACCAGTTGAAGCCCAAAGCGCTCTCTGCTTCTGTGCACCACGTTTTGCCAAGGCCTCCCAACGCGGACCTGAGAATTTTTCCTCGTAGAGCTTGAACGCTAAAGCGGCTTGTGCATTTGCAGCCTGCACCATGCAAAGTCTCACTACATCACGAAACCGAAAAGCAAATGTTTCTCACCAGTACAAGTTATGGCTGCTGGAGCATCAACGATTCATCCCCAAACCAGACTTCAAGACGGTATTCTATAAAATGTAACTGCTTTAAACTGTCTATTAGAATGTCATTTAAGATGGTATTAAACATAAAGCCTGCCAATTAGTAGGTTTTCTAGAATACCTCTGGGGACTGTGATTTCTACCAATGTAGTCAAATACAACATTCGAAATAAGTCACATTTCACAAAAATTGACCGAAGACGAGTTCTACGTAATTTACAATCCGCACTGAGATTCAACTTCTCAGCACCTCTCTGTTCCATAGATGACACACTACAAAATGTGCACAGTTTATCATAAATTTATTAAAATGAAGGTGCCATGACACTAACGACAGACAGATTGCATGCCGTGCTCAGTGAGTTCAATCTTTTCATGGGTACAATTGTTCTGTATTCTTCAAACAGAAGATAAATACCTTGCCCTTAAGCTCAAGTGCCTCCTTTGTGCCGATTGCATTCAGTTTTTTGTCAACCAATGCATCCACGCGGCTGACAAAAAACGATGCAACACTTGCAATCTTCGACAGGTCTCCTTGAACAGCTTCAAGACCATCTAGGTATGCATCAATGACTGCTTCATACCTCGCTAGAGAAAATATAAGCTGCGAGAGAGAGAGTGAGTGATTGCATCAGTGATACGCCTGAGCAGAAGTTTCTTAACCACTAAAGAACAAAGGACTCATGGTTTTTTAATTACCAATTCAATTGATCATATTGTGAAAAACATAATTCAGATGGGGACCAAATTTTCTATCATCAGAATTAGTGAAGAACATTGCATGTGTTGGTCCAAAAACTAAAACAAATTAGCCAAGAGAAAGTCTCCATGCGACCTCTACTCAAAACTGCTAAAAAATACGTGAAGCCCCATTTGATCCTTTTAAGGTTAAATCTTCATAGCGATGCCTGGAATTCATTAGAGCTCACCGTCACATTTACGCTGATGGACGAAGCAATAACTTGCTTGATAGACTCGATGCACTCAAGTGTTGCAGGGATCTTGATAAGAACGTTGGCTCGATTTACTCTCTGGCGCAGATACTTCGCAGAATCAACGGTGGCTTGAGTCTCGTTCGCCAATAGAGGAGAAACTTCAACAGAAATGTAACCATCACCGCCACTACTCTTTTCGTAAAGAGGTAAAAACAAATCACACGCATCCTGAATGTCTTTAATCACCAGTTCCCAGTATGCTTCCTCCACGTTTTTCCCTTCTCTAATGCAATGCCTGTCACCAAACCACAAGGAAGGTATAAATGCAGCAGTAACGTTGAAAGCTTCAACAGTAACGTTGGGCTCATTGACCGAGGACAATAACACGATTTCCAAGCCATTGTAACGTTGTTGTTGTTGCTCTATTCAAAGTGTGCAACACAATGCTTTCTTCCGATGATTTTTCAAACTCACTAGATTCTTTCACGAGCTTTAAGACAACATCGAAAAAACAGAATTCTCCTCATAGAGCAGGTCTCTATGATCCCTATTATGGGGAGGCCTCTATACGATCACTGTGGCCATAGGGAGACTTCTCCATAAAGCATGAAGAAGATGCAATGTCTGATATTCTGAAAAGACTTCCTGAAATAGTCCAATTTTAACTGGAAACATAGTTTTCTGGGATGAAATTCTCTCAATTAAGTGACGATTGAGGTGACATAGAATTACCTGAACTGATCATCGTACTCTGCGGACCCTGTAATTGCCTTCTCAAAGATCTGCAAAGCAGAACGGAGAGTGATAAGACTAAATGCATGCTAAATCCCACTTCAATCAATATAATTCTGATTCATAACATATTTTCGTAAAGACTTGCAGCTAGTAGACCAGGTTTGCAAGCACACTACCGTTGGGTTACTGGTGACTCCACGGACACCACTCTTGATGAAAGGCTCCAACATGGTCACAGGGCGACGAAGGTTATCATACCACGGGCTCTGCTTCTGTTGGTCATACATATCATGCAGAAGCGTCTTCTTCTCCGTGGAGAGAGTGTTCCAACATCTGCACATAAACGAGAGATAAAACGAAAACCAAAGAGTCAGGATCACCATTTCCAAACCTAGCCACACTGTTCAAAAATTCCTTAACACACACAAGACTTCATTCATAGCATTCTTAACTTGTTCTAAGAGTGCAACCATGATACTGTTCATCTAACATGTAAAAAATCAAAAGATGATTTGAGCACAATCAATATGGCTACGAATAGTGTGCTATTTTTGCTTGCTCACAAGTGTCAATCCGGGAGGTATGAAAGTAATAGTTGTCAAGGGCTTCCTTCTCAAAACTCAAGATGTAAGAAGATTTTGTGTCAAAGAAAGAAGATGTCAGAGGATTTGAGCGTCTTGCATACCCTAATTCTTCCTTGAATTAGAAGGCGTGTACAAAGTGTTGGAAGCTCCTTCATATTGAAAATGGACCCAATAGTCTCATTCTTGAAAGAGGATTATGATAATGAGCACACGAATATATTGCAAGCTTGAAAGTAGATCAGAGAATTAGCTTACTTAGCCAGCTGCGTCACTGGTGTTGTATTCACAGGCACGGATCGGGTGCAGAACGACGCCGCTTGCAACGATGGCATCATCTTCAGACCCACAAAATTCTCCGAAGGAATTAGCGTCGCTCCATTTTTCGTTCGCCGCTCAAAACTCGTTCCGAGATTAGTTCCCACTATTGCAGTCGAACAGTGCATCTTGAGAGCTGCCATCTCCAGAACCTGAAATGGTAGACAATTGCGAGAATCAAAGACATGGAATCATCTTCTTTTGTCAGAAGACTCATTTTCTCGGGATAGTTACATCTGATACGAACACAGACAATGCAAGACACTACAACAGGAAGTGGCGGTTGCAACACGTAATCAATTATTTTGCAATGGTTTGGTACCGGTTCCGCACTTTGCCTTAAACTCATGGTCTGTTGCAAATCATTGCGAAAATGCCGCAAACTTGTTGCAAAAGTCTTGAGCACGGAACCAATGCATATCTATCTATGCCTAAACTGTTCCAAAAACTATTGCAAACTTGTTAATAGATTTCTGGGCGATCATTGCAAAACCTTTGCAAAAACTTCAACCTTCTATAGTACTGCAGAGCTGCCGATCTTCAACTACGACTCAGAGACTTCATATCATTGCGAAGACCCTAAGTAAGCCAAGTTCTACAGACAACTCAAGGCTGCCTGTTGAGAAGACACCAAAGGTGCGCAGGAGCACATTGACAAGCGGTAAACGGCAGAAAAAGCCTGAAGACGAGATAAAACTTTTTGGCACTGCCAATAACAAACCCGCTTCTTCAATGACCCTCAACGAAAATGCGTCTCCCTCCTCCTCGATCGCCAGTGAGAGCGAACAATCGAGCAACAGGAGAGCTCGCCCTCGATAAATTTCTCTCAAAGTAAGAACGACAACACACTAAAATAACGAACTAAAACGGCGACACCAAACTTTACCCCCTGCCACCAAATTCCTCACAGTTCAACAAAACCGATAAACATGTTCACTACAATTGATAGAAAGATTGCTCCGAAGCAAAGATCGACACTCACCTGACACCAAAACTTGCAAGTCTAGAATCGATGGGGAAGATCAGAGAAGAGATCAAAAGAGTATGGGTCAAAAGGGGAATGCAGAAGGTTATGTAGGACCGAATTGGCTTCGACACACGAACAGACCACTGTAGTTCCAGCGACTCTCCGACATGTCAGCCAGGGCTCCCTTTCTCCAGATACTGTATTTTCTTCACTTGCCTTCAGTTCTCGCTCTTACCGTTTTTGTCCCTTTCCCGGTTTTCCCATGTGCAACAAATCGAGGATGTTCAAATTTCAGGGCTCCCTACAATACTGTACTGTACAATGAGGGTTTGGCTCTTACGGTTGGATTCATGAGACCGAGGTCGCAGCGAATGACAAATAGTGGATAGCATTGGATAGTGACAACTGACAACAAAGGCTATAAAAAGAAATTTCCGACCCAGTCGCCGCGACACGAGCATCATCCTCCCACTGACAATACCACTGCAGTCGTCAGCGTCAGTCAATGGCAGGGCAGGGGGCAGGGCACCTTTGTGAGTGCGCAGTCCCTATCGTCCTGCGATAAGGCGGAGTTTTCTTTGCTGAAACCCTAATTAACTTACAGTACAGTAGTTCATTTTGAACCCCTAACTAATTCATGTCGGATTCGAGTGTATTCGACATGGCGATGGCGAATTTTCCGTCTACATCTACATTTGAGGAATCCGGATTGTTTCGGAGTGCGATGCGTCTAGTGCAACTTGATCGAGTTGCAATTGCTCAACATGAATCGGCTTTGAGATGGTGTCCGACGACAAAATTCCAATTTGCGGGTGAATCAGGGCAACTGCAATTTCCAGAGACTGCGCCTTTGCCAGTGCAGAAGATCGATCATTGCCAACCCTTGGTCCTTGCTTTTGGATATGGAGCCATCGACGGCCCCTGGCAGCCTACCAATGCCGGCACACGCCCTGAATTTCCTTTGCCAAATTTCGCGACGACAAGCACACTTAAATTTCCAAATGATTGCTTGAATCGGCAGTATTAAGGTGGTGGATTGAGAATTCAAGTGTAAGGGCAGAATGCCCGTGCTCCATCTGTTTTAGGGGTGACATTGCTTCAAGTGCCACTCGCAATTTGTGCTGCAGGTCCCTACATTCTCCATCTTATGGTACCTCACTGAGTAGAGTTTCTAGGTGTGTTTTCACCATTGTCGTAGGCCATTTTCAGTAGAATTCGTTTGTGTTCGGGCGCAGTGCCGGGAATAAAAATGCAGCTGCTATGTTCACACATTCTGTCTCCAAGCTTTTGCCCCAGTAAGAACAACCCACTAAGAAATTTCGGCAGTCGCTTGCAACCGAGGAGTACTGGACGAAGATACATCTCCATGACCACAACAAACTCTTCCAATTCGAAGCACAGGTGTGCAGGACACCATGCTATTGCGGTTTCTTTGGTTGTCCAATTTTATTTGCGCCTCTTGTCTCGCCCATGGATCCATTCGGTTAGCCTTTTGTCTCGCTCCTGGATTGTTTCCGTGAACCGTTTGTCTCTCCTCCATGAATTGTTGCCGTGAGCCTTTCATCTTCGCTCTTGGGATCCATTCCGTGAGCCTTTTGTTCTCGCTCATGGATCCATTCCGTGAGACAGTCTTTTGCTTCGCCCATAACCTAATTCCGTGTTTGTTCTAGACTATCAGGACGATTATTCGGGCCGGGAGACAAGGGCTCCAACTGGTGGGACGACAAATGCTTGTTCCACCCTGTTGTCGTGCGAGACTCCTCGTCCTCATCATGGAGGATGTATTACTATGGCCGTGACGGCGATGGCTGGTCCTCTGGAGTTTCACCTGCGTTGCTTTCCACAGGTCGTGTAGGGATGGCGATGTCCGAGGATGGAGTCCATTGGAATCATCACCGAGGGCCGTTGCCTGCGGGTGCTATTCTCGATCCGGACGAAGGAGAGGACGGTGCTTTCGATGCTGTGCACGTTGGTTGCAGTGACGTCTTCTTCCACGATGGTAAGCAAATTTCTCCGCTCGCCTTGTCAACCCTAAACCATTTTCAAAGCATAGGTCCTTGATTATCCTAAGTCCTTGTTTCGAATTTCTTAGGTTAATGGTGGATGTTCTACTTCGGTGGATCTGCCGAGGAGACGTCTCATTTGTTTTTCTTATGTCAGTTATGAGTATATCATATGGGGACTTTCTTTGTTTGAATTAATTGGTTCCGGACCAAAGGGTAGGAAGCTTTGCATTGACAGAAGCTACATTTACCGTCGAATGTGAAAGTGAGGAAGTTCAGGAGAGCCTTACTGAGACAGCCTCCCGTACCTCGAAACGTAGCTACTTGTTTCTGTTTCGACCACTAGATGCAATGTTCTTCGCTGTATAGAACTTGGCTACACCTGAACTTCTATTGTTTTCACAATCAATGATGTATCCAATTGGTCATTTTCAAAGCATGAATCCTTGATCTTATTAACCCAAGTCCTTGTTTTGAATTATTTAAATCAACGATAAATGTTCTACCTCGGTGGATCAGCTGAGGAGATGTCTCGTGTATTTATCTATGTCAGTTTTGAGTCTTTTGGGTTATGGATCAAAGGGGAGGAGACTTTTCATTGACAGAAGCTACATTTTCTGTGAATTTACTGTGAATGTGGGGAAGTTGAGCTGAACCTTATTGGGACAGATCCTCTTGTAGCGTAGCTGCTTGCTTCTCTTTCCACTACTAGATGCAATGCTCTTCGCTGAGTATAGACTTTGGCCATCTCTGAACTTCTATTGTTTTCACAGCAAATTGGTCATTTTCAAAGCATGAATCCTTGATTAATTACCCTGCATCCTCGTTTCGAATTGCTAAGGCCAATGGTGGATGTTCTACTTCGGTGGATCCACCGAGGAGATGGCACTCAAACCCGGCGGTAAATCCGTGCAAGGGTTTCGGATGCGTCCAGGGCTGGTGCAATCGAGCGATGGCCTTGCATTCCAGCGAAGAAGGGACTCAGCAACGGGAGTTGTCAGCAAGCCGTTGCTCGACGTTGGAGGGCCAGGCGAGTGGGATGAGCTTTTTGTGGCATGGCCACGAGTCCTGCCTCCTTCCATTCACCGCTCCCACTGGTTGATGACCTACAGCTCCATTGAAAATCAAACCCCTGCATTCTCGTCCATCGGCCTCGCCATCTCCGCCGACGGTCACCAGTGGACGAAAGCAGGCAAGCCGTGGTCATTTTTCACAAACTTCATTTCCTTCAACTCAGATTTGAATATGCCGCTTCTCAAGGTTAACATGTCGTGTGATGTGTTCCTGTAACCCTTTGAAGACCTAGAAGCCATCATTTGGTCTCATGTTTTTTTGAGAGTTTTGAAGGGTTTATAGAAGATTACTGCTTGTTTCAGAAACTTATTTCTTTTAACCAAAACGAGCAATGTTCTGCACTCAATCTAGTACTCCGTAATAAACAAAAATCATGCTCTTTACATTATGCTTTCCAAAGTATGATCAACCGGAATGGTCTTTATAGATCTATGAATACATTTCCTTTAAAGGGTTTATATGCACTGGTGTTCTTCATTTTTCTGGTTTTCAAATTACTGGTTTCTCGACATGTTAGAATTTTCCTGCCTTTCATTTGACACCTCTTGACCTGTGGAATCACCCCTGCAGGCAAGGTGCTGACCCGAGGACCGACCGGCTCGTGGGACGAAGGTGGTGTCGGACGAAGACATGTGCTCGTGATGGAAGACTCAGACAAACAAAACGCTCAACAGGTAAGGAAACTACAGTACACCCAATGATGCCTATATGGTTTTAGGGTTTAGGGTTTAAGAGCAATCTATGTTTAATACGGAGTAATAGTAATTATTGATTCATGCTCAGTTGCTGTTTTTGATGACTATGAATGCAGGTACCTTATAATTAGTCCATTCTCAATTGGCAACTCATGTTGTACCAGTGTGGCTTGACTATTTTGTGTGATTTTGGCATGGAAACCCAGTACGTGATGTTCTACGAGGGCGTAAACCTCCAGGGCGTGCACGGAATCGGCCTGGCGGTGTCCTCTGATGGGATTCACTGGCAGAAAGAGGCAGATGCTGCTCCAATCTTCAGTGCAAGAGTGGGCGAGGACGCCTGGGACAACGGCACCGTGGCTGCTCCTCATGTGGTTGCCATGGACGACGGCAGCTTCCGCCTCTACTACGTGGGCTCCGACCAGTCCAAGAAGACCTCTGCAATGGGCCTCGCAGTCAGCCAGGGACGCAACTTCAGGTCATGGACTCGCTTCTAACTTAGCACACACATGCTTACTTCTGCATCCTGGCCTTTGCTTGGGAATTGTGAATTGAGAGCTCTGTCGCTAATTTATGAAATCCATACAATTTTATGAGATGTAGCATTAGTGAAAGACAGTAGAGCATGTCATGTTTCTTGGCATCCATTGTGGCATAATTGGATTCAGGGGTATTGAGAGTTTAGATTCATTAACGAATCCAAGATGTAACCTTCCAAAAAATAAACAAAACTTGCAGGTATCGACATGCATGGCCAACTATGGATGAGCTGTGTACGGTTGATTTATGAATCTCTTTTAATGTTGTGAGCTGTAGCATTGTTGAAAGTAGAGCTTGGTGTGTTTGTGCTGGTGGAAATTGTTGTAGTATTGGATAAATGGATTCAGGGAGAATGAGTGTTTACATTCATGAACGAATCCAAGAGGTATCCTTCAGAATTCTACAAAACTTGCAATCCTGACATTGCAGGCATCGACATACATACACAAAGATATAAGGAAAATCCTCTGGACTTTAAAAAAGGGATCCAGGCGTTGAAGGATTAATAAGTCACTTTTTTTATTATAAACATGTTAAATTATATATAAGTTGAAATTGCATCAATATAATATGTTGAAGTTGCTTGATACTATCTTAGTTGAATGATAGTAAGCTAATTAGTCCACCATTGGAGAATACACATTGCCACTTTCAAGTCTACACCTTGGCTTGAAGTTCTTCTCATGGGTCGCAACACATACATGTAGTAATCCAATGCAAAATTAGCTTCAATTTGGAGAACAAAACAATTAAACAAGCTTGAGTGTAGAGGCTTCTTTGCTTGACTATGGACATTGTCATTGCAACAATCAACATTACTAAAGTATGTTCAATCAAATTGGCCATAAATTTATTTCCATTTTGCATCAAATTGCTCATATAGAAACTTTGCCATTTACAAAGGTTGGAATGATTTAGAATGAATGAGAAGTTATTTGGACAAAACATCCTACAACATTTTGTTCATCATCCAAAATATAAACTTTGGAGCCCTTAATGTTTAACATGTGTGATTTACAAAAATTGTTTAAAATCAAAGTCATTATAGTAGTAAAGAAACAAGTATATCATTTTATACAATGAAAGTAAAACTAAATATATATTTGTTGATAATATGGGAGAAAAAATCAAAATTTACAAACTTTTACAAATTGATATTTAAAACTTTTACACCAAAAAGTATTACAAATCAAAATGTGCAAAATGTCTCACTTACAATATACAACAATTCTATTTTCAATTTTCAATTATATAATTTGAAGATATTACAATGTATAATATACTTATAAGTTTTACTTATTACAAAGTACTTGGAATTTTAGTGAAAAAATTCAAATAATTGAGTTAATCATGAAGTATGTGGAATGTAAAATAAAGAATTGAAGTTTGAAGAAATACAAGAAATTCCTTGCAGCACCAAAACTACACAAAATAGTGAAATTAGGTTGCCCCACGCTAATTTCTTGACAACTCATACTATATAAATATTCTCTGCTATTATACAATGATGCATTTAATCCAAAGCCACATGTATGGCATAAATTAGTACACCAATTCAAGGCATGGTTTACAATGTTGCATGCCCCTCCATATGTACAAGCATTGATCCATGAGGTAATTAATCTGAGGTAAGGCAACCTAATTGGGAAGGCAACCTAATTTCACTATTTTGTATAGGGTCTAATGGAATTTGATGCCTTGTTTCTTTTGCACTATTCTTAGTTAACCTTGTAATGTTGCTACAAATACTAAGTGTCTAATAGATGATTTCACTTGGCAATGTAGAATAGAAACAAATATTTTTTCATCCAATTTATTTTTTTGGAGGGTACTTGAGTACATTTTCAATGAATAGTATTGCAAAGTCCATCATTAAAGACTTATTGCCTTTCTAAAGAAGATGCTCAATCCATGGATTACCCTTGTAGTGAAATTTGGCCATTTCTTGCTCTTTTCTCTTTATGCAAATTTGAACCATAAAAATGATGTTTTTTGAATTTGAGTTCAACTAATGAAATTAAACTTATGAAGTTTAGTTTCTATTCCAATTGAAAATTTTGAAAATTTTATATATTTCTATACTTTATAGCAATGTGAACTTTAAAATTATAACCATGGTTTGTCAATTTTCTAATTTTAGAGTGACACAGTAACTTTGGTTTATACTATGATGTTCTTCACTATGATATACATCTATGAAAAAAATTTGAAATTTTTTAGTACATTTTGTGTTCTCTATGAATTTTCTTCATTTTTTTCTTAAGAAATTCACAGTAATTTCAAAATTTTCTCAAAAAATCCGAAAATTTTATAACTTGGAGTATACATATGACTTTCATTCATACCTAGTTACAGAGCAGCAACAAACAAAGCAATGACGATTGAGGGTTGAAAGGAGTGGTAATAGGCCCATCCTTACAGGGTTCAACCTTCCTCCGAAACCTCTGGTACACCTCTGTTACAAACTAGAGACGACCTTTAGGGTTTAACCCTAATAAACTTGGACCATGGTGGCTCAAAATGACGTACTAATAAAGGTGCCGTATGAAGGCCACCAACATTGGAGAATCACAAGGCCTCCGACGCTCCAAAATTCAGGAAGTTATATACCATGGGAGCTTTAAACATTGCCCCGTCGTCATACCTATTCCCAATCATCATACAGTACCTCTGAAGTGCCAGAATTCAGAGAAACTCAAGTAGATGATAAATGCACACAGGACACATAATCATACAACTTCACGTCAGCTGAAATACGAGTTTGACGTCATAACAAGGCCTTCAGAAGCCAAATGAACAATTGTTTGCAAGCCTACAAGGGAGTACAGCCTCTGTAATTTGAGACGAATATGAATTTCGAGACTCGTTCAAGTTCTACCATCTATGACTAAGGAAATGATTGAAATCGGGTAAAGCTGAGAAGTAACCATGATCACCTGCATATACCGCTGACTTTACATATCTACAACACGTAGAATCTTACAAGGATGATTCCAATCGAACAAAATCGGCTTAGCGTGAAAGGATAGTCACAGAGAATCTGCTGACACCTTGTGCGAACACTTAGACCTTCCCGTTTCGAAAAAAACAGCTCTATATAATTGGTTTTGTGCTTGCTAGAACGTTTAGAAACTGCTTGCCATAGATTCGATAATTAGTTGGTATCCATCTGGTACAGGACCTTCAGTACGGATAGCCTCTGTCAGCTGGGGAACGTCTGTGTTGATGTCAAGGAAGTTGGAAAGTAGCAGAAGAAGATGGAAGTCGGCGATCCGTTTGACATATGGCTTATTCTTGTGGCGATCCAAATGAGATTTCAAAGCCTGTAGGGTAGCAGGCGGTTCTCGATTCTCGACGGGGAACGTTGTTGTCATCGAACCCTGCAAGAAAAGGTCACAAGCAGCGGGGGGTTAGCAATCTGCTCATGATGACCAACATAAACAAACTACAAAAGTGTCAAGCATCCCTTCAAGACCGCGTTAAAACGACCAAAACTGCAGATAAGACGAGGAGCCCTTGACAACAGTCGAACAGGCTTGCACACAGACGCATATCAGGTGTCTACCTAACAAGACACCCCAGTTAAATTTCACCAAGTACAAGCAACCCTCTGTCCCTCTCTAGTAACACTGCCTGTAAATGCACATTCCAGCATATCCCAAGAATCTCGACTCTTGTGCACACATATGATTGGACAATGTCCACATGTCAAGTTCTGAACATCAGTGCAAAAAGCACATTTGTTTCCTCCAAGCCTCTCCAAGTAGTCAAATTAAACTGAGAGTATTTACCACACGCACAGTATAACACCCCCAAGCATACCTATCCAACCCAAGTTTCAACTGTGAAAACTCACCACCACACCTAATATTTACTCTGGTCTCAGTACCTTGACTCTCACGTGTCATGTTAACTGAACAGCAAATAGAAAAGACGAAACGAATGACAACCTGTGGTTTAGCAGTACAATCTGACCACTGAATACTACACTCGGATATGACATTCCCTGAAATTAGTCAGCCAACCTTGAGCCCACGTTCTAAGCGCAACTCCAGTGAATGCCACAGACTGAAACTACAAATGGAAATGCAGATTTTCATGATGTACTGGCCTCTACAACACAGCCAGAGCCTGGGAGTCTTGAAGGGGCAGAATCCCAAAGCATCACACAGGCATAAGCAATGATGAACGTGAGCGGAACATGGTCGGGTTTCAAGAAACAAAACTTCGGGAAATGCTAAACGGCAAGATGAATAGATACCTCATGATCGAAAATCTTCACGGGCACTAAGAAAAAGTCGTTATCGACGTCGTAGGTGTCTTTCTGAAGAAGAATAACCTCCTTCTTCATCCTTGTTAACTTCGGGTCCAGATCTGGCACATTCTCCAGAAACCAGCCATCTTTGAAAAGCTTCACGCATTGATCACTCAACTGAAAAGCCTCAAAATGAACATCAGGACCGCCCTCCTCATTAACTTCAAGCTTCACTATGGCCGTGGCCCAGAATTCGAACTCCGACTCCGCATGAAATTCAGCTGCCTGTCGAATCTCGGCAGTCGACAACGTGTAATCGCGCTTCCCCTGGCTCACCGTTTGCGTGAAAATGAACCCTACTTTGCGTAACCCTAACCCTGCAGCAATCACGTCGGCTCGCTTCTCCTCATCCATGTCCCTCATCAGAAGCAATCCTTCTTCGGTGCCCTGCTGCGGGGGCTCATAAATAATATCAACCTTGACCTCCCCTGCCTCATTCACCGAGCCATACATGATCCCACCCCTCTTGATCGCAAACGCCAGGCTCTCATGCACATAATGCTGGAAAGTATTCGCAGCCTCGCGATCGAACGACAACGCGCTGCAGCGTGGCTTCTCCTGCCGCTCAATCCGCGTTTGCCGCGCAATTAAGTCGTCCATAGTCATCTTCTTCCCGAAGGTGCCGTGAGGAGTCACCCCCGGGCCTGGAATCACCCGATTGCCGCTGTAGAACAGAAACAGAAGGCTCCCGTGCGCAATTCCCAAGGATGACAGCGTCGTTCCGGGGTCCTGCATGTCCGAGAACTCCTTGCCATTCACGGGATCCTTGCTCAACAGCAGCGCCTGGTCGCGCGACAGCAGCTGGCTGCTCACGGGCACATTCAGTGTCTCCGCTATCACGGTCTGCAACTCTCCGACGGTCGCGGCGTTGCCCACCGTCACCCGCTCCAAACCATCCCGGCTCCGCAGTCGGATCAACATCGCAAATCAGCCGGAATTTCTCGCAAAAGCTTCGCCAAAATCCACACAAAGGTCCGCAGGAACAGTCTGATTGTGGATGCGTCGATAAACAGAGTTGTGCGCTCTCAGCAATCTGGTCACAACGAAGGTCACGACTCTCCCTCCGAGCTCGCAGCTATAGCTGGGACCCTTGAGCGGGCTCTGCAAATGGAAGCATCCGGAAACCCTAAAAAGCAAGAGAGATGACCAACTTTGAAAGGTTCTCAGTCCATCCTGTGAGGCTGGGAGGGCTGGGACATGTGTCAGAGCCACAAGATGGGTCCGAATGCCGGCCTGTGTAATTTCAACACACCCAAAATTGCACCAAATTGTGACCCCCTTAGTTGTAAAACCTTAGATTTATAGTTAGAAATAGAGTCTCCCTACTATCCAAGGTAAGTAGCATGTGGCACTCTTTGATGGGGGGGTTTTGAAGTTGATTGTGGGATCTTAATTGAATGAAGTCTTCAATTTGCAACAACCATTGAATGGTTGTCGAAGCTTTTCCTATCTCCAACGTCTTTCTAAACCTTAGATATTCTTGTTGACATTGTTTTGCCACTATTCGTGATGGCTTATGCTCTTTGATTGTATGAAGTCTCAAAATTGTATGAAGCATCCCCGGCACACTTCTATACCAACCACACAATCAACAATTTGACACTCCTATACTAATATATATGGAAACTTTTCAAGCCCCTATCTATTGTAAAACAGCTCACCAATGATGCGGCCCTTAAGAATTCATCACTTTAAGCCACTCTACAAGTTGAAGAAACAAATGGATATATTTGCCACTTTGGGAAGAGCAAGATGCAGTTATATTTGTGACTTTTGGAAGAGCTTAGAATAGGAACACAAACAAAAAAACATTGTTTACAATCTCGTACCTCATCAAAATACATATACTCACATGAACAACTGAAGAAGCTACATTTACGTTCATATATCTATTTTATATAATGTTTCAAGATGCTTGGCCTTCAAATGGGATTGTCTTATTTTAAAGCATTATCATTTGGCATAGAAGACCTCGGAAGAGAACACAAGACATTTCTAAAAAGAAATTCAAAATACCATTTTGACATCCAATGAGATACAAAAAAATTAGGCAACTGAATAATAGGAATAATGCTCAATTGCTTATTTAGACATAATTTGGTGCCTTTCCTTAGTAAGATAAGTAAATCTATAATCAATATTAATAACAACTAAACATATTTACTAGTATTAAACATAATTGATTTTATTTGATCTAATTGAAGTAATCTTTTCTACGTGAGTATTTTTTTCTTGTATCTAGGCTTGTGGCCATCATCATTGACTTTTGAAAAAGGAAGGCCTATTCAACTACAACATAAGGACAATTTTTGCAATATTAGGCCTAGAAGCCCATTGAAAGTAGACTTGTAGAATAGAAAATTTAGATATTATTGGCAATTGAAAGAAGATTCTAACACATTATGGCATGCACTATTTGAATACTATATGAATATATTATCTATATTATGAAATTTTAAAGTATTGTATGCAAGTGTATTAAAAACCAACATTAGGTTGTCCTACTTAGACTCTCATATTCTAATTATATATATCTTATGTCATCAATATTTAGGTTTTAGCATTGTTATATGGTCCAAATGTAGGTGGTTTGTTTTAGACAATGATGACCATGGATGCACAAACTTTACACTCAATTCAATTTCTAAATTCAAAGTTGCTTTCTACTACAAAAATATTTAGTCTTGGTATTACCTAAAGTTAACCCTTAAAAAACAAATGAAGTCATAGGAGGGCTATCTAAACTTAGATTTCATCATCTTTCTTATATGGGCATCATATAGCTTGTTCAAATTGTAACCAATCAATGATGAGCTCCCACCCTCTTTAAGGTCATAAGGGAACCTCAAAAGTACTATTCAAAAAATTATTAAACTTTTCAATACAAAAACTACAAGTTCAAATTGTAATTGAAAATTTAAGATTTAGATTGATAGATATATCTCATGAAGACAAAGACAATGATATCAAGAAGTTCACATGTAGTTGGGTATTAGAGAAGTTTCTGTAAAGATTCTTTGAAAACCAACCATCTTGGTTGGGTTTGTTGTTTAAGGCTAACCTCTAAGAGAATCAGCATCTCTTGGATGGATTATGAACGTTTTTAATTACTTATTGTAGGAGCTATTCAATATAAATGAAGTACATCCAAATATGATATAAACTAATATTTGTCTAGTTTTCAAAGATGCAATTAGATTGGTTACTTAGAACTTCATGGTCTTTGTGCATGGTTTTGAATTTGTTCCTATAAAGATGTAAAGAAAAAAATTATAAAAAGAAGATCATTTGTATTAACTCCTACAACATTGAACATGCTTTTTTAAAAACATAGCATTTTAATTAGGCAATTCACTACAAATGGAATTTTCACTTTTTTTCTTTGAAATTTCCACACAACCTGTGCCCAAAGAGTATCTTTTAGACACAACAATTTTCATAACTTTTGACTACAAGGTCAAAAAGTTATCGTATGATACGTCATTTTCATTATTTGGAAGGCAACCCAAAAAATTCTTAAAAAATTCTTTTTCTAAGAAATAAAAATTTGAAATTGGTATTCTAAATTTATGTATACGTGGAAAGCTTTGAATCATTCCATTTTGATTAATGAGATGAAAGTTATGAAGAATTTTAGTTTGCAAGTAGTTATAGAATTTCTATTCTAAAATAAATTTTGAAGTCCTTTATTTAATTCAATTTCAAATATTAAAAAATAAATAAAAAAAATTGTAGAATGTTTTCTACAACATTAAAACTATTGGGAATGGAATTTTCAATTCCATTATTAAACTCTTAACAATTTGGTGTTTTGAATCATTTTCTACTCTTTTCTACATACTATTTTTTTTCCTACATGTACAATTTCAAATGATTTGAAAATTTTCAAACATGTAGCCAACTTGCCTTGAAGAATGAACCCAAAGAGTAACCACCATTTTCGACATTTTTTCATACAAATGTGACCTTGTAAAGTGTATTTGCTTGATTTTTTTATAGGGCCCCAAAAATGAATTTTGTTAATTCAAACACTAATATCTTGCCATCTACAAGTGGAAAATTCTAAAAAAAATTCCACATCTTATCAAACTAGTGCATCACAAGATCCTATGGTTTCGTGTGTCCAAAAAAAAAATTCCTAAAATTTGGTACTTGTACTAAAAATGACAATTTTAGAATACCTTAGGTGAAAACATAATCAAAACCTTTAGGGTTAATTATTCTCAAGCATTGATTTATTTGACCACATTTACATCAAATCTATATTCTCCCTACTACTAGTTTCTTTTAGGGATTAAATAGATAAGTTGAGTGTACTTGTATGAATGTGACTCAAGGATAATATCTCTGGAATTTTTTTTAAACTTAAATTAAGAAGAGTAATTATATTGAATAATTAAATAAATTTTTTGATTTTTTCTTGTTTTAAGATCTTATGAAATTCATAAGACTTAAGATATTAGAAGATTTTGAATTAGGACAATATTCTCTTGAAAAGGACTCTTGATTGCAACTCTAGAATAAAAATCTTTGTAATTTGCAGATTTTGCAATAAGATATTTTATGTGCTTTAATACTTTGAGTCCACAACAATTTTCAGTTTTGTTATCAGAGACAAATTTTGAGAATATTGAAAAGTTAAACTCTAAAAAATACAAGAAATATATGTTAGGCTTCTTGATTTTTTTTTTAATATCAGTAGACTATATGAAGACTTTCATTCATTAAATTTATTTTTGCAAATGAGCACTTGCAATTTCTTTACTTATAGTAGTCATATTATAAAATTTGATGCAATTCAAAGATAATTTGATTTGCAAATGTGAAGTAATTTATATATTTTGGATGCATATAATTGCATAAATTTTAGTAGTAACACATACCTATTAACACCATGCTTCTTTAGTATTTTGTACCTTCAATTTTTTACATTCTAGTTTTATTACTTAATTTGAATGTCATTAATATACTACCCATTCCTATGATTATTTTTATCTAGAAATTTTAAACATTTTTTATCAAAAAAATTAAAGATGTTAGAGTATAAAAATGTCAATCAATTGAAGGAACATCAAAAATTCTCATCTCAATTCTGAAATGAACTTTAAAAATAACCCTATCAATATCAAATAAACAATTTTTCAAAATAAGATTTGTTCATTGATGTAATGATTAGGGTTGACAGGACGGTCAGACATCCGGAATGTCTGGAAGCGGACACTGTGTCCGCAGCGTCCGCCAGGACCGCCCCGTCCGCTGTCGTGTTGTAAATAACTATATTATTTAAAAACATCAAAAGATTAACCTTGAGCCCTAGTTCAAGAAAAGGGTTGAGATAGAAAAGGTGGAGGTCGTGGAAAAATCCACAGTCTTGGGTTGTACTGGATCTTGTCACTTAGCTCAGGGAGACGGGGTGGCTGGCTGGTTGGCTAGTTATTTCCTGCTTTTACTAGCGGTGCCAAGTTGCAACTGCTCAGACCGAATCAACGAATCCGACAAGATTCGAACCCGGAACCAGCTTGTAGCGAATTGGGGAATTTTTTCAATCAACCAAGTCCGCAACTTGGCGGTCGTTGTTGATCCCAAGGTAGTTTTATACTACTATTGATTGGCTGTTTGGTATATTGACTAACGGAACAGTGTTCCTAAGTCTATTTTTTTTATCACATAGGTTACCTTTTGATACAAAAAGAAAAATATATACGTTTGATTATTAGCATTTTGATTTTATTATAAAGATAGCTAGTATAGTGTGATTGAAGTATTTAAAGCAAAAGTAAGCTTCTTAAAGAAGCTATTAGGTATAGAAATAAAGGAACTGAGTAGTATTGTTTCTCATGTTCTACTTTGAATTGGTTATAGTTTGGGTTTTAGTATTCGTAGTTATGGATTCACAAGACCTTGACGATTGGCAATTGCTATTATCGCAATTATCGGTTGATCCAAATCAACCATCTTCATCAAGACTGCGTATGCGAGATGATACTGGACCTTCTAAACGTCGTGTTCAACCATGAACAGATTTAGATAATCAGCAAACTTTATTGTCAGTTTTGCAATTGGATAAAAAGTCTTTGGTGATCGTTTTGGAATCTGAACCTATGCTTTCCGAGAACTATCAAATGGTGTTTGAAGGATGTTTTGAAAACAACGGTGAAGAACAAATGGTCACCTGTATTTCTAATGAAGTAGGCCAACGCCTTTGGCTTCAAGGACCACTCAATTTATTGACTGCGGAACAGAGAACTAACTACATTGATGCTTTACTTTTGCGTGTTTTGGAGTTCTTAAATGTGTAAAACAAATGATTTTGAAATTAGATTTTGTGGTGTTAAGGTAATGTATTTTAGCCTTTGTTTTAGAGTTTTGGCTACCACCAATTAAATTTTATTCATATTAGATGAAAGTAGTTGATTGTTTACCTTCCTTTTGTTGACTTTGGAATTAGTGGACCCAAAGAAGCATTTGAAATTTAGAAAAAGTAGAGTTTTAGGGAGCTTATAGGAGAATAGATGCTCACATGGACTAATGTGGCCCATGTGGAAGGAGAAGGGGGGGAGATTCTCTCCTCTCTCTCGGGGGTCGACGTTGGGGTGAGTGTGGTGTATTGGAGTGGAAAAAACTGAAACTTTGTTTGGTTGTTGTGTGTTGTTGAAGACGAATTTGAATACAGAATTTGGTGAAGTTATACATGATGGTGTTGCTCTTCTTTTGGCGGTATTTTCACTTGATTTTAATATTGTATGTGAATTTTATAGGCTTTTGAGTGAAGAGTAGTCTGTTGCTACTCAGAAGAGAAGCAAAGACTTTGTGCCTCTCCTAGAGTCACAAAAATTGTTAGAACAAAGTGAAAATCAAGTAAAATATAGATCTTGTTGCTAGCTTTCTATCAAGCTATCAAACTTCTCATTATCATGTTTTTATCTCAAGTTATAAAGAGAAAGGCGAAGTAGTGAACTACCGCTAGAATTGCATGTAGGAGATCTTTGAGAGCCCATAACTTGTAGGCCGTAGCTTTTTTTCAAGTGAAATTTTGATGCATCAAAGCTTACTGTATTAGCTTTCAAAAGAGCTATCTCTCACCTAGAGTGGAGCTTTAGAACGTTTTAGGTGCCCATTTTAATACTGCTGATTTAGAAGAGGGTGAAAGAGACGATTGAAAGGTTTGAAGATTGAAGTGAAGAATTCAAGAGTCAAGTGAAGACTTATCCCGCAAGGACCTAGCCTATGTTGTGGCTTGTGGCTTTGTTATTCCAAGCCAAATTTGGAGGCTCGTTGTCAATTTGTGTGGTGGGCATGTGGCTTTGTCAATTTTTTGCATTGTAAACCTTGTGTGCGGGTTTGGCCTGACATTGCGTACATGGCCTTACTCCATTTTGTGTCGTGGGCAACGAAGTGGGGTTGATGGCCCACATGGTTGAATCTTATGTCGTTCTCACGGTGAGACTGGATTGATCACTAATAGACCGTGAATTTGAAAATTTAAGAGCCATATTCACGGACGGTTTAGCTCGTGGTCTGCCATCCATTCTACCCGTCATGTATCATGTGGTTTCTTATCCCTTCCTTGACCCTTGAACCCTTGAACCCTTAGAACCATAACGGGATAGGCCAACATGGAGCTGATTCAAGAAAGTTGAAGATTCGAGGTTCGAGAAGACAACATGTTGAAGATTCGAGGTGCAAATATACGAGAAGACATCCTATTGAAGATTCAAGGTTCGAGACAAGATCAAGCTAGAAACCCTACCTTCAAGTCATTTCTAGTAGTAGCTAGAATCCTTGTGATTTCCCAAAGCAAACTCCTCTCAATACGACACTGCTTGTTCGCCCGTCCGCCCCGTCCGCTTCGACCGCCCTGTTTCCGCCCAACCACCCTACCCAAACTGCCCCGCCCCACCCGTCCACCTTCCGACGACGGGAGGGACGCTGCGTCCGCTGGCGTCCGTGAGGACGGACGCTATTTTGGGGCGGACGTACTGATTTGTCAACCCTGGTAATGATGGTACAATTTTGGCCAAGTTATCATTCTCAAAAATACGATTTTCTATTACAAAAATTTAATGAACACCAAATTGATGAATAAATCAACTAAATACTACTACCTCTATTCCAAAATGATCTTCCTATTGGACAATGTGTTCTGGATTAAGGCTAAAAATAACATTTGTAAGACTTATTTCACTCTAAGTAAAGTTTGATGCATTCTTATTATCCTACAAACTTTGAGTTTTGGAGCCCTTTTCAAAGTGTAGTTTTGGAGTATTAAAAAGTATAATTTTTTGAACATTTTCAAAGAGCACTAATGGGCACTTAATTGTTGAATATGGAGTCAATATTTTGTAGACATTTAGTATAAACCTAAGACCATAAGTGGACCTATTTTCTATCTTCTAGAGCTTTGTCTTCTTCAATCAAGCAATACTCAAAAAGATGCAAAAAATAAGAATAAACAACGTTGATTAACTCCTTCAATCATTTCATTTGTCTTTTGATTGATGATTGCACAAATAGAAGAGAAAATATAACTCAAAGTTGTTTTATTGGTCCTAAATAACAATCTAAAGCCAAGTTTGACCAATTTGCAATGTACAAAGTGCAATAGGAAGATCATTTTGGAAAAAAAAATTAAGGCCAACAAAAAGATCATTTGGGGACAGAGGGAGTATATATAAAAATTATTTACAAAATAGTAGAAAATTGGTTGTAAAAACACCAAAAAGTATATAAATTTCTTGTTGACTTACTATGTACTTTTATTATCAACACTTAATTTTATAAAGTATTAAATTCTAGTACAATAGATGTAATATTTACGAAATAAATTTTTTTTGATTGATATAATTGTTGTTGAAAAAATCCATGGTCTCAATGAACTGATACAAAATATAAATTTCAAGTATTGGACATATGCAATTAATGCATCATATAGTTTACCTCTTTAAAAATTCTTCAAAGATTCGTGCACTATGTGTACATAAAAACAATATAGAATAGTTTTTTTTAACTTATTTTTTAAATATAGAACATTCACAAATTGAATCATGAAATAACCATACATGACTACCTACCATAAATTAGCTGTAGAGTCAAATTTTGGTTTCTTGAAATTAATCTATCTTGAAGATTTTGAATTTTAAATGTCTCAATTTAATGCTAGATTTATCAAATTCAGTCCAAATTTTGATTGTAAAAAATTCCATACTAACATTAGTTTTAAAAAATCATTGTAATTCTCACCTTCAAAATTTAATTTCTAAGTATAATTATGTAGAAAAAAATATACAAAAAATTCTTTGCCCCAAGATTTGTAATGTCACTAAAGAATCTAATGTATTTGTGAGAATGCAATCACTACTTTTTGTTGATGGTACCTCAAGACAAACATTTAAAAAACCTCCTAAAATTATTTTTACTTTAAAATAAATCTTCCATTATATTCTATGATTTTTTTAAATCTCAAAAGTCACACATCTAATTTACCAATTACAAATAAAGATTGACCCTCCCATGTATTTGCTCTATTTACACTTGTATTAGAATTGAAGTTAAATTAAAATTATTTCTTAAAATATAAAAAAATAGGTGCTAAAAGAGATATATTATATTTTGAAATATAAGCTTATAGTATTATTACAAAAATTCTATTTAATAAAAAAAATCTTTTTATTTAAGGCCTTTCAATCTTTTGCCAAATAAATTAGTTGTTGTTATTTTTATTTTTATTTTTAAAAATCAAATTTGAAAACCAATTTGATCAATGAACCACAAGGTACAATTAATGGAACGATTGTATTGTGCTTGACACTTTCTAACTTTTCTAACTTCACTTCTTGTATGCAAAATAATTTAATGATAGAAATAATCTTTTACAAGATTGTAGCTCCCAAACAAAGTAAGTGATATACTAGTTTCAAGATAAAAAAGTTGGTATATGAATCTTCACTTAACTAGAATCTTGGTTCTTCACCAAAAAATTCCATAAAACTCAAAAAGTAGGAAGCAATATTAGCTACTCAAAATTATGACTTGAAGTTTAATATTCTTTGTTCTAAATTTTAATCAATACAAACATCAGAACACCATAAAGAATTCAAAACATTCAAGCTCTAATTTGAGCTTAGAGTATTGTTTACTAAAGAATATTTTAAATAAATCTATGACAAATAATTTATAGATGCATGAAATTTCAACAATCCAAAACATAATGTACAATAGCTAGTGCAATTCAAGATTTGAAATTAATCCAAACCCACTTAATTACCACTAATAACCACAAATTTTCATGAAAACATGAAGACTTTAGGAATATGATACAATATAATTGTTATACTAATACAAAAGCAATGAAAACCACAATATAACTTAACCAATGTAATTTAGATGATTTTGTAAATATACACAATACATTGATCAAAACTCATATTATTGCACAATAATGATATAATTATGTAGAAAATTTTAATCCATTCAAAAATTTTATTGTTTTAAGTTGAATTGAAGAAAGAATTAGAGTAAGAATTAGAATAGAAACAATTCAAAAAAATGAATGAAAAAAGTTCAAATTTTTCAAATTTTTGGCTTTTCATTAAAATCTATAAGTATTTGAGTTTACATCCTAATATCATATATTCATTATTTAAAGGTTTGTACATTAAAAATTTCTAATATAAATTGTAGTGTAGAAAAAGCTTGGATATCAAAACCCAAATAACTTTTAGTGGATATCACACTTAAGTACTTTTGGACTATTTACTGAATTCCAAACAAAAGATCGTGGGATCCCCTAATTGTGGAATCTCTTGATCCCATGATGTTTGTATAGATCTTTGGATATTTTGTATTGATTTCCCACAGGGTTGACACGACGTCTAGACGTGGACGCTATGTCCGCAGCATCCGCTGACATTCGCGGTCCCGGCAGACGCAGCGTCCGCTTGTCCCCCGTCCGCCCGATTACGGCCGTCCGATCGACGCGTGGATTGATCTGGTCCGCACGATCTAGGCGTCCGCCTCGGGCCGTCCGCCCCGCCCGTCCGCTTTCCGACGGCGGTCGGGACGCTGCGTCCACTAGTGTTTGGACGCCCGGAAAACGGACGCTATTTTGGGGCGGACGTTGAGATTTGTCAACCCTGATTTCCCAATGTTTTGGATTTTCTCTTGATGATTATTTTTTTTCCTCCTGATAATCATGATTAATTCTAAACTTTCAAAAGTCTTTAAGTAGATGCATTTGTAAATTCTTTAATTATTTCTTTAGCTTTACCCATTGACAATTTGTCCCAAGTTTTCTATTTAACTATTCTAATTGTTAGTTGTGTATGTATGCAAAATTCACAATGAAATTGGTCAAATTGGCTCTATATGCATAGTTATGAAAGTTATAATAATATTCCTACAAAACCATGCTCCTAAAAATTAGTCACAAGTTCTTTCTTTCTCTGATGCTCAAATTCACCTCTAGCAAGACAAATTGTCTAATTCATAGTAAGATAATTGTTAACAAGCTAATCTAATCCCCTTTGTAATTAGTTAATTTACACAACCTATTTGACTTTTGCATTAGTAGTCTATCCTTACAATATGATTGTATTACCATACCTATACCATGTCAATTTGGCCTCAACTACTTATACTAAGTCAAATAGACACCACTTAATGTAAAGAATAATCCATCATAGATTATTAATATCTACTTGCCATTTATGACAACAATCAAGTAAAACTATTTATTCATTTAGAACAAACCACAAACACTAGTCCAATATTTTTCATCTTTATTCAATCAATTTTGATTAATTATCATACAAGACAAATTACACATCCAACTTCCACACTTATTTCATTACACTACAAAGCAATCCATTTTACCTAAGTCCATTCATCAATTCTCAACCTATCAACAAATACTCAATAAAATACTATACAATTTCTTACTATGATGATTAGACACAATAAACAACCATCTAGCTTACACAAAAACACCAATCCCTAGCTTCACGATTCAATTCTAAATTCCTTTCACAAACCTGCATACCTTTGTCAATAAGAAAAATTGGACTCCTAAAAATATTGATACACTTGACATTGATTAATTAACTCTCATAAAAGAAATTTTTGCTCTCTCTCTTTCTCCAAGACAATTTGTTACTTGATTCACCTCAACTGCTCATTGTCCAATTGACCATATTTTGATTATTCCCAAACAAATTGTGAATTCCTAGCTCAACTTTTAACAACAATTCCCTCATAGTCTAATTGACTTAAATGACTGCACTTGTACAAAAATGATTTTTCATAAAACTTGCAATAACCAATCACTAGTTGACAATTTTACCACTCTACAAACTAATATCAAACACTAGATACTTGAAATTGAATGCATTCACTACAAAAAAAGGGGTGTTTTAAGTGACTTTTTAAGTAAGTCCTAGACTTAAGATTATAAGTAAAGACCTTTAAAAAGATTTTCAACAAAATTTTACTAAAAATCCATGTATTTCTAAGAAATTTTTATTGAAAATCTCCTTAAAGGTCTTTATTTATAATCTTATGTTTAGGAATATACTTAAAAACTCACTTACACACCCCTTTCTCTTGTAGTGATTAGAAAACCAAAACCAAACTCTAAACAAATGTGTAAATACAAGAACAAGAGACAACACCAATCCTTGGCTAATTTTCCTTAGCAAGAAAACCATGCCAATCATTAGCAAATTCAAACGCATAGATTGATTGTCAAAAATATAAATTAAATCAAAGGAATGCACAAGTATAATTGACATAAAGGTTAGTAAGCAGTACAAGCTCTGAGAGAGAAAAATGAATTGCAAATTGCCTTATATCAATTCTTGGAACCGTAACTACCTTCTAGTTAATCTCCTATGTCAATTTGTTTCCTTTAATGGATAGTTGTAAGAAACACTTGCCGTTTTTTTGCCAAAACAAACTCAATACTAGAATATTGTGACTTTTGAAATAATTCTTTTTAAATAAAGTAAAATATGAATAATTTGTAAGGCATTTAAAAAAGTATATGTGTGAAAATTCAAGCTTAGAAAAATATATCTCTAAAGTTATGCACAACAAAAGAAGCCTAGAAAATGCAAAAAAATAGATATTTTTGAATTTGATTTTTCACTCAAAAAATTGAAAAAAAAATACTGAACTTGAAGGTGTTTTTTTTCAACCATTTTTCATCTTTGAAAAATAAAAATTGTGTTCACTACACATGTATTTAGGTAGTGTACTTTGAGCACATGTGTAAGGTGAACAATTTTCTATTTTTAGAAAATTTCTTGTAGATATTTGTAACTTTAGCATAACTCCTTGTATTCCAATTTTGACTTTCAAATTTGTATTTTTAGGTCGTGAATAGTACTAAAATGCCTCGAACTGGCTTAGGTAGACATCCAATTGGGTCAATTTAAAAATAGTAAATAAATTTTCATATATTTAAAAAAATTAAAGAATGTCTAAAACTAATACATGTACCTCTAGTTCAAATTTCATAGAAAATGGACCTACAACACAAAATTTATGAGTCAAAAACCACTTGTCCAAGACTTAGGACAAGTGTTTCTTGCAACAACCCTAATTCATTATTGGTTGCTCCATTAGTAACCCTAAACACTCTCTCCAAACTATCTAAGAGACCTTTTTAACATTAATAGTCTATTTGATTCAACTTATCACTCTATTCTACTTATAAACTGTTTTGAACAAGTCTATTCATCTTGTAAAATGTGAATGGTCAAAGTTTCCCCAAAGTAATATTAACATAAATATAAAAAAATTAAAATTAAAATTATTTTAAAAAATTAAAATTATTTTAAAAAATTAAAATTATTTTAAAAAATTAAATAAATTAAATAAATAATTTTATTTATTTGTTTATTTATTTTCATATACCATTCATACAAAAAATGGTGATGTATTTTAGATTTATTTTTTCCTTGGTGTTGAGTGAACTTCTAATTATTTCCTAGTTCAAACAATCATACTATTCTTCAAAGATTATATATTCTTCAAATATACTAGTAAGTTTTAATTTGGAAGCAATAAATTTTAATTTAATGATATATCAAATGCCAAAAAGTATTTTCCAAGCCAACCAATATTTTGTTGTTTTGCATTGTATAAATGAGATTATTTATATTGAACTAGATATGAATAGTAAAGTTTCTTACAACTAATATATTACTATGATTAATAGATGAGTATTGTGTGAAATAATTCTTTAGAAGTTCAACCCCGAGTTTCAATATGAAATGTTTATTATTAAACCTTTAGGGTAGTGCCACAAGAAACAATTATGTTATTTTTAATAAACTTGACGAACACTAGTTGTTTGGATTGCATACCTTCTATTTTTCTAATACTATAAGGGTAGAATTTCAATTCTAGTATTTTGGATTAATCTATATATTGTTTGATATAACTCAATCTATTTATTAGTGAACCTTCATTTGCACTTTTAACTTGTGGATTTGCATTGATATTATTCACTCGAGAAATAAAATATTCACTACAGGCCTTTTTACTAAAAAATTCTCTCTAGTTTAAAACCCCCCATGGATTCATGCATATTTTTGTATTTCAAATAAACCCTTGGATTTGGTTCTTCTTGCACTACAAATGTTGAATGATGGATGGAGATGTTATTGCATGATCATTTCAACTATTAAATAGAGTACTAGTTGCTACTATTGAGGAAGAAGTGTGCCAAACATGATTATATGCCCTTTTTAATTGTTCAACAAATTCTCTATCTAATATGATTAGAGAGTAAAGCATGCATGTCATATAAGCACTGTGGTTTACAAAAAAATATATAGCTAAAACAATGAAAAAATAACCAAATCACAAAAAAACAAATTTGAATCAAACTTCAAGGTCTACTAATGACAAAGAAATTGCATGTCTTGGAAATTAAAGTATAGGGAATTTGAGAGAGGTCTATGACTCTAAAAGCAAGCTTCGAAGATTATGATAGACACATTACTTTTATAATGAATTCCTAGCTTTTACTAGTGTGGTGCAGTGACTCTTGACCAAACACCAAGTAATACTTGTTGTGTGTCTTCATAATGTAAAACTACTTCTTGTCTATATGAAAGCGGTCCATCATATCGTGGAATTTTCCTTGTGTACTTGGATTTCACATATTAAAGGAAAATTTTAGCTAGCTAACTTTGTTTGCCTCAGTGAAGTACAAATCGATTGCATTCATGTAGGGCTTCAATTTGCCTTCTCTAGTGTGGTGGTGGATAATTGAAGAGAAAATACCGAGATGGAACACTAGTGAATGCATGTTCTATCATAAGTTTAGAGAAATTGCATTTACATTGTTATTGTTTAGACTATGCTTCTTGTGACTAACACAACCGTGCTTATGGATGATACATCTCCAATAATGTTGCCCTCACCCTAGGATTGCACCACTCGTTTCCAAATCACACTAATTGCCTTTGCTTTTGTTCCAAACTTCTCAACAACTACCTTAAGGGCATTGTATCTAAGCATCCCGTGCTTGTGTAAGTTCTTCTGCCTTACTAGAAGCAATTTGATCACTATTTGGTGTTGCTAGCTTGTTTATTAAGTTGGGCTTTTGTGTTTTTTTATGACAACATTCATTGGGATGGTTTGTAGAGGACCACTATGTACTTCATATTGAGGGATAGAATAATTGATGTGCTTAGACATCATGGTGACAATGTAAATTGTCATTGTGAGGTGATTCTCAAGCCATGAAAAAACACAATTGTTGACAACAAGAGCTACACACAAAATCTTTTGTGATACTTGAGGCTTTTCGTGACAAAGGATAAATTTTTTTTACATATACACTTCTAAGATAACATCATTTCCACTTCAAAAAGGGTAATGAATCTCTATAAAGTCTAAACCTATAACATTAGCATGTTAATTTCTCATAAGTGTATTACAACTCCATAGTTCCTGGAATTTACCTCAAGTTAGCTCCTTCTCTAAAACTATAGGTTTTTTAGAAAAAGAAGAAGGAATACTTTCAAATAAAGAGATTGAGACTAGGGAAATTTTCATGTTATTTCTAAAAACATATTTTTGATCATTTACATCATATACAATAGTATATACTGTTCTATTTTTTCCTATTTCTAACTATCTTATTGATTAAAAAAAATGTTAGTTTGATAGATATAATAGACAACTCTAGATATCTAGAGAATAACAAATCAATATACACCTATATGTCAAAAATGATGTATGGATCATATTTATTTAGAAATTTAGGTTCAAAGTTATGAAATGGGGTTTTAAGGATAGTAGTCAACTTAGTGAGGTAAAGATTTTGATGTTTTTTCTAAAACATTTTTAGAAAGGTCATACAAATCAATGTATAAAGGCTAGTAAAATTCTTAAAATTATAACTCAAAAGTCAAGAGTTATAAGGTTCTATTTCTTTCAAATATTAATTTGTAGATTCTAATGGATTTTATTCTTCTGTCTTTCTACAAAGGTGTGTAAGTATAAAAAAAAAAGAGACAAAACTAATGTTCATTTCATTTCCAATAGTGAAGTAAAATATGAGAATTTTTAGGCTGCATGTAATTTAGTAATCCCTTAAGAAAAACAACACATCAAGTTCTTTTCAAAAACCTAGGATTTCCTATAGAAATTAAAGAATGATTTTCATAAATGTTTTTTTTTCAATTCTTTAAGAGTAAACTATAATATTTGAATGGACTATCTGTATTGAGATCATGGTTGTCATAACGGGCGAGTTAGGGTCATCGAACCGGACGGACTGACGATCCAGACGGCTTTAATTTTGTAACTTGTGCAATTTTGCGGAATGACACGTCACCTCGTCCGCACCCTGATGATCTCGTCCACACCCAGCATGTTCCTTAATCCACATGGCATCCATGTGGCCTATTTTTCCGTTATCAGAAAGTCAACTATGTATTGACTGTATCGGACGGGCGGGACCTCTAAGTCTCTAACGGACGGGCGAACCGGACATTCGTCCACTATGACAACCATGATTGAGATGTTGTAAAACCTTAAATTAACAAATAATGGCATCAAAGTAGCAAAAATATTAGCTCAATAGTTTGCAAGCAATATATTTTGACATATTCATTTAGCAATTGAGCTCCTTCATGTCTAAACTACATACCCCACATAGATTGTTGTACCTTCTACTTCTTCAATTCTATTAACGACAATTTGCTTCTTCTCAACAAATCAAACATTAGGCGGCTAACCTTATAAGGATATATAGGATATAGACAGGGTTGACAAATCAGTACGTCCGCCCCAAAATAGCGTTCGTAACCCGGACGTTCGTCCTCACGGATGCCAGTAGACGCAGCATCCCTCCCGCCGTCGGAAGGCGAACGGGCGGTCCCGGCGGACACTGCAGACACAGCGTCCGTGTCCGGACGTCCCGGACGTCCGACCGTCCTGTCAACCCTTGATATAGATAGTCAAAGTGGCCATTGACAAAACACCAAAATTTTGAAAAATTGAAAAGTGCATACCTCACCATTTTTCCAACTTTAATTAATAATTGCCATGAAATGTTGACCCTAATAGCCAAGTATGATTTCCAACTGAATGATTTAATATGCATTATGTTTTGTACAACGAGGTCAATGGACATTAATAGGTAGAACCTATGCATACATAGCTTTGATCTAGCATCAATGATGGGCAGTTTCTCTAAATATCTTGAAACTTTGCTACAAGATAATTCAATTAGTCAAATACTTACATATAAATTTTCATCTTGATCTAAGATATTGTTCAACTTTGGTGAAGATTTTTCCACTATTAACTTTCCAGATTAATTGAAAACTAGCATATGTAGCTTTGAGCAAGAATAAATAACAATAGAAGTCTTTCCAAATATCTCAAACCTTTCTTCAATGTCGATAAAGTTTTTAATTACTCAAATGTCAATTTTCACTTTTATCCAAGGTATTGGTCAAGTTTTGGTAGACATTTTCTCCTATTGACAAGTCCATTGTAGTTAAGTTTTGATACTATATGTTCTAGATATATGTTAAAAAGATCCCCTTCAACTGTTCTATAGTCATATTACAAAAAATCAATAAGATTGAAGCTCCCAAATACACCCTTTTTGTTTGCCTTGGATTCCAAATATTTCTACTTTGACACCTCTATCTCTATTTTTATAAGAGATCTAGATACAAACCCAAATCCAAAACTCTTGTCTAACATCAATGCTTTTTTTACTATTAAAACATCAATAACATGCAACTTCACAAACAATTTAGCGCTTCAAGTGCATCTAGCATCTCAAAAACACCAAAGAATAAGAGAGAGACAAGAACTAGCCCTTTTTTCTAACCATCCAAGTCCAACCTTAGGTGGTTAGCCACTAGCTCATCCTACCTGCTCTAGTTCTAACATCAACTACTAGTGAATCAATTATCAACCAACATCTAATGAGACCTTAAAAAACTATACACACTTTAAAAAAAAGATGCCTACTTCAACTAATAGATAAACCACATCACGACACCACTTGTAAGTGAATGTTCAATTTTTTGTATAATTATTTGTCAAGCACCATGAGCTCCAAACAATTATGAACTCCAAAAATCAATGAAATTTCTTGTAGGATAGTGGAACACCTTCCCATTCATTGGTGCATCTTTACTTTTGAAAATTTTGCTTCATTCAATGAGTTATTTGTTATTCATTGAATTAAGGCACCTTTGTTAATCTAGTTTTTCATCTTTCATCTTTAATACATAATTTATACAAAACATTATAATCTTAAAAGGGCACCATTGATGATTACAAAATTTTCGTAGGAAACACATTCCTACTAGGATGTGTATGCAACATACAATTAGAGGGGTGAAATATATTGTATATACAAACAATAATAGATGTATTTTAAAATGTTAGTCGAGAATGTAGTCACTTCCCTTGATACTATACTATAGGCGCTAAGAGTTTGACAACTTCTAAAAAATCAAGACCTATTGGCACATTCTGGAGTATATTTTAAATTTAAAACAAATACAAAAATATAATTCTAACTTTTTTCCAATTTCAATTCCAAGATCTCAATTTAAACATAAAACAAGCTGGAAAAAAGGTACATCAACCCCTAAAGTCCCATTGTTCCCTCTTGAAACAAATGGAAATTCTAGCAAATTCATGTGATTTCAAATTTTGTCATTGTTTTGTGAAACATTTTTTGAAGATAAAAAACATACTAGCTTTTTAGAAATATGGTTTTTATTTCAACCTATGCTTGAGAGTAAGAGTTATACAAGCCTAAGCTCAAATTTTAGGTCACATATAGAAAACAAAAACCACAGAATATTTTAAATAAAATTTAAAAATGATTGATATTCATATATTGCATAGTTGTCATAGTGGACGGACGTCCAGTTTGCCCGTCCGTTAGAGGTCCCGCCCGTCCGATACAGTCAACACGTAGTTGACTTTTTGATAATGGAAAAATAAGCCACGTGGATGCCATGTGGATTAAGGAACATGCTGGGTGTGGACGAGATCGTCAGGGCGTGGATGAGGTGACGTGTCATTCCGCAAAATTGCACAAGTTACAAAATTAAAGCCGTCCGGACCGTCCGTCCATCCGGTCTGATGACCCTAACTCGCTCGTTATGACAACCATGATATATTGTATTTTTATTTACATAGAAAGCTTTTATTCATTCTATTTAGATTAGTGATGTGAAAGTTATGAAACTTTTTGTTTTATAGGCAATCATAGAAACTTCTAGAGGAAATAATATATGTATCGGATTTGAATTGTTTTGAATCTCATTTTTACATTTTAAAAAAAAAATTCTACAATGCTTAGTATGATTGCTAGAAAAAAATCACCTTTGGAATTAGTGTGTTTGTGTGTCCCATCTTAGAACGGTTTAGTTTTTTCTATCAATCTCATACCCACTTCTAATCCACATTGTTGTAAAGAATGAAAATAAAATTAAAGAAAAAAATTCCTAGACTTTCTCCTTGATTCTTCAACATTCTTTTTTTTGCAACTATTGAAGGACTTGTGATGATTTGCCACTCAACCAATTTCTTGGCACTTACAAGCATTTTTCTTTGAAGGCATTGGCATGAAAAATTATCCTTTAGGTCATAAAAATTGGATTATAAATAAATAAAATCTCTCTTGCTTTTTAATTATTCTAATACAATAACTCCATTTGGATTGTAGGAAAAGGCATTTTGAAATTTTTATGAATTTATAGATGTTTTATTATTTTCAATAGAATCATAGTAATGCAAGGGACATAAGTCTTTCTTTTAGTGGATTCAAGTTTTGATTTTGGATATGCTAGTTTCCAACCCTAGCAAGTACATCATACTAAAAGATGCAAATTGAACCTTTTAATTCGTATTGAATTTTGAAGTTGAGATACCCTCACAAACACACAATGAAAACAAAAATCTTTCTACTTTGAGCTTGTAGATCTTGCAAATGGTAATGAATTTGAATGAAAATCCAAAATTACATATTTGTGAATCACCAAATCCAAAATTCAAAAAGTACTCAAGCAATCCTATAATTTCATGATCATTCATGAGTCCACATTGATCAACTATGAACTATTAATATAATATTTGAAGTTCTTATATTCCCTCAGAGTTCATTACGTAACCAATTATACATGCCAACCTTTTCAATATGCGGTGTTCAAATTCCCATGACATTTGGTTGTCCTATTGTATTACTACCATTCTTTATAAAAAAGAATTTATATTTACATGATAGATTTTAGGTGACATTCAATGTAACAACTTGTACTTTTATGTCAACAATTGTCCAGAGTGGCTCCCATTGCCCAGCCTATTGAATCATACTACGTCTGGAATTCATATGTGCAACCCTCAGGAAGCTTGAGTTCCTGGAACTCATATGTGCACAACCCTCAAGAAGCTTGAGTTTCTGGCCATTGAATCACGAATCTTCCGTCTCAGCTTTGACGGCCGAATCCTTCGTTAACATTCCCTGCGGAGAAGTAACAACTTAAGAACAGCAAGAGACAAGGCTCGTGACAAATTCAGAGCATGGAAATTGGTCTCACATGGCAGCCATTACAGGATGAGAAGCGGATACTTCAACCCCGAAGTGCCCGAACTTGAAAATAGAAAGTTCACTTCGGAAGCTAATAGCTGATTTTGTTACCCTTCGATGCCTATTTCAATTGGCCATTTTTGAGAATGTGGAAGACAATCATGTAGAATATGCTGAAAGGGATGATTGCGAGCTTGGGTGTACCTGAATGTGCTTGAAGAGGTTGACAGTTCTGAGAAGCTGGCCTGGCTTTTGCTTCAGAGCAACGCTGGGAGGAACGTACATGCGTGAATAGTTATCAAACGAAGTCGTGTTTTTCTTCACCTTCTTTGCAAGCGCTTCCAGAAAGTCCTTCATCAGTACACAACCAAAGGACGCCCCATTTCCAATCTTCACTCGATCGGGTTCCAAGCAGATAATATTCTCCTTCTTGATGAGCAGCGAGTATCCTACAGAGCTGCGTAAAGATTATTATAACTTTAGTACATCCCTTTTCCAGCATCAACATACAGTCAAAATCTACAAGAGCTCCATATGAAGATCGACCTCGGAGTGCAGTGATATCCACCTGTAATCGTTGAAGACTGGGCCAGCAAACAGATACTTGTCAGCGGATTCAACAACCTCAGATGCGTACATCGAGCTTACGGCACCCCAATAAGTGCCAATAAAATTGGGATGAGTTTCTGGAAAATGACCCTTCGCGGAAGGCATGACCGCGGTTGCATATCCAGATGCCGTGGCTAACTCTTCAAAAGCTTGAACTGCTTTTGAAAAGCGCAGCTGAGGGCCAGCTACGAGGACGGGCTTCACACTTCCATTCAAGATCCCACTCACGGCCTCTACAGCTGCATCAAGGCTCAATTTATTGGTCGTCATGTTTCCAATCCCAAAGAGCCTGAACACATTTCAAACAGAAACCATCAGTATCCTGCTCAGGCAGTCACAACTTGAACTCATACCAGTACAACCCACAGGCACCCAATTGCGACACCAGCCTTAATCTTGCACAATAGGCACTTATTGATTCTGAGAATGTACAGAACCCTTATAACAAACATCAGAACACTATCGCGTCAGGGTAAGCCCGATTAACAAACCCTTGTAATTTTTGCGTACGGTATCCTAATAGTGAAATTTTCTGTTACTTGATTAGAATCCTCCTTGATAAAATTTGGATTTTTCTTATAATAGTGACTATGTTCTGCACTGTAAGTGTCGCTAGAAATGAGTGTAATTGATTGCACTGATGGATTTTCCTGATGGGTTTTCCTTATTGGAGATTTCTGCTCAAGTTCGAGAAGACAACTTCATAACCGAAACAAGTTGACAGATCCTAAAGATTATAAGTAGCCATCAATTGATGAGGGAGGGAGGTGGTACCTTTGCGGGTCGGAACCCTGAGTCATGGAATATGGAAGAGGAACCGCTGTGAAGGTTGGGTGCGGAATAGAGGGCAAGTTGCAACTGACACTGATGTACACAGGCTTGCTTTTTTCAATCGCAGTGGAAATGGCTCTGTCCACGAGCTCATGCGCGTCGTCCAACGATTGTATGACCACCTTCAATTGTCCACATTGACACCACAAGATTATGGCACTATCAAGGATAAACTCAATCACTAAGAAGCGACCATCTTAACATACAACAGAATTAATAGAATTGAGGTTAATTAATAAGTCTCAGCCTCATTTTTCACGCTTTGTATTTCACTGACCTCCTAGAATTGATAGTTATTCAGTGGAGAACACCTTCCTTCAAAAGACTAATTCCAGCGCCGCGAATTCAAATTTTTAACAACATCAAGCATGAGGGATGCACAATGAAAGATACGAAAGTCGGAAAGCCAGAGACGAGGCAGTGAGTGCGGAAGGCCGTGCTTACTTTGTGCTCTGCAATGCGGTTACTCACATTGTTGATCTTTCTACTCCATCAGGTAGACGTTACAATTTTGCTTCACTGCAAGTATTTTTAACATCTGTATGAATGTGATTTGGGGGAGAGATGTTTGGGTACAAATTCGAAATCTGCTGAGAGCAATTTTTCATCACAATGTATGAATTTCTTAAGCAATTCCAAAGTGGGAGGGTTGTAGGCCACTTCTGAAACAACCCTTTTTTCATTCAAAGACAAGTGGCCATAGACATCCAGCCAAATCATGCTCACACAAATCTTGATAATTGAAGGAATATTGAAAGAGATGAGTTGCTGTTGCTGTTGATAACAGAGGGTCAGTACAAGAGACGGGATGGGGTTGCTAACGGTTTCAGTATACTTAGCGATTGTGTCTTTCCTTGGGCATCTGTTGTTTGATTGATTATTCTGGATGCGAATTATTTATTAGAGACCAATTTTTTTGCGCATTCAAGTTGGTATTCAGTTTAGAATTCTCTGAAGTGGACAGACACTGCATCCATCTAAAAAAACGAAGTTGAGCCTCTCGAGTTGAGCGGGACAGATTGTTTATCAGCAGTAAGGTCTCTCCTTTCTTGGAAGGGTGAGTTCCTTCTGAACCTTCCTTTTTTTTCGCCTAGGATTTGAAAAATTCCGTAGAATTGTATCACAAAACGTATGGACATGCACAGATGTATTGGTGCATGTGTGGGCGGTTCTGATGTGCTTCTAGATTTGGTGAAAAGCACAGAATTGAATGACTGTGAGAGAGCTTATTGCAAGGTTTGAGAAAGCGACGCAGGCTGTAAACAACATTCTTGACCGCCTCGGTTGAACTCATTTGGTAATGATGCCTCTGCGCCTAGTTGTGCATTACATTTTCAAGGAAGATGTGTCTTGAAACTGCACATGGTGGAAATAACACATCCTAATAAGTATGATACAATGCAACACTTTTGTTGGAGTTTTGAGTTTTATCCTCACTTTCATTTTTGTTTTTTTGTATCTCATGTTGAGCAACTCCAATACTACGATTGATTGAAGATTTGATTTCGTAGAGGTGCAATAACGATACAGAATACTTCGTTGAGTTATCAAAAACACTCAGTTTTAGAGGGTGCCAGTGGAAACCAAAAAACAAAAGTGAAGTGAAGTGATTTTCAGCGTCTGATCTCCATATCTCTCATCTTGTCAACCTCCAACGCTTGAATTGATTGAAATCTGAATTTGTAAGTGTGTGGTGAGATTATCAACAAACTCTAGTATCGTGAGGGAAAAAATCAGTTTGAGGGACAGGGTATTGATTAGGTCTCCTGGGAATGTAGCTTGTAGTTCTTTATGAGTGTCTTCCTTTATCAAGAGCTATAAAGAAAATCGTTTCTCAATTGACACACAACATCGTGTTGTGGCTTGTGAATTGCGTGTGATCTCTCAGGATCTCTGCCTCATCCATTGATAAGTCCTCTCTGCTTGATGTATTTCTTATATGTTTGATACTATTTATTTGTTCATTGAGAGCCACGAAATGCCACTGTATGTCATATGCTTTGCACGTATTAAAGGTTTTGTGTAGTTTGTAGTTGAAAAATGCATTGAAATGATATTAATTGGGCACATAATACTATTGTCAATAAGTTGATGATTCTTTTAAATTGAACTTCTTGAGTAGGGTTGTGTTCTCACAATGGTAGTTTCATGTCCTATATTTGCAAGAACTTGTGGTGTGAAGATGTAGAAGTTCATGTTCCCATGTAAATCAGTAGGCATTTCAGAGATAACTTAGAAACTCGTAGCAACTGAGTTTTCATGGCGGTGCAGGGTATTATGTCTTCAAAGACCTTCAATGCTTCAAGAGCATCCAGAAGATCTGCAAGATTGCTAAAGTTTGGAAAGTCCAACCTTGGCCAAGTAAGAACGTGCTAGGAAATTTGAAATTGATTGCTCAATTATGAAGAAGTTTGCATTTTATGACCAACACATTGATGTATTGAACGTTAATTGATGGACTTCATGGGGGATTCCCTGATAACCCTTGGATTGTTATTTTGTTATTGAAAATATCGTACATAATTACCTCTCCATTTGGAATTTCAGACAGGATTAGTGAATGAAAGGCAAACGTAGAAAATGGTTCACAACCACAGTTATGCTTCGAAGGCTTCCGCAATGTGTGTCAATGTTACTACTGTCTTCTTAATCATAGATGGTACTCTGAATCTAATGTAGGACCTGGTTACATTCTTTATGTATGTAGAAAGGGTGTACAGAACTCGATCAAATTAAACAAGCCTTCGTTGACTTGACGAAATTGTGAAAAACTTTTTCTTTCTCCGCTTACACACCTAGTCAATTTTGTCTTTAAAACAACCTTGCTTGAATTAAAATATTATAAAATAGTTTATAAATTATACATAAACATGCTATGAATCTGAAATTATAACGTTCTACTTCTGCTTACAATACAGCAGGTACGCAACGTTAACGTTAACGTTGTTGTTGTTTGTCAAGGTGGAAGGCAAAGTTGGGACGTGAGTCGTAGTGCCAGGCTTGTTTGTATTTTGTATTCCTCGAAATCCGCAATACTTTCAAATGTTGTTATAGTATTAAATCCAATACTTTCATATATTGTTGTGGTATTGAATTTGTTTTAAGCCCTAAAGTTTCATTGTTCCCTTGAAGGACAAAATGAATTTTGGGCAAGCTCCTATAGTCTCAATATTCATTGAGATTTTCTAAAACTTTTTGTTGAATGGAAAAACATGTTAGCCTTTTGGGAATATAATTTTTATTCCAATCAATGCCTGAGAACAAAAGTTTTGGCACAAAAAGCCCAAGTTTTAGTTTGGTGGGCAAGAAAAAAAACTACATAAAATTTTAAAATTTTATTTCTTATAGATTGTATTTTCATCTACATGTGGAGCTTTGATTTGGATTTTTTATGTGAACATTAAGGACAATCTTATTTTCTAACAACCCAATCATCTTCTTGGAAAAATAGCTTGAAGGATTCATTTTTGAACTCAATTTTCACAATATTCCAAACCAAAAAAACACACTTCACAAGGTGGAATAACATCTCTTGCTAGAACAATCTCATTTTTAAGACCAATGTGCTTGAATTTCATCTCAGACCTATTAACAATTTACTTCTCCCTTCAAACTTCAACCTACTTCTACTTCATAATTTTTTTAATGAACAAAAACTTGAAACAAAGATTTTTCTATTCTTCTATTATACAACACAACACCTCAAAGAAAGTTCTTCGTAATTGTTTATTATTCACCCATCTAGACACCCAAAAAAACACCCAAGAAGGGACTACATTGCCCCTACACACCCTTGATGCTCAAGTTACACCTTTTCATAGGTTATGATGAGACATTGACTACAATCGAGAGCTAACTTGGATCCGAAGTTGTTGTTTTGTCAACGCTTGAGTTGAGAGTTTTTGGAAAAACTATGAGGAAATTACATATACTTTTTTTTCTCTTGTCCAGAAGTCAGCTTGCCTGTCTTGTAAGTGTTGATTTGCAAATGGATTTCCATTTGTTTAAAAAAAAGAAAATTTAAAGGAAAAAAAAGGAAAAAGAAATTACATATACTTTTCTTTCCGGTGCTGCACAGTTGGAAAAAGAAACACGATACCTGTTCACACATAAATTTTGTTGTCGACAACGCCTTTCGGCAAGCGTCGAGCATCTCCTTCCCTTTCAGAACCCTTCATAGGGCAGCTCTCTCTCTCACTCAATCTCTCCGTCCTTTTAGAGCTCCCCATTGATGTTATTATTGTAAAGGACTCTTGGTTTCGGTGCGCTTTGGCAGATTCTAAATAATGCAGATACGTACTTGCTCGTTGCAGCAAAAAGCTCCCCGTCCACAGACAAATCAGTATGTCAGTCCTTTTCCAGAAAACCCAGCGAATCAATCCACAGTGAGTTTTCTTCTTAATGGCGCCAGTTGATGGAGTAGATTGCCAACCCACTTTTCTTTTTTTCTTTTCTCATGATAACTTCAAAAAAAAGTTATCATAAGTGTAGCTGCAACTCCACGATCCAGTTGGTTGGGTTGGGTTGGTTTGGGTTGGGTTGGTTTGGTTTCCAGTGAGTACCGCTGTGAGTGTTGATTATGAAGGACATGGTACGGTTTGGAATTATGATAAGGGACGAAAATTTCAACAAAGTTCTGGACGGAAGAAGATGGGATTTTTTAGTAGCTCACCTCACCCAATGAGAGACAACCCGAGTGACTCAGCTGTCTGCATGATCACTCCAATGATGTACTGTAGGCGTGGAGGATCTGCACAACTTCGGTGCCAGAACACACGCTAGCTTAGCGAGCTTCCGGTGATCAATAAGATAAGTCAAGATTAGTTCTTACGGAGTAATTCTCAACACCCAAGTGACTCAGCTGTGAAAAAACCGGCGGCTAGTTCCAAGTTAGCCGGTGGAATTAATTGGGGAATAAACCAATTGCTATTTGAAAACATCCGTCGGCAAAAATCCGGTTGAATCAATCTGAAAATATTCTATTCAGAGTAAAATAATAGACAAAAATAACCTTACTCCATTCTTCAAAAACCGGTTGAATATGATATTGAATTGAAGGGAATTAGCTACTGTAGTAAATCTCAACTAAATTCCCGAACACTGCAGCTGTCTGCTTGATCAAGTAAGTTAGCCGTGGATCTGCACAACTTCGGTGTCAGAACACACCCACTTCCGGTGATTATCAAAATCATATTAGTTCTTATTTCTTAATAACACACTCAAGTGACTCAGGCACTCCGCTGTGAAAAAACCGGCAGCTAGTTCCAAGTTAGCCGGTGGGATTGGGAAATAACCGAATTGCATTTTGAAAACATCCGTCGGCAAGAATCCGGTTGAATCAATTTGGAAATATTCTTTTTAGAGTAAAAAATAGAGAAAAATATTAACCGGACTCAGTTCTTCAAAAAACGGTTGACTACGAGAATTGAAGGAAATTAGTAAATCTCAACAAAATTCCCGAACACTGCAGCTGTCTGCATGTTCAAGTACATGTGGATCTGCGCAACTTCGGTGCCAGAACACACCCGCTTCCGGTGATTACTAAAGTTAATATTAGTCCTTTTTTTTCTTAATTAAGTAGCGGTTTCGCAGCAAGGATTCTGGAAGACTGGAACCCTCACTCCCACCCAGTGTGTGTGTGTGTTTTTTTTGCACTGTAGCAATGCACCATGCAGGAAATGCAGGATGGAGGATGGTCCCTCCAAATTGAAACCACTGTGACAGTGCCACGACACTGGAGTTTGGCACCAATGGTGCCAGAAAACAAAACCCTGCTCCCTCCAAGAGTCCATGAGACCGAACAGACTACAGACGACGTTTCCGTTTACTGTTGAGCGCTGGATAGGGTTCTAGAACTTTTGTTGTTGTTGCCGTTTCTGGGGATCTGGAGCTGCGGTTGTGGAATCCGGACCGCAGATGTGTGTTGGGTCGGGGCCCAGTGCGTTGCTTCACGGGCTGCTTCTCGTGGTTTCTGACGAGGCTGGCTGGCTGGCTCGCTTCAGATTTTTCTTTTCTTTTTTTCTGTTTTTGTTTGTCTTGCATGTAAAATTTGAAGTCATTATGACGATGAGTGCTTTGTTGGGGCTTCTGGAACCTCGGGTGGTACTTCACTACAGGAGCACGCGCTTGCCTGATTCTGGAATTTCTAGAATCTAGACTTGCTTGCCTCCTCCTCCCAACTTGAGGTGAGGTGAAGTGAGGGAGCCCATTTGCTGCAGAATTTGAATGGACACCACCATTACAGTTTTGCCCACAATGGGTTTGCTCTCATTTGTGTTTGCTACGGGCTTAAAAAAAATTTAACTTTGATCTTTAGTTCAATTGAAAACCATGATGTCAATGCTATAATGACGGGGCAACTCTCCTAAAAAGACTCTTTAATGCAAGTGACATTGGTCTCTCTCTCTTTATGCTTTGGCCCACTATTCTCCTCCTGAACTTGACAAGTGGGCAAAATATGAAGAGCTTGTTACTAGGCTCACAATAAGAAGGTTCACTTGCTCCCATTTGTACTTGCAATGGGATCAAGAAAACAATGTTGATCTTCAATCCAATCAGAAACCACGACACCAACATCATAATGACAAGGCAACTCCCAAAATAGACTCTTCAATTAATACAAGTGGCATTGGTCCCTCTCTTTTTATTCTTTGGCTCCACCATTCTCCTTTCTAAACCCAACAAGTTGGCAAAATTTGAAGAGTTTATTAATGGACTCATAACAAGCGGGTTCATTCACCGCCAAATTTGTTTGCAACAGGCTCAAAAAAACAATGTTGATCTTTAGTCCAATCGGAAACCATGACACCAATGTCGTAATGACAAGGACAACTCACAAAATAGACTGAATTAATGCAAGTGGCATTGATCTCTCTTTTTATTCTTTGGCCCCACTATTGTCCTTCCTAATAAACCTGCCAAATTGGCAAAATTTGAAGAGCTTGTTATTAGGCATACAATATTGGAAGATTCTTAATTGTCATACCTTTTCAAACATTATTATGTGTGCCAAAAATTTGGACCTACCCTCTTTTTGGCATAAAATTGAATCCTTTTTTTCAACCCCAAAAGTTCTTCCATGTTAAAGGCCCCATAATGCTTCAAAATACTAGTCTTCAAAGCAAGGCTAAAACCTTCATCTAGATTTAACCCTAAAAGGACTAGGGAGACTACTTTGTGCTTTTTGAAAACTCGTGTAGGCTCTATTGACTTCATAATTTTGAAATTTATCATGAATTTTTTGGATGCATGCTACATTGCTACTCATCGTAATCTACATGCAAAGCTTTGATTCATGTCAATCCAATAAAGATTGCAAAACTTTGAAGGATTTTTTTATGTCAATATATGTCAAAATGGGCAACACAAAAAATATTCTAAAAATATATTAATTATTTTTTGTAGACTGATTGTATAGATTGATACCTACTCAAAAACATTTGAACCATTGAATTACGAATAATGAGGTTTAAGTTATGGGAGTTCCATTTTGTGGGCAATCAAAGTAGAAAAATATATAAAGTCATCTTTTGCTCTTAGTTTTGAAAATTTTCAAATAAAAATAAAAGATGTGAATTATTCAATACTATAAGAACATGGCCACCATAGCTCGTTCAATCTGACATGCCAAAACAAATTGAGCGGGTCTTTGTGCGGTGAAGGGCGGGGGATAGAACAAAGACCCCCATTGTCTCTCGCTCTATTCCCACTTCAATCCAAAATTGTTGCTTATTTGGGAGGGTACGTGTTAGCTCCCACTTCCAAAACTATTGTGCAAAGCCATATTTAAACAAAGATTCTCCACAATCTCCAATCTTGAATTGTTGAAAGGGCTTGGTATTGTTGAGTAGCTAGGTGCATTTTGGAAGTGGCCACTCTCAACGTTGCGTTTGCAAGCACGACAATAGAGAAGAAAAAGCTACACGAGCCTTTCCAAAGTTGATGAGGCCACCTACAACGTGCCATAGTGGCCATGCTCCAACATTTTCACCATTGGGATTAGCAATTCTCAAATTCTTCCAAAAGTTATTAGCATAATTGTAATATCTTTCATTTAGTAACACCTTCCATTTCACAATTTTTTTCAATGAATATGAAAGTCTTTTTGGATAATTTCTTTTCGATATATATTCTCAATCCATTTTTCAACTTATTGACTAAAATGCATAAGTTATAGGAAATACATGTTTCTTTCTAAAAATATTAAAAGACAGAACATTACCTTTAGGAAGGCTAGAAAAGCTTACATTTTGAAGTTTAGGCACATTGAACTTGCAATTGGTGGGGATATTAATTGTAAAATTTTCAGACAATGTACTTCAACAAATTAACCAAAGGGTCACATAATTGAATTTTTTTTAAATATTGATGAAGTTTTTGACCTTGCTTTGAAGATGAATATTTTGAAGTAGTTTTAGACTTCTAAACATGAAATAATTTTAGGGGTTAATTTTTAATAAGTCCAACCGTAGAATCCTATAGTTAACTTGTTGGAATAAACGTTAAAATTTCAAAATAAGAAACCTTACCAATTGCAAGATCACGATGCTTGGATTTCAAAAAGAAGTATTTTTAACTCTTCACAAATGGTTAGATTTCATCTTTCAAATTTTTTATCCAAATATGTGGAGATTCTACAACTTTAAGCTCTCCATAATATATTGAAGAAATAACTTAGGAAAACATGTAAAAAATTTCATATTCATGCTTGAAAAAAATATTAAGTAGAAAGAAATAGAAAATGATTTAAAATACTAATTAAAATTGTTAAGAATATAGTTATAGAATTGGAAATGCCAATTTTGATGGTTGTAATGTTATAATAAAAACCCTACACCCAAAGCTATTATTTTTTTTCAAAAATATTGAAAATTGAGTTAAATAAAGGACTTCAAAGTTTACTTTAGAATAGAGATTTCATTGTAACTACTAGTAAACTAAAACTCTTCACAACTTTTGTCTTATTAATCAAAATGAAATGATTTAAAGCTTTCTACATATATATACATCTAAAAAAGTAATTTCAATTTTTTATTTCTTAAAAAAAAAGATTTTTTTTAGTTGCCTAGGATGCCTAAACTCACAAAGAAACTACATATCATACAATAATTTTTTAACCATGCAGTGAAAAGTTATGAAAAGTGATTCGTTAAAGCTACTCCTCAATTATATATTGTGTGAAAATTCCATTTGTCAATGGAGATTGAAAACACTATGTTGCCAAAAAAATGCTACTTAATCTTGTAGTGGTTAATGTAGAATCGTTTCTTCTCCTTCCTTTTATAATGTGGAAAATTTAATCGTAGGTTTGGATTGTTAGCTTCGCATTGTATCAATTTTTTTGGAAAATCACCAAAATGGAATGAGGTTCACACCCTTCCACTTGAAAACTTTGGTATTCAATTCATACTTCCGCTCATGCATTGAGGATGCTCCTAGGGTATCATTCTAAGAGAATGTAGATTTAGCTCACATACCTCATCTCTTCACCTAATAGACCTATTTACCTACAAACCTAAATACTTCTATTAGGTTGTTGTCCTAACACACATGTACATGATGAAAATTTAGATTTTAGAATCTACAACATGAATACATAGTAGAAAGTCATAAGTTTCTTATTTATCATTTTGTTGAGTGTCAAGATAATATAGGACAATGTAATACAATGAATCATAGTTGTAAAAGCCTTTCCCATCTTATTCTTGAACTTGGGGAAAATTTGGACATGGAATGTTGCGGTTGGCCTCCTAATGTTCATTCCATGAATTTGCTTAAGATTTGTTACTTGGCTTCTGGAACTCATAACATTCTAGCAAACTTAGAGAATCATTGTTTATATGTTTATAATTAATTGTGACTCCCCATAATGAGACTATTTGATATAAGAACGTACTTAATGTATTGGAAAAGTCACCAAGTATTCAAAAGATTCACAAAGTTGATTATGCCTTCAACAATATTGGCAATAAAAATAGAAGCTATATACATATTTGTAGATAGGAAAAAAGTAGGATTGCCTTGATGCCAAATTTTTCACTTCATGGAGAGGTCTTCTTTTTGTCTAGCTTTGTGTGTTTAATGAAAATAAATTTGGTGAATCCAACAATTACATTGAAGAATTTAGTCATTTCTATAGGCTTGCAAATGTCATTTTTTAGGAAGAAAAATTGTTTCAGTAGTTGTAGTTCGCATTTTGCCTACTTCACAAAACACCCAGAACTATAGTATAGAGGTTCAATCTCCAAGGAATGATCAAATAGTCTAACGTAGTGTGACTAGAGTTAATTGTATTAATAAGACTAATCGTTCAATGTCGATTCTAAAGGGAAATAACATTAATATAACCCATTGTTTCTAGGAATTAGAATCACTCAATTATCCAATAACTAATTTCTGTCTAACACACATGGATGCACAATACAAGTATGAAGTCTAAGTTTTATCCTAGTATGTTGGTTCAAACAAGAAGCACGCTTAAGCGAAAGAAAACATTAACATATAGTTTTAAGCAAACAAATCTTCAATTCCCTGTTGCATTCGCTTAAAGCGTAGGCTCACAATATCCGCTTATAGCGTCACTCATCATTCATCAAACCACAAGTTAGTATAACAATTCATCACACTTCAATGTTTCAATACTTTGCTTATAGCATCCTTCAATTAAAGTGCTTAAAGCCATTTTAACACCACAGTTAAACTGTACACTCCCTCAACCAGTCAGTGCACTGTAACATTCTCTCATAGCTTTAAGCATTATATAATTCATTACAAATGCTTCAAAACAATTTCTCAACAATAGTCTCCTACAGTTGCTTAAGCATATATCACTCCTTAATTAGCTTAAAGCAACTACATATTAATCATCATACAACACTTAGCTTTAAGCCATAATTTAATTCAGTTTATACGTATGAAGCAAATTTCCAATTAGTAAACACAAGGTACGTCGCTTAAGCGGCCATCACTGCACCATAACATCATACGCTTAAGCGAACACATACTGATTCAATCAATCAGCCAAGACATCACATCAGACTACTTAAAGCTACAACTCAACTTCCACTCAATTGATTTGCTTCAAGCCTCAATGAAATCACACAATGCTAAAGCAATTCAACAATTATAATTTATAAAATCAAAGTTAGATTACAACAGCAACAATAGCTTTAAGCACACAAGCATACAAATTCCTCTTCACAAGAGATTACACAACAATCAACTATACCCAAATTCTGGGATTTCAAACTCAACAAATGCCCAATCACTGGGACTTACACACAATTATCAAATATATGCTTAAAGCTTTATTACAAAAATACTAAACAATAGTTCAACTAGAACACATACTTATACAAACACACACACACATATGACTAAACACAACAATGAGAAGTGAATAAAGAAGAAGAGCTTCAAGCCATATAATGCCGGCCGAAGTATCCCTTCAAATTAAACTCGGTTAAACTGTTAATAACTAAAAACTCTTGCACTTCCTGGAATCCCACAGCAATACTAAAAATCAATAACAATTGATCACCTATTACCATGAGTTTCTATAACCAAGTCTAATTTGATCTTCATTCACACATAAAACCAAAAAAAATTGTTTATTGAACAAATTTACATGCTTATAGTAGTAGAAAGAGATGTGATATTAATGTGAATTCTTGACTTTAGAACTTGTGTGAAACTTGATATTTCCTAATCAAAACAAATGGAGTGGTCCTATTTCATCCATAAAATCACTTATTTAATATCATTGCAAAGTGATTACATTGTAAATGCACTCTTCAAGTGAACTACATTTTTGTTGAGTGCTTGTGTTTTCTTTATCACCCTCTATTAGATTAGGAACCCTAGGATCAAAATAATGATGCCATAATAACCACTCTCCAATTACATAGTATCCAATCCCCAAGCTAAAGTACAAATGATTAACAATATGAGTTTCAATTGATGACAATATAGTGCAACCCACATTATTAGAAAATGGTGTCCAAGTCAACAAAAAAATAACAATTTTTTCTTGATTGGGATACTATATCAATTGTTTTAACAATGTTTAGTTGATTTGGTACAAGTTAATAAAATGGTCACTAAAATTTTGTTGATTTAGATAATACAACATCTAAATCAACAAAAAAATTAACACATTTTTGTTCATTTTGAATTTCATAAATTTTAAATAAGTTTTCATTATTTAGACAATAGTTAAATCACCATGATTTGAATTCTATGTCAATAAAAAATTTAATTAGAAGGAATTAGACAAGTTTGTTCTACCTTGATAATAAAAGAAAGGTGACTTCAATGATGAAAGAGAGGGGAAGACAAGATATTTATACAAATGCGGTAGTAAAAGGTATAACAAACCATATGGGATATGTGAACCACTCATAGACTTAATTCACATATCCTTAATGGATTGTTCTATTTTCTACCACTCCATTTGTACAAACAATTTGTCTTTTTCTCTCTTCCATCACTAAGTTAAAATAAGCTTGTCTTCTTCCTCCTAGTTAAATTTTTAAAAGTAATTTAATACTCCTATTTATACACTACTAGAAATGTACGACCAAAACAACAGAAATTCAACTGATTTATGTTATTTGGGATAGTAAAATATCATTTTTGTAACTTTCTTTGAAAATCATCAGAACAACAAATTCTTTCTGTTGATTTAGATAGTGCAATGACCAAATCAACAAGTTTTTGTTGAATTTAGAATCTTTTTAGAATATTTGAGAATCTAAATATAATGATTTAAAAAAAATATGAATCATATAAAATTCATTCTTTTTTCAATTTAGCAGACTTTGGAGTCCATTCTCGCATAGTAGAATAAAAAATTTCAAAAAAACATAGAACTGAGAAAAGTTGTAAAATCAAGCTACCTTTTACTTCCAAAAATCTGCTTGTAATGTCAATACTCCAATCAAAACTTATAAACAAAAATCAAAGAGGGGTAGTTAAGAACATTTATTTTCACATTTTCTAACATCCTCTTTGATTCTTGTCCATAAATTTTTATTGGAGATTCAAAATCACAAACGAATTTTTGAAGTGAAAGTTATCTTGAATTTACAACTTTTTTTAATTCTAAGTTTTAAAAAAAAATGTGTTCTACTATGACTAAATGACCTCTAAAGTCCACTGAAAATACAAAACACATGAAAAAACAATGAAAAAACTAAATATATAAATTTCTAGTTCTTGTATGGTCACCTAAGTATTTGGGTGGTTTAGTGGTTGGAACTTTGAACCTCCAAACATGAGGTCCAAGGTTCGAATCCCTTTAAAGGCACCTGCTTGCGTGGTAGGTGACCTAGGTGGCCTTTGCCCATATGGTGAACTACCTCAGTAGCCCTGCCCACGTAATGGACTGCTTGGGCAGAAAAAAATTTCATTTTAAATGGGCACTTGCAAAAAAATTTAATTTTAAAGATATGTATTTAATAGAAAAAATATCTTTTCTATTTTTAAATTTGAATTTGTCGAAAACAACAGATAAAATCAACAGGTTTCAATTTGATTTTGTCCAAAACAACACCTCTAAAATGACTAAATCATTCAACAGATTTGAGTTGAAATTTTGTTGTTTTGATCATGAATTTTCTAATAGTGTTTTCTTGTTGGATACAATTGCAAAGTTTAGCACTTTGCATTTATGAACAATTGTTTTCTTCTTGTACAATGTGAAACACTTCATGTAAATTTAAATGCAAAGGTTTATCTATAAGTAGGATTGAGGTACCACTACTTTGTATAGCATTTTCTATTAGGAATTGTTTTTTAACAATCAATGACATCCAAAATATTATCAATTTTAGAATGATTCTTTTCATATGACTTTGTAATTGTAAAGCTCTAGATATAATAATTTACCTTTCAAAAATTTCAAATTAGAGCTTTGCTTTTCTCTAAGATACTAATAATAACCAACTAAAGTTTCATATTTTGAAAATTTTAATTTAGAGAATAGAAATTTTTCATAAATTTATAAATAAAAATTTTGATTTATAAAAAAATTGGAACTATAAGCTTATACTATTGCAAAAGGTAATCATCTTTTATAGTATGGCAAAAATTAAGGATACATACCTCTCTACTTAAAACATGAGCTCTAGAATATCCATTTCAAAAACGAAGACAACCAAAAAGCAACCAAATTTTTCTGAAATTTTTTTTTCCAAATTTTACCTCATTTTTAGCACTTGCTACTCTAATTGTAAGAAAAATGGTTTCAAAAATGGAAAAAATTGTCAAATCCTTCTCTAAAATATCAAATGGATGAACATATGGATGATTCACATCCATGCATTCTCATCCACATTGCAAGTCAGTCTACCAATAACAAAAAAAAATTAGTTGATGGTAATTATTGTTATATCTAATGTTTCTTGAGCCATTATAAGTAAATCTAATGTGTGAGATGACACACGCATTTAGTTGCATGGTAGAATCCTTTGTTGTTGGGGTAAAAAAGATGATCAGAGACATTTAAATGAGCTAAAATTGAGCTTAAAAAAACTAAGTTAATTCCTAAATGCTTAAGGCTCTTTTTGAGCTGTTTGGAGTATGGTCTTCATCAAACAAAAAATTAAAGGTTTTGATGATTTTTATCAATTTTTTTGAATTGTAATATTACAAATACAATCAAATGTGCTCTAGGTCACATAGAAAAATAAATAGGGTTGCTAGTATGTGAGCGTATGAGCATGAGCTTGTGTGTACACATTTCTTTTTAGAGTGAAGACCTATTACTATAGAAGTTAGAATATCAGAGCAAGGAATATATGAGCATCAAGCTCTAAAATTTGATAAAGCATTAGAAAATTCAATAATATGTCTAAAAAAAGATTCTATTTAAAATTTTGGTCATAATTCATTATTTTTAGTAAAACTTAGTATCTATTACTATGAACCTATTACTGTGGACCTATTACTGTAGTCATGTAGAATTCAGGTGAAAATTTTAATCTTCACTATTATCTAGAATATTCAAAGTACATACATTACAAAGATGATGAACTCAATTGATGTAAAAGACAAACAGAGAAGGAAATAAAGTTGTACAAAATATTTCATTTTGAATGACAATATTTGTTATAAAGAGGAATTAATGTTTCTGAAGCAAAATGTGTAACTTGACCTTGAAGTGTTTTAGTCTTAGATTTCAAGCACTCACAAATTCTTGCAACCAATTGGTCCCCTAGGTATGTTGAGACTCCCATTTAGAACCTTGATGACAACAACCTTAATAAAGAGGTGCTTCACCTCATTGAAGTTAAAGTTTGGAGAATGTATGAACTTGTTTTCCTCTAGGTTTAGTTTTTAGACGTAACAAAATAAGTAATAAAAATATTTGCAATTAACATATTGATGGCATCCACCAATTGCTAAGACAACTAATTACACAAAATTAGAACAAGTGCACTCCAAGTACATGCCAAATGTGATTTGATAAATCTTTTGTATAGGCTCTTTTAAGGATTGATAGGAGATTATGGTTCTAAGTTCAAAAAAATGGAGCATAGTTACCTGCAAAATCGTTCATTTGACGTTACCAACACTCTTGTATTGATTGCAATGTTTTGTAGTAGAAACATATGCAAAACGTCAAAGGGGGTTGCTCCTTTGGATCATTGAATAGGTATCCAAATGCAAATGACCACTTCAAAATATTGGATATTGTAAACAATCGTTGAGGTGACATAGGTGGCCACTTTTGGAGCTAAAAGACAAATTCTCGCAACATAAGTATTTCATAGCAAGTCAAACTGGTGCTTGTCAAAATAAGCCAAATGTCTAGTACTTAGGGCTAGTCAATTGCCCGAGCACATTTAGAGCTTCAAATACATTGTTGAATATTATCTAGACAAAACTAGAAATTTGTTGTAATATCCTTATTTCTATCATATTGTTTGTTTTTGCTATGGTAAGTTGAAGCTAGAGTTCCTTCAAATCCTTTTGCAATTCAATCAATACAATATATGGCTAATCTTCATTGTTGAGCATAACATTTGCAGCTTGACTTGTGAAAATTCTTGTAATATTCCATTGTGAAGAGTCATAATCATTCTCCAACACAATCATGACAAGTGGTATATGTCCAGAATTAGTAAGTAATTTTGCTTTCTTGAAGGCCTCTATAGGTGTACACATGGATTATGTCTACACTCGTGGCTAAGAAGAGTTGATATTGTTCAACCAATAGGAGTCACCATCTAATCTAATGGAGAAGTCCAACTTTTGCTTATTGATACCAAACATCTATTTGCCCTCTAAATGTGGAATACATGTTGCAGCATCAATCAATCCTAGAACATCATTCAATGCTATGCAAACTTCTTTGGAATGTTGCTACGTCTAATACCTTTTAACTTTAGCTTCTTTTTGGATGGCACTGACTTCAACAAATGCTTTGTTGCTCAAGAATGCTTGATAATTTGTCATTTACATAAAGGTTTGAATGCAATCATTTAAAGTGGCGGCAAACAAATCATTACCTTGATTACTTAATTTCTACAACCATTAGCTATGGATTGTTTTAGATAAGTTGCATGATGGCATGTTCACCACGTCTTCAATAGATATCACCTAGGAAAAAAAAACATGTGGTACATGAGTTCCAAAATGTAGTCATTGAAAATAGGGTTGACAAATCTCTACGTCCGCCCGAAAAAGGCGTTCGTAACCCGAACGTCCGCACGGACGCAGCGTCTTTTCCGCCGTCGGAAAGCGGACACCTCAGCCGCGGCGGACGGGCGGGGTGGACGAGATGGGTGGACGGGATGGGACGGGCGGGGCAGACGGGCAACCGCGGGACGGTTGGAATAGGGCGGTCGGGGAAGTGGACGGGGGAGATGGTCAGCGGTCGGAGCAGTCAAGTGGTCGAGGCAGACGGTGACGTCGGGCGCGGCGGACGCTGCGTCCGCTAGACTTGCGAATGTCAGCGGCCGCTGCGGACACAGCGTCTGCGTCCAGACGTCCGACCGTCCTGTCAACCCTGATTGAAAATCTAAAGTCTACCAAAAAAAATTGGTTTCACATAGTGCCATAGTTTTGATCTATCTAGCAAGTATGGTAGTGTGCTCTAAAATTGACCCTCTCCTTCAAATTGTCCTCTAGGTGGTTTAGAAATGGATATATGATGAACTATTGATTATGTCAAAGAAGGAAAAAAGTTGGTTCATTGTTTTCCAATGGATAGTTTATACTTTTTTAAAGGTTAGTTTAAGAGCCACATGTAGTCCATTTCTAATTAAGTGAATAGGTGTTCATTAATTTTTTCCAAAATGAGAATTGGTGAACCCACTACCTTCTTACATGTGCTAAAAAATCTGAAATATTAATTAACTCAAGCTTTCGTTCAAGTTTCATTGAAGGTCACATTTAGGAACCTTCTCTATTACTTTTTGCATGCCTCAATGCTTGTTTTTGGTAAAGCCATATCTTTTTCCAAACCATTTAAGAGTGGGTTTTGCAAGGGCTACAAGTCACAAACAGGGATCTATGACAGAATTCTTTCAAAATTCATAACTAGTTCATAATAGCTCCAAAAAATATGAAACCACTTGGGTAAGATTCCGCATCTATTCCTCTTCAAGTGAAAAATAATGAAAAATGTTTTCAAGCATCTGAAAAACATCAAAAAGGCCCAACAACCCTTAAAGTATTGCTTTTAGAGACACCTACCTTAGTCAAGGCACCTCTCAATGCCAAGAGGTAAGTTACTCCTTCCTTAGTTTGATTAAAAAATCTATTTGTAGTAGTAATTAGATAAGACAAGAATACAATTCAAAATGGAAGTAGTTTTGGATAGAAGCCATTGTAGGAACCAAAACTTTAGTCATTAGACTTGTTTAGATTTTTTTAAATTTGGTTGATAGGAATTCATTTTGTATGGAAGAAGCTTAGCCACACCAAATTTTATTTATGTTGATCAATGTCATCTTGCAACTTGGGACCTCTCAAGGTCGATAGAAGAAACTAATCCTTGAATCTTGATGTGCACGTTGGTGGTTTTAAAAGATTTTTATAAAAGACAATTTTGTGAAGAGGGATATCAACTTAGAAAAAAAAATTTGTCAAATTGAATTTCATTTTGGTTGATCACTATCCTATAGCAATGTGGATTGTCTCAAGGCCAATAGGAGGGTACCAATAATTTTCCCATGATGTGTTGTTGTTGAACTTATTTAGATTTTAGGGAAAAAAAAATTTGTTGATGAAGATTATTTTTATATCTAATGATCTTTAATTGTCATACTAGATTTTATTTTGGTTGATCACTATCTTAAAGCATCATGGGTACCCTCTTCATATGTAGGTTAGTGGACTTATTTAGATTTTAGAAAACTCTTCAACTATGGTTTAATTTACGAATTGTGATACATTGTTGTTTATATACTATTGTGATCTTTCATTTACTTTGTTCTGTAAAGTGTTTAGTCAATGTTTCTTTGGATCAAACACCACCAAATTCATAATATTGATAGCCGCAAAGGGCTTTCAAGGGCCCTCATGAGTTCCATCCCCCCCAAAAGGCACTTGCATTACTTGAACACCGATGCATACAAAATACCCTACCTTCAACTTGATATAAGTTCCAAGAGCATCAATGGACCACCAATTGAAATGACTGATGAACTAACTTGTAAGTTATCCCATTGTTGTACAATTGGTTTTGTTTTTTTGTTTTTTTTAACATATAGACCATTTCCAATCCAATTCGAAGTTGTACAATTGTTTTTGTCTGAGAGAGAGCTTGGAAAGCAGTTGAATTGGAGCCAGCACAACAATTGGCAAACTAAGATAATGGTACTTTTGCACCCATTTGAATAGGTCCCATTTAATAGATAACTTTGAAAGAAAAGAAAAAGGAAATTCGGCCAATAGCACTCGTCCAGACGACTCTGAACTTGCCAACGTGGCGTGCTGAGCTGGCATTCCCATCCACATGTTACAGGAATCCAGACACTCCAACACTGCACGTTGTTTTTTGGATTTGAAATTTTGAACCTGCATTGTTTAGGCCAACAACCCAGGTTTGCTGCATTTTTCCAAGAAGAACGTGGCCACGACAAGAAAGTAAAGAGCATCTCCACCTGTTGATGGGCAAAAGTTCATCATGTGAAAACCCACCAAATTTTTTGGGGGGGTTATGAGAGCTAACTTGACTGTTAAATGTGCACTCAATATGGGGAGTCACATTAGGGGTAGTCACACCTCCTCCAAAAAGCGAAGTTGGAGAAGTTGGTGAGAAAGTTGAGGAGCCAATGGAGAGTTGTTTTGCGTGAAGGTGTGACACCTCTTTTGCTACAGCAAATATGAAAATTAAAAATTGCAATGGATAATTTTGCCTGGAACAGGGACCCAATCAAAGAGGTTGAGAATGAAGTGAAGAGCATATGATTGAGTACTTGGTTGGCGGAGGGGTGAAATGCAGGAGTAAAAGGCTAATAATTTTGTGAAGTTGGAGAACAAAGTGTCGTTTCTTCACCTACAGAGGAGAAGAAACGACACACTCTAAGGTTGGAGAATGTGAGGTGTACAACACCCAATATGCCAATCACAAAGTGTCTTGTCACAATTCTCAGAGAAGTGGACTCAAGTTGAAAAGTTGTGACTCCAATTGTCTCCAAGAACAAAATTTCTATGAAGAATGAAAACTTCTGGAGTAAAATGAGGAGTCAACAAGGAGCCATTTTGCACGAAGAAGGTGTGACACCCTTCAGTTTGTGTTATTGTGAGATTGAGAATGGATCTAGGAGAAAAGTGTTCATTTGTGGAGGAAGATGACGACCCTAATTTTTTAGCTCATACAATCTATAATTAGATACGTTGATTCTAGATGTCATTATTGTGTTAATGCTACAATGATGTTGCAACGTCGATCACCACTATGGTGAATGTGGTGGTGCCTTGGGTGAACATGATGTAGACTCTACAGCGAATGAGTTATGCAAAGGTTGAAAATGACAATATACTTCTTCCACGAATTCTTCTTTGCATCTATCATTAATATGTAGGGGGAGAATAATAGACACTCTCAATTCTGAAAGAATGGGAACTCTACAAGCCAAGAACAACCAATGATGAAGCTCCATGTTTCCATTCTCCAATAATTGAGAATGGCATGAAGAAGGTGTGACTAATCTTAAACCAACTAAAGAATTGAAGTTGGAGAAAAAAGCACAAGACAAAACTTTTTCAAACACCCCAACTGGATTGTGATGGAATTTTTTCTTTTTTTAATATTCTTGGTTAAGCCTTCTTCTCTCTAGCACCCTTTGTATAAATTGGGGTTTACTTTACAATTAACTCTATTGCTACTTTTTGTTTGTGAAGCAAGAGGCATTTAAGCAAATAAAGGGGGGGGAAAAGAATGAATAGAGGCACCATATTGTACCCAGAAGTTGTAGTCAACAAAAAACACCTTTCATCCGAATATTAGTTAATCAAACAATATCTTTTAGAAGAATCTTGGGATTTCATCTAATATTTTACCTATACTATTAAATGTTGATGTGATAATACCAAAATGAGATAAGTTTTTAGCAAAAATATAGGCAACAAAAATTGAATACCCCCCTACAATTTCAAGGCCTTTCTTCCATCAATAATTGTCATTTCTATTGCAAAGAGAAAAAAAAAGAAATTTTTTCTTTAAAATCTAACTATAGGATCTTGCACCAAATGAATATAAGAATGTATGGAAGAAATTTTATAAACTTTAATTGTATAAATGGCAAGATATTTGCATTTATAGTAAAAAAAAACAAGTTCTTTTGCACTTTGTATGACTAGATTAGAAGACTATATATCTTCTTTTAACCCTAAAGTTCCTTAATTATGTTTTCACCAAAAACGCTTGAAAACTGCCATTTTTTAAGCAAGTCCCAATTCTTTGAAATTTTTTTTTTGACATATGTAATTGTAGGATCTTGTAGTATGTAGTATCAAAAACATTTGGTAAAAATTTAGACATTTCCACGTGGATTGCAAGATATAAACATTCAAGTTTACTAAAATAATTTTTTTTGCCCAGTAAAAAGTAGGGCAATTGTACTTCACAAGCTCCATTTTCTATGAAAAAAAGACCCAAATGGTGGTGCTTCTTTGAATTATTTTTCCTAGATAAGTTGGCTACATGCTCAAAAAATTTCAGACCATTTAGAAATGTACAACATATAGGAAATGATTCAAAATACTAAATTATTAAGAATTTAATTATGGAATTTAAAAATGTCATTCTCAATGGTTGCAATGTTGTAATAAACAATCTATATCCTATGATTTTATTTTTTTCTAGAAAAATTTAATTTTGGGTAAGATAAAGGATTTCAATGTTATTTTAGAGTAGAAAATCTGTAATTGCTTGTGAACAAAAAATTTGCATAACTTTTAATTCATTGATCAAAATAGAATGATTCAAAGGTTTCCATGTGTTTATAAATCCAGAAAACTAATTTCAAATTTTTGTTTATGAAAAAAGTGTGCAGTCACTTGTGCAGTCTTTTGTTTCTACAGTTATCATTTATTTCATTTTTTGATACAAATGAAATGAGATTTCATTGTAGGAGATAAAATATAAAAAAAACAAAAACGAACCACAAGTGGCCTAGTGGGGATTGGACTTTGTTTCTACAATTAACAGTGAAGCCATCCACCAGACCTTCTACAACATTCTTACAGGGTTGACTACTTGGAAGTCACTCAGTCATACTAGAAGTCAAATAGTTTGAATGTAAAACAAGTGTGCTCTAGTGAATGATATTGTGACAGTTAAAAAGGTTTGAAAATATAGTTCAGTACTATTTTGCATTTTATTTTGTTTAATTTTACTTGAAACACATGGATAATGCATTTTATTTGAAACACATGGACACTGCGTTTTATTTTTTCAATATTGTAACATCCACTACTGGCTACCCATGCCCGTGAGGTCGCATGAGTGGTCGCATTACCCCCAACAGATTCTCCATTCATGATGGTCTTAGGACCAGCCTACCTTTGTTTTTATTATTGTTTATCAATATTCTAGTGATAACTTTTAGTTATAAATTTTAGGGAAGAATACCGACTTTGTGAAAAATAAATAAATAAAAAAGTTGATGTAAATCCCTGCCCTTGGCAGATGTAGAGTACTTGGGAAGTTGGTCTTGGGTAGTGGTCTTGAGAATTGGTCTTGGGAATTGGTCTTGGGTATTGGTCTTGCATTAGAAAAAATCTGAGTCCTATGGAGGGCCATTAAGGATTCACTTTTTGGTGTAGTGCAGTGCAATTACAAGAAAATTGAAAAACAAATATTTAAAAAATAAATATATATTAAAAAAATATGAAAACCTTAGGTGGTGTTGACATAGCACAAGTAGTGCCACATCAGCAACTTTCATTAAAAAAATTAAAAAAATTAGAATTCCTCTCTAATTGCACTAGGTAGTTCAAAACTTACAGCCTTTTCGAGGCCTGAATTTTTTTGTAATGGATGTTTGGCCTTCTTCCATTGGTTGATGTAGTGACTAATTTGACGTTAACCTCTATAAGTTAGACTAGTTTATTGCAATCTGAATATCTTGAGGCCAATTCCAAGAAGAGTACATATTTTTCAGAGGTGTGTGCTTGTTTCACAAATCAAATCCAAGTGGAATTATAATTTTTCAATTATAATTGTACTTTTTGTGAATTTATCAAGTGGTCTCCCTTGAAATTACAAAATTGCCTATAGAATGAAGTTATAAACATCCCATAAACAGCACATAACCACCTGGTATTCACCAATAAAGAATTGACACATTACCCCCTTGTAGACATTAAATCATTGATTTTGTCAAAAAAATGAATAGATTTGGATGATTTTCTAGACAAAATTGGGGCAAAAAACAAGGGACAAAATTGGGGAATGGATTGGGCTAGTCTACTTTAGTCCTAAGACCATTTCTTTTGTCAAAAAACACTCTAAATTGCCATTCAAAAATGTAAATAGCCAAAAAAATTAATATTCATTTTTCTGACTTTATTGATAACAAGATAAAAGCATTGAAAGTAAAGAAAACAAGTTTTTTTTTTTGTTTCTAGTTTGACTAGATTATAGAGCTTTGAATCCTCTTAGCTTAGATTTTTGTATTATAAAATGTGAATTAAAAAAAACTATGCTAAAGAATGGACTTGAGCATTTGGAAAACAAAATTCTCCACCCTAATTTTTATTATGTTAAAAATTGTTAAGTTGAAGTGGGTATAGGATAGAAGGACATACTAAATTGTTGATAGCTCTAAAATGGAATTGAAACGCATCAATTCTCTTAATGAGATTGTTTTAGAAAGTAATCCAAATGATCTACAATTTTTATTTTTGAAATATTGTTAAAATTGAGTTTAGAAACAGATTTAATACTTTATTTCCCAAGAATTTGCTAAGATTGCATGTAAATTAAGAAGCTTCATAACTTCACATCACTTATCCAAATGGAATGAAATCAAAACTTTTCACATAGACAAAAATATAATGTATAAGGAATAAATTCAAGAAAAAATTATTTCAAGTTAGTAGCTGTTGTTGCCCACAGTTGCTTATTTGGGGCTTTTTATGGCATAACATTTGCTCCTAGGCACCAATTGAAATAAAAATTATATTCCCATTATGCTAATCAATTTTCATGTCTTGAATAAAAGTTTCAAAATAATTTTCCAGAAATTGAGATCATAGATATTTACCCAAAATTCCAATTGTTTCTTGATTGAGAAATTTCTAAATTTGTTTTTACACATTCTTATACTAGTCTAGTACAAGATTTCATAATTAGATGGGGGATTTAACATTTTTGCTCTTTGTAATAGAAAAGACAGTTTTGATTGGTAAATAATTTTTCTTAAAGGATGTTCAGATATGGATTTTGATTGACCTAAATTTTCAAACACCATGTAAAATAATATATTTCAATGATGAATTTGGAAACTCAAGAACTTTAAAGACCAACACTAAAAACAGATTTTTAATCCGCTATGAAAAGGAGTTATTTTTAAAGTTGTATAAAATAAAACTTAATTGACATATTGCACTCCAACTAGTACTCTTAAGATTACAACCATGCAAACCATGGTAATTTTACTCAATGATAAATGATTTGAATACTAACTATATTTACAAAATTTTAAGGATTACTAGAGTCATGTTGTATAGAATGAACAAAAAATCAATGCCAAGAGTATGTGGATGCTATACCCTACCAATGCTTACTATATCTACAAAAGCTTTAGAATACCTAGATCATTCTACAAAAATTTAAGAATATGCTAATGTAAATTGTTTAATTTATAACACAAAAGCGCAAAATTTGAACTACTTTATGTAAATCATCCTATGACAAGTAAAAGATCCATCACAAACTTTTTCAATAAATGTGATTTGGACTACATTAGATTGAATTAGTTGCCACAATCAATGTCTTGGATGATGGTGATGAAGTGATCTATAACTGCAATAGGAACTTCCATCTTTTGAGTTTAAATCCATTACATGAAGTGACTTCTTTAGGCCTTCATGTTGTACCCTTATTAGGAAATATTGTGAGTGCATGAGGTGAGTGATGATGATTACAGATATACATTTTTTTTTTATTGATTTGGAGGTAATCTAAAGGTCTTTTGGGCCAATTAGTTAGCATACTTCAAAATTTCTATACAAAATTCATATTTGGTCAAAATAAAATACTGAATCTCAATTGTTTTTTCCAGTCCTCACATTTGTCTTTGTATGGAATTTAAACAAAATTCAACAATGCCAATAAAGTAAACTAGTCATTTTGGTTTACCTTGATATGAGCATGGATGGTAAAGTAAGGCAATAGAAAACCTCATACAAGGTGAAAACACCCAAAACCATCTTTGAACCCACTTTTATCAAGTAGACTTGTTTATTAAAGTATCTTATAAAGTGTCATTAAATTGTTTCTACATATAATTGCCATTGGTTTGACTATTGATTTCTCTAAATTTTAGCTTTAGGACCTAGCTATGTGATGTTTTTTCCTGGCCTATAGAATTCCACTTTGAAAAATCCATAGAAATTACATCTCTTATCCAAAAATTCTAATATCTTTTTGGAAAATTCACGATTTCTAATTTCTAGCACTACAAAAGTACCTCTTATTCAAAGATTGTAATCTCTTCTTGAAAATTCACAATTTCCAATTTCTAGTACTATAAAAGTACCTTTTTTTTCCCTGCTAGGAAAAAGGTGCCTCCAACTATGCTGAATTGCTTAATTTGATGCTTATTTTGAGGTGTTTCCACCATCAATTACATGAAGTCATTGCCTGCTAGACCTGGAGTGAAGTTGTTTTCTTCCACAATTTGAACCAAATTTTCCATATTCAAAAATCGGATTCCTTCGACAGTTTGTCACTATACAGAAGTCAATACATGGAGGAATACCAGGAGAGACGCCATGGCGTGGTATCGAACTACATTGATATTTCTTGTCCATTGTCATCATTTGTAATAAGTCCACTGGAAATATTTGGCCAGTGAAAGTACAAATATTTCTCGCCATTTGTTAAAAAAAAAGTACAAATATTTTCTTGTCATCATTTCGTGCTCAGCCATTTGGAAAATGATACATCCAGACATATTGTTACAAGTATTCATTGGTGTAAGTATTTCTTCCCAAGATACATCAAGTCGTATCGGTGCAAGTATTTCTTCTGTTAGTTTGTCGAATCACGGGAAAAATAATAATCGTATCGGTGCAAGTATTTCTTCCATTAGTTTGTTGAATCACGGGAAAAATAGTAGTCGTATCGGTGCAAGTATTTCTTCCGTTAGTTTGTCGAATCACGGGAAAAATAGTAGGATTGTCTGCTCTAAAAGCAACCTCTAACACAAAGGTACATTTTGCCTTCTTCAATGTACCAACAATGTACATTTCAGGAGATGGTTGCTTCTTTTTTTCTCTGTTTTGAAATACAAGGACGATTCTAATAGATGCTTGCTTTTAGTGAATATTGTTGATTTCAACTTCAAAAATTCACAACTAATTCCACAAAGGTTCAAAAAATCAATGAAACGCCTTGGGTTTAATGCCAATTCCATATTTCTTTCTACGAAAATTTGCTGAAGATTGTTTCAAAGAGATTTAGCTTCCGTCCCACGAAAGTCAATCAGCTCTTAAAAAGTCACCTCTAAGAGCAAACTACTGACCACTACGGTAAAAGTTACGTAAACCTGTATTTGAACGGCCAAGGAGGATTGACCCCTCTATTGCCCCATGTTTTACCCTTTTAGAAAACACTAGAATATTGTATTTGCCATATACGATAAAATTTGAAAATTCTGAATTCGTATTTCAGCACAAAATAGGGGGCAGTTTTTGACATTTACCCTCCGGCGGTGCAATAGAGGGTCAATCCTCCCTGGCCTACTGCATAACAGTTTTGCATCTTATCTTCTGCAATGAAATCAATTCCGTTTTCATTTGTGTCTAAAAAACAAAACAAAAAACAAAAACAAAAGACTATGACAATAGTACAATACTCATTAAAGTGAGATGTCAGTTATGCCTTCGCGAAGGAATGCCTCCATTGGAGGTTCAATAAGTCTTTGCACTTAGAATATGGGGTACAAGGTTCAAGATATTTTTTAGTTTTACTAGCTATTTTCCTTTAATTCTCATATTGAACCGTGTTTCTATAAATATCGGTTCCAGTTTTTCTTCTATTTTTCCTGACTTCGAATTGAAATTTGATAGATTTTTCCAATGTTTTCAAATTGCAACTAGGTTCACAACTTTTGTGTGAAAATCATCATGAGATTATTATTCTAAAAAGCGTATTTATATACATTTTTTCAAATTTTTGAAAGTTCAATTGTCCTTCAATCCTTGAGGGGTTTAGAAGCATTGGTTTAAAATGTTCATAGTAATGAATTTTATGTTTTGGAAAATACAAAGAAAATGATTAATTAAGTACTAAAGTACAAACAATGTTTTGGGGCAACATAACAATTTTGGATAGTTCACTATGAACAGAAATTTTTTTTCTTTGAAATTTTCACATATGTGGTCGAGAAGTAGCTTTAAGGTGCAACAATTTTCTTAACTTTTGACTAAATGGTTTAAAAATTATTGTATGATATGTAGTTTCTATTACTTAGCATGCAATCTAGGCATCTCAGAAAAAAATCACTTTTTTTTAGAAATAAAAATTTGAATTTGGTTTTCTAAATTTGCATATAGTTGGAAAGCTTTGAATCATTCTATTTTGATTAATAAGATGAAATTTATGAGGCATTTTAGTTTGCCAATAGTTATAGAATATCTACTCTAAAATAAACTTTGAAGTCTTTTATTTAACTCAATTTTCAATATTTTAGGTAAAAATAAAAGCATTGGATGTAGATTGTTTATCACAACATTAGAATCCCTTGATGCATTAGAAGAGTTTTGGGGGGTCCAAAAGCTTGTTTCGGGCTTGTTACCCCATAGTTGTCCCCTGCAACGAGGGGAACTGCCCGTTGTCAAAAAAAAATTCATAAAAAAAAAGAAAAAATTAGTCTCCAAATGCAAAAAAAAAAAATTAATAAAAGTTTTTTGGTCAATGACATGGCAGGGTCTTGGCCACGTTAGACTGCCTGTTTCTTGCGTTTGTAGGCTGTAATAACTTGCAAGCATCCAGAGGCCCCAAAAATCTTCTAATGGCATTTTTCAATTCCATAACTAAATTCTTTATAATTTTGTATTTCAAATCGTAATTCAATTTTTCACTACTTACAAATTTTTTTAAGCATGAATATGACATATTTTTTGTTGAAATTTTTAAAATTTATTTCCAACTCATTTATTCAATATATTCTGAAGAGCAATAAGTTGTAGGATCTACACATTTTTGTGTAAAAAGTTTGAAAGATGAAATCTAACCATTTGGGAAGGATTGAAAATGTGGAGTACTTCTTTTCAAAATCCAAGTGATTTGCTCTTGCAATTAGCAAGGTTTCTTATTCTAAAATTTTAGGAGATTGTATTCAAACAAAAAGGATTCTACAATTGGATTTGTTAATTAATGAATAAACATAGATGAATACATGCATAAATTAAATTTTGTTATTGTGAGAAAAATACAATGAATTGGGTAGATAATTCATTGTATTTTGGATAAATGATTTGTTTTTCTTTTTGAAAAAATAGGATAGACTTATGGCTTCATTTAAAACAAAAAAAAGTAAATTACTAAAACTAAGACAATAGCCTTGAACTATAATAAAGGCTAAAATGTGGTCTATGGATGACTTTCCAAATTACTATAGAAATGATGAATGCATCTATTGGTCCATATATTAGATTTGGTTTTTTTTCTCTACTTTTTTTTGACTCAAAATAGATTTTTTTCACTATATTATTTTCAAAGTTTTCAAATTGAAACCATTTTTTTTACCAATTCCATTGGCTAACAAAGAACTAATATGCGGTTTTCACCCTCCAAATATCCAAAGGTCACACATTTTGGTATTAGCAAAACTTTGAAGTAGAGCTAATCCCTAAAGGCCTAGGGGTGAAACCTCCATATTGTAAAAGCCACATAGTCACCTTGTGGTCCTTTACCGATTAAGGAAAATTATATATTTTTAAAATTTTTAGCATTTACAAAAGACTAGGTAATCACTCAATTTTTTAAAAATACTTTGTGTTTGAATTTCTATTCAAGTATTAGTGCATAGGGAAAGGGGCTATTGAAAAATAAACTTTTTTTTAGTGCTAGTAGCTTATAGAAAAATACACGTGAATTCAAGAAAAAATTAGAACATAAGTTCACCACAAATATTTAGATTTTAATATTAGATTTTATAATTTTTTTTAAATTATCATTAAATTATTATTCTTAAAAGTAATTTTTAATACATCTTCGCAAAATTTTGAATTTGGATTGTGCTCTCATCCTTTAGGGTAATACCTTGGTGATAGGTCTCATTTATTCATGGATAGGATGATACAAAAACATAAACCACCAATAGAAAAATTATAATTCAATTTTGAGAAGGATTACAAAGTGTTATTAGAATTTACATACATGCAAAACCTTAATCCATTTAAAGTTGTTTCTAGTTGTTGGTTTATTTAGGGACTATGTTGGTTCTAATCCACAATTTTGAAGGGAAAAAGGTAGCTCCTCAAAAGTCTCCAACTTCTTGGTGGGCTCTTGATTTTTAATAATTTCATTTTCTTTGAATAATGCCTTGTTACATATTTTCCATGAACCAACTATTATAATTAGGAGGTTGATTGAGGAGACTTCTAGGCTATACTAATATCATAAATGAATTTTCTTGATTTTTTCAGAGTCAAAATTGCTATTGTTTGTCAAAATTCATAATGCTTTTCCTATGATTTAGAGTTGGATTTTTCCTCGTTGTCAAACTAAAAACAACCCAAAACACTCAAGCCGAATGTAAAATAACTTCCTTGTAATTTAGAATTCCCATTTAAAAGAAAATATTTTCTGCATGGTTTGGTCGATTCTAGGTGCATGGAACTCTGCCCTACTATGGAAAGGACCAAGACTAGTTCTTTCAGTTCAGCGTCCGTCCGTCCTTTTGAAGAACATGAAATATTCCCCCACGGAACGGAAGTGCTGTGATGAAGCAGCTCTGGAGCAGCTGCGGCATGTCTCCCTTCTATTCTTTTCCCTGTCATGAGCACTGCGGTAACTTCCCATTCAGTTCGCATCTACTCAACAGTACGGAACTGAATTCTGCCGTCCTAAATTTCCATATCCTACAGGAACAGGAACCGCCACTTAAGCAAGAAAGAAGTTTCCTATTCTTCCAAATGTAAAAAAAAAAAGAAAGAGAGTGAGAGTGAAAAAAAGTACAATACCAGACTCATCACTCATCTTCAGTTTCCGTGCAGTCAGGCAATCGATCTGTCAATCACAAGAAAAATAGAAAAAGAAACGGAAAAAATCCAACTGAATTCCGGTTCTCATCTTCCGTGCAAGTGATTTTTACTAATTAAAATAAAAAATGAATCCTACTGTTTCATTTGTTCCAGAAAAAAATATGTTTAAAAAATGTACATCGCCTGTGACGGACCAATCTCATCTTTCGTGTAATAACAGATCTAGGAACTGAAGCCTAAACCAAAAATAGGAAAAATTCTGTATCTGTTCACATCCGTCACTGCGCATATGATATTATTATTAAAAATTACTGCCGGAAACGGAACCAAGAAAAAAAAATCCTAATGACGCCGTTCACGGATCTTGATCCGTCTTCCTCCGACCAAGCGATTTTCCAATTTCTGACAAAAATAGAAATCCTACAAGATCACTACGCTCGGCATTCAGTCGGTTCTCCACCTTCGACTAAGTGATTTTACAATTCCAGTCAAAAACAGCATGGAGAAAAATCACAACAAGCGGCAAGCCCTGCCATGGAATTCTTTTGATTTGTGTCAGAAATAGCAAAGAAATAAAAAAATCACCACAGTTTAGTTCAGTTCTCATCCTCCCGTGACAAGTGAGTGATCTGAAAATTACTGCCAAAAAAAGAACCGTCAGTTATACCTTACTTTACACCTCTTACGACACTAACGGCGATGATGGAGATTCAGGGGAATCCCCGAAAAGCAGCCACTCTCCCCCAAGGACTGCCAAGCAAGTACAAAAAGAACCTCAAAAGAAACCCTCCACCTCACCTACCTTCGCCTTCAGCCTTCCTCTTCCTTCTTTCCGTAACTTCGAATATCCGCAACGCGCGCTCCGTCCGCTTCCTGGCAGCTTCACTAGGGTTCGCCATTCTCCGCATGGCGCCGAATCCCGGCTGCCTCCACGAATCCATCGCTGGCTTCGACTGCGCTGGGCGGAGTGCCGGAGTGGCTCCGTCTCCTCGGCCGTTGGCCAGGCATATCCACGGCACCACTCAGCCCCACGCACCGGCCCCGCCAGGTATCCGTCATCATCGTCCTTCCCCCAATCCCAGTGGAGCTTGGTTTTGAGAAACTTGGCCATGGGGGGTTCCGTCTTCCAAGGTTCCACAAGTTTCCAAGGGGTGAGAGGAGACTCCTTGGGCCATTCCGTGGAGAATTAAGCAAGGTCTGGTGGCTCTAATATTAGTCTAGTTTTGGTTGCAATTTTCTTGACATGGGGTTTTTTGTTTTGAAAGTGGATTTTTACAAGGAGGTAAATGGGCTATAGTTATCATTAGGAAAGGTTCATTTTCATTTACGCATACTTAATCCTTGAAGGACATAGCCCTCCGACCAAAGTAGTCATCAAAATGCTCTAATTTTTGCATCAATTATTGCATTCTTTGTTTCTACAATGAACAATCCAAGTCATTTATTGGATGTCTGTCAACCTTGGTGTCATTTGAGGATTAAGGGTCAGTTATGCATACTTAGAAATGAGTCACTATGAAACTAATACTATATTATTAATATAGTAAATCGAACTTTTGGTTGTGGACTATGTAAGCAGGAAGTCAACTTCATAGTGAGGAATATGGATGTACTACAAGTAAAGCTACTAACAATAGAGAGCCTATGGAGAGGCCATCTAGGTTCTTTAGAAATGTCTTCAACTACTTAGATTAGTTTGAATAGTATTTTCAATAATAGTAACACTACTTTGTTCTAAATTTGGAATTGTTTGAATTTGCTAAATTCATTAATATTGTAGTTCAAAGTAGTTGAGCCAAAAACAATCTAATACATGATCTATATTATTTTCATAGAGTTGCAATCAATATAATTTCTATGCTATTTTCATCCACTTTCTTTTACATCCATTAAAATTTCACCCATTTCATCTTTGTTCATCCCAATCCATACCTTAAGAAGTAGATTGTTTGTTTTGTTTTAATTATCTATAATGGTGGTATCTCTTTGACTATGCATCCCTTGGTCACGTTTGTGGTGCAATCGGAAAGTCCTGTAATTAGAAAGTTTTGTATAAGGAGGGATGCATATACTTTGTTTTGTGGGATTGAATTGATAGTAGAAAAGAAATTGAATTTCAAAGTTTTTATGAATTAGAAAATTTGAAAACTACTTGTACTTTTATTTTAGTTGTGGCAATAGCACAAGGCACACTAGTGGTAAGGGTCAGAATTTCTTGCCGAATGATTAATTTAAGTTGGAAAATATGATTTCTATGGCCATTTGAAAATAGAAAGATCCAATTTTTTTTCGAAAAGCAATTCCCCCCAAATCATGAAATCTACTCATTTCTAGAAACATTTTCCGCCGACCTTGACATAGTGCTCCCCTTCCAAATTGCTTATTTTTCACTAGAGTAACTTTATTCAGTCCCAATAAGTTATTTGTAAGTTTCCGACAGTTCTGAGGAGCTTCTCCCAGTTTCCAAGAATTTCGAAAACTGTTGCGTGTCCGTCGAGGTTCTAGAACGTCGCTCTGGCGTAGTAAACTCGCCTCTGCAGGCCGATGATCGAGCCACTCACGAACCCTAAACTGACGTCCATCAATGCGCTGGACCCCATCCCCCTCTTTGTGGGCTCCATAGGCATCCAATAGATTATGCTAGTGGGACCAGCACGGTTCTCGAGGGACAGATTTCTGAGCACAACAACCCCTCTCCTCGGCCTTTTATAAGCTCCAGCACAGATCTCAGGAAGCACAGAGTTTAGTTCAGTTTGTGGGGAGTAGTTGGAATGCAGTTGGGTTACAGTTTAAGCAAGATTTTGATTTAAGAATCGTAGTTTCTGAATACTCACAATGGCGGATTTGTTGTCGTGGAACGAGATGATGGAAGCTCGCCGAACGGTCGAGCAGGCCTCACCTTCTTCCTGCTTAATCTCCTCCTTGCCCGACGATGTGTTTGTGCAGTGCTTGATTCGCGTGCCGTTGCAAGGGCATGCGACACTACAGAGTGTGAGCAAGGGCGTGAAATCCTTGATCCAGAGTCGGGAGTATTACTCGATGCGCAGGGAAGAAGGCACGAGCGCTTCCTTTGTTTGTATGTTGCAGCCCATGCCGATGAGCACGGAGACGCTGGCGGAGAAGAGCTGCTCATTCATGAGCGCTTCTTTTGATCCGGTTTACGGGGTGACGCTCTTGGATGTGAAGTCCGGGGAGTGGGAGCGCCTGCCGGCCATTCCTGGGCTTCCGAGGGGGTTGCCTACGTTTTGCAAGCTGGTTGTGACGATGGGGAAGCTCGTGGTGATGGGTGGGTGGTGGCAGAGCACCTGGGAGCCTTCGCGATCTGTGTTTGTGTATGACTTCTCCAGCCAGAGGTGGAGTCAGGGGGCGGATATGCCAAGTGGGCGCAACTTCTTTGCTGTGGCTTCTGTGGGGAGTAAGGTGGTGGTTGCTGGAGGTCATGATGCGGAGAAGAAAGCCTTAGCGACTGTGGAAGCTTTCGATGTGGAGAAGAAGTTGTGGGAAACGATGCCTTCCATGCTCGAGGAGCGCGACGAGTGCACAGGTGTGGTCATGGACGGGCGATTCTACGTCGTCTCTGGTTATGGCACCGAGTCCCAAGGCGTGTTTCGCAAGAGTGGCGAGGTTTGGGATCCAGCCACGGGCGAGTGGAAATTCATAGCCAACATGTGGCCGCTCGTTTCGCGCGACTCTGATGTTGCGAATCCTAGCTCGCTCGCGGCTATGGCGGGGCGGTTGTACGCGATTCACGGGAAGGAGGTCGTGGTGTACTCGGCGCAGAAGAATGCGTGGACAGTGGTGGACAAGATCCCCGAAGACGTTGAGAAGGGAGAGATGACGCCGTCTTCGATTGCGGCAACGGGAAGCTCCCTTGTGATCACGGGGCTCACAAAGAAGAACGACACCGCCACTTTGAGAACCATAAGCTTAACTCCTGGCTATGGCGCCACCAAACCCCAATGGCGCACCATTGCCTGCAATGACCAGTTTTTGAACCTGGCGCAAACCACCTGTTCATTCGAAATGTAACTGGACTCCACCGCCTCGGAATGTCCATCAGTAGGGCGATCTTGGAAGCTCCGTCAATGATTCACTTCAGGGCTAAGTTTTTGAAGTGCTGTTGTGGGTCGGGAGCGTAGTTGAAGATACGTGGTATGATGACATCGAAGGCATCACGATCCCATTGAAGATATTTGCTATTGATTGAGCGAAGTTCACTCTTGTTGCTTCTTCTTTTGGAGGTTCAGGTAGTGCAGTAGTGGTGCTCCTTGGTAGGAATAGGAAAAAGCCCTTTGCATGAATGAGGAGATAAATCTGAGAGAATTGCTCCCTATGCAGACGACTTGTATGTACACTATGTAGGCAACGATCAGAAGCTTCGAATCGGCATATTTAGTGGGATGGAGAAAATGTACAGAGTTAACAAAACGAAAGGATGTACAGTAGGAGTGAGGGAATTTTGTAACATTACCGACGCGAGAGGTTGGGCTTTTGTAAGCTGCTGATCGTTTTTTTGAATGAGAAGAGGAATAGATCGATCACTGGGAAGTGACACGATTGGCTTATGTGAACTTTTGTTCTCCACATTGTTTACTTGCATTGTCTGCTGTCTGAACTGATGTGATCCCAGTATATCACTGAAGCAATTTGTTTGCATGTTTCTGCAGGTGTCTTGCTTGTATGGAATGTGTTAAAAGTGATTCATGGCCTCCAGAATGTTGGTTTTGGAAGGCTTTCAATCGATGTTTATTGGCTAGGATATTTGTGCAGCTGCAAGAACCGTTTAGCGCGATTGTTGCAGTGAATTTCATTAATTAGAAAGAATTGTTGATATGTGATTGCTGATGTGAGGTCGCTGAAGTGAGGTTTACGCTTGTTGCAATGCGTTTGTTCCCATTCCGAAGCTGTTGTGTTCCAAGTGTGGATTCTTTCATGTAGACATCCATTGTCATGATCCAAGGGAACTCTTCTGGTTGTTAACTCTTCCTAAACCTGATCTTCGCACACATGCAAGCATATGAGTGGAAGCCCTAAACTATCTTCATCAATATTCTCGACACCCAGTGCTTCAAAGATGTGGTGCGGAAGTCCTCTCATCACGATAATCGAAACTGTCACACTCTTCGGAAACCAGCGTCTGCTTCGACACAATCCAAATCAAATTTCGATGATATTGCCCATCTTCCACTGACAAGTGCACGATGCAAACTCTTGGAAGCTGCAAAAGACAGTCATGAGAGTGATTGAATTCATCTTGTTGCGTCCTTCTCGTGCCATGTACTGTACAATTGTACATCCAGTGGTTCACATTATCCCATATGTCTAGTATGGTCTTATGAGAGAGTGCAGTTATAAAAGGTCCAACTGAAGAAGCTCTCATCACTTACCTGGGCGGGGTCTATCCATGATCAGCAAGGTGGATGGCCTAGGGCGACTGTCTCCATTGCACTTCGGACATGGAAGCTCTAGTATCTTCCTACGGGAGGCATACGCGTCACAATTTGTGGCAGCAGGGGCTCGCGTACGCGCGGCCCCTACCAAATCAATCTTTTAACATTGGAAATCATAACTGAGCTGTACATAGAGTGAAGCAAATCTTCTCATTGAAAAAATAATGGGGAATAATATGAATGGAATCTCTAACGTGCTCTTCACGACCCAATGGCGACTCTTTTAGGATGTGCAGATGATTGCAGCCTCCTCGAAAACCTCAATTGGTAAAGTTTTCTTTAAGTATCTCGCCTGCTTTATTGCCGAACCATCTCATGGAGTGCTTCAGGAGGTTCTTCTCCTCCTCCTTGCCATTCCAAGCAGCGTTCAGGGCTTAGTTTTGTTTTCTTCATCCTTAATTACCGATATCCTTCATTTCCCACAGTTATATCAGTTCAAAAATTCTTTCGAGTTTTGGTTGGTTTAGGGTTCCTGTTGTTTCAAACTTCAATCGGTTTTTATGTATCTAACCGGATACACCCACCCTCTATTTATAATATCATTGGAAATTTTCTTGAGATTTTGATCCTATTTTGTTTCAAAATTCAACATTTTTGGGGTGGACTCACAGTACCCTAACCGTGCAGTTTTCCTTGATGATTGATCACCTTCATATGAAAATCCGCAAAAACAACCGACCTGAAAGGCACTGTGTCTATGGTATGCTCTTGCAGCCCAAAGTTGATCCTGTTTTGCTGTGCAGATGACTGCGGGCTCTTCGAAATTCTCTATCGATTAAGTTTTCAAGTATCTCAATTGCAATGTGGCCTAAACCGCTTCTTGGACCAGGTCAACTGGCACAAAATGTGATTGGGAACAAGAAAACTCGTGAAAAAAAGAAAGCAGGTGGTGACAATTCCTCTTTTTGTTCAAGAAGAGCTATAAATATTGAATTTTCGCAATCAAACTTTCGCTTCTGTTTCAAAATTTACTCTTCCAGTTCTTCGTCTTACAAACCAAACATCACGGTGTTTCTTGATTGCAGAGAGCCAATGTTTATGTTAGTCGAAACACCATATGTAACTCAAGTTCTTGTCCCCATTTCTACAGAAACACATTGTACTTTTTCAATTGTTCTATAATTTCGCTGGGATGCGTGGCTCAGGAGCTCTAGTTCGGAGGGAACTGTAGAATGAATGATGCACTCACTCTCTTCAACTCCGTCAATACAGTGTTACGATGTCGGTTAATAATTGATAACCTTCCGCATGATGGCACACTCACAATTGATCATGCACTACATCTGCACCTCTGAAACAGTTCTTTTGTTTTTTGTACAGTAATTGCCGCAAGTCTTCACACCAGGGAAGCAATTCTGGAGGGACAGAGACTGACACACTGGTTCAAAGCTGTCAGAGAGTGCTAATTTTCGCTCAAAAAAATCCTGCTTTGAAAGTAATGTACAGTCAGCCAGTGAATCTGTTTTTTTTTCTTGGGAATGATTTTTCTCTCTTAACGTGGGTACTTCCCAAACAACCACTTTTTGCTACTGAGTCTATTTGCTATTATTAGACTGGTCAGATTTTCATATGTTCTTGCAAGTGAAAGGAGATTTCAACACACCAGAGGACATGGCATTTGGACACTGTATGCAAAAATTATTAAGGAATAAAATTTGGTTCAAAAAGCGTTTCTTCCACATAGGTACAAATTGACTTTAGGGATGTACACATAGTATAGATGGTGTTTTAAGGTCAGTGGCACATTTTGGTGTACCTACATTATACATAATCAACGTTTGGGAAGTTTTCGAAGTTGTCTCACTAGTTTGCTTCCTCTCTATAGAAAGAGCCGCATTTTTCTCTGAGGGCATAGGGTGCATCCTCTTGTTATGCATATCTTCTAGTTTATTTCCTCTAGTATCAAATTCTCACCAGTTGCTTTCCTTCAACTTCAAATTTGCAAAGGCTACAATTTTCTTCTTTCAAAGACATGTCGGTTTTCAAATTGAACTCCAAATTTCATAACAATGGACAAACATTGACAACGGAGCAAGAGGCTAGTCACCGTGACCAACCCTCAAGTGTTCTCTTTTGATTGCCAATGAGACTCAATAAAAACTAAAACAATGCATTCATGAGAACCATACTAAGTTGTTTATTTGGATTTGGACAATGGAGTAGAGGTTGTCCACGATGACCACCCCTAAAGTGTTTTCTTTCGATTGCCAATAAGACTCAACAAGAACTAAAACAATGCATTAATAAGAACCATACTAAGATGTTTATAAGGATTGTTTTAGGTGTAGCTACATGTTCAACCATTGTTGGTGGGATGTCTTGGTGAATTATGTAGATGAGTCAAACGAGCTTGTTGATATCTATTTGTTTAATCTTTATAAGGATTTGAGGTAATCCCAAATTTCAGAAATGTAAAGAGGTACAAAATACAACTTAAAATAATATTTTAGTGATGACTTAAAAAAATGTATGGCACTTGTCCAAGTATTTAAGTTAAAAAATCTTCTTATGTAATTGTTACAAAATGGAAGTGCCTTAAATCTTTGAAGGACCTATTTGTACCCTATAATTCACCTTGATTCTTCCCCTATTCATATTATTTTTTTCTATCAAAAGTAAAAATGAAATGTGAAGAAGCTGAGTAAGTGATTGAGATGGATGGTAATTAAGGCAATTCCAAACCATCAATGATATGGTGAATTATTACATGAAATTGATGATTAGGTTGAATTTTGTAATGATTCAAGAAGTGATTTAAGGTAGTCAATTTAATTAAGGATATATTTTGGGTAGTTCAAGGATATTTATTTGTGGACCATAAGCCAAGTAGTGTTAGTCTATGGATTTCTTCTAGAATGCTCATGGCTCTTATCAATGAATATTTTGCATTTTTTGTTTCTATAGTAATCTATAAAGTCATTTACTAGAGATTGTCTAACCTTTGTAGCATTTTAGTGATATGGGCATTTAATTTTGGAAGTTCATAAAGATTAATCACAATTTTTGTCGGAAAATAACAATAATTTCAAATGAATTTGTCTCTACTCAAATTTATCAATGTACAAAAAATTTGCATGGCAATATACAGGAATTGTCTCCTAGGTATTTAAAATAGCTAGTAATGAATCCTTCCATCTAAATTTTTGAAGAATGCAATCCCTCATGACCAAAGTAGTCACCAAAACAATCTCATTATTGAACCAATAGGTGCATTATTTACTTCTACAATGAAGTCATCCATAAGAACCTTTTAGGTTCTTTTGCATATGAAATCATTTCAAAGCCACTTTCATACTTCAGATGTGTTTTAAGGGTTAACCTCTTCCATATTCATGTATAGTAACTACACCTAAAATGGACCATTAGAAGATTTTTTGCAGTTGTAGAGGGTTGCGAGTTCCCTTGGCTACCATCATCGGAGGAACAACCTTGCAGTTGTTGCTTGACGTGGCTTGGTGACTACTATGTGACCCCCTTAAATTTTTTTTTTTAAATCGATTTTTTTTTCCATTCTATGTTTATAAACAAAATTTGAATTTTTTTTTCAAAAAATACATAATTGATAGCGGGAAGAAGCTTGAAATGGCCCTCCCGACCCTCCAAATTTCCTCTAATGCACTCCTCAAAATTGATCCTTATTTTTGAAGGAAAATTAAATAGGAGGATATCTGAAATGGTGTGCATTATAAGGACAAGTGTAAGATAGAGGTGGGGCCCATTTTGAGTTGTGTGTAGCTCTATTTACAATGATGTGGAGGTAGTAGCCTAACAAGTGGTCAATTTTGGGTACACTTTCTATTGTTTTAACTTCTTCTCTATAACATGTCTTAATACTCCTGGTGTCATTTCTTCATGTGCATCAACTGCATTTGAAGATCACCTACTATCCACTCAAAAGATAGGTTACTTTACCTATATGACACTTCAGTTTACACCTTCCACTTTGAAATTTATTACCAATTCACAATGCATCCAAAAATTATGGAACCACATACATTTTGATTCATAGTCCATTACCAATGTGCAAAAGATTATTGTTATTCATATTCTAGAGCATATTAGTTACGCCACAGAGCTTATTTATGCAATTTTAGTTGCAGCTAACTTAAAACTTCCACTAAGTTGCTGCAAAAGGCACTTGACACAAGATTCAAAGATTAGTGAATTTTTTTGGGGAACAATACCTGGCACAAGCCTTCACAATTGGCATGGTGCCCACACAATGCAACGCCACACAAAGGAGTCAGAGAACAGACAAATTAATGGTGAAAATTGTGCACTAACTTACATGATATGATCATTGCCTCATTTTTTTCCGCCCAAAAGGGTCAGCCATTGGCTCTTTGAAACTTCAAAGTTTTTACCAGTCAGGCCAGATTGAGGGGTTCCATATTTAAAAAAAAAAATGAAGACTACCATAGTTTGACATTCATTGATGAATCATGCAGTCATGAATCTCAAATGAAACATGGACACTATCATATCACTCTTGAGTATTGTTGCAAAATCCTGTCTTATATTCTTTTTCACAATGCCTGTTTCATTACTATCTGGTCTATCTGGTGAAAAGATGCGTCACACTCCTGCTCAACAACCCCAAAAATTCCTGGCCATCCGATGTGTCCCAAAATAATAGAAGTACCCTTTGATGCCATCCAATTTTTCTTTTTTCAAAATTGTGAGGTTGTTGAAGGAGGGCTGTTGGATCTAGATTGGATACGGGTACAAAAGAGAGATATGGATACAATACTACGGCAATATTCCATATCGATTGCATATTCCATTATAAATGTGAAATTACAAATAAGGGTGTTTGTTGGATAAGGTTAGGTATGGATTTGGTTTAGATTTGGGGTTTAGGTTTGGATTGGTGGTTAGATTGGAGGTGTCTTGTAATTAAAAGAAATATTTAAAGTGGATTTAATTAAATCCAAGCTCTTGTAACCTCTACCTTACTATCCACCAATCCAAAACATGTGACAGTTCCAAACTAATGATCATAGGTCTCCAATACTCTAATATTCCTCTTCTAAGATAGAATAGGTTAAAAAAAATTATCCCTTCTTTTAAGTTGTAGAACTTTGGTCACGTCATATACCATTGTTAATCAACCTAAACCATTCCTCCTCCTTGGATTCATGGGAAGGAATTCAATTTAATTTGAAGGTCCAAGACATTAGTTGGCCAATTGTAAATTATTGTTTGGATTGAATACTACTAGTTGAGTTTGTTTGTGAGTTGGTTGGCTAGGCATTTTTGTGAATACATAAAGTCAATTGTATTGTATGGAGGGCTGTGTGGGAACTCACTAGTTATTAATGTTACATAAGTGGGGACTTGAAATAATTTAGTGGATTAGGAAGTTGAAAGGTAGGGAGGCTCCTATATTATAGGGGAGCAAAAAGGACCCTTCCAAATTTAGTTAACAATGTTATATCACTTCATTCTCTCCTTAACTCTTAAGTTATCTTGGAGTTAAAAGGGACTCTATTACCATTAATAAAGAATTTTATATTATTACAATTTATTGTTTGAAAGACAAGAGCTTATGAATATCCATTATGATTAATGGTTCAATCATACAATTGCGTTAGTTGATGAATCACTAGGATTTTGCAGACTTAAATTTTTGGAATTAGAAGGGCTATGGCTAATGGTTCAATCACACAATTGTGTTTGTCAATTAATTACCAAGATATTATGGACTTAAATTTTAGAAGTTAGAAGGGACTCTTGTATCTTTTTTGAAGAATGTTATCTTAATAGGCGATATCTAAATTGTTGAATTTATAATTATTCTAATCAATATTTAGTAACAAACTTCAATACCCCAAACTAAAATTTCTCTCTAAATTCAATGATGAACAAACAATGAATGATTTGCACATAGAAGATTTTGACATAGGTTTCAATCATTAGGAAAAATTTGAACCCTAGGAGGGCTATTCACCCCCAAAGATCAAGCTACATTTTTTGGCAATATAGAAATTTTGGGCAAGTGAATGTGATTAGAGATTCTCATGTTTTGATACAAATTTGAATAGATCATGTGGACAAGGAACATCTTTCATGTGCACTAAATTTCATGACATTTGGAAATATGAATCAAAAGTTATGACCTTATATGTAGTTTGTTTCTCAACTCATGCAATTCGGGCAAATTTGAAAAAATCATTTTTTTTCAAAAATCCAAATTTGAAATTGATTTTTTAGATTTCAGTATACATAGAAAGCTATGAATCATTTCATTATGATCAATGAGTCAAAAGTTATGAGGTGTTTTAGTTCTTAGGCACTTTAGAATTCTCTACTCCAAAATAAACTTGAAGTCTTTTATTGAACTCAATTTTCAATATTTTTGGAAAAAAATAAAAACATTAGATGAAGACTTTTTATTACAACATTACAATCGTGGAAATTCACATTTTATAATTCTATAAATAAATTGTTAACAATGTAGTATTTTGAATCATTATTTACATCTTTCTACTTACTATTTTTTTCCTATATGTTGTACAATTTCAAATGATCTAAAATATTTCAAGCATATAGACAATATACCTTGAAGAATTAATCCAAACAAGCACCACCACTTTGAACATTTTTTCATACAAATGTGACCTTTTGAACAGTAGCTGCTTGTTAGTTTGCAGTGGCAAAAAAATAATTTTTGTCACTTCAAATGCTAAAATCTTGCAATCTATATGGTGGAAATTTCTGAAATTTTTTCCGCATCTTTCCAAACTAGTGTACTAAAAGATCTCATGGTTACATGTGTTTAAAATGTTTCCTTTTCTAAAATTTGAATTTTGTACAAGAAATGACAATTTTAGAGCATTTTTGGCAAAGACATAGTCAAGGAACTTTAGGAATTAAGCTTTCATTTTTGGCACCTTGTGGTGCAAGTACAATATAAATATAAATATGAATAAATGAATATATATATATATATATATATATATATATATATATATATATATATATATATATATATATATATATATATATATATATATATATATAAAATAAAATTTTATTAAAATCTGATGTGGCATTGATATGGCACCAGTAGTGCCACACCAAATGCTTTCATTGAAAAATAATTAAAAAATTCAAATAATTTTATTTCCTCTTTAATTGCATTGGGAGTTCAAATCTTGCAAACTTCTTGAGGGCTGAAATTTTTCCTAATGTTTGAAGTTTTGAATATAATAATGATTTCAAATTTCCTTAAAAACAATTAGATTGGAACTAGTATTAGTGCAGTTTGTCACTTTTCAACAACCATAGAGATTATATTTACTTGTAAGATGAGGTCTCAAGATTATTCAAGGTGATTTTGTTGATATTGGTGTGGTCTTTGTCTTATTGATTTTAGAAGATTTGGTGATTGGAGTTTGGAAATGTAGTAAATGGATTTGTCAATGATATGTAAAGGTGGAGGATATAATTTTTAGAAAAAAAGGATGGTGGAATGGATTTTCATTTGTGTTGTGTTAAGAAGTTGTAGAATTGAAGTATATGCATTGGCAACGTCAAAGTGCAAGTTTTGCATTCTACTAGAGACAATTCTCAGAGGTGGCTTTTGAACATAGATTTCAAACCAAATTGGCTTCATAATATAAAGAAATAGGAGAATCTTGGAATTAAAGCCACCTATTCTAATACTCCCATTGTAAGCTTTTTTTTCCACATTTTTTTTATCTTAGTATAATAAAGTGTACAATTAGCAAAAATTTATGGTGCTTGTATAACTTATCAATTAGCCCTAAGAGAATATTTTTTGTGAAATAATGTTTTTATGTATTTTAATCTAATTTTGGATGAAATTTCATCTAAATTTAGACAAATTTTATTCAATGAAATGCAAAGTTATATCATCTAAAAAGTAACAAGGGTAGTTTTCTTTGATATTTTTCTCTTCAATAATTGTTAGTTTTGATTATTCCAAAAATAGAAAAATATTTAAGCTCAAAAGCCTCATGGTATAAAGATTTATAATTTTGGAAGGAACTTGCACACTATTAATTCCTCATTTATAATAAATTGCACAAAATATGTAGTCCAGGGTACTAAACCTAATTGAGGCCTATTTGAAAAATTGTCCTATTTAAATTCTTGCCTAAAGTTTAAGTTCTATAAATATGAGAGCCTAAGATGAATATAGAATATGCCTATTTCTAATATTTTGAAATTGATAGTTCATTCATATAGTGTCCCAAAAGTGCATGCAAAAATAATATGGAGTTTTGTTATGACTTCCATTAAGGTCCAACAATAGTTTAAATGCTTAATATTGGGTCAAATGAGATGCAATTATATTTTAGGTTTGGAAACTTCCAAAGATCTTGCATTTTCCATTAATGGAAGGTGAATTGTTTCTTTTCAATTTCAATTCTTATGTTCCATTTCTTGAGATTGTTTGAAGTAGGAGGTTCTTTAACCATTGAGCCATTGAGGTTCTAAAATGCCTCTCCTATCTAGGAAAAAGTGACATGCTTGTTGAAGTATCTACGACTATCATTGATGAAGCAAGTATAGTTAATGGGACAACTTCTAGACCTCTTAACTTTGCAATTGAGACCAAAGGCTCTTTTTGGAATAAGACCATCATTGCCCATGCATACAATGGTCAGTGGTAGTCTAGTCTATTGTTAGTCAACACATTCACCAAAACTATTTGTTCATGTTTCATAATTCTCGAAGATAGTGTTTGAAGGACAATGGTGCTAGAGTGTGAGGCTGTGAGCGGGGAGCAACAAGCGTTGAGCAATGAGCAATTAGATTTGAGCACTCACTGTGAGGAATTTTATTAAAAATAGACATGTGAGAGTAATAAATAGGGTTGTCAAATCTAAATATAGAAATGTCAAAAACCAAAAATAAAAAGATATATCTAAGAAATTGCAATTTTTTTATTGAAAATAATGAGTTTTACATTCAAATGTTGCATGAATGGGCATGAATGAAGGACTAGCATTTCCCACAAGTAGATGATTTTTCAACCATAGACTTGATGAATGAATGAGCTTCATTCATGTCATCCATTCATCATCCATCTTCCATCCTCCCAAAACTTTTTTTACATATTTGTAACATGTCTTAAAAAAATGAATTTTTTTTCCATGAAAAAATAATAATTTATAAATTTTTTTAAGTTTGTATTGTTGACTTTAAAACTTTGTTAACTATTTTGAGGTTGGTTGTGTTCTTTGTAACTAAAGAACTCTTGGAAGGTTCATTTAGAGATATGTAACAATCAGTTGTACAATGTTGTTTCATTATATGATAAATTCTCTTAGGAATTTAGTAGTGCTTTCCAAAATTCATTTGTAGAATTGTAACATTTGTTTCTACAATGTTTTGTTGGCTAAATTTAGCCTTTTTTATATGTATTTTTTTATGTTCATGGTTTTACAAATCATTTTAGTTGTCTTTAAGCTGCTAAATACTATTTCCACTTTAAACTAATTAGGATTTAGCTATGTGTCAACTACTTCAATGGGCTATTTTGTATCCACTTCTAAACAAAAGTAGTTTTTCAACCTAATACTACAAGATGAATATACAACATCTTATAGATTGCTACCTACAAGAAGTAGCTTTACTTCATCAAAGCTCAAACTTGGTGCATGTATGTACTTATTGTCCTCCGAATTTGCCTTGCAAATGAACCTAAAGACATAATACAAATGCTTGCAATTCACCCAAGATTTCCTACTACCAAGTGTACTTGTACTCATGGTGATGAAGTCTTCGCAGGTTCAAGTAGGAAAGTCTGAAATTGTGACTTGATAGACCTTTTGGTTGGAAAAGATGCCGGACAATAGAGTTATTACTCTACCATAGCTAGGATATAGAATAACGACTATAGATTGAACAACAACTTTTAGATTTCGTGTTGTCTCCCATTTGTTGCGATGGTCGATTGTAGGTGCATTAGGATTACATTGTACGGTCCTACCTAATTTCTTTGTCAGGTGCATATCACCGTCAAATGGTTTCAAATTGCTATCTGGCTGTTTTGAGTGAAGGAAAGATACACTTCCATGTGTACACTCTTCGTTAAAGAGATGAAGCATTGCTTCACCTAGCTCCTCAATTTGCAATTGAAATCCTGCTTCTTTCAGAGAAAAGATCTCTAATTTGGTGAAATGTATTCCACATGCAATAGGCCACACATTTGACAAAGGACGCTAGTCGTGAACCCACTTGACCTTAGAGCCTCCTACACAACGTATAAGGTCATCTACACAAAACTAGAAATCAAAGTTGATGATGGCCTTGGTTCCATATTCTGTCATGTAGCTATTGTAGGTAGGTATTGCTGTTCCACTCTTGCTTGACTTGTTTATCTTGGCCCCACATTTGTTCTTCATCCCAACTTGAATTCCATGACAAGTCTTTCCTTCTTTTTTGTATCTAGCAATGTGCCACAAAGTAGGGTTGCAATTTGTTTCAAGTACCTTAGTAGCATTGGGACATAGTGTGTTTGATTGTCCTTCCTCTGTCAACATTGGTGTTGGTGTTGGCATTGATGTGCCTACTTCAGTGCGCACTCTAGTTGACCGAGTCTGAACTTTGGGTGCAAAAAAGTTCACTGTATCGTGGTGGTGAGAATCACTATCTAATCCAGGTGGTAGAATTAGTTTATGCTTTGAAGAACCAAATACTTCTTCCCCTTTCAAGTGGGGAACTCTTGTGATGATTAAACAAGCATTTGGTAGTTTGGCAACAGCCTCAACAAAGTTTGTTGGATTTTTGGTTCGTCTTGCAGCTCGTAGGTAAAGTTCATTTAAGTGGGGACCAATACCAAATGCATAACCTTGGAGGTATGCCCAATAATTAGTTGATTGTTGTATAGTCCACATCATGTCATCAGTAGTGGCTATATACAAGCATGTTCCCCTCCTCCCAGACATTTGCAACCATTTGTTGTGAATTGTCTCAGCCAAGTTGCATGAAGGCATTTTGGCCAGTTCTTCTAAGTTCGTGTTCTATACCAGTAACAACAATTTAAAGTAACAATATAAGGCTCCCTTGATTCTAAAAGTGTCATTTTAGTACTAAAAATTTTAAATGTTTAAATCAGATTTGTACAAATTTAGTAGATGTGAATGAAAACAATTAAATAGAAACCATATATACATTTAGGACAGTAAAATAACTACTCCATGAATAGAAGTTGAACAATTAAGTAGAAAAATTGAAATGGAAGGAGGCATATATCTTACCAACTTTAAGAATCCACCCTACTGTCAATATCGGAAGTGCCAAAAACCCAACCAATCATTTAGTTGTCGAAGAGAATCCTTTGATTTAGCCCTTGAAGAAAGCCACCAACCCTTAATTCCAAGGTATCTTTCTTCTGCTTTTGCCATTGTCTTTGTATCCTTGTATTATTTGCAAAGCTTCTTGTGAATTTCTTGGAATTCAAGTCAAATGAGTTTTTTTGTATCTTTGTTTAGTGAAGTTGTCCAATGAAGTAGACAAGAGCGCCCTTGATCTTCCATGGGCTCTTGCTTGTTGCCACTTCTATACACCACCCGAAGAACATGCTAGTTTGCCATTGCATTATTAGCCATAAAACCCTTGAAATGTGAAGAAGAACCCCCGTGCTACGCCATGACTGAGTTAAGGAATCTCTACATCTATTCTTGGAATTGAGCATCCTCGCTCATCATGTCGCAAACGCAAATAGTTTGAACCCGACAAAATTCAAGGTCGTATACGTGGGCATCCATTGATGTCCATCCTTTCACCCTCTTTATATAATCAAACATGCACGAAGAATTTTACAAGTCTCCCCTTGGTTGCATTTGCCTTACCAAATCCACTCCACTTCTTGGGCCTTCCTTAGACATCTTAAAAAGGTAAACCTTATCTTTACCTTGGCCTGAAAATACACTGTCTTGAGTAAACAAATAAGTACTCTTCATTTTCAATGAGATAATGTTATCAATGGGTCCCCCACTTGTACTATGACGGAAATTAGAGATGGTATTTCGAATACTCAGTGAACTAAGTATTCAAAATTTATCCATGACTGCCTCAAGGGCCTCTCCGTGAAGTGGCTTTTAGTCACTTTGTAGTCCCTCCTCTCCGAGTTGCTCTCCAAACAATTCAAATGCAAGGAATTCCTTTCTAACAACAAGTCGTATGGCCGAATTTGTTGTTGTAGGTGTCTTTGATACCTCTTCACCAATCAAAGATGTTGTTCGATCAACAAAATCACAACAGATGCCTTTGCCTATAGAATGATCATGAATTCGAATGTGGATACAAGCTCTGAAAAGGCCTAAACAATTCGAGACCATATACATGCAACAAAGGCATAAAGCTTTGTAGGAAGGAACTTGTTTGCATATTCGACACATAAGAGTAGACTTTGATGGAGATTGCTCTCCAACAAGGAAGACGTTGTCGTGTTGTAAATAATTATATTATTTAAAAACATCAAAAGATTAACCTTGAGCCCTAGTTCAAGAAAAGGGTTGAGATAGAAAAGGTGGGGGTCGTGGAAAAATCCACAGTCTTGGGTTGTACTGGATCTTGTCACTTAGCTCAGGGAGACGGGGTGGCTGGCTGGTTGGTTAGTTATTTCCTGCTTTTACTAGCGGTGCCAAGTTGCAACTGCTCAGACCGAATCAACGAATCCGACAAGATTCGAACCCGGAACCAGCTTGCAGCGAATTGGGGAATTTTTTCAATCAACCAAGTCCGCAACTTGGCGGCCGTTGTTGATCCCAAGGTAGTTTTATACCACTATTGATTGGCTGTTTGGTATATTGACTAACGGAACAATGTTCCTAAGTCTATTTTTTTTATCACATAGGTTACCTTTTGATACAAAAAGAAAAATATATACGTTTGATTATTAGCATTTTGATTTTATTATAAAGATAGCTAGTATAGTGTGATTGAAGTATTTAAAGCAAAAGTAAGCTTCTTAAAGAAGCTATTAGGTATAGAAATAAAGGAACTGAATAGTATTGCTTCTCATGTTCTACTTTGAGTTGGTTATAGTTTGGATTTTAGTATTCGTAGTTATGGATTCACAAGACCCTGACGATTGGCAATTGCCATTATCGCAATTATCGGTTGATCCAAATCAACCATCTTCATCAAGACTGCGTATGCGAGATGATGCTGGACCTTTTGAACGTAGTGTTCAATCACAAACAGATCTAGATAACCAACAAACTTTATTGCCAGTTTTGCAATTGGATAAAAAATCTTTGGTGATCGTTTTGGAATCTGAACCCATGCTTTCCGAGAATTATCAAATGGTGTTTGAAGGGTGTTTTGAAAACAACGGTAAAGAACAAATGGTCACCTGTATTTCTAGTGAAGTAGGCCAACGCCTTTGGCTTCAAGGATCACTCAATCTATTGACCGCGAAACGGAGAGCTAACTACATTGCTGCTTTACTTTTGTGTGTTTTGGAGTTCTTAAGTGTGTAAAGCAAATGATTTTGAAATTAGATTTTATGGTGTTAAGGTAATGTATTTTAGCCTTTGTTTTAGGGTTTGGCTACCACCAATTAAATTTTATTCACATTAGATGAAAGTAGTTGATTGTTTACCTTCCTTTTGTTGACTTTGGAATTAGTGGACCCAAAGAAGCATTTGAAATTTAGAAAAAGTAGAGTTTTAGGGAGCTTATAGGAGAATAGATGCTCACATGGGCTGATGTGGTCCATATGGAAGGAGAAGGGGGGGGGAGATTCTCTCTTCTCTCGGGGGTCGACGTTGATGTGAGTGTGGTGTGCTGGAGGGGGAAAAAACCGAAACTTTGTTCGGTTGCTGTGTGTTGTTGAAGATGAATTTGAATACAAAATTTGGTGAAGTTATACATGATGGTGTTGCACTTCTTTCAGCGGTATTTTCACTTGATTTTAATATTGTATGTGAATTTTATAGGCTTTTGAATGAGGAGTAGTCTGTTGCTACTTAAAAGGAGGAGCAAAGACTTTGTGCCTCTCCTAGAGTCACAAAAATTATTAGAACAAAGTGAAAATCAAGTAGAATATAGATCTTGTTTCTAGCTTTCTATCAAGCTATCAAACTTCTCATTATCATGTTTTTATCTCAAGTTATAAAGAGAAAGGCGAAGTAGTGTACTACTGCTAGAATTGCATGTAGGAGATCTTTGAGAGCACATAACTTGTAGGTAGTAGCTTTGTTTCAAGTGAAATTTTGATGCATCAAAGCTTACTATATTAGCTTTCAAAAGAGCTATCTCTTATTTAAAGTGGAGCTTTAGGACGTTTTTGGTGCCCATTTTAGTACTGCTGATTTAGAAGAGGGTGAAAGAGACGATTGGAAGGTTAGAAGATTGAAGATTGAAGTGAAGAATTCAAGAGTCAAGTGAAGACTTACCCCGTAAGGACCTAGCCTATGTTGTGGCTTGTGGCTCTATTATTCCAAGCCAGATTTGGAGGCTCGTTGTCAATTTGTGTGGTGGACATGTGGCTTTGTCAATTTTTTGTATTGTAAACCTTGTTTGCGGGTTTGGCTTGACATTGCGTACATGGCCTTACTCCATTTTGTGTCGTGAGCAAAAAAGTGGGGTTGATGGCCCACATGGTTGAATCTTATATCGTTCTCACGGTGAGATTGGATTAATCACCAGTAGACCGTGAATTTGAAAATTTAGGAGCCATATTCACGGACGGTTCAGCTCGTGGTCTGCCATCCATTCTACCCGTCCCATATCCTGTGGTTTCTTATCCCTTCCTTGACCCTTGAACCCTTGAACCCTTGAACCCTTAGAACCATAACGGGATAGGCAAACATGGAGCTGATTCAAGAAAGTTGAAGATTCGAGGTTCGAGAAGACAACATGTTGAAGATTCGAGGTGCAAATGTACGAGAAGACATCCTATTGAAGATTCAAGGTTCGAGACAAGATCAAGCTAGAAACCCTACCTTCAAGTCTTTTCTAGCAATAGCCAGAATCCTTGTGATTTCCCAAAGTAAACTCCTCTCAATACAATAACACTAGATGATGATCCCTCATACTATGTCTCGTTTTTGATGCCACTTTAGCATAGTCTAGGGCAAGCTTTGTTCTAAAAAACTAGGTGGTCTACAGATAAAGAGTAATAGAACTTCAAGCCAAAGTCATTTGCAATGTTTGTAGTGTGTGTGTATCCAATTATGGCCATCAAATTTATGGTCCATGCCTTCTAGTTGTTGACCTATAGAAGATGTGGAAGTTAAATTGGGTTGACTTCTGAAAGGAGATGTTGAAGAAAGAAGAGGAGGTGATTCAAAAAGAATGTCTCTATTAAATGATTGAGGAAGATGTCGTATAGATTTACAACGAAGTGTATTGAGGTTTAAGAACTGCAATTCATTTCGTGCGCGCAAACGACTTTGCATATCTTTAAGGCATTTTAAGACACTCACAAATTTAGATGCCCTCTCATGAACTAGAGGATGTAGCATGCTATTATGTTGAATGTTGTTAGTACTTTGAATAGTGTTTGTACACTTTTTGGATATGGTAGGTAGCTTGCGACTTGCATCAATGAAAATAGTTATATCATCGTTAGAAGACTCCGTAAGATCAATATGGCTATGAATCAGAGACTCTACTTTCACACAAGTTCCCCAAGACATTTGAATAGTAGAAATAGCAGACCTAGGTGTGAAAATTTCGGTTGTCACCGATCTAGTGAACTTAAAAGTGCCAAAAGCATGATACTTGCTTGGAGAAAGCCTCTAGCCATCTCCGGAGTCTGTTTTGATCTTTGATAGCATGACTGTAGATATGACTTGAAGTCCCTGAGAATCAAATAGCTCTTCTTCCACCCATGGAGACGACAATTCTAAATTGAAGTGTACACTAAGAATCAAAGCAGATACCTATGCACTATGAACATTGCTACAAGGAAAAGAAATTGGAATGTTGGACTCGTCACTACAAACAAGTGCCATAGCCATACTGGCATGTGTATACAATCTACAAATTCCTATAGAATGTCATTGCTTACTTGGAACTAGTGGTAGAATCCCAAAGGTTTCTAGTGATAATAGGTAAAAGATAAAGAGGTAGTGGACATGGATTAGAGCTTTTTATGTAGGATTTTGGTAATTTGAAATTTGAATTGAAAGCCTTATTTTTAAGGATTTCATGCACAATGAACAATTGATTTATTTAATTTAGTTACTAGTACCCGACCTTTTGAATTATGAATTGTGAATAGCGCCACATTCACATTGAAGGGTGATTAGAAGGTTCCAAATGGAGGCCTCTTCCAATGTAGTGGTGGTATATTCAAATATAAGAGTGATTATGAAGCAGTTGAGTGAAGAATGAATGATCTTATTAATCGTTTATATTATGGTCAGTAGATGTTTTGTTTTGAGAAACTATAATGAATTGGATGAAAATACATTCATTAGACTTGAAGAGTGCTATATATCAGAGAGTTTGCGGTGTTGCCAATGAGAAAGTCGAGTTTGCTTTCTTGGATTCTTTTGGTTGGAGGGATGTTGAAGGGTTTTCATAGAAAGAGATGTAAAGCAGGACTTTGTTTCTCTAATAAGAAACAACTAGAGAAATCAAAGATGTTTAGATGCTTGCAAAATTCCAATGGTGGTGAGATTAGTAGCATTGTTCGGACCTTTTCGTGTGAGGATGATGGGGTTGAAGATGTACCTTTTGAACACAAGTATAATTTGACACAAAATAGTGAAGGAATGGATATTGCCAAGCTTGACACTATTGATGAAATTGAAGTGGACATATGCCAACCAAGTATACTAGAGAAGAACATGTCCCTAGTAATTAGTGCAGAGTTGGTAAGTTCATGTATTCATTGCTAGGACTAGAGCCATTAGACTGTGAGGAGTTGATTGTATGTATTAAATATTATTTGTTAGAAGTGAATTTGACACCAAACTTCATTTTGTATATTTCAAGAAGACGATTCCAACGGTATATAGCATGCAAAAAACGGAGCGTTTTTTAATGTTTTTCAGCCTAAATTCCTAAAAACTAATTCAACATCTTGGCATCTTGTCTGAAATCTTTAGAATCGGCTGATTTTCCGGCCAAATCTTGCCCAAATATTTTTAGGAGGTTTTGCCAATTCTAGTAAAATTCCTCGTAACTTCAAAAACTCTAAAAAAAATTCGGGATATTTGTGAGGTTATAATCTATGTGCTCCAAAAATTTGGACCGAAAATCTTTGAAATCATAAATTTTATTTGAAAGATTCCTTTGGCCTATATCTACCAATCTCTTCCTTTTTTTTTTGAGACCAAAGACCAACTCTATGAGCTAGTCTTCGGTTTGCTTTGGTGTAGTCCTCTTCCTTTTCCATTGTTGTGTTTTGGCTTAAGGTTGCTTCTACAATGACTTTACGAAGTGGCATATTGCACAAGGATGGAGAGGTGCACAACGATGATGGGGAGGGTGTCCCTGATAGCATTGAAGGCATCGATGCAATGGAAGTTCAAGTTCCTAGAGATCCTTAAGAGGTGCCATTTTTGAAAATTCCTTTTTCAAGCTGTAAACTTGACTTCATTGCCGAGGTCATTTTTTCAAGGGTTTAGGAGATCATTTAAATGGTTTCGGTTTTGATGTATGATTTTCATAAGATTGCAATTCTAGGGTTTGAAACTTGACCTCGTTAACGAGGTCACATTCTTGGGTTCAATATAGTCTTTCTAGGATGATTTCTAATTTTCATGCATAATTTGAAATATTTTCTATAGATTGTTGAATTAGACTAGAAAATGTGACTTCGTTAACGAGGTCATTTTTTCAAGATTTTTGAAATCACTAAGACAATTTCAATTTAGGATTTACGTTTCACTTTTTTTTTTAAAGACTGCTAAAATAGATTGGAAAATGTGACCTCATTAATGAGGTCACTTTTTTAGGGTTTTTGGAGATGACAAAGATAATTTAGTTTTGATTTTAGGCTTTGCTTTTTTCCTGCAGATTGTTGAAATAAATTGCATCATGTGACCTTGTTAATGAAGTCACTTCTTCACGGTTTAGGGAGATGACAAAGATTGTTTAGTTTAGATTTTAGGCTTTGCTTTTTTTTCAGAAGACTATTGAAAATAGATTGCAAAATATGCCCTCGTTAACAAAGTCACTTTTTTGGATTTTTTAGAGATTACTAAGAGAATTCAGTTTTGACTTTAGGCTTCACTACTTTGTCTTTCCACAATTGAAATACATTGGAAAAACTAACCTCGTTAAGGAGGTTACTTTTTTAGATTTTTTAGAGATCACTTATATGGTTTCAATTTCAAATTTAGGTTTCCCAATTTTTGCTACGGAGTGTTGAATTACATTGGAAAAAGTGGCCTTGTTAGAATTAGATTAGAAAAAGTGACCTCGTTAACGAGGTCTCTTTCTTCGGATTTTTAAGAGATTACTCACATAGTTTAGTTTTGACTTTAGGCTTCATTGTTTTTTCTTAACACTTTTGAAATACATTGGGAAAATTGACCTCATTAACAAGATCACTTTTTCAGGTTTTCTAAAGACTCACTTAGAGAATCTAAACTTAAGTCTTAGGTTGAAAATGTATTTTTCCGATGCTTATTTTGGGCTAAAAATGTGACCTTGTTAACGAGGTCACTACTTAGGTTGATTTTTTATAAAGATGTAAAAAATAATTCTTCTTGTTTTTTCAAAACAAAGCTTCATGGACATCGTTGGAGGGCTTCCACAAATAGAGCGGTTGGAGCTAGTCACCAATGATGATTCTCAACTTGTGGTTGGCAATCCTTAAGTTAGATGCATTTTTATTTATGTGTGTATGATAACTTCTATGGTTTTTTATATTATAATTGTTGTTGTATTTTTTTTCATTTCCCATGACTTCTTAATGTTAACTATAACTTGGGTTCAATTTTCTATTGATTGTAGGTTGACAACATCGTTGATATTCAAAATGTTGATCTAGTTTTTGAAGGGCGAACGGTAGATGAGGTAGAAGAGGACATGCGAAATGGTTAGAAATTGGACTCCAATGCGGTCATCAACAGCATTGATATTTGCAAGTCTATGGAGCAGTCCCATGTCAAAAGCAATTTGGTTCAACAATTGTATAAAATGAGTACCTATGGCAACTTGCAATTGGAAGAGTTCAAGAGGCTTCTAAGTGATGAGGATTACAAGAAATGTGAAACTAGAAAGCTACCAGGTGCTTGGTATCCATTGACATCTCATGTCTTCATACAACTCCTTTATTGAGTGAGTATCATTTGTTTATAAAACTTTTCCATTCATTTGTTGTGATTTGTAATATTCATTTTATATTGATTTTAGGTTCATGTTTTTCATGTGCAGTAAGAAATTGCTACTGTTTTAGATGTGGCTATGTGAACTTACTATGAGAAGACACAGTTGGAAGAACAAACTCCAAAGGGCATTCATCATATTTCAAAGCCGCCACTACAATTATCAAAGGATTTCGAATGGAGTTTGATAAACAATCTGCCATTACAAATCCAAAAACAACATTGGATTTCTAGAAGAGATATATTATTATGCTTAATTTCTTTTTTTTATTTATATGATTATTTTTGGACTTGATTTTTACTATACTTTTGTATTTTCAAATTTCAGATAAACTTACATTACAGCGTCAATGAAAAGCTTGAGATGTCCTTGGAGAAACTTCAAAGAATTTCTACATACCAAGTTCAACCAAACCATAAGGTTCATTGGTTTAGGTGGTGGAACTCAAGTGAAAGTTCTAGAGAAGATTTTAGATTTCCCGCCCTTGGTTTCAACACAATGACCTCAGAGACTTGGCTCCCTAAGGCCTCATTTTGGGCTAAGGTATGTGATCAACTTTCTCTTTCATTCACATGAAAAATAATTACATTTTACAAGTTTATAAATGTTTTGATTTTTATCTCATAGTTGTACCATACCAAAGTGTGGTGTAAAGGAACCGTAGTCAAAATTCACTATGGTTCTTTTCTCTACAATGCTCTACATGTTGTTGACTATAGTTGTAGCTTTCTTTTTCCATTTTGGAATTGAATTTTTGGAATTTGAATGCATGTAATGTATCATTTGAAATGTATTTTCAATACTTTTCCAATGATATATTAGACGCCATGAAACTCTAAATATTCAATTCAAAAGTTGAAAAAGAAGGTTGCATCTGTAGTTAGCAGCATATACAACACTATGAAGAAAAAAAATGCAATGAATTTTGACTGCAGTTCTTTTTACCACACTTTAGTATAGTGTTGTACCATAATACTATGATATGCTTTGCCTTCATAATGTCTTGATACTTATATTTTTGAATTTTCTTGTAGTTGGAGGAGGTAGCCAAAGTAGAATTTACAAGCATCATCAAGTCTGAGAGTATTGTAGTTCAATGAAATGCCAATGATGAGTTGGATTCAATTGGAGAATATGTGGAGACATGGTGCATTGTGTTGTGGGATCATGCTTTTTGGTGGTTGTTCAAGAAAGACTCTTCATATTCACGATCTACTCCTTTCAAAGACCAAAAAGGCACAGATGTGGCTATAAGGAGGATTTTATATAGGTATATCTTTTATTTTAGTTGCCTTAAGTTTTGTAAATCGTAATTGTTTCACAAAGTCATCAAAAATGCATGTGCATCTTTATCATTGTAATAATCACACCTATTCTATAATTGCAGATATTTTAAACAAGAGCTCATTCTAAAAGGTAGAATTGAGCAAAAATTTATACCCAAGTTGTTTAAAGGATGGCTTGATACTTCCTTGAAGGGTTGTATGTTCACTTTGACTCAACAGCGAGGGTTTTCTATTCAAGAGCTCCAAGCGTGTCCTTGGTATCTAGAGTGTCCAAGGGTTTTTGCCCCAATACTTGAAGCATCTGAGAAAGAGAGTGCCAAAGACCATCCCAAAACAGGTTTATAGGAGGAGTCTCTTAATAAAGAGGAGATTGAAGAAGTTGCACTAGTGAAAAAGGGGTGGAAGCCAAAAGAGAAGAAGGCTACAAAGAAGACAATGAAAGAGATAGCCACAAAAGACGACACCCCTTCTTCATCTATCCAACTTCTATTTTTGTACCTCCTCCTTTTCTTCTGAAGTTATTGATATAGCTTGATATCATTGTCCTTTAACTCTCATGTCTATTATGACAGATGTCTTTACTTCAGCAGAGTACATTGTTAAATCTACAATTCAACCTAACAAACATGGTATTGAGCCTCAGGCTCTACTTCTACCATCATCAATTTCTGCAATGCTGTAGATTAAGATGGTACCTATTTGGATTTACCCAACTAATAGTTCTGTTCATTCCAAAGGAGCCTAAGGAGGTCTTTTAAATTCGATTGTTTCTAATTTAATCAAAGCTAATCCCAATAGGACATTGCAACATAAGTACAAGGACAAAAGAAATAAGACTCCTTTATTTTTTATCACTAGGTTACTCTCACAAGGTAGTCTAATTACACAATTTGACACTCCACTTAAATAGACACAAAAGAATATAGTAGCTCCCAATTAATATTTGATCTTCAAATCTTCAAGCTTTTCCAAATCAGCTCAGCAATACCACAGCTTGGCAAAGCACTTGTCTTCCAAATTGGTCTTTTCAGCTTTCACCAACTCAAGAAGATCTTTTTTCACCTACTTGGGATTTACTACTTTTGCTTCATAGTCCTCCATTTCTTCTCACATTCTCTCAAATTATGCAACTAATTAGTTTCTTTACCAACTCGGAAATTGATATTAAATATCATTGCCTTCAATCATCAACACCTAATAGGAATAAATTGACATTGCAAACAGGTTCATCAATTACTCCAATTTGGATTCTAAAATAACACTACAAGTCATGACACCAACTTCCAACTTGGAAATTAATCAGACTTCAGTTTTAATAAAATACTCCAAATTGAACAAGATAAATCACATGTGTTATACAGATTTCATTCCCGATTCATAACACAAAATAATCTCCCACACACACTGAACACCAATTTGACAAATAATTCTCTTCATATTATGCCAAATTGGTGAAAATATCACCGTTATTACAACTTGAGCTTAACAACTTAATTATCCATTTTTCAACTTCCCAAATTGATTCTAATTTAATAAGTCCATTCTTCTAATTTCCAACTAGGACTTCTCCTTCTTAACCATCATATGATCTTCTTCTAATTTCTAATAATCCCAATTGCTTCAACTTCCACCCAACTACTCTTCATCACCATTAACATCCTAATTTCCAATTAGGACTACTCTGGTTTCCACTGCATCACTCCAATTTATCTTCTTTTCTCTCAACCATCAGCTAAAAAGCTAATGCACAATTAACTCCTGCAAGTTTCATTCACTCTAATTAGGAAATATTAAATCTGGTTGAAACTACTACCTCACTCATACATCAATACTCCTTAAAAGCTCTCCATTATCACAAACGCAGCCTAGATTGATTCTTCAAATTGAAAATATTATCCTCATTCAATTGGACACTTCCTGCACACATCACACTTCCTCCTACTAGGACTGACTCAAAAATATCAAGCATCCATGCTGACAAACTAAACTTTCCAATTAAGACTCACACATGCAATCAAACATTTCCACATAAAAGCAAAAAAGAAAACATACACAACTTGACAGGCTGGGACACGATTGGGCTCCATTCAATAGACAGTCCGTAAAATAAACACAAAATCAGCCCAAATAGGAAATTCCAAACCAAACAGTTACCCATTTGGAAAAGATGACTGAACTGCCAACAACCCATTTGGAACCATACAAATCCAAAATACACATAACTGACCCCACTTGTTTAACTACAGCCTAACTGGACAACTGTGACCATTCTAATTTGAATTTCTACATACCAACTCTCCACTGACTACTAAATTGGAATTCTTTCACGCAAACCAGTCAATAACCACTTATTAAAAAGTCTCCTCAACAGCATACATCACATTCAACTTGGATCTTCTCCATCTTCTCTAATTTGGATTCCAATTCAGCTTAAATGAACTGGATTGAACATTCAAACTCCAAGTTGGTTTACAGACCAAAAAATATACTTAAACTCCCTTCCAATTCGATTAAAATGTACACAAAAACATCCAAATTGGATAACAAATATACAAAATCATAACAAAAAAACTCAAAATATTCACACAAAAAATAAAAAATTCACTCCAACTTAGATATCTACAAATGCTCAATGTTAAAGAGAAGATGAGAGACAATGCATCAACATGGAATCAAATGCTTGATTTTGCCCCAAAAGTAAGGTCTACGTTCTCTAGCCTTGTTATGATTAATTTCTTTCATTTCAAATTTAGTTATTAGCATGACATAGCTATTCATTTATACATCTAATTTACAGTGTGCATTTTTTATTGTCAAGGTTGGTAGGGACCGGGTGCGAACTTTTGGAGGCTTCGAGAGCCCTATTGTATGCTTTGACTTGATTGTTGCTGATATCCCGGATGGACTACTGGTCTCCAATATCTCCATTTCACCTTTTAATATTCCTGCTTGGAACATGTTGAATCAAGAAGAGGTTATTGAATTCATCTTTGAATTTGCTTCGGAGTTTGTTCATGATGATGGAGCAATTTTGTTGTTCCATCCAGAACATTGCAAAGTAAAGGATTTTACCCTTGAGCAAGCCAATACTTATGGTTTTTGTCTACTTGACTCTTGGATGGGTGTGAATGAGATGAAGCTTTCGAATTTCAAAAAATCCAAACGTTGGGTGAAATTCATTGAATTTTTTTATTTTTTTATGTTTTAAACAACTTTTACACTATACCAAAATGTGGTAAAAAGAACCACTGTCAAAATTCATCGCAGTTTTTTTCTCCACAGTGCTGTACATACTGTTGAGTATTGCTGCAACCTTCTTTTTTCATTTTCTAACTCAGTTTTTGCAATTTGAAGGCATGTAATGTACCATTGGAAAGGTATTTTTAGTAACTTTTCAATGATACATTACACGCCATGAACTCTAAAAATTCAATTCAAAAACTGAAAAAGAAGGTTACAACTGTAGTCAACAGCATGTACAACACAATGGAGATAAAACTACAATGAATTTTGATTGCGGTTCTTTTTACTACATTTTGGTATAGTGTTAATAACATTTTATTTGTCAAATACTAATTGTCATACTTCTTTATCCCTCGCAGTCATAGTGCTTTCGGATCTTTTTATTTGTACGAAGATAATGGGAGGAAACATCGGTAGTATCTAAGTTTTCTATCACTATAAACCAACAGCTTAGTGATGCAGGTACAAACCTTGAAGAACTTGGCCTTCTCCACAACTACACCTCCTTGCAGATTCAACTCATGAATGGTACAATTCCGTAGAGAGGTGCTCGTGAGAAAGCCCCTCTATGTGTACAACTATTAATTGAGGCATCTTCAAAACTTGATGATGTGATTGGATTGTTATACATCTACAAGTACCTTTCATTAGTCATTACTTTTTATTATTCAAATCATGTATTTTTTATATTGTATATAACATATTTGGTGCAACTAATGACATTGCATTCAATGAACAGGGGCCTCTATCCATGTATGCCGCAACATTGAATATCATTTGGTGGCCTTGGAGAGCGATAGTGAGATTTTTGAAGGTCTTCTTTAACCTTTGATCATTCTTCCTATTTTTACTGCCACCGTTCAAACTAAGCGGCCTTTCTATATAATGTTAGATGATTCTAATGATGAGGACATTGTCAAACCTTCTACAAAGCCTCGAAAAAGACGTTGCTGTAAGTAAGTTGATGATTTTAAACATGTGTTTATTTTCTTTTATTGTGCAATGTCTTTTAATTTATTCAAAGTTTCTAATTATTTAATCATTGCATCTTGTAGAGGCAATCTTTTCTAGCATTTGGTGCTTTCACCTTCTTCTAGTCCAAAGAATTTACCATGTTATATTAAGATTCTAACAACAACTATGGCAAAGGCTCCATCACCCATTTCTATTGCCAAGTATCATTCATACAATATTGTTGTTAAGAAGTTTTTAGACCTTGAAGTAAATGTTGAGACACCAAGGCTTATATATAGTGATAGTAGTGAAGCCAGTGATCATTTTTCTCCCATATATGGCATATGGTCAAATTGATTTTCTTCTAAAGACTATTGTTGTTACTTGATTTTCTAATGTCATGTAGTAAAACTAAAAAGGCTACTACATTTTTGCACTTTATCATATTCTCAAGTTATTTTGCATTTTGGTGATCTTTAAAATGCTAGTAAAAAAAACATTCATTTCAAGAGATAATGGTTATTGTTGTCAATTATTAAAAAATTTTGTGGATTGAATCTATTTCTTTCTATTGGCAACATGATACTTCTCTTTGATGAAAACATGTAATTAAAAATAGTAAATGTTGGTGTTAGCATAAAAAAAAATTTGGTGAACTTCAAAAATGCTTAAAAAGGATTGTGAATTTTAATTAGAAGTGGTACCTTCATCTTAAAATGGTTTAAAAATACTATATAAGCATAGGTCCTTAGTTTTAAAAAATCCACCTAAACCTTGAATTTAAGATATTTGATAAGTGACATTTATCTAAAACAAATGATTTTATAGTTCCAATCATCCATTAATCATCCAAATTCATTTTCATCCAATGTCACGAAGAAATGTATTTCATTCAATAAAGTCAACTAAATAATAATTCATCCAACTCCGTTCAACTCCATTCATTTCCATTCATCTCTATTCATTTTCTTTGAGTGCATCTATAGCTTTATGCTTTTATAATAAACCATGGACCAAAAATTCTTATGGTAAAAAGTTATAGGTTTTTCACAAATTCTTCACAATTTTCTCAATGCTCAACACTCATTGCTCACTGCTCATCGCTCCCTACTCATACTTTAGCAATCATGTTTGAAGGAGCATATCACTACTAGAAAATGACGTCCAAATCAACATAAAATCAACATACTTCTGTTGATTTGGGTACTGTAATGTCCATTTTTATATTTTTTTATTAATGTTGACATTTTTTTTGTTCTTTGAAATAGTACAGTGACAAAATCAACATCTTTTTATTGAACATTTTTGAAATCTTTTGGAATCTTCATTGTACAATGTAGTTTTCTTTTAAATTAAGTATTCACGTACAATTTGGTGTCCATTAAAGTCAGCAGATTTTGGAGGTAATTTGCACATGATAAATGAATTTTTGTCAAAAAACTTTGAACAAAAAAAAAAGTGTAAAATTGAACCAAATTTCATCTCCAACAATCCGTTTGAGATTTTGATTGTTCAATCAAAAGTTATAAGCAAAATTCAGAGAAGTATTGAAAATTAAAAAGAAAAATTTAGTAGACTTTGGAGTCCGTTTTGGCATAGAAGAACTTTTCTTAAAACATTTTGAACTAATAAAAGCTGGTACTTTAAACAATCTTTCATCTCCAATAATCCATTTGAAGTTTTGATCCTTGATAAAAAGTTATAGACCAATTTTAGAGAGGATGTTCAAAAATGTCAAAAGTAATGATTTCCCAACATCTTTGTAAAATTTGTCCAAAACTTTTGAGTAAAATCTCTAAACCTCAAACAAAATTTTCGAGATGAAATCTTGTTTGAATTACCAACTTTTATTAGTTCAAAATGTTTTCAAAAAAGTTCTTCTACTATACCAAAACAACCTCCAAAGTTTGTTGAATTTATAAAAAAATAATTTCTAATACCTATCTCCATTTTGTTTATAATTTTTCATTGAAGGATTAACATCTTCAAGGGATTAATTATTATAATTCAAAGTTCAAAGTTCTTTAAAATTTAATTATAGACTTTAGAAATGTCAATTCCAATCATGAATAATTTGTAATGTTGTCATAAATGATGTAAATCCAATGTTCTTATTTCTTCTTCAACAATATTTGAAATTGAGTAACAAAAAAATATTAACTTTATTTTAGAATACAAATTCTACAACTACCAATAAATTAAAAATCTTTATAATTTCCATTTCATTAATCAAAATAGAATACTTCAAAGCTTTTTATATAAAAATGAATTTAGGAAATCAAATTGAAATGTTCATTTTTATAAAAATTGATATTTTGAGAATTTTTTTGAGATTTTCAATTTCTCAAAGATTAGTGAAAATTACATATGATGGAGTAACTTTCCAATCATGTGATCAAAAGTAATAACAAATTTTGTGCCTTAAAGCTACTCTTTGGGCATATATGGTGTGAAAACTTTAAAGCAAAAAAATTAAAATTTTGTTACAAATGGTTGAGTTTTATCTTTCAAATTATTTACCCAAAATGTATACATCAATTATAGAACTTTCAACCTTCTTTTACATGTTGAAAAAATATTTTGGAAAAATATACTCAGACCTTTAAAATAAAACTCATATTCATGCTTCAAGGAAATAACATATAGGTAAAAAAGAATTTAATAGTTTATTAAGTATTCACAAGTCGGTGCTTTTAAAAGTCAGCAGACTTCAAGGGTCGTTTTCACATAGTATATTACATTTTTCCTTAAGACTTTCAACTAGGAAAAGTTAGGAAATGAAGGTACCTTTCATCTCCAAAAATCCGTTTGAAATTTGGAGTTTTAAGTAAGAAGTTATGGACAAAATTCAGAGAGGGGTTGGAATGGCCATTTTTCTTTAACACTTTTAAACACACTCTCTGAATTTTGTCCATAACTTTTTATTAAAAACTCCAAATTGAAAACGGTTTTTTAGAGATAAAATTTACCTTCATTTCTCAAATTTTTTTAGTTTAAAGTTTCAAAAAATAAGTTAGTTTATTATGTGAAAACGGCCCATGAAGTCTACTGACTTCACGAGGCAAATGCAAAACAACAATAAACTAATTATATAAAAAAAATTTACTTCTATAAACATGCAACTACATTGATGGTGTATTGGTTCATGACCTTGGAGTTTCACCTCCAAGGTCCATGGTTCAAACCCTGAGGGTGACCCACCACGGTGGTGAGCTACTTAGGTGGTCCTATCTACATGGTGGATTGCCTACATAGCTTGCTCAACAAAAAAATGTTCAATATCTTATCCAAATCAACACTTTTTTGCTATACAATGTCTGTGTCAACATGTCAAAATCAACACAGACATGATCAAACCAAATCAACACTTTTTTTATCATTGTGGATGCTAATTTTTCTACTAGTGTATATACAACATATATCTTGGGTGAATCAGTGAATGGGCATTAGTCTTCTTCATGTTGGTAAGCAATTTTTTGATACATTTTATGCCTTGCAACGTTATTATTTTCCTTGTCTATGCTCTATTTAAGTGTTTCTATTATCCTTCAACATATTATTGACATCAATCATAAAGGATAAATGATGCAAGATTTGGAAATGATCAATTAAAGTCTAAATAAAAACAAGCCTTTGAAACATATGGGGCATGTTTGAATGCATTTATTATTAAAAAAAAATAGATGGTCAATAAGAAGGTAACTCAAAACAAAAATGTTTGGATTTTTGAGATGAAAATTTAGCCCCTAAGAAAAATGCAATTATATTTTACAAGTCAAGTTTTGGGAAGTTACTTAAGGATTTCTACATGGGAACTAGAAGATTAACTCTCAACTATAAGGTTCAATTTTAAAATATATATTTTTGGATGAAAATCCTAATATAATCTCCATAGCTATGATGATGTTTAACATCAAGTTTGCTTGTTTAGCGCATGTCAAATATGAATGAAATAATATTATAGAACTTTATTATTCAACTTAAATTGAACTTCAAGTATTATGCTTTGCACTAATAATGCTAACTTGCACTTATTCGGATTCCAGAATTATATCAATTTGTGAGGTATACTAATATGGTAACTCAAAATATTTCAAATAAAATCATTGTAGTTTAATTTATATTATTTTCATACAATCTCAAATATTGTAATTAATATTTAATTTTCATTCAACTTTCATCTACTTCTTGTACTTTCATTCAATCTTCATGAATTTGAATTACATCCAATGTTTTACATTAATTAAACCACAATCATCCAAAATGATCCAAATTGGTGTAATTTGGTCTTACACTATTCAAACTCATATACTAAATTATTTACCTTGTGTAGTTTGTTCAAAATTTGCTCTTGGTTTTATTTGATTCTATATTTTGTAACTTCTACCTATGAGTTCACTTTGTTTTTGTATACTTTGTTAGAATGGCAACATCTACAATTATTCAATATTTGTTTTTTTATCTTGGTAATTGGGTTTGTTATGATCAAGAAGGCAATTTTGTTAGGATTTGCTAAATGCTTTTTTTATGATAACCTTAGCAATAAAGTTTGTAGTGATCACAAATATGACTCTACATGGAATTACTAGATATGAATCTAGACCTACACATGGTCTTGTGTATAGAATTCTCTCTTTACTACTTAGAAGTCAATATCTACTATTGTATGTACTAAGCTACTATGAGATATTAGATGATATACATTAGAATTCTTTTTGTAATTGACTATACATTAATCTTACAACACCATGGAGGACAAAAAGTATTTGATGAATAACTTTTAAGTTCCTATGGAAACAGAAAATGCACCTATTCTTTTCTTAATATGATAATTTTTTAACAAATTATGTTGGTGATATATTGGGAGCAAGATGTCACTTCTCATCAAACACAACTATGTTGAAAATTTTGGATTATTTGACACACCAAGTGTAAAGGCGTCACTTTTCACTAGTGACATGTGTGGAGAAGTTTGAATTGTGTGATGCAACAACAAGGTGCTACTATTCTAAGGACAAGTGCACAAAATTTAGAATTACGTGATAGATTGACAACCAAAACATTGCCTTTCTAGAGGAATTTTGGATTTTGACACACCGCAACGAAATGTTTCTTGTGTCACCAACAACAGGTTGTGTGGAGATTTTTGGATTATAATATAGAACGTGAAGAGGTTGCTTCTCATGAACTATGGGTGTGGAAAATTTTGGATTATGATATACAACAATAAAATGTTGCTTCTCATGCATCAAAGGCATATCGAAATTTTGAATTATTACACAAAGTAACAAGGTGACAGAATATTACTTCTCTTTGGCCATCGATTTATAAAGAATCTTTATTAACCTATAAACGATGTCATGGCTATTTTTTGGTTGATAAATGACAAAGAATCTTGTTATTTAGAATAGAAGTGCAACTATTCATCTTCCAAATTTTGTGGGAACGTGGAGTAGTAACTTGACTTCCAATGAGTGCTTTATCATTTTCTTTAATCCAAAAATGCACAAGGTATCGAAACAGATGATTCCATAGAGTCCAATTCGACATTCAAGAGTTAGTATAGGACACACTTGGAGAAATAAATGTTGTTTCTCACCAGCTACATGTGTGAAATTTTGAACTATGTGAACAAAAGTTAAACTACTATTAGCACCACCCCAATATTATTTGACATATTATCCTTATACTAAAAAAAATGCCAATTGTTGCAGTCAGTGATAGGTCTCGTCCTTTCAGGATTAAATTACGTGAAGATACTATCTACACGTACATGCAAACAAATCTACGTATCCGAAGAGTATACTCAAACCAGACGACCAGGTATATCGTAGAGTACCCAAACAGTATATCCGCGAACAAGCGCCCCCGTAATAGAAGTCCAAGAATATACTTTCGCATATTCTGTACCGCCTTGACAGCAGGAATCGCCCTCCGGAGCGTCGAAAGTCCAGCAATTCGGCAACAGAGCCAACAGGCACTCCAATATCCCAAATCCAAGATTCCTTTCCCAAATCAAAAAGCACTTCTCATGTGGGTTGTTTCCAAATCCAGCTTCCGATCATCGCAAGGGGAGCAAAATTGTGACAAGAATCCTTTCTTTCTTGCTCTTTGAGCTCTTTGGGGCGTTGCGAATAGTGCTCGTTTTTTGCTTGTTTCTGTTGCTGGGAGCAATGACTGGGAGGAAGCGGGTGAAGTTCACGCGCCCGACCTCCAGGAATGAGGATTCGGAGACGATTTGCGGGGCGTGGGTGCCGCGCGCAGGGAGCGTGACGGATGCGCCGTCGGGGTTTCTTCTGCTGGGCCGCGATGGAGCTGCGTCCTCGGAGAATGGAGTCGCCGTCCGAGAGTATAATTTCGATACCGACATGCTTTCTGAAACTGTAAGCATTGGGATTCCGTGGCTGAATATCGTTGAAATGAATTATCTACTTTTTAAAATTTTTTATTGTTTGTATGTTGGGAAGTACTTTTGGAAGTGGTATCGGAGATTCGTGGATCCGATTGGGTGCATACATGGCGCCGGGTTTGTTTTTGCGGTTTGCTTTAGCGTTGATTAGGGTTTGTGTGGGAGGGTGTTTGGTAGAAATTACTGATCATCATGAAATCGTTACATTGCATGATGGAGAGATTCGTATGCGAAATAATCGACTTTCTTGAGCTTAGGGTTTTGGATTTAGCTTTGGTTTTTGTTTTCCTTGATATCTGTACGATGTGAATGTTTGGTTTTAGCATTGTTTAGGTTGTGCATTGCATATGACTCTCAAGGTGTCGCTGATCATCGCTTTCAGAAAACACCAGGAAGGAAATGTATCGCTAAATAGCATCCAGTTTTGAATTTTTGGGTTTTTTTTATTTAAATAATTCCTATTTTCTGGTCCGAGCATGTTTTAGATGGATTTGAAATTGTTTGTGAAGTGCGAGGTTACTTGTGTTGTTACAGATCCTCGCAATAGGGACAGAGGATGGTCCTCCTTTGCAACTTGTTGTGCATCCAAGTGGTGCAGGAGTTCTCTGTGCGTTTGCAAATAGTTGCAAGTAAGTTTCTGGTACCTTTGGTTTTCATGAAGTACTAAAGCATCTGTCGTTAGATAGCTTTTTTTCCAGATTTGTATGATGCTGGTAGTTATGTATATCCGGCATCGCCATTGAGTAAAATCAGGGTTCCAGTTCTGCTTAAGTTGGTAGGAATGCTTGGCGGTGTAAATTTTTTCGAATATAACTTCTGAATGTTGATTATGTGCCTAGAATGAGCTGAAATGTAGGGTGGATTGAAATCATTTGGTTCACTTAAGAGCAGCTAGAATCAGCCACCAACAACTTGAGGGTTCTTGCAGGTATTTCGAGATAATAAACCCAAAGGGCCCTGTGCAGCTTAAAGCTTCTGAGCTCGAGCTTCTTCTGCTACAGGGGATTGGGATCCAAAGTTGCATACGTTTTAATGGGGATGGTTCTGTGCTAGTCACTGGTGGCAAGGTACTGAAATACTTCCCTGGATCACGTTGATCTAAACTACGTTCAATGGATCATACAAATTGTTATATTTATTGCATAATTTTATTGCAACTATGATCATGGACAGGATGGTCACCTTCGAGTTTTTGCTTGGCCTACTTGCGAACTTGCACTAGATGAACCACGCGCACATCGTTCAATTCAAGATCTTGACATCAGGTACCAAGTTGTACCTCTTGTCATACGTGATTTTTCTTGCTGACCAATTTAGGACATATAATTTAGTAGTTCAGTCAGAGGTCTTGCTCACATTTTGGAGTGGATTTTAGCAAAGGAAAATATGTTTTATTTAGATATTGTATGAATCAGCTAAGAATTTTCAAAGTCTTGCTCATAGGGTGAGTGAATCCAGGGGTAGGATTTGACTTTTCAGCACTTTCACATTGTCAAATTTACTAGGTTCTAAATGCGTACTTGTCAGTGACATGCGTACTTAACTTATGGCCTATTCATGGCATACCCACGGCAAGAAGTCTCCCATAAGAAGGGGTTCACTACCTTATTAATTATGTACAATTATCGGTGTATATTTGGGTGGCTACCTTCAGTTGATCAATGGTGCTGTTGCATGCTTCAGTTATGATTCAGCATATGTGGCATCGATGGCTGAGGATAGTGCATGTCGTGTGTGGGACATCGCGAAAGGAGAATCGATAGCCCAATTGCAGCGAGAGAAGGTATGCTTGGCACGCATGGACATTCCAACTATTAAATAACAATCCTCTGTAAATTCTGGAGGAGCTTTTGTGTTGCTCCTCCATCGGTACGAGACCTTCTGAGGCATTTAGAACCACCGATACATATTTGAGACTGGCATCGTGCACATCATGCATTGCCGGCTTTGGGAATTTGGACCATCTGTGACCTGGTGACGAGCTCTTTGTATTCACCTCGGCATGTAGTCGTTCCTGCGTTGCCTATTTATTGTCTGACAGAAACCAATATTTCATGGCAGGATGAGAAATTCGGTTGCTGCAGATTTTCGCGTGATTCATCACAAGCTTTCTTATTCGTGTCATTTACGAAGGGTAATCTCTATTGACTTCCGTTGCCCAAATTCAAGCGGGTGATGTCATTTTATGTTCTTGTCATTATATGTCCTGCCTTATCTAATGTACTGATCTAGAGTACTGGGAGAGTTCCTAGCAGCTAGTTGACTCATGCTGTCTCTTCATTTGTGCAGGCAGAAGGGGTTATATTGGGGTTTGGAATATGGTAGATTGGAGCAAAGTCGGCTCTAAGAAGTTAGCTAATGCCCCTATTTCATGCCTCGCCGTCAGTCGAGACGGAAAATTCTTGGGCTTGTAAGTTATGCTGAATCCATTCGTTTTGTATTCTCCTGCCTTGCTCATTGTTTGCGTTTCTTAAAAATTTTGGTCGTCTCCTTTACTACATTATTTTCCTTAACCAGCATTACTGTACTTTCTAGATTTGTTGGATGACATTCTAGTAAGTTCTCTTTGTCGAAAATGATGAATTTGAGGTTTCTTTGATGAATTTGCAGGGGGACGACAGAAGGAGATTTGATTGTAGTATTAATGAAGAAAATGGAGGAAACTCGGCTTATTGGAAGTGCGCATGTTTCACCTGTCACGGAATTAGAGTTTTCTAAACACGGAAGGTACCATTTTCAAAATTTTGGAAAGCATGATCTGATGCCTGCTCAAAGCTGATAGTGAGTAGCATGTTCGCTCATATCAATTCAGTTGTGCTATAGTGAAGGTGTTCGTACGTGTTTGCCCGTAGAAACAAGTGTCTGGAGGAACACATCTATATGCAAGCGACGTCATTTGAGCTGACAGAGTTGGATTGAACACATTTCAGGTCACTTCTGTCAGTGGGAGCAGATGCAACTGCTCGCGTTAGTCGACTGCAGAAGTCGGAATGGAGAGGCAAGTCCTCATCATTTACTCCTTTACGAATGTAGCCAAGGATTATTGTTTAACATAGCATTTCCATTTCTCTGTTTCTGGTGATTAATTTTCTGTTATGAAATGGACGCTGGGTTTTTTCACCGCCACGTGAAAAATCCAGAAGTGGCAGCTTTCATATCTAAAGCTTTCAGGGGTTGATATGAATCATTGACGAAGCTTTTCAAGGAAGGGAACAAAATGTACCAACAGAAACAAGAAATCATATCCCACATTTTTGAGTAATAGGAATATGTTTTCAAAGTTACTATAGTTGACTTCCTATTTTTAGCTTGAAAAATTACGGTTATTTCTTGCTTATCAATATGGAGTCAGTGCAAAAATGTTAAGCTCAGGTTGAATATCACTCTGGGAGATACTGACTCTCTCATCAACTACAGGGAAGGATGGTTTGAGCAGATAGGATAGAATTTTGCGAGTACTTGCTTCTCCTGCAACTGATGACATGTTGGTCTGTGGAACAGAGTGGCAGTTGTATGCATTGCTCATTGGAATGATCTTACTGTCGGCGCTGCTGTTCTTGTTTTTCTCCGAGTCTTCAATCTCGGACGATTTTTGGCAGTTTCCAATGGGGCGAGCACAACCTGCTCGTCCTCCTCCTGAAGCAGTTTGGGGTCATCCCAGCCACCACGAGCTCTAGAGCTTGGAGCTCAGGCGTTGGCTTCGCGTGTAAAGACAAGACGTGGTTTCGTCAGCAGCGGAGGATACATTTATTGGTCGTATCATTATTTTCATGTCAAACCTTTGTTTTTTTGTTTGTCATGTTTGAGGAAGCGACTTTAGATTTCTGTGAAAAAGACAGGATAAGATTGTATCATTGCATTGCTAATCAGTTGGTTAATTAGTGTTATGCACACTACTGTTCTCATTATTTGACTTTGGATGGATTTGCTCTAAGCTCTAAGCAAGGGCACTAATAATGGACACTTGGGAGTAGCTCAGTGATACGTTCCGTCCTTCCAAGGTTGAAGGTTGAAATCCGAGGTCTCCAAGGTCTCCAAAGAGGGAAATAATTTTAACCTCTAAATGCCCAGGACTTTTTTGGGTTTAAAAACATTATTGCTTTTGAAGTGTTATAGGTCTAAATGTCACTTAGGTATAGAAATCTCAACTGTACAATCTTGTAGTGTATGTGTTGTAGATGACATGAATCAAATTTGCAATCATTTGGCCACATAGATTGCAAGATTATATTGTTTTAGTGGTGAGAAAGGATGTTGAAATTTTTCCTAGTAACACATTTGGAGGTGAAATTTGATTTTGGGACCTATTGAAATGAAAAAATTTAAAACTGTAAAATGCTTCAAAACCAACATACAAGCACATTGGTTAAAAAACCCACCAATTAAATGACTCATTGTGTTTGCAAAATGGCCTTAAAATGGCAAAAAATAGTAAGAAAAGTTGCAATAAACACTTCTAAGAATGAACTTCCTACTAAAATGCTCTTGAGAGGCATTCATAACTTTGTGGATTGATATAACTTGAATGAAATAAAAACCTTCAAATAACCCTTTAATTAAGAAAATAACCTTAAAAAATAACTTGAATAAAAAAATAACCTTTCATAACTTTGTGGATTGATATAACTTGATCGAATAGAATAAAAAAATTCAAATAACTTTTTAGTTAAGAAAAAATAACCCTTCAAAATTTGAATGCTTAATCTTGGAGGTGATAAGATCTCCAAACAATTTTTAAGCCTAAATATTATATCAAGCCTACAGGTACTCTGTGAATTATATTTTTATTTATTCTTCAACAATGCAATTAGCATGGTTACTTGGGGCTTCATGATTATTATGCAAGTTTCAAAATGAGTTCATGTAGGGTTGGGAAGACAAGGAGAACTTGCAAAAACAAAGATCTATAGTGAAACCTCTCCTAATGCAAATTCCCTACTTACATAACTAAGAAGTAGTTCCATATTTGCATACTCCTTAAGTGCATAAAGTCTACTACACAAACCATCAATGAAGTATATTATGTCCGGCATCATTAATTTTCTTAGTTGAACAACCAAATTGAACCAATCAAACACAACTATTGTACTTCATGAGCATGTTGAAATAAATGACCTTTGGCTTTTGAACCTCTTTGTATGCATATTGCTAAGAAGTTCTCCCCACCATTTCCATGTAGTAAGAGAGGTTCCACTATAATGTCTAAATTCTAATCATGCTATAATTTATTTTGCCAAAATAGTTCAAAATCTACATCCACCTTTCTTTTAGGGACTCTTAAAGCATTATGAATCCAACTCTCTAAACAACTTGCTAAATCCTCTCACTACATTTTTCAAAATTTAAAATGTCATTGCCTTATTTAAGTGTAATTTGTTGTAGCATATATTTTTTTTGGCTTTTGTCTCACTTTCAATGGGCTATATTTAGGTTGTCCAATTCCAAATCCAAATTTTTTGTGTATTTTAAAGAGATTTTTTTGATGTGCTTTCAATGATAGTAATAACAAGTTCAAGTTTAAAACAAACAAGAAATAGTGAGATAAATTAGTGAATCATTTAGAGAGTTGAATTGATGATGCTCTTAGGGCATCTTTAGTCCACTTTGCCAATTGCCCCTCCAAATAAACTTCTAACTTTTAAAGGTTTTCTAATTAGAAGTTGAAATTTTTTTCATTAGAAGTGCCATATCCCAAAGTACTTTGAATAAGTACAAGAAAACTTAAACTTTAGACATTTTACAATGAAGAAAACCCACTTCAAAAGCTACTTAGAAAACAAAAAATTATAAAGGTCTTGGCTAATTTGAAGTGCAATGTGCTTTGATAAGTGTGATTTGCTAAGACCTCTATAATTTTTTTTTCCTTTAGCTAGCCTTTGAAGGTTTATCTTTTGTTTGTCCAATGTCTAATTTAAAATTTTTTTTAATATTTATTTAACCCCTAAAATACCAAGGACTTTTTTTTGCTAACAAAACATTTAAAATTGCCATTTCTATAGCAAAAAGTAAGAAAATTTAAAATTGTTTCTTCCCCACACCTAACCATAGGATCTTACACTCAATTTTTATGAGAATGTGCAGAAAAAATTCAGAATTTTTGACTGCACAAATTGCAAGATATTTGCATTTGAAGTGAAAAAAACAAGTTTCTCACCACATTGCGGGACTAGATTTTTTGACTTTGAACATTTTTAACTTAAATTTTTGCATTGCAAAGTTTTGAGCTTTAAATCTTTATAGAATAGAATTGAGTTGAGAGTCTAGGGAAGAAAAAAAAAATTCAATTTTTAAAATTTTTTATCCTTTATAAAATTGTTAAGTAGAAATAGGTACAAGATAGAAGGAAAATTTAAATTATTAATATCTCTAAAATGGAATTAAAATGCACTAATTTTAATCATGAGATTGTTCTAGCAAAAAAATTAAACCTTGTAGAATTGTTTTTTTTGGAAATACTATAAAAATTGCATTCAGAATTGAATCCTACAAGTTATTTTTTCAAGAAGATGCTTTAATTGCCCCCAAAACAAGATTGTCCATAACTTTCTCATAACAAATCCAAATGGAATGAATCAAAGTATCCCATGTAGAAAAAAATATAATCTATGAGAATTTTTTATTTATTTTACATTAAATTTTTAAATTTTTAAATTCATTTTTATTGCCCTTGTCCCTTGTTTTGGTTTATTTGGGCAAAACTTTTGTTCCTAGGTATTGATTGAAAAAAAAATTAATATTCTCACAAAGCTTATCAATTTTTCTACCTTCAAAATTTAAAAAAAAAATCATGAAAAAAATTTTAGCTCATAGGTACCTACCCAAAATCCCATTTGTCTCCCAAAGGGATTATAGTCTCTTAGGAGTTAAAATCCTTGTGAATGTGCTTTGAACTATTGTAAATTCCAAGTTCTAATTGTGATCCATTGAGTAAAGTTAGCACCTTATTTGGAGGGACAAATTGTGGAGTGGAATGAGGATGCCTTTAAAGGGTTCCACATCAACCATTCTTGATTTGCCGGGCTGTTTGCCGCGTTTCATTGCTGCTGCTCCCCGGTTCACCTGACACCCCACCCTCAAAAGAACTGGTCCGCAGACTCTTCACTGCGCTGCAGATGGCAAGGTGCTTCGAGTGGCGCCAAGTCATCACCACTTGGACCCCCGCTTTGAGAAAGGTCCCTAGTCAGGGTCTCTAGCTCCTGCAACTCGTCGTCACTCTTGCATCAGACGATCCCAGCCTTCAATCGCTCCTCTTGTCGTAGAATCACGATACTTTCTCCTGGGCATCTCGCGTAGCAGCCTGTGAAATTTCTCATTTCCAGTACGGTATTTGCTGTAAGCACCTGCACTTCACTTCTACTTGTAAACCTTCGCTCCCTGCTCGTTCAGGGCGAGCTTGCTTGTTGCTGGCTGACTCCAAGTGTGTGATCTCGAAGCGAGGGCGATTTCTGACTGTTGTGACTGTTTGCCTGAGGTGAGTTTGGGGCGTTACTTTAGAGGCGGGATCGGATCGCAGCTAGAGTGGTGTTAATTGCAGGGTGTACGTAAAGATCTGCATTTCGTTCTGAGGTTGAGATTTGGAGGGCATGTTTCGTAATGTCCAAATTTCGGGATCCAGAGTGGGGATTTCTAACAAACTCCGTAAGGATCTTGCAAATGCGAGATGGGTTTCACTGGGCTTCGAAATTTCTGCAGAATTTGCAGAATGTTGCTGTACTTTAGCAACCATAGATTTCGGAACCGTGCTTGGTTTGAATGATTTGAGTCTACAAGAGCTTGTATGCGATTGGTTTCTATCTGTGTAGAAATTCGAGGTCGAAATTTTGGGTTTCTACGAATTTCACGATGCGGATCTCTCAAATTTTGATTTCCGTGTGTTATTGACATCCACAGACAATGGCAGGCTCGATGGGTCCGCGTACACTGGGCCGCTATATTGCCTCCCGCCTGGTGGAAGTGGGCGTGCGCGACGTGTTCACCGTTCCTGGCGACTTTAACCTCGTTTTACTTGACCACTTGTTGGCGGAGCCTGGCTTGAACCTCGTGGGCTGTTGCAATGAGTTGAATGCGGGGTACGCAGCGGACGGCTACGCAAGGGCCAACGGCGTTGGGGCGTGCGCCGTGACATTCACAGTGGGCGGGTTGAGTGTGATCAATGCTATCGCTGGGGCGTACAGTGAGAATTTGCCTGTGATTTGCCTAGTGGGGGGGCCGAACTCGAATGACTATGGGACGAATCGTATTCTGCATCATACGATTGGGCTCGCCGATTTCAGTCAAGAGTATCGCTGCTTTCAGCAAATCACTTGCGAGCAGGTAAACATCCATAATAGGGTTTTATACTCTTGCAGGTTCCAAGCATATGATGGAAATCAGTTGTCAGGGTTTGTAGCATATGATTGAAATCATTTTTCAGGGTTTCAAGCATATGGTTTGAAGTCATTTTTCAGGGTTTCGAGCATGTGGTGGAAACCATTTTTCAAGGTTCCAAGCATATGACTGAAATCATTGTTCAGGGTTCCTAGCGTATGTTTAGATTTTTTTCTATTCACTGTAAACTGCTTTTGTTTTAGGGGGAACTTCAAATGCCATTCGACCACATCACCCATTTTTTCTTGGTAGATGAAAAGTGACAGTGAAAAACTGAACAATGCAACTCGTTTAATTGAGTTCTGATTTTCACCCTGGCTTTTATTTTCCAACGTGAGTAGTAGCTCACTCAACAATGCAGCCTTCGATTATAGATTTGAGTTTGTCAGTGTGCAATGAATTTGTTATGTTGAGAAGTATTACATCAATTACACTCATTTCTAGGAGGTTTAAGGGGAAACGCAAAATTTTAATGGGAGGCGATTTTCATTTTCCGACTTACATATCTTTTATTGTGCATCCCTCATGCTTGATGTTGTTAAAAATTTGAATTCGCGGCAAGGGAATTAGTCTTTTGAAGGAAGGTGTTCTCCACTGAATAACTGTCAATTCTAGGAGGTCAGTGAAATACAAAGCGTGAAAAATGAGGCTGAGACTTATTAATTAACCTCAATTCTATTAATTCTGTTGTATGTTAAGATGGTCGCTTCTTAGTGATTGAGTTTATCCTTGATAGTGCCATAATCTTGTGGTGTCAATGTGGACAATTGAAGGTGGTCATACAATCGTTGGACGACGCGCATGAGCTCGTGGACAGAGCCATTTCCACTGCGATTGAAAAAAGCAAGCCTGTGTACATCAGTGTCAGTTGCAACTTGCCCTCTATTCCGCACCCAACCTTCACAGCGGTTCCTCTTCCATATTCCATGACTCAGGGTTCCGACCCGCAAGGGTACCACCTCCCTCCCTCATCAATTGATGGCTACATATAATCTTTAGGATCTGTCAACTTGTTTGGGTTATGAAGTTGTCTTATCGAACTTGAGCAGAAATCTCCAATAAGGAAAATCCCTCAGGAAAATCCGTCAGTGCAATCAATTACACTCATTTCTAGCGACACTTACAGTGCAGAACATAGTCACTATTATAAGAAAAATCCAAATTTTATCAAGGAGGATTCTAATCAAGTAACAGAAAATTTCACTATTAGGATACCGTACGCAAAAATTACAAGGGTTTGTTAATCGGGCTTACCCTGACGCGATAATGTTTCTGATGTTATAAGGGTTCTGTACATTGTCAAAATCAATAAGTGCCTATTGTGCAAGATTAAGGCTGGTGTCGCAATTGGGTGCCTGTGGGTTGTACTGGTATGAGTTCAAGTTGTGACTGCCTGAGCAGGATACTGATGGTTTCTGTTTGAAATGTGTTCAGGCTCTTTGGGATTGGAAACTTGACGACCAATAAATTGAGCCTTGATGCAGCTGTAGAGGCCGTGAGTAGGATCTTGAATGGAAGTGTGAAGCCCGTCCTCGTAGCTGGCCCTCAGCTGCGCTTTTCAAAAGCAGTTCAAGCTTTTGAAGAGTTAGCCACGGCATCTGGATATGCAACCGCGGTCATGCCTTCCGCGAAGGGTCATTTTCCAGAAACTCATCCCAATTTTATTGGCACTTATTGGGGTGCCGTAAGCTCGATGTACGCATCTGAGGTTGTTGAATCCGCTGACAAGTATCTGTTTGCTGGCCCAGTCTTCAACGATTACAGGTGGATATCACTGCACTCCGAGGTCGATCTTCATATGGAGCTCTTGTAGATTTTGACTGTATGTTGATGCTGGAAAAGGGATGTACTAAAGTTATAATAATCTTTACGCAGCTCTGTAGGATACTCGCTGCTCATCAAGAAGGAGAATATTATCTGCTTGGAACCCGATCGAGTGAAGATTGGAAATGGGGCGTCCTTTGGTTGCATACTGATGAAGGACTTTCTGGAAGCGCTTGCAAAGAAGGTGAAGAAAAACACGACTTCGTTTGATAACTATTCACGCATGTACGTTCCTCCCAGCGTTGCTCTGAAGCAAAAGCCAGGCCAGCTTCTCAGAACTGTCAACCTCTTCAAGCACATTCAGGTACACCCAAGCTCGCAATCATCCCTTTCAGCATATTCTACATGATTGTCTTCCACATTCTCAAAAATGGCCAATTGAAATAGGCATCGAAGGGTAACAAAATCAGCTATTAGCTTCCGAAGTGAACTTTCTATTTTCAAGTTCGGGCACTTCGGGGTTGAAGTATCCGCTTCTCATCCTGTAATGGCTGCCATGTGAGACCAATTTCCATGCTCTGAATTTGTCACGAGCCTTGTCTCTTGCTGTTCTTAAGTTGTTACTTCTCCGCAGGGAATGTTAACGAAGGATTCGGCCGTCATAGCTGAGACGGGAGACTCGTGGTTCAATTGCCAGAAACTCAAGCTTCCTGAGGGTTGCACTTATGAATTCCAGATGCAGTATGGTTCAATTGGCTGGGCAGTGGGAGCCACTCTGGGCTACGCGCAAGGCACCAAGGACAAACGCGTGATCGCGTGTATTGGTGATGGAAGTTTTCAAGTACGACTGACACCTCCCTCTTCCACATTCTCTTGTGCATTCCTAATATCCCAGTATGTCCTGTCATGTAAATCTTGAGACATCAAGTGTTTTTCTTATAGAAAAGTTAGACCTACTAGGCCTAGAGTAAGATGTTTAATCTCTAATATCTTATTAGACGGGAGTCAAGTATGCTAGACGGCCCTGCTAAAAAATATCGTCAAGTATTTGTCTCCTGACCAGTATTCCTAGAAAATTTCCAAACATTGCACAATCCTCTCAAATATTTGAATTATATTGTGTCTGCCCATCTGTGAACCCAACCCTGTTTGGAATCTGTCACCTACCAGAATCTTTCAGAAACGATCACTTATGAAAGACAATCGTTAGTTATCACTGGTGCTTTGATTGCAACGTTCTAGTTCAGCTCTTCTCTATTCTAGATTCTCCATCAAAACCATCAGACCATCGAAAGCATGCAGGCAGTTAAGAATATTTGGTTGACATTGCCCAGGTGACAGCACAAGATGTCTCTACCATGATTCGCTGCGGACAGAGGACCATCATTTTCTTGCTCAACAACGGCGGCTACACCATTGAAGTTGAGATTCACGATGGGCCATATAACATCATCAAAAACTGGAACTACACGGCTCTGGTGGAGGCTTTCGCCAATGGTGATGGAAAATTATGGACTTGCAAGGTACGCCGCACTTTCCTTGTTCATTCATCAAGGTTGTGTAGTTAATTTCAGTAACAACTTCTCTCAAAAACTCTGCATTGGTCCCATTAAAAACTTAAAAAAAGAGGCAAGAAATGCCTCAATGAAAGCAGCCTCTGGAACTAGTGACAAAAACTCCATCGAGTACAAGAGAGTAATGTCCTCATAGAAAAAAACGCTAAGTTGTTTTTCTTGGTTGCGTAGGTGCGAACGGAGGAGGAACTGGAGGAGGCAATTGCGACCACCCAGACCAAGACAGACAGTCTTTGCTTCATTGAAGTCATTCTTCACAAGGACGACACCAGCAAGGAGCTTCTTGAATGGGGATCTCGTGTAGCAGCAGCCAACAGTCGACCACCCAATCCTCAGTAAAACACAGCACGAGAAAGGGGTGTGACCGGTTGCGTACATATGTGTTGTAATCAGTGGCTGCAAAGACTATCATGTGTATAATAAAATGTTGTAGAAATTGCAACCACCCAATCCTCGGTAAACACAGCACTAGAAAGGGGTGTGACCAGTTGGGTAAATACATGTTGAAACCAGTGGCTGGAAAGACTGACATGTGTATGACAATATGTTGCAGAAATTGCAACAAGTTGAGTATAATTGATGTTTTTGAACTTAATGTGGAGTATGGAGTAATATCTAAGGTAACTGCACCTATTGCAACTCGTTTTCAAAACCGACCCCTACATAGTCTTGCCCAAAATGCCCAAAATGTTGAGCCTCTATCAATGAAACCCTAAACCAGTTTGTTTTTGTAGCGAAATTTTGCCACATTGCACACAAGGTGACATCTATTGTGATGTCCCTCCAAATATTCTTGAATGAAGTGAAGACATTACAGGGATTAGTGTTCTCTAGAAAAAATGGTGTGGTCAACCAATTTCATTCTTGATTTGTTGAAGAGATGTATTGGTGTATTGGTGTATTGTCAATATGGAATGTGTTTACACAAATGTAGAGAATGTGGTTATGAAATTAAAACATTGCATTGTCTTGTCATTTGTGATGGAGGAGCTACAACGGTATATTGTGGTTAAAACAAAAAGATTTTGTAGCTTACCTATGTGATTGCACACTACAAGAGAAAGGGGTATTTTAATTGAGTTTTTCAGTATAGTCTTAAACATAAGATTATAAGTAATGACCTTCAAGGAGATTTTTAGCAAAATTGTACTAGAAACACATATATTTTTAATAAATTTTTTTATTAAATATCTCCTTAAAGGTCATTACTAATAATCTTATGTTTAGGACTATATTTAAAAACTCGCTTAAAACATCCCTTTCTCATGTAATGTTGTCTTTATGGGATAACTCACCTATACTATACAATAGAATCTTTGGAAGGTAGATTAATTGTGTAACCTTCTTTGGAAACTAAGTTTAGCAATTGTTATCTTATCTTAACCCTTAAAGGTCCATGACTATGATTTATCATATACCATTTTAAAATTGTCATTTCTATTGTAAAGAGCAAAAGTTTTATATGTACATTTGTTCTTTTTGCATATTCAATTGTAGGATCTTGCACTAGACTAGTATGGGATTGTGAGAAAGAAATCTTAGAAACTTTGATCAAATGGATTGCAAGATACAAGCCTTTAAAGAAGAAACCAATATTGTTTTTTTGAATTACTTTTTGCTCCTTTCCAAATTTGTGAAGAAGGCTCTTTTAAGAACATGGATAAGATACAAGCACCTATAAATGTCATTTTTTTTCTTTCTACAATTTCCTCTGGTCAAATTCAAATTTTTCTTAATGAGTTTCTTTTTATCTCAAGAGAAATCCAAACTAAATTTTTTCTTAATTTTTGTGACACTCAAGTTAAATTACGTGAATTTTGAATTCTTAAATCATAAGATACGTACACATGCCACAAAACTCCACTTAAACAACCAATCACCCTTGAAGCATATGCCACATAACTCCTATTGCTTGCTCTTGAAAACTTATGGCCATTTTGGGAGACTAAAGATGACCACTCACAAGTCCAAATGTGGATGCTAGAATCATACAAGATGGCACAATTGATTGCATCTAACTAAGAGGAAATAACTTCATGGAGGCTTAAAAATAGTGATGACAAAGGTGAGAATTATGCTTGAACTCAACCTTACAATAGTGTAGCTCACTGATAAAGGTGGAATTGAAATAGACTTCAGGCATAAAAAATTATTGGCAGCTAAGATAATGGAATTCAAAGAGCCCCATAACGCAAATTAATTAACAGCACATACACAAGAAGGGCTGGTGGAATCAAAATTGTTGTTCCAACATGGCAGCCACTGAATTGTTGAACAATCCTATCCTGTTCACCGGTATGCAAACCAAATGAAAGAAAACTATTCGGCTTTAGCAGCTGATCACTGCAATCAACAAGCAGGAGTCTAAATCAACTTGTAACTGGCGAACGGAAATACATCGGCCTTGTTTGTGATGCGTGACATTCATCAGCGTCTGAACATGAAGATTGACCTCAGTAAGCTTGGAGCTTCTGTAGGAATAGATTGCATTAATTTGAGAGCAACCAAGGATCAATCTATATAGTTGTCGTAGGGGTTGCAATGCGCTCCAAATAGACTGTAGTGCAGAAAGCTCCACAGATTCAGCTCTTGATTGAAACTGTAGTAAAGAGGACACCACGACCAGGAATATGTACAGACTCAAAAAGTCACTAACCCGATTTTTTTCTTCAGCCTCGTGAGAAAACTCTATTCACAGTTTAAAGCTATACACCTCACGGTAAACAGCGTCCCAATTTAGTCCAGTCAGGTGTTTCGCCTCGGATAACGATTGCAAACCACGCCCAAGCTTAGCCACATTTGGAGCATAAGCAAACGATCCCAGGGTTCTTTCTACCTCATCCCCATACCATAACATGCCAGACCCTGCCACCACACTGCCCCCAAATAACCACCAAGCGCTTCGTGTGACTTGCTTATTCTGAGTCCCTCTCATAGCACTGTAGAAACTTGTACGAATTGCTTGAAGCGTTTGCCTTTGCAGTCCTGATACGAGTCCCTGTGCAGCTACTTGAGCTTTCTCAGCAGAAATTACAGCTTTTACTGCTGACGCAGAGACAGATTTTGCAGCCGAAGCCTGCATTGGAAGAACAACCTTCGAGGCTCCAGGAATTCCCTTGGCAATTGCAAGAGCTAAGGCACGCTTATTGTTCAAGAAACCAATCTTTAGCAGTGTAGCAGCCTTCGCGGAGGTAAGCTTCAGGAGTGGCGTTAGCGGGGCAGCCCAGTGGGGTAAATACGCTAGTCCAAATGCAGCAGCTGCGCCTGCACCAACAACAACAGCCGCTTTCTTCTCTTGACTGGTTTCTGGATTGTTGGGCTTTATCGTTCCAGGAAATAAGGTTTCAAGAATGTTCACTTTCTCTACTTCGTCCATGGAAACGTAACATTCATCAATTAGCGGAACAACATCCTCTGGAATTTTCTGGTTCCAATGCTGGCGAATCCCAGGAATGCGGTTCACATCTATAACTGCCACTACTATTCCGTGTTCTCGTGCCTCCTTTTGCAGGGACTGCGCCAGGAGCGCGTGGCACTTCTCCTCATATGAAAGGTGTTGAAATTCGTCTGCAGCTCGAGTTGGTACCTAGCCAGTGCAAGCATACCAGTATAAAAGTGAGAGGAAGGCGGGAATCTCATGACCCCGAGCTAGCATAGGGATAAGTAACAATAGCAGATTTTGGGCCTCTTTATTGTTCATAGCAGAAACGAGAGTTAGACAACAAAATTCTAAAAGGACAAAATAGATCTTGCACATAATTGCAATATTGGAGTGGAAGAAACAGGATGTGAGACTTCAAAAAAAGTTGGTGCTTAAATTGATCTGAACAGAAAACAAAACCAGGTGAAATACATACACATGCAACTCGCTGCAGCAAAAGATAGATAATCAGAACGCGGGATTTGATTATATACCTTGGTGGCAGAATCTCTTATCGAATTATTCATTCGCACCCGACACATCTCCAAAGCAACTCGATACCGACAGGTCTCTAGAAGGTCACTAGGATTGACCTCTTTGCCGTTTTCCACGTCTTGAAATACCTTTATTGCGTGCCCATACGCTTGACCGAGAGCTTGCGATCGGAATGCGCTAAAAAGTCCTCTAAAGACAGCAAGAAACTGCACTGCAAACCCTGGCACCTTGTCTTCTTCATTCTCCGAAGGACCGTCTGAGGATTTGGTGCTGCCAAAAAGAATATTCCCTGGCTTTAGAATTCTATTCAGTGTTCAACTTTAGGAAGCATAAAGTAATAAGAAACCAGAACTAAGTGACCTAAACTAATTCATGTCTATTTCACACTCCTTGACAACGAGAGCAACATCCTTGATCGTTCAATTACGACGAAACGGAAGTTGAAAATTTCAGGAGATTAGAACGAAGACGAGAGAAGATACAGAACATTTTGAGGTATTCATATCGTTAATATCACACTCCCTGGTAAACGATTTAAGGTTACAAGACGAGATAATTCAGAAACCATCATACTCGAAGCCAGTAAAACTTGAGACAGGGAAGTAATTTACTGTTAAGCAAGTCAAAACAAACAGAAAATTCAAGATTGTCCTCTCGTCTGTTCTCTGATTTAATAAAGTGAAGCTTGATAATTATCACTGGCATACTTGCCTCCTGTTTCAAACATGATTTTGAGAACTCAAAAGATTAATTTATCAATTTCCAATTCAGAACTCCAAAAAGTGCATCCCTGTAAGCGATGGACTCACCTCTCAGCAGGAGCTGCAGCGACAGCCGAGCTTTCATTGTCATTAAACATCCGTGCCAGAGCCACGCTGCACGACTCTCTCCACAGCCGTAACTCATTGAATGGAGTTTCGGTCGCAAAGCTTCTCAATCCCTCCGTGGCACGTCCGTTTACTGCGGAATTCACAGCGTCAGACTGCCGATTTGAAGACGATTCTCGGCTAGGGCTTCCAGGTTCATCAGCATTCGTGGATGGATCGTAATGGTCAGGAGACGATCGGTACGGGAAGTCCACGTAACGGAACGAGGCATTCACCTTCGCCGCTGACGCCTTCGCTTCCAAAACATCGCTATACGCTCCGGCACCAAAAACAGATTTCGAAATCTGTACCCGCGCTCGACTCTTATACGGTACTACCTGAGGATCTCGCTCTATATTTTCCTGGATCACACCTAAAATGGAAGTCGGCACCTCAAACGGTTCGGCTGCTAATTTCTCCTCCTCTTTCACCCCTGATATATGCTCCAGATCCACCAACGCCACCACAGCCTTCGGTTGCGTGGCACAGATCAATTCCCTAACATTCGAGACAGCTCTCTCCGAGAAATACAAGCTAGAAAGGAGGTACACAACGGACTCCGGGGAGTCTTTCGGTCGCAAAGCCAGCACAAATTGCGACGTGGTTTCAGGCAGATTGAGCTTCTTCACTATTTCCCTCGATTCGACAATATCTTTCGGATCAAAAATCAGCGCCCGCAACCATGATGGCAACAAGGCCGCCATAGCTGAAGCCCCCGAAACAAAATTCCAAATGGGAGGGAGGATTTGTTAATAAAGGCCAAATGTTCATGAGCGGATTCCAGGTCCCCGAAAGAGGGCTCCATTAGGGTACCGCGTTCCCCTAGTTCCGTCTTTCAAAGAAAGTTCACCGGGAACTCTGGAGGTCCCAGTGGAGAACGACAACGTTCCCGTGTTCCCACATTCGGATGGGGTATCAACAAATTTCCCGCGTTCTGTCGGCAATTTGTTCACCTCGGGTCCCACCTCCCCGTGTTCTTTTCATATAAACATTCCCCAATGAAACAAATGTCGTCGATCCATATTCATCCAAATCCCACATTTATTCATCCAAAACACGTGAGGCATGTAGCACTTGCAGAGGAGTTGGAAGATCGGTAGAGTTTGAAAGTGGAGGTGTTATCAATGGCGATTTAGGGTTTTAGGGTTTAAGCAGTGTTGAAGAGCTGGCTTGGAAATCGGGACTCAGGACACAACTCAGTTGTGAAGGCTGCTTGTTTCTAATTTTTTTTTGTTCAATTGCAGAAAAATCTGGAATATTGGGAGAGAGTGCAGGTTTTGAGGTGGATTTGGGGAGAATAAGAGCGATGCTGGGTTCAGGGATTAAGAACCTTTGAAGAGCTGGCTTGGAATCGAGACTCGAGGACGGAGCGCATTTCCGAAGACTGCTGTTAGAATCGTTGCTAACCTTTCTGTTTACATCGTTGTCCTGTTTGTGATCACATTGTCAATCCGCCTTTGGCCATCATTTTATGGACAATGTCGATGAGGGATCCTCATCCGCGGGAGCATACTACAGCCAAGACTTTGAGTGGGAGGCGTTGCGTGAAGAAGTGGAGCGGATGCCTGAATTTTTAGGCCATCATGATCATTCGATTGTTAGTTCACAGGAATGTGCCGCGCCTTCGTTGTTGCAGTCAAGAGAGAATGATTCCGGCGAGGCTCCTTCGACCTCCACATCATGGGAAATCTTCCACACTCGACATTCGCGAAACCTCTTCTTCAAAGAACGGCGATACCTGACGAAGGAGTTTCCGGACCTCTGTCAAGCGGAAAAAATTCTCTTTCTTCTTGAGGTTGGATGTGGGACAGGCAGTTCCTTGGTTCCAATTGTCAGAGAGAACAAGCACGCCGTGGTTTATGCGTGCGATTGTAGCTCTGCAGCTTTGAAGAAAGCGACTGAAGTTGTTTCTGGTGCAAGGGCCTCCTCTTTCCATCCCTTTCTTTGTGACGTCTCCGTCAGTAAGCTCCCTGAATTCCTCTGCTGCTCAGCCTGTCGTGGGAGAAATCATCAATCTAGTGGTAAGGTAGGGAACTCATTTCCTTGACTTTCAGCTGTTTCATGTTTTTTATTTTAGAATTGCCAAAACGTTTTGTGCATATTGTCTACCAATTTTGAGAGGATTTAAATGCACCGACTTATGAATTATTTGGATACTGTGTGATTATTTGATATGTTTTAGCTCACAGGGACCAAAACCAGGAGTAGATTTTGGCTCTTCAACAATGAAACATAGTCACATTCACTAGATTGTAGATATGTCCTTGTCAATTACATTTACTTCATTTATGGCCTGTCCATAGCTTGCTAATGGAATTGAGACTTGCACAGGAATCGTTTCCCTACCTTACAGATGTGCTTGTCAGCGATCGGACAGAACCACAAGAGCAACTCGAGAGCAATGGGATAGTGTTTGATGCTGCAACGAGCAGTAGTTTTGCCTCAGAATTAGGGAGTCTTCCTGGACATTCTTTTTCCGGTTGCTGCATAGGAGGACTCGACATTGTAACGATGATTTTCACTTTGTCTGCAATCCCGGTGGAGAAAATGGCCCATGTGTTGATGGAGTGCTTTGAAGTGTTGAAACCTGGAGGGCTGTTGCTGTTTCGAGACTATGGTCTCTATGACATGACGATGTTACGGTTTGCTCCACGGCAACGCGTTTCTAGCTGTCTGTACCAACGGGATGATGGAACGCTGTCTTACTTTTTCTCCCTTGAAATGGTGCGAGGCTTACTTACTCAGGTGGGATTTTTGGAGCGGGAGCTTGAGTATTGCTGTGTGCAATTGATGAATCGGCGGAAACAGGTTCCTATGAAACGTGTTTGGGTTCATGCAAAGTTTCAGAAACCAAGCCGCCCATAAGGTAGGGAACTCATTTTTAAGTGGTTTCTTTTGTTGGAACCACTTTTTTTATAATATGGATCTGAAATTCTTATCCCTATTTCCTGGAAGGATTCCAATGCATTAAAAATGTGTAACAAAATCCCGTTGTTACGTCATGTTTCTGCGTTAGTTTTACAGCATTCTTTTCCAGGTTTAAATGAAAATTTCATTTCATCATGGACAAATCGCATAAAATTAATGCAAAAAAATGTTACCTAACAAGGGCGGTTTTCTTCTATTGTAATTGCAGTGTCAGGTAAAGAAAACATCGTTGCAAGTTTAAGGGAACATTTGTTGCAAGTTTCACTGGTTTTTGGTACCAGAATAATTCCAGTTGTGCAAAACGCATCATTCTTTCTTGGCAGGACTATTAGCAAACAGCGAGGCTTTAGAGATATGAAAAGTTACTGATCAAATTAAAAAAGTCAATCCGCAAATTGAGAAGTGCACAAAAGTTCGAATCAATAGTAAATCAACTTATGCAGTACTTGGAGCTGCTGCAAAAAAAATTGTCGATTGGCATTGTAAATGCGGCAGCAACTGATTGAGACAGACAGTTTCTACAAGTGACTGTATTTTAATGTGACATCTTTAAAAGAAAGCTATTATATCTCCCTCCATTCCAGTCTTAGCAGCAATCGGTAGCAAGTCCAGCAACATTCTGCCTGCTCACAATCGAGGACTCCTGCTTCTTCTGAAGTGACATCGTATCAAAGAAACTCAGAGAAAAACGAATATCATCCTCTGTAATATGGTAGTGGGTTAACACTCGAAACCTGTTTCGAACATCAGTCCCACAAACAGAAATGAGAATGGCTGGTGTCTTACATCAATCAACCAAGTTGACACATGCCATGACTGTTGAAGAAGCAAACAAATCCAATTACTAGACACAAACCTGAAGGTATTACAGTATTCTAAAAACAGAATACTGTATTCTTTCTGCTCCAGAGTAAGGCAAAAACTGTAAGTGCTTCTTCCTTAGTACAGACAAATCGTGTTTCTAGGGGATGTGTACATGTTTACTCACATATTCCGACCCCAGGTTAAAGCAAGAACCCCGTATTTCTTCCAGGCTTCTACAATCTCTTTAGGAGTGAGTGCAGAATCTGCTGTCACTTCCACATATACCTGTCAACTCATGACAATCCAGACAGAATGTTAGAAGCTTGTATTTATTTTGTCTCTGGATGCTAAAAAACAATAAATCAACTTGGGCTAAATGTTGCTACTGTTTGATTCAAGTGTAGGCTGCAATCTTCAAATAAGAAACATATGCGTAGGAGCATCAACTATAAGCCAAGATTAATAAATGCACTCACAATGTTGGACTCAACGATCTCCATATCGACATGCAAACCCTTCACTGCATTGAGTCCCTCTGCATTCATATAGATGCTTTAAAAAGCTCGAAGAAAGCGGCGCCAAAGTAGATGTTGATACAAACTAAGATCACACATTAACTGATCAAGACTGTGCTATACAAATATGAGCCATGCAGCTGACTAGCTTTGCCAATTTGAATAAAAAATTTCCTTTTTAAGTTACCTGCCATTTTACGTGCGTTTGCATGGTCTACTTCAAGACGACCAACCATATCACGCAAAGCAACCAACCCTGCAGCACCCAAAACACCAACTTGCCGCATTCCTCCACCTAAGGCTTTCCTCAGTCTCCTAGCCTGTTCCCTCAGTATGCCCAAACATTAACGCAGCCAGCATGAGAAGATGCCAAGTATTTCAAGTATTTCTCATTATAGAGATACCCCAGGAATCTTGCGGAGTTGCACGAGTTGACTATATAATCTCAACACTAAGAAGTCACGAACATAGCTTCGAATATTACCTTAGTGATGAACTCGTTAGTGCCGACGATCACTGTGCCCACGGGGGTTGCTAGCCCTTTTGATAGACAAACCTGTCAAAAGAAAGTTGACAATGAAAATCGGCAAGCCCCAGCGATCACACTATCAATCACGAGAGATTCCATTGACCATGGAGACGATCACATGCATACCATGATTATTCGGATATAGAACTGTCTCCTGAAACTATTTCTGATGGAAGGTTCGTGCAGAACAATTTGCCAACATCCCAAAGTACCCAAGCAGAGTTCCTCGGCTTCAGAAAGGTTAGACAACTAAACTTACTGAAACGCTGTCAGCTGCTCGTACCAACCTCTCTGGTGCGACTCCCAGTGCCTGCAGATGTGGTTTAAGTAATGGTGGTGATCATCATGGCAGTAACTATTGAAAATCAGGAAGGGCACATCTTATAAACAGAATCAAACAACATATAAATTTGTTACAGATTATGATATAATTTCAATGAGATAGAGGTCTTCGACGAGATAGAAGTCCTCCGCATTAAGCGAATATCTTTCAACAAGACGAACCCAACCTCTTCAGCTCAAATGTTTCAAAAGAAAAGTAAAGAAAAGAAATCCACTTGAAATTCTTACAATGGAGGCATTGAAGATACGAGCACCATCAATATGCAACTGAAGCCCGTAGGACTTGGCAAGCTCCCCCACCTTGTCTGTATACTCAGCAGAGAGACATCTTCCTCCACACCTGAAAAATGTCAGGTTAGACAATTCTCCATAGTCTATACATGGCGGTATCGAACCTGCTCCAAAAAATTCAACTCTGCTGCAGGCGGCTTTCACAAATGTCGTCGACAAGGAAAAGTAAGAAGCCCGGGGTAAGAAGGCTCAGGTTAATTGAGGTTCGCCTTCAACACTTAGATGAGGTGACTGAGACTTGTTAGTGTTTGACACGCCGCACCAGTGATAACACTAAAGAGAAAAGCCAACTGACATACCTGGCTTGAGTATTCTCCAGACAAATAAGGCGGGTGATAGGCAGGTGGTCGTCAAGTTCATATCGGATAGCAGCTTCCAGCTTTGAAAGATCCATCGTTCCATCTGAATTGTTCGGAACTGTTCTTGGGTGTACGCCACCAAGTGTTGATATTCCACCTTGCTCATACACTGAAATGTGACTCTCTGTTCCGAGTATAACTTCGCTGCCTCTCACCTAAAGGTTACGGAACAGCATCACGTCAGATCGAAGGTAAATCAGACATGCATTTCATACTGCAACGCAAAATGAAAACCCTACTTTACCGAAATTTTCTGTTTTAGAAATGACCTACTGATGAATCATATTGGGAAAAATTGTAATTCAGAAGGATTCTTTTTTTTAGATCACCGGAACCAGTGAAGAACATTACGTATGATATTCAAAGAGAAATTAATATTGAGCACAAGAAAGTCTCCATACATCGGCTCACTTACAAGTGCTAAATAAACACACAAGGGGTGAAGGAAAATGCTACTTGCCTCGCAGTGCACAAGAACGGCGATGAGGTTGCCCATGGTTCCAGAAGGCACGAATAAGCCAGCTTCCTTCCCCATGATTTTCGCCATTTGTTCTTGTAACTCAGACACTGTTGGATCGGCTCCCAGAACGTCGTCGTCTACCTCCGCATTGGCCATGGCCACCCGCATTGCAGCCGTAGGCTTCGTCACTGTATCTGACCGAAAATCTACAATGCGACGCATATCTTCCGAAATTCCAAGGGAACCCATTTCGACGAAACCTGGAAACAAATAGGCTCACTCGAGATACTCCTTAATATAAAATTTGTGCGCTCTGCAGGGAACGACATGCGGTGTATTAGACCTCATTCTTCCAATTAATTTCAGATATCCCTGCTGCAGACAAACCCAGACAATTAGACATACAATAACAAGCACAATTCACCCACATGATAACCATGCAGCAGTTTCTGTGATCGGTCATCCTGACATCATCAAGGTTATACAAAGATCGTTACTGTGCCGATATCGCAGAATATCTCAAAAAAGCTAATGCCGCTCAATCTGTTTGTGGACATCTTTCCCAGCAACCTCACACGTTTCAGCACAGGGACGCCTCTCCCAAAACCCTCTGAAAAAGAAAAATCTGTAGAATAATCCGAAGAGAGAACCGCAATACCGGTACTCCGACACTCAGGAGCATAATGCTTGGGAACCATTTGCTATTAAGACCTGATACAAAAAAAGTCTTACGCTAAAACGCGATCTTCATTGCCTGAAGACTCTTGCACTCATCGTGCTCCACAAGTTTCAAAGAACAGCTGCTAATTCATGATCATCATAAAACAATAACAAGACTCAAAACCTGTGTTCACCACCGAATCCGAAAGACTTGTGCACGTACAACCTCCCTGTAGATCCTTAAGTCTTCACATGCATGCCTGCTGTGGCAAGGATCTTAGGGGAAAGATTTCTTGAAAACTAAAGATGCAAACCTAGCGACGAATTCGAATTACCGGCGCTCAAGCACAGGAGGACTAGATATTTTATCTTGCATTTCCGATTTGCATGTCCAAGTCGAAATATCAAATCAAGAACGATTACTGAACAACCTTCTAATTCGCTTCCACTCCAATTAGTCCTAAAAAAATGTAACAATACCACAGATGCCGGAGCAATCACGGGATGGCTCACTCCCGCTTAAGAACTTAACAGCACTTGTTAACGGAACATCCAAGAACGCCAAAAGAATAACACCAACAACAACAACAACAGGCTCACAAGGTATAAATTCGCAAGTTTGCAATTTCTTCGCAACATTCGACAAGAATTGCAACAAAAACAACGATGACAACCAAAGCTAGACTCCTCACAATCAACACGGAGACGCTGTCCACAAATCCGGGCACAAATCCAAGAACAAACTCACCGAATTGTGAAATTAAGATGTGTCTGAATTCACACAGCGCATTCCCCAAACAGCTGTACAAAGACACCAATCATACCAAGAAAAGAAAAGACGCATAGATTTCCGTTCCATCACACACTTAAAATTGCATGCGGCGCAAACAGCAGCGACGGACTCGAAGATCGACCATGAAGCTGAAATGATCAATGCAGCAAGCACATACATGCAATTGAATTAACAGCGGTAAATTGGAGCCTGACCGGGTGGAGAGCAGCGCGCGGGTGCCGACTACAATGAATCCAGGATGGATTATAAAGCCATTTCCTCAGCGATCAGATCAATGCAATTCCCGGGAACCAGAATTTCTGAAATGCAGTGCAGCATGATGAAGGCGGCTATTACCTCGCAAGCCGGCAGTGCCACTCCCTCTGCAGTTCTCCCGTCCATAGGTCGGGACTTCCGTTCAACGGTTGGGATTTTGCAAGTCTTTGTCACTGACTGAGGTTGGGGACTGAGACTTGCCCAGTGGGTTTCGTCCAGCGGTGGTGCGGATTCCGACCAACGGGCGGGAGTCTCGTCCGATGGTTTGGGATTGCGTCCATTGGACGTGAGGATTGGGGATCGTGCCGAGAGGCGGCTGGCTTTTTGGAAAAAGGGGTGGTGGAGGTGCAGAGCTGGAGGGGGGAGGGGATGCTGAGGTGGCAGGAGGTGGGTCTCCCGAGGGCTTCCTAGTCACACTGCTGGTGCTCCCTGTCATGCGTACGTGGCAACCCATCCTCGCTTTCATGGCACCACATTCTCTGAGCTGCCTTGTGAGTGAGACGAAATAAATTTTGGCTTGACAAGAATTTAAGGTAGACGCACCCATTCCCAACCCATTCTCACCAATTGTGTCATCATCTACCAATGGAGTACATTCAAGAAAGAAAATGTGTACCTTTGGTACATGAGGGAGGGGTTCTTAAAAGGCAGGAACCGGTGCATCTATCTAAAACAAAAAAATATCTTTTGTTGTACAAGTTCTTTTTACTATTTTTTGCCATTGATTGATTCTGAAATTATACCTTGCACAAAAAATAAAAAGCATCTCATGAAGAAATAGTGATCAAGCTACATTGAATTGTGACCTAGTAGAATGTATGATACTAACTTACTAAAATTTTGTTATATTAAATTAACGCAGGTTGAAATGTTTTTTAATTATATTAATTTTGATCTACACAAATGAGATTTTATAGTGGTTCAAGTTTGGTTGGTGACGTTAATTTGGCAAAAAGTGTTCATCATCTAGTCATTCATTTAATCTTACCACTCATAGACAAATAATGAGTTGGATTAATCCAACCCAATTCTCTACAAGCTATTTGTATTATTGTAAGCCACTACATTGGCTCACAATCCACAATGTGAAAAATTTAAACAAATTAGGTGTAAATCTGCAAGTGAGGAAGTGTTGCAAAGAAGGATTACAACCAATAATTATGATCTTACGGGAATTTTCTATTAATGAGTAATAGGAACTTTGAGAAATTAGTGCAAAATTTTAGAAATCCAATTAGGACAAAAAGGTGAGAAAATTTCAAGAAGAAAATGGGAGTTTGAAATGAAAAAAAATTTACATAATATTAGGAAAATCAAGCAAATTAGGCAAATGGGCTAGTAGAAAAAAAATTGGAACAAATTACTACAATAGGAAATGACATTAGAGATAAATCAAAAATTAAAAATAATATATACAAAAAATAATAAATTAGAGAATCCAAAGTAATAACAAATATAGAGAATACAAACTCATAAACCAAAAAAATTAACAAATATACAAAAACACAAATCTAGTTAGTCAAGTTAGAACAAAGTTTAGGCCACTAACATAATAATAAACATGCTAAAATTGAAGAAAAAATAAATTAGTAAATAAATTATTGGTTTTACAATAAATTAGTGGAATTTTATTGATTTGTCTCATTTTATAATAAATTAGCATATTTTACGATGAACTAATGCAATAATAGTAAATTAGTACTTAATGAAATTAAGAATGAAAATTAGACCATTAATGGGATTAAAGCCCAATTTGAATGAGTGGTTGGATAAACTAATTTCTAAGATCATTGGCTAAAATAGTATCTTTATCCTAATTTAACTCTAAATCTAGAGTTTTTCTACTTTTTTAACTTGCCACATTACAAACCAATGTAGCCAACATGGTAGATAAGATGGAGAAGTTTGGGAGCTTGTCTATGTGAAGGCTTCAAATTTCTCCAATGGAAGAGTACTCCTACTTTGTCATATCGTTCTTCTACAACATTCTTTTACATTGCAAAATCAAAACTCTTGCATGTTTATGATGAACTTTCCGTTTTTGCATTTCAAGTCTTTCTATGCCTTGGTGCTTTCTTGTAAGTGGTATGTGTGAGTGATAGAAATGGATACTAGAAGAGATTTGGGGGGGCTAGAAGGCCGTCTTAGGCATGTTCCCCCAACATTATTCTTTTGGCAGATCAAGAACAATCATTGTCAAATTTTGTTTTTTTGAAAAAAATTTGGACATTTTTTTGGAGAAAAATTTAGAATTTAAAAAAAAGCAAAAAAAATATTTATTTATTTATTTATTTTAAAAAAAAATTAATGATGTGGTAGTTGCCATGCCACATTAGGTAGTAGCTATAGGCTGCTGCAAGGCTGTTCTTCCAACTTAGGCAACCCAGGGAACTCACAACCCTCTAAAGAGGCTAAAAATCTTCTAGTGGTCTTTTTATCAATCTCAAAACATTCATGTGGGTGAATTTTTCAATCTTTCTCTCTATTTTGCAATTCTTTCATATTTCATTAGAGAAAATTTGGCCTTAGTAGTGCATCATTTAACTTTCAGCAATTGTACAAATCCAAGGGGAAAAAAATCTTTAGTTTTAGTTTTTAGTTTTTTTTTTAAAGGAAAAATTTGAATTATTTTCATTTACTAATTTTCAATGGCATAGATTGTAATCATTTAGAATAAATAAATAAAAATTTAATTAATTTTTAAACAAAAATTCAATTAATTTTTCTATAAATGCACATTATTAAGTAGTGAAATGGCCCACTATAGGGGACTAGATTTTTTCTAATGTATAATGGCATTATTGAGGTTAAAAGGTAGAGTGGTAGTTTAGAAATTGGTGTGGAAGGCCATAATGCTAAAATTGGAGGTTAGAATGGTGGAGCTCATGCTCAACTTAGAGGATTGAGTGGTGGTGAACAATCCACTTTCCAACTCATTCAAAATAAACAAGGTAGCCATTTTGAAAAAACATTAAAATGTAAGAAAGAACAAAATGCAACATGGAAGGTTAGATAGACAACAAGTGCAGCAATTCAATTGATTGTTCCTATGATGAAGAGACTTCTAAGAGGGAACCAAATTAGAAAGATCAATGAATTGTTAATTTAATTCATCTACGAGGGACTAAGTATAAGAATTTTTATAAAATGAATAAACAAGGTATCATTTTTCCATGTCCTTTGAATTTATGCATGTATATTATATACATTATTTGTTTATTCTTTGAAGCCATTGTATGTTCCTTCAACTCAAAATTAGATCAAGATTAAGCCTAAATTGAATTACAATGAATTATATTTTATGTAGGTTATGTTGCTCATGAGTGAGTTCTTGGCTATGAAAAAAAGAGTGCATTTGTACAATTGAGTACTTAATTTATATGATTGTTGATGGAGGTTATGGGTGATTCATACCAAGAAACTTAGTTATATCATACAATTACTATAACAAACTCATGTTTTAAATGACAGATTTAAGGTGACATTCATTGTAACAATCTATGTTTTTATGACAATAATAACGTCTACCATAACATTTTGATGTTATGGTGGACATTATTGTTGACATAATACATGGATTTTTTTATAGTACTCATCTACTTCTTATGACTCTTATCTAATCATAACAAATGATAGTAGAGGAATATTTTGCATTCATCTTTTTAGAGCATCCCACCATCTTGTTCTGTATCCCTATCTGAATAGTGTAGTGTCATCAAAATAGGGAGAAGTAGAAAAGTGCCACCCTACCAATCTTTCCACAAATGAGCAACCATTTCCTAAATATCTATAAAATTGACTAGCAAGTTACCCAATGCTAGTGAAGCATGATGGGAGACTTGTTGGTTTACTAGCTTACATGACTATTGATGGATACGAAAAAGTGCTTTTATGAACAAGGAATTATAAATGTTCTAATTATTCACAAGGAGTTATTATTATTATTAAAAAAATTCACCAATTGTTTTATTTCATTAATTTAGGAAGAATACATGTTACCATTTAAATAAAAAATAGCTTGTTACTTTCACAAGTAGTGAATAAGTCACATATATTTTATTGCTATTGTACTATTATAAATTAATACTACGACTTGAATTTAAACCTTGACCTACAAATTCATTTTCCCCTTCTTTGTCCAATGATGTTCAATAAGATCATTTCTAAGGTTAAAGAATCTTGATTCATTCTTCACTTGCCTTAAACCTTCCCAGTATTTAGCGAATGTTAGCCCATATTCTATAGGTGTAGCATCACTCCTTTCATAATCAACAAGAGGAAGTCCATCATCCCTTTCATTTTCAATGATCATAATGTATAGAATTATATATGCCATTACTATATCTTCAAATATATATAATTTCCATTGCCTATTTGATTGTTATATAATATCCTACTTTATTTGTAAAACATCAAAACAACATTCAATGTCTTTCCTAATAACCTCTTGCATTTTTGCAAAATGTGCTTTCTTTTGTTTTTCAGTTCTATGAAGAGTTTGTAGATAAGCATTGTATGGTAGATAAGCATTGTTAATGGAGAATATGAGTCGTAATTCAAAAGTGACTTTGCAATTGGCCAAATCTATAGATGCTAGAACAAAAATTATGGAGGATATAATTGTTAATGAATTATTTTCAAAATTAGTTGAAGATCACCTTGAATATAAAGCCTACATGCATGAACGTTTAGATGAGCAGACTTTGCCACACACCATTAGAAATGCAAGATTGAAAAGACTTATTGATGCCGAATTACACCATGCAACACCAATGGCACATGTAGTGAATGTCAATTCTTTAAATTCAAGCATGCCTTTGTATCCACCAAGACCTACAAGTCCTATTGATTTAGTCCCACCTTCTTTTCCATCTTCTCATGTTGCTACTTTGGTAGAAATTGAAGAAGATGATGATAGTGTAGATTTTTTAAAATAGTAGTCTCAATGTGCATGATGTATTTGAAACACTTTTTCCAAAACATTACTAGTGGAGGGTAGTCATATAAAATCAATAGCGGATACAATTCATATAAAGCTCATAAATTACTATAAAAAGGTTGGAAAAAGACATTACATGTGATAAAGTGATAATATATATTTTTCAATTATGGCAATCATTTCTATAATTTCACATTTCTATTCACAAAATGTGTTCATCCTAAATAAATATAGTTTTTTTTCTTGTAACAAAGATAACAATGCTTGCATTCATCTTTAAATTTGCATTCAATATTCATTTTAAAGAAGTCTAATTATTAAATTATTCCCCCATCAATTTATTTCTAATTTATTGTCATTATTGTTAATCAATTCCCTAAATCTTATCAATCAAACCCTTTGATTAATTACCTTAATTAACAATCAATTACCTTATTTATCTTAATTATCTTAATTGATCAACCAATTTCCTCAATTACCTTAATTAATAATCAACCATTACCTAATCAATCAATAACTTCATTAATAACAGAACAACAACTGATTAATAATTTGTGCTTATTACTAGCCTTTTGATTTTTATTACAGCTTGTTACAGAACTTGACAAGTGAAACAAAAATGGACTAGGGTAAAACAAGAGCGAAATACAGATAAAAACAAAATACAAGTTATTTGCAACTACTTCCCTATTTAGCATCCACTTTATAGGATTGGGAATCCCCTTCTCCAAAAATATAATGATACAGCATGCTAGTCGGAGGGTTCATCCGGATAGGGATAGGGATCCCAATTGATGGGGATGCTCTTATACTACAAAATTTGCACACATATACACAAAGTTTGAGAAACAACAAATTCACGTTTAATTAACTGAGAATACATTGCCTATGCAAATTACTAGGCAAAGCACTATGTCCAAAGTAGTATTGTTCTTGCCTTTAGAAGCAATGCTAGGTTTTCAACATTGCCATCTACTCATTTTTAAAGATTTAGGAGCTTGTCCTTTTTAGCAATTACAAGATTTGCAAAGAAACCAAGATGAAAACTAGTAGCCAAGATCTATAAAGAGCTTTGATGCATGACTAATACAACTTTGATACTGAATTACATCAAGAATTTTGTAATACTACATTGGAAAATTTGGTTTCACAATCTCACCACTAGACCAACTAGAGTAAAATTGACTTTGATGAACACCTTGACAAAAGAAACCAAGTCTTGCACTAAATATACTTTACCAAGTAAATGAAAAGAGGACAAATCTTCCTCTCTATGAAAATTGCATGCCAAAGGAGTGGCTAGTGTGGAAGTAACTACTTCCATGAACATCTTAGATCCTTGTTCAGATTTTGTCCAATTTGCTAATGCTTCTATTGTAGATCTAGAAGTTCGTGAAATCAATTCCTAAATATTGTAGTCTATAATAAAATTAGTTAGAGGTAATCTAGCTAAAAATTTAATGGTTTCAATCATTGCAAGTGTTAGATCGAATTGAACAACAAAACGTGAAAGAATTATGTACCAATATGTAAAGGCAACCAATTGCTTTTTTCTTGATCTCAACAACAAAGAGATTGGGAGTAGGAGATTGAGACCAAGATCGATATTGAAACCGGGAGTAGAGAAAGCAAGACCGGAGGCAAAATACAATGTTGAGAAAGACATATATGAAGATGAACAAGAGAAATACAAGAACGTTGAAGAAGTGTATGATGCTAAGAGGGTTAGGTATGATTACTATAAAGAACCCATGTTTTAGATGACAGATTTTTGATGACATTCAATGTAACAACCTATGTTTTTATGTCAACAATAATGTCCGCTATAACATTTTATGTTATAGCAGACATTATTGTTGACTTAAAAACATAGCTTGTTACATTGGATGTCACCAAAAATCTGTCATCTAAAACATAGGTTAATTATAATGAATGTTTTTTCATTGACTTCACACTAATATAACAGTTACCTTTGATTGGTTTAGGAGTGAATAATTGGACCCTATTGTAATCTCAATTTGTAGCTACGTATCTTAAATTCAATCAAAGTAGTGATGCTTGTAGGAAAAAATGAAAAAGAATTTATAATAATTTATAAATTAGATTATGATATCAATGGTGTCAATGGAAATAGAACAACCTCTAAATGCAAATGGTATGCAAGTGTTTGTGGATAATTATATGTATGAAGGAGTCAATGTCATGAAGGATGTCCATTGGAGTGCAATTGATGAGGATCCAAGTGCATTCCACCTGGATGTTGGTGATGCCAATGGTAAACAAGTGGAAGCAAACGGAATTCAAATGCTTCTACAAGGCACTTCCAAATTAGTCGGAAAAAGAGGTGAAAAATTGGTGATCCAAGAAGCTATTCAAGACTTGTCTTAGAAATTAAAGTTCTTTCTCAAAACACTATAAGATACTAAATAATAAAAGTTGTTACTCTTGAAAGGGATACTTACCACAATGAGTCAATTATTTAACAAGATTAAGATGTTGAAACATTTGTTAATTGTCATTTGAACAATTTTTGACTTGTTTTTTGATTAATTATCATTGCAATGTTAGCTAAGTGTATTGTGATGACATTTCTATAAATTGGAGTGCTTGTTTACAAGCAAGATGTATATAATTTTAACTTTTGACTATCAATTAATACATCCACTTTTACAACTCCCATGTGATTTTGTACTTTATATTGTTTAGGTGATTGGATATTGTCAAACTTATATAAGATGGGAATAATCAACAAGTGTATCATACTTTTCATCATTAGAAAAGCTAATGAGATTTTTCATCTGTACATTTCAAAAATTTGTTCATTGTCTATTGTACAAGCATTGCAATGGTGGCCATTCAAAATTCTTGAAACAAAAAATAAGGCATGATGTATGCTTTTGTTCTGTAATACAATGAACAATAATATATTCTAGAATGGAACTAATGAAATACACAAAAGTTGGAACACCAATATTGATGCATGAACTTACAATGTGCTCTAGCAAGCATTACCAAAACAATGTTATCGAATGTACTAGTTACACTTAGAGTCACTAGACAAACCAACATAGTAATCTACACTACCCTCTTCCAAATATCACAAAAGTCCATTTTCATATAATTCACTACTAGGCTAGCCCTAAAAACTTTGCATAAGGAAAGTGAACATAATAATCAGAAGAAAAAGACATGATGACCGTACAATAAGCATTAGAGAGGATCCTTTTAGAATCCTACAATGTGTCTTGTCAAAAATGTCTATTGACATCATCCACTCATCTTGGTACCCTAAATCTTGGAAATGCCAATGGTTTGAAATTGATCCAATCTTCAATGTTGATTTGAAGCCCATTTGCAATTTCTAATAACATTTAGCATTTCAATTTTTTTTTGGAAAAACACATTGTTTTGACTCTTCCATGAACTTTTGAAAATATGATTGAATTCAACCTTTTCAAAAGTTTATAACTACTATTTTGAGATCAATATTAAATAAAATAATATAATTTCTAAATGCCTCAATCTACACTACAACACATAATGAGTCGCTAATACAATAACAAGTCAAAATGTTCTTTTCATTAAAAAGACTCTTATAAAATGCTTTATGGAGTTTTCAAAATCCAATTTTCAACTTTAAAAGTCTATAGCTCTTTATTTAAAGAAGAAACCTTCTAAATAATTATGTAGTTGCCACTGCATTCAAGTTGAAAATACACGTTCAAATTTATAGCCACAATAGTGTAGTGAATTATCTACAATGTAGCTTGAAATGCAAAGGTCTTGTTGAAAAAAACATTACAACATGAAAAGTCGTCCACTCAACCATGCACACACCCACTTATACTACCTTGGAAGTTCATCATCTTTAGGGTGGTTGTAGAACTAAAGTGATATTAAATTAATACCACAAATTTCATACATGGTGCAAAGTTTGGCTACAGCAATTGCTTAATTCCTCAACCTCAAGGAAGATTGTGACATTCTTTGTAAGCTTTCTTGAAGCTTTGCCTCAACCTCTACAACCTTATCCCTATTCAACATGCTCATTATGAATGATAGTCAAATTGCACAAAATCAAACATGCAGTAATATAGGCTTGTACATACTAAAGTTTAGCATCCACGTGCTTTGATAAGACCCTCCATCACACCTTCAATTAATATTCCAAAAACACACCCTATATATGCACATACATGAGCTTGATTGGATGTAATTCCAATTTTCTTAAATGCAAGTGAATTTGTCTTTTGAGCCAATGTAAGAAGTGAATATCCAAACCTTGCAACTATATGCAACATCTCCAAATGGAGCATAGCAATTGAACTTGCTAGACAAGAATTTTTTTTCCAATTGTAACATCAAGAATAACTTAGAATCACAGATGCTTGTGCATTGACTTACCTATGTCATAATCCCAGAAACAATATGAGATACATCTATAATACTTTGCAAAAACATTGAATGTGGAAACCCTTTTCTATTGAAATAATTTGCAACATGATCTGTGACTTCCATTGATTGCACCAACAATCCACTAAATACCATGAAAGGATTGAAATTTCTAACTAATCTCTCACAATCTAATTGGTGATGGCCATCTAATGTAATTTAAAGATCTCTATACTTTTCTTTTAGAGCATTACAAAAATCCAAAACAATTCCATGTGATGTAGATTTTGCAATTCTATAATGATTTTCCAAATTAAATACCTAAACATGTGCCAATTGCAAAATTGCAATTGCCTCCCTTGTTTTCACTAGAATTGCAAAGCATTATGACATATCTTGCTTTGCCATGAGTAATGCAACTTGCTAACAAACATATACAAAGGTTTAGGGTTTCATGCACATCTTCTTTTTGAACTTGCTCCTATTGTAAGAACCTAAGAAATTCGTACCTAAGAGTTGCAAAATAGTTGTATATGAGTTGGCCATAATTAGTATACGAATTGCAAACCAATTCTATCCAAGTCGGCCATAAATTGCATATGAATTGCAAAGCAATTTTATACGACATAGACATGAATTGCAAACAAGTTGTGTTGAAGATGCATAGGAGTCACGAACAAGTAGCAAACAAGTCACATTTAAACCACAAATGAGTAGCCACGTAATTGTAAACCCGTCATATGCCAATCACAAAGAAGTCAAAGGTAAGTCACCAATAAGTGGCAGATACGTCATAAATGAGTCCCACACAAGTAGCAAACATGTCACAAACCAATCATGAAGAAGTGAAAGCAAGTTGAAATGAAGTTGTAGACTACTTAGTGGCAATGAAGTCACACAGGAATTGCAATCAAGTCACACACAAGTTGCAAATGATTCAAAGTAGTCACAATGAAGTCATAGATGAGTGACAAATGAATCATACATTAGTTGCAAAAAAATTGTTGATAAGTAGTACAACTAATAAATTGAATGGCTGACCTCATGTAGAAATAAATACCACATAAGCAACCACGTTAAAAAAGTTCAATGACTAAGTTCCAAATAGGCTACCAGATGATAAACAACCCCTTTGTCTTTTGCGACTACAATTCTATATGTGACTTGTCTAGAGCATCTACGAGTCTAAAAATTAGCAAAAGTCACAAATGTCCCATACAACTCAAAAACGAGTTGTTCTTTGTAGTCACAAAAATCCTCATTTCTTTCTAGTGTATCTATCAATAAAATCATGTGGCTTATCAAATGAATAAATTCTTCGTCTTACTGATCCATTTTATCCATCATTTAGCAAGAAATTTTGCAAAATGAGAACAACTATGAACTATAGCAAGTAATTATTAATAGCTACAGAATTTGTAAAGGATGCAACCTCTAATGCAATGAACAAGAAAATTTGAAAGGCTAAGGTTGCTAGGAGTAAAAAGCATAATGGCTCCATGAGTACAAAACTAGAATAATTTAGTAATCAACCATGAATCCTTGAAATCAAAACTCAATGAAGAGATCTAAGAAGGTGGGAATTGAAGGAAAAGCACAAGAAGCTATTTGCAGGAAAGTACTGCAAAGATTGGAACTATTGATACTCTACTATAAAAAACTTGTGTTTTTTATGATGGATTTTTCTAGACATTCACTTGTTTTCATGTTAATAACAATGTCAAACACAACAATAAGATGTTACATTTGATGTTGTTGTTAATATAAAAACATGTGAATGACTAGAAAAATCCATCATAAAAAACACAGGTTTTTTATAGAGCTCTAAAAGGTAGTTGCAAGAAAGGGTAGTCCTATTTTTTTGTCACACTTTGAGTTGCATAGTTTAGTTTGGCCATAACTTTTGGAGAATAAAGCCGATGTACTTGAATTTTTTATTGAAGATGACCAACTTGTTGATGAAGAGAATTCTTATTTTTCAGAAATTTTCAAAAAGCTTTATATAATTAAATTTCAATTTAGCTAATTTATCACACTTTGCAATTTAGGGGTTTTTAGTACTGTGGAGTACCCATAATTAATGATGTAGAGCTAAAATTTGTGTGGAATATTCCCACACTAGAGATTCATATGCCCACCAAAAAAACAATTTAAAAAAACATTATTTTATGGTGTCCACATGCATGTGAACAAGGGTCCCTTGTGCGCTCATTTCTAAAGAGTGAAGATGATTTTGGCTTAATTTTTTTGAAGAAATATAATTACCATGAAGTCCTTACAAATGGAAAAATTTTAGATTTTTTTTGTTCATGATTTTTTATTTATTATTAATTTATACCTCATTGTATCCATTTTCCGTGACAATTTGGTTTTTTTTTCAAACAATGTTATTTCAGTACTTACAAGTACTCATAATACTCAAAACAATACCCTTAGCTGTCAATTTTTTTGATCAACGATTGAGATTATTCTGTTTTGTAGTACTCATAGTAGTGATAGTATTACGCCGTAGAAAGTTTTTTTTTAGCAAAACGCTACAAAAAACGGACACCTTTTCTTGCAACTATCCTAAAGTCATTTTTGATAAACCAACCAACACAAACAAAGGCCTTATAACATAGAAGGCATTGTATCAAAAGATTAGACAAGGTGTCATTGTTCACTTTGTATCCAATTGCTTTTCTAAACCAAGCCTTACTATATGAAAATTAGGGTTAAGAGTTCTTTTCACTCATAATTTCTTATTTGTTCCACATGTGTGTATTTTGGCTTTTGGAGTTTTGAGTGGGAAAGAATCTTTTGAGTTGAGAAATTGGATTAGAATTATAAGTCAAACAATTCATTGAGTAGATCCTTACCTTCTTGTGGGAGGAAGTTAAGTTAAGAGAAGTGAGTGGTATAGATGAAGGGAGTTGGTTGCTAAGGAAATCAAAGGCTACCAACTTTGGGAGAACTATGAAGACAGTAGGGCTGAATTTTAGAGAGGTGATAGAACTTAAAATTAGACTTCTAAAAAATTAAGACACACTAGAAGGCAATCATAACAAAGATATAGTAGTCATTCTATTGCGAGGGTATTAGCAACAAATGACATTCAAGAGTGCCAATTTGGGAAGGCAATATCTCGAGAACCTTGAAGATGATGGGATTGCATTTTATACCCTAAATATTTTTAGACTATGTTTTCACTAAAACTACTATAAAACTACCATTTCTAGTGTAAGTACCAAATTTTAGAAAAATACTTTTTTAGACACATATAACCTTAGGATCCTGTAGTACATTGGTTTGACAATATATAGAAAAGAATTTAGAATTATCCACCTTAAAGATTGCAAGATGTTAGCATTTGAAGTGACAAATATCCTTTTTTGGACCCTACAAAAAATCAAGTAGCTACACTTCACAAGGTCACATTTTTATGAAAAAATCTCCAAAATAGTAATTATTCTTTGGATTCATTCTTCAAGGCAAATTGGCTACATGCTTGAAAATTTTTAGATCATTTGGAATTGTACAACATTAAGGAAAAAATAGTAAATAGAAAGAAGTAGAAAATTATTCAAAACATTAAAGAATTTTAATTATAAATTGAAAAATGCCAATTCCAACAGTTGCAATGTATTAGTAAACAATCTACATCATATCTTCTTATTCTTTTCAAAAAATATTAAAAATTGAGTTAAATAAAGGACTTCAAAGTTTATTTTAGAGTAGGGAATCCATAACTACCCGCAAACTAGAGCACCTCTTAACTTTTATCTCATAAATCAAAATGGAATGATTCAAAGATTTCCACATATATAAAAATCTAAGAAAATAATTTCAAATTTTTATTTTTGAAAAAAAAGATTTTTCAAGAGTTTTTTGGGCTACCCATCGAGCATTGAAAATGACATATTATACAATAACTTTTTAACCATGCAGTCAATAGTTGTGAAAGTTGTTGGGCCTTAAAGATACTCTTTAGGCACATTTTGTGTGAAAATTTCAAAGAAAAATAAATAAAAATTCCATTTGTAGTGAGTTGCCTAAAATTGCTATGTTGTCAAAAAACACAGTTTGGATTCTTTGGGGGTTAAAGAGGTATTAGAGCTTGAATCAGTTAGCTTTTCAAAAAGTCTAAGTACACTAGAAATCAATCAATAATAAAGACATATCAATTGTTCTATTGTGAGAGTGTTGACTTCCCTCTTGATTATAAGTAAATATATTGTGCAACTTAAGAAAAAAAATTTATTAATTGAAGGCTTAGGGAAGATTTTCTATGGGCCTTAAGTATTCGTAGGTACTATTATGAGTTGAATTCTTAGATTAGGTGATGTTTGAGAGGTATGGAAAGTATGCTTGTGAGTTCACTTATTTGTTGCATAGATTGTAAGCCATATTTGTGAATGAAGCAAAAGAAATGTGATTAGCCATTGGTATTAGATTATATGTACTCTTAAACTTATAAGTGCATGTGGTCTAACCTAAAGAGCTTGAAGGAATTGGAAAGAAGATCTTTTGTATGTGAATCTATGAAATCATATTGAAGTACGAAATCCATTTAGGATCAATGTATGGTTGAAATTTTAGGGTTTGTTGTGATAGATAGGGTATTGTAGTTAATTCTTGTGCCTCAATTTTGTGCCTTAATTGCAAATTTCAAGGAAACTTTGGCATGGGATGTTGCATTAATCTCCTTGAATGCATGTTAGATGATTGTGTGGTATTAGGCATCTACATGGTGATTTTAGGTGTGCTATGTAGCCTTGTTTGATTTAGGGCCTTTTGGAGTCAATTGGGAACTTATTTGAGGTAGGAGTCCATTGCTTGAAGGTACATAGGTCACATACACTCCCAATTGGACCAATTGCATAGGATTTTTTGCTAATGCGGTGAAAAACCTTCATAGAATTCATTTGGTGCATCTACCAGAAAGGAGCACTTGATTTACTAATTTATAGTGAAAGACATTTTGACATGCTTTTTGTAGGATTTGTGGAGTAGAATGATAGAGGTGTCTTAGCTTAGTAGTTCATGAACATTGCGTTTATGAATGCCAAGAGATTGCTTTTCATCATTATTGGGTGGGAATTTCTTGTGTATTGTTGTAGTGCTTTATTTATTAGACATTTATGGGGTTTGTTGCATATAGTTCACATGCCAAGAGATGCATGAACATTAAGGGGGCTATTCCATTCTTGTTGGATGGAATCGTCTTGAGTGTTGTTTAATTACTTTGATTATTAGGTGTTTCTTGCATCACAATGAGGCTAGGTTCATGGCTAACAAGATTGTATTTGTTGTTTATAATTAGGTGTGGCAAGAGTGATGCCTTCAACAATGCATTGAGAGATTGAACCTACAAATTGCCTTGAAATCCCATCCATCAATGTCTTTTGTGGTTGAGTCATGTAAAAACTAAGAATAAATTTAATAAAAAAGAACCTTGTATACCTTGTTGGCTAAAAATCCAAAGGAAATTGGGAGTGATGGGTAATGCCACCCATCTATGAACTAGCACGGGGTTCTCTAGGTGGTAATTCTCTTAAGACATGCATTGTATGGTAAGGAGTGGAAAGCCATGTGTTTACAAATAGTAATTCGTTAGAGATGAACTTCATCCATTTAAATAGGTCCCACAAGAAACTTTCAAAAATGTTCATCATTCATTTAGCTCTTAGTAGAAGAACCCTGTAAGTTTTTTTGACACATTTTTGTAAAGTCCATCTATTTTGATATTAATAATAACATCAAATGTAATGTGAAGACATATGGTTCTTATAGTGTCTTGTAGATGCATAATAAGTTGAGTCAACCCAACCCAATTCCCTACAAGTTATTTGTATTAATACTCAAGCTAATTTGTGAGGCTTACTAATACATTAATTCAAAGTATTTTAGCTAAAAATAGATATATTGCAACCAACAATATTTTCATACTATCTCAAATTGAATTACTGTCATCCAACTTTCATCTACATTTAACTATAAACTACTATGAATAGATATTTTGTTAAAATGGGGCCATTTTTCCACCATTTTTCTATTAACTTCCTAAGACTTGTATAGATTTTAGACCTTGAAACCTGAAATCTAGGACAAGTATACAATTCAAACCACATTTTCTAAACCTAAGAGTGCCAAGTTTGTGGAATACCACTATTTTCATGAAATATGCGTTTGTGATCTTGTTTTCATCCAAATGTTCATTCAAGTGTTTATATTAAATAATGACCATTCATCCAAAATTCACTCAAGTTGTGTTATGTGAAGGTTGATGCACCATCAAAACTCTTGCACTAAATTGAATTAACTTGAATACAATTTCAATCATGTTGTTCCATGATAATTTAAGGTAGCATAAACATCCATAAAATGAAATATGCTCAATCATTCGTATCCTTCATATAGTTCTACCTTAACCCTAGAAAGCCAAGTTGGTCACTTTGGAAATCATCCTTTTTGAGCTCCATCCATTCAAAAAATGAAATTTTCTCAATCAGTAGAAATCAAACCTGACTGGAGGATGAAATCATTGAAGAGTATATTCAGTTTAAAATCAGGTTAGACATTGAACTTCATGAACCCATTCATACACAACTCGTATTCATAAACTTGTAGCAAAGGTAGCCAGACACAAAACACTTCAAAATTCAAGAGACAAATGAATGCACTTCAAGTTGAAATCACATTCCAAAAACGAAACAAATTCCATGCAGGTTTCTCAAAACTTTACTTTCTTTTGCAGGGTGGGCAAGCTGAAAACCAAACAAGAAGAAAACTCAGTCTACCTCTGTCGCAAGCCCGTCCATTCAAGCAACAGCAAGTAGCAACTGCCACCAAAAAATTCTCAGCTAGTGTACAGGAAGGTGGCAAATCTAAATCAGACCTAAAGCAAGCACTTGTCGAAAGAATGTCTGTAAATGTAGAAATTCCTGAACTACAGTCAGTGACCCCAGAACTTGAAAAAAAAAAAAAATCCTCAGTCATCTTCTTTAATTTTCTTTGTCTCCGCGGTTCTCTAAAACTGCTCATCATTTTGTACTTGTCCACCCGAAGCAAGTCTCTCGCTTTAATCTCCAAGTATCACAGTTTCCCCTTCTCTGGAACCTCAGGCACACTTCACCAGACTCCTCCCAGAGAACAAAACCAACTTGAGCTTGAGGCATAGGTTCATCTAACAAATGTTCAGAACACTTTAGGGGTTTAAGGGTTTAAGGGTTCAAGGTTTCTGAGTGAGCGACTTATGTGAGCATCTAGCATATTTTCATGAGAGTTTCGGAGTCGGGTTCCGAGCGGGCAATACTGGTCCAAGCCATGAGAGGCTCCCAGTTGTGCGCCCGGATGTCCACCACGGCACTGACCTTTTGCATCGCCCACCACAGAAACGGAGTGGCCGCCGCGGCGTACATTCCAATTCCAACTCCCCGCAGGATGCCGTTCGTGTAATAGGGGGAAGCCAACACCAACAGCGCTCCAATGCCTCCGATCCAGGGAGTCAGAACGGGCAGACTCGGAAGCTGGAAGACGTTGATGAGAACGGAGAGAAGGGAGAGGGAGCCCAGAAGGAAGACGCCCCAGCCCATGAAGGGATGCACTGTGGTGGGCACCATGAATGCCGGAATGAGGAAGCTGCATGATACCAAGGGAAGCAGCACAAGCTTGATGGCCCAAGGGTGACACAGCTTCTTTTCTGAAGTGCACGGGCCACGACTCAAGCAGGACCTCATCAACGAGCCCTTCTCGGAGAATGCGCATCGTTGACGTATGACTATGGCCACCAGCATTGTGACGATGTAGAAGAAGCACTCCGCGATGAGGACTGGCGTCTCGGTTTCGTATCTGCAGAAACCTCTATTTCGTTAATTTGGCGCGCTCGGCGTACCCTCAAGCATGGAAAGCTAATGACACGATTTAGGTGGCCACAGGAGGGGATAAGGTAGAAATCCTAGCTTAGCTGTGCACCATATTTTGAATGAAATGCAAGTTGCACATTAATTTCCATATCTATGAGCTCAACAAGCAGATGAAAACGTGAAAATGGCGCATGGAATACTACCGATTTAACGGAATTGACATTCAGTGCATATTCCATCACAAGGTCAGTGCACTTCATTCTTGGCCTTTGGGATGCCTCAGGGTGAACATCTGAGTTTTGCAAGCTTACAAATCTCGGGTAGGATGTAGAATCTAGAAGCCCCTCTGCAGAATACGCAGGCACCCCTAAATGTCTGCGATTCAACGCGTATCTTGTAGAGACATCTTGCAGCGGAGGTTCCTGATTCTACATCTGTTCCACAATCTTTGATTTCGCATCTAGAATTTTCGACATCGTTTTGACTTTGTTTAATCGATGATCGGAGTTTTCTTGGCTCTGCAGATGTATTGATTGCTAATTTGTTTATCTAGGTAATTAAAGGATGTGAGAAAGTAGAGTAGAGGATACTAAAACTGTTTGCAATTGGGAGGTGATCCTGTCTCCTATTGACAGACTCCTGTTCGTCATAGAGACTTCAGTTGTCTCTTCCTATACACTTGGTGTTCAATTAGCAAGTTCAATTAGCAGTAAGCATGATTTGACTAAATGTGTACTGATCTTTGAGTACTAATGGGGTTGTTTACTGTCCCTTCAATAGTGGTTTACAACCTCTAATTTTGGGTGATTGCATAAGAAACTCGTACATAGTGATAAAAATATGATCTCAGGAGGGTTTGACACTTGTGCCCAAGGATATCTCCGGAGCTTAAAAATCGTATCCTGTACCTTGGAAGGAAAACAGAACAGTAAATTCTCTTGAGGAGAAGCATGTACTCACCCTATGGTTGCCACGCGTTTTTCATGCCACGAAAGTCCCAAAGGCAGAGTTGGCCAAGACCACCAGTACCACGGCTTCAACATGGGAACACTGGGAAATGTGATAACGCTGTTTGGGCCACAAGGAATGCGCCATTTCAATTTCAAATCTGCAAATGAAATCTCATCTTGTTAGACAAACAGGTCTGCCAGTAGCATTCTCAATTTCACCTTCAATAACGAAACAGGACTCCCACTCTCAACATTTAGACACCAACACGTGCCACAAAATCCTGCCGTGACACTAAACAGTGTATTCTCTTAATTTCAAGCTCGGGAAAACTTACAAAAGAATGAAGCATCCATTTGATATCCAAGGGGGAGTCGGAACAGCCCATCTAGTCTTGAACCATCTTGAGGAGGGTGAAACAGTGGTCGATCAAGAAGGTCAGAGAAGTGATTCACCAAGAAGCCTTGATCAGCGCCATCGCTGTTCTCCTTTCCCAAACTGATGTCACGCATCATATCATTGAAAGTCTCGTTTGATGGCTGCAGATTGTGACAATAATATTAAAAACGTTAGAATACAAATTACGGCAGAGAATACTAAATACGTTTGGGACATCTGATCCCATCTCTGATTGATGACCAACAGCAACGACCCCTCCTTAGAAATGGTGTAAGCACGACTTGCCTAAATGTCTATGGCCACTCCTCTTTAAATGGAAATAAGGTTGTCTAGCTACTGTCTCAGTGATCTACAAACCTCCCGTTTTGAAATTGCATAAGGAATTCATACATATCGATTCAACTTTAGTCTCAAGAGAGTTTGGCTCCTGTTCCCAAGGTAGTCTCTCCAGAGCCATATAATGGCCTCCCAATGAAATCTCACTCCTACATATTGGTTTATATATGCTTAAAGTTAGACGCAAATAGCATCATCTGCCATAAACGGTGCAAAACGAAGGACTATGACACCAATATACACGACTTGGTCTGATACATGAACGCCACAACAAGCGTCAGATATCATTAATAAGGAAAGAGAGAGAGTTTGGAAGTAATTAATAAATCTTGCCTGCAAAACAAAGAGACCCGTGTGGAAAATGCACGGATTAATGAACACCGCACAAAATTGGCCGCACTGGAAGAGCTCGTCAGGTGCCCGTAGAAACAAATTGTCAGCATCAAGCATGACCACGCGCTGATACTCTGTCAGTGTCCAAGCGTAGATTTTGTTCAATGTGAACATGAAGCGCAAATCAAAGTCGTGCTGATTGCGGTAAGGATTCTGGATATCGTCCACCACCACGACCCTTGCACCTTCGTCATTTCTGCAAAATTAATTTCAGGTCAAAGAAAGTGTGTCAGTCACCAATTCGTTAGAAGTGAATTCTTATCAGAAGGTTTTGCGCCAAAAGGGGTTGACAATCACCGATCAACCCCCTTTCCTTAAACACCATGTGACCTGAATTACCATGTAAACCGCACATTGGATGTAATATTGAAGGTTGTATAGGTGGAATGCGACAACACGGCAAGGAAACAGTGCAACATCTTTGAGCACTTTTGAGAAATTCAACATGATCCACACTCGAAGCGAATAAAATTTAAATTCCGGAACAGTGACGAGAACAATTCCGATTCGCTATTTGAAACATCTTTTGAACACTACAATTTGCTAAATCAGGTTGAACAAAATCATTCCCGACGATGTGGCCACACGGCAGACACTGAAAAGCTTATGTTGACGATTTAAGGTGCCACTATCCTATCCTTGATCATCCCGAATTACAATATAAGAAGCACATTAACTATAATATTGAAGGTTGCATGTTTAGGAGGAAAGCAATAACACGGCACGGAGAGTTTTGTGCCCAGGCCTCGTGCACTTCTGAGAAACTCAACATGATCCACACTCAAATCCATATTCCGCATCAATACTGAGGAGAACATTCAATTGTGTGGGAGCATTCATTTGTAGGAGTGACGACGTACAAAGTTTTCTGCCAATGCTGGGGCACGCTTGTCGAGGCGATGACGACGAGATCCGCGTCCACTTGAAAGCGCACCAGCGTCCCCAACATCACGCGCGCGGCAACGTAGAACTCGTAATCGCGAGGCGTGCCCATGTACAACATTGTCGCATAAGCATTCGTCTTCAGCGTCCCTTTCAACGGCGCGTGCGCAGCCTGGGATACAGGTGTGCTTGCCAAAACGAAAAACAGCCCCAGAAGCGCCACTGCCAAAGCTCTCCTCATCGTGTACCAAATTAAAAAACTCTCAATCCGTCCGAAAATTTGAAGTCCTGGCTTCTGACTCTCGGAATCCTCACACCTGTTGCCCTTTAAAAATCGGCAGAGAAATCCACCCCGACCGCATGTTTGTGTCCCAAATGAACCCCGATTGCACCAAGAGAACGCGGAGAAGCTGCTTGTCGACTGCTTGTGAAGGATTGTTTTCGTAAACTCCGATCCTGGCTTTCTCGAAATCGCGGAACACGCTTGCAATTCGAAGGTGGATAGCGCCGCCCTGTCTGCACCGGACTGATGCAAAGGAACACGAACCGACTCACTCGATCATCAGAACAAATTAAACGGTTGCCTGTATACCAACCTCCCTAGCCTGTCACCCAGAAACATCGATTGTCACAGCAAGAAATAACCCAGGCAGCTCGATCTGGCCCAAGTAAGAACACCACCAATTCAAATCGCACGCAACTTCGAATGCAGCCCCGCGGCAACAAAGCTCATTCACATCGCGAAGAAATTAATTACATTAAAGCGCGTGAGAGACGACCGCATTGTTGACTCCCGACTCCCCACTGCACAGCAATCGGCTTGCATAGTGCTCCATCGCCAAAACGAAACTACACCGTCCCGGAAGAAAAACAAGGAGTCCATTGAACAAATTCAACTCTGCGGCGACAATTGTGGTGGGTTCGGCTGTCTCGTGTAGAGCCAGGCACGGCCGAGGCCCGCCTCAGTTGCGACCTTGCCTGCCTGCGAGGCGGAATCCGTCACGAGAATCCCCAGTGCTAATCCTCGCCAAATCGCGCCATGCCCACGCGCAAGTACGAGGAAGCAGACTTGCTCGGGAGGGAACTAACTGTTGGGTGGTTTAACTGCCTGCTTGGGGGGGTGCTACCGGGCAAACGCTTCGGTAAGTTAGCTGCAGTTGCTGCCTGGATGACTGCGCTTCAGCCGGCGTCCGGCATCAAGCCGTCAAGGTGTGCATGGCACGCTGCGATTTGGGATTTGGGGTCGTCGCAATTGCGTTGTGGGTTCGGGTCGCAACTCATTGGCGGCTCACCATCGCCAAACTGCGACTGAGATTGGGAATCGGATTGGTCACGTCACACGTCGCGGCACGCGAAGGAGCTGCAGAAATCCTTGCGTTGGAGTCCCGGGCAGGGCTTTCTTTTTCATATTTCTGAAATAGCCTTAAAGGCGAAGTGGATTATAATTTTGAAGTGTGAATGGCGACTACGTAACTTTAGCGGATTGTTTTTAGTGGCGACAGTCAAGTTTTCAGAGTCGAGAATTCTGGCGATTTACAAATAAAAAAATTCTTGCCATTGGTGATGTGCTACTGTGAACTAGTGCAAATGCAGCTAAATGACACATACATTTGGTGCAAATGTGGCAAATCAAGATTCAACAATTACAACCTAAGAGGCAAATTTTTTGAGCAATATAGAAATTATAGAAGATTATATGGCAACATAGTATTATAAATAAGTGCACCACTACAAAATCCAAAATTGCACACTATAACTTTTCTACTTTTCCTGCAGGACTTACACACACACACTCCGATGCCTAGATAAGAATGTGCACAAATTCAAATAGACAAACTAAAACTTCTCTATGTACTTCACTAGACCTGCACATATACACACACTCCGATACCTCAATGATAATGTGCATAAATATTGTAGAACAAAAGGATAGTAGCAAGTACATATGCACACAAACAAGTACAATGCCACCAAGAGTATATATGCACTCAAACAAGCACAATGCCAAATAGGAAAACCTGCACACAAGTCAGACAACCCAATGCCCAAGTTATCGAAAAGGGCGCATATAACACTTATCATGAGAATAGATTCCACCCAACAAAAATAGATGTATACAACCAATATTAGCAAAAAACAAGTTGGCATTAGTTAGCTCAATGCTACACTACTTCAAACAGGTGCGCCAATCCTGCAAAAAAGAAATCCCACTGGATCAAATTCCATTGCAAGCTGAAATGCTTTATAAAATAAACAACAATGACAAGGTTACTAGAGAAGCCTCTAGCATGCCAAATTCAGAAGTGTAGTACTTTAACATAAAACTGCAGCTTTGAAAATGCCACTACAAATGTAAAATTGCAACTCTGAATGCTAACCTACATTCCCGACGAACCATGCTATGATTCAGCCAAGGTGCAAGAACTATGCGTGGGACAAGTAACAGCCTCTCTCTCTAGCTTTGAACCAATCTTCAAACACGCTTTGATATGGAAAAGTCTCCAATGTGAAGATTGTTTGGAAGTACATCCCAACTACCACCTCCAAGTTCTCCACTAGTATAGCCCTCAATTTGGATTTGAGGAAGGCAAGTGACGAAAACGTGCGCTCATCCTCTATGGATCCAATGACATGAGTAATGACAATCTCTATTAGCTTTATAAACTCCGTGAAGTTTTTAGTCAGGCTATTATTGCTATGTAGAACTCTCTAAACTTTTGTGAGTGGGTTCACATCAAAAGGTGGCAACATTGCTATCCGGGCGTTTGACTTCATACAAACCGTGAATAAGCCTCACTATGACATTAGCATGTCACAGTTGATCAAGGGGGGCAACAATACCTTGTCACTACTGAAACCCAAAATTTTACCATGTCGTATGCTTCCATGAGGACTCACAGGTGTGCATTGAACTGTTTGTCCGGATTGGCCTCACACCAAAATTGCGGGTACATAATACCCAATGCGCTCATGATGTTTTGGGCCAGGAAGCAGTTGTCCAACTCTTGTACCAACTTCATTGCAGCTCCTACAAAGATAAAATCTATCACACATTGTTAGCAACTAAGCCCACAATGTTAGTCTACAATCACAAACTGAGTGAGATCAGCAATAGTTGAAGCATATGAATAGTAGTTGCTGCAATGAAATCAAACAAGCATATGTATAGTAATATTCAAACAAACATGTGAAGAATAGCATAACAAAATGTAGCATAGAAATCTCACTTGTACATTCCTCCTTCACTTGAGCAAGTAAATCAGCCCAAACAATCCTATCCATTAGCGCCAAATTGTGCTCAGCATGTATTTGTTCCCCATGACAAATAAAGGAAAGTATTGCAGAGCTATCATTGAGGTCGATAATCCATTTCAAATGGATTTGTTCATGGCTGCAATCTAAAAAATTCTAGAAGGTCGAGAATTCATCTATGAAAAAACAAGTGGCTAGATCTTAGTACATGGTATGCAAAGATGCTTGGTAAATCTTGACTGTTGCAATGAAATCGCAAATGAAGACATCCCATTTCTAAGCGAAGGTGATAAGGTTGTCCACTGCATCCAAAAGTGGCAACAATGCTACCATGCCCAACGTAGTATACGGGTCCAACAATACACGAAGGCAAGCCTACCCACCACACAGTACAAGCGAGTGAGATTAGCCTTGAACGCATGAGCATTCAGCAAGAAAAAAAAAATTGACATACAAAAAATAACTACACTACACATAAAGTAGAACATGTAAGTTCAAAAGAAAACAAAGCTTCAACAGAACAAAAGCAACAATTTGCCAAAAGTACAACAAAAAAAATTGGAAGTGGAAGACATGTCTCACCTCTACCTTGTCGTTGTCATCCAAATTAGCGGTTATAGAGTAGATCAAAGTGTAGTACTTTAATAGTAGACACCGCAATGGCTCAATGAAAGAGACCCAATAAGTTTCCATACGTTTGAGCATCTTCAATCCTTTCTGTTAACTTCGCAAATGCTCTGAACTATGTGAGGCGCTTCAAACTTTTGTTGAAGTAAGCATGAGTCATTTGCAAGACCTTGCTAATTGAATCGAAAATCCCCAAGGTCTCCAAAGTTTTAAATACCAAGTTACATTTGTGTGCAACACAATGGATGCTATGGCAGAAGGCACCAGTCCGTAAACCAAAAAGGTTGGAAACGCTGTCACATCCAAAACTGATCAACTTTGCAACTAGTGCTTTAGTGTTTAAGTCGCTGCCAGTAGTAATCACCTCAACAATCAACTTGGTCACATTCATAATATTAGCAAGACAGTCAATTTGTTGCAATGATACGAGCAAGGGCATGTGCACCCAATTACGAACTACATAGCAATGGATGGATAAATAAGACGCAATATCAAGAGTAGTGACCTCGTTCACCATCATAGCCACAAAGTTAGTGCTCTCCACAAGTTTCTGAATCTCCTGCACAACAAGCTTATACATGAAAGACACCATAATCCAAACTCTATTATTACACCAATGAGCAGTAGGTAAATCTGGCATACCCAACAATTTGTACAAACTTTACCGTGCTTCAAATTCGACCACTAGCCAACCACTTTTGCAAGACTTGAAATAGCGTTGCAAACTAAATCTTTTTTTGGTGCGATTTGACTGTTGTGCAGTGGTTAACTTGCTCCAAGATAGAGGACGGTGATTTGGCATCATAGAGCTGCAAATTTTTCCTATATTTGCATTGGGTTGCAATGTAATGCTCCCCTTTTTTGACTCCATACTACGGCAGATCTTTCTTGGTAGTGCATTTGCCATCGTGCTTCCACAACGTATTTGATCTTGGGGCCTTGACACACGGTTTCTGATCAAATTCAGAGCAAACCTTACAACGAACCATGTGCAGAACACCGTTAGTAGCTAGAATGCCCTCAGCTTAAGGCAATTTGGCAACCCACTCTATTTAAAACTTTTTGTGTCTATCATAGCGTTGTTGGGCGTGGCTTTTTGCAGTTATGGCCTTGCCTTTCATAGTTGTTCCCTTCTTCCGTGGTGAAGAGTTAGCCTCATCATCTTCTTCATCACTTACATCAGGAATCTCCTTCAAACCACCGTTTTCCTTTGACGAATCAGATAGTGTAATGAAGGGTGACTTCAAACTTATAATGCAAGTGTCTCCCGATCCAATTGAAGATCCGGGTGCTGTGTCAATAGACAAGGAATTCTCACTTGCAGATCTAAATGTTCTAGAGTCAGAAGATGGATAATCAAGGGCACCATCAAACTTAGCCCCGAACACGTTTGGGAAGCGGCTATCGAGGATGATGCACAAAGGTTGCCCTGGCTTTGACCCACGTGTACTTGTGAAGTAGTTTTGCAATGTTGCCTTCTTGAACGCCTTTCGTCATATAACGCCCCCCATTAATGTCTTCACCTGCTTCTCCCAACGCGATGCTACTACAACCAATTCAGCATTCTTCTTCTCTAATTCTGTAGTACAAGCTGCCAATCCTACCAATATATCACGAGATGCATCGTTACTAGATTCCATACTAGTAAACTTGAGCAATGAAATACAGAAAGGAAAAACGATCTAAGTACAGCCACAAATCTAAAAGCACACAAAGCACATTTGAGGTTTTGTGTTTGCTTTGGTACTTACACAATACACACCATAAGTCTTCAAATTGCCTCTCCAAACCTATACCTAAACCTACAATTAACAACGCCAAAATACAAACATGGTGGCAACAAATTCACCAAGCTCACCACTCTCTCATAGACCCTCAAGCCAAGAGTAGCAAATAGGTCTGTTTTGAGAGCGCAGAGTAGTGATCAATGAGGAAATGAAGACAATAGAAGGTGGCGATCAATAAAGAAATGAAGACAACAAAAGGTTACGATGATGTAGAAGTGGTGACACAAAAGTGGCGACACGACCCTTAAACCCTATGGCAAAGATGGAGATGGCTTAGGGTTTTGAGGCGATACATGAAGTCTTGTAGCCACCCCTGGTAGATGTCATTGGCAACAGTGCATTCGATACCCCCCCAACTAGTATCCCTGTGGCTGCCAAGGTATCAATCTGGGTGCTGAGGGGGCAAAATTCTGAAAAAAATAATAAATTTTTACTAAAGGCGATTCACCAAGCTAAACTTTGAGTGCAAAATGGCACGTAGACGCCAAATTTAAAAGCCCTGGTCCTAGATGTCGAAGACTCGTAGTTTTCTACATCGTATATACATTTTTGAATTCTATACGTATTTAATATGTACTGTCTAAGGGAGCCTCTTTTCCTCTTGAAGAGGTTTTTTCCAAGAAATAGAGCATACTTTTGGGTGTGTGGCCAACCCTGCAAGAATTCAAAACAAACTAGCCCAACTCAGTTCCAGTTAAATTAATCCTTAAGCACGGAAGGGGTGACCTTCGAATTCATCCTTTTCTATTACCATATGAATCACTAGCCTCCAAAATTGCAAAAGTAATCATTGCAAGTCAAACTACTATAGAAGATCTTTCCTTTCCAAAAAAATTTTAAAGATGAATAATTGCACTTCTATCCTATACAGTTTGATTCCCTATCATCCATCGGACACAAAACAGTCGCCTCGACGTTCAAGGGTTAAATCAAATAATCACACTAGAAATCATCTCCAAAAGGGTATTTTGTATCACCGAGGACATTAATAGAAAATGAAGAATAGTGATTGCAAATTCGACAAATGTTAACCCTTAATTGCCTAAATAACCATATATGGTCAATTTGAAATTTCAAGCTCATTTAGGTATGAGTAGTGAAATTACTTTGACCGTTTTAAAAAAAAAGATTGGGGAGTTTTCAAGGTTAACTATTGAAAACTTTCATTTTTCGTTGAAAAATATACATATTTGATTGTTGAGAGGTCTTCAAAGCCATATATTTCCATTAGTGGAAGAGTAAAGCTTGCTAATTTTATATAATTTCCCAACTTTGAGCAAAGTTTGCGAATTTCACTTGATTTGAGATCTAAAAAGTTGTACTTATCCATTTACTTTGAAAATGGTCCCAATGGAAAGAGTATAGTGTTTTCATGCTTTTCACCGTTGAAAATTTATACATGTAAAATGATAATGGAGGGTTTACGCAAGGTGCAATTTGGGCATAAGTTACCTCTTTATTATGCCATAAGTACATCATTGATGACTGCATTTCGCAAATTAAAGCCGTCAATGAGTAATTGAAACTTCCATCAGAAGTTGCAAGCAATTTACTTTCAAACACAAATAAAAGTATATTTAGTTGCAAACAAATCTAGTTCATCTATTTTCAGGAATCGTCAATTTTTGAAATTTAGGAATCACCAATTGGGAAGGATATTCCTGGAATCTTCAATAGCATTACATTCTTCTTCCTTTTTAAATAATAAATGCTTTAAATTTTAAGAAAAAAAGAAATGTGTAACATATAAGAGGTGTACAACTCTTGCTAAAAGAATTTGATTGAATTATAGTCTTCTGGAAGTAATTCTAACTCTAAAGGATTGAGACACATTCTTTGTAGAAGTTATAATAAATTATCACTTTTTATTGCAGTGAGAAACAAAATGAAAAAAATCAACAATTTAAATTTGTACTGAACTACTAAAGGAACATTTGGAAGAAGAATTTGAAACTTTGACTGCATGGATTGAAAGATTATAACGTTTGAGGTTTGTAGAAAAACTTCTTTTTTTCTAACAAGCCAACAAACTTTAGTCCCTCCTAAAGTGAGATATTTTACATTACACATGATTTTTTTATTTTACATTTGCATCTTGTATCATATATAAATTACGCATAGATGAAATTTTAAAACAATAGGAGGAGTTTTTTGCACATGTTGCTCAAAGTTGCCAAAGCTACCCAAAAAGTTCAAGGCAATATAGCTTTTGATGTAGGCACCTCATTGGAAAAAAAATTTACTCCCACTAATGAGTATATGTTCACACCTTATGTCAAAATTTCATGAATCTTCGATTCAAATTGACTTCATAACAACCTACCCAATCTTTCTTGTATAAGTTGAACAAACCCTTGATCATTTAGGGGTTAACTAGATATTGGATACAGTATGAAGGGATCTTTCAAAATTCATTTAAATTGCTTCAATATTTGTTTGAAGAGTTGGTGTTCAAGTATACTATTATATTACAAGTATTAACTCTTGAAGGTTCAAAGTCTTGGAGTGTGTTTTCTTAGGATTTGGGGCATATTAATGTGATGTCAAATTTTATTGTAGTTTTTTAAATTTCTTTTAGAAGTCAGAGAATGTACTCTTTGTGGGAATAATTTATTTGTTTATTTCACTTGGTGCTTAGGAGAATAGTTATGCCCTCATAAGCACAAAATCCTTGGCTATGGGCAACAACCAAAAACACAAGAAGTTAACTCCTAAAGTTATTTCATGTTTAGAGGCCCAAAATTTCTTCAAAATATTAGTCTCTAAAGTAAGGCTAAAATCTTCATTTATGTTTATTTTTTACAAATATGACCAAAAAAATCCTTTAGTTAACTTATTAAAATATACATTCTTAAAATGAATGTTAGAGTAAGAGCTATTATCAATTACAAGATCATGATGCTTAGATTTTTTTTTCATTATTTTCAACTCTTTCCAAATGTTTAGATTTCATCTTTCATATTTTACCCAATAATGTGTAGATCCTAAAAATTGTAACTTTCTATAATATGTTGAAGAAATAAATTAAGAATACATATTTAAAATTTCAACAAAAAGTATTTCATATTGATTTCATGCTTGAAAAAAATAGTAAGTAGAAAGTAGAGAATGATCTAAAATACTAAATTGCTAAGAATTTAGTTATGGAATTGAAAAATGCCAATCTCAATGGTTGTAATGTTATAAACAATCTATACCCTATAATTTTATTTATTTTTTAAATATTGAAAATAGAGTTAAATAAAGGACTTCAAAGTTTATTTTATAATAGAGATTCTATGATTGCCCACAAACTAAAACTCTTCATAATTTTCATCTGATTAATCAAAATAGAATGATTTTAAAACTTTCCACATATATATAAATGTAGAAAATCAATTTCAAATTTTTATTTCTTAAAAAGTGATTTGATTTTAAGTTGCCCCTGTTGCCCAACCCCAAAAGAAACTACATATTATACAATAACTTTTCAACCAAGCCTTGGTTGAAAAGTTATGAAAAGTGTTATGCCTTAAAGTTACTCCTCAACTACATGTTGTGTGAATTTTTTTCTTAAATGAAAATTCCATTCATGAATGGATGAACAAAAATGTTATGTTGTCAAAATGCTACTTGGTCCTTTAGGGGTTAAAATTACATTTGTTTTTTTATATAATACATTTATTGTTTTTGAAAAGCTTTGAATCATTGCATTTGGATAAGTGATGTTAAAGTTATGAAGTGCCTTTTATTGTAGGCAATTATTAGTCTCTTCAAAAAAATAACATATAGGATTTGTTTCCAAATTTAATTTTCACAATTTTCAAATCTAAACATCTACATGTGGTAGATTACTAGCTACAACAATTTGATCATTATAATTGATATATTTCAATTCTAGTTTAGAAGGATTAAAAATATAATTTTCCATTCCATCTTAACCTACTTCTATTTAACATTTTTTTAAGAATGAAAATTTTGATTCTTTTTATATTTCAACTCAATTCTTCACAATAAAGATTTAAACTAAAAAATTTGTGGTGCAAAAAAGTAATTTAAGGGGATTCAAAGTTATAAAATCTAGTTATGTGAGGTGGAAAAAAATCTTTTTCTTTTCACTTTCAAAATCCACTAATGTATTACAATTTACATGTTCAAAATGTATGCAAAATTCTCCACATTCTTATACATATCTTGTGCAAGATATTTCAATTGAATATGCAAAAATAAATAAACAAATTTCCATTATAGCACATCCATGCTAGAAATGGTAGTTTTGAAGTGTTTTTTGAGTGAACATAGTCACAAACCATTAGGGATTTAAAATCATAAGTTCAATTCAAAATTTAATGGTCTATAATTCAAAAATGTTGAACAATGATCTACTTAATGAACCCACCAATGCCCACCAATGTCTTTCATTAATGATAAGGAGTAGTCTTTGTAAGAAAAATGATCCAAATGCGAATGAAAATTAGTAATACATTTTGAAATAAATAACCAAATGTGATAAGTGACATAATCTAGTAGATTTCAAATTCTCAATGGATACTATATCTACATCAACACTTTCTACAACAAAAGAAGTATATGTAGTATGAACTTCTTAGAAAAAATCCCACTAACACCTCGAATTCTAAAGCCTACAAGAAAAAACTTTGATGAATGATATATATTGTCAAGATTTCAATGCATCAATCCAAATAAACTAGCTAGAGTAATCCTTGAATAGAAAACCACAAGAACTTGAAACAAATCCTTGTGTTTAATTTTTAGAGAAGTTTAAAATTAATCAATTGTCATATTAGGTAAAAAATCTTGTCCAAGATTTAATTCCTAATGACCCAAGCCATGTTGGACAAAAATGACTTATACTATAAACTACATGCTTAAAATTTGTTTGAAAATGTCATCAAGAGATATGTTATGTTATGGATCATGAATAGAAATTACTCATATTGTTACATTTGACAAATATTTATAAAAGCATTTTGAAAGCATTCTACTTTGACTACTCACTAAAAATACATTTTATAGTTTTAATTAGCATGCAATTTATAATAGATACCCTAAAACTTCATCTTACATTTATTAGAAAAAATGGTCAAATCTTACTTATGAAAACATCATTTCTTTCTTTTAATAGTATGTATACAATAAAGGACACTTTGTGTTGAATTTTTATGAAAAGAAATTAGACAATAGCTTTTATCTATTTATGAAATGTCTACTCAGAGATAATCCATTTCAAAGAGTCATAAAAAAAATTGAAATGAAAGATTTTTTTATTTTCTCAAATGTGTCCTTAAAAATAATGAATGGACAAATCACAAGTTTATTGCAAGATAAGGTAGACTAAACTTAAATTTGGTTGCCCTACACTCAACATGGTAGGATAGAGGCTTTGAATAATATTTGAAGGGATGTGGATTTATTTTCATCTACTTTGCCTCTATATTACTTAGATTCTCCCAATGTGAAGGTATAAGGTGGGCACCCCAAAATGTGCCATTGACCCTAAACCGATAACTTCACTTTGTGTACATCTCTAAAATAAATTATGCACCTAAGTACAATATGTATGTGGAAAAAACTATTTTATAACCCAACTTTGTTCCTCCATAACTTTTGCAAATGGAATCCAAATAATGCCTTTATTGGTGCATTAGAACCTCCTTTCACTTGCCATCAAGAAAATATGAAAACTCAACCAATTTAATAATAATAAATCAGAACAACAACAAAAAGTGTTGGTTTGGGGGGTACCCACCTTAGTTGGATGTAAAGTGGTCTTTAGATACACATTGTAGGGTGTCAAACTATAAGGTGTACCAACCCATTTTTGCTAGCTACCTCATTTTGTCATCCTACTTTTAGCCCCCATTTTCTCCAAAAACTCATTCAAATCCATTCATTTTCTTCCCAAATCATCATTGTAATGGTACAAGGGATAACATGTCAGTTTTTTTATGGTGAACACTTAAGTACCATTGGATACATAGAAAGGCGGTTATAGATTGTTTGTAGGTTGTTTGAGACTCCACTCTATAGGCAATTTTGTAATTTAAGGCAAACCACTTCAAAATTTCATAGAAATTACAATTTTAATTGAAAAATTATAACTCCTCTTGGAATTGATTCTTGAAACAAGTGCATACCTCTAAAAAAATATGCACATGTCTTTGAATTGGCCCCAAGATTTCATCAGATTGCTAATTAGGGTAGTGGTAGGCTTGTCTACCTTAAGGGTGCCACTCATCCACCACCTTGTGACTATGTGACATAACTTATTGGTTTGTGAAACTATCTCCAACATAAGGTAGTTTGCACATTAAACAATTTAAAAGTTGATTGCTTTTTCTCAATAGCTAAACTCTTTGGAACAATTTTCAATCCATTTTTGGAAGAAATAAAAAATAGAATTGGCATCTAATTCACATTGTTTCATATTATTTGGTCCTTAGTTAGTTACGAAATTTTGAAGTTGAAATGCAATGGTCACTATAAGCAACCACCTCTTAAAATGTACATTGTTGGTACATCGAGGAAAGCAAAACGTACCTATATGTCATGATTGCTTTGAGAGCAAGATCATTTTTACAACAGACTATGGCTTACTCTTTATTCACAAGCATGTAAAACTTTTGTCATTCCTCATCTATATGTTCTCCAATGCTATATGTTCTCCAAAGTGGCGGTATATGTACATAACATTCGTCAATGTATATGTTCTCGTGGATTGATCATAACAATAAGTCAAGTTTATCATACAGACAGACTGAATAAAAAGTCATGTTCTATGCACGCACATATGTTCAGATCTGCAATAGGAACGTGCTCGGACACCAATTGGGTCTGTCAGCAAAATAAAATGATGGAGAAACAAGTGGCCCCGGGGTTACTAACATTCCTGGCAACAAATGAAAGGGTTTCTGGATTTTTTCCTGAGGAATCAAGTCAAAAAGGTGCAAATCCAATGTCATATGGAAAGAGTGAATTCAATTTGCAGACCAATATAATTGGGGATTATATTATGAGGTGGGATAAATATCAGTGATCAGGAAGAACCCCTGTGGCGGCTAGTTCAAAGTGAGCGGGCGGGATTGGGAGAAAAAAAATGGTTGCATTTTGAAACAATTGACAAAAAAAGCAGTCAAAAAAATCTACAAAATTTCTATCTAGAGTAAAAAAAAATAGAAATAGAAGAAATAAGTAGACTTGGTTCTTGAGAAAAGAGTTCAATATGGAAATTAAAGGAAAATAGTTGGTAAAATTCCTCCCCCAAAAATCCCAAACATCGAGGTCCGTGTGTGCAACCATGATGCATCACCTACATTTGGATCCAATAGCGCCCCTTTGAAAACCTAGATATTGATGACACAAGAGGTACACCTTGAGAACATGAGAGTCAAGGAGAGTCTATTGTTGGTTTATGGTACACATCTAGACTATACTTTGACATTGTCTAAGCTTTATATGGTGTTCAACGAGTGAAAACTAAAGTGCATTGAAATTCTCACTTGCAAATAAAGCCTAATAAAAATAATTAATTTACATTTTGTAATAGTGCATATGCTCACTTAGTATCCACATTGATTATAGTCCAGTGCACTTACCTTATTAGTCCTACAAAGATTTTGACTGGGTAGGGAGATAAATTTATTTTTCCCCCATTCATTGCAATAGATGTAAAAAACCAACCACCTCTTTTGAAATACTTAATTTTGGAATGACCTCTCCCAACTACTTTGGGTCCATCGATTCCAAATATGTTTCCAAATTTGATCAATCAACCCAGGGGAAAAAAAAAATAATTCATACTTACATTTTCATTTCCCCAAAGGTGAATATTTGGAGTGGACTTGCACATTTTCGCCCTCCAACAACAACTACTCGAAGAATGACAAGTACCATATGTTCAGGTCAAATTTCAACAGGTGCCTGTTGAAATAATTTAATTTTGGCATTTGGACAATTCAGCAACTTTGAATTGTTTTTTTTGGGCTTTCAACATGTCACTCTTCCTAATTTTTTGACACTTTGATGAAACAAATAGATTTTTTTCCTCTACTCATGTGTAAATGTGTTCCTTTTCTCTAGATTTTCTTCAAGAATAATTTTTTGAATATTCAGAATGGACAACAGAACAACAAAATTTTCTCAGCTTTTTCAAAAATACAATAGTCATACAATTTTTTTTTTCTTCATATTTTAGACATGTTCCAATTTCTTCCAGAATTATTTAAGAAACTGACCCTAGTATGCAAAGGGCACAAGGGAGTCCCAATGCCATGTCAGCATTCTTATCACTGATTTTTATGTTCAAAACTGCAGTGCAACACACAGAACTACCGGGCCCAGATGAGCCAATCATATACCAGCAAAAAGCCTCATCATGAGGCTGAAGGGAGTCTAGCATCAAACGGAGGTCGGTAATTAATTAATTAATTAATTTGTTCAAACCTTATGGAAATATCCTCTTTTTGTACGGGCCCCAATTAAATATCTAGAGTATCTGCATGGATCATGCCGCCATGGGTGGGAAATATCTGACAAGATGAATTAAACTTTTAGTAGGAACTTACTTGTTTAGTACTCATCACATCTTTATGTACTAACTCCATGATAAAAAAATGTTGGAAAATACCTTCTATGTTATTGATTTAGATGATTTGAATCCAAATTTGAATAGCAAAAAAATTGCTCTACTATGATTGGTGTGAAGGTCATCACATCATTTATAGAGGTATTCCACCACCATTGGAATGTATCATTCTTCCCTCATGGAGGTGTATATCGTACCTTGAAGTGAGGTTTGTCATAGCCAATTCGAAATCATTTATTTTTCACAAAAATCCCCTTCATTAGTAGCTTTTAGAATTTCTAAAAAATTCGTTATAGAACAAAAAGAATATTTCATTCACTTTATAGGTAGAGACCTCCAACTTCATAGTCATATAGACATAGGTGGTAGTTGGATCTTTCAATTTTATCTTGGGACTTGAGCTTTAGTGCAGTTAAGGAAGCTTTATTGATAGTTATAGCTACTTCCACGTAGTATTTAGAAGCCCCCCGCCTAGATGGACCCCCAACTGGGCAACCTTTGGGAACTCCACCTTGGGCAAACTTCCTAGGAGCCCTACCTTCATTTTTAAAAAATTTAAAAAATATTTAAATTAATTTTTTTTTTAATTTCATGGGCTTCTTTTTCTAAGATTCAAATTATTTTCATCAATATATTCTACACTTTTCAAATTGGTTGTGCTAGAATTTCTAAAAATTTCTAAAAATCATAGGCTATATTCATTTATTTTTATTTTATTTTTTAACAAATCTAACCCAAGCATAGGGTACCATTGCATTTGGCTAATCTTTAGGATCGTTAGGGCATCTTAATGAGACTGGCATGCAAGTCTGCTAAATATTGAATTCTAACTTTTCACCGCTTTCTAATTAGAACTTGAAATTTTGATCATTGGAAACGCATTTAAAAGTACTTTAAATAGATGGTACAAGAAATCTCAAAGTTAGGACAATGAAAATAAACTGCCTCAAAATCACACTAAAAAGATAAGAATTACAGAGGTATTGACAAAATATGCTCATGGTTTAAGGTAGGAGGTTCTAAAAGCACACAAGTTCTAAAAGCATCCACCTCCTTCACTGCACATTGCATGTACATGTTGCTTTTTTTGTAGCCTTCAGTCATGTACAAATAGTGTACATTTTAAGAGTTGGATGCTATTAGAGCCCTATGCCACTTCAGCTTCAAATTTTCGTAATTGATTCCACAAAGCTCCAAAAAATATGAAACTTACTTGGATTAGATGTCAATTCTACTTGTCTTTTGAGGAAAATTTACTGAAAAATATTTGAGGAAGTTTCGCCTCTCCAAAAATCAGTTCCAACTCTTAAATGGTTGGTTTATAGACCTCCTACCTTACCAACAAAGCAAAATTTGTCCAATTGTACTCCAAAATTGACATGAAGACACCCTCAAGCACGTCAAATGTTGCACTATGGAACTCTTGAAACTCAAGAAGCTACAGCAACTGCTGCACAGTACTTTCATACTGAAAATGAAACTGTGATGTACATCCTTGAATGGAAATGTACACTCTCCGTACATGTGTAAACTCTTGTCTCAATGATAGTTGCAGCTGTACCGTAGTACTGTATTGTAAGTAGTTCGTAACTTCACATACACTCCCTCCGTCCACCCTACTAAAAAAACTCCAAATCGCCTTCATTGTCATTGTGGTGATATAATTATAGTGCTAACTTGCATTCTTGGAGATAATTATGCAAATTTGAGAAGTGGATTACCATAGTTTTTTTTTCAGAACTTACATTTGAGATCAAAATCAATATCATGTCATTTACCCTCATTTTATACATTTTGAATTGTTTGGTTTCGAAACCATGTTTGTCCAATGTTTTAACAATCTTGATCTCCTATCATCCAAATGTTCTCACTTGACACTAAGGTGAGAGGTTTTAAAAGTGCGCATGCTCTAAAAGTGTCCACCTCTTTAAATGTACACTGCATGTATATGTTGCTTTTTTTTGTAGCCTTCAACCATGTACAAACGGTGTACATTCTAGGAGGTGGATGCCACGAGAGTCCTATGCCACTTCAGCTTCAGAATTTCATAACTAATTCCACAAAGTGCCAAAACATATGAAACGACTTGGGTTAAATGCCAATTCTACTTGTCTTTCAAGGAAAATTTACTGAAAAATATTTGAAGAAGTTTCACCTCCCCAAGAATCAGTTCTAGCTCTTAAATGATCAGTTTATGGACTCATACCTTAATTACATCACACTCATCCATAATTCATTCATTTGAAAACCGTCATGGACTCAGTCTCCCTCTGTTCAAACTTGTGCACTAGCTTAATAGAAGGAGCTTGTGTCCCAAGCCCAGCCCAGCTCAGCTAAATGTGGCTTGAGTGGGGAATTATTCCGTTTCTGCCTCATCAATCAGTGCTGTAAAACCCATGCAGGTAAGATAAACCTGCCTATGACAGTCCAAATGGGAGCCAACTCATCCCAGGCAAAAATATTCTAATGATACATATTTCAAGAACTATAATGCACACTCTTAGTACAATTTTGCCTGTGGTGGGGCTGGCTCCCATTTGGATTGTCATAGACAGAGTTATCTAAGGTAAGCCTACCACCCCCCTCCCCCATTTGGATAATTCCTGATTGCATCCTGCCTCCTTCTCCTTCTCCTCCTTCCTTCCTTGGGCCTAACTTAACCCTAATTTGGTGGTGATGCCATTGGGATGGTCCAGAGGTTGTACTACCCAATCTGTCCCACCAAAATGAAGCTGGTGAAAAACAAAAGGACCCAAGCTCTTGCTGAACAAGTACTTTTGAAATCAGCTCACAAGCTCCGCAGACGCAGACTTGCAGCTTCAGTTGCTCTGGGTAAAGCCATGGTTTTGTGCAGGACAGTGAGGATCACCCAGGGAAGCTCCTGTCTGGGGTAACCAAACCTAACCTTGGGCTGCCCCAGATAGAAGCTCGGCAAACTTGCCGAAGATGGTTGCAACTGATGGAGTTGTTAGCTATGGAGTTGTTGACTGAGGAGGATTCTCTCTGCACCTAACAAAAGGAAAGTTTTCCGGGGGTTTCCAAGGAAAAACACAAGTTACGCCCTAAAGTTCTACGACTAAGGTGTAGAAGTACCCTATGTTGGATAACTTAACCCGTAAAGTTTCACGACTCTGTTTACCCGAAACCGCTCAAAAACTGCCATTTTCAGTACAAGTACCAAATTTTTGGAAAAAAAACTTTTTTTTTTTTACACATATAACCACAGAATCTTGTAGAATACTGATTTGAAAAGATGTAAAAAAAAATTTCAGAACTTTCCACCGTGTGGATTGCAAGATTTTAGCATTTGAATTGACAAAAATCCTTTTCTCTAACCCTGTAAAAAACCAGGCAGTTGCACTGTTCAAGTTCACTTTTCTATGAAAAAATGTTCAAAATGGTGGTACTTCTTTGGATTAGTTTTTCTAAACAAGTTGTTTACATGCTTGAAAATTTTCAAGTCATTTGGAATTGTACAACATATAGGAAAAAAATAGTAAGTAGAAAGAGATTGAGAATGATTCAAAATACTAAATTGTTAAGAATTTAATTATGGAATTGAAAAATGTCAATCCTAATGGTTGTAATGTTCTTATAAACAATGTACATCCTATGATTTTATTTTTTTCAAAAAATATTTAAAACTGAGTGAAATAAACAATTTCAAAGTTTATTTTCAAAGTACAAAATCTATGATTGCCCACAAACTAAAATTCCTCATAATTTTTGACTCATTGATTGAAATGGAATGATTCAAAGCTTTCCACACATATATAAACATAGAAAATCAATTTCAAATTTTTATCTTTGAGAAAAGTGAATTTTTCAAATCTGCCCAGACTGCTTGAGTTGAGAAACAAACAACATATTGGGCCATAACTTTTGACTCCTATTTCCAAATGTCATGAAATTTGTTGTATATGAAAGATATTCCTCGTCCACACTATTAAAATTTTAGCCTAAAATATAGAAATTTCTGATCACAATGACTTGCCCCAAATTTCTATATAGCCAAAAAACACAATCCGGTCCTTTAGAGGTTAAGCATCTTAGACTAGATGATGTAGGGAAGTAATGGGGAACTGAGTTCAGTGTGAGCAAAAATAAGGTTGTCGAAGAATGCCAATAAAAATAAAAAAAATTCTTCAAAAACGAATATTTTATTGAATATAAAAGTGGATTTTGCACTTAGACCTATTCTAGTTTCATAGACTCACCTATTGTAATTAGCTTTGGTACTTCTCTCGAAGCCAAGAGGAAAGAGAGATGAATGGATAAGAAGGTACAAACCAAGAATCTTTTCCAATGACCATTCCATCCAATTGTTGTCCAAAATATGTTAGTCTATGAAGCAATTATAGAGGGCCTATCCAAAATAGGTACTTCTACCTTATGTTTTCACCGAAAATGCTCGAAAACTACCATTTTTAGTATAAGCTCTAAATTTTTGAAAAAAAGAACTTTTTTTTTGACATATGTTATTGTAGGATCTTATAGAATGCTAACTTTTGGGGGGCATTGCAAACAATAGGGTAGGTGTACTTCACAAGCTCACTATTCAATGAAAAAATGACCAAAATGGTGGTGCTTCTTTGGATTTGTTTTCCTAAACAAATTGGCCGCATTCTTGAAAATTTTGAAATCATTTGGAATTGTACAACATATAGGAAAAAAAATAGTAAGTAGGTAGTAGTAGAGAATGATTCGAAATACTAAATTATCAAGAATTTAATTATTGAATTGAAAAATGCCAATCCCAATCATTGGAATGTTGTAATGAACAATCTACATCCTATAATTTTATTTTATTTCCAAAAATATTGAAAATTAGATAAGATAAAGGATTTGATAGTTTATTTTAGAGTAGGAAATCCATAATTTCCTACAAACAAAAAATCCTCATAACTTTTGACTCATTGATCTAAATGGAATGATTTAAAGTTTTCCATGTATATACAATTCTAGAAAACCAATTTTGATTTTTTCTTGGATAAAATAAATTTTTTAATATGCCCAAACTCCCTAGTTATGAAAAAGAGTAACATATTAGGCTATAACTTTTGGCTCCTATTTTTAAATGTCATGAAATTTAGTGCTTATAAAAGATATTTTTTGTCCCCACCTTCTATTGAAATTTGGGCCAAAAATATGGAAATCTCTAGTCACACCCACCTACTCCAAAAATTTATATAGCCAAAAAACACAATTTAATCCTTTAGGGTTTAAATTAGAATCCTTTTCACAAGAACAACATAGGTGGGAATTTGCTTTTGGAATCACCTCATTTCTAACATTAGGGGGATTTTCTTCCAAAAGAAATTCAATAATGCCAATAGGACAAACTAAACTTGTCAATCATTCTAGTTATCATAGCTTGTCACACCTCTATCTCCTTTGGATGCCCAAAGTGCCTTAGTGAACAAGGAGGACCTTGGTGGTGACTCCACAAGCCTTGCAATAGTCTAAGAGGGGAGAAGTGAGATGCTCTTAAGGGAACATGGCACAATAGCACCTTAGATTTGAAGAGTATGATAAAGTGGCATACATGATTGGAAATCTCTTTAGAAGACATACATAATTGTATAAAGAACGAGTGATTTTGACTAGTGAATCAAAAGTTATGGCCGCTCAAAGTTAAGGGTGTCTTGATAACACTGGGATGCTTAAGAGTTCTAAAGGGGGTGCTTGTAGGAAATGCTTTTTTGAATGAGGCATGTGACATACCATTGAAAATCTCTAAACACAAGAAAACTAGAATGATAAGCACCATGAGGTTTTAAGCTATGAGTCAAAAGTTATGGCCAAAGAGAGGGCCATGGTGAAGGCAAAATGGCTTCATCCAATAGACCTGAATCTTTGGAGGGCCATAACTTTGTAAGAACTTCTTTAAATGGAACAATTGAGAAGTCCATCGACATCTATTCTTTATGTAAATATCTAAAATGGGCTCACATATGGGATTTGGAGCTTTGACCGCAAAGTTGCATAGTTTGAAAGTTTAGGAGTCCAAATGGTGACGTAACTTAGTGATTTCGGTTGAAAATGGGTGGTCTTCCAAAACTCAAAGTGGTTTGGATACCCCTTTTGACATAAAGAGGGTTTTTTTTTACCTAATTTCATAGAGAGTACTATAGGAGCGGTTGGTCTCCCATCTCACTCACTCTTGGAGCCTTGATGAGTCCTAGTAAACTCCAGTGACTCAAAGTTAGTGGTGAAACTTCACTACTAGCTCTAAGGCACCATGGGCACTTGTATGAAGTGTTTTGTGGCACTAGTTGGGATGGAATCCCACTCCTTACTAGCCCACACTCAATGTGCCATGAATTGGGAGTCCCGATTAGTAATACCAAAAAAATAGTAAATATATGATGGACTAGTTTGGGGTGGAGTGACACTCAAGGACGGTTAGGGGCGTGGTAAGTAGTACTACCACAGATTCTAGCACATTAAAATGGAAGTTCTGCCCCATGTCACAATGTGGCATACCCGATGTCACGTGAAGAGTGTGTGTTAGAGTCCCAGTAACTGGGACTTAGTAGTGACAACTTGGAAATGGTGACTAACACTATGGGTGTGTGACATGTGCAATGTTAGCTAGTTGTGGCTCAAGCAAAGTTCGAAACAAAGTGTGGTGAAGTAGTGAACTCATTGAGTAGTAAAGGACTATCTTGAGTAGTGAAATGTAATTTGGACAACAATATAGCTAAAGGAGTCAACCCATTTGCAACCATTTAAGCAATTCACATATCCAGAGCATGGATTTTTTGACTAGGAAAACTTTTCCAAGTACAAAAAAAAAGCTTAGAAAGATTCTATAATTTTTTAGAATTTTCATTTTCAATACATAATTACTATGAGTGTTTTAGTTCAAGATTATATTCAACCTATACTAGTCATATAGGTTTTCCTATTTCCAACCACAGGTTGGTTGTGAAAATCAACTAAGGGCAAGTTGCAATATTTAGAGTATTGTAGCCAATCATAATGCAACACAATTGCGTTGGAATTGTGCCATAACTAATCCACTACTTCTCTCCAATTGATCAAAAAGAGAGTAGCCTATATAACAAAGATAAGGGGTGATAAAAAATGGTAGCTAGGGAGGATTGGCCCCTCTATTGCCCCGCTAGAGGGTAAATGTCAAAATTGCCCTTTATTTTGTGCCACTTAAATTTTGTATATCATTGTATTCCTCAGCTATTTTGGAATCTTTGATTGCAAATACAAATTCAGATTTTGCAAAATTAATCATATGTGTGAAATAAAAAATTTCAATGTTTTCTACAAGGGTTAAATATGCAACAATAGAGGAATCAATCCTTCTTGGCCAGAAATGGATCAACTCCAATAGGATTGGTTTTACCCTTGAAGGATTTTCACGACCAAAAAGTGTCCCGTGGATGACTTTGATGTTCCTTGTAGAAACAAAGAATCCACCTATTATTGGTTCAATGATCCGAGCATTTGGATGACTACCTTGATTATGGGGCCCTGTGTCTTTCTAGGGATTTTTTTAGGTGATAAAAAGACTAATTGCACCCAAAAAAATCTTCCACACCAAGCCTTTAGAAAAATTAGGTGATAAAAAAAATTTAAAAAGCCAAATGTAGATCTTGGATTACAACCTTGAGGCCACTACCTCAACATTGACTATTAGAATTTGCCACCCTATCACCACCTATATTGATGTTGATTCAACAACTTTTCATCTACAATCACCTGAAATATATCAAAGTTTAGAATTGTGGTACAAATTGTAGCCACATGCATATGGGTGCCTTTAAAGTATTGCTAGGTTTTAGGGTCATTATTCACCAAGGTTGCACCACTAGTCATATATAGTATTCACTAAGTGATTGACTTGACGACACCATAATTGTTTGTACAATTTTAACTTCCTCCGTGAATGAGGACCTAAAGATTTTATAGTCGTTTTGGTCCCAAATGACTTTTTGCAGTCATTCTTTGTAGTCATTTATGCTTTTCATTTTTGTAGTGTTGTTGTGTGTTTTGGCTTGGATGTTAGATTTATAAGCTTGAGATTCAAAGGGGGTGAGGTTGGCTATTTATGTTGTAGATAGCATTTCAAAATTCAAACTTCTGACAATTTTAGTTTGATATATGTGGATGTGTAACCAAAGAACATGGTTAATTTAGTCTCCCTATTTTGCACCAGTCCAAGTGCCAAAATTGCCAAAGATATTTTTTGGGGGTTTCTTGGAAGCTATACAACTGATACTGATTTCTAACTTGGGGCCAAATTTTACACCAAAAATTAAATTGTACGGTGCCTAACTTCAACCATTTACTTGTCACCTAGAGCCTAAAACCAGATTCCCTTAAAATTGAAAAAAAAAACACTGGTGTCCTTCACGCCGGGTTAATTGATACCGTTGGAGGATTAAATGGATGAGGCCGCCTCACCTCACCTCATCCAATTCCGCCCGCACCATATGTACCTGTCCGGTCCTGTGGGTTTGGATATTCCTTGGTGCTCAAAATTTGCTCACAAACTACTTCAGTTCAGAGCTCAGGCATCAAACTTGGACCACTTCCATCACTTTTCCAATTAAAAAAAACAAGCATGATATAAAATGAATTCAGATCTGATACGTTGTGAAAATCTATGTACTTTTTTCTTATTCATTAAAAAAAATGGAAAAATAGTCATTGGAAGTCAAACTACTTTAGAAGATGTTCCTTTTTCACAACAGAACTCTGAAGATGGATAGTTGTACTTTTGTCCTATAGAGGAAAATTCTCAGTCATCCATTGGACACTTATTGTCGACAGCAACGTTACAGGGTTAAAATTTGACTATTCCAGACCTTACATCAAAACTTAACTTAGACTCTTCAAATTTGAAAGTTGTGTACTTTTTCTTCTTTCAATGGAAATTGTCCATGTGTTTTAAATAAAATAAAATAAAAAAATTGAAAGTTGTATTATTATGTGGCAGTGATAATGCATGTATTCTCTTCCTTCAGTTTGTGCTAAGCTTAACTTAATCAATTTGCAATGATTTTTGAAATTAGGAGAAGCAAATTCATGGAGTCACTCAGGAAAGAAAAACAAATAAACAAATTAGTATCATAAATGAAAGTTGTTGTAAGGTATATTCTTCTGCAACTTGGGGGCACATTTGTTCAAAGTGGAGTGTCTTGCTAAACTTTCATGGAGTGTGATGGCCCATTCAAGCTACTGGTAACTTAAACTTAGAGTCATTCCTCATTGAGATGCTTCCCAACAAAGTGAATACCACTTCACCAAATTTTTTAATTAACATACATATTTGAAAGCAATGAAAGAGAAACAAAAGGTGAATATTAAATTTTAATAAAGAGAAGCAATAGTAAAAAAAAATTCGAAATAAATAAATGAAATTCAACATTAGAAGACTCCAAAAGTTTAGTTATAAATCCACCACCAATCTACAAGACACTTACTTGATTTGAGGCACTTTCAAGTTCGAAAAAGCGGTTTAAAACCAAAACAATGTTGGATGTTGATGAACATGACACATTCCTTGTTAATCATAAGTGCAAAACTATGCTTAAGTATAACAATTGCTTACACTTCAAATTTTAATACATTTCCCCCCTTTTTTCCTAACTTTTCAGAATACGTTATCAATTTTAAGTTCGGTAGAAGATTAATTCAATCTATGGAAAAGGTTCAAATGAAGAATGGGCTTTTTAATTTGTCTACATCTCTAGTTTGAAACAATTCATCTACATGGATGCATTCATTTGGTGAATTAACTTTTTTTTTACTATGGTGGCTTTGAATGAAATCTAACTACTAAGCTTACCCATGGTTTCAAAATTGATGGAAATTGATTGGTCTTTTTAGGTTGTTGTCTAAAAATGTAAAAAAATTTGACCAAGGACTTGCTCCCTTGCTTTTGCTATACCTTTCTTCTATCAATGGAAATTGTCCATGTGTTTCAAAAAAAATAAAAAAAAAAAATTTGATGGAAACCAACTTAGGTCATTTTGAAGGTACACATTGTTTTATAATATTTCATTGGAAAATAATGCCAATTGCATTGCAATGGGCGGGAGTAACTTAAGATACAAGATATGAAAAATGGATGCAAATGCCCATCAAGAATATCCCCACCTACAATTGGATCTCATCCATTTCAAACTTGGTGACGTGGCAGATTAATTTGAATTTTATTCTGAAGGACATCATTGAAAGTGGATAGGCCCTCCTGGTACGTGCTCCCATCATGTGTGAAAACGTAACATCTACATTTGGACCAACAAGCAACAGTGCAACACTAATTAAAAAAAAACTAAAGGTAGTAGGTCTATAAACCGACCATTTAAGGGCTGGAACTGATTTTCGCGGAGGTGTAACTTCTTCACAAAAAATTCGGTAAATTTTCCCTAATAGACAAGTGAAAATTGGCATTTAATCCAATTTGTTTCATATTTTTTGGAGTTTTGTAGATTTAGTTATGAAATTTTGAAGTGGATATGGCATAGGCCTCTACAAGCGTCCACCTCCTAATATGTACATTGTTTGGACATTGCTAAAGGCTACAAAAAAACAAACATGTACATGTAGTATACATTTGTGGAGGTGGGCACCTTTTAACCCCTAAAGGACCATTGTCCTTTTGGGGGACAAATGGGATTTCGGGCAGGTATCTGTGGGCTGAAATTTTTTCCTTATTTTTTGAAATTTTTTTTGAAGATAGAAAAATTGGTTAGCTTCATGGGAATATAATTATTTTTCAATTGGTGCCCCAAAACAAATATTATGCCCAAATAAGCTCAAAACAAGGGATGGGGGGCAACAAATTTTTTTTTGAAAAACAATTTCCTTGTAGATTATATTTTTGTGTACATGTGAAGCTTTGATTCATTCCATTTGGATTTTTTATGAGAAAGTTATGGACAATCTTGTTTTGGGGGCAATTTGAGCATCTTCTTGAAAAAATAACTTGTAGGATTCATTTCTAAATGCAATTCTTATAATTTAAAAAAAAGAAAAAGTTTTATATGGTCAATCTTTCTTGCTAGAACAATCTCACCATTGAAATTAGTGCATTTTAGTTTCATTTTAGAGATATGAATATTTTAGATTTTCCTTCTATTTCATATCTACTTTTGTTTAGCAATTTAAAAAAAAAATACAAATAAGTTTTTTTGAAAATTTTGAATGTTTTTTAAACTCTCAACTTAATTTTATACAAGAAAGATTTATAGCTCAAAATGTTGTAGTGTAAAAAATTTAAGTTAAAAATGTTCAAAGTTAAAAAATCTTATCCCACAATGTGTTGAAAAATTTGTTTTTTCCACTTTAAACTCAGATATCATGCAATCTATGTGGTCAAAAATTCTGAAATTTTTTCTACACATTCTCATAATAGTTAGGTATAAGATCCTATGGTTAGATGTTAAAAAAGAATTATTTAAGTTTTTTTTACCTTTTGCCATAGAAATGGCAGTTTAGAGTGTTTTTTGGCAAAAAAAAGGCCTTGGTCCTTTAGGGGTTAAGCTTGAGCAATGTTTGAACCCCCTACCTTAAATAGCATCATTACAAAAAATTTCAGCCCTTGGGAGGTCTTTGAATTTTGAACCCCCCAGGTTGCACCTAAAGAGGAATTAAAACTATTTCTTATTTTTTATTTACTTTTAAGAAAGCATCTAATGTAGTACTATCTGTACCACATCAACACCACATGAGGTTTTAATATTTTAAAAATATTTTTATTTTTATTTATCTGTACTTGTACTGTGGGATGCTGAAAAACAAAATATTAGGGGCCCTCCCATGATTCAGATTTTTTCTAATGTTTAGTCCTTAACCCTTAACCCCTAAATGTATGAGGCGCTAAAATCTAGTGTTTGCAAAACTTTGAAGTTAAATAAAACCTAACCAAGTTGCTATTTTTGGTAATTTATATTTTTGGAAAGTTCTTCTTGAAGTCTAGTTTTAGCATCTAAAATCTAATCTTAAAATTAAATGATAGTGATTTTCTATTCAAGATTTTGTGCAAGGGTACCATTGTAATCTTGACTTCATGTAGTGTTGAGAGCTCTTGGAAATAAGCTTCAAATACATTAGATCTTGGAGAGAAAATCACATTCAAAATTCCTTTAAAAAAAATTATAGAGTAAATTTTAAGAAGCCATTAATTGATTGGAGTTATACATCTTAGACCTTTTAACCTTATATTTTTTTGGTCACCAACTTTTTAGATTTGACTTATAAAAAGAGGATTGAAAGACTTCACATCACTTCTACAATTTTAACACCCTCGTGAACAAACATTATATAATCTTTCACTCCATAAGTGATATTGTTGTGTTTTCTTTTCCTATGAGATCTCTAACATGTCTAGTTTGAATTTGTATAGTTACAATTCCAAAAAAAATTGATACAACTTATCACAATGTTGGCATTTTGTTCAATTTAGAGCAAATTTTGGGAAGCTCAAAATAGGCCTTGGGCATTTAGGGGTTAAAGGATGTTGTTGTCATTTTTTGTTTGCCTTTTGTGCAACTATTCATCCTCAGAATTTTTTTTAAAAACAAATAGACATGTCCCATTGATAAATGAAAAGAGTACATTGAACCAGGGGAACAAGTCCTCGGTGGCATTTTTTTTCTTTTAATTTCTAGACAGCAAAACCTCAATTAGCAACTAACTGAAGTTGTATCTAACATCCTCAAAATTTAATTGTGAAAAAGGAGAAGTCTTTTGTAACCCCTGATGTCCAGATCCTTTTCCAAAATTGATGATTGGGAAAAATTGTTAAAAAGTGTTATTCAGAAGAATATTTTGGAAATGATATACAAATAAAAGTTGTAGATTTTGAGTTTTAGATTTCATTTGTGCAATTAGATTCACTAGTGCTATCACCAATATTTGTTTTATAAATTTTGAAAGGAAAATTTCAAAATTCCTTCAAAGTCAATTACAAGCAAAATATTATTATTTATTTGAGTAAAACTTGTTGGAATGGATTTGAAATGAGATTCTCTTTATATGGTGATTTTTTGAAATTTTTGTGTTCTTTATATGTATGACCTCACTTTTGCAAATCCAGTTTTGAACTAAAGTCAATGCAATTTTGGACTCAACACACTTCTACATTTGTAATTTTAGAAAAATATAAATTCTAATAATACCAAATCCAACCATTGGATAGGACAACAACTTCATAAGTATCTTCTCAAATTAAATGACTTTCATCCAAGTAGTAATGAGAAAGAATATTGAATTTTAGTAGGTACATCTAGAAATTGGACGTCAGAGTGCTCCAAGGTTAAAGGATACCGCAGCTTCTTTTGTATAACTATTCATCTTCAAAATTTTACTGTGAAAAGGGAGGTCTTCTTGAATAGTTTGACTTCCACTGAGTGCTTTTGCATTTTATAAGCCTATGATTCGCACAGCACCCCAAGGGATCATTTCCATGGTCATTGGCCCGTCCTTTAAGGGGATAAAAGACGGAACCCCCATGATCAAGGTAGTCACCAAAATGCTCATATTATTAGACTAATAGGTACATTATTTGTTTCTATAGTTAACAATTCAATGAAGTGGCATCCAAACAATACTCTGAATTCTCAACATCCTTGAGGTTTAAACTTTGGTAATTTAACGTCCTTGAGGGTTAAAATTTGGTAATTTATTATTTATATGGTATTCAAATAAAATATGCTATAGTGTGTTGGAATTTTCTTTTAGTTGTGATCAAGATGCAATTAAAATTAAATTCATTTTTATTAAATGTGACTTTGTTCAATTTCAATTAGCTAGTAATTAATGGTGCACATACTTTAAAAAGGATCCAAGATTTTGTTGTTTTCACACTTAATAAAACCAACACCTAAGGATAAGACATTTACCTAAGTATTGTATATATAGCCATGCTCTACATACAAGAGATGTTTGAGAACTTACAAATTGGTAAATTTGAATGTATATTAGATAGCTGAAGTGAGAATGTATTTTTCCAATCACACTTGTGAACTTTGCAAGACATTAAATCCATTCCACAAAATAAGACACTCGGGGTGAATTTTGCATTTTATAAAAAAGAAAGTCTTCTATTTTTTGCATGCTAATTCTATGAATTTCACCTCTCCTAGTTAATTTGGGGCCTCATGCAAATAAAAAATTCTTGTGTTTTTCTCCAAGGATAAATTCACCCTACGTAACCCATTTTGTATAATAGTTTTAGTATCTTACGTGAACTTTATTCAAAATTTATAAGACAACTAGTAGACGCATTAAATAAGCTGCAAATTGCATGAAAATAAGATGTGCCCTATGATTTAGCTTGTCACTTGCTCTAAAACTTAGCATTTGGGAATGGCCCAATTATAGACATGTCAACCTTAACTACAAAAGATCCATGTGTCATAAATTAGTAAATACTCACAAAATTGTCAAAAATATAAAAAGGATTTTTAATCAAGCTTTTTATTCATTATTTAGCATTTGTAAATGTAGGATCTTATTCTTCAATAATATTAAGAGTCACATACAAAATTGGTGGAATATGAAGGCAATATATTTGTATATGGGAAAAAATTATGTAAAATGGAGTGAAATATTTTTTTCAAGATTGTCTAGGCTTTTAACAATGCAATTTTGTTGTAATTTTGAGTCCCAAAATTCAAATTTCTTTTGTAAAGAATAAGTGTGTAAATTTTCAAAACAAAATGATATTGCACTCTCCTAACTTGAGTTGGAGCTAAAACCAAATAGACACATAAATTTTTCTCAACTATTAGATTTGCATAAAAATTAGATTTCCTAAAACTTTTTTGTTTCTTAATCTCTAAAAATAGGGATGGAAAAAGAACTAAAATCTAATACTTCATTTATTATTCCTAGATTTTCCAAAATCCATTTTTAGCTTACAAGGACCTTTAGGGGGTAAGAACATAAAGGATCTTCTAATGTAACATAAAATAAATGTAACTACATGAAATACTTTATGTATTCAAAGTTTTTACTAAATCCAAAATTTACACACCTTAACCTCTACATTTTGTGTTGTCTTGAGGTTCTTAATGCTTCAAATTACTCCCACCAAAGCAAGGCTAAAATATTCACCTTAAATTTTTCTTTGATAAATCCAACTATATGATCTTTTGGTTAACTTACTCAAGTATATCTTCATAAAATTTCAGAATTCCCCCTCCCTCCATTGCAAAATTGATGTGCTTAATTAAAAAATTCATCTTTTATTTATTTTTATCCCAAATACAAAGTTTTATCTTTAAATAAACTAAAGAAAAACATGTATATCTTGTAACTAATGCATTTAATTCAAAATATTAGAAAAAAGATAGAAAATTCATGGAAAAATTCATCCTCCCAAAGTTTCATTTTCATCTTTAAAAAATTATAAAGTGGAAGGCGGTATATGATGAAAGAATAAAAATACTTCTTTTGTCCTAACATAAGTGTCTACTCAATGAAAGTCAAAATTGTCTTGAGTAGGTTATACAAACATTCTTTTTAGTCTAATTTTTGTTTAAATTGCAATGAATACATGCAATATTAATAATTATTTTATGTGATATAAAATTTAGAACCTTCCTAATTTATTTTTTTATAATATGATCAATCAAATTGGTATCAAACATTTCTAACAAATATGATTGGAGACACTTATTTTGACATAGAGGGAATAAATCACAAATAACTTGGTCAAAAAATATGAAGGATCATAAATTACATTTGTAGAAATGTTCTAGTGGTTTTTGTGCAAGGTATTTCTTGTAATTTGTAAACAAGTAACAAAACTTTTTATTCTTTTAGATTTCAAATGCCAATATCTCATTCAAAACCATTTTTCTCAAAATAGACTATCAACACTACAATCAAGTTGAATGCACATCACATATTGACCCTTGTTATACTAAAACATCACCTAAATACTATATCCAAATACATAGACCTCCATTGATCAAGCTGTCCAAGCAAAAGAACCAACCTTGATGAAGTATCTAATTTTGTAGCTAGATAGTGTCTAAGAACCTTACAACTTGCTAAAATGACTAATATAAAGTCTTATAATTATCTAAGCCAATTCTCATTATTAGATTTTAGGAAGACTTATTCAAAGTTTGGAGCTCTTGATACATGAATATCATAATTTTGGAATTATAGAATATATAATGTTGATGAATATGACTTCAAAGATAAGTTCTTGCTAAACTACATTTCAATAATCAAATAAATAAGTACCGGGATATATGCAATATCAAGAGCTCAATATGACATGGTTTTAGAAAGAGAATTATGAAATACCATATAGTATCCATTAGTGTGAATCAATGTAGGATGCTAGATTTAATTTTATGAATTTTAGTTTTATAAATTTTAGAAACTTTCAATGAAGACCAATGCTTTTCAAAACCTAGAGTTTTATACAAAAACCACCCAAGGGTGCATAATTTTGAAAATATGGATTTTTGCATCATTTTTCAATCTCTTCTAAATTCACCTAGACACCTCCTATACTCCACCTTTTTCTTGTGTTGTGTGGCAAAGTTTCAACCTTGCCTAATCCACATGAAGCAACATGGATCAAAATTAGAATTTGGAAACCTACTTTAGCATCTATTTTTGATCTTGAAGATCAATATACAATAAATTAAATTTAAAAATGCAAGGATTGACATGACTTCACTCTTACAAGGACATGAAGGACTAAAAGAGTGTGATGAATGACTTTCAACAACTTGTAGAGAAAAAAATCACCTATTCATCCAATAATCTAATAGTTTTTAGCTACCTTGATAGTAGGGCCATGTCTTTCCAAAATCAACACCATTCCAATAATTATCATTTTAAGATCAAACATGAAGCAAAAGAGTCAAATTGGCACCAACCGACACACTCAATTGACGGGTCCAAAACGTCAGAATCGAAGCTTGCGGGGACTTGGATGGCAGGCGACGCATCCCGTCACCAAACTGCCTTTTGCACACTTCAATCTCTTCATGACTGCCTTCAATGGATTCGTAGCTTCGAAGTTCCTACTAACGTCTCTTGCCTTCTCCAGTAAAGAAGCTCACCGCCGCTACAGTCTGCAACATATGAACCCCCCAGACTTCGTCCATTCAACGTGACTCCGACCAAAATCGATCAACAGACTTGGAAATTCACGGATCAATCGATCAAGTGAGAGATCGAGATCGAGAGAATGAGAGAATGCATCTCCATTCACATCGGTCAGGCAGGCATCCAAGTCGGCAATGCGTGTTGGGAGCTTTACTGCCTTGAGCACGGCATCCAGGTGACCCAATGATGCTTAATTTCGATCCTTACCTGCTTTTATCGTACTCGGGTATGTGAATGTTGCAATCCTGTAGCTAGCTTGAGACATCTGTTCTCCATCTTATCAATGCATGCAGTGGATCGATCATTAGACGGTGAGAGCTCACGCAGTTGGTTAACCCCTAAACAACGGAGGTTCATGGTTTTAAAACAACCAATTTGATTGATCATATCGTAAATCATGTAATTCAGACGGGTTCAAAGTTTATATCATCAGAATCAGTGAAGAAAATTTCACAGGTTGATTGAGCAATACATTAAAATTGAGCAAAAGAAAGTTCTCATATGACCCACTGAAAAGCACTAGTGCAGAACACAGGTTTTAATGACATTTTAAATGACATTTGGATGTCATTTGAGCCACCCGCAAAGGTGGTTGAAATGACATCCAAATGTCATTTAAAATGTCATTTTTTTTATGTCATTTCAACATACTTATAGTGTACATTTTAGTTCTTCAAAATCTATCAAATAAGTAGATTTCATTTTTCAAAATCTTCAAAAAATGTAGATTTTCCTTTCAAAAATCTTTCAGAAATGTAGATTTTACTTTTCGAAATCCCCCGAAATTATAGATTTTACTTTGCTAAATCTTTAAAAATGTAGATTCTACTTTCTAATAATCTATGTTATATAGACACATGTATCTTCCATCACTTCCATATTTTTTGAAAGTAATTTACATATTCATAGACAGCCTACTCGAGTTATTTATTTCTATTACTTGTCTTCTCCGTGACAATTGTTATGGGATAATGTTTTCTTGTAAAATCTACCAAATTTGTTGTACAAAATGACATTAACTTCATTTTTGATTGAAACAAACATATTGGGATCAATAATTCTTCTAAAATCTACCAAATTTTCAGTAGCATGGTTGAAATGACATTTTTTTGAGAAACGTCATTTCAACATGTCATTTCAACCACCCTTCTGCACTAGTGAAGTGGAAAATAAAATGGATTTGGTCGTTAAAGGTTAATGAATGGCATGCATACCGGTGCAGCCAGATGGACAAATGCCATGCGACCGAAGCTTGGGGATCGGAGACGATGCCTTCTGCACCTTCTTCACGGAGACCGCAGCTCACAAGTACGTCCCTCGAGCAGTGTTCCTGGATCTGGAGCCCACCGTGGTGGATGAGATTCGCACGGGAACCTACCGCCAGCTGTTTCACCCAGAGCAGCTGATCAGCGGGAAAGAGGATGCGGCCAACAACTTTGCACGCGGCCATTACACCAGTCTGTGCTCGCTCTGTCAATGCTCCATTTGCATATTTGATCCTCGTTTGTAAGCTAGACCATGGTCAATGTCCTTGCATGATCCCTGAATGCCATTAAGCTCGTAAGTAGTAAACAAGCTAGAGTTGATGTGCTCTTCTGAAGAATGAATGAACTAGGTAATGACAATCCAGGACATGGTTATGGAAAACAAGTCACATGTTCGTGCTTACCTTCCAATTTTGGTACCTAAATTGTAAAATCCAATTGTAGGATATTGAAGGTCAGGGACACATTGTCTTCGTTTTACCCTCAATGAAAGTTGTCAGTTGTTGAATCAAGCTTGCTAAAAGGTCACTCATCACAATCAAAGTTTGAGCACTTCTCTTCAGCACTGCATGTATTTTGATCTCGAGGATAAGTTTGTGCTGTTCAATAGATCATCAGTTGGTGTTTACGCACGTTTCTTCTGATCCAATCAAGACATGTAACCAAACATGAGTATAATTAAGAAGAGCTAACAAGATGTGGTTATGACTTATGACGTGACCTGGTTTGGGTCGGTTCGTGGCTTGCTGCCCCAGTTGGAAAGGAGATTGTGGAAGCCTGCTTGGACCGCATTCGGAAGCTGGCAGACAACTGTACGGGGCTGCAGGGCTTTCTGGTGTTCCACGCCGTGGGAGGCGGGACGGGCTCCGGCTTGGGCTCCTTGCTGTTGGAGCGGTTGTCGGTGGACTACGGGAAGAAATCGAAGCTGAGCATGACGGTGTACCCGAGTCCCCAAGTCTCCAACGCCGTGGTGGAGCCGTATAACAGCGTCTTGTCCACGCACTCGCTGCTGGAGAACACGGAGGTGGCCGTCATGCTGGATAACGAGGCCATTTACGACATCTGCCGGAAGTTTCTTGACGTCGAGAGACCCACGTACACGAATCTGAACCGTCTTGTCACTCAGGTATGAATCTTCCCAACGCCACTCTGGAGTCTGGACCCGACAAACAAATAACACAATCAAAATTCACAGCTGTAGACCTACAGCTTTCATTCATTTCAGTTGATCAATACAATTGGACAAAATAGATAGAGCCGCTGAAAATGAAATTCTCTACCTGACCTGCTTGGAACTGCTATAAAAATTACATGACAAAGCCAAATTTGGATGGATTTCTCGGTCCTTCATCGGATCAATTTCATTTGCAAGGGCTATGAAATAAGCTAGTCAGGGTTTTTATTTTGGGCGATACAGCCTAGAGAACCGCTCATATTCCTCTACATTGGAGGGAGTGCCACACAGAGGTTCTACTGTAGTCTGTGTCGTCCAAAATAAAACCCCTGAAGCTAGGTGTTCAAACTCATTAAATTTGCGTCTTGTGTAGCACCAAAATTATGATATGCAAAATTATGAGAGTTTCAAAACTGGGATATGAATATATCTGAGGTTCCAGAAGTGTGCCTACAAACTGATAATCACTTGAAATTTTGCCACAGTAACGAATTCTACAGTACAGTCTATCTCATCACGCCATTGTATTCCTACCTGGCAGGTGGTGTCGTCGTTAACCGCATCGCTTCGATTTGACGGCGCCTTGAATGTGGACCTCACGGAGTTTCAGACCAATCTGGTGCCCTACCCTCGAATTCACTTCATGCTGTCCTCGTATGCCCCAGTGGTGTCGGCCGAGAAGGCCTACCACGAGCAATGCACTGTTGCGGAGATTACGAACTCCTGCTTCGACCCGAGCAGCATGATGGCCAAGTGCGACCCCCGGCATGGCAAGTACATGGCCTGCTGTCTGATGTACCGTGGGGATGTTGTCCCTAAGGATGTCAATCAAGCCGTGGGCAGCATCAAGACCAAGCGCACCATTCAGTTCGTGGACTGGTGTCCGACGGGATTCAAATGCGGGATCAACTATCAACCTCCCACTGCCGTCCCGGGAGGCGATTTAGCAAAGGTAAATTCACGCAAATCAAGTCTTCACCTTCCTCTTCCAATGGCCCCTACCGAAAACATTAGACATTAGGGTTACAACCAGAAGACTACAGGACCGAACGACTGCTGTCTGCTAGAGCTCAAACTAATCTACAATTCAATAATCGTAACCTCAAAATGGTTGTAACGGTCGTAATGGTTGAAACCCTCTAAACATTACAACCAGAAGAGTAATGCGTCGAATCGCTGCTGTCTGCTAAAACTCAAACTGACGTGCAATTCAACCACGATTCACAGGTGCAAAGAGCAGTGTGTATGATCTCGAACACGACGAGTATTGCGGAAGTGTTTTCTCGGCTGGACCACAAGTTTGACCTCATGTATGCGAAGCGAGCGTTTGTTCATTGGTATATCGGAGAGGGCATGGAGGAGGGAGAATTTTCGGAAGCGCGGGAGGATTTGGCTGCGCTAGAGAAAGATTACGAAGAAGTGGGCGCAGACTCGGGAGACAACGAGGGAGGAGAAGAGGAGGAGTATTAGAAAATCCAGCTCGATCGTTGAGCTTGAACAGCTTGAATTTTATATGCAAGGAGATCGAAACCTTCATATGATCGCACACTTGTTACATTTATCGACTTTCCTCAAATTGGCATGTGAGCCCATGGACTCGAATGAGAAAGACACGTTGGCGAAGGACAGGTAGAACAGGTTGAGGAACGAAATTGCTGGAAGTTTAGCCCCAAAAGAAGCGGGATCATGCATTTCACTGTGTCGAGGTCGGAACACAAGCTCACGTAACATTTTTTCCCTGGTTTTCGCCAAACCCTAAAACCCTATTGAGAAACCAAAAAAAACCTGAAAGAGAAATACTGATGGTGACTCTAAAGTTCCTGTGAATTATGGTAGTGTGCTCATAAACTGTCACTTCAACCCTTAAATGCGTTTGCGTCCACTTTTTGGATGATGAACAGAGGAGAAGATGAATTTCTCAATCTCTGTCGTAGTTTTTCATTCACCTTTTTTCTGTAGTTGCGTGGTCGAGTTCTATAGTTGAAAGTGAAAGAGAAGCAACAAAAAGAGTTGTCTGTAATTTCAAGAAAAATGGGAAGTCTAGAAGTCTTAGTTGGAATATAAATTTTGGTAAGCCCAGGTATGCAAAACAGGGCAGTGACGAAAATGTGAAGGATCCATGTGTACAAGCGGGTAGTGCGTACTGGTGCAGGTCGATGACATCATCGTCGGGCCAGTGATATTATTTCTGTTGTTGCACGGAGGATGCTGTGGAATGCGCAGGAGAATTCTAGAAACTCAGCAATGAAGATTGAGGCAGCTTGGAATACGTGGCAAATACTTCTTCCCCTCTAGTATATCCTCTTCTAGATTGAAGTGTACTATCTGTGAGTACTATGATTCATCAGGCATCCTAGTTCTAGTTCATGAGAGGCCTTCCTAAATGAAATGCAGCGTTTTATCACTGTAGAATTTACAGAGGTGGCTAATTGTAAAGACACATCTAAGATATTTGCATGACTGCGGAGCTGTGCACAACGAATGCTACAGTTCCATGCTAGACGTACTCCATCACAGAGACTGCATGAAACACATATGCCCAGTGAAGCTAGCTCAAAAAAAATTCAGAAAATGTGGTGTCACCCTTTTTTTTGAAATTTTTTTCCCAAATCATAGAAGATGGCAACAGAGACATTCATGAAGTTATTGTCGTGCACCTTGCATAGCACTTCTGCATTTCCAATAAGTAATTGCTTATGTACAGTCTTCCACGATCAATTCCAAAGAGCTCAACATTTTCCATATTTGCGCACATGCTTCATCATATGTTGAGTACAGTACTGCTAGTGTCGTTCTCAATTGTAAGAAGTGAGTTCCCAGTCGTAGAAGTGAACAACGACCGTCGCAGTGACAGGCAGTGCAGCTCATTCGCAGTAGATCAGTGCCAATTCCATCTATGGGCTTGCATTGTTGAGACCTAGTGCCCTTCAAATTCGTTGAGAGTGTATTGGTGGATGTCTGGAGCACATGCTGCTCAAGTAGAACGTGTACTTCTGCACGTTCTGCTGTCTAGACAATGAAAATCTGATTGCTTGTCCTTATGGACATGCATTCCCACTGTAGTAGCAATCAAGCGGCAGAGTTAGCTAGCATTCGTGAGACAATCAGATGTTGGTGCACTTCTATTGGGGCATCGGACAAGCAAACTCGTGAAATTCTCGGTCTTGTAGACAAACGACAATTACTACGGAAGTTAGTGAAGAAGGGCCTCAACAAAAGAGACACACCTCGAGGTCTCAGGTTCTTCTTCCGACATCATTGTGCGTGAATTTTGGGTTGGCGCGACCGTATTTCTGAAGGCCGTCCTCAAGGCTTCTCCGACGAATTGAACCACGCTCTACGATATCTACTGTGGCTCGACATCAGCTCCCTGCTTTGTGACTGCCGCTATTGCACTTGCAGTCGTTTTTCATCGTAGGAAAACTCAGCATCCCGTTGTCGACGTGTTGCTACTTCCGTAAAGAGGGTAGTTATGAAATTGATCGAAGCATGCACAGTCACGTGAATTCCAGTGCTCCCCGTCCTCAGTCGAGGTACTTCACTCGTAGTTGCTCTCGATCCGCTTCAACGCAATCCACTGATTCAGAGCCTTCTAACGTCATGCATGGAAGGCGGAAGCGAAAAAAAATCGGTACATGCAAGTACTATTGCTCATACGTCCCATGCAGTTGCCGGCACATCGTCTGCGCACCCCGTCTCTGAGAACGACATGTACACAACAGAGACATCTACGGCACAAGTACACGCTGTCGTCAATGCCGAGTTCAACTTTGCGCAGACGTCGTTGGCGCCGACAGACACTTTGCAGTGGCGGGATGAGCGTTGGGTCGTGCAACTGGAACACAACTTTTTTCATCGTAGGAAAACTCACGCACCTGAAATGAGAAGTCCACGACTGGAGATGCCCGTGCCTGTTTGTTTCCACACATCGCTCCTCGTCCAAGCTTATGGAAACGTAGCTTCCTCTGAAGGGCACGATTGGATTCTGGGGCTCATTATCAACTCATACATCCGGACCAATACAACAAATGTCATGCAAGTGGTCCAATTGGACAACGGTAGAGAGCTTCATATTTCAAGTCGCCATGTGCAAGTAGTTCGAATTTTACAGCACTACAACATCGAAGACCAATCCCCGGACAATTTTCGTAGTCAGCAAGACAGCTTTTGCCGTGTTGTGCCTTACTCACAGTCTTCATCCGTTGATCCCGCGGCATCCAACGGTAGACTTCAATCGACACTGTCGCACGCTTCCTCGGACGATGAGGATGAGGCCGAAGACGACTCCTGGTTGTCATGGGTCCACTTCGCAGAGGGTGACCAACACATCGAGACCACCGCCGTAGCAGTGCACACTCCCATCGAAGCCTGCACAGCAACTGCAATTCATGGGCAGGCCAGCGAGCCAACAGCGAGTTTCACCGTTGACATTCACAGTCATGCGTCGGTCGGTATAGGAACGCATACGTCTACGCAGTCCATGCAGCAGACATTGGCTAACCTTGCCTACATGTCGGAGCACCCACTGGAAGCTGAAACGAATTTTGAAAAGAATTTGAGTAATTCCGCATGACGTCATGACTGCTCAGCTTCAGTTGCCGTTAAACTCTGGTCTGAAACAACATCCTCCACCGGCAGTTGACGTACTACAACCTGAACCTGACGACGGAGAAGTAGGACTCAGAGCTTCCACTGTACCGGAAGTGAAGCGGACAGGTAGATCACGTCGTCTGCGAGAAGCAGCAGCTGTAGAGAGGCGGAGTTGAAGTCGAGCTCCCGCGCCTTCTCTAGTTGCAGTGGAAGCAAAAGTTCCAGCGGCCATTCGTAATGCTCCCTGAGCTCAGACTACGTCGGCACCAGCTCGATCAACTACACGTCAACGTCGGCGTCCTGGCCACATGACGAAAGCAGAAGCGCGTCTTGCCTTTCTTTGCTAGTTTGCTGAAGAAACCTCAGGTATGAAAGTCTCTACCTTCGTGGGCAAATGAAATCCATTCATGGAACCTGCTCCAAGCCTGAGTTTTCCTTTTCTGCGCATGCCTCTTCGCCCGATTTTAGAGCGACCTGACAATGCACCGGATTCGCGCTGATACAAATTGCTATGCAAGTAATACACAAAGTTCATGAATGTGATCCTTATTAAACTTAAATGAACCCTACATTCTTTTAACATGTATAAAAAGGCAATCGGGCAATCAATTCCCAGTTAGGAAAATTAAGTGGACCCACCTTGTTTTTCAAATGGACCCTCCTTGGCATCCATTAAAAAAATATGAACAAATCTCATTAATACTTTGACATTATGAGCATTCCAACTCAAATTCTCTAACTATTGCTTTTGAAGCCACCTATCAGGGATAATTTGAAGAAGAAGGTCTGAATTAGAGCCATCTACTATATTTGAAATGAAATCAAGAAGAGGATACTATAAAAAACCATAATGGATAGAGTCAAACTTCGGTAGGAAGTTATGATTAACCCCTGCCTCCTAAGTGCTCTCCGAACTGTACATGATAGTCTTCCATCATACGGCTCACTAACTCTCCTGATTGAAATTTAACGCATGGGAGATGGACTCCATTAACTGCGGCTCGTTGGGTGCCTGCCCTTCCCGGCTACTGATTGGATTATCAATGGCAAATCACAATTATAGGGGTGGTCACACCTTCTTCATTGTCAACCCATTCTTTGAAGAATCAAGACGTGGCAGCTTAGGGTTGGCTTCATGAATGACTTGAAGAGGTGAGTAATGGGTGTGAAGAAGTTTACAAGCAAAGGTTTTGATTAGCATTCCGTACTTTCACTTGAAGTTTTTCTAATCCAATGTGATGGCACAAGCTGTGCTCTAAATTTGTGGTGGTAACAATAGCCTGTCTTTACAAATCTGTAACCGTGCATCTTGTCTTGTAGGTAAATCAACTCTACAATTTTTGATTCACTATGGTCAATACACCAAAAAGGGATAACACCTTCTTCACCTAGAATTGCATCTCATTGGTTCTTATTTCCTTTCACCAACTTCTCATTCTTCTACAAAATTTGCTTGGTGAAGGTGTAACTACTTCTAATTTACATCATAACAATGTGGAATCATCAACATACTATCACAAGTATCATGTTGAACAATGGTTACTCTATTTGTTTCAAAATCATTTTGGGTCTTTATAGTACCCAGAACAAAATTTTATGTAATTATGTACAAATTTTACTTACATTAATTATTTAACAAAAAATAATTTCAAATTTTCATTCACTTTTGTAATTATTCCTTGGCACATTCAATAAAAATCTATGAATTTCAAGATCCTTTTACATGTTCAAAAATACATAGATTTTCAAATTGTTAATTGTATTGGAATCATAGTAAAGTATACTTGAATATCATGACAAATATATACATGTATAATTTAAAATCATACAACAATTGGGATTTCTTCTATACATTATCTACCATCTAAAGTTGCTACTTGAAGTTATCTATGGGATATAGATCTCATGAATCAAGAAGCCAAATTAGCTTCATCATACTATGAGCTTGCTTCTACTTCTTTAGAAATTTACCTCAATAGATTGAACCATCATCTTCCATATGCTTGAGTTCATCAAGTTGATTGTATATAAAATAGAAATAAGTCAATGTGCCCTCATAAACATAATTATGAACAAAATAGGTGGCACTTCTTTTACCTTGAAGCTTGAAGACTATGGGTAGAGCTCGGGGGGTTCACTTAGAGTGTCCATTAGAAACCATGAACAAACAAAACTTTGGACCCCCTATATACTTTTTGAATTTTAAATTAAAAAAATATTTTTAAAATGAATAGATTTTCCTAATTTGAAAGTTTATGTTTTGAATTATTGATATTTTTATTTGTTAATAATAATTAGTTATAAATTTTTGAAGTAAAAAGATACACTATAGGATTGAAAAATAACTTTCATAGCCCTATATTATACAAAAAAAAATTGTTTAAAAAATGAACAAAAATTTCCTAAAATTAACTCTCTATTGAAAGCTCATTTTGACAGGGTTGACAGAACGGTCAGACGTCCGGGACGTCCGAACACAGACGCTGTGTCCGCAGCGGATGCTGATATTCGCGGACGCCATCCGCCTTGTTCGCCCTGATACCCGTCCGCCCCGGTACGGCTGTCCGATCGACACGCGGACTGATCTGGTCCGCATGATCTGGACGTCCGCCCCGCCCGGTCGGTCCGCCTTCCGATGACGGGAGGGACGCTGCGTCCGGTGGCATTCGTGAGGACGAACGTCCGGGTTACAGACGCCTTTTTCGGGCGGACGTAGAGATTCGTCAACCCTGCATTTTGAGTTGAATATTGATTCAATGGTCATCTAAATGTATTCTCTATAATTATTTGAGTTGAAAAAAATGCCATTTTTATTCATTTTCAACTTCTTCTAGAAATCATTTTATATTTTATTTGAGTTGGAAATTTTGGCAATAGAAACCTATAGTCATTATTAAACAAAGCTCAAAATTTTAGGTTGAATTTATAGTTTATTAGAAACCACTTGTTTGCTCATATATTGCTACTCTGTCTAATGATTGCACTCCTCGAGGGGTAGAGCCACCTATTCATGATCAGGGCCCAATAACCAACTTATAGACTGACTTATTTCCAACCATAGCTAGAATTAATCTTTTTGTCCTTTTCAAAATTGGGACTAATAGATTCATGACACATCTCCCAAAATAGTGAGTAAAAAGTAGAAAGCATTGAGTAAGATAGTTTTTGAATGATCAAAATTAGAAGAGTCTAGAGATTGGCAATGGGTCTTGCACACTTTTTGCCTTTCAAAAATTATAGTAATTACAATTCAAGTGATAAAATTAACAAAACTTTTGCAATCCCAGTCATTTCTATCCTTTGACCTCTGAAATATTTGTTTCATCTTCCACTAGTCTAGATCATATCTAGAATTGTTTATTTGACCGGTTATAGGTGGTTTGACTCTAAAGGACTCTTGTCAAAACTTGTAAAGGTGATCCAAACCATCACAAATGCCCAAGCAAACTTATAGTAGGCATTAGACAATTCCATTCATATTTCTTATATTCTTTCTAATTTGACAAGAATTCTTTCTAATCTCAAAAGACAACTCATGAGTCTAAATAACTTTGTTCTAATCTTTTTTTTAATGCAATGCAATTATTTGTGAGCAAATGCTAATCTCTTTGCTATGTGATTTGCATTGAAATAAAGTTTATTTGAAGCAATGTGATTCCAAAAGCCAAGCCGCATTTCTATATGATTTAAAATTATGCATGTGTATATTTTTATGATATTCAAACAAACTTTACTAAATTCTAATGCAATTTTGTGGTTTGAAAATCTATACATTATCAAGCATATAAGAGCATTTTTAAGTTCATGGACTCTTAATTGATTCTATTTGGGAAGAAAAATTTATAAGATTATTGTACCCTATTTGTACAAAAAATTCTATGTTTTATTTCTATTAGAAAAAAGCTAAAGCATTGTATATTTTATGACATTTTTCAAATTATTTCTATTTTATTAGTAATATACTCAATTAATTTAAATTTACAAATGTTAGCTTGCTCATCAATCATGATGCAATAGTAGTAAAAATAGACTAAGCTTTCATATAACATCATCACTTACCTTCAAAGTCATTCAAATATCAATGAGAAGGTTTTTTTAGTGTAAATGAAAAAAGGTGAGCAAGCATGAATAAGAAGCAAAATAAATGACTTTCCTTCCGCTTAAACTCATGAAGTCTAAATGAGCCTTCAGTTAGTTGATTTTGATATGAATAACCACAACTAGGAAAGTTTGCATTGAATTTAGACACAATACAAAATATAATTAGATTTTTTAAGTGCATTGTAGAATTTTCCCACTTTTTAATAATTTTGGATTCATCATTTGTTGACAAACTCTATCCATTCATCTAGTTGAATTTTTATTAGATTTTTTTCAACTTGTGTAGAGGGTTGTGAGTTTTTAGAGGTTTTCAAACTCTGGGAACTGTGATCTAGATTTCGCCATCTCACAAAACCCAGGGAAATAGTATAGAGGTTCTTAAAATCTTGGGAATGGTCAAATAGTCTAACGTATTGTAGCTAAAGTCACTTGTTTTCTAGAATAAAAAGGGATTTAATATGAATTATCAGACAATTCTTAATAAACAATTTATCTTATACATTCTTATACCCAAAGGAATAATTTGTTGGCCAGTCCATTAAATAATGCTATTGGACGCATGATTGTTGTCTCAGTCCTGCCTAGTATTCTAGGGGTATTTCAAAGACAATTTGTCATGCATGATCTAGACTCTTAAGTGCAACAATTCGCACATATATATATATATATATATATATATATATATATATATATATATATATATATATATATATAATATAGGTTCTTTAATTACCATGAAGCTTTTTATTATAACAATTTGTCCAATCACCACTTAGCTAGCCAAATTACTAATTTTATATGAGTATCAAAACAGTCCCAGTCCTCTACAACAAATTGTTCCTATACTAATGCAGGGGGAATGAGTGTGTCATGCAATTTTAGCTTCCAGCTTCTTTGCACATTATCACAACTTGTCAAAACCAAACAATTCATCTTTGACTAATTTCCATGAGATTACTGGTCCATAGTTGTCCTTCATTCCACAGTTAAGGCAAATTGTCTTCAATGTCAGATTTCGATCAAACAAATTGTCACTACCCTACTCAGCCTCTTGCGGCTTTTGGCAATTAGTTTATCAACAGGCTATAAATTTCAATTTATATTATTTTATTAATTTACAATATCAACACAAGTAGTGAACAAATTGTCTCATCACAACACAACAAAGCTCTTTCATATCATCTTGTATAATTTTTCTACATACTTCAAAAAGATAGTTCATGTTCAATTCAATAGTTCATTTATTGATAATAATTTTAATTTCCATTCATATTCCAACAACAATTTAATTTTATCGACAATTCGTCAAAGATAAAATTATTTCGCATCAAAACAAACATTCAACAATTTGTTTTACATTGACATATTACATTATCAAAACAGTTTTGGATAAATTATGCAATTACAATGTATCATACAAATTGTCGTTTAGGAATTTTTAAATTCATAATTCATAATCAAAAATATAATAATTATTAATTAAAGCGATTCTTAATTTCCTCACTCCAGTAATTATAATAAATTAATTAAAATCATTCTACTAATTTCAATTAACAAACAAATTGATCACTGCATATTCAATCAATTTACAAACAATTTGTCGGAATCTACATTACCAAACAGAAGACTCGATGAATAAGTTGCCTCTTACTCGATCTGGACTACCACTTCATTCACTTGCCATCGCTGCTGCCTCCGAACAAATTGTCTTGCGATTCTTTCTCTGTCCGCATCATTGTGAATTCACTCACATATTCGCTCAGACAAATTGTTCTCTAAATTCTCACTGGAATATTGATATGAAGACTTAGATCCACTCACTGAGAATTCACTCAACAACTTGACAAATTGTTTTAAGATCACACATACAAGAAACACAATTTACCCCCACCGCTACTATTGAGCCTCAAACAATTTGTCTAAAACAACTCAGTCATTCCAATCACTGGAAATAGATTAACTCACAATTACAATTACACCATTCATTCACAAGTTCACAATCAAGAAATCCAATCACTGGATACAAAATTTTACACAACACTGTAATGCCCAATTCAAACTCTCACAAAGTAGTCTACCTAGACTTTCCTTCCAACAACAAATTGTCTAACTCAAAATTCACAATCTCCACAACAGTATTCCAATCACTGGAAATACAAGAGACTCAAGTAAATGAGCACAAAGACAAATGTTTACAAAATTATATTAACAAAGCACATCCTGTGGCCCTGTGCTGAAATAGACAAATTGTTTATAAAAGTACGCTACTGAAGACCGAGAGAGTGGGGGTGAAGAAAGACAAATTGTCTTAGGCTATACTGTCTCAAGCGGTACCAAACTACAAATTCGAATTGCTGCCAAGACAAATTGTCCTACTTCATATCTTGCCTATTTACATCCTTCAAAATCTAAAGTCAATTTGTCTATCTTTTTCTACATAATGTGAAATTGTACTTACAAATTGTCTCTGTTTACACTATAAAAGACAAATTGACTGAAAAACCAAAAAGTTGCAAGACTACAGGAACTCAACCTAACAACTACTTGACATGGCATAGCGACTGCCATGTCAAATAATAATAATAAAATAATTTTAAAATATATAAAATATGTATTTAAAATAAATAAAATTTTATTTAAAATAAATAAAATTTTATTTAAAATAAATAAAATTTTATTTAAAATAAATAAAATTTTATTTAAAATTTTAATTATTAAAAAAAACTAATAGTTTATAGCAAGGGAAACAAGCCTAAAATGACTCTCCCCTTGCTAAAATTCTTTCTAATGATTTTGATGGTTTATTGCTGGCATTGGCTCTACGTTAGGAATTGTGGAAATAAAAAGGTCTCTTTATTAGGCTTTATCCTTCGACATATTGTCTCTTCTATTCTTACAATTCCCTCCTTATAGGGAATTGGCCTATGCTTTAATCCCAAAGGGTCCCTTGCGAAGAAGGTTTGTATAGAATTTGAGTTTTTTTGGCAAAATAAATTATGAGATGAATCAAAACATCTGATCGTCATTAATGCAAGCTTTTCTATTCTTTTCATCCCTACTTAAATTTATTTTGAACCTTGTACAATAATCATGAAGTGCCAAGTGCCTATGTAAGTCATATTGTTGAAGACTAGACTATACTATACATTGAAACTCGCCCAGTTTCCCATTAGTTCCCCCCCTCCTCTCTCAAAAAATTTGTGAGCCGTTGATTTTTTTGAAAAAAAATGCTTACCCTCAAAATTGACATTGATTCTCAAAAAATCACAAGACGTTGATCTTGTGAAATTTAATTTGAGCCGTTCAAATATAAAATACAAATATTGAATACGAATACGAATACGGGTACAGGTATTGGATATGAGTACTAAATATGTGTATTGAATACGTGTATTGAATACGGGTACTGGATATGCGTATTGAATATGTGTACTGATTACGGATATTGAATACGGGTACTAGATATGCGTATTGAATATGAATACTAAATACGGATAATGAATATGGGTACAGAATACGGATACAATATTAGATACGGGATCAGTTGTCCCATATTGTTTGTTAAGAACTTTGATTCTAAAGATTACAAGAGGGGGTGGAGGTGAGGGGGGTGAGATAAAAAAATTTAAATCAAATTCTAAATGATAGGTGGGGGTGGTAAAATAAAAATTGAGGGGGGGAGTGCATAGTGACACAAAGTGTCACTATACACCTTGAGTGCCTAATAACTATATTTACAATTCACTATAATTGCTTTTTCAATATACTTGGATGTGCTTCATTTGTTTCTTCTAGCTCTAGTGGTAAGTTCTTGAAAGCATTCATAAACCACCTAATGACTTTTGGCTCTTTTAGGGGTTAATTAATTACATTACCTTACCTTTGAAAAGATGAACCTATGACCACTTTTTCTAACTTCAAATTTCTTTTCTTGGTATGCTTCCATTTACAACTACTACACTTGGTGGTCAAGATTGACAAAATAATTCTAAAAAGAAATGCCCAAATTTGTGGGGTATTATTATTTTTTAAATTTTGCATTGGAAAAAAATGAATGTATCTATTTTAGGCATTTGCTAAATCAAAGAATATTGAATTTGCATATTGGATACAATATGTATAAATAAATTTTTTGTATTTAGTTTTTAGAGATCTAATCACAAGTCTTTTAGAAGTTGAAAGAAATTCCATTTAAAAAAATATATATGAATTTTAAAAAAAAATTTGAATAATAAAAGAAAAATGCATATCAAATACCAAATATGCTTAAAAAGTCTAAAGATTTCTCTATAGATGTATATTATAGTATAGAATATCACAATGAAATTTTTTAATGTGTCATTAGAAGAGATTTAGCTACTTTGGAGGGCTGTAAGTTCCTTGAGGTTTTTAGACTATAGAAAATTGTTGCAGAAATTGTTTGACTAGGCATAGCAACTACCACGTCATATAAATTTATTTTTATTTTGAATTTTTATTTATTTTCAAATTCAAAAAACATAATTTTTTTTAAAAATAGTTGTTCTTTAATTGATGAGGGAACAATGCCAAGAACACACTTGATATAACCCTTCTAACCCCCCAAAATCTTCTTATGCATTCAAAAATTAGAAAAAAAACACCATTGTAATAGGCCTAAAGTTTAAATTGCAATAAAAATTTGAAGTTGAAGTTGAAAGAGACTTATTAAGATTAATTTCATTCATTGATCTCAAATTCAAAAAAGTCCCTTTCATGGTTGAAATTCAAATAATTAAAAGAGAAGGGAGCAAAAGTTGTAACAATGCACTATTAAAATTGTCATCTATGGATTTGCCATTTTCTTATAGAGGAAAGTCAAAAAATATTAGTCAAAGGGTGTATCCAATACCATTCATTAGAAATGAGTTCAAGCAAATTCCAAAATTGAATTAAAAAATGTATTTTTCCATTCTAAACAAACCTATGTGAAACTGTTCTAAAAACACAAAACGTCCTCTAAACTTTTTAAGGTTAAACTATAGTATTTTAGACCTAAAGCTGCATCATTGGATGAGAATTTTCAATTTGGACTTTTGGAAATCCAGTTACTTGTTTAATTATATCACTTCTATTTGTGACACATTGTTACAATACTCAATGTAATCAATTGCATTTTGGACACCTAGGGTTCAAAATTAATGAATGTAATTTGAGTATACCAAGAATGTGTGCTAAGCATTAAGGTATCTTCACCTAAAATAAACACTTGTTTAAGATCCAACATCTATGTGAATACACAATGTGACTGTAGGATATAGGGTGGGAAATCGCATCAAAATGTGAGCATATGAAAGCTAAAGAAAATGCAATTGGTTTGAAAATTTTCTAAGACTGTACAAAGAAATTACACAAATTCTCAAAGTTAAGGTTATATAAACACTTATTGTTAACATTAGACAATCCTTAGTTGAATTGTCCAACTCTCATTGATTGCCTCATGGAATTCAATTACTTTTGAAAACTTGTATAGAGTTTGAAAAAGCACTTTGATGCAATCAGATCATTGGATTGACTTTGAAGGCTTTTTTTTTCTTTTAAGAATGTCTTGAATTAATAATTGTTGCTAAAGTAGGTGCTCTTTGGTTGTGGTCTCTTTTTTGAGCAAACTTTAGCTTAATTAAAAGTGATATTTTTTTTAGAAAATATTCCATAATGTGTTCACCTTTTCTTGAATAAATGGAATCCCTAAACTACTACAAAAGTTGGAGATGGAATCGTTTGTATTTGAATGAACGTATATTATTTGGATGAATGAATATTTTTCATCTACAAGGATGTCATTGCTTCACCCTTCCTTCTAATGAAGATTGCTTTGTTTACTTCTCAAAACAAAGATGATAGAACTTTGAAAATCCCATTACAAGCTAGTAGGAAGGAAGAAATATGATACTCCATCTTCTTATAGTGTAAATGGGGTTCTCTACAAGAAGTAGATTCTTACAAAATTTGAGATCTTCTAACGATCGCTAGCTTAATGTCAGGGCTTTTTTTTGGCTTTCTGGTGCCAGATTGCACTAGAAAAAAATAATCTGGCTAAAAAATGGCAACAAATCTTGAAGATTTTTACCAAAAAACTTTGAATCAAAACAAAATCTTGGATGAAATCGCCTAATTGAGGATGAAAATAGAATTATGGACATGTCATATGTACGAATGTGATGTTTTTCTATCCAATTTGTAAATGAATGTTGAAATTTGGAGCACCACTGTAACATTTTGTATTGCCACTTTGGCACTTATTAAAAAATGAAAAAAGAAACCTTGCTCAATGTTTAGGATATTTTTTCAGTTTTTCCAACTATTTTCGACTAATTCCCATATGAAATTGTTTTTTCAAGTCCCTTGTCTAGTTATTTTCTCTATTTTGTACTCAAAACAAAAATTTTGTAGAATTTTTCGCTGATTCTTTTTCCAATTTTTTCCAATTGCAACTAATTTTTTTCCCAATTCCACTGGCTAACTTCAAACTAGCCACCGCTTTTTTCACAAACACTGCTAGTCTAGCTAGTCTACCCCTAAGCGACAGAGCCGATGAATGAAATAACAAGCTCCGCCTGACCGTGCTTAAGATTGATGCCCGCCCCAAACCATGACATATATATTCGCGACGGCATCCCCCCCACCTTCACAGAAACTCACCAAAGAAGTCGACCATCATTGCCGAGCTCGTCGGAGCTCAACTTGCTATTTTTTTTGTGGCTTGGAGCAGGCGAAACACAGCCTGAAACGTCGGCACTCGGCAAAAGATGCGCCTAATTTTGTACTTGCAAAGTCCAATGTCGTGCTTCTTCGCAATCAATCCCACCACTTCATTAGTAGCCTAGCCGCAGCAGCAGTGATGAGAACACCATCCGTCCGAACAGACGACTACCGCAAGACGATCACACCTCGGTAAAATCCCGCTCTGCCCGTAAGTTCGTTGCAATTTCCGCATCCCTCCTTCCTTGCAAGTCCTTCTTGGTCTTTGCATTCATGGTTACGAGCTTAAAAAGGAGGATAACATAATGCAGGACTTGATACCATTGACATCAGTGTGTTCGTGTTTGTTATCGTCAGGGTTTGCATTTGAGGAGGCTTGCTAGAGGAGCGAGCGTTTTGCTACGGGAAACGGAGTTTTGCCGTCCTTACAATATTTGGATCACTTTTTTTTTTTGTTGTCTTACACGCACTGCGTTTCCTCGATGCTGTTGTTTTGAAGAGTCTGTTCTCAAGCTGTAAGTACAGTTGTAAGAAGGATTGATTAGAAACAGGGGAAAGAAGATATGAAGTGAGTGCTAGTGCAGTTAAAAAAATTTAGAGGATTTTCTGGAGTTGTTTGATTCTTGAAAATGAAACTCAGCTTGAAGAAGCTTGGCTCCAGGAAAAGCTCTAGCCGTCGTTCGGCGGCTGCCGAGGTTGATCCTGTTGTGAAAGAGTTGACCGCCACGTTTAAGGTGTTTGACAAGGACGGGGATGGCAAGATTTCGAAGTCCGAGCTTGGAGTTGTGCTGCGTTCACTCGGGGATGACATGAGCGACGATGAGCTTGAGGAGGTGATTGGGAAGGTGGACGGTGATGGCGATGGCTTTATTGACCTTGAAGAGTTTATTGGCTTCCACACCGGGAGGACGTCGGCTTCAGGAGATGAAATGTCAATGAGCAAGGGCAGAGATGCAGATGTGAGCAGCGAAGAGAAGTATGCGTTGAAGGCTGCTTTTGATGTGTTTGATGTCGACAAGAATGGCTTCATTTCCGCGGAGGAGCTTCATAGAGTCATGTTGAGTCTTGGTGACAAGAAGGCTTCGCTGGCAGAATGTCGGCATATGATCAACTGCGTGGACAAAGACGGTGATCACATGGTCGACTTCAAGGAATTTCAATGCTTGATGTCTGATGCATTTGTTTGCTGACAAGGAAATAGAAGGCGTTGAAAAAATTATGGATGATTAGAATCGTCGAAGGGTTCAGTGTAGCTCCGTATGGGTTCAGTGTAAGCATTGAAGATGGAAAAGCTGTTTGTGCACAAACTACCGGTTGAGCGCATGCTCGTGCCATTGTCTAAGCAGCATAGAGATCTCATATTGATAGCTGTGTGCATTCCATCTGAGGTGCAAAGAGCCTTTCCCGATTTCAATGCTTTTAGGATACTTCGATGCAGCCGTTGTGAGAGGATAGTTCTCACAACATTGGCACTGTACAAATAGGATGACTTGATGGTACTCTTGGAGTGAATGTTACTTGGATGTAGCTGCATTGTGCTACTCTTGTAAATCTTCAAATCGTTCAAATCATGACAGTATGGTTATGATTATACAGAATTACATAAGATTGCTCGAATGATTTAGCCGCGTGCGTCTTCTTGAAATGAATGATTGTGTGTGCCTCGCACGGCTTGCAACCGGCTTGACGTATCCATGATTTCTTCTAATTGTCCAAATGTTTGCCTCACAAGCTTGCAGCAGTTCAAGCTATTTCAGAGAGAATTGTAGCTTGGAGAGGAAAGGCTGTTACTAGTCTACGATTTTAGTATCCTAGGTAATGTTACGTAGCCATTATTCTTGAGAAACTATGGACTGATTGATTTGTCGTGCTAATAGTTTGGAGAATGATATATTGCATATCATCTCCGTGTTGTTGAGATGAAGTTGTGACTCTTGCGCGCATGTACAACAGTGATAGGTCTATTCTACTTATCGGTTAGTTGGAATTACAATTGAACTACAAAGGCAGTTAAGTCTGCGACCAAAGGTCGCTCAGGCCAGTCAGGAGTCTATTTACTTCCCAACGTATGGAATGTTGCGTTCCTGCACGATCAACGTCGCGACATCAAGAGTCTGTCGGAACATTGTACAGTCGTGTAGGAATTTTGGAATCAGCAAAATGCCAGCGTCTGTTGTGGATGCGAAACCTGATGGCTTTGAGGCCATTTTGAAGGTGAGACCTTGTTGAGAGTCTAATGTTGTGATTCGTGATCACTCTGCTATCGTTGTGTGTTGCGCACATTTGTGGGCAGCCTCATGCTTAGGGTTTCCATGATATACTTTCGGTAATTTCGTAAACAAGAACTCTCGAAATTGAGATTAATGTGCAGGCAGCTGAAGAGAAGGAACCAGGCTTGCTGTTGGTTCTGTTTCTCGGGGACCTCGTCGCAACCACGGGTCAAAGCTGGTGCCCAGGTAATAACCCTATTCCTTTGTTTCAAGTACAGGTCCTAATTTGCGGGACAAGGAGCTCTCAGGCTGTACCACGCATTCAAACACGCACAGAACCACACGCTGTACAATTAAACCTTTCTGCATACATAAACGCAGACTGTGTAAAGGCGGAGCCGATTATCTATCAACAAGTGAACGAAGCTGACAAGCCCGTGACTCTGGTGCGTGTGTTCGTGGGCGATAAGGCTACATGGCGAACACCAGACCATCGACTGCGGAGGGACAAACGGTTGAAGTTGAAAGGGGTCCCAACCCTAATTCGGTGGGAGAACGGATCCATCACAGGCCGTCTGGAAGACTACGAAGCTGACGATGATAAGAAAATCAAGCGCCTCATGAGGATAGGAACAAGGTCCAGAGCCTGCAGCGTGTCCAACAGCACCTCACAATCGGTCAGCAGCAGCCCCAGATCAAACAGTTACGCAGGCTGACGAACTGGACACATTTTCTTTATTTGATTCAATCCAACCTAATCAAAGCAAATTTATGCACTACCGGTAGCATCAGAATTCAATTTCCTAGAATAAACAATGTACATAGGATCACTCCTGCCAGGATTGGGTGAGATATCCAATGCTCGTGGAGGCTCAAAGCCACCAGTGTAGTGAAAGTATGATCCCACGATCATAACATGATCAATATCACCAGTCGATGTCCATATGGAGATGGCCTTAGTGAAGAAGCATCTGTTGGAGAAGCTCATCGTCGCCAACCCTCCAGGTTTGAGAACTCGGTGCATTTCCTTAAAAATCTCTAAGGGCTTGTTCAAGTAGTCGACACTGACGACATTGGTGATCACGTCAAACGAGTTGTCTGCAAAGGGAAGGGTCGGATTCACGTTTAAATCTTGCACGCCGTACTCGGTCAACACATCGTTCTTTTTCAACTCTGCTTCATTGAGACCTAACCCTACAATCCTCTCCTGCTTGTAGCCCTTGGGGTAATGGCTAATCCAGCTGCTGCACATGTCCAGCACCGCCACACCAGGTGTGTTGCTCGGTGGGAGGGCAGTGGAATAATATTTTGTGAGTGCGCGGATGGCAGGGTCATCAATGTGGGTGACGAATCGGGGCGCGTCGTAGAAATCAGTATCTGGAGACCTGCCAAAGCCAGCACTCAAAATCAACAACCAGATTCAGCAGGACAACCGCCCAGCACTTGGGAATCAACGTCCAGTGCTCCTTTCACTCTTAAATTTAGGGTTCTCTCATGTCACAGTTCTCTCCTGGAAATCCGAAGGCTAGCAATTTCATACCAGTCAATCCGAAATACAGCAGAAAGAAGGTTTCAATATCAAGGGGTATGAGTACCACAACCACGGATATAAATAGAGAAACGACAGGGATACTGGGATACCACAATACTCTCTATCACCTCCAGTTATTTCGGGATAGGTTCCAACCAGTATTGTCCATGGTACAGCAAGAGTCGACATGACGCTTTCCTACAGGTTTTGTACTGACTTGAAGTTCACATCGCTGACACAGTCGACATTGTTACGTCTCCAGTGACTCAAAATCTTGACGCAATAGAAAGTTTACTCAAATTGCAGTTGCGGACTACGAAGAAATCATTGACTCGTAGATTAAATTCATTCCAGCAGAGGCTTTAAGCGAAGTCTCTGGATTTGACACTACAAAATGTCAAAAATCCGAAACAAATTGGAGGCTAGCCTTTCGGGTTATGATCGTTGGCAAATTAGCCCGAGAATCTAACGAGGCGCCTGAATCTAACATGACAACACAAAACTCGAAGAAATTTAGAGTGAAGCCCTCAGAAATGGACATAAGCAATGCCCGTGAGAGCGGGAAGCCACTTACTCGTCATAGCGTGCGAAGTCCTCTTTCGAGAACGGAAACTGCTCCGGCCATTGCACATTCAGCAAAACCTCCTCCGCCTCAGACACTCCTGCGGCTCGCGCCTGAGGCGCAGCGGACGACATCATGCCCAGCATCCCCCCCGTTCCCTGCAAGGCAAGAAGAAACCGCCGCCTCGAAGTTCGGGACACAAAGCCGCCTCCACAAAGGTGAGAGAACTGCGACGTTCGGCTCCGTGCAACTGTGCAACTGCTGCGACTACTGCTGCGCAAAGCTCCCACCTCCACCACAGATCTCAACGCTGGTCCCACCGAGGTTGCTGCCATCCCCAAGGCTCTCGTCATAGGCATGAATCCAAGAATTCTGTCGAGAATTGGAGCTGAGAGGGAGAGAATTGGAAATTCCAGTGCAATGCTGCGGTGCTTGTGCATGAATTTCATGAAATTCGCAGAGGTGCGAGAGAGGGAGAGAGAGAAGGGAGCATGAGGCAGTGGCAACGCGAGCGTGGCAAGTCCTCTCCGACAGCAACTGAAGTGATGTGCGTGGATAGCATGGCGGGAAATGAGTGAGGTGTCCGTGGGATTGTGCTGAGTTGGATGCTTACGTGGCTGAACTTTCACATCGCTAAATGTACACCGATTTGTTCTAGAATTAAGGTAAACCTGCCTATGACAGGCAAATCACCCATGACAGGCACCTAGGGAACTCCCCCATTACAGTCTTCCATCAACCCATGAGAAACTTTAAAAAAAAAATAGAATTAAGACTACATTAGGTTGATTTTTAGTTGTCATCAAAGCCTTGGAGTTATTAATAACTGTGATAGAACATTGACACCTTTCTAGTGTAAACTGTTAGTAAAAAATTGTTTTTTAATTTTTTTATGTCATATCCATGTTAGGAAATCTTGTAACCATGTTAAAGAATGTTATGACTGCTTTGGGTGGTAAGATGACCATCATGGAAACACTTTTCTGCTGATTTGGGGTAGTCTACAGACTTTTTTGGGCAAACTGGACAGCAAACTTCGAAAATTCACAAAAAATTCATATTTTGTCAAAAAAATAAAATTCTAGTTGCTTCCTTCATTTCTCACATTTGTCTTTGTACAAAAAAAAATCAGATTTTTTTTGTCAATGGCAATAGGACAGATCAGCCATTCTGCCTGTCATAGGCAGGTTTACCTTATTAGAGGGGGAAATGAGTGTCACTAAGAAAAGTAGTGTCGGTACAAAACATTATTTTGTGGATTATTTTGTGGAAATTGGTGCAAAATAGTAATATATTTCAACTAGCACTAATTCAAATTAGTGTGAATCTTAATAAATTAGTGTTACACACATTATTAAAATAAATTAGTGTACTAAGTTGTAACTCTATATTAGAGTCCTTTTGTCTTTTCTAGCATATAAAGTAGTCCCCAAGTGAAAAATCAATCATGAATATAATTCATTATGTCATTACCAATTCTATCCAAATATTAGGACGTAAATATTCATCATTTTGGTTTCTATTGTATTCTTTTTAGTATATATGTGATTTATTTGTGTGTGATTTTATTGTCAATTATTGGTGTTCTACTAAGATGATTTTCGAAAAGAAATATCTCTCCAATTTGGGGCTATTCTTGATACACTTAGCACTACTTCTTTTCAAAATTGCTAAATAATGCACATTATTCATTTAAATTTTAGTCAATGTTTGTAGAAATTGCAATAAGTAGGGATCATAGGTGCACATACTTCATATAGTGAAAACTTCATGCACTATGATTTCTTCATATCACATGGATATTAGGATATACTCAATTTGACTTAGAATTAGTTGGTCATAAAAGTTCTTAAAAAGAATTGTAATAGGAATCACAAATGCCTTTGATTAACTTAACCCTTGAATAATATTTTAGGTCCAAGAAGGAAAGTCCAAAATGGAATTTGAGAACTTTTTCTTATATGAGCATAAGACTTGTACAAATTAATGATTGATTAATGATGAACTTTTACCTTTCTCAAGGCAACGTGTAACCTATAAGTTATGGAATATAAGTTTCCAATTGGAAAAAAAACACCTAAATTTTAATTTGAAATACAAAAGTTAGTTTGATAGATGTATCCTTTGGAGATACAAATAATGGTATCAAAAGTTGGATTCTATTTGAATATTAGAGATGTGTTCTTAAAGATTCTCTAACAATCAAACTCTTTAGGCTAGATCTTAATATTTAAGTTTTAACCCTTAAATATTGTGATGTTTTGAAGTCACGGTTACTATTTTATGAGCCTGTGAGTGTGAGCTTGTGAGCCTGTGAGCATACAATTTCTAAGAGATTCCATCTAAAATTTTTGGGGTAAATAAATTATTTTCAATAAAGTTTTGGATCTATTACTATGGACCTATTATTGTGGACCTATTACCATGGTCTCTTCAACAACCTAACATGTAATAAGAAAAACTCTCCTCTTGTTGTTTGGTATCTTTTGGTGTTGAGAGGAGGATCAAGCACTTGCCATCTTGATGTGTTAATTATTGAACTTCATTAAATTTTAAGAAAAACAAATATTGGTGATTGATATTTTTATGATCACTCCCCTCTTGTTGCTAATTACTCCTCGGTGCTAAGGAGAGCCCCATAGCCATGACCAATTTTTTTATTTTTTTATTTTTTTGTGGTGGTCATGGATAGGGGTTCCCCTCACCGTCGAGGGGAGTGATCAGATGGCAAGTGCTTGATCTTTCTCTTGGCGTCGAGATGAAGAATCGTATAGCAAGTCCTTCATCTTTCTCTTAATGATGAGGGGAAGAATCATACAACAAGTCCTTGATCTTTCTCTCAATGCCAAGAGATAATTGCAAAAAAACAAAAGGAAGTGATTAACTAAAGGACCTAGGAATTAAGACTAAAGGATTGGATCCTTGAGTAGTCCCACAAGACGATAGTGATCAACTAATCAACATTTTGGTCTAACTAAACTCATTTTTTACAAAAGTAATCCCCATCAACCAAATATTTCCTTCCAAAATCTTAATAAGTCCAGTTACTAGTACATTAAGACAAAAGTGTAGGAAGCCTATCGGCCTCAAAAGGCCCTATGATGCCAAAAGACAATGATCAACCGAAAGAAAATTTAGTTTGACAAAGATCATTAGATATAAAAATAATCCTTATTAACAAAAAAATTAAAAAGAAATCTAAACAAGTTCAACAACAATATATCAAAGAGAAATTATTGGTACCCTTTCATTAGCCTTGAGAGGACCTATGTTGCTATAGGATTATGATCAACTAATATTCTATACAAAGTTATTTCCATCTCCACTAATCTTTCACATCAATTGACTTCTTCATCATCATAATGTATACTTTTAATATTCTTGACAATATTAAAAATTAAAATTTTCATCAAAATTTTACATAAGCACGTTAGTAGGTCCACCGTAATAAGTTTATGATAATAGAAATTAAATTGTACTAAATATAATAAAATAATGAATTATTTGTACTCTCAATTGATGAGCCTACTTTAGGATATTTTCTTAGAATGAGATAGAAATTTTAGAACATGTAATAGCATCAATTTACCAGATTTTAAAATTAAAAATATACGGTCATAGGTCCCATGGTAATAGGTCATATTTTTCTAAATATAATAAATTTTGTTGGAAAAACATTAGTCTTTTTACTTTTTAACCAAATTTTTTAGAAATTACAACATGTTTAAATTTGTAGGCTTCAAGCTCACACAATCCCTACTCATCGCTCATAGGCTCATGCTCATAGGCTCATAATCTAGCATCTCTAGTTCTAAAGCTTGAAATTGCTTCAAAATACTTGTATCCAAAGCAAGGCTAAAATTTTCATCAATATTTATTCTTTAATGAATCCAACCATATAATAGTTAACTTGTTTATGCACATTATTCCAAAATCTTAGAGTGAAAGTCTTTACTAATTGTAAGTTCAATATGCTTCAACTTCAAAAAATATGTTTTCTTAGCCTTTTCAACATTTAAAAAAAATACACGTTTGTTTGGAAATTGTGAGATTTTGATGATGTGTTGAAAAAATGGTCTAAGATTATATGTGAAAAACATTTAACCAAAATAACTTTTATATTTATCTTTAAAAAAAATAATTAATTGGAACTTGGAAGGTAGTATTGGATGAAAGAAAAAACTAAACCACTAAATAAACAACGTTTATAAGAAATTGAGAATGATTAATTCTAATGATGAGAATGTTCTAGTAAATAATAGGTAACCTCCCTTTTCATTTTATTTGGAAATTTTCAAAAATGACTTTTTTGTCTTTTCTACCTTCATTGCTTATAAAGAAAATCCCAATAACTTTCACATCATTATTTGGAATTGAATGATTCAAATGTTTTTGAGTAGATGTGAATCTATAAATTGAAATACAAATATATAAGGTCAAAACACCCATTTCTATTTGTGTCCCTATTCTTTGTCTAGTAGAGTGCCATTAAAGCGTCCCTCCATTTACATGAATATGTCCTCTAAACTTTTGAATTTTTATTAGTTGATGCATTTGAAAGATACATTATGAATTCTACTTTATTTAGAGCTCATTTTTACAAGGTTCAGATTTGGATGCACTTATAGAATAGATCCAATACTCTAGATACTTACAACTTTGAAAAATTATAGAAATTACATACCATATCCAATTTTTTTTTGAATATTCATGATTTTCACTCGCTTATACTACAAAATATTATTTTTCAGAAAAATATCCTCCAAATATGTTGAATTCCTTAAATGGACGGTTTTAGATGTATTTACCTAATATGTGTACATGCACATGTAAATGGATTCGAATTTGATATTGAAATAAAAATAAACCTTAAATTTTTTGACATATTTATCAAAACAACATGAATGAAAGCTTCACATACAAATTAGGATGATTATCTTTCATCCTAAGAAATTCATATGGAAATTTCAAATTATGAGACTACTCAAGCTCTCAAAAATCCGAAAGTGGGTTCTTTAGTCTTTTAGGGGTTAATCAATGAAGAAAAAAAAAATACCATAATACTATAATTCTATAACATCTTCCTTTGGCACAAATCATTACACATTTCAAGAATAAAAATGAAAAAAACACGGATATTCAAGTACTGTAAACAAGTGCATTTATAGTACTAACAACAATAGCCCAACTACAGTAAAAAGGTGGCCTGAGTCACCCCAACTAGAATGATGTGGGTGCAATAATTGAAAGAAAAATTAACATATTCATTTACAATTTTCTTACATTTGTGCACTACAATAATATCCACTACCAAATCCACCTCCTTCTAGAACACATATTGGTTACTGTTACAACTTCTAATGGATTAATATAACACCAAGACCCATCTGAAGTACTTTCATCTAATTTGGTTTATTCTACAACTCTCAATACTGGTATCAGTTTAAAACCAACATATTCATCACCATAGTACTCACACTTATGTTGGTGTTGACTCAAAATTGAACTAAGTTAAGCCTTGTGTTTCTCGGATTTCGTCTGTTGAATCTCTGAACTCAAAATGTGGTTCATCAACGACTCCACGTTGTCATTTTTGGCTCTGACAGACAGTCACAAACAATGGGTGTCAATAAAAATCTCACAAACACAAGCAAAATGAGAAGCATTTTCAAAAACAAATTATAGGAGACTTGTGAAGACGTGTGCACATAAAACACAAGGAAGCTTTGAAAAGGATCACATGGAAAAGACTTAGCAATCCATACTTCATTTGGTAATTGAAGGTATCAACTAAGCACACATATAATAGACATGAAAACAAACAGCCTCATAGTTAATTAATTTCTTACCTTCTTGCCTTCCGACGAGGATCTCGAGGATCCCTTCGGTCCTGCAAAATCAATTGCAAAAGACAATAACATTGAGAGCAATTCAAAACAAATTTAATCAATTTAATCACTGAGGTAAGAACAAAGAGATCAGGAACCAGAACAGAAGATCAACCTCTAAAATGTTTAAAGTAATTTCTAATGTGTGTATTCTCTCTTCATACCAAAAAATCTAAAGTTCTTATCAAAATTACCAAAAGTTTTATCGTGTGCAGGAACGTGCAACTTTTCAAGACAACAAACGGTCAACATTGACCAAAAGTCAAAATACAAAAGAATTTATCCTTAAAGTTACACTGTTTTTGATTTGTGAACAACCCACCAAAAAATGATTTGCCATCTCTCTTCACAGCATAATCTGTAGTAGATTTACCCTCTAATATTTTTCGCTGAAACATACTGAAAAACCCTAATTTGAAATGAGTTTTAAGAATTACCTTGCTCTCATACGTATTCATAACATACAAACTCAAAATAAAAGATCATATGCAAAGGAGACCCAAATTTGGTTGCAAAAGCTTTCAGCAGTTGGGAAAGTGGCCTAACCTCCTCATTTGATGATGAACCATTATCTTTTGCAGCAGATTCTTTAGCAGCGGAATGAATTTCCATCTCTGCAAAGAAGGCTTCAAGCACAAATGCTACGACCTGTTTCACCCAGTTCAATAGAAATGTATCCATGAGTTTTCCACCAAAACCAGGGAATTCATAAACAAAAAAGCCGTAACTCGATTTCTTATTGTAACACAATTTCATGCAACAGAGTTAGACTAATGAAACGTACCAGATTGAACAGGAAAAGAACTCCGAGCACGTAAAAGCTCCAAAAGTAGAATTGAGACCACCATATACCTGTCACTTCTTGAAAGCCCTGATAATTACACACGATTGTGATTTAGTTAGACATTTATTTCTCTACCTGTTACTTTCAAAACTCAAGTAAAAATCATGTCGTGTTCTAACTAGTGTTGTATGGGTATGTCTAGAGTCTCACAAACGTCTACAAATTAGATGTGGTGGACATCTATTAGATAATATCTTGAATGGACGTCAATTTCAGATAGTAATGACATTCCAACACTGGTCCTAACCAAGCAGTAAACCCAACTTGGTACGTCATTCTCTTGCCAAGGGGAACAGTCAAATAGTCACTAATCATTAATGACGAATTCTAGCCAAGTTGGGTAGACTCCTTGACTATGAAAACAAGACATGATTTCTACAAACAGAATGGAGTTTTCAAGTATAGAAATTTGAAAGATGAGGCACTTACATCCATCCAAATATGCCAGTTTCCTGTAATGAGCAAATCGAAAAGAACCACCATCCCCGAAGGAAAGTCGTTGAAGTTCTTCACGTAATAGCTGTGAATGGTTAAGTCCTTGCACAAGGTGAATGTACAGTTGTTGCAGGCAGGTTTGGCATAAAATAACTCAAAAAGATGATTTAAGATTTAAAAAATTTCTCATGTCATCACACGACTGATTGTACCCTCTCGAAAGTTGACGTGGACATTCCATTTCCGCAACAAAGAGTGCAAACCCATACACACAGAGAAAGACAAATGCTTAGATTGGATACTCGTTCTCAGCAATGGCACTGCCTGGCAGCCTTGGATTGCCGTTATAAATGATGCCGCCAAATAGCTGCACACAAATGTCCAGTTACACACATTTTTTCAGATAGGCATTGTTGACACAACAATAATGGCAACAAAACTACTGGAGTTGTTGTAGTATCATGCTAACTAGAATTCTCAGATACCAAATACTAAAGTACGTTTCAAATCATTAAGAAAATGAATTACAAGAAACATATGTTAACCCTTTAACGCCAGCATCCATTGTTGAAATTTTTTGCAAATTTTTGCTTATATCTTATAGAACAATTACATTATTTAACTCAAATTCATCAAATTGGTCAAAAGGAATGTTGTCTTTTAAACATTCAAGTATTACTTTGGATGGAAGAGAAGGTATTTAGACGAAACATATTAGCACTGAAGCACTCTGTTCATCATCAATAATATGGACTTTGGAGCTCTTCGGGGTTTACTTCGTTGATTACCTGAATGCCTAAGGTACAGAAGAAACACATGAGGCAAAACGTGATGCCCAAGTACGGCATGAGACTTGGAATGAGCTTCAAGAACGTCGTCACCATAACTTTATAGCGCTCCACCAAGACCAGTAGTCTTGTCAATCGCAACAGTCGAGCAATCAAGAGGTACCGGATCCTGTCAAGATTAACGAAATTTTAAAATGAAACCCGTCACAAATAGGGTGACAGACAAAAATAACAAATTAATATTCCTCACTGAGTCTCTTCTGAAGTCTGCAAGTGAGCATAAAATTTGATCCGGAAATATAGATTGGTCGACTGTTACCATTCCTCATTCTGGAAAAGGTTGATTCTGCTTGGCAAAGTGTTGTTCAATGTCTCCGCAACAACTGATACATATCAAAGAGCCAGGGTCAGTAAAAAATGATACTAAAAAACAATGCCGGAATTTTAGGGTAATTGTTCTTTCAAATTAAAAAGAAATTGTATGGAGAAAACATGGAATTCGAAGGAATATTCCTATAATTAGCATCTGCCGAATTTGATTTCCCAACTCTAATTATATAATCCGCACAAAATGCCGATCCTGATAGCTGGGTACGGTAGTCATAAGTCATATGGGTCTTCTTCTCATGAGTCATTTTTCGTAGCCAATGTTCTCACTGATGTACCACAAAAAATCAAGAATTATACCAGCATTTACCACCTGGACAAAATTGGTCACCAGTGTTGTGAAGAGAATGCTTACCTACAGTCACAGTGATAACAAAATCAAACCGGTTTTGGGATGATCGCCAATAGTTCCAAAAACCATAAACCACCACTTTGAGGAGCATTTCCACCACGTACAACCAACCTGCCGTTGCAAAAAGAAACACCCAACACACATTACATTACATTATAATAGACTTAAAAGTCTAAGGGTTTAGGGTTTAGGGTTTAGGGTTCAGTATTCATCCCTCAACCTATTTGGGCAGAGAAGCAATCAAAGAGGTTTACCTAGAGCAAACTCGATATACTGCCAAGTCCCTTGAGAAGAACTGTCCTCAATGTCCAACTGCATCCCACACAAATCATATTATAAACAGCTGTGAGAAAATTAATCCTTGCATTAGGACGACTCTGGGACATGAACTTCTCTAGGAATTCAATGAAGGAGACATGGTCACAGAAGTCGAAGGAAATGACCCATGAGAGCGAACACGCATCATATATGATAAATTAGACTAGTTGTGGATTTAGGGTTTAGGGTTTCCCTGATCTAAGCAGAGCATGTTTTCACTAGTCAATCTTCCTATGAGCGTGTAACTGTCAATGGCTTCACTCGCGATGTTGAGGTTGAGTTTTGAATTAGCTTACTGTAGACTCGATAATGACGGTCACCAAGTTCACCAAAAGCATGCCAATTATGATGTTCTCAAAGAGATCGCTTTTCACAAATTTCTGCACTGCCTGGAATTGCTTGGAGTTGAAAAGCCTTGGAAACCTTTCCACATACGCTGGCTGAAATGTAAGTAATAGAAGCACGAGGTTAGGTTCATGGCTTGCCAAGCTTGGATCAGGGGAGACGATAAATCGAGTCATAATCTAGGGCCTCCTTAGTTAAAACCCCACTTCATCCAATGATTTGAAACTGAAAGAGAGATTAAAGATCCAAAAGTGTGAAAGGATAATTTAATTAGTATGGATGCTTAATTTACCTCATCAGCCTTGTCAAACTTCAAGGAGATTGCACCGCAGAGGTCAGTAAATTCTTCCTTGGTAATCTGTCCAAACAAAAGATTGTCTTCTTTCAGTTTATCTGTCCAAACACAAGCCTTAAAACAATTGCTTGAAACATGCCTTAGAAAACAAGGGTGTGAAAAGAGTCACCGACCTTGAAGTCGCCACTGTCATCTAAGGCGTAGAAGACTGCCTCAATGTCTTCATCAGCAATTTGTGGCAGCGTCCTATTTTAACATCAGAGCCCTTAGAAAGCCTCATTAAGGTACCAATTCAAACCATCATGACATTCTGTGATCCTTGAAATATTTTCTCCCTGAGGCTTTCTATAACACCCCACGTTTTGATTTTGCAATACAAATCTATAACCGTGGCGATAGGCACTATCCAATGGGTTCAAGGCGCACTATCTTACATTAAAACTGCACCTTGTCTACCTTCATCAAGGTCGTATCCATACCTGTAGGTATTGAGCTCTTTGAAAAGCTCGGCACACTGTTGTTTATCCAAGTAACCTCTTTTCTGCACGTTACAACTTCCCATCAAATCAAATAGTGAAATCGTACAACCTGAGCACAAGCAGAAGCGACAAATAAAAAAAAGAATTAGAATATGTCACAAACCAATTGGAGTGAACTCAAAGCTTGGTACCTCTTCGTCTAGAAGGACAAATGCAGCATTCAACACTTCCTGCCTTGATGTCTCTGCGTTCACCATAAGATTGGCTAACTGCAGGAATGAGGAATCCAACCAACTAGAAGTCAATACTGAGATTGTCACCCAAAAAAGTTCCAGCCAAATTGGGTTTAGGGTTTAGGGCTTAGGCTTCCTCACTAGATTCGCACAACATGATTTGCAAAACCCTTACTGCTTTGTTGTAGAGGGGATTTACCATTGAACGGAGGAGTGGTTCTGAGAGGAGAAGAAGTACCTGGGCCTTGAAGCTGTCGTACACAACGGCAAGAACAAGATTGGTGACGAAGTAAACCCCGAACAAGATATAGAGCACGAAAAAGATTGCTGAATATCGTGATTCCCTGGATAACAATTCACTTCCGTCATCAGAAAGTGTGAAATATGGGGCTTTCAACACACAAGCGTAAGCTTCCAAGATGCCAACAAAGTCTCCAAAAATAGTCCAATTCTTGATACACTCACTATCCACGGCGGAAACTGTTGCAAAGTTTAAAATCTCAAAGCATCATGAAAGTGAAAGTTGTGACTTGAGATCGAGTCTACTCACTTGTACGCAGGAAGCCAAACATCTGGATTGTTTGAAGTAGTGTAGAGGATAGACATTTGGTACAACGTGTCGCCGTAAGTTTTGAAGAGTGTCTTCCCTTGCACGGTGTCCTCAAAGAGGATGTATGCAAGCCAGCTTGAAAACAGGAGAAATAACAAAAGGAGAGCCTGTTGTACAAAGCCCAAAACATTCATTTCTTAACCCTCTCAAGCCGCTGCTTCGCCTCATGTTATTTTGGGGTTTTTTTTGGCAGTTTTGAAGGGTTTGAATGAGGGTTTGAATATGCTCAAAAACTTGGTACTTTGGGACCAAAACAGGCAATGTTCTTCACTGAATCATACTGTATAAAGATTTTTTCTCCATTTCAACTTTTGACTTTTCACAATGTGATAAGTCAAATTGGTCATTTTTAAATCATAAATCCTTTGTCCCTGAAGTTAGGGTTAACCCATCCAATTCGTGATCTGAGCAACTAGGAAGCATATCTTGAACTGAGAATGATGCATGAGTTGGGTTTTTCAGTCAATTGATTTACTTACAGAAATGTCCAAAAAGTCTCGAACAATGCCGGTCAAGGTTTTGACACAATCGCGTAAACCTCTGCACACCAACATTCACATTGTGACTTTCATTGAACTGAATTAAGAGTTAGGAATGCTATCATCTACTACATTGAGTGCATAGTAACAATTTTTTTCCATTTGGATGGTCGCATGTTTATTATAACACAATTTTACTCAAATTTGGAAGTACATCTAAGTTTGAAATCCAATTTTTGAAAAAACTAAAAAAAACCCACTATGTTTCTAACCCAAAGAGGTGTTATTGCACATGTTGTAACAGATGTATTACTAGAGAACATGCTTACCGAAGGTTTGCAATGACAAGCAAGACCCTTATGTATGGGCCCAATCGGAATGGGAGATAGTTAAGAGGACCCCATGAAGTCACATACACCAAATTGAAAATAGCATCTCCCGCGAGCAATACAAAGAGCGTAACCTACATACTCAAATGTCCACTTTAGAATCTGCCTATAACTCATCTTTGAAGAAGACTAAGCATTGGTTGTTTATCTAAAATGATATCAAGGGAACTAATCTTCCTATATCATTGAATAAGAACAATAAGATAGAGTTTAATAACACCATTGGTGATACAACCCAATCTCCTAAACTAAGGTCTATCACTAACAACTCATCTATTCATTTACTTGGTTGGACTCATAAGTTTGCAAGGAAGACATGCATGATTTGGCTAACCATCTAGGTCACTTGCTTTGAGACAAATGACCCTCTTGTCTCTACTTTCATCTAAGACCATCAAATCTTGAAAATCTACAACTTTCTTAGAAGAGTGGGGAGCATTGGTTATGGCTTTTAAACAACCTTTGTCTCTTATACCCAAAAATCTCTCCAAAAATCACACTCCAACCTATGATAAAATGATCACCAGTGATGCAAATAGTATATATTGTCTCCCAAATAGTGGAGCACAGGTTTAGGTTGTTCACTCACTTTGATGTTATCAAGTCGACTGTGCCAGAAAATGGAGTTTCCAACGAAGAAAATTGGAAAGAAGGTATACACCGCGAGAATCAAAGCACAGATCATCTGCAACCACTCAACCCACATCCAATTTCATGCCATGAGCTTGACCAGGGTTCAACTTCAAGAATCCCTTGGCGACGCTTTGTACCGAAACAAACAATCAAACAAACAAAGAGATTGTATTCCACTTTATACTAAACGATCAAACAATCAAACTCGTCTGTTCCATACCTCCACGATCAAAGACTGCGTTCTTGTCAAGTAAGGCAATCCTCCGAGGTAGTACTTCTCCGGATCCCCACATGGATTTGGAAAGGGCTCCCGACACCAAAGAGGAACCTGACGAAAACGAAATTCAAATCAGACATCAAGGTAGAAAATAGTCGCGTAACATTCTTGAGTTAGTGCAGCAGTGTTGGCAAGGACAGTAGTGGAATGGAAAAATTCAGCTCATCCATGCATCCACGACCTGAATGGAATGGAAAAATACTCCCTGTAATTTCAACATTCAATACCATTCAAGAGCACCAGGATCATCGTGTTAAGCAGATTGCATTTGTTACCGGGCATTCACCAAGACCATCCATCTATCCAAATCTATTTAAGAACATTCATGCCGTGTGAAACAACAGGGAATGCCCGATTCGTTAGCCAGGAGGGTCTTCCCATGCTGTACAGATCGAAATCGTTTGAATGAGCTATGTAGAGACAAATTTCCCCTTTGCGAGAGGACTCACCTCAAAGAAGTTGAGCACCAGAAGCGCAGCCAGATTGAGAGCCCAAATCGGGTTGAGTCCGATGAACCAGAAGTAGAGATTTGCAGAGTGCTCGAAGTTGGGTTGGTTCAGGACCTCCACGGGTAACCCCACTCCATCCTCGGCCTGCACTCAGCAACAACAGCAAGGTCTGAAAACATAATCACTACTCCTAGTTCAGCACCACCAGCGAATTTTTCCGCAGCCAGGTTGAATGCAATGGAAATGATAGTCTCCCTTCACCACCATACAGCAAGGGAGAGCGAGGGTCCTCACGTCTTCTAAGCTTTTGCACATTTATTCTAAGCTACGCACGGTACGTGAAAAACCCATTGCAAAAAACGAAATGTCAATGAATATATGCATTCGAAATCAAGTGTTTTCACGCTCAATTTAGCACAAAGTTGATCGGTATCGTCCATGGAGCCTCCACTTTAGCCCACTAACTAGTGCAAACACATCCCTGTTGAACAACAACTACCGATCAATGTCCATTTGTTGTCAAATTCTACTCCATAGTGTGTCTGTCTGTCCGTTCGATTGTCTAGTTTGTTGGGTTTTGAGTCTCCGAGCCCCCGAGTGCTGTGAGTGTGCGTGCCAAGGGAGTGAGATGGCGTCGTTTTGTTTTTTTCCCTTCCTTCAATTCGTCCGTACCTGGTCTACCATGGCGGAGGCTTTCTGGTACCGATCTCCGCTCGTGATGGCGCCCTGGCGTCGTCCCAGCACATTGTTCCCCACCCCGTCGCGCTCCTCACGTCCTCCCCTTCTGCGACCACTGCGACTGCCACTACTCGAGTTGTCCGCCTGCGAGCTTCCACTGGGAAGCAAGGACTCCTCCATGGCTCACTTGGCTTCAGCTTACACCACCAGCAGCAGAGTCCACCCAAATAGAATTCAGTGCAAATTGTGCAAACTGAGGGACAAACTGACAATCCTTTCAGCTACGTGACGGGACTACGGACTGCTACGGACTGATGGGACAATGGGACAATGGGAGGGGGGGATCTGGGGGCACACTCAGGAGGAGCACGAAGGCAAGCCTACGCAAGAGAAAGGGAGGGAGGGAGCCAGGTGGAAGGGTGATGGACTGCCAAGTCATGCAGGACAAGTCTTCTCCACTCTTGGGAACACAGCTGGCAACCTGAGTTTCACATCTGGAAAAAAACAAAACAACTGGCTGCCATTAAATTAACAGAAGACATTGTATTTTTACTAGAGAACATGTCGGTGCAGGCACGTTCTCGTATGCTAAAGAGCAGTTCCCTCAACGTTCCCGTCACGTTCCCACAACAGAATCGGCCCTCCCTGCTGACAGAATCGACACCCCCCTGGATGATTTGACATAGAAATTGTCCCTCAAAAGCACCTAAATCGGCAACATCAGGAACTACCCCCGCTCCGTCTTAGTGTTGTTGCAATATTGTTTCAATGGTTTCACTCCTTTTGCAGTATAGTATTGAAAGTGTATTGTTGCAATATGAAAGCAATACTGCAACAATATAATTTCATTGGGAACAAAGCATTTCCATCGAAACTACATTATTGCAGTATTACTTTTGTACTGCAACAACACACTTTCAATACTGTAATGTGAATCCTTCGCAACAGTATTGTTTTAATAGGGGGGTACTTTCCTAATGAAGGACTGATCTTAACAATTTCATAAGAGTTTGGATGGAAGAACTTCAAATTATGCACCAAGGTGAAAAAACAAAAAGTGTCAAATGAAGCACTTCACTATGATTGGACGCACTTTTTTTTGTAGTATTATTGAGCAATTAGAAATTATGAATTTAAAAATAAATAAAATAAAAGTTTTGGGATAAAACATGTAATTACTATGAATTTTGAAAGTGGAGCTCTCTAGGTCACCAAAGCTCTCATGCAACTTTGTCATATTCATATTGAAATCTAGAGAATTAGTAGTCAAATAATTAGAGTTAAGTATAGAAATGGTTTAACCCCTCAAGGACCAAGCTTACCTATAGCTTTTTTTTGGCAACATAACAAATTTGGGCAGCTCACTACAAATGGAGTTTTTATTTAATTTTGCTGGAATTTTCATAGAATATGTGCCCAAGGAGTAGCTTCAAGGCCTGGCAATTTTCATAACTTTTGACTACATAGTCAAAAAGTTATTGCATGATATGCAATTTTCTTTATTTTGTAGGCAGTTCAAATAGCTCAAAAAACTTCTTCAAAAATCACTTTTAACCCCTAAATTCCCAAGGCCATTCTTCTGCCCAAAACCACTCAAAACTGCCATTTTTTCTGGGTTCATCCAAGAATACAAAAAAACATCATTTTTTTAGAATCTAACCGTAGGATCTTGTAGTTTACTTGTCTTAGCTCACATGGTAAAAGTTTCATGAAGTTTGACCATATAGATTGGAAGATATTAGCATTCAAAGTTGAAAAAGAAAGTTTTTTTGAACATTGGCTTGCAATTTTAGATGACTTTGACCACCAATTGTGAAATTTTTTTGCACTATAGACTTTGAATTAAAAAAATTTTATATTGAAGAATTGAGTTCAAATTCTAGGGAAAAAAATTCAAATAAAAATCACTTGATTTTCATTCTTTAAGAAAGTGCTAAGTAGAAGTAGGTCCAAGATTGGAAAAAAAACTAAATCATTAATAAATCCAAGATTGAAATAAATCCAAGATGGGATTATTGAACCCTACAAGTTATTCTTTCAAAAAGATGCTGAAGTTGCCCAAAAAACAAAATTGTTTTTAACTTTCTCACAATTAGTCCAAATAGAACAAATCAAAGCTTCACATGTAGACAAAAAGAAAAAATTTCAGAGGAAAAAAAAATTAAAATTTATTTTGATTTTTTGCAATTTTTTTTATGTTGCTTGCTGAGTTCAATTTCAAGCTTTTTGTGGTATAACTTCACACTTTTTGTGGTATAACTTTTGCTCTTGGGCACCAATTGAAATAAAAATTATATTTCCACATAGATAATCAGATTTTCTATCTTGCAGGAAAGTTTCAAAACAATTCACCAAAAATTGAGATCACAAGAACCTACCCGAAATCTGATTTGTCCCCTAAGGGAACAATGGGAATTTAGGGGGTTAAAAAAATAAAAATTTGAAATTGATTTTTAGGATTGAAAGCTTATATTGCATATATACATGGAAAACTTTGAACCATTCCATTGTAATTAATGGGATGAAAGTTACAAGAACTTTTAGTTCATGGGTAGGTATGATTTTCAAGTAGATTGCATTTGTAACCAAGCATTCACTAAAACCATCCATCCAAATCTAAGAACATTCATGCCATTTGATAACAACAAAATGCCTACTACTAATTGCTAGAGGTAAAATATATTTTCCTTAAAACTAGAGACCACCATCTAAGGTAATTGCACCTAAAAATAACCCTAAAAGCATTTGCAAATTCTCTCAACCAATGCAGTATCATAACATGACTACCACTAAAATCTTGAATTCAACTATCCCCAAGCTTGTTTTTTCTACATTGGCTAGAGGGACCTCTCTACCGGCCATCCTTTGGCATTGTAGAACGTTTACTACCTTCAGACTCCACACATCTACAGAGCAAGTGATTGCAAGCTAGTCTTTTATATGTATTTGCACCTTTATATATGATTGCAGAATCATAACCTTAGCATTGCTACACCATCTTGCAAGTAATAATTTGATTACAAGTGTCCATATATACCAGTAGGATTAGGTTTGAATGACAGACTGAGTTAATATGTGGCTCGAGTGCAACAGCTCGTCACAAATTCACTGAAAGACTAAACAGCACACCGACCTTTCCCCTGAAATACAGGTCAAATTGCAGTATACAAATTTGCAGTTAGGCTAACAAGAATAATACAACAAGCAGGAGGCTGATAGATAATCGAAAACTGAAATCAACGAATAACGCCTGGGCAGAAAGACTAGAAATACTTTCAACTCGATCATTCTCTTGCACTGGTCAATGAAGTAACTCTACAGCAGCTCATTGTAATGGGTTAGGGTATCCGAAATGCTGAGTTCAGAAGTAAAGAGCAAAAATCAGAAGTAAACTCAATTTGGTTTGGAAAAAGGTTTCAATGATGCAAAAATATTATGTCCGGGCCTTCTTACTGCCGTACTGACGAGGGCCACTACTCTTTTCTTGTTGGGCTTTCTCACGATAGCGGTCCTTAGCCTCTTCACGCTTTCTCTTCTTAGTCATCTCTTCTTGTGCAGCTTGTTTGAGTAAATACACCTTTCGCTTCTTGTCTTGCTCAACCTTCCGCTTCTTTGCCTGCAAAGACGATTTGTACCAAGAAAATAAAATCACAGAATTAGAAACATTAATTAGAAAGGAAACTGACATGTATGTGATCGAGAAATCAGAGGTTGACTAAATAAATGATAAAGGGAAAAATGAAAAAGGTGGATGATGATAGTTTGAGCTGATTGCATTCGTATTATGAAAAAAAAAACTCTTTTAAGGCACAGAATCAGAAGAATTACCTTTTCATTGCGAATCAAACTCAATTGGTTGACCAGCGTGGCGACATGCCGCTCATGAGGTTCCATAAGCACAGCCCTTTTCGACTCCAAAAGTGGCGTCTTGCGCTTCTTCTGCATCTTAGACTTGCTCTTGAAGGGTAGGGCCTCTTGTAAAGATTTCGGAATTTTTAATTTATTGAATTGCCGAGGTTTTCTCTCAATTTTCTGTCACCATCAACACAGCCACCATGAGAAACCGTCACATACGTCTGTACCCAGGTACTAGCTATTTCTAGTGCCTTTAAGAATTGAGAACAATCTCCGGACGATGAAACGATTGCTGACATTGAATACCTTGTACAGGGAGTCCGATTTCACAGGAACGGGCAGCTTCTGTATCCTTCGAAGCTCTCCAACTGTCTTCATACCCTTCCACTGAGCATCCTTGGCTTGCAGCAAGGTTGTGACTGGATTGAAAAATTGGGGGATGTCAACTTTTGTCCAGGCACGAAGGAACACGATGTCGCCCATTAAGATTTTATCTTCGAAAGTGCACCTCACGCTGCCTTCTCTCCACTCTTTCCCTTCTTTCCCTTGTCCAGCCTTCACTGCCTGCAACATTTCAAATAAAGAAACAATGTAGCAAATTTTAATGAAATTGCTAGCACAACGATGCCCCCCGGACGTCAATGGTCCTGTAAGGAAAACAAAGTGCCAAAACAAGGAAAAAGAATAGGGATGTAAGTGTCACAATCTCATGGCAAAGAGTGTCACGTGTGTTTCATACCTTCTTGATCTGACCGCGGATGCCACTAACTGTGCGAACAGCTGCACCCTCAAATCGCGCCACTTCTAATGCAGATGTAAACATATCCTTCACAAAAGCTGTCTTCTTGAAAATCTTGTAGGGATATCCAACAAGCTTTAATTTCTTAACTACTGAAACAGATTGGTCTTGGTCTAGAACCACACCAGTTGCACTGATTCGGAATGTTGACTGCAGAAAATCACAGGGACAGTACCTTCTTGTTAGTATTCTTGAACACCTCTAAAGCAGCAGAGTCATAGTTTGACAATGACGGATTGATTGATCAAATTATAAAAAACACAACTCAGATGAGGTCTAATTTTATATCACTAGAATCGATGAAGAAGTTTGCATTTGATGATTAAAAACTCAACAAATCGAAAAAAAGAAAGTCCCATATGACCTACTCAAAACTGCTAAATAAACATTGAGACCAATTTGAGCCTCTTTGTCCATTAGGGGTAATGTACGATTCCTCAACACTCTCACAAGTCGCAACTTGAAATGCTATAAGGCAAAAGCTGAACCTAACGTCCATAAGACTCCAGAGATTTGATAAACACCAAGTAGGGTTGCAAAAATACCTGTGCATTGTTCAGATGTTGAAAAGCAATAAGACCAGAATTTGGAGGCGCTATGGGTCCGTAAAAAGTTGCTAAACAATGCATATGCTCGGGGGTATATTTGAGCATTCGATGTCGTCCATTTCTATCCTCTATAGAATACACAGGAAGTGTTTGAAACCTTCGCCATCCAACAGACACAACAAGTGGATCCCGATTCTTGAGAACTTTTCGATGCCATCGATGCCTTTTTATTCTCACCTGCAGTTTAATCGATTACTGCATTAGGAAAGCATACGCTTGTAGATGCAGATTCTCTAGCACCTGCATAGGTTTCGAATAAAAATTTGAAAACATAAGAGGAGAATGATAATAATCAAGAAAGTGTATTGCATTACCTGCATGAAGCCCACAGCTTCCTCACCCAGACCTAAACCGCCAACCAGCAATGGAATAGTTGGATCGAAGTACTGGACCATTTCATAGGGCATGCCATGAAGTTCAAGACGCAAGTAGGTGCCACCTCGATAACCTTCCATCTCTATCCTCGTTATATCATCCACCTCTGCCAGTTCAGCTAGATTCTTCTGTTTCCGCAAAGCAATCTCATCCTTCAGCTGCAATTCCACACAAAAACAAGATTATACGAAGAATCAGACATCGCTATTACATAACTAAGAAATCACATTCTACATCATTCTAAATCTTACGCTGAAAAAGAGTTGTATATTTTATTCAGTAAGGAAAATGGTGGCTAGGGTCGCAAATGGTTTTCCAGAAAAAATTCCAGATATGACACACTTGTTGGAAAATGCAAAGAAAGATTCATGAAAGTAAGCAAACCTGGTCAAAGTAGTCCTTCTCGCCAGATTCGTTTGCGTTACCTCCATATCGCTTACTCTTCTCTTTCTCAACAAGAGGCTCTTCAGCCGCGTCTTCAGACCCCTCATTATATTGTGCATCAAATCTGGCTCGAAGTGCAAGCTTCTTCAGTCGCCTCTCCTCTTCTTCAATAGAATGCCCACCAACTTTTCCAGGTTCTGCATCCTCCCCTTTGTCTCCCTCAGGGTTGGCTGCAATATGTTGCTCTCCTGTTTCCAGGTCCTCAAAATCTCCAAATACTTCGTCTTCCCCAAATACATCATCATTATCATCATCAACACTTTCCCTAGCTTTACCCCTATTTGCAGCTTTATTCCAGTCTCCAGTTACAAAACGGTCACGTATTGATTTAATAAGATCAGGGTCCCGCCAATCCTGAAACGTATCTGGATCCTTATCTAGTCTGCTGCAATCCTCCGAGTCAATATCTTCAAGGATTGCAACCCCTTTGCTAGAACTCTGCATCCAAAAACGAGTCCAGTTAAGAGCATTGAACTCTATATTAAAGTACTGAGCAGTGTAAGAATAGACGTCAACAGTGGAGACCAGATTAAATAGACGATAATTCTAAACACCAAGGTGATGTGAAAAAACACCAAGAGATTAGCCAGTGCTTTTGGACAAACTCTAGGACATGTGGTCAAAGAGGACTGATGGAACACACGAGAGTAGTTGCAGGTAGATCAAAGCGAAAAGTTAATCTCGAGCGATACAAACACACGCAACTGCTAGAATTCAGAAATGACAGCAGCATGAGGAAGAACTAAATGAACACCAACAGAACGCTGGCACAGAACAATCCAACTAATTTGGACGCAGCTCAGTTAAAACCCAGACAAAATCAGCATTCAGTGAAGGAGACAACCAGCAAGAGTTAACACACACCTTGTGATCGTTCTTTCTCAATCTAAAAAGTTCCTCATCTTCACTATCAGAATCTTGGTTTTGTAGAGAGCTTTCTTGCAAGGACTCTTGCTGACCATACACCAAGCGCATCAAATCTACTTTTCTCTCCACATTCGCAAGGGCTCGTGCAAACAACCCCTCCTTCCACCGTGACGCATCTCCAAGGCTATCTCCTCCCTCTGAAAAAAATAAGAGAATCGATCTATCAGCACATCCCGCCTAGAAAGACAGACAGCTTGGAACATTGCACATATAAAAGGAGGTAGGAGATTTGCACTAGTAAGACCTACCCAAGGGATATATTTGCACAGTCAAACGTAATCCAAATATGTACGAGTGAGTTATCTGTATGATTCACATGAAGTCAAACATGAAGCCAACTGGGGAAACTACCCTTTCCCCGTCATGTAAAATGAAGTCCTTAACCTTGGACATCCTGATACTTAAATCCAGGCTTGCATTTACAATAGGCATGAACTCCAGACACCAGGCTTGTATGTTAGGATTTTAATTAAGGAATTTCACAGTACCAGTTTCTGCATCCTCATCTTCAGATATATTTAACCGTCCCTCCGCTGTTTGCTCGAGTTCATCTCTTGTGGGTCCATCCAGATCAACATCCTTCACACTAGACTTCCTGGAAGAATGTTTGTCCGGTTCACTCTCGTCTTCTTCATCTTCTTCTTCAACCTCCTCCTCCTCCTCATCTTCTTCTTCTTCAGAATCATCACTGTCGTCATCATCCTCACTGTCTAGATTCAACCCCTGGAAGAACGAAAATCTGCTTATTGACCATCTTCAACGCAAAACAGGTTCCTTCTTAGCCTTATGGTGCACTACATCTGATGATAATAAATGCAAGTAGATCTAATCAGATATATTGCCTACAGTCTGTTGATATTAGCATCGTATTGGGGAATGTTCAAGGAAACTCGTTGATTTGAAACGGACGCACCTTCTTTGACACTTTTAAATCCACGGATTCATCACTGGAGTCATCATACTCCACATCCTCTTGATTGTCCACACCATTTGGTCCAGCATCCGTATCTTCATCCTCAAAGACAGCTTTCCGTCTAATCCGCCCGTTAGCGAATTCCTTTACTTCAGATGGTTTAACTTTTTTAGCAACTGCCTTTGAAGATGCTTTCCCTGACGTCTTACCAGCAGCCGAGCCATGATGGTCGTTGTCATCATCTTCGTCCTCTTCATCATCCTCATCATCGCTCTCTGAATCAACACTTTTCCTTGCAATCTCCCCCCTGGTTGAAGGAACTGTCTTCAGAGACTTTCCATCCTCTTGATCCTCTTCATCTTCATCGTCGTCCTCGTCGTCGTCCTCCTCTCCATCCTTCACACTATCCTCATCTACGTCCTCCTCATCGTCTTCCTCACTTTCTTCCTTCCCTTTAGCATCATTGGACTCTAACTTCATAGGACCACTACCTCGGAAGAGCTGAATAAAGCTATTGTTTAGTTTCTCGTCAATGGAATACTTCGTGTTTTGAAGAGTCTTCACCATGGCTACGCCAACGTCATCATTCTCCTCTCCTGAATCTGGATCTGTAATTTCAACTCCACTTAACTCTGGCTTTGAGTACTGCACTTGATGATCATTGATATCCACATAAGTGGCATCTTTATCATAAAGCACCTCCCCAACGTTTGACCAGGGAGAATATAACAGCTTCTCTTTCTCTCTAAGCCCTTTCTTCTTTGTAGCCGAAGGAAGAGGGCAGGGATCCTCAAGTGCGGAAACACCAGCTAACTTTCGGTCACCAACACCTGCTATGTGCACCTGCATCCCAGAACACAAGAAATACTACTGAGATCGACGAATTACACCAACTTAAGATGATCAAACTTTCATAATAAAAATGAAATCGATTGGATTCATGATATATATAGCCAGAAAACAAGCTCATACTGGCAGATATTCTATGGACTTAAGTGTTGGTTCAGCGTCGGAGGAGCTTCTACAATTCCCAGACTTGAGACATAGCAAGATGCACACAAACCTTCATTCCCAGCTTGAGATTGCTGCCACGGAGATAGCCAAAAACTGCTACATTGCGATCACACTTGGGATCTTCTTGAACTCTCTCAGGAGGGGTCAAATCTTCAAAACGATCAGCTAAAATATAGGGATGCACGGCACGCCATGACAGAGGTCGGAACTTGGCGATTGAGATAAATCTGGCCAAATTGAGAACCTCTCGCTTCGGGTACCTGCACGGCGCAAGCAACACATATTATTACAAGTTTAGGGCCTCACATATATGACCACATTGAGTTCAAACACAATATCCAATCGAAACTGAGGCGAGCTGGTAGGTTCTTACTTTCCATAGACAAGCCCAGAGAGATAAAATAGTTTGGCTCCGTCATAAATCTCAGTCCAGAAACGATTCTTCAACTTTTTCTTGGTCTTCCGCAATTTCGTGGCGTCTTTAAACTTATCTAGATGCGTAAGCACTCCCATAACTTTAGGAAAACCATGAACTTGAAGAATGTTGAGGAATTCAAATGTTTCCTGCACAGCCAAGACTTATAGTCAGGTCCCACTCTTATTGATAGGAAAATTTGAACCTCTCTTAAATCAAACAACTATACTTCAAAGTTCAAACTTTAAAGCATAAAATGACTCAGGTGGGGAAGCGAAACACACCATTTCAAAACCATAGCTTCCATCCGTAAGCAATAAGACTAGATCCGCAAACTTGGCAGCATCAATCATAGCATTGATGTCATTTGCGCACTCCACAAACTGCAGCCTCCGCTGCTTACCTACAAAGAAGAAGACTAAAGTCACTTTTAGGAGAAGAAAACTTAAGGAGAAGGTAATTTGATAAGGGATCTTCAGTTTGACATACAAGAGTCTAGGCTGAATAGGACCCAAAAGAATGAGAAACAGGAAGAAAGGTAAGTGTTTCAAGAAAGGTAAGTCTTCATAAGAGAAACGCGCACTAATCATCTAACCAGTAGAAGATGATGCATCAGCTTATTTGTAGTGGGTCTTAGCCCAGTCCAGCCGTCATGCCAACCAAAAATCAACAAAATTCTCAATTGCGACCCGGAATATCTAAAACGTATAAAACCCTAGGAAATTTTCAGACAAAGCTCCCCAGTAACCTAAACCACATAGCCTCTCCAGTATGTCATACGGATTTTCTTTTGCCCAACTTCTTGTGTATATTTTTGACAAACACAATAATGATCTGCACGTACTACGGAAACATGAAATTTGGCTACAGATAAACTATATTTTCACAATATGATCAATCGAATTGGATGTTTGAAAACCTGAGTCTTCATGGGTTAAGCGGTGAATGCCAAGAAAACCAGAACTGACAGATGCGTTACCTGATACAACCGTGATTGGGCCCCGAACTTCCGAGAGGTTGTGTTTCGTGTAATGTTTCACCAGGGATTGAATCAAAAGAGTCTTTCCAACCTACAGTAATAAACAATCAAACGCTGAGGATCACTTCAAACAAGCAGGTCAAATTTTGTCGACTCGACAGCTCCTCGTAATCTTCCACGCAAAACCTCACCAATCTAGCTCTTCGATTAACGTGTCTTAGGGTTTAGGGGTTTAAGGCTCGGTATCTTGAAAAACTCATACTTGATTCTTTTCGAGATCATTTATACTACCATTACCCAGGAATAGGGCACCCTGATGAAATTCAACAATACCCTGAACCATATTGTGATTACCTGGGGTGGTCCATGGACAACAATTACGTACGGAGGAGGTTCACCGGTAGCTCGATCTACAATGGGAACATGAAGCCTTCGCTGATCCTTCTCCGCAGTGCGAGCCTGCAGTCGCTTTGCCTTGGTGGCTGAATTGAAGGTAAAAGCCTGATCACAACAGAAGAATCACCCCAATTAGATTGCCAATAGCTTGCTGATCAAATTAGCCTTGCATATTCTAGTCGTACTATTTCAGAAAAAGCAACTACCCTTCAGAATCCCATTCGAATTTTCCCAAACTTTCTCGAATTTCTCGACGTTTCTACATTCGAAAAACTAGAGGACACACGCAAATTGGCATCCATTGCGTAAGTCCGCACAAGCGTCCCAAGAGGACAGTATACCTTGGGGTTCCTTTCCTTGCCGCCTTCCACACCACGTTTTTTCTTGTCAATCTGCTTCTTCTTCTCCTTCGCAGGTCCAGCCTGCGGGTTGCGATGCTGTTTCTTCTTGTCCTGCTGGGAGGCCTTCCCGGCCAAGCCCAACGCGGATACCATTCCGAACTAAATCACACTCCTCCACTGCAACCCTAGAATTTTAAAGCAACATCTCTTGCAAAATACTATACACAGTTCAAAATTTACTCACAAACAGAAACTCCCTGAAACAAAAACAGAACGACAACCCCCGTGAACACTCCGCCATCGACACACTCCGTCATCGCACCCGAACAGAGCCTTAAACCCTAACCCGTGGGGAAATTGCTTAAACCCTAAACCCGGGCCCTACAACCGTGGCTCGAATCTCTGAAAGGATGAAATTCATCCCTCGGATGGATTTCGACCTGCACCACAGAGACCCTAAACCCTAGTAGTTTGTCACTGTCGGTCTGCTGTCTGCTCTGGTGACAGACAAGCATTGCTGCGTCGAAGCTATCCAGAAGCCCCGAATCAGGGCGTTTTCTCGCCTTGTTGATAAACGAGGATTGTTGTACAGATTCTCTGACATCGCCCAGTTGTATCCTTTTCTTGCCTACATAATGTCACTGATCACTCTTGACGCACCACCTTTTGGGAAGGAGAGTTTCTTTGCAAATGTTCATGCCCTGTTTCGGAGTTCCCTTGTGTACATTTGTGGGATGTAGTTGCTTCGATTTTCTGTTAGGTTGAGAGAAAGTCTGCCAATTACGGTGTTGAATTGATGGATGGTTTGTGTCCGATTTCGCCAGGTCTGTGATTGAGGACTGGGGTGTACTTTTCCTTCTGCCTTCTCCGTGTAGCAGCAATGGAGCTTTCGCAGCTTGCAAGCCCTTTGTCCAGTCGCTCTGTCTTTGTTCCCCAGTTTCGATCGTCGAGCTGCCGTCCTCGCACGAGCAGAAGCTTATCCTTTCCAGAAACTCGTCAACCTAAGAGTTTGGTGTCTGACTACCTGGCCTCTGAGCGTCGTGTGCTGCCCGTCCAGCGCCATGTGAGGTGCGAGAGTTTGCAGGAGGGACAAGTAGGGAGTGTCCAGGAGAGTCCCGCTTTTGTTAGTAGACTAGAAGGTGGTGCAGAAGACAATCGGCAATCTGGACGGATCGATGACGGGCTTGCGAGGGCTCAGCTGGCTGTCTTCGTTTCAGGAGGGGGCTCCAATTTTCGAGCTATTCATGCTGGATGTAAGAAGAACGCGATCCATGGCGACGTTGCCTTCGTGGTTTCAGACAAACCTGGTATTCTTCATTCTCTGCCTTTTTACTTTTAATTTTCAATGATAGTAGGAGCTACTGTACTTTTGTTAATTGTATTTTTACACGGTATTCAGGAACTCTAATTATCGTGTGCATTTATTGATATTTTGCGGATGAGGTTGGTCTGAGCTTCTTCGTAAACATTCAGGTTGCAAAGGCGTCGAATATGCGAACGATAATAACATTCCTGTTCTGGCGTATCCGAAGGGCAAGAATGCGCCTGAGGGAATCTCTCCGACTGAGCTTGTTGAGAATCTGAGGTGAATATTCGATGTTATCTCCGGTTGTTTTCTTACAATGGTATGTCACATTGTTCAGGATTTTTAGTATAGTTCGCAACTTATCGCTATTCTTCTTTTAGGGTTTTTAACGGTATCTGATGGTGACAAATGAAAAAACTCACGTGGATAAGGAGTTGTCGGCCTCTTTTGTTATTACGATGTTGTGCTAGATTTGGGGTTGGACCTAATATCCCTGTTGCTACTATTTACTCCCTTCATACATACGGTACCGTATGGTTTGGGGCAAAGTCTCCTTAAACTTTCACTTTTACTGGAGGTTGCTGTGCACCCATGGAAGCGCTGGCTTATTCTTTAAGCATACATGTGTTGGTCTTCCGAAACATACAGTACTAAAACAATATGGAATGTAGGCTTGCAGGTGTGGATTATATTCTTCTGGCCGGCTATTTGAGACTACTACCATCTGAACTGGTTCATGCATATCCTCGTGCAATCTTAAATATACATCCTGCCCTGCTCCCGTCGTTTGGTGGTAAAGGGTATTTCGGAATGAAGGTTCACGAAGCTGTCATCCGTTCAGGTGCTCGGTAAGTTACCAAAACTGATCGCTTTGGGTCTCCGAGGAGTGCCTCGAAAACAGTTCTGAGCTTAGCACTGCATTATTTAATCCAAACTACAATATTTTTGGGTGGATGAACTTTACACTGAAGTTGCGGTGTTGTCGTTACCTTGTATTGGTAAATAGATATTCGCAGTGCGTATGGCATGGTCTTTCGCTAATTCGAACTATAGTTAACCTTCTTCTTTTGAGAAATCCACTGTCGTGTGAGAGCTGTAATGTCCTGTTATGCGCACTGTGTTTGTCACAGTTTGATCATAAATGACGACAACAATTATTTTTCTGAGCCCACAACATAACTGATGAGCCAAAGGTACTGGCCTTGGTATGTGCGGCAGTGGTGCTCAGTATCGCAATTGGATTGATTGTAATTGACCTCAATCGACACTTTCCTCCTGAGCCCACAACATGGACATTATCAATAGCTGCCAAATCTGGGTGGCTGACCTTTTTTTTTCTGGGCACTGATGTTGAGTATCACATTTTGTCTAATTATAAATGAAGACCACAAGTTTTATTCAGAGCCCACATTGCAGTAACCTTTGGAAATGTGAATATATAACTTCTTGGTCTAAATTTTCTGGAACCGTTATCGGTGTATGCTTGCATAAGTTTGAAACCTTTTCTATATGCGAAATGCCACGGCCAGATCAATGCATGCGCAGATTTCTGTGAAACCTGTAGTAATTGCCTTCTGTGTATGATGCAGATACTCCGGAGCCACAGTGCATTTTGTAGATGAGAAGTATGATACTGGACCCATTCTGGCCCAGAAGGTTGTACCTGTGCGAGTTGATGATACGGCTTCTGAATTGGCCTCCAGGGTACTCAAAGAGGTAAGGGTTAGAATTTTAGCATATCTCCTTCCCTAACAGTGCATCTTTTTCTGTAAAGTGTCCTGTTTTTTTGGAACCGAGGATGTCTAGTGCTATGGACTCTGACAGCAGCGTACATGTGCTGCAGGAACACAAACTGTACGCTTTTGCAGTTTCTGCCTTGTGTGAGGATCGTATCTTTTGGCGGGAGGATGGCGTGCCAATGATCCGCAAGTCGTGGGATGAGGCAGAGTATTTGTGATTATTTTGGGGTCAATTGAGCAAGAATCTTCGCTAAGGGGTTCTGTCTGTGATGCTCCCAAGTTGAACGTAGAATACATGTGGCAACACGGCAAAGACAATGTCGTCACCACTTGATTCAAATACGAATTTTGGAGCGTATCACTACAATACCAGTTAATAGAGTTTACATGCTACAAGCAAACAACTGACCATTTACCTTCACTTCAGAAGGAACAGGGTTATGGTCCGGACAATTCAGGTTCAGTACATTGCACGGCTGCGGGAAGGTGGTTCCAGTTTCATCTGCACAAGTAGTTTTAGAAGAGGATTATTTAGTGCAAGTACAATGCCTAGAGAAGTAGGCACACCGCTCGAGATTGAATCTCGGGAGCAGAAACTGATAAGACGTTTTATACATGTAGAATATTATTGGTAATAACGCGTGACAGTTGTGAGAATAGTTCGAGTCTTTATATTTGCTGCGTTCGCAGTTGATGGAAAGTGATTGGACGTTGTTTGCTATGGATACATAGCTCAGATCTTGCACTCCCTTTAAACTGATCTTCGATTCATATACATATACGGAGGCTGGAGCAGAAGGGCATAAAATTAAAGCAACATCACCTGCGATTCGATGAGAATCGAGATGATTTTACAAGATTGTAATAATCCATTCCAACTGCGTCACATGCTACGAAACGCCAACGACTGGTTTCACAGCAAACTGTTGAAAACAGTGCCGTTTATATCACAGTCACCCGATTCCGTTGGGCAGTCTCAGGCACAGTATTTTACATATAACAAAGACGAAGCGCTTCCTTTTTACGTAATATGGTAGTGCTCAACGAAGCGGGATCCCCATCTCCTCAGGTTGACTTCTGGGATGTGCAGGCCACGACTTTCAGGTCAGAGCCTGACATCCCAAAAAGCCATCGGCGTGAGGCCACCCACAATACATTGGAGGCAGCAAGAGTTCATTCCACCTCAAAGCTTGTTACCATGTATGCTTTATCATGCCCAATAAGACTCGTATAGGCCCAACCTCGTCCAACCCCGTCATGTTTTTGGAGTTCACTTGTACTTGTGCTAGGCCGACTTTGAACAAAACCAGGTAGAACAAACAGCTTTTAGAACCTGAAGGTGTAGGATTTGTTGTGATCTTAAGCCTGTTCTGGACACTCTCGAAAGCAGAATAGGGAAATGCAAACCAGAAGAGATCCAAGTACTGAAATTACTAGTCTTGTGTACAAGAGAGGTCAGCGAATTGAGCAGCCTCATGATATTACAATGGCGTGCATATTTCAACCACCACACCTCTGGAAAAGGAAACCACGTCCTGAAATGTCACAGAAGCGAGAAACTCAACAATCTTACTGAAGTCTCGACGAGTTATGATATAATCTAAAGCACAGATCGGGGAATGAGGATCTGTGCGATGTTGTGGTGCCATGGGTCAGCCAAGTGAGTCTTCAAGTTCTCCAGAGGTCCAGTGCCGGGATAAGCAAGGGCTTGAACCACGAAGCCTAGGAAAGCAACAATAGCGAGACGACCTGCAAAGCATCTCCAAAAAGTCAGGTCGGCGATGTACAGAGCTTTAAACTGCAATAAAATATGCAAGCAAAACCAACGTTCGAAATTTTTCAGCAAATCAAAAAAAACAAAAAAACGATGTTCCAAAACCATGTCTGCAACCTTCAGAGCTTCAATTAACCTTGTACGCAGCAATCAAAGCAACGGTCAAATGTCATGCCGGCAATCGGTGAAGCATAAGAAAACACTACAGTGAAAAATCACTTCACATCGTTTCTTACCATTTTTGATCTCCTTGACCTTATACTCCTCGAGGTTACCGCCCTTGGAGAAGCCCAAGGGATCGAAAGGACCACCCGGGTACTTTTTCTTCTCGACATCAGGCTCGTTGTTGCGCTGAATCTCAGCGAAGGCAACGGCAACAAACTCCACAGCCAAGATGACGGGGAGGTTGCCCCATGGGACGGGCTGGCCGAGGTAAGTGGCCTGGCCACCGGGAGTGGCAGCCCACTTCTGCGCATCGATCCAGTTTCCGTACCCGAGAGCCTCCGGGATCAAAGCTCCGGGCTGCAATGAGAAAACACCAAAATACTTAGCTTCACAATTGCCTAATTCGAACCACAAAACACGAACGCAAAAGAAAAAGAAAAAGAGTACTGAATCGAATTCAACAGAGCACGTACAACGGCAACCATGCACAAGCGGCCGTGGAAAATCTCGGACTCCTTGAACCGCTCCAAATTCTCCGGCACCTCTCCCAAACCCAAGGGATCAAAGCCAAAATCTCTGCAGAAATTCACGAATCATCAGAACAGCCCTTCCGAGTACAATCAGATCAGTACAACAATTTCACCCTGCAACAAAGAGAAAATCCCGAAACGACTCACATTCAACCACATTACCTCTCACTCTCGATACCTCCCACCTCCCAACAAAAACACCAGGAAAAAACTCAAATGCAAATAAATCCACAACAAATCGAAAGAAACCAAACCCTAATTACGCCATCCCACGGACCGACATTGCATTGCAGCACCCACTCTCCCAATCCCAATCCTTCCCCGCTCATCCCAGCGAACCAATGCCACCCAATCCAACACTACCACTGATCAACAGCTACAAATCCACACATTCCAAAACTCCACACACACACATTCGGGACCCAACCCACCCGCCCGAGCCCGAGTCCCAGCCCCAGCCCCAGCCCAATGCACCAAAGAGTCGTTCCATACCCGGGAGCGGAGCCATCGAGATACGGAGGTCGTGGATAACCGGGCAGCCACTCCGCCATGCTCACCCTGCTTCCATTGCTGCATCCGAGCATGGACACTGCGGAGGATCCCGCGAAGAAGCTCGACTTCTGCGACGTCGCCACTCCAGCATTCACCACACGGCTCACTTGGGCAGCGGCAGCAAAGGCCATTGCGGACGCCATCGCTGCAGAAAACACTACTGAATGACTCACTCGATCACCAAACAAACAGAGGCTTGCGAGGGGGGCGACGGGAATTGGGCACCTGCAGCAGGGGTGGTGAGTGCTGAGCTCGTTCGGAGAGGAAGGGCGGGCGCCGGAGCCTGTTATCGGCCACGGCTGCGGGTGGTGGAGAAGAGATAAGGAGTTTGGGAATCACGCGCCCTTTCGCCCATTGGTCGGGGCTGGATCGGGCGCGGGTGGGGAAGGGAGCCCATGGCCGTGGTTGGGCTGGGCTGGGCGCGTGGCCGTGGTGCTATTGGGACTTTGGGATCCACGGGGGGGTTGCTATTGGAAGGCCCGGGTGGGCTTTTGGATCCCCACCTTGCGTTTCAATTGGCTAGGAGTAGGCCTATGTCTACTGGGAAATGAAAATTACATCTAGGTTGGGTTCCTTGGTGGTAGTCTGCTCTTTAAAGCATAACCCATTAAGAGATAATTACCTTTTTGGAGAAGCTAAATTCCTTTAAAAAAAATGCAGTAAATTTTTTTGAAAGAAAAATGGAATTAGCATCTAACCCAAGTCATTTCATATTTTTTGGACCTTTTTGGAATTAGTTACAAATTTTTGAAGTTGAAACTTAATGGTCACTAGTAATGACCACCTCCTGAAATGTACATTGTTGATACATTGAAGAAAGCAATATGTACCTATGTGTTATATTCACTTTTAGAGCAGGAGCACTTTTAGAGTAGACTCCCTCATGATAAAAGTGGTCTTCTATCGGAAAATATATCCATTGAGGTGAGTATCCCCTAAACCACCACTTTTTGCTTTTGTGCCTAGTTACTATTATTATTAGACTAGTCAAATTTTCATTGATTTTCTTATTGGCAAATGAAGGGAGACTCCAACACATGAGAGAACATGACATTTAGATATTGTATGCAAAAGTTATGAAAGGTCAAATTTTTTTTGGTAAATGTTCTAGAATCGTTTCTTCAACATACATACAAATTGATTTTAGGGTTAAGTAGGGTGCAATTTTGGATTTTTGGATGTACCCACTACTTATGAACCCTATTTCTAAGTGAAATGTAGGATAAAAGTATGGATGAATGCAATGTCGCAAAATGAAATGTTGGAAAGATAAAGGTAGGGGTACAATTGGAAAGTGAGCTAAAATATTGGACACATATACATAAGGATGCAATTAGTTGAAGTTCATAATAGGTTTGCTTACATTTCTAGCTTTGAAAAATACTTAAGAAGGTTTACACAATTTTTTCATTCAATTTCTTATGCAAGGTGAGTAGGAATCCATGCATGTAATATACTTTAGTTCATATTCTTAAACTCTAATTGAATTGATTATAAGCCTCTGAAGTTGGTACTTTATATGGAAGTGTACTCACCTTGAAATGTTCACCTCATGTTCATTGTCAACTTCATTATGTCCCATTGTGTTGAAGGAATTTTTTTTAAGTAAACGGTAGATTCAACATACACCACCTTTGTGAATTTTAGACTTAAAATACTTGAGCCTATTGTAGGTAAAATGGATGCCTAATCCCTCACAGGATAGTTATATGTTTTTAAATTCTATTTTTTCTTTAACGACAAATATACGTAAAAGAGAATAGAATTGAAATTATATTTCTTTAAAAAAATTAAAGTATAAATTCATTGTGAATTTTTGAAGTGTAGTGAACAATTAGCTTAAAAGAAATGCTTAGTCCCTCAAAAATTAATAAAAAGTCCATCCAAATTTATGGTCACCGACACTAAGCCACTAAAATGGCTACATCATCAAAGATCCTAAAATAGTCACTTTATTCACTAAGGACTATGGTACAACTCAAATTTCCAAAATTGTGAAGATTTATTATAAAATATAGGTTAGAATAATTAATTAATGATGATTTGTACTCAAAAGTTATAAATGTAATCCACAGATCATTTCAAAATGATTAAATTTACATTAACCAATAAAAATTTAAAATAAGATCTGAAACCAAAAATAAAAAATTTCTTTAAAAATTGATTACAAATTGAATGCATATAATTTCCATCAAAATTATTTTTCTTTAATTTTAACATGTTACATTTTAATCATGACCTTTTTTTTAAATTATTTTACTTCTTTATTCAAGTTATTTCTAATTGATTATGTTTTAAACTAGAATAGTTAGATTTTGAGGCCAAACATATTTATATCCCTTGAATTATAGAACATTTGTCAAAGAAAAGCTTGAGAATTTATTTTTGACCAATTATGTAAAAGAACTCATTATAAAAATTTTAAACCATGTAGAACGTTGGCAAGTTTTTATTTTTCGCACCTCCGCAATGCAAGTATTGAAAATGAAAAAATGAAAAAAAAAATGAAAAATATATATATTAAATTGGAAAAAAATAATTTTAAGAAAATTTAAAAATAGTCAATGTAACCAGGGCTTTTTTTAGACAAGTGTCTCCCCTACTAGCCTCACTGTAGAGGTCAGTTTAGAGAAGGATGAAGCCAAAGAGGTTAGATTTCTAACAATCTGGCAAAATTTTGCCAAAAAAAGGAGGCCCTACATAGCACAGATGTGGCACTATTAGTGCCATGTCAAATTATAAGTATTAAAAAATAAAAAATATTTTTTTATTTTATTTTTTTCCATAATTGCACCACAGGGGTGTATAAATGGCAACCTTCCTATGGCCTTAAATTTTTTGTAATGAATAGAATTTAAAACATTTAGATGGATGAAAAAATTAGAATTTTGTATTCTTTGGATATATGTTTGAGTTCATCCATTGTTCAAAATTTGAACATCCAACTCATTAGGGGTTAAAATGGGAGATGTTTCATACATAAATAGTAGAAGTTTGTGTTTAAGTAATTAAAGTAAATACTATGTCATTCACCATTAGCATAATCCAAAAGTTAGGTTGTAACCACATGTCATTGATAGTGACTTATAAAAAGAATATGTGACTTTAATCAAGGTTGACAATTCTACAAACATAAGGTGAAGTAAATCACCACTTCCATATATATATATAATTCAATTAAATATTAATTTGCATTTGCTCAAAAACCAACCACTAGGACTTGTATTTTATGGCTTAAATATATGTTAAACAACTTGCAATATACAAAGTTTTGGAATATATACCAAAATTGAATGAGACATTTGCTTCTATCATTGAATACATTTGTGTTTAAAATAACAAAGTATTGAGCATCTAATAATTGAGAATCAAGACATCCACCAAGTGTTTTCCCTCTTGTTTTTCAATTACTTGACCCCTTATAATTTTTGCATAATTTCAGATTTTGAAAAAACTTCTTTTGACCCTACATAACTTACACTATTTAGTAGTACTATATTTTTTATACATTTCCCAATCAATGCCAAGAAGCAAAATATTATGCCAATGTTAGATGTGGAAAATTTAACCAACATTTTAAGCCTAAAGGAAAATTGGCATTGAGAAATTAACACAACTAAAAAGACTTGAACTCAAAGACTCACAATGGCTTCAAAAGAATTGGGTCATGTTGTCACAAAAAGAAGAGCCATGATTTTCTAGTCCTAGGTCACTTCATATTAACCTTGAAACACTAGTAAGGATTATTTGTACCTTCTAAAAGCCTTCTAAAACCTATGTAAGATGGAAAAAAAAATTCTTCAATTTTTATTTAAAAAGTTGCTTGAAATCATTTGCAATGGATATTGTTAGAAATTCTTTTATAGTTTCATTGTTGACTTTTCTATTCAAGAAGATGCTTAACTTTTAAAAGACTAGATGTTCAAACTTTGAATAAATGAATGCAAATACATGCCAAGCACACAAAAATACATTTTTTCATCTATAATTTTTTTTTGAAGATTCTTGTCTTAGTTCTAAAACATTTACATAGTACAGATTCTAAAGATATTCCTTTGCAAATATTTTATAATTCAAAAGGTACTAGTAGGTATAGTCTAAGAAAATAACTTTTTTAGTTCAAAAAATGACCCTTCAAAACCAACTTGAATAAAATTTTAAAATAAAAATCTTCAAACATCACTATGATTAGAACTTAACATTTTGAACTTGAAGGAAACTTTTTTTGTGAAAATCACAAATATTCAATTTACAATCAATTTTAGAAAGAATTTTCAATTTTTCGTTTCCTAAGTTGAATTTAATTTGCTATGAATGATTACAAATTTTCATCTAAATTTTTGATGACTTAGAGAAGACATGTAGTTTCATCTCCGGGAAACACATATTCAAAATTCCATACCCAAATGGATAAATCCAGAGTGAAGGATTTCGAAGGTATGAAAAATGGTTCCGTGTGTGATCAAAAGTAGGGAAAATTTCAGAAATCCAGCTTTTGGAAAACCAACACCGTAGGCCAGTCTTAACACCCAATAATACTGTAGACGATGTGACCATAGAGCCTTTGTTTTGAATTGAAGGAAACAAAAGAATCATGATGGGAATCGATTCTGCACAACTTAGAATAACAGAATATCATCTAGCTTGTTTAAACAGCTACAAAGTGCAACATTGCGATCTGCGTTGCAAGCATGTGCGCTTGCCATTAGGGTCATCTGCAGTTGAGAAGCAATATCAGTTCAAGCACTGTATAGGTTAGTTCTGGAGTAAGGTTTCGATTGTTATCTGAATATCATATACAGTACATTATGTGGAACACCTACTATAGAATTAAAGAACTCAAGCTTGAGAAACGTAACATTCTGATCAGCTGAATACAATCTCCGGCAAGATAAAGTCGCATCATCTGGTGAAGAAGAGGAAATTTTGTCAAGACTGCAACTGTGATGTTCGTTACAAGACCAAAGGGCTACCAAGTCCGCTGCCATTGAGAAATAGTCCACGTTTGCGAGGACTGTGCCATCTACTAGTGCACGTTGTAGACATTAGGAGCCCATTTCCCAGAACTCAAACCTAGTATCAAAATTGAGTATGAGAATCATACAGTAAGGCTTGAATCATTCTTACAGATCCAGATTACATCTTAGGCAAAATTCTTCCATGATACATTTGGTCCAATAGAGCTTTTGATTCAGGTCTCCGCAGCAATCCCTTGTTATTTGCTGATCCAGTTCCTAAGCACACTGGGCACACCAACTTCCCTCTTCCTGCAACCCCGGATAAGACAAGGAATCAGATTGAAGGAATACCCCACAACAACGTCCAAACCGATCAATGAAAACACACACATTCCATACTGAGTATTGATTTCTAAAAGATCAAAAGGCCCAATCTGGGCCTCAAGTTCTTTCTAGCAGTTTTGAGGTCATATGAAGACATTATTTTGTCCAATTTCATTTATTTCTTGACCAACACATGCAATGTTCTTCACTAAGTACGGCGATATAAGTTTTGGCCCATCGAAATCATATCCTTCACGATGTAGTCAATTTTGAATTCGTCATTTTCAAACCATGGAATCTAGGACCTCTAGGGCGTAAGACATACCGTAGCAATTAGGGCACTCTGTGTACTCGTATACATCCTTGGGGCGCTTCCGGTTAAGTGCTTTCCATTTCCCTGTTCCCCCACACATATCACCTGCAATCACAGACAATGCAATAGGCGGTGACGCCCTTGAATCCTCAAAAGACCAAGCACATGAGAAATTACTAGACATAAACCCATTCGATGCCTTAGGGGTTAAAAGAGAGTCACATACAAGGAACAGCGCCTTGCCCCTGACAATTCCTACAAAGAGCATCTTTCTCCGCAGCTCCAGCTTCAGCACCCGTCAATCCCTGGGTTGCAAGTGCAGCTAACCCTAAACCACATGTGCATAACAACCGCCTGCGGGGAACCGTCGTCTCCTGACCATACAAGTACCACTACGTCAACGGAATCCAATTGTCCAGTATCGCCATGAATTCCACAAGACAGAATAGCACACTCATTGATGCTCGAGAGTACGTGCACACCAATTTGAAACCTAACGCAGTTCTGCTGCAAAGAATTGCGCATACCTCCTCCGAAGGTGCAGACGCACTTCTCCTCGCACCACTCTCTTGATGTGATTGCGAGGGGCTAGTCTCAGCATTATCGGATTGAGTAGCAACACACGACCTCCGCACGGCCCTTGAGTACCCCCCTGTGACTGTTCTTGGGAGACGAGCTAATTTCGTCACCTGTACGAAAAAATTGCACAAGGTTTAGACAAGACCATTTGCAGACAGCAGGACTTCAAATTGACAAAGAAACTGTAGTTCTGAGAATGATTTTCTGCCGCGAGCTAATGAGTGCCATTCACCAAACAGCACATAAAACTCGTCACACGGGACTACCAACCTCAAAGTACGAGCTGAGGAAGGGAAAAAGGAGAAAACGAATGCAAACCTCACATGAATTGCCAGACACCGCCGAGGGCTGGGATGAAATTGAGCAACAGCTGCTTGTGCTGGGCACCAAGGCTGCCGCGGTCGCCATCGCTGCCATCTGATAGCTGGAGAAATGCTGGAATTGCAACTCCCAGAATTGCAACTCCCTAGTGCGGCTGATCGGGAGCGAGCTTTGGGAGATCGGGAAGCTAGGACGGTCATAGAGGGTCTTATCCGCGGCTTTATAAGAAGAATGCCTATTACCATGGTCTAGGTGTCATCTGTTGGTTTAGAATGGATGAAGAACTAAACTGGGTTTTTTTGGAATGGAGCCACAAGATGTTATGCTCATTTTTTGGTACGGTGTTTAATTAAACATAAGGTAGGTACAGCAAAAATTGCTTTGTATTTAAAAGTGTCACTTCAATAGATCTTCATTTTGTGTACATCTCATAAGTCAATATGTACCTATTATTATTATTGAAAAAATAATTTTAGAACATCTACTATAATAATAATAGTAATATTGATCCATAGACAATTGTGAATGTAGAGTTTGTTGGAGGTAGTTCAAGTAGCCATGTTTCAAGGACAAAAAATGTAAAGTCTACCTTCATTGCCTCCTTTCACAAGTAGACTCTATTAACTTTTGAGGTATTCTTTTAATTTCCATATTAAACTTGTTTTTCCAGGCTCAAACCCAAATTTTTCTATAATATTTATTCCAAATAAAAATTTTATAGATTTTTTCTCTCAATTCTTCCTAATATTTTTAAATTGCAACCAATTTTTTTCCGAATTTCATTAGTCAACAATGAACTTACCAACATTTCTCTTCAAGCATTGGACTCTATGCCACAAACATAGAACTAGTAGTTAGTAAACAACAATAAAGAAGTAACTCATATACATATAGTCTTTTGATGATTTGGGTGTTAGTGTAGGTTTTGAATGTCTTATGTGTTATATTATTTTTTTTCTAAAGTAGCAGATACTTCATTAAATTAGAGTATATTTTGCAAGAGCTCTATGAGTATGTAATTTGGTGGCATGGGCTAAAATCTTGCTGATGGCCATTAATTATACTATGTGGGGTGTTGCTTCTATTATAAGCTAATGACAAGAATTGATTATTTTTCAATCTTTTTTTTATAAGTATTATAAATTGAAGGTATTTTATTCCACTGTTATAGATTTCACTAATTACTTTTGTAATTAGACAAGATTGTTTAAATTTTGTTTTCTCTATATTCTTTAAATTATTTTAACATTGTATATAAATGACTCTTTTGACCGAGTTATAATAGTTAGTAGAGGTACAACTTTCCAACCTTGATTTTCAATGTTATTGAATAGTGTTTGATATTTATTTCTTTGTAAGTAATGACTTTCTTTGTGTATCTATCATGGAAATGTGAAAATTCCACAAATTTTATTATAATGTTAGAATTTGGTTGGATGGATGGTGGGTCATTTTTTGGATGATTTAGTATGAAGATTATTTTGGTTTTAGTGTTGCTCCACAATTATATAGAGTTGGAGCATTCATATATTAATTACAAGTCATTAGCCATGGAAAGATTATTAGTACTGTCTTGGGTTTGGTCATTCTTTATTCCAATATTCACTAGATTATAGCATCTTGTGGGGGTTTGGGGCTCATAAGGAGTTTGTGTAGTTCCCATATTGCATTGTTATGGCATTTTATCTAAAATTGCATATTTTGTTTTCAAAGCAAGATAAGAGAAGGTGGGGCCATGCATGTATTCATTTGTTGGGTATTGTAAGTATGTAATTAATGATTGGATTTTTAGGTGGATTTAATAGGTGTTTTCTAGTATTGACCATATATTGACCATATCTAAATTTGAATACTTAAAGACTTACTTGTGTTTTATTTATGGATTTTTCCAAAAATTATTAGTTTTTTGGTCTATTTCATTATTACTTAGAAATTTACTCGTATACAAATATTTATTTGTCAATTTCTTCTTCTTTTAAGCATTTTTGGAGGTTTCTAATAGAGTCTTTCCATAGTTTAAGTAAATTTTAGGAAGTGGATTTGTATTTCAAGTATGAAATTCAGTGTACATTTTTGTGTTTATATGATTCTTTCCTCTTTTAGCCAGTTTGTTAGCTTTTTTATTTCTTTATATATTTCTACACATTCAAAATTTACATATGTACATAATTATGCCTTTTGATATTATATTAGTTTGATTATTTCTATGAAGATTAGTTTGTCTTGATGGGTTTTTTAAAGTATAGGGTGTTTGGTTTGTGTGTTTATATTTAAGTTAGAGAGAGAGAGTTAAGGCTATCTATAAATATAAAGGTGTATTCAATATTGTTTTATATAAAGATTAGTATTCTATATATTGTTGCAAATTTTGCTAGAAGGATGTTTTGGAGTTTGAAGAGTCTTAGGCCTATAATCATTTTTTTCTTTATTGTAAACACTACAAGAAAATGGTGTCCTAATTGACAGAAAAATGTCCAAATTGACAAAAAATTAATAGAAAAAGTATCTGAATTTACAAAAAATGATAGCATTCCCTTGTAGTGAAATTCCATATCATATTGTGTGAATTTCACCATTAGGGTTGAGTGATATGATTGAATTGTCTATATAGTAGTTATTTGTATTGTATTTTATTATACTAATTTTTCTACACTTGAAGCATGATGTAATCAAGGTATAATAAATATGTAAGTTTATGGGTTTTTGAGCTTTGTCCTTAAGAGGTGAAGGGTTGAATTTGTATTTTGAAGTGTAGAAATGGATTTATTGTATATAATTCTATGATATTTAAATGTTGTGTAATGATATTTTTAAGGTGATTTTTGAATTTTGGAAATGGGAAGATGTGGTTAATATAGTATATGCAATATGTGTGGATCACTTATGGTTTTGTTTCAACTAGAGTTTGGTTTGATTCATTCAAGCTTTTTAAGACAGAGTACTATATTATATGTGAATGTATCTATTTGGAAATATATTAGTACATGTTCATTTTGGATTGATGGCTTGTATGGTGAATTGTTTGTCTATCATTTTTGATAAAGGGTTGTTAATATTGTAATATGTAGTGGACTTATTTGCATTGCTAGTTGGATTTTGAGAACCCAATGGCAAGCCCATATGTTGTTTTAAATTTGAAAAAAAGCCTCCTTCCAAATTAACCTAAAAACGCTAAGCCAAAATTATATATCCACAATGAATGCTCCATTTTTTTACTACTTATGAATGAACTTTAAAATTTTTTTTTTAGAGATGAAATCACATGTCTTCTATTTCAATTGTCATAGGAGTTTCCAATGAAGATTTGAAATTAATATGAATTTTTGAAGAAAAAGTGAAGAAAATTCAAAATCAAATCAAAATTTTGTCTTAATTTCTTTTTAAATATGAGTATTTTATACTGTGTAGGCCTCATCTTTGAAACCTAAGTTAGAATCATGTTTATTGGAGAAAGTTTGTCCACAACTGAGAAGACAAATTGCAACTGAATTGGGAAGAATCCAAGAACGGCATTCCACTTAGGGTTTGCTTTCTTTGGCGCTTGGGAGTTGGGACCCCGCTCAATTTTTGAGTCGCCAATCCAGTATTATTTGGATGCATGCTTGTTGTCCAATTGGGAGAACGATTGTAGACATGTTCATTAGCACCAGCATTTCAGTCTTCTCCACTTCTAGTTGTGGCGAATTCACAATTTTTGCACCAGCGGTTGCTAGTTACAAACGATTCCATAGATCCGATTGTGCAAACCGACACTGTCTAGACGTGGAAAGAGGGAGATCAAAGATGAAATCTTTCACCAAATCACCAGCACCTTGGTCCAAAACCATTTCAATCCATTTCATCGCATAAACCACTTGTAGCAAACCCTAAACCAATCCATGCATCACAACAACGAAAAATCCTGGATGTAACCTTCAGAAGACCCTGGTTCATGTAATGTGTGTTTCTTTCAATTCAAAGAAACGCCTCAATCGTTTCAAACAAACTAAAATATAAGAAACACAGATATCTCGGCAGAATCCAATCTACATATGCTAAGTATTCACGATGCGCAAGAAGCACGGTGTCTTCAAGATGTCAAGATGTATGAAAGAGAACCGTTCATGAAAAAGAAAGAGCATAATAAAGTAAGACCATAAGTAGAAGACCTAATTCAAGAAGATCAAGAGGCCTTCACAAGCAGGTCAATCCATAATTGATTCTATGAACATCAGGCAAGAAATCGAGAGTGGAAGCTACACAAGAACGACGACATTTTCACACGATAACTTTAGTGCAATTTGAGACCAGGTGTGGCACAAGAAGATGAGCACACCCACACGTATTAACAGTAATTATTGGCAGCATAGTCAAATGGTCTTCTACGACTACATGCTCGAAACCTGTCACCAGAACATAAGAATTAAGGAAGCTCTCACTCAATCACCCCTTTCCCCGTTGCCAAGTGGTACACTCCCCGACCCACGAGAGTGAGACCGGTAGCAGCCAAAAGCGAAGGAATGATCACAGAGGAGACCCTGTCGCGAGGACCCTTCAGATGAATGAGCTTGTGAACGCTCTGCAGCGCCTTCTGCCTCTGCACCACCCACTCAGGCGTCTTTCCAATTTCTTCCGAAGCCATTGCGAAATTCCTGCAGGGAACATAAAATCAGATGCCAAACCCCAGGCCACCGAAACAAAGGTACAAAACTAATTTCACAGTCCGCCAAGAAAGATTTTCGCACAATCGGCGTCGTAAACCCGAGACGAATGACAGTCACAAGGTAATCGCAAATGATGACGCTCCATGGAAAGAAAGAAGGCACTCACCGGCGGTATGGCGATGGCGGATCTTGAAACCCTAGAAAGCCTCAGTCGCTCGTTCTCTGCAAAATGAATGTCGAAGATCGGTCTCCGAGGCTGTCAAGAAGGAAATAACGAAAGCAGGTAACCAGGGTTCTATGAGTTTACCGTGGGGTAACCGGGAGAGCATCTCCATTGGAACCGGCATCCTGGCAGACTCTCTTTGTAAAAAGTCTACGTTGCCAAGCGCCGGGCTTTCTCACCGTACCTCAGCTACGGTGAGAAAGCTAGGGTAAAGTCATACGGAGTACCTTACTTAGGAGAAAGCACAATTAACCAAGAAGCAAACCATAGCTTAATAATTAGGTTTTGTTATTGCTCTAAGAAGATTATTTTTATTTTATGGTATCTTTTTAGGTATACAGTCTATTATTATTATTATTATTATTATTATTATTATTTTATTTTTCCTACTGCATCTTCAAAAGTTACTTTTTTTTTAATATAGTTCATGGTTTTTAAAAAAAAATGACAAAAAAAACACGAAAGATAAAGATGAACCAAAATAAAAGACTTCACAATACAATAGGTACAAAAGTATGAATCCTAGCTACACTATGGTTCTAAACTAAAAAGTGATGTGTATTAATTACATTAAGTCCATATGGTCACAATCCTTGTCAGGACCCAATGTCACAAAAATGGTCCTATTTTCATCATACTTTTGTCATCATGTTATTTCATCACGCCCCTCTCGTTTTGCATCACAATGGGTTCCATTCTTGTACCATCTGAGCTAAAATGAATTACCCTAATTGGGTGGTTGCAACTTCACTATATTCATTGTATTCGACATTGCACCACTACCTATTTTAATTTGCAATTAAGGTGAGCAAATAGAAAGCGAAGACATGGCAACTCATGGGTGGATTTGGCATTGAAGATTGTTAGAATATTCATGGGCCTCTTGTGTTGACCAACGATGAAGCCACATTTAGGATTTTTTGAAGTCAAAAAATTTCTTGCAATCTACCTTTAAGCTTGTAATCATGTTTTGTGCTACCCTTAACTAATCCAAAGCACGCCAATATGCCAATTTGAGTAGCCGCCTTGACATAATGAAGTAGAAATGCTCTAATACAGAAACTAAGATCTAACCTGGCCTTTGATCTGACTACTTGGAATATAGTTATATTAAACCCAAAGTGCTCTAACATCAATATTCAATGAACAAAGAGGTTGACAACAATGTTTTGTCCAAATCATTCATCTATAATCATTAAGATGCTTGAATATTCAACAAACAAACCTTCTTTATGACCAATTTGATGAAATTAAAGCAAGTACAACATTTTTACAACAATACTAGCTAAAGCACTCAAAAATCAATAAAAGAATTACAAATTAAAGGATTCATACTATAAAGTTTGAATTTGTTTTTGCAATCTTTCACATTTTTATTATATTTTTGTCCAAATATTGAACTACCTCAATTTCATCAAATTATTCATATAACAACACTTAAGGCCATCTTTTAAAGATTCAATAATTATTTGGGATGAATAAAAAAGATTGTACATTCAAACAAAGTATTTGCAAGAAACAATCTATTCATCATCTAAAATATAGATGTTGGAGCTCAAAGGGGGTAGAAATCAAATAGTGTGCATATGAGACAAGTAAAAAATATATTCCAAATATCATTGAAGAATGGTGTAGAAATAATAAGTTTTCAATGTGCTTGATCAACCTTATTTGCACAAGTGACTTGAATTTATAAGAGCTATACTATATTTTTTAGTACAAATTTGTAACCTTCATTTTTGGAATTCAATTGCAATAAAGTGTCAAATGTAAACTATAATTGCAATATTATGAGGCCTAAAAGTGCTTCAAAATACTTGTATCCAAAGCAAGATTAAAATTATCATCTATGTTTATTCTTTAACAAATCCAACCATGAGATCTTTTAGCTAACTTATTCAAGTACACACTTTCAAAAATTTTAAGTATAAATCCCCACCAATTGCAAGTTCGATGTGCCTAAACTTCCAAAAGTAGGTGTTTATGGCCCTTCCTCAAGGGAGAGTTTTTCTTTCAATATTCTTAGGAAAAAACACCTTTGTCCAAAACTTGTGTGATTTAGCAAATATGTTGGAAAATAAATTAAGAATATCTTTAAGAAAAATAAACCATAAAAACCTTCAATTTCATCTTTAAAAAACTTATTACAAAGTAGAAAGTGGTACTAGATGAAAACAAAAACTAAACTACAAATGCCTTTTATAAGAAATTGAGAATATTACTCCAAATGGCAAACAAATTCTAGTAATCAATAAGTATCCTTTATTTTCTATTTGGAAATTTTCAAAATTAAGTTCAAAAAACAACTTTTATGTGTTTTTCTATTGTCATTGCTTGCAAGATAAAACTCATTACAACTTTCACTTCATTATTTGGAATTGAATAGTTAAATTTTTTGTTTAATTAGATATTGACCTATACAATCAAATAAAACTAAATGAACTATATTTAAAATATATCTTTAGTATCTTGATTTGACATTGAAATCAAAAAATTCTTATAACTTTTGCAAAATTTATTAGAATGATTTGAAACAAAGTTTCACATGTAGATGAGCATCCTTTTTAAAAATATCATGCAAATTTCAAATTATAAAGTCAATAAAGCTTGACCAAATTCTCAAAATCCAAAGTGGATACTTTAGTCCTGCATGGGTTAAAATTCTAGAAAAAACAAATTTAAATCCCTTTTCTAATAAGACAAATCAATGCACATTGATTTGTAACACCTCATAGGTTTCTTCAAGATTCAATGATGCAATCTTGAAATGACAACAAATCAAAGCTGACAAAAATTGTCAAAATGAATTGATTTGATAGAATAGTGTTTTTTTATTCAAATTTTTTTTTCAAAGAAATTTTCAAAAATTGTGATAGTATTTTGGTACATAAGAATTTGAGCTTTAAGCAAACCCAATAAATTTTAAATAATTACCTTGTATGAGTTTGAATCCAATTTTTGGGCCATAGTGTGAAGTGCCATGATCCTTAATGTAATTGTAACCTTTTAAAAAAATGTATTCCTTCTATTTATGAGAGCCTTTGGTTATTTTGGGATATACCTATTTTTGACACTTAAAAAAATTTACAATTTATGCATGTAGTGTCCAAGAACAACATACTAAAAGAATTTAAGATACTCTTTAGACTTCCAATAAGATCAAACAAAAATTAAGCAACTTAAGAGTAGGAACATTGCTTAATTTCTTATTTAAACACATTTAATTTAATTCCTAAATGTCTAAGGCAAATTATGGTTTTGACAATACTTTGAAGTTGAGTAAAACCAAACTAAATTGCTATTTTTAGTAGCTTATATTTTTGAAAAATTCTTTTTGAAGTCTAGGTTTAGTATCAAAAATCCAATTTTGAAAATAATTGATTATTATTTTTCAATTCAAGATTTTGTGCAAGTGCCATTGCAATCTTGACTTTCTGCAATATTGAGAGCTCTTGGAAATGAGTCTCAAAATAGACTAGATCTTGAAGAAAAATCTACATTAGAAATTTATTTAAAAAAATTATAGAAGAGATTTAGAAAAGTCATAAATTGATCAAGGTTATGCATATTATATCCTTTCACCTTGTATTTTTTAGTGACCAACTTTTAGATTTGACATGTGAAAAGAGGATTGAAAGACTTTGAATCACTTTCATAGTTTTAACCTTGTAAGGACACTAAAGACCATAATGATCCGATGGATATTAACTTTAGAAAAAGAAAATATGCCTATTGGTCTAGCCATTGGAGAATTTTGATGACTACCTTGGTCATTGGAGGCCACATCCTTGTAGGCTTAGCACCCTTATGATCAAACATTATAATCTTTCAATCTACAAGTGATATTGTTGTATTTTCTTCTCCTATGTGATCTTCAACATATCTAAATAGAATTTGTATGGTTACAATTCAAAAAAAATTGATACACCTTATCAAAATGTTGGATTTTTGTTCAATTTAGAGCAAATTTCTAGAAGCTCAAAAAAGGCATTGGGCATTTTGGAGTTAAGATGCTCTTTTCACTTCCCATAAGATCCAAGAAGGAATTGAGCAACTTAGGAATAGGAACAATGCTTAATTTCTTATTAGGACACATTTAGGTGGCGTTCCTTATTACTTGCAACTGCACTGGAGTCCTCAGACACACGGACAGACAAACAACACACACGGAGACGATCTCGACGACGACGACGGGTTCTGTGAGCTTGGCGATGGCGATGGCGATAGCGGATTGACGTCGTTGTTCGAGTTCCAGGTTTGGGTGATCCTCACTCGTCGTCATGGAGGACCTCCTCAAGGAAGTGGACTCCTCCAGCGACACAGCGCATGATCAGAAGAACGTCGCGACGGAGGTTGAAGAAGGCGATGCCAGCAACATCCGCAGGAAGCCGCCGGGACGCAAGCGCTTGTTCCTCACTTTCTCGGTGGTCTTCTGCTTCCTTCTTGGTAGGGTTTGGCCTCCTCCAAATCAACAATTCCGATGTTCAATTCTAGAATGGTTTCTGAGATAAATTTTATATCGTATGGTGATGGCATTTTGGATGGGGAATTGAATGGTGATGGTGATCGAGGTGGATTGAGAGGGGTAGGGTCGAGTGTGAAGTCTTTGTGGCTTTGCTGCCCCTCACTGTTAAAAGGATTCCCCCGTTGTAGTCGACCGGGGATTCATTCTGCTATTGTTCATTGTTGCAAGACAGTTTGTTTGCTGCAGTAAAATTCTGGAGACTTTCTTTAGGGTTTAGTAAACCGTGGATCAGAAATTGTGGGGTTATTAGGGTCCGATCGATTTTGACATGATTTCTGAGATTTGATTATATGGTGATGGCATTTTATCGGGGAATTGAATGGTGATCGAGGTCGATTGGGAGGAGAGGCACGAGTGGGAAGTCTTTGTGGCTACGTTGGGACTCACCAGTAAAATTCTTCCTCCATTGTGATCGGCAGGGGATTCATTCTGTTATCGCTGATTTTGACATTGTTGCAAGACTGATTGTTCGCTGGAGTGGAAGTTAGGGTTTTAGTGAGATGTGGATCAGAAATTCTGTGTTTATAAGTGTCCGAGATTGTGTCCATTGTGGAACGGTTTCTGAGATTATATCAGATAATTTGGTGAAGGTATTTTGATGTGGAATTGAATGGTGATCGAGGTCGATTGAGAGGGGAGAAAGGAGTGTGAAGTCTTTTGTGGCTTTTGCGCCCACTATTGTTGATCTAGACATTGTTGCGAGAATTGAGTGCATGCTGTTCTGGAAATCTGGAGTCTCTCTTTAGGGTTTTAGTGAAATGTGGATGAGATATTCTGGGGTTTAAAGGGTCTCTGAGACTGAGTCAATTCTGGAATGGTTTCTGAGATTGTATCATATCATATGGTGATGGGCATTTTGGTTGGGGATTGAATGGTGATCGAGGTCGATTGAGAGGAGTAGGAAGGAGTGTGGAGTGTTCAGTGAATTGTTGCGTCTGGCTATTAAAATTCTCCCTCCATTGTGGTCAGCAAAGGGTTCAATCTGCTGCTGTTGGCCTGGACCATTGTTGCAAGACAGTTTGTTTGCTGCAGTGGAAATTTGGAGACTCTATTTAGGGTTTTAGTGAAATTGAGTTGGGGAAGTATGATGTTACGGGAGTTAAAGGTGTAAAATTTGCACTCAAAGGATGTATTCATGTGCAGGGGTGCCATTTTGGTGGAAATCAACAGAGGTTTATCGGGCACCGCTTCCTTTTGCAGCTATCGAGGAGCACGCCAGTGGCCTCGCTTCCTCAGCTTTCGCTCTACCTTGCTACTTGCATATCATTTTCGCCTCTGCTCCATCACACAGTACAGGAGGGTTTTTGACTCGGAGCTCTCTGGAGAAAGTTGCTGAATCGTTTCGAAAACACGCTCAGGGGTTTAGAGTTCGAGTTACCTTGGATTCAGAAGACTCTTGCGTCAGTGTTGGAAGCGAGGACGATGGTCAGCATTGGCCTTGTGGACTTGCAAAATCGGGTCTCCATAATCTCCATGATGATGACGCGGTGGACGAGTTTCTCTGGAGTTTTTCCGAGGGCAAAAAATCAAGTAAAGGAGGCCGCTACACATTGGTAATTATTGGAAGGGAAGCCAATGATGCGCATGTGACAGAAAGAACTGTTGTGGGAAAATACAGGCACGCGTGGATGACGGGTGTCGATTTATCAGTTCCTGGCTTCGAAGATGGGATTGCTTCTCGGGTTGCCGAGGTTGCGGTGACATATTTTAAGAATGGTGGTCGAGTAAGTATGACAGGACGAGCAGAGGAGGACCAAGTGGCAAGTATGCCCCTGTCGGCTGATGGCGAGGCCATTTTATCTTTCTCCCTGTTGAATGCAAATCCAGAGGACTGGATTTTTGACTGGTATGCACCTCAAATTGACTTGAGCTGTGTTGTTCCTCTCTCTTCATCAGGGAATGTCAACTTTGGGGGAACTGTGAAAAGATTGAGATTTTAGATGTTCGCTGAAGTTAAGCTTAGTATGGGAGAGAAGTCAAATTTCAATCAGATTTATGATTTGTGCCGCAACCACCTCAGAATGTAGGTCTGAACGGTGTCGAGTTTCAATACAGGGACATTGAGGACGTAGAGGAGCGTTATCTGCAACCTCTTATAGACATCATGGAACCTGTAGCCCGTCTCTCCATTGAAAGCCAGGTTGGTATTATTTCTACTTCCATTTTGTCGGTAATTGAGTCTTTAGGTCTGGTTGTGTAGATATTTGATCGTGCATGAAAAATCTCGCCACTGACTTGGGTGTTCTCCATGTGTTGGAAGTACAAGATGAGACAGAGTAGAACATTGCTAGTTTTTGCTGCTGGTCTGTGTTTCTTCCTCCTACCAATCTCACAGGAGCTGAGTTAAATATCGGGGTTGAAAATGATCAAGGGTGGGAGGGGAGCTCTGATAGGTGCTATATTATACTCCGAAGGCAGTTTCATCACACTGGGATGAAGCCTTGAAGGCGCATCTGGTGCCTTTTAAGCAACTCCCATTCTTTGTAAGCATATTCTATTTTTACTTTATTATTCTATCATTATAGATATCCACCTAGCCAGTTGAGCTCGTGATTTGAAGACCGGTTAGATTAAAAAATTTGGAACGACAACATAGCATGATGTCTTTTAGTTTTTTAATGTAGTATTTTTCTGGTGGCACACAGGTCAATTCGAATGAGTGGCATCTCGACACTTCCAGTGCAGCTACTGGTCGCTCGAAGCTCCTCAATTTTGCAATGTAACCGAATGTCCTGAGCTATTTGGATGTTGCGCTTCCCTCTCGTTGAATTTGGTTATTGGCCAAGAGAGTCTATTTTGTGATATTGCATGTGATTTAGATATTGCATGTGACTTAGTATTGAATAATCAATCATTGGTTGTTGTGAAGCTATGTGCCTACAGCCGATGAGTGCCCTCTTCAGATGCAGTTATCTAGCGGCCGTATCTCGGCAACCAACGGATTCACATCCCCGGTAGGACCTGGAATTAGCTTTTAAATTGCAGAGACCGTGATATTGCATTCTTGCAGGTAGCAGCATAGCCGTGTTGTTTTATTCTTTGACTGAGTAGGATTCTCTTCCTATTACTGTTTCTTACGAGTTTACTGCATGTTATAGGGAAGGGGTGGAGTTATTATTCATAATCCTCTGGGTTGTGCCAATCTTGTCTCCAACAAATCAGAGAGTCACAGACTTTCCTCGAAGGTAATTGCAATCATGGAAATATTTGTCGTTTCACACCCTTTACTTAGTTGCATTCGGTTGTGCTACATCGGTCAACTTAACTTGTGCCACATCGGTCAACTTGATCAGTGCCAATTACATCGAGAATTTTTCTGAACTCTGGCCGTTGCAATTCTGTACATGTTGGCTGGGAAGCTAATCGACCTCTTCGCAAGTATCGTTCAGTAGTTGTGACCTACATGCTCTTTTCTCCAGATAGACCTTCCTGTTTATGTCCCTTGACCCTTTTGAAATATGTTCCTCACACTTTCATTTGATTTCCAGGAGTTGGAGCCTGTGGTAGGAGTGATAGTTGCTCAGATTCGGGTACTTTTTGGTCTGCCACCCATGTTTGTAAAGAATTCCAGGACCAGTACATTTGGGGTGCCAGCGGCTGTCACTGGCATTGCTGACTGGTGTGCTACGCGGAACCTCTCTAGAATTCCTTTGTTCTTCCGCTATTTTTGTTAAATAGCTACGTATTATGCCTGTCAGCATCAATGGTCTCAGTGCATGGACCATTCGCAAATTTGACCTTTCAGACACTACATGTAACCCATTTTCCATGTTGCTAGTGCAGGCAATGTCATGCTAGTGCTTCTGTGTCGTGCCAATTATGTTATACAGTGAATCATTTCGTTATTCTTGAATAGCTCTCAAAAGTGGTTCCCATTGTAAGCTTGACGAGAACATGTAACGTGGGTGTAGGGAAGTGGATGTGTTACTGCGCAGACGAGCATCAATGGACATTCATGCCTCAGCATCCACTTTACTGTCCCTTTCCCGCTTGGTATGTTTCCCTACTCATTCTATTCTTAAAGAAAATGACCAGACATTTTTTATAATTTTGAGTGCTTCACACTGTCTCTTCTGTACATCTTTCTATACTTGGGATTGTTTTGAGTCTAAAATTTCTGGTTGTCTTTGGAATAGCATCAGATACTTTAGTAGATCTGATTACAGACGTCGTCACTAATTATCCATGGATTGGGCTGCTGATGCACCGAGGGGCTTGTGTGCAGGTTAGCTCATTGCCCAACATGGTCATCAAAGATGAAATTGGTGATCAGGTAACTTGCTTTAAGAAGGTTTTATCTTTAAGGAGGCAAAAACTTCCTAAGGAATACCATTGAGAATCGACATTAGAGATCATGTCACTGCCAGTCATCTTTCAATGTCTCTCCTGGGTTCACATTCGTCGCATTTGATTTTTTATGTAGCTTCTGTTACTGGCGTTTGCTAGAATCCTTGATCCTGTGTAAGTTATGCTTTTACAAGATTTGTGAGCTACATGTATGCCAGATCCAAGACTCACTTGCTCAAGCAAAAGCAGCCCAAAGTCAATCAGTCGAGGGAGCTTATCATGCTGCAGCAGGTGGGTGAATCATCTTTTTAGGTCGTTGCAATGCAAGTCACTAATCTTCATTATTTCGTGTTAGCTGTTCCCGTCGATGTGTCTAGGAGTTTGTGAGATATAGAATTAGGAATCATGGTACTCACAGTTTAAATATTCTTAATCTAAGTTGACAGCATTCATTGCTTGCATGATCCGGCTGCTAGAATATCTTGTTTTGGAATGTAAGCTTACTACATTTCTTGAAGACAGCAAGAATCGTTTTGAATTCGTATTATCAGAGATATCATATTAGTGTGCACCCCCACTAGCAGTACACTCCTACAGAAGACGCGCATTTAAAATCGATCGGTGATTGCTTGATTTTGCAGAAGCAGCAAGGAAAGCAAGGTCCCGGGCAGAAGCTGCCTTCTTCCAGCCGTCCATTATGTCACTGCTCTACTTTCCTGCGGAGCATCAGCTCGCTATTTATACGGTACATGTTTGAAATCTTTCAACCCCCAAGTGGCCAGTGCCCGAGCTAAATTTGAAAGTTCATTCTGGAAGCTAATTGTCAATTACAGTTTCTTTCAAGACATACTTTTTATTATTCAATAGTGTCATGAATTCTAGTGGTACATTTTGTTACATTGAAACTTCCGAAACGGTTTATTTCAATTCCTATAAATACGGAAGCGGCCACTTTGGGTCACTCAGTCACGGCGGGGTTAATCTTTCTCTAGATCATTTCTTTTGAGGTTCCTTGTGACGAGGTGACGAGTTTGTAAGTTCCAAAATTAAGTGCCACGATGTTTTCATTCACACTGACCTGGTACTTGGAATTGTGGCAGCCCTTTTTCGTCCCAGTTCTCCTGCACGTGCTTGTTGCTCTATTGAAAGAGGGATCTCGATACAAGAAAGAGCTGCAGAAGTATAGAAGATGGCACTTGAAACAAGCTTGAGAAGTCCTTATTACACCTTCAAGGCACTACATAGTGACCGTCGCCCCAAAGTTGCTGTACTCCAACATCGAAGGGATACTCTATCGAAATTTCACATCTTGCTATGATGACATTGTTGGGACGTGACTTCCTGGGAAATATGAAACTTGTATACCAGGAAATGAAGTCACCTCGCCGGAATGTAGAATTGACTTGTAGAGATCAGTCTAACGCAGTGGTCCTCCCAAGATCATTTATAACTTCACAAGGGGGTGTCTTAAAGCTCTTTCTTCATCAGATGACCGGAGGGTCTCATGACTTTGAGTTCGCCCTGTAGCGAATTGCTTCATCAAAAGAATGTTGTGTGCAAGCCATTGGAACCCACTGTGATGTTTTGGTTGCGTAGCATCTATTGGAATTACTTCATTGGCTCTGGACCCAAAAGGAGGAGGCTTTGCATTGACAGAGGAAGTTTGAGTAGCTACTTGTAGTGTAGCTGCTTGTGTTATTTTGAATTGTGTTGGAAATAGAAGTTATAGTAGCCGACCCATTTCTGATCACTCCCCATTTTGGTTATACAGGTTGCTCTCTGGTTCCAATCAGGTGGAAATGAGTAGTGATTAAGTATGGCACAATTCTTGGTGGCGCAGTTGAGATGCATTATGATTAGCTGCAAGACTCTTAATATTGCAACCAACCCTTGGTCAATTTTGCAACCAGCCTGTAGGTGGGAGTTTAGGGTGACATGTAAGACCTCTGTAGGTTGAACAGAATCTTCAACTGACAAATTCATAGTAATCATATTTGAGAAATAAAAATCTGAAAAATTTGAAATCCTTCTAAACTTTATATTTGTACAAAATTTCCCCACTGAAGAAATCTATGCTTCAGATACATGTAATATACACGTAATTGCTTAAGTTGTTGGAAATGGGTCAGCTACCTTAGTTCAGTTGTGAACATGAGCTTGGAAAATGAACCATGGAGATGTTTTTTAGATTAGTTGCAACCGTGCAAGTGCAAGTGAAGAGTTAACTTCGAAGCTTGGAAGCCTCGACCTCGAAGCCTCGTAAGGTACTGGAGCCTCTCATAGTTCATTTTGTGACTGAAAAAGGAAGATTCAACAAAATAGAGCAGGACATAGACATGAAAATTCACAATAATAATTTCAATTCTCCAGACTGAATGATCCTACCTTAAAGATAAAAACCCAATTGTGCACAGAAGAGAATGACAGTGATGGGAATAGCAACATATCAGTGAAATAATCCCACAGGTCCACCACTATCAAAACCTAGTTTCAAACGGCAATCGTCGTTTTTAAGGAGTGACATAATGCGATGCTGTCGAACGAGTTCTAGACAAGGAGGAAGTATCACATAAAGAGTAACACTTCCCTAAACAAATAAAATGTAACATCACCTACTTTGAGGCGAGATTCACGAAATGAAGTAACAAGAAAGTAACATGAAATAACAACTTTCTAATTGAGGATTTGAAGCAGTCCACATATCTTGAGCTGATCATTGGATTGCTAGAGTCACTAAATAAGTATGTACACTTTCCCTGACAAAATTGATTCTGACAGATCTCTGAGCTGGAGTACAAAGAATGGTTTGAAGTCGCAGTGAAGACACTTTGAAAACCCCTAAGATAACCCAACAGGGAATGAAAGCACGTTGAAGAATTATACAAAACTAACTCGTTGAGACGACCAGTACGCTTGTTCGAATCGACTGTGAACAGTCTCAAGTGAAGCAGCTACTATGGCAGGACTTTGATTTTTTGCGGCTAGGATATACAACCTCTCTGAAAAACAGTAAACTCCCGTCAGCATCTTTATGCACACCATTTTTCGGCAACATTGAGATTAGGCATGAAAACTCGAAGTCGCATAAACAAGGACCAAGTTCGAGTCCAAACTGCAAATTCCCATAAACGGGAAAGAACTGAAATAATCCCAAGATCAAGCTTGGAATAATATAGGCAACGTGCCACTGACAATAATACACTACCCCACACTGATATCAGAAGAGTATAACTCATACCTCAGAGCCTCATCCAGCTCTCGATCGTCTGCACAATTGTATCCCAATAAGTATGCGCGACCTGTACAACACGAGAAATCGCCATGGGTGAGATTTAGAAATATTTTGTCTCAAGGAGAAGTCAATTTTCAAAATTAACAAGAAAAAACAGAGACAGCCAATTTACACGCATAGACCAAAACTGTTATCTTATGCCATATACATGCCGATCAACTTGAAGACTGACATGGACTTAATAAATTAGATGCATTACCTAGGCGACCTGATCCTAGGAAAGGCTCCCCCTCTTCGGCTGCTGCATTCGCGTCTGCCTGTTGCTGCCCATGTGACATGCCAGCGCATATTATCTGATAAGTACTTGTATTTTCATCCCCAAATACCAATGCAAGATACTAGCTCAATGTACATACTCTCTTCCATCACTTGTAGAACTTTTCCAAAGTACTTACCAATTCGGCTGCATTTTCCTCAGCAGGTGAGAGCCAACGGTCAAAACAGCGACCAGATACAGTGCATACCAGAAGCTCATTTGAAGAATCCAGCACAGTCTCTTTGCACGTGTCATCACAAACTGCAAGAGGACAAACAAATTAGATATACCTAAAAATAAACTTCAATTAGAAAGTTACTAATAAAAAAGGATGGATTCTCCCTGACTAGGATTCTTCCAACAAAAATCATCAGCCCTTCCAAATCCCAACGAAATTAATAATTGCTTCAAGAGGGAAGAAGACATGGAAATACCATGCGCCCGACCAGTCTTCTCACACAAAAAGACATCGCCAATTTGATAGTAGGAGCACGTCCTGCCTGAGCACGAGTGATCACCAGTATATACATCTGGCAGACTTTGACTTCGTCTCCAGGTCGTAATCTGATCTGCAACAGATGTGTCTACAACTACTAGGTCGTCGTACACCTACAGAACCATACAAGTATCTGTAGCGTGAAGCTTCAACTAGACCAGACCAGAACTATTAAAACATCTTGTACAAAATATGCAGCATATTAATCTGTCAAAATAATATCAAAACATTCGTCTGTTGCCTCGTATAATAAACACAAATATCAGAACAGCTCAGGTACTAAAGAAAAAGTAGACTCACTAAAATTAAAACCCAAAGAAAAGGTACGAGCATGGGCATGAACGTATTCTGCTAAACTTTCTCAGAAACCAAGTCATCTAAGAAATTGTTGATCAGATTAAATCTCTTGTCAAGCAGAAAATAGACTTGAACTCTCAGCACACAAAACTTTGCCAACATTACGTAAGAAAAGACATGATTATGCGATGCAAAATTTCTAGCACATAGAGAAAATCACCTGAGATTTCAGAGGAGCCTGACTTCGCTTGGCAGCCTGCATCTGAATAAATAACTCACGGAACTCTCCAGGAGTATTTCGTACAAACTCCGCCATATCAGCATGATCACGCTGCTCACATCGAACCAACGGTTCAGGATGATTGTACATCAAATTAGACTTGATTTCACAGTGACTTCAGAGAGCAACAACTACTAGTGTCTAAACGTAGGCCATGTCAGAGCTTACAATGTAGAGAACTCGTACATTACAGCGACTATACATCGACCTTTCAGAGAAAGACGTGATAAGAACTGACAAATATTTATGGGCATTTTGCAGAAAATATACCAATCGGCCCTGATTAAGTGCAGCTTCGCTAGGACAATAAACACATCATTATGGTATCCATGTTGGGCAAAGGAAAGTTCTCACTAACCTCAAAGTATAATTTCTTCCATGCACTTCCTCGAGGTTCCTTACGACCATTTGGTCTTGCAGGAGGACCCCATCTCAGACAGTACCTGCAAGTGGACAAAATTAAAATATTAAGCATCATGTGAGTTTAGTAGCTTTAAGAGGTTCACAAAAATAAGCAACACTTCACTGAAATGGCACCTAAATAAGCCTCATGAAAATAGTCAGCCTCGTGCTCACAAAGTAAGTATCATTCCTGTGACAGCATCTCTCCAAGCCTCATTCATAAACATATTTTCGCTAAGATAATCAGGTGCTTATTTCTAGTCGTTCTCCACTTACAATGATGAACTCCCAAGGTCACACAGACAAGCAAAGAAATAGGAATTGTATTCATGAGATTTTCTCCTCTCACAGTGCTATTGCTCAGGAAAAGCAATTTTACGCACTAGTTTACAGCTGAGCAGCAAATCGAGATAATAGAGGATAAAGAACGCACAATTTGCGCCAGAGACTCTCGTCTGAGGCAGCTCTCCGCAGAAAGCGGCAAACGTTTGTACAATTTGATAGATCCTGAAATAAAATTGGCAGCCAATATTAGAAACATTGGGCAATCAAGTCAGGAGGATCTCCAAACCATTGAATTTCTCTGCACTGGAACACGAAACTGGGAAAGAGTTATACAGTCATGATACGATGATACGAACCCAAGGCACACATCTACTCATAGAACAAAGTTAGTTGTGTAATGTGAGGTACCTCTGATGAAAGAAATCGCAGTATATTTTGAAATAGTTCCGGTGGAACCCTTCCAAAGCTCCCGGTCTGAATGCTGACTTGAGACTCTCCACCGTCCAGAATAACCTACCGAGAGGGAAACAAAAAATAACTCGAATCCATGAAGATGTTACAAACAAGTTCAATTGTGTAGACAAGGTGTTTTTGTGGTGAACCAGACAAACCTGGCTAGTTCAAAACCTCCATAATACCACCCACTCAGGGGCAACTGTTCAAATCAGAAACTCCACCCACCACTCTACTAGGGGTACAGAAGAGCAGTACCATACCAACCTGGTTGAGGGACTGCACAGGCTCCAGCTCGAGGGGCAGGCAGGAAAGTCAGCTGATGAACGATGTGTGGAAGCCAGGTCTAGCATCCAGCACCATATCAATGGTGGTCAAGGTTCGCAACTTCTCTGAATACGCATCAGATACTAGTGGACTACTCACATGAACGATACACCCAATTTCTACTTTCAGATCAGATTATGTGGACGACTCCACACAAACGAGTTCGAGGGTAAATAAAAATTAAATTAAATTAAAACCAAATTCGCCAATGACCTTTCATCGTAATGAGTGCTGTGTGAAACACTCTGACTGACATACCGCAGATGAGCAGTCTAAGAAAGAATTCATGTGAATCGATAATTGAGAGAGAGTATCACATATAGAGACACTGTCTTTCGGAATCTGGATGATCTAACATAAAGTTACGTTTAAATTTCTTTTAAGCTATACGCTTAAAGAAAACGTAAACAGAAATAGTAGACCGTCATGATCCAGATAAAATCTACAGGAAATAGGCAGCAATAGGAAACAAAATTGAACATCAACTTCATCACGCATGACAATGTCAGGCTGACGCCGCTTCCGTAGGAAGCACACATGATACTTTGCTTAATTGTTACAGCAAGCCGCCACTAAACAGGAACTAGATCACATAAGCAACTTCAATACGGATAATCAAAAGTGCACCAACATGCACTCATAACTATCTAAGATACATATTGCTATCATTACAACGATCACTAAGATTCATTTGCACATAAGCTACGTGCAGAATTATATCAAGTGTGATGTGTGATGTCCACATATCATAGCCCACCCTCATTCAACCTGGAAATACTTGATCCTCGACATAAGAAAAATACCAAACATATATCCATAACACGATGCAATTGCATACTTCCACCTAAATTGACGGTTAATTCCCCGAGAAACCTACAAGATACTACAATCTGATAAAATACAATCTAGCGGTAATGCAAAATTACAGAATGGGAAATCCAAACGACTCCAATTGTCAAAATGACTCTAAGTTCCCCGTTCTTGAACACCAAAACTAAGCAGAAATCCAGGAAAACAAATTGATGCTAAACGTGCGTCGCATACAAAGATACGTACATGTTACACAGACAAAAAACTTCACAGCGTCATGGCGAAACGTCACAACAGTTCTTAAATCAAGACTAACTGAAAAAGTGACAATAATATTGGTGTAATCGACGAAGAATATAGAATTTGACAAACACCTGTGTCACCGCAATGGCGTCTTCGTCATTCAAACCAGTAGCTTGAGCGTCCGCCTGAGGATCGAGGTTGACGTCATCAGCTTCCTCATCTCCCAATACTTCAGACTCGAGAAATTCGCAAAGAGAGGCGTCGTCTTCATATTCCCCATCACTGTCATCGCCGTCGCTATCCATGTAGGGAGCCATACGCGCCGCCGTGCAAGAAGCACGCCAAAAACAAGGTCCAAAGAACGAAAAGCTGGGGTTTCTTCAGCAGGTTTTCGCCATAGCCAGACGCAAGAGCCAGCGCTTCCCAGAGCTCCAAACCCCAGATCTCTGGCGAGATCCGGTAATACCCGGAAAGGATGATCAGGATCGTTGAGAACCGGATTTCCGGTGCCCAGGCAACGATGAGACGGTTATAGTGCACAACATATCCCTTGGTTACAAGTGTTGACCATCAGTGCGGGTAAGCTTCGTTGTTAAGCTACAAATGAATGAATGAATGAATGAAGAAAATTGGATGGATGAAAATTGTAGAGCTTTCGTCTCCCGCCCCTCGGACCCTCCCCGCCTTCGCAGGGCATTTGATTGAAGGACTTTGCAATCGTCGGGCATGGCGATGGAGCGGTTCTGCCGAATTGCGCAAGTACTACAATCGCCACAAAGTACATTGCTGTAGTGAGATTCGCGGTACGAAAAATTCCAGTCTCGTTTTGAAAGAATCGCTGCGGAAAATTATGATTGCTCCATTCGTCTAGGTTTGAAGGAGCGCTGCAAACTATCAAAGTGCATTACTGGCCGTCTTCGGGGAAGGAGATGCTCTTCTGCTTGTGCTCAAAATGCTGAGTGTATCGAAGGCAATGTGCGTGTCTTCGCCTCCAACTGTATGATAAGTAAATCCCAGGATCCTCTTCTCTTCTTGCTGTACTGAAATTTGCTAAGGGGATGCCGTAGAATTCTTCAGGCAGACTCCTGGTGTTCTGTTTCCCACAATATGGAGACCAGATCCGTGCTCTGTCCTGCGAATGAAGCCCTGGCGGCTTTCTTGCTTGAAAAGCGTGAGGAGTGGTTTGCAAAGCATTACAGTGACGGGCTCGATGCTACCTTTATTGGAGCGCATAAAGGTGTCTGCGAATCCACTGTGCCGCTGCATAGTTTGCGCGCCGTGAGCAAAGTGAAGTAAGTGACCTTGACAATGTAGGGATTAATTATGGAATCTAGCCACGTTATGTTTTTTTTGAGAAAATTTAATATGAAATTGGACTGTTTATGGATAAAAACACCTGAGATTGTGTGGGGTACGATGATCAATGTCGGATGCGTTCTGAGATTTATATTCTTATTGATTTCTTTCATACATTGCTTGATATTTTAGTGCCCGGTGGTTGTAGAGGAATTGGCAGCTGGCTGTTAAAGATTCTTGCAGAGTTTTATAAGGCAGACGAGGATGAAGAGGAGGGAGAGGACGGGGAGGAATCTGGAGGATCTCAAAGAGGTGCGTTTACTACTTCATGTGATACTGGATGACACAATCTTTTGTAATTGAGATCTGAGTGTAGGGATTTCCGATGTCCTCAACCATCTGGTTTACATATCTATTGTGCAGCAAAGAAGACTCCACGGAGATACCTGCCCAAAAAGAACTCGGCTCCCTATGCCATCTTAATCACCTTGTTCAGGTACACGCCTCTGGTCCTTGACAGCTCATAGAATCATTGTGTGAGATAGTCGATGACAACATACCAATAGTGTTGCTGTAGTATACCTGCAGGGCGCACAGGGAAGGTAAAGAGTTCATGATGCGGCAGGAGCTCATTGATGCAGCTGAATCAAGCGGCCTGGCTACTATGCCTATTGAGTACGTACTTATTCACTTCTGCGATCTTTAGTCCATCTTTGGTTGCGGTCTTGCGGTTTGTCAAGTTTGTGAATTGGAAGTGTCAATGAGAACCTCCTGTGTTTAGTGTCACCCTGATTATTTGTGAATAGGCCGAACAAGGGGGTGGTACCCCCGAGGTATGGAGCTGGACCTCAATTTTCATACTCTGGGTGGAGCTCCATGAAGACTCTGATAAACAAGGGTTTGGTGGTGAAGAAGAGCAATCCGGCTAAGTGAGTGACATTTCAATTTTTCAATAGACTTCTTTTGCTCTGAATTCCTGATTAGCACCAGATGAACGTGAAAGAGTGACTTTCCTTCAACTACTACTAGCCGAAACGATAAGTTCCCTTTTATGGGATTTCTTGGTGTAACGTAGGTACATGCTCACGGAGGAGGGCCAGAAGACAGCAGAGGAGTGCCAAGGTAGAGCAGGGTTGGGGCCGACTGATTACACCCTGCCTGCCCAAGAAAATGAAGTTCCTCCAGTTAGGGCTACTACCGCTCGAGCCCGCCCTACAAAGTCAAAGTCGAACCAGAAGGCAACCACTCTAGATGTCAATAAGGTTAGTTCAAAGTCAGGTAGCTCTTAGGAGTCTTGGTTTTCATCCTTGCTCAAGTGCGCCAGCTAGGCTTGTTGGAGACATTTTTCATTTTTATTTTTATAGTTCTGTCGATGATCCATGACTGTCATTTTTCAATTTATGTTCCCGACCGTATGACAATCTGAATAATTTTTGTGGGCTGGTTTTGGACGGTTCAGCTGAAGGCAATGGGATATACAGAAGAAGGTATTCAAGCAGCCGTCAAAGAGGCAACAGCTACAAGTGGTCTACAGGACAGTGATATTTGGGGCTTTGTGTTGGGGATCCTTTCTAGGGAAGGAGGTGCCAATGTTGGGGCAAAAGAGAAAGCTCCAGCATCCAATGTGCCCGTCTCACAACCTGCGACCTTATCTAGGGGAGGTGCTAATGCAGGAGCAAAAGAGAAAGCTCCAGCATCCTATGTGCCTGTCTCACAACCTGCCATACAAACTGCTGTGGACAGAGGTAAGCAAATATAGTCTTCATTTCTATTATTTTTATAGTTTCTCCTGATATATATCTCACACGCCTACTTTCACGAAAATGTTTGCCAGGGACTGCACCGACAAACGGCTCTTGGTACCACTCAGCTCCAGTGGAGGCAAATGTGCCTTCTACAAGCACAGGTATTAAATAAGAATGCTCCATGTATTTGACATACTGCTGTCCAGTTTCATTGGAGAGCAATCCACAGAACTAACTCCCTGTATGAAACTACTGTACAGCGCGTCCGTTAAATCATGTGAATGTCAGGTCCCCAGGCACGGAGGCAACCCTGGCCGAAGACAATGAGTTAGCTGTACCTCCTCTAGACGTGGGTCAATCTTTTGGACAGATTTACGAGGTGTTTCTTGTTCTAGACTCGAGGGAGCAATTTCGTCGGGATGCTAGAGGGTATGTTCCGATCCCTTGATTCTGAAATACAGTTTTCGCCATGAAATTTTAGTATCTGGATAGGTTTGGTGACTTCAGGAAGGGAAGTTTGTTCCTCTGATTTCTACGGTTTCATGTAGGAAATCCTGGTCCAGATTGAGGAATTCAGACTCTTATGATATTCGATTCTATCATCTACTTACGAGTGCTGTTTGTTTGAGTCCAGGGGCGCTGCACTCCAGAAGTTTGCTGATCGTATAGGCGTGCAATTCAAGGTTCAAGTGGAGGTGGGCAATTAAACTTACGCATCCTATTCTTATGTGGACATCATCCTACTCGGTTAGGCTGTATTGAACTGCAACTCGATGTTTTACACTCAGCATATTAACTCCACTCGATTCTCGTTTCTTTGCAGACAAGGCAGTTGCCCGTTGGAGATGCACTTTGGATTGCAAGACATAAGGTCTTGAGATTTGAGTATGTGCTAGATTTTATTGTGGAGAGGAAGCGGGTAGATGACCTGTGGTCATCCATCAAGGACAATCGATACAAGCAACAGAAACTTAGGCTTCAGGTTGATATGTCTTCGTACTTTATGAGTATCGTCTTTGCAGCATTACAGTATGTCTTCGTATTGCTTCATGTCACGAAAATCTGGTCTTGCTGTATATTCTTACGAATGCATATTTCCCCGGACTTCTGTAATCGGTAGGTACTACGATGCGGTATTGTTTCTTTAGCATCCAGTCTTCTAATTCTGGAACTTAGGATGCAGAGATGCGGAGTGAAAAGGCTTGTATACTTGATTGAAGGAGACCCGAATCTAACTGATGCTGCGGAATCTCTGAAGACAGCGTAAGACTCTATCTGCATGTTCTTGCCTGGACCCTTACAGTTTATGGGCGGCAAACTCTTGCGTAATTACATTTGGTGAACAGTAGCTCACAAATGTCTCAAGCAAGTATTTATAAGGTCACTTTAGAACATTTTATCTGAGATGAATCACTGCATGAATATCTCTTTTTTTGCCCGGGTAATTGATTGACAGGCCCCCCTCAGCAGAAATTCTAATGCAAAATGATTACTTACAGCTGTTTAGGCAGGGAGTGTGTCCTTCCACTTCCATGGCTTTGGAAGAGACCCTCCACTGTTCAATATGAGCCCACTCTTAAGTGCCGTCATTGACCTTCAGTTTTCAGGTCTACTTCGATAACTCATAAATTTCACGTTTTGTTTTCTGTTCAGGGCGTTCACAACCGAGATTTTAGAAGGATTTGATGTACAACGAACTCGTGACTCAGGTGAGACGGTGCAGAAATATGGCGAGCTGACTACGGCAATTATTGACCGGTATGAGTTAGAAGTTGGGAAGCCTGGACAACACTCTGGAGGAAATTGTATGCGCTATGTGGAGTTTGTGGACTACTGCAAGGATATAGAAAAGGAACGTGTCACTGATGTGTTTGGTGTCCAATTGATGCAGGTACACTTTGTTCCTCTGATTTCTTAACTATGTTTTCTTGCTCGGAATATCAAGTGCCTGGTTATCTGTTGGGGAGTATCGAGTTCTTCTCCATAGTAGTTACTATCCGGTTTCAATGTGTGTTAACTTGCTGTTTTGTGTTGGAATGATGGGATATATAGGTGCGGAATGTCACAGAAGACATTGCTCTGTCAATCCTGGAGAGATATCCGACCTTATATTCTCTAGTTCTCGCTTACACAGAACTTGTAAGTGTTTACTTTGGGAAAGAGTCTGTTCTAAATACACGCATATAGAACTTTGTGTCTTATATAGATCAATTCCTCTATTGAATCTTCGTTAGTTCCTTTTAGAGTCGTCGTAAGTCTTTGATTGATGTAATTTACAGTGTATTTATTTGATGTGTTCTAGGAGGGCGATGTTCAAGCGCAAGAGTTACTGTTGAAGGACATACCTATACGCAACAAAAACAAGAAAATTAGCGCAATTATCAGCAAGAATATCTTCAAGCTCGTGTGGGCTCCATAATTCTGAGAGTGGTGTTCCTTGCGCTATTGGCGAAGTCCATGTTATGGTCTTTTCATAAGGCGGGTGGATCTGCTAAAACCAGGGCCATGCTCATGTACAATTTTGCATTGCTAGCCTTCTACGGGGTCATAAAAATGCTTCCTTGCCCCAAATTTCCCAGCGGAGACGATTCCAAATCATTCATTGCTGTAGTTGTCAGAAATAATTATCTTATTGTTGGTTCATACGACTCTGGCTAATGTTAAAGGAAGGTACGTCTAACTTAAGTGCCACCCCTACATATTCTTGACCAGAATGTACTGTATTGCACAATACTATACCCTCCAGAAAGTAAGGTACCCCCCGGTGGCATTCACATACTGTATGTGAAGATTGACCTCGTAACTCAAATTAGGCAGCTGATTCATACATGATTATTTGGAATTTAATGTTCAGATATTGATGGATCACCTGCTTCACGGGAGACTTCTTGTGTCACAGAGCTTGTAGCTTGTTTAAAGTGAGAACACCCAAAACCATCAAAATAAGGAGAATTATTGTGTGAATCATGTAGTAATGTGATTCTAAGCAATCTAAGATAGCACCATGGTAGGTTACTTCTTAACATAAAGGTAAGTATGCCTAACAATCAAGATTTCCATGATGTCAAGAATCATCATGTGCTTCTTGTTGAACTTGTTGATAATTTGCCAATTTCAATGAGCACCAACACTACACCAAAGGAGGTGTAAGAGCTTGAATTTGGCAACCAAATTGTAATGAAGAAATTTGTCTTAAACCAAAGACACAAGAAACAAATGTTAGCCTTCATCCACCAATATAAGAATTGGACTATCTTACATGAAAATTAGATTTGGCATAAATTAATTCATTTTTGTAAAAAAAAAACATGCCATTTCATGAATTGTGTGAAGTGACATGTACCTCTAAGAATCTAATGTAGAAATTCAATTTCATCACCTAAGTGCCAAATTAGATGTTCTTATATTGTATACAATTATGGAGGTTGGTTATTTGGAGCAATTAGTCATCATTCAAATTGGTAAGAATTCCCATCAAACTCAAATATGGTGGCTACTTCTAAGAAATTTGACTACTAATATTTAGCACCAACATTCAAATCTAGTAGGATGTTAATCATGATTTTGGGTGCTTTCATTACAACCAACAAGTGTTATCTGACCTTAATTCCTATTGGACAACGCATTACTATAGACTTTGTAGATGCACATTGTATGAGCAAGGATTATTGCATACTTCTACTACCATGCTAATCATAAGCAATTGGTATTAATATTGGATGGTGTACCAACACATACTATCAATGTGACAAAAGTTTGTATCAAAGATATTGGATTTAAGATGTTTACTTGACCTCCGAATCCCCCTAACATCAATCCTTTGGAAATCTTTGGACAATTTGCAAAGATATTGTTCAAAAAATAAATAGACCAAAAAAAAAGATCAAATATGGAATGCAATACATAAATGCACCTTAGAAGAGCATACTAATAAAAATATTGCACAAGTTAGTCACAACCATGTCACAATGCATGCAAGATGTAATTGATGCCAACAAAAGTAGTTCAAGGTAGTAGTAGCAATTGTTGATTAATCCAATTTACATGCAATGATGGCAAAAGTTTTGTATATTACTAGCAAGATGCTTTTACATGTATAGAACTATCTATTTATGTAAAAAAAACTCTACCCCTAGAGTGATTGCAAGAAACTCTTATCCTATTTCTTATCCCCTTGCCCTTAGACAAGTATTTTTTACTCATAACTTTTGCATTGTTTGTCTATTTGTCATGAAATTTGGAATAAAGATATATATATATATATATATAGTAGTTGCAGGCATTGAATATTTGTCCAATTTAAATATATATATAATTATTTTTAACTTACCTCCAATTAGATGTCTTCCTTGGCCATTAGGGGAGGATAAGTCCTATTTTTGACCCAAAAATGCAAACTAGATGCCATAAAATTAGACATATTGGAAGTCTACTAACATTATAAGGAGTGATGATGAGTTTTTATGAAAATAGCAACATGTCAACAATGTACATGGGGTCAAAGTGACCTTCCTTTGCGCAAAGGCTACAAAGAGGGAAAAAATTTCTTACAAGAATTCTTTGGTGAAATATAAGTACAATCTTATTTAGAAAAATTGCTTTTTTTTTTTTAAACTTGAAATTTTTTGAATTACTAAAAATGACAAGGTCAACATTTGACAAACCTTTTTTCTATTATTTTTTGATCCCATAGTGGCTTCTATAGTACCCCATACCAATCAATAGTACTACATAGTACTACATAATATTAAATTAATGGTTTAGATTTTTAGGTGCCATGAATTGATAGTTTAGATTTGTCAAGGTGCTATTGAAAAATAGTATTAGTTGTATAGCCAATCCTATAGCCCAAAACTATATTTTTGACAAAAAAATGTGAAGTGTTTCTTGCAACTACCTCATAATGTATACATTATTCAACATTGGCTATACTTTTTCTTTGTATTCTTTTGTGTGTGTGACAGGAAGCTAGGGAGATACCTTACTTTCTAGAATGAACTATACATCTTTTGAACATTAGTAAGGTTAATATTAGGTACACCAATTATTTGCACTTTGAAAATTTATTGTTCTTTCATACCATAATCCAAAAATGCAAAACTAAAGAGAATTTAGAATTGGCTTTCAATTGCTAATAAGATTCAACAAAAACTTAGTTTTACAAAAATATTTTAATTTAGTTAAATTTAGTTGAATCTATTGGATCTTTTTTGTCTCATTTCAATACAACCCATTCCATTTGTTTGCATGGAAAATATCATTTTGTCTCTATTTATTAGCTAGGTAAGTTGTGCCATCAAATGTGTAGCCTCTCATTCTATACAATCATGGGGTTTATGACATTGGTGATTAGGTGATCTTTTGGATACATTTTTCTGCCACATCATCTACCTTTTGTTATCTAACTTCAAAATCCTTGAAGAAATTTGTTACATAAACACACTCAATTCAAAATGTTATTGTGTTCCCTTATATCAAACAAACTGTCCCATCAAAGGCATTGCCTCTCAATCTAAACAATTATGGAATGTTTCACATTCAGTTAATCAACATTTGACTATGCCATCTATGAGTGTTATTTAAGCTCAAAATCCTTAAGAAAAAACATTTAAATGAACATTGACCTCCTTCAAAAAAATTGTTGTGTTCCTTTTAATTAGGCAAGCTGTCCCATTGGAAGTGTTGTTAAGGCCAATATGTCAATAAGTGTCTTTTGTTTTGGAGGGATATTTAATAAACAAAATAATTAAAGTGGATTACTTATAAATGTTTTAACAAAATATAATTATTTTGAATCTTTACCCTTTCAGGACCAAATGGTAGTTCTAATTTCCAAAATTGTAAAGATTTATTATAAATACAACTAAGAATAATAATTAGGTAAAATACTATGATATTTATAGTCTTCTAAATTTGTGTGTATAAGAAACTAAGTTTATACTATGATATTTCTCATTTATTTACATATTTTGAAAGTCATAGTTTAGAAATTTTAAATTATTACATTTGGAGATTGATAAATTTTATTTTTTTAATAATTTAATAATATTAAAAATATTCTAAATTTTTAGATGATTAAAGAAAATTCTTTTTTACTATTGAAATTTTTATATTATATATAAAAAAATTGGTAATATGACCAATTTCTAAAGATTTGGGACCAAATAAACCCAAAATCTCTTTTTCCAAAACTTTAAAATTATTATATCGAACACCTGACCTAAATCTAAGAAAACAAGTAAGAAATTACATATTCACCCATACTAGCAATATAGAAGAAAATTTTCAATATGTTTAACCACATGGATTGAAAGATAATAGTGTTTGAAAACATTTTAAGAATTTTTTCAGGGTCAACTCAGAATTAACCAACTTTGACCACTCTACTATTGAAATTTTTGCACTACATGAAGTTGGGAATTTGCAAAATCCTCTAGTTCATGAATTTAGGTCTCCATATCCTAAATTTGAGAAGAATTGCATACTTGTAGCATATGCCAAAAATTTGAAAAACATTATGATTTATGAAAAATTGTCAATATACTATGCAATTTTCCAATAAAAAAATTGACTATATTTTCCTACCTTTTGCTAACTTCAATGATGAATGTATAGGGCTATATTTTCTTTTTGAAATTAACCCCTAAAATTCTTTAGATTCCCATAAAGTTTCTTTTTAGGTTTTTGAAAGTTTAAATAGGTCTATATGAAGTCAATTTTTTGTAGACAAAAGTGAAACTCTTACCAATGTTGAGAATTTTAATAAGCTTTTTGGCAATTTCATTTTTTTTCCAATCAAGTGTCTGAGTCAAAAGCTTAGGGATAGCTTGAAAAGCATGCTAATAGAGAAGGAAATTAGTCTCACAAGGTATGAATTTTTTTATTTTATTTTTTACTTATTACTTAATTGAGAGAAGATAAGGCTTGTATTGACCAATTGGGTTTTTATTCTTCCAAAGAATGAATTTTCAAAACCAAGTTCAATTCTTGCTTGTATATTTGTTTTGAGGAGAGCATCTTCCTAGTGCTAGATGATTTGGGATATGTTAGACATTTCCATTATCTTTGGAAATTGGCATGAAAAGAACTAATAATTGTGCTTAATGCATTAAACTATGACAATTAAGGATATTTTTGTAAAAAATAGTTAAAGATCTTTAGGAATGTAACTCCTAAAGGACCAAGGCCTTGTTTGGCCAAAAAAAACACTCAAAACTGCCATTTCTATAGCAAAAGGTAAAAAAAAATTTTAACTATTTTTTTTCCACATTTAACGATAATACCTTACACCTAACTATTGTGAAAATGTGGGGAAAAAACTTCAAAATTTTTTACCACATAGATTGCAAGATATCTATGTTTAAAGTGGAAAAAACAAGTTTTTTTAGCACATTGCGGAACTAGATTTTTTGACATTGAACATTTTCAACTTTAATTTTTTGCACTACAAAGTTTTGAGCTTTAAATCTTTATGGTATAAAATTGAGTTCAGAGTTTAGAAAAAATTCAAAATATTCAAAAAAACTTAATTTTTGTTCTTTAAAAAATTGATAAGTAGAAGTAGGTATGAGATAGAAGGAAAATTTAAATTATTAATAACTCTTAAATGGAATTAACCACTAAAGGATTGGCCTATGTTTTTTGGCCAAATAGAAATTTTGGGTAGGTACTTGTGACAAGAAATTTCCATATTTTAGGCTGAAATTTTGTTAGAAGGTGTGGACAAGGAATATCTTTCATATGCAACAAATTTCATGACATTTGGAAATAGGAGTCAAAAGTCATAGCCTAGTATATTATTCTTTTTGTAACCGGGCAGTTTGGGCAGATTAGAAAAAATCATATTCTTTTCAGAAACCAAAATTTGAAATTGGTTTCTTATACTTATATACACAAGGAAAGTATTAAATCATTCCATTTTGATCAATGAGTCAAAAGTTATGAGGATTATTTGTTTGTGGGTAGTTATGGATTATGTGCTCTAAAATAAACTTTGAAATCCTTTGTCTTACAAAATTTTCAACATTTTTGGAAAAAAATAAATTCCTACAATGTAAATTGTTTATTACAACATTCCAACCATTGGGATTATCATTTTTCAGTTCCATATTTTATTTCTTAATAATTTAGTATTTTAAATGATTTGAAATAAATGATTTAAAATAAATATAAGAAAAAAATAGTAAGTAGGTAGTAGTAGTTTGTTTTTAAAAAATTTGCTACTTGTACTAAAAATGGCAGTTTTTGAGCTTTTTCAATGAAAACATAGTCATAGAACTTTACAGGTTAAAATGCACTTATTCCAATTGTAAGATTGTTTTTGTTCTTTTTTTTTTTTAAATGGTAAAAATTGCATTCAGAAATGAATCCTATAAGTTATTTTTTCAAGAAAATGTTATAATTGCTCGAAAAACAAGATAGTCTATAACTTTCTCATAAAAAATCCTAGTGGAATGAATCAAGGCTTTACATGTACTCAAAAATATAATTTGTGAGGAAATTTTTTTTTAAATTTAAAATAAAAAAATTTTAAATTTTTTTACTACCCATTGTCCCTTGTTTTGAGCTTATTTGGACATAACTTTTGTTCCTAGGCACCGATTGAGAAAAGAATTATATTCCCATGAAATAGAATGAGATTGGGTTTGAATATTTTCGGAAAAGAAGATGGGTAGTTTGTACCAAAACTACATGACTCTTTGAAGGGAGCATAACCTCATCTACCTAGCATTGATAGTGTTTTTTTGAGAATTTCAAGAAAAATAATGTCTGAAATTCCTCTAGAAGAGCATAATTTCATCTCCCTAGCATCAATAGAGTTTTTTTTAGAATTAAAAATAATAATAATGTGCAAAATTCACTTCCAAAAATTGTACCTAACATTTTCAAAAGCTCTACAAGAACTTAATGTCATTTAAGGTTTGACTAGTTGAAGATGGAAACTTGATTTTTGAAGTGTAACATACTTGGACTCTTTAAACTGTAAAATATTTGTTACGGAGAAGTTTGAAGCTTTACACTATTCAAATGTTGAAAAGCTAATACACAAGTCTACAAAGCATTTGGATAATTTGGATATTTTAGTGAAAAATAAGTTTCCATGAGGGTGTGGTTGTAATTGATAAGACTTTCCATTTCAATTCAAAGACAAGTCATGAATGTGAAAGGAATATAGAAGCATTCATACATCATCCTAAAATTTAAAGGTATGGTTGTTGATAAGAAGTGCCATGTCCATTCACAAGTGACCCTACACAACTAGGCCTCGAGCATCACATATAGCCCTTGGGGTTAGCTTTTCAATGAATTTTCAAAGATTGATGCTTAAAGATTAACAATGTCATACTTCGACTATTTGCTAAGAAGTGCAAGGTAGTGTAGGAGATGATTTTTGGTAACACAGGTCAAAAAAGGATTGATAACAGACATGAAGTACAAATATTACACTCCTAACAAATACTCCCTCCATCTTGAAATAAATCCAGGGTTTCCAAATATATTTGCCTCAAATCAAATTTGAAATTGGCTCTCAACAACTTAATAGACAACAACTAAAGCTAGTTCGAATACCTTGAAGTAAAGCTAGTTCAAATACCTTAAAGCAAAGAATCTATAGATACCACGTTCTAGAGATTATATAGCAATTCGATCCTTACAAAGAGACTAATCAAAACACAACCTCTAACAACCCGAAGGCAAAGAATTCAACCTAGAACTAAACAAAAACCACTACTAACAAATCTCTTGTTGAGAATTTACTAGAGTTGAATCACAAGACATTGTCAAAATTGAAGCTAACAAAATGATCAAAATTACTACCACTAGAGCAATCTCCAAAAAGGCTAAAATTAACAAGCTATTGGCTTCCATTCTTTCACACCTAATGAAGTTTAGTAGATGCTACAGTACTTGCACAATTCCTTGAAAATAGGAACAACTCACATTGGTCTAGCCATTTGTAGGAAACCCCAGATTTATTTCGAGGGAGAACAGTCGGTCCGTCCCTGCAGAACTCCTACTCCAGAGCCAATAATCTTTTCCAAGGTGCAGATACTAATGTGAAGGCAGGACGTATTAAAATCCACACGAATCGGCAAAGATACAATCCACTGGTAGAAGGAACAAAAATGTGTCAACGCCGGTTAGGCTATACTGGTTGCAGCAAGGGATACAACACATAACATCATTCGCTTTAGGAACAGCGGAGTGGAAACCAACTTCAGCGATAAACAGCAAAAGTGAGTTCCCTCCGCGATCAATACTAGCACATCAACACAGAAGTTTTAAATCTGCATATGAACAATTTGGCATAGTTGTCTCCCATCGGAGCATGATTGTTGTCCTCCAATCTAAGGTAAGGTATAGCAGGGGCAAACAAGAGCAAAGTGCAGGACCAACCGACTTTCCTCTGGGACCCAATGCTACCAATGGCTCAGCCACCAACAAGTCATGGGCTGAAAGATCAATAAAACTACGTCAAAGAAAGAGTCGGCGACACCACTCTCTCAGGAGCCTTGTTGTTGCTGTTGTCATGAGCCCAGAACGAACAGCCCGCGTTGTTCTTGGAGGAGCTCGAAGCAGTTGGAGTGCTCAAGGGACTGAACACCGACGTCGAAAAAGCCGTGGAAGCTACACAACCCATAGGGGGCGAATACGGAACCCGCACACGTGGTCTCACGGGACCACTGGAAGCCTGGCCAGAAACCAAGCCAAGCTTTGAAGCCCCAGAGCCTGCTGGAACGTCACTCGGATACAGCTGATCAGGGAGGTCATGCACACACACTGGAGAACCCGGCCGGCTGTCATCCAACCCCAAAGTGGAGCCCTCAGAGAAAAATCCAGAGAACGACGCGTACAGAGCTTGAGCAGTGGGACTCATGTCACCTGTAAAACCGGTGCTGGCAAGCAAAACCTCAGAGTGGTGATGGTTATGATGCTCAGGCACCAAAAGCCGGTGGAATCCGCTCACAGGGTCCACCTCCTTCTCAAACGCAGGCTGGGAGGAGCTCTCCGGGTTGGAGCTACACTGACTGAGATTGCCAAAGTGGTTGCCCCAGATGTCGTACACGAGCTCTCCGGAGCTTTGCCCAGAAAGCGAGGAACTGGGATGCCAAGGAGCTCCGGAGAACAGATCCCTGTCAATGCGGCCATCGTGCAACTCCGGGCTCGCAGTAAAACCAAGGCTTGTCCAACCTGGTTCAGCAGCAGCTTGTTTGGTGATCTTGGCTCCAGGGGCTCGCAAAGCAGGTGCAATGGCAGGCGCGGGGACGACAGACGTGTCGAAGGAGTCAATTCGCTCACCAATCCCGAATTCGCACGGGGGGTTCACCCATCCCTGGCGAGAATTGAGACGTGGAAATGAGGCTGAAGTTGTGAAACAGGCTGCAGGTCCATCTTCCGACAGAGCATACGCATTGCCTCCCCGGTGAGAGTGTCGACTCGCTCGATACGACTGACTTCCATCAGCAACAACGTCCTTGTTGTACCCAGTGCTTGGCATCTTCTTGCGTGGTAACGCAGCCCACTCACTGAAATTGTTCCTTTTGCCAACACCTGGACCCCTCTCTAACAAGGACTGCTTGCGATGCTCCGCTGCTGCTTTGCCTTGTAGCCTTGGCTGCTGCTGCTGCTGCTGCTGCAACGGCGTGGAAGTCACAACATTCCGTCGAGGACTGTCAGTCCCGGAGGCCACCAGTGCAGGGTTGGAATGGAGCACTTTTACCTTGAGCTTCGGAAGAGGTGCAGCATCTGCAAGGTCTACAGATCCTGAGCTCCTCGGGCTCAAAGAAGCTGTCGACTGATCAGATTTCTTCTCAGGAGATGGAGGACTGACAGGCCAATGGGAAGCGGAAGGAGTCACTGGAGAAGCCGGTGATGCCGGTGACATCGTACCCAAGGTTGCGGTCACGTCATGCCTAGCAGATTTCTTCCTCCTCCTCCTCCTCTCACGTTCAAATGGTGGTGCGCAGGGGGATGCTGGTTTCTGAGTCACTGGAACGCTGGAAAAGGTGTCTGTATTCTTAGATGACTCTTTGATGGAAGAGTCAGTGATAGGACCTGGACTTAGTGCAGGAGTTATCGTTTGTATGGGTTCTATTTCTTGTGGGGCGGCTACTGATCCATCCTTCATAACGCCGTCTGCATCCAACGAACTCTCCATGAAACTGGAATGTTTAGCTGACGCGTTTTCTGACCTCAGAAACTTCGAAGACTTGGGTTGCTTCACAGATGATGGATGATGATGACTTGGGTCTTTCGTGGTCACAGGTAAACCACCAGTCCCTGTCTCCGCATTCCCTTTACCACTCCGTGCCTGGTCTGCCTTTGCAGCGCCGTTATTCTTCCTATCTGAACTTCCTTTCCGACCACCTGCCTGCGGAGTGCCTGAGCCAGATGTGCCAGCAGCTCCCCCTGTTGATGTCTTCGGTGATGGTGTAGTTGCAGTCTGTGCAGCCGGTGTCACGGACCGCGGAAGATTATAGTCCGGGTTGGACGTACTGCAATCCTTACTCCATAAGGTGGATCCGAAAGCTGCCCAGATGCCATCTACCACAGTTGCAAGAGCCCCCCAGCCCCACATCTTCAAGAGCTTATCCCTCTTCTTAATGAAAGGGCTGACTCGACTATTGCTCCGCCGATGACACCCACCCTTACTTAGATCGCCCGAGATTGTAGGCAGTTCGGTATCATGTACAACTACTTGGAAGAAAATCAACACGCTTACTACAAGCCCACAAATGAGCAACCCCATGAACAGCTTGTAATCCATCAGCAAGTCAGTGATGCCTTGACCTGCGTGGGATCCCCCCAAGTCCCCAACTGTTCGTCCTGTACTTCCAGTCGAGAAAGCCATCTCAGGAGGGGAATGTATACATGGGAATACAACAACTCGGTAAGGGACTTCAAGCAGATGACCAATTGTTCTGTTGGTGCGCACTAGGAACTTATGCTGCGTCTGACATGCACTACTTGACTCGAGAGGTTGGTTCTGACCACTGAACGTGATTTTGGCCACTTCAGTCTCCAAACCTGGTTGCAGAATGAGCCCTTCCTGGTAGTCTATGACAACCCTAAAATTTTTAGGGACCTCATATATTTCCTCTACCTGCGACAAAAGTCAACAATATTACACCTTCATTAGCATTGCAAATACTCAGAAGCCCAGCGAAAACCTTGACTCTGCATGGAAACTCAGATACTTAATGGACATATCACGTTAATCTCTAAACAAGTTAATGCACTAGGTGAGGGACTAAGTGGCTTTCCCAACAACCTCTTGAGAAAGGTGTTAAGAGGATATCAACAAAGCTTTGTTTCCTCGAGCCGTGTGAATCAATGCCACAGCATAGTCAATGCTAAACACAAAAGACTTCCATTAAAACGTAAGGTCTCGAGTCAGATATTGAGTGGAATATGTATAGTGATTCTGACCTTCAGTAACTGATCGCCAGAATTTCGAAGGATCAAAGGCTTCGAGAATTTCTGATCACTAACCAGCACTCCAAAGTCCAATGTATCAGGAATAGACAGCACAGGTGACGGGTGCGAGACTCTTGAGCTGAAAGGGTACACTAGAGTGACCCCATTACCCTCAAGGGCTGCCCCAGAAACTCGAATCTGGAATGCCCCCCGAAACTTTTCCCCTTGTTCCAATATTATGTTGAAATCTACAATATCCTTCGTTGTTTGAGCTGGGAGTTCCCATGTCTCCCCGGCTCGCATCAGCAGCCCATGTTCATGACTACGACTTTCGCCATCCTGTCCAGAGCTGCCTTCCTCTGCTTCAATAACAATATCATCTAAGGTGTATTCACTAACAACACGATCCGAATATGTCACTTTTCTTCCTTCGCTGGTCTCCACGGATGAGAAACCTTCTTTGAACTCGTCATCATTTTCTGGTGAGACAACGACCTCCTCCACGAATAGGGTTTCATTAAAAGGGTTGAACAGGGAAACGACATAATGGGACTTCCCATGCACCCGGACATGCATCTTGTACAGAGATTCCATGCCTTCCCCTTGTAACTGCACTACTAGCGGGTCTACACCGGTTTCTATAGTTATACTTCCCTTGGCAGCTCCAACGTACTGAGGTAAGTAACACACAGGGAGTGTAAGTGACCCGCCAGGTGCAACAAGTTTTTCAGAGAAGCCAGTGACAAAAAACTGCCTATTATCACTTTTAGCAGCTAGGAGTGATAATCTCGAGCCATTGCATGAGTTCATGATAGTCAGGAAAGCCACCTGGCGTTGGTACAAAGGCTGCATCCCAAACTCCATTTGACCAGGGAAGAAAGGAGCCTCCGGCGCAGAAAATGAGTTGCGGCTATCCAACGGGGTTTCATTCGAACAGTCCTGTATATCAGAAAAATCCACTTCAAAAGCAGATGACGCTGGAGCACCACATGTCCCACGCGAACCGGCTCGGACAAGGGCTCTACACGATTGTAGCTCAACCTTTCCATTTGCTGGTGCTGGACTGCGGGCGTCAGGTCCTATCTGATCCGAACTGCCAGAGGAGTCAAAACTGCTCTGCTCGCTAATTTTCTCCACGCCATTATTTGGTAATAGTCCATTACTAACGTCTTCATGCCTCCTCTCGGGACCTCCATTGTCAGAGGTTTGGGAGGATGCCTCTACTTCATTCGTATCTGCATTGAAAGGTGCTTCAGAAAACCACAGGTTCTCTTAATCCCTAAACGTCCAACCAGAAATAGAAAGTCCACTTTGGAAGCAAATTGTCACTTTCAAAACATATTTCTATTGTTCAAATGTAGCGTATGATTACTTCTTTCTATTGGTACGTTTTGGTACATCAAGCTTCCAAAGATAATTAATTCAACTCCTGTAGATATGTAAAAGGTCAGATTTTTGGCCATCAAACAAAGAATTTCAACACATAACTTTCTAACACTATTCAACTATCCAAATAGTAAGAGGTGAGGATCATCCACTAGGTCTGAATAACAAGCATCGTGATTTACAGTCACCACAACAAATACCCTTTAAGCCGAGTATTGGGGGAAAAATTTTCTAGCACCGAAAACCAATGACTTCGTAAAGTTTAATCACTTTAATGGATACAAAATCGTAGAACTACAACGAGCACTACGTCCAGGTACAAAAATTACCTTCAGAAATAACTTCAAGAATAGCCACTTCAGAGGAAGCGACGATCTCCGGTCTGTCACCAAGGGATGTTAGACGCTCTGTATCTGCTTGCACTGTGCCGATCTCGGCGTTTGCCATAGGTGGCATGCAAAGCAGCAGGAACAAAAGCGCCCACGTAAGAAACAGCATCGTCAGCTGCAACCCGCGAGGTGCCTCACCGCAGGACCACCATGCCCTAAGAAATTCCCAAACACGTCAGGACACCAAATTTCAAAGCCAGGACGATTTGTGTGCCATGAAGAGGACACTAAATGACAGGAACCTAACCAAGAGAAACAAGAACGACAAAAATTGGAGGCAAACACAAGGACCCATTCGATCCTCGTGATACCGGTACTATGGGACAAGACTTGCGCTTCACGCCAGCAAAACTTCTAGAGAACAGAGTGATATGGGCGCAAATTTCCCCTAAAATTGTGAAACAGGGAACTTTGGGCACAACAGGCTCTTGAGAAAGCGACTATGACAAACGACAATCTGAGAAGATGGCCATAGTCTTCGAAACAAGTTGATTTCCAGTGACCAGTACTGCTAGAGAAAGTAGTTTCTATCAAAGAGTGATGTGCACTACATATGCAAACTAACAAGTGCCCCCCAAGTTAACTATTGAAGGCAGGATTCAAGCGAAATAGAAAGTGTTCATACAACTAAACCTGAATGTGTGTTATACAGTAAACCCTATGCAAATCTTCGCAGAAAAATATTTTACTATAACCTGTCTCAAGAAAGAGAGAGAGACACTTATATAAGCAGGTCAGAGCACAGACTACGGAGCTCTGCCAGTCCAGTACCAGCTAACTTGACGTACAGATCTAGAAATTGCTCCATTGAATCAGGAGATAAGAGAGTCGCGCCTACAGTGCCGACTTCGGAGGTCTCCTCTCAACTTTGCTATATGGAGGAAACTTAAACCCTTAGTGCCCCGATCCCGTCTGCTACACTGAACCTTGTTACCGGCAGCAACTCATCTATTCATTTACTTGGTTGGCCTTCAATTAGCAAGTGGTGTAAACATGAGTACATGACTTGGCTCAATGTCTGTGGTCACTGATCCTTGAACGGAAGTAGGGTTTTGTACTGTCAGTAGTCTACAGCCTCCCACTTTGAAATCCTGTAAGAACTCGGGCATCGCGATAAAAAAATCCTCTCAACAGATTAGGCTCTCATACCCAAAAATCTCTCCACATATCTTTGAAGCTCTCCAAAATCACTCCTACATGTGTTAAAATGCTCAAGGTGACGCAAACAGTATACTCTACCCTGATTACAAACTATATAATCCATGCTGCTAAAGCCCGGTTGAGAGTCTGGTCAGGGAACTACTTTCACTTTACTTACAAACAAACGAGATTCCAGTGACGACCAACGCTGCATTCACTGACCCTTCTAATACCCTTGATTTCGTTACTTGGAATCCGTGTATCATCAATTCCAACGCTTCGGGCTTAAAACTAAGTTAACCCTACCGCAAATTCGCCATAAAATGGCAACCACCGGTATACCGCCCTCGCTTAGAAGCGTGAATTGGGTGTGAAGGTGGACAGAAACACAGAAGCAAGCTACTGAGGGAAAATGCTGCGAAAAGGAAGGTAGGAATTCAGTACCGGTTGCTCAACTTCGAGCTCACACGGGAGCAGTCGAGGTAAAGGCTGCCACTGTTGCAATTGGCGCCATTTTCATCCACTGAGGGAACACCGTCATGGGGACTCCAACACCAGGAGCCCACGCTGATGAGCACCGAGAGCGTGACGAACAACACGGAGAATGGCACGGAGCCCACGAACAGCAGGGGCGAGAACGACGTGAACGCGAGACAAGACAGGAGTGTCGGTACTGCCTGCACTGCCAAGATCACCAATAACGGAGCCGATACTGCCATAGCCACACCACACCTTTGCTACATGTATCTCCTTCTACAGACACCATCACCCGAACTGAAACTGCAACAGCTCCTCCGTCGTTGTCGTGTTGATCACCTTCCTCCACTCGACTGATCCTTCCAGAATCTCCGCCATTCTCCAACTCACACCTCCGCCATCGTACAACACTAACCCGCCAAAAACCCATATCAAAGACCCGTAAGGACCTTAAGGTTTACCTAATGGTGTGAATTGCTGCAAAGAACCCCAAACTAGGTCATCCGAAACCCTAATGGCTGCGACTAGAGTAGGTTCACTAGTAGGCTCCAATTCTGTACAATATGCAACAACAGGGAGGACTTGTGGACACAAAATTGGAGTAGCAACCACTGAGAGCGAGTGCATTGCAGTCCTCAGCATGATGCATTGAGCGCATGCCTATCCATGAACTGGAAATTTAAGAAAGCAGTGAGGAGCTGCTTACAAAATAAGAATACAAAGAGCAGAATACGAAGAGTTCAATGTCCAGATTTGCTAGCACGTCCTCTCACTTCCTGCAGCAAGTAATAGAACATGTGAAGAAGTGCCGAAATATCTTACGAAGGCAGCCTGTTAAAGTACGAAAAAAGACCCCCCCTAAACCTTCGCTATGGCATTCACAGAAAACTATGTCACGACACCCTGACAAAATGACTGTTGTCGCACAAACTCGACTGCAACACGAAAATTCTACCAGGAAAACACTGTAGAATAGAAACCATTCACGGTTCTATTGCATCCTACAGCACCTTAGCCCTTAACTCTCATGAAATTCAGAAGCTCCCTCATAGCAGAGTCTCCAGTGAAACGCCACTCACTACAATTCCCTGCAACTAATGGTGGTGCTTCCTCAAAACCCTCAACAACATGACTACTCTTAAAAATCCACTCCCTACAACAGAAGCTCGTCCATCATAGGGTATCCTGGTTCCAGTGCGACAGACCACATGAACTACCGGTGTACATTGCATTTTCAAAGACCTCAAGCAAGAGGGCACCAAAACCAATTCTTTAGAATTTCAAATTTCAAATCACCGAATTAACTTCTGATTGTCACTCTGACAAAAATCCCTCGTACTGCGTACACGTGTCCGGACAACCCCCCAATTCCCTCACGTACACCTTCCCAAGAATCATAAAAGAAGACAGTGCTGGTAAAACAACCCCGACGGTACCCTTGCTTACGAGCAAAACACAAACCCCTCTTCTTTCCCGAACTCGACCTCCTGCAAACCAAAACCACTAACACCACCACTACTACTCCACTGTCAAGCTTTCCCCACCTCCTACAAAGTCGTCGTCCGTCACCCCAAAAAAAGAAAAGCCCAGCCCACTCGCACTTCCCAATGACGGCAGCCTACCCAAACTTCCCGGGAAGCAACGACCAAGGCGGGCGTCCTCCAAAACCACACACCCACGAAATCTACACCAGAACGGCACCCCAACCGCAGCGACACGCAGACAGACGGCTGCAGAACCCAAAATGGAACCAAAATGGCAGCCAGCAATCAAGACACCCCAAACTCATTCCCTAGTTTCCAACCTCTAGCAAAAGAGGAAAGGGAAGGTATAATAATAATAATAACCAAAAGATTCCAGTAAGCTCGAATCACATGAGAACCCGTCCCAAGATTTTCAAAAAAAATAAAACACACGAAACCTAGCCTCGTCCCGCTTAGCCTCTGTCGGACGAGATTCTCTTCTACGTCCTCCACGCCAACGAAACCAAACACACTCACTAACACGCACACACACACACACACACAATCACTCACCCCAAATGCCCTGATTCTCCTACACTCCCCCATTCCCCCAAATCCGAAAGACAATCCAACCTGCAGACACCCAATGACTCCTCCAACACCACAGAACCAAGAGAGACGGCTCCGAAATCCAGCCCGCGCCCGTCAGATGCTGATGAAAACTCGGGGATACAGGGGACTCGTCCCTGCCAGCCGAACTGGAAAGAGGGCTGCCAAGTAGTCCCGGTTGCGACTCCTGCGAGAGAAAAAACTGAACTGGCGAAAGTTGGGCACAAAACGACGCCCACTTGGCGATTGGGCTTGTGCAGCAGCAGAGCAGGCTATGGCGGCCGTTTGTATAGTGCCTCCGGTCAGTTTCAGTCCTAGCCAGTCAGTCTAAGCTATAAGCAAAGTTACTGCTGCGGCGATGATGATCGTCCAAGGACAAAGCTTGACACTCCCCTTGGCTTCGCATGGCTTGGCATGGCCTTGTCTGGGCCTCCACCACACTGTCCCCCCCGCAACAACGACGGAAGGAAGGCAAGGGAGAGCTCTCTCACTACTGCTCTGCCTGGGGCCCAGACAGACAGACGGAGGACAGACGCAGACGCCGCACCCTCCGTTCCTCTCCTCCCGAAGCCGCGCGTCGTTCGGGGCGTTCGCCCGCCTTTCACTTTTCGAAACAGCAATTCCTTTTTCATTCGGAGGCTTTGAATTTGGGACTTTTTTGTACCAGGAGGGGGCTTGCAGTTGGGACGGGTACAACAAGGTAAACCACCCCATTGCAGTATGATACTGCTATTTGGAAAATGTGGGAATAAATTTCAGTGGTAAGGCAAATAATAAGAAACAATGTTACAATTGAAAAAAATTATTTTCAGACTTTAAGTGATTTTTTTTTAAATTCATAGAAGAGTGTTACCTTGGGCTTCCCACGAAAGTATGTTAGATATGCCTATCAAAGTCAGAAAAATAGTTGTTGTAGGATTTCTTCCAACCCATGCCTGACATAACACATGCCCAATATAGTTCATAATGACTTCAATGCAAACTACATACTTCTATTGTGAGAATGAATCAATTTGTATCGTTTTAGGCTAATTTAGAGTAAATCGATGTCATTGTGTTATTAAGGCATAGATTCTATCCATTCCAGACACATGTTATATTCATTTTGTGCAATCAACTCCCTGAAGCAAGCAATTTTTTCCCTCTAATTGTATTTTTTGTTTTTCTATACAAATAATGTTGAATGGAGCTTTTCCTAGGTGTTTGGAATGGGGTATTCTATCTTACTCAAAAGTAGTATCTAAGGTAACATCTAAAAGAGACTCTTTTTCTAATCCGACTATCTCAAAAGTTAATGACCCAAAAAAATTGATGAAGTTATTGGCAAACTCAAGATAATGCAAATCTAAGTAGCTCCATACATTAGTAAAAAAGGCCCAAGAACTATCCAACTAGCAAGGGAACTCATGCATAGTTTTGTGCATCATTGTCCAATGATGCCCAAAATTATATATCAATTCCCTTGCAAGCTTCATAGTTTGGGGCATCTTTTCTACTAATGGTAGTATTCCAACACTCTAGTAATATTTTACAAATTTCCAAGCTAAAAATATAGGATAGTCTATACTTAATACTAAACTCATCTGAAATGGATTTGGATGGCTTGACGCATGAAATGTCAAAACTTTCACACATATTGGTTGCTTTTAAAAACTCTTCACCTTACATCGAGGTTTTTTGAAAAGTTCTTGTAGCTTTAAGGCATGGAACTATTCATTCAAGGTCATTTTTTTAAGTGTTGCGATTATACTTTGGGTTAGAACTCATCTATTGTACCCAAAACCAGCTATTAAGGTTAGTAAAAAAATTATTCTAAAAAAGATGGTAGAAGTTGAAGGAAATTTTAAAAGATTCAAATTTTTCAAATTGTATAGAGAAAACATGAATTTTGAGAAACTATTTTTGTTTTTAGCATATATTGTGTGGATTTGATTTCCCAACTATAATTGAATGCCAATCCTAATATCCAAGTATAGTGTGGATATTGGTTATGGAATTTTATATTCTTGTAATACGATGGTAGAAAAATATATAAAGGTCTCTTATTGACTCCAAAAGATTTGTCCTATTGGTATGTATTACAAAATGAACTTACACATAGTTATAACTTTTGACAAGGGAAGTATTTTCTATGAAGTCTATTTGACATTGAGAACAACACTAATACACATATAATGGGCAAAAGTATTCCTCCCTTTTAAGAAATTATAACCATATATAGGTTCATTTTATAACACACAATGGTAGAGCAAATTGACGTACATTGATTTGTCTTATAATGAAGGAGAAAAATTAATGTTACAAACACACATTAAATCTAAAAATTATTGTATTTGAGAATTTTTTAAATGTTGTAAATACATTAGATTGTATATATTAAAAATACTATATAATCTGATTTAAAAGCATTTGAATATAACCCAATCAAAGTGTATTGTACTCAAAAGGTAATTGCAAGGAAGACCTCCCAACTATTGTTGCACTTACTTTGGTATTTTTTATTATTATGAGTTCTTCAAAATTAAAAGAATATTTCTGTAAAATAAAATTATGACCAATTTGCAAACCTTAGAGAAGATTGTACCCTGGTAAGATTAAGCTTAAAAGAATTCTCTAATTAGAAAAGCTAAAAGAATGTATAATCTCAAAAAAAAAACTTAAAAATTTTTGTGTGTAAAAAATAGGATAATAATTTAAAAGTTAATGAAATTTTCAATTGCAATAGCTCTAAAAAGATGGTCACTCACTTAAAATTTCACCAAATAAATCAAACCATTCTAAAAATGCATATTGAAAGTAGCTCAATTTTTCTTACAAAATTTATTCAAACTTTCATCAATTTTTGAAATAAACAAAGGTCCTTGAGCTTCAAGATGGAAAGTGCAAGTAATACATATGCAAAAATTCAAGAAGAAGTTAGGAAAGGTATAAACTGACCAGCTTTGGTGTGCTTTGATAAAAATGGAGAGTCATTTGCAATTTGATTTAAATGTTGGATGAATCCAAAATAGAGATTGTGAAGACGGAGCTGTCACCATACACAATATGATTGTAGAAAATTAGAAACTATGATTGGACTTGAATCAAGATTATTTCTATGAACTATATTGTTCATATATTGATCAATAGATGATTGTTTTACAAAGTGCAAAACGTTAACATTGCTTAGAAATATAGCTAAAGAAATAAAAACAATAAATAAATGGCAAGTTCCAACTATTTTTGCTACAACAATAGCCACATGGAAAAAATGAAAACCTTTCGTAGGTTAGATTGGCCATAGTTAAAGGCAAATTGAATCCTACAATCCTCTTCCACTCCCATTTTCATGCTAGTGAAACAATGCCTATAGAATAGTTTTGCTACTTTCACTTCAAAACACACCTCTTCCACTACAAAAACAAAACTCTTCTATGAACAAAATAGAGATTTCTGACAATAAAATAAAATTCTTCCACTTCCAAAATAAAACTCTTTTATTACCAAAATGAAATCAAAACATAAAATTTAACTCTTTCACTACTTTCTTCTTATTCTAAGTCAACTAGTAAAGCTCTTCAAAGTCAAGAAAACCATAAACATTGAAAAAAATAACCTTTCAAAATGAAACAATTGAAAAATCACACAAAACCTAAAATTCTATGTATGCACCTGCAATTGTTGGCTCTTCAACAATGTTCAAGGGGGCTTCAATGGATGCTCCCACTTCCTAATGCTTCATTCAAAGATACCTACAAAAATCACAATACAATTGCTCTCTTAATTTAGCTTCGCATATTCCACTCCCTCACGTTTGCTCCAAGTTATAAAAAGATGTCAAGTTTTATAGCAAGGTATGTGCCATTGATTCATTCATAGCGACCATTGGTATATTAGATTTGCCACAACTAGGCAACTTGAATTGTTCAAACTCATCATTATAACCTTCTTGATGCCAAAAGTTGTACATGTGAAGATGCATTAGTTCCTAGCTAAAGAAATCTCACTTCTCACAAAACCTTGCTATTTAGAAGCCCCTTTGTAATAATACAATCTATGATAGTCTAATCTTTAATCTAGCATGACCAACCTTAATAAGCAAGGAGACCTCACACTTGGTGTCATTCAATTGGGTTGATTATTCAAGCAATGCCAAATATTTTTGGAAGAGTGTTGGAAAAATACCTTGATATTGTTGGAAGAAAACCTCTTCAATCTTGCTAAATCCATCAAAGAGTGCAAGAATCATTTCCTACTAGTCCTTAGGTGACAAATCAGCATGAACCTGTGCAATTCAAGTCCAAAATTGGTCATTCTTTAATCCAATTTCTTATGTTGAATTCGAAGAGGCCAACCATCAACCTCACATCTTTACAGTCATTGTCAGCATCAAATGCAACCTTATGCTTAAGACAAGTAAACAATTGATTGGTTGCAAAACTACAAACACATAGTGAAAAATCACACATCCATACAAAATCACAAATACCTTGCATTTCGGCTATGGAGTTTGGCCTTTGTTTCACTACAATGAACATTTGTGTTTGGTCAATGAAAGAGAAAGAGATAGGTTGGAATAGAAGAAGGATTGAAACATTTGCCCAACATCTCATCTATATTTCTAAAATGATACACTCCAAACCAAAATCAAAAATACTCCTTGGTGTTTGTAGTCAATTATGTTATAGACACTGGAAACAAGCTTTACCTTCTTCTCATCGCTTTTGATGCTCTTAAGGCATTTACAATAGAACTCCGTGAACAACCAAACTAAAGATGATACATTCCAAGCCAAAATCTAACGTGCTCCTTGGTGTCTGTAGCTAACTATCCAAGTGCTACCTTCTTCTTGTTCACTTTTGGGCATCCGTGAACAACCTTAAAATGATACACTCCTAGCCAAAATCCGAACTGCTCCTTGGTGTCCATGACCAACTATGGTATAGACGCTTAGAATAAGTGCTACCTTCTTGTTGTGGCTAGTTCAATGCTCTTCGGGCATCTATAGTAGAACACTATGAATAGTCCCAAGGTGATACACTCCTAGCCAAAATCGAAAGTGCTCATTGGTGTTTGTAGCCAACAATGTTACAAATTCTTGGAACAAGCTCTACTTTCTTCTCATCACTCTTAATGCTCTCAAAACATCTACAATAGAACCCTGTGAACAACCCTAAGATGAAACACTCCAAGCCAAAATCGGAACTACTCATTGGTGTTTGCAGCTAACTATATTACATATTTTTGGAACAAGTTCTACTTTCTTCTCATTGCTCTTAATGCTCTCGAAGGATCTACAATAAAACTCCGTGAACAATCCTCACATGATACACTCCAAGCCAAAATCAAAAGTGCTCCTTGGTATTTGCAACCAAGTATGCAATAGACACACTTCTTCTCGTCACTAGTTCGTTGCTCTTAGAGCATCTACAATAAAACGCTGTGAACAACCCCAAGATGATGATACACTCTAAAGCCGAAATCAGGAATACTCTTTGGTGTCTTCGGCCAACTATGTTATAGACGCTTGAAAGAAGCTCTATTTTCTTCTCACCGCTGTCTCAAGGCATGTACAATAGAACTCGACAAACCACTTGACACTCAACAGAACTAGTGAGAGTACGTTAAGGAAAACTACTTTAACCTAAAAGCACACCTCAACACTTAATATTTCTTCATTATATCGGGCACCTTAGACCACCTTGTACAACTAAATTTAGGTGAATTCTTACACTCTATTACACATTCAGTTAGCTCTCTCTCTCTTCTCTTGAAGACTGCCGCCCAGGTCTCCAACAAAAACTTGTCCTCTATTTTGTAGTGGGTTCGTTTTTGCATTTCCCTAAAGGCTTCCTGACCTAATTGCTAATCTCCGATCCCAAAAACGAACTCCAAATCAGAACTAACCTGTGATAAACAAGTAAGCTCACTGTAATTTCCAGATATTTGACCAAGGGCCTGTGCACTTGGGTTGGGTCTCCCTGCACCCCCAAAACCGAAGTACAGTACTGTACAGGAGTCAGCACTGTCCAGGTACAGTGAAGTGTCAATGTAGAGTGTCCCAGTGAAGATGCCTTCCTGTAGCTACGTGGCTCAGGTCAAGGACTTTGACACTGAGAGAGACTCTTGCGTGTTGGCTCCAGGTTCAGGACTCCAGGTACTCTCACTCAGACACCAATCTGACATAGAATATCCAATTGAAGACCCCAGATAACTTTCAAAGTGCCCCGCCCCCGGCCCGCCCGCCCGCCCGCCCCAATTGCGACGTGATTTGGGTATCTGGATTCCACAATTTACGGGGTATTGGGGGCCAAAATGTCACACCCAACGACGGACCATGAGGTTCCTCATGCCATTACGTACACTTTTCAACGGACAATGAAGTGAAATCTCATCTCTTGGGGGAAGGTCTACGGTGATGGCCCATTGTGAGGCCGCGGAGATTGACAAATTAACTTAACTTATGATTTTTTTTTCTTCTTCGAGGAGGGCGTACCTGAGAGGAGTCCCGTTGTTGTTAAACTAGTAGTATTTGAATGCAGATGTATGTGTGTAATTGTGTACAGTAGTATAAGTTATAACATATTTGCAGAACACCCGACTTCCATCAAGCAAAGTTGAGAGGATACTTTATTTTTTTAATTTTAGTTTTTTTCGACACAAGGTACTTTATTTTTTGGGGGGAGGGTGTAGAACCCTGCCTGCCACTCTCCAGTGTAGTATTTAAATTGGTCTTTGGAATTTCATGAATATGGTTACTATTCAAATAACAAAAGACTTTTGCGTTGGAGTCATGTTCATGTGAAGGATCTCAGTTTGTGATAACTTTGAAAAAAGCACCTGCACCTTCAGTAAGCTTATCACTCTAGGCACTGGCCGATTGGGAAAAAAAAAGGGGCACATTTCATGAGATTGTAAACCCTAAAGAGTGTCATACATACATACATGTAGTTGGGTTGCATGGAGATTCTAAATTTGGCAGATTATTAGCTTAGTATTGGGCCAGGCAGTTTAAAGGATTGCAACCGACATCACTTTGAATTCTTAAGAAATTTAATTGTTTTGAAGACACAATTCTACAGTTCAAGTGTCTTTAGTTTGTGGCCATATCATCTTCAGTCTCTTTCTAGGTTACACAAATAGTATAAACTTTTTATTTTGGGGAGGTAGAATTCCTGTGATGATCTAAACCAATCCTGAAATAGAAAACTTTACTCCAGCATAAAGATCAGTCTCCTGGATGCTTTCCATTGGAATAGGGGACTCTCTTACAAGTTGCAACACCAAGATACTGTATGCAATATGATATGGTAATTAGTGTGGGTGGAGTTTTTTTCATTGTTTGAGTCTTCAAATTTAGCCTGCCAAAGTGCATAATTATTTATTATAAGTTCAGTTATATTCTGCACCCTTCCATTCCACCTGCACTACTGGCAGGTCTGGGAAGATATGATAATAGGCCTACCTGGTCCAAGATGACTCTAAACCACCTGGTGATGGTGGTGAGGTATCCAAACCGAATGGCGTGGTGGTTGGTTCAATATCTTGTGTGAATAAAGCCTCTCTTCTTAACAGAAAACCCTGGCAGTGTGTTTCTTGAACATACTCGTTTCATAAAAGAGAAAAAAAGATGATAGGCCTCTGGGTAATTGACTTATTGTGTTTCAGCCCTAGAATATTGTGTTAACCTTTAAGCGCCTCGGGGGATCAGAAATGTTCTCACATAGTGTGGAAGTTTAATTCAAAGTGTTGTAACTTTTGCATCCAATGTTTGAATTCAATAAAACTTGTTCAAAAGTATGCGCTCTTCTTCTTAGTTTTTGTGGTAAAATTTTCAAAGCAATCCAAGATGTGATGATTGTTTAGAAGTCATTCGAAGTTCACGAGTTCAATTTGATTTCACCAAACTGCATTTTGATGGTTGCAACTTTGGGGGGACTTGTATCTCCTTCAACCACTATTCATTTTCAATAAAAATTTGTTGGGTTGTGTTCCACTTGAAGTCTAGTTATTGTGGTAGAATTTTCATGTCAATCCAATTTGTTTTGAATGTTTGGGAGCAATAAAAGTTCAAAATCTAAACATTTGTGGGTTAGTGTGAACTTCGACATCTTGTTTCTTCATATAGTGTCCATTTCTAGTAAATCGTTTGGAAAGTTGTGCATACCATTCTATTTTGTATGGTTATAATTTCTTATCAATCCAAGAAGTTATAAGTGACTGAGAAGCATTTTAGTAGGAGGTTCAACCTTAGATGTTTTTTTTGCAATTTTTTCTTGCTATTTATTGACATTTCAAAGCCATTTTATAGACACAATGAATGAATTGAATGATATTTTCTTTCACCAATGTATTTGTATGTTGTTTGTGAAGCGCTTCATAGTTTTAAGTTTTTTCATTTAAGTATGTTTAGAAATCAAATTCACCTCCAAGTGTGTTGCTAGGAATATTTTAGCTAACTTTTTCAACACTAAAACATTCTAATCTTACAATATATATGGCCAAATGACTCCAAATTTGATTCATGTCATCAAAAACATGTCTAATACAAGATTATATGGTTGAGATTTCTATATCTTAATGACATTTAAACCTATAACACTTCAAAAGCAACAATGCATTTAGGAATTAAAGTAGGAGGTCTATAAAAATGACCTTTTACCAATTGATTTGCAATTTGGGGGAGTTTGACTTCTTGGAATATTTTTTGGTATACTTTTTTTTGAAAATAAATGGAATTGGCATCTAATCCAAGTCAATTCATAATTTATGGACCTTTGTGGAACTAGTTATGAATTTTGAAGTTGGAATGGATAAAATGTCTTTAAAACCATCTTCCTAATATGCTCATCATTGGTACATGGACAAATTATTCAATTGGTGTATTGACAAATGCAATTGGTACATTGAAAAAAAGCAATGTCTATTTTTGTATTAGATAACATTTTTAGAGCCTAAATAGTTCCATGTTTTCCTACCTTATATAGATGATGGTGTGAATAATTTCAAGAACATGCTTTTTGCAAAAGCCATCAAAATAGAGTATGTTCCCTCCATTTACTTTGCCATTGAAAAAAAGCTTCAAACACTTAATGAGGTTTAATCTTTTAATAACAAAGGAGTGTTTCAAACTTCAAAAAATATCAAGATGTGCAATATAAAGCAATGCAGTGCAATTAGAACAATACTTTAGAGGGTTTTTTCTCAATTTAAAGTTGTGTAATGTAGAGAATATTCTAACACTATTGAATCTACCATTGCACTAATCAATTTTTATTAATAAAATTTGAAATAAAAATTTGAAATTTTTAGTATGATAGATTGCACAATGAGCTCGAGAATAAGTTCTAGTGAGTTTGAATATTTTTTGGTATTATACGTTTCTAATTAAAGTCATTTTTGAAAGGCTATATTTTAATTAAAGAATAGTTTGCACTAAAGAAGCCATGCCTCATCTCTTTTACCTAAAAAATATTTGCAAAGAAGACTCTAGAAATCTAAACCAAAAAAAATTGGAAAGCTAATACCAATATTTTAAAATATAATATATGGATTTAAAATATGAAGCCTTTGTACATATAGGTTATGTTTGAGTTATTTCATCATTTCAATTTGCATTATTGTAAATAATATTGGAATAATTAGAATTTGTATTTTATTTGAATTAAAAAAATATTAGTATATGAAAATTTCAATTGGTGGGCTCTTAGATCATAAGCAACAATTACTTTGAAAAAATGGTTTGAATTGGTTTAAAGAATAATTAACAAATCAAGTGGGTCCAATTTCATGTTTGTATTATTGGTACTTTAATAATAAAAATTTAAAAGAAATAGTAAAGACAATTTCATTTCAATTTAAGTAGCTTCAAATTGAAAATAATTCATATTTATAAAATTGAAACATTACTATTAACAAACTAGGACTCTATTTCTCTTTGCATTATCATTCACAACTAATCCTAAATTCTGAAATGTTGAAATGTTGAAATTTAAAAATCTCAAAGTTTTGAAATGTATAAACATACAATGTAAATTTAGAAATTTTCACCTTTTTATTTTGAAAGATATAAATTTAAAAGTTAGAATTTGAGAATCTCTAGTAAAGTCCTTTAGGTCGTAGTTATTTTATGCATTGAAATGTATAAGTTCATTTGTTGATTTTCAAGGGACTATGAGTCTAGTTGTGGTTGAAATACATGATTGAAACTATGAAATTTCAAAATCACTTAGCAAAAGATCTATAATTTTGAAGTCAAGACTATTTTGCACCTTCATCATCTCTCTTTTCATTCACAATGGTCTTTGAATTCCGTCACTTTGACTTTGATATAAATTAAATCACAACTTGATCTCTTTAGATTTCGTTGCACTAAGTCAAGATGTTTTTTTTGCTTTCATTCTCAACGCATTGTATTGCTAGTCTCATGAACTATATCATTTTCATTTATGATGCATTAGATGATAAGTTGGTTGAAGTTTGTCTCATTAGGTAACTCCTAGTCTTTTGTAGTATATTAGTTTTTATAATATATTCAAGAAAGAATTTCAATTCATAAAATAAAAGATTTTATAATTTTAAATACAAAGACTACAAATTTACAAACTATGAGTATTCAATTTTAAGATTTATAATGATCAAGATATAAGTTTTCAAATTTACAATTACATACTCATAGCTTTCAAGAATTCAAGACTTTATTTTTCAACATTCTATAACCTTTAGTTGGTTGTCACTAGTGATGTAGAGAGAATCGTAATTTCAAATTTTATTTTTGAACCTTTTTTTCTTGAATATAAAAAATAAAATTATAAAAGTTATGAAAGTTACGAAGCTTCAAAATTTTAAATTCTTAATATATTATAAATTCAAGATAATGCAAAAAAAAGATGATGTAACTTGATTGGACAGACTTCAAACAATTAATGACCTAGATACATTGCAAACTTGTTGGTATAAAGACACAAACCATAATTAACAAATGAATGCTTAAGTAAATTATAGCTTGAAAATGATGGGTTTTCAAAATTTTGTGGTTACATTTTGATTGAAAGGAATGTTGTAAACCTCAACCTCAAATTGACAAATGAACCCTATATACAACTTTATATAACAAACATCATTTGAATTAAAAAATGAATCACTTTACCAATTTATTTCTAAAATAGAACAAAATCCACATGAAATCATTTAGATGTTAATTATATATTAAATTAAAATTATAGTATGCAAATTCACAAACTCTTTTTTGCTCTCTATTTATTTAAATTGATAAAATTGAAAATTTTCAAAGATTTATAAACTTGCAAATTCAAAGCATGTACTAGTCAAAATCTACCTTGAAAAAATCACTTTACACCATGATTTTTTGATAATTCTAGATTGAAACTAACATAACTTTGTTTAAAATAATGAAGATTTGATACAAAGTTATGGTTTGAAATGTATTTGTTTCTACATGACTTTTTATTTATGACTTTTTATTTATTTTTAATATTCAAATGTTTCAAATTTTTGAAATGCTAACTAGTAGTAGTAGCAAAAATAATAATGGAGCCTTAATCTTTTTATCCTTGTATAATATATAGAAAATAATTGTTTGTTTTAGACTTACAAATTTGAGTTGAATCTTCGTGTTTCTTGTATTCTAGAATTCAATTTCAATTGATATTTTTTTATTGTCTATCAAATTGTCAACTTTGTAGCAAGTTTATCCCCTAAAGGACCAAAAGACCGTTGAATGTAAACAAGTGATATCTAGTAGGTGCATATGAAATCATTTTTCAATGAATGTTCTTCAAATTTTGAGACAAGAAGTAAACTTATACCCCCTTAGAGGGATTATGATTTTTTTTCCAATCAAGTGCCAAAATCAAAAGTTATATTGCCTTGAACTTTTTAAACAACTTGGGCAACTTTAGGCAACATGTGCAAAACTCTTCTAATAATTTTGAAATTTGGTAGGTTTGTAACTAACATGATACAAGATGCAAGTGACAAATAAAACACCCATATATAGTGTAAAAATCTCATTTTAGCAAGAATTAAAGTCTATTGGCCCTATTAGGCAAGATAAAAAAATCTTCTAATTTCAAATGTTATATTCTTTCAATTTGTGTAGTCAAAGTTTTTGAAATGTTTTCCCCTCATTCCCATAGTAGTCTAATATAAGTTTGTAGGGTTGAATTTTGGAAAAATAATTTTTTTTCATTCTTTTTATTGCCTTCAAGAGTAGCAATTTTTCACAATTTGCGCCAAAAAATGTGCCTCTATCCTTTAGGGATTAAAAACAACAACAAATAAACTAGTTTTTAAGACTTTGATTATTTTTTAACTTAAATTTTTTGCATTTTAGATTTTTTATCATAAATTATTGAGTTAAAAGTCTAGGTCTGAAATATCCAAAACCATTAATAGTTGTAAGACAAAATTGAAACACACTAATTCCCAATGATGAGATTGTTCCAACAACCAAATTTCATTGTGTGCAATTTTTTCTTTTGGGAAAAAGTAAAAATTGGGATCAAAATCAAAATCAATGTTTTTTTTTCAAGAAGATGCTATGATTGCCTACAAAACAAGATGTCATGCTCCATAACTTTCTCATCACTTATCCAATTAGAACAAATTTAACATTTTCATAGAAAAAATAGTTTAAATTTTTTAATTATATATATATATATATATATATATATATATATATGATCTATTCAAAAGAATATTTCAAGTTTTATTGTTATAATTGCCTCTTCTATGCTATTTGAAGCTTTTGTTTGTGAGCATCAATTGAAATAAAAATTACATTTTCAAAAGAAGTTTATTTTTTTCAATTTTTGAGAAAAGTTTCAAAAAAGCATGCCAAAAATTGAGATCACAAGAGCTTACATGAACTTCCAAGTGTCCCGAAAGGGAATACTTGAGAATTTAAGGATTAATCAAAACATTTTTTATTAGGTAATGATAACTATGCCTATGCTTAGTTGTAATTTGTGACAATTGTAGGTGCACATACCTTCTACTTAAATTCCAACAAGATTTGCTTTATTTACTCCCTAAAATTTCTTTCAAGTTAAAATGACTTTGGAAAATTTAGGCATATGAAATGAGGTATCAAATTTTTCCCCCTTGTATTCTTTTTGAGATTAGAAAAGCCAAAAAACTCTTAGAAAATCTAATTTTATGAAGACACAATGGTTGAAAAAAAGTTATGCTTCCCTTTAGTTTTAAACCCCAACTTGAGGAAGTAGAGTGCAACATCATATTGCTTTGTAAATTTGCATACTTCTTTCCTAACATGAGGCTTCACTCATATATAAAGTCCTTAAATCTTCTTTGCAAACAAAATTCGAAATATAGGCTTCAAAGACCAACAAAGCAATCTTAAAAAAACATTTTGCTCCACTTTGTAGGCTTTATTCTCACACATATATTTTCTTAAGACCCCAATTTTTCTAATATGTGGCTCTAGCACTAGTCAAGAATAATCACCTACAGCTACCAAATTAGTACTCCATATAATTTGATTAACTAATTGATTTTTGGCAGTTTTGTGAGTATTTGTCAATGTCTAACCCATGTATCTTTAGAAGTTAAAGCAATCGTATGCATTCATTCCAATTTATATGGTATTGATTTTGAAGCAAATTTCATTTATACCCGTGATTACACAACTGAGGTCTGAATTAAAAATGAGTGGATGAAAAATTGAAGGTGGACATATAGAAAGTTCAAGCCCAATATTTGGGTCCCATATGCAAAATTTATATTAGAGTCCAAAGTTTAATCAATAGATTAAAAAACTGTATGCCCAAATTCTCATTGTTTTGATGTTGTATATTATTCAAAAATAACCTATTTTGTTCACACTTTATTTATTAGTGTACACTTCTGAGCACGCCTAACTTATGGATGTTTACCCCTACCTTCTTTCTCTCGTTGTGATGAAAATAGACTTGTATATTTTAAATTATATTAAAAAAATTATTCTCATATTACATTACATTTTTTCAACACCAAGAAAAATATATGATTATTCTCATATTTTCAAATGTCCATGATTCTTGTTCCCAACTACGTCCTGGCCTACAAGGATTGACCCTCTTATTGCCCTCTATTTTAGCCCTGGAAAAATTCCAGAATTTTTTTTTGCCACGCATCGTAAAATTTGCAAATTTTGAATTCACATTTGCAATCAGAGGCTCCAAATGAGCTGGCTACTGCAAGAGCCAGGGGTGAGGAAATAAAAAAAAATTCTGCAGCATAAAATAGGGGTCATTTTTTTTACATTATTTTTACCCTTGCATGGCCAATCAGTAGGGCAATAAGGGGGTCAATCCTCCCTGGCCCTCTGTCATGCATCTGCATAATAATAAGTGTGTTACCTTACTTGGTCAACTCTGTAAAATGCATTATAAGGTAACTCTGCCTATGACAGTCCAAATGGGAGCCAGTCCATCACAGGCATAAAATTTCTAGTGATGCACATTTCAAGAACTAGAATGTACACCATTAGTACAATTTTGCCTGTGATGGGCTGGCTCCCATTTGGACTGTCATAGGCAGAGTTACCTTACCTACAATAAGTTACTTGTACTACAGTACTGTAGTTTGGTTATTTACTAGTTTCTTACTAATTACTTACTCCAGTAGTTAACATACAAGTGCTGTGCCGCATACCTTAGTTTTTAAGTTCGACTAACTTAATTCTTTCTGGAGTGATTGCACACTCATTGATACTGGTATTTTTATATGCCATTGATGGTTGAAATATGCATTGACTTCATTTGAAATCACAAAAGCCCGGTGCAAACGAAATATCATAAACTTAAACCTTCTTACTCTACATGTTACAAACTAAACCGGTGGCTTCTGTACAGATACTGAACTGTAGATGGCAACAAAAGTATCCTGTCAATGGCTTTTGGGGGAAGGTAAATAATTCTATTGGCTCAGAACTGGTCCTGGCCGGGTCTGTATTGGCTTATTAGAACTTTAGAAGGGGTCCTCATCATCAGTGGCATGTGCGGACTGAACTTGAGTGCGCTTGCGCTCCCTGTTCAACTGGGTTGGGAACCTGTTCAACTGGGTTGGGATGCAGTCACTATTGGCACCCAATTGAGTGATCTGTCAAGGATGGATTGAGGCACCAAGTAATGTGGTTAACCCTTAAACACCGAAGGGGTGACCCTCGAAATCATCCTTTTCTAATTACCGTGGGAAGCACTGGCCTCCAAAATTGCAAAAGTAGTCATTGCAAATCAAACTACTGCAAAAGTCAAACTACTCTAGGAGATCTTCCATTATCAAAACAAATTTTGAGGATGAATAGTTGCATTTCTATCCTATTCTATCCTATTCTGTCTGATTCGTTGTCATTCATCAGACCTCGGCATTCAAGGGTTGAAGTATCCAAAAACTAGGGTTCTCTTTGAATCATAGTTAGGGTCAAAGTATATAAAAGTCGGGGTTCTCTTTGAGTAATAGTTAGGGTTAAGGATTCCAAATGTAAGTGTGCCTTCAACATTTTTCAAAAAAAGAAGAAGACAATAGTAGAGTTAATCATTAAGTATTTATAAATTGTAGTACTAGGAGCCATACTTTGGAAAAAACATGGGACGAAACTCCTTGGAGCACCAAAATTGAAGTTCGACGGAGTTTGGTGTTGTGTTTCTTCTATACTATTCTTAGTTATACCTTTTTTTGAAACCCTTGTTTCAAACTGGGGTTTCTCTTACAATTAACTCAAATAGGATTAATCCTAAAGTAAACCCCAATTTGTCGGAGTGTCAGAGGAAGTGATTTAACTAAGAAATAATACAAAAGAAACACAACACCAAATTCTATTACGATAGACCAAGTTTGTGTGCTTCAAGAAGTTTCATTTGTTCAGTGTTTTTCCAAATTCCAGCACCTAGCCCCTCATTGCGTGCACTTTATGATCAACTTTAGTAACCCCTAAATGACCAAATGGGATATTTTGGACAACATAGAGTTTTGGATCAAGTCACCACTTGTAAAATGATGGATACTTTGGGCTGAAATTGAAGAAGAGGGGTAAAGGAGTACCCTTTTAGGAGCAATAATTTCCAAACTTGATTGATTAATGGAAAAAAAGTTATTAGAAGAGAAGTAGTTTGACTTCCTTGAAGGGCAACATAGGCACAATCATTTGTTTATGTACATTCTTGCTGAAATTTTAGGATATTGTTCCCAAGGGTGGCGGGGTAGAACTCTAGATAGGGATCCAAGTTTAGTATCAATGCAATTATATGACACTAGTTTTCCCTATGGCTAGGTTTTGTGCTCTTGAGCATCAATTTCAAGGTAGATATTAGATTGGTAGTAATTCCAAGAGCCCTAAACCATTGTAAAGATTTCTTGTGTATATCCTATAAAAGTGAAAATAATAGTAATGAATAGTTAAAAACCTAGAACTCGTAATATCCAATTCCACTTGTATTTTCAAAAAATTCAAAAAATATTGAAACTAAAAAGAACTACCTTAGTCTCTTTGTTGGTTTTATTCATCAACACAAACTCATCCTCACATAACTAAAAAATTTCCATCCAACATTCCACCAAGTTCACAAGATTTTTTAATGGAGAATATGATTGTAAAAGTAAATCGTACCATTGCGATGCAATAGGAAGGACTAATCATTGCTATTTTAGGAGGCAAGACCAACTACACTACAAAAACATGAAAGGGGCAACATTTTTCTACAAACAATAGGTAAACACAATATGTATAGATTGAAACCTTCACTATTGAGTTTTTTAGATGGGAGGACTAGATAGACAACAATCATTGAGAACTTTTGAAATTCTTTATCGCTATCATATTGCATGTAGGGGCTACAAGAGGGGGTGAAGGTGCTATCGTGACAAGGAGACTAGGCAGGATCCACATCGGAGTCCTACAGTAGCTTGCAAGCTAGTAGAAAAGTATTAATACTAAATATGCCACATTTGTATTCCTTGCATGTCCGAAAAGGGAGTTTGAAGTAGCCTTCCAATCCACAATCAAATAACTATTGTCACAAATTTTATAGGCAAGTTGCATGTTGCTTGGGGTGGTTCCAATGGCAATTGTTTCATCTGGATACTCATGTGCTCATAAAGAAGTGACTATGACTTAGTTTTTCAACTACATCTATAATAACTACCTTTAACACAATGCTAAGGATTCTACAATTTTGAAGGAAAAATGGGCTAGCTATATCTTTACATTATGTTTCTAAAAAGCATTAGAAAAGATTGTGGGCTTTCTAAAGACTACAAGTTCCTAACTTTGTGAATGTTGTGGAAATGCTTTGAACCGATCTACTGATGTGGCTGAGACCTTGCCACAATAGATATTAATATTTTATTAATATTTTTAATAATTTAAAAAGAATCAAGTTTTTAAATTTAATATTTAATTATTAAATAACTTGACTGTGTCATTGTTGTTCCCAACAACAAGATCAACAATAAAATAGGCTTTTGGAGGCCCACAATCTCCCCTAATACATAAACTAGACATCACTTTCATCCTTTTTAAAACCAAATGACTAACGTGAATGGTAAGACGATTTACTTTTATCTTTTTTATGATTTTTCATTTCACCAACAATGATCAGCCTCCAAGATGTAGTGCAAATTTGACAGTTGGTAGGAAGAAATCTTAGATGTAAGAAGAGGTGGTACAAGCGTACAACTTTTATTGATAAACACATCCTCCTCCAACAATGACATACATGCATCAATATCCACAATCCTTACAACAAATTTTACTCTTGTCAATTGGTCCAATGCCAACAAAGACTTGCCAATTAGTTTGCCAAATCCAAACCTTGTCGATATCCAATAGCTAGAGGAGCAAGACGTGGCACCAATGCAAGATTCAAGTTAGAAGGGGTACTTTGAAGAATCAAATGAAGAAGAAGAAAACAATGGTTACTACACTAAAACATTTCTTTGGTAGTTAGAACTCATGCACTCATCTAAATTTTCTAAAAATACTAGCGGAAGAGAAGATTGAGGTGGGGGAAGAGCATGAGGCAAGAGAGAGAATGCAATAGCTATATTGTTACAACGTCAAATTTGGCAAGGGAGAAAATATTCAAGTTGGAGTCAATTGTTTGGTGGAGCATCAAACTTGAAGTCACAAGCAACTTGATGTTGTATAGGAGGGCGACCCTAAGACTATTCATGACAATTGGACAATTGCTATAGGGCCACATGGTATGGTGATTAGGACAAGGGATAGTGATGGTCTTGTCAGGCCTAGTCCATAGGAAGTAGAGACGCGATAGGCGAGACTAGAAAGCAGTTACTATCCACAAGCACAATTGGACCCTAGCATAGAAGAGGACATAAAGTGCATGACCTCAAATCACAAATTAGACATATTTTATTTAGTCAATATTATTAGCTTGATCAAATTTTCAAATTTTTCATATTTTGTATAGTAGATTGGTTCAATTTTTAGATTTTTGTTTTAAATAGTCACATCAAGTTCCAAGGTACTAAAAAACATGAAGTAATTGTAAGCAAAAGTTATAAAAGGACAAGGCTTTTGTGAGTCCATGTTAAAACATCATTTCTTCAATATATATAAATATTGAATTTGGAAATGTACAAAGATGATGGCAATTGTAGGCAAGTTGCAAGTTTGGGTATACCCACTATTCAATCTAATTGAATGAATGAGGATTGGAGCAATTCCTATATAGGTGGACATGGCAATCTAGCTCTGGTACTTGAAAGAGACAACATACTAGCTACTGAGGTATACATAGCCCCCCTAGGTTGCACTAGAGAAGGAGGGTCAAAGGGCAGAGAGTAGGTAGTTTTGGTCCATTGTTGAGTAGTTTGTCAGGAAATGAGGATGCATATGAGGGTGATGATTGAAATGAAAGAGGGAATCCAAACAAGTACCATAGTATAAAGCATAGGTTTTGTGGCTCAATGTGGTGACTATTGAATTTCACCCTTTTTCCAAAACCCAAAACACTTGTAGGTGCAATGGGGTCTACAAATGGTTTCCATACAATGTCAAGTTTTATGCAATTTTTTTTGGTCTTATATACTCTTGCATAAAATAGTGATAGAGTGTAATCGTTATGCAACTACACTAGATGAACATAGAAAAATAAAGAGAAAAAATATGTTTGCCTTTGACCACTTGAATTTTGAAGGCCATTTTAGCAACTCACATGCTCAATGGGTTGAAAATACAATAAAATACGAAGATATATTGGAGCAAATAGTACAAGAATAATGGGTGTTTTAAATGAGTTTTTAAATATAGTTCTAGACATAAGATTATAAATAATGACTTTTAAGGAGACTTTTAGCAAAATTTTATTAGAAACACATGTTGCTTTTGTGCCTAAATTGGAAATGTTTTGAATAGTTTCACTATGGACCTCAAAATTGGAATGGAAGCCATCATGCTCAAAGAACATAAAATAAATTGAAAGTTTGTTCTTTTTACTTTGACTACAACGGACTTTATAATAGGTAGATATTCTCACCATCAAACCTTTTTTTTAAAAATCTTTTCTACTTTTGTCCTTACCTTGTACTATCTTTTTTCCTTATTTTCTATACATTTTTGTTCACCTCCTATAATTTTTTACATACATTCTACTTAATTTGTCAATTGGACAAATTTGTCCTTACATATTTTTCTTAGATAGTATTCTTTTTTCTTGAGCTTCAAATTGTTTTTGGAACCTTCTATATTTTTTCCTTCCTTTTCCTAAGTTTTTGCTTATCATGTATAAATTTTTCCTTACCTCCTATATTTTTTTTTGCACATTCATAATATTTTCTCAATTCTTGCATAATTTTTTTTTGCTATCTTCTATATTTTTGTTTTCTTTTATATTTTTTCTTCCCCTTCCAAATTTTATTTTGAACCTTCAATTCTTTACTTCTCTAGTTATTAGCTTATATTGTATAAACTTGTCTAATGTCTTTTATTTTTTTCAACACTTTATATTCTTGTTTACTTACTCTTTTTTTTTTGTGTGTGTGTGTGTGTGTGTATGTGGGGTGGGGTGGGGTGGGGGGGCGGTTTTGTCAAAGCTAGGTCTACAAAAAAAATCCACAGTAGCAACAAGGCCCATAAAAACTCTAGAGGATCAATATGCCCTATAGGAAATAATGTGGCCTACTTCTAGCTAAGTGGGGAGTAAGTGTTGGGGCCATACCAAGGGGCCATGTTGGCAAAGGGCTAAAGTAACCCCGAAAACAACCTTGGCGCAACACACATGCTAGGACTTCTTAGCAACTTGCCACATTTTTAGGGCCACGAGCCAAGGATAGTAGGATTGAATTTTTTGTGCTTTTTGTTAGGTTCACCATTCTAAAAGAGTCCCCCACCTTAGACAAGTTGCAAGGGAGGGGTGGAGGAGGGAGCCCTCACTAAAGAATGTTAGTGTCATCTTTTCTAACTATAGAAGGCGGCCTAACAGTGGAAGGTTGCCTTGAAGCCTATTTCATGCATACAAGACACAAGGAAATTTGTAGTCCCAAATTTCCAAATTTTTGAAGAAAGATGATTTGTTATAGCGAAGTAGGTAGATGTTATCATCTCTACCTTTCAAATTTTTGATCGGAATTCATTTCAATGTAAAATTTATAGAAAAAATGGCCATGTAAAGTATTTATGCCTAACCTATATCTACAACTATGCCATTTTGTATATATTCAACAAGCACAAAGACTTCATAAAAAACCTGAGCTTGTTTCTAACTCATATGAGAATCCAAATCCAAAAGACACCATCAAAATGGAATTGTATACATGTGAAATTCAACAATCAAAATGCAATTGCTTGAAATTTTTGCTATTAAAAAAAAAGATCCCAACTTTGGACCTTTAGATCTCACTCAATTTTCAAAATTTACCAATGAAAACTAATGAAACAATCAAGATAAGTTCAACTTCCTATGGTTGAAAGCTAAAAAAACTATCATTTACCATCTACTCTTCTCCTTCTACAAACACTCCTTTTTTTACTACTTTCTTCAAAAGCATTCCCAAGACCTTTAGGCACTAAGATCCCCAAATTGGAAATTCAAAAAACCAGGCTTTGTTTGTGAAGAGCAAGTTTAGGGATAATAAGAGGTCAATTTTCTCTTACTATGCATAGTCTATGTCGAACCTTGGAGAAGTCATAGGCCCAAGGAACAATAAGGGGTCAATTCTCCTAGACTATCAACATAGTCTACGACGGAATTTAAATGGAGAAGTTGCAGGCCTAAAGACAACAAGGGGTCAATTCTCCCTAACTATGCATAGGCTTCAATAAAATTTAATTTGAGAAGTTGTAGGCCAAAGAACAACAAGGGGTCAATTCCATTAGATGAAATTTCAATCCCTAAGAGGGCTGTGAATTCCCTTGCATTTATTTGGGTTTCCAGACTCTATGCACTACCTTGCAATAATTGCGTGACGTGGCACAATGATTGCCACATCATTTTCAAATTTTTTTGCATTTTCAAATTTTCACAAAAAAGAAAATTTTGATAGTGGCCATTCTTGGACTACTAAGGGAACAATGTCGAGAACAAGCCTAGACGGCCCTCCAAACCCCCCAAAACACATCTAATGTCCCTAACTATTCGTAGGCTATAATAGAACTTAGAAAAGTCATAATGACAATGACAATGAGCTCAAAGGAGGCAAGCAAATGTGTTTTGTATTAATCCTCCACTTTTGATTTGTAAGAAAATTGAGAACCAATGATATGCAATGGAAATTAATTGCCCTCCCCACTTCACACTATTGATGTCACTTGTCAAATCTTGGCTGTCGAATATAGGATACGGAATACAACACAGAATACAATATAGATTCAGAAATATGGATTTAGAATATAGATACACACGGTAATATTATGAGTATGTAATATAGACGAAGTACATATGTATCTACTCAAAATATAGATACAAATACAAATATGAGTACGGTGGTGCCATATATCCCATAACAATTGCACTCATCCTTCATCTTGAAAAATACAAGTATAGAGAGTGGTGTGGGGTTACATAACAAAAATAATTTACAATTCATTGTTTTGAGCTCATTGTGACTCAATTTGTCACAATAACAACAAGCACAAAAGAAGCAATTACTAAGTTCTTATGGAAGTTTCCCTCTGAAGAGAGGTGCCTTTAACTTATCCCTTAATTATGAAAGGATGAGCCTATGACCACTAACTTGAAATTCAAAATCCTTCACTCTTAATGTTCTCATATTGTGATAATTTATGAATGGAATTTTTAAATTTTATTTTTCAAAATTAAATCACATATCTTATATCAGAAATTGAAATTTTGAAATTAACTTGAATTTTTGAAGAATAAGCAAAGAAAATTCATTTTAAATGCAAACTATGTTTAAAGCATTATGTAGGGATATATTTTGATGTAGACCATCATTCATGGTCTAAATCAAAGTTTTGTATTTTCTTATTTTTAGAAATTCAATGGACTACCGCTATAAGAATTGTAATAATATATCCAAGATTTTAAAATGAAAACAACAATAAATTGCACAAGAAACAATTCTTGATACACTTCATTTCATTAGTTAGTCTCAAGTTCAATATGAATAAAATTCAATTAAAACAAAAGAAGATGGAAGCTCCTAAAATATTTTACAATGTGATCCATGGATTAAACATCGACATTTATAAAATAATCAACAATATTACAAAGAGGGAATATCCAAACTCCATCTTCTACAAATGTATTCAAGCAATTAATTCCTCTCCAAATATGAATGGAAATTCTTATTTTTTGTCTTTAAAGGAACCAAAAATATATATAAAGGTTGTTTCTTAGCCTTGTGAGTATTAAAGGGATAAGGCAAAGTTGCTATTACTATCAATTTAAGCATTTGATTACCTTTAAGACAATTCCTACAACAATTAAATCCCATAGAAAATTCCACATTGATAAAATTGAATAGAGAAATTTAAATCTCTAAAGCAAAAAATGCTTTTATGACAAAAATTATTATTTTTATAAATTTCCAAAGTGACATGTCCATAAGTATAGAATTGCTCAAAGACATTGACCATTAGCATTCCCAAAGTAATCCACAATCAAATACTAATTCACATTTATTCTACAAGTAAGTATATCCTAGTAAGTATGTCCTAAAAGTATATTCTTTGAAATGATTTTCTATTGAATGCAAAATTCAATATAAATTGTTGATTTCATGTCATAATAGAATTATCATGTAGTGCAAAATTAATTTGTGTTTGATTTTTATCTTTCAAGGGTGGAGTTTAAACCTTGATTTAGAAAGAAGACAACCCAATATGATTCTCATGTGATTAGATTGCATGCAATGATGCCTTATTGTCATTCCAAAAATAAGTATAAGTTGATTTAAGAATAAAATGCAATTCATAAGAATAAAAGTACTAGTTCTTTAAGGACCAAAGGTAGTTAAAATTTCCAAAGTTGTGAAGATGTATTATAAAAATGTAAATTAGAATAATAATTTAATGTCAACTCTCAAATAATAGTTGTGAAATATTGTCCATAGGTCATATCCATATGGTTAGATGAACCACCGTACTAATTAATATTTTTCCATAGGGAGTAGGGTTGGATCTAGGGTGGAATTAGATACCTCTACCTTAATCCATGAAATAGTTGAAATTTCTAAAATTCTAGGTATATAGAGGGGCAAATTGTAATAAATATTTTCGAAAATAACTCAGTTAAATAAATGTTAGAAATCAAGTTAAAATCTAGCTCTAAAAGTTTGTTTGCAATTTTCACTTATTTTTGTTATATATATAATTTAGAAATTTAGAAATTTCATTATGACTCTTAAATGTTTTTTTGGTAAGTACACTTTTCCATGATTTACGACAAATTTAACAACTTAAAAAAACAATATTCATCATAGTAGACTTGGTCTTCAAATAACTTAGTAAATACAAAATAATTCTTTCCAGTAATCATTTGGAAGTGACAATAAACTTGAACCTGGGGATAATGACTTAGCCCTTTAAGGACTTGATCCATTATGAAATGGTCAAACTTCTTATCTTAGCTAATTTTAGCCTTTTCAATTGTGTTCAAACAACAATTTGATATTTTTACTATTTGAAACTCTGAATTCTATATCACTTTGAGAAATTGCAATTTGTTTCATGAAAATTATTAATTTTTATCATTTTGTTGTAAAAAATGAACATAAATGAGTAAAAATGCAAAAACAATCCAAATTATTTGAAATTTTCTTGGGAGGTAAAATTAGCAATGGAGATTATCATAAAAAGGTTGTCAATTGGTTATTTAATTTTTTATGCCCAAAATAGCCACATCAAATACCTTGAAGTCAAATTCGACTATCAAACCAAATTCATCCTTTTATTTGATTGATGTACAAAATTTTGATATTTTTTGCTAGTAGAAAAATAAATTTTCTATTTATTTTGTACTTTTTCAATAATTTTGAAGGAAAAATAAAATTCTTGTGCTTTTTCAAAGCTAAAGGTGGAAATGAAATTATATCAATTACAATATATAATGAAGGGTGGAATGAGAAACATAGTTTTTTAATTTAAATTCAGCATACATTTAAATTAAATAAAATATGAACAAGAAGTCTACTATATTGTGTTATTTGGATTTTAGCACATGGAGCTTTCAATTGCAATAACTTTTTCAATTTTTGACATTTGTCAAAACTTTAAAATGGAATAGAAACAAAACTTGTCAAGCTTTGTTTTCTTAGTTGAAATCAAATTACAAAAATAGTTGTTTTAAAAGTTGTAATTGAGGTTGATCAAGGCGCATCCACTTTTGGGATGTGTGCACCTTTAAGGGTTAAAAATTATTTTGAATGGATCAATGTTGATATTTCATCTCCTAATATTTTCCATTACTAAATTATAATTACATATTTCAACATGTATTAAATAAAATTTGATCTCTAAAATACTTTGGAAACCATTTTGTTTTAACTTCTAAAGGACCAAGAAGCATTTTGGGGGGAATATAGTATTTTTGGTCATCCATTTACAAATAGAATTTTATTTATTCTTTAAATCACACAACATGTAGGCAAGGAGTAGATTTAAGGTGCAACAATTTTCATAACTTTTGACTATATGGTTAAGAAATTATTGTATGCTATGTAAATTCTCTTCAAGCCCGGATAGTGCAAGTAGTGTAGAAAGAACCACAAGAAATAAAATCTTGAAATTGGTTTTCTAGATTTATATATATGTAGAAAGCTTTAAATCATTCCATTTTGATTAATGAATGGATAATAATAAAATCTTTACTATAAATAAGCTTTGAAGTCTTTTGTTTAACTAAATTCCTTTAAGAAATTGAAACTTTAAGATTCGACATTGCATCTAAGACTTCAGTTTACTTTTTAAAATTTTGTACAATAATTTTATCTTTTAGAATAGTCAATCAAATTACATCCTATAGTTGAAATTTACAATTGTGGATACCTTCTCAAAGATTTTATTGTTTAAAGTACCCTACATTTTAGATTGAATTTTTCTTTTCTAAAAGTTCAAATTGAAAATTGAAAACCTTCAAAGGTAATATCCCATTTTGAAGTCATGATCAAACTTATATTATTTTTTCTTAAATAAATTATCAAGAACCTTCAATAAATAGAAGCCAATTCTTAATTTTATGCTTATTCATCTAAATAAAAATAAAAATAGTGTTAAATGCTAAGGATATTGCCATGTGATTAAACGTTTAAAATTTAAGTTCTAAGTAAATCCTTATGAAGAAATGATTAATTAACAAATGAACTCTTAAAAGGTGATATTCTATGCTTAAATTGAATATACAGTTTAAAAATTCTATTTTTATGGTTGTTGAAGTTTTCAAAATTAAAAAAAATTTATGAACGACTACATATTAATGATAAATATGCAATTTTGACCAATTTTAACCAACATCCATTTTATCCTTTGAGATTGTATAGAACATTTATATGCAATCGTTACAAAAGATAGGCTATTTGTCTATACAACTTCAATAAAGATTCAATCTATTGTTCTCATGTCAAGGATGATGCATGAAGTCTACTATTGCAAGATGTTTTTATCTCTAATGATTACAATACCAAATTTACACTCTCTCCCTAAAAATCTAGGATTCTTTATATATATGTGTGTGTGTGTGTGTGTGTGTGTGTGTGTGTGTGTGTGTGTGTGTGTGTGTATGTATATGAGTACGAATCTAAATTCCAAAATGAGTATATGAAATATAAACATTCAAAAAAATTAAGCATTGAAAAAATCAAAATGAGCATAGTATATCCTCTTGGCATTTAGTTGTGAAATTCATTGTTGAAATTGAAGGGTGCACTTAGTGCAACAAGGATGTTGAGGACTAAAAGTATATGATGAATGACTTTCAAGGAAATTGTAGAAATAAATAATACACTTATTCACAAAGGATTATAAATTTTCTTAGTTGACAACCTTGGTGATAGGGCCACACCCTTCTAAGGTTACAATTACATCTTGAGTTGCATTTATGTCTCCAAATATTATTCTATTTTAACCCTAACTTGTTGACTATTCATTGAGTAGATGATGAATGATTTGAAAAGTACACTTCAACTAATTTATATTGAATATATGAAAAATCTTCAAGGAAGATCATATTACATATTAATTTAAAAAAAGATAAATTCATTCTGCATAAATCAAATAATGCAAATATTTTAGAAGAGTTAATACTATTTTTTATATTTATTAAGATGAACAATCTCATAATATTGAGTTCGAAACATAGAGTTAAATGCCTATCATTGATACCATTTTAACCAATGTTCTTAGTTAGACTTCATGGACCAAATGAGCTTGCCATTGATATGCCAAATAGTGCTATCAAATATCATCATGATTTTTCACATGTCATCCATGAGCTCTAAGGTGGGTACACCCAAAATCACACCTTACCTAAAATTACCGTCATCACTCTTTGTACATCTCCAAAATCAATCAATGTATACATACTATGTTGAAAAAACAATTATAGAACATCCACCAAAGAGAACTTCGATCCTTCATAACTTTTGCATAAAGTATCCAAACACCATATTTCTTGGTGCATCGGAACCTTATTTCACCTACCAACAAGAAACTACAAAAATTTGATGAGTTTAACAATTTCAACTAGGCACAATAGGAAAAAGAAATGGAATTTTTTGAAGTGCCCACCTTCTAAAACCTCTAATAAAAACCAACCCCCCAAATATATCCAACCTTGATTTTTTGTATTATATACACTTAGTGAATTCACACTCTCCATCACTTGGACTACAAAGGTGGCACCTCCAAATGTGCTACTGCCATTGAACCACCATCTTCACTTTGTGTACATCTCCAAAATCAATTAATATCTATGTGGAAGAACCTATTTTTAGAATCAAACTTTGTTCCTTCACAACTTTTGCATGCAATATCCAAATATCACATTCTTTGATGCGTCAGAACCTCCTCTCAAGTGCCAACAAGAAAATCAATGAAAACTAGACCACTTTAACAATAGTAGGAACTAGAAACAGAAGCAAAAAGTGGCGGTATTGGAGGCACCCACCTTCCTTCCTCTCCTCTCCTTTTCCCTCACTGAGGTTTTCCCCAGGAGTTGACAACTTGAAGTTATTGAACCACAAGCACCCTTTCAGTTCACCGTTCCACTGAACGGAATAGAATGAAAGTCCATGACGCTGATGATTGACAAAGTGCCTGAACTGAAGTGAGAGAGGAGTACCTGCCGTGCCACAGTGGTGCCTCACTACAATTTATAAAATTCAGGGCCCAGTAAATAAAGAAAAAGTTTTTCAAATTAAAAACATGGCTTCAGTTCAGTTCATTCCACGGAAGTCGGTTCAGGTTCACAGTTGACTATGGGAGACTTGGAGGTCAAAAAAGTCCAACGCCATAGCTGATGTCCCACTGCAACACGCCGTCAGCCTGCGGCAGCAGCAGTGACCGTGGTGGAGATTCTCATGGAAGAAGATTCATCCATCAACGTGGCTTGAGCTCCACACACTCTCGGGAGAGGAATCAAGCCTGCTTTTCCGGGGAGGGGGGGGAGGGGAGGATTCCGTTCGGCTGAAATTGTTTCCGGAAGTGGTGGTGCCTGATGAGTTTCGCTGCTATGGAGAAGAAGAAGAACATTCCATTCCACACAGCAATTTCAAATTGTTACTTGACAATCATGGCTTTTATTTTTGGTGAAATTTTGCCAAAACTGTCAAAAACTTGACCTCTCTGGCTTCATCCCGCCAAAAATTGGCCTCTAGAATGAAGGCAGCAGGGGGACACTGGTCCAGAAAAAAAGCCATGTTGACAACTAAAGCTTAATACAATAAAGCTTCTAATAAAAAAAAAACACTCTCATGTAACAAGAGTGGTGCGACCATGAGGCTTTGTCCTCTCCAACCAAACCCTAACTGCGTTGTGGGGCAATTTCAACTTGTTGACAACTGAAACCTAATACAGTAGAGCTTCAAATAAAAAGCACTTTCAAGTAATAAGAGTGGTGTGACCACGAGGCTTTGTCCTCTCCAACCAAACCCTAACTGCGTTGTGGAACAATTTCAACTTGTTGACAACTGAAACCTGATACAGTAGAGCTTCTAATAAAAAGCACTCTCATGTAATAAGAATGGTGTGACCACGAGGCTTTGTCCTCTCCAACCAAACCCTAACTACGTTGTGGGGCAATTTCAATTTGTTGGCAACTGAAGCTTGATACAACAAAGCTTCTAATAAAAAGCAATTTCAAGTAATTCGAATGGTGCAATCATGACATTTTGACCTCTCCAACCAAATCCTAGTTGTGTTGTGGAGTGTGAATGTGGCCGTAGATAAGATTTGGAAACTTTGATGGTAGAGTCAAAACCATGAGAAACCGGAGGGTCAATCTTATAGTCTTTGTCGAAAAGACACAACCAATAAACCTCTTTGAAATAGTATAGGTAGAACCTCTATTAGTGCATGGTACCGGAACTATACACTAAAAGAGGTTTATGCATTGAGAGAGAGTCTATATTGGTTTAAGTTTGTTAAAGTACTTATTTTATTATAAACTTGGAGTAATACTTTAGGATTAACTCATTTGAAATTGGTCCCACAAAGGATAAAGTTTAATGACAATGAATGGTAGCAAATGAAGAAATTGCAAAGCTACCCCATCTAGAGAAGCAAATTAGATAGTAAGTCAGATGTTCTAGTTGGAACCATGGTTGGCATGTGTTGAGAAAAATGTTCATTTGAATTTTTTTTTAAATGATCAGTTTAGAGAGTGCATAAGATTGAATCGTCCAAAGTTTTAATTTACTTGTTCACTGAATTTCACTACAAGTGACACTTCAAATTCTTGGCATGTGCAAGCTATGAATTTGTCATACTATATCTTATAACTTAATACTTAAAGTTATTGTATTTTTATGAAAATGTGCTCAAATTAGGCCCACCTACAAATTCCATAACTAAGAGTTATGCACTAAGAGGGGATGTACTAAGTTAGGTTCTACACGTATTGATCGTTGGTCTTGATCTCAATTGCATACAAATGTCATGAATGCAAATGACCCTCCTTTAGTGTAATGTGTCAAGTTGGTCCTAGCACAACTCTTTATAGAAGTTCTACTATATGACAATGTTTCAATCTTTCAATTTGTATAGTTATTGATCATTTGAAATAGTAAATATCATTATTTATATTTACATTTATTAATTGCACCAATTTGGAGTGCAATGTGCATTGGTAACCATAATTTGCTCAAATTTCTATAACTAGTGTCTTTTAACTAGCTTTTAAAGTGGATTAGTTACATTGTTTAATGTTTGAATTTGAATTTTCTTGGACCTCTTCAAAATACTTTGGGATGCGCTTTCGATGATAGTAATTGCAAGTTCTAATTATAAACCAATGAAAAGTTAGAAGTGCCGAATATATGTATATCCAAAATTGTCCCTAACTTATCAATCATATCTAAAGAATTTACATTTTAGGTAAGAATCTAAATGGAGTAGTATTGCAAATAGGCTACAATTAGGAGCAATTATCTTGGAGCATTCAAATTCTAATTTTTTAAAAGGATTTGCATACTTTGTAGAAGATTTTGGAGGGTCGGGAGGGCCATTTCAAGTAGATGCGTTGCAAACTCCCCCCCCCCCCCCCCCCCCTGCAATTTTGGGGAATGGTTATTCCTAAAAAAAAATTTTAAAAAGAATTAAATCTTGAAATGAAGAAAAAATTTGAATTTTTTTTTCAAACGTAGCAATCGCTATGCCACATCAACAAGTTGCCGCGGCCCTTTGCAGGGCAATATCCGCAGTTTGGGAACTCACAACCCTCTCAAGGGTGAAAAACTCCTCTAATGAAAACTTTTATACATAGAAACCTATAAGGAAACTTGTATAGAGGAATTAATAGGGTTGCACACATGAAGGCAAACCACCTTCATCCAATGTTGAACCAAATAATTCATCCACCCTAGTTTTTCATTGCGCGGATTTTGATTTTCTGCCTTCATCCCTGTAATTTTCAACATTTTGCCATGCCTAGATTAAAAGAATCCCAACATGTTCGAACTCTGATGAAATTGACTAATCTATGCATTGTAGTTCCACCTAAGGAACTCTATCCTTCTCAATATATGGAATTCTTGGGCATTTTGGATTTTGCTATTTTGTTGATTTTTAAAGCTCTCTAAATCATGGATGCTCCTAACAAGGGTTGTTGATTCTTATGTTTGAAGAAAGGTCAGGTGCCTCTCAAAGTAGTCAAGAAGGCACTTATAGATCAAGTATAAAGAGGGAGTGTAATAAAAATGTTTTGAAGTAATTGGTGAGCATTCATGAGAAGAATTATTGGGAGTACAATCACAAGCCTTTGAGGAAGGACAGTTGGGAGTATTCTTCAAAGATTCTCAATGAGCAATTCTTGAATGAGTTGGTGTAGACTTGGCACCAAACTTGTGGTAAGTGGACAAAGATGAAGAGATAATATTTGGAGAAGAAGACAAACCAAGCAAAAATTGTAGCTCTACCTTCCACATAGATACGATGGTATGTATGAGCTCTTTGACAATATTGATGCTAAGAAGGCTAGGATCAATGGTGTATCAAGTGGGGTTGATCAAGGTGTTCATACACAACATGATGAAGTGTATATTGTTAGTGATAATGATTATGACACTATTCCTAGTACCCCTCCTCCTCTAGCATCAATGAATGTTATTTTTTCACACACTCTACACATGAAGGCAACTAGACAACTAGGGTGTGAAGGTGAAGTGAACCAAAGTGCCAATAAGAGGAAGCAAAAACTCTTTATTAAAGATGAGGCCATTGTAGCTAACATTACATTTTTCTCATATGATATATTGGAGATTGAGAGATTGAAATTGTAGGTAACGAAGACACTAAAAGAAAATGAGAGGGGAGACAATTAGCTTTGGAAGGGCAACTCTATATCAAGTTGTTCTTTTTGTAAATGCTTTAAAAGATAGAGTCTTCTAATACTTCTAAATAGTGCATTGTACTTCTATTTGAGTCACATTGCTTTCGATGTAGTTGATTCATGGTTTAGTGCTCTCTAAGTGTAATTTGGGAATTCTCTTTAAGGATTCAAAGAATTCTTTTTGACTTTGAGTTGATTTGATTTGTAAAAATTGTCTTTAGACTCATTCAAATTAAAAACTTTGCATTTATATTTTATAAATTGACTACAAAATAGCAAATATATACAAAGAAAGAAGGTTCCATTTTCATTTATAATACTTGAAAATAAGGAATAAGAAAGAGAAAAAAATTAGAAAAAGGTATTGCAAACTGAAACATACTAAAAATATTTTGAAAATGTGCATTATATTCTTCCAACAAAGGTATTAGAAGGTGTTTTTGATGTGAAGAATAAAATAATTATTTGCAAAATTTTACACAATACACTCCATATCTACTTCAACCTCATGAAGCTAGAAATCTATACCTCAATACCTGATCAATTTAGACACCTTCTGCCAAATATTTAATAAAATTTAACTTTTTAACTTTAGCATTAAAAAAGTAATTACTGCAATTTTCATCATCCTCGTTGATATTTGGCATGTAGCTCAAAAGCATTCTTCAAGAGTGTTTGAACTTGAGAAATACAAGCTCTTTATACAAATTGGATGATAAGAAGTAAAACAACCTATGTGGGATATGTAAATAGTTAGGATTAGTAAGAGCTTAGCCGCTTATAGTTAAGTCAAAAATAGGAAATGTGTTTAAAGTAGAATTTCAGACTTCATTTAGGCACAATAGAATAACTTTTTTCGATAGACTTTGAACTAAGTTAATGTAGACAATAAAGCTAGATTTCATCTACAAAAATCCCCATGAGAGTTTGAGCCTCTAATCAAAAGTTGTGGACAAATTTTAGGGAGGAGTTGGAAGGAACATTTTCTTTGACATTTTCAAACATCCCCTTTGAATTTTGTCCATAACTTTTGTTTTGAGGCTCATAATAATAACCAAATATTTGAAGATGAAAGTTAAAATTATTTCTCAACTTTTCTAAGTTCAAAGTTTTTTTTAAAACATTATTTTACTATGCCAAAATGAGGTCTAAAATTTTACTTTGAACACAATTACTACTTCTTGATAATGAGAGGTCAAGCTCTCATCTACAAATTATCCCACATTTTTTGAAGGTTCATTATAAAAACAATCTCTCCATTCTCCATTCTTATTAAGTCATAGTGAAGAAATTCCTTCATCTCCAATAGAAAATTTCTTGATGGAAGATGATTTTTGGACATTGAACCTTCTTTTTGACATTGGATATTTCCTTTTTTTATTAAACAACCCAGTCTTTAATTCTTGCTGAATTTGTTAGGATCCCTAAACCCTAAAAACTTGCATATGGATTTCGGCAATTGGCATTGTCAATTCTCAAGATTTTTCACAATTATCATTATAATTTCTTGAAATTACAATATCTTCAAAAATCAATTAATTTTTGTCAGAATTGAAAAGGAACTATCGTATATAATTGAATTATTTTTATTATATTTTCCAATTTATTTTCAATTCTTACTATAAAAATGATAACAATGACAGATTTTCACAATACTACTAGAGAATTTTCAGATTGGTAGACAACACATAGTTTCATGTAATAAAATTATAAAATTAAAACTTAAATGTCATTAAGAAAGGCTATATTGAGCTTAGACAAGATGTTTGACTATTGAACAATTAAACATATCCTTTAAGGTAAACAAATCCATTATAAACTACAATCCAATTAGAAGCTCTACTTTGGGATCCAATTCAATTCTATTGCATTCTAATATAGTTTTTATTACATTGAGTGTTCAATTGGGACTTTCAAGTTTTGAAATTGAGGATGAAAGGGTTGGAACTAGATTATAAAGTTAACTAGGGTCAATGAACTCACCCACCCACCCGACTTCTTCACTCAATATCAATGTGTGTTTTGGGATTTGCATTAAAACCATGTAGGAAAATAAGAAAATTGTTGACATTAGAATCCCCAAGGGCAAGAATAGTCCCCCATAGCTAGAGATCACAATTGGAAGCTATATTTATTTTTGGGCTTCAATTCAATTGCCTATAATACATCATTATTTTTCCAAAAATGAGTTAATTACAATTCATGTGAAACAAAGATCCAACAATTCACAATGGGCTTCCTAGTAGTTGGGGTTAATGATTTAATCTTGAAAGAACGAGGAGGTGACCTTGGAAATCATCCCTTTTCATTAATGTGTGAATTGTTGATTCAAAATATTGTAAAAATATGCATTGGAAGTCAAACTAATGTAGAAGACCTCCCCTTTTCACAACAAGATTTCTCAGGATGAATAGTTGAACCTCTGTCCTACTAGAAGGATTCCCTATCATCCATCAGACACCAAAGTTAACGTCCCTATCAACGTTTTAGGGTTAATAACTTAAGTCTAGTGAACTCATCAAGCTTCTCCTTCAAGTTTCAAATGATTATGTAGGTGGCACTAAACTATACGTGTTATTTATAGCAGTGTGATACTATTTTCGTAGCCATTTCAATTTGATAGTTGAAATTGTAATAAGGTATTTACTAGTGTCTAGATATAGGTGTGTTTGTTCATTTTTTTTTTGTTATGATGGTGTATGTATTTATACTATTACTAATAAGTTTAGTGAACTCATTAAGCTTCTCCTTCAAGTTCCCCAATGGGCAGCCCTGCCACGTGTGATGTCAGCCCATTGAAAGTACCAATTAGGGTTTTAACTTTTTAAGTTAGAATTGGCAGAAGCGAAGTACGTTACAGACTTGCTGGAAGTCGGTCTGCAGCAAAAGGACACCAGCAGGGACCATCATAGGCTCAGAACATAACCCACCTTACAGTTCTCAGTTGAAGTACAGAGGGACCATATTGAATGGAATTCAAGTCTCTACAGTATAACAAATTTCTCAGGCACTTCCATTCCATACCTGAATTGTAGTCTAATAAAAATAGAGCTAAGGTAGGTGTAAGAATAGGTCAAATATGCTAGTGAGCCTATTTGCTATTCTTAGACTGCTCAGATTTTCATATGTTCTTGTTGGCAAGTGAAAGGAGGTTCCAACACACCAGAGAATGTGGCATTTGGATACTGTATGCAGAAGTTAGGAAGGAACAAAGTTTGGTTCTAAAAGCATTTCTTCCACATAGGTACAGAACAGGCTTTGGAGATGTACACATGGTGTAAATGGTCGGTGGCACATTTGGGTGTACCTACCTTAATTGTTTATGATTTGAACTGAAGTCGAGCATTTTTAATAGGGTGGATGAGATGATTGAAGGAAATTCTTTAGAAGAATATATTGTTCCGAGAATGAAGATTAATGCTATTGTAGTTGCTATTTTAGTTATTGTAAAATGACTAATTAATAAGGAGTTAATCATCATCTATGGAAACATGATTTGTATAGACTTGGAAAATGACCAAGAGAAAGGCATACTCACAACTAGTTTAATTGGTCATGTGGGGGTCCTATAGTGAGTCTTTTATCTAATGTATTGTATGCGGATCATGTTTCCACTACTATTTGGATAAGTAAATCTCTTTTAACATATACTTAAGAATGTAACGATGAATTTAAATGAATGAAAATGGCTTTAAATCTAACAACTTGAACAAAAACACGTACAATGAAATAGTTAAAAAGAACTTAGAGCTCATTGAGAAACTAACTTAAGAATCAAATACCATATGTACCTAAGCTTTGGAAAACTAGGCTAACTTATAAAGGACGAGTTGGTCATTGTGGAAATCATCTATTCTAATACTATGTGAATTGTTGGCTTAAAAAAATGCAAAAATCCTCATTGGAAGTCAAACTATTGTAAAAGACCTGGGTCCCCTTTTCACACAGAATTTGGAGGATGAATAGTTGCATTTTTGTCTTGCATGAAGAGATTCTTTGTCATGCATCAGCCAAAAAATGTCCGCTATGTTGATTATGGGTTAATGAAACTTTTCATGATAGACTTTGTTTATAATGCGGATCCTAGAGACTGCCTGTAACTTAAAGTAGAGTGCTTTTAATGCTACCCAACTCTAAAAGTAATCTCTAACACAAAGGTACATTTTGCTTTCTTCAATGTATTAGAAGTGTACATTTCAAGGAAGTGTGGCTTTTAGTGACCGTAGGTTTTCAACTTCAAAAATTCGTAATTAATTCCAAGAAGGTCCAAAAAATATGAAACGACTTGGGTTAGATGCCAATTCCATTTTTCTTTCTATGAAAATTGTTTCAAGGAGTTTAGCTTCCCTCAAATGCAATCAACTTTTAACCCCTAAAAGACCAAGGTGTGTTTTTTGGCAACATAACTTTTGGGAGGAGGTGCATGTGAGCTAAGATTTCTTTATTTATGGCCCGAATTTTATTAGAAGGTGTGTATAAGGAATATCTTTTGTGTGCACAAATTTCAAGACATTTGGAAATATGAGTCAAAAGTCATGGCTTAATATGTAGTTTGTTTCTCAACTTGGGCAGTTCTAGCAGATCTAAAAAAATCATTTTTTTCAAAAATAAAGAATTGAAATTAATTCTCTAGATTTAGAGGGAGAGAGAAAGAGAGAGCTTTCAATCATTCCATTTTGATCAATGAGTCAAAAGTTATGAGGTGTTTTAGTTTGCGAAAGGTCATGGATTCCCTACTCCAAAATAAATTTTGAAGTCCTTTATTGAACTCAGTTTTCAATATTTTTGGAAAAAAATAAAAAGATTAGGCGAATATTGTTTATTACAACATTAAGACCATTGAGATTGACATTTTTCAATTCCATAACTAAATTATTTAACAATTTAGTATTTTGATTCATTCTCTACTTCTTTCTACTTACTATTTTTTTCCTATATGTTGTACAATTTCAAATGATCTGAAAATTTTCAAGTATTTAGCCAACTTGCCTTGAAGAATGAATTCAAAGAATTGCAACCATTTTGGACATTTTTTTCATACAAATGTGAGCTTGTGAAGTGCAGCTGCTCAATTTTTTACAAGGCCAAAAAAAGGCTTTTTGTCAATTGAAACACGAATATCTTGCAATCCACACAGTGAAAATTTCTGAAATTTTTTTCACATCTTTTCAAAATTACCATACTACAAGATCCTATGGTTGGATGTGTCCAAAAATGTTAAATTTTTTTTTTGGTATGTGTCTTAGAAATGACAGTTTTTGAGCGTTTTTTTTTAAGGCATAGTCAAGGGACTCTAGGGGGTTAAAAGGTTGCTTGAAGAGTGCACTACCTTAGTTGAATTCCTTTGCTCTTTTTGAAGCCTCAAAGCTCTTTTCCTCAGAATTTCTGAGCACTAACTTTGTCAATGTCTACTCCTCAGCCTGGCCTGCAGGCACTCGGGCTTATGTTGATCAGGGCATGCATGCCAGTGGGTGGAGTGGGGATTATTAAATTAGTCCAGCCTAGATTTTTATTTTTGTTTTCAACTAAACTTCAGGTGATGCCAGGATGTCTATTTAGTTCTATTCCATTTGCTTTCATGTGCTAAAAACAAGCTATGAGTCCTGTAACTTATCCCAACTCCCCAGACTGGCTACCTCTTCTTTTCAATGCCTCACTATTTTCAAATTCAAAAGCCTGCCATTTGGTTTTTTTGGAAGATTCATACTGTTCAATAAACATTTGAAAAAAAGAAACTTCAATAACATAACTTACCTTGCAGCACGCTTTTGAAACTCAGCTCAGCTCAGATGGTACTGTTTATAACACTTATTGATTGATTATTCCTTGGTTGCTTGTTCAGAGAATGGAGGTAGGATGCTGTTGTGGAACATGACAAATTCTCCTTGCCTATGGTTTTGGTGGCAAGTCGAATTCACTGGGTTTTGAAAAAAACAAAAACAAAAACAAAACTTGGTGTGGCAAGTGGAACTCACTGGGTTTTGAAAAAAGAAAACAAAAAAAAACTTGGTGTGGCAAAGTGAACTCACTGGGTTTTGAAAAAAAAAAAACAACAACAACTTGGTGTGGCATTTGAACTTTAAGGTGTAGGACCTGTTTCTGACTAGGGCCTCATTTACGCAAGATAGAGTTGACCTATTTTTATGAATGAGGGGGAATATGATGTGGTGTAGCACTGAACTTCATTGTTTGTGTGATGAATAAACACATTGACACCTAATGAAGTTGCAAAGACAGTTTTTTAGGAGGGTTTTGCTCTTCTCGGAAATAGGTTTGCGAGAACAAGTTGAATTGAAATGGCTACACTTTTTTTTAATTTCTAACTAATTCCAAACTTCATGAAAAAATTAGCAAAAATTAGTGCAAAAAATTGTATAGTCTTCAGTCATTATTTCTATTCCCTAACCAAAGAAAATCCCCCCCCCCCCCCCCCGACACACGCCATCACTCAATCCATCAAACATATGCTAAAACTCTCAACATTGTGGAAAACAGGTCATATCCCTAACTGGGTTTTGAAAAATAAAAACAACGACTTTTGGTGGCAAACGCATACACACCCCTCCTTGTAATGAGCTTGTAAATGAAATGGAGTTGTTAAAAAAACCAGCGTGTCAAACTACATACAAGGAGGAGGGTCAGTTGACCTATTATAATCATCACCTTCAAACACTGATGAGTCTACAGTCTACATAATGTGCATTAATTTCCGCTTGTGTGCATGCTGGCTCGCTCGTTTGCAAATAAGGACAACTTACAGCATTTGGGAAGTTCTTTTGAGTTTTCCCAGCTACTTTTCTTCAGTTTCCAAATTGAACTGTTTTTTTTTTCAAGTACAGAGTCTAGTTATTTTCTCTAATTTTTTTACTCAAAATACAAAAAATTCTGAATTTTTTCACCCGTTTTTTTTTTTGCCAATGTTTTTCAAATTGCACCTGTTTTTTTTTTACACCAATTCCACCTGCTAACTTTGAACGAGCCGCCGGTTCCTCCTGATCATAGAAGGACAGCCTTGGAGCCTCTCTTGTCCCGTGAAAGACATTGATGGATGCATTGTAGCCACGGTTGGGCTTTGCCAAAAGTGCAAGTTTGACTTGGTCCTTCCCTCCTTTCAGCACTCATGAGGAGAGTGTGTCGAGCTTTGACCACCGGCGGGGAGTCCAGGGTGAAACACTAATTTCAAATAAACGTCAAGTCATGATATCAAATAAGTTTATGCAATCTCATTCTCCAAGGTAACTATGGTTTATTATAACAAGTAGCTCACAAACGATGTGATCAAGCTAACAACAATGAAAAGACTGACACAAAGTTGAAAATTCATACAAAAGGGGTCAGACATAATAAGCTTATTTGGGGGACTGATGTAACATAGTCAGTTGCAGGAAACAAGTTCAGCTTTTGTGCTTGGTCAAACCTTCGTTTTCAGGGGTGCCAGGGGTGCGTGATATACTGCTTGCAGTGAAGGCATTTGCCACTTACTGTTAAAAAACAAAGGAAATCGTGTGGTCAAACCGGTACCTACTTCCATATCTATAGGAGTTGGAATTAGGAACTATACAGTCATTTAGGAAACTTCAAGAAAGCAAGTATGAAAATGTATGGTATTAAAAAGGAAGAAAGAACGAATCAAGTCTTATTTTATTTAGCATAAAAATGTCATTTGAAAGGGAATGCAAAAATGTATTCCGTAGTTGACAATGAGCCTCCAAAGTGGACTTCTTAAAGTTTTAGTTCAAATGTTTTGGGCGCATGCACACGACAAGGATAAACTAACCCAACTAAAATAGAGGGGTCAACATTACCATGCTCTAGTGTTCATCCCTCCAATCTAAGCCCTCCATCACAATGGGGCTACAATGATTTGTCCTACTAGTGTGTGTGATACTAAATTAGTGTAAATTAGAATTATTACTATATTTTTATCAATTTTTATAATTTGTTTTTTTAATATGTGACAATGATTTTTCAATCTCACAAATAGGAAAAAGAAACCCAGTACAAAGTTCTTTCTTTCAAGGTTCCATTAACATGTAAAAATATATTCTCTTATGTGAATATATCCTAAGATAACCAAATTCAAAGCAAGGTTTTGAAGTGTGAAGGCATACACACCCATAATCAACACTATCCAAAACTACAACAATGTGACACCTACATTTAAACCAAAAAACATTACATATAGTTAGATATTGACAACATAAGATGTATTCAAGTACAACGTGAGAGTCTACAATATGAGAGCCTTATGTTGAGAGTTTTGGTGTATACCTAAAGACAATACTTTTAAGAACGTAGAACTTATTTATCTGGGATCCAAATCATGCATGCTAAAGTGCATTGGAATCCACTTTCAAGTGCCAACGAGATCTAATAATAGTGACTACACTCTATACTCCATTGTAATTAGTGATGATTATAAGTGTGCATACCTTCATGTAGGTTGACATAACATTTCTCATTAAAACCTTCTAATGAAGCAGGGCAGTCATGAGTTATCGTTTGCCAGTCATTTGGGAGTAAAACCAAAATATCAAAGTAACAATCGGTGAGGAGAAAACTAGATTTCCTTTAGTTATCAAATCCCTGAGCTCATGCACATGACCAGCAATGTGTTTGGTGAGCACCTAGTGGTTACCTCACATTAATAGCATGAGGGAATCAGAAATTGGGTAAAAGTACTTGCAGGTAATATAATTGACAATATTAATAGATTTGATCCAGATTATCATAAGAATTGATTCTATCTGACGGGGATGCAATAGAAACGTGAGCAGTACATGCACTTGGAAAATCCAACTCGCACAAGAATTCCTAGTGTAGATTACCTTCAAAATTCTCGCTTGTCGTGTGCAACTTTTACTTAACCCCAATCATCCACCTGTGCCAATCATGAGCAACAGGAATGCCAATTATTCTTCCTGCATTGTAAAACTCAGCTACGACTCGAAAGCAATAGAATCGTATAGTTGATATGTTTTAATGCACAATGTCCAAGAGGTGGTGCTGATTTGCTAATGGAAGTCCATACACATTGCTGGGAGCTTACACCTTTTGAAGGAGGTTGCATAAGAAACTGCCACAAAAATTTGTAACTTTCAATGTGAGGGTCCTGTTATAATCAGTCAACATGTCCACTTTCAAATACAAGCGAAAGAACCTGTGCTGCGTATCGAAGAAAGTGAACATCATCGACATTTATAATGCCTTCACGGATTACACAAAATCTGGCAAACGCAACTCCTGCTGATATGCAAGGAAGTAGGAATCTTATTCCAAATCTACTACCCAGTCAAATTTATCCGGAGATACACCCAATTGTATGGATGTTAGAGCTTCATAAAGCTCCTGGGACACTGCTCCGACAGCTCCGCCATCATACCGTACCCTGTAGAATAGAATTGGAGAAATATAAATCACTCTACCGACACAATATACATTGTTTGCAGCATGACTAGCAAGGCTAGAACCACAAGTAGTAATAGATTAAACGAGCGATGTTGTGAACTCCTGTGTGGAGGAAGCAAGAAGATAGCAAAACTACCGATATTATTTGGTAAGTAGAATAAAAAAGACAACAGTGATAATACCTGCTTGTGCCATGTGTGATACTGCCCACGGGATTTAAAACCACAGCAGTTCCAGTGCAAAACACCTCATCGGCACTTAGTAGCTCATCCACAGTCACAGGCCTCTCAAGAACCTGTTATAACAAGTTTATCGAAGTTAATTTGATAAACATGTAGAGTTTTCCATCTTTGAACAAAACCTTCATGACATATACATTTCTATAAAAAAGTAAAATAATAATGAGATCCGAGATGTAGGATATTGACTGGATAATCGAGCATGCAGGCTCCAGTGTAGACAACACAAGGTCACAAAAGAATGCACTTCTGCAAGCGACAAAGTCAATACCTCATAACCACGGCTGCGTGCAAGCTGAACAATGCTCTTTCTTGTAATCCCAGGGAGGATTGTTCCGGCCAATTCTGGAGTTGAGATCACTTTGTCCTGGAAAACACAAATGTCGCATTAGGTCAATCACTCCGTCTAATTCAGTACCACAGTCCAGATTTACGTAATGAACACGGTGAACTCAGGTGGTCAGATGAATTACTACTGTTAAATTCACGCTCTCAACTGTAAAAAGTAAAAATGGATAAATTCACGAACCTTAACCATGAATATATTGCACGACGAGACCTCCTCCACATACTTGTTCTCAACTGCATCTAAATATATGACATCAGAGTAGCCTTTGCCTTTCGCCGTCAATTGAGTCTTGAGCACCTGCATTCACGATGAAAAAAAATCAGCATATTCGAGCTGAAAGTAGGAAACAAAAATCAATGCCGTATATATCAGCTTCTATCAAAAAACGTGAATAACCAAACGCAACCAAATGAAGTTCAGTTAAACATACAGGAGCATAGTTGGAGATGGTTTTTACACCCCCAGTCCCACCAGGAGCAGCACGATGAAAATGAGTCTCCACTTTCAAATCAATCGGAGATAATCCTCCCTGTCACACGGATTTATCGAAGCTTACGAGGAAGATACATCTTCTTTTAAAAAATCTGAATAACTATACAAGACACAAGAATGGAAGAAAACAGAATAACAAACTCAACATAAAAATTAGCTTAGAGGCAGCAAGATCAACCATGCTTATTTCAGACGCATAAAAACTTGAATGCTAACTTGTAAGGACCCAGAGGTCCAGATTATTTGGTTTTCTCAACCAATCGAAAAATACAATAGCAGAAGAGTCCAGGGTACTAACCTTAAAGTAAGTTCCGACAGGAGAAACGTAGATCAGAAAGGTATACTCCGGAGCAGGCGCCAAGCCCAAAATAGCACCAGAGCCAATGAGCAAGGGACGTATGTAAAGAGACCCCTTACCAGCTGGGGGGACCTGTCCGAACAGTTCAAACTCAGCACGTGAAAGTGGACATTCAAATTTCTATCCTTTCATATCAATACTGTTCGCCAAGCACACTTAATCTGGGTTAACACTATCCTCACCTTTTCGTCCTCCCGTATCAAAAAGGGACATGAGACAGCTAGCATCAGTGTTTAAATCAAGAAGTACACTAACTACACATATTAGTAGGGTTATATTCCTCATAATATGCAACACAAAAAGACACACTGAAATACCAAAATTGCAGTACAATCAGATGTAACTACGTGCAGATGTATTTCTCAAAAGCAGTCACAAACACAGTCAATCCCAGGAAGCCGAATTTGACAATCTGCAGGGTAACCAAACTAGAAACTCACCCATCGTTTGTTCGCCAAAACGGTTTGTTTAACAGCATTGACAAATGTGTCAACATCTGGAGCAGGCATACTCATTCGCTGAGACCCCTCAACCATTCGCAGAGCATTCTCCTCTGGACGAAACATTAGAATGCGATTATCAGCTGTCCTGTACGCCTTCAAACCTTCAAACACACCCTGTTTCCATTCACCATATTAAAACTAAGAATGAGTACCAGTAATACCGACATCACAAACCATATTCTTATTATATATTCTTATTATATATCGGTCCGGAGTCAACAATCTTAAGTGTTTCGAGCATTCACGCACCAATGCTTACAATGTCTTCAATAGGAAGTAAGGTAAACCCCCCTAAACTAGTGCACACTTGGAAAAGATAATAACGCCAAGCAGAATGTAGGAAGGTGGCATTTTTTTGAATTTTTAAATCAAGGAAGTTACGCGTCTGCAAGCATAAGTCCTTACTAAGGAAACGAAGATTGTAAACACTTAAAATTCTTCATTTGCACCTATATTTTCAGAAGGCTTGCCACAAACAGATGTCAGGCATCTTCATGGCCAGCTCACCTGTCCATAATTTAGCACTCCAGCGGACGGGCTAATTTCCAAGTTTCCATACGGTTGTAGCTCTCCCTTTCGCCAACTGCCATCAAGATCGCCCTTCATAACATACATGAAATCAGTTGGACGCAGACCAAATCCAAAGTTGTCCCAGTCAATCCCTTCCAATATGTCCAAATCACTGCCATGCAAACCCACAAACCCCAAACATTAGTATTTTCATTGACATAATTGCTCAAATAATGTGAATGCCACCATTAGTTAAACATGAAGTACTCAAGTTAGTATTTTAGAGGTCAGTGAGCAGACATAGTTAATCAACACGAACAAACCATAATCTAATAAAATGCGTACAAAGATTTTGAACACGTACCTGGTTGGGTTGAGGGTATCTGCAACTGCATTCAATTGCTGCACTTTAGACCCTCGTACATGGCAGGCTACAGTTTGGGAATCAGACAGCCTAAACTCGTCCTTTTTCTGCAAGTAAAAATCCCAAACCAGTGTCATCTGCTTTCCAAAATGCAAGAACGATATCCAAATACTTTACATAAACTCGATCGCTTCTCACCTGTCACCTTAAGAATTCCAAACACTCTTAACACTCCTACAGAATTCGTGACTTCAACAGTACATAAAACCCTCACACTATCACTACTTCGTAAGATTCCTACAATGCCACACCAGAATCAGCATAAGAATCAAATGACACAATGCAACACAACAAGACGCACCACAGAAAATGCAGGCACTCGACACGTCCTCTTCCAAACACCAGCTTCTTGATGAAGCTGCGACGACGACGGCACGCGCCTTCCGGTCCTAGACGACGCCACGGTCGTTAAACTGTCCTGCAACAAAGAAGATGCCAACCGACTACCGCAAGCCATCGCCATTCTGCCAAATTCTCTTCGAACAATGGTCCGCCGCAATTGGAATTGAAAACAGTGCACAAACTTCTCAAATGCTCTTCAAATACTCCACGGAAAAAGGCAAAAGAAGCAGAAAAAGTTCCTTTCGAGGCAAGGAGTAGCAGTCACGCAAATTGCCCACGAATTTGCAGCACAGTGGACTACGAATTCGTGCGCATCACGCAACCCTACATCATACCAAATGGGAATGGCGAGCTTGGCGATGTTGGCAGCCTTTCTAAACCCCTGACACAGAATTCATCCGTTACAGGCGGCTACTTACATTCTGCACCTCTTCATTCGTTGCCTGCTTCCTGTGATGATTGTTCGTTACAGTACAAGTACTACAATACTGTTTCCTTATTCATTCGTGAGGATAAATGATCAAGAAGTAGGGGAAGAATTACGGTCTCCGAAGTTGACGATGCACTGCCACAGACACTCACTTAGACTTTGTCCACATCGAGGAATTTTCGATATTCTTTGCCCTTATAAGCAAAAAGAGAGTTTCATCGTGCGATTTTGGAGCTGGAAGGCAATTTTATTGCGATGCTACAGTACTGAATGTGAGACCAGCATCATGCTGCGCTATTGATTTTTCCCCCCGACCCAATGACTAGACTAGCGCGTCGTAGGCGGGATTGAAGGGTTTCCATGGTTTAATGTCAACCATTGGTTTTAACGATGCCCTCCAAGCGGATGCAATAAACGGCATTCAGCGACAATGGCTGAAAGAACATGCTTCTAACTTTTCTGACTCTTCGGACCTGGTGTATGAGGAGATTGTGGCTTTGTAAACGACATTCTAGCGTCTTTTTTACTGTTTCAGTCTCTAGTAAGGGTAATCCTCTTCGCAAGTCCTTTAGGATGAAGACACTAAACATATCCGGGTATTATCCGCTGAAGGACTCATTTAAAAAAAATTCAGGAAGACTTTGACCTTGTGGTAGAGCAACCTGTGGTAGAATTTTCCATTTAGCTCCGGTGAAACAAATCAATGCTACATTTTAGTTAATTTGTTATTGAACTCAGTAGCTTGAAAGCCACAAATATTTGAGTGTGATATTTCTGTAGTTATGTCGAGGATGGGGACAAAAGTGAAGGTGAAAATGAAGAAGGTGACGAGGATGATGATTCAAAATCCACTTCTAGTGATGAATTGCCTACTTCAGACTGTCTAGCAAGATGCTGCAACAAGGCTGATTCAGAAAGATCTTGTTGTGTTGTATTTTCAATCTTGTAACAATTGGCTTTTGAAAGTCTCTTTGCTATTCTGTATCTAAAGGCCTTGTAACAGTTTGATTGTGGATGTGGTACTCTTTAAGTGCACAACACTTGTTCACTTATCAACTTGAAATCTTTGATATTACCATTCGAAGGTCATTCCCACCACAAGCTATTGATATCATTTTTCCAACTCTTGACTTGTCTATAACATTGGGACTCTGCTACCTTTAAAAATCATGGATGTATTTGAAAATAATGTGAGCATCGATGTGAGGTTTTTCTAAATCTCGTTTAGAAAAATAAGTGCATCTTGAAGGCTTTAGACTGTTGCAGCATTCCCTTGAAATACAACGTTCTACAAGTTTGGCAGTTTTAATGAAGTTTTGTAACATAGAAATCATTTTTTGTTGCTAAATATTGTCAACTCTACCATCTATGAGTCAGTTGATCCAAACTTTTTTGGGTTTGGGTAATACATTCAACTTACGCTACTCATGTAATCCGATAATCCAGATGCACTCATGTGGAAAATCATGAAATCCTGCTCCGACAAATGAGCAGACTGAAACACTCCAATACTTGTGTCTGCAATGTAATGTAAGGCCCCAATTTCCTTCCTACTCTTCCTTCGTTCTTCCTTCGAATTTGTCATCACATTCTCTCCCTAAGTTTCTCGATCTCGGCCAAGTAGAAACGAAAGACCATGATAAACACCACCAGCAAAGCATGTAAACATGATAGGTGTTCTGAAGTCAAGTTTCACTTTTGTCCAAAAGTAAAAAACGTACTTAGAATCAGGGAATTCCTGTCTATTTTTACATCTAATGGATAAATGGTCGCCCGCACAATTTGCCATCCGGCCTCTCCCAGCCCACATCTTTTCCTTCCAACGAGATTCTTCGCCACTCACAGATTATTTCCTGCTTTTTGGATCTCCAGTGGAGTGAGCAGCGTCGAGATTGCGCATCCGAAGAGACTGAGGGTCAACTGGGCCTTGATTTTGTACTTCAACTTGTTGCATTCCAGCGCTACAGCTCATCTGCTGATCTCTCGTGTATCTCGCGCTCTTCGCTTCACTCAAGTTCTCCAAACTTTTCTGTGATAGTTGAATCTCGCTGAATGCAATGCTGTTCGTGCTCTTGTGAGGTGGTTAGAATTCGGTAGTTCACACGGTGAAGCTCAGTCAGCAGCTATGGCGTGTCGATTGACGATGAGCGCGACCGCGTCGTCGTCGATGCAGCTGCAAGCCGTGAAGGCGCCGTCGGTAGCTCAGGTAAGGGCCCTTAATGGGTTGGCACTTTGCTGGTCTTGTTTTGGAGGTCATATGAGAATTTGCAATTTTTCATGAGAATGCTAGGAGGCTATGGCGTTTATTGAATTGTCGTTACATTTGTGATTAGTTCAGTGTTTATAGGAGAACGTGTTCATGTTTTTGTGGGTTTCTTGTGTGCTTGTGGAAATTTGCAGAGTCGTCAACCCGGGGGTGCGATGATGCCGATGCACCTTGAAAATCCGCCGTGCTCGCTGGCGTTTGTGTACGGAACGTTGAAGCACGGATTTTCTAATCATTGGATGATGCAGGACGTCGTCGGCGCGGGGCACGCGCATTTCCTCGGCGTGGCGAAGACGAAGCAGCGCTACCCGCTCGGCTGTGGTCCATTTCAGGTCCACCAACTTTCTTTTCTTCACTTTTTCCGCCTAAGAATTTCGTTGAAATGACCATTGTGTCGACCATTTTGCAAACTTGATTTGTTACTTTCATGGCTACATCATTGTCTCTGGCGATTAACAGCAAAGTTTTGGTCTGAACTCTGTCTACATAATTGCATTTCCTTCCCTAAATTTCCGATAGACTTCTAGATCGTGAATTTGTGGAAACCTCGCGATGTTTAATAACCCGAAATTGTGTCGACTTACAACAGAATTTTGCTTGAACTCTGGATACGTAACTGCATTTTCTTCCGTATAATTCACAGCAGACGTCCATCACGGCCAAGGCCAGCGGCGTGGGCAGGTCGGTCGGGATCTTAGCCGCGATCGTGCGACCGAACAGGACGCGGGTCACTTCACAAAACCTTCGGAATCAAGCCCCCGGAAACTGCAAGACTTCCGGCGCGACGTTGCTGGCACCGTATATTCTTCCGTACTCTGGCATGGCAATGTCATACGACACAATCAAACCTCGGAGTTCCTCGCAACCTTCGAGTCAGCAGAGTGAGGTGAGGGTGACCGAGCAGGTGACTGTGGACCATGGTCCGGAGCAGCCGTATCAGTATAAGCGGGTGGACTTGGTCGAGCCGGATTGGACCCGGTTCCCCGGATGGAAGGACGTCACCGCCAAAGACTGGGCCTCCGTGCAGTGGCAGCGGGTCCATTGCGTGAAGAACATCAAGCAGCTACGTGCTTTGATGGGTGACTTGATCGAGGACCGCTTCTACGACGATCTCGAGCAGGACCAACAGCAGCGAGCCACCATGTCGATGTTAGTGACGCCGCAAATGATGAACACAATGGTCCCGCACGCGACGCCGACCACAGACGAGTTGTACGTCGACCCGATCCGGCGCTACATGCTTCCGGTCCTCTCCGACAGGCGTACCGACTGGCCGAGCCATCCACACGCCGCCCGCGACAGCCTGCATGAGCACGACATGTGGGTCGTCGAGGGTCTAACACACCGCTATCCGACCAAGGTGCTCGCCGAGCTGCTGTTGACTTGCCCACAGTATTGCGGTCATTGCACGCGGATGGACCTAGTCAGCAATTCGACGCCGGTCATCGACAAGCTCAAGTTCAACCTCAAGCCTGTCGACCGAATCGATGCGATGCTTGAGTACCTCCGCAGTAACCCCAGCGTTCGGGACGTCGTGATCTCCGGTGGCGACGTAGCAAACATGCCATGGGCGCAGCTCGAGTCGTTCGTCGATCAGGTGCTCGACGTCGACAACATTCGCGACATCCGGCTCGCTACCAAGGCGCTGATGGGTCTGCCGCAGCACTGGCTGCAGGACGAGGTCCGCTTCGGCATGGAGCGGTTGGCCACCAAGGCGCTCAAGCGCGAGGCATCGATCGCGATCCATACCCACATCAACCACGCCAACTCGGTCACACCAATGGTAGCAAAGGCGGCACGCGCGATGTTGGACACCGGCATTCGCGACATCCGCAACCAGGGCGTAATCATGGCCGGCATCAACAATGACGCGCACATTCTGCTCGACCTGTGCTTCACCCTACTCGACGGCGCACAGATCATGCCGTACTACCTCTTCATGTGTGACATGATCCCGTTCAGCGAGCATTGGCGGGTTTCCGTCGCCCGGGCGCAGGAGCTCCAGCTCGGGATCATGGGCTACCTACCCGGCTTCGCGACCCCGCGGATTTCGTGCGACGTGCCGTTCGCCGGCAAGCGTTGGGTGCACCAGCTCGAGTCCTATGACCTCGTCCACGGCATCTCGTACTGGACGAAGAACTACCGGACGTCGATTGAGCGCACCGATGCCGACGCTCTGACCCGGACCTACGAGTTCTACGACCCGATCCACAGCCTCCCCCAGGCCGGCCAAGACTGGTGGAGAGAGCACGCGGGCGACGTGTTGGCTGCCCGCGAGAAGACCGCCAAGGCGTCCCTCGAGGCCTCCGAGTTGCAGAAATCCCTCCCCCTCGTCTGACCCCCGCTTCCCCTCGACCCGTCGATGTTTGCCTGGGTACGGGGTGGTCCTGCTCGGTGCCGAGGAAAATCCAGTTCGGACGGGGTGGATTTGCCTTGGGCGGGGGCCCTGCCCCATACTTGAAAGAGTACGGGCTAGAGCTGCAGTGGCCGGTGCTTGTACGACGTACTGAGGATGTTTGTGTTCTGGGTAGACACATTGGCGGCTCATAGGATTTGGGCCAGTAGGTCCTCGAGGTCGATCGGTTCAGACTTCAGACACCCCCACCTTGAGGATGTAGGACTTGTCACGAGCCACGGAGTGGCGCACCTCGATTTCGTCGATGTCGGCGAGCCGTTCGGGTGAGTCGTCAGGCTGTGACGGGTCGATCGGGCGGATCAAGATGAAGGCTAGCAGCACCGGCACTCCTTTTCTTCATATGCGTGGATTGACTGATCACGAAGCTCTCATCACTTAAACTCTGGCATCCCATCGTCGTGCTCGCGTACCTGAGAAATTCCAGATCGTGGAGTGCATGGGGAGCTCTACGCCGTCATTCCAAATGAGCTTGAGAGTGAGTATTTGCCCACGAGCTTGCGGAGCCGAAGGACTTTGATGGAGGTTGTGTACGAGTATTCCAACTTTGGTTTGAGCTTCATGCGCGCCACTACAGTTCCTGATTGTGAACATGCGTGGAGCCGTGTTTGTGCATGGGGTGCTTCAGATTTTGGTGCCGGAGGATGTGGACAGCGTAATTGGAAGCTAGAAAAGGGATTACCGTATAATAACAAGGACAGGCGGATGCGTATGTTGGCGCTGAAACCGCGTGAAGGGTTCAATTGGGGGTTCAGTTGCGTGGCGGAAGGAGGTGTGATCTGGGTTGCGGTCTTGGATTATGTGCTGCTGTATGATGTGGTGACGTGTGTGTCGGTTATTGGGCCATAGACATGCCATTTTCCCATTTATTTCCTTTAATAACTCTGAAGTCTAGGACTGGTATAGATTTCAGACCGCACGGTCTGAACGTGAAAGTTCCACCATTTTAACGAAATTTTTGTTCTTAGCATGGAAGTCTAGATGGATTTATAGCAAGCTACTACGTACGTTTCATTGATCTAGCTAACTAGTCGAGCTTGTTTATCTGAACCTGGAACACTTTGAAAATGAATGTTTGTTCATTTGCAATGTCAGCTAGTAGGCTGGATGAGAGAGCTAGTCGAGACATTATTCCTGGCCTATTCCATCGCAAGATTGGAATAATTTAGAGTTGAGACTGTACGCACTGCTTGCTTGCAACATTGTAATACTTGAGAATGTATTACGCACTGTTTTTAATGTAATAATGTTCGTAGTTTAGATGTCTCAGAGAGTTGAGAATGTATTACTGTTGGTTGACATGTTCAAAGTCCAGATGAGAGGGTCCTTCACTCCTCCAGGAGTTGTCCTAGTTTTGATGTTGTCGGATCTATGGTTGTCATAGTGGACGGACGTTTGGTTTGTCCGTCCGTTAGAGGTCTCGCCCGTCCGATATAGTCAACACATAGTTGACTTTCTGGTAACGGAAAAATAGGCCACGTGGATGTCACGTGGATTAAGGAACATGTTGGATGCGGACGAGATCGTCAGGGCGCGGACGAGGTGACGTGTCATTCTGCAAAATTGCACAAGTTACAAAATTAAAGCCGTCTGGTCCAGGTTGCCCGTCCGTCTGTCCCATCTGATGACCCTAACTTGCCCGTTATGACAACCATGGTCGGATCTTGTAGGCATTGCGAACATTCCATGTGCATGACTGCATGCCTTAAAATTGTTGAGGAGGGTGCCATCAAGATATATATTGTGAAGTTGTGATGGCATGATGGAGTATGCAGTGAATCCAGTGAGTCCAGTTTGTTTGATCTTCAATCTATGAAGATTATTGATTGTTGGAGAATTGATTTTTGAATGCAAGGCCTTGCAAGTAGTTAAGTCTATTCGTAAAAGTCGTGGATGTTGTCAATCTTCTTAAAACCAGTTTCGTTGTGGCATTACGGACTTTGAGTATGAAATTGCATATCGTGTTACTGAATTTGTGAATGTGTTCCAAATTTTCATTAGTTGGCATGGGTATGTTCAAGTTTGTTACATTGTGACTTTCATCTGGTTAATTTATCTCTTGAGACTTTAAGAGAGATGTCATCGATGGGTGGATTAATCACGATTGTTTTCAAGAGTATATTGCAATTGCAGGAGGTACACAAATAGATGACCTTGAGTATTTTGTACTCAGAAGGTATATCTTTTTTATCCCTAGACACAAAATGAAATAAAAATTATATTTTCACAAAGCTCTTATATTCTCTAACCTTTGAGACATGTTTCAAATAATGAAGATAAAATTTAACATTGTGGGAATCAAGTCATCTTGCTTTAAATCCTGAAATGTTCATTCCATGAAACTGTACCATTAGCCTGGGTTGAATTGACATCCAAATGAAAGATGCTACATACTTATTAAAACATTAATTCAATGGTGTATGGCTTGCCAATTTGCCATGTCTTCATACATGATAGTTGAAGCTCTCAAGCTCTAGACTTTCAGAAGTAAATTTCAGGTTTCCAATTGAATTGGGCCATCTTGCTCAATGCAGAAAAATAATTTTTTTTCTTCTCAAAAACATGTCACATGTAAAAAAAATGCAGTAAACACAACATACTCTTTTTCTTTTTCATTTTCTTTCTTTAGGGTATAAAGGGCACAAGACCTTTGCATTCATCTTACAGGCAGGAAGTTGTAGTTCTAAAATGCTAAAATGGTTGACTTCACTGTTAATTGTATAAACAAAGAATGAACTTGATCTGCTTCAATCTATAGTATGAGTGAAATCAGAAAGAAGAGATCAGAACTGTTCACCAGGCTACCCTACGAGGTCACTGGAAAGCATAATGGAATTGAACAAAACATTTGACAAAACAGATAGCAGTCAATTAACTCCAGAGTGCCTTTTTTTTTTATTAATTTTTTAAGACTGGTATAGATTTCCAACCTTCGGTTGGATATCAAGTTTGAAATTTGTTTTTTTTGTCCTTTTCAAGGATGGGACTAATAAGGTTATGACACATTATCTGAAGTAATGAGCAAGAAAGTATTGTCTTGAATGATCAAAATTGGAAGACTCTAAACATTGTTTATGGGTCAAGAGTTCTTTTGCCTCCCAAAGTGCATTGTAATTAAAGTTTTTGGAATATAAATCTGAAAATTTAGCAATCATTCTCCATATTTCCTATCTTCCTACATGGGAAAAATATCCACCAACTCATACTACATAGAATTTGCTCCCAAATTGTTTAAATGATTGGTTATTGGTGCCTCCACCTTAATGAAATTAGATTGCTTTACCTAAAAAAGTTACCTCGTGACTTGTTGCTTGTTCACATAGAGGTGCATACAATTCTTTGAGTTTATTCTTTTATTATTAAAAAATATTTTATTGCAGTAATTTTTTATGAAAATTATTGCATCTTTGTACAATAACAATAAATAATTATATAGTGCAAAATATTGAGAAATTAGTAAGGGACAACCTAATTTCTCTATTCAGTGTAATTTCACTATTCAATCCATTTTTAACAAAATAAGCAATTATAGATACTTGGAGCATAGGTTTCTTGAGTGGCAAAATTTTCTTTTTCACAAAAATAGAATTTAGAAGGATTCCATAATTTTTTTAAATTTTATTTCTTAAAACATAATTACTATGAATTTTTTATTTGAAGATTATGTTCAACCTATACTAGTCATATAGGTCTTTCTATTTCCAACCATAGATTGGTTGTAAAATTGACTGAGGATTAATTCACTTAATTTAATTTGCAATATGAGAGTTGTAACCAATCATAATGTGTCACCATTACATGTTGTTTGGGGTTTTGGGAGGGCCATTTCACGCTTTTTCCTGGCATTGTTCCCCTGGCAATTAAAGAACAGTTGATGTCAGAATTTATTTATTTTTTTGAAATTTTTTAAAATAAAAATAAGTTGATAAAAATAATAATAAATAAAATGACATTGCAATCTCTTTGCCAAGTCAGGCAACTACTATGGCACAGTTCCTAGAGTTTAGAAACCTAGGGGAACGTAGAAGAACTTGCAACCCTCTAAAGAGGTTGAAAAATACTAAATAAATGAACTATATGTGGAACTATACTATAATTAATGGCTACTCATCTCTACCTAATCCAAAAGAGATTGCAACCTATAGTCTGAAAATGGGGGGCAATTAAAAGGCCAAGGAGGATTGACCCCTCTATTGCCCCACCAGAGGATAAATATCAAAATTGCCCCCTATTTTGTACTGTTCAAATTTTGTATTTCATCACATCCCCTAGATCTTATGGGGTTCTCTGATTGCAAATATGAATTTAGAATTTGCAAATTTTATCATATGTGACAAATAAAAAAATTTCAGTGTTTTCTACAAGGGTAAAATATGGGGTAATAGAGGGGTGGATCCTTCCTGGCCGATCAGATCAAGAAATGGGTTGGGTTCCTATAGATTGCCACATCGAAAATTTCCCATGCACTTATCGGGGCTGGCCTACCAGAATCCGTTTTGACGTGATGAAAATTTGCCGCTGACAGGTGGAGATGCGCCACTGTACGTAACGTAAAGTAAGTTCAGATTCCTCGTCAGCTCAGGAACTCATCAACCACGGAATTGGCAACTGGCGCACCCTCCGTCACACCCCTCGCCCGGATCGGATGGAACCACCAAGTTCTGAAGTCAACGCAATTCTCACCTGTGTCATAACAGAAAAAGTAAGAAATTCACGAATTTCCGGGTGCAGTTTCCATTTGTGCATCGCCCAAAGAAAAAAGATATGATTACCAATTTCTGAAGTCAATTTTCATTTGCGTCAACAAAAAAAGGAGAGGAAAAAAACGATCACGAACTGAATTTCTGAAGTCAAATGATTTCATTTGTGTACAGAATCAGGCAATTCCTGTCCACATTTGAATGGTCGCCCGCAGAATCCGCCACCCGGCCTCTCCCAGCCCACATCTTCTCCTTCCCCAAAGCGATTCTTCGCCACACACAGATCCTTACCTGCTTTTTGGAGTTCCTGTGGAGCGAGCAGCGTCGAGATTGCGCATCCGGAGAGACAGAGGATCAGCTGGGCCTTGGATTTATACTTCAACTTGTCGCACGTCAGCGCCATAGTTCATTTGCTCAAATTCCTCTGATCTCTCGTGCATCTCGTGCTCTTCGCTTCACTCAGGTTCTCCAAACTTTTCTGCGAAAGTTGAATCTCGCTGCAATTCTATTCGTGCTCTTGTGAAGCGGTTAGAATTCGGTAGTTTTCACGGTGAAGCTCAATCTGTCGGCAGCTATGGCGTGTCGGGTGACGATGAGCGCGGCCGCGTCGTCGTCGATGCAGCAGCAAGCCGTGAAGGCGCCGTCGGTAGCTCAGGTAAGGGCTCCCAATGGGTTGGCACTTTGCTGGTCTTGTTTTGGAGGTCATATGAGAATTTGCTATTATATATGAGATTGATAGGAGACTATTGAATTGTCGTTACATTTGTGATTACTAGTTTCATGTTTATTAGAGAATCGTGTTCATGTTTTTGTGGGTTTTGTGCGCTCTTCTGGAAATTTGCAGAGTCGTCAACCCGGGGGTGCGATGATGCCGATGCACCTTGCGAATCCGCCATGTTCACTGGCGTTCGTGTATGGGACGTTGAAGCACGGATTTTCCAATCACTGGCTGATTGAGGACGTTGTCGGCGCGGGGCACGCGCACTTCCTCGGTGTGGCGAAGACGAAGCAGCGCTACCCGCTCGTCTGCGGTCCATTTCAGGTCCACCAGCTTTCTTTTCTTCACTTTTCCGCCCAAGAATTTCGTTGAATGACTATTCTGGTGACCATTTTGCAAACTTGATTCGTTACTTTCTTAACTCGTCAAAATCTTTGGTTTTCTACAATTAATTTTGGCTTGAACTGTTACTACGTAACTGCATTTTCTTCCGTAAATGTCATATAGGCTTTTAGCCCATGAATTTGTGGAAACCTGGCGATGCTTAATAACTCGAAATTGTGGCGATGTACTACACAGTTTTTCGTAAATTTGCTTTAGGCTTGTCGCCCATAAATTCGTGAAAACCTGGGGATATTTAATAACCCAAGATTGTGTGATTGCAGGTCCCGTTTCTGCTCAACATGCCGAACTCGGGGCTTCAAGTGGAAGGCGAGCTGTACGCCGTCGACCAGTCGGCGCTGGAGCGTTTGGACGAGCTCGAAGGCGTGTCCAAGGGCCATTATCAACGACGCCCTTTGGTGTTGACAGGATTGACCTCTCTTGAGGAGGATTGTCCGCCGAGTTCTGAGATTTTGGGTGACGCTTCTGAGATTCTTGGGGAGGCTTACTTCGCGTATCCGGCGTTGCAAAAGGGTTTGTCAAGTGCGCCGCATATCGACGCATACACGGAGAAGGAGACCGTGGACTACGTGTATCGCAAAGATAGACCCAAGAATCGCACGTTTCTGCAACACGTGGAGCATTGGATTGACGCCCAAGGACCCCGGTCTTACATTTGTATGTAAAGAAATGTTATGCTCCTTTTTATTTGGGTATGAAGCTCACAAGTCGGAACCAAGTGGTGTGATTCTCGCGGGGGTCGATCACGAGCCGAGCACAAGACCCTACACACGTCCAGCACAAGTCTGAACAGAACTGCTGGCTCTCTGGTCTGGTTATTAGCTTCAAGAGCTTTACTTTACGTGCTGGAGGTGGAGGCGGAGGATGTAACTCAGCGCGTCGTCTTTGCTGTGAAGTTGACTGAAGTTCTCCCACGTAACTTGGGCGTACTTCTTTTGATTATGAATTGATACTTCATAATGAATCAAAGATATGTGAATTCTGAAGCCAGCACCGAGATCGATTAGCTGAGTATCCCGTGTTTTGCCAATGCTCAATTGACACAGAAATCGGGTGTGGTGCACACCACTGCTGTTATGAATAGCAGTGGTAATTCTCAGATGTAGATTAAAAAATGACCACAGATAAGAGAATACATTTGAACAAGGTTCAGTTGTCCATCAAGAGACATTTATGAACGGAGTATCTCTCATTGCGTCGTACAGTGAAAGGATTTTGAAAGCCAAATCTTGTTCTATGAAAGTGCGGTCAGTCAAGCTTGTGAACTTCCTATCTTCAACTTATCAATGTGCTCAGAGCTATTAAAAAGTCTCTGGAAGGATTTGAAGGCCTTAGGTCTCAACAGTGAAGCTTATTGAGCACTCAAAATTCGACCACCAGAAATCGGGTGAATGGAAACGAAGAGATTCAATCACGAATTCTGGGACATGATCAGTAATTCCATGGAGGAAATTTTAATCTTTAAATTCCTAGAAGCGGCGCAGTTTCAAGAGATTGGTAACTCATGTCGATACTAGTCCTAGTTTTTCTTTAGCTCTGAAAATTTGAATGTGCCAATGTTGGCGCTAGGAAACAAGGTAATGCAACGAAATTGACCATTTTGTGTGTTTTAACAGTTCGTGGGTCCAAATTAGGCCTGAATTGGGTAATTTCAGTGTACTGCCAGAGCTCAGTTGGACATTACATCTACCTGTTGCATATTTGACGTAACCAATTCGAATCGATAAAGAAGAGCTCAAATGAGTTCAGTTGTATTTTAAACCACTACTTCGAACTGATAAACAAGAGTTAAAACATTCAGCTGGACAGTAGGTCAACCAGTTGTACATTTGAACTTCACATGTCAAATTGATGAACAAGAGATCTATTGCAGAATGCTTTACAGTAGTTGCCAACTGCGAGTTCCATAAAATTCATTTTTCTGCAAGTAGGAAAATTCAAAAAAGAGGATCAAGAGTCGCAAGTAATCATAGAGAAGTAAAGCAATGACAGGAGGCTCTTCGTCGCGCACAATGAAACCCCACCAGCTCGCAAACCAAGTCGTTGTCCATATCCATCAGGCCAAAATTCAGGAGTGGTATATCGTGAATCCTAAGAAAATTCTCGGCCTTAATTGAGCACCAATGCCTCTCCTCCAAGTCCAGAAAACACATAGTTCCACTTGTAGGAAAGGATTGGCTACACCTGTTGGAACTTTGAGCGACTCACAAATATCAAGACCTCTGCTTGCCATGCGAGTTGCAAAAGTGGCGCATTGAGAGAAGCATTAAACCTACAAAGTAGTATATCATACACTAAATAGACCAAGCAACTACGCTACGTGATCCTGTAACTGCAACACCAGCTTGCTTTTCAAGTAGAAACCTCCCTAAATTCCACACGTTCACAGTAGATGTAGCTTTTGTCAATGCAGCGCGTCATTCACGATTTCAACCACGCCACTCACTCTTTCGTTTCCAAATCCAACCATTCGCGGCTTCAAGTCCCAGAATCTCCTCAAATCACGTTGCTCAATTCACTTCCTTTCTTGAAGCACAACCGTGACAGCCCTAACGTCACTGGAATCCCCGATTCAGTAGAGACGAATCTTCGTCGTAATGATTTTTCTACACAAGGGACAATTGGATAAATTTGCAGCACATTCCTCGCACGTCTGATGTCCACAATCAAAGGCCATGTTCTTCCTCTTGGACAGGCAAATGGGGCAGCAGTCCGTGCTCTCCACTTCATCAGTGATTCGAGACCTGGACTCGTTTTCAAACTGTTGTGAACGATGGGCGTCCATCTTCAAAACATTGAGTGGGCATGACAGCAGGAGAAGAGCCTCGTTGCGTGCCCAATAGTCCCAGCTTCACACAAGCTTGGTACTGATGCGGAATCTCCATGAGTGCGCCTCCTTCTGCAAGGGAGGAAGATCATCTCGCTGCATGACCTCCGTGAAGTTGATGAACTGAAAGTTGTCGAAGGTGCGAGCGGGTAAATTGTCATCGAAGTGGTGCATCATTTCCCAGGGGCCATCGCCCACGCCCACCAGCACGATGGAGAGAGCGTACGAGCTCGCGTTCATGATGGCGTCCACGGTGGCCTGCTCTTGGGGACTCAGAATCCCGTCTGCTAAGTCGACGCTTCTTGCTACCTGCCCATCTGTTGGCAACAAGCAACGAAGAGAATCAAGATGAACTCTTGAGTGGCCAATTACAACAATTCAGTAATAGAGGAACTTTGCGGACACAAAACGGAATTATCATGTTATATAGTGATTAAAAGGAGGATAGCCCATTTTCATTCCAGGAAGGTGAGAACCAGCAAACAATAGGATGAGTTCCGAGCAGATTCCAAAGTGTTGAGATGCTTTTCACTATGAGTAGGCTAACATTAGCCTCCAAATGGACTGAGGCACGACACTAACAATCACCAACTTCTGTGATCCTTCTCGATGTTTGAAAGAATGAAAGACAACCTACTTGGATGCCACAAAGTTCGCCTGCACGTGGAACATTCGGAAAACAAACACAGAAAAACGAAATTTGCTAAAGCTGGGGGTGCACTTAGAGTGTTCATTAGAAACCATGAGTGAACAAATGGTTTCTAATCAACTATAATTTCAACCTAAAATTTTGAGCTTTGTTTAATAATGACTATAGGTTTCTATTGCCAAAATTTTCAACTCAAATAAAATATGAAATGATTTTTAAAAGAGGTTGAAAATGAACCCAAATGGCATGTTTTTCAACTCAAATAATTATAGAGAACACATTTAGATGACCATTGAATTAATATTCAACTCAAAATGAGCTTTCAAAAGAGAGTTTTTCTTAGGAATTTTTGTTCATTTTTTAGGCAATTTTTTCTTATATAATATAGGGGTGTGAAAGTTATTTATTAGTTCTACAATGTACCTTTTTACTTCAAAAATTTGTAACTAATTATTATTAACAAATAAAAATATCAACAATTCAAAACATAAACTTTCAAAGTAGGAAAATCTATTCATATATATTTTTTTCCTTATTTCAAATTCAAAAAGTATATAGGGAGTCCAAAGTTTTGTTCGTTCATGGTTTCTAATGGACACTCTAAGTGCCCCCCCAACCTAATTGGGGGAGAGAGGAATCAAGTGTAATTCCACATTTCAGTGCCCCCAGTGAGACTAGAACATGCAAATCCCCATTCAGGATTCAAAGCCTTCATCGTGGAATGTAAACCATTCTGAAATATTTTATGCATTCCTAGACGTCTGAAATTCAACCTGCAACCCTAGAATCACGAAACCGGGCTTTTGCAAACCCTAATTAGGGTTGCAGTTTTCCACACTCACCTGCAACAATCACAAATTTCTATTACATTCACAACGATTTTTGAACCTCTTGTAGGCTCCATTCTAAATGACCGTATGTAATTCGAGCCTCCTGCCTTACCCTACAAGTCATGGAGAGACAATCACTCAACAATTGGAAAATAAAATAAAATAAATCAATAAAAATGGAGAGTTGAATGAATCTGCACAGGATTACAAATGCCTAGAGTTTCCAACGCCACCGAAAATCAGCTAGTTAAAGAAGCGCCAGGGTCTAGGGTTTAAGGTTTCCAAACGATCTCCTCCAACATCCATAAACCTAGGATACAGTATTTCTTCCCAACGAAACTCTTCGTGCCTGGCCTCCTCGGTTTCCGCAGAGTGGGGATCCAGATCTGTCATCGAGAACTTCTTCCGTATGACCATAACAATCAACGCGCGAAACCCTGAAGAAATCATCAATGAGGTCGATGTACAACAGCATCGCTGTTAAGAGAATCAGTATGTTGCACGATCTTCGCCAAAGAGAACTTCACTTTAATCGGAGACTCCTTCGGTTGGAGCCTGCTACTCGGAGACCCCTCCGATTGCCATACTTTCCCAAGAGCACCACAACTTTCGCAGCCATCACGGCCTGGTCTTCTCCATCAATGACTGTAGAAAAATACGCCGACAGGGGGGACTGCTTCTGCGTCACATTCTTCGTCGTCTGCGCTTCGGAATGCAGCACCTTCTTCTCCTTACGGCCACAGCGAGAACAGAGATACCCCGCTGATTGTTTCCCCCCGTCGAGTCTCATGACTTCCATTGCCGGAGCGGAGAATTCTTCATCTTGCTCTTGCCGGAAGTCCTCTTCGGCGAGGGAGTTGTGTCGTGGTAGCGAGGATAGAGCGTGGGCTAAGGCCGTGAGCTCGTTAGGGGGCGTCGTCTCGAGATCAGGGAGATGAAGGTGGAGATGATTCTTGCTGATATTCCCGTGAGGCCATTGCAACACAGACGCCGGGTCTTTCGTCTCCGTGAGCCATTCCAGGGAGTCGGAGCCGATGCTGTAGTCTTCGTCGAAATCCGACTCCAACAATGTTTCTATAGGTTCCAAATCCTCACACTGCGAGGAGGAAATCGAAATGGTGTCGTCGATGTCAGGCCCTTCGCCACTCTCCTCCAGGGAGGAGTATCCGAGGTCCAGCTCCCCGAACCGATCAGACAATCCACTTGCATCACTCGTCCAGTCCAGTGAGTTCGTGCTCGTGCACGGGATGATCGCGAAAGTGCTCGCGTCGTCGTCGTATATACTCGACTGGAGCGTGGAGCCTCGGTACGAGTTGAAGCTGCCGTTCAAGTTCCACATGGAGATCATGGTCGAGCTCAAGCTTGCCTCCGAGGTTGTGCCCATAGAGGATTCCTGGGCTACCAGGGGAGGGGAAGGGGTGATCGCCCTGAGGACGTGCTCCGGGCTGTCCGCTACCGCGAGGACCTTGCGCCCGCAAGCTGTGAAGCTTGAATCTGCACTGACGGTGCGAACCTCTCCCTGCTGTTGGGATGCGGCCCCTTGCGTGAGGAGCTTGAGCCGCGTTAGCAGGCCCCGTGGTTTCTTGGCTCCCTGCCCTGTTTTGGGGTTAGGGCTTGGGTTTGGTGGAGGTGTCTTCACGACGGGTCGCTGATTTTCCTTGAGGGATGAACGGGCATTGAAGGGCGACTCCAACAGGCGGTAGGCGTACTGGTGGTACGCAATCTCCCCGGAGTGATCAGGAGTGAAAGACGGCCGCACTGACGACCTGCGAACAGAATGCAGCGACGTGCGCTGGCTCTCGCTGACGGGCGAACAGCAGTGGTGGGTGAAATTCTTGCACGACTGGAAGGGGCTGCGGAAGAGGGAGGCTTTGGTGTTGGGAGGGTCCCCCGGGGGTTTGATGCTTGCGGGCGAGGTGCCGAGCGAGGACTCCACGACTGCTGCTTGCTGCCGCCGTTGCTGTTGCTGCTGCTTCTGCTGCTGTTGTTGCAGATGTTGTTGTTGTTGCAGAAGGAGCTGAGCTCTCTTCTCACACATAGGGCACATCGTACCGACGATGGGAGTGATGGCTCCACTTCACGGCGACCCGTCTACTTCATCACCACAACTGGGATGTGTCGGGATCCCGTGCCTTCGCCATTGCTTCGGTTGCGTGATTAATTCTCCCTATCCCATCCCAGTGCAGAGAGTATTGTCACCTCCGTGAAATATGCAAGTCTTCAGTCCATGCTCGCGGTTTGCAATCGACAGACTTTGCCCCTGTGCCTTCGTGCTTGTGTGGTTGTTTGCTTACTATGAACGAATCACTTCCTGTTGAGTTTCCTGGGATGTGTTTCCGCAAGAGTCTCAATTGCACCATATTTGAATCCAGTCACGATTCGATCACGCTTGGTAATCGTGGCTTGGTTTAGGCTTACAACATTCTCCAACAAAATCTGCATCGATGACAATCACAATGGGAACTACGTCATCATCCTTTCTGTATGTTGCTTGCTTACACTCTGTCGGTCATCATAAGTGCGCTGGATGCACTCCACGTCATCTTAAATGCGTAAATTTTTATCTTAAACATACCAAGAGTTAGCTTACAAAGACGTAGTTTGAACTCTAAATTTCAAGGAAGTGAAGTTCGAATCCTTGAATCCAGAAGTACCAAGTAAACTCTAGAAGAACCCAAAATACTCATTTCTGACTGACGTGTAGCAACAAAAATATTTGTATTGCACTTAACAAGCGCAATATACACATTCAAACAAATTTGATAAGTGTTCAGAATCACGCCAAAGCTTAATAATAAGAAACAAATGGATGTGGGTGCAAAGCAAAAGGTTTATGCGGGAGAGAAGTGATACCTGTTTTTCCTGCTCAACATGAGCATCCGTACCGATGAGTCCACTAGAAAGGGGATGATTGTTGTGATGACCACTGCTCAAAAGGCACCTTGCAGCTCATGCATCATGTTCCAATTTTCTGAATTCATACGAACACCACGTTAAATATAGTCGACAACTTTGCGAACAACCATTATGAGAGTTGAGGAACGAAAATGGGACAGTTTGAACACCGTAGTTGCTTAGTCAATAGTGTAGTTCTATTCAGGAATGATATCTTCTGCTGATGCAAACCTGGTGTGCGAAGCTTATCATATATGCGGCACCACTAACCAAAAACTACTCTAAAATCTAATACAGGTGGGGCCACAACGATCAAATTTCAAAACCAGGCGTACGTACATTCCTGTGATAGAAATGAACGAGGATAAAAATTCCTGGAAGAAATATGATAACCGGCAACCCAACTGCCCCCGGATTACCCAAGCCACAAGACAAGGAGGTTGCCTCCCAATACGTACAGTACAGAGTTCGACAGGCAGGATTCAGGAAGTAAACTAAAATCTTCAACACTTCAAATCTTTGATTCTCCGCACAAAGAGTCGTAACTGATGCTTTACAACTAGTCTTCCGCTTCTGAAGGACAAATGTCTGTCTACCCAGCATAAGATTACAATGTACAAAAACTAAAACAAATGGTGTGGGAGCCTTCCAATCTGAACGACTGGCCTCCTCCACAAACAGAGCAACAATGGCACGCACAGAGAACTGAACAACCTCAGAATCCCCTCAACAACAAGGACACTAGTCACCATAGTTAGAAATCCCAGATTCTTACAGAATACATATTGCAGGAGCGTAGAATCCCAAGCACCCGGTCTGTACATCCCTCCCCAAGGTACGCACGAATCCTCTTGAGCATTCAAATCCTCCTAGCCCTGAGATGAGACGAGATGAGCTCCTCCCCAGCACTGCCCGAGTCCTCTCTCCACCTCCTCCCCAAAACAAGCATCCCCAGCCTCAAAAACAGGCGCCAGATCTGAGTCCCCCGCCCCAACGCAACAACCAAGAAACCACCAGTACAGTGCTTTACTGCTGCTGTTGTGTAGAATACTACACTAGCTAGGATCGATCATAGATAGATCTCGCGAGTTTCGAGGGACTCCTAGCTAAGCTTTAGAACGTTGGAGAGTGTCGATTGATTTGATGATCGCAGGTGGAACGAGGATGGCGGCGCCGGATGAGCGCCGGAGCCCACTGGGGCGGCTTGGACACGACGGGACAGACGGACGCCTTGCGGGGGAGATTCTGGGTATTCAATGGCAAATTGAAATGAAAATTAATGCGCTCCTGGTGATGCGCTTTGGGAGAGACGGGAAGGGGTCGCTTTGATGCACTTGGGTAACTTTAGCTGATGCCGATTGCCGAACGTCGATGATCGTGCGGAAGTTTGGGGGGCTTTCAGTGCAGTACAACAGCCTGCTGGAATTCGTTGCGACCTACTGGTTTCCTACCTCGTTGGTTTCCTACCCTCCACTTTGCGGCCTGTCATTTGGCTACATTGGCCCCGCTTTCGTTCACTTTCAATTGCACTAACTAAACGTAGTAGGTCCATAAACCGACCATGGCCATTTTGGGTGGTGGGTGCTTTTAAAGCCTGAGCGTTTTTTGAACCTCCTACCTTAACTTAACCCATAAATGACGCCGCAGCCATTTTTGGTCAATGAATGATAGAGAATCTTGTTGTATAGGACACAAGTGCAACTATTCATCCTCCAAATTTTGTGGGAAAAGGGAAAGTCTTTTATAGTAGTTTGACTTCCAACTAGTGCTTTTTCATTTTTTTCATTTAAAAATGCACATGATATCAAAATAGATGATTTCTAGAACTTAGACCCCCACATTGTTCAAAGGTTAATCCCTCAAGGGCTAGTGCCTTTGGAGGTTTAAAATCATCATTGCTTTTGAAGTGTTTTAGGTCTAAATATCACTAAGGTATAAAAATCTCAACCATACAATTTTGTAGTGTAACTGTTGTAAATGATTTGAGTCAAATTTGGAGTCATTTGACCACATAGATTGCAAGGTTATATTGTTGTTGGTGTTGAAAAAGGATGTTGAAATTTTTTTAGAAACACATTTGAAGGTGAAATTTGATTTCTAAACCTACTCAAATGAAAAAACTTTAAACTGTAAAGTGCTTCAAAACTAACATACAAACACATGGGTAAAAGAAAATCACACTAAATTGACTCATTGTCATTGTGTCTACAAAATGGCTTTGAAATGGCTTTGAAATGGCAAGAAAAAGTTGCAAAAGGCACATCTAAGGCTAAACCTCCATCTACTAAAATGCTTCTCAATCACTTGTTAATTCTTGAATTGACAAGAAATTTTAACCACACAAATTAGACCAAAATGTGCAACTTTTCCCAAAAAAGTTTGGAAACATGCATCGTATGAAGAAGAAACAAGGTGTCAAAGTTGGTTGTAATCCAAAAATGTCTGAATTTTGAACTTTGAATCGCTCCTTAGCATTCAAAACAACTTGGATCAATTGAAAATTTTACCTCAATAACTAGACTTCAAGGGATATATAATCTAATAAAAAAAAATTTATCGAAAATGAACATTTTGTGAAGGAGATACCAGGCACAAAAGTTGCAATCATCAAAATGCAATTTGGTGAATTCAAATTGAACTTGTGACTACTTCAAATGACTTTGAAAAAATCATTATATATTGGATTGATTTGAAAATTTATCACAAGAACTAAAAAAGAAAACTCAGATTTTCCAACAAGTTTTATTAAATTCAGATATTGGATGCAAAAGTTACATCACTTCAAATTAGACTTTTAGACTATGTAAGGATACTTTTAGTCCCTAGAGCACTATTACCACCCCAATTTCATGATTTACAATTTTAATATTTTGAGGCCAATTTGAAGAGGGGCACATATATTTTCCAAGATGTGTGTTTGGTTGTGTGTTTTACAAATCAAACCTAAGTGGAATTATAATTTTATGATTAAAATTATAATTTCTATAAATTTTTTTAGTAATCTACACTAAAATCAAATAATTGCCCATAGAGTGGAATCATTAACATCCTATAAAGAGCCTAGAATTACCTTTCTATGTATCTAATGGTAATTATTGAGTATTCACCAATAAAGAATTGACACATTATCCCTTGTTGGCATTAACGTATTGATTTTGTTAAAAAAATGAACAAATTTGAATGAATTTTGTAGCAAAATTGGGGTCAAAAGTAGAATGATAGAATTAGGCATTTGGTATAAATTGGCTAGTCTATCTTAGCTAGAAGTTGTTTATGTTGCAGAACTAGGAACATGTTTTTTAAGTTTGGCCAGTTTGACCCCATTGTTGTCCCTTTTTCACTCCTAGGAACTTTTTCTTTACCATGGATGATCGGATTGGGAAAATTTTGAAAAATATTTGAATTAAAGAACCTTGAATAAATTTGTAGAAGTCAAAGAGTAGAAAATTAAATAAAACGTCATATTCAATAAAATGGGAGGGTAGGGCACTCCCAAAATAAACTTTGGCTAAATAAGTGAATCAAAATGGGCTCAAATGAAGCTCAATAATCTCATATTTTATTAGTTAATTATCAATTTCCATTAAAATGAGAGTCTTGCAAATAATACATGTCCTTTAATAAATATAAAATTGTTTCAAATCAAAAACTTCTTTCACAGTAAAACAAAATAAACAAGAAATATAACATGAGATACAAAAGGACGGTATATGTATAATGGTTTCAATTGCTAATACAATATAAAAACCTGTATTTCTTATAAGAGAACTATAAAATAATGTAATCTTACATACAAAAACTAGCACTTGAACATTTGTAAATATAAACGTCTACATTTACAAGTATGAAAGAACATAGTATTCTACTTCTCTCACCATCATCTGAAGGCATATTGCTCATTTATTAAAATCAACTAGCATTGTATGAGATAGATTTAACAATGCAAGAAAAAACTTATAAAACTATCGTTGCAATTAAGACTGAGGAAAACTAGCCAAACTTTGGTTGATGACTTCGATTTGAGCAACAGGGATCTTGATCATACATTGTCGCGTATCCTTCCTAATCAGAGACTTCCACGCTGTTATAAGAGCGTCCGTGTGTTGCCATAATGGCAGTTCGCTTTCATCAATTTTCCAACGCAAACCTCTGTCGCTATCCCATCCAGTGTAGAAGTTTTGAATGCTCTCATCTCTTGAAGTTGGATGGAAATACTGAATTAACACACAATTTGGTTTTTCAGGATTGCAATTGGGATTAGACAAAGCCCTTGCAATCCAAATTGGATGACTATCACCATCTGCTGGTCGAACCGCTACGAAGTATCCTTCAAAGAGATCACGTCCCACCCTGAAAGATGGTTGTGGGCGACCACTCAAAGGCCCGACATATGCTTCATCTTCTCCAAACTCTTCGCGAACTTCACCTTCTTCATTTAGTTCATCTATTTGAGCTACTCGAATTCGAGTCGTCGGCCAAAAACCATCCTTCAAAAAAGTAAATGCAGGTACTGGATCTTGTAGTGCTACCTTCACATCACGCCAGTAGTGTACCACATGTTCATAGCGCCTTCGACATTCACCACTGCTGTCCGCATTGCATAGGTTCTCCCAGTATTTTATAAATCCAGATATACCTTTTACAATGTCTTCAACGCCTTTCATTGACTTTAATGAAATTGGTAATGGTACACCACGTGGCTACAAACTTTGTCCTTGAGCATCTTCTTTCCACAACTTAATGCCTCTACCACCCTCCCCTAACCAATCCCCATCAGTGCACAACAACTTGTATTTCATAACAGGACACCCTCTTGAATCTAAATAGAACTTTACTTGTTGTGGTCTTGTGTGTCCAACGAGCATGTCAGCACCATCTACAAATGCACCAGCAATGAAATTCTTGAAATCAGGCACCTCTTCTATAAGGTGAGGAATAGTCGGAGTGGAATCCACATCCATAAATGATTTCATCAACGCTGGCACTGTAGGGAAGTTCTCTTTCTTTAGCTGCATACTCCATCTTCCAAATAGTGCATCAATGTCATCGTGCGTATGACCAACAATCATGAAATTCACATATACTTCACGAAAGATCTTGTTTGCAACAAGTAGGGACCAAAAACAAAATACATATCTGTTTTTGTTGTCTCCAGTGGCATTATCCATCTGCATAATAAGAATAGGTGGCAATGGTGTCGCCGGAATTGAGGTTGTTGGGACTTCAGGAAGCGAACCTTTGCAAATCTCACTTCCCTTGAGCACCGCCTTAAACAAATTCGTGGACTTCGAATTCATAAACAACTCTCGAGACGACGCCTTTGGTGGCAATTCAAGATCTCGCAACAACTTTGCCACAGAGCCAATTGTATAATTTGAATCATGGGGAAAGAGATCCAATCCATAATGTGCATACCGCACATCACCATGGCCATGCGCAATCATTCCAGTGACCGATACAGGCAACTTCATCAAGCCATCAGTGTCTTTACTCTTGTGTGAGAAAACCGGACAAGCAGTTTTAGAATGATCCATCTTGTCATGCATAATTGTGAGGCACTCGTGCGGAGAAGTTAGCGACCAGAAACGATTAATATAGTACAAGTCCCGGTGAGCACGAGCAGTAGAGAGGTGATTGTCCAACCTCCGTTGCCACATCAAAGCACTGCTGGAACCAGCAAGAGCACCCTTCCTGAGCTCTTTGTATTTGTCACAAGTAGCACATCGCGCGAAATTGTCCCCGGGCTTCTTGACTTCATACTCCGGAAACTTTGAAGACCTGATCTTACTTAAATTTGAAGTTGAAATATCCTTCAATCCAAAAGCTGCATTAACATCATTGATTTCTTGCAACTTTCCCTTCCACTGAAAGGTAGAGGGAAGACACATGGAAACAACCTTCTCCCCAGACTTCATAGTTCGAGTACGATGTGGCATATGATCGGCTTCTTTCTCAAGGATGCACTTCAATGAAACAGCAGCTTGTTGAGTATGTTTCCTCGGTTTCGACATTCCTGTATTACCATGTTCCATTGCTTCTCGATGACCTTTCACGTGTGTTTGGTAGCGAAAGAATGTGGATTGTGGAACCCCAGAAATATGCATCCAAGCTCGCATACAGACAGGGACCTCTTCAACTGTGACCATCCTTTTCCCACGGGAATCGTAATGATATTGTCTGTGGACATCCAGCTTCATGAAGGATCTATGCTTGAATGTGGAATTATGATACATGCGCTCACGGAAAGCCCGAATCTTCTCTCTAGGAAACGGTTGAACACAATTTCGACTACAACAAACTTTGCTAGACACTGCATTGATGGATTGTTCTGTAAGCAGAGCCTTCGACTTCAGAGAGGTTTCACGAGGCGGGTTTCTTGACGTGCTTGAATATTGTCGTATCGATGTAGAAGAGTTTGAGTTCAAGGCTCTCGCTCGGAGAGAGTTGTACCTATCTCGGACTTCGTGGTCATGAAAACTTGCTCCTCGATAGTGAACGAGTTTAATAGGCCAAGCTATGAGTGAATAAATTTTCTCTCTTGAGATATCGACATCGGAATGTGACTTGGAAATAAACACTGCTACATGAGTGTCACCAAGGGGACCATCTGCTCCGCTGACAAGTTCCGAATTTACATTATGGCAAGTACCTTCACCAACAAGTACTCCGTCTTCATTGAATAGGGTGACACATTTCATGTTCCATAACGAACGCGGAAGCCCTTCGCAGTCTGGTAAGTGCTCCATCATTTCCTCATGAACATGGAACTCCTCATCTGATTCATCCATCTCCCCGACTGGCATGCCAGTCGAAGATATATCACCAGAGTAAGACGAAGAACGGAACAAGGAAAAGTGACTTGAAAGAATTCTACAATTTCAGGAGGAGTGCATTCAGTGAAGTAAAGAAATGCAATTCAGCGCGGTTCGCGCTAAAATACAATTCCACAGAGAACAACACAAATAATACATACACATTCCAATAACATTGATTTTCATATTACTTTTACAGAGTTTGGTTAAAAAGTAATGTCTACTTCCATATACTGGAATTTAGTAGAACACAAACCAAAAAGAAAATCACATAAATTTCTATCGATTTTCATTTGGAATTTGGAAGAAATGAAAATCATGTATCTATAAAACATTTGTCCACCACAACTATAGAGGACAACAGGGAAATAACAATTTCCCGTGTATCACAGTGAACTTAAATTTTGAATGAACTCTCCAGAATTTTGAATGGATTAATGAACAATCGTATGCATTTAGAGAGAATGCACGGAAGTGGAACAATGACATAGTACTGATTAAGTAAAAACACATGACGACTTCACACATCACACCTGCAGGCATCCAGAAATTTAGTATTAAACGAGTATAGTAGAATGCATTTCAGCGCGAGTCGCGCTGAAGTGCAATTCAATGATCATTTTCCGATGACAGCGTGCATGAGAATGGAGGCCATATTATAATACATAATGAAGATCAATAACATCATTTTCGTTGTATTAGCTATTAAGTAACATTATTTTCCAAATATGAATCTGAATTCCTAGTCATCTTCGGACACTTCAGAATGCACGTAAATCTAGACATACATAAATGCACATCAGCGCGAGTCGCGCTAATGTGCATTTCATTCCACTACCATAAAATTCAATATCAAGACATATATTGGATTTCCTAAACATGACAACAAAATTGGGACACGGTAATGCATTTCAGCGCGAGTCGCGCTGAAGTGCATTTCTAGTCCAAATCATGAAATATATTGCGTTTTATCAAGACTGGATTCTTGATCCATTTCAAAACAGAATTCGTTGAATACACTTCAGCGCGACTCGCGCTAAACTGATATGCTATTTTCTAAATTAGTGGCGAGCCTGACTTCATCACTAATCTCGATTTACTTCATTTAAAAATCAGGACTTGCACTTCAGCGCGAGTCGCGCTGAAGTGCATTATGCAATCTAGTTTCATACTGGGAAGACTTATAGGAACGTGTAGAAATGAAATTGAAAAAGACACTGCTTGACTGCATTTCAGCGCGGCCCGAGCTAAACTGCAAGTAAGAGAATTACTCATATATCACTTCCGATTTAGCACTTCGACATCATAAATTTCAAATGTGTAAACCTCCTATTTTTAGTAATTCCGAAATTTAAGGAAAATTCCCATCGGACAATAATAGTCTCTGACCATTTGCAATCTCAGATCAAGCTTCGAAATTGAAAATTCTTTGCAATGCAATTGACACAACATGGAAAGCGTATATGACAAGTAAAGACATGCGCACTGTAATTGTAGGGAGAGGAGTGACAGATGACATAAACCTCGTCTATACTAAATAAGTTACGAAAACTTCTATACTGACGAAGAAGGTGGAGTGCATTACAGGCGAAGGTGTGCGATGCAGTGCTTCCTCGTTGAAGGCGGCCGACGAGAACAACGTGATAGTAATACAGAGACAATTCCGAACTTCTAAACTTCTCCACTAAACCAAACAACGCAAGGGAAAGACACACACGAACTATGCAATGCTCATTGAAGTCCTTTCAGTGGAGGGAAAAGGTAGAAGGAGATGTCTGCAGCTGGGTTAGCGACGTACATTGTACATCCTGGCGGGAACGAAAGGGCGCCAACCGTATCCAAGATTTTGAACACATTCCTTCTAAATTCAGATGTCCCGAGATTCCTCATGCCTATGACAACTGTACATTGTAAAGCGTCTTCTAATTCTAGATTAAACCACAGTCCCCACAATTGGTAGTGGGTGAGCTGCCTTTCCAAGATTCTGATTATTAATGCTCGTTGACTTCCAGCAAGTGATGTGTCTTTTTGTCATTGGGACATTGTCCACAACGGAAGGCGCAATTGCAATGCATACAGTGCGTTTTTTTATTTTCGTTTTTTAGCACTCTGACTAAAATGACTAAAGGATGTTATTAGCAAGATAACTGTCAATTTGATTCTCCAAGTACGATGCCCTTACCGTATTTTGTCTTACATGGACTACTTAAAAAACACATACTAAAAACTTTTCATTATTTTTAGAGGAATGGAACTTTGTTGCAAAGATTTTGGAGTTCTTTTCGAAGTCGGAATTACTGTTTTTTTCTTATATTGAGTACGACTGCGGAGATGCCTTCTCCAGGTCTTCTGGTTTCATTTCTCCTGAAATGCAGAAGTCACGATATTAGTTTGTAGTACTAGAGCTTTTAAATTCGAAATTTTTTGACGATTTCATCCAAAATCTTACTAATTGTTTTTAATAGGCTTGGTGTAGAGAAAATAATTTTGGTGCAATTTCGCTCCAAATCGCCAGAAAAAAGAACCGTGCCCATTCAGCCTACAGTAAATTCGTACTTTGTGGTAAGGAATATGACTTCGAATTTTTTGCAAAATAGATCAATTTTAAGGTTATGTTTTCTTGAAGATCATATTTTGCATTACAATTTAGGGTTTCATAGATCTTAGTAATAATATCTATAACAATGTTGAATGAGGTCAATTTCAAATGGTACCAAAAAATAGGGAGTAATTGTTTCATATACTTGAAATGTTCACATATCAAAAAAAAAGATACTACATGCACCACCACATTGCATCAAGTTCTACATTTCTGTATTAAGTGAGTACAATTCTTGAATTCCTCATTCTATTTTTGTGGAAGGTTGAAAATGAATTGGTGTAATAGAATAGGAGAACACTGATTCGTTGCACTTTAGATGTTTGCGTGCCCCCACAAAATAAAATTCACTACCACATGCAAGAGACAATTCTTTCATCAAGTTCTACATTCATTTTCTGTTGCAATCTATGAGATTTTCATTTCAATCTTTCAAAAGGTCAACATTATATAGGTGCCAAAAAAATTGGAGAGTTCTTGTTTGTTCTACTTTAGACGTTCATTTGTTTCAGAATATTGGAATGCACTGCCACATGCAGGAAAAGAGGAAATTTGTACATACTGTTGATCCGTACAATTTTCTGTTTAGGATGATGTAAATGAAATTGAAATTGAAGACATGAAAAATTTGTATGATTTACCTTCCCTTTTTATTAGGGTAGTTTTATTCATGAAATTTTATATTTTCACATTCTTATTTTCTCAAATGTAGTTGGCGCTAGGTTTGCTACACAATATGTATATTACTTTCATCAATTTTGCATGTAACAGAATGTAGATGAAAAATGTATGTCTAATTCTTATATGAAAATATTGACATCCTCATATATTACATTTGCAATTGCAATATACATAGACATTGCACTTGAAAGCAATTAAAGAAAACTATTGTATCATAATTTAAAGCACAAAATCCTTTGCAACGATGAAAACATTGAAATAAAAAAATTAATGAAGCAAAAATGTAAGTACAAGCTTCTCTTTTGAATATGTAGAAGAACACTTTTAGTTTCAAGGAATTCTTGCATGAAACATTATTACTTACTTAATTTTTTCCTCCATAACCTATGGGGACACAATATTAAAGATTCAAAATGTAAATTTCTCAAATTGCAAAGACTTTGTTGTTCCTTTCAAAATTCCAAAACTTGAAATGAAATTTCAAATTCTTGGCACTTGCTATGCTTTGCATTTCTCATTAAAATTGTACTAAAAAACTTTTATATTATACAAAGTGTTGCAACGTTCTGCAAGTGAATTCAAGTTTAATCAATTCAATTTCAAGAGGAAGTCTTTAATAATTTATCTACTAAATTTGTTGCTAGTTTATTTACAATGTATAGTACGAGTAACGAATTGAAACAATTTTTTATCAAAATTGCCTTAGAAACTCTTCAGTTTGGACAGTTTAGGGACTTATAAATTCAACATTACAATCAGCAAGCTTTTTGCCTCACTTGCTATGCTTTGTCCATGAAGGTTTCCAAAAATTTCATGGAACATACTGTATATTATTTACAATAAGATGGGTACTTCAAACAAAATCTGTAAAAGATGCATGCAATAGAAAATACTACACAAGTTCCAGGGCAAATTTAAAATTATAAAAACAGGAATGCTACTTTTTTGTTAAATTGACAATGCGTGTGCCCATGATTATGCAATGTTACGCTAGCGAAGAGATTGTTATACTCATTAATTTGATTGTTGGCCAAATTATTTTGACAATAATAAGGTCATCAATTAAGAAGACATGTCAAGTGGCTTCTCTCCATATCTGCCAATAGAGTAATCCAATGTTTTAAGCATTCAGTATATGAATGTATTTACCTTGATATGAAGTCAACTAAGATCCAACTTTTCCATGAAGTACTTTCATTTTCAACTTGATTAAATTATGAAGGATAACCAGAACTTATATATTATGGCAATATTGTTTTTTTTGAGTCTATGTGGTGTATGTAAGCAAATTAAAATTGATTTCAAACATTTGAAGCATATTTGTAAAGAAATGAACACTTATTTTACTCATGTTCATGTAGTATTGTAAATGGAGAGCAGTTTCGTTTTTGCAAATTAAATGAAGAGCTTCCTTACTGCCCAAATATAAATAAATAGTTCTAAAATTGATTATAATACCAGTGCACTTCTAGCCATTCATGAACTTCTACGAAACCAATTGCTGAACTAGATAAATAGAATTGCAATAATCCATTTCTGAATATTTTCCATAAATAATAATGGGATCTTTGTCACCAATAATATTTGGGTTCTTTGCTCTTTTATGTACTTGGAGCATAAACAAAATATTTTTTCACACTACCATGTTGACTTCTAAACGACCTGAAATCTTTCAAACAATTTCTAATAAACTATTGAAGAAATAGAAGAAGGGTGTGGTTCACCATTTCTACAAAGTTTTAGATACAATGTCAAATACTCTTTGAAAAAAAAAAAAAGGAATAAAAGAGGTACAATCTCTTTGCAACAATCACCTTAAACTCACAACAAGAACATTAACTTCTAAATGCCCAAGGCCTATTTTGAGCCTTTAGAAATTTGCTCTAAATTGAACAAAAAGTCAACATTTTGATAAGTTGTATCAACTTTTTTTGAATTGTAATTGTTCAAATTCAAACTCGACATGTTAGAGATCACATAGGAAGAAAAAATACAACAATATTACTTATAAGTTGGAAGATTATAACATTTGACCATGAGGGTGTTAAAACTATGAAAAATTTTCAATTCACTTTTCACAAGTCAAACCTAAGAAGCTGGTGACAAAAAAACTATGAGGTTTAAGGACCTAACATGAATAACCCCAATCAATTTATGGCACAACCCTAAACCCTAAACCCTAAACCCTTAAACCCTAAACCCTAAAACCGCACAGCCCAATCCCTCCAAACCACAACCAGTGGCGCCCTGCCACGTGGCTAGGCAGGTGGCGGGTGGCGGGGCGGATGGCAAGCAGTGCGTTGGCTCATTGCAGCAGGGTTTAGGTTAATTTTGGGTTTGTCGGCGCAGACTCATTTTTGCGCTCCTGTTGTCTGTGTAGGCTGATTGCCGTTTTGTTGGCGCGGTATGATTCTTGCGCTCCTATGTTGCCGCCCTCGTCTGTTTCTGTGTTGGTGTAGTTGAAGGTCTCGATTGTCTTGCGGTTTGTGTCACCTAGTTTTCGAAGGTAGAGCGCCAACTTGGAGGTTCAGTGGCTGGCTCTGGAGTGCGCGCGGTGTGTTTTCAGGTTGGTTCCTTCTCCTTCCACTGCTAGTTCAACTTTTTATTGTATACTTCTCAGACTTTGTGTTTGTGCTTTAGATCATGCTTGTGTTTAGTGTTTTAGGTTTTCTGTTGAATGGATTTGCAGCTCATTTGTGTTCTTCTATAGGGTTTCAAAGTTTGGCTTGTCCTCATTCAAAGCTGCAGCTTGAATTCTGTTTCCTTCGTGATGCAGGTTCGATAGGAGAACGAGGAGCGACTTCCAAGTTTGAAAATTTCGGCCGTGAATAACTGAACGAAAGGTATGCACGGTAGTTTCTTTTGTGGAATTCTATTCTACTTCGTGGAAGATGCTCGTTGTGGCTTCGCATCAGGTTGATCAAGAGTTGTAGAAGTTTCCGTAAGAGCCTTGATGTTGTGCTCATTTCTCTTACTGTAATGTTGCTGGCTCTTAGTGCTCGTTCGTGTGTGACCTGTGCAGTTCTGTAGAGCAAATCTCCAGTGCGAATCCGAACTTTCATTCCAAGTACTTGGCGTCATCCGGTTTTTTTTCCCTTCTGCAGTATGATCTGCAATGCTTTTTTGTAGTTACAGTGTTGGTGTTACTTTTTAGATAGAGAAGTACGCCTTGTGATAGAAGTAGTCACCCGAGCCCTAAACCTTCAGATGAATATGGGCAAACCCTAAAATGAAAGCAATGAAAAAAGAATTTACCAAACCTGAATCCATTCTGAATCCTAGCATTTGTCATTTCAACGTGGCTCGCGCTGAAACGACACATGCTCCACTATTAACTAACGTCACAGACGTTAGTTTATAAACTTCACTGGAACTCACGAATAGCGGTTGCACAGATATGACATGCTGTATATAAGATGCACGACAGTTCAGTGCGAGTCGCGCTAAACTGTCAACCATCGATACCAAGGCATCCCAGAGAACAAAGATTCAGACAGTAGTAAAAAACTAAACAGTAAGGCAGTTTAGCGTGACTCGCGCTAAACTGTCAATTATCACCATTCCTACGACATAATATATTCATTAAACTCATTGAATTTCCTATCAAATTCTCTAGAGATAGAATATGACGAATTCATAACTATGCACTAAACGCATTACATTACCAATTCATTTCTCAGGTAGAAGAACAAAAATGATTCCAAGAAATACGTTACTATAGAAGTCCATCCGCATACAAATAGGATACAATTCAGAGCGAGCCGCTCTGAAACGACATTCTATGATCTTAAAAGCAAAGCAAAGTAAGTTTCAGAAACCAAATAATAAACAACGATAACGACGTATAAAGCAGTTTAGCACGAGTCGCGCTAATATGCAATTGGAGAAAATGATGAAAGTTATTCTAGCGGATGAAATTACTCTCAGTGTCACCAAAAACAAATATGAATCTGACAGTCGCCGCCACAGAAAACAGTGGTTGAATGAAAGACTCAAAAATATGTACGTAAATTCATCCACTATAAAATTTCTATAATATCTACAGAAAGCCTGTAACAGTAAGACCATAATGGAACGCTATAAATGTCATTTCAGCGCGAGTCGCGTTGAAATGCATCATTATTTTCAAGAACTGTAGAGACTTCGGTTTGTGTTTTGCCGGTCTGACTGAAGTCCAGATTTTTCTTACGTTGCAGAATGGAAAACCAACTGGAGGCGCTCGAGATGTACTTCAAGAGATCCGATGTGTAGTTCTTAGATGACGACAAGGTTGCTGAAGACCACTTGATTGAAGGGGAGTACTGGGTCTTCAGAGATCCAGAAGAAGTAGAAGCATGGAGTTTATTCACGATCCCTTTCATCAACCAGTTCTGCTTTTCCTACAAATTCAAGAAATCGCAGTGCTTCCTACAACTCTCTTTCCACGAGAAGATCAAAGACATCGAGGCTGACGCCCACCCAATGATCAAAATCAAGTGTATGACAACGATACCCGGCGAGTCAAGAAGGGACCAATACCACTTTGCTATCTGCCTCGACTCGGTGTTAATTCCCTTCAACTTAAGTCCATTCCTGAGCAGCCTCGAGCCAACTCCATACCGAGACGAAGTGAAAGAGCTGGAGAAGAAATTGGACAATAACGAGTGGAAGAACGCGAACGGAACTCCGTTGTCCTGGAAAAAGTTGTGTAGCAAAATCCGGCTCCTATTCAACGACTTCTACATGCTGAAGGGGAAGATGGAAAAGCAGAATGAAATGAACCAACCACGCACTGTATCAAGGGAGATAATGAACCAAGGCGTAAGTCAAGGTTCAAAACTGAACGTGGGTCAACAGTCAGGTACCAGCCGGGGGCAGAGGAAAAGTGTACAGAAAACTCCACAAAAGAAAGGCAAGAAGGATGCTCCATCTTCATCAGAACGGAAACCGGTCACTCGAGACTCTGAAGTGTCCGAGGTCGCTGAAGGGAGCTATGCGGACGAGATGTCCAATGTTCCTCACTCACGGGCAACAGAGAAGAAACCTAACTACGAGCAAGTGAGCCAGGTCTATAAGAAATTTTGGACGACCTGCGAGGACGCATACATCTTCAAGGTTGGGGAAAAGAAAGTGATTGACGTCTCCCAATTGGTAGATCCACCGGCAACTTTCAATATACGCTCCAAGCAGGACAACATTGTCGAAGATATGGTCAATTATCTGCTGAATATCCCCGACAAAAGCACGAAGCAGACACTTTGCGTTATGCCTGTTGGGCACGACACAATGCCCAAGAACTGGGAGGATATTGAGAATGGCCAATTCTATATTATAAACGGACAGCACAGTGTTGCAGCTAGCAAATTTATGCTAGACGAGAGGAACAAGGTGAATGCAGAAGAAAGAGAGCACTTCCGTAGGTGGAACTGCTTCGTTGTTTGGTCGAAGGATGCGGAGACGCTCAGATGTATCTCTGCCTACTACAATCGAACCAATCACTTTGTGGCAGTGCAGCCGTCGTGGGCGACTAATATTTTAGGAGCTCAATCGGTATGGGAGGCAATGGGAAGACCGAAGAATCCCACTCCAGCAAAATCTGTGGGAGCTGTTACCATCAGTCGGCGGACTGTTGAGAACAAGAAGAACCGCGAAATTTTCCAGGTATGCAGTTTAGCGCGAGTCGCACTGAAGTGTTCCTCCTTGAGTTGATTATGGTATATTGCAATCTCTCAATATGTGGATCGAGTGCATAATATAATTGATTTTCATGATATTTTGTAGGCGTTTGAGAAGGCCATGTACGTAAGATTTTCACTGATCGAGGTTGTGAAGAGCCTGAAAATTTCCAAGACTAAGGGGAGGGAGGAGAAGCTGAAGCTGACGAACGAGTTGCGGCTGATTACTGCACCTGATGACGTCTATAAATTGTGGAGTGAAGTAATCTCTGCAGCTGCGCATGGGAAACTAATTAACCCCGACACGGACAAGATGTTTAACGCACGGGCGGGCTGGAGCCCCGAGAATTGTCTGCTGAATCGGGAGTTCTTCAAGCACTTGGGCAATCTCAGCTATGAAGAACTATCCAAGCTTGCGAAACACCTTCTAAATCAAACGGGTGGAAAGCGCAGGCATTCATATCCTAAGGTGACAGTGAAGGCAATCTCTACAGTGCAGGATGATTGTTACAGCACCAAGGAGTGGATAGAGCGCCGTAAGCGGAAGAATCTCGTCATCAAGGAGCTCCACGCGATTGATCCCAGCCTTGGCCTTCTCAACTCAGGGAACGAGGTGATCAGCGAGAATTGGAAGGCATTTAAGAAGGAGCACCTTTTCTCTAGCGCGACAATGGACATCCTCCTTGAGAGACCTGGTGAAGCCTATTTTGGCAAAGCGAAGAGCACGCATGCGAAGCATAAGACGTGCTCTGAGTTGTCCCAAGACGCATATGATTTTTTTAAATCATTTCTTGACCACAAAGCCAAATTCGAAAGGCCATCTGCAAAGGCATACTATCGGGCATATGAGGTGGCCCGAAACCAGTACAAGGACTGGCCGGTGAAGTCCTGGACTGCGGAGACAAGTAATCGTTTATCTCTCGGGGTTATAGACTTCCGGTTGTTGCCAGGGGTGGAGAAGAAGGAGAGCTCTACGATGGAGAATCCTTTTTTCTTTGAAGTTCTGTCTTCACTTCAGAAGAGCAAGAAGCCCGCACTCGAAGAAGTCAAGTCGTGGCTCTTCATATGTGGAGACAAGAAAGAGGAGGCCCAAGTGACGATCTTCGTGGAGTCTAACAAGGAGTTGAACAAATACTTGGTTCACTACTCCTTGTACTGCGCAGGAAAAAATGACAGGATTGGGGATCTTGCGGCCGCGAAGACACCAAAGAAGGTGTTCCTTATGTTCTTGCAGCACCCTGAGAACACCAATCAAGTCACCATTCCGTCGGAGTTCAACTGTCCCGAAACAGCTCGCTATATGAAGGCCCGTGCTTACAGTGAGCTAGAGTATAGAATTTATAACACGGAACTGCGTATGGAATTCTATCTCTGGCTGGTGAAGGCATTCGCAAGGGCGGGCACGGCAGTCTTCTCTGCCTTCACAGGGGGGAAGTTGACTTGCGCTTCGGTGGTGAGCACCGCAGTCTCAGTTTAGCGCGAGTCGCTCTAAATAGCAATTCCTGATCTCATTTATTCTGTGATATGTATTTTTATTTGTTGTGTGTATGTGTTATGTCAGTTCAGCGCGGGTCGCGCTGAAATGCATGTTGCAAGATATGACGGTCATAACTCCTTTGTTTGTCTTTGACAGATGAGTGGGGTGGACGTTTATGTCACGGGTACATCGGAGGATTCGCAATGGTGGGAAGATATCTGTACCAAGGCAATGACTTTAGACATTGCGGACTTCTTGGACAGCAGCTACTCCACCCACTCTGCCGATGTCCCTTCCTCCTCTAAGAGGAAGCTGAGGTCCGCTCAAAATTCCCCATTGAGTCAGCAAAGGAATAGGCAGACTCATGTCTCTCATGAAGTCCTGTATGATTCCGAGGAGGAGGAGGAAGAAGAAGAAGAGCTTGAAGACGACGGGATTGAGGGACTGGACGAGATGACTACACCAACCAGTCGTCCGTCCACAGATATTCCAGGGTCGTCTGCAAGCTCTATGTTGCCTCCTCTCTCTCAAACGCCGCGGACTCCAATTGCATCGGGACGGCCGGAGAAGAAGAGGAAGCGGGATACGATCACCAGTATTGCTAAGCAACTGGTGGAGATCCAGCAACAGAATGCTATCTCCCTAGCCAACATGCAGAGACAGACCGAGTTGGTGCAGCAACAGACTGAGCTGGCTCTGGCGCAGATGAGGGCGGACAATGCAAAGGAAAGGCTGGCAAACATAGAAATCCACAAGAGTAATCAGGCGTGGATGCGAGAGGAGTCGAAGGCAAACAAGGAGCTCTCCCAACAGAATAGGGACATGCTCCAAATATTGATCAAGAAGATCGGTATCGAGCCCGTTGCGACGCTGCCGCCTGCCTCTGGAGAGCCAATTTTGCAATTGCAGGGACAGCCATCTGGTTCCAATATCAGCAATGCCTCCAGTCCTTCCAATCTGCTCAAGGATGCTGCGCCTCTTCCTGCGGAAGCGCCCACGCCGACACCCCCTCCCCTGTGCGAGGGTGATGTAGCCTACCCGTCTTCTTCAACGAATCCTGAGGTAGCCGGAGCAGAGGAGAAGCACCTCGAATCCAGAGCAGAAGCGCAGGGGGAGACGTCATTGATAGGCCTTGCGCAAAACCTGCCCATGGGTACATCCGAGGTGGCGCCTGGAAGTGATGCCCTGCCCACCGAGGATCCACCAGCAGGTTCTGCCCAATGAAAACTTAGTGTTTTATGTTGTAGTTTTAGCCCGGATCGCGCTAATCTGTATCGTAGAAGAGTACCTGTAGTTTTCATTTCAGATACAGTGCTCATTTTTGATGTACTTCTAGTCTGAACAGCGTCAACCAAAGTGGACGCATTTTCCAAATTGTAAATCTGTTGTTTGCGACAGTGTAATATATCACTTACATGTATTCTTGCCTCCACTTGAAAATCGCAGGCCTTCCAAATCTTAGAGAATCGCATCCAGAGTCTGAGTATCCTATCGATCACTGTCAGTTGCCAGCGGAATCATCCCTCCCGATTGAGGACGCTGAACCTTTGAATCATCCCGTGTCTTCGGAAATCGGCGATGACATTGCATTGCGGGATCATTCGCTAACGCGTCGTGAAGGACATGAGAAGCCTTCACATTCTGAAGTACCGAAGGTATGACGGTTCTCTCATCTTCTCATGACTTCAGTAGACACAGTCAGTCATGGTTTTGCCGGTCCTGTGGCATACTTTCCTGGTTCATTTTACGTGGTTCCCCATCTCGGCCAGTTTCACGATCGTAACTGGCCTCAAACTCCTACGTTTCTTGTCAGGAATCCGATCCTGTACTAGCTCGTGAGGAGGAATCCAAGGGAGTGCGCCGGTCATTGAGGTCGGGGGTGGCAAACAAGTGGATTAACGTCGTCCTAGACCTCAATGGCGTTCTGTGCCTCTGCGAGGATTGGAAGTCACAGGGGTCAAGGTTGCAATTTAACAGGGACTCAGATCCTCACTCTGCCGTAGTGGCTGCAGTAGTTGGGCCCAAAGCCGTCTACGTCCGTCCAGATTGCGCTCACTTCTTGAAGGAGTTAGAAAAAATAGCAATCATCTCCGTGTGGAGCTCCATGAAAAAGTCTACCACGGAGGAAATCTGTGCATACCTTTTCAGAGAAGGAAGCCTCCCCTTCCTAGTTCTTGGGCAGGACTCATGTAAGACGGTCAAGTGCAAGGATAAGTTTGGAAGGATGACCACTTATAAGGAACCCGGATCCAATAAGGACTTGTTCCTCAAAAATGTTGAATTCCTCACTGCTGGCTTCCAGGGATCCTTCTCGCTGGATAATACAGTCATAGTCGACGACAGTCCTCGCAAGCATATCATGAATAGCCCAAAGAATGTCATATTAGTGGATTCATGGAGTAATCGAGGGAATGGTGACAGGGACACGTTTCTTCTAGGGGTCCTACTTCCCTGGTTCCGACAATTGCACGGCAGCCGGGACGTCGGGCTCAAGTCCTTCCGCCAAAATGTAAAACGGAAGATTGGAAAAAAAATGCTGTGCGAGGAGAGGGGTCGTCAAGAGTACGACAAACTGATGGCAGTGGTCCGGGGGTCACCTAGTGTGCTTATTTAGTGTTGCTTCCCGAGGTATGCAACTCATTTTTATTTCGGCGATTATGCTGCATGTGCAGCTGTTATCAGGTCATATGTATGCGGCAGTTGCACTTCAGCGCGGGTCGCGCTAATGTGTAGCATGTTATAATCATCGTTTCAGTAGTCCACAATCCCTTTGTTCATGTGTTACTAGAAGCAGCATGCTCTTCAGTGTCTGTAGTGATTTTGGGTGATGCAACTGTGGAGTGTTTCTCATGCTAATTTTGTTTCTATTTCTGTTAGATGCAAAATATCCCGAGCGAAACTGGGCTCAATGCGGACATGCCTTGTCAAGCGTCGGAGGATTCCATCCTTGACTATGGACAGTACGTTATTCTCAGTACGGGAAATTTCCTTTGCTCGGTGCCTACGCTGAATTCGTCCATGGACTTCTCCGTCAAGAACATTGAGGACGGAGTGGTAAATAGTCTTCCCAACAAGAAGGTGCGCCTGCCCGTGTCGTGCTCGCCGTCTCTGTTGCGTTCTAGGGAGGTTCGGGAGAAGTCAATGTCGCCAACTGTTTTGGAGAAAGGGACGCAAAGGAAGCTGTATGAAGATGCTAATTACTTGGTATCCACACCAGAAGTAAAGAAATCTGTGCCTGTTGGACAACATCCAAGAAATGATGCTCTCCCTGTTCTTGCGCTCGCACTCCCACGTTGTCGTGCTCAAACTCAGGCAGGAAGACTAAAGAGGAAAGTCCTTACGCCATCGGGTAGTCATTCGTCAACTCGTACTTGGGACGCGTGGGAGGAGAGGTCGTTAAGAGCACAGAGCTGGGAATTCATTCGACAGTGTGGGACAATCGATAAGGGAGGGTATAGTCGCGGACCGGAAATTCTAAAGGCCTTGGAGAAGATGAAGAATTCATCTCGTAGTTGTTAGGTCTTGATTCTAGATGTAAAAAAAACATTTTGGATGGATTCATCCTAGAATTTCGTTTGTAAGTATTGAAGTAATTCTATTAATAGTAATACGTGCCTCATAAATGCATGGTATTTCTGAAATCTTTATATGCGCACTTGTTTTGAATGTCATGGCATTGGATTCCTAGGTGATTGAAGGCCTAGAGGCCTCTTTGTTTGTCACTTATGCGCGTCAAAAGTTGCAAGGTTCTAGAATAAAGACTCTCATTTCCTTGGAAAACTCCCAAAATAGTGAATATATTGTTATAAGTGCAAAATAGTGTGTAGATTTTCACAATTGCCCTTGACATAACATGATAAGGACAATGGGGGTTGAGTTCTTCCCTCACTTGAGAGAGCTAGCATCCAATGGATATGTCAAGAACGGGTGACTCTGAGCTAATTTGTGTCTAGTTAATTAAATTGCCTTGTAAGGTTTCAACTGTCATAGCAATTGATAGACCTTGTTCTCGTATTTAGAAGGAGCACCAATGCATAACAATGCAAAAATTGAAATTTGATATAAAAAGTTATTGAACTTTTTCAACAATATCACTCACTAGACTTTCATAATTTATTTGGAGGGGTGGCATTAGGTGGAACAAATAGGGTTGGAAGTGGTTAAGCTTTGAAAATTCGCGGGACAATTTCAATAGCTTCGAATGAAATATAAGTCCACTATTAAGATTGAGGGTAGAGATGCCATTAAAAATTCAAGCACGGTTAAAGGTAAGGATAAGGAAGAGAAGCCACCACCAAACTTCAATCTAATAGTTCAATCATTTTTTGACATATTGTGTATCAACTATCAAGGTCAACATTTTGACAAGATGTTGGAGCTTTAGCAGTTTTTCATGAAAAAAAGAAGTCTTATTGTGATGCTTATCATCAACTATGATGGTTGGTGAGGTGTACCAAAGTTATCACTACTACTATTTACGATATCCAATGTGGATATAGTATTTTGAATTTTGAACTCAAAGATTTGGTGAGGGCTCTGGTATCAAGCTTATGAATTAAGGAGTTAACATCCCTTGAATTTGTATTTTTGACAATAGATGCCATTGCTCTAAATCTAACTAAAGAAAAGAAAGTTGGGTTGATTATTATTAGAACTACTAAATTGGTGGAGAAAACTATAGTGCTTACCAAAGTTGCAAAAGGTAGGCATGCTTTTTGAGCCATAGAAACTATATTTGTCTCTAAGTTGCCATTAGAGAATATTGTTCTAAATGCAATTCTTCAACACATCCAAATACTAGGTGTTGGGAACTACACCTAGAATTAAGTCTCAAAGGGCAAGTCAAAGGAAAGAAGGACAAGAAGAAAGACTCCACTAGTGTAAAGGATGCATTAGGGGAGATTTGAAAACATTAAAAGACTATTTCAAGGTTGTTCCCCATATTGTGAAGCAACACACTAATAGTTAGAATATTAAATATTAAAATATTATGATTTTTTCAAATATTGAAAAATTAATTAAATAATATTATTTGACATGGCAATTTCTTGACTATGTTAGATTGTTAATGTGGCAAAGCTTTCAAGTTCCTCGCCATCTGGGGACTTGCAATCTTATTTAGGCCCAAAAAACATCTAATGGCCAAAATAGAGTCATTATGGATAACGTAAAGAATAAAACTGAGGTTGACATGAAGACTTATTGATGATACAAGTGAAGCTTGCATTCACAACCTTGCAGGACAATTGATCATTCTAATAGTGACCCTCAAAGGCAAGGGTTCTTTTTTAATAGAGAAGAAAGAATTCATATCATTTTATGGGTACTAATAAAAAGATTTAGTTTGTAAATTTTGTGAACCCTAATTAAGCTAAGGATTTTGTTACAATGTAGGCCAAAGCACAACTAAAATCATCTTGGGGGTACTTAGGCCTTGTACCTTTAGTCTAGCAATTCTAATTAGTAAATACAATGGCTAAAGTCTTGTATTTTGGAAAAACTCATGCAATTCTATTCTAATATTAAAGTCTAATAAAAGATCTATCATTTTTACTTCATGGCAGAGTGGCAATAGAAGAGGATTTAGTATTGGTGTTCAAACCATCACACCTGCTATTTATCAAACACCATTGTTTATAGCTCAAATGGTTGGAGAACTTGGTATTTGTTTACAATAACATTCCATGTAACGTCTTGATGTTATGTTGGACATTAACATAAAAACACAAGTTGTTGCATTGAATGTCATCTAGATCTTGTCACCTAAAACACAGTTTTTAGTGCATGTGTCAAGTTGAGCTTGGTTTGGAAGAAAGATTAGAAAACCTATATTTTTCCAACGTTGATAAGCATGTCTATGGGCTTTAATGAAAAGCCTAAGGTAACATCCTTCTACAAATTTTAAAAAACAAACATAAAGTCCAAAAATTATTCTTTCAATTATAACATTGTTTTTTGTCACTTGTCTACCACTGAAATTTATTCCAACATTTTCCAAATAGTGGTATCATAGTATTGACTAGTCATTCTACATGTACTTGGGTGGTTTATCTTAGTAGAATTTTGACTCTTGCAATGAGATTTTTGAACTAAATTGTTTTATAATTGCACATTATATCATGAAAGTTATATATATGCCAAATTTTAGGAATAGATGTGGAATTTAGCAAAAAGTGCCATAATTGCTTGGATTTTTTAAGCAATATAACTTTTGATCCAAGCATCTAATAGGAATTTCTTTTACATTCCTATAAAGGAGTGAATGTCTCCTTGTGTTAAAAATGTAGAAACATTTGGTCATTTTTTACTACATAATTACCTACACAAATTTCCAATGTCTTTAGAATAAACACTTGGTCTTTAGGAATTAAAATAAAAACATGTGAGCACATCTATATCAACACTCGCCAAAGATATGGCATGTGACAAACTTAAATGACAAATGCTCTAGGCCCCTCAAAATATTCTCTAGGCACACAATTTGATCGAGTCAAGCAATAGCCCTTAAATCATTGTTCATTCTAAGTTTAGTGAGTTTTTATCTTATACTCCATTTGATGATTGATCAATTGATTATTTATAGGGCAGATTATGGTGAATAAGGGTGGGAGATTTTTTTTTAAGGGCTCTTCAAAAACAAATGTAAACTTTTAGTGCGTCAAATATGGCAAGTGTTGGTGCGGATGCTTTGAAAAGCAAGCAAGCCCACTAAACAGTACAAGAAAGAGTCTCAGTTTGTTTTTATTTTCGAAAATTAAATTCTAGTTCTTCACTTCCTGAATGGTGGTTCATAGTTCCTGATTCCTCCTTGAATTGGAAGACGGTGTTTTTCGTAGGTAGGAGCTTCTTTCAAGAATGTTCAAGGTAAGCATTCTGCAGTGGCAGTATTTCAAACCGTGGTCTACTTTCTGTCACTCCAGTGATCCTCTCGTCGGTGACTCAAATGGGAGCTGCAGAAATTGCGCGATATTGTGATGCGCATGCGCATGCGATTTGCAATAGTTGCTGTTTTCGTTGATTTTTGTTGCTGTGATACGAAGTAGTGAAATCTCTTGGCAGTGAAGAAGCAAACCCAGCGTGAGGATCCCGGTAGACTAGGAGGGGTTTTCTGCAGCTTCAGATTGTGTTGAAGATGCTGTAAACGCAATTAGGGATGCTGTAAACGCAATTAGGGATGCTGTGAGTGAGCGTGAGCTGCTTGCAATGTCAAGAGTGACGGCGCTCATCCGGCAGGCGCTCTACACGCATCCCTCAGGAACAGCAGCAGCAGCAGCAGTTTCCACTCGAGCATTCTCAAATTTCGTCACACGCCAAGGTTTTGTTGCAGGAGTCTCCCACTCCGGAATTAGGGCTAGGGTTTCATCTCTTCGACGGCAGAGCACGACGGTGCAGGAGATTCGTTGCGATTCCGACGGGAGCGAGTACGTGAAGTGGCGTAGCGGGGGCGGCACTGTGCACTCCCAAGCCGACGTTCACATCTCGGCAGTGGTGGAGCACGGGGCGCTCGTCGAGTCTACTGCGCAAGTGGGAGCGAATGCGCGCATTTGTGCTGGCTCTGTTGTAGGCTCAGGTGTGTCTGTTGGCGTCTCCACCACTTTAGGCTACAATGTCGTCCTCCAGAACTGCTCAATCGGAGCGTCGTGCACTTTGCATCCCGGCGTTTGCGTCGGCCAAGACGGGTTCGGCTTCCTGGAGAATCCCACTGGAGAGATTGTGAAGAAGCCGCAGCTGCTGCGAGTGCAAATTGGGAACCATGTCGAGATTGGGGCGAATACGTGTATCGATCGCGGAAGCTGGCGGAATACACTCATCGGGGATTACACCAAGATTGACAACCTGGTGCAAATCGGGCACAATGCGGTGATCGGCCGTGGGTGCATGTTGTGTGGGCAAGTTGGCATTGCGGGATCGTGTACAATTGGAGACTACGTGGTGATCGGAGGCAAGGCCGGAGTCTCTGATCATGTCAAAGTGACCTCCAGGGTGAGAATTGCAGCCAAGAGTGGGGTCATGGCCAACATTGACACTCCGGGCGATTACGCGGGCTTTCCTGCTGTTCCAGCTCGCGAGTGGCGGAAGCAAATGGTCGGTCTGCGGAGGATGGGGAGGCCTGCTGTGAAAGAATTCTGTTACGAAGACGCGGAAGGGGAGGTAGTCGTGCCTGAAGATCCTTGAAGGATTGCAATTTTCGCACTGATTTTTAGTATATGCTGCGTGTGTACAGACCAGGGTTTAGGGTTTAAAACACAATGTCAACGTTGTTTGAGTGGTCGCTTTAAAGCAAGTGGTCGGTCTGCCGAGGATGGGGAGACCTGCTGTGAAATGATTCTGTGACGAAGACGCTGAAGGGGAGGTTGTCGTTGCTGGAGATTCTTGAAGTATTGCAATTTCACTAGTTTTAGTTTCTGATGCGTTTGTACATTTCAGGGTTTAGGGTTTAACCACGACATCAACGTTGTTTGAGTGGTCGCGTAAAAGCAAATGTAAATTGTTATCAGGAACTTCCTGGAATACTTCTTGTTTCAAGTTCCACAAAGATGTAACTATACTGTATTCTACAAGGAATTATTCTTGTTACAGCAATTTACAAGCAAATGTAAATTGTTAATGTTACGTCAAGTTCCCGGTATACTTGTTTCAAATTCGGGGTTTCGAATTCATGAATCTGGTGGTCAGTATGTAGATGGGTTGCCCTACCTTCTCGATGGAGAAGTTGGAAATTCTTTCTCATGGTAAGTAGACAGCTCCCCATGTGTGTCAGCTATGTTTGACGAACGAATGGACAGAGAACCGGGGCTCACAATCACGTTTCACAATGAAAGTGCAGTACACGTTTAGATTTTGCAGATGACTATATAGTGCAATTAAGGTTGTATTAAGGTAGGGGGCTGTAAATGCGACCTGTTTCTTGGAAGCGTCCCTAAAAATAGATTGGAAACTGACACTTAGTGGTTGTAGAATAGATACAATTTGTGCGCAAAAATTAAAATGCACGCAGTGAGAGCGGCTTGGGGTTTTAGAGTGATTACTTTTAACTTCAAGAATGGGTAGGATTCTAAACAGAGTATGATCATTTTAGAAACAGGAGATTTTTTTTTGAAAAGAGCAAACTACAATACATTGTCCTTTTTTGAATCCACATTCATGATATGTAGACTGTTCCTAAACACTTTAATATGTTGAGCTTGTGTCCAGCTTTTGTTGAGCCTAGGATATAGAATAGGCTACCTACGACAACTTTCTTCGAAAATTCTTAAGTAATTCACAAGTGTTTCAAAAATTATGAGAATTTCAGCGTTGTATTGTGCTTCTATTTGTCTTCTACTGAAAAATAAGGCAAAATATTTTCCAATATGAACAACACACGAAAATGTCTCCACAGCTCTTAAAGGGTCGCTTTCATAGCCCACTACCATACTTGAGATGTTTTGTTGACTTGAGATGTTTTGTTGACTTGGGACATCCCCAATATCGAACAGTGGGGCATTTTGTAACGACTGGTTGTGCACGAACAATTCTCCATCTGATGATTGGATCCAAAGAGATTTTATAGCACTGGTTTGTTTCATGCAATGCACTTCTTTGCTCCTTTATAGTACTCATTTATGATCAACTATTGTTAAATTAGACACCAAAATAGGTGTCAATAGCGTACACTTGACTGAATAACTCACTCCACTTGGATATAAATCAGCCAATCACCCAACTGAAGGCCCTCTTTAATTCATTAATTGATTTCTGAGTTCTGAATTCAAGTTAGTACAACGCAGATTGCTGAGAGCTTTAGGAACGGTTATGACACGACAGATACGTTTGGCAACAAGTTCAAAAACCAAAAACCAGCTCACAATGGTATAAGAGAAGCAAGTTTTGAAATAGGTGGTGACAGTCTTTACATTATTATCGAAAGCTAAATAGTCAGCTTCTCACCCAGCAGTCATGCTGTAGGAAAATAATTTCTTGGTAATGTGTCTAATGTTCTAATGCACTACTGAACAATAAGGGGTCCAGAAGGAAGGATGCGCAAAGGCTTATAACTAGATTTTTCATTCGCAATCACTACAGCTTGAGAGCCTACTCGCTTGAAGCATGTTCGAAGCTACAATAAAATATTCCTTATGCAGCAATGGCCTCCGCTACCGAAGAAAGAGTGGAGGGGGTGATGGTGTTCTCGCCCAAGTAAAGATCCAACAAAGCCTCGGCCACATTGGCATCCTCGATAGTGTATGCTACCTCCTCAGGTACTTTCGCTTCCTCAGAGAGAGAGATCTGGAAATTGGAAGATCAAACAAAGTATCAGCCACTGCATCCGGGTTCCTGTTCAAATTTACATATGTGCCATAATTTGTTTCCAAAGTGGCAATGTCTAGCTTGACCACTTTAGGGTAAACAGCCCATTCTAAACCTATGATCCTCCATGTGCCCTCCCAAGAAGTCTGCTTCTCTTGTATAGAAGAAAGGGGGACGGGTAGCAATCTTTTTGGCAGAGCTCTGTACAGCCTACTATAGAGATTCTCTCAAGAAATTCACCCAGTAGCTAACTATCAACCAATTCGAAAGTACAGCATGTTGTGCGTCTATTTGATAGATGCGACACATTATCGCCGCAAGAAGAGTGAAGCAAGAAGAGCTTCAATTAGTACAAGCAGCTCTCAGGAAAAGCAAGTACACTTAAAGCTCTCGTACGTCACAAATTCAAGACAAAGTTCCAATCACAAGTGTCGAGAACGAAATATGTGAAAGTCGTCCAACCACATACGCTCACCTCGTGGATTTCTCCCAAGAACATATACCAGATTGTGATATTAGAGAGTAGGATAATAAGCAGATTTAGGAATGTACCTGGACAGAGGCGGAAGTGGGCCAGTAGTACACAATATTGGCCCCCTTGGGCAAGTTGTGAGGCTGGAAAAACTCCACGAGCTTCTCCAGCGCCTCTTCTTCCTCCTCCTCGAACTTATCGTCATTGACCAGTCGGTCTCTCAAGGACGACTGCAGGGAGCCGCCGTAGGGCAGGCCCTTGATTCCCTTGATGATGGAGATCCGCACCAACTTCTCCCCGGGCGACTGGATGAGCTCCTTGTGGAAGCCGCTGTCGTCTTCCACAAGCTCGCTGGTGGCTTTTCCCTTCCACTTCTGCAGATGCTCCTTGATGCTGGGCTCTCCGTAGAAGCCGATGGCGGTGAACTTGATTTCTACCGTCTCTATTTCCATCCCCGTGCCGCCTGCAAATCACACCTCTCATCATCAGCGTGGGACTGATGACATGACCTAAAAAAGAATTCCTAAACACTAGAGAAAAAATCTCCTTGCATGTAGTCCACCTAACTCCTTACCAATTTCATTCAAAGTCATTGAAGTAGCAACTTTAAGACCAACGACGCTACCGCATGCTAAGATGACAATCATGAAGAATGTCTTGGATTCGTAACTAATTCCACATAGGCCAAAACGATACGAAAGGCCTTGAGTTGAGTTCCACATTTACGCAGCAACAACCAAACCAATTCAATCTGAGATCTATTCAAGTCAGATACTTAATATTAAGATTTCAGGAAATTCATTCTACCTGCAGATCTGAGCAGATGGACGGAGAGGAGCATCAGAAAGGAGGGTGAAACTTAGAGCTTACCATAGCCAATCAAGTCAAGAGAGCTCGAAGAAGCGGGCGGCGTGATCTTGGTGGTGAAGTCAATATCATCGACCTTCACAGTTGGGTGACCCATCTCGACACTTGCTGACGCAAACAAATGCTTAATTCAAAACTCTTCACAAACGATACTCCTCAGGCTCCTACGTCGAGATGTCTTTCCTTGCTGTAAGATTTAATTAAAAAATACAGAGTAACATTAGCATCAGCGAAGACTTCACAGGAGAGAACGAATCCGCTACAAACAAAAAAAAACCGTCCTCACTTTCGCTAATCTTGATAAACCTCGTGTTTCCCCTGAAACACAATACTACCAAAGTCCCAACTAAAGAACCCCACCACCCAATTCTCTGTCACCAGCACCCTAACCAATCACTCCAACTCCAAGATCGGCACCCAAACCTACGATTTAAAGTCCGCACCGTAACCCTTTAGCAATACCCAAGTACAAACCCACCTCTCTGTCGATCTCTTACAAATCGTCGTTTCAGAAATGAGCAAGAAAATGGAGCGATGGAGAGTTTCAAACAGAAGAGCATCAAGAAGGGAAGAGATGAACCTGAAAATTGTGTAAGCACAAAAGAATGACTCGTGCAACGTTTTGCTTTCAACTTGGGTACTGGAGTACTAACTTAGCTCTCACATGGGAAGCTCCTGGCAGCACACTTCTTATGTGAAGGTTCTTTCCAATTCGTCCGAAGGTGTTGAAAGTTCAAAGCTGGACGTGATTCCGACGCATGGAATTGTTGACCAGGGCACGAGGTCGCGACCAGTTGGTAGTCTAAAAAGTGGGAAAAAGTAGGAGTGCTGCGAGTCCTTTCATTGTTGTAGTGCTTTTGCTTTTGCTTTGAGGGAAGCTTTTTTTGTGGCAATTAACGCAAGAATGTTTCTATTTTCAACGCTGCGTTGAATTGGTTGAGTTGAATTTGGAAGGACGTGACGTCATTGTAGGTCCTGGGATGATGGGAATGGGGATCGTTTGAGGTCAGAGACTCACTCTCGGAGTCACGGCTTCATGGGGGTCAAGGCTCAGGAGTCAACTGGAATGGACTTTGACTGCGTTGAAGTGAAGCCACTCTGGGATGGTGTCAATCATGTCTGTAACGCGGCTTAACAAGGCAACAGGCCATGAATCGGTCAACTTTCTGAAATTTTTGGAATGCCACTCAGCCTAATCTAAGTTTTGGGTGTCAAAATGCCACTCACCCAAATTTTGAATCTCCAGAAGGAGAGAAGAGAAGGGTAACTCCCGGTATGAAAGACTAGAGTGGATGGAGCACGTGTTGGGAATGGCTCAACTATCTAATAAAGGGTCACTAATTACACAAATCTCAGCCTTTTGTCCAATAACAAGTGAGGATTTCAGCCCTTTGTCCAATCATAAGTGAAAATTTCACCTTAAAATTTTTTTTTTCCAACTTTGTTTTGCATTTTAAGAATTAAATTTTTTTTTTTGCTTAATTTTTTTTCTTGATAGCCAAGCTGTTCCTTTCACTGCAGGAGAACAACGAGGAGAATAGACCCGAAACGGATTCTCAGAGCCCTCAAATGTCCCCTAATGATTTCAGCCTTTTGTTCAATTACAAGTGAGGATTTATGGCCTAGCCTCTAGGTGTAATTAAAGTAGCCCTATGTCTCTAATGGTCCTAGATGGAAAATTCCATACTTGATGCTTCGATTAAGAGATAGACCATATAAAGAACCAACATGTTCCTTCCCTTGTGAAATTCTCAAGTCCCCATATGACAATTAAAGGTCATTCGACCCTCAAAATAGTTGAGATGGAGTATCATGGTAAGCATCTTGCCAACACTTGGGTTTGAACTTATGACTACCTCACAAGTGTGCTAAGTTAAAAGCCATTGAATGAAGGCCATAGGTGCCTTGGGTTGTCTAAAGTGTCCAACTTCAACAAAAAAATTTGTTGTCATAGTCCAGGGGCATCTTATTAGAATACAAATTTTTAGTTGGGCACCTCGTAAGGACACCAAGGACAAAAAAATGCTTGATGAATGATTTTCAAAGAAATTTTAGATATGAAGATTTGCCCCTATTCATCTAGGAACCTGATAATTTAGGGCTAACTACTTTGATATAAGGGACACATTCTTCAAGGATAAATTTCTACGAGCATTTGATTTCATATCAAGTTTTCACTTTCAAACTAAGAAAATCACAAAATATCATAGTTTGTAAAGGAACATCTTTCTTGGATTTCTATTTTGGTCTCAAAATATGAATGGCAAAATTAATCAATAAAAAAATCCAAATTGGTATCACTTCCAATTGTTTACAAGATAGGGTGAAACTAATCTTGTCTTCCCAAATGCTAATATGGATCTCTTGATTCCCTGTTGCATTTCAATTGTAGAACTAAAATCCCTTATTATTGTAGAAAAATGAAGATGAAGACCTCTGAAATATATCTGAATTGAAGGCTTCATCTATTGAATTCATCGTCATTTTGAAATCCAATTCCAACCCTTTTAGTCCCTATTTCTCACTCAACCTATCTCTTTATAATTTATTATAATTTTGATGTTCATAGAATGAATTTAACTGAAATTGAATCCAATTTTTATAAGAGAGTTACACAATGTAGTAAAAACATGCAAACAATCCTTGCCTATGCATGTTACCCCCTTTTGGAAAACCTAGGTCATTAATTTTTTTCCAAAAATTTGACCACCATATCCTTCCCTGGCCTGTTGTCAATCTTTAAAAATAAAAATAAAAATTGATACCAATTCCCATAGAAAAAATCCAAATCATCAATTTTTTTCTAAAAAAATTTAAATCCCCTTGCCCATTTTAGATCCTTAAAAACAAATATAATACAGATACTTATGGTTATTTTATATTAATATGAAATTTTCACTCTATATATAATACATATGGATATTGTTTACAGAATATGGATATGGTAGGATGTATAGACACAGGTATTGATATAAAATATAGAATACTAATATTGATGAAGTATACTATGTTGATAATCCATATCAATTGTAGTTAGAACAACTTCACAAAAATTTTAATACCTAGTAGAAGTTACCAATTATTTCACAGGCAATATAATTAATTCATTTCACAACTAAATGAGAAGTGGCAATTTGTCACCCTAGTTTGTCACAATGTACCCAAAAGAGGCAACATGTTTTGTCCTATCATTTCCTTGCCTTCCCCCCCCCTCCCCTTCCAAAAATTGCTAGTTGTTGATTTTCGTTAAAAAAAAATCTATCCCCCCTCCAATGCCATCGATCTTCAAAAAAAACTTAGAATACAGATACAGAAAAGAATTACTATACAAGTATGGACATGGACATAGATATGGATGGATACAAACATATATATATATATATGGATAAGGGATATAGATTGGATACAAATACAAATAGTCAGATACAAACTTCAAAATATATCCCATATCAAATGCTAAACCTCATCCCACCTGAAAATTACAAATAGGGGGAGGGGGGGGGGGTATGATTTTAGTTTAATTTAAATATTTTTAGCTCACTTAGATAATTGGGTGGAGATTTTGGAGGATAATGAGGTAAATAAAGTTTAAAAAAAGATTTGAGCTCATTGTGAAAGTTTGTCACAATGACAATGAGCTTAAAAGAGGCAGTAAGCTAAGGTTAAATTTGGATCATTCCACCTGCCAATTTGTAGGTTGCACAACTCTAAAATTTTCAATTAGATAGAAGATGCATGATTTTATTATTTACCCCTATTTGATTAATTTCAAAAACTTAGATTTTATATTTTGGCTAAAACACACTCAATTGGGTAGAAAAGATTGAGATTTACAAAATCAACCAACTACAACATGAATTTGTCAAAGTAAAACAATTATTATTGCACACCCATGATCTATATACTTGTATGTGTAGCATTTTCAGCCTTGTAATGGGATTTGCGTATATGGCCCACCACAACACAATAAATCATATAGAGTACATAACATGAACTTTTAAAGGCATCTCCCAATTCCAACTCTTTTTACCATGTAATTTGAAGAAGAAAAATAAATCCAATCAATGACTTCTGCAGGTCTTGTGGAAATAACAAATGGACCTATTTACTAATAATTGGATATTTTTTAGAATTTAACAATAAAAAAAATTCTTCCCATGCAATTAGAACTTAAGTAAGTTTGTCATTGAAAGTGCATTAAAGATCACTTCTTAAACCACAAGCCAAAATCTAAATTTGGACATTGGACAATTGAAATACCTTGATACATTCTCATTTCAAGTTAAGAAAAAAATGATAACTATTGAATTTATTTTTTAACTCAACAAATGTTTATAATTCACCAAGTTAACAACAATATTTAAAGTAAATATTATGGTTTTTACCTTGTGGTGGATGTGTTTAGAAGGGTTTTTTTTCATTCAACTTTTTAGGAGGCAAAATACATCACAATTGTAAAACTTTTTTATTTAAAGCAAATAGAGGCCAACAAGATATATGCCATGCTTCAACTACATTGTATACCTCATTTATATGGATTGTTGATAACATATTACATTACTAATTTCAGACATCTATGTAATAGGCTAATTATTTTTCAATGTGTCATCTAGGATTTCAATGTTGAAAGATAATTTGATTTTTTGCATGTTTTTTATTCAAAGATTTTTTACAATTTATTATTGGATTTCAAATCTAATCTGATTCGAAAAAAATTCTTAATTTGATGACTTCCAAATGTTTTTTTGTATTGTAAAAAATGATTTACAATTAGATTAAAATAAAGATGATTCAATTTCTTAAAGTTGTAAGTTGTCAAGAAATGAGTTGTGGCTCATGTCAAATTTATATGTTTGGTAAGGCCCATAGCATTTTTGATGAATATGAAGTTCAAAGAAATCTTGATGCTTACTTTGATTATATTTTCTTCATTTCTACAAACATTATTCTTTTCCATATTAAAGTCTTGCATGCCCTCTTTGATAATATTTTATTGGTTTCTTGATTTTTTTTCATCTTAAAGCAAATCTACTTAAGTGAATTTTGGAAGTCTAAGCCCCTAGCACTGTTGGTCTTGAAAATAAATATATATATCATAAGTATAGTACAATACAAGGTTATATTAAATAAATTCTTGGAAATCTAAGCCCCTCAATATATTTTGTCAATTTAATTGCTCTTGCAATTGACACTTCTTTGATATTATATTAATTGAATTTTTGGAAGTCTAAGCCCATCAATAGATTCTGTCAATTTAATTGCTCTTGTGATTGACACTTCTTTATTGATATTTGTTTATTTTCCACCAAATAAGTTTTTTCAAAGGTCAAAAGTAAATTTTTTTGCAAATATTATTTAATTCACCATAAATTTTTTGTTTTGTTTTGTGAAAAATAATTTTCCTAAAATTTTGGCATTTATTTTTAGAATTACTTTCCTTCAATCTTGCCCTACAACTATAGTACACATGCTCATTTTACCATCTCAATAAAATACAACAAGACTATATAAAATACCATAATTACAGTTTGTTAAAAGTACCATTGAATTTTATGTATATTTACATGAAACACCTCTTCATAATTCACTTACAAATTTGTTAATTCTTAAATGACAAACCTAGTTTGAGGGGCTACATTTGTTATATATCTATATAAACAAGTATTCAACTATATGTGAACTTCATGGGTATTATTCATCCAATGTTTGTTTCCAATAAAATTTATTGTTTCTTCTCCATATAGTGTCCATTTCCAATAATTTGTTTTGAAAATTTGTACATACTAGTCTAATTTGTGTAGCTTAAATTTCATATCAATCCAAAAAGTTATGAATAATTGAGAAGCTTTTTAGTAGAAGGACCCTAAACCTTACATGGTGTTTTCTACAACTTTTCTTGCTATTTTTTGACATTTCAAAGTCACATTAGAGCCCCTTGTAAGGCTGTTCACATAATGTTTCCACAGCCCTCTTGGGGGTGAAAAAATCCTCTAATGTTTTGCAAACACATTGAATCAATTGACTAACTTTTGCTAATTTTTGCTAATTTTTTTCACCAATTTATTTGTATGTTGGTTTTGAATCACTTTATAGTTTTAAGTTTTTTCATTTGAGTAGGTTTAAAATCAAATTTTTCCTCCAAATGTGTTGCTAAGAAAATTTTAGCATCTTTCTACAACATGTTCACTACAAGATTATAGAGTTAAAATCTCTATAACTTAAAGACATTTAAATCTATATCACTTCAAAAGTGATGATGTTTTTGAACCCCAATAGGCCTTGAGCAATGAAGGGTTAACCCTACAAGGATAGGTCTCTAGTGAAATCATCATTTTCTAATACCGTGGGAATCAATTGCTTAAAAAAAAATGGAAAAGTACTCATTGAAAGTGAAACTATAGAAGATATTCCTTTCTCACAACAAGACTTATCATCCATTAGACACTTAGTGTCCGTACTAGCCTTACACTTAAATCATCATTTTCTAATACTGTGGGAATCAATTGCTTCAAAAAAAATGAATAAGTACTCATTGAAAGTGAAACTACTATAGAAGATGTTTCCTTTTTCACAACAAGACTTATCGTCGATCGGACACTTAGTGTCCGCAGCAGCCTTCTTACAGGGTTAAGGGCTAAGAGCCGGTTATGAATTACTTTCACTTCCCACCTTTGGAATTTGGATCTGTCCCACTTTTTGGAAATTGGGATGGCTAATTTTGACTTAACTTTGGAGGTTTCGATTCTCCAGTGAGGGTCAACCATTGAGGCCACTGTTTACAAATCTTAACGAAAGAAAAGTTTCTCCAAACTCGTCCTCGGCCAACACCAACAAGCGTGACCAGTTTGACTGCATTTTCAACTTCAATGCTTACTTTCAATATGTTCTGTTTTTCGGGGCTTTTATTCATGTGGCTTGTCGTAGTTCGAATGATAACAAGGCAGGGGGTGTAGCTCAAATGGAAGAGCGCTCGCTTTGCATGCGAGAGGTACCGGGATCGATACCCGGCGTCTCCAGATGGATATCAACCCACTCGCGGTTCGATTGCTTTCTTTTTTGCAGTTCCTGGACCAGCATGAAAGGTAAAATGCACCTCGGGGTAAGCACCTGAACATGGGTCCTGTCACTACATGAAATGATCTTTAGTTTATGTCGGGTCTTGTTGGCAATTGAAAAAAATTCTGGATCCTCTTAAAATTGTATTGTTTGGACATTACATAAATAAACTACAAAGTTTTTAAGTGTTGAGTTTAGATGTACCTAAAAATTGACTTTTGACTCTCACATTGAGAGAGTGTACATTTTAGGCAAGAAGTTAGATGGGTTGGTTTAGTAACGATGTTGAAATTGGCCAAAGAATGGGTTCTGTCTTCCAATGTGTGTGCTGGTGAGTGCTTTGCCTACTCCAGCAATGATTTTAGTACCAAATAGTTGGGTAGTTGGATTATTCTTCTAGAGCTCGTGTATAAAACTGAGAGTGGAAGTGGACGCAGTTTTGTAATGCTTCTGGACATGCTCACATACTCTTTTCATTGAGACGGGGCAACGCTCTTCACTCACAGGTTAAAGCTCTACAACATTGTTTGCTCATGCCTCGACTCACGCTGACATTCAAAGCAAAGCAATAGAGCACTTGTAATACGGTAAGATAGTGTGGAGTTAGCTACCTTCTGCCTATGCTTACGCCGGAGGGGAGAGCCCTCGACTCTCCACAAAATGTCCAGGCGAAATGGAAAAGCTGCAAAATTCACCAGGTAAGGCAGAGGGTACTGGCTTAAACCATTGGGGACCTGACCTTGACTGACCCCTGTTAGCAACATCAATTCTTGCACTCAGGTGCCTTCAAATAGCAAGTGCTGGAAGCATGACTTGGCTTGATCTTTGAATTGGTGATTCTTAAACTGTAACCACTGATCTGCAACGTCCCACATAGAAATTGCATCAGAAATTCATACATGGTGATACAAATTTGGTCTCAACAGATTTGACTCTCCTACTGAAAAGTGATCTCTCTACAGCTGCATACACGTTGCGAAATTCACATTGCTACACAGGTTGAAACGCTCACATTGACGCAGAAATGGCAAAAGAAATGAGTTGGAGAGTAGGGAGCTCACGGCTATGGCAGAGAAGACGAAGTCGACTTCATGAATGCCCAAGTTCGCATGGCCTGCATGAAATCAACAGCACAAGCTCAGTCACCCCGATCACAACCTCGGACAACGTTATCTTCCAACGAAGATTCCAGTAACCTTGTAACATGAATTTGCTTCACCAGCAAGCAGAATCAGTAAAGCCATGGCGACCACAATGTAGGATGGGCGAGGCCATGCCATGGCTGTCCAATCAATCAGTCGATCTCCAATTGACTCTCCTTCGGAGGTATCGACAATCAGCTGCTTCAATAACATGAGATTTTCCATCTCCAAATTCTCAACTCCATCAATCTTGGAATTGGAAAATTCTCTCCAAATGTACCACAAAGCGAAGTTCAAGACAGGAAGCTCAAGAATCTCAAGCGGTCTGCATCTCAAGCGAAGCGATTTCAACAAAGAAACTGAAGAATCCCACGACAACTCTTGAAGGCATTCAGGAATTGAAAGAAGGGCAACAGAAGGGGAAACGAAGAACACGCAAACCTAAAACGCAGACAATCAAACGTTTCCAACAGTACAGATACAGCGAAGAAGCACATGCAACGCAATGGAGAACTCATTTACTCACCATAACTCAGAATGTTCGTCCCTTATAGTATGTCCAGTCCTCACCACATCCACAGCTTCCCAGTTGCTTGGAAAAAACCTGCCTCACCTAAAATATCGTACCTCCTAGATTCAACTCTATCTCTCCGTCTCGCAACCGCCGCTCTCAAGCACAAATATTCTATTAACCAACATAGGAATACAGGGAATTTCAACTAGTGAAGTGTTCTATCAGCAGCAAGCACGACACGCAATGGTAATTTGCACAGACCGAGAGTGGGAGAACAAGGGTTTCAGAAACAGGGTATGAACCCCACGGTATGACTGGGGTGGGCCAGACACAGCTTGTGTTTACGACGGTTATGGCTGACGATTAAGATCCGCAGAGGACGACGACGTGACGCAACGCAACGCAGCAAGCGATGGCGGATGCATCCTCTGCGAACGATGACGGCATCATCCAGGCTACCAGTGGAGGTAGCATCTCCGGACGAGAATTTTTGGAGAGGAGTCCAAGAGCGATGGCGGGGTACCAAGCTTCCCAAGTGCCGCGACGCTGGCCTGAGCGCGTGGCGCAGAAGCTGGAGCGATGGGTGTTTCTGTACAATGTCACGACGGGGCTTTACATGCTGGACTGGTGGGAGAGATGCATCTTCAACGCTGTTTTTGTTGTGCTGCTCTTTCTGGTGGGGTACAACTGCGGACACTACTTGCAGCACATGGGCGCACGATTGGTGGCGTGGGCGTGGTGGGGCGATTCAGGCAAGGAGCTTGCTGGTGCTGGTGCTGGATCTTCAGGGGGGTGATGAATTAGGATTTGGTGATCGGCAATGGTGGGTTTGAAATTTGTTTACAATTTGAGAATAAGGATTGCCATACTGCGGTGGGGCGATTCCGGCATGGAGCTTGCTGGTGCTGGAGCTTCGTGGGGTTGATAAATTAAGGTTTGGCGATTGGTGATGGTGAGGTTTAAATCTGTTTACAATTTGAGAATGCGGATTACCATACCACGATGATGAATTCGCAAGGGTAGGAGATACCTGAGAACTTGGGGAGAGTGGATCGGCGAGTGACGGTACAGCAGCACACTGTCGAGCTCTTGCTCAAAATTTGTAATATTCTTGTATTATTTTGATGAATCTTAGTCACATTCTTTCTGTTTTTCTTTCTTTCTTTGTAGGTGGTCGTCGATCTCTTGCTTCGGAGTGTATTTCTGTGTGAGAAAGTGTATGTTTGACGCTGATTAAGTTGCGATGAGCTTTCGCAGTAGTTTGGTTTGGGGGGTTTACCTGCTGTGACTCGCGGATTAGACTGGGGCGTTGGATGCCCGATTCCGTTTTGGTGTGCTTCAGCAACTGTGTTTCGTTTTGGATTGTTTAGGTATGGTGTAGCATGATCTGGCTCTTGGGGGCGAGTGTGATGGATACTTGCTTCAAGCGCGAAGTTGATTTAGAGATAGGTTTCTAGAATTTGTCCATGTTTTGGGTTTCTGCTGAGATGCCGCTGAGTCTATGCCGTATACCAATCAACTTGCTATCATTTGAGTGATCGAAGTATGGATTGGGCATTCATGAAAGGAGCAGAGATTTAATTCACCTTGAGGTGCCCAAATTGGTCGTGTTTCTTTCTCCTGCACTTCATTCTGTCGTAAGCTTTTATTACGTGAAGCGTATGTATTCAAGGAATGGTGAAGAGATAGTTTGAAGGTGAGCGTAAAGGAAGGAGTCCTGGGCTAACAAGCTTTCCTAATTTGAGGTGAAGTGTTAAGTGCAGAGATTCAATCTAGTAGATTCAAAAATCGTTTATCAAGCAAGGATAACCACTTCTCGTCTGGTCTCGTTGAAAGCTCTGGGGACCAATTGTCCACCTTCCATGAAGAAGAGAGCACATAATTAGTGAGCTAGACCCACTACTGCAGTGTTCCTTTTTCAGTTGAGAGATCCAGGTTTGAAGATCCTGCTTGTGTTTTACTCGCTCACGAATCATCCACTTCGATTGCTCCACAAAAGAATCTAGATTAGAACGCTGGAAATGCTTGTGTACGAGAATTGAATTGGGAGACGAACTTGACTGAGAACAGCAGAATAAAAACCCAATGGGTGTGATAAAAAAAGACTACCATCTTTATGCATATGAACTCTTGGAAACATGTCCAAAAACAGTACGTTAAGGGTTGATGATTCCAGTAATAATCCGACGTGGAATCTACGTTGATCTCATGCACATCTATATGAAAAATAGCGTGGAAAATAACCCCATAGACAACCACTCCTGCATCCCACCTGCCTGTAAAAACTCCTCAGCATCACTACTTAAAAACCTATGGTAACCTAAAAAGGCGATCCAGTCATGCCAGGAAATAACTCAGAAATCTTGTTGAAAACGTCCATAACCTGCACGTTTCAAGACAAGCAATCAACACCATTTCAATTGTTTACATTTAGGATGCTCCCACATGCTTACGGCATATCCTCAACAAAGCACACTAACATAACTATATTCACGAACCCAACTTCGTGAGAAAAGAACAAACTTAAAAGGCAAGACCGGACTCATTCTATTCAAGTAAACAAATCATATTCAGATAATCTCAAAGAATCTAACCTCTTTGTCGTTCTGGTATTTTGTAATATTCAATGGATTTGTCGAGCACTGTAACAATCAAATTTGTGACCTCACTGTTAGGACATGTGCATCGTCTTCAAACATAAAAGCACGGTAAACCCAACCATCGCACAAACTTCCATATTTAGGTATTATCATGTCACCTTCGTGAGCTCCACAGTATCAAAGCATACAGAAAAATCAAACTAAATGGGATCCACACTGAAGAGAAAAAAATATTATCAATTCAGATTGTAGTCACCACTTACATCCATAATAGCGGCCTGAACTTTCGGGTTCTGGAATGCCACTGCAACCTCTGGATTTGCCATGATCTTCGCAACAACTTCTTCAGGAGTCAACCCAATTTGTTCTGCAACATGAAGATACATACGCTTCAACACTGAACAAAGGAATCGTTGATTTAAGGGGAATCCAAATAAGGTTGTTGCGAAAGACGATAACTCATAAAGTTCCAAGAACAAAAACACAAATAGAGGCTCGAGCTGATTCAATAACTACAGAATACAAGTCCAAACGCATATCCAGCCTTACAAAACATACCAAATTGTTGCTTGACCTCGGTACTGTTCAAGTCAAAGTTTTTAAGCATGTCTGACATGCGGTTGTCCCACGCTCCATCTCCACCCATGCTATTACTGAGCCAAAAGATACGTCCAGAAGAAGGCTTAGTCAATGGAAAACTGGGCAATCTTCCTTGTCATAAAAAAAAAAAATCAAAAGAGACTTGCATAGCACTTCTCTGGTTCGAACAATCAAAATAAAAACAGCTCGTAAAACTTACAGCATATCTTGTAATTGTTGCCGATACTGGGGGTTCTGCATCATCCCTGCATACATCCTTGCATGATCAGCCTTATCGATGCTTCAATCCGACAGCAACACGAAGCTATTGAAATCTGAGAACTATTTACCTACAATCAATATCAGAGTTACATTTTTGCTACTTCACTGTCTGCACTCTGACAAGTCCTTGCATCTTTCGTTAATCACAGACCAATACAAAGAAATGATCGTGCAATATTATCAACACTCACATTTGAAAGTAGTTGGGTTCCTCATTTCTTCAGGCAAGTACCTGACAGACATAAATGGAAAATATCCACATGCAAGTCAGAAAGTGCAGCAGCATAATTATCAGCCCAATATCCAACCGCTGGTCTACATGTTTTTAAGTTTTGCATATTTTCAAAAACTATCTGTAAGAAGAAGCATGGACTAAAAAGTCTTACGGATAAACCATCTTCTGGACTGTTGGATCCTCCATCATCTTTTCCAACTGTTCCACGCTGAAAACCGTCTGCTTCCCCTTTCCGGCACCGGTCCAGGCTGTTGACAACAACGACAACATCTATAAGAGCTTGCCAAGAAAAGCTTAGGGTCCCCTCCGTATATGATGCAACCCCTCTTTTCCAAAGAAGGCAAGCCCTCATATAACCAAGAAGCGAGACTATCTAGAGATTCCCTCAAAAGCGGTAGGACAGTACAAAGAGGAGCATCGCATTAGTGGTGGCAGTACTACAACTCGAACCCCCGGTACTACTTTATCTCCCTTGCATCTCTGATGGCCTGTCAACAAAGGAGCTGCGACCAAGCTAAAACTTGATTTGAATGATCAAGTTTCTCTGTCATACAGCAGGACAGGAATGATTCAAGTCAGCACACCGTGAAGCCGAGTCCAGTAGGTGAGTTCAAGGAATTCTAGAAAAATATTCAATGAGTCTTACATTCATTGAGTGATGGTCCTGCTCCAGCTCCACTGTTGCTCACGTCGGTATCTGCAAAGAAAGACCTAGTCGGCTCGGATGCAGATGGAGCTTGATCATTGAACCTTGCTGCGACTTGCTGCTCTCTCTCTAATATTTCAGAAGCGTTGACATCGGTAAAAGCTGTCAAGCCAACGAAAAATAAAACGATTTCAGAAAGCAGCAAAGCCAAATTCGGCACTTTTGGTCAAGTATAAAAGCAAAATTCGCAACTCAGTTTGCCTTTGTGAGGATCATATACCGATTGTGATGAACATCAGGACCTGGAAGAGTGGGCTAAACCCCTAAGCGCATGAACGGTCAGAAAAGGCCTCTTCCGTATCTATACGAACTGAAATAAATCATTTTAGGAAAGTAACAAAACGTACCAAAGGAGAGAAGAAATCATACCGTATATTTCCGAACGATACATATATGCTTTGAAAGTTCCTATAATCGACTAAATAGAGTTTCCCAAAGTAGCCTTGGACACTTGGAGATTAAGAACAGTGATTCAAGAAAAAGGCAAAAGCTGCATAGTATGTAAAGAATGCTAATCTTAAGGAAATGAAGTTCACAGTATTTTCACTTCTTACCAGATTTCCTAGGCTCCGCAGTAGTAGTTGATGGCTCGGTTTTGCCAGAAGCCTCAGAGGATGTCACCGAAGTGGGAGCCACATCAACTGGTGGCGCAGCAGCTGCGGCACTGACAGGAGAAGTAGAGGTCGCACTAGTAGGAGGCACAGGAAAAGGGAACGGAGAACCTGGTGGAGGCATTGGCATACCAGCAAATGGGTTACCACCAGGGGCTCCAAAAGGACTAGCACCAGGACCCCCAAACGGACTAGCACCCCCTGCCCCCCCGGTCATTGACTTCAACATCTGTTGCATAGCATATCTCTGCACAAGCATCGCAACGATTCTCAAAATCTAGATGCTTAGTTTTGACCGTAACTTCACTTCAAAAGCACTACGGTGTCACCACTGCTGCGATAGGACAGGGGAGAGGAAAAACCAACCACGACATAACTGACAGCAATGTGCTTACCTTGACTTGATTGGCACCCTGCAACCCAACACACGAACTGATCGTCAATTTCTAGAAAGGTGCAACATCTTGCAAATGAAGAGATAGAAAAAATTCCGAATAATTCCACAAGTGCCATCGGAACGGACTTAACCCGCGATTTATCAGAACCGATTTAATCCGCGAAGGGCCAAGGATTATGGTTTCAACTGGTCGTTTTGTAAAAAAATTTCAGAAAACACCAAATTTATATCACTAGAATCAGTGAAGAACATTCTATGTGTTTATCAAAAAGATCGAACTTAACACAGTTCTCACAAAGCTACTCAGAACTGCTAGAAGAACAGAGGGCCCAATTTGGGGTTCTTAATGAGCTAAGAAACTGATAGCTAGATTTCTTCTCACAATCACGACTGGATTTCTCTTGACACGGGATACTTACGAATGAAAACAGTGCAGAAAGACCCACTCCCACGCCGATCCATAAGAGAGGCGATCCACTGGAAGAAAAACCAACATATAAGCTTTTAGTTTCCCAGCTGCGTGACAAGCGTTCAATTTTTTATGTGATGGACAAATATGGAAATAGAAATGCCTTCAAATATATTTCCGAAGCTGAAACATACAGGATAAGGTCCAAATCATTCCTATGTGCGTCCAGAATATTATCATAATTGCTGTAAAAATAAGACATAAGGGACCAGGAAGAAATGACGCACACGTAGGAAGACTCATTCCCTTGCGCTTCAGCGATACTTTCAACATACTCAGTCGCATCGTTTTGGGATGCTGCAACCTCCTGTTGCTCTGCACAAATGACCAAATTCCACATTCCAACATTTCATTTGACCCCTAAGTGCCCAAATAAAAAAAAGTGGCCGCTTCCATATCTACGGCGTCAAAGCTTCAAGGTATCATGTGGGAAGCTTCAAGGTAGGTAAAAAAATGCACTAATATAAGAGAGGAAACCATATCTTACATATTTTTTAACAATAGAAACATGTTTAGAGAAGTTACGGTAATTGAATATTAGCTTCCAAAATAAAACTCCTACTTTTAGATATGTCACGGTTTAGCACCCACAGCCCAAGCTCAGAATCACAATAAGAAATGAAAAAAATTCATCCCCTCTTTCAACAAACGCCTCCTTTCGCTTATTCAAAAGGGAAATCTGATAATCCACAGAAATTCTTTGTTGCAACTTCAGTGTTAAACCCTAAACGTGAAGCTCATTCAGTTGAGAAGGATCTTCAAAAACTAACTGACTATCGATAATGTAACTTCCATGTTGCTTTTGCTGAGAAATGGTTCCACTCCATATTAAAATTTTCGTCAAAATTAGGGTAAGAAACTGAAGTCCAACAAACAGCTCCATATTCACAATCCTCTCAAGAAAGCCAATGCAACTCTCAGAAAATCTCCCCGCTCCAGCTCAATGCTAATGGGTCTACGCACAACCTCGATTGCACAAACAGCAAGTGGAACCCCAAGAATTAAAAAAAAAACAGATGTTAAGAATTGGCTATCGAAAATTTTGGAAATTTTGGAAATTTCACATTTGAATTAAATTTGCACCGCCAGAGGCAAAAGCCCTCGTAAAACCTAACGCCCAAGCGAACCTCGTAAAGCACGTCGCCACGGAAAAATAAGAAGGGAGATCACTGACCTTGAGCAGTAGGCCTTCGAGCAGCCACAACGACGACACTCCCCGACCTGGAAACCCTGCTCGCTCTCCTCGTACCACTACTGGCGCCCAAGTCCACGCCCCGCATGAATCTCTGCGCTGCCACTCGGAATCCCTGCCTACGAGTCGTCCCAGATGAGGAGCTCGACACTGGAAACCCTGCTGCGGCCACACCGCATGGCTGCAAGAGGCGCGATTCCATCGCCATCTCTAAACCTCAGCTCTCTCTCTCTAAAAAAAAATTATCACGAAATGGTGGATTGCGGAAGAGAAGAGAACTGTGATTCCGCAATGCGGCTTGTGTGTGGGCGCCGATAGCCCTCTCGGCAGTTCTGGTCTCTGCGAGAATTCGTTGTGGCAATCTGCTGGCGATGGCAATGGCGAAGGAGCTCTGTAAAGACGGACAGCGCGCTTGAAGAGAGAGTACGACCATCGGTCATTGATACCGTCCGGAGGGGTTCGGCGTCATTTTGGGGGGCGCTTCCGACCGATGGTCGTGGAGGGTCTTCTCGATTGAGACATTATCCAAATCAGAGGATATTCATGAATAAGCTAGAAGAGAGTATTTAGGTACAGTGACGAACAAAGCTGAGTATGGATTTGAAACTTTTTTTATTAAGACAACTATACCATAAGCATCAATGGGCAGCGTCCAAAAGTAAATATACAAAAGTTGAAGTAATGTGACAATTAACACATTCCTGTGGAAGTTTGAAGAAAAAATTAATTGTGATTTGAAAGAAAATGAATTTCAAAGTTAGTCATGTTAACTCCTAAATGCTTGAGACACCAAATTATGATGTGCACAATACTTTGAAGTTAAATTAAACCTAGCCAAGTTGCTGTTTTTGATAGTTTTTTATTTTTGAAAAAATACTCTTTAAAGTCTAGTTTTAGCATCAAAAATCTGATTTTGAAAATGGTTGATTATAATTTTTCTATTCCAAATTTTGTGCAAGGGTGTCCATTGCAATCTTCATTTTCTATAGTGTTGAGAGCTCTTGGGAATGAGACTTAATTACACTAGATCTTGGAGAAAAAATCATGTTAGAAATCCATTTAAAAAGATTGTAAAAAAGATTTTGAGAAGCCATAAATTGATTAGGGTTATACATGTTATGTCATTTGACCTCATATTTTTTTGGTGACCGATTTTTTTAATTTGATGTATGAAAAGAGGATTGGAATTTTTCAAATCACTTTCATAGTTTTAACAACTTCATTATCAAAAATTTGATAATTGCCCAAAATTACACTTATCTTTTATGAAATTTCAAAATTTTGATGGTACAAACAATGCTAGTTGTTTTTCTTGGACCTAAAAATGCATTATATGGTTGTAAAATATAAATTGAATGCATTGTCCATTTCAACAAATACTTCAAATGCAATGGCAATAAGATATAACAATGGCCCATATTGCAATCTATACTCTCTCTACAATGGTTAATGCAATATCATGCTCTCAATTCCAAAAAACAATATATTCAAAATATTGTGAGAACTAACATCGTTTGTATGTTTATCAAATTATTGATATTTGAATTTCTATAAATGTTAGTTTCCTTCAATTTTTATATACAACAATCTGAAATGATGTATACCAACATGCCAAGGCACAAAATATTTTTTAGAAGTTATAAGGAAAAATTGACAAAAGCTAAAGTAATTCCAAATCATGGTGAACAAAACCAAGTTTTTGAAATGATTAACTATGAAATTAATTTTCTTTCAAGTCACAACTAATTTTTCTTCAAACTTCCGTATACAATTTTCTTTACATTATAGGTTGGAAAAAAAATTCTAGACATAGGCATTTTTTTTAAGACACTTTACTTGTCTAGCTAGAATCTAATATATACTTGAATATATAAATATAAAAGGTATCTATTTTGTCAATTTCATTAAATTGCTTCATTCTATTGCCAATAATAATGATATTCATCTACACAAATCCTCTATAAATTTAGATAGCCATAGATGTCTTTTTTAAGCTACAACCCAAAAGTATCAAAGTAATTAAATATCACCAATTTAATATAATTGATGTTGTATAAAAAATATATTTCACCACCCAACTACCATAGAGAGATATTAAAAAGAATGTTTGGCTCAAATGCATCTCCTTCATTCATTAAGCTACTCAATGTAAAGCCTAAATTATCATCTATATAATTCTCTATAAAGTTCTATATAAAATATAGAGGGTCTTAAGAACCACAAGCTAAAATGTGTTAGTGCTATAGATTTTGGTCTTATACGTAATTGAACCCTATTGTCTTCTAATTACTTTAGAATCAATACACCAATGTACTTTTGGTTAATTAATACGTTCTATCCATATTTTAGAAAATTTTATTGCACATTCTATTAATAGCCTAAGGGAAGATTCTATTGTAGACTCAATTGTGGAATCCTCCAAAAAATTATTTGGCTTTTCATTCTTTCTATTTTCATCCTAATTGATAATTTTTGAGTGATTTTTGGTGAAATATAGCAAATTTTAGAACTTTATAAACTAACAATTTGGATGGCAAGCCAAATAGAAATAGACCCCCCAAAATGATCTCAATTATGTACTTGGTATCAAGGCTTTTATTTTTGGCGAAATTTTGCCAGACTATCAAAAATCTGACCTTTCTAGTTTCATCCCTCGAAAAATTGGCCTTTAGAGTGAGGCTAACAAGGGGGACACTAGTCAAAAAAAAAGCCTTGCTTGGTATTTTGCATTATAACTATACTCTTCATCTAAATGTGAAAAAAATTTCCAAAATAACTACCTTTGTCCAATTTTAAATCTAAAATTTTATAAAAAATAAGTGAATTTTCAAAATTAACCCTAAAGTTAGCCTATCAACTTTATCATCTACTATGTTGTCATCTATCTTTATATGTGTAAATTCCTCATTCCCATAAAGAAATTCAAAGTCATTCATTGAACATTTCTAGTCCTTTGTATCCTTCCATAGCTAAAAATCTATAAACTAGCAACTAGCATGTCAGCGCTCAGTCTTTACAAGACTACAACACTACATACAAGACTGGTTCACTTGTCAAGCAAAGACCTACTTAAACTTCTTCACACATTACTTAGCATTATCAATGCAAAGCCTCCTTCATTTCAATCCTCAACTTGGCACTTGGCCTCTACCATTGGCAAGCACTCTCAATAGCAAAATTTGACCATTTTTGAAGTAGAAGGGCCTACAATGGGAAACTTAAGCCATATAGAATAGTTTCCATTAATAATCTATCATGAATGCTTTCAAGTCTTATTGCTAGTTTGAAAAAGATTCCAGAATATTTTATTGTACACTTTTTAGATATCATATGAATTAATTATGATTTTTCAAAGTTTGCTCAAATAATTTTTTAAGACCATGCCCTAATTTCAATGTCCATAGATTGAACATCTTGAATTGAGTATCTATTTATCTTCAAAGATTTTGAATAGACATTTGAAAATAGCTTTGTCTACCTTAAGCTCTTTTAACATTCTTAACCAAAAAATTTCAACCCCTAAAGAAAAAAAGGATATATTTCTTCCCAAAAACTTGTTATGGCTTATGGATTTAGATAGTCGTTAGTGCAAGTATAAAAGTCTTATTATTAAATTATTAAATAATCCTTTCTTTAGTGGATAACAATAGGACCCTCTTATAAGAAAATAAGGATTTTATGCTTAACCAATGAAATTGTTTGAATGTTTTTTTAGGGTATATTCATATGATGTTAGGGGTGATGTTTGCAACATGAATTAGGCCTAAATTCATTCCTAAGGGCCACTTTACACTATGGCCAAAGATTAAGAGGCTGTGGGTTTGCACCAATCACATTTCAAGAAACCAAAAGTTCAAGCCTCTTAACCTTACACACTAGAAGGCACAACCCAAAGGCCATCACCCTCTTGATTGCCTATATGGTAAGAATAGTATTCACAAAGTGATGGCCTCTCAATGAAAGTTTGAGTCAACCAAACTTGAAGACCCAACCTATAGTCGAGAGGCCATTGAATTTGCATATTTATTGCTCATTTTTTTGGACTCTTAACAAAGTTTGACCACTCAATCCCATGGCCCCTCAACTTAGACAGCCATAGTGTGAAGTGACCCTAAGACGCTCAGTAACAAACACTCTTTAATACCACTCTTTAACACCAGGTGAAAACAGACCTTAGCTAGGCTCCAACTCCTCCAAGTGTAAAGCGTCCCTCATCAGTCAGCCTGGCCCTCTTCCCTTCCTTTCCAGACAGGCCCGAACTGACACGGAAACAAAGCCGCAGCAAATGCAAGCCTTTTCAGCAAATGATTTGGCACTCTCACTCAGTCTCTGGAAGACTGGAACTCCTCCCCCGCCTTGCCGGAAGTCCCTTGAATTTCGTAACAGATCACTGTCTGTGACATGTCTGGCTGGATTCATTTTCATCGCCAACTCGGAGATTTTTTCGGTGCTTTTCTGGAGAATGAGCACAATTGTTGTTGCAGCCTTCAACCTCTTTTGTTGACGAACAATCCACCACAACAGCAACCATGTTTCGAGGTACCATCCCCCTCCCCAAGTGGCTTGAATTCGTGGGCTTGCAGATTCGAAGGTGCTTGCTTGGGCAGACGGCGTGGAAGAGTGTTCTTGCATTGCGTTTGAGCAATGCTCATGTGAATTGGACGTGTTGGTGCGCTATAGATGTTGTTCCTTATCTAGATCGGGGGTTCACCTTGTTAGCCTTCGAATGAATATGCTATCTGTGTGAATTCGCAACCCTGCACACAAAGAATTTTGATGCAATGGAGAATTGGTCGTGATTCAATTCAGCTAGTGAAACGAATACTTCGGATTTTCTGTTGGAAATGGCATCTAGGACGCCATAGCCAGAGCGAACGTGTCTGTTGAATTCCAAGTTTTTTTGTAGGTGTACGAGTTTGTGTCTGTTGGAGTTCTCCCCCGTCTGTAGCGCCATTGGTAGCCTGGGTGAGGTATCATAGAATGTAAGATTCGTGCAAAGATCAAGCAGTTTGGGGCATTTTCTTCTTTCTCTGGTTGTCAATTTGACCCTTGTGGTTCGCCTCTGAAGGCTTTAGAGATTCAGTAATTGATAGGATATCTAGACCAGCTGGGCATCGAATATAAGATTCGAGAAATGGAACTACTAACACCTTGGCTTATCTGGTAGGAATTGGGCGTCCAAGATGTCCTAATTCTTCTGATATCCAAGTTGCCCTAACTTTTGGCATAGATCTTCTTACAGCGTGAGTTTAAGAATGTAAGGGTTGGTACTTCGCCAACTATTGTAGACAGGTGTGTTCTCCGTTAACCACGACATAGCTAATTGTCAACAAGCTTTTTCTTGGAACTGAGTGAGATGGCGTTATGTATTGTATGTGTGCAGGAATCCGAAAGATGGTGCATGAGCTGAAAGACGACCTTCAGAACAGTGCCAATACGCATCCTCATACCAGTGGATCTTTCGGTGCTGGTGTTGTCCTTGTTGAGAAGGAAAAATATGTACTACCCTTTTGCTTTACACTTACATTCAAAAGTTGCTATTAGAACATTCACACCTAAATGTCAACCACTGTATGATGAATGTTCTGAAGAGTGCAGATCTTCCAATTAATATTCATTTAGGAAGCTTCAAAAAAAGAAAGAAGTGGCGTATCAATGGAAAGAAGAAAGAATGCTCTATATGAAATAATAGTAATATAGATATTTGGGAAGAGTTTGAATCATTTATTATGGTTTCGTAAAAGTGTGCTTACAATCTTTCGTTTGAGCATTTAAGGGTTAATTTCTCCTATAGAATATGTTTGCTTAGTGCTTTGAATTCTAGCAATGCAAGTCTTTTGAATTCTTGCAAGATCTTGACGCTTGCTTTGAATGCGCTGAATGGTGGCAGGTTGTGTTGGAGAATGGCATAGTCCAAGTTACGATTTCCAAGCCTGGTGGGATCGTGACTGGCATTAAATATGGTGGAATCGAAAATCTCCTGGAGACTCATAACAAGGAAACTAACAGAGGGTGACTCTTTACTTCTTGATCATATATTTTGTGGATGATGTTTTTCTCACAGTGCATACTCTTCATGTTAATCGTCTTCATAATTTCAATTAAACCATGCATACTCTTCATGATCGTGTCTCATATTCCTTTGTCCTGCAATAAGTGTACTTGATAATGTATAAATTGCGTCTGAATATAAACTGTGTCGAAGCTAACAATGAGGAGCATTTACCGATGCCAATGTAATACAAATTTTGACCCTTTGCGTACAGCATTCAAAGGATGCATTCTTTTGTGCGTTGGAATTCTCTTTCATATGCCATCTTTCAAAAACGTAAAACAGTAATCAAACCAGTACAATGAAGTTTATAGTTAAAAATTCTCAGTATTTGGAAAGATTTTATGAGTTTGAACCAACTTTACGAAGTGTCTAGAAGTTGTAAACTATTTCTTTACCGATATCGCTTCACAAAAAACAACTTTACTTCGTTAACTTAGAGGGAAATTTAATATTGAACGATGATTTTCGGACGGAGAGAGAGCATTTTTTTTTTCTGTTTTGAATCTCTATCAGGAGCTAATGAATCTTGTGGCTCTTGTTTGTTTCCTTCACTTTTGATGAAGATCCTTTTAAGTACTGTTATCTTAGGTTGAAAGGGGAATCAAGTTTTGGCATGTCTTTAACATGAACACTTGGGTTGTCAGATATTGGGATCTCAATTGGAGCGAAAAAGGTGGGAAAGATATATTTGACGTGTAAATTCTCTAACCTATGGACTCTAGATTGATTTTCTTTGTTGATTTTTACCTGGAATTACTGGCTAGTTCGGTGACTATCAATGGACATCTGTCCTCCTTGCAGATGGGTATTTGCAATGGAAATTTCCAGACCCTGTAGCTCTAACTTGGGGTAGGCCTTTCATTTTACACACATTGTGTGAGACTTTATGTTTCCTTTTTGTTTTGCAGTATTAGTGGAACCACCTTCAAAGTCGTTTACAAGGATGCAAATAGGGTGGAGGTTTCATTTCTGCGGCTGTATGACCCAAACTGTGGTTGGAAAGCCATACCCCTCAACATTGATAAGCGGTGATTGCCCGACCCCTTTGCATGACGAATTAGTTGCCAATTTTTGATACTTTCTCCTACTTTTCATGCTTACTCCAAAAAATTATGAGGTTAAGACCATTTTAGATTGCCGACGTTGAAGTAACAACTTAAACTTTGAACCGACATCATGTGAAATTAGGGGTGAGATATCAAGCTTAAAATAATCCATTGCATTCATGACTCATTTAATGTGTATAGAACGTCCAATCCAACTCATAGAGGTAGCTTGAAATGTTTTATCTCAAATATGTTTAGCATGCCGCATTGGAGCTATGTAAGAGCCTCTGCTTCATGTTACTTGGACTATTGTATAGTGACATCAAACAAATCAAAGAAAGGCACATTAAGAAAAGATAAATTGCGCTAATAAAGTGGCAGGATTTCTTGTAATCTCAAGCTTGCTGCTTCAACCTGTGCAATGTAAAGTGGCCCTACGTTAATTATCGCGTCCCCTGCTTGCCTACAGATTTGTGCTTATGCGAGGGAGTTCAGGCTTCTATTCTTATGCCATCTACGAGCGACCAAGTGGCTTGCCTGCCTTCAACCTGAATCAAACACGAATCACGTTCAAGTTACAAAAGGACAGGTGCAAACTGTTCTACACATTTATTTTTTGTGCAGAAATTTCTAATGCAGAATTACAACAAAACTAGCATTATAATAGACTTATAATAGATTTCTCACTATTCAGATTACAGGAGTAATTTCTCCTGTGTTTTTGGTATTTTTCCTATCAATTGTCCTGCTGAACACCCCAAAGGTTCCATTACATGGCCGTTGCAGACAACAAGCAGAGGTTGATGCCTTGCCCTGAGGACTTGACTCCAAATAGGTGCCAGCAGCTGGCCTACCCCGAAGCTCATATCCTCACCAATCCTTGCGAGCCTTCTCTTCTCGGTGAAGTACGTTAAAGTTTTCATGTGCTTTCATTTTTAAAGCAGTTTTGAGACGGTTATGTGGAGACTTTTTTTTGTCCAATTTTTTTAATGAACGCATGCAAGATTCTTCATTGATTCTGGTGATGTTAAATTTGGTACCCATCTCAATTCTCCCTTTCGCAATATGATCAGTCCAACTGGTCATTTTTTGACCATTTTTTGACCTAGAGTCCTTGGTCAATGTGGAACTGCTTGTGGGGATTATTTTCTTGTTTCTACATCTTTGTCTGATCACTCGTTTATGTAGAAGTTAAAAGATTGGAATTATTTCTTGGAATAGTGCTGGTGTGCTATTGAAATTAGTAGAGATCGTTTTGACTGGGGGTTGTCGATTTCTAGGTGGACGACAAGTATTCGTACGTGGTGGACAACAAAGATATGAAAGTGCATGGCTGGGTGAGCGCTAACCCCATGGTGGGGTTTTGGATCATCTCTCCCAGCAACGAGTTTCGGAATGGCGGTCCCACGAAGCAAAACTTAACTTCCCATGTTGGCCCTACATGTCTAGCTGTGAGTTTTTTCTTCTCTTTAAAACATGAAATTTATAACACACCCTCGTTCTCCAACCTCGCCTTCAAACATGATCTCTTTCAAAGACCAGAAGACCAATATTGGACATTTAATTTTTTCTATCTGGTTGGAGTTAGTCATATGGAAACGTGATTCTATTTAGTTTTACTTCTTTTTTCACCGACACAGGCAATGCCCTTCTTTGATTCTGGTAATACAAAATTTTCCTGTGTGAATTGTATTTTTCACAATATGATCAATCGAATTGATCATTATAATGCCATGAATCCTTGGTCCTTTAGTGGTCACTGATTCACAAAACTGAAATTCTTTTACACTGAACTTGTGTGTGTGTCTGTGTGTGTGTGTGTCTGTGTGCAGGTGTTTCACGGTTGTCATTATATTGGCAGCGACATTATCTCTTACTTTGAGGAAGGCGAAGCTTGGCAAAAAGTCTTTGGTCCTGTCTTCATATACCTCAATTGCGCACCAATGGGCACTCCATGTCCTGCCCTTTGGGAGAATGCGAAGGCTCAAGTGAGCATCCACTCTTACATGTCTTTGTGAATCTGCTCTTTCTTAGACTACAATAGTTTGGAACAGATTCTAGTAATTAATTTAACGCTTCCAGCTGAATTACTGGGCGACTAATGACTGGTATGTCTCCTTCTTTACATTATAGCTTTTGTTAATTTTGCCATCTACATTAGCATAATACTTAATTCGCATTAATATGGAATGTGCTGTAGGCAACAGCAGAAGAGGCGGCATGGCCCTACTCCTGGCCTACTTCACCTGACTTTCCAAAGGCTGCAGAACGCGGCACCCTTTCTGGCCGGCTTCTTGTTTCCGATCCGTAAGAGCACCTAGTCTTTCTAAGACATGCTTTTTCTTACCAAAAAATAGCGAATGCAAATTTAATAACAGAAATTCCAGTAAAATTAGACTTTTTTCAGTAATTTTCGAACATCAATCCTGGCAAGAGTGTAATGGAGGGATGCAATCAAGTAAGTCAATCATGAAGAGACATTCCCATTCCATTCTTTGAAATTGTTGAGAAGTTGTGGGCTAAATATTTTAGACAGGGATATAGGGTTTAGGGTTTTTCTTCCAAGCAGGTGATGAAAGAAATGCTCCTGATAGGAAGTCTCGTAATGAATTGCATCACACTTGTCATGCCTTCCCAATGCTCAATCTCCTTGTGACGTTGTCCAATGTTTTTGAAATAATCTACTTTTACTGAAAACTGCTCCTGCAAGTTATCCATCTATATATTCAGGCATGATAATAACATGAGTTATACTTCTATGCTGCAGTTTCCAACCACCGTACATTTGGGGAGGCAAGTATGCATTCTTGGGGTTAGCGACTCCAGGCACTTTAGGTTCATGGGAAACTGAGAGTAAGGTAACACTATTTGATAGCTTATTTCTATGTCATGGTGTTGCAATCTCACGACAGTGAGTTTTTTCTCTGGCTCCTTGTATTATTGATTGATTTTGTAATCTCAATTTGAAGAAAAGCAGGAAAAAACAGTCCTACTTACAAACGAACGAGCTGCTGTTAATTATAATCAGACGTATGACAGTACTTGACAGTGTTCTTTTTTAGTGTATGAAAGTTTCTCGAGTGGCAATAACAAAATCCATCTTGTAGCCATTTTGGGGGGTAAAACTCATTTCCATCTAATTCTTTATAACTGTCATTCATTATTTGGCGACAAAAATACGATTTTTTTGACCAAAAAGGAATCTTTTAAAACTCCCTATTAAAATTTTACCAGAAGGCGAAAATTGGCCAGGAACATAAACAGTGCTACTTGATGTACAGGGCTACCAGTTCTGGACTCAAGCTGATGCTAATGGACACTTTTGCATACGAAGCATTCGTGCTGGAGTGTATGACCTCTATGGATGGGTTCCTGGTGTTGTTGGAGACTACAAATTTGAAAACGGACCCATTCATGTACAGCCAGGTTAGTCCTGATTAGCATCTCCACAAATTTTATTTTTGTGGAAATTGGTACAATAAAGTGATATTGTATCCTGCCGTAATTCTAAATAGTGTGACTTAGGCCAATCACTGTCACACGCACTATTAGGACAAATCGGTGCAGTTTGTAACCTGCAGCTCTTAATATTCTCTTGAATACTATTTCAAGTGGTCCATGAAAGGATCTAATAATGCTGCGTTTTTGCAAACCTGAAATCAACGCCTAGATTTGTATCCAATACCAAATGGGTTAATGTGACTACCTGCTGCTGGTTGCCACACAAGCAAGAGCCAACAAGTTTGTGAGTTGTATACGTGACAGGCGCGGTGATTGAAATGGGGGACATCACGTACACTAGTCCTCGAGACGGGCCTACTGCGTGGGAGATTGGTTTTCCTGACCGCACTGCAAATGGGTTTTTTGTGCCGGATGCTAATCCCAAATATGTCAACAAGCTCTTCCTCAACCACCCCGAAAAGTAAGAACTTTTTAAATTTTTAAATTTTTTTTTTTGGTTTTCCCCATTACAATCATCAATCCCTAAGTGTGCAAGCTAAAAATAGAAGTAGAAAGTCCACTTTGGGATCTAGTAGTGGATAACAATACTTTCAAAACATACTTCAGTCTATCGTAAGGTATGATTTCTTCTTTCTATTGGTATGTTTTGTTGCCTTCCTAAAGCTTTCTAGTGATTTATGTCAACTCGTGTTGGTTTGGAAACAACCTCCTTTGGCCATTTGGACACTTGGGGGTAAGGTTACTCCATATTTACTTAAGGCAACCTCTTAGTGCCAAGGGGTCTATGTAAATATTTTTTTCAGGAACTAAGTTCACCCTATGATTGAAATTCTTGCTACTGGTGTGAATACAATGCACCTTATAGTATTGAAATTCTCCTAAAAACAATATCACCCACCCTATTGTATATCTACACTAAGTATAATTTGTAGATTTAAAGAGCAGAATACACCTTATAGTGTCTCTCACGTGGTTTCCAAATCTTATGCTTCATAAGGGAGATGGATTTTCTATGAATTTTGAACTGTCATGATAAAGTTTTAGATGTGGAGTATTAGATTGAAACGAACTATTTCTGCAGGTGGCGTCAGTATGGCTTGTGGGAGCGGTACACGGATCTCTACCCTACACAAGACTTGGTGTACACAGTCGGCCAAAGTGACTGGCGAAAAGACTGGTTTTATGCTCATCTGAACAGGCAAGGCAACCACCCTTTGGATAGAAAAATGCTGAACTTTCTGTGGGTTGTGTATGTTTTTGAAGAGGACTATTTTGGTTATTGCACTCATCCCACTGAGTTCATGAAATGAAGAAATCTTTATGAATTAGTGGCTCAGAAATTCGTGAACAGGCAGGCCAGGGTTCAATGCAGGGGAGCTTTTGACGTTCACTTGTTCGGACATGGTAGAGACTGCTATTTGTTAGTCAAGAATTGCAAATCCAAAAATCATTACTTTCGCTTGGACTTTGATCAAAATTCTTGAATAATGAACCCTGTACCTCTTCCTTTGTGAATTCATTCATTTCTACTACCGGTACATCACACTCCTTGGCAACAGCCTTTTTATTTTTGAATATAACCAATCACGCATAATGCAAAAAGTGTCTAATCAAAATTTAGGTTGATTAAAAATAACAAGGCCATTGCCAACGTTTTCACGGGGGTTGGTTTTTGTGTTTCAGATTTCAGCCAGATGGTTCCTTCTCGCCCGCGACGTGGGAGGTTCGCTTTGAGCTTCCTGAAGTCAGCAACACTGGCAGCAGCCCTTATAAGCTCCGAATCGCCACTGCTGCCGCAAACGGTGCAGCCATTCAGGTAATTACAGACCATTACTACATGACATGTGAACATAACATTCTTTACCAAGCTTGAAATGTTTTTATCTCAAAAGAATGGCAGATAAGGTAACTAGACTACACATAAAATCATCCAAATAAGCATTATTTTGAGCATGCTGCTGCTTCTTAAACTACAGGTATTAAACTAAGTTTTTGTTGGGACTTGTTGGGGTTTCTAGATGCTCTTTGTATGCATTTTTTGAACACCCTATGAATGAACTGTGAATTCCTCAAATGCCAACAAATAGGTGCACCCAAAATCGACCCTCCGAAGTTGTCATGAGGAGGTTGTTCATTCTAGGCAGAATCTGTAAGGGTCGGTCTTAGTAACAGGTTTGCAATCAGGTGCAATTCGACTTCGGGAGGTAGTTTGATATGTGTTGAGGTGCAATTGATTTCACATTTGCTGACTAGTTTTACAATAGAGACTCCAGTTCTATAATTAGTAAAGAATGTTGTATATGGGTTGTTTCCCATTATTTAAACTGGTATTGCCTCCTTTTTCTTTGACCTGTATTTAAGTAGAGACTTCATGGTGTTTGCTGATCATCATTAAAATCAATTGTTTTTTTGCAGTTATCTGTGAACAAATTCGACTTCAGGAAACCCGTGTTTGACACTATGCAGTACGGAAGAGACAATGCTATTGCCCGCCACAGCATTCACGGACTGTACAAGCTGTGGACCATTGAGGTTGACTCTAGACTTTTGCAAGTTGGGTGGAACAGCTTCTACTTGCGTCAGAGGAAAGCCACGGGACCTTTCACTGGAGTTTTGTACGATTATTTGCGCCTGGAAGCTCCCGCTTGCAGTGGCGCTCCGGCTGTGGCTTCAGCTTAACAACTAGCTTAGTTGCAAGTTCAGCTCGATACCGTGCTTGTGTTCAGTTGTCTGGATTTGGGGAAGGAATGCGCATTTAATGAGAAGAAATGGTCTTGATCATGATATTGAGGAGCAGGACTGAGTACTATACTTCGAACAACAGGTTTTGGTAAGCACTCAGGAATTTGTAGCCTAAGAGCAAGAATCCCAAGATGGCTATGAAAAATTTGATGACAAAAGGTCTTTCACCTGAAGATGAAAACCTCTGTGATCTCCAGAATGATCTTACTGCTGGGCATGATTGTGAAACATTTATGGATTCGTGAATAGTGAGTGTAATGTTTTTGACAAGCATGGAATCTGTTGAGGTGAAAACATCCAAAATCGTCCTTCCATTGAAAGTGTCCTCCAAAGTGTCATTAAACCATTCCTGACAAGGAGACTTCCATTGGAAGTGTCCTCCAAAGTGTCACTAAACCATTTCCTTATTGTAATTGTGATTAGTTGATTGTTGATTCTCTTAATTTGGGTTTCATGACCAAGTTATGTGACGGTTTCAAAGGCCTAGGGAGCTTTTACCTTAGAAATTCATAGGAAATACTAAAAATTCATAGCAAATACATGTCTTATCCAAAAAATTGTATTTTTTTTTAAATTCATTATTTTCAATTGCTAATACCACAAAAATGTTTTTTTCTTGAAAAAGGTGCCTCCAAGTATGTTGAATTGTTTATTTTGATGTTCTCAAGGTGTTCACCTGATTAGATTGTAAAGTGGGTAAATGTATGGAGCCAAAGATTTTCATAATCTATTTGCACATAAGGTACCTATTAAGCAAAGAAAGTGTCAACAACCATCAATTGTTTATGTTTCTTGTTTTGGTCCTTTTACTATCCCTTGAGAATCCTCTTTTGACTTCCAAGAAGATCCAACTCAAATTATAGATAGTGTAATGATACCAACCATATTTAATTGCTTACTTAGCATTCTTAAACCTCAAGACAAGGGACCTCTTGCTTTTCATGAATCAAGACCCTTTTCATTATACAAATTCTCCAATGCAAGCTTTTGTATGCATTGTGAACCATTGTAAACACAAATATATTATTATTATTATTATTATTATTATTATTGTGATACTATAGAAGGACCTCTACTTTCTCAGTCTAAGAAGGTTATGTCTTTGGTTGATTTTAGAGAGTTGTTATCTTAAAAGCATCATCACTCAAGCCTCGTATCTCACCTTGAAATGCCAAGTAGCCAAGGTAGCAAATACATCAGTGCCCAACTAAAATAGACCAATGACCCAACAACCTTTGTCATCTCCAAATTTCAAACAAACTCTTCAAGTTATAGAGCCCAGTTTTTGAATTCCCCGGTTTTCCTCGCTTTATCGTAACCTTAATGGAGGTCATTTTAGGACAAATGAAAGTCTCATTGGATAAAGAGAGGCATGTTCTTTTCTATAATATGGGTTTGTTTTAGCATTATAATGTAGTTCTTAGACCCTTAATTCAGCATGGTTGACCAAGATCCAATCATCCAATATTGAGGTTATGTTTAGTAATGCAAAAGCAAAGCCTTATTATAAGAAGTAGCATCCCTCACCACTCTCATGGATCAACACTTTACTTCTCATAATGAGGCTTTGCTTTTACAAGCATTACCTAGTCTATTTTGGAAAATCATGGTCAATTTTACCAATAAGAAATGAATAAATAAAAGTTCTAATAGTTGATTTGGTTGTATAGGGTTGATGATGCACAAACAAGGAACCCAAAAGAAGAAGTTTGAGTATAAATTCGAATGTAAATTCTTAGACCTCCAAACATATTGCTCATGTAGCAATGGTTTGTAAGAAAATCATGCCAATTTATACTATTTTTAACTATATTTTTCTATTAGTGTTTCATAATTCATTACAAAAAGAAAGATTTGGTGAAACTCACTAGCCTTCACTTAGGCAGATTTGGTTAAATGCAATATGTAAAGTTTCAAATCCCCTTTGCTTTAGTTGCGAAGGCATGAGACTAATTTTTTTTGCCATAGGTCACCAAAAGAAAAACATCATGTATATATGCACCTTGAGTTTCTCATTGTTTAAGATGTTCTACATAGGGGATTCACCTAGAAATTTTTAACAAACAACATGTGACATAATATAGGGAGGTATTAATTCATAGTGTCTAAAATTTAGAAATAACTTAGAGTTAATATACAATGTCAGTATAAAATCATGTGCACTTGATTATAAATAAGATACATAGGTCAATAATACCTCATATTTTAAATTTATTTTAAGATAGGATCCTAGATATGAATCATAGAAATTTATTATCACTAGGTTCAATTTGTGGAATTACTAAGCGACCTACTGAGATGGAAAAAATATTGTTACTGGTCATTTGGATGGATGAATTCATTTCCTATATCCTTTGGCAGCAACATAACAGCTTATAAGTAATTAGGATTTGAGGTGCATGCTAAGCATTCATATACCACTGTATTTCCAAGTAGTTCAAGGTTTATTCTCCTTTCTATTTTTTCTTACTTGAGGTAGTTTACAATCTTCTTACTTCTTATTCTTTTTTGGTCTTAAAGTACTTTAAGGGTTTTTTTCCTTCCTATTTTTTTGGGCTCAAGGTACTTCAAGGGGTTTCTTTCCCTCTCATTTTTTGGACTCAAGTTAATTTACAAATTTTTTCCTTCCCATTTATTTTGGATCAAGATAGTTTAAGATTTACTCTCCTTCCTAATTTTTTGGGTTTACGGTAGTTTAATATGGTTATTTTTCCTTCCCATTTTTTTGGACTCAAGGTAATTTACAATTTATTTTTTCTTCCCATTTTTTTACTCAAGGTAGTTGAAGGACTTTTTTCCTTCCCATTTTTAGTACAAGTACCAAATTTTTTTTTTTTTAATTTTGACATATGTAATTGTAGGATCTTGTAGTATATTGACTTAAAGACATGTGATAAAAATTTCATAAATTTCCACCATGTGGATTGTAAGATATAAGCATTCAAATTCATTGAAATCACTTTTTCATCCTTGCAAAAAACAAGGCAACTACACTCCACAAGCTCACTTTTCTATGAAAAATGTCCAACATGGTGGTGCTTCTTTGGATTCTTTTTTCTAGACAAGTTGGTCACATTCTCAAAAAATTTAGATCATTTGGATTTGTACGACATATAGGAAAATAATAGTAAGTAGATAGTAGTAAAGAATGATTCAAAATACTAATTTGTTAAGAATTTAATTACGGAATTGAAAAAAACAATCCCAATGATTGCAACATTGTAATAAATAATCTATATCCTATGATTTTATTTTTCCAAAAATATTGAAAATTGAATAAGATAAAGGACTATCTTAAAAGTTTATTTTAGAGTAAAAAATCCATAACTACCCAAAAAACAAAAATCTTCATAACTTTTGACTCATTGATCAAAATGGAATGATTAAAAGCTTTAAAAGTATCTATAACTCTAGAAAACCAATTTCAAATTTTTGTTTATGAAAAAATTTAGTTTTTCTAATTTGCCCAAATTGCCAATTTACAAAAAAAATAACATATTAGGCTATAAATTTTGATTCATATTTCTAATTGTTATGAAATTTAGTGCATAAAAAAGATTTTTCTCATCTCCACCTTCTATTAAAATTTGGGCCAAAAATATAGAAATCTCTAGTCACATGCACTTGCCCAAAATTTCTATGTCGCCAAAAAATGTAGCTTGGTCTTTTAGAGGTTAAGTTAGTTTACAATTATTTGTCTTCTCAATTCTTTTGGATCATTTATTTTTGTCTCTAATATTTATATTTTACTTTTTCACTTATTTTTTATCCTTATAATGAAGTAAGGGTATTAAAAAATGCCCCTCCTTGCAAATTCAAAGCAATTGTACGGGTGCTTGAAATACCATAAATTCCAAAATTAGGTAATAACAAGGACCATTTAATTGGTTGTGAACATCTAAATATCCCCTCTAAACTAAACTTTAGCTACATGTGATATCTAAAAGTTTATATAGAGTCACCTCCGTGATGTTCTATACTAATGATTCTTTTACCACTTTCACTTTAGAGTTTTAAGTAGTCAATTATTTCTTCAATATCAATGTGATACTTAGTGATATCAATATCAAAACCAAGTGATATTTAGATAAAATTTGGTTATTGATCTTTGGAAAACTACAATAAATTAAATCTAGTAATTTTGACAAGAAAAATGAAAATTTTCTTTACAAATGATAGCCAATGTCTTTTGGTTGAAGTCACTTGGTAAAAAATTGTGTCAAGTAGGTACCTAGTAGGCCAACATGCTTCTTAGAACCACCACCAATAGCATTTGAATTCCAAATTTTGGAATAACTAAGAGGTATTTGAGTTCACCTAGTAAGTTGGTGACACTTGTGAGCTAGTGAGAATGGACAAGCATTGAGGACATTAAATAGTCAATCACTTAAAGTTCACAAGAAAATCCAAAATTTTGTGCACCCCTTGTTCCTCATAATGTTCCTAGAATAGAGCTTCTACTCCTTTCTTTTGGAGCTCCAAAGAGACAAACCATTGCATCAAAAATAGACATTAAAATGTTTTGGTGAATGGAATCATTGAATATTATATATAGTTTCTATTGAATTTCATATTTTGAATGTATAGTCATCACACAAAGATAGTCAATTTTCAAGTGAAGAATTGGGAAAAATTACAACCATGGTTGGATGTTTGCAAAAAACAACAATACTTAATTATTGTCACATAGAGATTAAGAGAGCTTCCTTTACAATAACTTTTGAAATATTATTTACATGCACTTGAAATTTTACTAGAGATGTCTAACTTGAGTGTAACTACAACCTTTATTTTTCAAAAATAAAAAAAAATCATTTTATATTTAAAAGTCAATTTTTCTAATTTGTCACGTTTTGAATTTAGGGGGTTTGAGTACAATATTGAGTATCCAACATTTGTGATCTAGAAATGAAATTTTTTTAGTCTATTTCCAATATAGGAACCTATGATGGAAAGTTCTTTTTAAAAAATGTCTAAAACTATATTATTTTATGTCCTCCATGTTCGTGCAAATAGGACTTCCTTGCATGTGCACTTTTGAACTCATTGAAGATGTTTTCAAGATCATTCTTTTGATGAAATCCCAACACCATCAAGTCCTCACAAATGTCTAAGTTTTAATTTCTTTGTAAATTTTTTTTCTATTTTTTACAAATTAAAACATCAAAGTATTTTTTTTCTTCAAAACATCAGTCACTCTATTATATGAATAACTTTAGACCTACATTTTTTAGGTCTCAAAGTTTGGTAATATGTTATTCTAGGTGTTATGCTAATTATCATTATTTTATATTATTTTTAAAATATTTTTATCAAAAGGCCATAGTATAGTGAGTACTAGCCAAAATCAAGCCAAAGTGTAATAAAATCAACAAGTCATTCTTGCAATCACTTGCCTACATTAGTGAGCCCTAAAACATTAGATGTTTTTTCAAGCCTTTGGAAGACTGTTTCAAGGTTGTTCCTAAAACGATGAACAAGGGTAATGTGGGCCAGAATATAAAACAGTCAAAAAATATTCAAATGTCAAAAAAATAATTTTAAAATAATTTTAAAACTAAAAATATTAATTAATTAATATTATTTGACATGGAAGGATCTTAGCCATGTCAGATTATTGATATACGAGTATTCCTAGGATGTTTCCAAGTTCCCAATAGTCTGGAAACTTGCAGTCTTCTTTTGGCTTGAAAAATCCTCTAATGATATACCCTCTAAAGATTTGTATAAATGCCTTTTCAAAAAATATTTTATTGCATGCAATATCAATATACCATATGGTCTTGCTACAAGGACATACTAGGCAAAATGAAGTCTAGCAATAATCCTTTTGAATAGCTTGATTTAAATATGAGTGAGTGACAAGGTGAATTGTCCAAATCATTTAACTTGCTTATGAATATGTCTAAATTAGCTTTGCCCTTGTGAATGGAATCATTCAATACTATAGATGTGGGAAAGGATTGCTATCTACAAAAAGACGTGATGAAACTATATCATTACATAATAGAATTCTCAACCCCTTCTAAGATGATGGGTTCTCTAGATGTTAAGAGAATCTGCACCTTTACCTAGAAATATTAACACATTAAAATTTTACATCTATTTTTTGAACAACATATCTTCAAATTCCTTATCTTCCACTCTTGCTCACCAAATGTGTCCTCTAAATAGTCAATTCACCAATCATAAAACAAATGTAGGATAAAGCTAATTAAAGTTAGATCTAAAGGGCCATTGCTTGGTATGATAGGATTGAGTGCAAGGAAACCCTTGTCACAATCTTTTGAGGGATGAATGCATTGATAGATGAAAGAATTTATGATGATTGTATCATGACCTTTAATGAATAAACCAATTCATGATGAAAATAATGAGTACTAGTGGACAAGCAAAGATTCCTTAGAGATCGATACTTTTAGATGGTGGATTTGTGTACTAGAGTTAGACAACTCAAGTTAGATGACAAAGACACTGGAGTGCTTAGAGACATCTCTAAACGATGGATTTATGTAGTGAAATTAGACAACTACTTTTGGATGACTAGTGCACTAGAGTTAGACAACTTGTAAATAAAGATAAGTGTATTGGAACTTGGAGTTACATAATTCAAAATAGAAGTTCAAGATTTGGATAAGATATGATTGGAGAAGTATTTAACTAAGAGTTTTATTTTAGTGGATAGTTTTAAATAGAATTTAGAAAAGAAAGTTGAAGGTAGAAAAGCATTATAAGATTTTTGAGGTCTCTAAAAGCCTGTTTCAGGCTTGTTCTCCATAGTTAAAAAAAAATCGTAATCTTCAAATGCAAAACAAAGTTGAAAAAAAAAATTAGACAATGACATAGCAGGGGCTCGGCCACATCAAACTGTTGCACTGTCATTGCATAGTCGAGTTCCCACAATTTGCAGGCTTTTATAGCTTTGAAAAATCTTCTAATGAAGTCCTAGTCTATCTTAAGGACTAATAGTCTTTATTGATAATCTCTATTATATGAGATGAAGTTTGGAGGTGAGGAGACTCTCTTTAGGGGATGAATTTCTTTCTATGGTTAGGTGGTTTGAACTCCTTGTGAAACATTTTTATTCATAAGTATATTTTGTGTTTAGAGTCCATTGTTGAAGGTATGTAACAAGGACACTTTGAAGGAACTAAAGTACTTATCATCCATGTTGGAAATGTGAGATCCTTTAAGAGCAAGGGATCACATGCTCTAAAAAAAGATTACAAGCTATAAATAGTTGGTTATTCTTCTCAATGCACCACTTATTCATCCTATAATTTGATGCCCACTATTAAAAGAAACATCTAAAGGTACAATATAATGCCAACAAATGTGGAATATGAAACCATAGACTACATTTTTACATTGTTAGTGAAGGTGAAGAATTTGCATCACTACATTATCTTTGTTATAGAAGTAATCTCCATAAAATATAGGTCAAAAGAATATACCTTTCATATATGATCCTAATCTAATGTCAACTAGACACCTCTTGATTGCTCTTGGTTATTCTATCTATTATTAATTGTAATAACAAACTCTCACACTTTTTAAACTCTAAATTGAAGTTTGTCAAGTTTGAATCTATAAGACATTCATCAAGTTGCTCTTACACAAACAACTGGATCTTCTCAAAGGCTTACAACATTTTTTATCCTTTATATTGAATTCTATTAGCCTCTTCTACGTTGTAGCTCCAATTTACTACTAAAAACTACCGGAAGTCTTGATTTAATCCCTCATTGCTCAAACATCCATTAGGCAAATGATAAATGTGGTGAAAAGTACACTTGAACATCCGATTCATATTCATCAAGGAAGCTTCAAAACAAATCATTCAATACAGTATATCAACGGATAAAAGAAATTTTGAATGTTCAACATAAATCAACGATACAAAAATGTTGGAGGATTTTCAATTGTTGATTTTAATTGATCAAAAGTAATCATACAATCTGCACATTGACTAATTCAACAATATAATTTATCACGGAATCAAATAACATTGTAGTGAGTTTAGCACTCCATAGGACAATCAAACCTTCACCTTTAAAAATGTTAAGACACTAGAGTTAATCATCAAAGTCACTCCATTGTTTGTACAAGGGTTGTTAGAGGAAGGCTTCACCCCTAAATGCCCAAGGCCTATTTTCATCAAAATAGGAAATGGTATCAAAGTCAACAAAAAATTAACAATTTTTGTTAATTGGGATACTACATTGACCATTTTAACAATTTTTTGTTGATTGGAATACTATATTGACTATTCTAACAATTTTTTGTTGATTTGGTACAAGCTAACAAAATGGTCACTAACTTTTTGTTGATTTAACTTAGATAGTACAGCATATCAACAAAAATGTTAATACTTTTCTTTTTTTTTGTTAATTTTCAATTCCAAAAGTACAAAAATAAGCTTTTAATATTTGGGCAATATTTAAATAACCATAGATGGAATTCTATGTCAAAAAAAAATTTAATTAGATGAAAAAAGACATGCTATTTATTCCTTGGTGATAGAAGAAAAGTGACTTCAAAGTCAAAAGTCTACCTTCTACCACCGCAATTGTATAAAAAGCTTATCTTCTCTATTGTTTTAACACTAAAGTCATCTCTCTTCTATCACCTATCAACAAATCATTAAAAGAACCATATTTTGTCTTCTAATTAAATTATGAAGTTTAATTTTCAGTGCTATTTATGTGTTGTTTTTTTGCCTACGTGGAAGTTTGAACTAGGCCAATTTTTGGCCTGCTATGTGGAGGCCATTTATTGAAGAAATTTATAAATGAATTATTATTAAATATTTTTTGACTTGACCACAATAACAAAATGGACAACAATTTTTTGTTAGGTAGTGTTCAAGACAACATGATTGAGGGTACAAACAACATCGACACTTTTTTGTTAATTTTTTGGTTATTGTGGTCATTGTTTTTCTAATAGTGTGAGCTTCTTGGAATTTGCTCTAAATTGAACAAAATGTCAACATTTGGATATGTTGTATCAATTTTTTTTGAATTATAACCATAAAAATTCAAATTAGACATGTTAAAGATTTCATAAAAAAAGAAAACACAACAATATCAATTGTGGAGTGAAAGATTATAATGTTTGACTATGTGGGTGTTAAAACTACAAAAGTGATGTGAAGTCTTCCAATCCTCTTTTCAAAAGTCAAATCTAAAAAGTTGATGACCAAAAATATATGAGGTTAAAGAGCCTAACATGTATAAGCCCAATTGATTTATGGCTTCTTAAAATCTACTCTACAATTTTTTAAATGAATTTGAATGTGATTTTTTCTCCAAGATCTAGTGTACTTGAGGCTCATTTCCAAGAGCTCTCAACACTACATGAAGTCAAGATTGCAATGGGTACCCTTACACAAAATCTTCAATAGAAAAAAACAATAATATTTATTTTCAATATCAGATTTTTGATGCTAAAATAAGACTTCAAGAAGAACTTTCCAAAAATATAAACTACTAAAATTCCAACTTGGTTAGGTTTTATTTGACTTCAAAGTTTTGCAAACATCAAATTTGGATGCCTCAAGCATTCTGGAGTTAACTAGAAAATACAATCCTACAAAAGATCCTCATTGAAATATGGCACCAAACTTCTATAAATCCCAATTTCAATGCTTCAAGGAGTTTTGTTATCTCTTCTGCTCTCAAATCCTCAAACTCCAAATCCTGGTCCCTCATTTAAGGCACTTCCCAATGAACTCAATTGTATGGCTACCTCAATTGTATGGCTGCTTTGTCTGTTGGACATAAGTTCATTGTCAATACAAACAGACACTTTATTCACGTTTATTCACGTCGACCTTCTCTGAAAACTAGAGTTTTTATCTACCTATGGCCACTTCCCCTTCGTTGCTGTCCTGCTTTTCACGTGACGAAGGACCAGCTCCCAGTGAGTCCAAGTCAAGGTCGATCCCCATTCGAGGCTGTTGCCTATCAACACGCCTCCTGTCAACGCCGTCAATACCGAGCTCCTTCGTCGATCCGCGATAGTACAACTGAACTACAGCACGCCCAAATTCCCAAAATATCAGATACAATCCATCTGCACATCCATACAACAAGCTCCTTGTCGAACAACAAAATCCGCTCCCCTAACCACTCCGGCGAAGCGGCGACCAACGACGAAACAAAAGCCCTTCACATCCCACTTCCGAAGCCTCTTTCCTTCAGTAGTCAACCACCTTCGCAAGGAACTCGTAAAAATCCGAAGTCCCACGAGGGCTGCTGCTCGACAATTGCACTGCAACTGCAATTGCACTCCCACTGCACTTGCCGAGATCGATCGGACACAACAATTCACATCGGTTCCGTCGCGTCCCACGTACGACACGGATCCGGAAGCATCCCTCCGTCCACTTCTGCAATGCAAACAAACACACTGCCATGGGTACTCCGACGATGGTATATAAAGAGAGGAGGCAATATGTGTATCATTCATCTCCAAGATAGTTTCACCTTAGGGGGGTCAAGTTCACGATTTCAGTTACGGAGCCTCTGTCATGTGCTTGCGAATCCAGCACATCGCGATTCTGAACCAAGGAATTTAGTGCGAGTGTTGGATACCTGCAAGTCGATACTCCTGATCAAGAAATTTCGCGACCCACCTTGTTGGACACCCAACCTGTTGGAGCCATTTGCCTGCCCAGTTGATCTGGAACCATGATGTTCATGATGGTATGCGTGGTGGTCGCAATCGGCACAGCATTGGCCACCGCAGTGCCCATCCCCGGAGAGAGCGACCTCTACAACACCTACAACGGCACTGCGGCGCCCTACCCCGGGAACCAAACGGGACCCATTCTCCCAACCACAAATGGCACGGGACACCCCGACGACCTCTTGTTCCGGAACTTGCTGGCGGCCGAGTGGGTGATCTTCTCCTTCTACCAGCAAGGGGTCGAAGCTTTCACGCCCTCCGATTTCACCAAAGCCGGGTTTCGGCAGTCGACGTGGTCGCGCATTGCCGAGATTCGCGACAACGAAGCCGGGCACCTGCTCATCTTCCAGAACCAGCTCTCGAACGCGTCCATCAAGCCCGGACCCTGCGTCTACGACTTCGGATTCGGGAAAGACGTGGAGAACTACCTCGCGCTGCAGACCATCATCGAAGTGTCCAGCATGGCGTTCCTCACGGGGCTCATCCTGCAGGCAAGTCAACCCAAACCAGAAAGTTTATTATATCCTGAAACGCCGAACAATCATGTGAACCACGAAGTTTACAAAATCCTACACTTGTGTGGCATAAAGTTTACCAATTTCGAGACAAATGTCGAATCGGGGACCTCCGCTGCAGCATGGCACTATTGGAGACCCCGCTGCAAGTGGTAACTCGTAGAGACATCGGAGATCTACCGGTGCGTGTGTATCCTCCAGTGGGGTTCCCGATTCGACAATCTAACTGGCCATGTGTATCACTTGACCACCAATGACACCATTTCTTTCGCTCTAACCCTCACCACTGACAATTCTCACTGCAGGCGAAGCAGCAAACCTCCAAAGCGGCTCTCGTAGCCATAGCCCAAGTCGAAACTCGTCACTTGACGTGGGGTTTGATCGACACCTGGGGGGTCAACCCTTTCGGCGGACCCGCGGACACCATCTTCCCCTACGCGAACCAGATCCTGGAAATCACCAACCGCTTCGTCGTCCCCAATTCGTGCCCAGAGCTGAATCCCGTCTACCCTTACCCACGACAGAATCTCCCACAGCTGGGACACGCCTCCAGCCCTAAACCCCTGGCGCCAGGTTCGAACATCACGTTCACGTACAACAATGCCTCGAATGTGCCGGCGTTTCGGAGAGATCGCACGTACTATGCCGTGTTTTTCCATGGCCTCGTGAATATCAGCGTGGAGTTCGATCCGCACACGAATTCTTCTGTAGTGCCGAAGGAGTTCGAGAACAAGGGGATTATTTTGGCTGTGATTGCGGACAAGGAAGGGGCACCGCGAAAGGAGTCTGTGGTGGCAGGGCCGTTGATCATCTTGCTGCAACCGCCCGGGCTTATTTGAGCTTCTGTGTGGGAAGAACTTATAGTCGTTTTGGAGAGGGCTTTACCGTTCAGAAAGATTCAGTAGTGGGATGCTGTATGAGTTAGTGGTGGGGTTGCAATGGCGAGCGGAGATTAGCTTTGAATCGTGAGGATTGCATGTGGGATTTACCATCTCATTGAAGTGGATTTGACTATGACTGGGACTTTTTTGAGATTCTCTCTGGGAAGAACCGTGGCTTTTGCGTGGTTTTCATTCTTTTGTAGGACTTGTTTCCGTTCTTGTGAGAATTCGAAGGCACAAACATACTTGGTTTTTGGATGTTGTATGAGGAAGTTCTGAATTGTTGACGAGGCTTCGGGTGGGATAGGATTCAGAGGTCTCTCATTTTTGTACGTGTTCAGAAAGATGCTTGCATTGTGAATGCGTGACTTCCAACGCAGAGGAATGGTAACCACTGTACAGATGAGTTTCCTATTTTTTGAGGTGTATTCTCGTGAAAGGGCTTGTTTGCGTAATGGTGGTCGACCGAACCTTCAGCTATAATTCTGCAGTGTGGTTCACAAAAGTAAGACCCGACTTTGGGGAGTTATCGGGAAGGAGTTCCATTTCCCTATCTAGAGCCTCTTCCAGAAAGATTGGGTCGGTCGACCTTTTTTCCTATGACCGGTCTCCACTTGCCATTAAGTTATAACCTTATCCATTCACAGCATATGATTCTGTTCTGAGATATTGTTTTGACCTTCATACTTGTTTATTGACTCTCAATGTAGAAGAATTTTGTTTCGTCTAGCCTTGAATGCGCATAAGGAGGCAGGTTTTGTTTTCGACCGGATGGAGGTTTGAGAGATAGGGTGGGTCGAGCGTCCTCTTGCAACCTTCAGCATTTTTGTGAGGTGGTTGAGCCGCAAAATAATTGACTGGGACTTCAGTTGTTAGAAGTTTCACGCATGGTTTGGAAGTTGGAAAGCCATAGCCAGTCGAGACGAATATATAAAACCCAGCAGTTTGATGAGCTTTTACTGAATGGTTCGACCCTCTTACTGGTTTAGATGAAAACAGTTGTGCAAGGAGCTCGTTTTCTCCACGGGGCAATTCCATTGGATTAGATTGAGTGCAACTCAAAACTAAAGCATGATATTGAAAAAGCACACCCTATGCCAGTTGCACAGCGTAACATGTACTTCTTTCCGGAACGGAACTCCAGAGTACAGTTACCTAGTCCCTAAAAAGTTGGAAGCGATGATCAGTGTCTACCGAAAGAGGAGAAGAAAAGATGCGAGTGTATATCTCTTTTCAGGTGAGATAGTGAGTGTAATATTTTTAACAACTATGGAATCTGTTACGTACTGCCTGTGTGCAATATTTGACCTGAACGCACATGAAAATTTTTCTTTGTCAGAGATAAATCTCGGGACTACCAAGTGGCAGTCTGAAGGGGCTGAATTTTTTAACTGACTATTAGACTGTAAAGTGGGTGAACCTAAGGAGTCGAAGTCGAGACTTTTGTTATCTATTTGCACCTGAGGCCGGTGAGCAAAGAAAGTGTCAACAACCATGATCGACTGTTGGTGTTTCTTGTTTTTTGTCCTTTTACCGTCCCTTCAAAATCCTCTTTTGACATTGGCAAGAAGCTCTTCCTCAAATTAGAGGTAGCATAATAGTTCCCCCAACAATGCTCAATTGCTTATATAACATTCTTGAACTATTAGGCAAAGGATCCTTTGTTGTCTATGACCGTAGGCCCCTTTCACATCAACGAATTTTGTTTTTGTTTGTCTTCTAATCATCCCATTAGAATCCCATTTTGACTTCCAAGAAGATCCTTCTATAATTTAAATAGTTTAATAAATTTCAACCATGTTCAATTGCTTACTTAGCATTCTTGAACTTTAGGACAAGGGACCTTTTGCTTTTTATGAACCAAAGCCCTTTTCACTATAGAAATTTTTTGAATGAAAACTTGCCTATGCTTGTGGGTCATTGTAATACAAATATATTTTTATTACAATAGTATTGTCAAAGGACCCACCTTCCCCCACCTTCCCATTTAAAATTGTTATGTCTTTAGTTGATTTTAAAGAGTTGTTATTTTAAGAGCATGCATCACAACTTAAGCCTCATAGCTTCAAGATGCCAAGTAGTCAAAGCAATGAGTACATTACCTCCAAACTTAGATAGGCCAACCACCAAACAACCTTCATCATCCCCAAATTTCAAATGAATACTTAAGCTAAAAAGTCCATCTTCTAGAATCTTCATCACTCCATGATAACCTTAATAGAGGTCATTTTAGGGCAAATGAAAGTCTCTTATTAGATAAGGAGAGGCATGTTTTTTTCCATAGCATAGCACTAGTAGGAGCCTATGTTTTTTTTCTGTGTCATTATGACGAGTATATTCTGAAGAACATGAAGGTCATGATTTTGTTTTGGTAGCTAAAGTTGAAATTGAGGAGGACATAGCAAAAAACATGTTGATGTAGCAATGATAACATGTTGATATTGCCTACAACAGAGATGTTCAATGTGACATGACAGAAGACATTTTTGCATTATTTAATACATCCTTAGTAACGCAGTGCTGCCATGTCAGCAATTAGGCCTCTTCTAACTGTGTGTAACTCCGTAAAAAAAGGATTAGAGCTAGGTAAAACGTTGCCCCCAACTAGAAAACATAAGGGAAGGGCAAGTGCTTCTTGTAATATTCCAGAACACATACATAGAAGGATGCAGCAGTAGGGCTTCAATAACATTTTCAGAATGAGTGCATATAGAAGAAGACTTTGGTAAAGGTGAGGAATGTATTGTTATTTTTGTTTTAAATGCAAATTAGTTTCCATAGAGAGCATGTGCAAAGAAAAATAGTTTGTGTTTGTATGAGGCAATGACAGTTGAGGTCTACAAGAGAACATTATTTCCAAACTAAGACCAAAGTTTTAAATCATCCGAATTCAAATTACTTCACTAATTGATAGTGCTATTAAGTCATATTAGGTAGAGACAATGTTTGCAAGTGGTATTGTTCTAATAGTACATGTCTAATATGAAAGTACTACATATGAGGTGACGATTTTTTTTAACATGAATGAGTCTAGGAGTTTTTTTTAATAGTAAGAGAAGGTATGGGTGAAATTGCCCACTTATGTATTTTAACCCTTTAGTGATCATGGTTGATTTGGTGGGGAGGCACCTTTTTTCCATTATATGTTGCCAAAAGGGTGATTTGGGAAGGGTTCTGCAGCCGTGATTTGTAATTGGACCGTATAGATTGGAACTTGAAAGACCTTTGAATATACTCCAGAGGAAAAAACAAACATCGCATACTCCACCTCGTCACCTATACTACTCGAAGATTGATGAATCCAATGAATAAGCCACTGAGAAGCTAAAGAGGCTCTCCATGAGTTGTGTATATCTTGCATAATACTGGATGTAGGGTCGCGGGATTGCCAAGCAACGTGGTTAGCTTCAACACTCATGTGTTTCAAGAAGAATCGAAACTTAAGGAGGTGTTTCACGATTTCTATGGCGTGTTTTTGTCAATCCACCATTTGAACAATATGAGTCCAGTGAAACAAATATAGCTAACTCACGTCAAAATGATAGGGTTCAGGGTGAATCCAATTGGTTTCATTTCTTCGTAGACAGCTACTATACCATACTATGCATTTCCTTTGCTCCACTATAGTTGCATCAATGACAAATTCACTAGAATACATGACATGAGGGCTCTAATACAACCAAGGCTATAAGTTTGAATATTAGGTTCATCTTTTGCACACAATGAATAGCTGGCGCTCAATCTTTTCAACAATACCTGCGGGAGTTATGGCCACCTTATGTTCCCAAGGACTCCACCTTGGCGCTCTCCTGCACTCCCTTCACTATTGCATGTTCCCACCTACTTCCTAACATGACAAAAAAAAATCCAGCGACGGTAAAAGTAGTTGGTGATCATGATCGCCAATTCAACGACAGTGACTACGTGCTCAACCTCTTTGCATTCGACCAACCACTGTAGACAAGTGAACCTATAGAATGGTTCTCCTAGCACCAGCAAAGACTCAAAACAAGCATTTCCCATGAAAATCTAGCAAGTCAGACATGTACACAAGGACGTTTCAAAATTGTTTTTCAATTTTTTTTATGTCATGTCCATGCTTAGCATCAGAAAGGCCACATCCTACTGAAACTACTACTTCTCTCTTGAAGCTTGTCTATGGTAAACACACATGATAAAGAACTACGACACTTAGAAACAAAATCAATCCAATCTTCCTTGCCATACACTACTTTGGAGTCACTCGTCTTGAAGACGTCCACCTTGCTATTTTTTCCTTGTTTCCTTCCTTGCATGGATTGGAAGAAGTCATCAAGACAAGGAGCAAATCAGATGACGTTAATTGTAATTCATGCTATAAAGACAACATCGACAACCAACTTTGGATTATCAAAATCAAAGTTCGGAATTCACAATCTATCGGATATTGTTCATCATTCCAAGCTACTTGGATGACGTGAATGTGTCAAGATGGCTTCATGGTAAATATCAAAGCAATACGTAAGACACAATCGATTGTTGCCACAGTGGCAACATATGTATGCAGTCCGCTTCCGACACTAAAGGCAAATTCGACGCAACTCCATTCAATGTGATGTGTGAGCAAGCCCTACACGAGAACGCAGAATTGTAATTAGTTGCAATTGTCATGATAAAGGTTCTACTAGGCCATCGTGCCCTATAGGAGTCAGTAGTCCCATCAACACGTAAGTCACTTCCAATTGGAAGTCCAGATGGTTCTTTCAACGGATGTCGTGCATTGCACCACACTCTTGATAGATCACATAGGCATTTATCAATGGCATGTCCATGGCAAAGAAAAAAGACTATGCTACCACTTCTTGGTGTTGATTTGAATAGAATATGAGCCCCTTAGCTAGTCACTCACATCCACGCCCTTCATGTTCTCAGAATAAGCTATTTGGATTGGAGAAGTCGGTATTGGTAGCCGATGGGCACCCTTATTGTGCAAAATGGAGACCCCCCCTTGGACCATAGGATCTTCCGATGTTGATAGGAAGTGTACTCCCTTTGTATCGTGCCAATGAATGGCTGCTATTTGGCGGTCTCGATGCACGTGTATCTACAATGTCTTTCGACTTTCTCAGCCTGTTACGTTCAAAGACGTAGGAAAACCCTTGTGTTATTGCCATGTTGTCCCAATGGCGTAGAAGCCGCACTTCAACAAATCATTGAAAAGCTTTGTTGACGAAAAAAAATTGTCCATCACCACTCGATAGAACATCCCTTCCATGCCAATAGTGAGACATGTAACAATTGCAGCTCCCATGCCCATTGTTGGAGGCTCCACGTGACAATGTTGACGTTCATTCTATGCTCCCATTTATACTTCCATATTCCACACGAACTTGGTGGAACTATCAACCAAGACCTACAATTTGATGCCATGTGTCACAAGCTTCAATAGCATGTATTGCTTGAAAGAACAATATTTCCCATTGTATCCAATCATGCACTCATCGATGCTGATGTATAGACTTGGATTCCACTTTGCTTTGAAATTTGTTGTCAACGCCTCCAAGACCTACAGACACTTCCCAATTGGGTCATAAGCAGGGTCAACCTTGTTTGTTGTGTAGGAGCCTTTGGGGTACCATGTGCAAGCACTGGAGAATATACAAAAATCTAAATCGACTCATAGTCTACACAATTGAGTTACATTACAAAATACTCCCAACTTGTCGCTAGTAGTCCCTAATGTTGAGTTGTTTCTTGATTCCCATGAGAATTACGATCCTACAGAATTGGCAATACTCTCTGATTGTTATTAGAGCAAATGGCAGCACACCTCTTTTGCGCTTTCCTGACTATGGATCAATGTTGTCTGCATAGGCATTACTCTCATGAACAATCTTCCATTGTATCTTCTCATCCCAAAAGGTAAGGAAGTAGTCAACAGGAATATTTGGCTTTGAACCTAGTTCTTCCGTTGGACCGGGAGTTGGGCCACAAAAAGAATTTTGGGGTAAAAGTGACCATGTCTTCGCATGCCAATTGACTTTGGAATACTTCACCAAAAACTCCTCTTCTTGTGCAAGTGGTCTGTGGACAAAAACTCCAAGTTTTTAAAGTAATGCTGTAGGAGTGTCTTCTGCTTGCCTTCCTCTGTCAGAGTCTCCTAAAGAGTAACCATCCCCTGAAGAGCAAAAGTCCCACATGTTAGGTTTCTAGTCATCTTGTGATGAAGGCACTCTGTCTAAGGAATGATGAAATTCACCCTGCAATATGAAACACACAATGAAGTTAGCACATCAAGCCGCAACAACCAATTGTACATGAAATCCTGCTCCATCAAGCATCGATAATCCTCCAAAGCATGCAAATTTTAAAGAATAAGTATTTCAAATTCATCACCAAACCTCCTATAGAACTTGCCAGCAATAAGGGATGACCATGAGACACATCAATTATTTAAGGTATAATTGTAGCTATTATTAGTGATCTACAAATATAACATCAATACTACTAATCTAGTAGCCTTAGATTACCCTAGCTGAATTCTCCATGAAGGTCCAATTAGTAGTCGCAAACTCTTATCCAATCTGTGAACTCAAGGCAAAATTTGCACAATGCTACATGTCAATTAAGAATGTTGAAGTCATCATTCGTAGTGCTCAATGTTACCTTTCTAGTACAATGAAGTAGAAGCCCGCAATTGGCACCCCATGCGAGTAGCCTCATGTTGAACCATAATTCTTTAGTTAGATAAATTATTTCAAACTAGTCACCAAATAATCACCAAATCATTTGAATTGTGATTTCTAATGTAAGCTAATCTTGTTTTTAGCGATTTGTCATTCGCATGGGATGACAAGTGGATGATCTCGTTCACCAACCAAGTGATAGAACAGTTTAGGAAATCAATTGGTCAACCCTCTTATGACACCACTAGAACTGACCAATCTTTGCCAGGGTTGTCAAATCGGACGCTTCAGGGTCACCGGACGTCCCGGACGGACGGACAAAACGGACGGATGGACGGACTTGTCCAACCCTAAGCGGACACTTCGGGCAGGAAATTCTGCCCCTAATCAAAATTTTCCCTACTCCTGACCGGAAGTGTTTGACGTGGCCAGCCACGTTGCAATCAGCGCGCTGACGTAGAGGCGGGGACGTACTTAGGTTTGGGCGGGGACGTCATGGTGAGGCGGGGACTTACTTTTGTCTGGGCGGGGACGTCATGATGAGGCGGGGACGTACTTTTGTCTGGGCGGGGACGTACTTCGGTATGGGCGGGGACGTATTCGTGTCTAGGCGTGTTTGGGGTTATTCTAAAGTCTTCTATATTATTTCCGAAAAGACAATGCTTTGCTGACCTTTTAATTACTCTACCTACTTTGATCAAAAAAGATATCTGAGTGAATGTTTTGGTGCCCCATTTGTTATCCTCTAAAGTAAAATACTTTAATTACCAAACCATTGTTAGTCACTATTTATGGATGATCTCTTTTTTCTCCAAAGGACCACACAATTTTATTTCTTGTTTTAAAAAAAAATAGAAAGTGATTGCTTTTATGGCCCCTTGGGCTTTGGTTACCTTAACTCCTGCTTTTGATAGAAAAAAAAAAGAAGTAGTCAATGCTTACATACACCACTGCTTTTATATTCCAATTATCTACAATTCTATGAATTCATTAAATTATTCATTTCATGAGAAATTAATACATTTCACTTTCCTGAGTTTCCTCTTACAAAGTCATGGCTATGGACAAGATAATTCAAATGCATCACACAACATCAAGCTACAAGCAATATATATGCATGTTTCTTTGCGAAAAACACAAATAATCTGGGATTTCGTCCATACATAATCCGATAACATGACTATGAAAATGAGACTTCCAGACTTTGTCAACTTGTGCTCCTGTCATATTGTTACCTCACAACTTACTACTCATTCTTTACACATAGGTCATTTTAAGAATTGCCTACATGTCCTACGTGTGCTCATGGTTCGCCTACATCTTTGAAACGACTTGATCGGCGAACTGCTTGAGTAGAAGGGCCTGCTCGCTCAACATGGCGAATGAGCAAATCGTCATCATCCGGGGCTTCGTCACAGTCCTCGTCGTACTCATCATCCCCGTCTGCATAATCTTCACTTCCAACATGTTCATCTCCGTCTGTTTGTTGACCTTCAAACTCTGAGTTCTCATTGCGGACCTCCGTGATTCTATTTCCACCACTACGGTTCAACCGCAACATTTTGTGTCTTCTAACATCTGGGTCCTCCGCATTAGAATTTATAACTGGGCCTCCAAGAATCACAAATGCTGGGGTTGAGGATGTAGGTCCCGGAGTATAAGTCTGCAAAAATGGCAATACTTGTTGCTCAGCTAACCTGACTCCGACTCCACGATGCGGACGTTTGCGAGCTATTGACACTGTGTCTCTGTGGTCTCCATCATTGTTTCTTCCTCCACGACCACTACGACCACCACGACCACCAGAACCGCGAGTAGTATATTGACCCACCGCATGGACTACAGTGCTTTCAGAGGGTCTACCATCTACTCCGATATTGGGAGCATTATCCACTACGACATTTCCATCTCCCACTGAGCGTAACCCTTCTTGAAAAGATTTGGGATTGGAATTTCCAGATATATTCGGAGAAGAATGTTGCCGAGGGGGCACAAACGTACGATGCTCTTGCATTGTACTAGGAATTGCTACAGAAGAGGGTGGATGGATACGATCGACTCCTCGAGCGCCTCCTCTGTTCCGTACACGTTGGACATCAAATAGCCTCGGAATATTACCAGTTGGTTCAATTATGTCGATGGTCTCGCTTGTCCTTGTATTTTCGAGGCTCGCTCTCAAATGTCTATGTACATCTGCGTTGACGTTGTTAGGTCCGCCCAGCCTGTTGTCGCTTACAATCATTGGAGCATCCTCAATAGGCCCTTCATGGTCTAGGACTGTAGGGTTTGTGCCATTTCCTCCATTTCCACCATTTCCACCATTTTCATCATCTCTATTTTCACGATTGTTTTGAGGTGGAGGAATGTCATCATCATTGTCTTCATCGTTGTCGTTGTCGTCATTTTGAACATTGTCATCTCCAACTATGGCTTCATCCTCTTCTACAAGAAAAACAAAAGGATCTACTTCATTACCAATTTCATCTTCTTGTTCTTCCTGATGTATAGGAGATGGACTAAGACGAGGATTGGGAGCCCAAGGTCCCCAAGCTTCATGACGAATGTTGTCTTCCATATCATCTTCTTCCCCGTAATAGTTTCTTGCTTCTTCGCGGTGGTCCATGTCTCGCCCCCAACCATGTGGGTTTGCTTGGGTGCAGGTGGTGGCCGATTCGCTTCCATGTCGTCTTCTTCTTCTTCTGCCGCTAGCATAGCATCAAATTCTCGATGGCGGTTAGGTTCATCGACTGGAATGGGTCCAAGTTCATCCGGATCCGAATCCTCTGATACGTTGTTCAAATCATACCAACGAACTGGATCTGCTCCAGGTTTTTGACGAAGGACGCGACTGTTGGTATAAATGTACACCAAAGTCTCAGCCTTCTCCACTGCTAGACGATTTCTGTTCCTGTTGTAGACAAAGGAATACATACTGAAATTTCGTTCACAAGACGATGCTAAACATGTAAGGGCTAAAACACGCTTCGCAATTTTGGACAAGAAGCAATCTCCAATTGCTTTCCACCATCGATGTGGAAGTAACTTTGCTTCCCGAATGTCCAGTGATGCGTCAGGACTATAGGGTCCTTCACCCTCCACGTATTGCACATATTCTTGTATGACGTCATCAAAACGCACACCCACCACATCCTTCATTTTTTGAACAACCCGATGTAGTGCACGAAGGGCCGTTCCATCTTCCCTTAGAGCTGGGTTGTCCTTGATATAAGGATTCAACAATGCCCCAATATAGTGCACGTCGGTAAAAAACATGTTCCACCTCTCCTCAAATGTCTCTTCCATGACCGTAGCTAGGTGATCCGGAAGGAAGAAAGGACCCTCTCTGAGCTGAAAAACATGTCGTCGCAACCTGTGCATTGTGATCCATGCCTTGCCCATAGCTGGTTCCCGTCCATCAAACACACGCAAGGCCTTCAAAACGTCTTCCACAATGAACACGTAATTTTTACACCTCTGCCAAAATGTTAAATCATCAATGGTATTCAGTACGCACATTGCGTCCCTCCGGTTCTGCGGTCCGTTTTGCCTATTCCGAAGTGCTGCAACATAATTTTGGACTCGTGGTTGTCCTCCCAACTGCTCCAAGACATGTTTTAGTGTCACCAGTCGTTGCAACATGAGAAAGTGCGAAGCAAAACGAGTTTCAGCCGGTACTACAAGCTGCAAGTTTGGACTCAACTCCCGGAAAGTTGACATTGTTGCATGGTGATTTCTGATATAATTGCACACTGTCTTTGTCCTTGCTATTAAATCTTTGAAATCCGGCAACTTGGCCCAATCTTCAAGCAACAAATCCAGTGCATGTGCCGCGCACCCTTGCTTAAAGATGTGCGGATATGTGCGAACTACGTCATCCATTGCACCGAGCATGTTACTCGCATTGTCTGTACAAATTTGAGTTACATTATTGGGACCCACTTTCTCGATGAAGGTTTTCAATTGGTCTGCTATATAGACCATTGTCTTGTTCTGCCCTGTAGTGTCGATGGACCCCATAAACACATCACCTGCGGGACATGACATCATGACATTCATGAGAGGCCGTCGATTTACATCGTCCCAACCATCCGTGCAAATCGTTACCCCATAATTTTTTACTGCAAAACTTGTTTTTGCAGATATCTCATTCTCAATCTGTAGCTTCTTCGGTTCAATCAAGTTTGTTCTCAATTGGTGGTACGAAGGTGGAGAATATTCAAATCGTGCCAAAGAAGTTGCCTTGACTGCCTCAATGAAAGCAGGATTTCTTGTAATGTTGAAGGGTACATTTGCCTCATAAAAAAAGCTTGCCCACTTTTCATCCAACTCTTTCCTCTTTGCAATGTTGAAGGCATCTACCATTTGTTGTTGACGTAATGATCTTGATCTTGTGAAATTCGATGCTGCTTCACTGTTTGATGTTGGTAGTTGGTCTTCATTTTCATTTAGAACCTCCAAACGCCTTCTTCCCCCTCTTTCTCCTTCATTCCGAGCATGTTCGTTTATATTTTCCGTGGCAACATTTGGAGCTGCTACGGATGGATCGCTCGGAATTGATTCACCGTCGTGTGGGTCCTCCAAATTTGTGCGTTGTGGAACAAATCCAGCACAGTTGGCAAATTTATGTCTCACCGCTCGAGGTATTTTGGAACACACTGCTCGCTCACTTTTTGCTTTATAAACGTAGTGTGCAAAAGCACGCTCCCGTTTGTAAGCCGTTGTCCCGCCACAAAAGACACATGTGACTTTAGATCCATCAATAGAGAAATCATACCACGGTTCCCACTCTCTTGTGGTTTTTCGATTTGTCGCCATCACAACTTACAAGTTGGAACTCCTCACTTGTGCTTGTATTGTCTTCTACAACTTTGTACCTGTAAAAGTAGTTAGCGTCGGTTCCCTACTTGAACTGATTTTTACATCACCTCAGCCGAGAACCAAGGCCGCTTTCCACCCAACAAACTCTATCAAGGAGCTCTGAGAGGTCTGAGAATGATGAGGTCCAGGGGAAAACGTGCCTTTAGTTCTGCCTACTCGTCCTTATATACTCCCTCCTGGTGGCTGGTAGAACTCCACGTAAGGGTGCGGACGTACTATACAAGGGCGGGAACGCTAGGGCGGGGACTCAGGGACTCCCGACTCCCGCACTCCCGACTCCCACCCCAGAAGGCGTTCGGGTGAAGACGTCAAGGCGGGGACGTACTTGTCGGGGCGGGGACGTTAGGGCGGGGACTTAGGGACTCCCGACTCCCGCACTCCCGCCCCAGAAGGCGTTCGGGCGAAGACGTCAGGGCGGGGACGTACTTGTCAGGGCGGGGACGCTAGGGCGGGGACTCAGGGACTCCCGCACTCCCGACTCCCGCCCCAGAAGGCGTTCGGGCGAAGACGTCAGGGCGGGGACGTACTTGACAGGGCGGGGACGCTAGGGCGGGGACTCAGGGACTCCCGACTCCCGCACTCTCGACTCTCGCCCCAGAAGGCGTTCGGGCGAAGACGTCAAGGCGGGGACGTACTTGTCGGGGCGGGGACGTACTTGTCAAGGCGGGGACGCTAGGGCGAGGACTCAGGGACTCCCGACTCCCGCACTCCCGACTCCCGCCCCAGAAGGCGTTCAGGCGAAGATGTCAGGGCGGGGACGTACTTGTCAGGGCGGGGACGCTAGGGCGGGGACTCAGGGACTCCCGACTCCCGCACTCCCGATTCCACGCGTCAAGGCGTTCGGGCAGGGACTTCAGGGCGGGGACGTTGGGGCGGGGACGTATTTTTGTATGGGCAGGGACGTAGTCGCGGGGACACTAGGCGGGGGAGAGATTCAAATCAGTTTTGGGTTTCCCTCCTCAAAACCTTCGAGGGAAGACATTTCAAATACTTGTACTTGCACTCTACAGCTGCCCCCCATTTTTGCAGATTTCCTAAGATATGAAGTATTCAAGCATTAATTACTCATTCACTACATCATTCTAAATATCAAAGATAGATGCTACAAAAAATGCGGTTTTAGTATTTAAGAAATTGTGTATAACAAATCAATTGAAGAAACGTTGAATTCGTCAAAAACGGGAAACATCAAATAAATTATGCGTGAATTGGAAAAAAATGACAAAGAGAATTGCAACAACATTAAGGATTGGACAAAAATATGTAGAATCCATAGAGAGACATTGCAACCGGTTTTTTAAAAGGAAGGCTATACATTTAAAAAGTGGCACAAAAATGGAAGGAAGAAATGAGAGAATAAAAAAATGGTAGAATATATGGGTGTAAGAAATGAACGGTTTATCGAAATGAAGGTACATGAAGAAGTTAGAGAACCAAAAAAAATAACTACGAGATGCATCACATGGAGGAAGACATATAAGTTACAGAATCAAATGAAAGAAATTTCGGGATAAAAATGTGAGGTGAGACAGATGATTTAGAGAATGAAATGAAAAAAATAATCGAATAATCATGTAAGGGGAGATAAATAATTCAGAGAACCAAATAAAAAAATACTGAAATAATCATATGAGGGTAGATAAATAAGTTAGACAAACAAATGGGCAAAAAATTGGAATAACCGTATAGGGGGGGGGGAGATAAACAAAAGAGAGACTCAAATAAATAACAAATTGGACTAACCAAGAAAGGGGACATAAACAAAAGAGAGACTCAAATAAATAAAAATTTGGATTAACCATATGAGGGGTTATAAACAAAAGAGAGACTCAAATAAATAAAAAATTGGATTAACCATATGAGGGGACATAAACAAACGAGAGACTCAAATAAATAACAAATTGGACTAACCAAGAAAGGGGACATAAACAAAAGAGAGACTCAAATAAATAAAAATTTGGATTAACCATATGAGGGGTTATAAACAAAAGAGAGACTCAAATAAATAAAAAATTGGATTAACCATATGAGGGGACATAAACAAACGAGAGACTTGAATAAATAAAAAATTGGATTAACCATATGGGGGGACATAAACAAACGAGAGACTTGAATAAATAAAAAATTGGATTAACCATATGGGGGGACATAAACAAACGAGAGACTCAAATAAATAAAAATTTGAATTAACCATACAGGGGGACATAAACAAAAGAGAGACTTGAATAAATAAAAAATTGGATTAACCATATGTGGGGTTATAAACAAAAGAGAGACTCAAATAAATAAAAAATTGGAATAATTTAACGACAGGATATAAGCTATAGAAACAAATGAAGAAAATAACGGAATTACCATATATGGGGATATAAAAATGTTTGAGAATCAAATGAAAATTTGTTGGACTCATCATACAAGGGTTGAAATTGAATGAAATGTGAGCATTTTTTATTGTGCTGTGAAATGGTTCAGGATTTAGGCTAAGGGTTTAGGGTTTAGGGTTTAACAATTTTTTTTATTTATCCTTTTAACTATTAGTAATGTTAATTTATTTTTCTCTTGGATGATGGGAGCTTCACGGGTCTTTGACAACTCACATGAAATAAAAGATGAGTGACATTAAATACAAGGTACAAGGTAAATCTTCCAAAATCTTTTTTTTTTATTCTAATTTTCTCCACCTACCGCCAGCGACGAGTACGTCCCCGCCTTGGACAAGTACGTCCCCGCCCAGGGCAGAAACGTCCCCGCCTATTTTGAGTACGTCCCCGCCCTGACAACGCGGACCAGCAGTATATATGCGCGTCCCCGCCCTTTTAGCAACTGCCTCACAAACTCCCGTGTGCTCCACCTCTAAGCTGGTTGTCTAGACGTCCTTGTGAGGTCCTTTTTATATTACGCTCTTTACTTCAACCCAAACCGCCGTGTGATGGACCCTGCAGTGAAGATGACGAAGGCCGAACGAGACAGAACAAGAAAGAGGACTGGACAGAAGCAACGGAAACGGATGAACGTTTTAAACAATCCGTTGAAGTTGGCATTCAGGGGATGGGAAGATGAACCTGATCCATGGAATATGGACACTTGTGCCAATTACATTGAATGGTGCCACATTGGCAAGTCTTTTCCCATAGCCCGGCACAACTATCACCGTCGCTTCCACAAGGCCAATTTGAGGTTCTGTACCGACGACGCATTTAAGAATCGTTGCATTGAAGTTTATCAAGTGTTATACGATAGACCAACGGTGGAACGCAATGAAATTAACCTTTTCATTGCAAGAGGGGTACATGCAGAGGTCAAGCTAGGGAAGAGGGTGGATTGGTCAACCATCAAGGAGAGAGGTTCCAAAATAAAAGTTCTTCATCCCACCAATGGATTGATTCCAATGGGTGTACGAAGGTACCCTAACGGCGGATTGGGGTTCGTGAGGCCACTGACTGAGTTGCCCCCTAACACATATGTAACCAGTGACTCTTCTCTTGATGATGACTCCGACGGGACGCGCACTCCATCGCGTGCTCTAGGTAATAGAGTGGAACATCGGGTGAAAAGAAGAAGGGAGAAGGAAATGAGCACAGAAGAAGTTGTCTCGGAAGCAGTTTTAAATGACCGACTACAAGATTCAATGGAAGTAGAAGATCTTCGGCTACCAAATGAAGCTGTCGAAAGTGAAGAAGATACAATCCCAGCCTTGAAGAGTAACCTCAACGAAAAAAGAAAGGAAATTCAAAACTTGTTAGAAGACACTCACAAGTTGAAGGTCGAGATCCAACAAAAGAACGACATCATTGACCGACAGTCCCAAGAAATTGCCCGCCTTACAAGAGCTCTACAAGCTAGTAATGTATTCAGCGAAGGCCATGTTGGTGAAGGTCTGCACAAAGCTGGTCACCCGTCTCACTTTACTGTAGGTGCCGAAGAGCTAGAAGTGCTTCGTGGAAAAAATGTCGAGCTCCAGAAACATTTGGATGCATTGGTGTCACAGTATTATGAGTGGAAGTTGGCATGTGTATTTACTGTGGACAAGAACCGACAAATGGGAGCAGAATTGAAGAAAATTGCCAATCATTATGCAGTGCACAATCAAGAACGTGTTTTTGGCTTAACATCATGGGAACTAATGGATGAGTTATTCTCGGACAAAATGGAGACCAAAGTTGGAGTTGGAAATCAGACCATCATTGATTGGCCTCGAAATGGGTGGGATTTTGAAAATGAAAGGTCTGCCCATGTGACTAAACCGAGTACATTGTTGTGGCCAAAACCACCGAGCTTTGTGTTCAATGGTACACAATGTCCAATGTGTTTGAATGCCTTTGGCCCCGAAGGTGGATTCCAATTGGGCACATGTGAGCATTTGTATCATCCAATTTGTTTGATTGCATCAATGGTCAATCGAAGGCGTTGCGTACTTTGCAAGGCTCCTTTCCATGAGCGTTTGTACAAGCTATTTGGCTTGTATGAGCATATGCCGCCAAGCTGGGAATTTGATGTAATGAATGCTCCAGATCATCCACAGAAATGGGGAGAAGACCTCATTTGGAATTGGCGTTATAAGTATCACTCTTTAGAGGTCTCTGGGCTTTCCAACAACTGGGGATGGGAATCAAACCCAACTGAAGTTGTTCGTGTGTGCCACAATTTGATTAAAGGCACGGACGCTATTAGTGAAGGAAGAAGAAATTTCTTCTACCAATGCTTCAATGGCTATTGGGATGGAAATGAGCATCAATTTCGATTTGGACCACATCCAAAGGGTTGGATTTGGGGCAACGACGGACAACGTATCACCGATGACGACGGAGTTCAACTTGTGGATCCTAGTGAATATATACCTCCTACCGCACAAGAAAGAGTGATGATGTCTGAATCTGAATGGAGAGAGCAATTCAAAAATGATTTTGTAGACTTCTTGCTAGAAGAACACAGTCCGGGAACTCGTATAGCTCTTCAAGAACTTCAACAATCTCAAATTCTGAGGGGCCTACTGGAGGAGGATGGACCAGCAAGATGAACACGCGGTGCAATGCGGCGACTTCGTTTGGACTCCAATGAAGATGATATTCCAATGTCCGGGACGAATGACACCAAGGCCGGTACAAGTGGTACCGCAAATAGCCTAGTTCATTTGGACTAAGTGCACTTTTGCGTACTTCAAGCATTTGGAAAAATGTAAATATATAGCTATGTAAAGGCTGCTAGTTTTTATCTTTTTAGCTACTATTATATGTGTGGAACTTTGTTTGATTACATTGTTGACTTTGTCCAATTTTTCAATACCATATTGTGCGACACATATGAAATAAAAATGCTCTTTTTATGACCTACGTATTACTTTCATTTTTAAAGTTTAAGGTGCATACAACTGGAAATGATTTCTTGGTAATGCAACTTTAGAATGTTTTTGGTTTCTTGAATCCCTGAGTCCCAGCCCAACGTCCCCGTCCAAGTGTCCAAAGTCGAATCATGACACCTTTGAAGGAGTTTGGGGGTTTGGGAGTTATGAATTCAAAAAGTCCCATTGTTCCTAAGGGAGACAAATGCATTTTGGGGCAAGTATGTACGGGCTGAATTTTCGTCCAGATTTTTCACAATGCCTTTTTTCAGAGAAAAAAATTGATAAGCTTCATGGAAATATAATTTTTTTTCAATAGGTGTATGGGAACAAAAATTATGCCCAAATAAGCTCAAAATAGTGGACAAGAGGCAGTTCGGTCAGCCAAAAAATTTTCGGCATACTTTGAATTTTTTCTGCGGAATTTTTTTTCTCATAGATTAAATTTTTATCTATTTGGAAAGCTTTGATTAATTTCATTTGGATTTGTTATGAGGAAGTTATGGACATTCTAGTTTTTCTGGCAATTACAGCATGTTCTTGGAAAAAACGACTTGCACGATTCATTTGTCAATGCATGCTTTGCATTTTTTCCAAAAAAAATAAATTTGCGTGGTTTGATTTACTTTGCAGAACAATCTTCCTATTGGATTAGTGCATTTTAATTCCATCTACCCCATATTGATATTTTAGGTTTTCATTTTGTCTAGTACATATTTCTAGTTACCAATTGTTTTAAGAATGAAAATTAAGTTTTCATTTTTTTTTTTTTTTCTTTGGACTCTGAACTCTAATCTCCACTATGAAGATTTAAAGCTCGGAGCTTTGTAGTGCAAAAATTTTAAGTTGAAAATGTTCAAAGTCAAAAAATCCAGTTGCTCAATGTGTGGAAAAGCTTGCTTTTTCTACTTTAAACGCAAATATCTTGCAATTTATTCAATCACAATTTTTGGTTTTTTTCCCACACTAGTTTATACTAGTCAGGTGTAATATCCTACGGTTAGATGTGAAAATAAATGAATTTCAATATTTTCTTAGTCTTTGCTATAGAAATGGCAGTTTTGAGTGTTTTTGGGCTAGATAAGGCCTTGGCCCTTTAGGGATTACACTTTAACTCACAAAAAACGGGAGCTATTCAATTCATAAGGAATGTGCATACAATACAAATACACACCTAAAAAATTAAAATGGCACTGTATACATATGAAATGTCTAAAAGTTTGCAAAAGAGCAAAATGAATTTCTTATGAATGCAAAAGTTTGACAATTAGATCACAAAATAGAATTAAAAAAGTAAAAAAAGTAAAAATTATATTGAAAGACACATTTCAATGTACACATTGCTGGATTAGAATTCACGCCTTAATTAATATTTATATGAATTATGTAATTTAATTTTTTTTCTAAATTTTTTATTTATTGCATTAACACCTAATGGACCAGGGTTATTTTTTAAAAAGACATTGTGCAAAAAGCCAATTTTTGGGTATGTTATTAAAAATTCAAAAATTCAAAAAGAATTGTTTCATAAAAAATTCAACCAAACATCCTTGAAGTTCAGTACTTTACAAAAGTATGGTCAAGATATGAGATGTTTAAGTAAAAATAAGTATGAACCCTAAACCAACACAATAAATGTATATGAAATGAAGCAATCCAATTTTGCAAGTGACACGTCTTTAGCCAAAAATAATTTTTGTATTTTGGATGGGTAATACCGTAGAATATGAATATATTGATAAAAATTGTCTCATTACATGAGCACAACTGTACAGAACTAAAAAAGAACATGAAAATTTAAAAACCTCGAGATAGCTATGTAATTGGATATTGCTAACTAATTCCTTGATGTAGCAAGCTCTAAAGCATGTTCCAATCGTGCAATTTCTTGTCTGAGATTGCTGATGACTTGGTTCTTTTCTTCCAACACCGCCCTCGACGTGTGCCTGTAATCGTGCAGACGATTAATTTCTTCGTGTTTTTCAGCAAGTTTGTTCCTCAAGGCCGAGATTGTATCATATACATTTCTTCTATTTTCAGTGGGTTGTGCGTAAACTTCCTCGTGCACTTCATTTTGGATTTCATGTTGAGGTTGAGGATCTCGAGCATATTGTAGGGCCCTCCTCCGCCTACCACGTTGTTCCCCTTTGGCCGTCAGAGGACGCGGTGGAGTACGTGCTCCATCTGAATCGTCATCCGTCGTAGAATCCTCGGTGTCATCATGAGCTGTAGGGGGATTTACGATTGTCTTCAAGTGCCCCAACCCACCTTCGGGAAACGTTAGAACACCCATTGGAATCAGTCCATTGCTTGGATGAGGAACTTTTATTTTGGAACCTCTCTCCTTGATGGTTGACCAATCCACCCTCTTCCCTAGCGTGACCTCTGCGTGTACTCCTCTTGCAATGAAAAGGTGAACTTCATTGCGCTCCACCTTCGCTCTATTGTAAAGGACTTGGTAGACTTCAATGCACCGATTTTTGAATGCATCATTCATGCAATATCGCAAATTTGCTTTGTGGAAGTATCGGTGGTAGTGGTGTCGTTCTTCAGGAAAGGCCTTGTCGATGTGACACCACTCAATGTAATCCGCACACGTGTCCATGCTCCACGGGTCCTGTACTTCCTCCCACCCCTTGAAAGCAATTTTTAACAGATTTCGTAAAACATGCATCCGCTTCTTCTGTACCTGTCCACTTCTCTTTCTTGTTTTGTCTCGCTCGTTTTTCGTCATCCGTGGTGATGTGTCCATCGCACGATGTTTGTGCAACAAAAATGACGTGGAATGTGATGTAGGGCCCACTGAGACACCCAGACAACCAGCTCAGAGGTGGCGCACGAGGGAGTTCAGAGGGCAGAAAGTGAGGAGGCGGGCACGGCCTTTTATACCGGGGAGCGCGGACGTCAAGGCAGGGGCGGGGACATACTCGCATCCAGGGCGGGGACGTACTGGGTACAGGCGGGGATGAACTGGGGGCAGGGCGGGGACGTACTCGCGGGGTGGGCGGGGAAGTAGTTTTTGCCTTCCCTATATATTTTTTTTTTGCTCATTTTGACATTGCCAGGCCTTCACTTTTAGCCTCACGTGTTAGTTCGCGATTTGCGGCCTATACAGTGAGTCGGAGGGTGCACAGGTGTGGCGCTTTATTTGTACGGGAGATTTTCGAATTTTTTTCGAATACTATGGCTGCATCAGGAAGTGGTTCGACGGGGAAACGCCCAATGGCCTGGGACTTGGATGTGCCCATCAAAGAAATAGTTGTTGCCGAGCAGAGCACTCAACCGTCATCATCTTCGAATCCGACATCATCAAGTCATAAGAAAGTAAAACCGGCGCGACCCGATTGGCCTCCGATAGAGTACACACAAAAGGCACGATCAATAGGTGTGGATTTTTATCAACGACAGAGTTTAGCAATGTTGGAGAGGGAGTACGTCAGCAAGAACGAAAATGGTTACCATGAACTCTTGGAGAAGCTACGTTACGAGATTGAAGTGACTATGGAATCATCTGAAGACTTCAACAATTACCAAGATTATTGGTTAGTTTCGGAGTGGCTTGAAAAAACTGTGAAGGCTTTGGCAACAAATATCGTGACACAGTGGCGTTACGATGCTAATAAAAAGGAGAATAGAACTGACTGGGATGTTGCAGACGAGGAACTTTTTGCAAAACTATCGATGATCGAGACATTTTGCCAAGGTTTTTCAAAATCACGGGCACGAGGAAAATTACCATGGAAGGAATCGATGGAGAATGCTGTATTGACACACTGCGTTAGTGGAATGTTTCAGTGGCTTGATAGCTCAATAAAAGTTGTACAGATGCCGGGATTTACAGCGGAAGGAGGGTATGGGACTGTGATGAAGGTGCACATCACAAGACTGAACAACATGCCAATGTGGATGGATTTTGCCGAGAAACGTCTCAAAGAAGAGAATCAGAAGAAAAAATGTTTGGAAATCATAAATGAGGTTGGAGGATGTCCCGTGAGGCATCCGGGCATCATCAGACTTTCGTATTTGAATCCCAAAACAATGGCCGGTTATTCGTTGTGGTGGAATGGTGGATCTTTGGCAAGTTTTTGGAAGAATATAGACAACAAGGTTTTTGAGGTGCTGGAAATCGAAGACATTGTTAAGCAACACGACTCAGAGCTGAGCAAAGCGCAACTGGAATGGGTTGCAACGTATAGGAAAAATCGCGTTGCATTGGCGTTGTCCTTGCTTGTGACAGTCTGGAAATGTCACAATGAGAACTACATGCACAACGATTTATCTCCATCCAATGTGTTGCTACATTTTGACCCTTGGAAAAAGAATAGAATATACATTGGTATATGTGATTGGGGAATATCAAGCCGAGTTGTGGAGAAGGAGCCATCAAAATATGGCTATGACAGCATGGAAAAGCTAGCGAAAGTGAAGCAGGTGAAAAAATTTGTTGCTCCAGAATTGTTCTATGTATACGAAAGTATAGGTTCAGAGAACTCGCTGGAAGTGATGCAACGAAGGCATCTGTATAGTGTAGCAGCTGATACATATTCCGCAGGATGGATAGCACAAAAGATTTGGAATGAGGAGTGGAATTCCCAGTACTTCGTTAAAGAAAAATGCATGAATTATGCATTACTTAAAACACATCTTCAAAGCTTGCAGAAGGAAGATGTGAATGATCAGGCAACTATAGGAGATGTTCTGGAGACATTGAGAAAACCACCGTACGATTGGCTAATGCCAGAATGTTGTTATCGTAGATAGGAGTTTAGAGGTCGTATATATTCTAGAAGAGGTGGTAGAAGAAGAAGAGGTTATGAAGGACGTAGTGTGAGTTCTTTGAACATGCTTTATGTACTCGGAATTATCTGAGAATTATATTATTTTAAAAAAGTAAAAATTTTCTGACACTTGCGTTTACCTTAATTACTTAATGTTTTGGAGTATTTTTTTACTATAAACATTCCAAAATTGCCATTTTTACTGCGAGGACCAAAATGTAATAAAATAAAAAAATTAAACACATATAACGATAGGATTTTGCAGTATGCTAATTTAAAAAGATGTGAAATGAATTCCCGATATTTTTGCTTGGAAGATTGGGAGATATGGACAGTTTGAAAGTTGAAACAAATAGGATTACTTTATTTCATTGGAGGGTATAATGTTGGCTAAAACTAAAACAATACTTATTCCTGCAAAGAATTAAACAAGTGTGGGCTTCCTTTAAAAAAGTGTGAGCTTTGTTTTGGAAAAAATTTGTAGAATACAAAAGATTGGGAGTATTAAAGTCAAAAGTTCTAGTCTTGGAGGGAGGGAGTGAATTGGAGAATTAAGAAAAATTTCAAAGCATGTAGATTTCAGTTTGGAGAGTCTTTATGGAAAGAAAAAAATGGAAATGTTGGGGACTTCCGGACTTGGGGTTTAGGTTTGTTGAATCTTTGTGGAATGCAAAACAGAAAAAAGAGGGTTTAAGTTTAAGATTTTAATTTTTTAGGGATTTGTTGGATTGAATTTTTAGGGGGTAGTATGTGGGTTTAGATTTGGTAGAAGTTGGTGGAAGATTCAAAAATTTCGGAGTGTGTGGGACTGTGGATTTATTGTTAGAGGGACTTGATGCAATGGAAAAAGATAGGGAGGGTTTGTTTTTGCATTTGGCTAAAATTGATGGATTAAAAAAATATTTGGGAGTGTGTTAGTTTAGGTTTAGAAGGGCGTGGAGTAATAATTTTTTTGGGGGGGGGATTACGGTTTAGGTTTACCAAAGACTTCATAAATTTTTACCATATGATTTCAGTCAAGTAAAGTATAAGATCCTACAATTAGATTCTATTTTTTATTTGTTTGTTTGTTTTGTTAGATGAATGCAACAGAAGGGGCAATTTTGAGTGGTTTTGGACAAACAAATGATCTTGGTCTTTTAGGAGTTAAAATGTAAGATATAAAAGTAAGAAGACTATATTCAATTAGACAAGATGTTTCACCATTTCTAAGTATATGAACTAGGTGAAAAATGGCTAAATGAAGATCCAACATTATCCCATGAACGTCCAGAGTCATCTCTAGAATTGAGAATTTTGGAAAAAACCGTTATAATGTGTGGTTTCAAATAATATTTCGAAAGTCACATACAAAGGAAAGTTATAGATTTAGAGTTTTAGATTCCATCCATATGGTTAGATTCATCAATGTTATCTCCATTATTTTTTTACAAATTTTGAAAGGGGAAATCCAAAATTCCTTCTAAATTCAATTACAAGCAAAATATTATCAATTTTTCAGTCAAATTTGTTGGATTAGATTTGAAATACGTCCCCGCCCCGAAATATGTCCCCGCCCTGGAACAAGTCCCCGCCCAGGAGTACGTCCCCGCCCTAGAATACATCCCCGCCCTAATGCCACGCTGGACGCCACGTGTTGACGATTTTCGTTTCCATTGGGTGATTTTTCATCAGCTAAAAGTCAGCTGCCCGTTGACCATTTCGGACGGACACAACTTCAATCGGACGGACGGACGGACGGTCTGTCCGTCCAGTTTGACAACCCTGATCTTTGCTTGCACAACAACGAATGTGACTTGCTACCACATCCGAAATGAATTCAACAACAAGCTAAAATAAAATGCACCTTTCCTCCAAAATCGCCGCATATGAAAACCTCCGAGATTGTGGCAATGGTTCAACCAATAAACCATGCTATTAGTGCCACAACTCTAATTGGTGTTTATGATCTCTAGTTTCGATGGCTAAAATAGTAGCGAGAGTCTTCACCTAAATTGTACTACAACACTAGTATGCTTCCACAAGTCCACGACTTGCACAAGTAATGAATTGCTCAAGAGTTGAGCCTAGAATCAAAGATATATGATCAATTTTGTTGGTATTTCGTACCAATCCCAACAAAATAGTTTCACTAGTGCCATCACGAGTGACATATACAAAGGTATACCACGTATGAACTATACAAACGCATTCTTGATAGAAAGATTGAACTGCTGCATCTAGACAAGTTTGCAATATCGAATGCAAACATGACAAATGTCACACTGAATGAAACATCGGAATACTACACAAATAAAGTACTCAAATATTCATTGCCCAACTAAAATCCCAAAGTTCTAAGATCTAAGACTCCCAAAAGTATAGATTTGAGATTTCAGAAGAGCGACACCAGAGGAGTCTTATTTAGCCATTTCTGAACCCGCTCTAGTCCCTCTCCCAAAACCTTAAAGCTCTATTATGTATGACTAGTATAGGTCAGAGTCTAATTCCTAAATAAGAGCCTATGTGCCAATTGTACAAAATTACACCAATGTGATGAACATGACCATGTATCCAAAAAACTCTTCTTTTCAAGTTTCAGGCATATTCATTAAAATGGCATGTTTTAGTGTCAAAATTGTGACACGAGTTCTAGTGCACATGACTTTTGAAACGGGGAGTGGTAAGGTTTCAATCGAATGACTGAAACTGCGCCAATCTCTCTAATATCATCCATTTTGAACATGAGGCTTAGATTACCATCGCTGACAAGTCATAAACTTTGCTAATTTATGGCACTCACTTTGTGTCACTTGTGTTGTGGGAGATCTCATAAGATGTGGCTGTATGGACAGATTCCTCGCAAGCCTCATTATAGTATGGTAGTGTATTTTATTGCTGACAAGCCAATCCGACCAGGATCGTTATTTGATCAATTTGTCAATGGAGATGATGCTTTTCAAAATTCTAGGTTCAAGCTTATTCCTAGCATTGCGGAGGTATGAACTTCTACAGTTACGCTCTTATAGCTTTGCAAACACTGTTGTATCAAATTGTAAAGGGTATGAACTCAAAGGTGACTATGGCTTTATTTTCTTCTTTATTTGTGTAGTATTCCGGTCAAGTACTTATAATTGATTTATGACGTTGGAATATGATTTCTAAACTGCCCTATTCTGACATATTGAATTGAGACCCCTCGCCAAATATTCACATTATTTGAATAGTGCCATCACTCAGGGATTTTGCATTACACCACGAAGGCTAACAAATATGAATTTCAAGAGAGAAGCCAACATTGAAGAAGAAAAGAACACTTACAGAAGAAGAAGAGTCAATAGTCAAGTTGTCATGACTAGCAAAGATTGTCACGTCTTGAAGACAAACAAAATCCAAACATAGCAAATACAAAAGGAAACCTTGAAACCTAATGATGACTAGTCTACGCAGAAGCCATCATACGAAAGACTCAACAAGGACTCTAGACTAAGGTAGCACTACGATGCATGCAAATTTTGAAAGACTAAGTTCACCAATTTATAGAAGGAAATGCAGAAGACAATATTTGACAACCTGTGGAGCTACGCAAGTAGCTATTTCTAACTTACCTCATGTTCGATGTGGAGCACTAGCATGTCGGGGTCTCCATGATCACGCACTACCATGTCCACAAAATGACAATCCTTTTGAAATACCTCTTGTATTCCAAAGTCTACTTTGAAATCAAATAAGAGATGAGGCAATTCACCTTCAGGCTGCGAGTTTGTTTGCAATACTTGTCCAAGCGTAGTGCCGCATGGAGTCTCTAGCAACTTCCCCCCCCCCCCCCCATTGCATGTCGATGAAAGGTATTTTAACAAAATTAGGTTCAGTCATTGCTGCAACATGCATGGAGTGAAGCATGTCAAGAGGGACGACCACATTAGAATGAGGTGTCGTACTAGAACTAGGCCCATCTATAGCAAGCTCCTTCCGTAGTTGACAAGTGTAGTGAGGGGCATTTGTTGCTCCATTTAGTGGAAAGAAAATGTGAGCACTATTGCACAAGGTGGTTGTTGAGGGTTTCATTTGTCGACTTGTCGACCTTGTCTTTGGCGGAGTAAACAATGTGGCAAGTCTGGGCACTGGCCTCTCTAGGGATGGCGTTGTCAAGTCCATACTATGTCTACGACAGCCCTTCCAAAGTGCATTGGAACGACTCTACATGCACCCTTGGCCACGAGGTCCACCCTTTGTCACAAATGCTATGTCCATAGCATTGGCAATACTCTGTCTCTTCTGATAGGTCACTTGGGCTTTGGTTCAATAGCTGTATTGACATCTTCTCTACATAGTGAAATTCTAGGCATGTTACAAAGAGGAGTGCTTAATAGTTGATGGTGCCCTTCAAGTAGTATAAGAGGTGACAGTGGCAGGGTTCCTTGAACTGCAATTGTCAGTCTGGCAACTTTCCGGTCACTTCGTATCCGTGGCTTGCAACCACTATGGGGCAATAGAGAAGGCAGGTCAACTAACTATGGCAAGTCAGAGAACATTGAGTTCAATAAATTGTTGTCAATATCCCTATTACCTAGCTCGAAGTCCTTTCCATGTTGAGTGCTAAACTCCAGGATAGACTATTGATTGGAAGATGTCACTAAGGTTGGTAGGTATCCCTTCAAGATCTCCCTCCTCTTGTCTATAGGCCCAACCGAGCACTGTTTCCAAATGCTTGCGAAACACCCAATGAAGTTGGCAATTGATAACAGCTCCCAAATCCTCAAATCCCGTAGCACCCTGAGGAATAGGTAGCGATAGCAAGTAATCTCGCTGAAGCAATTCCAAAAGAATGCACGAATTCCTACCAACCACTCCTCTTTTATTGTGGAAGTTTTGAAGGACTTGGATGGCAATTACATTACCATTACCTTGAAGAGGAGGATCGAGCCAACTATCCGTAGTTCGTGGCCTTCTTCCATTGCCTTCCGCCATAGCATTGTTGTTGTAGATATGCTTGGCATGCTCTCTACAACGCATCCCAACTTTGAACACTGATCCATCTTGGAACTACGGAGGTTGTCACACTAACTGCACTCACCCTCTTCCACTACCGTGCAAATGAGATGTGCAACAAATTTCTTGTCTCCCACACACTGTAATGAGTTTCCCTTCTCTACTCCTCGCTCTTTCTATGTAGCTATTGTGATTTCAGCTATGTAAACCTGTGACAATCACGTACAAATTCCAAAAAACCCTTAGTACATGTCTATGACCAAAAACAAGCATGGCCTCCATACACTCAAACCATTGCACATCCCGTCCTAGACATCCTCCACAGAGCACCTCAACCATCCATAGCGACAATGACTACCTCAGATCCTTCTCCAAGCTCCTAATGGTCACTTTTGTTCAAGTGGCAGTTGAGCATCAGCTACTTGTGAAGCAACATACCTAGGAACGTCCACCAGGTGGCATTCGCGATGATGTTCTCCTATCTGTTTCTCATGCCCATTTCCCACTCTGTCTCCAATAGTTGGCTAGCCAAATCCTCCATATTTCTAGACGTCCTTTGCATAGAATAAGTTTTTTATGTCATTGTAGAATACAAATTTTGGTTTTTTAGGTTACTTTTTAGTTTCTTTTGAAAATGTATGTAGAAAGTAGTCTAAAAAGTAAGAAAAATAGCTTAAAAGTAGGCTAAAAACACTAAAAAGTAGAAAGTAGCTAAAAGTAATCCAAAAAGTAGTTTTCGAATTTTATGCAGCGTGAATAGGACAATGTGGATGGATGAAAAATCTGAAAATGGATGAATGGGAGACAATATGGATGAAAAATTGCGAAAGGGATGGAAGAGGTGTGAAAAGATAGAAAATCGGTCGAAAGAGGCGCGAGACCTTCTTCCCAACCCTTATAAGCCAAATGATTTTTTTAATTTTTCTCTCTCTCTCTGTGCATTCTTTGAAAAATATAATTGATTTTTTTTTTGTAAACTGTTGTGTGTTCTTGAAATTTTGGACTCTTCACACAATTTTTTTATTTTATTTTCTATCATATTGCAGTTGTAGTGAATTTCCTTGAGGCAATTCTTGGATTGTTTAATGCTGTTGTTTAGCGTTGGAAGACTGAGAATTCTAAATTTTGCGATCAAGAAGTTTGATTGAGAGAAGTGAGTTTGAGAGTACATGATATTGAGCGATTTGAAGCCTTGTGCAAGGATTTGGGGGAGGCGCTGCGAATTGTCTGCAATCTATGCGTTGGCTGCAAACTCTCGCGGTGAATACGTTTGATCTGGAGTGGCAACCAACGTTGGCAGATTCTTTCCACACGGGAGCGTTCCCCGAAGCTTGCGTTTCAAGTTTTCTAGTCTTTTGGAATCTTGTCTTCAACTGCACGTGATTTGGTGTCTCTCTTCGATCAGTTGACTTGGCTTGACTTCTAATTAGGTGGAGGGGTCGTTGTGAAGAATTGGTCTTGAGCCGCAAGCTTTGCGCTTGCGGAGGGAAAAATTTGTTGTAGCTCCATTTCGATTTGGGAGTCTATTGCGTCGCTCAATTTGTGTCGTTTTTTTTTCCGTAAGCAAGTGCTGATGATGTCGAGGTCTGCGATGGCGCTGCTAGTCTCAAGCCCTGCCCCGTCGCTTCTCGAATCCCCCGCGTTGCTCAAGCCCTAAGAATTTGGTGAAGCAGGTTGATCAGAATTCAAAGGCGCGGCGGGTTTTTTTCTCCGATGAAATTAGAGATTTGAACCTTCAAATTCAGACGTGTTGCCACGATCATAGGCTCCTTAGCACGGTCTTAGGATCTTTGGTACAGCAATAGGACCTATGGGCCATAAATTAAATTACATCAATAAAATTGAAATTTTGACCTCAAAATTTGGATGAATTGATTGAAAACGAAATAAATATCCAAATTTTTCAAATGGTCCTTGGGCCGTAAACCTTGTTTGGAATATTTGTCCTACAACTTCTAAAATAAAACTTGTAAATCATATCTTGGATTTAGAATTGGACGGAAACGTGAGATTATATGTTCTTTGTGGTTGATATATGTTTGTCTATGTTTAGGGACGACTCACCCTGTGATTTTAGACCTATTGCCCTAAGACTTGTTGCCCAATCTTAAAAGAAAGGAGAAAGCTCAAAGACCAAGAATCTGGTATTTTATCCTAAACATTTCATACCTTGCATACTGGACGTATTGCCCACTGAGACTTCCATGTGTAGTTATTTTGTACATAGATTCAAAAAGCTCAGAAAGAGCAATTACTGGCCCTATTATCCAACACATAAAACGGTGTTAATTAAAGAATTATTTGTATATTTTAAAAATATTATCTTGTATATATATAATTAGGTCATAGGCTGCATCCATGTATAAGACGTGTTGCCTAGCCTGATGTGTTGTCAAAGATGTGTTGCCCACCCTAGAATACTATATAGGACTAGAACTCATAGAGCATTGTATCTGCATTAATGGTAATGGACTGTCCACCAAATTGAGAGAACTTGGGAATAAAGAAAGAAAGAAAGATAATAGAAGTATAAAAATAAAGTTTCCAGGTATGATTCACTAAGTTAATACACATGACCTAAATCTACTTTAAAAGTGACATTAGATGCACTAACGATAGACTATGTTGGCTTATCCACAGATGAACTCCTATACTATTGGTATTTGACAAAAAGTAAAAGTTAGTGAAAAAGTACCTCACAGTCATTATGTCTTAGGGGCCAAGCCTATGCCCATTGAAGCTACACAACTGCCACGATATAGCTTGATTAGCAACAAAACTTGGTATATTGGGTGCATCTTAGGATATTGCATCTCTATTACTCTTTGTGTTTTTCCAAATGAAATCTACTTTGGACAAGAGTCTCCCATGAATCCCAAAATTGACCATAATTTGGTTGACCGGTCACTAAAAGATTAAGAACTGCAAGATGCTAATTTCAAAATATGTAGGGAAAATTTTTATATCTTTTAGAATTACACAACATATAGGAATATACAAGTACATAGAAAGAAGTTGAGAATCATTTTGAATACTAAATTTTTAAGAATTTAATTATAAAATTGAAAAATTAAAATTCCAACGGTGGTTATATAGTCATAAGCAATCAACATCAGATGTCTTCATTTTTTACAAATAATATTAAAAATTGAGTTAACTCCTAAAGGACCGAGACCATTTTTTTGCCAAAAAACACTCAAAACTGCCACTTCTATAGCAAAAGATAAAAAATATTTTAATTTGTTTTATTTTTGGATCTAACTATAGGATCTTACACCAAACTAGTATGAAAATGTGTGGAAGAAATTTCAGGGTTTTTGACTCCATAGATTGCAAGATATCTGAGTTTAAAGTAGAAAAAACAAGTTTTTCAACACATAGTAGGACTAGATTTTTTGACTTTGAACATTTTTAACTTTAATTTTTTGCACTACACAATTTTGTGCTTTAAATCTTTATGGTATAAAATAGAGTTGAGAGTTTAATCAAAATCCAAAATATTAAAAATTAATTAATTTTTATTCTTTAAAAAATTGTGAAATAGAAGTAAATAAGAGATAGAAGGATCTCAATTAGTAATAGCTCAAAAATGGAATTAAAATGCACTAATTCCAATGGTGAGAGCGTTCTAACAAGCAAGATAAACCATGTGGAATTTTTTTTTTGAAAAAATATAAAAATTGCATTTAGAAATGAATCCTACAAGTTATTTTTTGAAGAAAATGCTCTAATTGCTCAAAAAACAAGATTGTCCATAACTTTCACATTAAAAATCCAAACTAAATGAACCAAAGTTGTACATGTAAACAAAAATATTATATATGAGGAAAAAAAATTTAAAATTTAAAATTTTAATTTCTAAATTTTTTTTGCTGCGTCCTGTCCCCTACTATGAGCTTATTTGGGCATATCTTTCTTTCCCATGAAGCTAATGCATTTTTGTATCTTCAAAAAAGTTTTAGAAAAGAAGGAAAAAATTTGAGCTCCTAGGTACTTGCCCAAAATCCCATTTGTCTCTTTAAGAGATAATGGTCTTTCAGGGGTTAATTCCATTTTGAACCTACTATTAATTTGGATTAAATTTCTACCTCATACCTTCTTCTATTGAATAATATTCAAATGCATAAAAATTTAATGTTTTTGAATTCATATTTTTCTTCCAAGACTCTCAACTGAATTTTATATCATAAAGATTAATAACTCAAAACTTAGCACTACACATGTACGGGATTAGCTTTAAAATTTGTAAGTACTTTGTACATTTGTAATGTGCAGGATTAGCTTTAAAATTACACATGTTCAAAGTCAAACAAGCTAATCCTGCATTGTGTAGAGAAAATTGTTTTCCCTACAACGAACGCGGATATTTTGCAAAATGAGCACTCATGAATTATCAAATATTATCCACACATTCACATATTAATTAGGTATGAGGTCCAACATTGCATGTGAGAAAAAAACAATTTTTTTTTGTTACATTTTGAACTAAAAGAAATTCTAAAGTACTCACTATTTTCATTAATTATTTTAAGAGTGATGTATTTTTGAAGTGTTGCTTCAACATTGAACATTTGATTTTGATGATGAATGATTACGATTTTTCAATTCAACATTTTGTGTGAAGGTGTTCACTACAAATCTTCATTTTCTGTTGTTGAGGGCTCTTTTAAATTAGCATGATGTAAAATACATCTTCCAGGAAAAATCACAATAGATATTTGATTTTTAATGTATTATAAGATATATAATACATTTAAAGAAATTGAGAAAATTCTTAGAGCTTACAATTTTAGTTGGTACCAACATTTTGGATTTGACCTAGGACAGATGAATGATAGAAAGACTACAAATGACTTGTACACATTCATAAAGGGTTAAGATTTGACTGCAAGTGAATTTCTAGAAATTCTTAGGGGCTAAGGTAAAACAATGACCACATGTAAAAAAATAGATGAAAGCAAACCATATAGCACTTTTTTTCCCAAAAAGGGCACTTGCATTGGCATTTGAGTAATATGGTGCTCAAAGAGAATGAAGTGGCATGCCACATCAGCATGCTTTAATGCCATTTTAGAACTTTAACATTGTCATAGTCGATGTCAACTAAGATGTCTTATGTCACATGTAGATGTCCTCTATGATGTCGAGATGTTTTTTATGACGTCAACTAAGACATTCTTTGCAACATCTAGATGTTTTTTGCAAAACAACATCATGTTCAACATAATACTTAGATCTAAAATTTTGTTTTTAATAATAATTAAAAAAAATATTTGTAGTTGATTTGGCCATATAAAATTGGTGATGTCCTATCAAGCAATGAATCCAAAAGAAGTTGTCTCCCTAAGCACCTACATAAATTTTTTGACCTCCAACTATGCCATTTAAGTAGCAATGATCTCTAAAATAAACAAACCAATTCATATTATTTTTAACTATTTTGTTATATTTATATTTAATCATAGTTTATTATAAATAAATAAAAGATTTGACAATTCTGAGCCCTCACTTGGATAAATCTTGCAAAAAGCTCCAAATTTCCTATACTTTAGTAATAAAGCAAGCCATATATTAGACATGTCAAGGTTTGCAATAGGGACCCAAAGAAATACATTAGGTGCACCTTGAGTTTTGTAGTGCTAAGAAGTTCAATACTAGTGATTCTTTTTATCATATTGGAGAAGTTTCCAATTATTTCATCAATACTCATGTGATACTTGGGTGATACTTGATAATACTTATAAGTGACTAACTAATACCTAAAGTAAATTTGGCTAATGGTCGTAAAAAATATCTATAATTTTGCAATTTTGACCCCCTAGAATGAAAATTTTCTTCTTCTAAATAGTCAATGTCTCTTAGTTGTATCCAACTCATGAAAAATTGTGCATAAAATAAACAATTTTTTGTTCAAACCAATGCCAAATTGGTACTTAGTACGTTGTCATGGTTCCTACAACCATTGCCAATAGCATTTCACAAGTAGGGTTCTAGATTTCTAGGTAACTAAGAGGGATTTGCATTCACCCGGTTAGCTAGTGACATTTGTCAGAAAGTGAGGATGGAAAAGCATTTGGGACATTTGGCACCCAATCACTTAGAATTCACAAGAAAATCTAAATTTCTTTGCACCCCTTATTGCTCATAATTTTCCATTTGGATGCACCTTCTATGGCTTTCTTCTTGGTGCCTTGCATTGCATCAAAAGTGGATGTCAAAATGATTTTTTGAATTGTTGAAATATTATAAATTCAACTTAATTTAGTATTTCAATTTTGTAGCTAGCATATAAGGGAGGTCAATTTTATAGCAAAGAATTAGAGAAAGCTACAACTAAGGCTAAATTCATTTATTAGTGAGACCTAAAAGACTACCTTTTAGAGGTCTGCATAAATAGTTTTCAAAAATTATTCTATTGCGTGCAATATTAATTAATACATCGCATAGCTATGCTACAAGATCATACTAGGCAAAGTGAAATCTAGAAATACTACTACTAAGTAGCTTACCTCGAGATAAAGTGGAAATGAAAAGTGAGTGACAAAGGGTGTTGGTGGAATCACTTGACTTCCTCATGAGTATGTTTTAGTATGAACCTTGCCTTGGTAAATAGAATCATTGAATACCAAAAATGTTGAAAAATAATTGCTACAAAAAGACTTGTTGAGTCAACATCCTTACATAATAGAATTCTCAACCATTTACATGATAGAATTCTTTAAATGTTAAGAAAATTCACACCTTTCCTTGGAAATATTGAGACATTCAAATTTTACATCTATTTTTTGAAGAACCCTTGAATTTCTTGACTTTCACTTTTACTCACCAAATATGTCCCATAAATAGTCAATTGGCCAATCACAAAATGAATGTAGGATAAAGCTAACTAAAGTTAGATTTGAAGGGCCATTGCTTAGCATGCTAAGATTGAGTGTAAGGAGATCATTTCAAGGGAACTAAAGCACTTATCATCCATGTTGAAACTGAAATATCCTTTAGGGGCAAGGGTGTAGATGCTCTAAAAGCAGCTCACAAGCTATAGTTGGTTATTCTTCTCCATTTACCAATTATTCATTCATAAATACAATATAATGTTCAATAATATAATCAAAATACACATTTAAAAGAACAACGTCAATAAATTTGGCATCTATTAAAAGGGAAGAGGGAAATTTGAATAGGCTCTTATGAGTTGCCCATTGATGTTTGAAAGTTGAGTCATATTCTCTAATCTAAAATAAGTCACATTTATGGTGCAATTCTGATACCATGAACTACATACACTTTTTTATGTTGTTTAAATAAAGGCAAAGAATTTGCATCACTATTATATTACCTTTTGTTATGGTAGTTATCACCATAAAGTATTGGAGAAAAAGAATGTACCTTTGATATATTATCCCAATCTAATGTCAACTAGCCACTTGTAGGTTGGGTTTTTACTATGGATTTAACTATAATAAAATTCCTATAGATTAAGTTCATTCTCAAGGAGGTATGGAAACCTATGGTGATTCTTATGGGATCATAAATTTACTTCCACTCAAAGTCATGCACAATTGAAAGAAATAAGAAATTCCTAACTTCACAACCACAATAGATAGACCATCTTTATTATAATTATAGCCAAAATTGAAAACTTATCAATTTGTTAGGAGGTCCTATAGCTTTATTTTATCCATTGCTCCATCACTTCTCACCAACTACACTAGCACCAACTTCTATTGATTTAACTTACTTGGTTGACACAATTCGATAGCTTTGGCTTTACAACTTCCTCTAGCTTCTTTCCACATGGTCTTTCCATATTTTCAGCACAATTACATTCTTCTTAATTTCACACTCCATTTTATTATTATATGATTGACAACAATATTTGTATTCTCTTTCTTTTAATTTTGTCTATTCTTTATTCATTGTAATATTATTCATTCTTCCAACTCTATTGATTTACTACTATAGAATCACTCAATATTAATCTTTAACCTTGATCACTCAATAAACTGCTATTAAATAAAACACACCATAGCTTAATAGTCACAGATTTCATATTCACATGCTATCCATACACATACTATTGATTACTTCAACCAACATTCTCACACAATAGAAGATCACATCTCACCACATCACAATTGCCAAATTTATAGATTTAGTACAAACAAACAATTAAACTCAATGGAATACACAGACTTATACTCCAATTTTTCAATTAAATCCACTTTATATTACTGCATGAATTTACAATTGATTCTCACTATTTGACCACTTCTCTCTAAATTGACTATTGTCCCAACACAATAACACAAAATTCTACAATAGAATCTCATTTCATTATCTCTGATACATGTACAATCGATTCAACTATCCATAGTCTCACATAGATCTCAACCACCACAACCACCTACTCAAACACTATTGCATTTAACTCTCCCGATTAGCTACAATCACAAAATCATAAAACTAGCGCTCATATATTACTAGCCTCACTACTGCAGGAGCTCTAGATTGCTTCTCCAAACTGAGAGAAAAGAAACTGTACACAATAGTTTTCACCTGATTCATAGGCAACTACTAACCGTCCCTATAGACCATACCCCATTCATCCACCTTCACAACTCCATAGATAAAAAAACCCATAGTAAATCTTTAATGACCAGTAAAATCTATTATTTAACACCTCCAAAACTATAGAACAAGAGAAAATCAAAGGATTAACAAAATTTTAAAACTATTGTGTTCTTTGTCCAAAATTCCTATACTACACCACCCACTCATTGCTCTTGGCTATCCCATCTATTTCTAACTATAATAATAAACTCACTTTAGCTTGATTTGTCATATATTGAACTCCTCCAAGTTTGAATCTTTCAAACATTCATCCAATAGCTTTCAATCCAATAGTTGGATCTTCTCAAACCACAACATTCATGATCTTTTCTAATGGTTTTTGTTTGTATCTTACTATCTTATACAATCTTATACAATGTGGCTCCAATTTATCATTAAAAACTTTTGAAACTCTTGATTTCACCCCTAATTGCCCAACCATCCTCTTCACAAATAAATAATGTTGTAAGAAAAACAATTCATTTAATTTGTATTCATTGAAGAAGCTTTCAAATAAATCACTCAATTTGGTATATAGATGGCATGGAAAGAAGAAAGAATGCCCAACATGAATCAATGATACAAAACTATTGGAGGATTTTCAATTGTTTATTTTAATTGTTCAAAAGTAATCATACAATCATTAAGTTAACTAGTTAGGGGTTACAATTTCTCATCATGGAATCAAGCAACACTACACTAAGTTTCCTTCTCCATGGGCCACCCCAACCTTCATGATCAAGAATGTTATGACATTAGCCCTGGAACGCCTAGGGAGCCATTTCGTGGCTTCTAGATGATTTCAGGTGGTTGTAAAAAGACCTCAACAAAAGATTTTTCATCCATTCTTTTTTTTTAAACCTTGTATGTTGAGTTATAAAGAGTGTCCAATGGAGTTTTTGGTCTATTTGATGTTCATTTCCATATAATTGAGAAGTAATGAAAAAAAAACGGATGGCAAAATTTGCCATTTCAGTGTACTTTGGAAAATTGAATAAACCTGAAATTTCTCCTTGAAAATGACTTTTTTTGAGTTTGAGTCCAACTAATGAAATGAAGGTCTTCTACTCTAGTTTCTACTATAATTCAAATTTTGGAAAAATTTGGAAAATTGAACATTTTATTGTAATTTGAACTTCAACTATATTTTTAATGAGAATTAAATGAGAATTATATAATGACACAGAAACTGAATTTACACCATGATGTTTTTTTACTGTAATGTACATACATGGTGAAATTTTCAGATTTTTGGAGATAATTTTTTATTTGATATGAATTTTTCTTCACTTTTTCTTCAAAAACTTACATAAAAATAAAAAAAATCATAAAGTATAGAAAACATGTAACTTCATCTCTAAAAAATAAAAATAAAAATTTTCATACATATATACATACAAAGTGGCAACAAACTAAGTGAGGACAATGCCATGTGAAACCAGTGGCCATAGGCCCAGGCGTTTCAGGGTTAGTTTAAATCATCAAAGTCTCCCAGGTTTGTTAAAAGGGTGTTAGAGAAAGACTTAACTAGAAAATACAATCATACAAAAGAGGCTCATTGAACCATGGCACCAAACTCCCGGACCTCAGTTTCGATGCTTCAGGGAGTTTCGTCGTCTCTTCTTCTCTCACATCCTCAAATTCCGCTCCCGGTCCCTCACTTGAGGCACTTCCCGATGAACTCGATAGCATGCCTACCTTTATTGTACGTCCGCTTCCCCTTCGTTGCTGTCCTGCTTTTCACGTGACGAAGGACCAGCTCCCAGTTAATCCAAGTCAAGGTCGATCCCCATTCGAGGCTGTTGCCTATCGACACGCCTCCTGTCAACGCCGTCAATACCGAGCTCCTTCGTCGATCCACGAGTACAACTGAACTACAGCACGCCCAAATTCCCAAAATATCAGATACAATCCATCTGCACATCCATACAACAAGCTCCTTGTCGAACAACAAAATCCACTCCCATAACCACTCAGGCCTAGCGGCGACCAACGACGAAACAAAAGCCCTTCACATCCCACTTCCGAAGCCTCTTTCCTTCAGTAGTCAACCACCTTCGCAAGGAACTCGTAAAAATCCGAAGTCCCACGAGGGCTGCTGCTCGACAATTGCACTGCAACTGCAATTGCACTCCCACTGCACTTGCCGAGATCGATCGGACACAACAATTCACATCGGTTCCGTCGCGTCCCACGTACGACACGGATCCGGAAGCATCCCTCCGTCCACTTCTGCAATGCAAACAAACACACTGCCATGGGTACTCCGACGATGGTATATAAAGAGAGGAGGCAATATGTGTATCATTCATCTCCAAGATAGTTTCACCTTAGGGGGGTCAAGTTCACGATTTCAGTTACGGAGCCTCTGTCATGTGCTTGCGAATCCAGCACATCGCGATTCTGAACCAAGGAATTTAGTGCGAGTGTTGGATACCTGCAAGTCGATACTCCTGATCAAGAAATTTCGCGACCCACCTTGTTGGACACCCAACCTGTTGGAGCCATTTGCCTGCCCAGTTGATCTGGAACCATGATGTTCATGATGGTATGCGTGGTGGTCGCAATCGGCACAGCATTGGCCACCGCAGTGCCCATCCCCGGAGAGAGCGACCTCTACAACACCTACAACGGCACTGCGGCGCCCTACCCCGGGAACCAAACGGGACCCATTCTCCCAACCACAAATGGCACGGGACACCCCGACGACCTCTTGTTCCGGAACTTGCTGGCGGCCGAGTGGGTGATCTTCTCCTTCTACCAGCAAGGGGTCGAAGCTTTCACGCCCTCCGATTTCACCAAAGCCGGGTTTCGGCAGTCGACGTGGTCGCGCATTGCCGAGATTCGCGACAACGAAGCCGGGCACCTGCTCATCTTCCAGAACCAGCTCTCGAACGCGTCCATCAAGCCCGGACCCTGCGTCTACGACTTCGGATTCGGGAAAGACGTGGAGAACTACCTCGCGCTGCAGACCATCATCGAAGTGTCCAGCATGGCGTTCCTCACGGGGCTCATCCTGCAGGCAAGTCAACCCAAACCAGAAAGTTTATTATATCCTGAAACGCCGAACAATCATGTGAACCACGAAGTTTACAAAATCCTACACTTGTGTGGCATAAAGTTTACCAATTTCGAGACAAATGTCGAATCGGGGACCTCCGCTGCAGCATGGCACTATTGGAGACCCCGCTGCAAGTGGTAACTCGTAGAGACATCGGAGATCTACCGGTGCGTGTGTATCCTCCAGTGGGGTTCCCGATTCGACAATCTAACTGGCCATGTGTATCACTTGACCACCAATGACACCATTTCTTTCGCTCTAACCCTCACCACTGACAATTCTCACTGCAGGCGAAGCAGCAAACCTCCAAAGCGGCTCTCGTAGCCATAGCCCAAGTCGAAACTCGTCACTTGACGTGGGGTTTGATCGACACCTGGGGGGTCAACCCTTTCGGCGGACCCGCGGACACCATCTTCCCCTACGCGAACCAGATCCTGGAAATCACCAACCGCTTCGTCGTCCCCAATTCGTGCCCAGAGCTGAATCCCGTCTACCCTTACCCACGACAGAATCTCCCACAGCTGGGACACGCCTCCAGCCCTAAACCCCTGGCGCCAGGTTCGAACATCACGTTCACGTACAACAATGCCTCGAATGTGCCGGCGTTTCGGAGAGATCGCACGTACTATGCCGTGTTTTTCCATGGCCTCGTGAATATCAGCGTGGAGTTCGATCCGCACACGAATTCTTCTGTAGTGCCGAAGGAGTTCGAGAACAAGGGGATTATTTTGGCTGTGATTGCGGACAAGGAAGGGGCACCGCGAAAGGAGTCTGTGGTGGCAGGGCCGTTGATCATCTTGCTGCAACCGCCCGGGCTTATTTGAGCTTCTGTGTGGGAAGAACTTATAGTCGTTTTGGAGAGGGCTTTACCGTTCAGAAAGATTCAGTAGTGGGATGCTGTATGAGTTAGTGGTGGGGTTGCAATGGCGAGCGGAGATTAGCTTTGAATCGTGAGGATTGCATGTGGGATTTACCATCTCATTGAAGTGGATTTGACTATGACTGGGACTTTTTTGAGATTCTCTCTGGGAAGAACCGTGGCTTTTGCGTGGTTTTCATTCTTTTGTAGGACTTGTTTCCGTTCTTGTGAGAATTCGAAGGCACAAACATACTTGGTTTTTGGATGTTGTATGAGGAAGTTCTGAATTGTTGACGAGGCTTCGGGTGGGATAGGATTCAGAGGTCTCTCATTTTTGTACGTGTTCAGAAAGATGCTTGCATTGTGAATGCGTGACTTCCAACGCAGAGGAATGGTAACCACTGTACAGATGAGTTTCCTATTTTTTGAGGTGTATTCTCGTGAAAGGGCTTGTTTGCGTAATGGTGGTCGACCGAACCTTCAGCTATAATTCTGCAGTGTGGTTCACAAAAGTAAGACCCGACTTTGGGGAGTTATCGGGAAGGAGTTCCATTTCCCAATCTAGAGTCTCTTCCAGAAAGATTGGGCCGGTCGACCTTTTCTCCTATGACCGGTCTCCACTTGCCATTAAGTTATAACCTTATCCATTCACAGCATATGATTCTGTTCTGAGATATTGTTTTGACTTTCATACTTGTTTATTGACTCTCCGTGTAGAAGAATTTTGTTTCGTCTAGCCTTGAATGCGCATAAGGAGGCAGGTTTTGTTTTCGACCGGATGGAGGTTTGAGAGATAGGGTGGGTCGAGCGTCCTCTTGCAACCTTCAGCATTTTTGTGAGGTGGTTGAGCCGCAAAATAATTGACTGGGACTTCAGTTGTTAGAAGTTTCACGCATGGTTTGGAAGTTGGAAAGCCATAGCCAGTCGAGACGAATATATAAAACCCAGCAGTTTGATGAGCTTTTACTGAATGGTTCGACCCTCTTACTGGTTTAGATGAAAACAGTTGTGCAAGGAGCTCATTTTGTCCCCGGGGCAATTCCAATGGATTAGGTTGAGTGCAACTCAAAACTAAAGCATGATATTGAAAAAGCACACCCTATGCCAGTTGCACAGCGTAACATGTACTTCTTTCCGGAACCGAACTCCAGATTACAGTTACCTAGTACGTAGTGCATGCGTGTCCAGCACATGAGTCTGTACCGTAATGTTTCTTCTGATCGTTATTCAGTTCCTGAGAGATGTGGATCCATTATTTTCGGAATTCTGTCACTAACTGTGGTGCAACCCTAATGAAAGATGCATTCGTGCAGACATGGTCCCCGTTGGACGGTTCATGTTAGACCGGATCTACACAGATCCGCAATACCACATTATCTCAAATTTTTGTACCTGCAATAACCCATGAACACTCACCAGAGGAGCTCCGACTGTTATGTTGAATTGTAAGAATTTGGATGCAAGGACCATTGTGTACACTAAGTGAGTGAAACAGCTACACGAAAAGCATCATCTTGAAGGTCCATCAGAGCTCAAGAACATAGACAAGGGTTAATTTTCTTCAGAGCATCTCCATCTTTCCCTTACGGAGTTGAACGACAGGTTTCTCAACAATGTCAGCTACAAACACCACTAGAAAATCAAAAATCCAAGCCGAGCAAAACATGAACCTCAAAAATTCAGAGACAAGAGTCCAGAAACACCACTTTGATACACTGCATGTGTTGAGAATCGAACTTAAGATACCTTTACTTCGGCAAACTTTTTGAAAGTACCCAAAGATACCGTACAATTAACACTAGTTTAGGCGAGATGCTAAACCAGAGCTTTCTGATTATATATTCCACCACCCTGTGTCCGCTTCAAATGAGTTCCCACACGAGGCTTCTCCTGAGCTTGTGTACACCCGAGGCATGGTGGAATTCCTTTACCGAATCCTAAAGATTAAGCGTTTAACTATCTTACACCTTTATGTACAAGGTCACTAACCTCCTCACACCCAGGGGGAACCTCTGGCAGTAGACAAAGTCAACACTGATATACAAACAAACTATGGTTAATCCCCACCATCTTGTGCTTGAGAAAGTAGCACGCACCTAGAAGAAGAAGCATTTCTAAAAACCAAAAAAAGGGGAGGGAAACCTTGATGGTTACCTCTCTACTGAACAGAGACGGTGAACCCACCCACCCAAGACCCCACACTCCTGAAAAAGTCTTGAGATCCGGTTCTTTGAACGTTCAAGGCTTGCGTGCAACTGGCACTCCTCCGTCGTGGACTGCCGAAGCTCTCCAGATCCTCCAGCACCTCGTTCTGCAGCTTCTCCAGATCGACCTCCGATTCAAAGTTTTTTCTGGGGCTAGGGCTGCTGCTACTGCTCCGAGGCGAAGACCGTGTCCTCCTTGGACTTCCAAAGCTCTCCAGATGCTCCAACACCTCACGTTGCATTCGCTCTTCTTCTGTTTCGAATTCATATTCTGTGTCGCTGCTGTTAGCATCCATGTCCGCGTCTCCGTCGTTCTTCCATGGGGACTCCAGAAGGCCGTCGTTGCAAGAAACTAAGATCTTGGGGATGGTCACGGACAGAAACTCCTGCTCGTAGCTCGCCATGGACTTCTCGGGGACAGTCGTAGGAGGCAGACGAAATCTCCACAAATTCACCTGAAACACGCACAACCCTCAAATTGTCAGGCTCCACCGATCCAAAATCTTTCAAGCACCGATCTGAACACCCAACCTCTTTAGATTTCCTTTCTCTAACTGACATTCTAAAAAGATAACGCACACTGGTCACAGACTCAAACCATGGTCGTCGAGAAGAATTTCGGGCCCACAGGTTGTCAGATTAAAGACGTTTGACTGTCGTAAGAGAAATCCGACTTTGCCAAACAAACGTTCAAAACACCCGACGCCTGGGAATGAACATTAATTTTTTAACTACCTATTGAGCTCACAAGGATAATCGTCCCGATCATGAAAGGGGACATAACAATTTTGTCCCTCTGACGACAAAAACAAGCACTAAAAAAAACCGGTATCATGTCAAAAGAACACATCACATGGCATGTAAACCTTAAAGACGCATGTCAAATCAAACCAGTTAAGATACTTGTGAAAAATCATTATTCTTTGGATCTGGCTCTTCAAGCTCTGATTTAAAGTGAGAAAAAAAACAAGGTTCACGAGACGATACTGACCTCCGAGACTTGGTCAGCCTCGTTATTATCGACTCCTCGGACGAGCACCTTGGTAGCCCCAGGCACAATCTCCAGCACTTCCACTTTCACCTCGTCCACAAGTGCCCCGGGAAGCCGGACTTGGAAGCGGTAGCAGTCCCGAGACTCCACCACACTCACGGGCGTCTCGGCGTGAAGAGGAAGCTCCAGCACACGAGAAAACAAGTGAGGCATCCGCTTCAGCTTGCTCAGATCTCGAGGGAGAGATGCTGCGGCGATGGTGGGCCGGCATCCGTTCAATAAGTCCATTGCATCCATTGGAAACCGGTACTGGGAGTGAATGGAGTGTGTATGATCTGTACATAAATGGAAGTCGACCCGACGTTACAATCAAAGTTTCCAAAGGACATCTATCGCCTACTATCAAACCCATAATTGTAGTTCATGGAGGATAACGCTGCTGCAACAGCAAAAGCAAATATGAAGATGAAAAGTCAACGAAAGCTGGACTAATTGGGGTAACTGTAGGCGAGACATTGTGGATACGATAGCCACCAACACCAGCTAACTAATCACACCCCTCTACAGGTATTCACTTGCACAGACAAGAAAACAAAAGACTCCACTCTACAACGGTCTTTTTCCAACAAAGAGGCGACTCTGTTTCCAAATGGTTTGAGTGGCGACATGAAACTTGAAACCGAAGGAACGAGAAAGGTTAAGATCGAGTTGCAGAGAGATATTAACGCCGGTCTACATAATTGCGACGACTCCAAGGTGAGACTCCACAGTCAATTTCAAGCAAGGTCAAAGAAAACACACAACCTTCCAAAAGTCTCTCATTCCGAACGAAGACTTCAAGCGCTCTCACTCAGTGCCTACAAGAGAATCATCTGCCAAACCACTAACCCAAGGATTTCAACCGCCAGTACCTCTCCTCCAAAATCACAAAACCTTCTGCAACCATTAACACTAGAACGCTCAAAAACATCAGCAAACTTGGTGCACACCTGAAATTGAAATTGGGAACAATTAACCCCTGCTAGCGAGATGAAAGCTCGAACTCCACACCTACAAAATCCACACAACATATCAACTCCAGAACACTCCAATTCATCAAAAAGTAACACCAAGAACACCCAGATTAACAAGAAAACCAAGAATACCAAGAACAACCAACCCCTGTGCCTCCACAAACCCCCTACACCACATGAACCTCGAGCAAACAAACTCTCAACACACCCCAAACAAAGAAACGGGCACTCACCCTCACAAGCTCGATTTTCATACGCATTATCGCTCCAAATCTGCCATCCTGCTTCACACCACAACAAGTTCCACCGTTCATGAAGTAGCCTACGCCTGGAGTTGGGTGCGATCTAAGATACGCAAGGGTCAGGAATCTGGACACCGAACGAATTTTGCGAATTTTCTGTCTCCCTGAGTGTCTCCAACCGATCTTGGTACAACAACTGACACAGTCGCCGACTTTGGAAAAGAGAGGAGAGAGAAGATCGTGTTGGAAAAGCGAAAGTTGAAGGTCGCTTGGAAAGGGCCTGGAATGGAGCGGGGGACAAATTTGTGGGGAAAAAATAATTTAAAAGAAAAGAAGAAGCAGTCTGATCCCTAAAATTTCGCCTTGAGTCAGCCAAGCGTGGTAGTTTCATGGGGGTTCGTTTCACTTGATTACGGTAACCACACCTAAACCTATAGAATGAGCAATGTTGAATATATGTATATGTATATATATACAAAGCAAATACATGTATGTCCAATACGTTTTGGTAACCTTAGAATATAAAAAAAAATACTCACTACTCACTCAAAAGAATTTAATAAATATTTTATTGTAATGATGAGATTGAATAGTGAGTTCTAGCATCAGAAAAAGGACTTTAGGAAAAATCCAAGTTTTCTTTAAAAATAATGTATAAACTATAAAAAATTTGAAAATTTTGGAATTCATATTTTGAATCAAGCTATCAAAAGAGATTAAGAAATACAAAAAATAACAACTTTTTAATGGGAGCACGTTTTTACATTCATCTCCATACATTAGGAAAAAATGCCGAAAACTTTCCCACAGTGAGACTTTAAAGTGATCATTTGAAGTCTGCACCATGTATCTATCTTCCCACAATCATTGATAAATATTAAAAAAATTCCCTCTATTTTGTGGTTGTTTAGTGTTCTGCATTCTTCACCTCTCCTACCATATTCTTCTCCTCAATCGCCAAGCTAAGTAGGGACTTCAACTTCAAAATTTGAATCCAAAATTTCCAAATTTTCAATATCATGGACACCAAATAAAAAAAACATCCTATGTTTTCCCCCGAGGGTAGAACTGCAGACTTTGAATGACCACTTTAACGGCTTGCATAAATTACTCGCCACATTTTAAGTCGGGTCCGGCGGATCTTTCCATAACGACGGAAACAGTGCAACTGAAAGAAAGGGGATTGCGACGAATCGAGGAGGTATTGATACTCGTATTTGTATATTGTATCTGTATGTCGTACGTATATATTAGTGTAATACAGCTCTGTACGGATCGACGGATTTTACGGCGTCAAACTCCTGGGGATTTCCAGCAATTGCGGGGGGCAATTTATTTGCGACAATGAAGACCCAATCACTGACTGACGTAGGATGTAAGCCTTGTTTGTTTGGATTTTTTCAATAGGATGAAAACGATTCTTCATTTGACATATTCGTGCTTTTTCTTTGTGATTTTTTTTCATTTTTTTTTTTCCATTTCAGAAGAAGGATTATTTAACTCAATCTCATCGAATTGGTTATAGGGTTTTAGTTTAGTTTTAAAAGATTCGGATATGATTGTAGTAGTAAGTGAGAATTTTATTTGGACAAAACAACATTACAAAGCATTCAATTCATCATCCAAAATACATACTTTGTCCTTTGGGGAATTCTTGTTTTTCTTGGTGGTTTAGCTGCTTTGTTGTGTTTTTCTTTTCTTTTTTTTGTAGTTGAAAATCCCAAAAAACTCTACCGAGGACAATGTCCTCTGGTTCTGTATACTGTTTCCTTTTTCAATGGAAATTGTCTATTTGCTTCAAAAAATATAAAAATATAAAAAAGGCTTACTTTGTAAGGGTTGATGTAGGATGAACCATGTCATAACTTGGATCTTGTCTTATATTTAAACATATTAGATTCACAATTTTATTTTGCAAAAGAACAACAAATCTAAAAATATTGTACTAGTGTTTTTGATTATAGATAGATTGTGCAACAAGCATCTACATATTCTTCTTGAACATGAGTAGGACATGTTTGTACAAACATTTTTTTTAACCCCTAAAAGACCAAACTATCTATTTTGACAATATAGCAATTATGGGCAACTCACTACAAATGGAATTTTCATTTATTTTTCTTTGAAATTTGCACACAACATATGCCCCAAGGAACAGCTTTAAGGCCCAATCATTTTCTTAACTTTTGACTACACTAAAGTTATTGTATGATATGTCATTTTCTATACTTAGTGGGCAATCCAAAAATTTCTTAAAAAATCAGTTATTTCAAAAATTAAAATTGAAAACTGATTTTTTAGATTTCTATGTATGTAGAAAGCTTTGAATCATTTATGAAATGAAGGTTGTGAGGTGCTCTAGTCTGTAGGTAGTTGTGGATTTCCTAATCTAAAATGAACTTTGGACTCTTTTATTTAACTCAATTTTTAATATTTTTTGAAAATAAAAAAGATATGATGTAGATTGTTTATTGCTACATCACAATTGTTGGAATTGATATTTTTCAATTCCATGATTAAATTCTTAACAATTTATAGTTTTGAATCATTCTCTATTTTTTTCTACTACTAATTTTTTCCTATATGTTGTACAATTTCAAATGATTTAAAAAATTTCAAGCATGTAGAAAACTTGCCTTGAAGAATGAATCTAAAGAAGCACCACCATTTTGGTCTTTTTTTCATGCAAATGTGACCTTGTGAAGTGCAACTACCCAGTTTTATGCAAGGACAAAAAAAAAACTTTTATTACTTCAAACACTAATATCTTGCAATCTATAAAGTGGAAATTTCTGAAAAAAATTCTACATCTTTTCAAACCATCATACTACAAGATTCGGTAGTTATATGTATTCAGAAAAGTATTTTTTTTAAAATTTGGTACTTGCATTAGAAATGGCAGTTTTGGAGCAATTCTAGTGAAAACATAGTCTAAAACATTTAGGGGTTAAATGAACATATTTGATTTGGATTGATTCCTACCTTAGGATGGACTTACTTGTGAACCATAATCATCGATACAAACATTGTGTGTCTAATGGATGACAAAAAATTCTTCTAGTAGGATAAAAGTTCAACTATTTATCTTCAGAATTTTCTTATAATTAGAAAGGGAGGTCTTCTACAATAGTTTGACTTCCAATGAGTGCTTTTGCAATTTTTTAAGCCAATGATTCACACAATAGTAAAAAGGGATGATTTCCAAGGTTACCCTTTTGTGCTTTAAGGGTTGATGGGGCAGAGAAAGTACTCCTCCATGAATAATTCCACCCATTACTGAAGAATGCGGAAGTAGGAGAATGAGTTCTCATTCATATCAATGCATCATTCCATACTAAAGATTAAGGAACATAAAAAAATGAATTTCTACATTCCAGCATTGATAAATGCACCCACCCACTGATACATGTAAGGAGACCCTTCGACCACTTGCCGGGTTTGCCCCCCCCGCCCAACGGCCCAAGGACCTTGGACCGCCCTGCCTCTTGTGGATGGAATTATTATTCCAATGACCTGTAAAGATGTTTTTGGGTTTTGGCCCTCATATGTTGGAGACTGCAACAGCCAATCACCGCTCACCATGTCAGTACTGCGGCTTTGATTTTTCTAATCCGCTTAAAAATAAAGGTTGTGCCATGAATCCATGACTGATGGTGAAGGGTCCATCCTTTGTGCGTTGAAATCGGGCTCTTTTATTTAATATATATTTTATTGTCTCTATCTATCCATTTGGGGGGGGGGGGGGAGATATAGAAATGATGTTTAACCCTGAAACGCCTGGGCCTATGGCCACTGGTTTCATATGGCATTGTCCTCACTTAGTTTGTTGCCATTTTGTATGTAGATGTGTATGAAAAATTTTATTTTTATTTTTTAAAGATGAAGCTATATGTTTTCTATACTTCGTGAAAATTTTAAATTTTTTTGAGAAGTTTTCTTTTTATGCAAATTTTTGAAGAAAAGGTGAAAAAAAAAATCATATCAAATAAAAAATTATCTCAAAAAATCTGAAATTTTCACCATGTGTGTACATTACAGTGAAAAACATCATGGTGTAAATTCAATTTCCATGTCATTATATAATTCTCATTTAATTCTCATTAAAAATACAGTTGAAGTTCAAATTACAAAGAAATATTCAATTTTACGAATTTTTCCAAAATTGGAGTAGAAACTAGAGTAGAGGACCTTCATTTCATTAGTTGGACTCAAACTTTAAAAAAAGTCATTTTCAAGAAGAAATTTTAGATGTACTCAATTTCCCAAAATACATTGAAATGGCAAATTTTGCCATCCGTTTTTTTTCATTACTTCTCAATTATATGGAAATAAACATCAAATAGACCAAAAACTCCATTGGACACTCTTTGTAACTCAACATACAAGGTCATTAAAAAAAAAATGGATGAAAAATCTATTGTTGAGGTCTTCTTATGACCACCTAAAATTATCCAGAAGCCACGAAATGGCTCCCTAGGTGTTCCAGGGTTAAGCCTTAAAGGATGAAGGGATGACCTTGAAAACCATCCCTTTTCATTATTGTGTGAATCATTGGTTTAACTTTTAAAGGACCGAGGCACATTTTGGACAAAAAAATTAGCAATTTTTAGGGCAATATAAAAGAAATGAAATAAAAGTTTGTTTTTTTCAAAATTCAACTGTACAATTTTGTACTACACTTATCTAGGAATGTGTGGAAAAAATTTCAAAAACTTTGACTACACAAATTGAAAGATTATTACATTTGAAGTTCGGAAAGAAAGTTTTTTTCTAACCTTGTCCAACAAGGACAGAAGGCTTTAACTCCTCCTAAACTAAGATTTTTACACTATACATGGTTATTTGTTTTTGGATTTGCATCTTGTATCATGTAAGTTACATTCTTGCCAAATTTCAGAATTATCGGAGGAGTTTTGCACATGTTGTCTGAAGCTTCTTGAGTTGCCTCCAAAGTTCAGGGCAATACATTAGAGGAATCAATTTTAGCTCTCGAAAGGGCTATGAGTTCCCAAACTGCAAGAATTGCCTTGCAAAGGACTACGGCAACTCATTGATATGGCACAACGACTGCCACATCTAAAAATAATAAATTTTTTTTTCAACTTTTTTCTTCATTTCAAAATTTTTTTTTTTTTTTAATTTTGGGAATAGTCATTCGCCTAAACTATAGGGGTGGACCAATGTCAGGAATGGGCTTGAAGTGGTCCTCTTGACCCCTAAGAAATCCTCTATTGTAACTTTTGATCCGAGCACCCAATCGGAAAAAAAATTATATTCCCACTAAGAGGGTACATGTTCACATCTTGTGGCACAAATTTAAGAACATCCATTAAAAATGACTTCATAAGCACCTACCCAAGATTGCATATGTACGTTCAATGGTCATTTGGTCCTTTAGAAGTTAAAATATTGCAAAAGTACTCATAAGAAGTCAAACTATTATAGAAGGCCTCTCTTTTTCACAACAAGATTTCAAAGATGAATAGTTGAACTTTTTGTTCTACTCGATGAATTCCTTATCATCCATCGGACACCAAACATCCATGTTGTTGTTAAAAGGTAAATGGGTTGTCTTTTAAGTGAATAGTGAATGAATTTAAGAGAAAAAACACAAATCATTTTTCAAGGTGTACAGTACAAGTAGCATTCAACCATTGGTCACTGAATTTTTTCCAAAAAAATGTGGAAGGAGGTACACGCATGACTTTGCCATTGATTGAAAAACTGATATGGGTGCTTTTGATATCCCTCCTTCCAACCCATACTTGCATTTTTGTGACACACGCTATTGTGCTTCACCTACAAACAATATGGAAGGAGGGAGGGGGAGGGAGAGAGAGAGAGAGTCAAAGAGAGCGAGAGTGAGTACATATCTTGTATGCATTCCACCGTGTATTTTACATGTTGTATATAATCCATATTCCATATTTGTCTTATGTATCTGTATTCTAAATATCCATATCTATATAATTTATTTTTCCAAATCTTGGTGTTAGAGGGAGCGTGCAATTTATGTTTACAAAATCAACAACTCTTGATTTTTACAAAGAGGGGGTGCATTAAATGCAATGTAAACTCGGATGCATCATCACAGGAGATAGTGGCTTGAAAATCCAAAAGTTATGTATTAGACAAATGAAAATAAAACATATGTTAAAAGTAATAGTAGTAAGTTGAAGTCCATCACTCTCAATCAAGAATTCATTTTTTATGTCTAAAAGTGAGTATTTGACAGGTGGATACAAGAGTACTAGCATTCTAAGATTGTCACATATGAATTTTAATATTTTTAAACAATTAAATTTAGAGAGAAAATAGTACTGAAGATCATATGAAAGAGACTTACAAAAGTAATATGAGGAGTATATATTTGTTTGGGTAGTAATACATGTGTTTAGCTACTTGTTCACATTAGGAGGCAACTTGTTATAATTTCTACCTATGGGGTGAGATTTAGCATTGGTATGCAATGGTTAGAAAGTTTTGGAATTAAGTAAGTTTAGGCGAATGAAAGCAAAATACAAGTTAAAAAGTAATAGAAGCATACTTGATGGGGCCTACAATTCTTCATAATTCATTTTTATGTCTAGTACAATTTTAACATGTAGATATATTAATAATAGCATTCTAATATTGTCATACATGAATTTTGATATTTTAATCAATAAATAATCAATACAAATGTAATAGAGGATTATTTTACAACTTAATTGAAAAGAAACATCCAGAAGTAACATATCTTCATTTGGATGGAGATCAAGCGGACCAACCTTTTTTGTTTGCTATCTAATCTATCATTCTATTTTTGACTCTAATTCCATTTAAAAAATCATTTAAATTTGTTCATTTTTTGACAAATCATTGCATTATTGCCAACAAGGGGTAACATGTCAATTCTTTAACGGTAAACACTTAAGTATTGGATGTGTAGAAGACTAATTATGGATTGCTAACTCTATTCTATGAATGATTTTGTAATTTTAGAGTAGATTATTTAAAAAATTTGCAAAAATCACAGTTTTAATCTCTAAAGTTCTATTACTATGTTCTCATTGAAAACACTTGAAAACTGCCATTTATAGTACAAGTACCAAATTTTGAAAAATAAAACTTTCTTTACTACATATAATTGTAGAATCTTGTAGTACGCTAACTTGAAAACATGTGTTAAGAATTTCAGAAATTTCCGTTGCATGGATTGCAAGATATAAGCATTCAAATTCATTGAAATCATTTTTTGGGCCCTACAAAAAAAAAAAATTAGTTGCACTTCACAAGCTCACTTTTCTATGAGAAAATGTTCAAAATGGTGGTGCTTCTTTGGATTCTTTTTCCTAGACAAGTTGGCTACGCGCTTAAAATTTTTTAAATCATTTGAAATTGTACAACAAAAAGGAAAAAAATAGTAAGTAGATAGGAGTAAAGAATGATTCAAAATACAAAATTATTAAGAATTGATTTATGGAATTGAAAAATGCCAATTTCAATGGTTGCAATATTGTAATAAACAATCTGCATCCCATATTTTTTCTTTTTTTCAAAAATATTGAAAATTGAGTAAGATAAAGGACTTCAAAGTTTATTCTAGAGTAGAGAATTCATAATAACTACCCACAAATAAAAAAATCCTCATAACTTTTGACTCATTGATCAAATTAGAATGATTCAACGTTTTCCATGTACTATGTATAAAATTCTAGAAAACCAATTTCAAATTTTCTTTTTTGAAAAAAGGGATTTTTTCTAATTCGCTTGGGCCGCCCATTTACAAAAAAAAAAAAAAGTAACATATTAGACCATAGCTTTTTGACTCATATATTCAAATGTCATGAAATTTAATGCATATGAAAGATATTCCTTGTCTCCAGCTTCTATTAAATTTTGGACCAAAAATATGAAAATCTCCAATCACACATACTTGCCCGAAATTGCTATGTAGCCAAAAAATGCATGTTGGTCCTTTAGGGGTTAATTGAAAAATCATAATTCCACTTGATTTTGATTTTTGAAATATGCACACCACCTTTAGAAGAAAAAAAAATGTGCCTCTCTTTGAATTGTCCCCAACCCAAGATACTGAGATTGCTACTCTGCATGGTAATAGGCTCTTCTACCTTTTTCTTACATGTGAATAGCTGCTTGTTTGAAATTAACTTAGACCCTTCCCCCTAAGCTCCATCCATCTTAAATTTTGACTATTTTAATAATATTTTAATCTTGAAACATTCAGTTGTGATGGAGTAGATTTGTGCAGATAAGGCAATTGATGTCAGGCAATAGGACTGAAACTGTTTTCAATAACGTAACTAAATTACTGAATTGCCGGGACATGGAAGCAAGCTTAGGTACACTGAGGCCTTGATGTGATCATTTGCTTGTTGGATTGTGTGCAATCCGATCTGCTCAGGTGGACTGCTTCAAGGTGCCGGCCGCCCGGCACAGCCGGACAGACTGGGAAGAAGAGAATTGTTCAGTTTGTAAGTTAGGGCTGCTTCACACATGGGCCGAAGGTTGAGAGTCTATGGGCCTCCACCAATCAAATTTCAGAAAATCCTAACTTTGGCCTCTTGATCCTTCATACAAGGTGGCACAATTTAAAGTTCGTCGCCCTCCAATCTGCCTACATGGCAACCCAAGCTCCTACGTGGCGATGGTTTCGCGACGGACTCTCGATCAAAGTTTGGGTCGCCACTTTGTGACAACCCAAACTCTAGTTGAAAGTCTGTCGAATTTTATCATTTATGATCATTTATTGCCCATTTCTTTGAATTCTTGCTCAAAGTTTGGCCATGAACTCCCACGGCCTCTCGACTTGGTCGGCCCATGTGTGAAGCGCCCCTTAACTTACCCTAAATTAAGGTACAGACTGTTTGGAGTTTGGACTTACGTTATTGGACTGCTGTAAGTGGTTAGTCTGGTATCATGCAATTTACAAATTTAGAATGTGTTCTTTAATGGGTAAAAGCTTCAGTTTGGTTCCTTCAACAATGGTTTTTTAATAACTTAAGTTATTGATCTCCGGAAGAGGCAGGCTTTACGACTGAAGGAAGTTAAGCTTAAGCTTACTTGCTGCTGGCATGGTATCCAAATTTGCAACAGTGAGTTTATTTGTGTCAAAACGAATATATATAAATAAATAAATAAATAATTTGCAACAGAATGAAATGTCATCAGTTTCCTCAGTCTAATGCCACTTTAACACTTTTTTCTTTAATGTCACTTTAACCTGACTTTCTCTTTAATGATATCTAAACTTATAGTTTTGGGGTTGTTGTTGTTACCTACTAGGCTACTCCTAAACTTCACATTCCTTTTGATTCTTGGCTTTTTCTGCATGTGCATGGGGGATCAGGAAGATGGACTTTAGTTGAGCAGCCTTGCCTGGAGTCCAGTTGGCTGATTTTTTCATCCCACTTAAACAGTGGAAATGCGTGTACAAGCATTGCCAAAGCACCTCAACTTCACATGCAACATGAAAAGCCATTTTGAGGGTCATGTCCCAGGCCACTTCCAGTAATGTCCTTGACATCTTGTGGAACTGTTGAAGTGTGTCCCACTTCATCCCTGCAATAACCTTGTTGTAAATGGTGAAAATGCATGTAAGGGAGCATGGCTAACGCCTCAATAACCTTGTTGTATCTTCATGGTTGTTGGAAGTGTCACTCCCTCTTGCCAATCTTGCTCTGACTCACATAAATGTTGTACCCTCCTTGATTGATACGTGACTTATAAGTAGTTGTGCGAGCTCTCTTACGTGGATTCAGAAGACTTCAAAAGTACCATGGGTCAAGCCATATAGTGTCTCTCCAATAACGGTGATGTAGTGGAGCCCAAAAGTATTGCCTTCTTGCTACAATCACGATCGTATTTGCCTTCAAGTTTGTGGTGGAGCTTGCTCTACTTGAAGTAGGAGATCCTATTTGGGCCACTTCATTACCATTATGTATTGGTTCATATTAGTGCAAACAGGGTGGCTTATGAATTGTGGTGCAAATAGGATCTGTTACCTTAGATTCAAAGAAAGAAATAATACATGTTTATTTTAGATAATTAATTGCTCTAAAATTATAAAAATATTTCTAAAGAATATTTGGCAATAGATTCTTCTATTTTCAATGGATGATATTGCTCAATTGCTACAAAATCTAGTGACAATATCACTCTATTGTGTATGAAATTTTCACAATTTTAGATGATTATATGTGTTTTCATCCCTAAATTATATAGTTCATCGATGATTATAAATAGCTTCATCACAAGCATTGGAAATTGCATTTGGCCCTACCCAAAAATAATATCCCCTTTAGAAATAAGACCATTCTCTTTAGAAATTTGCATAAATTAAGAAATTATTCATGTTTGATCCTATGTAAAATCTCCATAGACAATATCAATGACACTAACTAAGAACACAAGGCAAAAGGCTCCACTTACCCTTAAAATGATGCTCACTAAGTCTAGTTTCTACTCTAATTAAAAAATTTGTAAAATCCTTAGAATGGAATTTTTACAACAATTTGAATTTTGAATCTATAATTACATCCTATTCATTTTTCTAATGAAATAATGAAATAAAATTTTAATTTACACCATGATGTTCTAAACTACAATATATAGCAGTGGTGAAAATTTCAGATTTTTTAAGAATTTTTTGTATTTGATATGAATTTTTTTCATTGCCCTTCATAAATTCATACTAATTTCAAATTTTCATCAATTTTCTAGAAAACTTAGGACATGTAGAAGACATGCAATTTCATCTTCAAAAAATAAAATTAAAAATTCTCTCATATTTAGTGAAAAATAGAGCATACAAAGTAAAGAATATCAAGGAGTGTCTAGTCTTAGGGTACATTGTTAGGGGCTAAGAAAATCTAAAGTAGTATAATCCATTGGCATTGTCATCTCTTTAGTTGTTGCAAATGTTTAGACCAAATGCATTCACACATTTTCTCAATATTGTAGTTTTCTCAATATTGTTTGCCTTTGAGTTCAAAATGTAAAGTAGTTTAAATATGATAAATTTTAAAGATATTTAGTTTATTTATTTATTGGTGTCATTTCATTGATCTATCATTTGAAATTTAAATGTCCAGTCCTTTAGGATTTAAAAGTATTCCTCAAGATTGTGGAATTAGAAATGAGACATTTGCTTTGTATAGAATCCACATGATGAAATTCATTGAAGTCAGAAAATCATGACTTTTCAACCCAATTCCAACCCTTTCAATTCCAATTCCACACTGAAGTTGTCATAATGCCAATTTTTTTTCATTTTTTTATACATTTGGATGCAACAAAGTGAAATTGGACCCAAAAGTAAGAGGCAAAATTGTGATGGGGGCAATTTTAGATTTTTGTACCTTAGAGACAAAATGCTTTGTAAAGTTCAAAGCTAATAATTCAAGGATTATGTAATTTGAAGAAGACACGCCAACATCATGTAAGTTCATGCTTTTGAAAAATAAATTACATGTTTCCATTTGTAGATTTTCAAGTGTACAAACTAATATATTAATATTGATCAATTTTTTTAAATAATAATAAATAATTCTAACTTTTTTACAACATGTATATAATAATTTGTGTAGAACATTTTTTTCTTTCATTCCATTGATATATTCTACAATTTTTCTTAAAGATTCTTCAAGAAATATTAATAGGATGAAGTGCACTATTAAAACACTCATCATCCATCTAGTGGATTGTTGAGTAGAAAGTACTGAACTCTTATAGACTTGGCTCATCTCTTGATTTGAAGTTATGTAAGAATTATTATAAACAATTCTTCAAGAAAGAATTTGGTATTGAGTTGCAAGCATAAGTTGTAGTTTTTAAATTATAAATTTCATTTAGATGGTTACGTCTACAATTGATATCACCAAGATTCATAAATTTAATTTGAACTTAAAATTGAAATTTTCTTTTAAAGTTAGTTACATCCTCAATGATGACAATTTTAGAATATATTTTGTTGCAATTGGCTGTAATTGTAAAACTCTAAGTATAATTATATTAAAAATTAAAAATTAAAATTCTTGAGACTTGAATTGAACTTGGCGGGCAGCACAAAAAAATTGCAAAAAATCAATCTCTGAAATTTTTTCATTTTGTCTACATGTGAAGCTTTGATTCGTTCTACTTGGACTAATAATGAGAAAGTTAAAGACAATTTTGTTTTTTGGGCAATTTCAGCATCTTCTTGAAAAAATAACTTGTAGGGTTCATTCCTGAATGCAATTTTTACAATTTCTTACAATTTTTTTTTAGAATATTATGTTCAATTGCTAAAACAATCCCACCACTTGGATTATTGTCTTTCAATCCCATCTTAGAGTTATTAACAATTTAATTTTTTTTCCAATCTTGAACCTACTTCTACTTAACGTTTTTTTAATGTTTTTTCCTAGACTTTTGACTCAATTCTTCAACATAAAAATTTTAAATTCAAAGATTGCAGCGCAAAAATAATTTCACATTTGGCGGTCAAAGTCATCTGAAATTGCAAGCCAGTGTTAAAAAAAAACTTTCTTTTTCAACTTTGAATGCTAATATCTTCCAATCTATAGTGTCAAACTTCATGAAATTTTTACCATAAGAGTTAAGACAAGTAAAGTATAAGATCTTGTGGTTAGATTATTAAAAAAATGATTTTTCTTTTTGTATTCTTGGATGAACACAACAAAAATGACAATTTTGAGTGGTTTTTGATAGAAAAATGACCTTGGGAATTTAGGGGTTATCAAACATGTCAAACAAGACATATATAGTGAACTATTATGTGACACTTGTTGCAACGGTCATAATCACCAATTATCATCTTCATGCTTATAAATAAGTTATTTTTTACATGAACTTTGAAGTCATCCTACTTAATTTCATTGTTGAAAATATTAAATATTTTTAGCATATAATGGGGATTTGGTATAAATAGGAGACCCCATCATGCACAAAAAGAAGTAATTCTTGTACAAGGGCATCATCATTTGGCATGTCATTGAGTATTTTGTCTTGTATACAAAATGATGATGTTCTAACACAAAAATTTCACTTTTTGGTGTGCCAAGTCTTCATTGAAAAATCATATCATTGTCAATAGTACCCAACTTAAAAGCATTCAAAAATAGAATATGCCACCATGTTTGTGATTGGATCTAAAATTTCCTTGGTGAATCTATGTCCTATTGTTCGGAATACATTGAACAAATGCAAACACATGTGTTAGTACGTAATTACCAAATACATATATCTCACACTTGAGACTTAGTATCACTTATATTGTCCTCTAGAGCCTACATGTAGAATTTGAGAGGGGAAGCAAAATGCCTTTAAACTATCCCATAGAATAACTATAAATGATTGAGATTTTTGAATTCACTAGGCCCATGAGGTTTAGAGTTAAATTCCTATTGGTGTTCATATTGCAAACTCAATCATGTAAAGTTGTGGAAGAAACAACAACAACAACTACAGTTAGTAGAGTTGTTGCCATTAGAGGAAATTTCAAAGCAAGGTCAAAGTAGTTACTTCTCATTGTGGCTTGATCATGGTAGCCAACTATATGTGCCAAAAAATGAAATGAACAATCTCTTTACCTATTAAGTTTGATTGAAACCATTATGATTTGATTCACATTAACAGAAATATAAAAATATGTTTTTTCATCCAATTTTCTAGGATACCTTTTTTAATAACATATGCACATCATCAAATTATGTTCAAATAATATAAATTATTTTCTAATTCCACATAGTGTGTTGTTTGAAGAATTGGAATATTAATATGGTGTATTTTAGCAAGTTTGATTTTTTCTTATATAAATTTGATTTTGACATTCAATATGACTTTTTTGGTTTAGAAAGAAGACTAAGAAAATGAAGTTTGTCAACTCTAATTTATTCTCTATAAGAAAACTTCAATATTTTCTAAAATTGGATATTTGATTTTAGATTAAAAACTATACATATGCTTTTTCAAAATAGAAAATGACATGACATGACAAGTAGGGTAACATTCTTGTGTTTCATACTATAATATACATCTATGGTTAAACAATATATATTTTTTAAATTATACTTTTTCTTTTGAATTTTCATATCACTATTGGGAAGAATTCATGATAATTTTAAATCTCTTCAAAGAAATTTGGAAATGTTATGACTAATGTAATCATAGCATTTGGACATATGATGTATTAGAAGTTATGCAAATTTTGAACTTACTTATTTTTGGATCATGAATTATCCTAAATTTCGCATCTTTTGGATCCAACATCCTTGGTCACGTTCATCGTACCATTGAAAAGCTCTCTACAAGGAAGAATACTCAGACTTTGTTTTAATTTGGTGTTCCAACTCACAATAGAAAAGATCTTGAATTTCAAATTTTTTATAAACTAAATTTTTTTTTTTAAAAATTTTACATTTATTTTATTATATTACGACATTGCCATTGGTGAGGCATAAGGTAGGAGGCTCTAATGTTGGAAGGTCATTTAGAACCTGCCATGTAGACTCTCTGGTAATAGACTTGATGTGTTCTTTAAATGAACTTTCTACAATCATTGAATGGATCAATAAAAAAAATATTATTTGTTATAAGAGCCAATTATTCTCTTTGCTTTCACTGTTTCTCTTTAGAAGTTGCAAGTGAACGATTTATGGAAGACCTAGGATTAGAAAAGGGACCTATGACTCATCTTATTTGAAATTTCACAAGTAATTAAAAAATGCTTCAAAAAATACGAAACGACTTGGATTACAATTAGAATCTATTTCTCTTTGTCTGAAAAATGAGCCAAAAATAATCCCATCCAAGAAAACACATGAAAAAGGGCAGACTAGCTCTAAAAATCAAACACTTTAAGAGCCTCCTACCTTACTAGTTTGTTACACATATTGAAGTTGAAATCATGGAAAGCTCTGAAAAGTGTCAATCCCTAGATACGGTCACTGTTGGTGAATACAATTGGTACTGATTGAAGAAAGGAATATATACCTCTAAAAGCAACATAAAATGCTTTTAGAGCCTGGTTGCTTTATGTGGCTTTATTATGTAGAAGTCCCACCTTGCACTCTAAGTTTTACAACCTTGTCCTTGACCACTCCGTCCAAAAAGGGTCTCATTCAGTTGCAACAATTCCTGCCTTGCAGTGTAGGTAGGAACCATCCCAACTCCCAAGTTTCCAAACTTGGGGGGCATATAAGATAAGTTAGCTTAAATTTAAACATTGAGATAGACTTAAGTTTAAAAAAGGCACCATTACTGTAGACTTCTTTGTCCCTTACCATAATTCCACCAATGCGCAATTGGGCATCCCAACTCCCAAGGGCATGCATGGGTAAGGGATGCATCCCCAGTTGGCTGGTGTTTGAACATTACTGGATGGGTATTGAAGACATCCAAACCATCCAACTTGGGTTTGATCCAAGGCCCATAATTGAGACCTCTCGATGAGACCAACCCCCCAAACAACCAAGAGACTGTAAATCAGCTCCAGGTGGCACACGGAAGTGAGACGGAAGGCACCATCTGTTGGGTCAGGGTGAACTGACAGTCAACGAGGATTGACCCCTCTATTGCCCCATGTTTTTACCCTTTCAAAAAATTCTGAAATTTTTTATTTGCACATATGATAAAATTTGCAAATTTTGAATTCATAATTGCAATTAGAGACCCTAAATTATCTAGAAGACTAGATAAAATATAAAATTTAAGCAACACAAAATACGAGCAATTTTTGATATTTATCCTTTGGCGGGATAATAGAGGGGTCAATCTTTTCCCTAGGTTGCAAACTGATCTCCTTGCTCAGCCTTGAAGTCATTCTTTACATGTAAAAAAAAGACTCCCTATTTTGTGCTTAATTAACTTATTTTCCACACCCTCTCCTAACAATTTCAGTACAAAAACTACAATTGCAAAGATAAATTCAGAATTTTCAAATTCCATCATCGGTGGCAAATAAAAAATTCAGCATTTTCCCTCAAAGACAAGCAAGGGGGTTATACCAAGTTCACCTCAGACATCTATAGAGGGTACACCTACTAAGAATAACTTAATAATGCCACGCAACCCAAGACTTGTTCTATTGAGTTTAGTTATGGTAGAACCACCTATTGTCAATGCATCCCCGACATGTAGAGTGCACTAGTTTCAACCAAGGCTGGAATGAATGTTCAACCAAAGCTTTTTATGATTTTTCTTCTTTTCAAAGTTAAGACTAATCAAGTTATGATACATGTCCCAAAGTAGTGAGTAGAATGAATGGCATTGGAAGAGTTTACATGTTAGCTATAGATTTGGACCAACTAACAGCTTTCAAAACTCCTAGTATTTTCAATTCAAGACATAAAATTACCAAAAAAACTGCAATCCCTTTTATTTCTATCTTCCTACATGGTAGAAAATTTACATGGCTTATTACTTCTCCTAAACATGCACATATCGCTTAACTCCTAAAGTCCCATTGTCTCTTTGGGGGACAAATTGGATTTTGGGTAGGTTTCTGTGACCTTGATTTTTTATGAAACTTTTTGAAACTTTTTCTATAAGATAGAAAAAACTAATTAGCTATATGGGAATATAATTTTTATTTCAATTGGTGCATGGGAGCAAAAGTTATACTACAAAAAGTCCCTAATTGAACTAAGTGAGCAACACAAAAAAATTGCAAAATATCAAAATAAATTCTAATTTTTTCCCCTGAAATTTCATATTTTTCTCTACATGTGAAGCTTTGATTCATTCTATTTAGACTAAAAATGAGAAAGTTAAGGACAATCTTGTTTTTTGGGCAATTTAAGCATCTTTTTGGAAAAATAACTTGTAGGATTCATTTTTGAATGCAATTTTCACAATTTTTCACAAATCTTTTTTTAGAATGTTGTGTTTGCTTGCTAAAACAATCTCACCATTGGAATTATTGTGTTTCAATCCCATCTAAGAGATATTAATGATTTAGTTGTTTTTTTCAACCTTGAACCTACTTTTATTTAACAATTTTTTAAAGAATGAAAATCAAATTAGTTTGTTTTTTAATTTCTAGAATTTCAACTCAATTCTTCAACATAAATTTTTTCAAATTCAAAGTTTGTAGTGCAAAAAAATTCTACAAATGGCAGTCAAAGTCATCTGAAATTGCAAGCCAATATTCAAAAAAACTTTCTTTTCTAACTTTGAATGCTAATATCTTCCAATCTATACGGTCAAACTTCATGAAATTTTTACCACATGAGCTAAGACAAGTGAAGTAAAAGATCCTATAGTTAGATTCTAAAAAATGCTTTTGTTTTTGTTTCTTGGGTGAATGTAGCAGAAATGGCAGTTTTGAGTGTTTTTTGGTAGAAAAATAGCCTTGGAACTTCAAGGGTTAAGTGGTTGACAATGGGTCGTTTACCATAAGGGAGCTGATCCATTTCCAACCACTTAACTCCTAAGTTCTCATTGTCCCTTCGAGGGAAAAGTTAGATTTCAGGCAAGTTCCTATGATCTCAATTTTTGGTGAATTAATTTGAAACTTTCCCATAAGATAGAAAAACTAATTATCTACGTGGGAATATAATTTTTATTTCAATTGGTGCTTGGGAGCAAAAGTTATACCACAAAAAGTCTGAAACTGAACTCGGTGGGCAACACAAAAAAAATAAAAATAAAAAAATAAAAATTTTAATTTTTTTCCCTTGAATTTTTTTTCATTTTGTCTACATGTGAAGCTTTGATTAATTCTATTTGGACTAATACTGAGAAGTTAAAGACAATTTTGTTTTTCGGGCAATTTCAGCATCTTCTTGAAAAAATAACTTATAGGGTTCATTTCTGAATGCAATTTTCACAATTTTTCACAATTTCTTTTGGGAATGTTGTGTTCAATTGCTAAAACAATCTCACCATTGGGATTATTGTCTTTCAATCCCATATTGGAGTTATTAATGGTTTAGTTGTTTTTTTCAATCTTGGACCTACTTCCACTTAGCATTTTTTTTAAGAATGAAAATCAAGTGTGTGTTTTTAAAAAAAAAAAATTCCTAGACTTTCAACTTAATTTTTCAACATAAATTTTTTTTAATTGAAAGTCTATAGTGCAAAAAAATTTCACAATTGGTAGTCAGAGTCATTTGAAATTGCAGGCCAATGTTCAAAAAAACTTTATTTTTCAACTTTGAATGCTAATATCTTCCAATCTATATGGTCAAACTTCATGAATTTTTACCATGTGAGATAAGATAAGTAAAGTAGAAGATCCTATGGTTAGATTCTTTTTTAAATGATTTTTTTTGTATCATTGGATGAATGCAACAAAAACGATAGGTTTGAGTGGTTTTTGACAAAAAAATGGCCTTGGGAATTTAGGGGTTAAGTAAATTCGCGAATCTAAAGCACAATTTTTATGAATGGAGAAATTTTCCACGTACAAAAATAGAATTTAGAAAGATTCTATATTTTTTTCAAAACATAATTATTATTAATTTATTGGTTGAAGATTTTTTTGGCCTATTCTTGTCACATAAGACTTCCTATTTCTAACCATAGGTTGGTTGCAAAATCAATCAAAACTATAACTAATTGTGCCGCATTGGAAATTGTGCCATAATTAATCTCCATTTTTCTCTTCTTGATTGGAAAACGTGTAGCCTATATGATAAGAATGGGTCCCTGGTCAAAACATAATTATTATTAATTTGTTGGTTGAAGATTTTGTTTGGCCTATTCTTGTCACATAGGACTTCCTATTTCTAACCATAGGTTGGTTGCAAAATCAATCAAAACTATAACCAATTGTGCCGCATTGGAAATTGTGCCATAATTAATCTCCATCTTTTTCTTGTTGATTGGAGAGCGTGTAGCCTATATAACAAGAATGGGTCCGTGGTCAGAAATGCATGGGGTCCCTTAGAAAGCCATTTCCAAGCTCTCTTACAGCAGACAGTTGGCTACTTCTAAAACGTGCCCATCCGCGCATGCTCATATAATTTATCACCATTTGTCACCATAGTTGTCAGCTCCGCTATCATGGTGTCACCCAGAGGAGGCACACAAGACGAGGCTGCTTTCAGAAGCCCTATGTACATTAAGTTAAGTTCAAGAAAATTAGGTCGGTTTGATCAATCTTTCAGGCGCTGTCTCTGCCATACAGGACCCACAAAATGCAAAATTTTCAATCACTCACACAAGAGTTGCTGCTCTAATCAAATGGTCTAAGAGCATCTCCACTCTTGCCCTGGAAAATAGGCATAGGAAACTGCCTGTCACAGGCTCTTGAAAAGTAAAAGGGGCTCATGGTACTTAACTTCCCCCAAGTCCTCAACTATACCTGCCCTCAAGCCTCCACCAAAGCAGTCAACTGCCTTTAAATACTCTTGATTGATTTCCGGTTATGCATTGAATTTTCTGACATTGTTGATAGCGGTGGCACTGTTGGCTACTTCTTAAACCCAATCAAGCATCCTAAATAGGTCAAGACAAATTTTTTTTGACAATAATTCAAATAGCAACAAAGAGAGCGGGCTTTGGAAGATGGGCAGCCAAGCTATATTTTTTTCTGTGGCCAAAGTGGCAAGGAGTGACAGAGAGTTCATGGTGGGGAAACAAAAGTTGCCGGGGCTCATCATACCCTGGCCCGGGACTAGGTCCAGGGCAAGGGGGGTGATGCTCTAAATTAACTAAAGGTAAGGTAGGAGGTTCTAAAAGTACATTGGTTCTAAAAGTGCCCATTTTCTTAAATGTACATTGTACACAGAAGTTGGTTTTTTTGTGGCCTTTAGCCATGTACAAACAACGTACATTTTAGAAGGTGAATGCTATTAGAGCCCTATGCCACTTCAGCTTCAAAATTTCATAACTAATTCCACAAAGCTCCAAAAAATATGAAATGACTAGGATTAAATTCCAATTCTACTTGTCTTTGAAGAAAAATTTACTAAAAAATATTTCAAGAAGTTTCACCTCCCAAAAATCAGTTCCAGGTTTTAAATGGTCAATTCATAGACCTCCTACCTTAAGGTTGAAGGGTGAAGCACCAATTGTCAACCTTGCCCAATGTTCTATTTCTAACCTTAGATTTGAACTAAGGGCCTATTTACACCCAAAAACTTTGGATTGGAGCTCTAGAAAATGGAGTGTTTTAATTGAAAGATAGCTATGGACCCAAAGCAAAGATCCAATCAAAACACCCCATTCTCTTAGGTTCCATTCCAAAGTATTTGACAATAAATAAGCATTAAAGTTTGGAAAGTTTTTTTTGTCCTTTTCAAGGTTGGAACTAATAAAGATTATGACACATGTCTCGAAGTAGTGAGCAAGAAAGTATAAAGTAGTGAGCGGGAGGGTAATTCATGAATGATTGAAATTGGAAGAGTCTAGACATTGGCTATTGGTTAAGGGTTCTTTCGGGCTCCCAAAATTCACAGTAATTTCAGGTTTGGGAATAAAGTTCTGAAAAAAAGAATTTCCCCATATTTCCTATTTTTTTTACATGGGAAAATTATTCACCACTTCATTCTTGCACATAATTTGCTCCAAAACTCCCTAAATGATTGACTACTAGTGCTTCAACCTTAGCCTGCTCTTAAAAAGACCATTTAAGAGTTGATAGCCTCTTTGCAAAAACTTAACTCCTTGAAATAATTTTCAAAAAGTTTTCAAGAAGAAGAGAAATGAAATTAGGCATCTAACCCAAGTCATTTCATATTTCTTGGAGTTTTGTGGAATTAATTACACATTTTTTGAAGTTGAAATGTAATGGACACTAAAATCAATCATCTCTTGGAATGTGCACTATTGAACATTGAAAGAAACAAAATATACCTTTGAGTCATAATCACTTTTAGAGCAAACTACTTTAGAGTGGCAGATCCATTTCCAACCACTTTAACAATTATGTGTTTCTAGAACTTGGATTTCTTTAGTGTGGAGATTTTTCTGTGTCCAAAATTAGATTTTGAAAGGATTCCATAATTTTTTTTTCCAAACATAGTTACTATAAATTTTCTAGTTGAAGATTATATTTGACCTATACTAGTCATATAGGTCTTCCTATATCCAACCAAGGGTTGGAAAAAAATTTGACCAACGGTTGGTTACATTATCAAAAGACTTCTAGCTAATCACAATGTGCTATAATTGATCACTATTCATCTTTATTTGCAAAGAAAGAAAGCAGCCTACACTATAGAAATGGAAGGGGTAATTAGAAATAGGCTGACGTCTTTTAAGATAAAAAATGATTTATATCTAACTAGGGCCCTATTTGTGCAAGTTAAGGTGACCTCTTTTCATGAATGAGGGAAATTATGTTGTCTTAGTGACTTCATCATTGTATAATGAATAACACATTGACACCTAATGAAGTCAGTATGACGAATTTTTTGTTTTTCACTTTTTGAAAATATATTTGCCTTTACATTGAAAACAAATTAGATTGTAATCTATACTTTCTTAATTTCTACTAAGTCCAAACTTGATAAAAAAAAATTAGCAAAAAATAGTGCAATCTTCAATATTTATTTTCTCTAACTAGAGAAAATTACCTTGCCCACAATTGCTTATTTGGACATATATTGAAAAACTTAACAATTGTTGGAAATAGGTCATGTACCTTCACTAAAGGTCCAAACACCCCAAATTGTCAAAATAAACAATTTAGCATAGTTGGAAGTTCCATTTTCAAGAAAAAAAAATGTTTGTGGAATTGGTAGTTGAAAATCATGAATTCAAAAAAACTTTGGATAAAACTTGTAATGATTATGAATTTTCTAAGTGGAATCTCCCTAGGCCTTTGAAATTGTTACATAGCTTGGTTGTAAAATTGAAATCTAGAGAATTAGCAATTTGTGAATGAAAATTAAGTAAAGGAATGGTTTAATGGCAATTTGAGGTAAACTTTCAATTGAAACCTACTAGTGTGGAATAGGTATAGGGATGGTTTTAGATGTTTTCACCTTATACAACATTTACAAGCTAGGAGGGTTAAGAGTATTATTGGTTGTAGATTGAAGAGGAGATTTTGCATAGATAGAAGCAACAAGTGAAGAAATTTGAGTTGGATTGTAACTGAAAAGTAAGCTAGTGCTATGAAGATAGAGTATTTTAAATTGAAGTATTGCTACTTATTGAATATGATGTCATGTTCCAATCAAGGAAGAAACGTCTATATCTCAATACTTTATTTTATTTTATTAAGGACTTGAAATATTGCAAAAAATGAAAGAAACCAACTATTCAATCTAACATTAGAAGATTTTTCGGGCCTCTAGATGCCTGCGAGTTATTATAGCTTGCAAACGCAGGAAACAAGTTTGGCGCAGCGGTCTAACGTGGCCGAGTCCTTGCCACATCATTGATCAATTTTTTATTTTTTTTATTTTTTTATTTTTTTCAATTTATTTTTTGCATTTGGAGACTAATTTTTTTTTAAATTTTTATGAAAAAAAAATTCTAACAATGGGTTGTTCCCCTCGCTGCGGGGAACAGTTGCGGGGAACAAGCCCGAAATAGGCTTCTGGATCCCCCAAAACTCTTCTAATGTTTAACTAGTGCACCTAATGGTATTAATACCAATTCACAATAATTTGGAAATCATGCAAATTTGTTAGGTGCAATAATTTGCAAGTATAAGAGAGACTTGTACTATTCAAAATCTTCTACCAATCAAATTAATTATAATATCAAGATAAAGGAAATGTAGTTGTAGGTGCAAATTGCATGTGTCCATGGTGCAAAAAGTATCCCTATATTGGACGTTGAATAGGCTTTAGAATTCCAAGGCCAATCACTATCCCTACACACCTATAGACACCTTACAAAAAGGGTGGGCACCTCCCAAATGCACCATTAGCCCTAAATTGCCATCTTCACTTTGTGTACATCTCCAACATCAATTACATACCTATGTGGAAAAAATTGTTTTAGAACCAAATTTCGTTCCTTCACAACTTTTGCATATGGTGTCCAAATGTTGCGTTTCTTGGTGCATCAGAACTTCCTTTCACTTGCCAATAAGAGAATATGAAAATTTCACTAGTCTAATAATAGTAACTGCACAGTAGCAAAAAGTGGAAATTTTGGAGGTACCCACTTTGCTTAGCTGCAAGAAATAACCTTTTAAGATAGAAGCATTAAACACCAAACTTAAGGGCGGGCTTACATGCTCGCCCAGTGGGTAAACTTGAACCTAAAACAAGCAAGAAGACAAAATTGCTTCTCCTGATTGTCTTGCCAAGATGCGCAACGGAAAAGGAAGAGCTCAATTTCCAATCGATATCGGTGAACAATCTCATTGGTCGAGACTACTAGATCATGAGAAAATCTAATATGTGACAACTTCTATAATCATATCCTTCCCTCTCTCCCCAGGTCCACATAAAAGTGGAATTGGTATTTTGTTTGTAGCATCCCTGTAGCTCTTTGCCCACCCGGCAAGCATATAAACAAGCCCTTGGTGTCTTGTTGAAATATTGCCGCTTCAGTAAGTAGCGTTTGTACAAACACGGGGAAAACTATTGCTCCAAAAGCATGTACTCGTTTGATCACATTTATCTGGTTTTTAACGTTGTTTGTCCTTTTCGATGATATTTGTCCTTTTCAGCATTGTGTTTTCAACTTCATTTTGTTTCTTCAAGGGAAGGGACCGGCAAGGGACCAACTTGGGGGGTTCATGAATGACTGAATAAGGAGAAGTATATTTCTTTTAAGGTACGACGATGCCCGTGCTTCCTACCTATGCATCATGGGCAGTGGCGTAAGTTATGCACAGATGTCTGGCCAATGGTGCTGGCGGAGCTGGTGCAATCACCAAAGACACATTCCGAGTCCGGTTACCAAAAAAGCCACCCTTGTGTTCACACATGTGGAACAACCGAGGCAAGGCAAGCAAATGAGCAAATGAGCAAAGCTGGTGCCTTGTTCCAGAGCAACCGACTTATTACTTTATGGTCCAAAAAAAACACCAAGTCGAGGATCAGTCAGGGTCTGCACTCACTCAGTGGAAAGACCAAGTCACGTGAAAAACAAAAAAAAATTGTGCAAAGGGAATTAAAATGATGCGTGCATGGAAATCATTCCCACTGGAGTATTTCATGCTGCCTGTTGTCTCAGAAAATGGCATTGGAGCAAAGAGCTCGTGACACACTGAGTAGGAAGTAAAGTACAGTACATGCATTTGGGTCCGATAATCTTATGAATTTTGTTCCCAGGCAGATTCAACAAAAAGTTCATGAACTTCAGGATTGAAGCTTCTAACATATTAAAAAATGGATGGATCATTAGAAGGAATTTGAGGGCAATAAAAGCTTGCGAGTTCTCAAGTTGCTAGGAACAAGAAAACTGTGCCATTGCAGCAGTATGATGTGGTTGAGACCTTGTCATATAATATAAAATTATTATTTTTTTGAAAAAAAAAGTTTCACTTAATAATAATAATAATAATAATAATTAATTTTTTTTTTTCTGACAACCAACTATTCCTTCACTATGAAGGGAACAACCAAGGAAAGAGGCTTGAAATGGGCTTACATTGTCCTCAAATCCCTTCTAATGTTCCTAACTGCAAATTGTGTTGGAATTAGAATAGTAGTGAAGAATACTTGATCATCATAACAAATATATCCCTCATGTAAAATCCAAAATCATACAACAATTTGAATCTTTTTTATATGCTATCTACCATTTAGTTTTGCCAACCTTTGCTAAAAATTATAATTGGAGTTCTATTAGGCATTGTAGCAATGAACATTTTCAATTTGTTGTAGAGATATTTGATCCCGTACTACTTGAATTGATTGTATTATTTCTTGCTTGTTCACTGGTTTGCTTGGGTGTTGCAACAAGTCTTTGAATATCTTCCAAAGTTTGTCTAAGGTGAATTAGGAGTCAAACTAACTTCTTCATACCATGAACTTGACTCCACTTCTCTAGAAATTGTTGTATGATATTCAAGTACTCTTCACTACAATTCTAGTATGGTTTAGAAATTTGTTCATTTTTGAGTATGCTAAAGCTTCCTAAAGTTTATGAACTTTTGGATAACTAAATTTGCCTAGGAATAAAGATTATTGGACTTGATTGTACAATACTAGAAAATCATGTTATGGACACTCTATTATGCCATTTCACAAAATTTTGCATAATATAGGGTATTATTGATATATTTTTGTCTCGCATAATTAACATTCAATTTTTATGCAATATTGATGAAGCATACAAAGTTCTCATTTCAAAAAAACAAAATCCCATTTTGGTTGAAATGTTTCATTTAATATTCATGATTTTATTTGATAATTGGTTGAAAAACTTTGGTGATGTAGGAAGCATCTATATATACATCTTTTATATTGAAAAAATATCCATAATTAAGAAACAAAAATATGATTTATGAAGAATTTAGTATTAGGTGTTGTAAGACCAAACTTTGTATAATAAATATTTCTATATTGTAACTAGATTTTGGAAAAATAATTATACCATCATACTCAAAGGTACAAAATTAGTCATAGTGAAATTACAATTGTATTCTATATTGAGCAAGATTATTGTAATAGCACAATAAGATGTCCATTATATGGTTTTAGGGTACTGTACTATATACAAGTTTTATAGAGATACCCACAATCATTACCTTTAGTGCTCAAAATTTTTTCTTAAAACAAAATTTTATATGTATGATACTTTGTACTTTTTAACATGTGAAAGAGGATTCCAACTCACCAAACAAAAAATATGATTTGGATACTATATACAAAGAGTTATGAAAATTCAAGAATTTATTGATAGATGGCCTCAAACCAACTCTTGTAGAGCTGTATATACATCCTCTAAATCAATATAGTGCACCCTTCCTGTCCAATATTTTTAGGGTGATATTATGGGATTGTTGGCTACCTTTGTTCCAATTTTTTTATGAAATCCATGCAATCCATGTAAGGTAGGTACTCCCCAAACTGCCACTTTTGGCTATTGAGCCTATTTTCTATTATTAGACTGCTCAGATTTTCATATGTTCTTGTTGGCAAGTGAAAGGAGGTTCCAACACATCAGAGAATGTAACATTTGGATATTGTATGCAAAAGTTATTAAGGAACAAAGTTTGGTTCTAAATGCATTTCTTCCACGAAGGTACAGAACTGACTTTGGAGATGTACACATAGTATAGATGGCGGTTTAAGGTCAGTGGCACATTTGGGTGTTCCTACCATGTCATGAAGCTACTGTTTCACTGCTCTTGCTTACAAGATCATTACTCTTGATAAATGCTCCAACTTGAATGCCTTTCTGGTCATAAATCAAGCATACAGCTCCAAGCCCTGTTCAAAAAGAGAGATATTATTCAGAGGTGCAAAGAATGATGATCCAAAAGTTTCCATGGCTTCACCGCAAGATAAAACACATGGAAAGTGAAGGATGCACTTGAGTTGTGCAGTTGTCATTGAACCTTGCATCATTTCTATTCTCGCCTCTATCTTAGACTGGGATGCCACGAGTATGAAGCTCATTTGTATGCTCAAACACAAACACGTATAAATTCTCAAAGCCAGTCAATCATGATACCCCTGACATGAACTTGCGGAGAGTGTCATCTTTGTGTTCTTCATCACGGTTGGGCAATTCCTTCATCGCCTGTTGTTCGTCGAACTGCAAACAAACATTACAGCAATCCCATCATGCAAGTTCAGTTCCTAACTTTTAAGAGCCCTGTTGCAACCACTACATCATAATAATGATGTGCTTACACTCGAGCATAATCAGGCAACATCACAGAAAAGAAAACTGGACAATGGAAGAAAATCGTACCATAACATGCTCAATATGTCGCCGTGTGTCTGGGTGGAGATCAGACAATGAGGCATTAGGTAAGTTGACCTTGGTGACGTCAATCTCCGCCTCTCCTTCAAGAACAATATGCCACCAATCCATGGTGTAATGTTTCTGAAGGTGGATTGCCAACAGCTTGCCATCCTCTGTGAGCATAAACCAATAAATATAGAAACTTCAAAGGCCTCTCGATGCAGAATATTGCACAAGAGCTCTAATTTTGGGTGTGCTGAAAGAGTGGGATGGTGAAAAATATGATGCTCCAAACAGTTTAAAGTTTTAGAACGACTAGAACGGAGCCCATTGCATTGCAACAACAGCAAAAAGGTTTCATCAAGTTGCAAGATTTCATTGAGAAGATATTTGGATGCCATTAGTGTTTAACAAGACTGAATGAATGAAACACTATTTAAGCATGTGAAAATGTGAAGGATGAAATTGCGAGACACTTTGCATCTGTTATAAGAGATGGTGGACTCTGGCTAATCTGAAAGTGTTTTTTTTTCTAATCCATGAAGCACCTAATAATAGAGAATCAGGTACATAATTAGGACTACTTTCTTGAGAGCTTACCCAAATTCCAGAAGCACTCTGATGGTTTCACAGGTTTATTGAGGTCACCCTGCACACAAGAGATCAAATTCTATTTCATTAACCAGTATGAGCTTTGAATGAATGACGTGTGTTCCGAAATGAACCGAAAACTGAGATTCAATTTGACATAAGAAGAAATTCCAGAGTCGATTGGCCCTCAAGATTCTTAGTTCCCTATATATAGAAGTCCTGCAATATTCTCTGAATCTTGACAAGCTAACGTGACTTACAGGTGGTCAGGTACTTGGGAACTGAATGGAACTCGGACAAAAGCTGCGAAGTTTTTCTTGTAATGAGACCAGGTTTGTGGGGATCACATGCGTTTTCATTGTGGAAGAAAGCATGTCAAAGTTACCTCCAGGAGGGGTGCTTGACCTTTAAGGCCAACTTTCAAATATCTTGGTTGGATATCGCAGATGACGGATTTTGCTTTTGTTCCAATGGGTACTGGAATATGCAACGTAGTGTCATACAGGGTTTGTGTCCACGAGTAGTTTTCAAGGTCTGCTCCATTGCCAGCATTCGGGTCTGAATATGACAAAAAAGCAGATGGTCAGCTATTATGCCATCACCTGCTTCGCTCTTGACGATGATTAGGGTTCCAAGTTGTGAATGATTCCTTGGTGAAGGTTTCAGTAACAAGTTACCAAAACAAATAAAACATGACAATGCAGTATGTGCATAGTGCCATCTTCAAGGACTTTTCATCCCTTTCATTTCACAATGTTGCCTTTGATTACCATACACTCATGAATCTAAAACCGTTTAGACCTGATCTCGTCTACAACTCATCTATTCATACACTTAGTTGAACTTATTAGCAAGCGTTGAAAGCACGTTGGGGCTAAATGTCTATGGCCACTCACCTTTGAATGGAGATCAACAACCTGCCACTTTGAAATCACATCATAAATTCTTAACATTGTGATAAAAATCTGATAAAATCTGAACACATTTGGCTCTTGCATCCAAAACTATTTTCTACATCTCCCCAAAATCACAATCCTAAATATGATGAAACGCTTTTAAGCGGCGAAAAGATTTCAAGTGGCGCAAATATTAACCTCTATGTGCTTGTAACTCACCCAAGGATGTAACTTCTCGTTTCTCCTCCTCTGGAGGTGGGTGCATCTCCGTCGTCGCTTCAGGTTCAAAAGCCAAGTTGGATGTCAAAGGGACGTCCTCTGCAGATGTGATAACTGCCGTCTCCCGAGCCTCATAAAAATTCTCATCATCATTCACGTTGACAACGTTCTTCCCAGCAACCGAGGTTTCGCAGTTTTCTTCACAGATGTCTGCTGCAGGGTATTCGGAAGAGGCGATGATCACCGTTTCTTTATCTTGGAAAGAATTTTTGGAGCATTCCGAGATGGGACTGGAGCCTTGGGTGCTCTCTGGGAGACTGACATGCTGTTCATGTTCTTCCTGCTCCGGGTTATCAAAAATTTCATCGAGCTTGGCAATCTTGTCGGGACCGCCGTAGACATCTTCAATGTCATCAGTGTCCACTCGTCTTCGTTTGGCAGCAGACAGCATCTCCGAGACGCGAACATCCACCTCTTCCTGGGAAGCAATCCCAGTCTCTCGGAACAGGAACTCAATCACGGTGGAAAGCAAATCAAGGGGCTGCTGCTGGTGCTCCCGAAGAAGGTACCCTAAAACCTCGTCATAGGGTCGCTCACAGCTGGTAGCATCCGAGGGCCGGGAAGAGTAAGGGTCAGGAGGGTAATCTTCCTCCTCATCTTCATAGCCATTGTCCACATTTTGCAAGTTGGCTCTCACTATAGTTTCCACATCTTCAGAGTCTTCCTCATACTCCGAAATTATGGCCATTATCACAAAACAAATAGAATCAACCTGACAAAATGCGCACTTCCATCACAGGATACACAAATCTCACTGATATCATGACAACTGATGCCCCTATAGACTTGAAAATTCTGACGCTATCATATGCAAAGATCATGCTGTGCCTCATACATACGAGTGTGAACAGAACAGCCTGTTTGCACACCACGCACATAACCGTGGAGAAAGTGAACTCGTTCACTGCGAAAACTAACCCCTAAGCACTACGAACGCTCAAAATGTCATTTTTGGGCACTTTCTCTCGTTGGATTTTCTTAAATGTTTCGACGAACACATGCAACGTTCTTCATTGATTTGGGTGACATAAAATTTAGCTCCGTCCGCATTATTTCTTCCATAACATGATAAATCAACTGATTGGTCATTTTGAAACCATGAAATCTGTGTCCTTGAGGAACTGGTCATACCTGTAAAGGCACTACATTGAGCTTGGGAAAAAATTGTGCAACCGCAAGATGGTTGAGAAGCTACTGCTTCACCCTCCTGGCTTCTACATACGAATGCACAGTCACAGGAAATCTCTGATGACCCGTAGCATGGCACTGCCTGGAAACCACGATCCCTAGAACGGGTACCTAATTGACAAGGGAGGAGCATTAAGATACCTGTCGGAGGGATTGAGAGGTTGCGGATTTAGGCATGGCTGTTGCAATCAATTTTCTCTTACACGAAATTTTGCAGTTGCAGTCGAAGGTTTCGTGAGCTTGACCTTTCAGATCACTTACGCCCCTTCAGTAGTTATTTGTTCCAAGTATGGTAATGAGCTCCAGATACTGTACGATCAGGTTGCAGATTCTTCAAAAGTACGCACTCCAACTCTTTGGCCAACTGCTCATAAGCTCTCCCAAAAGGTACAGAATATTTTCATATAATTTACCATACGTAGATGCTTCAGCGAACAAAATTAGTTAGCAGGGAACATCCAAAGCCTTACGAGTCCCTCAACAGGCTGCATGACCTTAGTGATTTTGAGTTCAAAGGAGAGAATCTATCAGCAAATTCTGTCGCTTATTTATCTCCTTTCCATGGTAATCGTTTCAATACAATAGCACCATGAGATTTCCCCAGGTCGACAAAAATGAAGGAGTCAAGATGCTCCGTGATCGACAACAGCAGAAGGTCCAGATGGATGGGTACCCAGAATTTGCACTCTGCTACGTAACCACCAGCATGGTTTGAACATGCCGGTGCCGAACAGCATTCTCTAAGAACACGAGAATCGTCGTGCCCTTCCGAGAAAAATCTTGAATGAGAAAAATATGGAAGTGCTGCTTTACAGGGCCTGCTCGAGTCCAGAATGCTGAAATGTAGGTGTGAAACTCTCTACCAGGAGGTCAACTTCTTCACCTGAGACAGGCTAAGGCAACACAGCAAGCAAGAAATATTAGCAACCGCTGAATCCTCGAGTCGCACAAGGTATTGTTGGAATAAACTTCAACGAGGAGCTCCGCGTTACCGTCAATGACACTAGAGCGAGAAACATTGCCATTCCTCCGAGTAGAAGCATTAATGTCATGAAAAAGTATAGCTCTGCAGATTCTAAGTATTCAAAAGACGGAATTCATTGTTAGCGCCCTCTACGTGTCATATACAGCTATTTGATCTTGCACAGTCGACAGCGCCAGGCCTCTAAGCAATATGTCCTATTCGGGATACAATACAATTGTGTAATCTGCAGTTAATTAACAAAAAACAGAGCTTACAAGGAACAAAACTCTTCCAAGAGAGAAGCGGTAGAAAAAACGATTGAAAGCAGATGCAAGTTACTTCATGCAAGTGACACCCAAGTTAGTATGTAGAGAGTTCAGTAGTAAAAACATAACCTGCTTGAAAAAAGTGTCATGTTGCCAGAATGAACTAGAACCATCCCAGTAATTGGAGACGGGCACACATTGATAGCTAGAAATGCGCTCACTTTTGAGCCTCCTACAGCATCCACCCGGAATTTTCCTGTCGACGAATCTATTCTAGTAAAGGCTAAGACTCAGCCTCAATGTCGGCTTTCCCCTCAAAAATGCTGGATGCATAGCTAGTCAAGGAGTGCTGATATTGTTCAGAATATATTCAATATCAGACGTAACCTCACATTGCCTGCATCCAACCACAAACTCATCCCAAAATAACTTGGCTTTGCAAAGCAGAGACATTGTACAAAGTTTCCTCCCTTCACTCTTGCTCCTCGTGTACTTGGCCAACACATGATACAAAGCTCCACAACGAGGGTCAGGGCAGAGCAGCCAGATCACATAAGAATTACAACGAAAAAGATCAGCATAAAGGTGCAGGTTCTCTCCTTTAAGCAAAGGACTTTTGTGCCATGGGCCCAGGATGCTGAGAGATATGAGCTCCGTGAGCTTGCTGAGAGACTTTAGGAGGTGAGCCACCTGTAACAGAGGCTTGCAATGAAGGTATCACAAAATTGGATGGTGTCTGGCTAGACACGTTCACCTGGAGACCAGCATCAGTGCGCGCCCTCTTCGCAACAGGCTCATTAGCCAATGCTAACCCTGTTCGAGGTTCAGGTTGTTCCGTTCTTGCGTTCTCAATCGTCGTATCAGTCTCGGCAGGTCTGACAACCACTGAAGCAGTTCCTGCAGGTTGCTCCTCGCAAACTGCAGTTATCATACTGCTATTGGACGGTCCTGAAGGAGTGGCAGTAGAGGCAAGAGCACTTGTCAATGCAGAAGGTGCACCGCCAGGTAAATCAGGATGATTTAGTTTAGCCTGTTGCTCAAGCATCTTTTGAAGTGATTGACCTTGAGCTTCAATGCGAAGTTGTAACTCTCGCTGGATCTGCCAGACACCAAATCAACCCAGGGTCAATGAGAAGACATGGCCAACAAACACAGAAGATTACAGCTCTATTTGCTGTTGACAAACAATATGTCTCTCTGTAAGACTCACGCAAAGAATTATAAATGGATCTAAGCGCTTCCAAACACAGAATCAAAAGTCCATTCGCAACAACGAATAGATGACACGAAGATGCATAAAATTTACCTCAAGCTGCTCATGAAGTTTCTTCTGCACCTCCATCTGCATTTGCAGTGCTTGTGCAATCTGGTGACTCCTGTATGCAGAGAAACAGAAAATTGACTCAAAAAAATATCACTAAAAATTATTTTTTAAGGCAAAAATTCTCAACTACACACCCACGAACCATTGAAGGGACATTAACGCCTAGCAACTCGATCTAATCGATTAAAACTAAAAGTTGAATAGCATCCATTACAAGGAGACTTGAACTTACGATCCAAGATCAAGAGGCGTGAACAAGCTGTCCTGCTTTCTCCGTTCAGCTTTTGCTTCTGTATATCCAATACTAGTATATCAGCCCTAAGACTAGCCAAAACCAATCAACTTATATTATGCAACAACAATTCAAATAGCACCACACAAGAGATGTAAGACCAAGACAGGAAGTCTACCTTCCGAGATCTCTGGCATGTACTTTGCAAGTCGATACTTCTGAAACACAGCTCCAAAGCAGCATCACAAATGATCACAATGACCAAAAATAAATAAGGATCAGAGAAACCTCTGGTTCAAATCAATTATTCCATTCGGACTTTAAGTTTCATAAAGTAGAAGACAACAAGAGTCTCATCACTAGCAACATCACTTACGTGCTCAAATTTCTTGCTAAATATTCAAAACAAAGACAGAAAACATAATACTCACACATATAATTGACAGAGTAAATTCCAAACCTGAAGGTGGCTTTTCACATGGTAGATTGTGATTCCTTGAACACCCATCAATCGCAGCACTGCCTTCGGAGTGGCACCTTCAGAAAGCAAAACAGCGGGTCAGACATCCTGCTTGATATTTAAAATTCAGGTTTCCCCGTTTGTTGCATTGGAAAAAGTACTGACTAGCCAAATTCGTTCTGGAAATGGACTTACGTTCTGCTCCACCGAGGTGCGCTACAGCCGTGACGAATTTCTCATGAAGCTCTGGAGTCCACCGCAGCCGTGACTTGGAAGATTGTTTGAGACTCTCAGAAGACACGGCACCTGTTGAACCTAATCACAACAGATAACTCAATCACTTCTCTCAGTCCACTGATGTCTGCGATAAAGAAGCATCAGACATTGTGGTTGGCACAGAAATCCTATCATAGATTTAACATCGCCAACCCAGACCTGACCTATTTAGCTCTAGTGAACATGTTGGCTTCTTTATCTCCAAACCCTTGAATTCAGACATCGTACACAGATACTGCATCCTTAAAAAACAAGAAATAAAAAATAAAGAACTCACCACCTGGTTGTTGCTCAGTAGCAGGTGCTTGCGAACCCGCTGGATCAACTGGGAGTGGTGTATACCTCACGCTCTGGCAAAACGTCTGCTATACAAAGGAAATACATAAGAAACCTCAAACGTAGTTGAATATTTCACATAATAGTCCACTACCGAAGACAGGCTCACACCAGTAACGGGCGGCACTTTAAACACAATAACCCTGAAAGAATGGAACTTGCAGCTAAGAAACGCAATTTTGGCCATAGTCCTCAAACTCCACGCCCCTCCATTACTTCCAACTGTGGAAGGGTGATTACTACAAGTAAGCCATTTTGTTCAAGATGCGAAATACTGTACCTATTTCATCCTGACTAAATCAAAGCCGCCAATCCCCCCCAAGCGCATACCCTACGACAATGCTTCATGTCACGGTACAGTATGATACTCTCTTACTCCAGATACACATAGTACTCGCTATCAACATCGCAGCGAATTTCCAAGCTAACTTGCCTTCTAAAATGCTCAGATAGAACCACAAATAATGTACATTTCCAGCACACAATCACTAACATCCCACCTAAAGTTCACAGCCAAGCTACATAAACATGTTCTGCTGCTGGGATGAGTGCTGCTCAGCTCAGCCCAGGCTACCCCCCTCCCCCCGCCCCTGAAATGTACATATCTGGTACATTCTCCGGCATGATATACACTGGGTGTCTACTGAGCAGCACTCCACCCCTGCTTTGTAGGTTGTTGCCTCACCAAAACTTTTGGCTACAAGAGAACAACACCGGCATACCGAATATACTCTTTCTCGTCTCACCCTCATAGATTCTGCGTAACCTAAAAGGTACCAGTGTAAAAAATACAAGATGCGCATGTCTCTACGTGAATATGTAGGAGAAGAATGAAATGAATTACCCTTCCATCGTCTTGCTCGACATCGATAAGCTGAGTCCAGCAACTGGCAACGACGTCCTCTTCCGGCATGAGCTGATTCCATGTCAACCACTCCCCAGTTCCGCCAAACATGTCGGTGCCCGGTTCAGCAGGCATCGCCACCACCTCGGCGGAAGAAGGGCCTTCTCCATGCGGTGTGGAGCCCTCCGGTGGTTCCAACAAATCCTGCATCCCACAACAACACAAACACACACATATCTCTCCTGTCAATACCACAAACTGCCAAAAATCTCCAGCTCATTCTTTTAAAAAATTAAACAAAATAAACAGAGTAAAAAATCATCAACTCCAACCGGCCCCTATCTCTTCCGCCAAATCTCCGACTGAAAATTCTCGGCTTGGAAACTCCGCCTTCAACATGAAACGAGCCGAGTTTCTTTGCATAAAGCACAGAGGAAAAGTAACCGGCCAACCGAAACCCTACTCAGAAAAAGATCATCGTCTGTCACAGAAGAAACTGACGGGCACCATTTTCTGTTGTAACAGCCAGCAGATTTGAATGCCATGATCTCTCCCCTCCCACCATGACAAATCCACCAGCACTTGTAAAAATTTAAAAAAAATTCCTCACAAGTCTCAAAATGCCTCTCAGCTCACCGAATTCCACATGACCGACTGCCGGCGAGGAGGGCTAAAGCACGGAATCTGAATCCGAAAACGAAACCCGAGCTTGCTTGCTTCGTCGCTCTCCGTCCGCGCCTGCTGGCTGGCTTGAATTCAAACCCCTGTCGCGTCTCGTCCCAGAACAAATCGAGATACAATACGCGGAAACTGGACAAAAAAGTTCAGCAAGCATCCGTCGCCAGTGGCGTGCACGTAAAAATTCTCGCGGCCCCAGAGGCTCGAGCTTCCCTGCCCGAGCTTTGCGTCCCGAAAGCGACGAGCATCTACACCGCTAACGCAAGCGGGGAAGGGGGAGGGGAGGGTGGGGGCCACCCAACGAACGAGAATCGAGGGGGCGTTCGTTCAAGACAAGGACGAACGGAGTAATGGACGCACGGTGTCCGGTGCATCTAGGTTTGGGGTGGAATTGGGGGAGAGGCAGATCTAGGAAATTCTCTGGGATTTCATTCCGGTGGTCCTTTTTTGACTGGGTTTATATTCGCTGGGTTTAAATTCTATGCTCTTGATTCTATGGGCCTGGCATCTTGTGCTTTTTGTTGGATACTTGGATCTGCCATTCTTCAACTTGTTGAGGGTAGCATAACCGGTCATAAGGTAGGGTGCTTTAAAAGCAACCTTCCTCTAAAAGCAACCACTAACATAGAGGTACATTTTGCTTCTCTCAATATACCAATAGTGTACATTTCAAGAGGTGGTTGTTTTTAGTAACCATTGTGTTCCAACTTTCAAAAATTTGTAACTAATCCCACATAGGTTCAAAAAATATGAATCAATTTGGGTAGTTGGGTTAGATGCCAATATGAATCAATTTTTTTTTTTCTATTTTTTTTCTTACAAAAATTTATTGAAAGTTGTTTCAAAGAGTGTAGTTTCCTACTTGTAAATGGCACTTTAAGAATAAATTACCTCAATCAGTTTTTGTGGGATTTTTCATGTTGCTAGATTACTATTGTATTAAAAAAAACCAATAGCCAAATTTTACCTATGTATTATATATTAATTTTGATATAAATATCACTAAGTATCACCAGCCAAGTATTACATGAGTGTTGAAGAAATAGCTTATTACTTCTCAAAAATGATAAAAACAAAATCATTGAATGTAATGAAGAATTTTCCTAGGTAAGAATAGTACTAGCAGCTCAATAAAAGTTCATCTCATCAAATCACAGTGCATTGTTTGGGAAAATGGATTCCATGTTTGTCACACATGTGCAACTCACTATTTTGACCTCTAGTCAAGCACAAAGTCTTTGATGTGTAAAAGCCAAAAGAATCTCTCTCATTGTTAACCCTTAAAGGTGCAACACTACAAGAGAAAGGGGTGTTTTAAGTGAGTTTTGAAGTATAGTCCTAGACATAAGATTTTAAGTAATGATCTTTAAGGAGATTTTCAACAAAAATTTACTAGAAATACATGTGTTTTTAGTAAAATTTCGCTAAAAATCTCCTTAAAAGTCATTACTTAAAATCTTATGTCTAAGACTATATTTAAAAACTCACTTAAAACACCCCTTTCTCTTGTAGTGCAAGCATTCAAAAAGTGAATGCGTCTTGGTCAACCTTGATTACAACTTTTAAAATAACTATTTTTGAAATTTGATTTCAACTAAGAAAACAAAGCTTGACAGGGTTTGTGTCTATTTTGTTTTAAAGTTTTGAGAAATGTCAAAAATTGAAAAAGTTATTGCAATTGAAATCTCCATGTGCTAAAATCTAAATAACACAATATAGCGAGCTTTTCATTTATATATATAATAAAATTATTTTATTTTATTTTTTTGAATTTAAAATATAAAATTATGTTTCTCATTCCATCTTTGTTGTAAAAATTATAGATTATTCTAATATATATTATAATTGATATAATTTTATTTCCACCTTTAACCTTGAAAAATCACAATAATTTTATTTTTCCTTCAAAATTATTTTCTTACTTGCAAAAAATATCAAAATTTCATACATCGATTAAATAAAAGGATAAATTTGGTTTGATAGTCAAATTTGACTACAAGGTGTTTGATGTGGCTATTTTGGATGTAAAAAATAAAATAACCAATTGAAATTTTTCTGTATGCTAATCTCCATTGCTACTTTTACCTCCTAAAAGAATTTCAAATAATTTGATTGTTTTTGCTATTTTTACTCATTTATGTTTAATTTTTGCAAAAAAAATGATAACAATCATAAATTTTCAGGAAACAAATTTCAATTTCTCAAAGTGATATAGAATTCAAAGTTTCAAGTAGTATAAATATCAAATTGTTGTTTGAACACAATTGAAAAGGCTAGAATTAGCTCAGATAAGAAGTTTGACCATTTCACAATGGATCAAGTCCTTAAGAGGTTAATCTAACGAACTACAACATTTGGTGGTCAGGATCAACATTCTATGCCAAATAATTAATGAAAGTTAGCAAATGTGATTTTACAAATGTGTAAATATTGAAAGATCCACTTTTTCCTCGCAATTAATTTTTTTTTAATAATATCCCCTAAATTTTGGCTTTTGTTTTAGGAAATATTTTTTGGCTACAATAATTATAGAAGAAAAAGTAATATTGGATGAGTTGTCAACTTTGACCTAAACAAAAAAATTGGCATGTGACAATGAATCTTTTGGCAAATGCAAGTACAAATAGTTTTTTTGTCATCCAATAGGTTCACATGGTAGAATAGGTTTTTTTTGTTGTACTATTGGTAATACTTAAAAATTTACTCTACTTGGAAGGCCCATTCTAAACATGTTGCCCATTTTGTGTAGTTAGCAATGGATTAGGTAATGCAACAATAGAACCTTTTATGGCTATAATGAATTTTTAAATTCAATGGAAAAAATTATGAAAATCAATTTCAAAAGAACTATATATTTTATAAGGTAAGTGAATTATATATATATATATATATATATATATATATATATATATATATATATATATATATATATATATATATATATATATATATATATATATATATATATATGATTGAAAAGTGAATCAAAGTCATTACAAAAATTCTAAACCCTTAAGAGAGTTATTGAGCTTACATTTTTTGGCCCCTTGTGTGAAAATATAAAAATATAAATATATTTTTGAAAATAAATAAATAAATAATCAATCCAACATGGAAATGACATGGCACCAATAGTACTACATCAAGTTCCAAATTTAAAAAATAAAAATAAAAAAAATAAAAATTTCCTCTATAATTGCATTACAAGGGACCAATGGCTTTCCCCTTTTCTTCCAGCAATTCCTCCTTCCCAATGGCTTTCCTTCCTTCTCTTAATACTTGGAGATTGGGCTCTTGTAATATAAATTTTGTCTATTTAACAAAACCACAAAAAAATTAGTATGCAGGGATAATTCCTTTGGAAAGCTTTATAAGTCTAAAGTATTGTGACTAAGGTTACTTGTTTTGTAATTTGGACACTTAACTATTCCAATTTAATGGTTGATTTTGAGGTTAAATAAGAAACTATTTATTTTTATTTAAATAGATGCAATTCATTCCTAATGCTATTTTTAATAAACACAATGAAATGCAGTCCTAATCTTATATAGTGTTAGAAATTCTTAGAACAAATCTCCAATCAAATCCTTAGGTTCAAGTCAATTTGTCATGGGAGATGCATATTTTATCAACTTAATCAAAATGCCAAGTTATATACTTTGAAATAGAATAAACGTTTTAGAGATGATATAGATTTGTTTTATTAATTTTTTTAATTGTTTTTCCATCCTAGGCAATAGGTAAATACTAGCCTAATTGCAATTAAGGTATAATCAATCAATCCATATTCCTAAACCATTGTACCATATGCATTGGTATGAAAGTACTAATTCTTTCCTGAAACTCTAGTTCAATCTTCACGTTTGCCTATTTACTCTAATTTTTTACATTCAATTTGTTTTGGTCTTCATTTGCATTAGGTTGGTTCAATTCATCAAGACATTGACTTTTGACTAGATGGCCCACAAATCGACCTTATGATTGTGCTAATTGCCTCACTCACTCCCTATTTGTTGTGACTAAATCGACTAGCTCATACCACATGCTATATTGCCGAATTGATCAAGCTGTGCTCCTACAACTTGTTTGTCCTATAATTTAATCAAGAACAAAGTCTATCCTTGTATATGAAAATTTGACATGTATAGAATATTTGCTCATTATTCTATATGCACTTGAATTACAAGTCTAATTGTACACCAACTAGTCTAAATTTTTTATATAAATATCTTTTTCATATTAATTTCATTATTGAATTTTCTAATTGATTTTACTAATTAAGATATGCTTAACAACAATCTCATAAAGAACATACTTGAATATTAGACTTTACATTACGTCTATGCAACTTAGACAACTTGGATACGCAACTAGATTAATTAATATTTGATTTCACCAAGTAATACAAAAACACATAGGCAATAGTTTGCTCATAGTCTATAAGTCTATTTGATCTTCATTCCATATACAAAAATTAACTAAGACAACATTATTCTCAAATTGACTCACTCCCAAGTCTACAATCATACAAAGGTTGCACAAGCTAATTGGACAAATCACCCAACGAAGTTATGGTTAATCCAATAAACTAACTTGAACCATTAAATCTCTATAGGTGATTTGCCTCCACACATTCATATTTTTATATTGATAATTCAATATACTCATGCTCCAATAGTTTCACAATTGTTTGCACAAAAAATGACAAATAATTTATAGACTTAAACACATGACAAATTGATATTTTGACCAAATCAATTTTATCATCAATATAATAAGACAATTTTCCATTCAACATTTCATGATATGATATAGCTAAATTGATAGCACACAATGAAAAGCACAAGCCCCAAAACTTCACTAGTTCACTTGATTGCTCCAACAATTCATTAGTTACTACATTCCTCATGACCTTATTGACTCACAATACTTAAGATTGAAAAATATTGTATAAAACTCAACAATTTGATCACACAATTATAAATGGTTGAATAGACTAAAGCACCATTCAATAAATTCATTCAAGATGCAATTTGAATACACTTCAATCCTTGGCAAATTGATCATTTCAACTTCCCTTCAATTAGACTTAGTGCACATCCCTATTAATTGACTAGCAAAGCTCAAGATTATAGAACAATATATATAATATGACGACTTGATCAAGTAATTCACATAAATTCTTACAAATAAATAAATTAATCACTATATAATAACCTCACACAAATTTACAATTTGCTTACACTTAAGCTCACAATAATTAGATTTTAAATCTCTTGGCAATTAATCTTATGGATCATACACAACCAAAATGCTTAGACGATTTACTATGCACAACTCATACACACAACAAGACAAGACAACATTGTCAACTTGATAAATACAACTCACAAAAGATTTTTCACACAATAGAATACAAGCAATTTGAGTTTTGAAGGTTCAAATATATTCATAAATTATGCACAAGTTCATAAATGAGCCATACTACTTGTATGGACTACAAAATAAGCAACCTTTGGACTTATAATCTCAAAATTGGTAAAGACAATTCTTCACAAGAAGGGTTGCTTACTAAATTGCCTCTTTTCCTATCCCTGCCTTTGGATGAATGGAGGAAACACTAGTACTTTTTTGCATCACATTTGTAGTTTCTAAGTTGTGATTGGTGATATCTTTTGTAGATTCAATCTAATGCACTTGAATTTTTTGTAAAGATCAATATTTAGACAATAATAAGAGAATTTATTTTTCAAAAAATTTCAAAAATAATTTTATATTTAAATACCAATTTAGCTAATTTGTCACACTTCATGGTTTAGTGTTTTTTAGTACTGCTTGGGACTACTCAAAATTAATGATCTAGAGTTTAAATTTTTGTGCTCTATTTCCACACTAGAGAGGCATGTGTCTACCAAAAAGAACTTAAAAAAACATTATTTTATGTCTTCTACATTCATGCAAACAAGGCCTCTTTGTGCGTGCAATTTTGAACATTGAAAATGGTTTCAAGATCATTCTTTTGATGAAATCTATTCATCACAAAGTCTTCTCAAATTGACAATTTTTAGTTTATTTAAAAATGATTTTTTCAATATTTTACAAATTAAAACGTCAAAGTATCTATTATCATGAGATTTTGCACTTTTCAAGTTCTCGTTCTTAAATTTTTTTTCTATGCTTTTCCTTCATAAGGTACCTTTTTCTTAAAGGTTTATACATGAAATATGTTTTTCAATTTTTTTTCAAATTTTACAGTACTACTTGAAAAATCATGAGTATTATGGACAATGCAACAAAAATGGCCGGCGTTTCTTGCATTCACCCTATTTGACTTTTCCATATCTACAAAAATCCCTTATTTGATTTTGGATTAATATTTGGAACTCTATTTTACTTGCTAATGGAAACAAGTCAAGTTGTTAGACATGTTTACAATTCAATAGCCTAGTAGACTTGAAAATAAAAAAATTGGCAACAACATAGCCCCATTTAGCATGATTGACTTCCTTGTGGTTTGAAGCAAATTTGTTTATTGTGGTGCCAATCCTCTTGGTCCTTATGCTGCTTCTTGTCCAACTTGTTGCATTTCCATTTCACTGCATCATTGTGCTTTACAATGGTGGTGCCAAATGTAAGCTTGGATTTTCTCTCTCTTACAAATAAAATCCAAAGCTGTTAGTATAGGGGTTCTTTTAGAGGAAAGGTCAATTTGTCTTTCATCTAAGTATCTAAAGTCACTTTCAAGAAGAAGGGGTTTTATCATGGAAATTTTGGGAATAAAATGTTAAATTCCTCAATAGCCCAATTATACTATCAACTTATAATTTATGTCAATTAGACCACTCACAATCCTATTGTGACCTGTAATGTCATGACAAGATGACTTGTATCAAGTTAGAGCTACAAGAAAACATTGTCTGAATTGACATGTTTTAATTGATAAATGGTGTCCGAATTGACAAAAAATGACAACATTCCCTCGTAGTGAGACAATTTAGACTTACATGATTCAACAAATCATTTCCAAAATATACAAAACAATGAGACTCAATTCAAATCTAACTAACTCAAAACAATTCAAACATAGTAGATGCAATCACTAAATCTTTCAAAATTAATTTCATCTTCAATTAATATAAATAGAAAGAAAATCTCATATTGCTCAACAAATCAACCGTAACACTTGTCCTGAACCCCTCGTTGATCCTATAAACTTGCAATTTATAGTCCATGAACTTAATTTCATTCTTAACAATGACAATTTGAACCTCCTGGCCAATTTGCCTTCCAAACTCTTAACTTGACAATCCCTTTAAACCCACTCCTTGATAGTTCCTCCATCCAATGGCTCACAAATAATTAAGTGATGATTTCTCAAATACAATTAAAGTTTCTATACTTGCAAACTAACACAAGAATATTTCAGCCATCACATGTACATGCAATTTAATACGCACAATTACACTCATACAAGAATAAGATAATAATGATTGATTGAAGCAATACACTAATACAATTAGTTAATGAGCCATATATTAAAAATAGACTTTTATATAAACTTTCTAACTAAAGACTATAAACCTTAGCTATATATAGCTTCAAAAATTGTGTGATGAATAATCCAATGTTTGATCTAAAAAGTCACCATGCCTCTATGTTTTCCTTCTAATCCTTCCAAACTATCTCCATTCAAATCCAATTTAAATCCTTTTCACACTAATGCAAATTATTTGGCATCTTGTCTCTTTACAACTAAAAAGAGACTGTTTGACTACTACAAAAACAAGTGAAAAGACAAAATGACAAATTGTTTTAAAGTTTTTTAATCTACAGCTCTTGGTTGGGATTAGGCTCCCCTGAGTAGGGCTAGAGTCTCCATTGGGGCTCTTCCAGGTAGGCTAGGGGCCTCTATTGGTACCAGGGGCTTCCACATCAAACAAGGCCTTTCAAAAAATTGAAACTTTTGATGACAAATAGTTCTCTTAAGCCTATTTTAGAGAAGTTAGAGCAAAATAAAAATAGAATACAACTAGTCTAAAGGGAGAAGGTAGATTTGAGGTAAGTAGAAGCTAAATTAAAAGCACAAAAATAAAAACTCTATTTGTAGTAAGTTGCCCAAAATTTCTATGTTGCTAAAAAAACATAGTTTGAGCATTTAGGGGTTAAAATTTGAAGAAATACAATGGTCCAAGAGGAGGACTTTAGAGGTGCATTTCAATATTGGTATGATGAAGCACAATCCAAGGTATGATACTAATTCTCCCTTTCTATTTTAATTAATAAATTTAATTAGGGGCAAGGTCTAGGGTCAAGTCAAACTCCACAATTTAGGAAAGGCCTTTTAAGACACTTCACTGATTATGTGAATATTTGCACATAGTGGAACTTAGAAAAAAAAATGGAGTTGGGCTATTTAGGATTTAGCCATTTTGATTTTAGGATGAAACCTAAGACAAAGTTGTAAGATTGAGAATGAGAAACAATTTGCATAAAATATTTTAAAATTCATATTTATTTTTAAAGAAACATTAATATACACAAAGAGGTTATCAAAATGAAAGAATATATACTATATACAACTCCTACACTAATTATATCCTACATGCAAGCTAATCTACTGTAATATTGTTGCTCCCACTGCCTACACCCCCCCAACACTGTAACCTACTCTATGAGATTTAATGTGTCTTGGATCTCTTTCAACATCGAAGTTTAGTTCAATGATGTTACGGGCTACACTTTCTCTCAAAAAAATTCACAATTTTTCTTTCAATTGCAATTTTTGTAAGAAGGCCAAGGGACTTAATCATGTTTATATTATAAGAAACCATAGATGGCATTTAATTCTATCATCTCCTAATATGCTATGTATCTCACAATAGAAGCAATTAACTATATGAGGTAGTAATTGTCCAACAAATTTTACTTGCCTCCCTTGCAATCCAATGAGGACATTGCCATTAGGGTGTGGAGCTCTTATGAAAGCATCAAGGTGGAAGTCCCAAACTCCTAATGACCACCCAGAAGGTATGCAAAGAAATGTTGCAATTGGCATTCATGCCCTAAATGAATGGTTTTGCCACACCTTGTTATTTGTTCATTGCTTTTAAAATTTATTTTTTCCATACTTTGAACTAGAAGATCCAATTGAAAGTGCTTCTACTTCTACAACCAACCTATATACTTCCTCCATTCCAATTTGTAAATTGTGTTGGGCAATTTTCTCTACATTGTATTTTTAATGCTTAGGGATATGGTTTTCAAAGTCAAACATTTGATATAAGCATCAATGGAAAGGAGCTCTACACTACATACATCTTGTTCTTACCACCATAGCAAGGATCAAGCATTGGAGGTGGAACATACGACAACACATACACAAACTATATCTACCCTTTGGCCCAAATGGATTATAGAAAGGCAACAAGTTGTTCCGTTGTTGACAAAATTGGATATGATTGACCACAATAGTTGTAAGAGGTATTCAAGGTCATCACCCGGACTAAGATAATGTACAATCTAATTCCATATTCAAACTCCAAAGTTGATTCTTATAAGCATTTATTAACCCACCTTTGGTAAATATACAAGTACAACTAGGTTCTAATTTTGATGTGAATTCTTATCCTAAAGGGTGCCTAGGCGTTGTGTATTGTGCCTTCCAAGAAATGAATCTTTTTCAATGCCCAAATGCCCTAAACTTGTAAAATAACCCACAAAAACCTACCCTAAATGCAAGAATAAAGCCTAATAGCTGAATTACTATGGCCACTATGCTTTCCTAAAGGAATGGTTTCAATCTAAATTTAACAAAATAAAGTTAAAAAAATATCATTCCATTTCTAAAGACATAAAATTCAAAATAATCAACAATCTTTCTAGCAAAAGATATTGATGGATGAAGTTTTTAGACCACTAATCAATTTTTCAATCTATATCTACAAGTTTTTCCTAACCTAAAAGTTAAAACTAACTTTTAACTTTACTTTTGGCTTCTAGGAGGTATTTATTTTCTTAGTTTATGTTCTTCTTGTTCCTTTTGAATGAACTTTGCTACTTAGTTTCATCCATTCTAACACTTAAATTTCATTCACCTATATCTTTCTTCTTTTAATTCCAAGTTCTACTTATTTTATGTTTTCAAAAACCTCTAGATTTCTATTATAAAATTCAGAATTTAATTTTGACATGACATTCCTTTCTAATGGTTTGACAGGAGTTCAAGTCCCTTACGAGACATATACATTTAAACCATATACATTTATTCAAATTGTCCAATCTATCCATCCATCTATCCTAAGAGGCCGATCAAACCACTCATTAGTTTAGTCGATCCGGGCCATCCAAAAAGTCCATCTACACTTTATCTTTACGTTCATCTAGACTATCTGTTAGAGCTACATTCACAATGTCCATCTTCCTAAATTGTCCCTAGAGTCTATTCATAGCAACTATATACCCTAAGCTCATCTATATAGTTTTTGCACATAGTGACCATAGAGCTTGTCTCCAAAATTCATCCATAATCTATCTCCAAAGTGTGTCCAAGATGTATGGGGACGATTTCTGTCCATTCAGATCACTACTGTAGTCATCTTGTTTGTTGATTGTGGTAACTAAATTACCCCATCAAACAAATCTAACAAAGAATATTTGATTTAGATCTTTGTTGATGGATGCATTACTAGAAATGCATGACCAAAACAACAGAAATTCAACTAATTTTTGTTATTTGGGACAGTAGAATGACCATTTTGTAACTTTTTGTGAAAATCAACAAAATGGCAAATTCTTTTTGTTGATTTGAATAGTGCAATGATCAAATCAACAAGTTTTTGTTGAATTTGAAATCTTTTAAGAATATTTTTAGAATCTTTGGAATTTTTTTGGAATATTTGAGAATCTATGTATAATGAGTTAAAAAAAAATTAATCATGTAAAATTCAGTCTTTTTTCAATTCAGCAGACTTTGGAGTCCATTCTCGCATAGTATAATAAAAAATTTCAAAAAATTTAGAACTGAAAATAGTTGTAAATTCAAGCTAACTTTCACCTACAAAAATCCGTTTGTGATTTCGATCCTCCAATCAAAAGTTATATACAAAAATCAGAGAAGGGTAGTTAAAAACATTTATTTTCACATTTTCAACATCCTCTCCGATTTTTGTCCATAACTTTTGATTGGAGAATCAAAATCACAAACGGGTTTTTGTAGGTGAAATTTAACTTGAATTTACAACTATTTTCAGTTCTAAATTTTTTGAAATTTTTTATTATACTATGCGAGAATGGACTCCAAAGTCTGCTGAATTGAAAAAAGACTGAATTTTACATGATTAATTTTTTTTTAATTCATTATACTTAGATTCTCAAATATTCCAAAAAGATTCAAAAAAGATTCCAAAGATTCTAAAAATAAATTTCACCTTCAAAAATCTTTTGATTGGAGAAGTTAAATTGAGTATCTAAATACTTATTTTCAAGATTTTCTTAGGCCTATATTTTTATAGGCACTTAGAAATAGGTATATGTTGTGTTATTTAGTAACACTTATTTCCTCCAAACTTTCTAAAGTGCCTACAAAGTGAATTAAAGTGTGGTACTTTAATTCTAGTGACACCAAAGGTCACAATTTTCCATCACTACACATTCCATGTACTTGTAGTATTAGATTCCAATTCTAGTTATTGAATCTCCATTTCCCATAACTCCCATCATCTAGACTCCTATAAGACACTAGGGGAGATTTGAGGGCATTAAGAGATTGTTTTAGTCCCATTTGCCATGCTATGAACCAACCACTACTATCCAAAATTAAAATTAAATTTAAAAATTTAAAATTTTTAAAAATCTATTTAAATATTATTATTTGACATGATAGTCTCTCAACCATGTCAAACTACTTATGTGGTAGAATTCCCATAGTTCAAGAAATTGGAGTCTTTTGGTTGCCTCAAAAATCTTCTATTTTGAAATATGTTTTTTTGTAACAAATTTTGCTATTTCTAAATAATTTTTTACATGAAAATTTTACTCTACAAACCACAAATGTGCATTATTTGTTGACTACACCAAAAAGCTATAATCCACACTACTAGTACTCTATATATCCTATTAATTCCTAACTTGAAGAATCCAATTGCACAGATGATAACCAAAAGGCTCTACTTTGAAGTGCATACAATATTTCTTACTTTTCCTCATTATCTATGACTTTGCAAACCAAATGTTCAATACTATGTGAGTCTATGGCATCAAGTAACTACACCCAATTGTAACATGTTTGCAAAACCATCCCATCTATAGTAGTCTACTCTAATTCCGACCTTCTTCAAACTATTCCATAGGTGGCTTCAAAAGCAATAGTCACTGGATGTGAGTTGGAATGCTCATAATGTCAAAGCGGTAATGAGATTTGTTCATACTTTTCTAATGGATGGAATAAGAGCTGGGGAGGGTCCATTTCAAAGCCAAGATGTTTTCACCTAATTTTTCTAAATGAGAATTGATTGCCTAGCTACCTTCTTACACATATTAAAAGAATGTAGGGTTCATTTAAGATTAGTAAGTGTTGCATTTTAGGAACCTTGTGTATTACTTTTTGAATGCCTCACTTCTTGTTTTTGGTCTAGCCATATCTTTTTTCAGACTATGCATGTGTGGGTTTTGCAAGGCCTAGGATCACAAATAGGTGCCTACTGCAAAATTCTTTGGAAACTCATAAGTAATTCATAAGTGCTCCGAAAAATATACTCATAAGTAATTGCTCATAAGTAATTCACTTGTGTTAGATTTCACATCAATTTTTCTTTGAGTGAAAAATAAGCGAAAATTATTTCAGGCATCTAAAACCCATCTTAAAGGCCGACCAGTCCTTAAAGGGACAGTTTATGAGTACACTACCTTAGATTCATGCCTAGTCCTTTGAACATGAGAACCTAGGATTGATTTGGATATATTACTTTTCACCACTATGAAAATTCGTAGTTTATTCTACAGAGTCCATAAAATGCATTCAACGAGAATTCTAGAGTCTCCTTTTAACTACCATCAAGTCCCAACAAAAAGGTTTAGAGTTCAATAATAGGAACCATGCTCGATCCGTTATTTGGACGATATTATGTGTTGTTACCTTAGTTGAGCTGTCTCGGCAGTGCAAGAGTGTGTCTGGTTGCACTAGATTGGCGAGGCAGACAAAGAGGAAAGAGCCCAATATGTCCATTCCTTTTCGGGCTCAGGGTTTAGGGTTCAGTGATTCAGAACATGAGAACAAAGATAAGACTTATCACTGGAACTGAAATCCACAAATTAAAGGATGACTAGTCACGGAAGTGGAGGTTACCCACTGTTGTAATATGAAGAGCAAGACCTCTTATGTCGGAATACATTCAAAGCTCCGCAGCCGATTCCTTGTCTACACTATTAGGCACGGTGTTGTCCATCTTAGTTCTTCCTATGTCCTGTACCTCGGCCAACACCTCTTCTATGTGAGCGGGGCTCAAAGGCGGTGGTTCAGTCTCCAGAGACTCCACTTGCTGAATCCTCGTCGTGAAATCACGTGCCTCTTGATCAAGGTCTGGCCATTCCGCCACAATACGTCTCGCTCCCTGTCCAGAAAAAGAGACAGAAACGTGGAGTTTGTTAGAGTTTTACATTCAGAACTGAGGACACTAAAACTGTTAGGGACCTGATCGTGTTTCCTGTACGAGCCCATCTACTCAATCACTTAGTTGGACTTGTTAGCGAGAGGTGTAAGCAATGTCCATGTCTATTGATCTTGGAATGAAATACGATTGTATACAATCACTGTAGGAGTCTACAACCTCCCACTTTGAAATTGCATAAGAAATTCATATATGGTTAAGAAATTAGATCACTCGAAGTCCATGAGATTGAAACGGTTTGAACAAAACAATCCATGATAAATAAATCACTTGCCTCCAGTTTCGGCTCCTTGGTCATGGGGTTATTACACAAATCGATTGTCTTGGCCTGGGCCTTGGTTGCATTCCCGCACCATGACTCGCACCACAGCCATTGCTGGGGTAGAGAGAATATTGGTACTTGGTGCTGGGCGTAGTTCGGTAAATCCTGAATTCAGAGTTTGTTTTAGTTTCATCAAACGAAACTGACATAGGGGCTGTACTAAATTTATCAGTTCCAACTGAAACAGACAATACAGAGAATCAAATACGCAATGGGAGGCGTTTCAAAAGTTTGACCTAACCTGGTCCAGGTTGGAGAGGCTATTAGGGTCTTTACTTAGACTCTCATAGAAGACTCTCAAGTTGTCTCCTGCAGCTGACTGGCGAAATTTCACGAGATCCACTACATAGAGGGCACTGTTTCAGATGGCAGAGAATAACAGTATCAGACCAAAAGTGATTTGTGATGCCGGAACATGATGCAGAACCATGATAGCAAGTCATGCAAGATGAAACCATTATTGTTGAAACTAGTGAACCAAGAGCTATTTTGAAAGAACAACAAAGTCCAACATCTGCTTGGAAGCATGAATAACTGACAAAGTAAGACAACTTGTGAAGGTAGATCATCAATTCTTTTCTTAATGGAATATACCTGATGTGATAAGGCCTTCCTCTCAAGTGGTCCTTCCAAAAACCCTGATATCCAACACCCACAAATAAGTGAACATAAAGGAAGCCAGACTATATATTAAAATTGAAGGTCAGTAAGTGCCACTTGGTTAGAGTCGATTTCCGCGCAGACCTGAGAACGGGCTCATACATACCCCCCATAAAAACCTCTATGGAAGACAACCGTCTCGCATCCTAACCCCCGTTGCAAACAATTTATCAATCTCTTTTCGATCAAGCAAACTTGTCCAACTTGCATATTCTTATTAAATGGGCATATGATGACTTCTTTGTATCTTAGAAGTCATTGCATTTAGAGCTAGACCACAGGAAAGACGGTGTCGGTCTTCGGATAAGAAGACAGATCATAATACGGATTGTCCATAGAGATATAACGCGTTCAGAAAACGGAAAGGTGAGCCTTAAATGATATTCAGCAACGACATGACACAAGCTGGAGCTCATTTCTGCAGAACATGCTATAACCTGGTTCCAGAATCGAAAACCATCCATCTCTTTGTTGTTGTCGCAAAATGGTGTGTATGCAAGTGGCTTTCCGTCTATGTCCATATCATACAGCTCCGCCATATCAGCTCTAATTATTTGATCAGCATCCACAAATATTACCTGTGCACACAAGTATACGTAAACAAATTTTAGGCAAACTTAACAAAATATTATATTCAAACGGCATGTACTAAAAAAAAAGATGCAAGTCATAAGCGTCGTAATATTATGCAAAATGACTTCTGCAGTAAAAACGGAATCACTGCTCTTGGAAATCAGAGAATCTAAGTTGATTCCAACAGCAGGTGCGAAACGCAAGGCAATGATTGTCCCGAAAGAATCTGTAATGTGCAAGCACGACGAAGTGAACTTGCCTTCTCCAAAGAGAGCGGGAAAAGAACATCTAAAAACAAAATCTTGTAAGCCCAGATAATACGTTGCTTCTCAGTTTGCTTGTGCAACCAAGAGGGCCACTTGTAAGTCACCAGATCGTATTCAAATCCATATTCACGAGCCATATGAGGAATCACACCCTGCAATTGAGCCCTCATTCTCTTGACAATGAGCACATATACTGGAAAGTGATCTACAGCAAGGTAAAATAGAATGATCATGTATAACGAGGCAAATATCAAACTGCAGCTTTCATCTTCTTCAGGCGATGACCAGTTTATGAGAGTTTTGGAATCACAAAAAACTTTAATCAATGGAAATGTTTGAACTTGCTTGTCAAGCAAGCGCCAACTAGATTCTTTTCCCCTAAAGAGACGAACAAGCTTGAAATATTTTCATTCCGTCGCAAATTTGCAACACCTCAAAAATAAGGGGAAAGGTACGGACCTTGAATTGAGGGGAAAGATAGTTCTTTATGAACCAAAATTTGACAGGGCGGTCTGTGTTCTTCAACACACTCAACATCATTATTTTCAAAAATCGCTCATACCTGTCCTCCCGCGACAAAGAGCAACTCTTTAGGTCATGAAACTGGAATATAAGACACTCTGTCAAAGCTTCTCTTCCCATCACACAAGCCATGCGTAGTTACTGAAACTGATGGTTATTAATTTGCTTACTCCATTATATTTCATGATCAAACTTAATATTTATAAAAATGCATGTCATAAATTTCAAGATGAACGTACAAGTGCCCAGAAGCAACTGAAAAAATGTTGATCGTCTCTCCTTCCCTGATAACCTTGCTTCCAACCTGCAATTACAAACCATGAAAATTTGAGAATCAGGTCATAGGTCAAAAATCACTAGTTACCTCAGATGAGGAATTCAAAATACTCTGGAATAATATAGTGCTATCTTTTTCTGTGTGAAAATAGAGTGGAACTGAAGATTACAGGTCCTGCTTCTCGCTTTGCTCCTTTTCCAACTCCAACCCAACTAGATGCCCATTTCATGAATTTGCTTTTCCCGAATTTCTTCTTTTTCTGCTAACTCATGCACACAACAAGATCAGTAAGTCTTAGATATTATACAATTGCGAGATTCGTAAAATACATTACGTTATTAGAGAAGCCTTAACCAATTTAACATGCAAGTTCGTCTCTCTATCTCATTCAATTGGTGCGAATATATTCCACTTGATTACATTTAATTGATTATATTTCACCAAAGGAGCTGATGAAAAGCCATGTTACCAAGAATAATGCTTTCTGGCCAGAAATGGTAAGTGCCACAGCATACTTCCTCAGTTTGACAAGCTTTTTGACAAGCTTCTCCTGAACCCAAGAAGCCTCAGCCATCACAAGAAGAAGCACCCATGACACAAGATATAATACCGACAAAGCTAGCGATTGTTATGGCTTCAAGTGTATCCGACAAACTTTGTTCCTTTCAAGATATCATCTTAGACGATTAATAAAAGAATGTACACAGAGGATGCGACAACACACTAAATACCTTCGCTTTGACACCATCCTCATCCCCTTCTATGTCCAATATCCGTTCGTTTTCCATTCCTTTCTTCTTCACCACTTCTATACGAACTGGCACGCCTCTGAAATCACTGATAATGATACGTTTTGAGATGGGTCCCACAACGCTCCCTTCATCTTTTCCACTAAGTGTGTAAATCTCAGTGGATCGACCAGGGGCAAGAGCTAGCGTCCAAACACCAGGAGCTGCTTTCAGTTGCCAATATCCCAAGTTGGCCATGACTATTGTGTCCACCATGTGAGGTTGGTCCTTAGTGCCAAGGAGTACCTGAAGGCCACGAGGAGGTTCCTTCGTCTCCTTTTCAAGGCAATGTCCTGTATCAAGTAAAATTTCCCGTTTAAAGATCAATCTCTTCGAATAATACGTAGAGAAACAGGCTATCAAGTGCATTAAATAGGGACCGCTGGATCACCTGAACCGGCAGCAAATAAGGTCGTGACATCCCACCGACGGCCTAACAACTGGAACTAGTTATAAATCTCGCGTTCAGATAGAGATAGATAATAAAGGAAAGCGGCTGCTCACCAGTGAGAACTAAAGCTTCCAACTCGTAAACTGCGTGCATAGTCCTCGTATCTTCAAGCTTTTCCAATACAATGTTGTCCAAGTCATGTCTGATTGTCATAACCAGAAAATCAGTCCAATATATTGAAGGTCTGAAGAAACTAAATCGGCAATGAGGGTTTGGTTTCGAATGGATGGATTTACTACACTTGAAGAGTTGCACTTACACAGCGACAACAGGCTCTACAAGCCATGGTTCGGGAACGTCAAGGTTCATTGTGAGAGTGCGAGAGGGTGGCATGTTGGAAAAGAGGGCAAATGGCCCGGCTGTCAAGCTACCTTCTGAGGTGAAGGAATCCTGCACCATGCAGAGATGACAATCTCAGCAGAACAATAAATAGTATACTCTCATAGAGAAGGAAAAATACGAGCTTCTAAGTCCTAACAGTATTTTCTTTGGTGTTGGTTCAACAGATAACTACCCTTCCACCATGCTTTAGCTGCTTGATTTGATTCATGCTCATTGACGACTAAAGGAGCGCTGCAAGGTGAAATAGATAGGTAAAACATGGTGTTCTCAACTTGAACATCAACCCGAAACCCAACTACCAACAAAGAGATCAACTGAGGCCTGAGGAATCAATCCTACCTGTACCGGTAGCACAAACCGGTAGAAATTCTTCAACGGTAGATCAGCCAGTGAGCTCTGCATGCATACAAAGATAAGACGATCAATATTAACAGTGATCACTAAATCTCAAATTTCGGTCATTCAAGATCAAATCACTGGCTAAGAAATTACTAAAGTTTTTTAGATTTCAAACATAAAATAAAACAGACAGAGCAAGTATAGACAACCCATCGATGGTCTAGATTTAACAAAATAATTTAGAATTAGTGAATACTCTAGAATTAGTCTACTGCAAAGCAAAGATCATTCTACCCTGTAATATTGCACTAAATTGAGAAAAAAATACATGAACGTTCAAAGAAGCAGGTCCGGTCCACCAGGGCAAGAGGAGCTCACCATGGGGTTGAAACAGATTCGCATACTTGGTTTTATCCATTCCTGAAGCAGTACGAGTAATGGTGATAGCTTCTGGCCTATGGCACTAAGTGGATCAATCACTGCATCCACATGAATTGGAGACTCCTCAACCTTCCTAACAATCGCACTGGAAAAATAACAAAACCCCAAAAGAACTCGTATCAATGCTCAGTTATACGAAGAGGAACACAAGAAACACGACTTCTGCAGTTTTCTAATAGGAGACTAGTTTATAGCAAAGATTCGAGTACATCGAAATTCAATAAAAAAAAGCTCAAGATCAAGAGGAAATTTGAATAAGTAAACAATGAATCATGGAGAAAGTTTAAATTCTTCGTGGATCAATTTTTAACTCAGTCCACGTCAAGACGACCCCAGAACGAAGTCCACTTCAGAATTTTGAAGTACTAATCGAACTGCTACTGTGAAACAATCAAAGAAATGGAAAAGCTCCCGACTTGCCTGTGTTCGGCTTTCAACAATTCAAAGCGAACAGATTCACTACTTTTAGTACGTGCAGACATCGCTGATGATACTCCCATGATTACAGTACTCAGAAATTCACTGGCAAGTCAATGAGCAAACCAAGCCATGGTCAGTATGAAAATAGGAACGCCCTTTAAACATATTAAGTCCGAATGCCTTATTCTGAGTTCAAAAAGATATTAAGATGTACTTAGGTGAAAATCTTCGAGTGTTGCCTCCAGGAAAGTGCATAGAAACAAAATGTAACACTGCAAAAATCATAGCCCTACAATACTGTTGCATTTGCATAAATGAAGGAGTTGTATCTGCGAATAGATGGAAATAGATTTGTTTCAAAAACCTGGTCAAATCATCTGCATCTATATCATTCCACTCGATCTTCTCCACCAGCTCTTCAACCTGCTTAACTCGCTTCTCATACTCCACATTTTCCAACAGAGAAAAGTCTTCTTTGACGAAATAGTGACCCTCTTCTTGGATGAAAACCTACATCGAGTCCTCATGTGAAATAATGAAGATCAAAACATATCGTGGTTACAGGAAAATAAAATCTCATAACTGTAAACAGATATCATTAGTTTTCTTGTGTTCTCCAATATAAATACTCATCATGTCCATCCTTTGCATACAATTTACCAGCTTAACCCTTTAAGGACCAGAGTGTATTCCAAATTCCTAAAATTGTGAAATGTATTATAAAATGCAACTTTGAATAATAATTTAATGAAGACTTTCAAATAGGAGTTGTAAAATGTGATCCATAGATCATATCCATACGGTTAGATAATTTTCTACCTTAACCAAAAATTTCAAAAATATTTGAAACCCAAAGTTAATTTTTTTTCTAAAATTGATCATGGATTGAATATTTGTAATTTTCACAATTTTTTTATTTCTGTAAGTTCAAAATGTTAAATTATAATTATGGTGACGTATAGAGATTTTTATTTTACTTATTTATTTTACTTGTTTGTGAAGGGTCATTTTCTGAACTGAAAAAAACAGTTATTGAATTCAAACATACTTTTGCTCCTTGAACTATAGAATATTTACACGAGAAAGGTTTTGAAATCTATACCAGACAAATGTAAGAGAACTAACACAAGAATCTACAACCATATAGATCGATGAAAAAAACACGTTTCTATGTTCAAATTTGAACGTCTGGTCCTTTCGGGGTTAAGAGAGTTAAGAAATAATACCCGTCCATTTGCGATCACTGCTTCCACACCTGACTTGAGACCACAAAGTCGGGACAAGAACTTTGCTTCCTGTCGTTCAACATAAGACCACTCAAGGGTAAGCATACTCTTCAACAATTCAAACATTTACAAGCTCAATGATAACATCATGACGAAAGGATCATTTAAACGAAGATAACAAACTCGCGGGTTATACAAGACAACAGCATGGGGAAACATTTGCTTATTCAAACGCCCCATGGACTAGTATCAGAATTGAGCATTGACAGGCAGTAACATCAAAATAATTCATGATACCTCCTCAGTCTTTTCGAGGATGGAATGAGCTGAAGCAGGTGAGATGGATTTCTCTAAAGAGGAAGCTTTCAAGCCCATCTCCTCAGCAAGCTTAAGAACAACCTTCACAGTTTCGTCCTCCGAGTATTCATCCGGATGCCCATCAGTCACCTCTTTGATAGTCAGCAGTTTCTGCAAAAACGGGACAACCTTTGCCCGCCGACTGTCCTTAAAGTCAGATAGAGGAAACATTTGTCGCACAACAGAGATCAACGTACTTAAAGAACAGAAACACAAACTAAACCTCTTAAAGTCCAGACTCATCAAACGCGTCTTCATCTTTCATTCGGGGTTTTCTTCAGCAAAGTGATAATAGAAACAAGCACAATCTGGGATTGCTCAGAGGTTTTCATACCTTGGAGAGTTTGCAACTGCCATCACAACTCGAATCAGAAGTGGAGGCTCATGGATATTTTCTGCCTTGACATTGTGCAATATCCCAACTCTTCCTTTCTTGGAACCATCTGACTGTCGTATCAAATCATTAACAAGTTCTCAGCAACTAAACTGTTACCGAGGAAATAAGACTCAAATACACCGTCCAAACTGTCGGTGTAAGCAGATGTTGAGCAACTCGACACAGTGAAATCCAGAACATCAGCAATTAGTCATGACAATCACCAAACCATTAAGCTAGTCATACAAGAAAATCAACCTTATTTTAAGAGAATGAAAATATGACGTACAAGATACTGGAGAGCCTGTTGTAGCAGTCGCACCCCACTCTTCTGAGTGAGATCCAATGATAACCAGTGTGTCACAGGCTTCACATCATCTTCAGCTGCACGATGCATGTCGACAGGTCAGCAAGCAGCTCATCTAAGATGTTTCTATACTGAGCAAGAACTTGACCTTATGCTTAGAACATCCTCAAAGCCTTCAATTTCTTAGAATCAAAATGGGAGAGCATTAATTGGGAAGGACACAGAATGACTTACATCCAGGATGATGAAGATACTGCAGCCTGGTAAGTACAGGATCCTTCTGTGCTACAGGGTATGCAAGTCCCACATGCTTGCGATCCTCTTTAGGGACTGAAACAATCTGCAAAAACAAGTCAATTTTGTGGGAGGTGTTAAACTGACAAGCCGCTAGAAATGCACAAATTTACACCGAAAAAACCAAGAATTCATGGCTATAAAACGACCAATTCGATCGACCATATCGTAAAACATATAAATCAGATGGGACCAAATTTTGTTTCACTAGAACCTATGCAAAACACTGCATGTGCTAGTCAAAAAATAAGTAAAGATTGACCTTAAAAAAGCTCCAACATGAACTTCTCAAAACTGCTAAGAAAAACATGTGGTCCAATTTGGGCTTCTTATTCCTTCAGGTGTTAAAGAACTTTTGTAGATTCAACAACACAAGGCCATAAGAAAAGAATTATTTCGACCAATTGAACTGAAATGTAAACAACAAGAGCGATATATGCAATGACGGTATAACAGTGTCAGCTGGCTTTATCATACCTGAGGATTGTAGCGGGGTTGACCCTCTTCAGTGAGAAACTTCTCAAGAATGTCCGTTCGTATGTTGATTTGTCCATAGTAGACACCTTCTTGCAGCCTTGGAAGCTCATCGTTCATGGCTTGAACCGCAGCATTGACGACCTGAAAAAATACTTATTTAATCCATGACTCATGGACTAGTACAATCATCTATTAAAAGACTACTTGTATTTGAGAACCAAGCCTCCCTAACAATGTGAGCCAGACAATAACAATGCTACGAGGAGTCAATAAGATCAAATTGAAGCATACCTGGTTAGAGCCGTATACTAAGCCGTTCATTAGCAGGGCGGGATGGACATTTGACAAACCCAATTTGTGAACAAAAAGAGTACTACTCAAGGCCTCTTCCTGGTAATCAAACTCCTTGTCAAATTTGCTCAGTATTATCGTGGTTTGTTCCTTAAAACCTTCAGCAGATTTCTCCTTAGACCTGTTTTTTTTCACACGACACATAGATTAGGGGAAGGTCACCGGGAAGATACCGTAAGTTTGGTCAACTGGCTAATTTCATGTTCGATTTCTAGGATCCAGTTGGGCCACATCAAGGGACAACTGGAGTTTCTGTAATCATCCATTGTCACTGAAAAAGACAATCATATCGATTTTTCTATACTGTAGTTGGAGTTCTGAGTGAGTCTGGGATGATATCTACAGACTAGTGAAAAAACATGATGCAGACTATTTTAACTCGCCTTAGTGCTCCCATTAAAGCATCCTCAACGTGAGTCCTCTCAACTGGCACATCTTCGTCCCCATAAGAATCTCCAGCCCATTCAGTATGCAACTGATGGATCAATCCGGAAGAAACAAGTTAGATATACGTACAAGAGCATGAAGAAAAATGACCAAGGAAATTGTCCCGCAATGTCCTATTTATAGGACAAACGCATTTTAAGATCCGTCACTGCTATCTACTGATTCTTGAATGGACACAAAAATTTCGAGGATTTCGAGAATTGGACACAAAAATAATTCAAATACGACTTCAAAGAACGAATATACTTGTCTATCCTTCGGGTGGATTGTGTCAAAGAATGAGCTCACCTCAGTCAAAAACTTAAGAGCTAACTCTTTATCATTATACTCCTCCTTTATGAAGAGAAATAACCTTATGACCTGCACAGTTCGTTGAACACATTGTACTTAGCAACAACCTTTCCACGAGGGCTTTGGAAAGACAAGAGAGTGCAATACCAGTATACCGTATACAAAACATGAGGCATCCAAACTCACGTTTTATGCATATGGTTTATGAATGAACGACCAGAATTAAAGAGTAATTTTCACAGAAAGGACATACTCCTATACCAAAACTCACATAAAGAAGACCTTCGACCATTGATGTTCCAAGTACGCTTGAGAATTTATCACAAAACTTGGTGGAAGAGGATTGATGGATATACCAGTAATGAGATGTCTGTTTCTGAGTCCTTCAAATTGGAAACACCATCTGGTCCAACACTTGTTAGGATATCCTCACCACTGGCTTTGATTTGTTCCAATACCCTTCCGGAAAGGAGGATCAAACCGAACCGCATAGGGTAATTGTTTTCGTACAACATGGATAATGCCTCCACAGCCTGTACAAGCATCAATACCGAACTAAGAGTGGACACTAAGAACGCGAGAAAGCTTGGAACGACAGAGTCTGACGGGTATTTACATTGCATAAAGCACGAATACAATAGAATGCACAGGTGCCAGGAAGAAAATACTTGCCAACAGTCCTTTTGGAGATGCAGGGTCAATCACATAAACAGCATGGTACAAATTCTTGCGCACGTATCGCATCTGTCCTTGGAACACCGGCATCAGCAGCTGTCAAAAGCACACAACCCAATCATCTCGGTTAATCGTCAGACATGACCTCAAAATCACGGGTTTCCAATTTGGATACAAACTCCGTGGTGATACCTGCGGCACTGAATATACAGGAGATTATCAACCCCTAAAGGACCGAGATTTCATGGTTTTAAATCACCAATTTATTGATGATACTGTGAAAGAGCTTCTCCACGCGTTATCGAAACGTCGTTAATAAATGCTCTTAATTTGAATTTTAATGTATGAAACCTCCAACACAACCTTGAAGTACCTCATTTAAATTTGCTCTCCAGCGCTTATATCTTGAATCTTCTTCAATGTTATTGAGATAGTGGACATGCTTGTCAGATCGGTAGTCAAGTCGCATTTCGCCCTGCTCGGAGGCTTCGGGCAGCAACAAAAATTCCCGAACAAACTTCGATGGAATCTGTGCATGATCCATTGTTCAGAGATGATTTCATATGCCATAGACTCATTCTCTAGCTGTGAGTACCACCAGCACTCACTAGGATGAAAGGCCCTAGAAAGATAAACCGATACGAATAGATCTACAACTACAAAATAATACGATGACATGAGTACCAGACTGACAATAGCAGGCAGTTAACTCTAAAAGTATTCATTCCTTCTGCTCGTAATCTACAAACGTCCAAAAATAATTTTCACAGGACCATTGTCATAGTATTGATGCATTTGCTAAATAACAATCATTGGATTAACTCTGAATATTTAGAATTTGTGAGCTCCTCCAGGCTAGACCTTGCATAATATGAATCCAGATGCTGGGGGATCACTGTCAATCACACATCTACAGGGCCTTTCTATTGAAGCGGTTTCTAGGTGATCTCTTTGGTTTTGAAGCAATGCTGTGCCATGGGTTTGGAAGCGCACCTTCATAGAAAGAATGCTGTTAGCAGTGGACAGCTCTCCTTGTACAAGCTCAATCAACCTGGAAAAAGTATGAATTAAATTTTAGAAGGACCTGAACATAATCAACAAGTAATACAACGAATGAATCAAAGTGCTGGCCAGCAGAAACAAGCTCTTAATACTCACGAGAATAGTATCATCAAATTCTTACGAGAATAGGTCAAGAGTTTCTAAGTTGAGAAGGGCTCCATTAATAGAAACTAGATTCTTTCCGGCTGGAAGCAACCGCTGGTTGGACACTATCTCGTCTTTGATCGTCTCATTCAACTGCGGAAAAAATAAAAGACATAGTTTAGTAGGATACTCCATGTTCACCGATACAGAACCAGTATACTAACCTCCCATCTGCGCAACCATCTACTTGGATAGGAAGGAAACAAGAAAATTAAGGGTGTAACAATTCTTAATTCTGACTAAGTAAAAACTCGACAGATACAATATCCACGGATTTTAACTTGGTGACAGAATTCTGGGAAACTAGGAACTCAGCTGATGCATCCATACCTGCATGCGGGATAGCGACGACACCAGGTTTGGGAAATTTTGATTAATTTCCTGCATCAACTTAAGTGGTTCTGATGCTCTGATAATGCGTTGAGTTGCTTGATAACCCAAATCTGCATTTTGGGATACACAATTCAGAACATGATAGCAAAGGTCAAAGCATGCACATCATTCCAAAAGGAATCTCCTCTGTAGACAAGTTTCAGTTCATAACTGAAGACCCACAAAACAATCTACCTATATTAATATATGCAAGAAATTTCTGGATTAACAAAGTAAGTGTTGGGTGAGGCAACAATGCCATGTTCTTCTGAACTGGAAGGTTTAAGTATGCTCCGATACTACATTGACGGATAATAGAGGAGACAGCATCGACCTTAAACCTCCAGTTTAGGGTTACTAGAAAATCACCGTAGAACGCACAAAGCACCAGTGGAAGGGTGCAACTCATGATATTAGGGTTTAGGTAGACCACTCCACGTATGCCACCCATCGGGCACATCCATAGATACGCTGGGTATCTCTTCCTAACAAGCATGCTTAACAACATCCAAACAAGCAACCTTCGATGGGAAATTCTTCGTGAGTCAGGAATGGATAGATTACCTTTGAGCTCCCACACATTCATGCTATCAGCAACACCAGAGGATAGCAAATGATCTCGAAAGGTCATCAACTCTCCTGTCAACTCTGGCTTTCGGTCCTGCACAACAAACGATAGATCGTCCCTAAGAGTATCTCTGGTAAATCCCATCAGACCACTTGCCAGGCAATCGGAAACAACTACTTTCAATCATCCTTAATTGGATTCAGGCATTGATCATGAAGCAGCCCGATATTTTGAGCTGCTAAACACACCAGGAGTTTTGAAAAAATGAAGCCCCGAACATCCTCGCTCAAGTCTTCTGTCCGGGCATCCTCCCCTCCATCTCCTGTACAGGGTTCAAAATGATTTCAGCTTCGCTTTGCCAATCAGAACAAGCTTTTCGTGCCCAGGTAAACTAAATGCGATCTTCCAAATGCCCCCCCTGTCATTATGTGTACGCGAGCAGATAGGGATAGACCAAGTTTGATAGACAAAGCGTGTCCAATTTGCTCACTCACATAGGTCCTTTGCAAAAAAAATTGCAATTCTAACACAACAATGATTAATACACAACCAAATATTTCACTTTTTCAAACCAAGAAGCAATGCTAAAGACCAAGGAGACAGGAAATAGACATTTTACAAAACGGGTGTCCAAAGCTTCAGACATTTCAAATATCTAACATGTTGAGGAGTTGGCAGCATCTAGAAGAGATAGTCACCTTTCTTAACTTCACTGTCATCAATAGCTTTGTATTCCATGTTCTTGAGAGCAAGCTCAACCCCATAACCTCCCAGATTAACTGGGCCTCCATAACCACTGCGTGCACATCTTTCAGCATCTCTCGCGCAGCCAGAAGAAAGTACAGGGCGAATAATGTACTTAACAAATCCCTGCAGAGCAAATAGTCTCTTTGAGAACAAAGATAGATTCACAGTGGCTGATACCCAGTGATCATCGACCAATGGTAAAGTCAAGAAAGAAAAGACTGTGAAAAAGGGACAATGGAGAGCAAGAAGGAGATCCATGTTTGGAACAAGAGATCGGAGATAAAAAATGTACCCATTTATGTCTGCCCACACGTCATAGTAAACTTACATCTTTAGAGGCATCTGCCAGAAGAGTATGAAGTCTTTCAAAACAAGGGGTTCCAAGTGCGCCATAGAGAATAGCAGTGAGTTCACCATATTCGGATCCAGGATAGATATGGTCGAACTCAAAAACCTCCGGCTGCTCCTTCTCCTCATCATTGCTGCGAAATATAAACAAAATCTTACCATAAGTCAAAGCTGATGATTCCACCAAAAAATAATTAGGGGTTTATAATGTGCTAATAGTACCAAAACATTTAATTGTACTGACAATAGTTAACCCAAAAAGCATCAATAGGGAATACAGGACACCTCTCTTCTGCCGAAAACTGAAGCCAATTGAAGACTTGGGATTCCTCAAAAAAGACTTGAGACCCGGTGTCAATCCAACAGCATCTCCCTTCTGAGGCCGACGGAGTCTTCCCAACTGACCACCTGTCGGCATGAACTTCATGAAGTACTTCCTCGTTCACCTAAAACGTACAACAACGTAAATGGTTGACCATTAGGTGAGATGCTTGCCAGTGCCAATCTAATAGCAAGAGATCTCTTTCGATTAGAATTCAGACAAAAGTACACTATTCAAGATCGTTGTAAGCGTTGCAAAAGACCACAAAAGTCATTGACTTGAGGAGCTAATGCTCTCTGTTATATGGAAGTCCAAACACCGGACACTCCAGCTGCCAAATAAACAAACAAAAGAGAATCTTTCGGCAGCACGCACAAAGGGGTGAGATGCAAAAGCATCACGGTATCAGAAATAGAAAGCAACCACCTTCTCATGCGCCGCAAGACTTTCGGTAGCAAGTTGTCGGTAAAGAACCAGCTTTGGCGATGCCGACCGCAAAGAAAGGGACAAACGAAAGAGAGGAGAAAGAGGCGCTCCAAGAAGGGAGCTTCCCTTCTCTTCAATATGTTGCACGCATTCTTTGTCTGTGTGCAGCTTGGCAGATTCACCAGTCTTCAGCCACTGTTCTATAAACCGCCAGTAAAGATCATTCCTCTCCTTTGCTAGCAACTCACTGCAACCGTGCACACAATCACTGTGATCAAGTGCATGTAGTAACAAAATATTCTAATTTGAAAACGCCATTGTATCTTACGATTCACATAATCTCCAAGTCCAAGTCCAGTCTGCATTCTACTTACACTAAACAATCCGCATCCTACCAGATCGTACGCAACCTCTCGTTCACAGCTCGCGAGACATTTGAAAAGTTCAGCTCGGATTTCAAAATACCCAAAGAATGGGGCAAAATGAGGAATAAAAGACGCCCGCAGTAAGTAAGAATTTCATGCGACAGAGACGATCAACGATGGATCCTTAAGATGTATATTTGGTTCACTTGATACTCCAATCTCCAACATAGACTTTCAATGCCGTACCAGACTAAAACTCTCCCTCAACAAACGCCAGGATCTTCATATTATTCGCAATTCATTTATACCTAAATCGAAATATTGAGTTTAGGATATCAATCCCTACTGGTTCTGCGATGCCCGACTCAGGAGAGTATTATCTCCAAACAGCATTCAAATACACACAATTTTGTGAATTTAGGGACTCAATTTGAGAACCTCAGATGCTCGTTATTGTAAACAAATACATTGCCTTGGAAATCACCCTCGGATGACGATACCGCAATTAAAAAATTCCATGGCATCAGATTCAGCAGGACTGCGATGGAGAAGAGAGTGAAAATCTAACCCAGCTTCAAGGAGAAGCGACGTGCCCTCCCACTTGGCTCGCACGGAGACATTCACACTCTTCCCGAAGCTCACAGCGCGCACGTTGGCCGACGTGCACAGCAGCAGCAGCAATCCCAGCACCACAACAGAGTAACACCGCAACAGGGAGTCCATCGTGCTCCCACCGCGACTTACCAAAAGCGAAATGCAGCAGCCTTGTGCCCCTAGCTCGCTCTTACAACACCATGGGAACAAGAAACTAGCAATCAAGTGCAACCAAAAAAAACCCTAATTCCTGTCTGCGATAATCCCCCAATTTTAAAATGTTCGTAATCCCGTCTTCAATCAAAACCTAAAATCAGTCCAAACGCGGACGTCACGCGATCAACGTAACGTCAAATGAAGAAGGAATACAGACTCTGGCATCATTGAGGTGCTCTTCGCAGAAAAGAACCGGGACTGCTACCAGCTAGAAATGGCTCTTCCAACAGGGTCAAATTTAGAAAGATGGCTTAAAACAAGTTCTATTCGAGTTCAACATTTTTGAAACTCGTAGAAACTACATCCCTCACAAACTCCGCACAGAATGGAGCAATCTCTTCACGGATTTGAGAACTCATAGCCCTCTGTTCCGGGAGAACCCAGAAACAGAGACTTTCTGACGGTTGCGTCAGCACCCGACGTGGCACTGAACTGAGCTGAGATGGCACGTGACTGGAGAGTTGTAAGTTAACTTAAGTCAATGCCGGCACCGCCCACAATTTCTCTGTATAAAATTAGGGTTTGTTTCTTGAATGGTAAGTGAAGGTCATTCAGGGCCTGGATTCTTGGATAGTTTTATTGCTGTTGAACCATGAACTCTTGAGAATTGTTTCTCAGGATGTGGTGGGAGTCTCCTCATTGTAAATTAACACTTGAAGGTCAGCTTGGTACTGGAACTTGGACCGAAATGAAGTGATGCTTTCTACTTTACGTTGTGGTGCTCTGCTTGTAGGAATCCACTCTCGTTAGACATCTCTCAAGAGTCAAGATCCTCAGAGCTTCATAGCTGTGTGCGTGGGAGCTTCTACCGTCTCACTTGAATATGTATGTTCTTCAGTGTCATTATTGTGACTTGGATCGTTGCCATCTTTGAGGAATCTCAGCCTTATTATGAAACCGGAGTGTGAAAGATTGGACGTTGCCTCTGTGCGTCATTTGCGAGCAGGAGACACCACAGAAATAGTTTGGAACACAGTAACTGCCACGTTCTGACAGTTCCACAAGCCAACAACCCTTAAATTATTCCAGTGCAGATGCCTGGCTCCGTCTTCTTGGTTTAGGGGGCGGGATGTTGGCTTGTGAAACAATCAAAAGCCAGGCAACTACTCCTTCGAAGCCAACTCTCCACTGCACGCAGCTATGCAAACCTAATAACCTTCGTAGTGTACCTTTGAGACCTAAGCTTAAGAGACAGGAGACCTATGAGTCCATGACCCACTGTCGTGACGTAAAACAATCAATATTCGCCTTTTACTTTTCCAATATCACGTGTTTTGTCAATTGATCACCATGATTCCTGCTATTGATGTCCGTCTCTGTAAGTCTGTTGCAACCAGACACTCACTGATTTAGAATTTGCCTGTGGAATCGAATGTACAGAATCTTCACCAGGTTGAGGTACGGTGCCAAATCAGCTGTCACAAGTTCCACACGTGTGTTCGTACATTTCGAAGGGTTTTAGACAAAGTCTCAAACCCACCGGAGTTTGCGGAGTATGGCCATTTCTGTGAGGACCGAAGCTCGCTCAATGTTAAGTGACTCTATGTGCTCGTCTGTGTAGCTTTGATTACCGGAACAGGGCTGTGCTTGCGGCTATGGCGACTCTTTTCAAGTCCTGGAGCTCGTGCCCGTCTCCACTCTTCTCCACTCTCCCACCCCAAGCTCCTCTTCCTTGTGTAGCTTCCGGAGTAGCTGCTCGTCATTGTGCTGCTGCTGCGTCGTCTCCCTCCCGTCCTGGATCCAACAGCCAGAGCTGGATCGCCCACAGCAAGCGTATGGACAACCTCATTTGCGAGGGCGGAGTTTCCAAGGCGAGGTGGTCAAGTCTCTGTGTGGCCGTGGCCGCCGTTCAGACGGCTTCGGTCACTGCATTCACTTGCGAGACTGGGGAAGCTCGACCTCTGGGGACCTCGCCAGCTGAGAATGGGATCAACTTTGCTCTCTTCTCGCAACATGCGACATCGGTGTCCTTGTGTATGTAAGTGCCGGAAGTCATAAACCTTCAAACTCGCGAATTGTTTGATGCTAGTTGTGTCGTGCCAGTCACAATGTCGGCAGACTAGGGCGATTTTTTGCAATTGGAGTTTGTGGTGGAATGTCTCAATGCTACTTCAGTGTCAAAACCTTTATTGTTCTGGTACAGCTCTTTTGGTTGATGGAGAAGTTTTTGAGTGTATTCTAGAAAGAATGCAAAAACTGAGTCTGTGTGCAATTGTCAATTGTAGAATCACGTAGCTCAAGTTTCTGAGGACATTTTTGTCTCGACTGTTGTGTGTTAGGCTTTGCAACGTTTTGTGTTCAAAGTTTTTGGTTTTGATCACTGCATTGTAATTTGGAGTCTATTGTTTTGACGAGGATTATAAGCTCCTTGTATCTTATGACAGGCTCATGATATCGAATTGGCTTTTACAGATATTTAGACCCTTCGAACACGGAAGTGCCGACGCAGGTGATTGAGTTGGACGCTCAAAAGCACCGAACAGACAACACATGGCACGTGCTGGTAGAGGGGCTACCTCGGAGTGGGGTATTGTATGGCTACCGCGTGGACGGGCCAAAGGGATGGGAGAAGGGGCACCGTTTTGACGGTGAGCACGTCTTGCTGGACCCGTATGCCAAATTGGTTGAGGGTCGGCGCGTGTTTGGAGATTCCAGTCAGAAGTGGGCTCCTTTTCTGGGCACCTACGACTTCACTGTCAATGATTTCAACTGGGGAGAGGATTACCAAGCTCCTGGTTTACATGAAAAAGACCTCGTCATCTACGAAATGAACGTGCGTGGGTTTTCACGAGATGAATCTTCAGGTGTAGAACCCGGTTTAAGGGGGAGCTACCTTGGGCTGATAGAGAAGATCCCCCATCTTGTGGAGCTGGGGGTAAACGCCGTGGAGCTTTTACCCGTCTTTGAGTATGATGAGTTTGAGTTTCAGAGGAGGAAGAATCCGAGAGACCACATGATCAATACATGGGGCTACTCGACTGTCAACTTCTTTGCCCCTATGAGCCGATATGCTAGCAACGGCGGTGGAGCTTTGGCAGCTTCGTTTGAGTTTAAGGAAATGGTTCGGGCTTTGCATAATGCAGGTATTGAGGTGATCCTGGACGTGGTTTTTAACCATACAAATGAATCGGATGATGAGCATCCTTATCTCACCTCCTTCCGTGGCATTGACAACTTGGTGTACTACATGGTGGACTTAAATAGTTACGTACAGCTAGCGAATTACGGTGGCTGTGGGAATACTTTCAACTGCAACCACCCAGTGGTTATGGAGCTTATCTTGGACAGTCTACGTCACTGGGTAACAGAGTATCATGTTGATGGCTTTCGGTTTGATTTAGCGAGCATCCTTTGTCGGGGGACTGATGGGCAGCCTCTCGCGTCTCCTCCGATTGTGAAAGCTATTGCACAAGACTCAATATTGAAGCAGTGTAAGCTGATCGCTGAGCCTTGGGACTGTGGAGGTTTGTATCTCGTGGGTCACTTCCCTAACTGGGACAAGTGGGCGGAATGGAATGGGAAATATCGTGACGATGTGCGCAGGTTCATCCGGGGGGATGCAGGTGTGAAAGGTGCATTTGCTACTCGGTTAGCTGGCTCTGCTGATTTATATCACAACCATAATAGAAAGCCGTACCACAGCATCAACTTTGTGATTGCACACGACGGATTCACTCTTCATGATCTGGTTTCGTACAACATGAAGCAGAATGCAGCGAATGGTGAGGGAGGTCAGGATGGCTCCAACGACAATCTGAGCTGGAATTGTGGAGTGGAGGGCGAAACTGAGGATTATGGAGTGAAGGCCATTCGGAACCGGCAGATGAAGAACTTTCAAGTGGCGCTAGTTGTTTCACAGGGCGCGCCCATGATTTTGATGGGAGATGAGTATGGGCACACTCGTCTTGGGAATAACAACAGTTACGGACATGACACTAAGATTAATCATTTTCAATGGAAAGAGCTAGAATCCAAACGAAACGCCCAGTTTCGATTCTTTTCAAAGACCTTCCAGTTTCGTAAAGAGCATCCTCTGCTTGGACGAGAGTCCTTTCTTAGTGAGCACGATGTGACGTGGCATGAGCGGGACTGGTTGAACCCTGACAGCCGGTTTCTGGCCTTCTCACTTCATGAAGGGAGCTTGGGTGGCGGGGACCTGTATGTTGCGTTTAACTCGCACGATTTCGGGGTGCAAGTGAATGTGCCGGTTCCTCCAGCTGGGAAACAATGGTTTCGACTTGTAGACACTAACTTACCGTCTCCTGATGACTTCTGTGATGAAGGCCAAGTTGGAATCGGCCACCATTATGAAATGGCGCCATTTTCGTCAGTTGTGTTCCAAGCGAAGTCCTAATTTTCGGACAGAAGAGTTGGACATGTTAAATGTACTTGCCGGTATACATAGGGAGTTGAATTTCGGTGCCTCTTTTGTTTAAACGATCACACGGATTTTTCTCGTCCATGAAGTCCGTGTAACACTATTTTGATAATCAAATATGGGAAACAAAACTGTCATTCTTCAACCTTTGGTTGCTTCTACTGACTGACCGACCCTTCTTCAGAACCTGCCTAGTTTCTCGATTAGTTTGTTAGCTCGGCGGCGCCCTGCCATCAGAGTGTTCACTCATGTTTGAACTCATCAACGTTTTTTTGAGTTTGTAATAAGTTAATGAAGAACTTGTGAAACCAGTGGCACTAGGTTTGCTGCAACACCGACTTTACATTCTTTTGCAGTTGTGAGAATTCACCCGTTTCCACTGTGGTTGTTGTCCCCCGAAAAGACCCAAATGTGTGACATTTGATTTAGTCTTAGAGAACATACATGGTATTTAATTGGTGATTATTGCACGTCTTCTTGCAGATTTTCCAGAAAAGAATCTGACATCTTTTTTCGTTGGTGTTGAAACAACTCCTTAAGAAAGTTACAAAGTGAAGCAGCGTGATCCAGAAGCTTATTTCAAACTCAAATAACCTTTCACCTTGCAAGACTTCTACGGACTTTCCTGTACATAATTGAGACCAATGAGAGATCTGAGTGGGAGAATTAAGTCCTCAAAACTAAGTTCTCTCATTGCCCTATAGACATGACATCAGATCAAACTCCTGAAAATCCACTATATTTAAAACTGAAAATTCTACAGTAAAGAAAAAACTTCTTGTTCAAAATTAATGATTTTCAATTCCCTAACAATCCTAGGAGGAATTTTCAATTTTTGATTGCAAATTTCAATAAGGACTAATAGTTAGTGCAAGGGTAGATTGAACCATACGGATTACATGTATAGGTCACACTTTGCAACTTCTGTTTAAAAGTCTTCATAAATTTATTATTCTGAATTGCACTTTATTTCACATCTTTGCATTTCTGAAGAAAATTTAGACTATCGCTGGGCCTTTACAGGGTCAACCCTGGAGCGCTCTGACGTCCATTTTTTGGACAATGAACAGATTGAAGTTCTTATTTCTGTCTCGTTCCTGCTTGGATGAAAGCCATCCTAATTTTTGGTGATACTTTATTGAGTTCTTGTCTTATTTAATGGTTGGATTTGGTGTTACTAGAATAAATTTTTTTCTAAAATTACAAATGTGGAAGTGTGACAAGTGGTCAAATTGCATTGACTCTTGTTCAAAACTAGATTAGCAAAAATGAAGTTGTAGATGTAAAAAACACAAAAATTTCAAAAAATCACCATGTCAAGAAAACCTCATTTTGAATCCATTCCAATAATTTTTGCTCAAAAAATGATAATATTTTGCCTGTAATCAAATTTTGAAGGAATTTTGAAATTTTCCTTTCCAAATTTGTAGAAAATATTGGTGATAGTATTGGTGAATCTAACCATACAGATGGAATCTAAAATTCAAAATCTACAACTTTCCTTTGAATGTCACTTCTAAAATATTCTTCTAAATAGCACTTTATAATGATTTTCTTCAAATCGTCAATTCTGGAGAAGAGTCCAAACGCTCCAGGGTTAAAATTTTAAAAATTAAACAAAACATCTAAGCGGTTAGCAACGACGAACCTCTGAAGCCACAACTGAAATATACAACGACCCTGTCCAACGACAATTCCTAAGCAGCTGAAATCCAACGAACCAGCTTATAAAAATGAGAGCTTGGGAAATCTTCAAAAACTAATCTATTGAACTGATAGCCTAATACCCCAAGACTACTAGGATAGTGTCACACAGTTCCACCGAATTGGAAACCAGGCGGATCCTGATTCGGTTGTTGCCCTCTTCGCTGCCCTTGAGGTTGTTGCAGGCTCCACCGACGCCAGTACAAAACCTCCAAAATGATGAAGGTCAAGAATTCAATGGAAAGAATGGCAATGTAAGCAACTTTGAAGCTGTTTTTGGCTTTGGCCATGGTGAGACCCAAGAAGACGTTGATGACGGCCAGGAAAAGAGCTAACCGACCGATTCCAGCATGGTACCAGTTCCAATACTTGCGCACCTTGGCATCTTTCTTTGGACGCAACCCCACCGCCAGAACCTGCAAGCAATGATGTAGATGAACCAAACCATTAGGAAGCTTAAACCCATCATCTGCTACCACCAGCAACTCAAATTAGCACTTCATGCACTTGGTTAGCCTTCGATTTGCAAGTTGGGTGTCCGTATGACTGGGCTAAATTTCAATGACCACTGATCTTCAAATGGATATGGGGTTGTGTACTATCACTTGCACTGGTATACAACCTCCCAATTTAAAATTGCATCAGAAATTCATACATAGCAATGAAAATTTGATAAAAAAAAATAGATTTGGTTCTTCTACCCGAAGATCTCTCTGCGGCTTCATACATCTCCCAAAATTCACATTCCTACATGTGTTAAAATGCTTACAGACATGCAAATAGGATCCTCCATCTAAAGCTACTTCAGCCGCTATGAATCCTATCAAACGGCTATTAAGCAGTTCTAAATAGCAAGAACTATGGTGGAATTTCAGCAAGGTACTTGCACCTAATTGTTGCCTAAAATACACTACCTCTACTCATGAGAGTCCAAGGTCACTTTTGGGTACACCTATTTTCAGCACTTTGTAAACTCTTAGTTTATTCATATAGTGTCCAAAAAATGTATAAGAAGAGAATTTAAAATACTTTTTCAATTTCCAACAAGATTCAACAAAAAAGTGGGCAATTTTCTGATAGAAACAATGTTCAATTGCTATTTTTGGACGCAATTAGGTGTAGTTAACTTACAGGTTCAGTGATCAGCAATCCATATGTTGTTACGGCTAAATGGAAATATATAATAAGAATACTGAAAACAGAAAAAGAAAAACATAGCAGTACCTGCAGAAATGCCAGAGTGAAAAGGATGAAGCCAAGTCCTCGATGCGCTGAGAGACGATCATGTTGGAAACCCTTCGCCAGCTCAAAACCAGTGACCACTCCGCCAATTATGCAGGCAAATCCAACCAACTGAAATGAGATGTGAGTGTAGAACCAAGCTGGCTCGAAGGAACGCGCATAGCGAGCAACCAGGGCCCCAATGGGCAGAAGCAATCCCCACCCTAATATTTGGAAGGCCCCATGAATTTCCTTCTTCTTTTCACGTTTGGATTCTGCGGATTCCCCAGCGACAACACCTGCAGACCATGGCACACAATTAAGCTCCACCACATTGGAAAAACCCAAGGCCACAGGTTAGAGAAACAAGCCTGAGATAACGCTCTGATTGGTGCAAGAATTATTTGGTATTCATTTTACCTTATTTTGTTCAATGTTGACTTTACACTAGTCCATGAGCTTGAAGAAGCACTCATACGACTCCTAGATGGCTTGCTATAGACATTTGAGATAATAAAATTTCAAGCTCCTTCTATGAGATGGATTGGAGAATAATTACCTCAAAAGCACCATGATGTGTCATAAATGTAATGGATTATTCTAAACTTGTTCTATGTGTCACATGATGTTGGTTCAAACTTTAAGTTTGTTGCTTTGTCTAAAGTGCCCTAGCATGCACAACTTAAAAATAATGAAATAAAGAAAAAATCCTAAAACAATATTATGTGAAATTCAAGAAAGTCATAACATTTATTTATCAAGCAAGTCAAAAGATTTCTCATAGTAAATGGCTAGAGACAAAATATTCCAAGGTTGTCAAACTCTTTATGCCCAAATCCTTGATTGAATTTTTTATATTTTTGCTTGTATCATGTACCAATGTACATATCACTCAATTTCATCAAAATAGTCATAAAAGAAGGTTGCGTTTTGCATATTCAAGAACTAGATTGAATGAATGAGAAGCCATTTGGATAAAACATCATCCCTAAAGCACTTTGCTCATCATCCAAAAAATGGTTTCACATGTGCTTATGGTTAACCTCAAGGAAAAAAAAACAAGTGACATTTACTTCATCTACATTGTTCACCAAAGACCCCACATTACATCCAAAAAAAATGAAGTGATATTCAACTATGTTGGTTGAGGTATGTACACCCATAATGGCAACACTACTTAAATTGCAACACCTACATTTGGACCAATTGAAAACTGCGTTATCTCTTTAAGTTGCCAAAAAGATCCAATAAAAATAATTCATGTTTAATAACAGTAACTATATACGATTGTGGGTGCATATACCTTACTAATGTTTCACAGTCCCTGAGACAAAACCTGCATTCAAGTAGGATTTATCTTCAAAGTGCTTGGGGGTTAACCTCAAAGGAAACTATAGACCAGCAAGTGACACCAGGCTCATCTATATTGCTCACCAAAGACGCTCCAGCTGCATTGGTTCCTAATCTTTACGGTGAGCTTACCTGAGACAAAATCTGCTTTGAAGTATGATTAATCTTCAGAGCGTTTAAGAAAACGAGACTAGCAAGTGACAACTGACTCATCTACATTATTCATTAAAGACTCCTAACTGCATTGGTTTATAATCTTCACGGGGAGCTTCAAGGTACCTGAGACAAACTCTGCATTGAAGTATGATTTATCTTCGTGATAATCCGGTGACCCATCTAGGTAGAGACTCCCATATGCCATGAGCAGGTAATTGGGCTTGGCGGTGGATTTGGCGAAGTCCACCTGGAAGGACATGTACACTGTCTTCCCTTGCTCGTAGTACGCCTCAGGATTGCCGCCAACCAACACAATCCCCTTGCCACCTTTCACCACTCCCGCTCGAGTCTTCTCCTTCAGACTGTACTGGTTTACACTGGGAGCACCGGACGACCCTAGCGAGGCTATCAATGCAGAGGCACCGAGCATGTTCCCATCGGCTGAAAAGGCAAGCCCCGCCCACTTGTTGGGGGATAACGGCATCGACACCACCATGGTGACAACTTGGGTGGCATTGTCTCGTAAATCCTGTTTCAAATCACAAGAATCGGAGTCAGTTAATTTCAAAGACCAGGAATACAATCTAGTGAAGAGGGTGGCGTTGTCTCGTAAGGCCTGCTTCAAATCATTATGTAAGGGTTTTCGAGTCCCAGAAATGGAGGAGAAAGATGTCCTGGCCGGCAATGAGAGGGGCTCCACACCATTGTTAACCATAGATGTAGCCTCATCATATTTGCTACTCAATCGGGGTGCGACAAATGTGCTAGAAATTATCAAATGAGCAAAAAATTAACAACTATTCACACATTTCAAGAGCTCCTGTTTTATCATTCTGGAAAGAATCACGACCAAGAGAGGAGGAACGTACCCAAATGACATACGGATTACTACTGGGAAAGCTGTACTGTTTGCAGATCAGCTTCCGTGTCTCAAACTTGGTCACTTTATTTGTCAAGTCCCCAGGACATCCTGCATCAGTGGCTTGCCCCAAGGCCGTATTCGCAAGGGACACAAGGCCAATCACTACACACAATGCCCATGTCCACAACACCAGATTCGAAGCTCCATAGCCGCAGCTGCTCCCCATCGCTGATGTCTCGACAAATAAACTGCCCTCTCTTCCAATATCACTCACAAACCTATCGCAGATTTAGGGACGCTACTCCACATTCCACAAAGCCAAGCAACTGGTTCCAACACATCATTCAACACAAACACCACCAAATGTAGTGAAGAATCTAACTTAGAGCCTCAACGCATCTGGAGTTTCGATCTATCCAAGGAACACAAATGCTTCGCAGGCTCTTCAAAGGCGGCACCACTACTAGCAAGAAAGGCAAGAATGCATAAGGCAGGTGCGAAACAGGAATGTGCTTGAAACACGACCGAATCTCGTCAGAAGTCAGCAACACCATTGGATGGAGCTGGATAATAATAGAAGTCTGGCCCACTGCCTGTCTTAATGACCTTCACCAGTTGCTGCACATTGCGGAGAAACACAATTTCGTCGGCTAAAGGGATACTAATAAGATATAAGCATGGCCGGTTGTTCGCCGGATTGCGCTCTTAGCTACAGTCAGAGCAGGCTTACAGGACACTGCCACACAGGCAAGGTTGCAAGGGGGACCAGGTCCTGACTATGCAATTCCACGTCCTGATCGACTTCATAGGGATTTCAATTAAGACCTACATTCAGGACCTCTATTTGGGACCTCCATCTGTGTCAGTCTTCGTGAACATACCAATGTCTGTTCGACTTTGTGATTTCAGAATTTGTTGCCGGCCTGGCCATTGCCATTGTCGCAGAAGCAGCAGCTGCTTTTATCAATTCTTCAAAGGTTCAGCTATTGCGTTTGCGGCGATCAATTTCATCAGTGGAGTGCTCTCGATGGCACAATTGGCGCAGACGTACGCAAGCGTGCCGGCCACTGAGCGTGGGCGCGGCATCCTGGTTGCCGGCGATTCCAAGTCGAGCTCCATTTTGTATTGCAATGGTCGATCCGTCATCATACGCAGTTTGAAGGATCCGTCGCAAGTGGAGGTTTACGGCGAGCACGGCTACCCTGTGACTGTGGCTCGCTTCTCCCCGAATGGCGAGTGGATTGCGTCGGGCGATGTGTCGGGGACTGTCAGGGTTTGGGCCCGGAACAATGCGGACCGTACTCTTCGGTTTGAGATTCGGGCGTTGTCGGGATCCATCGATGATCTAGATTGGTCGCCGGACGGGCAGCGGATTGTGGTGTGTGGCGATGGCAAGGGCTCCACGTTCGTCAAGGCTTTCTTGTATGAATTCTCAAGCTTCTTCTGGAGTGTAGGGTTTGGGGTTGAGCAATGGGATGGAACTGGATTGTATTCGCTGCTTGAATTTCCTTGGATCGTCCGTTGTATTTCCTTCGTATCCTGTCTGGTCTTGAATTCGTCACTCTAAACCCTAAATCCATCACATTGGTCTGAGGCAATGGGATTGACTAGATACCGTCGAGTTTAAATATTTACGAAGAAATGTTTACACAAGAATGATCAAGTCTGGTGTGAGGCGATGGCAAGGGCTCTTCGTTCGGCAAGGCTTTCTTGTATGAAATCGCAAGCTTCTTACTTCTAGGATTTGGGGTTGAGCAGTGTAATAGAACGGGATTGTGTTCGTTGCTTGAATTTTCATGGATCGGCCTTCGTATTTCCTTCGTAACCTGTCTAGTCTTCAATCCATCAGTCTAAACCCTAAATCCATCACATTGTTTTGAGGCAGTGGGATTGACTAGATACCATCGAGAGTAAATACTTACGAAGCGATTTTTGCATAAAAATCAAAGCTAGAGGGGCTAAATTATCATCAAAGGTATTGGGAAAAGAGGTGGACAGTCATCTAGCCCCTCTAGCTTTAGTTACCTTGGTTGTAGGGTTTAGGGTTGAGCACGCGATGCTGGAGAGCAATGTGATGCAGCTGGATTATACTTGTTACTTGAATTTTCTTGGATCTTCGAGTTAGTATCCTGTCTGCTCTTGAATGCACCATGCTGAATTCGAAGCCCAACACATGATGTGATGTCATAATGTTGACGAGATACTCTCCATTTCCTTATGTCGACAAGATCGAAGCTGAAGTCAACTTTCATACATACTACTCATAAACTCTTTTGGAACATCATTGATTTAGCAGTTTACAACAGATGAGCCTCGAAGGACATCTGAAAGTGAAGCTTCAAGTGCATGTTTACTGTTAGAATGATCAATTTTTTAATTACTCGTGTTCGCAAATCGAAGAGGATTCTCACGCACCAAAGAATGCATTAGTTAGATATAATATGCAAAACTTAGAAGGGTTTAATATACTCATCGTGCAAGATTTTGGGGTTTTTCGATCAGCTAGGGTCGCAATTACCTCTCCTTCCATCTTAATTTTTTTCTGGACTCTTTTCGTATTTGTTTCGGAATTATGCCCGGAAGGCTTACATGTGGATGTTGCTTGTAGGTGGGATTCCGGGTCGACAGTTGGAGAATTTGATGGGCACTCTAAGCGGGTGTTGAGCTGTGCTTTTAAACCAACTCGTCCGTTTCGTATCATAACTTGTGGAGAAGACTATCTTGTGAATTTCTATGAAGGCCCTCCGTTTCGGTTCAAGGCATCAAACAGGCACGTGTAATTTCAGCAATATATTGAGAAAGCAAGAACTGTTGATAATATGTGGCCTTTGAGAGCTTTTTTGATAGAAGGTAGGATTCTTCGCAAGCATTAGGTCTCTTGGGAGGGTATTTTAGACTTACTTGTTTTGTATCTCATATTTCATATCTGTTGCCTGAGTGAATAATTCATCAGCGTACTGAGATACCAGACCCTAAACCTGTTGCTACAAAAGGTATTTATTCGAAGTTTCACATCGTAGACTTGGATAATAATCTGAGTCAGACTTGAGGGGAAGAGAAAAAACTGCGGAGAAAAGGTATCCATTGTAGAAAGGAATTGAAAAGGTATCCATTGTAGGGTGGAATGGGAGAGCAGACCTTCCTTCGATCATTATTCTCCGCCTGTGTGCGCAAGAGAAATAACTATGAAACAATTCGAAGATGGTAGCACCAAACTAAAGGTTAAAGCCTTGCTTGGGGTTGCAGAGAGCACGTGAACTTTGTAAATTGCATCAGGTTCTCTCCTGATGGTAGCAGGTTTCTATCGGTTGGATCAGACAAAAATGGATTCCTATTCGATGGAAGAACTGGTGAAAAGCTCGGCACACTTTCTTCTGAAGATGGCCACAGTGGCAGTATTTATGCCGCTAGTTGGAGTCCCAGTGGAAAGCAGGTCATAAATCACTTCAATGATAATTTTGATTTCAATGGTCTTTTTAAAGAGTCAATTTTTTTATTTCTTTTATGTTTGAACGTCGCAGGTATCTATTAGTCATTTTCATTGCTTCCTAACACATTTTAGAGTTGAGTGTCTCTGTCATCTCCTGAGATTTGACGTATCTTACTCCTAGACTACGATTTGGTCAAGATTTACTTCGTGTAATATGTGGCGATCCTCCAGCTGTCCAAATATTGCATACGTGCCTGATATCTGATGGTTTAATGTGATCAGGTGCTTACTGTATCAGCAGACAAAACTGCTAAGATTTGGGACATATCAGCAGAAGGCTCTGGAAATGTAAGCAGAACATATTCCTTTTCCGATGTTGGTGGAGCCGACGATATGCAAGTGGGCTGTCTTTGGATGGGCGAGTACATCCTTACAATTTCTTTGGGTGGAATGATCAATTATCTTTCTCCATCCAATCCAAATACGCCTTCAAGAACGTTTTCTGGACACTTGAGGAGCATCACAGCCCTCACTGTGGCAAAAGAGGGAGAGTCCGTGCACCTTTACTCGAGCAGTTTTGATGGTGTTATCATCAAGTGGAAAGTGGGGTCTGGGTACCTCGGACGATTACCAAAAAAAGGAACTGTCAATGCGGCTACTTATATGGTTGCTCAAGGGAGTGACCTAATGACTTGTGGCATGGACCATAAGGTATACTTCTCACCTAACCCTTTCACAGCTTTTATATGTTCCGTCTCGATCACAGTCGAGAGTCCGTAATGGCTACTGCGTTATCATTTAAAAGATCTGTAATGGTCTCACTTTTTTACTACCACGCAATAAATGCGAAGGGAATAGTTAATGGTTAGACTTTTTGTAGCCCCACTACACTGATTTATCCTATTTGTGAGTCGCAAATAATTTTCACTAAAATTATTTTTCAGTACAATAATATTTCAGCCTGTAATAGTTTAAATATATTATGAATAGTGTGACTTTAGTAAAATAGTGTTACACGTACTATTTAACATACTATTTAGTTTACTATTTTGAACAAATGTCACGTTTATTGATCTCCCAGTCAGATTTGTTTGCTTTCGTTAACCCTAAAGCGCTCCGACGATGAACGATGAACAGAGCGCTTCCAGCGTTGTTTAGTGTAGCAAAATTTTCATTCATCCAATCCAATACTTGAATCTTGAACAGAAAACCTTCCTCAATGACCAATTTCTTGAATTTGCAGTAAATGATATTTCTGTAAAAAGATATAAGCCAAAATGTGCAAATAATCGAAAAAGGATTGAGGCGTTTAGGGGTTAATCAGCTTGTAAGATACCTGGATGCTAACATGGTATCCTGTCCAGTTTCGGCATGTTTCATTACCAGGAGATACTTACGCAGAGGCTGAAGCTCTGGACCTCGGGTTCCTCCCACAAGATCTGGATGTCGCGCGCAACTGCCCAGGGGTAGCCATTGTGCCCTTAGAGAAGTCCGTGATTCTCCTGCGCCAGGGTGCCGTTGCATCGTCCATCGATGTAGACTACTTTGCATCAGCTGCTGCACTCTCTCCAGATGGTGAAGAAGCTGTCGTGGGAGGTCGAAATGGGAAACTATATATTTACTCTGTGAAGGGTGACACGCTAACTCAAGAGGAAGTTCTGGAGAAACACCGTGGGGAGATTTCAGCCGTTCGGTACTCTCCTGATGGGTCCATGATTGCTTCTGGGGATCTCAATAGGGAAGCCGTGGTTTGGGACCGCATTACAAGGGAGGTGAGTTCAATCTGTCCTTCCCTTTCCCTCGAGTATCGTGTATGGAAGAATTTGCCTCACTTAAAGCATAGGATAAATAGGATAATTCTACTTTGCCTCACTTAAAGCATTTTCATCAAAACTAGGTACACCCCCGTTGCAAAATTTACAATAATCCATTTGGAAAAAGAAGAGTATATCCCCTTCAAAAGATTATGAATAGCTAGGTTTGACCTGAAGATTGTTTAGTTCCACCACTGCGTCCATTCAGCTCAATTCAGGACGAATAAGTGAATGGATAAGAATGTGATCATCCACCTGGATGAAAACGTGACATGATTTCGTGACATTGTGCACTTAATATAATGTTAATATAATAGAAGATCAAAGATGTAGAAGTATGCTTTTAATGAGAGACCACTCAATGGATCTCACTATAGTGATCACTTTGGGAACAAGAGTCGAACTCTCTTGAGATCAAATCATTTTGGCTCTCAACGTATGATGATTTCTTATGCAATCAATCAAAGTGGGGTTATTGCAGACCTCTATTTAAGCGATAGTAGATAACCTCATCTTCCATTCAATGATCAGTGCCATAGACATGTAAACAATCTATGCTTACACCAATCTTGCTAATTGGATTCCAACTAAGTGTTTTGGATGGGATGAGTTGCTATTGGTAACAGTGAGTAGTTAGTTGGAGACCAGATGAGGTTTAACATCCTTCATTGTATTGCAGAGTACTAAAATTGGTGTGACCTTGTAGGTAAAGGTGAAGAACATGCTCTATCACACAGCTCGTATCAATGCCATGGCTTGGTCTCCTGATAGTTCCCAGGTTGCTACAACATCTGTTGATAGCTCCATTTATGTGTATGATGTTGAGAAAGCAGCCTCCACTCGTATAGCTATTAGGAATGCTCACTTAGGAGGTGTGTCAACTCTTGTGTTCATAGATGCTCAAACTTTAGCTAGTGGAGGAGATGATGCATGTGTTCGTATTTGGACTCTCTCTTAAACTCTTGTGCTCCATATTCTCATTTGTTGAGTAGAGTGTTGTAGACACTTATTCTTTGAGGATATATTCTTTGGGAGTTACCCATTTACTTAACAATTTTTGTACAATATTTAAATTGTTAGCTGGTGGTGAATGATATACACATGGAGACAACATTCTCTAAAATGAAATAGTGCCAAGTGTTCAACTATCCCCAGAAGGCCAACTAGTTGTCTTGTGTCTTGTTCCATGTGTGGTTATAATATACAGTTACTTCAAATATTGTATCTATGTTTTGTTTAGTTTCACTCCATGTGTCATATGTTGAAAATGAGTGGACGAAATTCATAATTATTTTCACTACAATCCTTTTTGAATTTCACATTCTTTGTAATTCCAAAATTTTGGTATCACTTTGTTGTTGTTAGATTATATTATACCACCTACAATCCAAACAAATGTACTATGTAGAACCCTTACAAACTAATATGTTGAATTCAGAAAATATTGCAATGGAAATAATTATTTGGGTTGCTAAATATAAATTATAATGATTTGTATTAATTGTGTGTTATGATAGATATCTTCAAATCTATTGAAAGTAGATGCAATAACAATTCTAATTTGCAACCTACAAACCATCGATGACTATAAATGACTTTCAAGTTTTTAATTCGTTAAGAATCTTTAAATTCTATTCGCATTTAAATTATCTACCTTTTTCTATATATAACATTTTAACACATATATATGAACTTCTTACAATACCAAGGGGAATGGACTTTAAATGGTGTACAACAACATGCAATAAAATATTCATGTCATCAAGGCTCAGAAAAAGAAGCATATGCAATTTTTAGAGTGATTATGAAACTCACCTCAATAATTGAGTCTATAACATGGTTAGTTTTGGAATTCTTTTACTTCCAAACCATCATTGCTTCACTTCAAATTTTTCTTGGATTGTAGTGCACAAGGATACATCATTTATGTTTGTTCATTTGAGTTTTGTCCATTCATTTTCAACATATGACATATAGGATGACACATAGAGTGAAATTGAACAGAATATAGACTCAATTTTTGAAGTGACTATAGGTATGGATACATGCGTATGTGATCATTGATATTGACATTAATGTAGAACTATGGATCCTTCTTTTTGACAATTTATCCATTGCAGACAAGAGCTTTGCACTACAGATGGTTTTTGCACAAGAGTGCAGCAAATACCAAGGCCTTGCAACGGAGTATTTTTGGACCATGAATATTTAATAGACAAGGATACAATGTGAACTCATAATATCTAAGGTCCCAACATCTCTTTTTGTGCAATGGAAGTGACAATTTGCTATCTACAATCTAATGTTCAGTGTACACAATTCTATCTATTGTTGTATGTTGATTAGATTCTTTCATTTCTTCTTCAAGGATGGTAATCCTAACATTGATTGAAGCAGTTGCTACACTAAAAAAATGAAGGTTTTTGCAACTATAGTGTGTAAGTCATTTTGTAGTTGCATGGGATGCTTGCAACTAGGTGACAATTTAAAGCCCATAGTTATAGTGGACAAGTTGCATTAATTGCAGTCTAATTGTTGTTGTTTTTGTCATCTAACGACATGTGAAGAACTTCATCCTTGTGTGCAACTTATTTGCAACTTGTAGATTTGTAGAATTAAAAATATTAACCTCAATGATTTGTAGATTTCAAATTTTCATATCTACCTTCTTTTTAAATTTTAGAATTTTAAAACTACTTTTATTCTAGATTTTTGAATTTTTGATCTACCTTTTTCTAGATTTCAAAATTTCAAATGTACCATCTTCCTAAATTTCAAAAATTCAATTTCATAGATTTAAAAATAATTATTATTTTAATAATTTTTTTATTTCTACAGATTGCAAAAATTTACAAATTGTAAGAATCTAGGAATTCTATTAAAAAAACTCATTATAGAAGATGACAACTTACGAGTTTTATATGTTCAATTTAATGGTATTCTTTACAATTGATATGGGACAATTGATATAAGACAAATGTGAATGAACTTTGAAAACAATTAGGAAACAACTAGTGTACAACTAGAAAGCAACTATTGTCATTTTCTAGTTGAATGATAGTTGTATAGGACACTAGTTGTTTCCTAGTCATTTTTGCAACTACAAAATGACTACTTTGCAACTAAAACAATGTAGGAATGGTGTAAAATAACAACATAAAACAATTACATTAGATTTGGTGCTAATAAAGTAGAAACTAGTTGCATGATAGTTGTATATATAGGACACTAGTTGCATAGTAGTCAGTTGTTCAAAACATGTTTTTTTTCTAGTACTAGCATCACACAAATTAAGAGTTTTTAGTGATAGGTAGCTAAGGTATCAAAGAAAGGGATAAATGAATGTAAGCATTGTAAGGAAAAGGAAAAATTATTTTTTAAATTTGATTAGACCTCTATTACTAATATCAAATTCCATGAATTGACTACAAGGTTGGTCACTATAGTTGAGATTATGAGTAGTGAACATACTTGTTTCAACATTAAAACTACAATAGGAGCCAAGCTCTTCTCTTCAAAAAGGACATAAAAATACTTGCTTAAAGGGAAGACACTGCTACCTACAAGAGCCATATTAAGGAAATTGATGTCCACTTATTGCTCTCGTCTTGTCTCTTTTGCCAAGACCTCCCACAATATCCTTAGGAATGAGCCTTTCAAAGACAATAGGGATTGTAGTGGGCTAAAATCACACCAATCAAACTAAACAAGAACTTGTTGTTGCCCTAAAGTTTTTTGGTTTAGTTGCTACTCGAAACATTGTTGTACTGTAAATGCAAGTATTATGTAAAAATATGTATATTTACATTATTTAAATAGATTTTGATATTTATAAAATAGTTAAGGTGATGGCATCATTTGAAGTGACTTCAAGGTGACACCTTCTCACTATAGTGATAGAAAACCATAAAAAATGATTCACCTGAGATGTTATTTTTCTTTGTTTTTCATTTAAATTATACTATGTTGAATTGGAGGTTTTTTCTTAATCTCAAGATAAAAAATCTCAATCAAAGCATGAGTTTGAATTTTCTTTATCGCAATTACCAAATCAACCTTAATTGTCATTAAGTCTTTCATTACCGCATGCGAGATCACAAGATGAAGCTAAGTCATCTCGACCATCAAAACAACCTTATATAGAGAAATGATGGTATGAAAATCTTTAGCGTGACACTTAAATATTGGTAATTTTGTTGCAAGTTGAATGTATTAAGTCCGACAGACATAAAGTGATATATAAAAGATGTTTTGAAGATTTAAAGAACAATCAATATTATTGCATAATCAAGCCTATTAAAGATAGTTATAGTTATTAACGATGGTTAGAAAGGCTAGTCAATCCTTTCAATCAAGCAAATTATACAAATTATATCGTTTTTACTATCAAACGCATCTTTAAATTTTTGAAGATGGAATAATATTCCAATTGAAACTCTATTTTTTACTTCTATTAGACATATGTTAATTTTTAATTTTTAATTCCAAACTTAAAGTGTTTTTCTAAAATAATTTTGTATTTGTGAAGTTGTACAAAGGAAATATTTAAATAGTTTGCCTTTTAGTAACTTTGAAATGATTTATCTTCTAGCAAAGGGTATGAAATTATTCTTATGGTTAAAACTCATGATCTATGGTTGACATGAGAGCCATTTGGTCAAGATGTGAGCTGAAATTCACTTAGTGTGTATGATTTAGGTAGAAGATAAAGTAGAGGAAAAAAAAGACATTATTCATCTTTTTTCTCGTTGTTGTTTGTAAAGCCTGAATGTTTGAAGAGTCATAGTATGTTAAATTTGAAAAATTTTGAAATGAAATTTTGAAGAGTTGTGTATCATAATATTTTGTTTTCAAATTAATCTCACTTACTTGATTTGAAGTTGTCAATCAAAAGTTGTGTTAATTTGAGTGGAAGGAGGTTTGTTGCCTTCTTTGTTAGAGGGTAGAGACTTCAACCAATGATGAAAGACGGATAAGTTTTTTATTTGCAATAAAATTTGAAAAACTATGAAAAATTGTATTGACTTTCTATAAAGTTATCACTCAATCTATTTGAAATTTTTATGAATGAATTGCGACTAACAAAGTAAAAAAGGATCTGCTACCCTTTTTTCTCAAGGCTAAAACTTTGAATGACCATAGAAGTTAGATAGAGTATTAGAATGAGTTGAAATTTGAAGGAGAGATAAAAAATTATAATGATATTTCAAAAAGCCATCATTCATCTTATTTAGACTCTAAATGATCTAACAATACCAAATCAAAGTTCAACAAAGAAGTAAAAGTTTGAAAGTTGAAGGAGGCTTTGAAACTTATGGCTTGTGACTTGTCTTTCTTTATAAACTTTATTGTTGCAGGCAACATAGGTCAAACTATTGCTTAGCTTCTTTTTGTATTATGGATATGATAAAATGGAGTTCTTTGCCCACATGGTGTTATTTTGTTGTTGTTCCTATTGATGAAGCACCATTAATTGTCATCATAGATTTAAATTTTAGAAACCAATTCCTCAAACGATTCAACTCATGGTCTAGCTGTTCTTTTTTACTCATCCAAAGTCCGTGGTTTCTTAACCTTACCTTGGCCTATGAACCAATCTAGAACCTTTCATGATAGGCGAATAAAGAGTAGATCTCCATCAGTGTAGAAGATTCAACAATCAAATTTGAAGAGTCTACATGACTACGACTTCTTTAGTTTTCAAATTATTTTAATTTAATTAGTGGATTTGTAGGTGACAAATTCATTTGTCTTCATTTTTTTATTACATTGTGGATTGTTAGTAAAATAAATTTGAAAGTAACAAACTCACTTGCTTTTATCATTCAACGACTTTCTTCATTCTTAAGCCATTTTGGGTTGCAATCAAAATCCTCATGATTTTGCAAGGCAAACACCTTTTACACAACAACTTGTAATAGAGATTGTCAATAATTTCATTATCTATAAACCGTTCTCCATCTTGCTTTGCAATATTCTTAATGATCTTTAAGGCATAGTGTTAGATTACATCATCTTCACCCCTCCATAGTACAAAAGTCATTAGTACAACTATTGTACCTACAATCTTTGTAAAAAAAATTTCAAGAGGGTCATTACAAGAAGCACTAGGCATTTTTCGTAGCCTTTTGGCAAAAATTGTGATTTGGCTGCAAAGTACTATAAGTACTATATAGCAAAACATCTCAACTATTGATTTTAAAAATTGACAACAAATAGTATTGTTGATCTACTTGTAAATATTGAAATAGTATTATGGAAAAAAAAAACAGATTGTCTAAGAAAATAGAAACAATAAAGTATAAATTAATAATAAATAGAAAAGTATGGATAAAAAAAATTGAAAATTAACCATTTGAGAGGACTTGATGGTAATCAAAATTCACCAAAAAAGATAAAGTTGATACCATTTTCAATGTTCAAAAGCGTTTGTGCAAGGGAACCCTATTTTCATGGGCCTAGAGGATATAAAGTAATATTTTTTTAAGATGCCCTATGGTATGCATATGCTCACTTAGTGTGAAAATAGACCACCAAAACTTCAACCCTAAATCATTCAATTTGGATACTTTTAATGTAGTGAAAATCCCAATATCTCAAAGTGTCATAAATTAATAAAATTGAAATATAAAATGTTTTTTTTTTATTTCTGAAAAATAAAGAATCTAAGTACTATCAAGTTGGATATCTTCGATAAAATTTTAAATTTTTTGAACTTGGGATTTAAAATTTATATTGAAAGACAACAACGTCACTCTAATTGTAATACAAAATAGGACCAGTGTTTCTTGCAATGATCCAAGATCTCTTAAAATTAAACGTTTGCAATAAGAATTTAAAATAAAATAAAGTAGGATTAGCTTAAAAGTTGGAAGAACAAATTTCATACAATATGGATCAATAATACTTGAAACTAATAGGAATCTTATTGAACAATAGTATAGATTTAGAAAGTAGGAAAATTTCGTATTGCAAATGCAAAATACCTGTCATATTGAACACTTGATGTAATTAGTTGAATTGTCATGGCCACTTGCTGCCTTAGAGGTCCCTTTATTTGGAGTTACAACATAAAATAAAAACTCTCCAAGCATTGTCATTGTACAATGCCTTAATTGCTCACAACACAAACTCAACGATATAAGAAACTATACTAGAAGGTGTACATGTAATAAACCATTAAAAATAATTGTTCTACAATACAACATCAATTAGTTGTCCAAAGTCACAATAGTCACAGATTCAAAAGAGGCAAAGAGTTATCATGTGTATTAGTACCTTATCCTACTTATTTTGTAGAATCCCCATCAAAATTACTACAATCCCTAATTCTACTAACTCTTCCTCAATGAAGGTGACATGTTGGATTAGCAAACCCATTATTAATGCTAATTGGACTTGCAAGGTTGCAAATTGCATAGTGAGTAAGAGTTTCACCACAATCATTAGCAAAAGCATTAATGGCTCATTGATTAATTTATTTTTTGCATCAATATTGGTATATAAAGTCTCAACGAATTTCAAAGTATTGATCTTTTCATTCATTGAAATTGTGATTTCACAAATGTTCCCTATGATCTTATTCAAAAAGATTTCTTAATGCTTTGTGTCTAGCTTCACAAACTTAGTAGAAACTAACTACTCAACAGGTAAAATTTGCGAGTCAAAGGATGATTCAAAACCTATTGCACAAATACTTCATCAAAAATCAATTCACACTATCAAAGGCCTATAAATGCTAAATTTTTTAGGCTAAAAAAATTCATCAAAAATGTTTCAAGATGATCAAATGCATAATCAAGGTGCAATATTATAGATAAGAAGTATGAAGTGACAGCCATAGACAATATTGAAAGAAAGAAGCAATTCTCTAAAATAGTAATAATTCACTTTATACCTTTTCTATTTGTCAATTTAGAATGATTGGCCTTACATAAAGATCTAATGGGTGTCAAAAAGATTGTGAAAGCACCATCAAAGGTCTAAAGGGATTCTGAGGAATGACAACAACCTCTTCCTTGAGCTCCTCAATGCTAGATGTAGTACAATGTGAGCCTTTTTTTTTATTCAATTCCACTAAATCACCTCCTATCAATCTGTCACATACCAATCATAAAACACACTCAAACACATTTACGCAACTACTTATTTGCCTCTGAAACACCTTCAGAGAATACAAAAGAACAAAGAAAGGCCTCAAAAACAATCATCAACATCAACAACAACATCAAGTTTGTCAAGGTCTTTGCAATGTGTGGCATTGCATTGTTCTTATGTTCATGCTTGGCAACATGTAATGAAATATGGAACTCATTATTATTCTTAAAGCAACAATATCAAAAGAACAAATGTTGGAGGTTGTGCTCTCTACCTTATTAGTTGCATCAACAAATATTATAAAATATACCAAGTCTACATGTGTTCAAATGCAATAACATTTTGCAAAATTGTAGGAGCAATTGAAAAATATTTGAATGGAAAACTAAATTTACTAAGGATGTATTAATTGAAGGCTCATGAATAGGGGTAGCAAATAGAATAAATGATCACAATTGATTGATGCTACCTATAGGCTCAAAATTCAAAGTGGAACCTTAATTGTCAAGATTGGACAGTATTACAAATGTATGGGGAGCTTTGGCCACCCACCTGAAACTAAATCACTACCTACCTTGAGTCATGTAAGTTGTGAATTAAAAAGTTTTGAGAATCAAAAGGTAAATATTGTACAAGATTTAGTATGTTGTGACTAATGTGACTAATGTTCTCGTAGGGCATTAGTCACATTTGTCCCAATATACTAAATTTTCCATCATTTTTAATGTGTGGAATAAATTTTCTTAGAATTTATGTGTATTTTTTATGCTATATATAAGACACCTATGTGCAAATTTTTAGAAGCATTCAAAATCTAAATTAGATTTTTTTTGCAATTTTTGGATTGTTTTAACTTCCAATCCAAAATTAAATTAAAATGTTGCCATATCCAATTTCATATATTAAAATGTTTATTTAGAATTTATTGCAACTTTTTGGAATGTCTTCAATGATTTTTTGAATCTATAGGTAGGAATTGTGGGAGATTTAGTATAATTAAGTGTTGGACACTAGTCACATTAGTCACAATTGTACTAAATCTTTCACAACTTTCTAGTAGAAGGGTGAAATTTCTTTAGAATCTATATATGTTTTTTATACTATGAAATACATAGGAATACAAATTTGTGTGAATATGGGACACTTTTAGATTTTTCAGAACTTAGATGAAAAATTAAGATTTTGAAGGACACCGCCAACAAAAGAAGGCCTTGCGAGAAGTCCTTTGTCCTTGTGGTAGCTTGTGAAAGATGTGGGTCTCTACAACAACTTCTCCCTACCACAATGACTCTAAGTCACTTGCCAACTATTGCTAAAGAAATCCTTTGTTAGCCACCTTGTTCCATACAGTATGACATATTTTAGCCCCAACTCCACCACTCTCTCCTTAAGAATTCATGTGGCAGGTTCAAACCAAGAGGGTTGCAAAAGATGATAAGAGCATATTTAAGAGATAAGAGCATCTCCATCCATTCACAGGGAAGCTCTCCAATCTGGGCCTAGCCAATAAATAGTAGTCAATTATGGACCTAGGAAAGGACAAAAAGAGACCGGTCACTTCAAAATTCTCTCTCGAGACACTAGGAGGGCATCCTCGCCACTCACCCCACCATACTTTAACTCTTGCTTGATCTTGTCGAGTTTGTTGGTCTGTAGACCATTCCTTCAAATTTTTAATCAATTTGCATATTGATTAGCTCTTAATTTTGTCAAATCATTAATGCTTACAACAGACCTGGTTTAGCGTGTCCTATTGTGGATATACAAATATACAAATATGAATGCATACAATTTCATAACATATATTATCTAATATATTTTTTGTACCTAAGCTGAACTTGTTCATTTGTATATGAACCAACTTCCATTTGATTTTAATCTTTAAGTGCTCTTGGGTCCAATTTTGAATGATGAACAAATTCATATTCTTGTTTTTTTCTCATTACTATTTGGATGAAAGTCATCCTAATTTGTAAAGATACTTTATCAAGTTCTTGTCCTATCTAATGGTTGGATTTGGTATTATAAGAGTGCATATTTTTCTAAAATTACAGAAGTGGAAGTATGTCAAGCTTGATTGACCAAGTCAAAATTACATTGATTCTAGTTCAAAACTAGATTTGCAAATATGAGGTTATAGATTTAAAGAACAAAAAAATTTCAGAAAGTCATTATGTCAAGAAAAATTCATTTCAAATCCATTCTAAAATATTTTATCCAAAAAATGACAATATTTTACCTATAATTGAAATGGAATTTTGAAGAAATTTTGAAATTTTCTTTTCAAAATCTATAGAAAAATATTGGTAATAGCATTGGTGAATCTAACCATATGGATGGAATTTTAAATCCCAAGTCTTAAATTTTTACTTTTATATCAATTTCAAAATATTCTTCCAAATAATATTGTAGGATGAATTTTAGAGAAGAATATGGACATTTAAGGGTTAAAACCCTTTTCAATCAACCAATTCTTATACATTCCTTTAGCTTGTATATTATCAAACAATTCACGTGCACTCTTCCTAATACTTAATGGTGTAATTGCAATTTAAGTAACTCACTAACCCTAATTGACAAATTATCTTAGTTAAACTATAGAAAACCACAAGAAAGATGCATAGACAATTCGTTAGAGCAAAAATTAGGAAGAGTAAAAAGGCGGTGGTATCCATACATCTTAGTCCTAGCCACCCTTGACAAGTTGTCTCATGATTTGGTTATCAATTTGACGTCATGATCTAAATTCTAATAAACCCTTTCAATCTTTCGTCAATATTCTTCTTCATTTATAAATCCCTTTATTATACCCATTGAACATTTGCCTTTAAGCTTTATTAATATTAGTATATAGGTATTATTAATTTTCCATAGAAAGAGTTTTTTATTTTTTATTTTAATTTATTTTAATTTAATTTTAGTGTGTATATATATTTTTTGTTTTGTTTTATTTTTATTTTTATTTTCCAAATTTAAGATTCAAGATAATATCCATTAGAGACAATTTGGAATCACGAGAAGGTTGGAATTCCAAATGAAGATTTTCATGACAAACTTGCTTCAAAACCAAAAAAAATCAAAACCTTGCCTATAAAGCAACCCAGGCAATGTTACTAAGTAAAGTTTCTTGACCCGCATCAAGAAAGGTGAACAATGAAGAACACTAAACCTAGTGTCTTGACTTCTTGAAACTCTTCAAGCTCTTCAAGCTCATGAACCGTTGCTTGACACTACTGCACGAAACCCTAATTTATGTTCAATTTGTAGCTTCATTGCATCTTTACTTCTCTCAAGATGAATTCCATCACCATATGAAGTTGTTCTTTGTCCATTTTTGAAGTATATCCATCAAAACGTTTATTTTATTTTTGAAGAACAAATTTTTGCAAGTGCTTTATCTCAGTGAACAATCTACCTCTTACCAATGTGCACATTTTCATTCAACTCCTCCATCAATAGTTTCTTATCATCACTTTCTACCTCTATCCTAATAGGAACAAAAACTCTTTCATTGACTGTATCACTCATTGGATTGACTTACTCCATTTCTTCATTTTCTTGGTCTTTGAGAATTTTTCTATTACTCTTTTTACACATTTGATCAATTTTTTCTATTAAATGTTCAACAATGTCTTCTACCTCCCCAGGGTTGACACGACGTCCGGATGTGGACGCTATGTCCGAAGCGTCCGCTGACATTCGTGGTCCCGGCCGACGCAGCATCCGCCTATCCCCCATTCGCCTGTTCGCCCGTCCGCCCGATTACGGCCGTCCGATCGACACGTGGACTGATGTGGTCCGCACGATCTGGGTGTCCGCCTCGGGCCGTCCGCCCCGCCCGTCCGCTTTCTGACAGCGGTTGGGACGCTGCGTCCGCCGGCGTTCGTGCGTATGGACGTCCGGGTTACGGACGCTTTTTTCGGGCGGACGTAGAGATTCGTCAACCCTGTACCTCCCATATCATATTGACTCCATAAAAATTTAAAGTTTTCATATCATATTTTCAACAATCTTCAAATAACAAACTCTCTTTAACCACTCTCGTTTAGTTTCACTTGCTCCTTGTGGAGACTGTTCTATTTTTGTCTATAACTTTTGATTGGAGAATGAAAATCACAAACGGATTTTTGGAAGTAAGAGTTAGCTTGAATTTGAAACTTTTTTCAGTTATAAGTTTTGTGAAATTTTTTATTCTACTATGAGATAATGGACTCCAATTTTGTTGAATTGAAAAAAGACTAAATTTTACATGTTTAAGTTTCTTTTGAATCATGACTCTCAAAGATTCCAAAGATTCCAAAAAGATTCCAAAAAGATTCCAAATTCAATAAAAAACTTGTTGATTTGGTCATTGCACTATCCAAATCAACAGAAAGCATTTGCCATTCTGTTGATTTTCATAGAATTTACAAAATGACCACTGTACTGTCCCAAATAACATAAATGAATTGATTTTCTATTGTTTTGGTCGTGCATTTCTAGTAGTGTTGTTCTTGTTTGTTGACAATGGTTGTTGCTTTAGTTTTTAATGTCAAACCTTGCTTGTTTTGGGTGGGGCTTTGTGAATGGCAAAGTACTTTGATGTAAAAAATTGTTTTGATAGAAGTGGTTTTAAGTTTGAGAGGTAAATGCTTCAACAATGGCAAAGAGTTTTAGAGCTAGAGAGGGGAGAGTTGGTGGGGGGGTGTCTTATAGAATTTTTTTTGTCATCACAGTGGTTCAAGGTATAATAGAGGTTTCTTATGATTTTATGAAGGCATTCAATTAGTCATTTTTTTTTTTTTTTTTCACGAAATTTGTTTAAACTCCCTTTCGTATTTCTCTGCTATATTCTTTCTTAGAAAATGTCAAAAATTGTAACACTAGTAGAAAACTTAGAGTCCAAATCAATAGAAAAGTGTTGGTTTTTTCTATTGATTTGGTTGATTCCATGGAGGGAGAAAAAAGAAAAAAAAATTTGATGCCCAAAATGTCCGAGCAAAAAAAATCCATACTACCCAAAAATTTCAGATAACCCTAGTGATCACCAGTCGACCATGGGGTTTGAACCCAAGACCTCAAGCTTAGTAAGCTTAAGCTATAACCAACACACCAAACTTATAATTACATGTGAAATGCGATTATTTGTTTCTTACTTATGCATTTAGAATTTTGTGTTTTCTAACTCAGCAGACTTTGGTGTCCATTTAGGCATAGGAAAACAACTTCTTTTTTTTAAAATTGAAAACAAAAAAAGTTGATAAATCAAGTAAAGTTTCATCTCAAAGAATCCGTTTGAGATTTGAAGACTCCAATAAAAAGTTATGAACAAATTTTAGAGAGAATGTTTCAAAATGTCAAAGAAAATGTCCTTTGAAATATCCTCTTTGAAATTTGTTCATAACTTTTTATTGAAGTCTTCAAATCTCAAAAAAAAATTTGTAAATGATACTTGACTTGATTTACCAACTTTTTCTAGTTCTAAGTTTTTTGAAAAAGGTTATTTTACAATGCCAAAATGGCCACCAAAGTTTGCTTAGTTTTCTTTCTTAAATGAATTGTGAATGATTAAGTTAAAAAAAAGTTCATTGTACATAGAATTCCAACCATTGAATTTTTACTCCTAAAAGATCAAATGGAAATTTTGTGGCAATATAGCAATAATTGTAGACATTCAACTTGTCACAAATGGAGTTTTTCTTGTTTTTCTTCAAAATTCTCACATAACATGTGGTCAAAGAGTAGCTTCAAGCTATCCGCAACTATTTTTGTAACTATTGACCAAATAATCAAAAGTTATTGCATGACATATAATTTTAATTGCTTGGTGGGCAACTCGCACTACTAAAAAGAATCATTTTTTAGAAAAAAACCATTCAACTTGGTTTCTTAGATTTATATTTACTTGAAAAGCTTAGAATCATTGCATTTGTACTAAGAAGATGGGTATGAGGAGTTTTATTTTCTAGGCAATTAAGTAATCTCTATTCAAAAATGAACATTGAAGTCCTTTAATTAATTTAATTTGCAATATTTCAAAAAAAACAAAAAAACATTGAATGTAGATTTTTATTACAACATTACAAACATTGGCATTGAAAATTTTCAATTCTATAACTAAATTGTTAACAATTTAGTATTTTAAATCATACTCTAACTCTTTTTTAATAATTTTTTTCAAGCATGAATATAGAATATTTTTTGTTGAAATATTTCTTATTTATTTCCAACTTATATGGAGAGTAACAAGTTGTAGGATCTACACATTTTTGTCCAAAAAGTTTGTCATGAAAGATGAAATCTAATTTATCATTTGAAAAGGGTTAAAATTCTTTCTCATTGAAATCCAAGCGACACAATATCGCAATCGGTAAGGTTTTCAAAGTGTTAACCTTGCCCACTACAATGAAACAAAAACATTTGGACAAATTCGGAAAGATTCCAACAAGATTCCAACAAGATTCTAAAAAGATTCCAAATTCATTGAAATTATGTTGATTTGGTCAGTGTACGATCCAAATCAACAGAAAGTGGGTGGTCATTTTGTTGGTTTTTACAAAAAGTCCTTGTAGTGCTCTAAACAACAAAAATGAACAAAAATCCATTGATTTTTTGTTGATTTGATCATGATTTTTCTACTATTGAGACTTGATGATTGATGTTGATTCTCTAGTTTGGTATGGAGAGATTGTTTTCACACTCAATAGCTATGGCCTATGGGTTTTTCATATGCAATATCATCTATTATAACATGTGATACATTTGAATTTAGAAAAACAAATATTTGTTGATGTATTTGCCCAAATTCTTCAAATTCTTATTACTGCATCTTGAAGATATAGTGCCAAGATGATTCATTTGTTGGGCTGATTAATAGGTTTGAAGAACTTGATATTTAATGACATTAGATAGTGGTTTGTCTTGGTGTACTCACTTTTAATATGATATTTAAGAAATTTTCCTTAGTTGGTAAAGGAACTGGAAAAAATAGATCACCTATTCAATATTGCTATAATTTCTACAAAAGTTCTACATGCATTGTCTCATAAAAAAGTGAGGCTAAAAAGAGTTAAAGGATAATTTTAGTTCAAATTGGATCCTTGAGTTGTTAAAAAAAAGTGACTCTCAGGGATTGGCATCATTCTACCAAGAATACTAGATTTGTCACATCTTGACTCAACCATGTTAAAATCACCGAGCATGATTCACTGATAAAAATTTAAGAGCTTAGAGACTATCATTTCTTATAGATTTTTGCAATAATGGAAGTCGTGTAAAACACGAACATTAATAAAATTGAATTATCTTCATGGTACACATGATAGTATAAACAAGTGTATACTATTGCTAAATTACAATTTTAATTTTGAGATTAAAATAATTCACCTTGACAATATGAGAGAAACAAAATCACCTTTGATTCCTTGCATTTAAGCCATTAGGTATATAACTAAGTTCTGTGTTTGTACAAAATATTTTTTGTTTGTTTCTAGATTTTTCTCTCAAGATTGAAACCTATTTGATGTTAAAAATCAATGCATTATTCTTCTAAAATTTGCTAAGCATACATATCTTATATCTGAATGAATGACATGATATTATAATTGAACTATTAAAATACCAATTGTAATGTTAAATTACCTTAAAAAAATTACAACCTAACTACTTTTTAAAGTAATTAGCTTATTTCTTCAATATTCAAGAGGAAATTAAAAACCACAGCTATTCCATAAACATCAAATGACATAGAATTGGATTTGGCAAGACTAACATTTTAGAGATCTTTACAACACAATATTTACTTCATAACTACCAATTAACAACTTTGAAATTAATAATGACCAAAGTTTTTGGTATTCCAGTTCAACTATATTGCTTACAATGATAAAGTTTCTTCACACTTAGCCAAATTTAGTACAATATCTTTATAGTGAATTAGAACAATTACTTTCTCTATAGAATTGGTTTTCTGCAATATATTTTTTCATGATTGCAACCAGATAGCAATCAATTAGATACAAGTAACAACTAGCTGGGCTTGCTATATTCTCACCACAAACAAAGCTCGTTTTTGTTTTTTATAATTTTTTTCCTAATTGCTACTTGTAGCAATCAACTAAATACGAGAAAAAATATATTGGGATTGAAAAATTATTTCATATGAAAATTTTTTTTTCTACGTCAAGTAGCCAAATTCCTTGCATTTCATTTTTTTGCTTGAATTTTGGATTCTAGTTGTTTTTAAATTCTAGCTAATGATTTTTTCTAGAGACACCGATAGCAAGGGATTATAGGCTGAAAATACCTTATGCATTCTTACTAACTCATTTTTGAGTAGTGTGTTTTTGAAACAAGTAAATGTAAGATCCACATCTTCTAAAAATATCTTGGCAACTATAGATTCTTCTTTTACATTCATAAACTTAATGGCACACAAGTTTAAATAGGAAATGAAAAAATAGTGTTTTTTTCTCATATGGCATGATTTTTTGAGCTTTGAAATATAAAACTAACATGATGAAAACTTGAAGTTTTTCCATTTATTTAATATTTATCTATCTCATAGTGACATAATGCAAATTTTATGAAAAGTTGATGATATGTGATGCAAAATGACTTGTTTATTTCTTTAAAGATTGAAAATTAATTATAAAACAAACATGTGATGAATAGAAATAGATAGAATTGGTGCTTTAATAAGGGATGTATAAAAAAATTGTTTTTATAATTGATTCATAAAATGTAGTGAAAAATTTCTTCCTATCAAATTTCTTCCTACTCTAAAGTAATAAATTATTTTTAACACTGAGAATTTTATTTTGCACTATCTAGGGCTCAAAAACTAAACCATTTTGACATCCCAATCTACAAAAGTTTGGGTATACTAGTATAAAGATCTTCTATTTGTTCCCATTTCCAAAATATAGGCACCGTTTTCAACAGTCATTCCCACTAAAGATTCACAAGTTTATACAAAAGATTGATTTGAAGGCTATTACAACACCTAAAACAGATGGAAAATTAACCTTGATGCTCACAATATTTGACTTATTGTAGTAAACAAAAAGTCATCAATCGTTTTTTATGAACTACATGTTGTCTTTGAAGATATACCAATTAGCAATGATGTTGATCTTGAAGCTATTAAATAAGACACAATCATGGTCGAAGTGGCAATTTGACATAGCAATAACCAAGCTAAATTGAACATTTTCGTATTGCAATTTTTCATCCCAAAGGCTAGTATGTTCAATCAACTATTTTGAGCAAATTTGACCATAGATGAGGTGCATAAGGCTACCCTCAAGAATTTTCAAGAAACTATTGTTTCAACATAGTTTGAAAAGAAACAAAAATCTCTTATTACTTTTAATATTTTAAGTTGACACATTACAAAAATTTCAAACCCTATAGGAGGATATTAAGCTTTCATTTTTATCACTTCAAGGTGCAAATAGAAAAAAAAAAAAAATTTAAAAAGAAGAAAATTTTAATTAAAAAACATTTAAAAAAAAATTCAAATTTGATGCTACAGTGATGTGGACTAGTAGTACAACATTAGATTTCAAATTTTAAAAAATAAATAATAAAAAATATTTTTTTTCTTTATAATTGTAACAATTTTTTTTTTAATTCATAGACTTTCCAAGGCCTAAAATTTTTTCTAATGTTTACCGGTCCCTTTTGAGTTTTAGCATACAATTAAGGATCAAGTAGTTCTTAAAAATCACAAAGTTTAAACTATAGGGAACATAAACTCATTTGTTTCTTTACTACCTTCAATTTGAAGAATTTAGGCCGTGATTCAAAGAAATGACATAAACAAATGCAAGGATTTTGCTCTTGATAGTAAGTAGTTTATCTTCAATGAACAAATATTGATTAATGCATTCTCTTTATATAGTTATGATTGTGCAAATGTTCAATCACTGCTATCAAGTTGCACACCAAGGTGAATGTTCCTACAACCAATTATAAACATGAGAAACATTCACAAAAATATAGAATGTTCACCATTCATATTTATATTTTGCCTGTCATCCCATGTCTAACACTAAATGTAATGGTTTGTTTGTCTAGTGGAATTATGCCTATTGGTACATGATTAATCATCTAGAATTTTTTTGTATAGATGAATTGTTTCTATTCCTCAAAATCAAATTTGTTGCTTTCCTCATATGGTTGCAAAGAGTAGGAAAAACAATCATCAAATGCCAAATTTCTTGTTTACACTTTTGATGTTAGATGTGTATTGATGCCATTCAATTTTTTGTCAATCCATAAGGTAAAATTTTACTTGAGCTCTTGGACTTGCCTAATTTAAGAAAGATTGAGCAAATGTTAAAATCGACAATTTTTATGCTAGATAATCTGAGGATCCCTATCCTAACTCTTCTAACAAAATAGCAAAAGTTAAACTTAAATATTTCCCACTCAACAATAAAGTTGCAAAATTAGGTGGATACGGTCAAGTCCGTGGGATGTATTTTAGTGAATGCAGAAAAAAAAGGCGGATAGGGTAATCCCAATTTAAATTGTTGATGTGATCGATTGGTTTATAATACTATCTTCTAGGCCTATACAATATAAATGTTGTTAAACCATCGAATTTCATTGTTCACCGCTTCTTTGTTTTTTTGGTATTAAAAATGAGTACTTAAGTTTCAATTTTCAATTGCATGTTGTCACGTCTTCTAATTTATTGCAAGAGTCTCATGATTTAATATTCAAACCACAATTTAAAATTCTTAATATACCATCTTATAAGCTCGGTCATTGCAATAGGATTGTTAAAGTGCGTTGTATAGAATTTTCCAATGTAATGTAAATGAATGCTAATTTTTCAAAGGAAAATTACGTATGAAAAATTATCATAAATGAGTTCTATGAACTATCTTAGGACTTGACATTTTTGAGCATACAATTATATGACATTTTTGGTTTACATGATGTACCAAATGTTGTTGTAAAATAGGTGGATTAAAACAATGTCATAATAAAAAATTGTTAATACACCACATATGATTAATAGATCTATTGGAGCTCTTAGGGTTGATCATATGAATATGAATGTATTGATTATATTTAATTATAGAAGATGCTTCAACTTTCAATTGGTTCGTGACTTTGTGTTGCATTTTGAGGGACACTTAACTTTTGAATATGGATGTTTTAACCCCTAAAGGTGGGAGACTATATTTCCATCAAAAACGCTCCCAAACTGCCATTTTTGATACAAGCACCAAATTTTAGATGAAAAACATTTTTGGACACATTCAACCATAGGATATTGTAGCTAACTAAATTGGAAAGATGTAGAAAAAATTTCAAAATTTTCCACCATGTAGATTGCAAGATATTAACGTTTGAAGTGACAAAAGTCATTTTTTTGGCCTTGTGAAAATACGGGCAGCTGCACTTCACAAGGTCATATTTGTATGAAAAAATGTCCAAAATGGTGGTGCTTCTTTGGATTCATTCTTCATAGCAAGTTGGCTACATTCTTGAAAAAATTTAGATCATTTGGAATTGCACAATATATAAGAAGAAAATAGTAAATAGAAAGAAGTACAAAGTGATTCAAAACACTAAATTGTTAAGAGTTTAATTATAAAATTGCAAAATTCCAATCCCAAAGGTGGTAATGTAGTAATAAACAATCTACATTATATTCTTTTATTTTTTTTCAAAAAATATTAAAAATTGAGTTAAATAAAGGCCTCCAAAATTTATTTTTGAGTAGGGAATTCATAACTACCCACAAACTAGAACACCTCATAACTTTCATCTTGTATATCAAAATGGAATGATCTAAACCTTTCTAGATATATATAAATCTAGAAAACCAATTTCAAATTTTTATTTTTGAAAAAAGTGATTTTTTAAGAAATTTTTGGGTTGCCCTCTAAACATTGAAAATGACATATCATGCAATAACTTTTGAACCACATCATCAAAAGTTTTGAAAATTGTTGGGCCTTAAAGATACTCTTTGGGCACATATTGTGTGAAAATTTTCAAAAAAAAGAAAGAAAATTCCATTCATAATGACCTGCCCCAAATCGCTATGTTGCCAAAAAACACAGGTTTGACCTTTAGGGGTTAACTATAATATATTATATATGGTAATTTCATTTTCTATTGAGTTGTAGTTTAGTTTTACGTGTTATATTTTCTTTAACTTATAAAATTGGATATGTCAACACCAATTCTTATTTATTTGCGGGTTGTAATTTAAAATAATTTGAAAATTGCAAAAATTTAAAAGTGTCCAATGTTGCCGTCTTATATAGTATAAAACATATTTACAAATTGTAAAAGAATTTGCCCCCTCTCACTTAAGAGTTGTAGAAGATTTCCTTTGCTGTGACTAATGTGATTAATGTTCTATAGGGCATTAGTCACAACAAAAGAAATCTCCCTTAATACTTGCCTATTGTATTCAAAATTGTACAAGATATTTCCAATAGTTGCTATAAATTCCAAACAAGCATTTCAATGTACGGAATGTCGTAGTCAATTTTTATTTATTTTTGGATTGTGAGTTAAAACAATTCAAAAATTATAAAAAATATAAAAGTGTCCAATGCTCCTACAAATTTGCACTTAGATGTCTTATTGTATATAAAAAGTACATACAAATTTTAAGAAGATTTATTCTTCTACTCAAAAGTTGTCATAGATTTTGTTTATTGTAATCAATGTGGCGAATACCCCAAAAGAGCCAAGGTCATATTAATCATTGCAAGCAAAATTTTCCTTAAAATCACATATAGAGTCATTTTTTTTTAATGTTTTTGTATATTATTTTTTGCATATTTTTGTAAGGTGTAGAATTTAAGGGCATTGTAATAATATACAAAAATATATAAAACGTAGAATTAAGGGGGATTGTAATAATAATTTAAACTCAATAATGTAAAAAAATAAATTCTAAATTTTTTATTTGTGCAATTTATTATACTTTCTTTTTCAACATAATGAACACCTCAAGAACTAATTGACCATTTTTTGGTCAATGCCTTTTATTTACAGCCTATAGAGGATGAATAAAAAAATTGAATAAGGCTTACATTTAGAATATAAAACTTAGGGCAAGAAGCACAAAAATTAAATTTGTCAAAGTTGATAGACTTATTTCAAAATGGAGGTAGTAGTAGTAATATGGAATAATGACTATGAGAAATTGAGAATTGACATTTTCAATTATACAATCTACTAAAAAAATTGATTATATATGTGTATATAAATTACACAATTGTTGATTAAGACATGGTATTACTTTTATTAAAATATTATAAAATTCATTACAAAAAATTAAAAAATCTATTATTCATAGCTATCTTATGAATCTATAATGTATTAATGTTTCTAGATGTAATTCTAGTAGGCTTATTAATTTGAGCTTTCAATTGATGTTTTATTTTAGTTTTCAATCACTTTCTGTTTGTAAGAACAAGTCTCAATTCATAAATTTCTATTGAATCATCTCTTGTGTCAAAATGGAAGATTCTATAGATATATTTTTGACTTTTTACAAACAAACTTGGTTGATTATTGGTTGAAATTTGTATAGAAAATTGGTGAAGAGCAAATTGGCCCTTTTAAGAGATCTCCACATGAGAAATCATATTATTATAGAAGATTTTGTATTCAAAGAATCAACATGAGGCTTAATAAAAGAATTCTTACTAAAATGTAATTGACAAAAACTACTTGAACTTTCATTAAGATCAACATATATGTGAATGGTGTTGCTTTTCTGTCGATGAAAGTGATAATTAATCTTTTGAACAAATATAGACATTTCATTTTTTAAATATATTACTTGCAATTTCATCTTTCATGTTTTAGAATGCATTTTCTTTACAAAAAGATATTTTTGATGAGTGAATTAGAATAATATTGTCTCTAATATAAATCCCCGCATTTGAAGAATAATAATGATTAATTTTTATATTTTATATTTTTAACTTCTTTATTATTATTTTTCTATGAAGAGAAAACTCTTCATTTAAATTTTCACAATTAGAGATTCTATCTTCACTTTCTTGTTCTTGATCATCATTGAATTCAAGTCAAAGTTGCCAATGATATCAATGCTCTTTCAGAAGAAATTATTTTGATTATTTTGAGGTAAAGAAGATACAAAGAAAGGTGTAAGATAATTAAGTTTTATTGTTGATGAAATAGGGGGTCATGGACTTCCAAGTAAAGATTGCAAATTAGTGAAAGCAAGACTATTTAAAATTAAGAGTCGATATTTACGACAAACAGAAAATTCATTCCATGCAACCTAAAAAATATTAGATGAAATTCAATTTAGAATTTGAAAACGCACATTGTCAATGTAAACAAAGTAAAAGTATTAAAAGTATTATCAATAAGCAAGAAATAATTAAATAATATAAGTCATATATAGGTTGGTCTTCTTATTAAAAAGACATAGAAATCTTCCTTTTAGACATTGTTTTCTCTCTTTTTAAAAATGTACAATCAATATTTCTTGCTTCAATTTCAAATTTGTTTTTTAGTGAATATATTGGAAGGAGATGTTTGTTACATATGTATTGTTGCCTAAATCAAATTTAAAGGTAGTACAAAAGCTTTCAATTCAATTATCTTTTTTTAATGATGTGAGCATTAAAGGTTTCAAGTGGGATTGAAAATCTGAAAGGGCCATTTATTAGAAAAAATTTGAACCTTGCAAAAGGCCGTTAAAGATGCATTTTTCAACACCTCGTAGTGCAAATATAGAAAAATAAAAAAATAATTTTTTTGAAAAAAAAATATTAAATTTGATGTGGTGCTCACATGGTAGAAGTAATTCCACATCAGTTGCTTTCATTAAAAAATATTAAAAATATTAAAAAAAAACAGTTTGAACTCCTTTCTAATTGCACCTAGGGGAGTTAGAAAGGTTTCAAACTTGTAGCCTTCGGGAGGGTTGAATTTTTTTGTAATATCAGTTGTATTCACTTTGTTGCAATGAAAAATACCGATGTCAAAATATTTAAATCATAAAAATAAAAATAAATAATAAATAAATAAATATGAATTTATTAAAATATATTAAAAAATAAAAAAATAAAAAAATATTTTTTGACTTTGTAGTCGTTTTGCCTCGTTAGACTATTGTTAGACTACTATTATAGTTAGTAAATTACCAAGTTCCCAATAGCCCAAACATTTACAACTCTTTATAAACCCCAAATTTTTTCTAATATTGTTGGTCAAATAGCCATAAATTGCTAATAAATTTAGTTGTAATTTTCTTCATTACAAAAGTGTTGGTGTCACGAGTCAAGAATCGAGAGTCAATTTAGGGTACAAATCATACATGTATAAATTAAAGAAAATATGTGTCAAATAACTTATCAAAGCTTATTCTGAATGTCACAAAGTAAAATAATGACTTTATAGTAGTCACGAAGTCATTTTTCTATGAAAATTTTGGGTTTATGAAAGTCTTTTGATCCAAAAAATTTATCAATAAAAATTTGAAATTCTCTACAAGTTCTCTTTAAATTGTAATATGGAACTATGAATATATCATTTTCATCTACATTTTTTATTTATAGTTAAAAATTCACGCACGATACGGAAGAATTTGCAAATCAAGAATCTGATATAATGAAGAGAATTACATCCTATTCTACCACATTGTCAATTGTTTCCATGTTGTCTATAGACTAACAATTTGGAGGACTGACTTCAAGTAATTTTTAGCAACAAAAAGGCCCCCAACCAACACTAAGACCTTTCACTTTTATCCATGATTGTCCTTCTTTACTTGTAGCTTGTTTTATAACCATGTCCTCTCCCCAATCAATAAAATTTTGATAGTCCAACTTATCACTTGAGTTGAACTTTGCTTAAAAAAGCCTATAATTTCTTCATCTAACATTGAATTGAAATAAAAATTATATATCCACAAAGTTCTCATAAAACTTCATGTTTTCAAAAAATTTCATCAAGAATTGAGATCATAGGAATCTACATGAACTTCAAATTCTCCGTCGAGGGAGCACTGGTCCCATAGATGTAAGCAAAGCCTTTAAGTTTCATCACTCTCTATAAATCAAAAGTTTTAATGTTTTAAATAAATACAAGCTCAATCCTTTTAAGGTCACAAGATTTGTCATTCCTCACTTTAATATTCACTTGTAGAAAAAAAACACAAAATAATTTGACCTCAATAATTTTCTTAAAAAATTAGCTAAATTTTTTTAAAACCACTAAGTACTATAAGACATCATCTTTACTGAAAAATGTCTTGATAGCTATAAAATGGTTTATAAATGATTTCCAATGAGCAATAACAAATGAAAGATTAAGATTTTTTATTTAATACTTTTTGAATTGTATTTGTAGAAGATGGTAAAAATTTCATCATTGAAATGTTCATTGATTTTCTACAAAAGAAATTAAGTGAGTTTAAATTTATTTTTAATTAAATATGGACAAATTCATTTATTTAATGACCATAAAATAGGTTAAAAATCAATGTAAGAAAAATTGAAATGCAAAGTTTTGTGAATATAAAAAATAGAAAACTCACTAGAATGCAAGTAAAACCAAAAGTATCTGTAGCAAATTCATAAAAAAATATTGACCTTCTAAGCAATAAACAAGTAGTTTTAGTAATAAGTTTTAAATGAATGAAATTTCATTTAAAATTAATAAAAATTCCAAAAATTAGTTTTCAAGGGGACCAAAATTTTAGATATCTAATTTTAAATTGCTACTTCAAAACTTTAATTGATTTATACTTTAAATTATTAAATGACTATTCGAAAATGGTATAACACTTTGTAATTGAATTTTACAATTAAAAATTATGATAAAATGAAGTTTTAGCTATAATACTTAATCTTGTGTTTTTTATTGACTAAAGGTACTTTTCTACTTATTAATTGAGCTATTTTAAGCTCATAAAAAAAACCTATGTAAGTCGACATTCCCATCAAGTGACAAAATGTTTTGCCAAGCCAAAGTGTTCTATAATGTGGTAGGTTCAGTAGCTTAAAAAATATCTGCTAATGGGATTCAACAATTGAATGCGCCACATGTTTTTGGTTAATAAAAAAACTAGACGGATCCTAACTACTGCCGATTATCTTGAAGAGTCTAGAAGTGCTTTGCTACGCCTTGTTCATGTGAAGAATTGCAACGATGGTTGTGCGACATGAAGTTTATGAATTAACTATTGTGAAAAACATGATCATCGGAGTGCATCACTGTTGAAACAACATTCACTCATATACACAAAGGTAATATTGCTTAAGCATGTAATTTTTTAAATTTGCATTGATCATTTCTTTGTGTAATTGTAATTGTTGATCAAAAATTTTTGACTTTGTTTTTCTTCTTATATGTCACTATATAAATTCTAGCACATAAGACAATCTAGTAGCGCGTGACGTAATTGTACGTATTGCAAGTCTTGAAATATGCCAATTCTAAACAAAAAATTAAAAAATCTTTGAACGAATTAGCTTCCACGAAGGAGATATAGATACCTACTTCATCAATGTCCGTTGAGACCATAGTGGTTTGCGGTCACGAGCTTCTTAAACATCAGCATGAGCGCAATACCTACCATGACGACAAAAACTCTGAAAGAGGCCTCAATAAGTACGGCAATTGGATTCAAGGAGATATGTAAAGCTAATTTGAATAGCCAAAAGAAACAACGTAGTTTGTACAAATCTTTGCACCTTCAGCCTATAGTGTTGGCACGACTTCTCAATAAAGAAATCCATAACCCTACTACTAACTATGTCTGAATAAATGTAAATCACACTTACAATAACAATGATTATTAATCTTCAAATTAAAAAAAATTAACTAATGTGAACACTTTTACATGTTTAAACAAAGAGAAGTCTCCATGTAAATGAACCTCACATTAGAAACGTTTAGAAGCGGCTTTCAAATTTCTTATCTTTGCAATTTTGTAATAATTGATTCTCATACGTAAATACAAATGAGAAGGTGCCTTAATTTGTTCAAATTGACTTTATTTTAAGTATTTGTTTTAAATTATAAAGAGATTTTAAAATTTATTTTTGGCTTTAATTGGTTGGATAGTTTCAACTTTTATCTAAAACTAGTTTAATTGACTACTATTTACATCCTACTTCATTCTATTTTATCTTTTTTATTTTATGTTTATTTTCTAAGCGTGATGTTTTTGGAGATTTTTAAAAATTACACATGTGATTTTAAAGCTTCATTTCTATTTAAACACTAATTTTGAAATGAAACAAAAATTTAAGGTGTGGTTAGATATGTACCTCGAAGTTTGTTTTCACCAAATTCAAGTAGGGTTATTTACACTAGAGCAAAATTTTCATTACAATGCTTAGAGAAGTGAGGGCAAGATATGGGCCAAATTTTTGCTTTAGTTAAAAACGAGTTGTTTCTAATATTTTTTGAAGACCCATAAATTTAGGATAAAATACAAAGAGTGGAGGCCAAATAAATGGTTGTTGCATAAATATAATTTTAAGAAACCGGCATTAAATTCATAAAAATAAAAATAATTGGCAACTATTTTATATAGGTTCAAAATTCAATTTTCATTTACAAAAATTCTTTTGAGATTTTGAGTTTTTAAAAAAAATTATAAAAAAAATTTAGAGAGGATGTTTAAAAATGTCAAAAACAACATTTCTTCCAACTTCTTTATAAATGCTAAATTTTCTAAAATTATATTTCATGAAGTAAAAGAATATCTTCATGCATAATGGAATGTAGGTGTTTAAAGAGCATGGCATATGGTAAACTTATCCAATGTCAATGATCCATGATGAGTCAAGTAGGATCAACAAGGTAATAGATTTGTTTTTCAATTTGAATATGTTCAATTCAAGATATACTCATATATACAAAACACTGAACTTGGATTTATTATTTATAATTCTCAAATTTCAAAGTACTTGACTTGAAATATACAAATACACATACTTTGATACCAACTAGGCTTGAAATTTCATCATATTACTTCAACATGATTATCATATTACTAGTTTACAATTTTCAAAATATGTTTCATATTTGTCCATTTCACTTCACATTATTTTCACCATTATCAATGTACTTTATCACCAACTTTATCTCATCATCATACACAAAAGAAAATAACTAATCAACTTAGGGTTGGAACTCGCACTTAATACTTTCGCAATGAGTACTAAATAATGAAGCCGGACCCCTCCTAATAGGCACCGGTTGACAATTGCCAACTATCCAAATTAGCCTTTATATTCATCTTCTAACTTCTACAATCTATCCCTTCAAATTTAATTAAGAATCAACTCAAGTTCACATAAAGACTGCCAATTTGGATTATTATGTCTATTTACACCACTTAACGTCCAATTAGCTAAATCATTAGAAGGTTTTTCAAAATTTTAAGAACTAGCAAGTTATCAACTATAGAAATCTGACTACGCAGTGATGATGCAATGATCTCACATAGCCAAGACCTTGCCATGTCATTGTCCATTTTTTTTTTCAACTTTCTTTTGCATTTGAAGAATTATTATTACTATTATTTTTTTCTAATAGTGAGTTGTTCCCTTTGTTGCGAGGAATAGTTGTGGGAAAACAAGCTTGAAACAGGCTCTAAGAGCCCTCAAAAATCTTCTAATGAACCAATTCAAAAAGATGAAAAGGTATCCAAAAATTAAAAACCAACATTTCTAAAAATAACTAGCAAGTCTATAAGACAAAACCTAAAACTTTGTCATTAACATTTTGAAGAGATTATTGTACGTATAGTACAAGCTAAAAATTGTTGAAAAATAATTTTGTATAAGAGTTTTTTTCAAACTAATTTCCTATTGGAATTTTTTGATATATATTCCCCAATTTGAAATGTTATGAATTTTTTTGAATATATGACCAATTCTATAAAAGAAAAAATTCCAAAGAAAAAAAAAAAAAAAATTCAAGAAAAAAGTGAAAAAAATCTTGCATAAAAATTGCCCACAATTTGGATGCTCCAAAAAACGTTTTTCTAACTTCAAACTCTAGAAACTCACAATTTGTGCAATCATGATCTTTCATTTTTTTATTATAGAATAGTAAAATAATTTCCACTAGATCTTATGTTATTATGATGAGATGCATCAAAATTTCATTCTTCATTTTTTTAGAGGTCTTTGCCATCAAAATGGGCTATTTTGAGTGCTTTTCGATGAAACATTATCAAAAAGCTTTAGGGGTTAATTGATTATTTTTTACAATGAAATTATAGACCCAATATATAATTTATTTTATTTTTTACTTTCACTCAACCTATTTTGTTCTATTCAATTCTTTGAATTTTTCCTAAACTATTTTCTATTGATTTTTAGCTATTTTTTTAGAATATTTTTAAGTTGTATAAAATTGACTTTATTTTGTTTATTAATTGACTTTGATATACAAAAATGATGATTAACTTATCACAAACTTACACTAAGCATATATTAAAATTATAATTTTTAATCCAACCAATTATGTTTTTTTTTTGTTTTTTTTTTTAAGAAATTAATTAGGAATGAAACCTCAATTAGGGGTCAAATCCTCTTTTTAGCTATATCCTTGAACTTGATTTATACTACAAGTATTTCTTATCAATTTAGATACACATCTCCTTTTGTTTTTATAGTTTTTAGCCTCATTCTTGAGACCCCTAGCACTCAAATTAACAAGTATTCTTTTGTCCCTAACCTTTGCATTCTCTATGATAAGTATTTTTTCTCCAATACTGTCACAACATTCTTTACTCCCACAACAACTCACAATATTGATTGGCCCTTTCAATTGATTAAATTAAAAAAAATTTAGAGTTGAATGACTATTGATTGAGATTTAGTATAGTAATTTAGATGGTATGGTAATTTAAATAGTATGTAATCTAAATGGAACAAAAATTATTAATCAATTTTATCACTTCATTTATTTTGAATGCTTCCAATTTTTTTTTAAATAATTTTAAAATTCATTTTCATGATTTAAACTATATTACTTTCACACAACACTCATAGAATTTATAACAATGAGAATCCTCTTGTCCAAAACAACATTTTTGAGACAAAAATGTTAGGTGTTTCTTACAACAAACCATTCCACCATATTTGCTACTAGTGCTTTCAAAATTCTAATTTCAGGACGAAAACACACCAAACTTTCCTTCTTCCATCCCTTATACAACTCCCTTTTTTCTTGATCATTATGCCATTATAGTTGAAGGCACGGTTGATGCAAGAATTTGGAGGTGCACAACAAGCTCAAGGTTGGGCGGTTCATTTGATCACGGTAGTTTTCTTATTCATAGTCTTCATTAATTTTTTGGCAATTAGAATCGCACACCATTTGCAAAATGTTATTGCCTCGACTATTATCAAAATTTGGGTTACCTTCTCCCAATGTTGTCTTCAACAAATTAACAAAAAAATCCTGTTGAGTTAGGATGGTGGTATTATAGATTATTTTCTTCAAGGAAACCAAACAAAACTTGAGCTTTATATACTAGGCTTTTATTGAGTATATGGGTGGTGGAGCTTTAATTCCATCAGTCTTTTTTTTAGATGCAAATTTGAAGAATTCTTAGGCATCTTTTTTGAGCACTCATATTATCGACATGGATGCAAATTAAATGGGTGCTATTCGGAAGCTCCATCAAATGATTGGTTTACCCCATCACTAAACAATCCTTTTCTAAAGGTGCCTATTTAAAACCTTTTCTTGGTGCTTTAAAAGGTTCCATCGCCAATTGCACAACAAAGGTTAGTAAGTTTATAATGAAGAGAAAAAAAATCTTGACCGAGAAGTGAGCAACTAAATTTTGATTCCATGATTTGATAATTCAAAAAAGATCATCTAATGCACCCTTCTTGCTTTCCTAAATGTTCCATGTCTATCCAAGGTAATTTACTATAATAATTTGTAATATGTTCAATTACACTTTTTTTATGTAGTTTTCTAGTCATACTAAAGGATAAATTTTATATATCTAATTAGTAGCACTCAAAAATGTGGAAAGCCTACCTATAGAAATAATGACAAAAATAAGTTGGTTGAACAAGATAAATAGGTTATATACAAGATTTAAGTCAAATTAGGAATAAACATAGTCAAGTGCATTTTGTCAAGTAGTTAAATAATTTGCGTTGCTTATGATTCAAATCTGTTATAATAATGGGTTGTTCACCACTATAAAAAAAAGAGCATTACTTGTAAGAGTAAAAGCTTCAATACATCATAGTTGTTGTGACTTGGTGATTACAATGTCCAATTTTGGCATTGCAACAAAAGAAGGAACACTTGAACCAAAAGATTCCTTATTGTTGATAGTCTTTAGAGGGTTAGCTTAATTACTGTTGAAGTTTAGTACTATCCAATGGACTCCATCAAATGATCAAACCACCTAAATTTGCCTTATTCATCAACAAGTTGTTTGGATCAAAACCATAAAAGACAGGTTCATTTGATCAATAAATTAAGGTTGACTAAGGTGGTTTGAATAGAATTCAAAAGGCTACACTTGGCTTCTCAAATTTGTTTTGAATTTTCTTGGGAATTTTTCATAGATGAATTGTATTTTCACTATTTTGTAGGAAACTCAATATTTGAGTGTAGTCTAATGTGCCTTTCATTTTATCTTAATAATGTAGAATTTCTAGTTTATTGATTATTTAAGGTTCTTTACATGCAATGTATGAATTGGTGTATGAATTGGTGAGCAACTACATTTAGTGGGATCTTGTATTAAAAGATTTTTTAGGCCAAAATAAAGACTTCGAGTTCCCCAACCCCCAAAACACTGTGAATGTAGCCAACAATGTAGTTTGACGAAGCTAAGAGAATGCCACGTCATTTTCCAAAAAAATTAATTTTTTTTCAACTCTTTTTTTTCATTTTAGGAATTAATTAATTAATTATTTTTTGAATTATTTTTTGACAACTGGCGATACCCTTCATTGCGAGGGAACAAACCCAATACGGCTTGTTATTGTCCTCAAATCTCCCCTAATGTCTACATTTGGTGGAATCTTGGAGTTTTGCATTCTAGTTCATTTGGTTTTTGAAATAGAATTATGAACCCTTTTTACATTTTATGAACCATTCAAATTCAAGAGCATTTCAATTTTATAGATTTATGTATTCAAGTTTAAGTTCAAGAGCATTTCAATTTTATAGATTTATGTATTCAAGTTTAAGTTCAAGTGCATTCAAGTTCTTCATGTTTTTATAATCGGCCTTCAAAAGTTAATGGGTATTGAGAAAAGTCATAGTTTGGTTGTTAATAGGATGTGGTTATTTTTGGTAGTTTTTCTAGAAATCTTGTGAACTACATTAAAAAGGATATTTAGTGTTAGCAACACTATTTACAAACCATGACACTAAATATCATTAAACCTACTAAAGTAAGTAACATTAAATCTAATTTATAACACTAAAAATACTTTATGGTAAATCTGAAATATGAAGAGGTTTACATTTAGTGTTACAACACATTAAAAAAATGAACTTGCAAGAAAAAAGATTGAAGACAAGTAAAATAATGGAAGGAGTAGAAAATGTGGAAAACATTTGTAATGAAGGAAGTCTTTGAACATCAAATAAGGAAAAAAAAATTAATATTTAGATGTAATAAAAAAATTACAGATTTCATACTTGGGTTGAAACTTGTTGGCCTTGGAAGTATGGTTGATGCTTGGCTATAATTTCCTACAAATGTGGAAAGAGTTTATTGACACTCCATGTGCCATCAACATCCAAAGCCATACTTGATTTAATCATAGCTTTCCTAGTATATGACATTATGACAATCTACTTCTCTATTCACGTCTTCAACGCTATCTGCAACCAATTGTAGGAAAAATCTTTTTCCCGGGTTTGTGAGTTTTCTTGACCATTGTCCATCAACTCGAGTACTATTTTGGCAAGTAGTGGTTGCAATGAGTTCATCCTTCTTCACTTTCCATTGCTTGGTCTAAGAGTCCTTGACCTTCGAGATGATAAATGTGTCCACTAGTTGACACAAATGTGTAGAACATGATGGTAAACTCCTAAAGCTGGCCTATTTTGCTTCTAAAACAACCATTAATGTAGGGTGATGTTATAGCTGGTACAATTGTCAATCCAAATGACTTTTATGTAGCCATGAACATTGGCTTAGAAGGCTCAAGGTTCAGCAAAGTATTCAACAAAAAGGGCTTGATCCATCCAGCCCTTAGGCTTGGTCTTATAGCGTACCCTTGGAATATTGTCTTGTAGGCCCCGAATAGGGTAATTGCTGTTGGAATTGGTAAAAAAGAGTATGGGGGCTTCAATCATTGATCAACACCCACCGGAGATTCTAATGACCATGGTCATAGAGTCTCCATTGGAAACTACTTCAGCATACTTGATACTCATGTCCCCTCTAAATCCCAACGTTTGACCATTGTCGAAATTCACGACAAAATGAGTTTCGTCAATGTTCTCCATAAGATTTTCATCTAAAACACCAATTTTGAATCCTTTGTGCAACACACTTAGATGATAAGCTATTGCCATTTCAATTTGCAGTTTTTTTATCAGGACTACAAGTCAAGTGTCCTTGTTGTGACAACAACACAATATTGTGCACATGCATAAATTGTTGAACCCAACTTGGGGTCAACTTTGACATGAGTAGGACATTATCTTTGGGATCACAAGATTGGGCTCTATATGGAGAGGTAGGATCTAGTAAGATAGACAAAGCTAACTCAATGAGCAATTTGGATGAGAATTTCATTCCAACTTTTCTAAATTAGTCAAATGCATCAAAAAATTTAGGGTAAATCCAAAGTCCCTATTCAGATTGATTGGCACCACGACTAGGACCTGCCTTTGTGTGGAGTTGTTTAAGCCCTTCCATCCGGCTCCTAGTGCATGCAATTAGTGGAGATGGGATATGAGCTTTTCCTTCATTGCAGAATTGTTGATGTTAAACCCACCAACGAGAAGCTCAAACAAGGTTGGCACTCCTTTGAGCATGAAAATGCTCTAAAAAGGCATTAATCGTGCAGATGTAGAGCCCATAGATGCCATGTGCGATTTCATTTTGAACCATCCATGTGATGATACACTTGCGGACAATAATAGTGGAAACCTACCACAAACGACGAGGTGTGGAATGTATCGGCGGAAGGGCAGCCATGACAAGTTCCTGAATTGCCAAAAACAACGTTTTGAATTGCCAAAGAGAAGTTCGTGAATTGTCAAAGGGAAGGGAGTAAAAAAAATTAAAAAAATGGCATTGGACTATAGCAGCCAAACCTGTATGAGCTAAGGCGGGGAGTAGGTGGAGGTAGGCAAGTGCCAAGTATAGAGAAGGGCGCGGGAGTTGAGATAAGAAGCAAGCGCAGGCAAGAGGCTAGATTAGAGGTGCAAGCTGAGGCGAGAAGTGGAAGAATTCAAATGAGGCAGAAGGCAAGAAGGTGAAGTAAAACCCCCCCTCCAAAAAAAAATCCTGTCACTCACAAATCAGGGAGGAGAGAAAGAAAGGAGGAGGAAGAGAGCTCTAATGCACAATGTATGTGTGGAGAACAAAGACAAAATGCAAGGTAAGGCCAGGAAAAGAGACAACAAAAGGAAAGAGAAAGTGGAGGCGGCGCATTGAAGTTTAACACAACACTAATTCCTCTAAAATTGAGATTTAGTGTTGTGGCTGGTAGGGTTGTAAGTACACTGAACGTAATCAAACTCTATATATCATTTTTAGTGTACTATGTTAGGTTTTCCAAATTTTTGACATAAATAGTACACTATGGAAATTAGAACAACCCTTTCAGTATTATTCATATGTTTCAATTCAACTTATTGAAGTTGACCATGACTAGAATCCATACTATGAGGGCAAAGGATCCAAACTTTCAACTTAGTGGAATGTTTATTACCCAACTTTACTTCAAACTCAAAATAATTAGCCTTTTATGGTCTTTATTAAACCAAAAAATCAATTTGCTATAAAATGTGTATTTTTAGATGTTCACCTTGAAGCAACCTTGCCCTCCAAATTTCAAGCATTTAGACAAATATTGCACTTTGTTGGCCTACCCAAAAATTACTTTTGGCCTCAAAACCCAATTCAAGACTTTAAGGGCTAAACCAAAAAAAGAGTGAAATAATCTCACTAGTAGATGTTTGTAATGGAAACTTCACCTATAATGGGCTATTTTACTTTAGTCCCTAATTGCCCAAGGCATTGTAATTTGGTGTCAATAAAATTTTGAAGTTTATTAAAATCATACCAAATTATTATACCATGGCTATTAGGATCAACATTTCATGCCAAATAATTAATCAAAGTTGGAGAAAGTATTTTGACTAGCACTTTCAAAACTAATAAAATTTTCAATTTTTCAATTTCAATTTTTTTTCAAAATTCCATCACAAACCTTGTATGTGGCCACTTTATCTAATTATAACCTGAAAATTTTATTTACTATTTAATGTTTCATTAGTGGAAAAAAGGCAAGTGCTTCATAGAAGTGGGTGGAGGTAGCCGAGGTACAACAATTTATGTGGGATATAGAAATTAAAACATGAAAGAGCTCAACCATTCATATTCAAGTCAAATTAATGCAATAATTGTTTTTACAGTTAAACTTCAAACCTTCATAACTTTCTATTGGACTCCAATCACCAAAAGATCTTTAGAGGTGAAACTAAATTTGATTTCCCACATTTTTTTAGTTTGAATTTTGAAAAAGTTGATTTACAATGTTGTCTAAAGTTCCAATATCAACACAATAACTTCATAGTTTTTTCAACTCCCACCTTGTTTTTTAAATCCCATAACCTTTAAGGATCAATAAAGAATAATGTATTTTAGTATAAGGACCTCTCCACCCCTCCTACTCACAATACATTTATGAAGTTAGCCTTCCATAACACCAAACAAAAACATCTTATTTAACCCCTAAAGGACCAAGGTGCATTTCATAGTAACATAATTTTTTTAGGCAAGTGCATGTGAGCAGAAATTTCCATATTTTTTGCCCAAATTTTAATACAAAGTGTGGATGAGGAATATCTTTTATGAGCACTAAATTTCAAGACATTTGGAAATATGAGTAAAAAATTATGGCCTAATATATAGTTTATTTCTCAACTTGAGCAATTCAGGCAGATCTAAAAAAATCACTTTTTCTAAAACAAAAATTTAAAATTGATTTTCTAGATTTATATATACATAGAAAGCTTTAACTCATTCCATTTTGATTAAAGAATCAAGAGTTATGAAGTGTTTTAGTTTGTAGGTGGTCATGGATTCTCTATTCCAAAACAAACTTTGAAGTTCTTTATTGAACTCAATTTTTAATATTTAAAAATAAAAATAAAAATATTAGGTGAAGGTTGTTTATTAAAACATTACAACCATTGGGATTGGAATTTTTCAATTCTATAACTAAATTCTTAACAATTTAGTATTTTGATTCATTCTCTACTTCTTTCTACTTACTATTTTTTTCCTATATGTTGTACAATTCTAAATGATCTAAAATTTTTCAAGCACGTAGCCAACTTGCCTTGAAGAATGAATCCAAAGAATTGCAACCATTTGGAACATTTATTCATACAAATGTGACCTTGAGAAATGTAGCTGTTAGGTTATTTGTAGGGCCAAAAAAAAGCTTTTGGTTAATTCAAATGCCAATATCTTGCAATCTACATGGTGGAAATTTCTGAAAGTTTTTCCACATCTTCTAAATTTATCCTACTACAAGATCCTATGGTTGGATGTGTCCAAAAATGTTTTTAATTTTTTTTTTATATTTGTCTTAAAAATAGCAATTTTGGAGCATTTTTGGTGAAAGTATAGTCAAGGAACTTTAGGGGTTAATATTTGATGGTGCATGTGATACTTTAATAAAAATTTAACTATTGGATTTTCAACATTAAATGACTTGAATTCCAACATTTGGCCCATTTTTTTATATCTACGCATTTGAAGCATTATTTTATTTTGTTTTTTAGCTCCCCAAAACAGTAATTTCCAGAAAAATTCAACCCTAAACCTTGATAGCCGATTATCGCATTACACTTATTGCTTTCTTAAGCTCAGCCCTATTTACATTAGAAGAAATTTGAGGGCTCTAAAAGCCCGTTTTAGGCTTATTCTTCTGTAGTTGTTCTTCGCAGCAAAGGAAACAACTAGTTGTCATAAAAAAAATTCATTGTCCAAATTTTTTTTTTTAATTCTTCAAATGCAAAACAAAGTTGAAAAAAAAAATTTGGACAATGACTTGGCAAGGTTTTGGCCACGTCAGACTGTTGCAGTAGTATAGTTTCCAAAGTTCACATGGCTTGATAACTCAAGGGTTCTTAGAGTCCTCAAATTTCTTCTAATGACAGTAATTCACAGTGATTCATGAAACACAAGGAGATCACTACAATCATCCACAATGCAATTGTCCATTATACAAATGAGTATGTAAATTCCTTACTATTTAGGATTGTTAAATTCATTTAGTCTACCACATTTACAAGTTACCATCTAAGAACTAATACATGCCTTCTAACTACAAAGTGTTTGATTATGAAACCTATAAACATTTGAAGAGTAAACTATGTTAATTTGTCAATTTGAAATTCAATTCCCATCAACATACAAAACAAGAGCACCCACAATTTTGCACATGTTGCTTGCCTAGTCCTAAGTTACCTACGATTAGCCTTAGGCTTATTACTCCACCGCATTGTCTACCAATACCTTTGCCCCAACTCTTGCGATCGCCTCTCACTCCTATGCACCATCTCATCCTACTCCAAGACTTTCGGGACTTCTTGGCTTGTCATTTTTTATTGATGGGGGGGGGGGACTTGTACTCCATCGGGTGGACTTGACGCCATACTCCGCACCAACGCTTATGAGATTACAACCAAAGGTTCATTTGCCCCTTTCCAATTCCAGTTCTGGTTGTAAGGATGCAATAGAAGGGAATCAAATGTAAAGATATAGCAAACATCCTAGAAATGTCTAAGTCAAAAGTGTCTATTATTCTTACAAAATGGAAAAATCAGGATGTATAGAAACACGAAAGCCAAGAAATCGACCTTATAAATTATTAAACACTCACAATGCTTTGCAGCAAAATTCCATGTGCATCAAAATACTATGTGCACATACATTTGTAGAGTAGGTTTTGGAAACAGAAGTGCTTGCAAAAAACCCTATTTCAGCCTCAAACACCGCAATCAAAGATTGCAATTTGTTAGAAAACATAGATATCAGACAATTCAAGATTGGAATAAAGTCATTTGGACAAATGAATCTACTTTCGAGTTGGGAAAACATTCAAATCAGGAAGGTCATTAGTCATGGTTTGGGGGGGCTTCATGGGCTTTGAAAAAAGCCCTCTTTTTTTTATGCCTCTAGGCCAAAGAACTGTTGAAGATTTTGTACAAATTGTGTATGAGGGCACATTGTCGGGCTTCTACTTCAACTTATTCTTATGGAGGATGAGGCTCTGGTGCATTGAAGCAAAGCTCTAAAACTGTGGACAACTCATGGCATAAAAAAACTTTCTTGGCTAGCAAACTCACCCAATTTGAATTCAATAGAAAACCTATGGAAGATACTCAAAAATTTGCTACATCAACACTCTAGGCCAAAGAACAATGAAGAAATGATTCATACCATTCAATCCATATGGGATGAAGTGACGCTACAACAATTATAATGCCTAATTTCAAACATGCCAAGTCGAATGAAAGCCATCATTCATGCAAGGAGTGGAAGTACTACATGATAGACATTCCCTAGAAATTTCATATATGCTATCATGTTTTCAGAATTTTGATGTGTAAATTTGCCATGACCATAATGTACTCTTTCATCTGATTTCAACACAATTTGTGGTTTCCAAATCAGACAATTTTTGAGCACGCTACATCTCCCTAAACTTCACCCACTGTTTGCTGAAACGTCTCTGTGGGAAAAATTTGTAAGATTATTGTACTCAACTATACAAGGAATGATCACAATCTAATACGGAGTACTCTGTATAGCAATCCCCCTCGCTCTTTTCACTGACCTGCGCCAAACAATAAAATAACAATAGAGTGCACAAGAGCCCTCAGATGTAAGAATCGCAAAAAGTATTCAACTCCAAATCTTCCCACAACATCTCGACGACATCCGAGAAAGGACTTTTCTTGCTCTTCCAAAGCGAACTCGTGCCTGCAAGGAATTTAGTCCAATCCAAAAAACATAATACAAGAAATGCTTGGTAAACCAAGCACCATAATGTACAAAGAGAAGAACAGAGATGCTAGCCTTCAACTCTTTGTACGAGCTGACAATCAATGAGGGACATGCTATGTAAAAAACGGAAGCATCTCCATGTGAGATGGAAAAGTACGTTTCCTCTATCATTTGCTACTATCTGTTCTACTGCTAAAAAATGGCAAACTAACTATTCTACAACTATCGACCACACAGCCATGTGGATGGTTTAGTATGCACATCTTTTTTTTTTACACCACAGGTACAGGGTTGTTATTGACGTTGAGAAGAGGTGCCAAGTCTTTGCAAAGTTATGTCACTATCTTCTCGCTTCATCGACAACCCAGTCGTTTGACATGACCTTTCAAGTAACGTAGACAACTGATCTGCTGTGTATCGTTTACTTGGTTGCATCTGCAAATGTAGAAGAACTTCAGTCAGAACGATGAAGGAAAGACAATATAAATAGTGGGCAAAATCATCAGGTTCATGAAACATAATCATCACCTCAACATTGTCGTCCCAGACAAAGCAGCAGCTTTAAAACGCGGCTGTGCTGGATAAGCACCAAACCGCAAGCGTCTACCCCAAATAGAAATGTCAAATGTTTCATGTGTCTTTCCGGTAATCCTCAACACAATCCTCAATGATCAAAAACTTGAAAATGTAAATCAGGTCTCTTAGAATGCCACTATTCGAATACAACATGTTGCAATTATACTAGACAGAAGAAATTCATTCCTTGGAAAGATTGGTCCCAAATGCAACTATTAACTTTCATATTCTCAACCATTGCTTAATCTCATCCCCTTTGGGATAGAGACAACAAATTTAAGAGGTTCGCGAAGTACGGATCCACATATGGCATCCTCAATCAAGTTCAGTAACGCCAATTCCCGTTACATGGAAAGACACATATGAAACCTTGAATTATAACAGTACTAGTTTTTCGAACTTGAACGTCACGATTATGGCCCTCTGTAAAGTGAATATAACGAAATCGACGACTGAGAGACAGAATACCTTGGCAATAATAATGTGCAGGATGTGATCACTTGCAGTGGATGTATTAGAATGTTGTATGTCCAGACACAGTTCTTGCAGAGTCAACATCATGCTGACAACAGAGTAAGCATTTCGCAGGCAGGTGACTCGTATCATGGCCTCCTCTCCAAGGATGTCCACGGCAACGTTGCACTTCTTACCAGCAGAATAAATGCCAAATAAAGGACTATTGACAGTCCGCTCAGGTTTCGTTTGGAAAGGAGCGTCATTTCGGGCAACAATAGAAAGCAACTCCGGGGCCTCATCACGCTTAGCACTTTCAAGGCTTTGGCTTTGAAGCTCCTTAATATGCATTTCTGCATTCTGGAGTTTTTCTTGCAAGTGATTGATATGCGCAATGGCGTCGCCTAACAGAGAAGCTTTGTCCATCTGATGGAAGCATGCTCAAGTGGTGTTAGAATCTAGAAAGAGATAGAAACCCCAACTAGAAATTCCGAATTTTCACATGTACTTTTCCAAATAATCGTCAATACTGTATAACCCTCAGTATAATACTCACATATTACGAAAAATTAAAACCGTACTTGACAATCTTAGAATGGTACCATTCATATATCCACATATCACAATCATAAAAAATTTATTCTCTTGGAATGATGAGACCCAACAGCTCCTATCTCTTTAAAAGAAATAGTCTTATTCTCATTGGTTACCATAACTTTCTACAATTTTCATACTACTTTTATCTGTTTGAGTAGGGGACAACAAACTCTAAACATCATACCATCTTTTTCACAAGAAGTTCACAATGGTAACTTACAACATAGTTACAATTCCCAATTGCACACCAATAATCCAACAAATGACATAAACCACTAGCAGGAAACACCTCCCCCTCATGTAACGACATTCTAGAAAATCTCGCTACGTCAAACCCTACCCAAATCTGCCATTTGTAACACACATAGGTTTTCTAGGATACCACGGGGTGGGTGGGGGGGGGGGGGGGGGTGAACGGTAAGATGCATGATTAGACTCCAGCAGAATGATCAACCAATTTTCCAGCAGAACGTCTGTTCTCTGCCGTAGACAGATTCTCACCTTCGAGACATTTGGCACAACAGCCCGAAGTGCATAAAACCGTTTATTGAGTTTCTCCCGCCGTTGCCGCTCAGCTTGCACATGGTTCAGAGGCTCTTCCCTGTCATTAGCAGGCTTCCGGCCCCGCTTGCGAGGCAGCTTTGGGGCCTCAATTTCTTTTGGTATTACCTCAGCCTCTAGCTCCAGACTATCATGCTCCGTGTGATCATTAGCAAGCAAACCATTTGCAGCAATTGAAGGTCCTGCTATCTTTGATGGCATTGCGTGCAGCAGTGGTTTGAAAACAGGCATAGGCTTCTCCACCATATAAGGTCTTTCAGCTGCAAAATTCACAGAAGGAACGTGCAACTGTTTCTCTTCGTTGCGCTCATTTGGTCTCATCGGTTGAGGGTTGAACATTTCATCCACTTCAAAGCCACCATTGTGCTGCGGAAAGGTGTGGGAGGGTTGAAGCTTTTGATGCGGTGGCCTTTCCATTGCAGGCAATGATGCCGGCCTATGATCTAGCTGTGGATTTTTCTTTATATTATTCTGCTGGAAAACTGGATATCTCAAATCTGACTCTACGTTTTTAGTAAGTGGACTAGGACTAGAGGCCAAAAAGGGGAGGTGATCTTCTTGCACTGGTAATTTACCTAAAATATTATACACGGGCTGTTGTTGTCCTAAGTCTTTCTCGACGTTGGCAGTTAAAAGTATATCGTTCAGGTGGAAATCATTTGTTTGTCCCCACAGATGATCAAAGCCAAAATGAGATCCCATCTTGTCTATGTGGAAGTGCCCCCTTCCCCCAAAATCCGAGCTCTCATTGCTCACTGGACCTGAATCAAAGTTTAACCCCATGGAGGTCACACCTGCGACACTCGTTGGATCCAAAGATATACTTGCTTCATGGGGCATAAATATTGACTCATCGTTTGGAAGTGCAGATTGAGACATGATTTGCATATCACCCAAACCCCACATTGGCTCTTCAAACACCGTCTGAATGTGCTGCACAACTCCCCATTTCTCTTGAATCTGCAATTAAAAAAGGAAACAAGACTCCAAAAATCATATTCTCTTTCCAAACAACCACACTTCATCGCTGGTGATTCAAGAACAAGACAGTCACAACTTTAAGTTCCAAATTCATCACCCAGAGCTAAGAAACCCCTAACCCAACAGGAGACTAAAGCTCACTCTAAAATTGGATTCGTCACCTTTCATTCATGCAAACATCACTCAAGGAAGTGCAAAGTCACAATTCTGACAGGCTGATCAAGGATTGCTAGGAAAAAGACATTTTTTTTTTAATTTAAAAAAAGGTCTTAAAATTAGCCTTAAAATTTCAAAATATTAGAAACCTACCAGATCGGTTGAACCAAGCTCAACCACCCCCTCCATAGTTGGCACACATAAGATAGTCTGCCACATGAAAATCGATGAGAATCAGCTGTACGCTCACCTAACATTTCTCAAAACAAAAATCAGACCACTTTTGCAGCACAGAAGTCCATCAGATGAGTGAAGCAGTGTCTTGAAGTTCATATACGACAAACCAACCATAATTACAAATATATGTACTTGTGCCATACCTGAATTCCGGCCATCTGTTCTTGGGAAGGACAAAATGCAACCACAAAACCAACAAACAAATCTATATGAGTATTGTAGAACCTTCACCTGTATTCGTTCCTAGTACGCCCATACTCTACGACCAAAAATCACAATCTCCAATCCTTTGAACTCCTATTAGAGAAATAATCTGCATAATCCACCATAAACTAAAGAAAATCTAAGCATGTGAATGCGTTACTCAACTCACTCAGCGCGAGCATCAAAGAACAATAATATAATGCTTCAAGACGGCACATGATCCTATATATATGAATAGATATAGGTTGATACTACGTGCACTAAGTATCTGAAGCTACATATCTGAAAGAGTAAATCCATGAATCTCACCTTCGCTAAATTAGCTCGTGTGCAGACTTGATTAGAGGCCTTGTCGGCTTGTTCTAGCCATCGGTAGTGGCCAGACGCCAATGCCTGACCAGGAGTACTACATCCAACATAAAACATCGAACCGATCAGGATTCTCCACTGAGTAACTCATGCGACTTGATCTGCATGCACCTATAAATTGTAAAGCAATGTAACCGGGAAAAAGGAAAGGAGCAGTAGGACCGAGAAAAACATACCCCACCCCGTGCCCAAACGAATGAGCCATAGAAACAAGGTAAAACCACTCCGTGTCTGAGACGTCGTCAGTACCATCATCATCCGGGCACGAAACAAGCGCCTGCAGCTCCCGAAGCACTTTCTTCCGTTGTAACTGATGCTCTTCCGTTTGCGTTTGCCTTGGCTCAACGAAATCGCTCTCTCTGGGACCCTTGTAATACCCATCGCCCCAACCCAACATTCTGCCACAATGACAAGGTCGTACATGTTCCATCAGGATAATGTACAGGATACTAAACCCGTTAGGGACCTGATCCCGTTTCCTCTATTGAACGATCTTACCAACAGCAACACACCGATTCATACACTTGGTTGGCTAACAAATTAACAAGGGCTGTAAGCTTCACTTGGCTAACTGTCTATGCCACTGATCTTTGAATGTGATCTTCCAATCGAAATGGGGTTGCCTACTGTCATCGAGAGGTCTACAACTTGCCACTTTTGAATGATAGCATAAGAACTTATACACAGTTGCAAATATTTGATCTCAACAGATTTTTTACTTGTGCTCAAAGTGGTAGAGTAGTATCCCAAAAAATCAAACTCCTACATATGTTTAATGCTTTAATTGACGCAAAAACGCCCCTACCTTAATACCAAAAGTGTCATTCAAGGCAGCCCCATTGTCAGTCAATAAAAAGAGAACAAATCCCTAACATTCTTCGGCCCCGCCTGCACCAACTAGTACCAACTAAGTAGCACCAATTAGCTAACTGGAATAACTTAATAAATGCCTGCCCCGCCCAATGTGAACAAATTGGTGCTTACTTCTGCTAACCAAATTGCAATGAAAATTCATCTCCACCACATGAAGTAACTCCCAAATTTTGGACCAGGAAACTGTACCACTGGATTAAAGTGCTAAATCAGTCCACAACAACCAAGTTGCAGCAGTTAGCTAAATCGAAAGCAAAAGTCCCCATAGCTGGTAGTAACCTTCCAACTACTTACTGAAGCTTAATACCCAAGTTAGTTAATAGGCGCAACTTGGAGTATGAACCAGAAATAGGGTTGCCTTCCACTTCAAATTGAGGACTAGGTAAAATCTTGAATTATTGATGCATTACTGACCTTCCTGAATCGTTGCTGAACTTCCTAAATCGTCACTGAACTACATCCCGACCTCTGTAATTCAACTGCTTGGAGTCCCAAATTAATAACTACAGCATAGTTTGACTGTGTAACAAGTGAGCTACAGTCCATGATAACTCGGCAAGTGTGCAGAATCTTCCAGAATGTCATTATAGAAAAGGCCATATTATATATCACGTCCGAGCATACTATCACATAATAAAGTACAGACCTTAAAACAAGCTGATAATAGCCTCGTTCACCACACTGAACTCAATGTTGGAATTAGGCAATAACACTTTCTCTCAATAAGCAATGCCCTACTAAGAGCATCCTCAATGCAACACTGCACAATTGACCTCTAAAGAAGATCAATGGTACAGAATCTCTATCTCAAAGCTAACAGATAATGTCCTCCATTGATTTGCTTAACAGGGCAAGTGTAGAGGGTTGCATTGAGGATGCTCTTAATGCACTACTCTTATGCGCATGAAAATAATCTGCTTGTGTCCTAGACCATCGTCAGGTAGAATTTCTACTCAAAAATGGCAAAAAAAAACAAGACAACAGAATCAGAAAACAAAATCAGTGAAGCGAAAACTTACGACTCCCCGTTCGGCGCCATCGAGAGCTGCCAAAAGATACCATAAGTCCAATTCTCGATGGAATCCTCCACCAGTGCATGCAGCCTTCGCTGTAGCAGCGAGTCCGTCTGCTCCGGCCCTGCCGCACCCCCAGTGATCAGCGCTCCGTCATCCTGCGCTTCATAACTATTCGGAATCCCGTAGCCTCCAATAAACGCCTCGATCGTCAACGAGTCCGCAGCGTCCCACAAGTTCGGGAGCGCCATCTCCATCATCCCTCCTCCTCCTAACCCTTGGTGTTCCTCCCCTAACATGTGAGCTTTCAGTCGCTTCTTCTTCTCCTTCTTCTTCTACTTCTTCTTCTACTTCTTCTACTTCTCTTACTATCCAGCAGTAACGACACCCGACCTGCCAGGAAGTTGCCAAGGTCCTCAAGCCTTACCCTAAACCTCGCCATCGCCAGCTCGAAAACCGCCCGTCCCGCTTCATCTCTGCACCATTCTTCCCGAAATCGGTCTCAAATTTAAGCTGTGAACAAAATCATTCCGAGGAAAGAGATTCGGGCGGCTGGTGAGTGGTCATGGCAATGGGAACTGGAAAGGCGATGGCGGTAGAGGCGATGCCCGCAGCACAGTGAACGCGCAACAGAGCCTTACAGCTGGGGAGGGGAGCAGAGGCCGACCTTGCCTGGAGGCCACATACGTACTTTGGTCTTGTACGTATAGATGATAGCGTATGGATGAAAGACATCGTAGTACGTATGAAGGTCGTTTCCAACCCCGCCAGGGCCTCGTGTGATGTGGATGAATAGCGACTGGTGCGGATGGATGTTTTCTATACAGCACGTGGAGTTCGTGGCTCGGAGAAAATGCGTCTATTCGTTCCGTACTTGCGGTAACAACTGGTCAAGGACTTGGACCTTCTGAGTCTGGGGCCTCTCCTCTCCAGTAGCAGTGGCAAATAGACCGCACCGGCACATGTTCACAAGCCTCACGACCTGACTGACGACGGAAGTTTGTTCCCCGAAATAGCGTCCGACTCAATAAGTAATTGAGCGTGGTTCCTATTATCGAAGCGATGGTGCTCCGAGAGTCCGAGGGTGCCTGTGCAGGGGTTGTTGTAATTGGCCATGAAATTTCAAGGCCAACTTCCCATCCTCAATAGGCACATGTGAACCCCATAACATTCCCGCGGACACCAAAAAATCTTTGCATATAGGACAAAGGTGCCATTGTTCATTCATGGAATACCATGCAAAAAGGAGAGACCTTCTACAGTAGCTTGTCCTCGAATGAGTGCTTTTGGGTTTTCTTAAAGTAGATGGTGCACACTGTGTCCAAAAGTATGATTTTTGTAGAGACCAACCCATCCTTACAGGATTAAGGTATGCATTGATGACTTGAATAGTATGCATCCACAACTAAAGGTAGCCGACTCTTGAGCAAAACAGGCATTTAGGATCATCTCTAGAAAAAGCTACTGAAACAGTGTAAAAGTGACTTTGAAAATGGGCAAATTCTTGTGAAGTGACGAAATGTGATTCCAAAGGCATGGTTTCAAGACAAAGAGTAGTCATTATAATGTCTTACATTGTGTAGTTTCTGACTCATTAATATGTGTTTATATTGGCTAAATGGAAAATAACATCAAGACTAAGATTTGGTAGTTGGATTAGATGACGTGCTATCAATAATTAGATACTTGTCACTACTTTGGACATTGTCCAAGCACTTTAATCATCTTCATAATCACTTTTGGGAGTTGACTTGATGTATTTGAAGGCTCATTTGATTTAATTACTACTACACTCTATGCACATCTAAAGCGACCTATACCTCTTTTCCTTGAAAAAAAATCATATTTCATTCAATTAAAGTAAAAAAAATTACAGAAAAATTTGTCATGAAATTGTTTTCCTTTTTTCTATCTACAACAAAAAACAAAAATGTTCCACAACATGGTTTTGTCAGCAACTATGAGTCTCCTAAGATGGTCAATTCTTGAGCTTGTTACTATACATTCTTCTTAGTTGAATTGCCTAATCTTTGTTTAGATCTTATTCAAAGTTGAAAAATATTTAGATTTTCTTTTGATTTATTTTTCAAACATTCAAGGAATAAGCTATGAATTTTTGAAAGTGCCAGAAATAGGTGTTTTTGAAATCATCCCAAGACTATTATGAATAGTAAAAGTACATTTTATTCAAGAATCCATAGGAGTTAGTTTTGAAAAAGGCTCATTAGATTTTTTTTGGAGGTCTAGAGGGCCATTTGGGCTTGTTTCCAACACTAGTTCCAAAACAGTCTAGAAATGGTTGCTATTAGAAAAAAAATTGGAAATTTTAAAATGCAAAAAAAAGTTGAAATTAAAAATAAATAAATAAAAGTGACATGGCAATCGTAGTGCCATGTTCACGCATTTGCTACGGGGCAGTGGGAACCCAATTGAGTGCAGGAGAATTCACAATCCTCTCAAGGGCTGAAATCTCATCTAATGCACAATTAGGTATAGTTCCTTTATATGGTAGGAGGCATTATAAGTGGAATTTGAAGGGAAAGACGAGTTGGAATTTCCAAAGTGAATATCTTGAAGGAGGAAACTTTATCTTCCATATTGACTCATGAAGCACAAGAACAAGCAACAAGGAAAGAGCAACACAAAGAGATGTCTAAAATGCAAAAGATGTTTGATAAATTTTTCCTCCATTAGATGAGATTCAACCCCTTGAGAAGGTTGTGAGTTCCCCTACCTAAATCTACATTCCCAGACTTGGCACACTGCCCCACAGTAGCTACGTGATGTGGCATAGCGATTACCACGTCACATTCTCTATTTTTTTTTTTTAATTTCAATTTTTTTTTGCATTTTGAAATTAAAAAATTAATTAATTAATTAATCCTGACAGTAGCCGTTCTCGGATTGCTCAGGGACGAGTTTTAGGAACAGGCCTAAACAACCCTTCTAACTCCCCCCAAAACATCTAATGCCAAAACAATTTGAGATTAAAAATCAAAAGTTGGTATTTTTTTGCTAACATGGATGGATAATTGCTTGGAATAGAGGCATAGTTTTTGAAGAGCAACATTGCCAATTTAATTTAACTTTTGATATTTTTAAAAGTATCATAGACTTTCATGATATTTTAATAAAATATAATTAAAAAGTGTAGAATTGAAAAGGATTGAATATATTTGATTTATATAAATAAGAAATCTATACCTTTCTAATTCTACCTTCTCTAATAATGTTTTATTTATTTTTTTCAATAATTTTTGGAATAAGGAGAGTTTGGCTAATAGTAATTACTAAACTTGTCTATTTTTTTGCTATTAAAACCCTAAAGCTATCAGATTCCGTATTTGCAAGTGATTTAGTCAAGATATTAGTAACTCTCCAAATATATTTGATTACAGAGTTGTAGACTATGACATCAATGCACATACATTGAATTAATTTATTCAAATTTAGTAGAATTCAAACTACAAAGAATTAATGATGCAAATCTTTCTCAATATTGATAGAGACAATCAATATCTTGTTTTTAGGGGCCACAAAATACTTTCTTAGACTATAAGAACCTTGCATTTTAGGTGACATTTTCAATTTTTTTTTTAAACAAATTTCAAATGATGTTGAATGCAACAAAGCCATGTTTTTATGCCAACAAAGCATCCAATATCAATATTGACATAAAAACACAGGTTTGTTGTATTTGACGTTACCTAAAATCTTTTTAATAAAATTTGAAAGTATTGCCCAAAATACAAGTTTCTTATAGTATTAGTAAAATTGTCATGTGTACTCTAAAGTTGCTTGCATATGAAAGGTCATTTACTATTATTGACTTTGGCACCATATTGAGGGGCAAAGTTATGTCCTTGGATGCAAACCGAGGATATTAAAGGTGCCCACTAGGACCAAATTGAAGAATAAAGGTATTTTTAGTCTTTGTATTGAAAATGTAAAGCCTTAACAATATGGAATTTTACTATACAAACTTAATAAAAACAACATTCAATGGGACTAAACACCTTTAAGGCAAAAAAAATCCATCAATAATCAGTGAAGAAAAGATGGAAAAGACAATTCTACAAATAAGGGTTTAGATTCAATAAATTCAATAAAGAACCACTAGAAGACAAGGGATTTTGCAACTATTAGGTTACAAATTCAAGAGTGATATCCTTATATTTTGTTGCAATTTCATTACAAGAAAATGAGGGGTTTTGCAACTATAAAGAGCAATTGGTTTTTAGATTGGATTGTACATTTGCAACTGATGATAATCTAAAGGCCCCTAGTCATTGTAGACAAGTTTTCTAGTTGTATTGTAGTTACAAGGCAAAATGTGATTGTTTTTCATTTGGTAACTTACTTGGAACTTCATCCATGTGCTTTATGACATGGTTGCTTATATTGTATTTGTTGTCATGTGAGGTCGTCACTCAATTGGTGAATTGTATGTCAACTCTTGACAACTAATTTGCAACTAATGTATGATTTGTTTGCGATTTCATTACAACTTGTCTATGACTCATTTATAATTCATTTGTGACTTCATTGCAACTCATTTGTGACTCATTTACAACTCATTTGTGACTTCATTGCAACTTGTTTGTGACTCATTTGTGACTTATTTGCAACTTGTTTGAGGTGCATTTTTTACTTATTTTTTATTTGTAGAATTTGCAAATTTTAAAATTTGCAAACTAAAAAAATCTACAAATTGTAGAAATCTTAAAACATTATTAACAAAATTCATTACATAGAGATACAACTACTTACAAGTCTTATGTGTCCAACCTAATGGCACTATTGACAATTGATATGGAATAATTGATATAAGACAATTGGAAAAGGATTTGGAAACAAGTAAGAAACAACTACTAAACAAAGTCTACAAAACAACTAGGATAACAACTAGGATTAACTATTAAATGTCTACAAAACAACTAGGATAACAACTAGGATTAACTATTAAATGTCTACAAAACAACTAGGAAACAATTAATGTCATTTTACACATGCAATTGTTTCCTATTTATTTCCTAGTTGTTTTTTGCGATTGCAAATCAACACGGTGGATATCATAGAGTGTGGACTAGTCCACATTCACAACTATAATTAATATTGGATGGAGAAAAACTCACATTCATTCTAAGTTTGAATTGTGTATCAACTTTCATAATCCTACACTTCATTCTATGTTGCTTTGTGACTAAAACAATGTATCATTAAAAGGGATTTGAAGGCAATAGAAGCCCACAAGTTCCCAAGCTATAGAAAACAAGTAAACTACACTACTACAATAGTATGATGTGGCTGAGATCCTACCATGTCATATAATATCATTATTTTTTGAAGAAAAAAATGAAGTTTTTTATCAAATTTTTTTTCATTTGAAGAATTGAATTGTATTAATTTTTAATTTTTTTTTGTAACTAGCCATTCCTTCACTTTGGGGGAAACATGCTTGAAATGGACTTTTGTTGCCCTCAAATCCCCTCTAATGCAACTTCATTCTACAACTACTTTGCAACTAAACATTGTTTTAATGATGTAAGGCAATGATGTCAAACAATGATGTAAGAATTTGGTGTAAACAGAGAGGGTTGCAATTATAAGATAGTTGTATAAGACACTTAGTTGCATTTTAGTTAGTTGTGGCATACACGTTTTTCTACTTGTATTAGGTTTCAACATATGAATCCACACTTTATTGGATACAAAGTTTTGTGTTTTATTTATAAAAAATAGTTAACCTTGTGCAACAAAAAGTTGAAGATGGATCAATGCATGGTGGAAAATACCTTCAAAATTTTGAAAGCAAACATTGAGAGAATTGTATATCAAATCCAACTTACACGTTGTGTGTTTACTTGATGTACTCTTCGTGTGTGCCATTTTGTACAACGTGCTACTTGGTCAATCACACAAAGAAGTAGATGGAACTTGCTTTGAGTAAGTCTACGGATTGCTCAAGGGATTGGACTAAGAAGTTTGTGATGATGTAGGTGTAGAAGATGGTGTTGATAGAATGACGGAGACTGTGGCAATAACTGCAACAATAAATAAAATGGAGTGACCTTGGCCTTTATTTCAACATGCAATGGCATGTTAAACATTAATGAACTACATTCATATTTCTATGCCTTTTGATTTGTATTTGCTTTCTAATGCAAAATTTTAGAAGTGTTATTGAATGAGATCATCTGAGCATTGACTATGAACAAAAAAAAGAAAAATATTCTAGTAATCTTTAACTGATTTTTTTTCCTCCACTATTAGAAAATGATATTTAATTCAATAAAAAATTAACAAGTTTTTGTTGATTTGGATAGTATAATATCCAAATCAACAAAAAAGTTAATAGTGTTTTGTTCATTTTGACTTCCAAAAGTTTAAAATAAGTTTTTGTTTTTTGGACAATGTTTAAATCACCATGGATGAAATTCTATATTAAAAATATGTCAAACAAATTGTCATATAGGCATAATTTGCTACTTGAATAGGACTATAAAATTAAATTTTAAAATTAAATTACAAAGAAGAAGACAAGCTCTTTATAACTTGAAGATAGAAGAAAAAGTGATCTTGGTGATAGAAGAAAGGAGAAGAGAAACTCTTTATACAAATGGAGTAGTAGAAGTTAAAACAAACTATCCTGGATTTGTGATTTTGAGTAATAAAAGCTCAACCATCCATAATTAAGTCAAATCAAATATTTTATATAGTTTGTTTTACCTTCTACCACCCCATTTGTATAAAAAACTTGTTTTTTCTTCTCTTCTATCACTAAGGTACCCTTTATTTTATCATCAAGGTACAAAAACTTGTTTTTTTTCATATAATTAAATTTTAAAATCTAATTTTATAATCCTATGTAGATGACAGTTTTTGCTTATATGATAGTCTTTATCAAGCTAGTCCTTAGGGGCCAATTTTTGGCTTGCCATGTGGTTTGCCTCTAATTGGCTTGATCAAATGGTGTTTTTTTTAATGTAATAGCTACCATATGGTGATCATTTATTGTACAAATTTTTAAATTATTTATTATTATTATGATTTTGACTTGACCAAAGTAACAAAAAAAATCAACAAATTTCTGTTTAATATTGTCCAAAACAACGTGAACGAGGATACAAATGACATCAACACTTTTATACAATTTTTTTGTTAATGTGTCCATTGTTTTTCTACTAGTGTTCTTTTTCAAGTACATTTGGGGTGCATATTAAATTTAGGAAATTCAAATTTCAAAGTTAGTGCTACTCACTAGTGTACTACAAAATCTAATTGAAGCATGTCTATCATGTGTGCAAGGGTCTAAGAATTACATAGGCTATATGAATACTATTGTAATAGAGAACTAGAAGGAATTGTATTGACTTTTTAGAAATATAGGCTAGAAGTTGGAATTCACTATTTACAACTTGCTACCATTGCTATAAAAATTTTGTCTCCTTCCGTCTAATGAAATATGAGCATTTTTTTCTTTTGATCATGATCTTTGCTATGTGCAAACATATAGTTTTGACTACTTTGTCAACAAGTCTCAATGGAGGTACAAAAGACTGTAGTTGAAGTGTTCCATGGGATAAAAGTGTAAAAGGGCATGGAAGAAGTAGTGACATCCTTTGGTGCTACTTTTAGTATATATGTTGGAGAGAACATGTTGTGGATCATGTTCAAGCTTGTACTTAAGACACTTGAAAGATTAGCCAAATAGTTTACCATTTCACTTTATTTCAAAATAGAAAGTCATATATTCTCATTTGTTGCCACTATATTCTCTTACAATTGTTGGTCTTTTTCATATTGATAGGTCATTTTCTTGTTGAATTACTTCAATTAAACATCAATTTTTGAATGCTCTAAATCTTAACTATATTCTACAATGTCTTTTATGTGTTGAGCCATTACAACTTTTGTGGCCTTTATTGCCTTTACAATGATGGTGTGTCTAAAAACACTTTTTCACCACACACTAGTGTTTTTTGGACATTGTTTTAATATGCAAACAAATATGTCAAATGAACTAATTAATGACACAAAGGATGAAGCCCAAGGGTACATCTAAGAAAGGCCATGAACTTGATGTCCCAATAGAATAGGTTTGTCCCACTTCAAATGATGGCATAGACAATGTTATGCACAGTGACCATGGGGTGTGCTGCCTTCAGTGGTCTCCAATGCATTGAGTAGAGGCATATTCATTAGGTCCTCTGTATCACATATGCTATGATCTTCTTCTCCATGTTTGTATTCACTCTAATGTAGTCATTAATTAGTGTCATTCGGTACTAGTAAGTCAAATGCATGCATGAGGTAGTAGTATTTGGAATAAATTACCATACCAAAAAAAATGTTTTGGACAAAGTATCTTAGCAATCCTTCCATCATGCACTCATTAAGAGACAATTCCCAATAATTAGATACATTTCTTCCCATCCTACTAAAGTGACATTATGTTTGTAATCTAGTATGAGTTGATTCTACTTGGTTTTGGAAGTTGATCCACCACATATACATGATGAGAATCTAGCCCACATAGCTTCTTGTGAAATGCAAAGCCACTTGGTGTTGTTCGAGGTCATCAAATCTTTCCTATCAATGGTATCTAGATCTTTAAGGAATATGTCGTGTTTATTGTAATAATTGCGTGAATTTCTTGTTGCATCCAATTGGAGCTTCAATCCTTTTTTGCACACTTTGATTGGTTATTATTGGTGTAGAGGTGGCAATTTTAGTTGATGCTAGTAAAACAATGCCACTAGGAGTCCTGGTATGAGGAAGTGTTTGATTCTACTACGAAGTTGGAAGTAGAATTCTTTTTGTTCATGCTTGCAAGGGTTAGTGTTTTCTGCTTTTTTGAATACCTTTTTATTTAGACATCGAAGGGTGTGTTTGTCTTCTACAAGTCTACTCTTTTATGTACCATCATGAGTGCATGGATAGTAAACAGAAGATGGAAACATGACAAAGGTAAAATACTATTAGTTCTAGTTTGATTTTGATTCCTTTTTTTTATTTAGGTGTTGAAGGATAAGTTTAGTATATCATGCAAATCTATTCGGCAATATAACATCACCATGAAACAAGTAGTAAACATGACATTGAAGTGTGACCAAGGTGGAAAGCAAATAGTGAAGTATTTGTTGTGGATTCTTAAAAATGTTTTTAATGTACTCATTGTAAGGCTTGTTTGAGCTGTGCACTTCCATTTTTCTAAACATGATGTCTTATAGATCAATAGTATGAAATTGTGAATCTAGGGTACAAAACTATGAAACTTAAAAAAAGAACCTACTATTGTCTAATGCAAATTCTAATGACAATTTTGAATTCAAACACCATTTCAAGTTGCTTTCATTGTGCATGTATACTATACAACTTGAATCACTATACAATGGATGAAGAAGGGAATGGAAATATGAAGTTGATTTCTAAAATTCCCTAGTGCATATGTCAAATTCATGATGAGATTTAAGTATTTCCTCACCATCTACCAACATTGTTGCAAGGAATGGGGAATTGTGTAGGTGTACATCTAGTAGGTTCTCTATAACAAGGGGCTTTCATTGTCCTATAGAGAACTCCAAATAGAAACAAAACCCAAAAATAAGGTCAATATCATGAAGCAATGAAACATACAAGTCTATAGCAAATGCGTTGAATTCAAAAGAATCCAATGAAAGGCATTACATATTTTGTGAGGTTGTTTACAACCAACACAAAACTTTGAGGAAGTAGAAGGTAGACTTCACCAACTTATGTTGGTTCAAACATCTCATCACTGCATGTTAAGTTACTATAAAATTGTTATTATTGGCCAAGAAAATTGTGGTAATCAGATGCTATACAAGAAGTTGAATGACAAGTGTTGTGAAATTCTAATGCACGAATGGCAAGTTATGACATGCAAGTGTTCACAACATATTGTAATACTTCAAATCGAATCATGCAAATACCAATACTACAAATACAAATTGTAGAAGGAAAACTTACCAAGGAAAATGTACCAAAGGAGTTGTAGAGGGTGTTGATGATGGCTTAACTACGTATGCATAAAATATGACCTTGCAATTTATTCTTATTTAACATTGTTGTCCTTCCTTCTAATATTGGAGTGCTTTTGTCCATGTTTGGTAAAGCAAAGCTAAAAGCCAAACTAAAGTATTTGGTGACAACCATGACAATGCTCTTTTGTAGTAGACTTTTATATTGGCAATTCTAAAACAATACAAGTATACTTCTGATCCAAAATCTTTTCATTTTTTTTCTTCTTTAAGATAACGAGACTATGTAAAAGAAATGTTTTAGGTCAAAGTTCTCAAAAGTCATAGAACACCTTTTCAACTAACATCATACTTATGCTTTTGGCAATAAGGCTTCCATATGAGGTTTAGGAGCTAACACCTTTGGTTGGTGCGAACAATCACAACTATACTACCACCAACCTTTGCTCTTGCACCCAACCTAATGTTAGGTGAAAAAGTCCCTTAACCTATAACAAATCTTGAAGACGTTTTCCTATTAGTGAATGACAAAGAACCTCTCTATCTAAAACAAAAGTACAACTATTCATCCTGCAAATTTTGTGTGAAAAAGAGAGGTCTTCTATAGTAGTTTGACTTCCAAAGAGTGCTTTTGCATTTTTTTAAGTCAACAATACACACAGTACCAAAATTGATGATTTCTACAATTTCTATGGTAATTAGCCCCTCTCTTAACCTATAAACAATGTTGAGGACGTTTTTTGGTTGATTAATGATAAAGAATATCTCCATGTAGGATAGAAATGCAACTATTCATCTTCCAAATTTTTTGTGAAAAAAGAAAGTCATCTATAGTCCAATTAATGCTTTTGCATTTTTATAAGCCAACAATTCACATGAAACCAAAACAAATGATTTCCATGGTGATTAGTTTATCCTTTAATCCTTAAATATCAACACAAACGTTTGGCATCCAATAGATGGCAAGGAATTCCTCTAATAGGATAGAAGTTAAACTATTCATCTTCAAATTTTGTTGTAAAAGGGGAGGTCTTTTATAATAGTTTGACTTCTAATGAATGCTTTTGCAATTTTTTAAGCCAATAATTCACATGGTAATAGAAAGGGATGATTTCCATGGTCACCTGTTTGTCCTTTAAGGGTTAAAGTATAGAACAATGCTTGAGGAGGAGGGTGTTTTGGGAAATAATAGGCCAATAAGGAGGGCAGAGCCCAACGAGGAGGCCTATTATTTCCCAAAACACTTGACGATGAGGAGCCATTGCCCTATGCAAATCACGAGCAAAAGGATGAAAAATCGAGGATGAGAAATCAAAGTCGGATGAGTAATGCGTAATGCCTGATTATGCAAGAACACCCGCGCAATCAATCAGGCATAACGCTGCAGAAGCCTCCCAGAAAATGAACGGGGAATTTCCTGGGAGTGGTTTACACTTCCCAACTGGCTTAACTTCACCTCCCCTACTTCGTTACCAAATTATAAGTGTTTGCCATCTCCGCACTTTCTCCCAAAGTAAATTAAAGGGCCTGCTGAGTAGACCTCGGTGAAACTCCCCTAAACCCCTAGTATCAATATTCCAAACCCTAATCCCGCCTTTGAACGGAATCTCTCTTAGAAACGAACGGGCGATATTCTGGCAGTGCTTTCTGTTCCTGGTTGTGTCGTCCTTTGCAGCAGCCCTAACCCGAGGGTGGCGATGGCGCCAGGCCCTTTGCTGCCAGAGACGATGAGCATTGCAGCAACCATGGACCGCGCGGACAAGGGCGACGCGGCTGCGGCCCACAACTCGGCCAACCAGAGCCTCCACCCGGTGGGCATGCAGATTTACTGGAACTTGTCGTCCTTGAACATGGAGGTGCGCGAGGCTGCGGCGTTGGCGCTGGTGCGTGAGCTCCAGGAGAAGCAGGAGGAGTTTGCAGCTGGAGGGGGACGAGGGGGAGTTGCAGAGGTAGGGCGCCCGAAATCGGTGACTGAGTCAGGGTTTTGGGTTTAGTGCGGGGTTTAGTGCGGGGTTTAGGGCTTGCTGTTTCTGAAAGAGAGATTGGTGTTTTGTGTGCGTGTAGGTGCTTGGAGCAAAAGACAATGATGGAATGCTGGACGGGTGTGCGCCTTCTGTGCAATATGCATTGCGGCGGCTCGTGCGTGGGCTTGGTTCTTCTCGCGAGGTGAGGCGGTTCAGAATTCGCAGTAGAGGGTTGATTTCGGACGTTTTGTTGATGACGGTCCGTTCGCACTTGGTGTTAGAAGTGGTGTTAGCAAGAGGGTTGGGAATGAATTCAGGTACACCGTTGGACCGTATTCACTTTGCTAACACCTCTATTAACACCTAGTGCGAATGGGCCGTTAGGTAGCTACGATGAACGGGGAGACATGTTCGATTACCTTCGTTCAAAATTCAGAATGGAGGCTCTTGTTTAGGACCTGAATTCAGAATGATGATTATGTGTTCAGTGTGCGAGACAAGGGTTTTCTACTGCGTTGACTACTGTGATCGGAAGGCTTCCAGTTCTTCGAGGAGAAGCTCTGCTGCGGATTATCCCCTCAAATTTGGAGGTCACTTCTTCAATGAAAAAACAGGTAAACAAGCAATTATAGGACATCTTCGCAAGGGCCTTTAAGGTGCTGAGGAGGTCAAGAAAGAGTTGATATCGAGGGCTCTCGCTTTTATGATAGTTTCGTGTGTCGACCCACTATAGGTGTGTCAAGAGTGAGATTAAAGTAAAAAATTTGTCTGTCATAGTCTGTCATAGTCAATGTGGTCTATAAATCATTTTATTTCCGTGTATTATGTAATTTTACCATCCCTGTGCATAAAGCATCGAGCAGCTGCCTTTTGTTCAGTGTAGTCGAATTCGTGGATTGATCAATCGCTGGTGGAGCTCTACTTATCCTACCTCAAAAAGTATCGATGCAGCCGCTGATGACATTCGGAGTGACTGCGTTTGAATTATGGTATTGGTGTGCAATCGAAATCTTTGTTGAGTTCATTTTCTCTTGCTTCGCAGGATGCAAGAGATGGTCTGTTGGGGCGCTTATTTGCTTATGGATCTTTGGTGCGGTCAAAGAGATTAATTGGAGACGGAACCAGTTCAGAAGAGAAAGAACTGGCTAAAGAGATTGTTGAGCAATTATTTACTCTCGCTAAGCGGAAGACTTTTCTTAGGGAGCCAGCTGTGAATTTGGTTATCGAGCTTGCAAACGGGGTATGCAAACGTCTATGCCTTGCAAAGTCATATTGCTACTGTTCTCGAGGTCGCAAACTTAGGCTTCAGAGTGTGTCTTCGCATTATGGTTTTATATAGGGGCAGTGAGTTTGAAATCAATGTTACTTTCTGTGATCCCTAGTACACTACATCTAAAGTAGTATCAGGACCATATCTAGAGGGTGATAAGGGGTGATAGTATTGAGATCACATCATAGTGCCTTGCATTGCCTGTAGTCGACTATGACTTGCCTTGCTTGACTTGTGCTGTTTATGACAACGTTGAAATGGTCAGTTGCCTTCAAGTGCTCTCAGGGAGACCGTGTGCGCAAGCCCTGTTTTTGATGAATGGTTGCGAAGGGACGTGGAAAGTCAGAGTCCGGAGGCGTTGTTGTTAGTCTTGGAGCTGCATGATAAACTCCCGGCTCAGAATTGTCCTCTGGTTCCTGACTCTGGGAACTTGCAAGACCTTTTTGAGCCATCTCACCTGGCCAAATTAATTCCGTGCTTGAAGGTGAGACCATTGGAGTTGAAGTTGCTTTGCAGACGTATAAATTCTGTTATTTCCTGATTGTTATGTATGATTCGATTTAGGGGGGCTTTGCTATGGATCTTCCGGGGACAGCTTTCTCGGATGCATGTATGTATTTCTTCATAGCATTTAGCATAAGCGCCTTGCACGGAGCATTATATATATACACACACATATACATATATATATTTTGATCATCCTACTGAATTTTAATACGCTATGGTCCAATCTGAACGCAGGAGTCTTCCAGCAGCCACCCTCGTGTGCACTCGGTTTGGCATCTATTCTTAGATCGCCTGTTTGCTCCAGCTAATAACCTCACTCAAGTATCAGCAAAGAAGAATCGAGCTAAATCTGGTGGCTCCAAGGATGCAAATTATATAAAGAAGATAGAAACGAATTTGGCAAATCTCTGGTGTGTTGTAGTTGACGGAGCTCTGTTGACCTCTTCTCACGAAAGGAAAAGTCTTGCAATGGAGCTCCTCCTCTTAGTCCTACCCAGATTACCGACCCCCGAATCTGTCAGCATTGTCTTGTCGAACATATTTGTTCGATGTATTCTAGATATTCTATCTTCTAAAGACACTCTTCTTCACAAGAGTGCCGCGAGGTGCTTGAGTGAGCTGCGCCTTTGGGCTGAAAGTAGCAATCTTCGTCGGGCTGCTGTAATTGTGGGATTGCAGAAGAATAGTTATGGGAAGTTTGATACGTTGGCGAAATCCCCTACTGTTAAAGCACTCACCAATGGATTGACGACTGAAGATGGCGCACTGGCATTTGTTCACAGTCTCAGAGAGTTGTTTGTAGCGGTTGAGTCTACTGTTGTTAAGGTCCCTGAGGAACTTGTGATGGGATCAGAAGAAGCTGAGGTGAATGGAATTGACAAGATTGCAGCAAACGATAGGATCTGGATCGTTGAGCAGATGTGTGCCCTTTGTCGGCAGTTGAAACTAGAGCCAAAAACAGCTCAGGCATCAGTGTACAGAGAAGTGATAAAGTTTTTGGTCGCCCACTCCTTATTTGAAGCAAGTAACCACCCAAAAGCCGGTGATTCTGAGAAAAATGAGTTCAGGTGGCCTCAAAAGTCTTTGACAGTGAATCTGCGAAAACTATTTGCAGAGCGCCTACACAGTATCCTAGTCACTGCTGAACACTGGATGGCTGCTCAAAAGCCCAGGAGCAATAACTCAGGTGCGAGTGGAGTGAATGAGGCAGTAGTAATTGATGAAGACTTTTCTCACTTTGCAGCTCTATATTGCTTGAGGCTTCAAAAGTCTCCAGATGCTGTTCTTGTGCAGCCTCTGAAGGAGGAAGCTGCAGAATCTGTTAGAATCCTTCAGCAGACTGTGGCTACTTTATCCTCAGCTGTGAGTTACATCCCTAGTCTAATTCTGTGATGGAGTGCCCAAATTTTTGTCGGAATAATCTTGGCATGTTGGCTGCAGTTCACATGATGATTTTCACGGGGGGACTCACAGTGTAATTTTAGTTTGCAACCGGTTGTAATCAAGTTGTGTGCATCATTAATGAAGTTGTTTCTTGATGCTTTCATTGTGTAGTGCGTTGTTGTGTTACCAGATATCTCACAATCGTCACAAATTTGCAGGTTAAATCTGAGACAGATGTTGATCGGTTGAAGCGGCTGTTGGCACTAAGGTCCCTCCTTTCACTTCTGCTTCTTGAGTCTTTCCTGGAACCAGGGTCTACCGATGACATTGCAGCTGAGCTGGCCATCTGTTGTAGCAAAGCTTTCCCCGAATTGCTGGAATTGTCGAACATTGCACCATCAGTTCAGGTGGAAGAGGGAAGTGAAGAGGTCCCCCTAGTGATGGATGTTCTTCTTGACGTCTTATTGTCGCTGCTGGCGAAAGGTTCATCTCCAGTTCGTGAAGCAGCTGAAAAGGTTAGTCTGTTCAAACATTACTCTAGGACATCTTAAACTACAACGTGAAGGCTGTGTGTGCCCTTTCTTTGGACCCTCTTCTGAGAAGTCTGTGTTGCATGCGCAGGTGTTCAAAGTGTATAGCAAAGACCTCACCGGCGCAGGCATGACTGACGTTCTCCGGATTTTAAATAAGGGCTCTAAGTCAGGACGACATAAGTCCATGATAGAAGATGGTGAAGATGATACTGACGACGACGACGATATCCTAGAGGATGAGGAAGATGAGGAAATGGAAGGTGATGTGGGGAAAGCGAAGGAAAGTCAGGAGGCAAAAGAGGTAGGTTAATCGGACAATTAAATTTTTAATTTGTTGTGGTGCATAGTGGTTTGTATCCTCAGTCTGCTGGCCCTTCTCTTGAGATTATTGAGCTTTGGATTGTTCGCCCTTTACAATGTGAAGTTTTCTTAATTTGGATGTTTTTTGACGGGTTGGGGGATAGGAGGGAGAAGATGAAGATGCAGACGAAGAAGAAGATGACGATGAAGAGGAGGATGTAGAGATGGGTGATGGCGATAGTGAATCAAGGACCATGCAGCAACAAATGAGATTCAAAAGTACGTCCTCGCAACCTTTTAGGTCATGGGCTTGCTCTTGTTCACATAAGAATGCATATAATTTTAGACTACGCTGAATATGATTCCTGAACGTGAGTATCTCAACACTGACGACAATCTATTTCTGTAGGACCCGGGGAAGACCTGGACGATGAAGCAGAAGGCTCTGATTCAGACGTCTCTGATATGGACGATGAAGCTATGTTCAGGGCAGATGTACTTCTGGCTAATGTATTGAAGCAGAAGAAATTAGCAAGCAAGAGCAACGCTCAAACTGAGTTAGCTCACTTCAAGTTCAGAGTTTTATCGTTGCTGGAGTGTTTTCTTCAGAAGCATCCTGGGAGTAGTCTGGTCTTGCTTGCAGTGCAGGGTCTTGTGAAGGCATTCGTTAATACCGTAAATCAATTGGGAACAGCACCTGAAGAGAACGAGGTATTAGTGAAGCGATTAGAAACCCTGTTGCATAGCAGAGTGTTAAAGGTGAAGATATATCCAAGGGAAAAGGATGTTGACTTACCTTTAACTAGAAGACTACTGGAGCAAACCTGGAAACTTGCATCCAGGTCATCGATCAAGAGGGTGCGAGAACTAGCTCGGGTATGTCTCACTTTTAGTGATGCCCTGTTTTGATTGCCTAGAATTGTCTAATATGTTCTGTTTACTCTCAATTTTTTGCGCTACAAGTGGCGTGAACGCTTACTAGCTCGTTTTAGAGGATGAATAGTTCAGAGCTCTACAGCGGTGTATTGGTATCTGCTGAATACATCTTCTGGCTGACGTGACCAGTCTCTAATTGTAAATTGATGGGTTTTGCGTCTGCAGGGGTGCGCTTTGTGGGCATTAAAGGTTCTGCTAGGAAATGTGCCTGATATTGACGAAAAGGGTGATGCGGAGTTGTTGGAGTTTCTTACAAAGTCATTGGAAGACTTCTTCACTCATAGGAAATCACGGCTTCCAGGACCTTTCTTGAGCGAGGTTTTCCAACGACACCCAATTCTGGGAAGGTTGTCTATTGGGAAGTTAATAGAGAAGGCTGGGAATGGCCGGACGGGTGTGATGAAGTGTGAGGCGATGCGCCTCGTCACTGGAATCCTGAAACCAGTCACGTCCGGGAAGGTGAAGAAGACAGCCACGGAGGGTGATGAACTTGCGAAGGCATTTGAGGAGCACGTGGGATCCCTAGGGGCAGTCATTTTGTCAACTGTTCAAAGTCTGCCACAAAAGGCTGCTCACAAGCTCATAGCTCTTCAGTTCTGTAGTAGTTGCATTGATGTCTTCCGAGTACTCTTCCCGCGGAAGACACTTCATTCAGTGTTGGACATGGGAGCACTGTTAGCAGGTCTCAAAGCCATAGACGCACCCAGTAAAGGAAAACTGCACAACTTGATCACGAAGCTTGTAGAAACAGTTACCTTTGAAGTAGCTAAGGCTGTAGAGGTACCCAAGGAGAATGAGGAAGATGCGACTCCCTCAAAAAAGAAGGGAAAGAAGTTAGAGATATCCACGCACCCTGAAGATGAAAAGACTGCGCCCAAGAGAAAGAAAGAAAGAGCTGAAGCGGAGGTTGAGGGAGAGGACACACCTTCCAAAAGGAGACCCCAGACGAGGTCCAAGAAAGTGAAGGTAACGAAGGATAGCTCGTAGTCTAGATTCCAGTTCTCTTAGTACCTCTGATCCTGTCGGGATTCCAATTTTGCTCCCCCTCAAATGGGGTTTATTTTCTTCCTTTAACGATGAGCTTTACCAGGCTTTCACCAGGGTCTGGTTCCATGTGACGTTTTTGTTGAACCTGCAGTCTTCTCTAGGCTGTGCATTGCACTGAGCTGAGAATCCTACAACTTATTCCCAGTGTTGTGGAGTAGTTTGTGTTGTATGCTTCAACTTTCTAACATCACAGCATGATAGTTTACTACTAGAACGCCACTTACCGCATTTCTGTAGATGTTGAACGCGGTGCTTGAGCTGGCACGAACCAAATGAAATGCGCAGCTTGCAGTTGTTGCTTCGAAGTCTAGCATGGATATAGAAGAAACTTACTCTGAACTATGATGGAATCTGAAGAGTTTGGTGCAATCTAAGAGTTGCTTGCCTGCAAGTTCTTAACGTGTCGGAGAAGAAAGTGCGAGCACAACCACGCATTTACATGAAAGGAAAATTTTGAGCTGTTTGTTATACTGTTCGCGCTTCGATTGGATGCACCAGAATATCTGTTTTAACCCTGACGCGCTCTGACGTCCAATTTCTGGACGATGAACAGATTGAAAATCACTTTTTTTTTTCTTTTTTTTTCTCATTACTGGTTAGATGTGGGTCATTGAAAATCATTTCTCTTTCTTATTATTGGTTAGATGAAAGTCTTGTGTAGATACTTTATCAAGTTCTTGTCCTATCTAATGGTTGGATTTGGTGTCATTAGAGTACATATTTCTCTACTATTATAAATGTGGAAGTATGTCAAGTACAGAGTATCATAGTTGAACAAGCCAAAATTGCATTGACTCTAGTTCAAACTTGGATTTGCAAAAATGAGTAACAAATTTGAAAAAAAAAAATTCAAAAAATCACAATATCAAGAGAACCTCATTTCAAATTTATTCCAAAAAATTTTATCCAAAAAATGACAATATTTTTCTAGTAATTGAATTTAGAAGAAATTTTGAAATTTCCCTTTTAAAATTTATAGAAAAATACTAGTGATAGGATTGGTGAATCTAAGTGTACAAATGGAATCTAAAATTCAAAGTCTACAATTTTTTTATATGTATATCAATTCCAAAATATTTTTCCAAATAGCACTTCATAATGATTCTCCTCAAATTGTCAATTCTAAAGAAGACTTTGGATGTTTAGGGATTAAAGAACCAAATCTATTGAGATCAAATTATATATCACTAGGAATTTCTTATACAAGTGTAAACAATAGCTAGACCACTATGAGAATGGACTTTTTTGTATTCAGAATTGAAATTCTACTGATAGAAGTGTGTAATAGTTGTAACAGGACAATCAGAAAACCAACTTTAGAAAACCAGTTTTAAATTTTTGTTTTTGAGAAAAGTGATTTTTTTTGACCCAGATTGCTCATTTACAAAAAAGAAAGTAACCTTTTAGGCCATAACTTTTGACTCATATTTTTAAATGTCATGAAACTTAGTGCATACAAAAGATATTCTTCATTCCCACCTTCTATTAAAATTTGGGCCAAAAATATGGGAATCTCTAGTCATACATACGTGCCTAAAATTGCTATATAGCCAAAGAACACATGTTGGTCCTCTAGTGGTTAAGGAATTTAAAAATTTTCAAGATTTTCAAGTAGTATAGAAACTATACTTCAGAAGCTTCATTTTTATTACTTTTGATCAAAAGAAAAAGAATCATTTTGAATGTCAAAATCTAATTTTACTAAAGGAAATAAGTTCAAAGTATTCAAATATATTTTATTATGTACCATTTTTTTGACAAACTATCCCATATAAAACAACTAGAAATGTTGTGAAATTAAGTCAATGGAGTGAATATAGCATCAATAAAGTTGCACATACAAAATTAGATGAAAATCTTCCAATTTTCAATATGCACAAACTAAGTTTGTTTGACCAATGAGAAGACGCTCATTGTCCTCTTTATCTTTTTAATGTTAAAGACTTTCTATATGCTTAGGTTATAAAGTATACTAATGATTGAAAGTCCTTCCTTTGACATAGATTCACAGATTTTTTACCACATAAACTCATACAAGTGGAAGAGAAAATCAAATAGCTCCTAAATTATCTGATACACCCACTCAATTGAATTGTAAAATAGAACTTACACAACAAAACTCAAGTAGAGAACTTAACATCTCTACTTAGGGGCACTTCACACATGGGCCAACCAAGTCAAGAGGCCGTGGGAGTTCATGGCCAAACTTTGGGCGAGAGTTGAAAGAAATGGGCAATAAATGGGCAATTCGACAAACTCTCAATCAAAGTTTGGGTCGCCATGAAGTGGCAACCCAAACTTTGGTCAAAAGTCCGTCATGAGGCCATTGCCACATAGGAACTTGGGCTTCCATGTAGGCACTTTAGAGGGCGACAGACTTTGGATTGTGCCGCCTTGTGTGAAGGGTCAAGAAGCCAAAGTCAAGGTTTTTTGAAATTTGATTGGTGGAGGCCAATGGACTCTCAACCTTGGGCCCATGTGTGAAGTGGCCCTTAAGGTAGCAACAATCATAACCATTATTGTACTCGTAACTAGTTGGTAGACTACCTTTAAACTGTCTCTAAAGGTACCTTGAAACCATCACCCATATTTACTTGTAATTGGTAGACTTTGAATCTTTTAGATTTTATTATGAGAATTAAGGTAGATTTACTAAACTATGGTTTAGAGTTCCCCAATGAGTTCTACTTTGAAAATTCATAGAAATTAGATGCCTTGTCCAAAAATTCTATTTTGCTTTAAATTCATGATTTTCAATTGCTAATATTGCAAAAATATTTTTTCTACAAAAAAATGCCTTTAATTCTACTGAATTGCTTATTTTGACGGTTATGGGTGCTGCTACTTTAGATAAGGTTCTCAATCAAGCAACTTTTTCTACATAAAGAACTCCAATATTGCACCATTTGACAACTCATAGTTTGGCCCACACCTCTTGCTTTTCTTTCACTTTTCCTTTTTTTTCTAGGAATGAAAGAAATTGCATTGCAAACAAAAATATTTATGCAAATTCCAATTGCTTGTGAACTCTTAGATTCCAACAATCCAACTTATGTAAGTGTGACACTTCTTGTTTCTTTCATGTGAGTGGAAGGTAAATATCTTTCAAAGCACAAAAAGTTTCCACAGTTTAGCCAATTCAAGATATGTTCACTTGGAATTTCCATCTATACCTTAAATGAGGTTGTTTGTCGTGCTTTGTGTGTTTGTTACAATGAGATCTCCAAGATCGTGCATCTGTAGATCACGTTCTTGGTACCATTGGAAAACCCTCACCAAGGAAGGGTAAGAACTTTGTTCTATGACATTTGAACCTCCAATGTGAAAGTTATAGATATTTGAATTAGTTTCGAATTAAAAAATTACATTTACTATTATTTGGAGTGTTGCAACATCATAGGATACACTAATATAAATATAAAGGAGGAGGTTTGAAAACAATTTGGGCTTTAAGAACCGCCCCTATAGAAGTGTCTAAAACAATGCACAAGGGATGTAGAAATGAAAATGATTTATGTAGTGACAAACTTCCATCCCATGTGTGTGATTTTAGGCTATTGGTTAGGTGACATGGTTCACCATGTTGTGTAATTTTTCTCATTATAAAGGCCTGAAGTTGGTGAGGTTTGCAAAATGACTTTGAAATGTAAAAAAATAGCAAGAAAGACTGCAAAAAAACACATATGAGACTAAACCTCCTTCTACTAAAATGCTTCTTAGTCATTCATATTTTTCTGGATTGATGTGAAATTTTCATAACACAAACTAGACTAGTATGTGCAACTTTTTCAAAAACATTCATTGGAAACAAACATTGTATGAAGAAGAAACAAGCCATCAAAGTTCACTATAATCTAAAAATGTGGGGATTTTAAACTTTGAATTGCTTCCAAACATTCCAAACAATGTGGATTGACATGAAAATAAAACCACAATAACTAGACTGAAAGGGGAATATAATCTAACATTTTTTTGGATAACAAACATTGGATGAAGGAGATACAAGCCTCCAAAGTAATAATCATCAAATACAGTTATTTAGGTGGACTCAAATTGAACTTGCGAACTTCAATTGGCTTACAAAAAATCTATAAATCTTGGATTGATCTGAAAATTTTACCACACAAACTAGAATAAAGATCACAAATTTTCCAACAAATTTTATTGAATTCAAACATTAGATAGTAAAATTTATAGCACTTTGAATTGAGCTTGAAACTATGTGAGAAACCCTTGGGGTGTTCAAAGCTTGCAATAAATTTTGATTTATGATTAGGTTTGAATTGAATGGAAATGTATAGTAGATCATTTTTAGATTCACTAACTCCGTTCAAAGACATGTTTATAAACTCATTGGCTTCATTTCATGGCATGTTTTGATTGATTACAATTGCATCTATGAGCATTAATAGGGACTTAGGCACCTCTGACTTTAAAAAATCATATCTTATTCATTTCAAGTCAAAAAATTAAAATTAAAATTTTCTCTGATGTAATCTTCATTTCTCTTTCTTCCAAAAGAATGTTAAAAATCTTTGGATCCACCCATTTTTGCACATGGGTCTTTTTTTTTCCCCCCTTCAGTGAACGATTTCTGCCCCTGTTACCTTGCTGCTCGATGCATTGAGTTCAAGTGCACATGCCTTACAGAAGTCGGCGCTGTTTCCCAAATTCCCCAACTTTCTCATTCAGTTCGAACCTTCTGCACCTTGGCCTCAGTCACTGGCTCGTTCCTTGACTTGCCTGTTACTCGAGAGGACGCAAGCAAGGTCGGTCCGCGACTTCCGTTTCTCTCCTGTGAGCTAGCTTTCAACAGTAACGTCGTCGTCTCATTCCAAGGCAGAATTTCCATCTACTTTACACAATTGCATTGCACACACTCACTCACTCACCTGTAGGGGAATGCAAAACTTGTGTAGCACGAAACCTGATGCACAAGGATTGGGCATTTGCCAGAAAAGGTGAATCCGAAGATCCGTAGTTCCACATGTCACGGCGTTTGGAGTGCATCGGAGAGTATCAGATAAGCTTAATCCATACTCTACCGCTTTTGGGTTCCGTCGCAGGGCCACTTGCGTCACACGCCATCCATCTGAGGAAGCGGACGGAGCTCTTTGTCAACAGATTTGCATCATGAAAAGACTGAGAAGACTCATCACAGGAGTCCAAAAGGGGCTCACAACAAGTCAAACCTTCTGGCTACACTTGAAATCTTTGAAAAATTCCTGAGAATGTGTCTGTAGTTTATTGCAATTTAAAGTCGAAAGTTTATTGACCTCATTTTAAAAATATAGATTGACACACGAATTTGTGTTGTAGTATGATGTTCTTCACTATAATATACATGTGTGGACAGAAATTTTTAGATTTTTTTTTTTTAGCATATTTTGTATTGATGGTGTAATTTTCATTCACTTTTTCTCCAAAAATTCATGGAGATCCAAGATCTCCAGAAAATATCTGAAAATTCTTCAACTTATAGTCTTGCATGCGATTTCATCTCTAAAGAAATAAAAGTAAAGAATAATTTATATATGTGGAAAAATAGAGTATATAGATTGCAAGATTTTGAAGTTTGACTACGTGATCTTTGTCTACGTCCTTATGGGTAAACTTATAAGAAATCCTAGTAGGAAGAAAATTATAGATCTTGAGTAGAGCTTTTGAAGTAAGATAAATTTTGGTTTGTGAGATAAATAATCTTCAATTTTGCAAGTTTCTCAATCCTCCCCATCTCAATATAATTATGAAGTATCTAATGCCCAAGTTAATCACATCACTGAAGAATAAACAAAAAACATTTTTTTAGCATGCACTTTGGTGTCGTTTAGGATGATTATTCCTATAAATATTCTTACAAACTACCTACTATGTGTCTATGTCATTCAAAGATTTTTTCATAGTGTGAAATATATGTGATTGCATTCAATATGGATTTTACTCCCAGTTTTATTTGATTCCAAAAAATCATAATAGAACACATTTTTGAAAAGCCTATCTCATCTATTCTTCATCGTGGTTCTTCCTTACTAGCCCAAGTGCTTTATCCTTGCTCTTTGCCGAGTTTGTGTTAACCAATGTTGAGGGGACCCCTTTTCCATTTCTCATAATGGGAGATGGATCTCCTAACAAATTGATCAAATTTCAACCCCATTAGGCTACCTAACAATCAAATGAACATTCAATATGACCCAATCCACGTTTTGCATTCTTAAACTTAGTCTGCCTTAAGGTTTCTTAAGAAGGTATCCTAGAGATCATGAATAGAATACACCATTTGTAAAAACCATCCCTATTCTTGGGCCCTCCTTTTTAATCCAAAATTAATTTATTCATTATCCAATTCAAGTAAAGTCCATTCACTATTAAATGTAGAATCAAAAAATGCACTTCAAATGTAGTTCAAATGATCGATGTATTTTGGCAACCACTTTGGTTATAGGGGAGTGTGCCTTTCCAAGCTTCAAGGGCTGGGATTAGGTTTGATTTACCTTAACAATTTTAGCAAGAGCCATAGTGGGCTTGCTCTAAATCCATTGAATTGGTCCTCAACAATATTTGGAGGAAACCACTAGTTAGTTCATTGTTAACTAGTAGAGTTGGAAAAATAAAAAATAAAAAAAAATCTATAAAATTTCTATTTTGAGTAAAAAAAAATAAAGACAGTAAGGGTAGTCACACCTTCTTCACTACTTGTAGATTCTCTAGCAAATGTGTACAGGGTAGCTTTTGATTGGCTCCCCATTGCTACTTCAGTATAGAATATCTTGTTTTTGTGAAGTTTTCACTAGGCTTGTTACTTTGCTTCGGAGGTGTATATTAAGTGTTGTGAAAATTTCTTCACTCTTACTTGCCACATTTTTACCTTCATCATGCGGAGTGCACTGCTTGCACGTTTTGCGACTTCATCCTACAATCCCTGTCAGTTGTAATTTTCCAATCCTCAACACTCCTCAAGACAACAGAAAAGGGGGATCACACCTTCATAATTTCAGGCACCTAATTAGCTCCGAGTTCCCCTTCCAAGCTCCTCATTATTCAACGAAATTTTGCTTTTGGAGAAGGTGTAACTACCCTTAGTAACTTGACTTGGCACTTGAAAACCAATTGATTATGGTCCAAGATGACCGCGTAAACTACCGGGGGTGATGGTGGCAAGGTACCCAAACTATGGTTGTGGGTTTGATACCCGGTGGCAACATATTCTTAGCCTTCTGTGAAATCAGCCTCTATTCCTGACGGAAAACCCTTCCACTGTGTTTCATGAACACGCTTGTTTTAATAAAAAAAACAAAAGCAAAAAACAATTGCATATGAGAATTGTAAAGGAAAAATAATAGTTGGCAGACCTCCAAAAGAATATCCCGAACACTGGGTCCCAGCCCGAGATCCTGCCTGCATGGGATGGGATGGGATGGGCCCCGCCGTGAATTTGGCGTTGTGCTGCCTTGTTCTGCGAAGCCGGTGGAGTGTTCCTGCGGTACCCCATCATGTGTGCCAAGTGGCGTCCTGCGGGGTCCACGACGTCAAATAGTCTGACGTGGAGGGGATGCAGACGTGGCCGGGTGGTCGGGGCCCATCTGCTGCGCCAGTCCGTTGACAAGAAGGAGCCGCTTGCATGCCGCTCCTGAACCACTCCAGGCAATGCAAATGAGCGTGCCGTGCCTAGCTTGGCCTGGACCTCCCCATCGCGGGACGTTAAATCCTGCCCACGAAGTGATCCCAACAGGCTGGATTTACCCTGGGGAAAATGCAGGAAACTTTTTTTCCACATAAATTTTTTTTATTGCAAATTTTGAATTCATAAGTGCAATCAGAGACCTCAAATTAGGTAGGAGAGATCTAGATTATATCCTAGATGTGGCTCCAAATAAGGGTCTTCTTTTTACCCTTGCCCCTAGAGAATCCCAAAATTACCCTATTGGACCCATTTTATAGACACGATTTAGTGTTTTGCTTCCCCATCCATTTACATTTATTGTGTACCATTTAATTTTATAAGGTGAAAACATTTACAATTGTCGGTAGATCCATTCCTAACGAGTAGACTTCTATTGAAAATGTTCTTAAAGGTGTAATTAAATCTTCCTCATATTTAATTGTAATTGGTGGATTGTTAGATTTCGGTTTTGTGATCAAGCTATGTGGTGGTTTTAACTTAGTGGCATAGGAAGCTTTCCACTTTGAAAAATTACATGTCTTATCCAAAAATTCTAATTTCTAATTTCTAATATTCATGATTTTTAATTCTTTATACTTCAAAATGATTTTTTTTGAAAAGGTGCCTCCAATTGGAGGTTTTCTATTTTTTCACCATAGAGAAATTTTTACCCAACCGAATGTGCCTAATTGAAATACTATGTGCAAAAGTTATAAAGATGTATTTGTAAATTGGATCATCATGTAATTCGGGGGTCCGAAAATTGAAAAGATTGTACAATATGAAAAATAGTGAAGTACGTGCAAATGAAAAATCGTAGTAAAAATATTTTGTTGGTCAAGTGATTTGACTCGCTTTGGAGCATGCGTACGCGCCCTATGAGAGCCCCCCAAAGGCAGCAACTTCCCTTCATGCGTCGACCTTTCGTCACGGCACCAAGGACAACTTGCGCTCCAAAAGCTTCAACCGAGGACCTCCGCCCATTGCTCCATGTATGCTCCGATTCCGACTCTGAGTTTCGACTGAAGTTGCAGCATGCAGTGGCAATTCGGAGGGAGCCTCGAACGCTAGTCATTTGATCCAATGGAGCTCTGACGGCGTCTTTCGCGTAAGAGGCAAGCTCCGGTCCCCCATTTCCGAAGTGAAGAAGCTAGCTCGTCATTCACAGCGCTCTCTTGCTGAGTGTGCGAGCGTCTGTCGGTGGATTTGATAGTTGAGAATGGTGCGGAACAAGCCTTCTGGCGATGCGTTCGAAAGTAAGCGACGGTCTCCGGCGCTGGGGAGGCGCCAAAAGGATGCTGCTGCCGCTGCCGCTGCTGCTGGTGCCCCAATTGATGTGAAGGGGAGCTCACCCAGCAGTTCTCCGGAGAGACGCTCACGAAGCTCTTCCCCACGCAGTCAGCGCAGCGGAAGGACTTCTCCGCGCAGTGGCAGCACTTCTCCCTCGACTAGCAGGTGAATTTGAGCATCTGTGCCGCATGTTGCAAACCGTGAATCATGAAGTTATTAGGATGACTGTCAATTTCGTTGGATTGGCGAAACAGGGTTTCACCAGTCTTAGTGTTTTAGAGCTTGGTACTGAACTACTGATGATTGTCACAAGTTTTTGGTACACTGAATTGCGCCAAGTTGACGATTTAAGCAGAACTTGAACCTCCAAACGAAATCAAGACTGTTAAATCTTTGGGACTCTGGCAATGAATGGGGGAGGATTGGGGTTTAGACTCTTTGTAAACCTCCCTCCCTCTTTTCTGATTGCATTGTGTGATGTGACAATGAAAGTATTGGAGAGGGTTTTGTTGGGTTTTGTTTCATTGTGTCTTCAGAAGAGGACTATAATCCATAATCCTCCTCTTCATTCTAGGTCTTTATGTCAACCAGAAAGTTCAAACATTAATTACATGGATCAAGTAGAGCGTCTTCCATTTTGATAATGCTCTTTTTGGAGACACACACACACCGCCCCCCCCAGCTCTCAAGCATTTCCTAGTCCTGAACGCCAATGGGTGGATATTGTTCAATGATCACAAACAACTGCAATTTCCTTATGTTGGTGCGATTCAGATTGCCTAAATTGTGACATTGAACTAGAGATATGGTTAGTCGAACTGCTCCAAAGAAATACGTTATTCACAATGTCCTTACTAACCTGCGTTAGGATGATTATTATGACCATGAACTGAACCAAGCTCTGGAAACTAGAGGTTTAAGTTTCTAGAAGTCGGTCTTGAAAACGAAAATGTGTCAATATTGTGAAATTTCTTCCACCATGATGAAATTGACGATAATCCTGTGTGACTCAGATGATATGTTTGGCAATAGAGTACTCATGGACAATTCACTTATGCAGATCCTGTGATCAGGGCACCACGGGACCTGCAGAAGTGTCAGTTGAGAAGAAGGTAAAAGTTAATCATTCCTCACTTAAGTTTGTGTGAAATGAACGTTTTTTAATGTTTTGCTTAAATTCATACATAGAGTCTTCTGTTTTGGGGATACTTACTGCCCACCACCATGTAACGATGGATCCCATGGACAGAACGGGTTCTTCGAGATCAAGGGGAACATGAGCATGGCAGTGGATGCCGACATTACGTATGGGATTCTCACGGACTACGAGAAGAACCCGGAAATCTTCAAGACCGTGTCCAAAGTGGAAGTGGAGTACCGGGACCAAGGCAAGTTTGTGACGCAGCATGCGCACTGGAACCTCCTTTTTTGGTCAGGCACTTTCGACATGAAAATGAAAGTGGTGGAAGACCGTCCTAACCGAGCCGTTTCTTTCAAATTGTGATGACACTCAACCCTCTCTGATGATTGACACACTCTGTAATTTATTGCTCATTCCCTGTAAATTATAAGCATTTGTTATGGTGTGTTACAGTTTTGTCACATTGCCAGTACATACGAGTGTATTTGGGAAGGTCCTACACTGGTCACTCATAGTATGTCGTTCACCTTTTATATGTCATTGAGTGACTGAAATTGGACAAGGTTGGTGGTTAAAATAGGATATTCTACCTTAATACAGTTTATACAGTTGCTACCAGCTTAACATTCCAAATTTTCGTCCCTTTGTTTGTCCAAACTATTTTAATGTCGTTGTTCTAGGTATCGTCTTTTCAATTTTCTCGCCAAATTATATGGGTATACCCAATTGAAAACTGACTCAGAGATACTTTTAATGTCTTACATTGTTAAGTTAGGAGGAGTTGTGTATAAATGTGATATATATATGAAATAAATAGAGAGTTCAACAATTTCACCTTGACTACTACTTCAACCCTAGTACCGTCATGACAATTCTACAAGCAACAAAATTTCGTCTTGAATCACAATGTTGCATTTCGGGTGGCATGAAAGAGACATGGGATTAAATGCATTTATTATGAATCGGTTTGATTAAGGTAATTAAATCTAATTACAACTTGGTTGCAAAATCAATCCGTACAAATTCTCGTCATAAGTGCACATCTTAAGAACATGTGAGTTTAGGATTGATTGTGGATGATCATCAATTAGCAAATTCTTAGTTTATGTAAACGGTGTCCAAATAACATATGCTGAAAGAGAATGTAGAATCTTGTTTCAGTCGTTAACAAGATCCAAGAAAAACTAACACTCAAGCTAACTCCATTCAATAACAGGAACCGTTCTCGTATGCTTATATAGATGAATTGGGTTTAGTAATCTCATTCATCAGATGCGCCTAATTCTTTCTTACTCGTGTGACTGTTGTGCGTGTAGGAATGAGCCCGGGTTTTTGAAAATGTTCAATGGCTACTGGGGAATAGAACCACGGATGGTGAATGGCAAGTCTGCGGGTTGCAACGTAGTGGTGACGCAGGAAGTTTTGCCTTCACTGCTTCCCCCTGGCCCATTAGGTACCACTTCAAATTACCGATTGTTTGAATTATTATCTCAGAAATCAGTTGCTGATTTTCAACATGATCCTTTCATAACATTCTTCAGCAGTTGTGAGAACTCATTTTTAAGGGTTACTATTGCTTCTGGTACTTCCCATCTGACATGAACTCAAGACTGTGTGCAGAAATGTTACCATTTTTGTTGTTGTATTGTAGGCTTATGTTTGGATAGTATTTGTTCCTTCCACTGCTTTTCTCATTATCGAAATTCGTCAATTGTGCTTATTAATACTTAGACTCAATGTGGGTGTAAATTGTGCAGGTTCATATTTATCTCGCATATTAGGCAATCAGGTGAAAGCAGTTTTGCAAGATTTGTCCGTGGAAGCTGAAAGGGTGCAGAAGATTAGAAGAATTTCAGCCAAATGAAGGATCAACAGTCTCATTGTCTATTGTGCTTCAAGCATGTTATTGTGAAGGATCAGAGTGCACTGTATTGTACAGTCAGGTCCAGTTCATTTACGAATTCTTGATAGCGGCACTGTGAAAGTCCAGGAACTTTGAGAGGTCGTAGCATACTCAATACTGACTCAAATTTGAAACCACAAATTGCGTTGGATTACTAGTGAAGAGCATTTTATAATTTAAACAAGTATTTACATGCACAATCTGTCATCATAGAACACTGTGATGTTTTTTACAAACTAACTACCATCTAGTGCTTCCCCCCTTGCTGAAATGATAGCTTGCATCCGTTTGGGTATGTTGGCAATTAGATTCTGTATTTGCTCCAAATGAACCTCATGCCACACGGCTTGAATTGGTGCAACCATTTCCTACTTGTTTGGTTTTTTGTGGTTTGGGAGCAACTCTTTCATTAGTTTCCACAAGTTCTCCATAGAATTTAAATTAGGTGAATTGAGAGGCCAACATAACTTCTACATCCCATAAGCTTGCCTCCAAAGCTGAGGAAGTTTGCTGCGACGCACGAGTGCGCCATCCTCCATAAGAATAAGTTCACATGGTGCATCATGCATAAAATAGAAAGAAAATAAAGTAGCATTGTAAACATTTTTGACAAAATCGGTAGCAGTATGTTCACCTTGAGGTAGGAAAATAAGAGGACTTTTGTCAAACCCCGTGAATGCCCCCCCCCCACCACCACCACCACCACACCACACCACCATTACAAAAAAAATTCTCAATTTGAATGTTGGCACAAGACAATGTGCTTCATACTTTTCATGGGTTTTTCTTCAAACATGAATCTACCGAGATTCTTTGCCTAGTTCAAACAAGGACTCATTTGTCCAAATTACTTTTTTCCAATTGTCAATAGTCCAATGCTTATATTTGCGAGCAAATGCTAGTCTTTATGTTCTATGAATTGTATTGAGGTAAGGTTTTCTAATGGCTATGCAATTTCCAAATTCCAAGATATGAATATGTTTACGTATGGTGTTGTGATGGACATGAAACGTTCCAATAAGGGCAACTAATGTGAGTAGGTAGTCTCCATGGATTAATTGACCAAGATCTCTCCGTGCGCGATCAATGAGCTTGGAAGGCCGAGGTTTAGGTTTTCGGATAGTCACGCATCCAAAAACTCTCCATTTTGTTAAGACAATAGACACCATTGAGTGAGGCATTCCCATCAATTCAACAATGTGGCTCGATTTCATCCCCCCCTCTCGCATGCCAACAATCAAAGTTTGTTCTTGATTGCTCAAAGTCCCGGTTCGCATTGTAATCTAGTGAAAAAGGAGAAGAAATTCAGAATCATGGACTTAAAATTAGTTGTAAACAAAGGAATGGAAATGAAAGAAAAACCATGAAAAAAGTCACCAAATGGAATGAACTTCTATACGACTATACCTTGGATTGTAAGTGGAGTAAAGCTCCGCATTAGTGGCGATGATGAAACAGATAGGGCTGGGCTGGGCTATGAAAGATGGATGGACAGAAGCAGTGGCTGAAGTCGAAACAAGGATCGCCTGTCGGGCCTAATGGATTAAACTATAAGGGTTGTTGCTCCCACTACTGGATCCTGAGTTGGTCAAAGTATAACCCCTCCCCCCAAAACGAAATCAGATGGCAAATGGTAATGGGCCGTGGCGCACCGCGAAACACGAAATTGCAAATGCATGGGAGTGAAGATCATAATATGGGGATTTGGGCCACAAACGGAGTGAAGCAAAGATAGGGATTGGAGGGAGAAATATTTTCATGCTTGCAATTGCAACTATGGTGGCGTAGCGAAGTAGAGGAGTGAACAGGGGCGCCAGCATTGTTTCAAGGAGTTATGAATTAAGCATTCATAATTTGAAAATGGGGTGGTGAAATGCAATGGGAGGAATTGCAATAAGAGTAGGACTAGGTTGCACATGAGCCTACAAAATTTTGCATGGGGAAATGCACTGTAGTGGTTGGAATGAACGCGAGATGGAAGCAAAATATCCATAGTGTTTGGAAAGGGGAGGTCCAAAATTCGTAAATGAACTGGACCTAACTGTACAATGTGTGCAATTATTTTGAGTAGTATTCAAAGTATTCTCGGCACCCAATAAAGATTGGGTGTCCAATTCATTGAGCATTTCTAATTAAGTAGTATCATTGAAATGTACTGTACAGACACGAACAACAACTTTCAATGTTAGATTCTAGAGAGACTGACAAATGGATTTAGAAATGGAGGTCATTCTGTAATGATGTTTGTGAGGGTGTTCTTCAAATGGAAAGAAATAGCTACAAAGGTGAGTTCACCCATGATTGTCACTATTAGCAACTTCTGTAGACACTATTACAAAACATAGTTTTCTAATGACTCTTGGCAATTAAAAGAGACTTCCAATATCCTTTTGGATTTATTATTTGGACATTGTATACATAAGTCATGAATATTCAAAGTATTGTCTCTAAGTGTATAAATATTCAACACAAGGTTATCATAGGCTCTCATGTAGTGATTGTATATATCTTGTGTAATCAATATTTAGGTTTTAATAATGCTTTTTAATCAAATTGTAGGCATTACATGTTGTCCAAACTATGATGATTATGTGTGCACATACCTTCAATGAGAGGTTGCATATGCAATATTTCTACTATGTAAAGCTATGTTAAGAGAATCACACCTAATTGCAACCACATTGTACAATAGTTTCATGATGTAAAGTTTAATAATGAACATATTGTTAACCCTAAAATTGCTCTAAAGCCAAAGAGTGGCTAATGGATGATTTTGAAGATTTTTGTAGAAATAAAGAATATACCTATTGGTCTATAAATGTAGTATGTCTTGGTGATATGTCTTGTCTTTTCAAGGTAAATAATTTAAATAATACAATCTAGGATTGGTTCTAAGTATACTTATAACCAATATTTTAAAAATTCATATTTTATTCATGAAGAAGGTATTTAAAAATTAAATGCACATAGAATTTGGAAATATTTCTTTACCTAGTAACAAAATCTCCAAAATTTAATATTACGAAGCATACTACAATGTTTATTCAAATTCTTTGAAGTGTAAGTACCATAAGTCATTGATGCAATTAAAGACAATTTCAACGATTATTCTCAAGGTGCTAATTTCATCAATTATTTTCAAGGTGTTAATGTTAACACAAACATATCTTAAATAAGGGTATTACTACAACTTAAAATGGACCTTAAATGAAATTCTCGAGTAATGGTATATTTCATATAATGTATGCTTTGTTTGTTATTATATAAAATGACTATATTTAAAATTGTCCTTATAAGCTCTTTGGCACAAGGGCTTCAAAGAAAAAATGATGAAGAGGTATTGCACATTGGTATCATTTATTACCCAAAATGAACCATAACTCCATCTTGTCATTGTCCTTTTACAACTTAGTAATTTGTATATCTTGTCAATTTCTTTGCCACCCAAAAGCAAGGATCAACATTTTTGAAGGGTTCAATTTTAGCTAGTATTTCCTCTTTGTTTTGTATCACCATGCCCTCCATTTTGTGTGACTACACTACTCTCTTTGTATGACTATACTACTCTCTTTGTATGACTATAATACTCTCTTTGTGTCACTATAATGTCACTATCTTTGTGTGACTATTTGCGATATGTATTTTGAAATTTACACTACTTGTCTATAATGACACAAAGTAACACAAAAAAGCACAAATTAATAGGATGACATAACTTACTCAAAGTAGAAGAAAAAAGTTCCTAAGTACTAGCAAAACCAAATAACAAAAGCAACTCTACATCAATAAATTTTGTTCCTATAGCATTGACTCACTTGTCAAATGAGATTCTACCCAAACTTCCATAGGTTATTTAATCCTTGATTATGCAAAGCTTTCCATTGGGTCCAAAGCCAACAAATAAAAGAACAAATGAATTATATAGAGTACTCTGTCTTGCTTGGTGTATGAGGGCAAATTTAAGGTCTTTCTTTGAATTCCAACCAACAATCTATCCAATTCAAACATGTCTCAATTTACATATCATGTAATCTAAATCTTAAATTAAATCAGGTTGTTTCTTTGCTTTTTTTGTTATAGTGAGATCTCCTAGACCATATGTCCTTCTATCATGATCTTAGTTATGTTGAAAGTCTCTCTACCTAGGAGGGATACATGGATTTTATTTTGTGGTGTTTAGAACTATGGTTTGAAAGATATTGAAGTTTGAAGTTAATATAAATTAAAAAGTTAGAAATTTACTTTTATTTTGGTTGTGGAAATAACATAGGACATACTAGTCTATATTTTAAATGAGGCTATTTGTTTGTTTTGTTTGTTTATTTTGTTTGTTTGTCTCCTTGAGATCTTTTAGATTGTACATTCTTTGATCACATTATTAGTATTGTTGGAAAGTTCTTAACCAAGAGGGGTGCATGGACTTTGTTTTATGCCTTTTGAACCTAGGGTGTGGAAGTTATTGAATTTCAAAGTTTTTATGAATTAAAAAAATTAAAAAATTACTTTTTCTTAATTTAGCTTATAGCAATGGCATAGGACACAATAGTCTATACCTTAAATGAAGTTGTTTGTTTTTTATAGTGAATTTTTTTGGACTATCATGTGCCTCCTAGTCTTGTTTTTGGTATTGTCAGAAAGCTTTTTGCAAGGAGGATGCATAGACTTTGTCATTTGTCATTTGGAACTACAATGTGAAAGATATTGAATTAAAAAAATTATGAATTAGAAAATTAGAAAATTACTTTTACGTTATTTTGGTTGTGGCAAGAGCACAAAAAATGCTAATCTTATTTATGGTAGCTTACAAGATGTAATGTACTTTAACCTTATTATACAGTTTGTGCAAGATTGCAATGTTGCATGATAACTTAAGAAATGTACACCAATAATCAACACTACCCAATTGCAACAACTACATTTAAACCAAAGAGCGCCATTTTCTTATATAGATATTGATGACACAAGATGTACACAATCAAAACATGAGAGTTTATTCATAAAAGTCTATTCTTGATTATTAGTACATCTAGAAGCAATACTTTACATATTCATAACTTATTCATAATGTGTTCAAATATTGCATGCTTAAGTGTATAAAATCCTTTTTGAATTGCAAATACAATCTTATAAAAATAGTTTTTCACTAATAATATGAACTATGATCAATATATTCTAATTAGTGTGAATTATAAGGGTACATACCTTGTGCACAATATTTCATCATTGAATAAAGCTCAAACAAATGTATGAACCCATAAAATGAGAAGGATCAATTCTATACATTATACATTTATTGTTTGAAGAAAATCTAAATATACTAAGATACATAAAGGAGACATAAACACACACAATGTAAGTAAGGTATGCATACCAATTGTGATTCCTTTCCCAATTGCATCCCCTATCCACATTGGTTTAGTATTTTAGCTTACCAATCTTGGCCTAGTGTAGATAGGAACACAATTGGGAGAGTAGTCATAATGGATATGAGTATACTTTACACAACATTATAACCAGAGTGCACTCTATAGTTGATTTTTACCAAAAAATACCTTTTCTAAAGTTTAAACATGAAAGTTTAAGGTTAATTTTGGATCTAAGTGGATCGGGATACATTTCAATTCTTCCCATATAGTGAAATGGAGTGCACAACAAAGTCTAAGATTTTCTAATTCAATTAAATTTTTTAGTAAAACAAAAAGGGACTATTGTCAAGTCTACAAATTTCTTGTACTTTTTTTTTACTTTATTGTATGTGTCCTCAAAATATTTATACATGCAAAAATCTCAAAAATGCAAAGAAAAAAATATACATTGGTACTTTAAATACATGACAAAACTACCCAAATCATTTTAAAAAAAATTCCATGCTTACATACGCAAGTCAGCTCCACATGTGTATAACTCCATGATACGGAAATCAAATGTCACTAAAATTATGAAAATAGAGGACTGTTGGGATCTCTAGAACAACCAAATATAACATCTATACTTTGCACACAATCATGTGGTAAATGGATACATTGTACAGTACAAGACTTTGTGAGAGCCAAACATGGAAAACAATGATAAAAGGTTCTTTTAAGAGCTGAAAATTAATTTTTGGAGGTTAAACTTCTTGAAATATTTTTCTAAAATATTTCTTGAAAGACAATTGGAATTGGCATCTAACCCAAGTAGTTTCTAATTTTTTGAAGCTTCATGGAATTAGTTATGAATTTTTGAAGTTGACATGTAGTAGTCACTAAAAGCATCCACCTTCTAAAATGTACAATATCTGTACATTGCTAGTGCAATCAAAAAGAAAAATGTACAAATAGTGTAAATTTTAGGAGGTGGACACTTTTAAAGCCTAAGTGCTTTATGGACCTCCTACCTTATCTCAAATATAAATAATTGAGACTAACAATAGGTACCATTTTTTTCTTAATAAAAATCATCAAATAATCAAGGATAATCTTGCCATTAGTTTTGTTGTTTATCTTATTAGCCAATAAGCTATATCATGGAATTTGATGAAATTGAGGTTTTGAGTATTCTTAGCAAACATTGTATGTCCTATAATCTGCTTAGGAATTAAGTTAAGCCATCCAATTTGTGCCATAATTTTGTTGTAGACATTTTGTACCACCATGTATCAATAATGTACATTTGATTTTTTTGAATGTATACCACTAAAACATAGTGGTACAAAGAACTTCAATAGATTTGTAGATAAAATGTGATGGATTATTTATCTTAGAATTGATGGAGTTCCATATTTCGCTACTTAGGATAGCTCCTACATATTCAATGATGATCCACTCAATAGATGATGAATGTTTTGAAAAGTGCACTCATCCATTTAACTCTTGTACACAAAACCTCAAGAAAAATTTATAGTACATCAATGGAATGAAAATCAATGCTTAGCATAAAAAATTAATATCACTACTTCTAGTGTTGGTTTGAGCATATAGTAATTAATTCAACCAAAACAAGATGCACAAATAGTTTTATGTCATATTTTCTATTAGAACAGAATTATTTTGCAAAATTTTAATGACTTAGAATCACATATGATGCTCCCTTATTCTTTGAATAGGCACTAAATAAAAAAAATGAAAAATATTTTTTATTAGAAGAATGCATGCAAAATAAATGAATTCAGGTATCTTGTACTAATTCAATGCACATCTATTTAGCAATACACTCTAAATTCTTTAAAATTGGGTTTTCCAAGATTACATCCTCTCTCAGTTAATACTAGTGTGCCTTGTGCCGTTGCCACGATCAAAATAAAAGTAATAATGATTTTTTAATTTTTTAATTAATATAAAATATAAAATTCAATAACTTTCATGCCTTAGGTCTGAATGCCACAAAACAAAGCCCATGCACTCTTCCTTGTCAAGGACTTTAAGACAATATCAAGAATGCAACCGAGGGATGTACAGTTCTATGGATCTCACTATAATAAACAAAACAAAACAAACAAACAACCTAATTGATACCAAATTTTTAGGAATAAATGTAGTCAATTAAAATTCAACATTCATAATCAATAATACTCTCAATATCACCTAAGAAATTCACACAAATAAGAAAATATCGAATTTGGCAAATAAGAGTAAGTGTTTTATAATATAATATTATATTATAATATTTAGATATCATTAAAATAATCATATTAAATAACAAATATTTTATTAAAATTAAAATTAAATATTATCGAACTAATGTATTGTATTCCATCATATTATATAATTTAGTCTTTAAATTCGCATTTTATAATTCATATTTTTAATGATATTCTACATAATTTTACTAATCAAATTTATGTTATTGAAAGTTAGGATTTGGAAAGCCATAACCTTCTATTATTACCCCAAGTACTCACAAATTAAAATCTACTTGAAGTTAGCAATTGCTTCATTGTTATTACATTAAATAGATTAAGATTACATAATGTCTCGGTGAGGCGGACATATTAGATAGGTCGGATGGATTGGACAAACAATATGACTACCTTAAAGTAGTCACATTAGTTGGATAAAAGTCACTGAACGTGTCAAATAAGCAAGCAAATTGGATGGTTATGATGGACAATTCATTAAACAATGTGATAACTATGAATTGCTTGTAGTTACCAAATTTTGCAAAATATTTTTGTTATTTTTGTTGAAATATGAAAATAATTAGCCTTGAATTTCCATTGCATAGATTTTTTGTGCGGACAATTACATTAGTAGTAGTTGGAGACACAATGCATATGCAAGGCGTGGATCTAAATGAACTTTTCTATATTGTTGGGGGGAGAAGCTAGATGGTGATTTTATTGGAGATTCATCAACAATAATGTCAATGAAAATGATGTGAAGAAGCCAAATGTGAAGTTGCACTCTTTGGAGAATTTATATATAATGTGTATTTCACGTAATTGAATTACCAAAAAATATTTAAAAAACACTACTTAAAAACATGTAAATTCTAAATTTAAAAAATACTTGTAGGGCAACAACTACATTGATGGATGAATTTGTATAAATGGTCAACAAATATGCAAAATTACTAGTAAGTGAAATCTATTGTTTTGTCTTTGGATATGTAAATTTTTTTTTCTTTGTTTGTTGAAAATTGCTTCTAAATTGCATGTTGTAAACTTAATTAATCTAATGTATTAGGATGTGAAGGATGCAAAGAAAGAAACTATGATTAGCTTCTTAAAAAGTCTTCTACAAATTTTGGAACCAAAGCAAGGTTGTTGTAAATATTAATGCAACTATGTGATTTGATTTCATGCATTGAATGATTTGTTGTCATTTTAATTCTTGTTTTACATCTGGGAATTTTTGAAGGTTTGGTGGATTTTGTAAAGCTCAACCGAATGCCTACATGGCAATGGACACTAGGAGGCACAACCCAAAGTCCGTCACCTTCCAAATTGCCTATATGGCAATCGAATGCCTTTATGGTGACAAACTCTTGAAGCAAGTTTGAATTGACCAGAAATAAAATTGTCATAAATTGATAAGATCTCAACTGTTAGATTGGATTAGAGGGGTTGTTTTCTAGTAGCTAGGTAGGCAATCCTTCTTTTTAATGTTGAATGTTATTTGTCACCATTGGGGTTTGAAACCTCATCTCTACTATTACAATGGGGAGTCTTTGCATTTAATAAACCTATTTCCTTTCAGTGACCAATGCCACCTTCTTATTACATTTATGCCCTTCATATTTCATTTACATCCTTCATATTTTTTATTTGATGATGAAAAGATTTGCTATGATTGCTTTTTGAAGGCCTATTTTTGACTTTTTTCTCATGTTTTTTCAATCTTTTGCTTGAAAAAACACACATGGGTGAGACTTCATGGATTAATGTAAAGAGACAGAAGGATAGAAGTCAAACAAATGGTATAGGTTTGAATTTGGATTTGGCCTTTGGAGGCTTCACACTATGGCCAATGTAAGGCTCCAATTCCTATAATTTATTGCCTATTTATTGCCCATTTCTTTGGACTTTCAACAAAGTTTGGCCATTCAATCCCATGGCCTCTCAACTTGGATGACCATAGAGTGAAGTGACCCTAAGACTCAAGTCTTACTACCTCTCTATTGCAATAGAGTTAAATTATGGTTGATTGCTATTTGTCATGTTTTGCATTTCTTTCTAAGCTTTATTATACTACACCCACAATTATAGCCAAATTGTTGAATTCACATGGAAAATTAGACTAGTTGAATCTAGCTTTAAAAATGGATCTACATGGACCGATATGGCAAATTGAACCAATTAAATTGTGTGCTAAAAATGGACCCATATGGCAAAAATAGACCTATATGATGAACTGGACTAGTTATGGGGACTTGCCATAGTTATTTCTGTAGTCTACAAAATGAAAGACTACTTTTCAATGGTGTGCATCTAGATGAAGCTTGCCTCCAAGTATAATCCACTTTGTACTTGATGCCTTCACCTTGGTACCTTATCAATATTACATCAAGAATAAACTAGTTCATTAGTCTCAAAGGTGAGATCATAAAGAACATGAATAAAATGCTAATACTCACCCAACTTCATTAGATAGGCTTTTGATTTATAGAAAAAAAAGTAACAAGTATCCAAACAATTATGCTAGCATTTGGATAAAAGAAAAATAGGACTATAATCAAAGTAAAAAATAAAAATTTTTGAGACAAAAAAAAAAGATGCATACCTTCAAACAAATAAATAGTACTCCTTTTGTTTAAAAAAAAACTCGTGTTTGAGAATTTGCTTGGGATTAAGAAAATGTTAAAATTAATTGCAATCAACAAGTGTTAGATAATTTTCTTAAACTACTTCACATCCAACTTGAGAATGATTAGGTTTAAGGTTATCATGAGAAAAGGGGAAAGCGGCACTGAAGTTTGCCATTTTGTGTATTTTTTTATCAATGCCGGCACTTAGGACATGGTCGATATAGAGTGTCTAAGTGCAAATGAAGTTGAAAGGTAAAGACACTTAGTTGCCCAAGTTCTTCCATCTATTGAGAAAACAAATCTTAGTCTCCTTACAAATGTTGTTTCCAACACAATGATAAGCACAATTAGTAAAGGGAAACCAAATCTAACCAAAGAAAAGCATAGAGCAATGTACGATAGCTTGACACTAAAGGTAAAGAATCCTTAGGAACCCGATAATCTTGTCAAAGGTGCCTTGGATGATGGAATCAAAGAAATTGAACAACATCCTCTTAACATGGCAGATGTGCATGATTCAAGTAATGTTGACTGATGGCAAAATACACTACCAGATTCCACATATGGAAATATCAAGTATGCAACACAAGGGACTGTTACCAGAGAGTGTGGAATGCCCGCAAGAGACTATTGAGCACGCCAAGCAGTTCATTTCTAGCAATAGTTAGGTAGTTGGAGTCAAAGAGGCAAACACAGGTTTCTTTTTGAAACAAAAGTAAAGTCAATACAAAGGTTTCTTTTTGAAACAAAGGAAGTATATGTTGGAGCTTTAATATTAAAATTTAACTTTGGTTTTCCAATAGTGCATTGGCTCCTTCATGAGGTTTCCCAAAAGTGAGAACTATTGCTACAAGAAAATAGGTTTCATAAAGTTGCACTATGGCAGTGATGTCTTGCTTGATCCCCTACCATCCCTTTGCCTTGTCCAAAGCTAAAGCAAAAGTTTTTTTCCCTTGGCCCCATGATGCCTTTCCATCCATGTAAACCCAAATGGATGGCTTTGCAATAGATCCCTAACCATTCTTGGATTATAGAGTTGCAAGTTTGGTTGATATGGATATTCCCTTCCATATCTACATCCTTAGGTTCTTTAAAAGGAAACTCTTGCAATCTATGGTGGTACAATCCAAGTATGTCAATCAAAAATATCCCTTCACTCAGTGATAACAATTGACCAAATAATCAAAAACTCTTTTAAATATACCTTGAAGAAATTGACTACCCATTGCAAGACAAACCAATATAAAACCTAAATACTATGAATGGTATTGAGCTAGTGGAATTTTCAACTTCTGGTTTTGATGGCACAAAAGAGAAAGATCTATATAACAAATATATCTATCTTCACGGGACGTCCTTCCAAGTACGCTAATTAAAAACTTTGAGAGGTGCCATGTTTGCTTCCATCTTGCCTTGTAACAACACCTATTGTCATTTTGACATTGGCCCACTACATTCAAAGAATTTACTATATAAGATATGTTGATTATCTTCACTTGACAATATAGGTGTACTTGTCTTTTGAATGTGTAGCGAGGAGAGGTTACATGTGCTTAATTATATCCAATTAAATTTTTTTATATTTCCCAATGCCCCCAACTCATTTCAAACCTTGATCCTAACCACCCCCACTTCCACCCAAATCCAAAACACCAACTTTCTTATTTGTTATTTGAGATTTATCATCCCATATACAATCAATATAGGATATTGCCAAATTGTAATACTTGTCTTCTATATCCATATTCATCTTTTATATTTGTACCATACTATATTTGTATTCATATTCATATTCCAAATCGATGGCTTGGATCTTCATCCATGGGGGGCCCTTTCCAAATCCAATGGCCCTCCTTCAACAACGTCAAAATTGGGGATACTTTTATTGTTTCGAATGCACATTGGACGGCCAAGGATTTTTGAGGGGGGGGGAGTTGTTTGGCAAAAGTACATCACACCTTTTCATGAGATAGTATCACATTGTAGTTTAATTATAAGCTTAATTCAAAATCTTGTTCAAAACTGTTCAAAGTCATATTGAGTATAATAATTCTGTTTTGCATGAATAGAAAGTTGCCTAATGGAGTTGCAACATATTCATGTGCATTTGAAAAATTATTTTCAGATGTTTTTTTCCAATTGCATTGCTTTTTTCATCAACATAGTTGTTGAATTTTGAAACAGGTTCTGACATTCTACAACACTCCACTTGGAGAATACATGTAAGCGTAATTATGTTCGAAACATCAGCTTTGAAGCTTATTGAAGAGACTTTTCCATGGAGTGAAGTGAGTACTGCTAAGGTAGGAGGCCTGAACTCCGACACGCCATCAAACGCAATCATGACTTACAGGTACATTTTTCTTTCTTCAATGTACCAACTATGCACATTTCAGGAGGTGGTCACTTTTGATGACCACAAATGACTGATTTTTTTCAACTTCAAAAATTTGTAACTAATTCCATAAAGGTTCAAAAAAATATAAAATGACATAGGTTAGATGTCAATTCCACTTGTCTTTCAAGAAAAATTTACTAAATTTTTTTTCAAGATGTTTAGCATCCCAAAATTTAGTTCCAACCCTTAGATGGTCCATTTATACCTCGGAGAATCACAATACCATCCTTGGAATGCAAGAATATGTTCTTGATCAAGTTGTAGTGCAAGAAAAGCCATCTGGTTCACATTCAAGTGGATTTTACTTTTTCATCAAGGACCTTAGAGCTATGGTCAATTCATCAAAGCAATTGTCATTTCAGGTAAGGTAGGAGGCTCATAAGTCAACCATCTAAGCAAAAACAAAAAACAAAGGTCTCTGGAGAGTTAGATGCATCAAAAGAAGCAAAATTTTTTTAGGGAGAAAGAAAAATGGGGAAATTGTAAGTGGGGAATTTAAACAAAATTTTCAGAGTAGATATGCTTTATACATGATTTATTAAACATGGATGCCCGTAAGTCACTATTTGTGTTCATAGGCAATTGTTGTAATCAATCACACAAATGTCTTAGAATAAAAGAAGTTAATCCCAAAATTGATAGCATTGTCATTTATTAGGTTCATATCACTCTACAAAGTGTGTTGGTGAGGTCCACAAATTAAGCACACTCATGGTCACACCTCACCCACTTCAAAGCCTCATAATTTGCTATTGTCATGCTTGATGACTATTATAATGTAGTGTACATAATTTAAAACTCCATTTTATTGAAAGTCAATTATGAACTACATTATATCCTTAAATTGTTCATCAATATACCATGTATCACCTCATTAGTGCCCTATAATCTAACACAAAGGACAACAAATTAAATGTCACTCTAAAAAACCTTATCCATTTCAACTGTGCAATAAATTGTTTATAACACTTTTACAGGGATGGTTCAAAATGTCCTAACTGAGTTTGAGCCTCCTACCTTAGGTATTTTAAGTACTATGACGTTCAACTTTTATTTGCCCAAATTGGATTTCATGTTATTTTAAGCAATTTGGATAGATCATTTGGAGACTATCTTTTGTTCAATTTATTTATTTATCAATCTATATATGCAATGTTTGACATTGCTTCTAGTGGTACAAGATTTAGCCCCATTTGAATTATCAATATATACAATAATATGATTAGTCAAAATTTCTATTTTAAGACCATGGAACCTTGGTCTTTTAGGGGAATTGTTTCATCATAATAGTGACTATGTAGCACATAGTTGAACCATCTTTGCCATGCATGGACATCTCTTTCTTGTTGTTGTAATTTACCCTTAAACACCTAGGCATCCCAAAAGTGGATGTGACTTTGGTCAACCTCGATTACAACTTTTAAAATAACTATTTTTGGAATTTGATTTCAACTAAGAAAACAAAGCTTGACAAGTTTTGTTTTTATTCTTATTTATCAATCTATTCTTAATGTTTTGAGAAATGTCAAAAATTGAAAGAATTATTGCGATTGAAAGCTCCTTGTGTTAAAATCCAAATAACACAATTATATGGTGAGCTTTTCATTCATATTTTCTTTTTAGTAAGTGTATTTTTGAATTTAAAATAAAAATTATATTTCTCATTCCACTCTTCATTTACAAAAATTTTTTACATTATTCTAATATATATTGTAATTGATAAAATTTTATTTCCACTTTTAGCTTTGAAAAATCACAATAATTTTATTTTTCCTTCAAAATTATTGAAAAAATTTTAAAAAAATAGAAAATTTATTTTTCTACTAGCAAAAAATATAAATTTTTTGTACATCAATTAAATAAAAGGATAAATTTGGTTTGATAGTTGAATTTGACTTCAAGGTGTTTGATGTGGCTATTTTGGGTGTAAAGAATAAAATAACCAATTGAAAAATTTTCATGCTAATCTCCATTGCTACTTGTACCTCCCAAAAAAATTTCAAATAATTTGGATTATTTTTGCTATTTTTACTCATTTATGTTCATTTTTTGCAAAAAAATTGATAACAATTAGAAATTTTCACAAAACAAATTGCAATTTCTCAAAGTGATATAGAATTCAGAGTTTTAAGTAGTAAAAATATCAGATTGTTATTTGAACACTATTGAAAAGGCTAAAATTAGCTCAAATAAGAAGTTTGACTATTTCACAATGGATCAAGTCCTTAAGGGGTTAGCAAATGAATTGTTAAATCTATTTGCATTCCCCCTGGAAATTAACTTCTATAGAGCAGAATTTGACTTAAATTTTGTGAAGCATATTCAGAAGGGTAGACATGTGAGCAGCAGCTCTTCTAGTTTGTAATTCCTTGATTCTCTACATCTGTTTTTAAGGGCATTTTTTGATTGGGTTTTGAAATATTTAAATTGTGGTTATGTTTTTCAATGAATTGTACTGTTTTTACATTGTTCATTAGCTATATTATTTATGCATTAGATTTTTGTCTTTGATCATTATTTCAGAAAAAGAAAGCTAGAAAAGAATGTGATTTTTATTTTTCAAAAAAATTTTAAGTAGAAGAAGGCATGTCATAGAGGGAAAAATTAAATCATTAATAGCTCTAAGATGGAATTTAAGTATACTAATTCCAATACTATAGTACCTTTTCAATTTTGGCATTGTTTGCACAATATTTAATAAATTTCAAGTTTCTAAGTTTGGCAAAAAAAATAATTACTGCAATTTTCATCATCCTAAATATTGAATTGATAAAATATTTGGCTTGTAGATCCCAAAGCCATTTGTTGACATGTGTGAATTGAGGAAGACAAGATCTTTATTACAAATTAGATGGTAAGAGGTAAAACAACCCATGTGGGATATGTAATTAATTCGGATTAGTAAGAGCTCAACTACTTATAGTAAAGTCAAAAATAAGAAATGTGTTCAAAATAAAATTTCAAACATCCCTTTTGAAATTTGTTCATAACTTTTTTTTGGAGGCTCATAATCACAAGTAGATTCTGAAGATAAAATTTGAATGTATTTCTCAACTTTTCTTAGTTCAAAGTTTTTTTGAAAATATTATTTTACTATGCAAAATTGAGGTCTAAAATTCTATTTTGAACACAATTACTACTTTTTGACAATGAGAGGTCAAGCTCTCATCTTCAAATTATCCCATATCCTTTGAGGGTTCGTAAGAAACAATGAATTTCATTATAAAAAACCTCTCCATCTCTCATTTTTGTTTAGTTTCAATGATAAAAATTTCTAGATGGTAGATGATCTTTGGACTTTACATTGAATCTTCTTACTAATGTTCGGTATTTTCTTTTTAGAGAATTTGGTCTTTTAATTCTTGATGATTTTGGAAATATTTCTAAACCTTAGAAACTCACATATTTCCATTGATTTTGACAATCAATGTTGTTAATTTTCAAGGATTTCGACAATTATCATTATAATTTCTTCAAATTATAATATCTTTAAAAAAATCAATTAATTTGCCAAAATTGAAGAGGTACTACAATAGTGAGATTGTTCTACCAATCAAAATTAATCTCGGAGAACTTTTTGTTTTGTGAAAACATGAACATTGAGCTCAAGAACAAATCCTATATGTTATTTTTTCTAAAAGATGCTTTGATTGCCTACAAAACAAGATGCTCCATAACTTTCATAACACACATCATTCCAAATGGAATGAATCAATTGAAAGCTTTCTATGAAGATACCAAATGCAATCTATGAGAAACAAAATTTGAAAGTTTCTATTTCAAATTTTTGTGGATTTTTTTCTGCTTGGCGATTTAAATTCTAGACTTATTGAGGAATAACTTTTGCTACTGGATACCAATTGAAATAAAAAGTATATTTTTTAAAAGCTAATAAGTTTTTTTTATCTTATGAGAATGTTTAAAAAAGTTTTACCAAAAATTGAGCTTATAAGATGGTGCCCATAATCCATTTTGTCCCTCAAGGGAACAATGGGACTTTAGGGATGACGACATGAAATTTTGTAATCCTAAATGGTGTGGTACAATAGTTGCAAGAGGAGAATCAAAATTGTTGCCCAACAAATTTTTTGGAAGAGGCTCATGAAAAGTGGAAGAGACAAGTTTTTGACTTCCAAATTTTTTTTAGAAACTTTGGACTTGAATTTTTTTAATTTTTTTTTCTTGGTTTGATAAAAAGGCAAAACACTTCTAAAATGCATTTTCTTCCTACTCCTAAATTTGCTAGCACCATGAAGCTTGGAACAAAAAATTTGAAGCATTCAAAAACTCAGAATTTCATATTCAATTCCAACACAACATAATTGCTACGATGAAAATTCATTGGGACTGATGCTCAATTGCTCATGCTTTAATTTACTTTAGAAAAATTCTTAGCCTTCTGGAGGGCCTTTCTGAAGCAAGCAAAACAACCCCACAATTTCATTTAACTTTGCTTACGGTTTTATTTTTCCTCTATAGTTGCTCACCTTAACTGAAGTTGCAATGTCCAATGATTGTGAGTGGTTCAAATTTCAAGTATAAGGAGTAAAATAATCAAGGTTCAAGTATTGTAATGCACCATAACCTTTATTATTGAATACCTTGTACTCTAATTTAGTTACGAAAAAAACAAGCTATTATCGAAAATAGTCCAATGACATCTACCATCAAGAGTTTTTCTTAGTGGCATCATTATAGACTTAATTCATTGACAAAAGGTGAGAATGAAGGGTGAAGAGGTTTTCTTTTGTAGAGAAATCAATTGTCCATGGTGAATCTTCAAAATGTATAGAATATTTAGAAGATAGATCACTCATTGTCAAATGTAGGAATTGTGTTCAAAGTCGGATTTCAAACCCCATTTAGTCATATTAGAATGATTTTTTTTAGAAAACTTTCAACTAGACAAAATTGGAGAATCAAGCTAGTTTTTGTTTACAAAAACCCGTTTGAGGCTTAAAGCCTCAAATAAAAAGTTATAGACAAAATTCTAAAAGGGGTTGAAAGGGAAATTTTGGTTAACATTTTCAAACACCCTCTTTGAATTTTGTCCATGGATAACTTTTTATTAGAGGCTTTAATCCTCAACAAATTTTTGAAGATCAAAACTAGCTTGATTTTGCAACTTTGTTAGGTTCAAAGATTTAAAAAAAAAATTCTACTATGCCTAAATGGGGTTTAAAATTTTGACTTTGAATACAATTTCTACTTTTAATTTAACTATAAGCAGTTGTGCTCCTATTAATCCTAATTTACATATTTTGCATGCATTATTTTACTTACTACTATCTCACTTATATAAATAGCTTCTCTTCTCATCTTCAAACACCCTATTCTGAGTGGCTTTTGAAGCTAATTAGAAAACATAAGAGTTCTCTAATTTTCTTGGCATCTAGCTTAAGAAAATCCATTTCATTTCATTGAATTTGATTAATATGCCAATTGATCACCTTGTATGCTTATGCAATTGATTTTTAAACAAACTTCTACTACACCCTCAATACTAGAGTCTTGACATCTTTTGTGAAGTTCACACACTTTGACAATACGTTGTGGCTAGATGCCCCTATTAATTCTCAAGCAATTAATACATTGGTTTAGTCACTTTGGAGTGGCCTTCTAGAAGGCTAAGAATTTTTCTAATGTTGTACCTTCAACAGTCTTCTTAACCTTATAATGACTATGAGTTTCAGCTTCACAGTCTTCACTGTCACTTACTTTGTTTATTGCTATTTTCCAGCTAGATATAATTGAAAAATTTTATATTTCATTTTTAAAGATGAAATCACTTGTTTGCTATAAGTTGTAAATATTTTGGGAAAATTTGAAATTATTGTGAATTTCTTAAGAAAAAACAAGAAAATTTATATCAAATAAAAAATAAAGAAATTTGAAATTCTTACTACAAATATATAATATAGTTTATAACATCGTGGTATAAACCAAAGTTAACATATCATTCTATAATTAGAAAACCAATAAACCATGGTTATAGGCTTAAAAGTTTATATTGCTATAAAATATTGAAATTTAAGATTTTTTCAAAACTTCAAATGGGAGTAACAAGTGAAGTAGATAAGCTCCATTTCATTAGTTGAATTCAAATTCAAAAAATGCCACTATTCAGGCTAAAATTCACATCAAGAGTAATATAGTATATAGCAAGAAATGGCCCCAATACACTACAAGAATGATCCGTAGATTAAGCATCTTCTTTTTTAGAAAAGTCAATAAGATCATAATAGGGGACTTTGCAATATATACTTTTCACTGAAAACGTTCTCAAGTACCTTCCAAATAAATAAATTCATTTGGATGAAAAAACATTTTTTTTCCATCTTCTAGTCTCAATTGAAGTCATCCGTCAAACATTTTGTGTCCACAATAATGGTATATGGTTAAATAACATGGGTGAACATATAACTTTACTAATTCCAAGCATCACATTCATTATTGAATAAGGATAGTGGACAATTGGATACAATAACATTTAGTAAGCTTAGCCTTCATGTCCGTTGCCTTTCCTTCATATACCTTCATAATACTTTTTACCAAAGAGGCAAGGGTCCATTTTGCATCTTTAAAAAGGAACCCCCCACAATGAACAAAATTGTCTTCCATGGCTCCTCTACCAACCCTAATTTTTGCTTTCATTGATAATTTCCTCCCAAACATCTAAGAAGAGATAATGCCTTTCCAACATGGGAAAGATCATTGCTTGGTTTAGTTGGTTATAAGGTAGGAAGTTCTAAAAGCACACGAATTCTAAAAGCATTTACCTCCTTAAATGTACATTGCATGTACATGTTACTTTTTTGTAGCCTTCAACTATGTACAAACAATGCACATTTTAGGAGGTGGATGCTATTAGAACCCTATGTCACTTCAGCTTCAAAATTTCATAACTAATTCCACAAAGCTCCAAAAAATATGAAATGACTTGAATTAGATGCCAATTCTACTTGTCTTTCAAGGAAAATTTACTGAAAAATATTTGAAGAAGTTTCACCTCCCCAAAAATCAGTTCCAGCTCTTAAATGGTCAGTTTATTGAGCTTCTACCTCACAATGTTATGTTGCTCATTATATGGAGCTACTTGTCCACTTGTCCACTGAGCTACTGATGAGGTACGGTTACGTGTCGAATTTTCCACACCATCTACTGAATAACCAAGGCAGTGACACTGCATGCCCTCATTTGGTTAGTCCTTATTGGAGGAATAATAATGTCCTCAAGTAGTCTGTACTTGAAGAGTATTTTCAGCAACCTGAGGCCAGCCCTTGCTGTAGATCAGAATCCCGCAAAATACATGTGTGACTGAGTGACCCATTTCCTCACACGAGGTGCCTCTAGATTCTCAAACATGCGCGCCGGGCTCACACGGTATGCTCTTCACCACCAGTAGACGAGAATCAAATTCAGTTACGGTACTCGGCGTTTGGAAATACAAATTATAGAGTAGCCGACCTATTTCCAAACCTTCAAACCACTTCAGCAATTACGCATATCTTGGAAGTTAACCAAGAGCATGTCAATCAACCAGCTGAGGACTTGATCTACTGTACTTCGCAGGGAGGTTATCTCTGTTTCCCGGATTCCCATTAATTCCGGACTTACAGGTTGCCAACACGGAAACAAAGTGTCACCAATTTTTTTTCTGATGGCCGCTATTCCCTGATTCCCCACATTCCTGGTACAAAAATCATCTGGTAAACTTCTGACACTCTTGTAAGGATAATCTCCCTGTACTGCGAAAAAACACCACCGCAGAGCCATAGTTGCCTGTCTTTTTTACTTCGGTAGATTATGTGATCTGTCCGAGAGCTCGCTCAGGTTCTGGATATAAGTAGGAATCCACACTCGCTCACAGAAGCACAAGACATGCAAGCAACATCAGAATTAAAGTGGACGACTGCGTTTGTACAAGTAGAAGTTTCAAGAGCACTGGATTTGAGCTAGAAGCTTAGTTTCAATCACTCCTGTTGGCTCCACCAATGGCGATTTCGACACGCTTCCTCCTTTTGCTCAGCTTCTTGTACTGCTTGAGTCAGGTTGCTATCTACTGATCCTCCGTTTGTTTTTGTTTTCAGACAGTTTAATTGTGTATGCAACTTTGACTTCATTTCTCACATTCAGAATTATAGACAGAAATTTAGATTATGTACAAGACTCCAATTTCATTGAGAATGGAGCATCAGTGGGGAAGTCTCGTTTCATGCTGTAGACACTAACAAGGATTGCATCTCGTTTAGATTGATCGAACCTGGGAATATAGTCAATTGGTGGTTTTGTTGTTCCAGACGGCTTGTGCAGCAACGGGGACTGCGACATGTGGAAATGAGCCTATGTACCAGAATGGACCCTTCTCAGTAGCGAATGTCAGTGTGGACAAAGGGGGAGCGGGACCGCATTGCTGCTCTCTGTGGGTGGTATTCCCAGAAGATGCAGGTCCATATCCTGTGGTGCAATTCCAACATGGCTATGAGCTTCAGAATGCCGATTACAAGGGACTCCTACTTCAGGTTGCGTCTTGGGGCTAGCCAGATAATGAGGCAATCGATTGACAAAAATTAGTTTAAATAATAGTCCTGGTCTAATCTGAGCCTGTCTCGAATCTCAAATCTATACCGAATCTAGTTTCTAGAATGCCTTGCGGTTGACTGTCACAGTTTTAGTGCTTTGAGAGAAGCCAACGTAACTCACTAGTTTAACCATTCCGTGTTTGTGTCTATGGCTCTCATAGGACTGCCGAAGTGTCCCTGGACTGCAAAGGTTTAGGACTTGGAAAATGAATCTCTTAGGCACAACATTCTTGAACTTCAAGATGTTCGACCCTTTTCTTTTCATGAATCAAGGCTCCTTTCACTGTAAAAAAATCTTTGAATGCAAGCTTGCCCATATATTGTGGGCCACTGTAACATAAATATATTCTTGGTACAGTAATACTGAGGAAGGATCCAGACTGCCCATTCAAGAGCTGATCTCCTTAAGATTCGATTTTTTAAACCAATACTAAGCTTTCGATCTGTAGAACCCTCTGTACCCAGCCTTCAGTGTTGTCACACAGAACTGTAAATCAAATCCTGCTTAGCTGTGATATATTGGGAATAACAATCGGTGCTCATTCTGTTATCCAAGGTGAGTTACTGGTGGACTAAATAGCGGATCTCTTATGCTCTCCAGATGTATGAAGGCATAGCAACGGATGTAACAACTGAGATCACGAATGCAATATCGATACTAAACTGGAGGAAGACGGGGTTAATAGCATGGCTGCCAAGCGCATACGCAAAACATGAACCTGATTTCGATAAAGTGGCACTAGCAGGTCACAGTTGCGGGGGACATGTTGTATTTGGCCTCGCACTAAAATTGCGCAACGCATTGTTAAACTACTCAGCTATTGTGGGGCTAGACCCTGTGGATGGAACAAGGTGGCTATCTCCTCCCATCTTGACGCATGAGGAGAATTCCATGGATGTTGGTGTGCCCACTCTCATTGTAGGGACAGCGCCTTCAGCATGTGCTCCAGAGTACCTGCGCCACATCAATTTCTACAAAGATCTTAAACCTGCATCCTTCCATTTTGTGGCGCCCAAGAATGGCCACATGGATTTTACCGACCATATCACGGCGTGGCCGGCCTGCAAGGATGGCCCCTCTCGGCAGTGCATGCACCAATTTTCAGCAGGCATCACGGTGGCTTTCCTGCAGGATGTTCTCTTTCATAACAACACGTCATTTTCGGCTGCCCTTAACCAAACAGCAAAAGCCCCTGTGGATCTGGATCCCCCCCAGTGGAAAGGCACCATCTCTTCTACTTCTGAGGCTCTTCATGAGTATGCAGACATAAGGTAGGTACACCCAAATGTGCCACTGACCTTAAAGCACCATCTATACTATGTGTACATCTCCAAAGTCAGTTCTGTACCTATGTGGAAGAAATGATTTTGGAACCAAACTTTGTTCCTTAATAACTTTTGCATACAGTATTCAAATGCCACGTTCTCTGATGTGTTGGAACCTCCTTTCACTTGCCAACATGAACATATGAAAAATCTGACCAGTCTAATAATGGAAAATAGGCTCAGTAGCAAAAGTGGTGGTTTGGGGAGTACCTACCTTATAAATTTTCATGGCACTTGTAAATGGTCAACACACAGGTGACGGCCATCACCTGTGTGTTGGCCCAGAATGGCCATCACCTGTATGTTGACCAAATGAGAAGACAAAATAGACGTTGAGGAGATACGAACACCAGTACATTCAAAACCTCTTGAATCTTACCACCTGGGATACTAACTTTTTCACTACGGATGCCAGAGGTCTGCTACTGATGGAGTGGTAAATGTGCAGAATATTCTAGAATGTCATTTCTGAGTTCAAATAGACATGTTTGAATGTAATCTGAAAGCTGGGACGACAGAAAAACCAGTATTTATGACAAGAAATAGATCACCGACATGGCGATGTCATATGAAAAAAATCAGTTCAGGTACCCATGAAAAATCACCTTGTTGGTGGCAATGCGTGCTCGGGGAGCCATTCCTCGCGGTTTATGTTCAGCGTAGGCCAGAAAGCTCGCCTTGTACACGTGATGCCCCCGCAGCTGTGGACGCGGTGTGTTGCCGTGGCCGTCTGTATCCCGCGGAAGCATGGCTCAAGAGTCTCGTTTATGGGGGCCTTTCACGGCCTCGTAGCCTTTCGAGAACGACCTGCATGCGGGACATACCTTTGGCAGGTAAATTTTCAACCTCAAGCAATGGAATTGCAGTCCATTCCAAGAACGAATTCATCAGAACAAATTGTCACAAGTGATGTTTAAGACCCGGGCAGCTTAAAGGTCGGTTTCAAAATTTCATTCGTGAAGTGCAAATCGATCCATAATAATAAGATATAATCGTTGCAAACTGGAACAGTGGCCTCGATGTAAAGCTGAAAAGAGGACAAGCACAGTGATATTTTCCAACTTATCATGATCAGGGAGTTGATCCTCACCGACAAATTAGAGTCGAAATGGAACAACCGATTACCGAGTTGCACTGGTGCACGTCGCTGTTCACCAGCGGAATGGCATCCTTCAGCCTCTCCAACCATTCTTCCACCATTTTGATCGAGATCCTCACGGTGACGGCCATTGCAGTCTCCTTTCAGAAACGCTAACCTCATCTCGATTTTCTCCACGTCGAGCTCGATGACTTTGATTGTTTTCTCAAGAAAACTTGCGGGGACGAGCAGCAATAGGGAACATATTCCAGAGCAGACCAGCTTGAGGAAACCAAATGGCTGGGCCAATCGAATTCATCACCCGCGTCGTTGACATCCTTACTGTACAGTACAGGGACCAGAGCCGATTCAACGCGGTTTGTTAAATTTCAAATTAACGCCAGGCAACCATCACACAGAGCATAATGCCTCCGTCAAGAATCTCTCACAAATAAGCCAGCCTCATGTTCCAAGATACTTGGAAAACACCAACCAATTCCTCCTTCTACCGAAATTTCTCCTTGCACACATTGCTCCTTCTTCATTATTACTTTATCTGCAGTATTGCTCGCACTCACGGAAATCTGAGGTATGCTACACTGAAACTTTCACGACAGAACTAGGTTTCAGGGCTGTGATTTCCCACCAACGCATTTTCAAAGCGAAACTGTTCTTGATCCCTCGACATTCTCGATTGTCTATGGCATCTAAAGAATCAAATTGCTGGCAGAAACCTCTGCCTCACATTCCTTGCGTTGCGAAATGGTTGCGAGTGTACAAGATGATCGTGGAATACCTTCTCCGAACACTTCTTCTCTTTCCTTTGGTCTAGGTCCTCGCCGAATTCCTTGCAAATTTCTAAACTCTTCGAGTGAAATATGGTCTCGAGAATTTTCGAGCGAACATATTCTCATGGAGTTTCAATTGAGTGGGTGATCTTCGCCAAGTTGCTTCTCCGCCGCGAAGCAAGAGCATCGGCGAGACCAAGTATACACTGAGTTTCGTAACCTTGAAGATGAGCCCAAACATTGCAGAATTCACAGCAGAAAAGGTCAATGTCGACAGAAATTCAAATGGAATTGTAGCTGAGATTGGAATCTTGAGATTGCATGACCACAGCGTCGCCATCGCAAGCTCAACATCCAAGAAAAGTGGTGTCCTGTGCTACACACACAATCACGTCGTTTTCCCTTGCCCTCTCCCATAATCTTGGGGGCTGCTAACTACAGTATCTTCAGATCAGGGTCCTCAAAACTCCGATTTGTACTCATATGTTCGAGGATGCTTTCACGGCAGGGGTAGTTTTGAACATCCCACTTTATCAGATACAAATTGTAACCTCTTGCATGTTTTTCCTTTTCCCCCCAAGGATTACCAACATTGGTGTGAGCTTACCAGGCACAAGCAAATGGTTTGAATGCCTCTCATGCTGAGACCAACTGGAGCTTGGTTTATTAGAATGGATTTAGTCTCATTCTTACAAGAAATGTAGCTTGCATTCATGGACATGTCGTATGTTTCAATGTGTACAGTTAGATGGAAAGGCACTTGTGCCTTGGCCTTGGCTGACCAATGAGGTGGACATGAGTTCAAATCTTGTCTTCCCACTTGGACACCTGTTCAACACTAAAGAGTTGGCAGCATTTTATAAATAAATTTTTTTGGGAGTACTATTTAGTCATCTTGTAAGCTCCAATCCTCCTAAACACATTATGTCTAATAGTTTATTGTTCTTTGTTTTTTAGAAATCAATGCAATGAAGCTCTAAATCATTGGTTTAGCAATAGAATAGACACAATAGTTTTCTTGGTTGGATCAAGGTTTTGCACAGCTATCAAACAAATCTCATGTCTTGCCTTCTATAGCAAGGTCAATAGATTGAGGTAGTGAGTGAAAGAAGAGGCAATGTAGTGTGTAGATTTTTTGTGAGGAATCAAGAAAAACTTATAGGAATCATGCACTTGACAATAAATACCAACGAGAGGAGGTTACAACACAACAATTTGGCAAGTAAAGAACTTACAACAACTTTTGTATCAATCAAGAAATATGCAAGCATCAGGAACAAAAGCAAGGGGGATCAAATCCAAAAATTCCAAAAAAGGCTCCAAGTCTAAGGTACTAAACATTACAATATTCTTTTTTACAAGTAGAGATTTGAATTCTACAAATAGTTCATTGAATTAGCAAAGAAGGACATTTTAGCATGTGCCAACTAGGTGCTTGTGACCAGTGAAAGACAAAATAATGTGTTATGTGGGTGGGGCAAGCAAAGGATTAGTGGGCAAGCTACATCCTAAGGGTAGACTTTTAAACACCAATGAATCACCCAAACCTTGAGGAATTTAATCCCTTAAGTACCAATGAAGGCCTTTTTTTTGTCAAAACTACTCAAAACTACCATTTCTAGTTCCAAGGCTTTTTTCATCAAAACTACCATTACTAGTGCCAAGAGAAAAGAATTTTAAAATCATATTTTTTGCACATTTGATTGTAGGATGTTGCAATAGACTAATATGAAAATATATTTTAAATATTTTAAACACTTTGATTGTCTAGATTGCAAGATAAATGCATTCAAAGTAAAGAAATTTTATTTTAGGCACTATTGCAAACTAGCCTTCATAAGAGTGATTTTCAATCTTTTTTAACTTAAAAATTTGCACTATAGATTTTGAATTAAAAAAATTTATTATGAAGGATTGAATTGAACATTAAAGAGAAATAAAAGTTAAGATAATATTGTGATTTTCATTCTTTAAAAAATTGTTAAGTAGAAGAAGGTACATCATAGAGACAAAAATTAAATCATTCATAGCTCTAAGATAGAATTATATTATATCAATTCTAACAGTGAGATTGTTTTAACAATCAAAGTTAGCCCATTGAATTTATTATTTTGGAAAAAAGTGAAAATTGAGCTCAAAAATGAATCCTATATGCTATTTTTTTTTCAAGAAGATGCATTTGATTCCCTACAAAATGAGATGCTCCATAACTTTCACATCACACATGTAAATGGAATGAATCAAAGCTTTCTACATAGACAAAAAATACAGTCTATGAGAAACAAACTTTTCAAGTTTTTATTTCAAGTTTTTGTAGATTTTTTTCTACTTGCTAATTTTAATTCTAGGTTTATTATGGTATAACTTTTAGTCCTAGGCACCAATTGAAATAAAAATTGTATTCCTAAAAGCTAATCAAATTCTTTAATTTAGGAGGATGTTTCAAAAGGTTTCACCTAAAATTGAGCTTATAGGAACCTCCTTGAAATCTATTTTGTCCTACAAGGCGACACTAAGACTTTAGGAATGAAGATAAGAAATTTTGTAATTCTTCATGGTGTGGTGCATTAGTTGCAAGAGGCAAATAAAGATTGTTGCCTAAAAAAATTTGAAGAACCTTTTGAAAAGTGAGGGAAGCAAGCTCTAAATATAAATCTTCATTTCACATGATTCCTGTGGAGACCAACTTGATGTTCAAGGGTTAAATAATATAGGAAAACATACAATTGTATTGAATCCAAGCATCAAATTCATTACTAAATAAGGGTGGTGACCAATTGGGTACATTATCATTCAATAAACTTAGCATTAGAAGATTTTTGGGAGGTTGGGAAGGCCGTTTCAATTTGGTGCTTCTCACAGTTCCCCTCCTTGTAGTTCTGGCAAACAGTTGTTCCCACAAAAAAATTCAACAAAAAACAAAAATCATTCTTGAAATAAAGAAAAAAGTTGAAAAAAAAATTAACTTTTTAAAAATGTGGCAGTCATTGTGTCACATCAGTAAGCTGCTATAGTGCAGTTCTTGCAATTTGGAAATTGCTAGGAACTTACAGCCCTCTAGAGGACTGAAAACTCCTCTAATGTCTTCATGTCCACTACCTTCCCTTCGTGCACCTTGCTCATCACATGGAGCCTCCACTTGTCCACTGAGCTCCCGATGAAGTACAATTGGGTGTGCAATATCTGTGTAACTGAAGGCAGTGACAGTGCATGCTCTCATTTGGCTCGTCAGTATTGGAGGAATACTAATGTCCTCAATGATCTGTGCTCAAAGAGTATTTTTGGCAGCCTGAGACCGCCCCTTGCTGTAGCAGATCAGGATCCGGCAACGAACATGTGTGACGGAGGGACCCATTTTCTCACACGAGGTGCCTCGATTCTCAAACATGCGCGCCGGGCTCACATGCTCTTGAACACCTGGAGACGAGAATCAAATTCACTTACTCAGCGTTTGGTGTGGTTCATAAATAGAAACTGTAGATTGTTAGATTTGCATTGATGCAAATGTATACAGGAAAGTCATTGATCAACAAGGTGGGAGGACAATTTATCAACTGGGTTTTAAATGTGTTTCATAGGCAGGAAGGAGTGATGTATTATTAGAGTTGATTGTAAAGGAAACTGTAGTTTGAAATAGGGGTGTTAGAGGAAGGTATAATTAAGAATAGTACAAAAGAAATACAACACCAAACTCCATCGGACCTCAATTCATGTGCTCCAAGGAGTTTCATCCCATATTTTTCCGAAAGTTTGGCTTCTTGGACCGCATTGTATACACTCTACGATTAACTCTATTGCTTGAATTATCTATGACAACGATTGATTAGGTAGGCAAGCTTAAAGGGACAGTTTATGGACCTCCTATCTTACTCATGAATCAACAAGGTGACTTTACATTGAGTCCCTCCTTTCTCTCAAGCAACTTGTCTCACATGAATTACCCAACAATACTCAAAATTCTCCAAACATACCCAATTTTTTGGGTTTCTAAAAATTGATTTTACATAAACAATGGCAAAGAACATATTGACAAGTAAAATAGGTCTTGGAGCATCAAGTTACTATGTATTAGTACATGCATAAAATTCTCAAGTCTCCATATGATGATGAGGTCATTTGATCCCACAACAACTGAATGAATTATGATGATACTAAGCACCCGCCAACACCGTTGAGATCACGGTTAAGATCACAGAATTGCAAATCTTGCAAGTTAACCAAGAGCATGCCAGCTAACCAGCTGAGGACTTGCCCTCCTTGCGAAGTAGGTGATCTCTGATTCCCGGATAGCCATTAATTCCTTACAGTTTGCCAACACGGAAACAACGTGTCACTGATTTTTTTCTTCTGATGGCCGCTATTCCCTGATTCCCGCCGTTCCTGATACAAAAATCATCTGGTAAACTTCTGATACTCTTATAAGGATAATCTCCCTGTACTGTGAAAAAACACCACTGCAAAGTCACGGTTGCCTGCTTTTGCCCTGGGGTAAATAATATGACCTATCAGAGGGCTCTCTCAGGTGCTGGATATAAATAGGAACCCACACTCGCTCACAGAAGCACAAGAAATGCAAGCAATACCAGTAAGTGCACGACTGTAGAAGTTTCAAGAGCACTGCAGCTCAGCCAGAATCTTAGTTTCAATCCCTCCTCCTGTTGGCTCCATCAATGGCGATTTCAACACGCTTCCTCCTTTTGCTCAGCTTCTTGTGCTGCATGAGCCAGGTTGCTATCTACTGATCCTCCACTTGTTTTTGTTTTTAGATAGTTAAATCGTATATTGCTCCTTAGCTGCAGCTTCAGCTTCAGAATTATAGACAGAAATTTAGATCGTATGCAAGGCTCCAATTTCTGTGAGAATGGAGCATCAGTAGGGAAGTCTCGTTTCATGCTGTAGAAACTAACAAGGATTGCAACTCGTTTAGATTGATCGAACCTGGGAATATTAAATTGGTGGTTTTGTGGTTCCAGACGGCTTGTGCAGCAACGGAGACTGTGACATGTGGAAATGAGCCTATGTACCAGAATGGATCCTACTCAGTAGCGACTTTGAGAGTGAAGAGAGGGGGAGCGCTTAGCCGCTCTCTGTAGGTGGCAATCCCAAACGATGCAGGTCGATATCCTGTGGTGCAATTCCAACATGACTTTCTGCTTCAGAATACCGATTACACGGGACTCCTTACTCAGGTTGCGTCTTGGGGCTTCATCGTTGTGGCTCCTCAGGTGAGCTCTTTTCACAATCATCTCTTTTTCAGGTTCTCAATGCATCCGATCAATGTTTACCCGTGGAGCTTTGTACTTTAGGGATCCTCGGAAATTTCAAAATCTTAGGGAGACAGTCAGATAGGCAATCGATTGACAAAAATCAGTTTAAATAATAGTCCTGGTCTAATCTGAGCCTGTCTCGAATCTCAAATCTATACCGGATCTAGTTTCTAGAATGCTTTGCCGTTCAATGTCACAATATTGGTGCTTTGAGACGAGCCAACGTAACTCGGTAGTTTTACCATTTAAGTGTTTGTGTCTATGACTCTGATAGGACAGGAAGGGATCCCTGGACTGCAAAGGTTGTCCCAAAAGGAAAAATGAACCTCTTAAGCATAACATTCTTGAACTTCAAGACAGGAGACCCTTGGCTTTTCATGAATCAAGGCTCCCTTCACTGTAGAAAATCTTGGATGTAAGTTTGCCCCTGTAACACAATTATATTCTGGTTGCATTACTACTGAAGAAGGACCCCGCCTTCCCGTCCAAGAATGATATGGGAGCTGATCTCGTTAAGATTAGGTTTTTTTAAATTATACTAGGCTTTCGTTCTGTAGAATCCTCTGTACCACATTCTTCAATGTTGTCACACAGGACTGTGAAGCAATTCCCACTTAGTCAGTGCGACATATTGGCAACAATAATCCAAGGTGAGTTACTGGTGGACTTAATAGTGAATTTCTTGTGCTCTCCAGATGTATGGATTCATACCAACGAGTAAAACAACTGAGATCACCAATGCAAGATCCATATTAAACTGGATGAAGACGGGTTTGATAGCATCGCTGCCGAGCACATACGCAAAACATGAACCTGATTTTGATAAAGTGGCACTAGCAGGTCACAGTCGCGGGGGCCACGTTGTATTTGACCTTGCACTAAAATATGGCAACACATTACCACACTACTCAGCTATTGTGGGGCTAGACCCTGTGGATGCAAAACCTCCAAAGGGTATCTTGACGCATAAGGCGAATTCCATGGATGTTGGTGTGCCTACTCTCATTGTGGGGACAGGGCTAGGGCCTCGGACTCCAGCATGTGCGCCAGCAAACCTGGGTCACATCAATTTCTACACAGATCTTACACCTGCATCCTTCCACTTTGTGACCACCAGCGATGGCCACTTGGATTTTCTTGACGATTGCAGGAGGTTTAGGATTGCAGTGCGTTGCTTTCCCGGCTGCAAGTCTGGCCCCTCACGGCAGTGCATGCGCCAATTTTCAGCTGGCATTATGGTGGCTTTCCTGCAAGATGTTCTCCTTCATAACAACACGTCATTTTCGGCTGCCCTTAACCAAACAGTAACAGCCCCTGTGCATCTGGATCCCCCCCAGTGGAAAGGCAACATATCTTGTACTTCTGAGGCTCGTCATGAGTATGCAGACATATAGCTTTTCATGGCACATGTAAATTAAAATTGCTTGGGATTTGTAGTGAAGGCTCGGGTTTGTTTAGGTTGTGTTGGTGCTGAGTCCTGTTTGTGGTTAGTGAATGGATGTCGCTCAATCATGCTCAGTCTAGTATGCTGTTTGGGATCAACTTTGTTGCACTGTTTGGAAATAAAGAATTCTCTTTCTTCTGTAAATTTTGCGAAAGTGTTCTTCACAAATTCGGTGGAAGGGGGAGTGTTCATAAAGTGTTGTTTTAGGCACCGATATGGGTTTTCGAAGGGGTTGCACACTTGAAAGTTTTTTTTAGTCATATTGTATTGAAAAAGTGGTGTGGCCCTGTTTCATCTGTAAGCTACAGGCCGCTTATTAGCCAGATGGTCAAATGTAATTTTCCTGGGTCAATTTTCAAGAGCTATGTAGTTTTGATCCAATGTCAAGAGCTTTGTGTACATGTCAATGTCATAAGCGTATGAATTCATAGGGAGGTTCTCCTGGACCAGTTATGTCCAGTACGATGCGTTGCCCATCAAGCGGTTGAATACGTGAAAAATATGGGTTTGTTGAATGTTTGTCAAGGTGTCCTTATATATGAAGTGTCATGATGGATTTTAAGTCGAGTGCACTGCTTACTTGCATTATTGGGTAACATGTTTGTTGTTGCATTTCTTGCAACTGGTTTCTGCAAGTTTCTATAAGATTGTTGGTAAGTCATTTGACGAGACAAGGGGCCCCAGAGCTCGTGACGCCAACAGGCAAGCGTGAAAGCTTTCCGGCGTAGCATATGAAGACACTTGAGGATGGAATGCAGAAGATCTCAACCAATCATCATCTCTTCAAGTTATAACTGAGGGTTTGAGTTGAGAGAATATGATTTAAGGCGGGGCCTGAGCTTCGATGTAAAGTGCTTGTCACTCCATGACCCTGATATCCACCACTGCCTCCTTCGTGCTCAAGTTGCAGATTTGCTGAGCTAAGTTCTTGGAAGAGAAAGAGGTGAACAGCTCATAACCTCTATCCTGCGGATTACAGACACAGGATCTGTCAGATCCATTCCCGAATGTTAAGAGCCTTGATGAAAAATATTCCAATCAATCTGAGCAGATGTGTTTATGATTCCAAATTGGAAGTTTTACCTCTGGAGAAAGTGAAACAATGGAATGTCTCGCCTTGCAGATTCCCGTTCGTACAGATTCGGAAATCCAATACAACGATGCACTAGAGCTGCAAATGCAAGTGCCGCACTGTTGCGAACTTCCCAGTAGCTGCACGAGAAGGCAACAAGTGAGTTGTTTTCTATAGGCTTTGTCTGACCTGATAGGCTGCAGACCTCAATTCTCTCGTTCAAAAGCTCCATGGCCATGTTCCTGAGCTCTTAAGGGGCATTCACTGAGGCTCGATGCACTGTCCTATACTGTGCAAGATACCATTCAAACGGAGATTGAAACAAGCACAACAATATGGACAGATCCTGATAACACACGGGAAATATGAAAGTACAAATGTGTCGTTCCATTGTAGAGGGTTGGGTGTGCCATGAACGTGCTGTCAATAGGCTGGATGCCCATCTTTGAGCACTTGCAAGCCACCAATATCATCCTGGTTTAGAGTGGCCATCATCTGCGTATTGACCATCATCAAATGAGAAGACAAAATAGACCTTGAAGACATACAAACACCAGTACATTCAAACCTCTTTAAATCCCACAACCTCGGATACCAACTTTTTCACTATGGATGTGCTACAGGTGTGCTACTGATGGAGACAGTGGTAGATGTGCAGAATTTTCTAGAATGTCATTTTTGAGTTCATATAGAGATGTTTGAGTGTATTTTGAGAACTGGTAAGATAGAAAGAAACGTATTTATGAAAAGAATACATCACCGGCATCATGTGTACAAAGATCTTGGAGATAGGGCATGTCAAAAAGTCAGATGAGGTGCTCATGAAAATCACCTTGTAGGTGGCAGTGCGTGCTCGGGGAGCCATTCCTCGCGGTGAACCTTCAGCGTAGCCCAGAAGCTCGCCTTGTACACGTGATGCCCCCCGCAGCTGTGGACGCGGTGTGTTGTCGTGGCCGTCTGTGTCGCGCGGGAGCATGGCTCAAGAGTCTTGTTTATGGAGTCTGTCATGGTCTCATAGCCTTTCGAGAACGACCTGCATGCGGGACACACCTTTGGCAGGTAAATTTCCAATCTCAAGCAATGGAATTGCAGTCCATTCAAACACCGAATTCATCATAACAAATTGTCAAAAGCGATGTTTGAGATCCGGGCAGCTTAAAGGTCGATTTTTTTAAATTTCATTCGTGAAGTGCAATCGACCCATAATGATTTGGCATATTCGTTGCAAACTGATTATATGGCCTCGATGTAAAGCTAAAAAGACAGCAAGCACAGTGATATCTTCAAACCTATTATGATCATGGAGTTGACCCTCACCGAAAAATGAGAGTCGAAATTGAACAATCGAATACCGACGGAGTTGCACTTGTGCACGTCGCTGTTCGCCAGCTGAATGGCATCCTTCAGCCTCTCCAACCATTCATCCACCATTTTGATCGAGATCCTCACGGTGACGGCCATTGCAGTCTCCTTGCAGAAACGCTAACCTCTTCTCAATCTTCTCCACGTCGGGTTCGATGACTTTGAGCGCTTTCTCAAGTAAACTCGTGGAGACGAGCAGCAATAGAGAACAAATTCCAGAGCAGGCCAGATTGAGGAAACCAAATGGCTGGGGCAAACCAATTCATCACCCGCGTCGTTGTCATCCCTTCCTGTACGGGGACCAGAGCCGATTCAACGCGGTTTGTTAAATTTCAAATTAACGCCAGTCAACCATCACACGGAGCATAATGCCTCCATCAAGAATCTCTCACAAATTAGCCAGCCTCCTGTCCCAAGATTACTTGGACAACATCAACCAATTCCTCCTACCGAAATTTCTCCTTGCACACATTGCTCCTTCTTCATCACAATATCTGCAGCATTGCTGGCACTCAGGGAAATCTGAGGTACATTGAAACTTTCACGACAGAACTAGGTTTTAGGGTGGTGATTTCCCACCAACACGTTTAAGTTCTGTAACCTTGAAGATGAGCTCGAACACTGCAGAATTTCATAGCGCAAAAGATCAAGAAGGGGAAGTCACACCTTCTTCACTGTGCAAACATTCTTTAGAGAATGAGGATGTTGCAGCTTCCCATTGGCTTTCCATTGACAGAGTATACCTGTGTGAAGAAATCTTCTCCACATCCATTATTCTCCTCAGGAGGTGAATAATGAACATGAAGAAGATTTCATTGCAGAAGATTATTGTGCTCTGAAGCTCACGTTCACCCTAATTGCGGTGTTTCTACTAAAGCCTACATTTGCAATTCATCCTACATTTTGCATAACTTGCAGTTTTTGCCCCTCAATGGTATGATCCACACCGACTGTACAGTCTGCACTCATTCTGCGTTGTCCACTCTTGTTTTCCAGACACCTTCTTCACCTAGAACTACTTCCCATTTGCTCCTATTTTTGCTCACCAATTCCTCATTCTTCAGTGAAGTTCTCTATGTGAAGAAAGTGTGACTATTCCTAATGTCAATAGAAATTCAAATGGAACTTTAGCTGAGATTGGGATCTTAAGATTGAATATGACCATAGCATGTCACCATTGCAAGCTCAACGGTCAAGAAAAGTGTTGTCCTGTGCTAAACGTACAATGGCGTTTATTTTAGCTTGTTGTCTCCTAGAATGTTTAGAGTTACAAACTACAGTGTCTTCATATCAAGGTCCTTGGAACCTTGTACACATGCATTAGAGGATGCTTTGAGGCAGCTCACTACAAAAAGATTTCTTTTTTTCTTTTATTAATTTCTACACAACATTTGCCTAAGGAGTAGCTTTAAGGCCTAACAATTTCATAAGTTTTGACTAAGGTAAATGAACCCATCATGGACACAAATCAAACCAAGTTTGTTGTGGAAAAAATTCTATTAGTGGTGTGCATTTTAATTTTAAAATGTACACCTCTAATTTAATTTGACCCACAATGGGCTCACTTATCTTACCTAGTTAAAAAATTTATTTATTGTATAATATGTAATTTTCATTACTTAGCAGTAAGTTTGGAAACTCAAAATAAATTCAAACAAAATCTGTTTTTTCATAATCAAAAATTTAAAATTGATTTTCTAAATTTATATAGATGTGGAAAGCTTTGATTCATTCCATTTTGATTAATGGAATGAAAATTATAAGGAGGTTTAGTTTGCGGGTAGTTGTGGATTCTCTACTCTGAAATAAACTTAAAAGTCCTTTACTAAACTCAATGTTCAATATTTTTTTTTTAAAAACAAAATTATAGGGTGTAGATTATGTATTACAACATTTCAAACACTTTGATTGTCATTTTTCACTTCTATAACTAAATTCTTAACAATTTTGTATTTTCAATCATGCTCTACTTCTTTCTCCTTATTGTTTTTTTCCTATATGTTGTACAATTTCAAATGATTTGAATTTTTTGAAGCATGTAGCCAACTTGCCTTGAAGAATGAATCCAAGAAGCATCACTATTTTGAAAAAAAATTCATGTATAATTTTGCTAGGATGAAAATTCCATAGGATTGATGATTAGTGCATCTGCAATGCTTCTAGGATCAAAGATGGTAATGGCAGAAAAAAATCCCCAATGCAAGCAACAATGGGCTCTTTCTATTCTCAAGCCCATCATTATCTTTCCAAAACCTGATAATTTGTTCAAATGTATTTGGTCCACATTACAAAAATTTAGTATATATTGTCATATATTTTCTACATTGTTACATGTGCCAATAAATTCTACCTTCATCGTTTGCATGAAAAGATAGAATGTCTTTTTTAAGGTAGAATCTTTTTCTTTCCTTTATGTCAAAAAAATCCATCTGACATTTCAATTGCTGGCTTTGTATTGGGTCAATTACTTAATTTGTCAAAAATAAAAATCAGCTCTATGCCCAAGCTTCTTGGAATGTCCCATCATTTGTCATTACAAAGATTGTTTCATGAGCCTATAATGCAAACTCTCTTGGAGCATTGCTACTAGTTGCATTCCATTCCACCATGTCACCAAGAAGTGGAGAGGCACTTACTACCTCGTGAAATAAAATAGTATATTGAAGCCCCTATGCTCTACATCAATCACCCTTTAGCCTCTAAATACTTGAGGCATCTAAATTTTGGTGTTGACAATATTTTGAAATTAAATAAAACCTAACCAAGTTCTATTTTTAGTAGTTTATAGTATTGAAAAATATTTTTGAAGTCTATTTTTAGCATCAAAAATTCAATTTTGAAAATGATCGATTAAGATTTTTCTATTCAAAATTTTGTGCAAAGGGGGCCATTGCAATCTTGACTTTTTGTATGCAATTTTGACTTTTTGTAGTATTAAGTGCTCTTGGAAATGAGCCTCAAATATACTAGATGTTGGCAAAAAATCACATTAGAAATTCATTTAAAAAAATTGTAGAATAGATTTTGAGAAGCCATAAAGTGACTGGATTTATGCATGCTAGATCCTTTAACTTCATATTTTTTTGGTGACCAACTTTTTAGATATAAAATGTGAAATGAGGATTGAAAGACTTCAAATCATTTTTGTAGTTTTAACACCCTCGTGATCAAACATTAAAATCTTTCAATCCATAAGTGATATTGTCTTTTCTTTCCTATATCATCTCTAATACGTCAAATTTGAATTTACACGGTTCTAATTCAAAAAGAATTGATACAACTTATCAAAATGTTGGCTTCTTATTCAATTTAAAACAATCTCAAAGAAGCTCTAAAAAGGTCTTCGGCATTTAAGGGTTAAAGTCCTCGCTAAAGTTCTTGTCCTTCTTCTCGCACCTCTCACTAGCCTCCACATCTTCCACTAAGGCCAAAGTCAAAGTTAACCAAGTTGACGTGAGTGTAAAACTATGCGCTACAAAGGCCCTTCATTGCCAATGAGCTATTGGTAGGGAGCGGGTCTCTTCTATAGGAACCAACCCATTTCTAATCTCTCACACACACACCATTTCCAATCTATAGGCTGCTTTCTTTCTGTAAAGATGTGGCACAATTCTCAGAGTAGTTGTGGCATGATTCTCAGAGTAGTTGTGACACATTATGATTGGTTGCAAGGCTCTCAATATAGCAACTAGCCCTTGGTCGATTTTGCAAGCAACCCATGGTTGGAAATACAAAGATCTATATGACCAAAACATGTCATATAGCTTCACCTAAAAAATTCATAATAATTATATTCTAAGTTAAAAAATTCTGAAAAATTCTACAATCCTTCCAAACTCTATTTTCTACATACAGAGGAAATTCCACTGTCCAGATAGACGCACTAGCCACATACCCACATATCCGTAATTGCTGAAATTGGTGGAAATGGGTCGGCTGCCCTAGCAAACACGGCAAACGCGGAGTGGCGTGCTCTCATGCTCTACATTACTGTACTGTACCTTCAAGGAAACTCTTAAAACCCTACAAATGAAAGACGGGAGAACATTGAGCTTTATTGATTCCAAGTGTCAGATTCATTTAAGCACCGAACTTGGGCGGTGGGCAACTGGGCCTCGCTGCTCTCATTTGGCAAGTCAGTACTTCATTAAGTTATTGCAGGAGTTATAATGCCCGGTCCTGAACTGAAGTAGACTGCACTTGAAGAGTAAGATAAGTTACCGTATTTTTGGCAGCCTGATCCTGTAACAGATCAGTGAGGATGCGACAATGAACATGTGTGACTGCCAGACCGAGTGAGCCATTTTCTCACACGAAGGTGTCTCAATCCTCAAACATGTGCACTTTTCAACACCTGCCTGTAGACGAGAATCATGATCACTGATCGAACTCCGTGTTGGGCGTGATTCATAAAGACACTGTAGATTGTTAGAACCGCGTGGATCTAAACTGACGTATCAAAGTGGATCGATAACAGGAAGGAGGTAACACTGCTCAAACTTGCAACAGAGCTTGGCACGACACTATGATCATGGCGGGCATGGCTCATCGTAACCACTTGCTTACCTTTTTACGTCGATGTAGTGAGGAACGTCAACTGGCCATCATGGTAGTTTTCCAAGATACTTGGTGTAAAAACGATGTCTTTTGTTCCAGTAGTTTCCAGAAGCTGGAATGGCATCTTTCTCTCAATCTGCCACCTAGGCTGAACCGTCTGCATGAGCTGGACTAGTTGTAGTCTCCTTTTTGTTTTGTAATGCACACCAATTTTTATTTATTTTTAAAACAACATGTAGGAGGTCAAGAAATTGACTAGGTTTTTGATGTGTCCTCTATCTAAAGAAGGCGTGACATATTTCTTGAATTATCTATAATAATATGACTACCATAGATTAGGTAAGTAGGCTGAAAAGGAGGATTCATAGACCTCCTACCTTACTCATCAATAAGCTTGGTGACTATATATTAAATTCCTCTTTTCCTCTAAGCAATTTGTTTGACTTGCATTGGTCAACAAGATGCCCTTTGCCATCTTTTTTATAAAAGCAAGGTACTAAACTAGAAAAAATCTATAAATAAAAGAAAAATGATTTGGTACTTTAATCTTGGATTTCAATACTCTCTATGTCAAAAGTCTCAAAATATATTCCATTTTTTCGGTTCTTAAGAAATTGATTTTATATAAACTTGTAAATGCAAAGTATGGGTTGGCAAGTAAATGAATAGGTCTTTGAGCATCAAGTCACTAAGTACTTGTACAAATGTTGGCCCTTTAGATCACAAAAAAGATCCACTAGAGAATCCTACATGACAATCTAAACCAATTGTGGGTATTTTTGGATATATCTCTCCAACATAAGACTAAATATATTTCTACTATAGCAGTGATGCTCAGCTTGAGTTTGGTGCCAAAGGACCATACAAACACCAAGCTAGTGTCCAAATGGATCTTTGGAACCAAGGCTCCATACTATAACATTCATCTTTTATGCTCTACAACCTCCTTTCAAATACTTGACATTGATACTTGAAATTAATTCTCAAGTCCATCTATGATGATGAGGTCATTTGATCCCACAATAATTCTATGAACTATCACAGAATTGCAAATCTTGCAAGTTAACCAAGAGCATGTCAATCAACCAGCTGAGGACTTGACCTACTTAGTCTCTGATTCCCGGATTGCCATTAACTCCTGACTTGCAGTTTGCCGACACGGAAACAACGTGTCACTAAATTTTTTTTTGATGGCCGCTCTGATGACCCTGATTCCCCACGTTTCTGGTACAAAAAAAATCTGGTAAACTTCTGATACCCTTGTAAGGATAATCTCCCTGTACTGAGAAAAAAACTCCACCGCAGAGTCATGGTTGCCTTTTGTTTTTACTTCGGTAGATTATGTGATCTGTCAGAGCGCTCTCTCAGGTGCTGGATATAAATAGGAACCCACACTCGCTCACAGAAGCACAAGAAACGCAAGCAACACCAGTAAGTGCACGACTGTAGAAGTTTCAAGAGCACTGCAGCTGAGCTAGAATCTTAGTTTCAATCCCTCCTCCTGTTGGCTCCATCAATGGCGATTTCAACACGCTTCCTCCTCTTGCTCAGCTTCTTGTGCTGCATGAGCCAGGTTGCTATCTACTGATCCTCCACTTGTTTTTGTTTTTAGATAGTTAAATCGTATATTGCTCCTTAGCTGCAGCTTCAGCTTCAGAATTATAGACAGAAATTTAGATCGTATGCAAGGCTCCAATTTCTGTGAGAATGGAGCATCAGTAGGGAAGTCTCGTTTCATGCTGTAGAAACTAACAAGGATTGCATCTCGTTTAGATTGATCGAACCTGGGAATATTAAATTGGTGGTTTTGTGATTCCAGACGGCTTGTGCAGTAACGGAGATTGTGAGAGACTTCTACCAGAATGGACCCTTCTCAGTAGCGAATGTCAGTGTGGACAAAGGGGGAGCGCTTTGCTGCCCTCTGTGGGTGGCAATCCCCAAAGATGCAGGTCGGTATCCTGTGGTGCAATTCCAACACGGCTTTAAGCTTCAGAATACCGATTACACGGGACTCCTTACTCAGGTTGCGTCTTGGGGCTTCATCGTTGTGGCTCCTCAGGTGAGCTTTTTACACAATCATCTCTTTTTCAGGTTCTCAATGTATTAATGTTTACCCGTAGAACTTTGTACATTAGGAACCCTCGGAAATTTCAAAATCCTAGGGAGCTAGCCAGATAGACAATCGATTGACAAAAATTAGTTAAAATAATAGTCCTGGTCTAATCTGAGTCTGTCTCGAATCTCAAATCTTTACCGAATCTAGTTTCTAGAGTGCTATGCCGGTATGCATTCTGTTATCCAAAGTGAGTTGTTGGTGGGCTTAATAGTGGATTTCTTGTGCTCTCCAGATGTATGGATTCATACCAACGAATCCAACAACTGAGATCACCAATGCAAGATCCATATTAAACTGGATGAAGACGGGGTTGATAGCATCGCTGCCAAACACATTCGCAAACCATCGACCTGATTTTGATAAAGTAGTACTAGCAGGTCACAGTCGCGGGGGACTGGTTGTATTTGGTCTTGCACTAAACTATGGCAACGCATTACAACACTACTCAGCTATTGTGGGGCTAGACCCTGTGGATGCACAATGGCCAATTTCTCCTTCCATCTTGACGCATAAGGAGAATTCCATGGACGTTGGTGTTCCCACTCTCATTGTGGGGACAGGGCTGGGGTCGCAGCGGCTGGGAGGCGTGCTTCCAGCATGTGCGCCAGAGTACCTGGGCCACGTCAATTTCTACACAGATCTTACACCTGCATCCTTCCATTTTGTGGCGACCAATAATGGCCACATGGATTTTACCGACGATTGCAGTGGGCTGGAGAAGTTAACTGCATTGCGCTGCTTCCCCCCCATCTGCAAGGCTGGCCCCTCCCGGCAGCCCATGCGCCAATTTTCAGCAGGCATCATGGTGGCTTTCCTGGAGGATGTTCTGTTCCAGAACAACGCGTCACTTTCGGCTGCGCTGACGCAAGAAGTACCAGCCCCTGTGCCTCTGGATCCCCCCCAGTGTAAGCTTAAAGGCAACCTATCTTGTCCTTACGAGGTTCATCAGTATGCAGACATATAGCTTTTCCTGGCGCATGTAAATATAAATTGCTCGGGGTTTGTAGTGAAGGTTCGGGTTTGTTTAGGTTCTGTTGGCGGTGAGTTCTGTTTGTGGTTAGTGAATGGCTGAAGCTCAATCATGCTCAGTCTGGTATGCTGTTTGGGATCAACTTTGTTACATTTGGAAATAAAGAATTTCCTCTTTGCGTAAATTTCGTAAAAGTGTTTTTCACGAAGTCGGCGGAAGGTGGAGCGTGCATGAAGTGACCTTTTAAGCATCGATGTGGGTTTCCGAAGGGGTTGCACGCTTGAAAACATTGCTTAGTGAAATTGTATTGAACAAGTGGTGTGGCCCTGTTCCATGAATTTATTACTTCAAGAAAGAAAAATTGCTAAATGATGAATTGGTGCCAATGGGGATTTACTGTTGCACAGCTTTATGAGTGGTTGGGGACTAAGTTTCATTTGGAATTAGACAAAATTTTAGTATAAATAATGTGGAGTTACAAGTAGTAGGACACTTTATGTCATCCTAAACATTTAGATGCACCATGTTGCTCAAGTTTAAGGTTTGCAAGCCTTCTTTTCTGAACGCCATTTGTACCATTTATGGACAACCACTGTGAGCTTTGGGAAGTCATATCTAATTTAGTTTAAGTCTAACAGTAACAAATCCAATTGTGATGGATTGGGCTCCCTCCCTTCTTTCCCTGGAAATTTGTTAGATAATGTTTGGATCCGCATAGAAGAGATCCAATGTCGAGAGCTTTGTGTACATGCCAATGTCAAGCGTATTCATAGGGAGGTTCTCCTGCATCAAATATGTGCAATGCGTTGTCCATCAAGCGGTTGACTGAGAGAAAAAAAAATTGGGGTTTGTTGAATGTTGGTCAAGGTGTCCTTATACATGAAGTGTCATGATGGAGTTGCATTGAAGTCGAGTGCACAGCTTACTTGCACTGTTGGGTATCATGTTTCTTGCTACATTTCTTGCAACTGGTTTCTGCAAGCTTCAATAGGATTGTTGGGAAGTCATTTGACGAGACAAGGGGTGCGAGAGCTCGTCACGCCAACAGCCAAACGTGAAAGTTTTCCGGTGTAGCATATGAAGACACTTGAGGATGGAATGCAGAAGATCTCAACCAATCATCATCTCTTCAAGTTATAACTGAGGGTTTGAGTTGAGAGAATATGATTTAAGGCGGGGCCTGAGCTTCGATGTAAAGTGCTTGTCATTCCATGACCCTCATATCCACTACTGCCTTCTTCGTGCTCAAGTTGCAGATTTGCTGAGCTAAGTTCTGGCAAGATAAAGCTCATAACTTCTATCCTGAAGATTACAGACACAGGATCTGTCAGATCCATTCACGAATGTTAAGAGCCTTGATGAAAAATATTCCAATCAATCTGAGCAGATGTGTCTATTATTCCAAATTGGAATTCTTACCTGTGGAAAAACTCAAACCCTTAAATGTCTCGCCTTGCAGACTCCCGTTTGTACAGATTCAGAAATCCAATACAACGACGCATTAGAGCTGCAAATGCAAGGGCCGCACTGTTGCGAACTTCCCAGTAGCTGCACGAGAAGGCAACAAGTGAGTTGTTTTCTATAGGCTTTGTCTGTCGTGATAGGTTACAGACCTCAATTCTGTCTTTCAAAAGCTCCATGGCCATGTTCCTGAGCTCAGAAGGGGCATTCACTAGGACTCGATCTGCTGCGCTACGCTGTGCAAGATGCCATTCAAAAGATCCTGACATAAGCACAGCAATATGGACAGATCCTGATAACATTCGGGAAACATGAAAGTACACATGTGTGTCGTTACCGAGGTTGAGTGTGCCATGAACGCGACGCCAACGTTCACAACGAACGTGCTGGCGTCAGGCTGGATACCTATCTTTGAGTACTTGCAAGCAACCAATATCATCCTGGCGCAGAATGGCCATCATCTGCGTATTGACCATCATCAAATGAGAAGACAAAATAGACCTTGAGGTCATACAAACACCAGTACATTCAAACCTCTTTAAATCCCACCACCTCCGATACCAACTTTTTCACTATGGATGTGCTACAGGTGTGCTACTGATGGAGACAGTGGTAGATGTGCAGAATATTCTAGAATGTCATTTTTGAGTTCATATAGAGATGTTTGAGTGTATTTTGAGAACTGGTAAGATAGAAAAAATAGTGTTTATGACAAGAATACATGGCCGGCATCATATGTACAAAGATCTTGGAGATAGGGCATGTCAAAAAGTCAGATGAGGTGCTCATGAAAATCACCTTGTAGGTGGCAGTGCCTGCTCGGGGAGCCATTCCTTGTGATGTACCTTCAGCGTAGCCCAGAAAGCTCGCCTTGTACACGTGATGCCCCCCGCAGCTGTGGACGCGGTGTGTGTTGTCGTGGCCGTCTGTGTCTCGAGGAGAGCATGGCTGAAGAGTCTTGTTTATGGGGCCTGTCCTGGCCTCGTAGCCTTCCGAGAACGACCTGCATGCGGGACACACCTATTACATGTAAATTTTCAATCTCAAGCAATGGAATTGCAGTCCATTCAAACACCGAATTCATCATAACAAATTGTCACAAAGTGATGTTTGAGATCCAGGCAGCTTAAAGGTCGATTTTTTATGTTTCATTTGTGAAGTGCAACCGACCCATAATAATTTGGTATAGTCGTTACAAACTGGAACAGTGGCCTCGATGTAAAGCTAAAAAGACAGCAAGCACAGTGATATCTTCAAACCTATTATGATCATGGAGTTGACCCTCACCGAAAAATGAGAGTCGAAATTGAACAATCGAATACCGACGGAGTTGCACTTGTGCACGTCGCTGTTCGCCAGCTGAATGGCATCCTTCAGCCTCTCCAACCATTCATCCACCATTTTGATCGAGATCCTCACGGTGACGGCCATTGCAGTCTCCTTGCAGAAACGCTAACCTCTTCTCAATCTTCTCCACGTCGGGTTCGATGACTTTGAGCGCTTTCTCAAGTAAACTCCTGGAGAAGGGAAGCAATAGAGAACAAATTCCAGAGCAGGCCAGATTGAGGAAACCAAATGGCTGGGGTAATCGAATTCATCACCCGCGTCGTTGTCACCCCTTCCTGTACAGGGACCAGAGCCGATTCAACGCGGTTTGATAAATTTCAAATTAACACCAGGCAACATTCACATAGAGTATAATGCCTCCATCAAGCTTCTTTTTCACAAATAAGCCAGCCTCCTGTACGTTCCAAGATACTTGGAAAACACCAACACTCACGGAAATCTGAGGTACATGATTGAAACTTTCACGACAGAACTAGGTTTTAAGACTCTGATTTCACGCCAACCCATTTCCAAAGCGAAACTGTTCTTGATCCCTCGACAATCTCGATTGTCTGTGGCATCTAAAGCATTAAAGGTAACTGACATCTTCTTAATATGTAGAATAGAGAACTATCCTCTCAGTAGATGTTGCGGGTTGCCTTGGATGTTGTGTCGTGCTAGTCCAGCTGCGGTCCTTGAAGGTCGTCTGGTTAAAAAAATAAAATAGACAAAATAGACAGATCACTACGAAGTAACAATACCACCATATTAAGAAAATTTTGAATAAGGAAAATGTACTAGTAGTCGATCATTTAAGCAATTTTGGAGTAGATCATGAGCAGTAGGAGGTGGTGGAAAATTTTTACATGTAGGAAGATAGGAAATATGGAGATTCCAAAATTTTCAGAATTTCATACCCAAAATTGAAATTACTGTGATTTTGGGGAGGCAAAAAGTGCACTTCACCAATAGCCAATGTCTAGACTCTAGAGTTTTTTAAATCCGATCATAGTTGAATTACTTTCTTGCTTACTACTTTGGAACATGTGTCATAACATTATTAGTGCCAACATTGAAAAGGAACAAAAAAAACATTCCAAGCTTTGGTTAGAAATTTGCTTTAGTCTCACTTAGAAATAGCTACCTCCTATAGGTTGAGTATTAGACAAGGTTGACAATTGGTATAGTTACCTTACTACAAATGCGTTCAACTAACTCTAAAGGAAAATTGGATGAAGTTTGTTAACCCATCAACAACGTTGAAGATGTTTTATGGTGGATGAATGACATAGAATCTCTTCATGCATGATAGAAATACAAATATTCATCCTCCAAATTTTGTGTAAAAAGGGAAGGTCATCTACAATAGTTTGACTTCCAATGAGTGCTTTTGCATTTTTTTAAGCCAACACATGGTACAATAAAAAAATGATTTTCATAGTGAATTGTTCACAAATTATTAAGGTTTAAAAGACACATATTAGCCTTCCTATCGTTTCAAAATTAATTTTCTAAGTTTTTTGGTGGATGTTGATGGTAATTGAATGACAATATGAGACTCTATTAGAATATATTTTCTGAATGCCGTAAAACTTTCAACTATTAAGCTACAATGTATGGAAGAGCTGTAACTAATGGGAATAATTTTAACCCCTAAAAGACCATTGTCCCTTTAAAAGACAAATTGAATTTTGGGTAGGTACCTATGGTCTCAATTTTGTCATGATTTTTTGAAACTTTTTTTGTCGATAGGAAAACTAATTAGCTTTGTGTAAATATAATTTTTTTTTTTCAAATGGTGCTCGGAAACAAAAGTTATACCTAAATAAGCTCAAAACAAGAAAGACTAGGTAGCAAATAATGTTTTGTTTTTTCTTATAGATTAAATTTTTTCTACATGTAAAGCTATGATTCATTCATTTGGATAAATGATTTGAAAGTTAAGGACAATTTTGTTTTGGTGGCAATTAAAACATCTTCCTAGAAAAATAACTTATAGAATTCATTTCTAAATGCAATTTTTATAATTTTTCAAAAAAAATTTCCATATAGTTTAGTTTACTTTCTATAACAATCTCACCATTGGAATCAGTGCATTTTAATTCCATCTTAGAGATACTAATAATTTTGATTTTCCTTCTATCTTGTACCTACTTCTACTTAACAATTTTCTTAAGAATGAAAATTAAGTTTTTTTGACTAAAATAGTTTGTTTTTTCCTAAATTCTCAATTCAATTCTTCACCATAAAGGTTTAAACTTCAAAAACCTATATTGCAAAAAATTTAAGTTCAAAAAGGTTCAAAGTCAAATAATCTAGTCCCACAATGTGCAAAAAAACTTGTTTTCTTCACTTCAAACGTAGATATCTTGCAATCTATGCAGTCAAAATTTTTGAAATTTATTCCACACATTTTTATACTAGAAATGGCAATTTTGGATTTTTTTAGTGAGAAAAAGATCTAGGTCCTATAGGGTTTAATGTAAGTATAGAAGAACTTCTAAATTCAAGATTAGTTTTCTAGATATGTATAAAAGGTCTTATAACCATTAAAGTGCTTATGATGTGTACCTTAGAAACCTTTAAAATACAATTAATTTTATTCTATAAATAAAAAAATCTTTTGACATATGATTATACTTCAATTTGTGCATAAAAGAGAATTTCATAATTAGAAATGTTTTTTTCTCTATGTACAAAAGAACTTTTGAATATAGGTGTAATTATGTCCTCTTTGTGGGAGTACTTTTAACTTCTATGTACTTTGTGATGGTGTTCATTAACTTAGTAGTTCACAATTTATCCATGAATTGGTAGATGTCATTCTAGACCAAGTGTCTTTATTGTCCTAAGTGATCTTTCTTCCAAAACTTTAGTATCTAAAGTATATACAACCATATCCAACAATACCCCAAAACACAAACCCTCATTTGAAGCACAAAATGTCACATAAACCTAAACATTGATTAGACAAGATGTACACAATTAATATGGTGATGAGAGTCAAAAAGAGTCTATATTGGTTTATGCTATGCCTAAAGACAATATTTTGAAAATTCATAACTTATTCATATGGTGTCCAAATAGTTTATGCTAAAGTGCATTTTAAATCCTCTTTCAATTACCTATGAAAATTTGAAAACCAATAAAAATAATTGTTATTTAATAATAATAATAATTGTGCTTCGTTGTAATTAGTGATGATTATAAGTGCTAAAAACTTACATGAAAATAAGCCTTTAATTGCTCTACTTACTTCAAGTTCAATCAAGAAGGAAAAAAACTTAAATCAAGGAACTAACCATTAAAGGATTTTTTCACCCCTAGGGAAGGCTGTGGCTTCCCACATTGTGGGAAAAGCCACGCAGGGAGTCCTGGTAGCTCATTGATGTGGCATGGCGATTGCCATGTTTGAAAAAAAAATTTATTTTTATTTTTTTGCATTTCAAGAGTAAATTTTTTTTTTCCTATACTTCTTTTTTAAGTATCAATTTTATGATACATGTGTAAGAAACTAATATTAGAATTTGGCAATAGCAATGAGAATATTAATGTTATGGATCTATTATCCCTAATATTATTTGTGGAGGATTGAAGCCTTATAGTTTGGGATGGTTTTTAGTTTTTCATTCTTATATAAATTTAATAAGAACCCTCTCTAGCCTTCTTGTTCTGTAAACAGAAGGTTGCTTAGCAACTGACACAGTCTAAAAAGCACTCTGGTAGTATTCAGTGACAAACAAGCTTACATATATTAAAGAAATTTCAAAATTTCTTCAAATCTCTGAAAATTTTCAAACAAAAAGAGATATAAGCTTAGTTTGATATGTTCCTTACCATGACTAACGACCGTAATCTTTGAGAATACCGTCAATACTTCAAACTGGTAATACTTATTATGATTATATGACATATGGCTAAGTAAAATAAATAAGTTCACAGTTATATTTGTAGCCATATGTACTGGATGAGTTCACCGTATTTAAGAAGCCACTAATACTACCAATTAGTGACCTTGTTCACTAACTAGTAATCAAAACATATATGTTGTTCATTCAGAAGACGAACGTTCAGCCTTGGTGGCAATTAATGGTATTCATTTATACCCAATCTCTTACCTAGATTTGGGTACTCTGAGCAAGTGAAAGGTGGGTGACATACCCATATTCTCTGAATTCAAATCATATGGAGTCACTCATACTAGAGGGAAATTAACTCCACCTCAGCAGCTGCTACCATACATGGGAATTTTCATAAACTTTGCAGTCACAAGTATAGACTGAACATTGAATATAGATTGCACCAAGACTAGTTGTTAGAGGCGGAATACAACTACAGTACTACTTATAGTTTCTTAAAGTTTTTGCTCTCAATCAAGTTACTACAGACTTGTTGTGCTTCTGGAATTATTGTGGCTGTCCTAATGACTTCTTTCCAATCCAATGCTTCACAAGTTCTTTTGTCTTATTTTGATGATTCTTTTGCATGCATGATTGATTGATTGTTGATTTTTTTTCCAAGTGAAGGCAATAACACGCGTTTTGTGGGCTTAAGACACCTATTGAATCCTCACTAACCTTGCATTTTTTGTCTGGTTTTTGAGATGGGCACAAGTGACGTCCCAAACCTCTTAGAGAAATCTTGGACTCAAGACAAATGCCAAAATCTTCAAACTTCTTAGCTTTCGAGGATGTTCTATGCATTAGATGCTTTTCATTTTGCAATGGTATATATAAGACTCTAAGACATGGATACATTCTACTTTATTACTTGGCTAAGATTTATATCTTCTATAAATATTTCTTTTTCTATGTCTATTGCTACCAAACATTTACGATTGCATAGACTATTCATATGACACTAATACTGCACTATTTGATAGGATATATGACTTGATGTTTAATTCTACCAACACAAGTTATAAACGTGATTAAGATCATTTAAGCAATCTTTGCTAGTATTGGATGTTACATTAACTCGGCACTAGAGCAAGCTTAAGGCTGATAAAAATATGCTTTACATTAGAGAATGACTTCGCATACGAAATACTTTGTGGAAAAGAGTAGATAAGTGCCTGATTAGCTCAGGATGTACCACAAAAAGCCATTTTTTTTGTCGGGAACAACTGTTCTCTGAAACTACAGGGGAGGGCAGTTCCCGACGCATCTGCTTGAAGCGGCCTTCCCTGAGTTCAGAAATCCTCTAATTACTCTTGAAAGGACAAGCCTATGACCATGTTTTCAAACTTCATACTTAGTCCTTCTCTCTGTTTACTCCCATTTAGTGACCATATATAAACAAATTTTTTTAATTAAATATTTTTAGAGACTTGATCACAAATCTTCTATAGGTTAGAAAAAGTTCAATCTTTTGGGTGGAAATGTGAAATTATTGTGAATTTAGAATATGAAATAAAAAAATTCATATAGAATACAAACTAATTCAAATTGCACTAAAGTACTAAGTTTTAGGAATTCTCCAAATTTTTATTTTGGAGCAAGAACTAGACTTAATAAGCTTCATTTTGTTAATTAAAAATCAAAAGTAGAAAAAGAAAAATATTTATGACTAAAATTCGAATAAAGAGAAAGGAGCAAAAGTTGCCAATTGAAATTAAAAGTTGCCAATTGACACACAGTGATATGTGGATTTGACATTTTTCTTTGTACAAAATTTAAAGAATATCACAAAGAGGGAAAATCCAACAACATTCCTTAAAAATGAGCTCTACCAACTCCTCCGTCCAAAACAAATCGGATGAGAAAACGTTTTTTTCCATCCTTGAGGTGTCCCTGAAATAAAAAAGAAACAAAAAAACATCATCCTCTCAAGCGTTTCAGGCCGGGATACTGTAATGCAATATCACGGCTTCATTTCCATTCTCTTTCGTTTTCCAAAAACATCATCTCGCCTGCTGAATCACGTTGCCCCGCCGCACATCACAACCTTTGGTCAGCCGTACTTAACGAGGCACTTAATGGTAATCTACTGTGAATTTTGAGAGTAGCATTCCAAGTGCTGGCATCCGCGTGCACACCACATACCGTGACATCTTTCACCCCAATATTCTCCAGGAGAACGAATTAACTTAACCCCTAAATTCCCAAGGCCATTTTCCTGTCAAAAAATACTCAAAACTGTCATTTTTGCTGTGTTCATCCAAGAATACAAAAAAAAATCATTTTTTTAGAATCCAACCATAGGATCTTGTACTTTACTTGTCTTAGTTCACATGGTAAAATTTTCATGAAGTTTGACTGTATAGATTGGAAGATATTAGCATTCAAAGTTGAAAAAAAAAGTTTTTTTGAACATTGGTCTATAATTTCAGATGACTTTGACTGCCAATTGTGAAATTCTTTTACACTACAAACTTTGAATTAAATTTTTTTTATGTTGAAGAATTGAGTTGAAAGTTTAGAAATTAAAAAAAAGGAAAAAAAAAAGAAAAACACTTCATTTTCATTCTTTAAAAAAATGCTAAGTAGAAGTAGGTTCAAGATTGGAAAAAAAACTAAATTTTTAATAACTCCAAGATGGGATTGAAAGACAATAATTCCAATAGTAAGATTGTTTTAGCGATTGAACACAACATTTTCAAAAAGAAAATTATGAAAAATTATGAAAATTGCATTCAGAAATGAATCCTACAAATTATTTTTTTAAGAAGATGTCGAAATTGCTTGAAAAACAAAATTGTCTTTAACTTTCTCATTATTAGTCCAAATAGAATGAATCAAAGCTTCACAATCATGTAGACAAAAAGAAAACATTTTAAGGGAAAAAAAGTAAAAAATTTATATTGATTTTTTACAATTTTTTTTGTGCTGCTTACCAAGTTCAATTTCAGGCTTTTTGTAGTATAACTTTTGCTCCTGGGCACCAATTGAAACAAAAATTATATTCCCACGTAGATAATCAATTTTTCTATCTCACGGAAAAATTTCAAAACAATTCACCAAAATTTGAGATCATAGGAACCTACCCGAAATTTGATTTGTCCCCCAAGGGGACAATGGGAATTTAGGGGTTAATCTGCACCTACTTCAGATTTTTAAATTTATAAACACAAGAAAATTATCAACTGAATTGGGGAATTTCAATTGCAAGTTCTTTAACACTCGTTGCTTGACCGTGAGGGATGAGCATTCCTAGTAACTCACATTACATAACGCTTTTTCACGAACGTGGCTTTGTGTCGCACGGCTTCATGTCAGCTGCGGAGCTCTCTCTTTCGTATAAATACAGTAAGGATTTGGGTTTTAGAGTGAATGTGTCGTCTGAAACTTCAAGTGGGTTCAAGCCTGCAAGATCGAGGTGAGTGGACGATGCACTGTAGTACCACGACTAGAATTTGAAGGGTTTAGCAACGTTTTTCAGCTACGTTTTTAGCTACATGCACCGTCTTGAATTGGTTCATGCTTGAGCAATGTTTTTTCAGCAAACATGCATCATTTTTCAGTAAGCATGCTCCAAAACGTTGTTCATTTTGGACCATGTTTAGTAGAAACGTTGAATGTATGTCATCTTTGGAATCACATCTGAGCAGAGTAATCAGCAACGTCCAAACGATGCTAGCATTCCGTCATGCTTGGATCCTCAAAACGCTTGCTTTGTGGTGGGCAATTTTTGCCCTTTAGAAGTGACTGCTGAGCGAGCCTTGTTGCTAACACGATTGAATATATAGGGGTAAGGTCCTAGCTATGGCATTATTCAGACTAGGTACTTGCTTTTTAGATTCAACGACTTTGGCCTCTCGTACGAAGAGACTTCGATTACCAGGGTCGTGAAGTGTGGCTCCGTATGTCCTGCATTCAATTCTGGGTTTCAGTGTAGTTTGATTAGGACGCAAAGTTTTGAGCGTCGAGTGCTTCCAGTGTTTGAATGGATGGACCATGAGGAAGGGGACTAGGCGTGGAGGAATCCCCAATTTTCTAACCTGATTGAGGTGGATGAAAATTGATGAGGCTCGAATCTCAAAAAAGATTCATGAATTCGCATTGCTGAAAATTGTTACCCACTCGATTCCTTGAGGTGGGTGACAACGTCCAACGGTGAAATAGTTCTTGAAGGCACTCATGCAAGTGCGCCACATGACGGAAATTTGTTTCCAACGAACGAGGAGAATCTCCAAGAATGGAAGTGGCTTCAATTCTCTGTCAAAGCCAGATTTTTTATCCATATGTTCATATCTGTGCTAGATTTTGCAAGAGGAATCTAATCCAATGTTGCGTTGGTCTTGGGTGTCCTTGCAGTCTGGACGAAAGTAAAGCGCTCGTGAAGTGTACAGCTTGCAACACTGAAGCCCTAGGACCGACAATTATGCATCAATGCGTGCAATTGACAACAAACCGATTATGGATTATGGTGGCCTGACGGAGCCGCTTCAGGGCCGGGAACCTGGTGCGGTGGTTGGGGCACAGTACTGCCTGCAGAAAGCGGAGCAGTTCACTCTGGAGAATGCCATCTTCACCAAACACTGGTCCATCACGAATGCGAATGGGCAAGAAGTTTTCCGAGTTCGTGGTAAGCGAGTGGAGTGGTGCCAATGCAAGCGGGAGTTAGTGGATATGGACGGGAGCCCCATTGTTGTCATGAAAGAAAAGGTAAGAATGTCAATCTTCACGCTCACCTCCACTGGTGTTATGTACTGAGCTACTCAAAGTAAAGCTCCGTTGTGAAAAATAGCACATGCCGCGCCAAGTAGCACAAGTTAGTGGCATAGAGTGAGCTTACCATGCTCCAAATTCGAGTTACTTAGCATAATCTCTATGAGGATGTTACAATCTGACTTGAGTGAACCAGTGATGAAGAATGCAGAGCTTGGGAAATTCTGTACATGTCAGAATAGAAACTGGGAAGAGGGAAATGGCTATAACTTATAGAAAGCTCCCATCTCTGTTTCGTCAGAGCATAATCCAAATCTATGTGCTAGAATTTCCGATGGTCGCACATGTCTTTTCATTGATCAAGACTCATGAAAAATCTTCCACAACTGCACTAAAATCAATAATTCCGATGAGCGTGAAATGAAATAGAATGTCTCTACCTAGGATTAAGTACGTTCAAGTTGCTGATCGGACTTGACATGCGCGCAGAAGTGGTCGTGGATTTGCACTTGGGGAGCGTTTGATCTGGCAATCAAGAACAGCCGCTTTGGACGATTAGGAAATCAAGGTTCTGCAGCATGCGGCCACGGTTGAAAATATTTCTTCCCTCAAACGCGGAGTGAAAGATTCCGGACTACACCATCAACGGCGAGTGGCTATGTAAGAAGTGCACGATCTTCTTCGGCGAACAAAAAGTGGCTGAGGTACTTCACCCTGAAACCTCGCCTCGTCTCATCTTCTCATTTAAGCTTAACCCGACTGCGAGAACGACGATAGAATCACATTCACGAGTTGAATTGCGAGACCAAAAAACTTGACTCCTGAAATGCCTAAGTATTAGGTTTTGGTGTTCTTTTACATATGATTCCGCAATTTTTTTCAAGCAAGTGTTAGTGAAGAAGATGTTAACCCTGCAGCACTGCTGAGTACGCAAAACGTTCTTTGGATGAATTCACTTAACACTATAGGATGGACAAATACAATTTTTCATGCGGTTCTTTTTTGGAAGTTTCTTGAATACATTTTCACAGGATAGTAGTGCAAATTTCCTCATCATGGTATTATAAACTTTTTGGAAGAAAAAGATATTGAATCCACAAATCACCCTTTTAGTGTATTTTGGCCATTTCTTGCTATTTACTCTTAATGTGAATTTCAGACATAAAAAATTATATTTTTTGAATTTGAGTTTAAATAATGAAATGAAGCCTATCAAATTTCGTTTTTACTCCAACTGGAAATTTTGAAAAATTGGTAAATTTCAATGTTTTATAGCAATATGAACTTTGGGCCTGTAAGCCTCATTTGTAGATTTTCTAATTTTAGAGAGACACAGTAACTTTGATCTATACACCAAAATTTGAAATTTTTTTGATGAATTTTTAGCACACATATAACTTAGTTCATCTCTGAGAAATACAGTAAACATAAAAAAATTTCATACATATCTGTGGTTGCAAAATGGCAGCAAACAGAGTGATGGACAGTGAGGCTTAAAACCAATGGCCCCGGGGTTAAGGACGATGACCCAGAATCATCCATAGAGGTAGAACGGAAAAATTATGTAACAAGTCTTTATCAAACTTGTCTTGAGCTGCAGTTACGGTTTAATCTTCTCTACTGCACTTGCATTGCTTGATCGTGCAGGTGGTGCGAGAAGCATCGTTGAAGAACGTCTTGGCATCGAAGAGCATTTTCCACGTGCTGGTGCAGCCGGGCGTAGACACGGCCCTTCATCTTCTCTCTCATCGTCATCGTGGATCAACTCTACATCCATAGCGCTAGGAGAGGCCGGGGGCGGCTTATAAGTGATGAGCAATTGACACCCAATCTCTCTCTGACTTCCTCTCTATCTTTCCAATATAGCTCGTATCAGCAACAGTTTCTTATGCTCAAGTTAGAGATCATGCAGATTTTCTTGTAGTTTCGGCTTCCGTTTCGGCTTCCGTTTCGGTAAACCTATAAGACGGTGATAGCAACAGCACATTCCTGCCACATTATTCCTGATGCTGACAATCCTTAGTTGAAAATTTGCACACTCGACTCATGCCGTAGATCGATTTGCAGCTGGTGCTATGAGCATGGCGCGTAGTTGGAGTGATATGCAGTGGAATTCCAACCTTCAAATCGAAGGACTTAATCGCACTCTCTATATGTATTGTATACAGTGAGTGTGAGTTATCTTGTTTTTAAAAATAAGACAAGATTGCATCACAAGTTGCAATCAAGTAAAAATATCCATTTAAACTTAGTCATAGAAGGTGATTTGACTGAGAGTTGCACATGCTTTTCAAATGTAACATGTGAACTTGAAGTTCATTCTAGAAGTGTTATAAAAAAAATTATTCTCATCCATTTTCAAACTACTAGTTACAATGTTGGATTTAGTTAGAATGTTTTACAAAATGGTATACAAATAGTAAGCTAGAATGGTCATTTATACTATGTTGTTGTCCCATGTAGGCTCTCATAATCTTTTAGAAAGATGTGATTGACCTATGTATTTTTTAAAATTTTGTCATGTCATTCTTTGTTTTGTTTTGTTTTCAAGCATGATTTGTTGTGGTACTTTAAATTTTTATATCTTCTAGCTTGCTTCCAATGGTTGTATTTTGGTTGTCCAATTATCAAATCTAATCTTTATTATTTCTATGTAAAAAGGTTTTTGACACCCTTTAAATGATAGTAATGACAAATTCTAATTTTACACCAAACAATATATTTCAAGTAAGTAGTTTAGAATGTTCTATTAAAGATGCTCAAACAACCCTATTTGATAGAAATGAAGGGCAAACTCTTACATGCTAAGTTCTATTACCTTAGATTATAGCTACTCTTACGTGCTAGGGATTTGACACTCTTCAAATGTCAATGAAAAGTACTATAGATCTTTGACAATATTCTTTTGAGACTCAATCCTAGTGTGTCAAGGAATGGCCCTTGAAATCATTATTCATCTTAATTTTAGTTACTTTATTCTTTATTCTATTTGATGAGTGATCACTCAACTATTTATGGGTCATGTATGGTGAGCAAAGGTGAGGGCCCTTTCAAAATTAGACGAAAAATTTAAGCGTGCCAAGTTTGACAAATAAGACCTTGCTCTTACACAAAATGTTTGGGCAGAATGCATTTGGCTGAGGCTGGGCTATTTTTTTCACCACGTCATTAGTTTGCCAACAGAAGTCGGAGCCTGGGCTTGCCAAATTTCAAACTTTGGACGCCAACCTTTTGTGGCCACTCATTACAAAGGGTTTTTTTTCTGTAGGAGAGATTTTGGTCAGAAGCTGAAATAGTTGAAAGAGAAAAATAAAAAATAAAAAATCCAGACACGGAGGCAGAAAGCTTCGGAGAAGCACAGACGCAAGGATCCCCGAACATGTCACGAAACGCGAGGACGGCAGAAAGCTGACAACACAACCACAACACAACCACGAAACTCCTCCATCCGCATCTGCCAGCTAAGATAAGCATTGCCAACATCAAACGTACGTTCACTGAACACTGTTACATTAAAACTTCTTTAACTCTTGAATGTCGAGGTGGACGTTTTGTGTCTAATGGATGACAAGGAATCAAACTATGTACGACAGAAGTGCAACTATTTATCTCCAAAAATTGTTTTGGATAGGGAAGATCTCCTATAATAGTTTGACTTGCAATGACTACTTTTGCAATTTTGAAGGCTAGTGATTCACATGATAAATACAAAAGAATGATTTTGAGGGTCACCTTTTTGGCGTTTAAGGGTTAAAGCAAGAAGAGGCCCAGAACTAGTCTGGCACATTAATCCCTAAAAGACCAAGCTTGCTCTTTTTAGCAACGTAGTGATTTTAGGTAGGTAATTGTGAAAAGAAATTTGCAAATTTTAGGTTGAAATTTTAATGAAAGGTGTGGACAAGGAATTTCTTTCATGTGCAATGAATTTCATGACATTTGGAAATAAGGGCCAAAAAAATGATTATAGTAAATTTGAATGCTTATATCTTGTAATCCATGCTGTGAAAATTTCTGAAATTTTTATCACGTATTCTCAAGTAAGCATATTACAAGATCTTACAATTACATATGTCAAATTTTATTTTATTTTTCAAAAACTTGGTACTTGTATTAAAAATGGCAGTTTTCAAGCATTTTGAGGGAAAACATAGTCAAGCAACTTAAGAGGTTAAGGTACATTTAGAGAGGTTATTAGGATACAATCAGAGAGTGTCATTACATTAGTAAAGCTCGCAGTCATTGCATTAATGAGTTCATAGTGATTTTTCACACTATACTGTACTCCCAGCGTTGCAACTTCCCTGTCCACTGCGAAATTACGACTTTTGATTTTCACCCACCCGCTCCGTCAATTCCGCGCCCGGAGTTGCAAAGATTGGAATATCATCTCGCCTGCTGATTCACGTTTTCCTCCCAAATCATGCGGCTGAACCACGTTGGGTCAGAACCAGGCCATGACGCACTCCTGCAAGCTTCCTGAAGAGTGAATTTCCTCGACGAAAATCAGTTTACAAGTGCCATTCTTCTGCGGTTTGCCGCTGAAACGCCGTTTGGCGGCACTTCGAAGTATCTTCGAGGCTTTCGAATCCAATTAGTCGGGATTAATAATGAAAAGAATTCCGTCGGGATTTGGACACGTGTGTTGGGTTGACCGAGGGATTTGAGGCATCTGCCTGACGTTTTCCTTGTCCGACGTTTGCGAAGGAAAGGTAGTCGCCGTGTGACTTGGGTTGCACGGTTTTGATGTCAGCTAGCGAGCTTCCTCTTCTTTAAATGCAATCCACCTGAAGGAATTGCGCAAATGCTTGTGAATGCACACCTTCTGAATCAATCTGCATCTGCAAGGTCGAGGTGAGTTGACAAAGAATTGGAGTACGCCCGTCATGCTCTGATTTTGCTGTGTAATTAATTCTCGCTTTTAGATGTGCTAGTGGGTGCGAGTTTTGTTGCACGATTGAGTACGATTGACCTAGCAATGGCTTAATTCGGAGTAGGTACTTGCTTTTGGATTCACCGACTGTCTCCTACCTTACACTCAGACTTCGTTTTCCGGCTAGTGTGCACGTGCCTGCATCCCGTATTCAAGTGGGTACCAGATTAGTTTAGGAGGCAAACCGTTGAATGTTGAGAGCTTGCAATGTTGGAATGGAAGGGGGGTTACTGTGGCAGGAGTACTTCGAAACTCCAGACCACCGTCTCTCAATATTGTAACTAGTGGCAGCATGAGGATGAGTCTTCAATCACAAAAATTTATTTGCAATGTAGAAAATTGTTCCCCACTTCATTCATTGAGTAGGTGACAACGATAGAGTGCTCTTTCCAGCGACGGAAATAGCTTCGAATCTCCGAAGTCTACTATTGATGTCGGTATCTGTGCTCAGTTGAGTTTGCAAGAGGAATCTAATCCATTGTTACTTTGGTCTCGCGTCCGTTCAGTCTGGAAGAAATTGAAGTTCAAGGCGTGCAACACGGAATTCCTACCGACAATATAAGTCGTGAACGCGATGGACTACAAACCGATTAAGGATGACGGTGGCCTGACCGAGCCGCTTCAGGGCCGGGAACCAGGGGCGGTGATCGGGTCACAGTATTGCTTGCAGAAAGCCGAGCAGTTCACTCTGGAGAATGCCATCTTCACCAAAGATTGGTCCATCACGGACGCCAACAGTGAAGAGATTTATCGAGTTCGTGGTAAGCGAGTGGAATGGTGCGCAGCTAAACGGGAGTTGGTGGATTTGGACGGGAACCCCATTGTTGGCATGAAAGAAAAGGTGAGAACGTCAATCCCTCACCTCTAAACAAAACCAATCTTCACACATCCACTGGGAACAGTTTCACGAATTGAATATTCTCCTTCACCCATGCAATTTTCTAGGTAACTCAAATCTTGAGGTTGGTGTGAATAAGAGTACTGCTGAGGTGCAGAAGTGGCAATGGATGCACATTTTCCGCTACCATGCTCCAAATTTGAGCTACTTCGCTTAATCTCAACGAGGGTGTCTGTTTCGATTTTGGGTAATCCAATCATGAAGAATGCAGATCTTGATAAATTGAGTGAGAATTTAGAGGGAAGAAGGGATTGGTTTTACCTTATTTGTCTCTATCTTATCAGAAAGCAGTTCATAATTGTGCGTTAGAATTCAAACTGTCTCGTGTGGCCTTTTCATTAGTTTAGACACATGAAAATTAAAGTTGACATGGATGCTTTTGATATATAATCTGACAATCGTGTGATGAAAATCAATCCCCTCTCCGATGTCTTTCTGAATAGTTGAGTGTACTTGATGTGTGCAGAAATGGTCGTGGATTAGCACTTGGAGAGCATTTGAACCTAGCAATCAAGAACCACCACTTTGGACGGTTAAGAAATTAACCTTCTGTAATTTTAGGCCACGGCTGGCAATCTTTCTTCCCTCAAACACTGAGCGAAAGATCCCGGACTACAGCATCAAAGGCGAGTTTCTATGTAAGAAATGCATTATCTACTTCGGCGAGCGAAAAGTAGCTGAGGTACGTTGCATAAAAGAATCTTTAATCCTGCCTCGTCCCAACTTCTCATTTATCTTGACGTCAAGAACATTGTTTGCATTCAATTTTCGAGTTGAATTGAGAGATAAACATTAATTCCTAAATGCTTTCGAAGTTTTGACTAACATAGATTTGCTAGAATATATGATTGCCACGACATTTTTCAAGAAAATGTTTTAAGAGATCTATGATGATTAGAAATTATTCAGATATAGTGGAATTTGGAATTCACTTAAAACACGCTTGTCAAATCAATTGATGGAGCAGGTGGTTCGTGAAGCATCGTTGAAGAACATCTTGACGAAGAAGAGCATTTTCCACGTGCTGGTGCAGCCGGGCGTAGACACAGCCTTCATATTCTCCCTCATCGTCATCATGGACAAACTCTACGTCCATAGTCACAAGCACGGTGGAAGCGCCGGTGGCGGCGGTGGCCCATAAGTGATCAGAGATTGACGTCAAAGCTGTAGCCTCAAAAAATCTTATGCTAAGATTCTGTTTTCAAGTTTTGTTTTCGTTTCTGTCAACCTATTCGATGTTGATGGGATGGGTGCATCACTACATTCTTGGTACTGGCAGTAGTTAGATGAATAGCTGCGTAGTCGACACATGCCATCGATCTGTTTGCAACTGGTGCTATCAGTTTAGAGCTTTGCTGGAGTGGTATGGAGTTGAATCAACCTTTAGATTTGTGATTTGAAAGGCTTCTGCTCGAGTTTTAAGAAACTTTTTATTTTTTTGTAATTATGAGTTTCTGTGGAATTATTGTGAATTATTTAAGGGTTTGGTAACGATGTTCAGTGCTTATCATATGAAGGTCTTCGTCTCGCACTGTAATATACATCTCATTTGAAAGCATCATGGATCATGACCTATGTTTGCACGAACCCTCAATGTGTCAACGGCGAACAAGGTTAGGAAGCAATGCGTTTTCGTCAATTTCATGAAATTGGTGCGATTCCAGGCGTGACATTCATTTTCTCAGAGCTCTAAAAAATAAAGTGAAGTCGGGTATAGATCTTTGTTTCAGGTTGTGCATCCTGAAACTTGCCAGAATTGTGGAATTCCGCCAATTAACCGAAATTGAGCTTCATTGCACTGTTGAACACAGATTTTGCAGTTTAGAGTTTCGAAGGAATTGATTGCTACAGAGACGTGCAAACACCACTAAGGAGTGAACAGGGCCTGCGAAGTTCGCAATCATAACATTATAAACTAGTCTGCAGAGATCTTCAGAACACTAGTGAACACTCAAAAATCAAAAGAACAAATCATCCTTTGTGTGAGCCATGAGCTAGGGAATTTAGGCCACTTCATCCTTTGAGAGAACGTTCTTTCTTAATTTCTCGAACCCTTTTCAAGTTCAACCCGATCCCTCTCTATAAGTTGCGAATAATGCGATTATTCCTGTGTCAACTGTACCTTAGATTATCGCTCAATATGAGCAAGTTAGTGACACTCTAGAAATAGGTCAAGCGTGATGACTGTAAACAAGATAACTGGTTAGTGGCTGAGACTCTCCGAACGCTATACGCCATGTAGCAGTCAAAGCAACAGGAGAGCGTGACTTTAATTTTAGAATCTGCAATACTCAATCACTGCCAAGCTCAAATTCGAAGTCTGAGAGTAGCATTGAGTTCAGAGACCTTGTGAGTAGCATCAGCACAAGACTACTTACAGCCCCTGAAGAATTTGCTTAGCGTATTGAAGACTGAACGTCAACGTATGGAAGACCACCTCTTTTAATGTGAGCTGCGTTAACATCAGGAGACGAATTTCACACAAATTATATATTCACTTCCCAGGTAGTCACCCCATTGCAATTTCTTTGTCTCCCTTTCTTCACCTCCAGTGTTCAATATATTGGAAATTCAACCAATTTGTTGGAAATTCTAAGTAGAGAATTCTACCACTACCTCCATCCATCAATATAGGGAGTAGGAGAATGGGGGAGTACACAACCGTGGCTCCCCTAATGGAGTGCCAGACACAGGAATTCATCAGAATAGGCTGAGGGATGCAAGCTTATGATCAGCACTGCAATTAATCACTGGGTTTGTAACATCCAAATTGAGAGAAGTTCAACAGTTACGTTGTTTCCGTGAGAGCCTCGAAAACACTAAGCACATCAAAGAGGAATTTCTTAATATAGGCAGATCAAAACAGATTTGCAATTGTGCATACTCCAGGCAATATGTAAACTTGTTCTCCCTTGATGTTTTTGAAGACATCGGAACATTCGCCGGGACAAAGATCAATCAGTACGACACGGTGACCCGACCTAATGGCGTCATGTTTAGTTCGTGAGCAACTTCGAAGCTTGCTTTGGAGTCCAGTGAGCACAGCTTGCATTGAGTATTGTGCACTGCAAGTTGATTGCCAATGCTTTGCCAGGTTCCCCACATTCCTTCCAAAGCCCCAGCGGAACTTATGTGTGGATGGTGGCACCTACCCAGCGAATCTTTCTGCATTAGGTCAGTACCAATATTAAAACCGTTGCCACAATACCCCTGTTGCATAAGAAAAATAGTATTTCTTCGATTTGTCAAAACTGGATTTCATACTCAAAAGACTACCAAATAGGGGATGAAAATGTGTATGTGACTATCCGAATGGAAGGAAGCGTGATACCATCACACACAACCCTCTCCTCCAAGCTGTCAAATCTTAAAACTCTTGCAAAGAGTGTGGGAAGGATAGAATTATGCCTCTAAACCACCCTCCTTTGCAACCGACTGCATTGCTTCATGTGGCAATGAAAGTGATAGGGAGGGTTATGAGAAGAGTTACATGTAATAAAGTATTGTAGCTTGCTGATGAGCTAACCAAGTAGCTGAACAAGGAATGATAATTGTGTAAACCCAGCATTGTGTGATGTTACGTTAAACCACGTTCAAGGTCCCTGACGCATGAATTCATCCCAGTAGCAGTTCAATAATCTTAGCCAAGAAGCCCCACTTATGAAGTCTTTGAGCTGGTGAGACTTGAACCGAATGGTGGCCTGTCAGTGTCAACGGGACTTTCAACAGTGCCTCCAGTTAGAAGAACTAGAAGTGATATAGATCTAAGATGGGAAATTTCATTAAAATGGCGATATTCCATACACCACTTTTCCATTCATTTTCTTCTTTTGTTTCCTTCCTTAGCTCTAAAAGTCTAGGACAAAAATCTAAGACTAGTATACATTTCAGACCGCATGGTCTAAACCATGAAAGTGCCAAAGTTTGTGGAATGGTGCCATTTTCATAAAATTTCGTATTAAGGTTGAAATTGGGGCAACTAAAACTGCACTAATGTCATTGAAATTTGCCATTGTTGAAATCCAAAGTGCCCAAAAGATCTATTGGGGTTTAGGGTAATCACAAAACTTAAACTTGATGCCACATAATAACAATTTCAGTCAATTTAGACGACCGGGAACCTTGAAGATGCAAAAAACTGTCCATCTATTGAAATGTTCTAATGAAAAAATGAAAAAAATTGATTGAGGTGTGAACATTTGAACCTGAAACATCCAAAAATTAAACAAATTCTGATAGTGCACAAGTCAAATTTGATTATGAAAAATTGTTCAATTATATGATTTTTTATTCCAAGTGTAACAAATACGTCTTTCTATTAATGTTATCCAAAGCAATCTAATACAAAATTCGTTTGAAATCGAAAAACTAATCGAATTTCGATAGGAGGTTCGGTGACTTCAACATTGTTTCAAATCATTGGATGAATGCCGTCCTCTTGGACAAATGAAGAGTTGCGTACACGGCAGTCAAGGTCCTCCTGAAGGCATGGTCCCTGATTCTCCGACTTCGATCCTCTTTAGTCTTCAATTCGCATCCCTATTGTATAAATTCCTAATCCTTCATCAAAACCTGTACTGCACCTTCTTCAATCACGTTGCAATTGCAATTCTCTCCCTCCTTCTCGCCCAGTAATGCTCTCATCGCCATCAATTTAGGCTGAATCAAACCTTATCAAGGGCTCCATTTGAATTTGATTGCTGCGATTCAATTCATGTATATTTGCCTTCTTAATTGATCTAGGTTTGATAGATTATGCCTGTTCTGGTAATGCTCTCACCGTCACAGGCCCTCAATTTCGGTTGAAACAAAGATTTTAAAGTACTTCGAATTCGTAGTGTTCTGTGACGTTGATTGCGGCAATGTAATTCAAGTTTCCTTCGTTGAAATCTATTTGAAATATTCCCGATTTATGCAAATTCTGGTAATGCGCTCATCGTGGCCGGCCATCAATGTCGTCTGAATCGAATTAAACCTTGTGATGCAATTCGTAGTCTTAATCTGCTTGCGGTAATTTGATTCATGTTTACTCCTTTGATCGTGCTTTTGGTGGATGAAATGTGCCAGGTCAAAATTTGTAGATCGTAAGTAAGCGCACATGAGCTCGGAAACACCTTTGAGTACAGCTGCGGCAGAGGATGCTGCTGCAGCTTCTAGCAACGTGAAAAGGACTCGGAGGAGCTCGGACGACTCCGGGTCGTGGTTAGACGTCATCCAGAAGGTGTACGAATTAATCCAAGAGATCATTCCACTCGTCAGAAAGTGCATGGGCATGTCAAGCTCATCAGGCGCTCGCAGCGTCGGCGCCACTTCCAATAAAACCGCGAAAGACTTCCTCACGCAGCTTGCCAACCTCCTTCCGACCAGCACCTTCATGACGTTCCAGATCATTGCGCCACTCGCCACAAACAACGGCCACTGCGGATCCACGGAGAAAATCGTAACCGGGACGTTGCTCGGCGTGTTTGGAGTTATCATCGCGATCTCGAGCTTCACGGACAGCGTGAAGATTTCGAGCACCGGTAAGGTATGGGAATTTCCATTAAAATGGCAAATTTTCTTTAAAATGGCAAAGCAGTACAGATCCTGTCATCGTTAATCTCGTTCGATTGGCGGGATTCCGGCGCAACAATTGTCACACAAGTCTATAGAAGCTCTACAAATTAGGACAGGACAGGTTGTAGATTTATATTTCAGACCGCGCGTTCCGAAAGTGCAAAAGTCGTGGAATACCGCCAATTTAACTAAATGAAATTAAGGACAGTTTTAGTTCTTTAAAGGAAGAATCACTTGTGCATCACATTTCGAATTTAAAGCATTGTTACAAAAACGTCGATCAAATATTCCATATCCAAGTTTTTGAAGAGCGTTTGCTAATTAGTTTGCGTTTTTTGGTGTTCTTTTTCAACATCCTGTTTTCTTGAGCTGTAACCTCTCAGATGTAATTGAAAAACGATGGAAGAACGACCGTATTGACACTGAAATAGAAATTTGCCGTTCTTCGTAACTATGATTGAACGGATGTTGTGTAAGGTGCACTACGGGCTCGTGACGACCAAGGGGCTATGGAGCCCCGCCTTCCAGGGGGCGGGCATGCCCGGGGTGGAGGGCGCCTATTACACTTCGGGCGGGAAAAGATACACTCTTCGGGGATTTGATTTTGTGAACGCGATCATGTCGTTGGCGGCTTTCGCTGCGCTGTCGCTACTCACTGATCCCGTGTCAAGCTGTTACTTCAAGAACTTGAGCACGACGGTGGTGAAGTCGGTGCCGCTTCTTGTTAGTGTGGTGATCTCATTCCTGCTTACGTTTGCGCCTGCCGCGCGGAATGGCATTGGATTCCGGGTGGACGCTCATGATTCGACGCATTCGAGTTTGTTGCAGGGCGAGCCGGGGCATTCCCCTGCACATTCCATTGTCGGCGTTCCTTGAGAAGAAATTGAGGACATGAATGGGGAGGTATTCTTACTAATGCTCATTCTACTCAAATTTTGATTTTTTCTTGAATGCTGCTGCACAAGATCGAGCTGATCGCCTTTACGATTTGCATCAGTTTTACAATGGGCAAAAACATAGTGAATAGCATCTCTCAGATAGGGAATTAGTTCCAATCTTTTGTTGATGATATCAGTGTGGCCTAAGTAGCATGAAAGTAGAATTTTCTTCAAAGAAATTACACAATTATAGTGGATGATGATGGGGACTTGGTAACCAAGTTTTGGTCACCTTTGAATTGAAGGAGTGCCAAGCACATCCTAATAATGATTTCCTCAAATTTCAAAGATTCTCAAATTCCAATTTCAAGGGTTGGATTTCAAGCATCATTAGAATTTGGGGAATTTAAGTTTATAGCATTCTTCTTTATCTTTGAAAGGTGGCCAAAACTAGGTTTTCAACCCCTTTTCCATCATCAAGTTTTAATACTTACTATTAAATACTTGTACCCTAGTGCATCCCGAAAACTTACTAGTATTGATATCTCCACATAATAAATTATGAATTAGACTTCTTCACATAAAATATATTATTGCATTTTGACAATCATAGATCTTATTGTAATTTAAAAGACTTACTCATGCTAACAAAAATTGGAATTGTGTCACTATATTTCATCACAGGTGTCATTGGAGCTACTTCAAGAAGCAATTAATGATCACAACATTACAAAAGACTTCTATGATTCCATTGGCAATGAATAAATGAATGACAATTACAATAATGAATTAATAGGACAAATGTTCAAGTCTTTCTATCTTGTCTATATAGAAAGCCACCTTAGGCAAACTTTTGGATTCAATACTTGTGCTTGACTTCATATAGTCTTAATTGTTAAATTAGGTGTTGGAAAGTAGGCCAAAATCATATTGGATAAATTATCAAGTTCAATTCTTCATTCCTTATGATACTAATAAATGTAATTGATGGTTTTTGTTAAAACCAAACACATCAAGTTAATTTTATATAACAAGCATTTAGGGATGTAGAATAAAGAAACAATTGTATACAAGCTAGTGAATTATAGGGAATTCATCCCATACTAATATAGACTTTTAAACTACATAGTATTTAACCTACTCATATTCTTTAGAACTAGTATGAATAAATATAAATCAAGTGTTTGTATTTTACTATTTATTAGAAATAAGGCACAATAACTCAAATTTGCCAACAATTGGATCATTTGGATGAATTTTTAAAAGATTTAACCTTGGAATGTTTAGAGAGCCCATTTATAGTCACAATATAGATTTCTTTTGTGTATTTGATGTAAAAGGTATATGATTTGAAGTTTTAAGTAGTAATTCAACTTTGTCTTCACATTGAACTAGATTCAATGATATATGGGACTTTCAAATTTCAATTTGGACCATTATTGAAACTCCTACATATTTGAGAAGCTACAATATGATTGCATATTCTACCTACATGTGCATGGTGGCATATTTGAACATGATAAGGTTTAAATGTTAAAGTGATAACTATCAATATCAATATCTTGCCATATTTTAGCACATAATTTGTATATTAGGAACTACAAACATTTAAAGGTTAAAATTACAACAATTAAGCAACAATCTTTCATTTTGTGTTCATAATTCAAGTTTGGAGACCTCTCTAATATTTGATATAAGGAAATAGATGTTTACAACACCAAATTCCAATATATCAAAAGATCTCTTAGAAATATATTTGTGAACTTGATGATAGACTAAATAATTGCCCCTTATAATTATAATCCACTACCCTTATTTCCTAATGACAAATCTATTTTTGCAAACCCTATACACATACAAAATAGTTTCCCTTATAAAACTCCCCTAAAATACAATCACAAAAATGGTATAGATGCCAAGACTGATTTACTATTATGGTAAGCCCATTTAGAAAACTCAATTAACTATCATCAATCTTAGACCAAACTAAAACCTTGACTTACAAACTTGACAGAGGGCATAATCTCAATGCAAGCAAGTTTCACCAGTGGCAAGTTTTGTTGAGCAAATAAAAACCAAGCTTCCTCAAGAAATATACCCAGGCTCCGTATTGTCAAAAGGAGCAAGAATCTAAGAAAGCGGATAGCCAGCCACCTTGACAAATATCAAATCCAGTCAAAAGCTCAAGTATTCAAATATCTGTCGGCATCAAATCAGTCCTCGTTTCATCCTAGTAAGAAAAGTCTTCAAACACAGTTCATGAAACACATAAAATATGAATGTGTTCAAACACACTCAAGAATGTAATCAAAACACTGCAGTTGTAAGCGTTATGCGCGTGAAACTAAATATTTCGTACCGTTCTCTCATACCTCCGCATCGTTTCTCATCATTTTTACAATCAGTACCATTGTGCGCCGCACATTCTACTCTGCCTTAACATAGTTAGATTTGATACAATGTTCTATGTGCCAGCTTTGCTAGCAGAATGACGTCAGGTAAGTTCAAGAGGCTTACTTTCACAAGAGAGATAAATACTCGGGCTTTCTAGATATTGAGTTAAAATAACCTACGCATCTGCAAATCCAATGTCACTAAATAGTCAACTATTCCTTACATTCTCCCAAATTGGGAACTCGTCAAAACTGAATTCCACTTGCAGATTCAATTTGGTTCGAGTAGCAAAACCTGAGAATGAAGTATAGCTCCAATTAAAACTCCAATCGCTTCACTAAAGGATGTTCTCGCTATGCTCACTAGTGGGTGACCCATGGTGGTGCGATCTACTCCTCAGGGTCGGGCTCAGGCTCAGACTCTTGGTCAGATCCGCTGTCATCTGAAGAAGATGATAAATTCCTGTCTCCATCCAAGGTCAGTTCTTGTTTGATATCGACTTTATCAGGAGATACTTCCATGGCATCATTTCCAGCATCTGCAGCCGTCAAAGGATGGCTATCTAATGTTTTCAGCTGATATCGCTTTCTGGCTCGCCTTCGGCCATTTTTCTTCTGATTCAGATAAACTGCAAGATCTTCCTTGTCCTTCTCGGAGTATACCATCCACTTCTCTTTGAGAATGCCGTCAACATAAGTCAAGTCTGAAAATACCATAGGATTTTAGGAAAATTGCTACGAGGAAGTAAGTAGTATTCCCTTCAGGTACGAAAGAATAACGAACAAATTGTAGGGGACCAAAACTAACATTAAGCATTGAACTTCCTAAGATACGTGACGCGGAAATATCACATTAGTTAGAAGTACTTCAGCATCATTAGAGGACAATAGAAGTCCTAATTCCAACATACCTTGAAGGGCTAGAGATGTTCGATCGTTTCCTCCCTTCAGCTTCCAGATTGCACGTGCTCCGCTATCCCACAATACTGCTTCAGTCTTGACTGCATCACATCTTTTGTCACCTGATCCCAGAAAAGTCTCAAGACTGTCAGTGTTTGCTTCTATCAGCCAGATCAAAGGCATGAGACCACGCTGCCTCAGATATTAGGCGTTTGCTTCAAGATCTAATGGATTTCAACTATCTGGTCAGTTATGTAATATTACACTTGATAACTGGTCAAAAGATGTAAATGCTTTTGGAGTCTCTTTAGCACACTTTCCTAGAACTTGCTCATAATAAAGAAAGATATAAATGAACCATAAGGAGAGGGCACAGAAAATGCACTTTCAGAAGCAGGCTCTTTTGTATTGCTGGGTTCTGTGGTTGAAGCTTTCAATGCATCAGCTCTGAGCTTTGCAAAATTTTCAGATTCTTGAACAAAACTTTTAGCGCCTGTCAAAAAGCTCTCCTTCTGCTTCTCTTGGTCCAATTTTATCTGCATCAGGAGAAACAACAAGCCATCAGGCAAACTGCTCAGGAGAAATCGACGCAAATTACATGCAGCTGACAAAACGGTCTGGAAGAAGACAGTCTGAAAGGAATGGCAGATAATGACAGCGTAGACACCAAAAGACCATGCAAATACCTTTTTCCTGGCAGCCTTGGACTTCTCTCTCTCTTCCCTTCTGTGTTCGTCGTACTCAAACATCACCCTCTCGATATGCCCCCGTAATACCCTGCGTACACATTCAAATCAATACATGTTTTTCAACGTCAGCTGGAGTGGCAGCGAAAGCGTAAAGCGCGAAATATTTTCGAACCAAAGCATGTAACACAACTTCCAGCATTGATGGAGGCCCATCAATTGTTTTGCGAATCTTAGAAAAAATCACAAAGATGTAGTTGCGCTTCGAATTATATGTTAGTAGGCCTAATCCACTTCTAACAACCCAACTACATAGAATCTAACGATTGGATCTGATAAACTGTCCTGGGCACCTCTGCAAGTACATTATGTGAATGCCACTGATGGAGGATGAAAAAGAAATAATAGAATAATATAAAGTAGTAGCCCGATTTAGTCGCTCAGGATTAGGATAGGAAAGGATTTTCACGTACGCCGTGCTGAGAACATCGTTGCAGAGTAAATTGAGGAGTTGCAGCTTCTCCTCGACAGCAAGGGATTGATAACCGTCAGCTCCACTCTCAAGAGCTGTAGCAAACTTGCGCATGGATTCTTGAAGCGGAGAGAGAGTTGACACACCATTAGAAGGAGATGCCACTGATTCTGACAGTGGTGGAGATGGTTTCGACGAGCATTCAACTTCTGCTTCCTTAGTAATACCTTCCTCAACTTCTGTGTCCTTCACCTGTGGAACCTTGAGATGAGAGTGTGCTTTCTTGTACAAATACTTTTTTAAGACTTCAAGCCATGAACTCTTGCACTTCGCACTGACAGAAATATTTTGCCTGTAAGAATTCCAAGTATGAAAACTGAATGTCAATCCGATGAAATAAACATTACATCATACTTAAACACACAAGTACATGGTGGTACTGAGGTTGCATGGTCAGCACATCCTACTTTTACTACCTAGAAACACCGCTTAGTAGATCTGCATCCTACACTTTTCTAAAGGAAAAAACTCAGGAGACCAAATTCAAGCTATAGAAGGTCAGTAATATGAGCACTTCCATGAGAGCCTGGATAACAACCTAAAGTGGAAGTATAGCAGGCATTGGGCATGAATAAATACACTTACGGTTCATCGCTTTCATACAGTATCACAGACAGAAGACGCACATGGACTTGCACAATTTGGCACTGGCCACCTTTTTTTAAATTGCATCCTTTGCCAGCCTCGAGCAGTGCTTTTTCTGCCTCTATTTTCTTCATTCCAAGCGGCTGCAAACCATCATAAAAATGCATGAGAAATGGAGAAAACACACCCAACGTAAGAGGAAGCAAGTCTGATCCACTCACTAGATAGTCTACAGTCGCTAAAAAGATGCCCGGCAATAGCCACAGCGGAAAACAAATTTTGCTGAGAATCGTTAAATCTACATACTTACCTTGTAGAATGCAGCGCAGAATTCAAGAAATTCCAATGCAGGTCCAACTGCACTCTCCGGCAGCTCTACACCGGCAACAGTCAATAATGGAGTGCCCTCTGGTAGGAAAACCTCTACTTCTTCGGGTTCTTCTTGTACCTCCACCACAACTTTCTTCTGAACATACGACGATCATTTTGTTCAGTTAAGAGAAAACAATCTCCGAAGGTGATATTTGTGCTTGAGCTTTTTCTTGACAAAGTACCCGAACGAGATCTGTATCCTGTTCTGACAATCAACTTCTCGCACCCTCCAGCAATCCCATGTATCTTCCATTTGTTCGATATGGCAGATTAACTAACCTGATACTGGGGAGGAGGAGCCACGGGCTTGATCACTTCGTCAGATTTTGCCAATATTCCATTAGGCACCCAGCGTTGCCTTCTCGGCATTCTCATGGGCCCTCGACCAGGTACTGGTCCAGTGGCTGGTGGTGCCACACTATCTGAAGGTTCGCAGGAAGCAGCCATGATTTTGAGGTCCGATGGATATATCGTCAAAGGGCCCTGATTCACATGGGAAGATGACAAAGAGGCTACATTAGATCGTGATATATCGACCTCCAAATTGTTCTTGACCCGCTCAGACGCTAATGATCAAATATCTGCTGTAGCTAGCCCTATTCGGTTCAAAACTAACTCTGATTGGATGAAATTATGATGTAATACGCGACCACAGAAAAAATCAGAAAAATCTGACGACTATTTCAACAGCACAACGGTAAGAGAGGGTAAACAGGCAGGTTTAAACTAGCAAAGTATCTCTTGAATGCCTACAGATTGAACGGGTAGGCTAATTCACATCTGGATGTTGCCCCAAGATCCCAGCGACGAATTCACATCTGAATTCGTTGCCAGGAACCTTGAATGTAGGCAGCAAAGAATCTGCTGGGACGACCCCTTGCTTCCTCCTGCGTTTGTACATCAACACGAAACTTCCAAGCAGGTGTATGGACCAAGATCTCAAGACCGCATCTTCAATGGCAGCAGAGAAATAGAGATTTGAACAGCTGCTTTCTGAACAGTCATGGCCCGTGGTCTACACAGCAATATTCTAACCAAGGAAACAAGCTCCCGGAAGCCTCTAGAGATTTCGATTTCTACTACAGTTGGCACATTTCCACCTGCTGTAAGCATCCAAATTACATTGAATGGTGTTTGCTTCTGAGTAATGATATATTAAGAGAATTCTGTTTCCTCTAACGAGAGAGGTCTGGTTTTTTCTTTGCGCCATAGGACGAGAAATACATCACTTCTACATAGAAAACAACGTGCGTGCAAAAACCGTTAATCGGTTAATTCAAGCTATTCCTGAAAAAATGGCTGAAGAACAGCCTCGGTGATAGAAGTGGTTCGTCCATACGAAATATGACGGACCATTCTCATCTCAAGAACGCAATCGGTTCGGGTTGGGGAAGGGTCAAAAGGAACGCACTTAACACGAAAAATATAAGTTCTCTACCCAACGGAGCACACGAGATGATATTACAGCCGTTCAGTAATTCCAAGCAGCTTCGTAACAAGAGATAAGAGTACTCTCCTAAAAAATTGAAACTTATTCCGGCACTAATTATTGTATCAGGCATGGGAAACACAGAGTTTCACTATAAGGCGATTCACGGCAACAGAGGAGAGAGAGACTAAACAGTCAGTTCTACCAAAAGACACGCAGTGTGCAAGAGGTGTATCGCTCCGTGCAAGAACTCAACCGCCCGCCGCATAAAGTTCACAGGCTCAACGTGGAGCGGACATGTGAAACGAAGAGAGATACCAACAGAGAGAATACTACATCTGGCCTGTAAGATACAAAATTCTACAATTCAAAAGAATCTTAAATTCAAATATCATTTGGTCGGCAAATAACGCCGTTAGAGACATGCCACAGGGTCAGAGACCATCGGACCGGGGGAATGAACTCACAGGGCAACCCCTTAGCGCAATGCCAAGATAATTGATCTGCAACCCCCTGAAGAGTTTCTATAATTATAACAGCCCCTCATTACACTCAATTCATCAACCTCTCCATCGCAATTCAAAGGAACTTCGAAGATTACGCCTACAAACCACGACTGATCCACACCCCGCAATTTCCTCGAAAAGCAAGCGTCATTGTGTTCCTAAGTAGGGCTTAATCCCGCAATTGCCTCGTAGACGAACGCCTTCAAAGAAAAACTATCTCAGCTAGTCCTTCCTTACGTGAAAATGGAAGACTTTAGTTCTCCATTTTCGAGAGCGGCAACAATCCGAACGTTCTCTAACGTTTTTCAATAGTCGTATGTGACTTACAGTTAAGAACTGATTGTTTAAAAACAGAATCGGAAAATACGCATGGCAAGACAGTGAAAAACGCGTAAATTTTTTCGTGAGATGGAGTACATTTTCCTGTTCCGGTAACTACAATCGTTTCCCTTCGCAATACACCACCACTGCGCACTCGTCGCTAAACTACAACGGCTACTACAAATACTCGGAACCATCCACCACTCCACCACGATTCAAAGCAAGTATCAAGATCAACTCCGAAACAAAATTAATCCAAATTCCGCATTACCTTGTGAGGCAAGCGCCGCGCGCTGTATTCCTGATTTTGAACTTATTCCCGTAATTGCCTTAGAAAGGAACGCATTCACAGGAAAAATTGACGCTCTCGTTGAGAATCCAGAGCGGGTATTGAGAGCCTACGAGCTCCGATCGACGCAGGTATTGTTGTCAGGGATCATCGCCGCTGCAAATGATGATGCTCTTCTTCCACATTTGGAGCGGTGGTCGTCACATTGATGGTGAATGAATAACCAGTTCATGCCACCAGGAACTAGCAGTTGGGAGGGGAGCTCCCCCGTCTTGAGGTGCCCGTCCTAGGGTTTGTTCAAAAGGCGAGATACAAGGGCGGGAATTTGAATTTGGATGACAATGGACTGCCGCCAATTTCGTTTCGTCGCCCTCCCGCGCTCTGTTCGCGGGTCCGAGGCTGTTAAGTGGACGGAGTCTGTCCTCCGCCTCCGTCGCTTAAACTCTTCATCCATCCATTGATGTGGCATCTGTATCCTGAGTATCCTCTTTACCACCCAATTTTTGGTAGTGGTGCTGATAATCTATAAATATTTGATACACTTTTCAAATTTTCCATATTTTTTATTGGAGATTTTTGGAGTAAATTATGAAAAATCTAAATATATCGAGTCATATTTCTTTCAATAAAAAAAATTTTAATTTGTGAAATTTTTACCATAAAATCCCAAAAAGAATTCTCAATCCACTTGTAACATAACTTGCTCAAATTTTTCTGAAAATCTCTAATTCCTCAATTAGATATGGCAAGTTTTGTAAGTGTACAAAAACATTTTGAGAGTCACTATACATTCTACATTCCTAGTAAAATCAATGGAAATGCTCTTAAGTTGCCACATTCTAATTTCCAAATGTTTTACACTAATTTACATCTTAACAATCACCTTTGATAATAATAATTTTGTAAGGGAATTCTAATTTTCATTATACCCAAAAGTGTCGCAAAATCTAACACATTTCAATTGAAAGGATCAATATATTCCTTACTATTGAATTATTTTTTGTATCATATAGACATAGTTATAGACTTTCAAATTTTAACATTTTAACCATTAGCACTTCAACTTCCAAAATCTAGAAGATGAACACAAAGGTTTCAAGGGGCTTTCTTGACCACATACCTTCTTGTTCATCCAAACCAATGCTTCCCTTATGACTTCAAGATCCAAAATTTAGAAGACATACACACAAAGGTTCCAAGGGCTTTTTTGACCACACAACTTTTCATTCATCCAAACCAATGCTTCACTTTATAAAAGTCACTTTCTGTAGAATGAATTTGGTGAAATTCAGACAAATAATATATATTTATAAAGATATAAGCAAAAATATGCAAAAATTCAAGAAAGCATTCAGGCACTAACACCCTTGATATCCAATGTTGGAGCCTTGGAGGTGTTGGAGGTACTGGTATGGACTCATTCACGGAGATGAAGGGGTGCTCAGATTTCGGTTACCTAGTGGCATAGCTCACGCATGCGAGCGAGCGCAGAATGAAACTTTTCGGAGAGAGCAACAAGGGTCGGAGTGACGACGTTGCGTGACCGAAATAATGAATGCTTGCAATTGATAAAATACAAATGTAGACATAGTCATGTTACAACCATGCATTTCTGCTCGCCCGGCAGAAATGAGGAGAATTCAATCACCGAGGAAGTAAGAATGGCAGATTGGCAATGTTGTACACGAAGACACTGAGTGTGGCAGCGCAGTGCTGCAGTTGCTTTGGCGAGAGCTTGTCAATTGTGTCCGCCGCGGTGTGGTGGTACCTGTCCAGGCACACAATATCGATTAGTCTCTAACACAACTCGCAACATCTACCATCAAGTGGTGAGGTACTGTAAATCTTTTACAGAAACGACAATTGAAGTAGAAAATCTGGCTCATGACAAGCCGGAACCTCCGAAATTTCACTGTCGAGGACTACACTTCGCTTGCTCGACAGTTGCAACATCCGCCTTAGAAGAAATGATAAATGGAATAAGTAGACAAAATGCAATGAATCGATTCTAAAAAAGGGAGAATAAGCGCAGAACGATCTAGCTCATGGAAAGTCAAAATCTACAAAATCAGCCTCTCCAGGGCTTCGATTGCTCGACATCCATCTTCAAAGAATTGCTCAATGCAATAAGCAGACAGAATGCAAGAATTGATTAAAACAAGCTAGAGAGAATTAGACTAAAGCGATCTGACTCATGACATGTCGAGATCTGCGAGATCAGCCTATCCAAGACTAAAGCTTGGATAGCTCTTGACAGCTGCAACCCCCGCCTTTGACAAAATGATAAATACAATAATCAGACATCATGCAAACAAGAGAGAATTAGACTAGCACGATTAGTAGGGAATTACAAGAAAAAGATGGAGTGATACCAGAAGTAGCCGCTTCGGAGGAAATCGTCCTGACTGAACGGTGGATACGGTGGACGACTAAACGGGACGCAAGGGTTGTTCGATTCGTCCCCCTGTCGTGGATCCAACACGTTCAAGCTTCCGGAAGGTACACCATGTGCATTCAAGTACGACACATCCTCTCCCACTTCCACACCCGAGACATTTCCCGATCCTATTCCCTTGAGCAACTGCTCTCCAATCGCCTCCACAATCTTTCTCGCTTCATTGGACCCCGCAAAGGATATTCCATTTGGAGTGAACGTCCCTGCATCAGATTCCAGAGCGATGCTATGCTTCTCGAGCTCTTCGCTATGGTCATTAGCATACGCTTGTCCACCTCGCGCCCCGTTCTCCTCGTTCGTCCAAAGCACAGCACGAACGGTTCTGTCTGGGTGAAGACCTAAAGATTTTATCAACCTCACCGCTTCCCATGCAACAAAGGCGCCCCCTCCATCGTCCATGGCACCGTCGGCAATGTCCCAGCTATCAGTATGCCCTCCGAGGACGACAAACTCGTCAGGGTGCTTGGAGCCTTGAATCTCGAGAATGAGGTTTCGAGATGGCACGTCGGGGAGTGTGTGCGCTTCCAGGTAGAGCTCAATTTCCATACTCTGGCCACGCGCTTGCATACGCGCAAACATTTGCGCATCTTCTAATGTTATAGACACAGCGGGGATACTGGAAGCGTGAGTGGAGCCCGTGTGCGGAGTTTGAGTGCCGAACGGGGTCACGGACCTTATCAAAGCAGCAATGGCGCCATAAGACTCCGCACGAGGAGCTCCAAGGACGCGGTATTCCACTGTCTCGCCGTAAGATATAAACTCCTGGTTGTACACCACGATTTTGCCTGTGATGTTGTCTTTCTGGTTTTCGAGGTCATCGAAGGAAGAGACGACGATGACGCTTCCACGGAGAGTGGTGCCGTTGGTGCCCACGCTGCCGCCGAGAGATAGAATGCGCATGCTTTTGCGGCGAGGGGCGAGAAGATTGGCGTACTCGCTTCCCCTCACCCATCGCGGAACCATCACAGACTCCGTCCTGACGATGATGCCATCCTCCTGCTCCGCTGTTGCCTTGATCCAGTCAATGGCGAGCTCGAGCTCGGGTGTGCCACTGAAGCGGGGACCGATGGTGTCGGTCATGTACGCCAATCGCTCGTATACAATTGGGGTCTCCAATGCAGCTCGTATGATTTTACCTGCTTCCTCCTTCGCAAGTAGACTCGATTGCAAAATTGAAGAATAGCCCGTTACGAGCATTGGGACACCGCCATGATGCAAACACAGAACCAGCAGAAGCGTCCTTAATATCAGACCCGTCATCGTGGTCACCACTCCACACATTGCCACGACTAGTCCTCGTCAAATCCACTGAACGAAACTTATTAACCCTAAAATCCGAACCAGAGGAGCTTTTCCAGAAAGAAGAAGCAATGGATTCGGCTGATGATATATACTTTCAACATGGAACGATGCTCCACCTCCTTCTCAAATTCATGAAAGAGAAAACCCCAGAAGGATTCTCATTAGAAACAAATCCGCTGAAGGAGATTAATCCCAGAATCCGAAACAGAGGAGCAGCAATAGATGAAGCTGATGGTACTTTCAACAAGGAAATGACGCTTCAGCTCCTTCCCGAATTTGTGAATAGAAAACACAGAGAAGGATTCCCATAGGAATTAAAGCTTCAGCGAAACTCTCCCGTTCACTCGATGCGGCGCCTTCAAAATGAAAAGACTCGTCCGCCGGAGAAGAAGAATCGTCAGTGCGGCACACACCCCTCTGATTTTGTAAGCTCTGTTCCTCCGGTGCTTGAAACTCACAATTCAGACTAACCCACAAAGCTGCGCATTTGCCACCATCAATTTAGACCGCAGAAACAGTAGCACTGGATCAGCGACTTACAAAGTTCTCGGTTTGCATGGCACAAATCTGATGCGTCAGTGAGGAGCAGAGATATTCAGGTCCATAAAGTGCCGGGCTCAGCTAAAAGCGTAAAGCGTCCAGCTCCTGAAATACCGGTATACCCAGTTTGTGCATTGTGCTTTTCTGATTGCACCAGAAATGTACCATTTGTGTACATTTCAGGTAAACACTTTTAGTGACCACTGCGTATGAACTTCAAAAATTCATGAATAATTTCACAAAAGTCAAAAAAATATAAAACGACTTGGAGGAAATGTCAATTCCATTTGTCTTTCAAGGAAAATTTACTGAAAAATATTTAAAGTTGAACCTCCCCAAATTAATTTCCATCTCTTAAATAGGCACTTTATAAAGAATGATTGAAGACACATCAAAGAAATGCATGGAGAAAACAAGATTAGATCTAGTATTGGTGAACAACGGAGTTGGACTGGTTGTTACGACTAACATAACAAATTTCAATGACATGGCAAGCAATCATATTACAAACCATAGTCATGGTTTAGGATAAAACTCATAGACATAATGGAATTGTTGTTGAAGAGCACAAGGTAACTACAAATTTTTTATCTAGATTGACATGATTAATTGTCGTATTTGAAGTTATGTTATTGGTTAGTTATCAATAGTAATGGCCATGTTGTGATCCAATCTAGTCAATAATTTGAGTTGCTTACTCTATTGTTGCTACTTTAGAATATCTCAATTACAAATTTTATTGACTCACAACTTGATCGTTACTTCATTGGTAAGGTATTAATCCCTAAGTGCCTAGAGTCAGAATGCCAAAATGGAGGCACAAAGGACCTAGTGACAATCAACTTGGCAACAAAACTTCACAAGTAAGATTGGTGATCGTGAGATGTAAGAACCGTTGAATTTGGAAGAAGGTTATGGCACGCATTTTCAAGGGGAATTAGGCAAGTTTTGACCATATTTTTTGAAATATTATAATGGTCAAACAAGGATTGACTACTTGTTATTTTTTTAAATGGAGGAAGGATTCTTTTTGTTCACAAATTCATAGAAATTTGTGTAGGTGTGGTCTTGCCCCCAATTTTTTGGCAAGGAGTAGGGTCACTTGCTATGCAAAAATTAGCCAAATTTAGAAATTTTTTGATGCCGCAAAAAGTGAATACCATAACCTCTAATGTGTAACATTGTCAATGTAGACAAAAATATGATTGGGAGCAAATTCTATGCCACCCTTTACCAAAAATGCAAAAATACTTTGCAACTCATTGAAATCAATGTCCCTACTCAATAACATGACACCAATACTCCCTCTTGTCCATGTACAATTTCATAGTAGTTATCTAGGATTTGAAGACTTATTGCAAAAAAACAAACTAAAAGAGGCCATATACAATTTTTCATAGTTATTTATCCAAGACCTAAAGACTTATTGCAAAAAAATAAAATAGGATAGGCCCAATTTGGGGTGATGGGGCACTCAAGGATTCCAATAAAACTATTCCAATACTATTGACATTAATTTGTCTTGATAGTGCATGTAATATTAATTTACCAAAGTCATTTTTTTGAATTAGTATAGGTTGAAATATTACTATATTGTACCAACTTCTAGAAAAATACAATTTGTTACGACACTAATTTTTTAGGTGAAGTTAATTGTCCCCCCTTATATAAAGGACAAATCAAAAGAGTAGAAAATGCTTGTGAACTATGCACTAAGTAAACCACTAAGTTTACTAATGTGCCCAATCCACTAAGTGGTGGTGATTTTTATTGGCTATGTTAGTGTGATTTCCATTACTTTAGTACAATTTCAACTTTATTCAAATCTATTACTATCTTAACTACCATCAAAGATTAAAAAAATGAGAAAAGCAAGGCTTTTTTTTTTAACCAATGTCTTCTCTACTATCCTCATTCTAGAGGCCAATTTTAGGAGGGATGAAGGATGAGAGGTGAAATTTATGACATATTGGCAAAATTTTGCCAAAAATAAAAGCCCAAGTGAAAAGGTTAGGTGAATAGGGCTTACCTAATGAAAGACAATAAAAGAATCTTTCACAATTCTCAATGATTGACAATAGTTTTGACTAGTGGTCTTTAAGCAATTTCATAAATGATAACATGAGATCAATGGTTTAGATTGAAATCTCCATTTATTAGGAGGTGCTTCCAAAGATTTGTTTTTTGAACATAATTTGGGTGGAAACAACATTGAAATGGACCTTTCTTAATTGTGAGCACCAATTTGTATATATTCTTAAGCTATTAGAAAAATTAGCATTAAAACATCAAAGTTGTTTGAAGTATGTAGTGAATAGTCAATGGACATGATCTCATGTAACATAATCCTCCTTGCAACCTATTTTGACACATCATGATGCAAGGCCATTGGGAAGAGTGAAGGTGGTTTAGAGCCACAATCCCATCCAATTTACTTTTAGAGAGAGACTTAAAGGAGCAGACCCATTTCCAACCACTTAAGCAATTACACGCATATGGAGTGTAGATTTCTTGAGTGCAGAAATTTTCCCTAATGTAGAAATAGAGTTTGGAAGGATTATATAATTTTCCAGAATTTTTTAACTCAAAATATAATTATTATAAATTTTTTAGTTGAACTATACGACTTATATTGATCATATAGACTTTCTATTTCCAACCATAGGCTAGTTGAAGAATCAACCAAGGGTTGGTTGCAATATTGAAAGCCTAACAACAAATGATAATGCACCACAACTACTTCCAGAACCACACCACAACTTCACAAAAAGAAATTTGTCTATAGGTTGAAAATGGGATGTGAAAAAAATGGGTGGGCTCCTATAGATTTCCAATTTTGACATTCTTGATCAGGTTGGCATGAGGGGGTTATGTTTGATAATAAAAGTCCATTCCAAACCTCCACTTTATTGGTTATCTCGAACAAAATCATCTCTTGTTTCAACATCGAAGGTTTCAACATCAATGGTTGATTTCATGGCTAGGGAGGTTAGGGAGGTTTGACCCCTCTATTGCCATGTGTTTTACCCTTGTAAAAAACACTGAAATTTTTTTATTTTCCACATATGATAAAACTTGCAAATTCTGAAATCATATTTGCAATCAGAGACCCCAAATTAGCTGAGGGATATGATGAAATACAAAATTTAATCGACACAAAATAGGAGGCAATTTTGACGTTTACCCTCTGGTGGGACTATAGAGGGTCAATCCTCCTTGACCTCCATTCATTCCCTTCAAGTTTACCATTGCACTTGTGCTCTTGGTATTGCTTTATGGTGTCACAATACTCATTAAAAGAGTTTTGGGGGATCCAGAAGCCTGTTTCGGGCCTGTTCCCCGCAGTTGTTCCCCGTAGTTGTTCCCCGCAGCGAGGGGAACGGCCTGCTGTCAGAATTTTCTTTTTCATAAATTAAAAAAAAAAAATTTAATTTTAAAAATTTGATCAATGATGTGGCAGGGTCTCGGCCACGTCAGACCGCTACGCCGAACTTGTTTCCTGCGTTCGCAGGCTGTGATAACTCGCAAGCATCCGGAGGCCCCAAAAATCTTCTAATGAAATCTCTAATCTGCAGTCTACGCAGTGGTTTGGCGGGTTTCTGCAATCCTTGTGGGGGAGGTTGGTTGTGCATGAGTAAACAGACCTAACTAACCTTCACAGGAAGCTGTTGTCTTGAATCATTCTGTCACATTTCACCCCGGCCCTGCTTTCACAAGTCTCTTCTGAATTTTGCCCGCCAACAAATTCCAATTCTCAACCATTGCACTCTTACATGTAGTTTTTTTAAAATTATTCAATTATTTATTTTTGTCTTTTATGCGAGGTTTGCAAGGTTTGGCCGATTCTATGTGCATGGAAGTCCCGCCCTTCTATTTTGGGATATGAGAACTGAGATGGATAGTGAAACTCTTTTCTTCGTTCGTCATTGTTTCTTGGTCTGAGATTGATATGTTTGTTCTTTAGGTTTTATCCTGCCAATGTTTTTCCCCTTGCTGATTCGGCAATTCTCGACTCTCGAGTGTATGATAGGGCCTAGATCGTAAAGGTTTCTCTTCAGCGTCTGGTAATTTGTTATACAGTTTTTTTTGGTGCAATTATTGTTTCCAGTAATGGTAATGCGGCAAATTGTGTTTGGGAGTTGCTCTCAACTGAAAGAGTTGGAGTTGGCATTTGTTTTTGGATATGGCGTAGTATTTGTTATCCCTTTTGCCTTGTGCTGAGGTTATGGTGCTCCAGAAAGTTGGTTGATCTCTGTTCCATTATTTCTCTTCATCTTTAATTAGGTTTTGTTGTTTATTTCAATTATTTCATTTGTCGCCGTGCGGCACAATGCAGTGAGACAATGTCAGAATGTGGTCAGATGTGTCTAACTACTTGACCTAAAAGTTGTAACAGAAATTAGGATCAGTTGCTAATCTCCTATTTGAATTCGTAATTCCCGCTACTAGCCTGCGTCTTCTCCTACAGTTTCGTTGCCGTGATACAAACACTCGACATTTGTTAGGCTATGGACAATCAAAGGTTTGATTGGAATTCCGTCAGATTGCAGCTTCCCAAACCTGAAATTCAGCTGCTGAGAGAGGAAGGTCAACTTAAGGCCGACGACGAGGACCACCAACCCCTTCTCCGTTCAAGGCAACCTAATGCCAGTGCACTAAAAAACTCCAAGGTTTGTATCGGCTGGGCTTGCATTTGTTTCGGTGAATTCCAAGGCATACAGAGCAATTATCTACTGCATCAATTATAGAATGTCGAATAGAGTAGAATTTTTAGTGAACTTGAACTGCTTTCGAAAGAATGAACATCATAAAGAACATCCGCCCCCTGATTCATGGAGTGGTCTCCCTATGTATGTCTCCTTTGGTTCATGCGACAAGCATTTTGTTTTTCGTTCTTATCAAAGGGAATGCAAACAGACGACAGGAGGGAACACACGGAACGAATTACGTGTCCCAAGACTAGCTATCCCTCAAAAGAAAAGAACTCGCTCCTTATCAGGTATCAGACTGCACTTGTTGTCAAATCGTTTTTCAGTTGCAATTGCAGTCAAAACGTGCTGGATCGGGTTGAGAAGAGAACGAATCTAACATAACCGCTACATGACTAAGGATTCATGGTTTGAAATTTTGAAAATTCAATTCAGCATATTGCCATATTATACTGTATATCAGCACAATGAGTGGACGACATTGCAGTGGTCAAATAATTAGTTAGCTTCAACGTAAAGATACCCCACTTGGTGATCTACTGAAAATTGCTCAAAAAAAAGGTAAGTTGGGCATTTTGATCCAATTTAGGGGTGAAAAGGCCAGTTGGTGCGGAAATTGTTGCAAAGTCCAGATTCTCTTAAAACCTGTTGGTTAGAGAATGATTCTCTCTTGGTTCTGCCTTGAATTAGATTTGTGCAATTACATTGTTGCTTTGACAATTTTTAAACATCTTTACATTACAAACGGAACAACTGATTCTCTTGTGCAGGGTTGGTGGCAAGTAACGACTTCTTCATTCCTGGTCCCCTCACTACTACTCCTACAAGCGTATACCCGCCAGCTCCGTCATGCACCAGAAGGTGCTTTAATCAAACCGCTCTCTGTTACTACTGACATCATTAGCCCCTAGAAGTCTGAGAGGCACGACTTGGTCCTCATGCTTTCTTTTTAGCAGTTTTGGGTAGGTCAAGTGGGGAGTTCTTTACGTCCAATTATGTATTTTTATCGATGAACATATTCAATCTTCTTCACTGATTCTTTTGATAGAAAATTTGAAGTCATCTAACTTACAATTTCACAGAATGATCAATCGAAATGGTCATTTTCATTTATGAATTTTCGCTGCTGTGATGATTAGGGACACAACAATCGTGCCACAGACTCCCAGGACTCCGAGGATTGCCATGATTTCCAGAGTATTTTCTTTGACTCCCAGAACACCCAGAACGCCCAGAACTTCTCTCATGACTCCCAGAACTCCCAGAACTCCTAGGAAGGAAATACTTGCAGACAGCTTGCGAGGACAGTTCACACCTCGAAATTCCTCCAAGGTGTGCACTTTTGACCATTGGTTGATGCTTTCCCTTGTAATGTATGTGCTATGAATTTCAAACTTCTTCAATTTTGTTAACCCCTGAAGGCTTGTTAGATGGGCAATAATGTATGAACTTGAAAACAAAAATTGGAAGTTTGTCACATTTTTCAATTTGGATGCATTTGGAATATCACCAAATACATGTTTCACTTTTAATGATTTAATTTTAGTGTGATGGGTTACAATTTTGAGGTATAATAACATGGTATAATAAGTTCACTAGATTCTTTGTTTAATTCGTTCTTAAAATTTCTATATAGAGGACTTTTTTACGAAGAAGTAATTTAGATATATGCGTGCATTTTGAGTTCTCAATATGGAGAATTCATTTAAAGGAGTTCCTAATTGTGTAAATCCAAACCAAGTTTATTCTATTCTAGAAGCTATCATATGGTTTCCCTAGATTCTGCCAAATGGGTAGTCTAGTGTCCATCCAAAGATGATGGATTAAGAAATCGAGTGCAGACCTTTTTTCTCGTCTATTATAAATATTCATGCGTATTGAAGTACCTTCTGGCACTGGCACTTGGCAGGGTGGGATTGATTTTGGTAAGAAAGGAAATTGGTCAGGTGGATTTTTGGGTAGAGCCATCAGAGGAAGGGATTGGTTTCAGAGGCCTGCTTCTCACCAAAGTGTTTCAAATACCACAAGTTGTGGAGATGCCATTGTAAGTACCACAACATTTATTCTTTCCAGGCTACACCGTTCATTCTTTTCAGTGTCATCTATTATTTGATGTGCCCCAAGTTAGTGTGCTTGTCTTAATATTGGGACCACCACTGATCCTTGAAAGAGCGGAACGAGAAGTTTTTGAGCGAATGGCGAGGCAATGAACAAGTGGCCAGTCAAGTTGCTGAATGGTGTCCCAATGTTATCGTTCTAGAGATGCAATATTACTTGGTGTTTGAAACAGTACTAAACCTACAAAGTAATGTACCATATACAAATTAAAATAAATAGTATAGCATACAAGTCGTGCAGATTTTTTTGCACTGCAAGGATAAATTGAATGCTAAAGAGTCCCTGAAATGAGTGAACATCAAGATTATAAGCAAATGGAAAAATGCTTGATTTATTTGTGCAGGACTTGGAAAAGAAATTGCAAGAGCAAGGGTTAACTCCTGTGTATTGTCCAGAACCACGGTGTGATAACAGACTGCGGTTCAGGAATGTGGCAAGTATGATTGCCGATCTTCGAGTGTTTCTTACACGTCCTGTCCCAGAAGACTTTGGCCCCATTGAATGCCACATTCGCCGCCAAGTCCATGCCAAGTGGCTGACTCCAAGGTAATTCCAAATATTCTTGATGAGCACATTTGTAGTATAAAAGACACCCTAAACCCTAAAGTTCTTGAATATAAGGGTATCAATACCAATTTGCATAGTAAAAGGTATTTGCAGTACATCTTCCTTGAGCACATACCATTCTTGAAAAGCATATTCCATTTATGTCCAGTTCAAGAATATCCATCTAGTTTGTGAGTCACTATCCAATATTGCTACATGTCATCCACTAAAATCTTGAATTCAACCAAATTGGTCACTTTAGCCAATCTTTGAAATGCACTGACCTTTGGATGTTGCAAACAACAGCTACAGGTTGTATCTCACAGAGGGAGACCGTTTTCTGCTGGCTTCAAAGAAACAGAAGAAGACCAAGGCCAACTATACTATTTCTCTTGATGAGCACGACATTTCCAAACACTCAGGAAATTATTTTGGTAAGGTGGGTGTCTCCACTTCATTGACTTTTCCAATGACTGTACTAAGAAATATATTGAAGACTGTATTGAAGATTATATGTAAGAGTGATATGAAAATTACATGTTTCTATTTCAGATATCAACACTTGTGATTACTTGCTTGTTCATTTAGGCATTTGTAGTACTGGACACCATAAATTATAATCTAGTAAATGTTTGGTTCCGCAGCTGTGCTCCAATTTTATTGGCTCTGAGTACTGGTTTTATGATAAAGGAGCTCCGCCACTGCAGGCTTTAGGTGCTTGTGGGTAAGCCTAATGTATGTGTTAACTCAAGATGCTTGTAATGTAGCATTCTATAGTAAAATCTCCACTGAATCCTCACCACCATAATGGAGTCAAACATTCAAGTTCTTTATTTAATGAGGGTGACGTGTTGGATGATAATGGCATACCATTGGTTCCTAGAGACCATTGGTTTTATTGGTTTTATTTAGAGATCATCTTCTATGTATCCTATCAACCAGGTCACTTTGCTTATATGAACTTCATGAGAACCAGTCTGCTCATAGAATACTGATTCTGAATCATAGGGGGGTGGGGTAACATCGTTCTAAGAGATGTCATGGACTTTAAAAGGAAATGTTAATTGGATTGAAAAAATTTGCTATGCGCTGCAAGATGTGGTGTTACCACAATGTTTGCAATCCTATAGAATCCCATGTAGAAACTATATTTTGGCTCTCAAAATATAGAACTTATCATATAAGACTTTAAGTACATTTCGATTGACACTTTAGAGTGGACTAAATCCCAATGACACTAGTCAATTCATGGTAAGACTCATCTAGGTGTAGCGCTCAACATTTGAAAATGCATCAGTGCGAATTTCAGTTTGTGCCTGCTTGATGCTTACTGAGGCTCATCGGAAAATGGAGAACCGGTAATAAAACCTATTTGATGTATATGGCAGAACTACCCGGCTTCCAACTGCAAAAAACAGGGTGGAGATGGGTGCAGTCCGGTTTCATGTCAACGTGCTTGGGATAGCAGGACCTCGCAGAATGACTGCCATCATTCCGTCTTTGCAGGAGGATGGCAAGCCTCATGTGTTTCCACCAGCAGCTGATGGTGGACCAGTTATTTTGGATGACTACAAATGTGGGCAGCACCGCGATAAGATGATCATTATGCACAACAAACAACCCCGTTTCAATAAACAGGTACCCTAAGCTTACTCCATGACTGGTTTCAACACATAGTTGTTCAAATGAATTCTTGTTTAGTCAGCACACCAATTTCTTTTTTTTTGGAATTTTCAAACTTTAATCCATTTGAATAATGTTTCATCCATTTAAACAAAATTTCTTTCTTTCATTTGTGCAAGTTTTCATTCCAAACTTTCAGGTTGTTTCAAAACTGTTTTTTACTTTGAAACAATCATAATTTCTGAATTTCTGAATTTTTTTACAAACTATAGGTTTTGATTTTGATTCTGTAGAATTGAAAAAAATTGAGAAGGAAGAGGTGCAAGTGACCCTCTAACCTGAGGGAAAGATGTAACCCATGACAGTTTTGGGTCACTCTGAAACAATAGGGCAAGATCCCAGTTTGTCAAGAGTAGTCTTCCAAGAATTCATTTTCTGCTCATATTTATTGATTTGTGTGGTTTTATGGATGGGCAGCTTGCAGCTTATTGTCTCAATTTCAATGGCCGCGTGACAAAACCATCGGTCAGAAACTTTCAGGTAAGGATCAATTCATGTGGATTGAATATGGTAGCAGAATGTATTGGACAGCCAAATTGGACTAGGTAACATGAGAGTGGAGCCTTGTTATGAGAAATAACAATTTGATTCCCAAGAAAGGTGATGTGATACTTTTCAAGGCTGTATTTCACATTCCTGGATGGAACCTCAATGGTTGGATCCTGTTCAATCAAGCTGAATCAAAGTCTAAACTGAAGGATACCTAAACCTCAATGGAGCCCAATTTAAGACAAATGGAAGTCTCTAATTGTGTGAGGAGTGGTATGTTCTTTTTCAAAAGCAGAGCCTCGTTATGAGATATAATTTAACACCCCTTGTCACTCTTGTGGCTACGCATGTAATGACGCTCTGCTTTCACATTACCTAGTCCATAATCCTAAAGGACACTGTTATGAGATATAAGCGTGCTCTCCATATCCAATGCTTGGCTTCCACCTCTACAGAAAAGAGTTGCCATGAGACATTTGCCATGAAACATCTGAACCAAGCAGAAATTTGTTCAGATGTTGTTTCATGCTCCTCAAGACTTCCACTTTCCATGTATTATTGTGGCAATTCTTGTATTCTATGTGTATCTTCTCCTAGTTCAAGAATATCATTTGCTATTCTTCATCTATGCAGTTGGTTGCAGACTCCGACCAAGACACTGTAATCCTTCAGTTTGGTAAGGTACGGAATGCTACTCGTCTGGTGTTAACGATTCCTGGATATTACATGCTCTACTGTTATCAGATTCTGATATCGCTTTGGAGACTTAACCTATGACCTCACTCCCACAGCCCCTCTAAGCCTCATTTTATGCCCTTAGATCCACCTTAAAGTAGAGAATTGGTTATCTTGACTGAGAAATTTTGATTCTGATGCCAAAACATTCTACAGTACATAAGAGCATTATTGGACTTCATGCCAAGACATTCTACTCATGGCTTCATTGTCTGCTTTGGGGGTTTCAGATTGGAAGAAATCTCTTCACAATGGACTATCAGCACCCAATGTCAGCCTTACAAGTACGTATCACAAACTTCCAACCAAATTCATAACACACATGAGTAGCCGCATTTCCACAGCATGTGTACCTTATTGAAGTGGACCGAAATTCTCTCGTACAGGCATTCTCAATTTGTCTCTCGAGCTTGGACCCAAAGATAGCGTGTGAATAGACTCAACAACCAAACGCTCTCCTCATGTAATAACACTGCACTCTTTTTTTTCCATATCTGAATAAATCCTATAACAACACGATCTTCTTTGCGCATTCTGATGGGATTGTGTAAGCAATTCCCCGTCCAGTAAACTAACCTATAATTTTTTGAAGTTGATATCCTCCGAACTATAAAATCAGTGAGAACTCAGCCTCTCTCGACACATGTTTCAATGCCAGAACACCACTTTCTCCAAGTATGAAAGGAAATCACTGGATGGATTATCCTAGTGCACAACTATGACAGTGGACCCTCTGATTGAGATCTCTACCAGCACGTGCTGCATTTCTAGGGTTTTGCAGATTGATTGCCAGCATAAGCAGTATTATTCCCACATTTCCAGATCCACTGGTTTCAGCATGTTTAACCTGCTGCTGTTCGAGAAATGTGCTTGTCGAAAAACCACGGTAACATCACAACACAGAGATATGAGCTCCACCTTACTGGCTTAGACGCAAAACACTGCTTGGAGAATCTTTGTACGGCGAAGCAATGCCAAGTCTCCTTGCTGTTCAAAATAGGCATGCAGAAGAAATTATACCTGTCAACAAAGAGGATTTATGCTTACGTTAGCCCAACAGGCGGAAACCAGGACTCAAAGTTTTTGAAATGAAGCACAAAGCTTCAGGCTTAATCTAATTGATATGGCACTAGTTCATAGACCTGGATCCCACCAATGTTTCCACTACTCAATTAAGAAATAGAGGATACTAACATTAGGGAGTTGATATTGATACCAACATTAACTCATCGTCTCTTCCAATTAGCAAGTTGGGCGTTAGTATGACTTGCCTACTAATGTCTATTGCCACTCATTTTGAATGGAAAACGAGGTTGTCTACTGTCCCTTCAATACTGGTCTACAACCTCCCAGTGTTTGATTGATATCAGAGGAGACTTACAGTTCCATTACTTTTGAGTGCTAAAGCACCCAAAGTTGTCTCTCCAGTAAACTCTAATGAGTGATCTTCAACGATACATGCTTGTTGAAATGCTTCAATGTGACCAAACCCTAAATGCTAAACCTTACGTATTGCAACCTTCTGTGTTGCAAAAGGCTCACCTGTTTTTTTTATTTGTGACTGGCCGGCTGAGGACATTGGAAACACTTGTCAAAGAACCCGAAGGTGTGAATCTGTCTCACAAAGTTGGTGATGCTCGCCCATCCCCCGAACCCAATGCCCACCACAATGGTCCATATGATGATAATCAAATTCAAAAGAAACATAAGTGACCACCTGGGCAAGAATGGAGGCAGCTTCACAGCCGAGTTCTGCACAGCAAATGCCAACACCACATGCATTCTCTCTTCTTCAGTAATGCAGAAATGCAGAAATGCAGAAACTAAGTTATATAGCATTCAATTATCGCATCCGGTATCTCTTTCGCGCAACAACTTGAGCTCAATATTGACAGCTTTTCCAGTATCCCCAGTTTTTTACTCAATTCACCCATGCCCTCTACACTGTTCACCATTAAAAAACAAAAATGAAGTATAGAGATTAGCAAGGAAGGTGCAACCTCTCCATTGCTGTCGAATTGTTCCCAAGAAACGTTGTGAATGTTATCGCTTGTTGGGAGTTTTTTAGAACACAAATTGTAAAGAAGTGAGATTCTCCATTAGAGATACCCATTAAGTAGTGCAAAACACAGTACGAGATGCACGTGAGATTTGAAACTTTTCACCAAACTCACTCTGCTTAGAGCCTGCAATTGGTGAAAAACTCCTCAAGAAACCCCACATGAAACTCATGGCGTGCTCAACGGATATCTCTGTTACGTGACCGCATTAATTGAACCTTCTTGCCTTAACAACTTGAACCTGAACTTCCATTGAGCAGGTGAGGGAGCTCATGGCCATACCTGGCGAGCAAATTTGGTGCGGTAAGTGATGAGGAATGCAGCCAAGGGGATAATGTACACGGAGACGGCCACCAAGAGGGCTCCCATCACAGAGTTGATGGGTCCGAAGAAAGGAACCGCCAGGGCCAAAAACCACAGCACTCCTACAACAGGAATGCGAACCAGAACTCGCAATGCAAACGTCTTGGTATGCACCCCCATCGCCTTCTCGCACACCAGAAACACCGGGTGGCTGAAGAGCACAAATCCCATGGCCTGCACAACACAAAGCAGGGGTATCACATACCAGAGTTTTCGAGTTTTCCGTTAAGTAGTGCGATTAAAAGACATTGAAACACGTTGCAGAAGTGTTTACTTTGTTATTCCTTCCTTTCATAGTTTGTTAATTCCTTATCAAATGATGCCAAGATTGATGAGATTTGTCATAATGGAAAGCACCTCAAAATCTGTTGTTTATTGCCTATTTGCCTGAATGAGCAAAGTGACTCGAAAAAGAAGCTTCACTTTGATCCAAGCCTGGAGTGAATGAATGAATGAAGAAGAGTCTATAAAAAGTAATTCTACTAAGTGTGTTGCATCAACCCAAAGAGTGAATGCTACCCTTGATTGATGCCTCCTTTCAAAGATAGACTCTATGACCAAAAATGACCACTTCCATACTACAAGAAGAGAGTGGTTCATACTTGGTGCATGACCATGGAAGCAATAGCCACTGTTCGCCAACCACTAGGGGGAAGAACAGCAAAAGCGTTGGAACGTATCAATAAGACGTCCCCATACACCCAATAAACTGCAACGGCGCTTGGTATAGTCACACACAACGTGTAGAAGCACACAAGTACGTAGACAAACTTGAATTTTGATGGTCGCCTCATGGACTCCAGAATTTCTCTGTCAATTCCAAAAAAACACAACAACTAGAACAAAATCAGAAAATTTCTTAAGGCAATTCACTAATCATTTACATGCAAGTTTCATTAGTGAAAATCATGTCATGTTCCAATGAAGGAGTTATTCACCTATTTCCAATACTATGTTGATTTCCAATCAAGTAGTGCACTCAACTTTCCTGGAGCTAATAAACAACTCATTAATGACCAATTCCAACTAGGTTGAGTAGACTCTTTAGTTGGAGTGGGACATGACAAACTCGACTTGTTATCATATAATAAAGTAGTATGTTTCCCTAAACATTGTTGAAGACACAAGAATATAGGCACAAAGAAAGTTATCAATCATCCTTTGTGTGTATTACAGTAGGATAATCAGGTTACCTCATCTTTTGGGAGAGCATTCTTTCCTAGATACTTTGACTCTTTTCATACTTAAACACTTAATTCCCATCTACAACTTGTGAATAATGTTATATCATGCTCACATTTTAATGTTACAAGGTGTTGTCTAACATGTCTGCCAAGCTATTTCAAATGAAAATAAATTGCCTAACTTACATGGTGATTCCATGCCCTCCAAAAGCAAATAGAATATTGGTTGCACCCGTGAAGAACTCCACCTTGTCATGTGCACCTCTATGCTTAACTCCAGCAGCCTACAACATCCAACAAACCAATTACTGAAAAATATGTCAATTGCAAAACAAATGGACTCATTTTCAAGATATCTGGCACACAATCAAACTCTCAAATGGGGTACTCTAGCACAAGATCTGAAGTTGAAGTTGAATTCTTCAATATACACAATTGTTGCATAATTTAGATGGAAGTATTTTCAAAATGCTTTGCACTCTATCTTCAAAATTGATAAAGTATTCTTACAAATTCCAAAATTTATAGGCTACATTGCCATTTCTGTCAATTATATTTGTCATTGTACTCACAATGTGATGTTATTACATTCCATGAGTCTCAAACATGTTGAGACTAAAGTGTTATGAACCTCCTATTTCAATAGCAAGACATACTTGAGCAACTATCAAGTGTCACAAGTTCAACTTTTGTTTGAGGTGTTTGGCACTTTCACATTGTTGTGTAGATTCCTTGCATTCAAATGAAATTGAGTTTATAGTATAGAGTCTCTCTTCTAGCAAAGATATGTAACTTTAGTGTCGATCCTCTTGGCTCCTTGGAGAGCATCAATGTGGCACTTAGTATGAACATGCTCTTCATGTACTCCAATTATAAAAATAAATGGTTGGAGTACTTTCTCTCTCTTGTGGTTATAGTAAGGGAGACGACCTGTCCAATGGAGAGAGAAGCAATGAACAAGTAGAATGAAGTGAGAGTTGTTGTCAAAATGCCAATCACAGCCCCCGTGCGGAAGTGACCATAGTCTGGAACAAAGATAGCCAAAAATGCTACCCCTCCCACAATGTATAGCCACTCTCGCTTGTTTAAATTTGAATTTGCGTAGTACAAGTCACTGCACAATTATCATGCACATGTCAAATTAGTGTTAAATTGGTGGTATTCCACAACTTTAGCACTTACAGAAATCTCAAACATTAATCTATATTTGTTCAAGTTTTTAGAGCCTTATGTAGAGTTGTGTCTTGATATTTCGCATTAGAATTGCACCAATTATCAAAATTGATGATACCACCATTCATAAATGATTGTTTTTAATTTCTTGTGATCACATTAGTTGAAGGTACTTATTGAGTCATCTATTAGTTGTCACTTTGAATCTCCATCCAAATTTATTGTTACCTTGTCCACCCATGTGGACAAAATCTTGAAGGATAGTTTGCGAGTTGAAAACTTCATCGATGGTAAGTAAACTACAAATAAAAGTGCAATAATTATAACAGAAAATGAGATAACTATAATGAAGAAGTTTAGTTAAGTATGATGATTCAAAGCAGGTCCTAAATTAGCTATCCTAAATCTTAATAAGATTCCTATTTTCATGATAATTAAGAGGACCCTGCTAAAAACTGGTTAATGATATTAGGCAGTGCATCCACAAAATGGGTTGGGGTCTAAAGTAGAAGTACAGGAAATTTCAGCTGTGAAAGTCACATCTGAAACTCCACAACTTGGTCAAGAAAAAAAAAAAAAAAAAAAAAATTTACTGCTGTATATTTCACCATAACGAATGAAGGCCTGCTGTAGAATTTTTTTTTAGAATAAAAAAATAATAACAAATTTACTACCTGGCAGATGCAATGAGTTGAATGACAGATGCAATGGCCAGCGATACAATAACAAAGAAATAAGTGAGCTGGCCACCCCATCTCCCAACCAAACCTCCGATCACTTCATGATACTGCACACCCACACCAGACAGCACAATTCAATGAAATCTTGTCAAACAACTTGTTAATTTCATGTACCCATCTCATTAGAACTTCTAAGTAAGTTATTTATATAATGTACAGTACAGGCTGAGTGTTAAAAATTGAACATATAACCTAATTACACGTGCACATGGTTACGAATCCGAATTATGAGTAGGAAGAAGAATTACTCTATCAATGCAATATGATCTCAGACGACATCTCTTTTAAAATAGTTGCAATTCTTAAATATCTAATGAATGTTTTGCTGACATAATAGAAAGGGCTGGAGTGCCTCAAATAGCTATCTAAAGTCAGAGCTTCAAATGGCTAAACAGCTGATGGGAGAATCGCATCTTTTTGATTGAACTTTGGTGCATAAATGAATGATTCACTAATGAAATTAAGAGTTTATTATGACTTTGCCTGGTATTATATACGAAATTAAGCTGCCAGATTGAGTACTTTAGTACTCGAATGATTGCTTTCGTGTTAATATGAGCTGCTATGATCAACTATTCGGCAAACGGGAGGCACTTGCCTGCAGAATATGTCTTTCAGGGCGAACTTTGACTTGCAGCAAGTCTGCTCGAGCTTTGAACTCCAAGTAGAGCCAGACAAGGAGGTACACCGACCAGGCACCCAAAACATTGTACAGAATTATGGCTGGTACTCCATAAGCAAGGCCCATTTGTGACATCGTGTAGGGCAAGGTCAGCACCACTTGGCCAATCTGCCAAATAAATAATCAGACGTTAACAATGAAGATTTAAGATTACGTAATGCGAAGTCCATTCAAGCTACATGTGTCACTTTCTCATCTGCTGGACAGGCAAGAATTATAACACATAATCATTCTACGCAACATGAGCCCTTAGAGCAACTGAAAGGTACAGATTGGATGTTTGAATTTCACAAAAACAACTTGGCATTCTGTTTGGTAACCTTCTCGAGCCAATTGGCTATCTAATTCGTTCCTGCAATCCAGTTAAAACTCAACCAGGAATTTGGGATCACAAGCAAATAGAATGTCAAGTAAGAATATCGATTCTTGAGCTGAAAAAGATTTTCTTAGGGAACTATACAGATAAAGAATAATTCTAAAACGAAATAAAATGTGGAATTTTGAGGTGATCAAAAGCTGCAGCAAATTTTTAGTGCTTTCTAGGATGAATCACAAACCGAATGCAAACCCATTCTGAGGTCAAATTCATTTTGCACCTCTAGAGCAATTTCTTAACAGACTGAATTTTAACTGTGAGTCCATTGAATAAGATTTTTTACTGAATTCACATAAAATGGGTCTCAGTTTTAGTTCCGGAAGCACGATCAAGAAGGCTTGCCAGCAACAATTCACAGCATTATTGATTTGACTGACCCCTGTAACTTTTTAATTGAAACAAAGGTCAGCAACCCTTGCTACATTTGACCCGCGATAGACAAAAAGATATTGAATGAGAAATTAAGACCATAGCTGACAAGATTTCGAGGTTTTTGAATGACCAATTTGATTGATCATAATGTAAAGAGTAGAATTCAGGCAGCCTAGTTCCAGATCACCAGAATTAAGTGAACTTGAACATACAAAAGAAAGTCTCCATATGACTCACTCAAAAGTGGTGAAAAAAAACTTGAAAAACATGAGGCTAGTCGAATGCAATGGGGATTGCCCTTATACCTGAGCAGCTGAAGCCACAAGCCATGAATCAAACACGGAACCCCCTTCCCACAGCAAAATCGGCATCTTCAAGCCCTTCAAGCTCCCTTTGCGTGACGTTCCTGCTTTTCCCTCACCATCACCAAGTCCATTCTGTGCACTGGCCTCGGCCTCCATAGATCCAGCTGCAGGGGACGCTACTCTAGCCTCTTCCATTTTGTTGAATCCCAACGCATTTGCTCAGGAACAGTAAATTAATGACCTTTCCAACAACAGATTTCCGATGCTAGCTTGCAATTCAAAAGCTTGTCAGACTGACAGACAGCTAGTCTCCTCCAGCCCAGGAAGCCTCAGTCTGCATTCTCTGAGCACCACCTCCAAAACTACCGATTTGAATCTTTAGTTTGACCTCTGGAATCTAAATTTAACATGAGATGACTAAATTCGGTACGAAATCGCTCCAAAGCTCAAAATCAGGAGGCAGCAGCAGCAGCAGCAGCAGAGCTTCAGAAGCTCCGACAATTGACTGTGGGAGTTTCTGTGGGAGAGGCCCTCTTTGGGCTGCAAATTCTCCTAACTTAGCCTCTCCTCCTCTTGGTCTCTTACCCCGGCTGCTGCCAAAGTCGTCTCGAAACCACTGAGATCATGCAGCAGATGCTATCGATCCCCCGTACTACCACCGAATATAATAAGTTAATCGTCTGTACGTGTAAGTACGCAGACAAATCATGCTCCAATCCCACCCCAAGTGGGCCGAGAATCACTAATTAATTACTCCCTAAATGCATTGTCACCATGTATACAGTGCAGTCAACAATCTATCTCTATGTATCATATCTAGCTCTTCCACAAGCTCTAGAGCTCTGCCCACAACAAGCTGCAGGCTCCATCTGCTACGACTCAAATAAATGCACGGCCCCGCAGACCCTGTTGTCCAATGTTGACCCCGCTTTTGTCAGCGTCATCTGATGCAGCGGAAGAGTAATCAACTCCTTTTGTGAATAATAGTCCAAGCGAGAGCTGTACGTTGGAGACCCCACACTTACGCCAATTGCAGAAATTCAGGAACCACCTCCATTCCGCCGCGCCTCTCCCCCCACCAGAACTCTAGACTCACTGACGACGAGAACGCGCACATATCATGCTGCTGCTGCTGCTGCTGCTGGCCGGAATGAATGATCCAAAAGGAGAAACGAAACCACTCTGTAGCCAGTACGACTGTACGTACTCCCTCCCTCCCCGGCCCTTCGTTTGCGAAAATTCAGGAGCTTCAAATGCTTCCGCCTCTTCAAGGCGGTCTGTCAGTTACAACACACATTTACTGAATCATGCAGCAAGGACCAACCGATCGAAGCTAAGACTACCCGGCTTCTGGAAGTCTGGAAAAAAAAAAGTTCGAACGTGGAAGCTGTTACGTCACTGTAAATGTAGAAGTGGAGCCCATGAAACGTACTCGCTGTACAGTACAATACAGTAGTGCTGTAGGGCGTGGCAATGACGCGGCTATGGCGCGTTGCTTTGCAAGCAAATGGTGCAACAACTGTGGACTTGCAACAACTGTGAACTTAGCTGTGATTTCAGGGCAGCTGAAAGTTAAGTTAGAGAAGATATGATCAATCGAAGGGTGTCTGCGCATGATGTCGATCTGCAGCGCTCTGATCTGCAGCAGCAGCAGCAGCAGCAGGCTAGGCCAATTAACTGATCGACGGGAGGAGCCTTTCGAGCTCTTAAGGCTGCAGATCTGGATGTGCAGATTCACAAATGATGAGGCCATGAATGCGCACCACGCCGTACTTGCTGGCCCGGCCTTGACCAATTACCGGCCCACCGGAATAGTGGACCATTGGGACGACGTCTCCGTCTCCTTACCTCCTCGTCCTTCAACTTACTTATGAGGGAACAGACTGAAAAATGTATCTTTGCCGCTTTAGCTTGAATTGCTGGGGTCCCGGGCCTTCCGCCCATGTGGCGATTGTCATTTGTGTGTGTGTCTCTCTTTTGGGGAAAGCAGGTCGAGGAAAGGTCTGCATGCCGTGTGCATACCTAATCAACACTGTCTGCATGTGTGGCAATTGGGCACTTTTGGCATTTGGTGTGTTTCTCTTTTGGGGGAAAGGCATGTCGCGGGCGACGGACAAATTGGATGGTAGGTAAGGTATGTGCACTCATAATCAACATTGTCTAAAAATCATGGCAATCACTTGCATGAAGACCCAAAAGTGTCACCAAAACGTCATCAATTGGATATTGTGTATGTGCACTCATAATCAACATTGTGTAAAAATTGTAGCAATCACTTGCATGAAGATCAAAAAACGTCACCCAAACATCATCAATTGGATATCGTGGGGAGTCACAAGTTGTAGCTTCAATGAGGTGGTCAAGAGTGAGTTCAGAGAAGCATTAACTCCTAAATGCCCAAGCCTTTTCAAGTGTATTTTGACTAAGAAAAAAGAGCATGGGCTTGTAGTTATTCCCAATGAAGCAAATTGGTGTTGGTGTTGTTTTTTAACTATATAGATGTTTAAAGAGCTTGCTTATTAGTATGCACACCAATTTTGAGTGCAAAATTGCATAGGAGTTGTGAGATTATGACAAGAGAAATGTATATTTTTTATTTTTAGTGTGTTGCCCTAGTCTACAATGTTTCCAAAATTTGCACTTAAAACTTTTGAAGGATTAGAGGTGACATAAACAACTACAAATTGTGTTAGCACACTAAAATGCACTTTCAAAAAAATTAATTTCATATGAAAAGCTATCAAATTCATTACACAATCCACCTTGCAATTATTGAAATACACTTTCTTTTCTATAAGTATAAATTGCAAATAACTCCAAATCAATACTTGCATGTTCAAATTTTCAATGGTGAAAATTAAGAACACACTTTTTCCTTTCCTTTGGGACCATTTTCAAAGTAAATGGATAAGCAAGAGATTTTAGATCTCAAATCAAGTAAAATTGGCAAACTTTGCTCAAAATTGGGAAATGAAGTAAAATTAGCAAGCTTTATTCTTCCACTAATGGACATATATGACTTTAAAGACCTCTCAAAAATTTAAAATATTTCAATAGTTAACTTTAGAAATTACCCAAAAATGTTAACCCCTAAATGCCTAAGGCCTTTTTTGAGGTTTAAGGAATTTGCTCTGAATTTTTTTTTTTTAAAGTCAACATTTTGATAAGTTGTATCAAATGAATTCTTTTTGAATTGTAAACTTACAAATTCAAATTATATATGTTAGAGATCACGTAGGAAAAGAAAACACAATAATATCACTCATGACTTGAAAGATTACAATGTTTAATCATAAGGGTGTTGAAACCACAAAAGTGATTTGAAGTCTTTCAATCTTCTTTTTACATGAACTACAAGAATTTTTAGTATTCTATGACTATGTATATGACTACGTTTTTAGTCATTGTAGATGTGTATGACTATTGCAAAGTTGTAGGTGTTGTAGTCATTGTGGACAAGTCCTTTATGGAAATGACTACATTTTTTATATCATCATCCATCTTAATACATGGGTGTTCATCTACAAATTTTTCTAATGTGGCCGCTAATATGGCAATGGCTATCTGACATGGCCTATGGGGTGCTTTAGTCATACTATAGTCATATCTATAGTTGTGCATCATATTGATGGTGGAGCCCATTTGGACATGTTGACAATTTTTGATTGGTCAAGCGTTTGGACGTTTGGATAATAACATTTCAATTGTTTTCTAGTAAAAACGAAGTAGAATTTGAGTTTAGTTGTAGTCATTTCTTTTCAGATAGCAATACTACAATGACAATTGAATTCCATGTGAGTAATACTATAGTCCTATATGTAGTGGAGACCATTGAGCATTACTTGTCAACTTGTGATTGGTAGTAGTTATGTTTAGGATTTGGGGTGTGATTTATGAGGAAGTATGATTGTTTCGCTAATTCACTTAGTTAAAGAGGAGTTATGCCATAGTTATTCATTATGTAAGGATGGTTTAGGAAGTGTTATTTTTTTGGATATATTGTTGATGGAATTAGAACCTAATCATGTTGTAGTGTTTTTCAATTAAGTTAGCAATTCAGTGGTAACAAAAAATGACTATAGAGGTCAATTTGCAATCATTCTGAGCTTTTTCTATATGCACAAAATTACACAACAATCATTAGAGCTTTCAGTCACTACATTAGAACACTAATATGACTTTACAAAAACTACAACAACAGTCACTTCATGACTAATATATAAGACAATGACTGTAAAAAATGTTCTAGTGTATTTCACTAGAAAAACTATGTCACTAATAAAGGCAAAATTGAAACACAAGCATAAACAACATAAGCATAGTATATACTATTTAAGTGTACTACTATAGTTGAGTAATGTCCAATATGACTATAGTATGACTATACTAGGACTACACTTTACCTAAACCTTCTTCTTTTTTCCACACCATAATCATTTTTTGCTTCCCTTGAAAATTGCTACCAACCACTAATTGAAACAACCAACAACAAAACCACAAATCAATAAAACAACAAAACAACTTCTCTACAAAATTACAAAACAACAACACAACAATATGAAAAAATACACAACAAAGAGAAGAATGTAAACTAAACCATCACTTAAGGAAATTGGAACAAAAATAAGAGGAGAAAATGAGAAGATGTTTATAAAGAAGAAAGAAGAAGAAGGTGGCAATTGACCTAAAATGTAGAGGTTGATTTAAAATATGGTGGCTAATCTAAAAACTAAGCCGTCCATTTGTTGTTGAGATGCAATTTTGTCCATCCATCTAAGCCACATAAGAAAGAAGCAATTTGATGCATACATCTCAATTGTTCATCTAATCCATCCATTTAAGTTGTTCATGTCATTGTCTCAGCTATTTGTAATGCACCAATTTCTAAGGAATGATTTCCCAATAATTGAACCAAAGAGATGTTGTAGTCATAAATCTCCATCATTCCAATTATAGAAAGATGGATAAATAGCTAATCAATGACTAATAAATGAGAAGCAATTACAATGTATGACGTGTTAGCAACCACAAAAGTAAAAAAGGCAGTTGATGTAAAATATAGCAGTTGACCTAAAATCTCAACCATCCATTTGTTGTTGAAATGCAATTCCACCCATCCATTTAAGCCACTTCAAAAAAAAAATTCAATGCACCCATTTGATCCATCCATCTAAGTCATTGATGTCATTGATGCCACAGAACTAAGTACTCATGACTATTTGCTAGCATGCACCCTCTCAGTTATTTGTAATGCATGAATTTGCAAGGAATGACTTCCCAATAATTGAACTAGATTGATATTGTAGTCACACATCTTTGCTATTCCAACTATAGAAAGACTCCAAAGAACCAACACAGTTATTAGTAGAATGATTGCACAACCACTATAGGAGTTAAAAATCAAAATGCCTCAAATTTACACGTTGTCCACCGCCTTTGAAAAAGATAGCTATTTAGTTATCATTAATTTGAAAATCACAGAGATATACAACTAGTGTTATTTTCCAATAGTACAACTATCATTTGTGGAGGTACACATAGTTGTGAGGCATCTTTTGAGTGGATAATGAAGAGAGGTACCCACTATCCACTCAAAAGTGACTCCATTTTTGTGCATATTTGGGTTTTAAAGATTTGAAAACTCTCATTTACAACCCCCCTCTCCCTCTCCCCTCTTGTAATTTTTAGAAACCAACATAGTGACAATCACTATGGAATAATTCCTCCCATATTTTTATCTAGTATTGTATTTGTATCCGGTATCGATATTTAGTATTCATCCCTTATCCAATATTATATCTATATCCAATAGCCGTATTCAATATTCATACCATATTCATATTTGGTACTATATTTGTATCCAGTAACTATATGCAATATTCATCCAATATCCATACCCGATACTATGTATGTATCTAGTATTCATTTCATATTTCATATTTGGATGGCTCAAATGAAATCTCACAAAATCAATGCCTTGTGATTTTTTAAGAAATCAATGGCAATTTCAAGAGTAAGCATTTAAAAAAAAAAATCAACGGCCTGTACATTTTTTGAGAGAGGGATGGGGCAACTAATGCAAACGAAGGGGGAGCCATCTTTTGAGTGGATAGTTAATACACACTCCATCCACAAGTGGCTTATGACTAAGCCATTGAAGTGAATAAGTTCAGAGGTCCACTTCACACCTTCAAATGCTTTGTTCATTGAAAAAGGCATGGATGAACAGAATCTTTGGTTGTCAATTGGGTGCATGTAAATGACATGTCATTGAAGAGGAACAAGGTTTTCTAAGCATACTTCTTTAGTTGTCCAAATTTTAGAGAAAAAAAAAGCAAAAAAGTTGAGGACATGGATACTAAGTTGACAAGCCTTGAGAGACCAAACTACTAATGTTTTTGTCCACATTGGCCTAAATTTACTACCTCTCTCATAGTTGCATTAAAAACCCTATTTCCAATGGCAAAGCCATCTATATTCAATTCTCTATACTAATACACTTTGTAATTGTAAATTCATGTTTACATCATTAGAATCTCACATTAATTTACACATGCCAAGTACTAATACACATAAAAGTGCATCTAAAAGCCCATTTCTGCCCCCAAAAACAAATCACTAGAGATTATTGATGACATACTAATATATGTAGAAAAATTCATCTATCTTTGTTAAAATTAATTTTTTTCATTCTCTCTCTTTTTCTCCATTTAATTTTTCACTAATTAAAATGGTCGTATGATTTTCTAAACATTTTCTCTAAAATTATAAATCTTTGGTCATAGGTACCAAGGATAGTTTATTAGTCAGTTGGTCATTCAAGCAACCTCAAAACTATGTTGTTTTCAAAGTTTTTATAGTTCTTTCCTTCATTGAAGTTTGATTCTTTGAATTCAATGTGATGTTCTATTTTGTGCAATGAAATAAAATGTATGTTTGTCATCCATTTCCTTCCTCCCCCCCTTTAAAAATTAGCTCCTATTTTGACCTCCAATCTCTCACTTTTCAAAATTGGGATCAAGATTAAGTTTGTTCTAGTATCTTTTCTTATAGTTTATTGAAAGATTATTGTTCTTTCAAAAGTACGTAGTATTGGCATCACTTTGGCTTTAGCTTTGGTGCACCAACGAGGTGGGGGTCACGAGTTCCAACCCAAACATTGATAGGATACTTACCACTATATATGGTCCACCTAACTATAATAGGGGATAAAATGAACTTATTGTCAAATGTAGACTTGGGAATTTTTCACAGGGTCGAGCCATTTCCAATAAATGCTTCATTCACTCAAGTCTTTCAAACTAGAATTAACCTTCTTCTTTGGGCATCCCTCCTATCCCTCCTTGTAGCTACATGTAGGATCCAATGTAAACAAGCTCTTATTAAATTTACATCAATCTCTAAAAAGGATTTGAACTCTCTCTCTCTCTCTCTCACTATTCTCCCCCCTCCAAGGAAAAACATCCAAGTATTTCAAAAAATATCCAAAATTTAAAAAAAATGAAGCCATTAGCTCCTTCCTCCAAATGCACCACCGCCCCCCCAAACTGCCATCATTACTCTTCATACATCTCCCAAATCAATATGTATGTACATTGAAGAAACGATTTTAGAACCTCTAGCTACTAAAAAGAAACTATAATCCTTCCTAACTTTTGCATATGGTATCCCTTTGTTGCATTCTTTGGTGCATTGGAACCTCCTCCCATTGTGAACAAGCAAATCAATGAAAAAAGAAAGTTTAACCCTTCCTAACTTTTGCATATGATATCCCTCCCTCCGTTGCATTCTTTGGTGCCCGTTCGGTTTGTGCCCGCCCACCTTGAGTTCCGTCTCTCATTATTCAGATAGTGAATCGGATCACGCCAGCGGCGCGCATGACCCACTCACTTCCAGCTTGCTTGTCAGAGCACCCCGTCACTCAGACAGCGCCCTGGCTGGCGGGTTGGCTGGCTGGAGCGGGAGGGAGGGAGAAAGGGAGGGTCTGTCAGCACCGCAGCCGCAGCTATGGCGGACCGACTCTAGCTTAGCTTAGCTCGACTTGGAGCAGCAGCAGCAGCACTCCAGTCCTGTTCTCCTGTTCTCCTGTTCTCCTGTTCTCCTGTTCTGTACAGTAGTGGTTGTACCCGGCAGCAGAGTTTGCACCTTAAGTTACTCATTATTTCTCAAGGACTTTCACGAGGGACGAATCAAAGCCACCCAAGTGTCCGGCAGGGAGGAAGGGAGGGCTCTTTGATTTACAATTATTTGGGTATGCAGCAGCAAATGCAACATGGTCGGACGAGGATCACTACTGTACTAGCGCAATACATGTAGTCATGTGCGAAAGCAGGAAACCAGGGAGGACACCGAGGACGTTTTGTGTGTGAGTGTTTCCTGGGAGGAAACGGTGGCTAGTTCTCAAAGTTAGCCGGTCGGGAATTGGCAGAAAAAAAAACCCAGTTCCCATTGGTAAACATCAGCACGAAACAAGTGAAATAGAGAAATCTATTAAAAAAAAACTGACTTAGTGTAAAAAAAAAATAGTCCTAGTGAAAGAGGATTCCAATGCATCATGGCATGCATTATTTGGACACCGTGTGAATAAGTTATCAAGTGTCATAGTATTATCTCTTAGTTTACCCCAAACCAATAACAGGCTCGCACTTTTGTGGTAGACTTGCGTGTTCTGATTGCATGTATCTTGTGTAATCAATATCCAAGTTTAATTTTGTGATACTTTTTTGTCCAACTGTAGGTTTCAGATTTTGGACAGGCTGACAGTGTTCCTTGTGAATGTACATACTGTCGAATGAATTCGTAAGCTTTTGATACTGTAAATACTGTATAGACTCATGTCTGAAATTTGATAATTGACACTATTAAAAAAAAACATGAAACTGCTGTCGTGAGAGGGATGTGTCTACAGTTTGACACAGAAATGATTGATCAGCCAATGAGTTGGAAATTTTGAAACGGCAGCAAATGATACCGGCAGCTCTTCAATCAGCTGATACACTGTACTACTAGAACTAACTTAAGTTATTGCCTTGTGTCTGTCTTCAAATCCAAATTGTCAACAACTTTTGTTTTGTTTTTTTGGAACACAAATAAAGGCAAATTCATTGATTGATGTGCATATGGACATCTGAATGACAGGGTCACGGATACTGTATGCAACAACCTTGTGACTGATTTACTTAAATGCATGGAGACGACAAACTTTTTCAGTTCTGTGTGTCATACCAGTATTGCAAAAAAAAGTTTAAAAAAAAAATAGATTATTTAAAAAGAAATGAACATTCAAATCACAGTTAATACCAATTGTGGTTACCAAATCATGGGTACTGATGCACATTTCACTCCAATTTGCACCCAAAGCAATGTCTAAATTTGAGTTTTCTTGTACCTAAACCATTTGCTAACTAACTAAAGTTAAAATGGATTAGGTACAATGTCTAAATTTTAATTTTCTTGTACTTGTTCAAAGTATTTTTGGATGTACTTCCTGTCATTGAAATTTTAAGTTCTAATTACAAAGTAGTCAAAAGTTAGAGTTGTATTTGGCGGGAGAAATTTTGGAATTAAGCCAGAGTCTATTGAGAACGCTTTAAGAGCAACTTCAATGGAAAATGCATACTAGCCCTTCAAATAAATTCTAGTTTTCTTTTTATTAATTTTATAATTAAAACATCAAATTACTATCACTCAAAGTACATCCAAAAGGACTTTGAATAGATTCAAGAAAACTCAAATTTAGACATTGAACGATAATTAATTAAACTCAATTATTGAAATAACACCTTTGTAAAAACAATTTAAAAGACAAAAATTATAGAGGCCTTCGCAAATCATGCTTAAGAAAACAAAATCATGCGAAAGGCACAACCGATAAACCACTCTTGTTTATTACAGGTTATTAGATGTTTTTAGTGGTATTTAAAAAATCAATCTCATTCAAAAAACCATCACAAGATCACTTTTTATTAGAAAAAAATTTATAGTTAAACATGGTATATATCCACTTTAGAGTCAATGCTTTGTATCTTAATAAATAAAACAAATCAAAAGCAAATGAAAATTTTGGATAAATTTGTCTTGTCATTCCTTACTGAACATACTTTAATCTCAAAAAAGTGGAAGGATGGAAAAAAAATTATTTTCAATATCTACAAAAATTAACCATTTTGAGCAAATGACCATTCTATATATCTTGAAAGAAATTGTCTACATTTCAAACACTTGAGTTTCCTTTTGATTCCCAAATTCATGTTTGTTGTGAACATTTAAAGATTCATCATCAAATGTTGTATTTGTTTTGAGGATTTGAAAAATCATTCTAACCATATTGCATTAAGCTTTAGGGTTATATCATACTCAATGCAAAACCATATAACATTATTCAACATAAACCACATAACATCATTCAATGTATTCATTTTGGGATTATGTCAAGTTCAACATGAAATTACGTAACATTATTCAATATGTGAAGCCCAAGCCCAAGTTGTCACTTAAGTTAATAGAGAAAGAGATAGTGTGAGGATAGAGATTAGTACATCTACTAACATTTTGTGTGATTGCAAAATTGAACTCTTTTTCTCAAACATTCTACCATTATCATGTATTTTTTTCCTTTAATATTGTCAACTTGACAATTTTTTTTTCCAAGCTTGACTTGTCAATGTTGTCTTTTTCTACAATCTTCAATTGTCAATGCCAAAATATTCTATAACTTAGAGTTGACTATAGAAAATAGTAAGAATTTCTAAATATTGATAGACAAATATTAATGGAAGGTATCGAAGGCTCATGAATAATGTTTAGCAAATGTTAAAGGTGAAAAAAAATTAATTCAAAATGTTTGTTGATATTTAAGAAAGATAAATGCTAAGAAATGAACATATATTTTACTATGCAATCAAAAATTAGAAAACAACCAATACTATTAATTCTCCCAAATTTGTATTACTCTCTCCTTGTTTGCTTTCTATCTGCCCATATATTCACAATTCATTACTTAATATAATACTCCTTTCTTTCTATTAATTTATCCCTACAATCCCACCCAAATAAGTAAGAAATAGTTAGATTTTTTTAAAACAATAGAAAAGAGTTTCCTTCTAACAAAGTTAAGTAATGATAGTATCAGTTATGAAGAGTTTGTGAAGTCAATTGTGGAACCTTACGTGAACAAATTCTCATTTGGTAAAAATAGAGCTTTTAGGACCTTCACTCGAGGACCATTTGTCCTTCTACAGACAAATTGGAGTTCAGATAGGTTCCAATAAGCTCAATTTTCCACATTATTTTTTTGATTTTTTTGGAGGGTAGGAAACACATTAGCTTTATAGGAATATAATTTTTTTTCAATTGATACTTGGTAGCAAAATTTATTCCATAATAAGCTCAATTTTTAGGAATATAATTTTTTTTAATTGATGCTTGGTAGCAAAATTTATGCCACAATAAGCTCATTTTTTGTTCATTAGGTAACAAAACAAAACTACAAAAATTTGAAATACCAATTAAAATTTTTTTTTTTAGATAACATTTCTCTATATAGAAAGCCATTTGTTTCATTTCATTTGGAAAAGTGATGAGAAAGTTATACAACATCTCATTTTGCAGGCAATTAGAGCATCTCCTTGAAAAAATTTCATATGGTATTTTGTTTTTTTAATCTCAATTTTCACATTTTTTCAAGAAGAAGTTCTATAAGGTTATATTGATTGTTAGAACAATTTCACCATTGGGATTAATATGTTTCAATTCTATCTTGCAACAATCAAAGATTTATTTTTTCCCTCTTTCTTGTACCTAATTAATAAATTTTCAAAGAGTAAAAGTCACCAATTAAATTTTTTTAAGACTCTCAACTCCATTCTTCATGATAATTCCCCCAAAAGAATTCAAACTCTACAAAAGCAAAAATTCAAAGTTAGGAAGATTCAAGGTCTTGTAACCCTATCATGCAAGGTGCAAAAGAACTTGTTTTCTTCACTTTAAACTGAAATATCTTGCAATTTTTTATAGAAGCCAAAGTTTTTGAAATTTCTCCCAAACATTCATACACTAATCTAGTGCAAGATCCTACGATTTGAAATTTAAAAAAAAATTCAAATTTTTTCAAATGCTCTTTGCAATAGAAATGGCGATTTTGAGTGTTTTTTGACCCAAAAACGTCCGTATTGCACTAGGAGTCCCTAAAATCATTGGTAGACAGTCCATAATTCCACAATTCCCACAAACAGAGACTGAGTAACAGATGGAGTGTGCACTCAACCTGCATTGAACAATACAATTGCATGTGTCAATGAAATGAACAATTGGTGATTGTACTGGCCACGCAAATGCAAAATCATCTGTCTGACCCAGTATTTTCTCACTCTCATCCACACTTGAGTAACCTGAGGGTGGTTTGGGATTGCCTCAAGAAAACTACTACAGCCACAGTGACAGTGAAGTTTTTTTTTTTTCGAAAATAACAAATTCGTGACAATGAACAACACATGTCATTTACTGAGTGGTTGAAAATCATTCTTTAGTGACATGGATACCCCCCTAAAAATGATGATTTCGTCAGACTACCCTGCCATGTGCCTCAGGTAATCCATCCAGAGACAGGGAATGGCAACTGTCATTTCCTTGCTTACTACTCACACAAGGAAAGCTGTGACAGCAGCCAGCCAGAGGCCACCACCAGATTGGAATAGGGCAGCAATTCCTTTCCTTCCCCACTGCAGCATGATCCAATCTACGTACTCTGGCTGTCTTTCATTTTGTCTGTATTTGTCTGGAAGGAAGCTAGCCAGGGCATGGACAACCACATGGCGTTACCAGTTTTACGTTGTAAGGTACGGGAGGTCCAAGTGTGAAGAACTTTGACCTTTTGTTGGGAGTGGGCCAGAACCAATAATCTGTTCACTGAGACCTGACATCAAGGTCCACAAGGCAATGTCAAGAATTTGAGAAATAGGTTACATTCCTTTGGTCAAAGGTGGGACTCTGCATAACATTCTTGAACTTCAGAGCTGAGGAATTGTACCTTTGGTTAATCATGTTTTGTAGTTGTTTTCATTGTTGAAAGTCTTAAAGTCTAAGCTTGCCTAAGAATTGTATGTCATTGTATGGTGACATTGTAGAAAGGGAAAAGGAATGGAGTTGCGTGTGCACAATGCAAAAGGTGACATTATTTTGGGTAGTGAATAGCCCTTGGAATTGCAAGGCCAATCACAATCCTTGCACAACAATATGCACTTGTAAAAAATAACTTTGTGTAGGACCCCAATCTCCCAATTCAAGAATATATTATAAGTTTCAAATATTGTAAGATAGAAAATACTATTAATTTTTTAAAAACTAAATTGTTTATGTAACATAAACATAATTAGATCCCAATTGTTTCTTCAAGACTGTGCCTTCTAGTTCCCAATTGCGTAATTAGTTGGTAATCTTGAGGAAGTGATACAGGCATTAAAAAATTCTTCATTTTATCAACAAAAATTTTAGATAACTGTGTTCCTCAATTTTCCTTGTGCTATTACTTGCATCAAAGCATTCACACCACTCCTTGCCGAATGTGGTTCACCAAAGCCTTTTGGAGGGTTTCTCAATTAAACCTTGGGTGGGCAAAACTCATGCCCCCATCATAACTCTCCAAATTTCCTCTATTAATGGGTAAATTGAGTTCCTCTGTACTTCTGGGCCAAAGACATCCACTCCGTGTTGTTTCATGATGAGATATACGGAGTAAACAACTTACCTTTTTGGATACCAACGGCAAGAAATAGTTTCAATTCTTGAATCTTTCAAATTAAGACCCGGCCTTTGGATTTTGGGATGCTGAGAGGCCTTCGACCTTGGAGTTTAGAAGGCCGAATTTGAAGAGCCCGCAGTCGTTTCGTGGAATGACGCGCTCCTGGCCGGACGCGCCAGAACCTCCCGAGGGCCTGCCCGGCGGTCCCGGTGCGGATGCTATGAGGGGGGGGAATTGTTAGGTAACCGCAAGGTCACTGTAAGAGGTGTGAAAAGTGTATCCTGACAGATGGAATGATTTGAAGAACCAAATTTAGTAAGCTCTGTTTGGTTTCATACCTCCCACAGTTCATGTTTGTCTCGTCAATTGCGTAGCTACCTCACGTCCTCTGCTCTGTAATAAGCTTATTTGTTGTACTGTACAGTACTCTTCTTGATGTAATCATCCAGAAAAATACAATATACACAAGGTGCGGTGTACATCCCGATTATTGAGCTTTGTCCTGTTGTTAACTTCCTCTGAGGCCTGGACTGAGCAAGAATGTCTGAGGGTTCACCTCATACCAATTGCGGTTAGTCTTGTAAGGCATCTAGCACCACACGCTTAAGTCGATACGTGAGATACAGTGAAGATTAGGCTTAACTGTGCAGTACTACTTTGTCAGAGTGTGCAGCAGAAACACAAGAAAAATCAAACCAAGGCTGAACTAAAGAACTAAAGGCTTGTGTCTGTAAGAGAATAAGCCAAGATTGAAATCTTTATAACAAGGTAAAGTCTCAACATGTTTATCTGAGGATACCTCATATTTGCACGCGTTTCAGCGCATGCAGAAGAATAATAACACCTATTAAACAAATGCAATGTCATACTCTATGGTGATGTAATAATTAATAATTGAATCAGGGATGGTGAAGACCACGAGATTACCTCCTGGAATAGAAAGAATTAACTGCACATGAGCAGATGAGTCTATTAACACGAAGTTACCTTCTATAGTTCGGTGTCGTTCAACAAGTGCCACCACAAACGATTGTCTACTCCAATCTGCAAGAATCAATGAATTATCTCCACTTTCTAAAAGCGTGGGATTCAATCATCACTCAAACCATGAGCTTTGCTTCTCGGTTTTGTATACATTTTACGAAACACCACGGCTGGTATGAAAGCTTGTATGTGTCCAAGTATTGGACAATGCAGGCGCTCATCTCATTACCGTCGGGTTTCCCTAAAAGTGGAACGCATGTTTTCTTTCTCACGTTTAGCCCCTGGACTGGCTGGCACAGCATCCTTCTTCCTAGCGCTTCCAGGTTGACTAGATCCAGCCCCAGCAGCTGTGTATTTGCTCCGCATCAAATCCATGCTTGAGAATGTACCGTTCTTCGACCTGATAGACTCAAGACCGGCGAGGGCACTTGTCCTTGGCTCAGCATCCCTGTTATGTCTTGACTCAGTACCTCCAAGTGCATTCGGTCTTGATTCGAAAGTTCCAAGCATATGGTGTCTTGACTCTACCTCTCCAGTTCCATTGTGGGTCTGTTTCATGGGACTAGCACTTGGGCTGATAATTCGCCTCTGATAACTAGGTAGCATCCGCAGAGGGCTGTTGACACTGATCAACGGTTCATAGGACGAAGTCTTACGAAGAGGGCTTTTGGCAGTTGGCGCTGATTCATATGTAGGAGCTGTGCGTACTGGGGTGCTCGGAGTAAATGCTGTTTCAAAGCTAGTCGCTGAACGTAAGGGGCTTTTCGCAATATATGGCGCTTGCTCGAAACTCAGAGCTGTACGATGAGGACTGTTGGCAATAACCGTTGATTCGTATGAAGGAGGCCTTCGCGAGGGGCTACTGATGTTGGAGGCCTCATACGGCGGGGGCAGAGGTAAAGGCAATGCCTTTTGACGGTCTGAGATTGGATAACCACTGGAACGATGCGAACTTGGTGTGGTTGCACTCGTCAAGGACGCTCTAGCTGAAATGAGCGACGTAATCGAAGATGGAAGGGGAGAAGGCGGGTCTGGTTGGGGAGGGTCCGGCTCCTGGGTTACAAGGTGGAAAATGGCGCGTTGCTTACGCTTAGGCTTTCCTTGACTGCTGAGCGTCTGCATATCGACAATGTTACACGTTCATAACCGAGTCAACAGCAAGGTATCCACAGAATTTAATGTACTCTATGTTGCCCTTCAACCGGAAGACACATACTGACAGAAACAGCCATTATATCCTCCTTTCTGTACGGCGAAAAAGGAAGTTCATGAAAGTCTTGAAGTATCACTGCAAGCTAACGGATTACAACACAAAGCTGATCTTCCGGACCCTCTAGCAGAAAAGGAAAGGGACGATTCGCTCACCTTGATGTTGCCAAGATCAGACAATGGTCGCCGACGAATCCTTTCTCCCTCGCTTTCTTCCCCTGAACCTAGATGACCAGCTCGCTCCCGAATGGGGCTGGCCTCCTGAAAAGCAGAGTCGAGTAATGCAGCGGCTTGAGCAGCCAATGCCGCTCTTTCGGCAGCCATAGCACGCTCAGCACGTCGTGCACCTGCTTCCACCTCATCCAGAATTCCTGCGAGGGATAGACGTCTATCACCCCCTTCTCCGGGGGATTGTTCCAACTGAGCAAATTCATAAGTACTTGGAATTGATCCTTCAAAATCAAATGAAGGACTCAAAGAAGAGGCCTGCCCTCCAGGAGTAAAGGGATCCTCAGGGTTGCCACACCTCTCAGACTGCCCAGGCACAGACTTCGTGACTTGGATTGGGGTATGCTCGCCAGCATCGAATAAAGGATGATTTCTATTCGAGATTGGAAGACCCTCTATGAGGTCTCTAGTCATTTCTTTTGCCTTAGGGGTAAGTACGCCACTATTACCCTTTAACTTCCTTGGAGTCAAAAAACTTTTGTGCATGCTGTGACCAGATCCTAAATTATTTCTACGACCTGCAAACTTGTCTTGCCAATCTGAATCCGAATCCTCCATGGAAACATCATTGTCAGATATATGCACATCCGAGTCCCACTCTGTATCAGTTATATGACGCCGTGAGTCCCGGGATCCCTGAAGCATGATTAACATAACGTAATGAGATTAGTTTCAAGTAAATTGCAGCGATATTAGAATTTTTGTCAAATCTCAAATACGTCTGAACAACTGATTCCAAGAGTTTCTTACCTGTCGAATCTGAAATCTGGAGCATACAGGATCAAACGGTATTTAGGGTAGATGGTGTACCTTACGAAGAGCATATGAGGACTTCTCACTTCCTGAGCTAGAGTCCTTCGCCGGATCTGACGATTGCCTCCATTTGGTCAAGACGGATACCTTCTCCACATCACGCCTCTTCACAACCCCGAAGCCACTCTGCATAATTCGCATTCGGCTTTAAACTTGCATGTGACAGACCAGACAGTCCGACTAAAAAACCGCTGAAAATCCTCAGGAACGGATGTCAAAATCAAGGAAACAAAGAGCCGAAAGCAGGAACGTAGGATGAATCTAGCAACATGCACCAAACTAACCTTCGTGGTTGCACACTGGACGGCGAATTGCTGCTCCTTCAAGCGAAGTTGCTGTTCAAGGTCCTGTCGATGGGTCTCACTCTGTCTCAACAGGTCCTCCAATTCTGCCATTTTCTCTCTTGTATCCTTGTCCTCCTCTTCTTTTTCCCGAACTTGACACCTGCATACTCAAGGTCAGATACTCTTGCTTTGCATACGTGATACGAAACTATAAAAACTATTTCACTCATGTCATGGATCGTATAAATATGGACAAGGTATAGCAGCCCAAGGCTAGAGAATGAAAGCTATGCAGATTCAAGATTCAGGATTAAGATATATATGACATACCTTGCGAGCGATGCTGCATTGAAGACAAGGTGAAGGAGGTTCTTAGCATCACCCATAGAACGGAGGTGAGCCCATCGAGCGCGCCCACTAAAATTTCGTTCCCGTTCCTCAGCCTCCGAAAGTTGGGAAGCCATAGCAACAAGGGAGCTGGACGAGGACGTGAGCATACTCTCAAGCAAAGTGATTCTGGTACTACGTGTGGACGCAGCGCATTCCTTATCAGCAGACCTGAATCACCAACAAGAGAATCAGAAAATGACCACGATAGTGCGAGCAGTTGAATGCGAGACAGTCTAACGCAGAAGAACCATGAATTAATGCAATAGGGTGTGAACAATCCGAAGCATTCGCGTAGATTCTCAAAAGTCGCAGATCACACTCATAATTGAAATGCCCCTATTTTCATTCCAACTTCTTGATGCAATGAGCACTAGCGAATAAGAGATTACAGGATAAGGTTTAAGGCAGAATGTTTCCAGTTTCGACAAGGTGAAGGCTTACCTAGACATGGGATGCTCATCAGGATCACTCGACGATTTCTCTTCGTCTTGTCGAAGCTCGGCCAGCTCCTTAGCATAAGCTGACCGTCTGTATAAGAAATAACTCACTGAATTAGAGTTGTCACATTACATAGAACGAGGGCTAAAAGTAGCACAAGACTCTTCTAAATTCAAATTTGAGAGTATATTCCAACAATGCCGACCATACAATAAATTTAACTAATATGTTCCCTCCAGGAAGCAACCCGACCCACTTATCTCATATGCACAATGTTAGCACGGCATGCTGGGAACCAATACTTACTCTGCCATTTGTTTCTCATAAGCCGAGCGAACCTCATGTACACGGACTGCAACCTCAAGCTCCTGTTCCAGCCAATTCTGGAGTGCCTTCTCACTCTGCAAGTGCAAAATGTGGAACATAATTAAAAAGAATAACCACAACATTAATTACGAATCGACAATCGAGACTCCTTATTTCAATTATCTGTTGGCTTAGATACTACTTATCTGTTCGCTTTTGACGAAGTCAAAAGCAAGCCCCACTGTATGGGAACTCGAAAAGGTAGGAATTTTTTAAGAATTTTTACATTACAATGAAAGGTTGATCTGATGCTACAATAATATACAAAAATGAAGCTCGAATGCATTCATCTGATGTGACTCGGGTTTCTGTGGAAGTAGAGTTAGTACCTGAGCACCAGATCCACTGACATTTCCAGCGCCTTGCAAAAGAAACTCAGAGAAATGCTAATCAGTGCATGGCAACGTCAAACCAATATGTATATCCACGTTACATATAGAAGAAATACATGCGTATTAGGATCAGCAGGATTTCAATGTGTCAAGCGATTAACAAAATCTGTAGTAATAGAAAACAGGCGAAGCTCCAGTAATACCATTGGTAGTATTGTCTTTGGAGGACTTTCTTGCTTCAAGAAGTTCTTTAAGTCGTTTAGTGGCTGCAGCAGCCTCCTCAGTCTTTCTATGTAAGACCTGCATCAATGCATGGGCACTCTTCGATTCAATAAAAGGAATATTTGTTCCCTTAATTTTTAGACAATCATGTATTCACTATCTTCCCTTGTACAGCCAAAAATGTATATATGTGAGTCACATGCAGGGAATGCATCTAAAACCTCCTTGGGAGGCACGTGGTTCTAAAACCTCAGTCTTCAGCTACGGGATCTCAGCAAACATCAAGACGGATGGACAATCACATTCTTGAAACCAGTGCTCTGAAGATGATGAGCTGAGAATGGCACACACCAAACATGTAGAACAAAATAAATTTACAAATCACCTTAGTTTGGCGTTGATGTAAAGCCTGAAGTTTCTGCATCTCGTACACATTTCGACGCCCTTCTTTACGGAGCTGTTTTCATAATGCAACAATAAAGGAATATATCAGCACGAATAACCAAGTTTTTTAACTATCTTTATATGAAAACAGAGATGTGTCATGAGTCAAGAATTCCCTGACGAACTAACCTGTAGAAGCTCCTTTTCTCTCTGTGCTTTCCAGATACGAAACTGCTCAGATTCTTGCTTTTGTTTCTGCTGAAGTTGCACCTTCAACAAGCAATGAAAGTACAAGTCAGCGGAAAACACATGTCAAGGAGGATTATTCCCACTAATCAAAATGAGGGGAAATTATCCATGTGTCACGCATAGTATTGGATTTACGGACAGACGAGAATTGAGGGACCTCGACCTCAATTACTAAAGACATTAAAAAGAAGGCCGATTATAGCAAGCACAGCAAATATCATCGTGCTATAAGATCAGATCAAATCCACGACGCTGGTTAGCTAGAAACAAGAACGTTCAGTATAAGATTCTAAGCTCAAATTCTAAAGAATGTAGTACGTAGACAAGAATGCAGTATAGCACCTTATGGGACTTTATACGTTGTATTTCCTCGAGCAAGCGCTTAGCGCTTTCCTCGCTGCGTTGTTTAGCCCGAAGTAGTTGAGACTGATTCTCCTGCTTTTTTTTCAAGTCCGCGATCTGCCGTCAAGAGCACCCGATAACTATTGCCTTAGAGAACTATCACGAATATAAAGATGTAACTGGAATGCAGTAGTCCTGACTTTGACTGGTCAAGTTCTGACATGAGCTTGAACGTGAACCGTACCTGACTCTCAAGTGTCTTCAGTTTGTTCCCATAAGATTCTTGCAATTTATGAGTATGCTCATCAGATGTGGTTGCTAGAGACTCAAGCTCCGTCATCAATGTGTCTCGTTCTCTCTATAATACCCGAAAGCACAGTTAACTGCTGACACTTAAAGAGATCTTAACTCTTGAGATGACAGCGACAAAAACTCCGTTCTACTTTGCAATCGAAATTACATTGATACAACATCAACATCAACATCAACAATACCACAGCTTCATACTAAAGAAAACTCAACCTGCACAACATATTGAAGTTAGTTGAGCAATAACACCTGCAGCATTTTCTTCTCTTCTTCTAACTCGACAAGCTTCCGCTCGAAGTGCTGCTTTAAGACGACTGTCTCTGGTTTAGCAAAGGATTTCATCTCCGCCTGCGTCTCACACATTCAAGTCAGACCAACTGTGTGGCATCGTAGATAATATTGGAAGGATTTCAGTGTAGGGATTGATGAAAGCTTAAGAGGAATTTGTCCTTTGATAGGACATACCTCTTTTTGTTCAAGTTTTTTGTCAAGTTCCTTCAGCTCTTTGTCAAGATTTTCTTGGAGCATGGTGTGCTCCCATTCCTTTGCCTGTACCTCTGCTTCTGCTACTTCAGGAACAACACCTACAAAACATAATGTTTTGTACATTAGTCTGGTGTCTTTATATCCACGTTCATGTTTTCTAGTGGAAATGAATGCCAGTTGATTGAATATTGTGAAATTTCTAATCAAGGTGACCTCGATAACTGGAATGTCACAAGAACTATTACAGCAAATAACCAAGACGTAGACGTCCCATACCAATGCGACAAGAGTTCTTACTTGAAGGCAGAATATTGGCAGCATAATCTGCCGCTGTGCAATTATCGCCAAGGCTGACAATAACTGGCAACAATGAAGGCTTAGTTTGAAAAGAGCGGTACCGCTGTAATTCAGTCTCCAGGTCTTGAATCTTAGTTACATAGTCCTTGAGCATGTCTTCCGTCTGAAATAACAGAACTAGAGATCATCGGGTATACATTCAAGAGTTTCGAGGCTAGCAAAAAGAATCGCAACTCAAACTACAAAAAGATATGATTCTTGAGCACCTTTAGTCAAACTACCAACTCTTTACATTGCGAAAGAAAATTAGAGGATAGCGATGTGCGAGAGCCAGAACATGAAGTCTTTTTGATAATCGCCTTCAGATTCTAAAATTAACGTTTAAGAGAAATGGGCACGAACCGGAGAATTGTCCTCGTCATCCAGCTCTGGGAAGGTCTTCCCAGCTCGCAATTGATCAAGTTTGAATTGAAGTTTGTCTCTTGAAACCTGGACAGAAGTTTCACAGATGCATACTACCAGACATTAGCAATGGCGTGTGAAGTGCGTGTGTGATCGAGATTTGAAAGAGAACTACTCTTGGGAAAACAATACTGCGTATGGAAACCATCTAGTCCAAATTCAAGCATTGATTAGCATACAGAACAAACTTCCGTTCTTGTAGGACAGCTCAGAAGGACAACTGCGTAGTGCATGGTAATATGCACCTCTTCTCTAAGTAAACTGGTGCCTTAAACAAGAGTGCTACCTGTGAGTCGATGGTTTGTTGGGTTAATTTTCCAATACGTGTACGATATTCCTCAAGTTCCTTCCTGTATTCCAAGTTGCTGGACTCTAGCCATGAAATTTTCTGCGTCAACAACTAACAAGGACAGAGAGCTTCTTACTCAGATTCTCAATTACACAATGGTAAATAGAATTTTTTGCAGCATTGATTCAACATGGTCACTGTCACCAGATGCAATCGTGTTCACGAGTCGACGTTCTAATCCATCATACTGAAGTACAAAAATAGCTTGAATTTGAAAAAATCCTCATATTTCAATAGAGTGAAAAATCTTTTGAGGAATGCGTTCTTCACCCAAGAAACCACCACAGAGATGTTACCTTTCCAATGTACGCAATGATACAGGATCCAGAAACATTAACTAACGACAACATTAGCTACTAGATCCACGTCGCTTTTCCTAAACACCCATGTAAACCATGTTACCTGAACATCTGAGGTGGACGGACCACCACCACGTGCGCAAATGAGCTCCGCTTGCATCACCTCCAGCTGATGCCTCATTCGTTGCATTTCAGCTGCCAATGGATCACGGTTCACCTGCATCACATGTTTTTACAAAGATGAATCAATACTCCAGTTGTATTTAATCACAAGTTGATTACTATGACTATTATTCACCAAGCGAGAGATAGGTTGGAAGTAAACCCAAGCGGAGGAATGAATAAATCTGTCATTACGAAGCTGGAAATTTCACTTGATAGTAAGACCTCAAATAGTTGCGAACGATTACTAAAGAAGCTTGAATGGAACAGAGGCTTTAGATGCTGGACACACCGTGGGTTTATTCTGAATGTTGCGGGCCCGATTGGCATACTTCAGTGTGTTCAGCGTCTCCTCTGCATTTGAGTCAGCTGGACTCACACAAGCTGCAAGAACCGCCAGGTCACTAGAAATAGAGTACAGTCCAAACACCACTTCGGACAAATGCAGAAATTGCTTAGCCATGCACGTTGACGAGTGAGATTGTTCAAAATGAAACATTTGAGATTTACCGATCATGACAGTCCTGCTGTTGCCTCCTAAAGAATCCTGAAATCATTCCCGGCTAGATTAGATAAACCCCTAGGTATGATGCATATGTGCATTGATATCGGAACAATCGAAAAAAGATTAAAATAGATGTTTGCGGGCATGGAACGACTGCCATTTCATGAAGACATGCTTTGTATGAGCTTACCTGCAATAAGCGAGTGAGTTTACTATCACGGTATGGAACGTGTCCTCCTTCCTTCCTCTTCTTATCATCACCAAGGGCACTGATCACATTTCCAAGGGCTAAAAGGCCTTTGTTTATGTGAACACCTGCAGAGGCACCGTTTATTTTATTGTTGAGAGGAGACAACAAATGTACTGGTGAGTACACCTATAAATAAGCACCATTTTTTTTCATGAATTCTATCTAGGGGACTGACACCTGAGTGGTGACAGCATGCGCCAAGAATATACCTTGAATAAGACTAAAGTTCCCTCCGACTATGCATCAATAGCCCAATTCAGTCGTCATTGAGGCCCTTAATACTTTGAACTTCACATTATACATGGAAGGTTAATTCAGAAGTGCTGAGTTCCCAACGTAGAATTTGAGGTGAGTGCAGAAAACGGCCTTATATTATACGCTTAGGCAATACAAACTGTCGTACAAACCCAGAATATGATGGCGATTCAAAACTAATAATAATTGGTTCTACAATCCCATATGTGATTTGTGTAATGAACGAGTTGTACGCACACAAATTAATACATAAGAGGATGGATAAAAAAAGTACCTTCTTTAAATCGCATGCCATCAGCCCCAGTTCTTTTAGCCCGTTCTGAACCAGCCAAATCAACAAGGTGAAGCTTCGCACACAGGTAATCATCACTGCAATCATCTAGCACCCCAATACTGGCCGCGGTAGAGTCCCATTTCCGCCTCTGCTCGACCGTGATAGTGAAGATTGCGTGAGATCGGCTGAAGCACGTCAACAACGGAAATTTGTAATCAGGTGAATTAGATTAAGAATTTTGAAACTTGCTACGCTGTGCCATCAGAAGGACATGAATACAGATAATTTATCTCCACGATTATCCAGTTTTTGAGGAACGAAATAATCTAAATTAACGTGTCACAGAACGCACTCTACCAGTCACCTTATGTGAATGCAAGCCCCATTCAATCATTCATCACAAGTGACGATACCACAACTGCTCATGGAATTCACCTACCTGGAACTAGAATTCATATTGGTGCTTCCAGTAGCCCGGCAGAGAGAGCCCTGCTCCAGACAAGAGGCCATTTCATCTAAGGTAGTCACTTCGGTCTCAGTTACACCAGCAAGAGTTATACCACCGTTACCAGTCTCCCGGATTTGGATGGGTGGCTTCATAGTTGCGCCTGATTTCAATCCTCCACCAAATGCTAAGCCATTTGTTCCATTTAAACTAGGAAGCTCTGCAGAAGGTGGGCTAAGGTCCAGAAGATCGTGTACTTCCTCCTTCAGAATCTGTTACATTTGGGCGATTGCCATGAAGGTCTAAAGTTGTCAAAATCGAGTAAATTATCTCCGATAGATATAATCAGATTCATCAATTGTCAGCCGCTGTTAGCATAATTTTAAAATAATATAACACACAAAACCAGTGACACTAACACTATGTGATCGGTAGAGACTAATCTTCTATCTAAAAGAGACATAAACTCCCATACCTCAATGAATGAGACCCTGAGCTGGAAATCTGAATTTTCCTTCCGCGTCTCAATTTTCTTAAAGATAGTTTCCATGACCTTCGGAATTACTCCTTCCGAGCTCCCTCCTACGGTGTAAGCTGTGCCCATCGTGTAGGTTTTCCCTGATCCAGTCTGTAATCCGCAGCAACCTTAATCACGATTAAAACTAAGAACAACGCTTGGAGGAGAAAGTGAAAAAATGATCCTTCAGAAGTTAACAGTGTTTACCATAAGAGCATCTGTGGTATCAATCATGTCGGTACTCTGATTTACAATATATTAACTCTCGAGAAGCATACTTTGCAAATTATCTCTTACATGGAACATTTCCGGGATCAGGGGAATCTCTCAAATAATTCAAGATCGGAAATTTTTATGAACATGAAACTTCAAGAGTCTACTTTCTGTCGAAAATAGACCAGATAGGAATCTCTAAAGACGCACTCTCTGCTTCAATACGGCTTATCATTTTCAAAAGAGAAAGTTCGGAAATAATCATTGCAGACATAGAAGAGAGAGACCGGATTTACTACCTGTCCATAGGCTAGTACAGTTGCATTGTAACCATGGAAGAGACCGTCCACAAGAGGTGCGACGCACCGCTCAAATAGAGACGGTAACGGAGTTCCGGTGCTTCCAAAAACATGGTCAAATGTGAAGGAGTGACTACCAATTTGCACCTGAAAACTCTCCAAATTCACTTGTCAAATATAATAGAAAGACAAGTTAGCCTTTCACAACTCTGATCGTTTCACTTCTACAGAATACAAATAATCGAAGAAGTCGTAATGAAACACACCTGTGGCTCCCGAGGAACTACGAGAATGCAATCCTTACATCCTTGAATGCGTTCTTGTGTGATCAGCGGTCTCACATTGAGCGCCACTTGCACAGCCTGTGTGGCTTCCTTGTCCAAAGACGTATTCAGGGATCCAGATCCATCAGATGACCCCGAATCGTGGCTGCTGCCTCCATCCATTGTTTCGCACATTTGCGCAGAGATTCTGAAACGCGAGGAAGTCTAAGCACTTCCTCAAAAGCTCTTGTAGAATGAAAATTCGGTTGCTACGTTGCGGGCACAGTGTACATCAGCCGCTGTCGCTGGATTAGGTCCACACCGGAAATGAATCTAAAAATATGTAGACCTTCATCTGGCATCCAAAAATTTACGAGCGACATCCAATCTAGCCAAAGAGAGGTAAAAACGATGCCTATCAAGGTAAAATTCGCGTGCTAACGCCTGTGCAAGGTTTCGAAAGCCACAACCAGCAGTCACCTGCAGTCATACGTGTTTCCTTCCCTTCACCCTTCAACCGCTGAATGCCTTATCAATGCTGGCCGCCATCACCAGTAGATCTAAGATCCTGATCGGATAAGAACGAACTCAGTGTGCAGCCTGCTTCAAATCTCCTGTATCTCTCATGCTCATGAATCTGGAGACTTCTAGAATCCGTATGACTCTTTCAGAATGGATCCAGTAACAACTGGAAATCGCGAATTCGCACCAAAAGAAAGCTTCAAGACAAGACTTCCCCAGTTCAATGCCAAAGGCGCGGATTCACTTCCCGTTCATTTTTCGTAGAGCTCACGACTAGGACCAAGCCAGAGAAAATCTCGACGCCAATCCAACTACCCGGCATCTTTTTCGGAGTGCCGTTCGTCAAGCAACGCCACTGACACACAGAAACACCGCAACCAGCGCGCTCGCACGACAAATCTTGCAACACGCTGATGAATATTGACAGAGCATTCCGGCATTGGTCAACCTCGAGATTGTGCAATCACCTGAAACAAATTCAACATTAGATCATTTCTGTTTCAGCTAACTATACGCCAGCATCACAGATACTATCCTCATTGTCACAACTGTCCTCTCTCAAGTCTATCACGCGCGCTTCCGCACGAAATCTTGCAACAAGCAAATGAACATTCACAAACCATATCGGCATTGGCCAGTCACAAGATTCACAATCATCTAAACCAAAGTAAAAATCGTCTAGATTCTCTTTCAGCTAAATGTTTGCGAACAACAGACACAATTCTCATTTCTCGCAATCCTCTCAATTACGCACGCAAACGCATAACCAGAACAGAAAATTCTCTTCAATCTGCACGCCTAAAACAACATCAGTATCGTCTACAATCTCGTTGAATTAAATGTGTGCTAACAGAGCAGATATAATCCCACATTTATCACAATCCTCTACTCTCAAGTCCCGCCCTCAAACAAACTCGCTCCATTCTTCGGTACAAAGCCCTGGAACGCCAGCTCACCAACCCGAAGAAGCTAACAATCCAGCTCCAACCTCAAAATGTGGGAAAACGAGATCTACAAGGAATTAATACAATGATCGCAGCGAATTAATACCTGCTCCTCCCGCATTCAGACTCTGTTCAGGCTCCCAAACTAAAGCAATGCAACCATAGTCGGAGGTTTTCAGATTGAAGAAGCGCAAGATCTTAAGCAGGCTCGGCCAGGAGATTGAAATTGTTTTAATGCGGAATGCAATTGCGCTAATCGCCGGCGAAGCTTGCGCAGTTCTCCTTCCAGAATGGCTTCTTTTTCTACTGGCAGAGGCAGCCGAGTGCGGGAGTGAAGGTAGTGGACATGACGGGGACCGGTCTCCGTCGGGCCTTCTCCCTTTCAAAATCGCCATTAACGGCTCCGGGAGACCGTGCGCGGGTGGGCAGCACCGGTTCCCATGCCCGCGTTCAACGACTGTTTACCGGGCTCCAACTTCATTGGCCCAAAGCCACCAATTCATGATCTTAGAGGACGTGAATTTTTAATTCATTTGGCAATTTAGCAATAGATAGTGTAAGTTGCAATCTTTGTTGAGATGGTGAAGCTCATTACATCTGTACATTTCTAGAATTCACTTAAAATTTTATTTGTTCTATTCTAAATGTTTGTGCATGTCTCTCTATAATATGAGTAAATATAATCGCAATAGCAAACCAAAACATGAAAGTTTAATAAAAGAATTCATATAATTGAAAATGGAAATTCATTTTCAACATTTTGTTCTTTTAATTCTCACAATGATTGTTGAGTCACGATTGGTTTGAATATTGTCATATATAGAGTTTATTTTCCAATATTTGATGAGTGGACATGGGATTATTTTGAAATTCCATAATTCATTTTAGGAAATAGAATAACTTTGGTCCTATTGAATGTGTATAAATGAATTTTTATAGTCTTGTGATTTTGTTGGCCAAAGACTCAATTGCAACATCCATGTTACCATTTTTGGATTTAAATTACCATTGTCTAAAATTTTGAGCTCTCCTACCTAATTCTTTGTAGAAATTTGAAACCTCATGATTGTTTTGCTCTCCCTTTTATCTTCCCTCACTCAACATGCATTAGGTTGCTTATAATACAAACTAACATGCTTCTTTGATGACTCTTATAGATCCTTGATGTCTTTTTGAAGAATATACATTGAAGTACTACAATGCTATAAAAAATTCAAAATTATAACCTTTCAAGAAAAAATTGCTTGATTTTGGTGATTTTGGATGAAGATAGATGGTCATCAAAGGTCAAAATATAGATGTCAAATATTGAAAAATGATGCCCGGCTTGGGTGTGTCTAAGACTCAATTTAAGTAGATTCTTCTACTTAATTACACATGCAATTAATGAATCTTCTCCTACACTTTAAATAAGCATCTTTGTGGTGGTTCATTAACTATTTCCTACATAAACATAATAAGGGCCACTTCATACATGGGCTAAAGGTTGACAGTCCGTCGGTCTCCACCAATCAAATTTCAAAAAAACTCTTACTTTGGCCTCTCGACCCTTCACACAAGGCGGCACAACCCAAAGTCCATCACCTTCCAACATCCTACATGGCAATGGCCTTGCGACAAACTCTCAACCAAAGTTTGGATCACCACTTTGTGGCGACCCAAATTTTGGTCGAGAGTTTGTCAAATTTACCATTTATTGCCCATTTCTTTGGACTCTTGCCCAAAGTTTGGCCATGAACTCCCACGACCTCTCGACTTGATCAGCCCATGTGTGAAGCGCCCTTAAGTGTGGTTAACCTCTAAAGGACTAAGTATCCCTTCAAGGGACAAATGAAGGTTTAGATAGCTATTATATTTTGTTATTGGTTCCTATGATCTAAATTTTTTGTATGATTTCTAGAATTTTTAAGACAGAAAGACACATTAGCTTTCTCAAAAATTTCATATAAATCTAATTGATGCCTAGAGACAAAAATTATGCCACCTTAAGCTCAAAATGGAGTTTGCTAGGCAATACAAGAAAAAATCACAAAAATTCAAAATGTTGTCTTTCATATAGAAAATACTCTTGTCTATAAGGAAAAATCTATTTGGACTAGTGATGAGAAAATTATGGAGGGTCTTTTTTCCAACAATTATAGTATCTTCTTGAAAAAGTATCTCATTAGGATTCATTTTGAAACTCAATTTAAAAAAAAATATCCACATGGTTTAGTTTGTTTTCTAGAACAATCTTACCATTGGGATTAGTGTGATTCAATTCCATTTTAAAACTATTAACAAGTTATTTCTTCCTTCTAAATACCTTATATCTACTTCTATTTAATAACTATTTTAAGAATGAAAATTAAGTGTGGTGATTTTTTAATTTCTTTTAGTTCCCTAGATTCTTAATTCAATTCTTCAAGATGAAAAATTTTAAATTTTAAATTTGTACCACAAAATTTTTAAGTTAAGGAGATTCTAAGCCTAAAGAATCCAATCCAACAAGGTGAAATAAAGAATGTTTTTTCACTTTAAATGCAAATATCTTGCAATCTTACTATCTAGTCAAGTTTTTTTTTTTAAATTCACACAATTTCATACTAATTTAGTATAAAATCCTATGGTTAGATATGAAAAAACTTTAAAAAAATAAAAAGTTTTACATTTTGCAATAGAGATGACAATTTTGAATATATTTTGATGGAAAAAAAGGCCTTGGACCTGTAGGGGTTACTTGAAATTGAAATTTGAACGAAACTAATACTCTTTGGAGTACATATAGAATGTGGACACAGTGTGGACACCTTGAACATGACCTCTGAAACTTGAATCTATAGAGTCTCACGAACTATAATATAAGCACCTATTGACTCTTTCCAATATTTATGGTCTGAAATACAATCTAAGAAACATAAATATATTATAATTCAATTTTAACAACAAACATTTGACGTTAAAAATTTGAAGATTATGTCTATAAAAAAGGATTGCATTTGGGAAGGGACACTTTGGGAAAGTATATAAGGTAATATCTAAAAGAAACATTGTGATATTTGATGAGATCATTAGCAAACTCAAGGGAGATGCAAACCAAAAAGTTTCATAATTTTGCAAATTTTCAAAGTTGAGAACAAGAGGGTAGTCTCTACATAACACTAAACTTACCTCCAATGAACATTTTTGAAGCACAAAATGTCTCAACTCCCATTGGTTGATTCAAAAAACTCCTCACAATAAATGTTTTTTCAAGCCTTTAGAAGACTACATTTTCCTAGACTATGGAGAACATGGGAACGTCATGGGAATTCTACTACATTAGCAATCAGACATGGACAAGAGACTACCACATCAAATAATATTATTATTTTAATTAAAATTTTATATCTTGATTGAAATTCTATAATTTTATAATAATGAAAAGAATTAAATAATTTAACATTCTTCACAATTGTAAATAGTTCACAACTTGGAAACAACCCTAAAATGTCTTCTATAGGCCTCAAAAAACATGCCTATTTTAGTACTTCTCATTGGGTACTTTGGGGAAGATATGATGGTTTTGAGGGATGGAAGTGTTCATTCAAGGCTACTTTTTAGATGTTAGAGAATATAAATGTTGCAATTAGGTGCTTCTACCTTAATTACTAAATGTCTAAGGATTTTTTTAATTTCTTTTTAATTTTAACCATAAAAATTCAAACTAAATATACTAGTGAACATGCTAAAGATGACATAGGAAAATAAAACACATAATAATATTACTTATGGATTGAAAGATTATAATGTTTTATAACAAGGGTGTTATCAATCAATATGGAAGTGATTTGAAGTATTTCAATCTTCTTTTTACATGTCAAATCTAAAATTGAAGTTACCAAAAAAATGAGGTTAAGTAAGCCCCTAAGCATCCTTAACATTTTGGGGTTAAAAACATCATTGCTTCTAAAGTGTTATAGGTCTAATGTTACTAAGGTATAGAAATCTCAACTGTACAATCTTGTAGTGTATGTGTTGCAGAGGACATGAATCAAATTTGGAATCATTTGAATATATATATTGTAGAATTATAATATTTTTGTGCTGAAGAAAGAAACTGGAATTTCGCTAGCAACACATTAGAGGTGAAATTCAATTTCTATATTAAAAAAATTTAGTCAAATGAAAACCTTAAAACCATCAAGTACTTGAAAATCAACGTACAAGCACATTGTTAAAAGAAAATGTCATTCACATAACTCATTGTGTTTGCAAAATGGCTTAAAAATGTCAGAAAGTAACCACAAAGTTGCAAAACTCCATCCAAGGTTGAGTCCCCTTCTACTAAAATGCTTCTTAAACACTCATAACTTTTGGGGTTAATTGATATGAAATTTTCATCACACAAACTAGACTAGTATGCAAATTTTTCCAAAAAAAATCATTGGAAACAAACACTATACAAAGAAAAAAAATCTGCCAAAGTTCATTATATTCTAAAAGTGTCTAGATTTTGAATTTCAAATGTTTTCTAAACATTCAAAACAATTTGAATTGATATGAAAATTTGACCCCAATAACTAGACTAAAGGATAATCTAACCCAACAAATTTTATTAAAAATGAAAATTGGATGAAGGAAAACAAGTCACCGAAGTTGTAGCCATCAAAAATGCACTTTTGTAAATTGAAATTGAACCCACAAACTTTGAGTGGCTCCAAAAAAATCAATACCACACAAACAAAAAGAAAGAGTATAAATTTTCCAATAGGTTTCATTAAATTCAAACGTTGAATGCAAGAATTACAATGCTTTGAATTGGACTTCCAAACTATGTAGGAATACTTTCGGTCACCTGGGGCATTTAGGGGTAAAGGACATAACATTTATAACCATGATTAATTTACTAATTCCCAAAATCTATTCTACAACATTTTTAAAAATAATTTGAACTTTTCTCATGTGACTTTTTTTCTCAAATCTAGTATATTTAAGGTTCATTAGACCCCCTTTTACAAAATCTTGAATAGAAAACCATAATCATTCATTTTTTTAATCAGATTTTTGATGCTTCGAAGGAATGAGACTTCGAAGGAATTTGTATTGAAAATAAACTATTGTAAATAGTGAATTGATAAGGTTTTATTTTAACTTCAAAGTTTTAATGACGCTAGAATTTGGTGCCTTTTTGCATTCAAGGATTCAAGCATTAAATGTCTTAACTCTCCTTAATTGATTCAAAAACTCCTTGAGTAGTTCTCATTCACATTGGGTTCTTTGGAAAAGTTATGATGTTTTAAGAAAATTATAGAGTAGATTTTGAGAAGTCTTAAATTGATTGGAGTTATGCATAAACTTCATTTTTTTCAAGTGATCAATTTTTTAGTTGTAACATGTGAAAAGAGGATGGAAAGACTTCAAATCACTTTCACAATAATAACACCCGTGTTATAAAACATTATAATCTTTCAATCCATAAGTGATATTATTGAGTTTTCTTTTTCCATGTGATCTTTAACATGTCTAATTTGAATTTGTACAATCACAATTCCCAAAAAATTGGTAAAATTTACCAAAATGTTGGCTCTTTTTCTTCAATTTAGAGCAAATTTGAAGAAGCTCGAAAAAGGCCGTGGGCATTTAGGGGTTAAGGGAGTCCAATAGTAAGCTATCCTTGCCACCCCAAGTCACTGTTTATTTTTTTATTTTTTATTATTTTGAAAAGTAAGCTTTTACTTTGACAATTACTAAGAAAACTGCAAAGGGTACACTAAAAAAATTAGAAAAATAATTTTACTTTTATTTTATTATACCATGGCAACGGCACACTAGTTTAAGGGTTAAGTTTAAGTGCCTTTCATTCAGCTTACATTATGTATGTACTGTACTAATCCAACTTCAGTTCTACAGCACATCAAGTTGTGTTACAGTGGCAAATCCCCTCCCGGCCACTGTACATCCACCACCATATATTCTGGACAGGTGCAGTGCCCTCCTCCCTTTTTTCGACAAAAAAACTAAAGGAACGCCATGTGTCCATACCTCAAATTTTGGCCCAATACCAAACAGGGCCAGTCACTGTACCGAATAAGATGGAATGAAGGCCGAAATAACGTGCTTCCAAATACAGGCCCCAATAGCTTACTGTATCGTAATTTGTGCTGACAGCCAGTGGTGGTGCCCGCCCAATTTAGGAGAACCCTATGTAAGTTTTCTTACATGGGATGGGGAACACGGCATGGGAACATCAGAAAGTCAGGGAGCGTCTTGTTGGTTTTGTTCGTTTGTCTGCTTCTTTGTTTCACTTTGTTTTTTAAAGGGGAAACGCAGTTCTTATGGTGGGACCCGGGAATATTATTTAAGCTTAACTTAGTTCATCTCCCTCCAAATTTTCCTTCCCTCCTTCCCTTTCATCTCCCACCGAAAACCAAAAAAATCTGCACGATAATAGAGGTGCCAATGACGGTAGCACATATTTATTTCATGGTTACGCAAGGAAAATTTAAAATAATATCCCATGCCAGTCCCCAATCTTGGTTCATGTTTTTATTTTTATGGAGTTTTGCCAATTCCGTCCTCCTTCTGCATTGATGAATAAATACAAAATTACAAAAATGAATTTCCTTGTAATTTCCAAGGGAGGGGACACAGCCTTTAGTAACAATCCCTCTATTAAATTAGGCTGGTTGTTTGTTTGTCATATTGAGATCTCCCAGACCATGTGTCTCATGTTGGCGTGTTTGGTATCATCGGAAAGCCCTCAACAAGGAGGGGTGTACGGGCTTGGTTTCAAGGTGTTCCAACCTAGGACGTGAAAGTTATTGAATTTTGAAGTTTCTACAAATTAAAAAAATTAAAAAATTATTATTTTTGTTTTGACCATGGCAATGGCACAAAGCACAATGACAATGACAATGAGGCAAAAAGAGAGAAACATGCATTTGCAATTAATTAACACCCCACCTTTCCCTAGAAAAAAAAATGAAAGCTATAGATTTTGTAATTAAAAAAAAATCTCCACCTCCTCTGATACCATAGATCTCCAAAAATCTTGAGATACGAATACAACATTGTCATAGAGATACATATTGAAATATGGCTAAGACTATGTATTTGAATATAAATACAAATATGATACTAAGATACAAATCTAATATTGGGATACGAGTATGTATTGAAATATGACTACGCACTTCAGATATACTTGATATATCCCATATTGAATGGTATAGACATGCCACTTGAAAATTACAAATGGGAGAGGGGGGTGGGGATACAGAATTTATTTAATTTAAATCAAATTTATATTGAGTTGGGGAATGGGTATATGAAATAAACTCAATTCAAAAAAAATTTTGAGCTTGTTGTGACACTTTGTCACAATGACAATGAGCTCAAAAGATGCAATTTATTTCATTAATATATGCACTAATCAATGCTACATTGAGGCAATTAATAGGGTAAACATGTCTATTACTTGGCAACTTTGGTATCTAGTTACTGTACATGCACGAGGCTCTAATTTGTGCGTAAATTGAATTTTCATGTCATATTTTCAAAGCGCTGTATTATCTCACACCAATCACAATACGACATGTGTCATTTTTTTTTCTCTCTACATATATATAATGACTTAACCCCTAAAGGACCAAGTTGCATTTTTTGGCAACATAGAAATTTTTGGTAGGTGCGTGTGACCAGAGATTTCCATGTTTTGGGCCCACATTTTGATAGAAAGTGTAGTTGAGGAATTTCTTTCTTGTGCACTAAATTTTAGGACATTTGGTAATAGGAATCAAAAGTTACAGCCTAATATGTAGTTTGTCTCTCAACTTATGCAGTTCGAGTAGGTCTAAAAAAATCATTTTTTTCAAAACAAAAATTTGAAATTGTTTTTCTAGATTTTTAAATATGTGGAAAGCTTAGAATCATTCCATTTTGATCAATGAGTCAAAACTTATGAGGTATTTTAGTTTGCGGGCAATTATGGATTCTCTATTCTAGAATAAACTTTGAAATCCCTTATGTTATTCAATTTTCAATATTTTTGGAAAAAAATAAAATTTTAGGATGTATATTGTTTATTACAACATCACAACCATTGGGATTGGCATTTTTCAATTCCATATATAAATTGTTAACAATTTAGTATTTTGAACCATTCTCTACATCTTTCTACTTACTATTTTTTTCCTATATGTTGTACGATTCCAAATGATCTGAAAATTTTCAAGTATGTAGCCAACTTGACTTGAAGAATTAATTCAAAGAGTTGCAATCATTTTGAACATTTTTCCATACAAATGTGACCTTGTGAAGTTCAGCTACCCAGTTTTTTGCAGTGACAAAAAAATGATTTTTGTCACTTCAAATGCAAATATCTTGCAATCTACAAGGTGGAAATTTCTGAAGTTTTTTCCACATCTTTCCAAACAAGCTTACTACAAGATCCTACAATTACAACTGTCCAAAAAAGTTTTTTTTTCTAAATTTTGAAACTTGTACAAGAAATGACAATTTTGGAATGTTTTTGATGAAAACATAGTCAAGGAACTTTAGGGGTTAATATATGTTGAATTTGACTGTGACATAGGGTATTTGAAAAGTGTTTGTCAACTCATATATTTTTGAAGATTGAGAAGTTTGGGAGAAGTCATCGGCAAGTAGAATCAAGACATCCTAATAAGAAATTAATATTTTATAATTATCTAGAGTTTGTTGGGACTAAATTGGTAAAGCATAGGTAGATCCATGCTAAACCGCATGATGACGTATTCTCTCCCCAAGTGCTCTGTTATAATGCTAAAGAGTTCCTAGTATAGATGTAGGACTGACTCAAATGGAAAGGTTTAGTAGATGTTGGAATTAGGTAATTGAGGGCATTGGATTGTTCTACCTTATACGTAACTCCAACTTTATGAACTCAATGCCACCAAGATCATACATGATAAAAAAAATGTTAAAGATTTTTTCACATTACTAAATGGTTGAGAAACAAAATACAAGTATTAGTACAAATTTAGAGGTTGAATGTACAACTACTAAAGACTAACTATCTAAAAGGGCCAAGTTTGAGCTTTTTGAGAATTCGAACATGCTCTATTGACTTCATAATTTGAAATTTTTTCATGAAATTTCTAAGATGGGTGTTAATCATCCTAATATATTTGTGAAATTTTGTTTCATTTTATTCTATTTAATATTGCAAAATTTTGAATAATTTTTTGATTCCAATGTCATATTGGATAACAAAAAAAACATTCAAAAAATTATTATTATTATTTTTGGATTGTATAGATTGATAAATACTCAAAAACATTTGAAATTTCCAATTCTTGATAATAAGTTCTAAAAGTTATGAAGTGTTTTATTTTGTAGCTAATGAAGGTAGAAAAAACATTTATAGTCGTCTCTTACACTCAATTTTGAAAATTTTCAAATGATAACAAAAATAAAGGACACTAATTCTTTACACATATATCTTCTATTGGAATGAAAAATTCTCAATTTCTTGTAAAAGTTATTAGTGGATTTTTTTTCCCTTTCATTTAGTACATCATCCAATTTATAATTTTCTTTAAGATGAATCTGAAAATTTCTTTTGGTTAATTTTAAAAAGTATATATTTTGAACCCATTTTCCAAAATATTGACTAAAATGCAGAAGTTATAGGACATACCATAGCATTCCAACAACTTAGACACAAAATTAAAAATTAAAAAGATGCCTAAATTTTTGGAAAACTTCTAATCTAGTTTGCTCCATATATACACCAAATTCATAGAAATTCAACTTACTCCACACAATCTTAGATGAAAGTAGCACCAACCTCTCAAAAATTGTAAGAAGAATTTGGATGAAAGCTTAATTAAATTAATCATGTTTTAAAAATATCCAATTTAATATATTATTTTTAAATTGCCTAAATATTTTTTTGCACTTTAATTAATTATTAGGAAGAATATTGCCCAAGCTACTAGAAAGCTATGGTATATATAATTTTTCTAAAAATGTCAAAAGACAAAACTTTACTTTTTGAAAGGGCTAGAAAAAAACACATTTTGAAGTTCACACAAATTATATTTGCTATTGGTGAAGATACTCAATCAAGACCTTTGGGTTGATTTAGTTTGAAAATTTAACTAGAAAATCCTACATTAGAATTTGTTAAAAAATAAATATATATGAAGATTTTAGCCTTCCTTCGTAGACTAGTATTTAGCAACAATTTTAGGCCTCTAAATATAATAGAACTTTACATGATAATTTATAAAAAATTTGAATTTAATGGTCATAGAAGTCTACATGTATAATCTCAATAAATCAAAATTCATAATATGCAAATACAAACATAAGTAATTCATTGTATTAAAGCAAGATTTACCTAAGTAAGAAGTTAAATTGAAAAAAACTTTACATTCTACCAAAGTTACAAAACACCTGCTCCACATTATCATAAATGAACCGTTTGCTACTCAAAATGATTCCACCTCCACCTTGTTGCCATTTTGGCAATGCTATTTGTTCATTTTTCCATCTAAATGTAGAGATCAACATTTGATAGTAGACAATCAATTTAGACCTAGTTATTTTACATCAACAACTTAGCAAATTTATTGCTTTGCCAAATGGAATTAGGATTTTTTGACTCCCTATAAAATCAAGGAATATAAGTGGTCACACTACTAGGTGTATCATTAAAAAAAAAAAACTAAAAATAGCATTATCCAAAAAGTCGAAAATTTAGCATTTTTGTCAAAAAGTGCTGCATGTTATATTGTGATTGAATAATGATGTAAACTTTTACAAAATTTAATGTAGAAAGTCAATTTTGGAAGGTCTAAACTAAGTAAACCTCAAAACAATAGATTCGTATGAACTCTTGCCTTGGTTGGGGTGAATGATGAAAGTTCTTTGGTTCAAGACATCACTCCAAAGTATACAAGAAATTGGGAGAAAGTAAAAGAACTAAATTTGACTTTTGTGACATTGTGAATGCAAATTCTATACAATTTTTTTTTAATACTAAAAATGATACTGCATATGTTTGTGAACAATATATTATAGGCATAGAAGTTAAAATGACAAAAGAAGGGTTGTTAATAAATTTTTGTTGTATTTTTGTTCTTAGACAACCCAAAAATTCTTTCACACGCATAGAGAGCCAAACCCAAATGTTTTGGTATACTAGTAGACTTTAGAGCAGCCAACTCCAATATAGGGTTTTTTCTTTGTTAGATATAACTTGTAATATGGTACAATCCATTTTTTAACAAATCTTCCAATATAAAACATTCTCTCCAATGTAAAGGAAGTGAAAAACAATTATGAAGTTAAAAACTATCCTTCATGATTTCAATGGTGGAAACTCATCTATTTCTAATTGAACAATTGATCGAGATAAATTGGCTTTTATAATTTTCAAAACATTTGTCCTCTTTTATTTGTTTGGCCAATTCCACCATTCAAATTAAAGCATTGAAATCCCATAATTGATTATAATTACTAAAAAATGTAGATTAGCAAATCCAATCTTCTCCCTCTATGTCTGATTCAGAGCCAATCTAATAACGATCAAGTTTCTTTGCCAATTTTTTTTTCTTTTTCATTTTGCGTAATTCAGCTTGTTTTTCCCTTGTCTTGGCTTTTCGTGTTCAAATGCATTGTCATATGTCACTTCTCTTCTCCATATCCCTCATATGTTTCAATCGAGCCATCTCCATCATCTTCTCCCGCCTTACTTGGACTTTGGCACGATGCTCTTGCAACCATACACGATGCCTTTCTTTCATCAATAGTTCTTGTTCTTTTCCCCTATTTTGAAATATCAATTATGTCATGGTATAGACCATGATCTCATATTTAATAATACAAGACACATATGACCCAAAGACCATAATGCATGAAGAACTTTATAGGGGAATATGAATATACGATAAAATTTACTACAATAATGTTAGACAACAAGTCTAAGAATTGAGATTTAGGGGCCTCATTGAGTCTCTTATATTGACATGAATTACCATCATCAACTTATCACCTAAGTCCACAAATTATGGTTTGCGTTTTATGTTGAATAATCAATTAAAGATAGGAAATGTGATTTGGTAGATGCTTAAAAATAGAAAATTTTCTTTTGCCAATACAAATTTTTTATTTTTGGAAATAATTTCTTTAAAAATTTGGGAATTTATTTTTAGACATAATTTTGCCAACTTGAACCACTAGGTATGATATTCATAATACAAATTGGATTTATTAATAAATGGTGTAAACATGATTGGAAGGATACTATTGCCACTTGCTCTTCAAATGACAATGTAGTTACCACCACCCTTTTATTAGGGGTCAACAACTTCTCATCTACTTTGAATGATTACATGAGAAATACTACATTAGAAAAAAAATGATCTCAAATTTTAGCTCTTTTAGTACCTAAAGTGATATATCCACAATCCTCCAAAATTAAAATAATTGTACTCTAAAAATGGTTATATTGCAAATTTTGTTGTCTCTATTCTAACAATAATTAGAAAGGTTTAGAAAAAACAATAATTAACATTCAAGAAATGGAGTTTTTCAAAATCAAACAAGTATTCAAAGCTCAAAGAAAGATGGACTATGGAGATAAGGAAATGATGCATAAGATGACTCAAATGACTAATTGTACCACTTGTATGACTTATAAATCAACTTGTGGTCATTTCCCTACAAAGACCATGTTTTCTCTACTTCAATCCTATAACAAAACAATAGCCCAAGCTAAAAGTGTCTCATGGATGGCAAATAACCCTTTTATGTTAGACAAAAGTGTGAATGTTCATCCTTGGAATTTTGTGTGGAAATGAGAGGTCTTGTACAATAGTTTAACCTCGAATGAGTGCTCTTGTTTTTTTCTGAGCAAACAATTAACACACAAGCACCAAAAAAGATGATTTCTACAGTGACCAACCCATCATTTAAACGTTACAAAGTTCCCCTCAAGTTTTTTTTGGCAAATCAGCTAGTAAATGGTCACTTTATAAACCTCCTAACTTAATTTATTTTACTGAGATGACACTTGGATTTGAAGAATTTACCTCACCATTGCTTGAATTAGTTTTGCTTTCTGAGCCCGAGTCAATCTTTGCAGTCGCCTTCTTCTCGTCATTCTCCTCCTCATTCTTCCTCTTCTCCTCAACATTCCACCCTTTCTTCTCATCGGCAGACGCCGGGAGTAATATTGTGCACGCCGTCTCTTGAAACTCGCCATGAGGATATCAGTTCTGCAATCTCTTCCGGTGAGGCTACTTCCTTCAAGCAATTGAACGTCACTAGTGATTGAAATTAAGGGAAGCAGCTAGTTTACTGATCAGAATTTACTTGTCAGACTCTCCATCACTGACGAACTATCAGGAGCTTGCTTGCAGCTTGTCACACAACCTCCATTGGAAACTCTGTGGCTACTTCGAGAGGTAATTCAAGTCTGGAAGCTCGTTGAAAGCCGCCATCATCTTCATGTTCAAAGGGAAACTAGTCTAACTGAACAATTTGTGTGGAATGTGACATTACTGAACAACTGCGTGTGGATGTTTTGGAATCGATTCTATAAGAGAATCCTCACTGGGTTGGGAAAGCAGGGGATTGGGAGTAAGATTTACACAATTAAGACTTCATTGTAGAGTAGTTGTGGAAATCACAATAGACTGCAAAGCCTGGCGATCACTACAGAGAGCATCCATGTTCCTTCGTGATAAGATAGTTTATTTATTTCTCCCCCGAGGGTGTTTATACTTCTAAGAGATCCTAATTTCCTCTTACAAGTCGGCTCACCAAGAATATCACAACTGATCAAGAATATAGAATTGATCACCGAATGAACGTCATAAGATTCTAGGAACGTATTTTTTTTTTTTTTTAATGTCGTTTTCACATGAAAGAGAGTGAGCCCGCTGTGCCAGAAGAAACGGAATTCAGACAGCTCTTTCCGTCACGAAACAGCAAGTGCCCAAAAGTTGTTGTACAATGAGTCTCCTTGCCCTAATTAAGTGAAAGGAGGTGACACATGGTTCTCGCAAGCGACGGAGGATGGCACCTTTCCAGATTTGGCACTAACCCACTTTGCTGAGTGAACTACCCGAGAACTGACCGCGGATGCTGGCCGCCCAAATTCAAGATGTGCTTACCGAAGTTTTGATTGACAGTACTTCGATACCTTTTACACTGTGTCTTGTCTGATGATACCAGAAGGGCACTTTTTCCAAACTACCGAGGAATGTCATACAAACTTTTTAAGAAAACAGTACCAAGCTCAGTGTCAAGTCGTTACAGAAAATCGTGAACATTTGAAATTGCAAATTTATTTACTGTATTGAAGGCCTAACATTGAGCAGAAAGAACACACTACCGCATAGTTCTAACCAAAGACCAAGAGTGACGCCACTGCCTTAGAACTCAAACTCCGCATTCCGTGCTCACTCGCAACCTTCGTTAGAGATTGGCTCTTGGTCTGAAGGATCCAGGTGTCTCTCATTGCCGTCTCCAATAAAATATTTTCAGTTTGGATGGAGCCTATCCACTAAATAAATTTCAAAGAATTGGTGGATTGGCGGATCCCTATAACACCAGTACCACATACTCTCCATGGATATAATGTACGCATGTTAGAAAGTGGAGATTCAAAAGGCAGGATTATTTGATCGCCCCCCGCCGCCCCGCCCTCCCCCCCTGTGAACTTAACTGGTGTCTGCTATGTACAAAGATAAGACAAGAACAAAAGGTTCGTGATTCTGCCGTTGGTTTTAAGAATTTCAGCCTTTCTGGCTGCCTTCTTCGCAGCCTCAGCTCGCCGGGTCTCAGCTGCTATTCTAAGTTCCTCAGCTTGGCGCTGCATTAGTGCCAGCTTCTGGTCCAGTTTCTCATGAGCCTGAGCCTTCATGCGCTCGGCCTTGAGCTGCACCACCCAAGTCATCCAATCCACTGTGTCAACAGAATAAACAAGACGAAGAATAACTTTGGTAACTAGCAAGTGCTATTTTGGGTGCCTCAATTCGGGAGTAAACTGCATTACATGGATCGAATTCAGTAATTAGTATCCAATGTTCAATAATCACTGGTTGCTATGGTTTGCTACTAGTGCAACTCCTGTTGGAATGCAAACACCAAAGAGGTGTCATCAAAATCCAAACTTTCATTGGGAAGATGTTCGGAAGTCAACAGGGTTGAGTGATAACAAAAATATGATGCAGTTGGCATTTAGTATACAAGATATACGTTAAAGAGCCTCAGATCTACTCATGTCCATGTGATGTGATTAGTTGAACTACACTCCACGAACTCTTCGTTGACAATACTCTCTTCTACCAACGTTACTCTTCTTCTACTCTATTTACAGGTTTACAAGTAATTGGAGGTAATGTCTAAATTTCAGGTCAAGTGTTGATTGTTGGAGACTGGCAATGTTTGACAAGTAAATGGGATCATTCAAACGAACCTCTATTCTCCGCAGTTCAGCTTCGGCCTTCGCCTTCTCATGCTCTTGCCATACCTGAATCTTAGACTTCTCCTGCTCAAACCTGAAGGTGGATTCGTAACAGATTGTACAGATCAGACCTTTCAGAGTATTCTACAGAGATTTGGTATGCTTAGAAAATAATTACGACCATAAATAAAGCTATGTGCATTCACAATTTACATGAAACGCTGTTTTCCTAGCATCTCGAGGATACACTGACAGTCAGTCCCAATGGTTAATCCAACAACTATTTTCACGACGTGGCAACATGGAAAACAGCAAAGCGCTTACGCGGGCTATTTTTAAGATGCCACAACCGATGCCATAGTTTGAATGCATGACAACTGCTGGTACACCGAATGATGGTGTGAAAAGTTAATTCAAGAATGTTGTATAGAAAGTGTTCGAATGAAAGAGGTCTTAGCATATTGACCTACCTGGATGTGTACTTCAACTTCTCGGCTTCCTGCCAAACATCAGCTCTTGAAGCAAACACATCTCTCCGAAGAGTCTCCAAGTTCAGGGTATTATTACTTCGCAGTCTCACTATGGCCGACTCCTGCTGTTCTTTCTCCCGGGCAGTCCAAGTAGCTGCAATGTTGGCTTTCCCGAGCTGAGTCCCCAGGGCCACAATATCCTGCCGAGTCTTCTCTTGAAAGTTCTTTTCTGTCACTGGAAACTCCGCAGAGGTAGTCGACTTCGTCATTTCCTTCGGAGTTGCTGTCTCAGCTGCTGCTGCTGCCTCAGCTGGCCTCTTCACAGGGGTGCTGGTCCGCGACGGATCCACGGACGGAATGGGCGTCATTGCTGTGCCCATGTCACGGGTAGCAACACGTGATAAATTCGGCTTTGAATCCGAATCTGGAGTGCTCAAGGAATTGTAATCTCCTGCAAACGATAAAAGAGAAAGGGTGTTGGAGTGCAAGGGTTGGGCTCCAAGAATGGACTAAATATGAACGTTATGTGTGGACAATGTGCGAGCGATGAGATGTTCATGGGATATGATGTCAGGTTGTTTGCATCAATCTACAATGTTCAGTGTTTGTAGTTCTTTGTTGATGAAGAGCTCACACAGAGAAGAGTTGAGAGGGGTCTAACCTTCTTTTGTCATTTCTGTCCCCATATCTCGGGTTGAAACTCGTGTGGAATCGGACTTTGAATCCAAGTCTAGAGTGTTTCTGGAATTGTAATCTCCTGTGAACAATGAACAAACAAACCAGTGGTGTTGGATTTCAAGACTTGTACGAGAATGGACTGCACAACCGAACACTATGTTTGAAACTTAATATAAATGAGCACCGGCTTATTATTAACTTCAATATTCAGGTGTTAAAAATGAGTTTAAGAGGGATGAAATAACCTCCGTTGCACTAATGGATTAATGAAGTTGGTCGAGAGTGTTTTCAGATTATTTTGACCCTTTGATCTTAGAAGGATTACTGTGTCACTCTCAGATATTCTCTCTCCCTGTGACTGTAACCAAACAAAGGAAATCTTTGGGTTATACTATGTTACAGTGTGAACTCGTTATTTTGAGTTGAGGGGTAATACCAACAGCTTACCGGTGCCAGCGGAGAAGTCCACCACACCAGGCTTGTCCGTTCGAGCCCCAAGTTTCAGGAAACTGCCCTTCAAGCAGGACGGTGAAGTGCTGCCATCGCTGGGCAGCCCAAGCTCACCTGATTTAAAACTCTGCACTGCGTATCGGTCCAGCAACAGATTCAGCTGCTCCTTCTCATCAGCTGTGAAGTCCACAATACCAGGGAAACTTGGGGTTGAAGCCTCCTCCGGCGTATGCACGTCCTTCACATCCGCAGCCTCTGAGCCACTACTGTCCACTTCGGCTGCGTCTTGACCAGGTTGCCCCACCGATACCCCTGTTGCATCAACATCCGGTTAAACTGATGCAACCTTTTTTTGTTTTTTCCGTTCACAATTCTTGCGGTCAGAGTCTAATTTTGTGACATACTGTAGAGTGGACTTGAGAGTGTGATTTGAAAAATAACAAGCAGCTACGCAACTAGAGACTCTGTCCCTGTCACATCGGCTTATTTTTCGAGGAGTTAAGATCCTACTTGCTTTCTTCCTCGCATCCTGTGAAATATAGCTTTTGACACTGCAATGCCTCCTTGATTTTGGTCCCATTCAGAGCCAGTAAGTTAAGCTGTTGTGCAGAACATGAGTGATTCTGTTTCTAATGCAAACATGGATGAAGAGCCTATTGAGGTTTACCACGTGGATGGAGATATTGAGTGTTTTCCATGGTGCGCACTTTGACTATTCAATAATATAGATTAGTTTGTTAAAAATTGGTAGTTTTCCTCGCATATTTTGACTGCACCCTTCAAAAGAACTTCAGAAAATCAAGCTGTTTGGCTACGAGATCAATTCTTTTCTAATTCATTTTTCTGGAGGAACCAGAAAGTCATTAAATTTGAGTGAAATCGGATGAAAATTTTCGGGCTTCATACAAAAAAAATATGGTTACCTGGAGTGTAATGCCGTTCTGTTTGCGAGGGAACAACTTGAGGTCCTTTCCAAGGGATGGACATGCCAGCCTGAGCGGCCACCATCTGAGCCAACAAGGGTCCACTCCGAGACTTGGCCCGAGATTGATTTTCACTACCTGCAGGAAAGATTTTATTCAAACTTTAGCCCACTACACATCAAAAACCAAGCCAACAAATTTTAAACCCACAAAATAGAACAATATTCCAAAAACATTCCAACTAACCAATCTTTGGTTCAGGCCTCACTATTTGCAATCTTTTGAAAGGGGACATGTTACTGTAGAAACGGTAACAAATTTGCACTACTTTTTTTCAAAGACCACATCACAGTACGTAAACCTTGAACTCACATATCAAAAATCCAAGTTCAAAAGCTACTATTGAAGAATCACTACCTGGCAACCATTTCTCGGCATCATCCCACTTGGAAGGAGTCGGTTTCAACAGCGGCGTAAGGAAAGTCCTCCGTGAAACGTCAAGTTGCTGCTGCTGTAAAACCACAGCTTTCGTTGTTGTCGATGGTACTGTGGCTACGGTGTGGCTATGGATTGGATCATTGAAGTCAAAGTCGAGATCCGAGTCCGGAGCTCTGGCCATGTAGGTGGCGTTGAAGCTGAAGATGCCAGGCGATTTGTGGGAGTGCATGATGCTGGAGTCAGCCAGGCGTGAGACTGGGATTCCACCATGCTTCGACTTTTTCAACCCTGCTTCCATGGCCATGGCGCACTGAATGGATTTGAACGGCGGGTTTTGGGTGGGATCATGCGACATGGACCAGCCCGCATTAATTTCCTTCGAGTCGTGTTCTACTCGTCTTAGAACAGCTGGTCCTGTAACCACAAAATCTGGCCGTTGCTTATTACATAATTACACATGTGAGGAAACTTATACAAGCAATCTTGTCACTATCCTTGCTATGATTATATTAGACACTGTGAGGATTTCATCGTCATAGTACGCTTCCTCATCATATGTAGTGTCGAATGTGTGAGAACAGCAATCTTGTCACATGAACATTAATCAACAATAGTGTGGAATGAAACATATATATCGTTGTAAGCACTGGTTTCCATTCGTGTCATCATTGTGAGCTCCCCCATTCCGTCATCTCAAAGCCCTGATGCTTGGGAACATTAAATCTTCAGTCTATGAATTAGAGATATCAAGGAATTGGCTGAAACTCAATTCACTAAGCATTGGCAACCACGAATGCAAAACGAGTAGTTTCAAATTACATGGGGAATGCAATAGCGCTGGCTACCCAATTCTTTTTCTGTTCAGTGTGGCAAGAAACTAGGGATATAGTGCAAGAGGACATTATAATAGTTAAGGGACGAAGTTTTACCTTTCAGTCCCGACTTTCCCGAAGTGGAGTTGATGCTTTCAAGTTTCTTTATACGTTCACGAACATCTCCGCTCTGTAAACAAGTCAGAATTCGTATCAATCAGTATGAAGTCAGCATCATCATCAATAAGGGAAGGGAGAAGCTTTTGGACAGATTGCTCATGTAATTGATGAGACAGTACAATGTAGGCATTCACTAGAGTTTAGGGTAGAATTCCTTAAAGGTGGTCATGGAAGATGGTTTCCCTTCTGTCCGAGGCAGAGGGAATTGAAATTTATCTTTTTGAGCTTTCAAAAACAAAGACTTGCAGCTGAAGATATATATTACCTTCGAAGGCTCCGGTCGAGGGGACTTTGGCCCAGAATTGATGATTTCCTCGTCAAGTTCTGGAGGAGATCTCGTGACCACATTCAGCAGCTTGGTCCCAGTGAAGGATACCCCAGCCAGACTGTCCTGGGAGCTCCTGCCTGCGTCACTAGAAGACTTGGAAATAGTGGACATAGTGGGACTACTAGAATTGCTCCTCAGGGCTGAGTTTTGGATTACGCATGTGGGACTACTTTCACCTACATTTCACAGCAGAAAGGTGAGTGGTTATATGGGTGGATTCCAGTCAAAACTCAACAAGAGCGGATATGTGGCAGAAATAATGTACATATCCCACTTCAACAGAGCTTTCCATTCAAGTATGTTTGATCAACAACAGAAGACCAGGTACCGTACAAAGATTTCCACTGTTACTGTGTAAGGATTGCAGCAAAGACTCAAGTTACTTATATTTGAGCTTAAACAGCTTTCATGTGCTGGAAAACATGAACCACTCTTGAGCTTCCGGCTACTAATTTGCTGAACAGAAAAGATGGCCGGTGTCCAGAAGCAAGCATTAGATGATCACTGCGCAGTACCTGATTCAAAGAAACTTTCAGAATGCAACTGCTTGCCAAGCGGAGAGCTACAATGGCTGTTGATGACTGCTCCTAAATGTTCATTCTCTAGCTCCAGTTTCAAACTGGAGGCGGGACTGCGAGGAGATTTGGGGCTCCTAGGTTTAAAAGTACCAGCTCGGCAGCTGGGTTTCGAATAGCGAAGGCTTCCAGTTCCAACGTCATAGACTAAAGTTCGGGACAAAACCGAAGAAGTAGAAGAAGAAGGCTTTCTAGGCTGCTGGAGCTCCCCCTCGGCCTGCCCTTCTTGCCACCGCCCCCCATCGGCAACCAGACTGCAGGTGACCATAGAGTCCGATATCTAGTGCTCTAAACCTACTAACCTAACAATGCAGCACCTTTAATCGATATCTCACCACCACAACTATAGCCTGGATTGTTGCTTAACTTAACCCCGCAAGCTAACATCCATTTCTCAGTTGAGATTTGCAACTGTCAATGGCATGCACCAATTGCAACACGAAGCCCGGTAGAAGCCCTACACGAGTTTCTACTGACTGAATTCGAGCTCGTGAAGACTCCATTCCCTGATCCTACAACATGATTAAATCGATTCACGGTCAAAGTTTGTTGGCTCTACAACCACGACAGGATTGTTGCAAAACCGAGAATCGAAGGTTCATATACACCATGGCTCCAACTAGTTAGCGCTTCTGTAACTAGTCACACACTACCTAGCTAGCTCCACCCCGGAAAGAATAACGTGCTTCACACCACCTGTAACAACCCGTAGTTTAGTTTCATTCTAGCTTCACCCGTCCGGTCAACTTTGATCGAGAACTACCGGGATAGTCATCAGTGTCCCGGATTGACAATATCCATCACTCCAAACCCGTCAAAGCCAGTGCAGACCTTCTTCGACAATGTCAGAGCCCTCGCCGGCAAGTCAAAGCGACCCCCTACAATCCAGTCCCAATCCAGCACGTCCTGCAAGCAAACTGGTTCTAGCTACAGTGCGCCATGTGAGAACTCAGGTTAGCTAGCTCTAATCGATCGGTCGATGACGCCCCAACCAGGTCTTCAGCTAGCCAGTGCCCCGAGTCTTCATTCCCACCCGAATTTCCGGAACATTCGATCTCGCGCGGATCGGGCAAACTTAGCTACGACTAACTGTAACGTACCCGGTCGCGGCACCGTTAGTCTAGTCTGATCTAGCTAGTCAAAAAAAAAACCACGACGAACTGAGACCGCCGGAAAGATCCGATCGCAAGGATGACGAAGCAAGCCAAGCTACGAATGGTCGCACTTCCCTTGCATTCCTTCCATTGTGCAGTAGAGTGTGTGTACGTCATCCACGGCGCGAGTGGGCGACTAAGCTTATTAACTGAGTACGTTAGTACAACAAGTTCTGTGAGCTTGGAGCGTGATGGACGCGGACGGGACGTGCCAGGAGTGCCACGCAAATGGGCTTGCCGGTGAACCGGTGGCGTCCTGCTCGCGATGGAAGCGTCGCTAACTTGGCGAAGCGTAGCTAACTTGGTGGCTGTAAGACGGTGGTGATTGTGGTAGTAGAATTGGAGTTACGTGGGGTGTCAGGTTGGCACGGGGCTGGACAGAGGTACTTGCGAGGGAAGCGCGGCCATTCAAGTCGGGGGGGGTGGAGATTGAGGAATCGAGAAATTGGGGGGGAGGGAGCTGCAGCCATTTGTTGTTACAGTAAAACAGACACCGTCGTCACGCTCTTGCAGGTGCAAGAGCTTGTTGCCCTGCTTGCGGATCACTCACTTGCTGTGAATCTGTCTGTTCCTTTCACCTGTCGAATATATGTACGGGTTGTTGATAAACGAAGGATACAGTTAACTGAACTCCTTTTTCCCAAATCTTTGCGGCAAGGTTTCGCATACCAAACTTTATTAACAACTTTGACAAACAAAGAAGAACTATTTTCTTAATGATGTTGCCACGTGTCTTGTTGTGGGGATTATGTTTACAACACTAAAAAGGTAAGACCCATTGGGGGGACCAAATGGATTTTGGGTAGGTTCATGTTGAGGAGCCAACCCATTTTTGGTCACCCTTCAGTTCCAACCTATAGGTTGTTCCATTTTTGTGAAGTTGTGGCATAGTTCCCAAACTAGTTGTGGCACATGATGATTGATTGCGAGGCTCTCAATATTGCAATTAGCGCTTGGTTGATTTGCAACCAATCTATGGCTGGAAATAGAAAGCCTATATGACTAGTATAGGTCATATAGTACATTTCAGCTAGAAAATTCATAATAATTACATTTTGAATTAAAAAAATTTAGAAAATTACGTAATCCTTCTAAACTCTATTTCTATGTAAGAAAAAATTATTGCAGTCAAGAAATTTGTACTCCGCATGTCCGTAATTGCTTAAGTGGTTGGAAATGGGTTGGCTCCCTTAACTTCCGATTTTTGATGTGATTTTCTCAAAGTTTTTTTGGAGATAAAAAACATAGTGGTACTTAATGAGTATAGTTTTATTGTGATCAATGTTTAACCCCTAAAGGACCATTGTCCTTTCGGGCGACAAATGGGAGATTTCAGGCAAGTATCTACGGGTTGAATTTTTGTCGTGATTTTTTTATATATTTTTTTAAGATAGAAAAACTAATAAGCTTTATGAGAGTATAATTTTTCATAATCAGTGCCCGGGAAGAATAGTTATGACTAAATAAGCTCAAACGAAGGGACAGAGGGCAATCCAAGCAACAACAAAAAAAATTGCAAAAATTTGAATTAATTTTTTTCCTCACAGAATACATTTTTGTTTATCCGAAAGCTTTGATTCATTTCTAAATGAAAATTTTCAAATTTTTCAAATTTTTTTAATTTTGCATGGTTTAGTTTACTTGCTAGAACAATCTCACTAGTGGTATTAGTGCATTTTAATTCCATCTAAAATATATGAATATTTTAGATTTTCCTTCTATCTTGTATTTATTTCTACTTAACTATTTTTTTAGAATGAAAATTAAGTTATTTTGAATTTTTTTTTTCCCCAGACTCTCAACTCAATCCTCTAGTATAAATATTTAAAGCTCAAAACTCTAAAGTGAAAAAATACTTAGTTAAAAATGTTCAAAGTAAAAAAAATCCAGTCCCACAATGTGCTAAAAAACTTGTTTTTTCCGCTTTAAATGCAAATATCTTGCAATTTTTGTGGTGAAAAATTCTGAAATTTTACCACACTTTTTTATACTAGTGATATGTAAGATCCTATGGTTAGATGTGAAAAAAAAAATTAATTTTCTTTTTACTCTTTGCTATAGAAATGGCAATTTTCAATGTTTTTGGGTAGAAAAAAAGCCATGGTCCTTTAGGGGTTAAGAGCCAAAAGTTATGCCATAGTTAGCTCAATATGGGAGAAATTGGGCAACGAAAAAATTAAAAAAAACTTGAAATAAAAATAATTTCATATTTTTCTCATAGATTATATTTTTGTCTACACAAAAAGATTTGATTCATTACATTTGGATTGGTGATGTGAAAGTTATAGAGCTTCTTGTTTTGTGTACAATCATAGAAATTTCTTGAGAAAATAATGTATTGGATTCATTATTGAACTCTGTTTTCATAATTAAAAAAAAGAAAAGTTCTATACATTTAATTAAGCTTACTAGAGTGATTTCATTGTTGGATTTAGTGTGTTTCAATTCCTTCTTAAACCTATTCATGATTTATTTTTTCCTTCAATTTTGTACCTACTTCTATTTAATAATTTTTAGAGAATGAAAATCTTATGTATTTTTTTTAATTCTTTAAACTTACAATTCAAATCTTTAATATGATAAATTTTTAATTCAAAATTTGTAGTGCAATTTTTCTTTTAAATTAAGAAGGTTGAAAGTCAAATAATCTAGTTACAAAATGTGCTCACAAATTTATTTTCATCACTTTAAATTCAAATTTCTTGCAATCTACATGGTAAGAGTTTCTAAAAAAAATTCTATGCATTCTTGTACTACTTTTGTGCAAGATCTTGCAACTAAATGAACTAAAAAAAAATGCATTTTGTATAGTTTTGGGCCCTTTGCAATAGAAATGGCAGTTTTGAGTGTGTTTCTTTTAATGAAAAGAAAGCCTCGAGACCTCGAGGATAAGGACCTAAGCTACTATAGACCTCCAATATTAGAAATTTTTGATACATAGTAAAAAAGCATGCAAATAGAAGAAACAAAGATGAGGCACAAAACAACATTTGGACTTCATCAAATTTTAGGGCAAAGAAAAAAGCATACTAGAGCCATGGTTGTCACATTGGACAGATTACTATTCATTTCACGTCCTATAGGACAAGTTACTATTCATCATATGTACGTCTTACGTACATATGATGAATAGTAACTTGTCCTATAGGACGTGAAATGAATAGTAATCTGTCCAATGTGACAACCATGACTAGAGCCAAAAACTCCACATGAAACATTGACCCTACTTGATATATTCTATCTCTGATAGTGATCCGATTCCTTGGTAAATAAGCTAAGGTGCATTCTTTGTTTCTAAAATACTACAACCTTAAAAAGTCACTCATGACACTTTGAGTCCTTTGTTGCATTAAGAGGTTAATGTCACGTACAATCATGGTTCCAAGACTAAACTCAACAATGTGAAGATCTATAACGTTTCAGCAATCAACTGGAGGAATATGAGGCTAGTTTAGTTTTTCTTTTAAAGAACGGTGGCCATTAAAGAGAGACATCATGCTAGATTTTGATTTAAGGTACTTGGTTCTAAATGCGCACAAGTTCTAAAAGTGCCCACCTCGTTAAATACACATTGCATGTACTGTACATGTTCCTTTTTGTAGCCTTCAATCATGTACAAGCAATGTACATTTTAGGAGGTGGATGCTATAGAGCCCTATGCCATTTCAGCTTCAAAATTTCATAAATAATTCTACAAAGCTCCAAAAAATATGCAATGACTTGGGTTACATGCTAATTCTACTTGTCTTTCAAGGAAAATGTACTGAAAAATATTTGAAAAAGTTTCACCTCCCCCAAAATCAGTTCCAGCTCATAAATCGTCGGTTTATGGACCTTAGTCATTCAACTAGTTGCGGCACACGGTGATCTTGGATGAAAAACTATAGTTGAAGCTCGGAAGCCCTCGAGCCCTCAATCACAAGTCAGAGTTTTAATGTTACTGGATCAATGTTACACATCACAAACTCTTAGTAATCGCATTTGTATGCAAAGGCCAGGGGTTGAATGTATACAAAACCCAGATCGATTCATCCTAGTTCCATCAGAAGCTGCCGTGCTTTCTGAGATCGAATTGCAACAGTGGCCGGCGCGGGTTCGATCGATCGATCAGTCTCCTAGAAAGCAAAATAAAATTCAAAATTCAAAATTCAAATTTCAAATTTATTTCCCCACTCACTTCTAGTGGTTCCGATCATCGGACATTAATGAACTAAGTTACACAATGATGATTCAAATCCTTGGAATTACGCTGGAGCGTATAATAATGTGAACCCCAGTACCGGCCACAGTGTGACATGCACTGCAGAGCTAGTGCAGAGCGCGCAAGCCGTCGTCTTCATGCAGTCGATCTCTACCTTCTACGGAACCTGCGTCTTCAATACCTGCGCGACGGTGAGCTGGCTCTGCAAAAAGCAGACTACTGACTGTGGCAGGTGATGGATCAGCAAAGAATCTGCATCGATCACTCAGGGCTGGCTCAGGAGGAGGGTGAGATTCTCACTTTCTTTTTGTTTTTTTGATGATCATGGGACTGCTGCTGCAAATTCTGACTGAAAATGCAAAACCGTAAGGTCAGTATGAGTGAGCACCAATTATTGTCACTAATTAAGCTTAGAATTGAGCACAGTTACTCTAATGAAACGTAAGCCAGTGTTTGTATATATTTCATTAACTACTGTAGGTCTTGCAGGCAGGTCCCGGACGAAGATTCCCACCCACTTTGGAATGTATTGTTTGGACACGTACTGTGTGAAGAACATAAGTTATGAATTTTCGAAATGTTGTCTCGAAGCGTAACAGAAAAGAACGACAGGCTTTCCGCCAAGATTTTCATGTTCTGCCTGTGTACAGCTAGCTTCTGTGTGTCATCAAGATCTAGGAAAAAGTGATACTTTGAGGTCCAAATGTAGGAGTTGCATTTGGGAAGTGTTATGATTATGGGTGTACTGTTGCATACCGTGAAGGGGGAAAAGTCGCAGTTATGGCAGGGAGAGAGGGGAGTGTGGCGCTACCGCGTGATGGACGATTTACTTTCAGGCGCACTGCAAGTCTGGACATTGCCGGCTACAGTTGCATTGGGAATTGCGACTCCATGATTTATATATAACCAAAAAGCATAAGTTAAACGGGTTCATATATTTGCATAATAAGTTGTGTGAGGAGCTGGGAATGTCTGTCATAACATTATTAAGGGAGTCAAAAGGTCCCTGCAGTACATGGCTGGAGGCAGAATAGGGTTCGGGCTTGTCAGTCAGGGACGCAGGATCAAAAGGAAATAGAAATGGAAGCCACAATTGGGGTTTAGTGATGGTATAAGGTTGAAATAACGGACTGGTGTAGATTTGGACTAAATTGGGTTGGGGTTCATAGTAGGCTGCCTACCTTGTAAGCGAGGACCGTTTAAGAGCCAATTGCCTTTACGGGGGGAAGCTAAACTCTTTGAAACAATTTTCAGTGAATTTTCATAGGAAGAAAAATGGAATTGGCATCTAACTCCAATCGTTTCGTGTTTTTTGGACCTTCATGGAATTAGTAATGAATTTCTTAAGTTGAAAGACAATGTTCATTGAAAAGGTAATCATTTATTGAAATGTACATTGTTGGTACATTGAAGAAAGAAAAATGTACCCTTGTGTTGTAATTGTTTTTAGATAATGTTTTTAGATGATTTACTTTTAGAACATATTATCTACCTTATACACCATTGAAGGAATTATGGTGGGAAGTATTTTGAACTTTGCTAGAAATGATTGAGGTAGTCATTTCTTCATTTGTTCTTTCTAAAGTAGGAGGTCTATAAACTAATTGGATTCTACATTTGCCCCCTATCTAAGAATGAAGAGCATGTTCCTCGAAATATATGATACTATCTTTGATGAGGTAGGTAGGCTTGAAGAGATGGTTTATGGACCTCTAATTTTATGTGTACCTAAGGGTTCCAAGGTTTTCATTGGTCCTTGGAAAAGAGACCCTTGCTCAACCACATGAGTAATAGAAACATCTTTACACTCCAATTGTAAGTGAATGGAGCATATATTATTCTATGCTTTGGAGTTGTATATGCCTACCAATTTTCACATTCAATCACAACTCTTGTACCCCCTAGCACATTTATCCATGGCACATATGTAATAGATAACCTCCCTTTATCATGTAAGTTTTTAATCCCAAATGATTTTGGATTGTTTTAGTGACCTTAAGTGAAGTAGCAAAAGTTATTTTTTGCATGTATGGATCTTAGTTATGTAGTGCATTGAAGCCCTAAAATTTTTGTTTGTCATTGTAATACAACTCAAGAATGAAATCCTATAGTTTAAAATTCTTCAAAATGCATAAAAATTTCCTAAAAACTCTTTTTGTCGAAGGTGTTGCTTGTACAATTTTTAAAGCATTTTTCTACTTTTGAGACAAGGAACTTCAGGGAGAAACTACTTGCAAAATTCACACTTAGAAAGTACATATGTGGAATGAATTTCTTTATAATCATCTTTCATTTCTCTTATTCAACCAATTTGTCTTATTGATATATACTCTATTCATTGCTTCTATTCATACTATAATTTAGAAGTTTCTTCAAATATTTAATTGATTTAATTTTGAAGTTGCAAAGTTCAATATATCTAATAATACTTATACACCATGAATTGTAGAGTTTAGTCGATAATAGATAAAATTTATTTTTCTTTAAAATACTAACAAGGAAATTTGATCCTTTTTTATTGCACTTTTTCTTTCTCTATTAGCATAATCCAGTAGTATAATATCTTTGCAATAAATGCTTTTGATGAAAGACAATGTTGTAAGTGTACAAGATATTCCTCCAAAAAAATTTAGCTTATCCTAATCCCTAAAGTTCCTTGACTATGTTTTCAACAAAAATGGTCCAAAATTGCCATTTTGGGGACAAGTACCAAAAACAATTTAAAAACATTTTGGGACACATTCAACTATAGGATCTTGTACTATGATAATTTGAAAAGATGTGGAAAAAAATTCAGAAATTTCCACTCTATATAGATTGTAAGATATTAGCATTTCAATTGACCAAAAGCCTTTTTTGGACCCCACGAATAATCGAGCAGTTGCACTTTACAAGGTCACCGTTTGTATGAAAAAATGTTACAAATGGTTGCAACTCTTTGGATTAATTCTTCAAGGCAAGTTGGCTACATGCTCAAAAAATTTCAAATCATTTAGAATTGTACAATATGTAGGTAAAAAATAGTAAGTAGAAAAAAATAGAGAATGAGTCAGAATACTCAATTGTTAATAATTTAGTGATGGAATTGAAAAATGTCAATCCCAATGGTTGTAATGTTGTAATAAACAATCTTCACCTAATATTTATATTTTTTCCAAAAATATTGAAAATTAAGTTCAATAAAGAAATTCAAAGTTTATTTTGGAGTAGAAAATCCAAAACCGCCCGCAAACTAAAACACCTCATAACTTTTGACTCATTGATCAAAATGAAATGATTCAAAGTTTTCTATGCATATATAAATTTTAAAAATTAGTTTCAAATTTTTATTTTTGAAAAAAGTGATATTTTCATATCTGCCCAGACTGCCCAAGTTGAGAAACAAACTACATGTTAAGCCATAACTTTTGACTCATATTTCCAAATGTCTTGAAATTTAGTGCATATGAAGATATTCCATGTCTACACCTTCTATTAAAATTTGAACCAAAAAATATAGAAATCTTTGTTCACATGCACTTGCCCAAAAAAGTTATGTTGCCAAAAAACACACCTTGGTCCTTTAGGGATTAAATTTTTAATTTATGAATCATTTCAAATGACCTTTTGATTTGAACTACCTCTCATATTGTCTTTGATTCTCTCATGTTAGTAAAACCCATGACATACATGTTCAATATTGTTCAAAATGTTCCCTTCATTTGCACTAATTCACCTAATGTTTTTAGAATTGCAATGTAACTTGGCAACATAAAGAGAATTACATGTGTATAAAATTATTGAGTTTTTAGAAGCAAAGGTTTTACAATTAGTCTTTTCAACTTGATGTCTTTAATGTCAATACTCAGGGTTTCAAGAATTTTATTGACACAATTTGTATGACAATTTTAACAACTACAATATACAAGGTATTTTTAAAATTAGATATTAACCTCGACATTCTAACATCCCAAATGTGGACAATGAACATAGAAGTTATAGGGGGTATTTAGACAGGTCATAGAATTTTTCATTAATCCAAACCAATGCTTAGCTTCTTTTTTGTAAAGCTTTTTGTATGATGAAATTGATGAAGTTGGAGTAAATAATATACATTTACAAGGATATGAGCAAAAATAAGTGAAAAAATTCATGAGACACAATATCTTCAAACCTCCATACCATTATAGAAATTAATTTCTATGAAGTAATGCAATGATGGATGTTTGGAAACAAAATTCAATTATAGAAAGAAAGAAAAAAAATTACAAAGGAAAAAATAAGAAATGGATCTAAATTTTTAAAATTCTCAAAGATATTAGATAAGGTTATAAGTGGTAATAATAGATAATTTCCATTGAAGAGTATGTGAAAGTATTAGCAAAAAAAGCTTATTGTGGTACCAAATGGAATCAAATTCAACAATCATATTTCATTGAAATAAAAACAATGTTGTTCATGTTTTTGGCAAACAATATGGATTGTGAAATTTTGATTCTTTTCAATCTTGAACTTTAAGAGGTTCCAAGGAAAAAGGCAAGAGAGTTTGATATTTTCATATTTAATTAATAATTGTTTGTGAATTTACATGATGTCATCTATAATGTAATTGTTTAGATTGCATACAAAGTCTTTGAATTTTTTCAAAAGTTCCATTTTTTATTGGAGTTTTAGATTGAGGGTTCTACTAAGGTAATTGTATTCCTACAATTACATAAATAATCAATTTAGCATGGTTTTCATTATTAATATTGGAAAACCTTTTGTGAGGTCTTATTGGTTGTCAAAAAGCCATTCTAGACTTTCTTTGAATGCATTTTTTGGGCATCGTATGAATAAACTACAAATTTTCAAAGTGTTGTCAACAGGTATTTCTAAAACCAACCATAGACTCTCATGAATAATAGGAGTACATTTTAGGCAAGAATCTAGAGTGTTTGATTTTAGAAGGTGGTTGAAATTAAGTGTAATTATCTTACTAAGAACATTTTAATTTACTCTTATTTTCACATTCAAATCTAAAATTGAGTCACATATGTCAACTTGATTGATTGTTGTTGTGGACTATGCTAAATTTTGTACTTACCAAATATTCCCTTGGGATAATAAGAAGAATTTGTGCATACTATTAATAAATGAGTTTATATGGCCAAGTGCAAAAATTATCAATTGTAAACCGTCAGGAAAAAAATACGATGGAGAAAATATTAGCATTGCAATATATATATATATATATATATATATATATATATATTACTATCACCAATTGATATTTCAAGCAATATTATAGTGACATTTTAGATGGACATGCACGATATAAGCAAAATGAATTTTTTGTATACATTAGACATAAATATGACCTAAGACAAAACAACCCATCATACTCAACTGATCCATGACAAACACCTAAGAGATGACCCCATAATGGTTATTATCAATTTATGAAATTTTGGACCACCATCAATGTCTCACTTGACACTATTGGAGTGATTAGTAACCCCACTAGGGACACTTAGCTTTTTGAGTGTAAATCATCGAAGAAAATGACTTTTTTAAGGCCCTCCAAGTTAGTGTGTGTGTGTGTCTCTCTCTCTCTCTCTCTCTCTATATATATATATATATATGGAAGAACCATTGTATCAAATAGAACACGGTGAAACAACCAAGCTAGAGGCAAGCTATAAAGTAAAAAGAGCACACAAGAAGAACAAGACCAAGGCCAAGCCAAAAGTCAAGCCTAAAGAAAGCTACATCAGAGAGGGGCTTGCTTGTGCTAAATAATCTTAGATTCTACTCTATGTGCCAAGGTGTGAGAGTGGAGCCAAATATTGTCAAACTTGGTCTAGATGCGGGTGGCACACTCGGAAGTGGGGGTGGGTTGGCACTGTTGAGAGTTTTCAATTGCTCAATAGGGCCTGAGTCAAGGAGAGAAGTCCATGGAGAATAAAATGCAAAGGCCAACTAGAATGGGAGAAGACTTTGTTGCTCTTAGATGTCCAAATTAGCTATAGGGATGAACTACAAAGCAGAGTCCATATAGTAGGAACACATTGGAATCTTCTAGGGATAGCCATTAGGAAATATTTTGACTGCTTTAAGTGAAGGAAGGTGAGCATTATAGATACATGTTTTATTGGTTGTGGAGTAGTCTATAGACTATTTTTGGGAAGATCTCTACAAAAAATCATAGAAAATTCATACTTTGTTGAAAAAATATAATTTCAATTCTTGTTGCTATTTCTCACACCAAAATACAAGGAATTGCTTAACCCCTAAATTCCCATTGTCCCCTCAGGGGACAAATTAGATTTTGGGCAGGTACCTGTGATCTCAATTTTTGGTGAATTGTTTTGAAACTTTCGTGTAAGATAGAAAAAATTATTATCTACGTGGGAATATAATTTTTATTTCAATTGGTGCATGGGAGCAAAAGTTATACCACCAAATGCTTGAAACTAAACTCAACGGGCAACACCAAAAAAATTGCAAAAAATCAAAATAAATTTTAATTTTTTCCCCCTGAAATGGTTTCTTTTTGTCTACATGTGAAGCCTTGATTCGTTCTATTTGGACTAATAATGAGAAAGTTAAAGACAATTTTGTTTTTCAGGCAATTTTAGCATTTTCTTGAAAAAATAATTTGTAGGGTTCATTTTTGAATGCAATTTTCACAATTTTTTTTTGGAGAATGTTGTATTTGATTGCCAAATCAATCTCACCATTGGAATTATTGTCTTTCAATTCCATCTTGGAGTTATTAACGATTTAGTTTTTTTTCCAATCTTGGACCTACTTCTACTTAGCATTTTTTTAAAGAATAAAAATTAAGTGTTTAAAAAAAAAATGCCTAGACTTTTAAATCAATTTTTCAATATCAATTTTTTTTAATTCAAAGTTCGTAGTGCAAAAAAATTTCACAATTGGTAGTCAAAGTCATTTGAAACTACAAGTGAGTGTTCAAAAAAACTTTCTTTTTCAACTCTGAATGCTAATATCTTCCAATCTATAAAATCAAACTTCATGGAATTTTTACCATGTGAGCTAAGACAAGTAAAGTACAAGATCCTATTGTTAGATTCTAAGAAAATATTTTTCTTTTGTATTCTTGGATGAACGTAGCAAAAATGATAGTTTTGAGTGGTTTTTGACAAAAAAATGGCCTTGGGAAATTTAGGGGTTAAAGTGATAGTGCACTATAGTAGAAGTATCTATTCTAAATAGGCCCCAATAATGATTCTATAGGCTGACCTTGTGAACAATAGTTGAATGCACTATTCATTGAAAAAGATTCATCATTTGTACCTTCTCGTCCACTCATCTCTCTTCCTTTTTGATTTGGGGAGAAGTATCAAAGCTAACCATAATAGGTGAGTCTATGAAATCCGAATGGGTTTGGATGAAAAATCCACATTTATATTGAATAAAATATTAATTCTTAATATGATTTTGTTTTCCATTCTTCCTCATTCGTTTTTTTTGTACACATTGAACTCAGTTTCTTCATGACTTTTCCACATCATACAGGCTGATATCTTTAGGTTATCCAATATAGGTACTTCTACCTTAGTATAAATGCATGTGTGTTGTGTCGCTAGAAGGCCATACTTCTGGAAATAATAATATACATATTTTTGGAAATACATGGACAATTTCCATTGATCCAAAAATAATTTTTGGATCAAGTGATGCCAACTGAAGATGTATCTGACATAAAGTTGCACATGCACGTTCATAAATTTTATCAACAAAATCCGTCTCATGCTAACTCTGCCTTCATGCTCTCAGGTGGCCTGCAAAGTGAATACCGGTAAGCCATTAAGTTAGGTCGTGTGACCAGTTGCGAAGAGAAAAATTCATCATGATGATGACATTCAATGTTTCATTTGTTTAAAATAAATAAATAAAATCACGGACGTTGGTGGCTAACAAAAGAGTGAGGCAGGAGGGCGATAAAAGTGCCCATATAAAGGTCACCATTTCAAAATTATAAAAAAAAGTGTCTAGTTAAGAGCTGATGATAAGGTAGCTGACCCATTTCGACATATTTGCAGTACGCATATGGTGAGGGGGGGGGGGGGGGATGTCCCTGTTTAGAAAAATTGATCTGAGAAGGATTTTATATTTATATACGGAGTATATACTTTCCTTACAAAACAAAATTACCATGAAATATTTTTTGTGAAGGTTATGTTCAATCTATCCTTGTTATATAGGTCACCCTATTTCCAACGATAGGCTGATTACAAAATTAAACAATGCTTCAGTATATGTGATAATTATTTATGGCTTTCAATGTACTCCTCCTCGTCATTTTAATTCCTTCTCCTGCTCTTGTTCTACATGAATTGTCATCTAAACCGTCAGGATTGGGGAAATCAGTCCAATTTCTAATTACATTTGATTAGAAAGGTACACTTGTAGAAAATAGTGTTAGAGCATGACCACCCATTTCCCTCAAACAGGGTTGGGGAATTGGAGTGGCTGGGCCGTGCAACTCCTAAGTCATTTATATCTGCCACTCATCTCCACCACCAAGGACATGCCAAACCAAGTCCATTACAAGCATTAATGATTTGTCATAAACAAGAACAAAATAATATACAAATTGATTAAAAAAATGGCAAGAAATGACCAACAAACCCAACAAGATCAAGCAAGAGTCAACGCATGGTAGGGTAGGTGGCACACATGCTATCTTAGTGTTTGGAGAGAGAATTTTGGAGTGACTGGTTTCTTTTTTGTCCCTCCTCATATCCATAATGGCTCACTTTTTCTTCCGTAGCTCTACCTAAGCCTTAGGCTAGGAACTTGCCTATGAATGGGTGGCAATGCTCTTACAATAAACTAAAAACAACTAACATTTTTGAAAATTGTGTTGCAATGAATGCAAATTTTTGAAAACTATGTTGCAATCAATGCAAAACATATAAAATGTTAGATTTTGTTGTTGATTGTAACAATGTCTTCTACTAGTAACAATAGTCTAACCTACAAAAATAGGTGGCTAATTGAAAATGGGTGAACTGTTCTAATGAATCTCAAGAGGTTTGATTTCTTGAAACATTTTGCATAACATTACATTTTTCTTGATAAACAAATGGAATTGGCATCTAATCCAAGTCATTTATATAATTTTTAGAGCTTTGTAAAATTAATTATGAATTTTTGAACTTGAAACATAGTGGTCACTAAAAGCATCCACCTCTTGAAATGTACATTGTTGGTGCATTGTTGGTGTAATGAGAAACAAAATATATCCTTGTGTTAGAGGATGCTTTTAGAATTTGAGTACTTTATAGACCTTCTACCTTGATAAGACACTAAATCTATGATTGGGTCATATGACTTATTTCTAGTTGGAATCCTATTAGAAAGCCATATTGGTTCCATTGCATGAGGAAAAAATTGATCCAACTAGCCAATCAGAGAACACATTATCCCCATGTCCTTATTATTCAAAATCTCTCACTAGTCAAATTTGGAGTGTTTTGAAGTCTACGCAATATTCAAAATGATTTATAAACATTGTTTGGTGGAATTACCACAATGTTTGAAAAGAAATTTTGCCAAATATTAGATGTTTCTAAAGGCTCATGAGAGTAGATTGTCAATGCAAAGCTTTGAAGGGCATTGTTGTAGTAGGACATGTATATACTGCAATTAATACAAAGCATGCATTTTGCTATGTTATCATTGGAAAGTCAAACATTTGTACGGTGGTTGCTTGATATTGGAAGCAATAGACTTCGGACAAAGGTTGATGGTTCTATTATCTTGCATAAAAAAATAGTGCATGGGAATGTTATTCAATTATTCATTGATTAACCCCTGAAGTTCCTTGACTATATTTTCATTAAAAACACTCCAAAACTGCCATTTTTAGTACAAGTACCAAATTTTTGAAAAAAACATTTTTGAATGCATTTAACTATAGGATCTTGTATTACAGTAGTTTAAAAAGACGTGGAAAAAATTTCAAAAGAGTCCACCGTGTGGATTGCAAGATCTTAGTGTTTGAACTTACAAAAGTGCCATTTTTTGCCCCTGCTGAAATCCAGGCAGCTGCAGTTCAGTAGGTCAGATTTGCATGAAATAAAAGACAAAATGATTGTAACTTCAGACTTTCTTTGTTAATGACAAGTTGGCTACATGCTTGAAAATTTTCAAATCATTTGGAATTAATTAACATATAGAAAAAAATTAGTAAGTAGAATGAAGTAAGGAATGATGCAAAATACTAAATTGTTAATAACTTATTTATAAAATTGAAAAATGCCAATCCCAATGGTTGAAATGTTGTAATAAACAATTTACATTCTATCAATTTCTTTTTTCCAAAAATATTGAAAATTGAATTAAGTACAGGACTTCAAAGTTTATTTTAGAGTAGAAAGTCCAAAATTGCCCGCATACTAAAAATCCTTGTAACTTTTGACTCATTGATTGAAATGGAATGATTCAAAGCTTTCCATGCGTACATGAATATAATAAACCAATTTCAAATTTTAACTTTTGAAAAGAGTGATTTTTTAGAGTTGCCTGAGCTGTCCAAGTTGACATCTAAACAACATATTGCTTAATAACTTTTGACTCGTATTTCCAAATGTCTTGAAATTTGACACACTAAAAGATATTTCTTATCCACACTTTGTGAAAAATATTTGGGCTAAAATAAATCAAGTCTCCACTCACAAGTACCTGCCCAAGAAATTTATAATGCCAAAAACACTATGCTTGTCTTTTAGGGGGTAAAGAGATATGTAATAATATTAGATAGAAGGAATCATTGACACATGGATACTTCAAAAATTAAGTTCTTATGTTCAATCTTAAGAATATTATTGCTACCATTGGTGACCAAATTTCTTGAGTAGTTAATAGTGCAATATTGAAAGAAAGAACTGGCAATGCCAACATTTATTTGAACAAATATCTAGATTCTTTAGACCTTTTAGGTTTGCCATCTACAAACTTTTGTCTGAAAGTTGGATGTTCAATTCTTCTCTTAAACATTGTTCCAAAAAAAGGTTTGTATATTATTAGTCGTAAATTTATTGTGATACATATAGATACTAGTATTATTAAAGCCCACATAATTTTTAGAACCATACAGGTCAAATGGCTTTTATTCCCTCAATGGCAATACAAACATTGATGAATGAAATTTTATTCAAATTCTCTTGGCAACAATTTTTTTATTAGACCCACATTTTCTTTTACCATTAATAAAACACAAAGACCATATAAATATGTGTTGACTTATAAAAATTGGTTTTTTGGCACAACCAATTGAATGTTGTTCTTTCACAAGCACCTTTTTATGGCTTTACTAAAAGTCATTGTTCTTCATCTTGCAACAATAAGAAAAAAAGATAAATACATATCTAGAGGTATTGCTATACTAATTAAACTTTTAAACAATGATAAATTTTTTGGTACCATATTTTTGGCTTGTAAGTTCTACACCATCATGACATCTAATAGTTCATGAAAATAATGTGGTGGTTAACAAATCAGTAAGAAGATATGAAGTCTATGATTTGGTCATGCAATTTATCCCTATATGGCCAAGATTCTATTAAAATATCCTCAATTGAATCTTTATAGAGGCTTGACAAAAAAAAATCACAGTGTTCCTATTGCATGAAGGAAAAATTGACCCAACCAATGTAAACAATGAATACATTATCGTTAAAAAGTTTCTTCTTTAGAAGTTTGCACTCATCAAATTGGGTATGTTTCATGAGCCCTCTAAAGGACTCATTATTTTTCAGTCAACGATGCATGGCAAGAGTCCCGTCTAGTTATTTGTTAATGGAAAAAATTCCTAGCTTTAACTTTACCTTCAAGCATTGTAAACATTTATTATATGAGAGTAGTTTTTTAATCATGACTTGAAATTGGGTTGACCCATTCCACGAATCATACAACAAATTCAAAGACACAACCAAACACTCTTTATGTTGATGCAAAGTTGATTTAAAGTCCCTCAACTCAAGGTGACCTAATATTATATGTATGGACCACCAATAGAAAGATGGTCAATGTAGATTAGGAAAATGACCACAAAAAATTCAAAACTAGTATAGATCATGTGGATTATTTCCTTTGTATACATATATAAAAGTATATCTTTGTAGCAAAATCTAAAGAGAAGATTGAACCTTGAAAAACCTAGATATTCTTCAAACTATAACAAGCAAAAATTGTTAAATATGTATACATTTGCTAAAGTTTTGGATTAGTGTACATTTTTGAACAAATGCATTTGAATTAATAAACGAAGATGATCCTCAAATAGATTAACGTAGTTTATGTAGAGATTTGGATAATATAGCACCGTGACAATTATCATAAAAATTCATAACCAATTTATTATTGCTTAATTTTTTTTTAAATGACTTGGAATTAAGTTTAATTCCTAAAATTGCATTGTCCCTTTGCAAAATGAAGTTGATTTTGTAAAGGTTCCTACAACCTCAGTTTTTGGTGAAACTTTTCAAAACTTTTTCACAAGATAGAAAAACTTATTGATTTTTTGTAAATGTAATTTTAATTTCAATTAGTGACCAAGAGAAAAAATTGTACTACAATAAGCCTAAAATTGAACTTGGTGGGTAGTACAATAAAAATTACTAATTTTTTTAATTTTTTCCTCAAATACTATATTTTTGTCTACATCTAAGAATCTTCTTTAAGAAACTTATTTGTAGGATTCACTTTTGAAGACAATTTTCACAATTTTTGAAAAAACATTGTTTGGCAATGTTAAGTTTGTTTGCTCAGGATAATCTCTCCATTAGGATTATTGTGCTATTAACAATTTAGTTTCTTTCTCACTTTTGAAGCTACTTCTATTTCACAATTTTTTGAAGAATGAAAATCAAGGGTTTTCTTTTTGAATATTTTTGCTAAACTTTCAATTCAATTCTTCAAAATAATTCTTTTTAAATTCAAAGCTTTTTGTGCAAATTTTTTCCGCAAATGATAGTCAAAGTCATTTGAAATTGCAATCTAGTGTTCAAATTTTTTTTTTTAAACTTTGAATGCTTATACCTTTAAATTTATATTGTCAAATTGCATGAAATTTTTTACCACATGATTTGAGACAAATGAAGGTCAAGATCCTATAACTAAATTCTAAACTTTTTTTTCTTAGTTAAATGCAACAAAAATGGTAGTATTAAGTGGTGTTGAACAAAAAAATGGCCTTGGGACTATAAGGGGTAATTTTCCTAAAACAAAAAATTACTATGCTAGTTTTCTTGAGGTACAGATAGGTCAAATTGCAATTTAATCTTTGAAGGATCAAATGGCCTTTTCTTGGAATATAACAACTTTTTGTTGAAATTTTTATGCAACACATGCCTAATTGTTTTATAAATTTTCACTACATGGTTGAAAAGTTATTGTATGATATGTAATTTTCAATGAATTGCAGGCACCCGAGCAACTAAGAGAAGATCTTTAAAAAGATCTTTTTTTAGAAATAAAAATTCAAAATTACTTTCTAGATTTCTATATATACATGGAAAGCTTTTAATCATTTTATTTTGCTTAGTGAGATTAAAGTTATGAGGAGTTTTAGTTTATAGGTAGTTACGGAATCTCTAATCTAGGATTAACTTTGAAGTTATTTATTAAACTCAATTTTCAATATTTGAAAATTGAAATAAAATAATTGGGTGTAAATTTTTTTACAACATTAAAACCCTTAGAATTGTCAATTAATCAATTCCACGACTAAATTCTAACAATTTAGTGTTTTGAATCATTCTCTATGTTTTTCTATTAACTATTTTTTTTCTATATATTGCACAATTCCAAATGATTTGAATTTTTTTCAAGCATATAGATAACTTTCTTTGGATAATGAATCCAAAAAAACATTTATATTTTGGACAGTTTTTTTTATACAAATGTGACTTTGTAAAGTGCAGCTACCTTCTTTTTTGTAGGGTCTCCCAAAATGATTTTTGTCTATTCAACTGCTAGTATCTTACAATCTACATGGTGGAAATTTCTGAAATTTTTTCCACGTCTTTTCAAATCAGTGTACTACAAGATCCTATGGGTCCTCGTGTCCAATTTTTTTTTTTAATATTGGTACTTATACTAGAAATGATAATTTTGGAATGTTTTGATAAAAACATAGTAAAAGAAACTTTAGAAGTTAAGTGAATTTGGATGATTTATTTCAAATTTTTGATATTTAGCATGGAAGTTGAGATTCTAACAATTTCCAATAAAAGATTCATTAGTAAAATAGAATGAATATATAATTTGAAATGATTCATTGATAAAAATTTAATAAACAAGTAAATGGATGAAGAAAAATCTACATAATACCCACAAGAAGCATAATTATCAAGTAAGCATCTATTCTAAAAAAGCAAATGTATATAAGTTACAATTGCAATAATGCTAGTATGTGAGCCTTGAGCTTCCAATATGTGTAGAAAGATAATTATCCTACAACCATTGAAGGTGCTTTTAATATAAATACCTATTATATCGGTACTCATAGTTACACTATAATTTTGGAAGATTTTTCACCTATAACATAGGTATATAGTCCTCTAGGCTTACATAATAGCAACCAAGACTTTTGTCTTTCTAGTACCAAGATTGCACGAAAAAAATAATAATTTGGCTAAAAATTGGCAACAATACGTGAATTTTTTATCCAAAAAACTTTGCTTAAAATATCTTGAATGAAATCACCAAATTGTCGATGAAAATAGAATTATGAACATGTGAAATGTAATGATGTGATATTTCCCTTCCAAAATAGAGACGAATGTTGAAATTTAAAGCACCACTATCAAAAAATTTAGAACCACTTTGGCACCTCATAGAAAAAAAAAAGCCCCCAAAGCACCGCTTGTTATAATTGTGTTCCTCACTATCAAGTTTATGAGCAAGTGACTTGTGGAGGATTTTGAATATTTGTTGAGAGTAAATAAGTAAAGTAACATTGAAAAGTATTTAAGTTGCAAGACACTAAATCCAGCCCATGAAGTGGGCTCAACATGGTAATTTTGGGGTTCATTGGGAATAAGAATAAAAAAGGCTCCCTATTTTGAGCTGTGTCTAGGGTATGTTCAAGATCCCCCTTCGCTAATTTGGGGTCTCTGATTGCAAATATGATTTCATAATTTGCAAAAGAAATTTATGTGAAAAATAAAAAATTTCAGTGTTTTCATAGGGGTAAAAAATCCTGTGTTTTCCCCCATTTAAGTCCACTCACGTGAACAGCCATTGGCTCCCGAAACGTGATATGTAACTTACACAGAGTTCAAAATTTCACTTAACCACAGTTGTATGTTACATGCCGAATGTTATGTAACCGCAGGTAACTTTTGACCAGAGTTAAGTTACCTGTATTCCACTTCTTAGGTAACTGCAGCCAAACAAATTGCATCTTAAATGGGAGCGCTCGGGCATCCCATTTCTAGACGATGAACAGATTGCGATTCAGTTTTGTTTCTCATTACTGTTTGGATGAAAGTCATCTAATTTGTGAAGATGCTTTATTAAGATGTTGTCCTATCCAGTGGTTGGATTTGGTGTTACTAGAGATCATATTTTTCTAAATTTACAAATGTGGAGGTGTGTCAAGCCCAAAATTGCATTGATTTTAGTTCAAAACTAGATTTACAAAAGTAAGGTCATAGATTTAAGCAACACAAAAATTCCCTACAAAACACCATATCAAGATAACCTCATTTCAAATCCATTCCAACAAATTTTACTCAAAAAATGATAATATTTTGCTTGTAATTGAATTTAGAAGGAATTTGAAATTTCCCTTTTAAAAGTTATTTAAAAATATTGGTGATAGCACTAGTGAATTGAATTGGATGGATGGAATCTACAACTCAAAATCTACAACTTTTATTTGCATATCAATTCCAATATATTCTTCCAAATACTATTTGGAAACAATTTTTTTCCAAATCATCAATTTTAGAATAGGACCTAGACGTTTAGAGGTTAATGGTCACCAGTTACTTTTAAAATATATAAATAAAATTGCTTTTGCTTTGGAGGGCAAGACACTAAACCCGTCCTACAAAGGGTAAAAATATAGGATTTTTTGTTTTTTGCAAATTTAGAATTTATATTTGCAATCAAAGATCCCAAATTAGCTAAAAGAAGTCTAAAATATATCATAAACATAGCTCAAAATAGGGGACTTTTTTTGAACTTTTACTCTCGGCAAACACCAAAATTACCTTGCTGAGACCACTTTGTAGGTTGGATTTAGTGTCCTGCCTTTGGAGGTGCCACTTCAAAAATGTGATTGTGCATCTCACTTATAAGATAGAACAACCAATGATGGTCAAAATTAGGAGTCAACTTTGCCCTCATGTCATTGTTGATTTTTTAATATTGAATTCCTCACATAAAGATAAGTGTGAAAATAGACAAGAGCAATTGAAATTATATTTTTTCAACAAAGTATAAATTTATTATGAATTTTTGAAGTGTGATGCCCATTGTGGTCCCGAAGGGACTCTAGACTACCTCCAAATCAACAAAAATGGTATCCATAGTGCTCATCCTATTCACTTAAATCACTCATAATATTTTTTTTAACATGGCCACAATATGGAGTAAAAATAATACTTCTTGTAATGGATTTAGATTCACAAGATGGAAGTTCCTATAATTGTGGTCACTAATCACTCTTTTATTGTCACCTAAGACAATGATTGTGACCCAAATCTCATTTATTAAAAAACCATGTAATGGGTCATTCCTTAGGTGTTTGTGATGGGTCTTTTGATCTTAATGGTTTGTTCTACCTTGGATGAGGGTAAAACCAGAGATATTGAAGTTGTTGTGCATAGATTGAATTAAAATTACAATTAGACATTCTCTTTATTTAAAATTTGTACACAAATAACAATGAAGGCTAATAAAATAATTTCAATATGCAATAGAATAGCTACAAAATTCATTAAAATTTATTTTTAACTTTGGAATTGGTCATTAAATCTTTATTTATTCACTCCTTCTTAAAATGATTTTGATGTTTCTTTTAATTTTTTGTCCCAAAATGATTTTTCAATTGCATGTTATGACATAGGAAGAAGGGGGTTGACATCATTTCTTAGAGCAATTGCAATGGTATATTATTAAAGAAGTGGTTGGAAATATACATAGAAAACTTCGAATAAAAAATATTTCATATTCATTTTTGAAAAAAATAGTAAATAGAAATAAATAGAGAATGATTTAAAATATTAAAATTGTTAAGAAATTAGTAATGGAGTTCAAAAATTCCAATTCTAATGGTTGTAATGTTGTAATAAACAATCTACACCTAACATTCTTATTTTTTTTCAAAAATATTGAAAAGTGAGTAAAGTAAAGGATTTCAAAGTTGATTTTCAAGTAGAGATTCTATAACTAACCACAAACTAAAACTCCTTACATTTTTCAACTCATTAATTACAAAGCTTTTCACATTTATATAAATTTTGAAAATCAATTTCAAATTTTTATTTCTTAAAAGAATAATTCTTTCTAAGCAGCATGAATTGTTGGTTGAGCATTAAAAATTATATATCATGTAATAACTCTTTAACCATGTAGACAAAAGTTAAGAAAATTGGTGCACCTTGAAGGTGCTCTTCATGGACGTGTTGTGTGAAAAATTCAAAGAAAAAAAGAAAAACTCTTATTTGTAGTGAGCCAGCCCAAATCACTATGTTGCCAAAAAAAATTGAGTTTAGGCATTTAGAGATCAAGTATAGTTACAAGAGTAATTGAAAATAAAACTTTCTAATTATAAATTTATTCTAATTTTGGCACAAATTTGGTGTTTTTAGAACATGCCATTTTGGATTAATTTTACTTTGTCCATGTCCATATGAGTTTAATAATTAAGGAGCCCCTTGAATGGATCATTAGCCCTCTCAATAGTCATCTTTTCTGCGAGTACATCTCCAAAAATCAATAACTATAGAACCACCCATTTTCAACCACGGATTCATACCCAACCTATAAAGTGTGCTATTCCAACCAAGGCTGGAAACTTTTTCAACCAAAGCTTAAAATGTTTTTATTTTTCCTCCTTTTCAAAGTTGGGGCTAATAAAGTCATAACACATGTTCCAAAGTAGTGAGCCAAAAGTAGTTCTTAAATGATCGGAATAAGAAGATTCTTCATGTTGGCAATAGGTTTAGACTAGCTGTTGGCTTCCAAATTTCGTAGTAATTTAAATTCAAAGCATTGATAAAATTACCAAAAGAAATTGAAACCCATGTGATTTCTATCTTCCTACATGGAAGAAAATTTACATTGCTTCATATTGCTGTAGAGCATATGTATTGCTAAGGTAGTTGACTGGGGGTGGTTCCACCATGTGTACTTCTCACGGAAAAACTGTTTTGGCACCATCCTTCCTAACTTTTGCATATGGTATCCAAATGTCACCTTCTTTGGTGCGTTTGGAACCTCATTTCAAGTGCCAACAAAAAAAATAAGAAAATACGAATATTTTGACCAGTCTAATAGTAACTTACAAGTAGTAACTAGGCACAGAAGCTAAAACTGACAGTTTTGCAGGTACCCACCTGCATTTTGGATGACAAATTAGGGCAGCTTTCATTGTCACTCATGGCCTTGCTGTGAATGATGTGGGTAAGGTACTCCAGATACGGTGGCAACTCCACATCCTTCACAAGTAAGTTATGGATGCTTGTGCTACATCACAAAAAAGATTAATTTTCTCTTCTTTGGAGCAGATTCCGAGGGGCTGTTTTTTCATGATTGATTTGACAGCCACCAAAGGGCTGCAAGTCATGCCTCATGAAAAATTGTGTGACCCACTTTTCACATAATGAATTTGAATCTCACATATAAATGACTTTGAATTTTGCATACTATAGTAACCCCTATAGTTCCTTGACTATGTTTTTATCAAAAATGTTTCAAAACTGTCATTTGTAGTACAAGTATCAAATTTTAGAGAAGAAAACAACAATTTTGGACACATGTGATTGTAGGTTCTTATAGTATGTTGGTTTGAGAAGATGTGAAAAAAGATTCAGAAATTTCCACCATGTAGAGTGTAAGATATTAGTGCTTGAATTGACAGAATTCCTTTTTTTTAGCCTTGCTAAAAAATGGGTTGATGCACTTCACAAGGTCACATTTGTATGAAAAAAATGTCCAAAATGGTGGTGCTTCTTAGGATTCATTCTTCAAAGCAAGTTGGTTACATGCTTGAAGAAAGTTTATTTGGAATTGTACAACAAATTGGAAAAAAAATAGTAAGTAGAAAGAAGTAGAAAACAATTCAAAATACTAAATAGTTAAGAATTTTGTTATGGAATTGAGAAATGCAAATTCCAATGATTGTAATTTTTTTAGTAAAAAATCTCCATCATGTGATTTTATTTTATTTCAAAAAATATTGAAAATTTAATTAAATAAATGACCTAAAAGGTTATTTTAGAGTAGAGAATACATAATTGCCCACAAACTAAAGCTCCCCATAACTTTCATCCCATTGATAAAATTGGAATGATTTAAAGCTTTCTCTCTTTCTATATATAAACTAGTTCTAAATTTTTATTTATAAAAGAAGTGATTTTTTTAAGAACTTTTTTAGTTGCTCAGCTTGCCCACCAATTGAAATCCAAACCGGATCATTTGTAGAGTTTTTCCTAAGAATTTGTTAAGGGTGCATACAAAACAAGAAGATTCATAACTTCCTTACCACTCATCCAAATGGAATGAATCAAATCTTTCCTCATAGAAAAATATTATCTATAAGAAATTGAAAAAATTAAATTTAAGATTTGTTTTGTTGCTAACCTTCACTTTTTTTTCTTTTGGTAGCATAACTTTTGTTCTTAGGTACTCATTGAAATAAAAAATATATTCCTAGAAAGCTAATCAATTTTTCAACATTAAATTTGTTTCTAGAATTCAAAATAGTTAAGAAGGGCTTTGAGACTTTAATAATTTATTAGATCCCAAGACCTGAAAACTATCTCGAGTGATTTGGAATGCTACCAACTGCGTTGTTTGATGTGGCCGAGACAATGCCACATCATTTTTGAAAAATAATATTCAATTTCTTTTGTATTTTAGAAATTTTCTTTTCTTTTTTGAATTTTTTTAAGAAACCGTGTTCTTTTACTGCCACAGGAACGACCGTAGGAACAAGCCTGAAACGGACCTCTTTTGGTTTGAAATTCCTTTTAATGTAATATTAATCACATAAGTATTATTTTAGCAGTTCATTAATCTATTAGTAGTTGTCCAAAATAAAAGATGTTTTTAATCCATTTTTGAATTCTTCATAACTTTGTAATTCTATTATTTTTCTACCATTTGTCTAATTGTTAGATAACAAAGTTTGTGACCCAGTCCTAGCTAAGAGTTTTCTAATGCTACCTAAAACATTGTTGGACTCTTGATATTCAAATTTTTGTTTGTACTAGGAACCCAAGATCTATTTTTATTAAAAATGAAACATCTCACATGACTATGTGAAAGGTATATTGATACAAACTAGGTATATAAAGATCAATACTTTCAAGTATGTTGTCTACTTTATTTTTCTTGTTTTTTTATAGGTTGACATCTATGAAGATCATAGATTTCAATGTATAAAACAAACAAAACAAACAAAGCAAACAAAGCAAACAACCTAATTTAAGTTATAGATTCTAATTATAATACAATGTTAATTATCTTTCAAATTCCAATTATGAAATTATGTATTTCATTGTTACCTTTACTTATTGTAATAATCCTATATTATTATAATATATAGGATAATTCATCAAATTTTATGTTCTCCTTTTGCTTTTATAAATTACAAATCTTTGATCTTTTAGTTTAAATTTAAAAATATTGTGCTTATACAAAATTGGATTTTAAGCCCATGAAAATATCAAGATTTTATATATCAATCACATAATAAGATAAACTTACATTGATAGCAAAAATTGACTTGACTGTCATTGCCAAAAATGTTTTGTTTTGTGTCTAAAATGAAACAACTAATATAAACTAATCAACTTATCTACATTGCTACTTATATCTTCTCAAATAAACTAAAAACTTGTTGAGTCCTTAGGAATTAAAGGCTCATCTTCATATCAATCTGGATTTTCAAATGAAAATGGAAATTTGAAATTGAAAAGTAAAGCAAAAAAATATAGAAATTGAAATAAACAAATTTTGTGTTATAATGAATGTAACTTGGAATAAGAGTTATTTCTAAATGACTATTCAATCCTTTACACTAATACCTTTAGAACCTTTGGTGCCTATAAACACCACTATTTTTGCTTAGAAGGTTCATTTTGCAACCACTTGGAAGAGGGTTGAGTCCTTCATGGACTTTATATTTTTTATTTTTGGGTAGGATTATTGAATTTCCTTTTTTCCAACAATCCAAGTACTAAAAAAATTCTTTACATCTAATTGTGAATCTACAATCAACTATAATATTCTAGAATAGAGTTTCATTGTCTTATTAGAGATGCCAAGTCCTCCCATCAAAGTTTTGTGGATATTGTAGGACTGACTTTCAATAGTTGTTTATTCTTGTGGAAGGTTCTTTTGTCCTTGTCATCCTTTGAATTTATTTATTTTTAGTCTATTTGACTCCTATGTGTGAATAGAATTGTCAATTTGATTTATTTACATTGCTAGGTCAATTAGAATTGTAGAAATTAATCAAGAATTGAAATGGTGGATTTAGAAGATTTAGAAAGGTCAAGCTAGTAGGATTTGAAGAAGGGTCAAATGGATTTGCAGCTTTTAGGTTGAAGAATTGTCTTCAATTTTGGGACTATATGTCCAAAGGCCTATTTTCTTTTTCTTTAGTTCATACCAAAGTTGTATGACTCAAATTGTACTTGTGCGCCATTGTAATCAAATTCCCAACTTTCTAATTGTAAATTGTCTAATTGCTCCTAACTATGTGGGCTTGTTGTGTAAGTTTGTGGATTGTGAGTCTAGTTGATTGTGTGGCATAAGTTGTTTCTCTGTGGAAGTGCTAGTTTAGTTAACTGCGAGATATCACTAAGCAAAAGTGTTTGCATAATAGTTGTGAGATACAACTTGATTGTGTGATTAATATTGTCTAATTGACTATCTATTTAAGTTTGCAAGTAAGCATTGAATTGTTGTCTAATAGACTGAATAAGATTGTAAAAGTTTTAAGTTGTGTACGGAAGCCTGTTTACTAGTTGTAGAGTTCAGTTTATGTGTGTGTAATTTGGTCGAGTTGAATGTAAGTAATTGTGATCAAATATAGTGGTCAAATGGACTAGTTGCAATAATTGAATACTGATAATCTATTATTTAAATTGTGCATGTATGAGCTTGGCATGAATTTGTAGACCGTCTACTTGACTGTGTGGAAGTTGATAAGTCTCATGGTTGTGTGAGTAATTTGTTCAACTGATAAATTCTAAATTTAGTCGGCTTGTTTGTGAGGAAAATACCATGTAAATTAAAGTTCCAAAGTCTATTTGTGTGAGTGTGTAATCCAATTACAATGGAGTTGCTAGAGATCGACTAAATGAGGTTGTGAAGCAGATGTGCGAAGAAAGGTGGTCCATTTGACTTACAAGATTACTAGACCAATCGATTACGTTGTAAGTTTAGATTGGCATTTGATTGTATCCAATTGTACAACTAAGTTTGGCTTTGTTGAAAGATGTAAGGCAACCAACTAGTTGACTATAGAATAATTTGATTCTTGAATTGGAAAAAGTGTTATAAAATTGATGATTTAGAATGATTGAATTAAGAGGTCAAATGCCTTGTAATTTAAGTCTAATTGATTGCGTGATATAGTCATAGTGTGTGAAGTCTGAGTTGTGTCAACTTAGATGTGTGTTAATTGACCAAGCTGTTAATTGTGTGGAGTATTATTGCATTTAAATTGTTGTAGACAATTAGACAAGTGGTTGGAGTTTGCACTGTTGTCCACTTGATAGTGTCTGTTGATAAGAATTTAATGATTAAATGCCAAATTGAGATGTTGGTTTGGAATCAGTTGTGTGTCTAAAAGAATTCAGATTATAAAGTCAAATTGAAATACTCTTACGGTTTGTAAGTAGAGATTCATAGACAAGTCAATTTGATAGTATGAAAAGTTTGCTCGGTTATTATAAGTCATGGCAAATTGGACAATGAATGCACCAACTTGCTTAGAGTATTGATGTGTGAATCAAATTGTATTGTATTTGGCATTTATATTAAGATGGGTGAAGTCTATTTGGTGGTAAGTGTGTAAGAATTTGCCAAAGATGTCTACTTGGTCAACTATTAACTAAATTCCATCGTGATTTTGTATGCAAATGGTCTATTAATACACTAAAGTTTGAGAGTGTCTAATTGACCAAAATTGTGAAAGTAATGTAGCAAATTGAATAATTGACCAAGTCTAGTTGAGGGAAAGAATTCCATTTGGTTTCATACAATCTAAATTAATCATATAAATTAGTAAAGTCTAATAGATTTGCAGACACTTAAAAGATCTAATTTGATTAAATCTAGTTGACATTAGACAGTGTTGTTCATTTTGGATTCATATATAGTTGAATTAGCCAATAGAGCATATTGGTGAATTTAGTTGTGAAATTAAAATTACTTTCATACATATTGAATTGGTTTCATGTCAATTTTATGTTTGAGATCTATTAAATCTATCAAGTTATACATAGAGTATATCAAGTAGTTGTGGTTTGTCTTTGTTTTTGTCAACCAAGTCTATTTGTAAAGTTGATAATAATAGTCAAGTTGATTGTATAGTTTGTGGTTGGTGGCAAGTCGATTGGAATAAAGAAACTAGACAATTGAATGGCCATAGGTTCTAGGTCTATTTACCGTGTAGGTAGAAGCTAAGGCTAATTAACCCAACCAAATCTAAATAAAGTACTAAGGCAGATTGACCTTGAGAAAGTTGAAGTGTATTGACTGATGAGAAGATTAAACAAGTAATAGGAAAAAAAAATACCTTCTTTGATTAGTATGAGATAGAAGCACAAAATTCATTGTAAATAAAATTGCCCAAAAGAGCAAATAAAGGTAAAAATCATATAGACGAGAGGGATAGACAATAATTTAAATGCCTATGAATTTAAAAGCTTATGATATTATATGAATATAAATATATATTTAAGTGGCTAGAGCATGTATAAGGCAAATTAACCATTCTCTGCAAATGGACTTGAGATTTGACATGAGCCACACACTAGACAGGATTGGGATGTCATACATTGGATCTATATTATAGCATTGGAATTTTGAATTGAAAAAATTGACATTAGGATCATTCTTTGGGTTTCATTTTTTTATAACTAATCCAAAAACGTACAAATAAGTATTCAAAATACAAAATTAAGTGACTTTAGTCACGCAAATGTTAGACTTATTGACCTTTTCTTTGGAATTATCCCCCTACAATAGCTTTTCTTGGATTTTGTTGAATAGACAAAAACCACATTATAGTGCTCTAGAAATACAATGTTGTTTTCTTGTCGCACATGAATATCTTTTGCACTCATAGTGATGTCTTCTTCAAGAATAATGACACTTTGTGATCTTACGTTGATGTCTTCATCTTCTAAAACATTGTCAATGTTAATACTAGTATGGGCTAGAAGATCATTCTCTACTTGAACTATATTATGAGTAGTTCCTCCATCATTTATCTGACTTACTACATGCTGATTGTATTTTTTTTGTATTTTTGGTCATGGTCCATCAAATACGGATAGACGTCTTCTACCTCTCAACGTAATTTAGAAGACAATCCATTGATAATGAATTGCAGTGCTCCTAAACCATTAATCCTTTATTCTATGAATTTATTACATCTTTTTGTAGCATCTATGTTGTTTTTGTAGTTTGAAAATAGAACATGGTAAATCTCTCTATCAATAGGATTTATAAACCACCAATTGATTTTTGTTTGCGCATTTAACTAGTATGTAGAGCGAATATAATGTTAAAGGAACTTCATGCCATAAAGACCATCGCTAGTAGCAGTTTTGGAATACTTGAGCACCTATTTATAGAATATAAGTTCACGACTGGGCCCTGGATATGCCTCCACAGACACTACAACTCCCACTACAATTGCAACATATGAAGAGGCAATCTCCTTTGTCTTTCTTCTTGCAAATGACCTTGTTAGTGTTGTATAACATGAATCGACTTCAGAACGGACAACAACATTGCATATTAATAGGGCAGGTGAAGCAATAGTGCATATGAATGGGGTAGGTGACGTAGTAGTGCGTAGTGGTAGGGCAACAACTTGGGGCTTGAAGTCTCGCACAACTAAGAAGAGGAAGACATATAGGGGTTGCTTGAAGAGGCATTTTGGATGCTAAAGGAGATGATTGACACACTAATATAGAAGGTTGAGAACAGGGAGACGCATGTTGAAAATCAACAGAGGGGTGAAAATTGGACAACAAAGAAGGCACCGTGGAAGGTACGTGAATAGCGACACTATAAGAAACCCATGTTTTAGGTGATAAACTTTTGATGACATGTAATATTACAATCCATATTATTATGTCAAAAATAATGTCCGCTATAACATCAAAATATTATGGCGGATATTATTATTGACATAAAAACATGGGTTGTTGCATTGGATGTCACCAAAAACCCGTCACTTGAAATATATGTTTCTTGTAGTGTGGTTGTCGTAAAAGGAAAAATAAGAGATGTTGTGAATTTTCTAAAATAGGCTACAAGCATTGCCATATCCTTAGGACTCAATTTCAAAAGAAGATTCATTAGTATAAATGAAAAAGAAGCGTTGAGCAAAATGAAATTGGGATTGCAAAGGGTTATTTTGTTAGTTTCCTACTATTTTTGTCTTGTTTTATTAGACAATTGTGAAGAAACCTTTATTGGTAGGAAGTTCACCCAAAAGCATTCATTCCCTCCAAAGAAAGTTGCAGTGATAAGCTTCGGCCCTCCAAGCATCTACCAATTATTGACGCCGATTGCGAGCTAGCAGAAGGTTTTGGCCATCTTAGAATGTAATGGAATTTGCGAGCTACAAGAAGATTTCTGCCATCCCATGAGTCATACTATAAATGCATATTAGAAGTTTCGGCCAAAGCTATCCAATAGCCTTCCTTTCTAAAGGCAGTCACCCTTTTAGTTACAAAATCATTGTGGAGGCTTATTATCGTGGAAGTAATAAAACATAGTATGTCACTAGAATTTAAAAATTAGAATAAATTTCCAATGAGTTGCGATTTTAGCTCTAAAGTTTTTTTTTGATGTTCTTGTTGTTTCAAAGCTTTTCTAAATTGCCAAAGACAATTCTTAAAATCCCCAATGAGTCCATCAAGCATTAAAGAAAATAGTCCCATGTCAAGATCCAAGTATATTTGTCCTTTGAAAATTCTATAGGGTTTATGGGTGTATCAATGAAATCTTTGATTCATTAATCTCTTATAGAAGTAGAAGAGCTTAAGTGGAAAATTTTAGTCTATGTTGTTTTTGTGGATGAGTTGTAGATTGGTGCCTCCCATGTTTGGATCTTCAATAAATTTGGAGATCCTTGCTATGAACTTTAATAGCTAGTCTGGGGGCCATGGAAATCACTCTCTTAGCAATGATAGCCACAACTATCAGAGGTAATCCTCTAGGAAGTTATATATTTATAAACTATAATTTGTTTGTTTTTTTCAATAAATGTTTTACTAAAATTAGAGTGGTTGTAGACCCTATAAGGCCATATTGATCATATAGAAGGTTCCCTAAATATCATGGTTTTTATATGAATAATTACTATGACCACAATAGATGTCTCAATGAATTAAGGAGAGAATTTATTTATCAACGTCGTCACTTTGTAAATGTGTATATTAAGTAAAAATATATATTTTATGTTATTTTGAAAATTTTATTATAATAATAATATATAGAGAGATTTGACATCATTTTAAATGACTTCAAGGTGATGCCTTCTAATTGAAACATGCAGATCATTTATTAAGTGAAGGGAATCACCTTTGAGAGTTATTAGTTTGAGTTGACCTTTTGAGTTTGTAGTATGATATTATTGTTGAGTTTAGTTTTCATTTTCATAATCTTAAAATTTTGATATGTCAAACTAGAGGGTTTTTTTGGAGTCTCAAGATGAAGAATAGAAATTTGAATATGAGATTTCTTTGTCACAATCGACCTCTTGTATCATTGAACCCTGTGCCTCCACAAAAAAAAGTTGGGGCTTCTTGTCTATTAAAGCAACTCACGTGGAGCAACAATGGCTCAAGAATCTTCAACGTGACACTCAGGCCTTGGTGATCTTGTTGCAAGAATGTATCGAACCCAACAACTGAAAAGTGACATTTGAAGGATGTTTTGAAGGTCTTAATGATGATCAATATTATTGTATGATTAGATCTATTAAAAAAAGTTGTAGCCATCAACGTTGGTTGGAATGGCTAGTCAAAGAATTGACTCAGATAGATCATGCTAAGTATATTACTAATACTATCAAATGCATCCTTAAGTTTGTGTAGATGGAGTGACATTCCTCTCAAATTTTTTTTTTAACTCTAGTAAACTACCATTAAATATTAGTTAATTATTACTATGCTTGGAATATTTGGGATTTTATTTTGTATGTTTAAAATTGTAGAAGAGAAAGATGGAGGTAGTTTACCTTCTAATTAACCTTTGGAGTGATTTATCTTCAAGTTTAGGATAAGAAGTTAGTTGAATGATCAGTAATGATGGCCTATGGATGTTGGGCTAGCCACATAGCCAAGTCATAGACTGAAGTCCACTTCACTTGTGTAGTGGTGGTTGAAAATAAGGTGGAGGATAAAGAGGGGGTCTTCTTCTTCCTTCTCATATTTTATTGGTTTAGGCCATGTGTTTGGAGAGCCATAGTGTATTGTATACTGAGAATTTCAAAATGAAAAGTTGTGAAAATGTTTTTCTTCTTTTTATATTTCCAAAAAGTCATGACTGACTCTAATTGGAGTTTGTATGAGAAAATTATGCTTGATGGAGTAGAAGAGGACTATTTGTATTAGAGTTTGTGGGCAGAATCTTTGGGCGCTCATAATTGTTTAATGAAGAGTTACCTTTGTTGTAAAATTTATTAGTTTTTTTTTTCAAGTTGTTAGATTTTCAAAATCATCTCATTCACTTAGTTTGAAGTTAGAAAGTAAAAGTTACGAACATAGGAGAAAATTAGAACAGAGTTGCCTCAAAAATTGAGAGTGTTAACTTTGACAAACTATAAAATACGGAAAATATGTTCTTTGACTATACAAATTTTTTTTTTTGTAGAAATATATGTAGAATATTCTAAATGATATCATACTCTTAATTTGAAATTAGGAACCAAAAGTTATGGGCTTAGAAGTAAATAGAAGTAGAGTTGCTTCAAAAATTGAAAGTGTCAACTTTGAGAAGCTATAAAATACAGAAAATATGTTTTTTTGATTATAAAAATTAGAGGGTTAGTAGAAACTTGTGTTGGTTTTCCAAAAAATTATCATAATCTTCATTTGGAGTTATGAAGTAAAAGTTATGGGCTATGAAATGGAAGAATATACAATTAACTTTGAAATGAGGAGCATTAACTTTAACAAGCTATATTTTATAGACAATGTCTTTTGGCTATGAATTTTGGAGAAGTTGCACAATATTTTGTTAGCTCTCCATAAAGTTAAGGTATATTTGATTTAGAGTTTTGAAGCGGCCATGGCATTCATTCAAAGTTTGCCTATATTTGTAAAGGTTTCACAACACTTATATGAATTTTTATGCAACTTACATGATATTTATACATGATATATACAAGTATATATATATGAATTTTTATATATTATATATGTATTGATCTGTAATGCTTATACAAGTTACTTCCTTTGTCCCACTAAAACCTCCAAATGAAGTACATTATTTGTCCCACTAAAACCTTTCGTTTATTGATTTTGACTGTTGAGTAAGCGTTGGTTGTATTGATAGACCTTGTTGGAGTAAGTAGCAAGCAATAAAGGAACATTCTTCTCCTAGAAAGCTTAGCTTTGACCATGAGAGGCACCTTGTACTAGCTGCTTCACTAAATAGTTGTGTTGACAATGGATTTGGGGACTACTTTGGCACTTTGGGGATTTGCTTATGAAGGGGGTCACGTTTCATAGATGTGGTACTTAGGTTAGGAGCATATATTTCTACAATTCCATTGTTGCCACCAACCTTTAAATCATTGGAAATGATGAGTTGGTGGCATATATAAACAATGCTCAAATATGATACTTTTTACATAGATTTTGTATGCCTAAATGATGGTGCCTATATTGGAGATTTTGCATAGATCTAGGGGATAGATCCTTAGTTTTAGAATGTATGTATCACTATTACAAAGACTAAAAATATAGTTAATTTCTCACAGAGAAGTTTTGGGGAGGTTTTTAGTGGGACAAAGGGAGTATATATAAAGATTTATATACATTATATACAAAGATTTATACCTACATATATGGAATTGTATATTCTTTGTATAGTATGAATTTTATACAACATATGATGCATTTATTTCATTTTGAAGAGATTTATACTACCTTTCATACTATTGTATCTCTTCATATCTTAAGCTAAATCTCATTGCATCTAGAAACCTAGAATTTTTTTAAAGCAAATTTTTTCTACTCAACAACATTGAAACAAAGTTTGAAAAGTTTTTGAAATAACTTAATTTCATGGTCTTGAACTCCTTCATGGTTCTGTTATTAAAATTAAACCTAAAATGCCATCCACAACTTTTGTTTACAATCAAATTATGATTTGAAGTAGTTGTTTATGATACATCTTTACAATTGTAGCAATAAATGCTTTAAATGAGAGCTTAATGAAACTTTCTTATTTGACATTAGGCTTAGCTTGTCTTGATGGAATGTCATAGAAATTGAACTAATATTATAATTGAAAGAAGTGAAGCACTTAAAATTGATTAGATCTTTTGTAAATTATAAATGGCCTACTATTTTGACATTCTAAAAATAAGACATATGCAAATATATAAGTTTTAGGGATTCTACATGTGTAGAATTTTTTGGATATTAACCAATGGGCGATTGAGATGCAACAAAAAAATTCTCAATGTAATGGCAGTCCTCAAGATAGAACATTAAATTTGTTTTTCTACAATTTTGATTTTGGCTTTTTGACCTTGAACTATCTTCTTAAAAATGCCTAAGTTTCTATAAAAAATCTCCTAGTGGAATAAGATTTTGAAAAATCTTTTTGGTTTTGGACATTGTTTCTTTGCCACTCTATATCACTCCTTCATCACTTTATGTCATGTCTTAATGTCAAGTCCTACCATTTTCTTGTGTCACATGATTACATTAGGTTCATGTCTTTGTGAAGTCAAAGCTTCAATCTTGATTTTCCCTCATAAAGTTAAAAGTGTCATAGGGCTTATGCATTTGTGACATTGCTAACTTTGTTGTCAACAAGCATGTGAAAAGTTCAAGTCACTATACATAAATAACAAGATCTTTGAACGATATTATTTCATGCTTATGAAGATTGATGGTAGATTTAATATATGCAATTGTCAATTTTGCAAAAGACTCTAGCAAAATAACAATAAATCAAAAGCTATGCAATGCATTTTGTATTTGTTGAGTTTAGAAGACAGTGATATAGAAGTTCATACCTTTGTAGTGTGATTTGAGGGTAATCTTTTGGACAAATACTTTTCAACGCTGACTATTGCAATGCTTTTGAATACAAGTAATGAAAAAAAAGAAAAAAGCATTGGAGCTTTGGCTCATTAATTGTCATATTAGAGACACAAGTTCCATTTCCTTCAAGAACTTCACCATGCTTCTAATATTCTATTGTGAGGCATGATTCTAGTGTACTTGATCAATAAATAGAAAACATTATGAAAGAAAAAAGAAGTTTAGGTAACATTTGTATTTTTTGTAATATGAAAATATCATAGAAAATAAAAATGGCATCCAAAATTATTTTCCACAACACAATTTTCTTTTTGTAGTCACACTAATAGTTTGAATGTATTTAGATCTACTATTAAGAGAATAAACATTTTTTTTTAAATTGTTGAGACTCATAAGCATGTCATTTAGAAATATGAACATGTCACGCAATTTCAATTTTTCGGGTAATAAAATTAAAGAAATAATTTTGTAATATATATGACTTACAATGATTATGTCTAATATAAACTTTAAAATTCAAACTTATTATCGATGTGCTTAAAAACTAGTATATATCATTGATATGCCAATGACCATTCCATATTCAATCTTGAAGCATTTATCAATCATGAAAAGAAAAAACTTTTGAAATGAGTTATAAATTTGAAAAGAGATATAATTTTGACCTCAAATTTCATTTGAACCTCCATCCTACAAATTGGCTATTTATTGGATCTTACATTGGAATTTGATTTGTTTAAAATATTTTCAATATATTGGATTTTTAAATTATTTTATTTTATATAAAATTTGGATAACTTACAACTCATTGAACCCATTTAAGTAATTGTACAAGTCATTATAGATTGGAGCTGAGTTGAAATTACAAAAATTACAAAAGTAGATAGTCAATGCTTGCCACTTTTGATTACATTGTGATAAAATGTCACAAATGAATTGTCATCCATTTTAGAGCATGAATTAATGAATATTAATATTGCATGTGAAATAATTGAGTATACTCCACATTTATGTTTTTTGTGAAGTTGTGAGATTGCAATTGATGAGGAATATCATAGAATGTCCACAACATAACATCATTAGTATCATGTATCAATTCATGTATCTATAAATTGTTCTATATTAGGTAACTATATATATTTTGTATACAATATCCATATCAAAGATTTTTGGTTTGGATTTTGAGGTAGGTAAATCAAATGTTTTCTTTGTATAATATCTATTACTATTTTGAATATTGAATCAATGGCATTTGGAAGAAAGAATTTATTCCTAGTGAGATTGATGATTTAAGTTTTTTTGAATTGGGAAGAGGAATGTGCAAACTTGTTTACCACTTTTGATCACATTGTAGGAATTTTATAGAATAATTATCCTTCAATCTTAACAAACTCTAATTTTTGTTCTAATAATTTTTTTTAAAAAAGAAATATCATTTAATTTAAATTCTTTATAATAAAATATAATAAAATAATATACTTCATGAAGAATATTGGATATTATATATTATAAAAAATATTATTAATGAACTTATATACATTTTTAAAGAGGAATTCATTTGACAAAATAAAAATAATGCAAAAAGATTTTAGGATTTTTTTAGAAATTATGAATTTGGTACTACAATGTGTTTTTTTTTTAAATAATTGTCTTTTGTCAATAAAGAGATATCAAATAAGTGTGTAAATCCAAATGACTAATAATCTAATTTATCATAGATGGAAAGGTGGGCAAAGGTCAAAAATTAGTTTTGCCAAGGTCAAATAAAGTTCAAAGTCTTGATGCCTTTGTCTTATTGCATTAAGAGAATGTCATGCATATTCTATTTAAGAAAGACTTTATAGGTTCATAGTAGTCAAAACTTGAAAAATGGAATTTAAACTAGTATCTTCTAAAACCAAGAAAAGTTGTGTTTTTATATGCAAAAGTGATAAGAAGACAGAATAAAATTAGGGATTTTTGAAAACTATGCCCTTGTCTCTATACCTACACATTGAAAAATTTGTGACAAATATCTACTTATTATTTGAACTCTTTAGGGCTTGCTTTTAGAAATATTTTTGGAGTTAATAGAACCTACCTTTTCATCAATATCTTGTAGTATAATGTTTTTTTTGTTGAGCTATTTTTCAAAGAAACCCATTATGTCACTATCTCTTCAAATTATCAGGCAACCTATTTTTATCCCCCCCCAAAGTGAAAAAATAGCAACTGTTGGATGAAATTAAGAAAACCTAAGACCACCCTCTACTGCCGTGCAATGTGAACTAAGAAAAAAAAATGTCTTTGAAGTTGCATATGTATGTGGTAGTGACGATAGGACTTTGTTTATATTTCTTCATATAAACATGTAATATGTAAATCAAATATTCAAATTGATTAATTTCATTGATTTATGAATTATGCATTAAAGTTGACTTTAAAAAATGTAATTGATTGTAGAAAAATAACTTTAAACTAAATTTATTAAAGGATTTAATTAAATTTTTGTACAATTCATTTCATAGAACAAATACAAATTAATTCATTTCATAAAATGATTTCAATTTAATTCATTTGAGAGAATGAATTCAAACTAATTCATTTCATAGAATGGATTCAAATTAATTTGTTTGAAGGAATGGATTCAAATAATTCCTTTGATGGAATGAATTCAAATTAATTCATTTCATAGAATGGATTCAAAATAATTCGTTTGAAGGAATGGATTCAAATTAATACATTTCTTAGAGTGAATTCAATGTAATTCATTTGAGAGAACAAATTCAAATTAATTCATTTGAGAGAATTTTAGCATTATAAAAAAGACAAATTTTTAGTAGCATGAGATTAAAGAAAAAAATGTTGAAGAGTTTAGGGTTTAGGATTGAATGTAAAAAATTTATATGAAATAAAAAAATGAAAAATTGAATTTTTTAATGTAATTTAGGATTTGTTGTGCAAAGAAAGCAATTGAGGAAGAAAGAAGTGAATTTGGAGATTGAGTGTTTCAATGTAGGGAATTGAAAATGATTTTTGTTCAATGATTACATGCCATGTGTACAAAAATTATTCACTGACTACCCTACTATTGGGCTTGTGCATGGTTTTACACTATCACTCCATTATGTTATAATGTTTCATATTGCATTGAATCATGCATATCACTAAATAGAATGAACATTGTATTAATGACATTTAATTGGCATTTCAAATATTGATATAGAATATCTCACATAAACATGACAATTTTATTTGGCTTGACACCTATTCGTAGTAATGCACAAGACATGCTTTACATTAATAAATTATGTTTATCAAGTCCTTTGTGCTTTTTACTTTTGGGATTGAGATCTTTGAAATTAGTGAGGCCCTTAGGGAATTTGTTTTGTATAGTGCATTACCTTTTATGCTGCAATGCACTACATTATTTTCATTATCTTTTAAGAGTTCCAAACTTTCAAGACACTACACATTAAAATGTGACTTATAATTTTGAAAAATATATGTTTATATAGATAAAAGATCATGCCATTTATTGAAAAACTAAAATAAATCTTTTAATAGTTGAAATGAGGCATTTCAAATAGAGTAGTAGATTGTCACTCTACCTCAATGCACTAAAACATTCAAAAATATTAAAATAAAATAAAGTTCTTTATGGATTGTTTAGTTGTACAATTTTCTAGTGAACAAATATCTCAAAACTAAACCTACCAAATGTTTGATTTCTATTTATGCATAAGTAATTTTTTCTAGAAATTTTTTTCCTTGATTGATTATTTCTTTTATTACAAATTAATTTCATTATTTTCAACTTTGGGATGTGGCTTTGAGTGAAAATCTTAGTTAGGTGGATTTGGTAATGAAATTTCAAATGTATACCATATTTGAAAATGGGCCTTTTTTGACCTTCTAAGTCTTGTCATTGTTTGGTCAAACTAATAAGAGGTTTCAAAATTTTATATCTCCAAAATAAATTATTTTGAAAAATTAAAAATTTCAATTTTTTCTTTACAAGAAGTTATTTTTAACTATTGGGCCTTTCAATTTTGTAATTATTGAATGCTAAACATTTTTTAAGAGATTTACAAACCAAATTTTATCAATATAGATAAGAATGCATATTAAACACTTATGAGTCACTAATGCACAAAGAACTTGTCTTAGTACTATGGAATGTAGCTTGCAACAATCCTTGATTCCAAATCTCTAGTAGAAAAGACAAATAGTTTGTTTTTGGATAATTTAGGTTTATACATTAGAAGTGATCAAGCATTAAATTATTTGTTTAAAAAAAAATTAAGATGAAAATTGACTAGAAAAATCAAAGTTTTGTCTAGCACTTTGTGATCAATGAGGTCATGTCAATCAAACTACTTATATTGAAGAAACAAACTTGTCATTTAAACCCTAAAGGATAGAAGATTAAAGGATTGAAATGGCCAATTCAATTGATTATATTGTGCAAAATATAATTCACATCTTGAATATATTTAATATCACTAAAATGAATGAAGAACATTACATGTTTTGGTTAAGAAAAATCATTACATTGAACAATTAAAAAGTTTACAAGTGACCTATTCAAAGAGGCTAAAAAATATAAAGACTTAGACATTTTTGTCCTTTAGGGATTAATTATTTAAATTAATATTCTATTTTTATCAATTTAAAATAATTTTTTTATATAAAATGATAATGCATCAAGTGTGATTGGTAAATCCTTAACAAGAAGAAAGGGGTCCATTTTCTATTATATCATTTGGCTTTCTAATCTAGAACTTATTGATGTAAAAATTTTAATAGTTAAAAAATTATTTTTCAATTTCTATGGATTTTTTCTTGAAGAATCTTACATATATTAAGTGTTTTCATTATCTATGTTCAACATTAACAGTCATAATAATCAATTACACTTAAAATATGAATTTTCATCTTAAAATTTATTTTGTATTGTTTTGCAGGGGCACCTTGGAATTAAATGATAGTCGGATTTTTAAAAGCATAATTCATATTTACAAAAACAATTCAATAGTGTGTGTGTACAAAACAAGTTTCATACTATTCCAACTTAGGAAGCAAAAAAGATTGAATTTTAAAGTATTTTTGTTATTTAGAATTATAGAATTTAGAAATAAATCTGAAGAGGAACTTCATTCAAATTAGACTGTAAAATAGATGGGGTGTTTTTTTTACCATTAGAAATTCCTCAAAGGATATATTTTGACCTTGAAAAATCAAGAGTAGAGGAGATTTCATAAGGGATACAATATGGCTTAACCCCTAAAGGACCATTTGTTCGGGGGACAAATGGGATTTGGAGCAGATACTTATGGGCTGAATTTTTGTTGTGATTTTTTGATACTTTTTTTGAAGATAGAAAAACTCATAAGCTTTATGAGAGTATAATTTTTTTCACAATCAAGGCCTGGGAACAATAGTTATGACCAAATAAGCTCAAACAAGGGGACGGGGGGCAATCCAGGCACCAAAAAAATTTCAAATATTTTTTTCTTCAAAGATTATATTTTTGTCTATCCAAAAAGCTTTGATTCATTTCATTTGGATTTGTTATGAAAAAGTTATGGACATTCTTGTTTTTTGGGTAGTTAGAGCATCTTTTTGAAAAAAATAACTTGTTGGATTCATTTCTGAATGCCATTTTTCAAATTTTTCAAATTTTTCTATTTTTCATGGTTTAGTTTACTTGCTAGAACAATCTCATCAGTGGAATTAGTCCATTTTAATTCTGTCTAAAATATATGAATATTTTAGATTTTCCTTCTATCTTATACCTACTTCTACTTAGCAATTTTTTTAAGAATGAAAATTCAGTTTTTTTTAATTTCTTTTTTTTCTCTAGACTCTCAACTCAATTATCCACTATAAAGATTTAAAGCTCAAAACTCTATAGTGCAAAAATTTTCAGTTAAAAATGTTCAAAGTCAAAAAATCTAGTCCCACAATGTGCTGAAAAACTTGTTTTTTCCACTTTAAATGCAAATATCTTGCAATTTGTGCAGTGAAAAATTCTGAAATTTTTTCCACACTTTTTAATACTAGTGAGATGTAAGATCCTATAGTTAGATGTGAAAAAAAAAACAATTAAATTTTTTTTACTCATTACTATAGAAATGGCAGTTTTCAGTGTTTTTTGGCAGAAAAAAGGTCTAAGTCTCTTAGGGGTTAAATAGACTATTAAAGTTTTTTAGTATCATTTGAAAGTCTTCAAAGAAGCAGTGACTATGTTTTCTGATTTGTCAACTTTAGATATACTAAAATAGAAAATATTGAAATTGATTTTGATTCCATCATAAAATTTGCTAAAATATGTAGTTTCTAAAAATAATTCTAATTTTAAATTTGTTTATTCGTTTATTTGTTTTATGATAAACCTTAGATTTCTTTAATCATTATTTTGTCAAGTGCATGCTTGGTACCATTGGAAAGCCTTTGTAAAGGAAGATTGCACTCAAGAAGTTAGTCTAATGTAACTCAAGAATTGGAAAAAATCACCTTTTAAAGAATTTCAAACTAAAGTAGAAAAGAAAAAGAAAAAAAGATTAGGAAAAAAAAAAAAAAAATTCCTTTACAAAAATCCAATCTATTACTTTATAAATTGTGTGACATATATATGTAATCAAGCAAAGAAATTTGGTATATGGACTTATAAGTAGTGGTTATATCCTAATTACTTTTTTTGTTTTATAATATGAAAATTTAAATTTGGATTGGACTCTCTAGCTAGTTGTGGACTTGTGGTCATGATATGAATAAGATATTTAATATAATTAAAATTGCATTTTAATCCCTTCAAGGAAAAAATGGTTGAAGGACAAGTTTGGTTTAAAGGCTTCAAAGTCAAGTCTTTTGAAAACTAATTAGTTGACAATTTCTTTGAAAGAATTTAGACTTTTTTTTTCAATCCTACAATGAAGTTACACTTTCAACAACTTCTTGGTTAGTGATATGAAATAGATAAAACAATAAAACAAAATTACTATTGAAAAAATTATTTTGTGGTACTTTGGTACTCTCTACACTAAATATTGAAAATATCTTAAGCATTTTAATTCATACTTTGAATGATATTGAATAGGAAAATAGATAAAAAGGTGTTTCTTAGAAACTTTTCAATATAAAATATGCCAACTTATAGCCATTAGAAAAAGGCATTGAATTACAAGGACAATGAATGGAATATTCATAAAGAACTTTTTTATAAAATAACCTTTGATATTTTCTATGGAATTTCAATACTTGAGTGAAATTAAATTTTTTTTCTAATTTTCATTATTTAATCTAATGACAAGAATGAGCTTTCAATAAATTCTAGATTGGTAACGTGCACAGGTCAAGCTAGTATAATAGATAGACTATGCATGGGCTTGGAGGCTAGAGGAAGTGCATCAAAATGTATGAAATCCATAAAAATAAATCCTAAATTTTCTTCAAAAGGTGAAGTATATACTTATATATTAATTTATCATTGACAAAAGTTTGACCATTCATAATTCTTTCTTCAATTATTACAAAATTAATTCAGTTTACATATTTCAAATGAATATGTTTTTGGTTTAAGATCCAAAACGATTCAATTAATTAATCAATTTTATCATTCATAAATAAGAAAAACTCCAAGTGGGCTTTAACATAAATTTCCTAATGACCAACTACAAACCAACTGCAAAACTTCAAGTCATTTACTCAATTGGACAGAAATTTACATTCATTTGATATCTTACCTTTGGTATGAATCCTACTATCCACAGAGAAACTTTGCAAAACATTGATATCAAAGAAGAGAAAATCTTCTTGAAAGATGAGAAAATATGTATTTAACAGTTAAATGGTTATTGTTTGAATTATATTTTTTCTCATAAAATTCATTTGTCATTGTACTTCAGTACTTTTTCAATCTCTTCTCTTATAAATTAATTCATTCTTTTGAAGATATAAATTCTTTAATAAGAATCAATATTTGTTTGCTTTGTGGAACAATAAAAATGTTCCTTTCAACACTCGAAAAGAGTTATAGAAACAGATTCTGCACAAGATAGCAACGGAGATCTCAAGTCATCAAGACCCAAATAGATACCAAGGTCCAGTATGAAGTAGATAAGGTGGGTACTCCCAAAACTGCCACTCTTTGCTACTGAGCCTATTTGCTATTCTTAGACTGGTCAGATTTTCATATGTTCTTGTTGACAACCGAAAGGAGGTTCCAACACACCAAAGAACATGACATTTGGGTAGTGTATGCAAAAGTTATTAAGGAACAAAGTTTGGTTCTAAAAGCATTTCTTTCACATAGGTACAGAACTGACTTTGGAGATGTACACAATGTAGATGGTGGTTTAAGGTCAGTGGCACATTTGGGTGTACCTACCTTACGTAAAAGACAACGAAAGCCAAACCAAGGAGCTTCCCAAACTGTATAAGATATTGGAAATTTTCTTACAAAGAGGAAATTATAAAACATGCTCTATTAGCAGACACCTACACAACTGAAGCACCCGAGAGCAGATCAATCTCCACCATATGATATTCATTTATCAAATCCGTGGACTTGCTCCTGTTACTGAAATATAAAAGATCTCTAACTGTGCACAATGTTCATTCAAACAAAAGCAGTCTCCAGTTGCAGCTACTTCGCCTCGCTTGAATCCAATCCCAATGCTTCGAGAATCTCAGCGTTTGTAGGCTGATCACTAAAGTCCTTCTGGCGGTGGTCCAACAACATCTCTCCTCCCTTGGCCATCACAAACGTAGCTCCTAATTGCCTAGTTCCCCAGAGAAAAAACACACTTGCATTTTAAAACCTTGAAAAACAAGGACAACATGTTTCACAGTTAGCACCACAATATAAGCAGTACGTCAGCTTCACTGAACCGAAACCAATCGCTCCTCAGCAGCCATTCAACATTGATTATATAGTGATCGAGAGACCTTCAATTCACTTCTTGAGAAAGCATTTAATTATCCAGAACTAGGACTATTCTGACTCCATTTCCTAACCAAGATTCCATAGTTTGAATAAGAACAATTGGAAGGATCATATTGTGAAAGAAATAATTCAAACTTTCGATCGCCAGAATCATGAAGAGCATTGCATGTGTTGGTCACAAAATAAAGAACACTGGACAAAAAAATTAAGAGACTCAAAACTGCTTTTTATAAAACTCATGAGGCTCAATTTGGGGAAGAGCAAATGAAGCGCGGGACGTAGGTACCTGCCGTCACCCCGCCAGTTCCCAGGGGTGTCCTTGGTTTTCTCCACGGCGTCACTCACCGACTTGTTAGCAAAAAGCATCATGAATGTGCCCACGTATCCCACCTTGGTCAGTGCTAAGGCATGGTGAATCTTCTTTCCGTTGTCAATGTACAACTCACTCTTCCAGAACTTCTTCTCCTCGAACTCCTCCAGCCCAAACTTCTCAAGTCCTGCATGCATAGCGAATAGAATACAGCATTATATATGTCGCAGAACACTTCTACAAAACTAGAAAGTGACGATTGTTTTGAAACGAAATCAAGCCGAATTGAAATCAAAGAGCGAGTAGGGGTCGTCGTTACCAATGCCAATGACGCGGACATTGTTGGCCTCCAACAGAGGCAGCATTTTCGCCATTTCAGCCGACTGACCTCGACAGAGTTGGCAACCAAATCTTCGAAGCAGATGGATCACCACCGGCTGGAAAACATTAAGCAATCAGGTCAGTCATTTGCAACGGTAAGAGTATATTCTAAAGCCAATTAGAAACCTCTACCATTGACTGACTCCTGTTACCAGCCAATTTGTATTTAGGTTAATTATTATCGCCAGATTTCGAGCGACAAATACTTCGCTCTAGCTCCAAGTCGAGAGAGAATTTAGGAAGAAAATGTGATTATTTCGTCAGTTTTTATGGCAATCAATTTTGTCGAAAATCTGTGAATGATAACTGAGTTTCCAGAATTCTGGCTTTGAAGCTAGCTAAATACAGAAAACATTCTGCAAATACCGCCAGGATTGAATAGCCTTCGTTAATTTCTGAAGCCACCCCAGTACAAAACAAGAATTTATGCAAAAAGAAAAGCTCTCTGTTACCAACAGAAACTCATCTCAAGTGAATGGAGATGTCTACTATCTCTTCAAGGGTTGTATACTGAACTTCCAACTTTGAATGATTGTATAAGAAATCATCCAAGAAAATGAGTGATAGTTTTTTTGTTTTTTTTGTTTTCTACTGATGAAAACAGAATCGAAACTCTTTCACCCAAAATGATTAATCCACAGCCGTATACCAATCTCCCCCAAATCACACTCCAATTATGTATCATATAACATAATTTATGTCACACCCTCCCGTCACGAAATTTAAAAACATCTTCACCCAAAATTTCATCACACGTTTCAGTTTTTATCCGCAGTTGCATGGCAATGAAGTCTACGCTAATCATCTCGTCTAATTTTCTTGAACTTCGCGCAAATAGAGGTAGTATTCCCTTCCTTAGAAATGCTTCGGCGGTGGAACTAGCTAAACCCTCATTTTCAATGTTTCGAACAAAGATCGATAGCCCAGTCACACGGGTTCGAAATTAATACCTGATCTTCCCAAAAGGAGCCCAGCTTCACATTCACAGAATCTCCAGGACCCCGGATCTTCTCCACCTCAATGTCCTTAATTGCATCCGCCAGCGCCCGTGAGCCTCTCTCCGTCCCCATGACTGTAATCAATCGATCTACCCCCCACCGACCAAGAGAAAAACCACAAACATAAGTGACAGGCTTACGTCCCCAATTCCCCAATTATATCCAAATTCTCACTTGAACACACAACGTACGTACATGCCCCTTTCAAACATCGTTCATAAGAAAACCTGCAAACCACAATCAAGCATCAACAATCGATCAACATTCAAATGAGAAACCCATGGACCAACGTGCGCACGCCTTGGAACCATCGCCTGCAAACAGTGTCCAATTCCAAACATACCACGTTCTCACGACAAAGAAAACATATGTGGACCTCCACTGTCTACCGATGAGAGCTGCAAGCCAACCGGCAAAGATCGATAGAAGAGGAAGAAAACCTCGGCGCTTGCACTAGCTTGATGCTCGAAGTTCCCTGAACAAGTCGGTGTGCAAGCTGCTTTGGAAGTGAAAGCTGGCAGCAGAACACAATCCCAGCGTCCCACACCCGAAGACAGGAGTATTTTGCACTTCTTATAGTGTGTGGGACAACCTCAGTTTGGTGTACTGACTACTGCAATGTAGAGTTCTCTCCTGTCAACTGAATCTCGGTGAAATCTCCTTCTTTATGAGCTAGGGACACCCCCAAAGCGCCACTTTTATTGCTAATGCACAATTACTATTATTAGTAGACTGGTCAAACTTTCATATTTTCTTATTGGAAAATGAAGGGAGGTTTTAATGCACTAAAGCTTGTGATATTTGGATACTGTATGCAAAAGTTATGAAGGGTCAAAGTTTTTTTGTTAGATGTTTTAGAATCGTTTCTTCAACATAGGTACATATTGCTTTTGGAGATGTACATAAAGTGATGATGGTGGTTATAAAGAAGGTGTGATTTGGGGTGTATCCACCTAAAAATTCACTAGTTTTTGGACCTCAAGAGAAAAAGCTTTGCTCTAAGAAGAAGTTGGATTAATCTTGGAAGGATGAGACTTGTCACTACGTTATTTTGCCCCGAATAATCCAATTTATGAAGCACTAGCATTCTTTATTTCTACCATAATCCTAAAAAAGATCCATTGGCCACTTTTAGACCTTAATGTTCTTTGAGAATAGTAAAGTAACTTTGTACCAAATTGTAACCTCTTCCTAAAACTAATCCCTATAGATTCTTGCTTAAAATGTATTGCCTCTACTCACGAGAGTCTAGGGGGGCTTTTAGATATCTTCATTTTGATAGTTTATAGTTTATTCATATGATGTTTCCAAAATGCAAAATATGAAAATCTAAAATATTCTATTGACTTCCAATAAGATTCAACAATAGAATTACTCTTTGCAAGTCTTTTCTTAAAATAACTTTTTAAGAATGTGTTGGCAAGATATTGATCATGTAAAATTTGGTGAGGCATTGTATTACTACATTCATTCATTTTTTTTTTGTCAAAAAACACTTTTCAATTATATTCCAACACTTTTTAATCCAAAGTTGGCAACTTCATTCACATTTTAAATAAAAATGTTTTTTTTGTAGGCAAAAAGACTAATTTTATTTGGTGAAAAGTTGAGATTTATTTTGAAACTATAGTGCAATTTGACCATATGGTGTAAAAATAAAATGTCTCTCTTGTAGTATAGCTTCTTCAAACTTGAGGTCTAAATATAAGTAGGACTACAAGGATTTGGCAATTCTATAAGAAATAACTCTAGTCATTTCCAAGTTAATGTAAATTAAAGGTTTGTTCATTTTGGACTCCATTACATTATTTAAAAGTTGCAAAGGTGTTCTATTTCACCTAGAGAGAGAGTCTAAATCATTTGGGAGAAAATATTCTTAAAATGATATGACCTATTTTTCATGGCTCTTGCAAAAGGTGATTCAATTCCTTGCTTTGAATTCATATTTTTGAATCTTCAACTATATTTTGGGGCCTCTTGGATATAGTTATATAAACTTGAGTGAATTTTGGTTGTAATCTTTCAAAAACAATAGTTCTACAAGTGTATATGTTCAATTGCATGAACTTATTTTCTATATTGTAGTTGCTTCTCCTTCCTTGTAGGACCTTTTACACTATGATACAAATAGTCTTATAATATAAATAAGATAACTGGTGAGGGTCTTAATAATAAATTTAGTTTCATTTTGAGAATTTATTCAAGTTGTTAAGAGCATCAGAGGTTAGTCAAATGGTTCAACACTTGGCAATATTTACTCAACACAATGGAAACAAATCCAATCGGCCCATGATTATCCTTATTATCATCCCAACTTCTATAATAAGAAGCCTTTGCATGCACATTAGATTTAGAAAGCTTGTTGAACTCTTCAACTTGCTCAATATACCATTAATAATCAATAACACCAACTTGAAATCCCTCCAACATTCTTACAATCTCTCCAACTTTTCTCAAATCTATTTAAGATGCCTCAATTTAACTGCCCATTTTTGTGTCTCTCACTCCTACCTTGGGGTGAATATGGTGGTGATAGAGCGCGAGAAGGTTGAAACTGTGCAATTGATGATATGCCTTCTTCAATGGTACCTTGTTCCCCCACCATGCCCTCTACACACATTTTCCTTTTCGCAATACAAAGTTGTTCCCGTGAAGGTCTTGTTTGGCACCTAGGTGTGGAAATTGAATTTCCACGTTAGATTTTGCAAGGGGTCACGTCAGCTCACACCATTCACATGATGACATGTGACACTTTTTAAGAAAAAATCACTTAAATTTCTGCCGAATCTGACCTTCACATAGGGTACATGTGTTTCGCAAAAAGGAAATGCTGTCTCTACATGCTGGAACTTACTTACAGGGCTTCTATACAGAGCCATGGCTGAAGATGGATGCTCTAACACACCACCATAATTTCGACCCACATTCAAATGTGAACACACATAGAACAAAAAATAAATCTCATGCAAAGGAATTCTACAGGCGTACAGACCCCATTCGGCATAGTGAAAGTGGCATACGTTGAGTGCTTTTGCAGGCCCGTACTGACCCATTTACATTTATATTACACACAAAGAAAAAGGACACATGTACTAGAAAATGTTCTAGAAAAGCGTGCCTGTAATAAGTACAACGGTAGTCTGCTCTTCAAAGCCACCTTTTAAGAGCTGGTTGTATTTTGGGGGGAAGCAAAACTCCTTGAAACAATTTTGAAGTCAATTTTCATAGGAAGGAAAATGGAAGTGGCATCGAACCCAAGTCGTTTCATATTTTTGGGACCTTCATGGAATTAGTTATGAATTTCTGAAGTTGAAACGCAGTGGTCACTACTACAAGCGACCATCTCCTGAAATGTACACTCTCGGTACATTGAAGAAGGCAAAATGTAAAGAAAAATGTACCTTTGTGTTAGAGGTCGCTTTTAGAGCGCCCTACCTTGTAAAGAGATGACGAATGAGTGACATGAGGAATTCTGATCCCACAGGCAACAGAAACTCCGGCGGTGTGACTCCGGCGGTGTGAATGGGATCCCAACTGTGGATCTCATCCTCTATTCCCGGAATCTGTGTTCACACCTGCACTCTGGGCAGGTCACGACTCAGTCCCTGCCTTTTATTTTTCACCAAGGTGCGCGCTCCGAAAATTTAGTAGAGGTTATAGTAAATTTTGCAATCCATTTTTTTTGTTTTTTTAGTTAAGTACAATAGAATTTCTGGTGATCCGCAACAAATTCAAACAAATATTGAAATGCAGTTGCAATAAAATTGTGATAAATAATCACTTTTTTATCTTTAAATATTATTTAGACTTGTAGTTAGACCAACGTATTAATTTGTAGAAACCTCTAGACGATGAGGTTCACAAAGAATGGTTGTTTTTAGACTTTATGTGCATGTTGCTGAAGCTGAAGAGTACTCCACACCCTTCCAATGGATAAAGAGAAGTTTCACTGCAAGTTATGTGGAGTAAGCTTATTTGTTAGCAATTTGGATTTGTTTCTGAGTGCCGGCATTTGAAACAAAATCTCTATTTAGTCATCTCAATCATATTGCCGTCTGCAATGTGGAGAGGCCTGACGTCAATCAACACGTGTGCACACCGTATGCCTTGACTCATGTTTTCTGTTTCCAAGCCAAATAACTGGATCACGTGTGAACTTCATAAATGCAAGTGGCTACAGATATTCATATAACTTACTCAACTGCAAGACACCCCTTTGCAAACCAACTACAGTACATTATTTTAGGGGTCAAACCAACTACAGTATTGTAGCCTGATCACACAAAAGTTTTCAAGTCCCAACAGAAGTTTGCGTGACCTGTGCACTGGGGTCAACATGCAAGGGGGAGCAGAGACAGTATCAACGTGTCAATCCAGATGATGGAACTTATCAATGTGTAAGAGGATTACAAAAGTCTCGAATCCTCTTACATATTTTTCCACAGGCAGAATGATTCAATCCTACACTTGTTTTCCGGAGACAGAAAATGTAGACTATCTTTCAAAACGACAGTCCACACACTGCTAGGATAACACATTCTATAGATTCTATGATCCTCAAGTTACTTTTCCGCATAATCCCTGCAAATTCTATGCTGGATTCTAATAAACTACTGGTTTTCACTTGCGGCACTTCTTAAAACTCCTCTCCTGTTTGTCCTCCGAGTTACTAACCTTGCCTTTCGGCTTCTTAATCTTCATCCCATTCTTCGATGGACGAGGAGAATCATCCACATCCTTCCTGGACCGCTTCTTGTCAACATTTTCATTTACTGTAATCTCCTCCACTGGCCTTGGGAGGGACGTTTTCTTTTCTCCATTTACAGAAGTCTTCACTGCTGGTTCTGCGTGACATGGCTTTGGGGTCTCAGGAAACCAAAATGTTTCAAAGAACACATCAGGAATATTTACCATCACTATGTACGATCGAAAAGGCCTTTCTAACCAATGCACGTTACGCAACGTATTCTATCAACTCTGTGAACAGAAGGATGCCTGAAATGATCAAATTCCAAATCTTACAACAAGATTATCATACCTTTGTCAGCACTCTCAGGTGCTGGAAGGACGGATAATGCACTTGTGTCAAACACTACACTAACCAACTGTTGCTTCAAAAACAGCTGCACAAACGATAACACTACATGGTCAATAACAGCTCAGGGCAACAGGCTACAGGAAAACTACTAAGGAATACACAAACCAATACAGTCATCATTGCTCGACACCCAATACAACTAACCATGGCAAGAAGCTGCCTAGTCTTCGAGTGGTGAATTCTTAAATATCTGTCCAGGCCTGCACATAGTAACATTCAAATTGAAAATTAAAGGATTACCATTTCATTCCATCAAAGAACAGACGAGGGAGATTGAAATCAAACCCACACTTCAGCAGTCAAAAAAAGATTAAAATTTTACATCAGGATTTGCTTTACGTACCACAAGATGCAACAAGTGGCAGAGTTGGATGCCGAACTACTGACCGCACACTTCCCGCTATTTTCCCTTTGAAACCTCCAACATTTTGGCCTGCATTCTACAATACTTAGAACTGCGTCTTCACATCCTATGGCAAATCATCAATCTATCAACATAGTTGGCAAAAAACTGAGACCCATGCTGACCTGTACGCATATCAAAGCACCCCAGGTCTCCGCTCCCTGTTCCAACGTACACTGTGTACCCATCCCCATCCGGCGCAATGGACTTGATCGGAGATTCACCATAGTCGAACATCATTACTGGCCGCCGCTGTGATCCTGTTGTGTCATACAACCGAATCTACCAAAAAAGAAGCCAAATTATCGAAGGGAACAGTTCGGAATCGTTTGTATATGCACGAACTCATGAGAAGATCTACAAGTAGCCAAAATTGGGGAACAGTAATATCTCAGACAAGGATGCGATAGCATTCATACCTGATGGTGACCAGTTCCCACAACAAACTTGTTGTGATCCTTATCGGAGAGGAATGCCAATGCTGTGACATATGCTGGAGCTATCAGCCCTAAATTGTCCCTTCGTGGCTGGAAAAAGCATACTTAATGAATCTCAGAAACCAACGGCTTTATTTTTAACACGAAACAAAACACATCGTACTGCACATCCAGGCAGAGTGTACCGATCGAGCAACTTACATTTTTAGCACTCCATAGGCGGGTTCGCTTCTCTAGATCCCAGAGGCTGACATCGACGCCTTTTCTGCAATGGAAAAAAAGTGTTAACTGAAGTGAGATTCATATGGCTAAGCGGGCGCTGTGAAATGCCAGTGTGACAAAAGCAGGCTAAGGTAGAGGTACCAAATTGCAACATGTGCCTAAATGCAACACCCTAAAAGCTTGCACAATAAGAACATATTGATTTTGAGAATAAACACTTCAAAATCAGAGCTACCGTAATGTCAGTTTTAGGTCGACAATCAATAAAACTTTGAACCCTCATAACTTTTGTATGCATACAATATCTAAATAAGGCATACTTTGCTGCATTAAAATCAACTTGCAATTGCTTACAAACTCAATAAACATGTGAGTAGCTCTAATTACAGGAACTATACTTAGTGTTCACTTCTAAGAGTGCTCATCTTACATCTCTACTTTCCAGGGAACCAACATGAACAGGATAATAAGCAAATCGTGACATGACAGATACATACCCTCCGAAAAGAGCATAACGCTCACTACCGTCCACTCGCAAACAGAGAATGCATCCAGAATCAGTTACGCTCCAAACAATAGCATCCGCTGGGCTGCTGCTAGTAGAAACGCCCATGTCTTCATCACCACAAGAAGACACACCCATGTCTTCGTCCTCATCGCGACAATGGATTCTTTGAATAGCAACCACACCCTGCTCGGTGCAAGTCAATATTGCCGCACCCCTGGAATAACACGAATCATTCGTTCAGAGAATCCTGGTTTCATGGATCCTTCTGCAAACATCACAATTTCTCAAAGAAATTTAGGGTTCAGGGTTAAAAGTTTACCAAACACTGGTTTTCTTGAAAAGGTGCAGACCACAGACTGCATCACTTGCATCCTCACGGGACTTTCCATTGCTCCCGTCGGTCGCTGTGGAAGTCGGAACTCCAATTTCGGCAAGCCGGACACCAGAGCTTGGATTCAAGACTTCCACCTGGTAATTCGTCAATATCATAAGCTCTAACTTCCAATTGAAAAGACTAAGAATAAATGCCGTCAATCCTGAGTCCTCAAATGTTCCAAATGCTCTTAACCAAGTCCCAAGTTTTCCAGATAAACTGGTCATAAACCCTAAACCCTAAATTATCCCAAATCCTCAAAATGAAGGCGCAACTCCTAAACCTTGAATTAATGCCGAATATTCATGACGAAGGTGCAGTTCAACCCGAAATTTGGTCGCAAATCCTAAACCCCAAATCATCCCGATTATGAAGAACTGCACTCACTCTGCCATTTTTCCTCGCCAACGCAATCCCATCCTCACCGAACGCGGTGCACAACGTCGATTGTGGACCCCAGCGAGCCACCACCTGCGGCACGCTCTTGTCCGATGCAACCTCCACCACTGCAAAATTGAAAAATTGAACAAGGGAGTTAAAGAGATTTGGACGGTGAAAACACGCAGATGACTTGCAATGCTAATCTGTTACACCTCTCTGCTGTGCCACTCCATTGTCACTAAACATTTGACAATTTACTCTTGTAAGGAGTGATTTCGTGACGTGTTTACATTAGGGTTCCCAAACATGTCAAATGGAGATTGTGCATAAGAGGTCTATCAAACCTTTAAGGAAACCGAGAGTATCGCAACAAAGAGCTCGGAAGCGGGGGCACCCCGCCAGTTGCACCGAATTGGTGCGCGGCATCGTGAAAGCGACTAAGGACAGACGAGCTTGCCGAAGACAAGACAGGGTTCGAGGGTTTAGGGCTTTAGGCAGGAGAGAGATAGCGAGAACCTACTTCTCTAATATCACACTTATGGGAGGCCTTTGTCCAACAAGAATGTGATATTATAAAAGGTGATATTAGAGAATCATCAATCTTTGGTATGGCAAATTTATTTATTTATTTTACAAACCTCAAGACTTCTGGCAAGGGGGTTATGAAGAAAAAAAACTAGAAGAAGGTAAAATCAATTTCAATTTCCAATTTTTGTAATTTTTGATGTCGAAAATATTTTGAAATTTAGTATAGTTTTGTTGGTGAGATCATGTAAAATTGAGAATATGTTCACCTTCTCTTATAAAGTTTACCTATACTACCAATAATTTGTTTATTTATTCACTTTTATAGGAATCTACAATTTGATGACAAAACAAAACAAACATTTGTTTCTATGTATTTATATTATATCTATACACATTCCATTCTATCACCAATCCTAGTTTACAATAAGAGGTCCCATTGTTATAGACAAATGCCATCTTTCCATGACCAAAAGTCAAATTGCTATGTTGTAGCCACATAGAAGGCAATTAACTTTCATTTAATCCTCAAAAAAAGTATTTCATCATAGGGAAAGGAAGGAAAGGAAGGAAAGGAAGGGCAAGGTAGGAAAAAGGAGGGAAAGCCCGTAAAGAAAGGAAGGGTAGAGGGAGGGCAAAGATAGGATAGGGAAAGGAGAGGGTAGGGTCAGTGCACTTGTCACTGCACGCATTTTATTTAACTTTCATTTAATCTTCAAAAGAAGTATTTTATTTAACTTTCATTTAATCTTCAAAAGAAGTATTTCATGGCTAGTGTTTTACATGATGAGATTCCCACTTTCCAAAGTTGTGAATTATGAGATTCTTGTCAAATGAAAATCATCATTCAAATGAACATATATTCTACCAAAGGTGGTGTAGAAATAGATGATTTAACTCCTCGATGCCTAAATGGATGAAAGTGTCAATTTCTTTAACAAAATAGTAAAATAAAAGCACTCTTGAAAGTCTTGTGAAGATGGCATGGTGAATAGTTTGTACATCATAATAAGTCAAAATTTTGTGGTTCATTTGATGAATTGGAAGATGACAAAAGAACTTCAAACAAGTTTGTATACAAAAAGGTTATTAGCCTCAATTTTTTCTCGATTTTTTGCACATTTGAGCTTATATCTTTTACTGAAAAATCATTTACTCCAATTTCAAGAAACATGTCAAAAAAGAAGGTTTTCTCTTCAAGGTTCAAGTATTAGATTGGATGAATGAATAGTTTGCTAGACAATACAATGCCTAGAAGCGCTCTTTTCATCGTCCAAAATATGGACATCGGAGCGCTTTAGGGTTAACATCATAACTCATATTCACTCTAAATCATCTACCAAAAAAACCTTGAACCCTTGTAACTCTAGTATACAATAGTTGAACAAGGCACGCTTAAACATCTGTTTGCAATTTCTAATGACAATAAGAAAATAGACAAGTCTAATAATAGGAACAGTACTCAATCCCTAAAGTGCCTAAATTAGGTGCAGGCACATTAACAGTAATCAATGCTCCAAATCATGAACTCCAACTTTATGTACACACATCTACAATAATGAACTTGGATATTCTTGAAATAGGAGGCAAATGCTGTTCATCAAATGTACTAGAAACAGAGATGGTCTGTTGCAAGAAATTGCTTGTCTCATCTTAGAAATGAAAGTCTAACGGTAGCAAATGCCAAACATTACCCTCTCTTGTTGCTGTCAGCACCACCTGGCAGTTGTAATATAATAGGAGAGTCCAAAGTCATAACTTCCATCTTCCCTTGCAATCTTAGAGAACCATAGATCTACAAGTTCTGATGGTCCTGATTTAATATAATAGAAAAGAGAGTTAAGTTCAAAAACTGTCTCCAGTCTCCCGAACCTTGAACAAAACGTGTCGGCAAGTACAAAATGCACTTCGCTTATGCTCGGTCCTTGGCTGCACGAACTGCAGCAAAGGCATCAATGTTACTTGCACTTGCTGCCACCTTCAGCGATTTCCTCAATTCGGCACTGAATGGTCTGAGGAAGGGATTGAATTCCTTCTCCTCTTGTAATGTGGTTGGAATCTGATCAAATAAACCAAACAGAAACCATATGAGAACGTGGGAGATATTCAAGAGGACAGGTTGCACAAATGCTTAAGATTCTGTTGACAAAAAGGTTGCACTGCACTTGAGCTTAAGACTCACCGTTGGCAAACCCTTTTGACGGAGTTCCTTCACTTTCTGAGCTCGTGACTGCAAAGCGCCATTCTGAGGCTCCACTGTCAACGCAAACTTTGCATTTGACTGCGTTCAAAATGGAAGGGTCAGTATGCAATTGAAATAGAAAAGCGACAGAATTTAGAAAATTTATCAAGTCAAATTGTCTCTGGCCAATTCCCGAGACCACGAAAATCAGTTTGGATAATGCTCAAGCAGAATAAGGTTACCACACCTAAAAGTGACATTTTAAGCACAGGGTATAGTTACTGATATTAAAATGGTCAAATATTTATATATACTTGTTGAAAATCAGGGAATATTTCAATGCACCAAAGGATGCATTCCTTTGATATTGTATTTATAATTTATAAAGATTCAAAGTTAAATAGTTAGATGACCTAAAGCCGACATAAATTTTTATATTAAGGCGGTGCACATTCTCTAAAGCAACATGTACTTATTGTGCAAGATTTAGGGAGGTGCATGTAAATTTGTGTCTCGATTAGTACCTCTACCTTAGCTATACAGATTGCGAGCAAGTTTGATCTGTTAGGGTTTCTCTAAGTGCCTATTTATCATATATTTCAGTATAAATTTGGTCTGGGCTTGCATATTGACATCATACAGCAAAAGAAACCACAAGGAACTTTCCAAATCCCTTGAAGAAGACACTCACCATTGTATACTCATGGCCACAATACACGAGTGTGTCGTCTGGCAGCGCTGCTAATTTTGATAATGAAAGCCACATCTGCAAACAATTAAAACAATAGATTATCCTCAAGGAAGTTCTCCTGCTCAAATTATAATTTGCCATCGAAAAAATTCAATGATTCAAATCTGCTATCCCACTAAAAATCCCAGGAACAAACACAGCAATCCATAAGAAAAAAAAAAGTCACTCTAATCGAAGTTGCTCAATACCTGCTCAGGCGAACCTTCAAACAGGCGGCCACATCCGATTGAAAAAAGAGTATCTCCAGTGAACACGGACTTGTTCTTTTCAAAGTAGAAGCTCACATGTCCTGCTCACCAAATGTGTCAGCTAGAAACGGAGAAAAACATACAACTTGCGCAATGCATTCGCAGATGCCGCCACCACAATAGGTTTGCAAGAAAGCAAAATGACAAATTTCCGAGTACCATACATCCATACACATGTTAAAGGAAGCGCATTTTCCTTCTAGTAAAACAGAGAACGTATAATAAACCACCAGATAAATATTGTTTTCAGTAAATTAGACTGTTTCCGGAACTATTAGGCAACATCATAAAAAGAATATTCGCCATTATTCATAGGGAGGTCTATTTATGATCATACAGAGGCCTCCAAACGACCAAAAGGGAGACCTACCCATGGATCACGTAGAAGACATTCTTTATGATGCTATATAAAGGTCTCTGAAACAATCTAAGTTTACTGAACTTTATAATAAGCACTGCACCCTATTCAGAAAATGAAAATGGAGAGAGGCGACCACAATTACCTCGAGTATGACCAGGAGTGTCAAGGACTCGCATGGGCTGCTCACCAAACATCCATGTCTCGCCATCCCTCAGAGCAATGTCAATGCCAGGGATACGTTCTTGGTCCGCCCTTGGTCCTACTACCTGCTCTACAGCCACCTTAGCCTGGTAAGTGCAATTTTCGACTTTCCCTTAACTTAAATCTAATACAAGGCATTAAAAATCACATTTAATGTGCTTGAAATTGATTACAGAGGAAGGTCAGTACCTTTGCGTTATACTCTTTCTTCAAATCTGCATTTCCGCCAGTGTGGTCCCAATGATGATGAGTGTTTAAGATATAGTCTAAGGACAGACCCTTCGCCTTGAGAGCCTTAATAACAGGCCCTGAAGCTGAAGGGTCCACAATCCCGGTGGTCCCAGAGACTGTATCATGAAGCAAGTAGGCATAGTTGTCTACCAAACATGGGACCTGCATGACCATCCAATATTTGATGGAATTGAACATCAAATTGTCATGCAAAGCTGCGAAAGCAGAATCCAAGCAAATGGAGACCTAAGTCTCAGAAAATTATGCAACGCGAAGAGAAGATACATACAAGGTCGATCTGAAGCGCAGCTTGAGTAGTAGTGGCAATACTAGACCGTCTGTTGATGCCGCCCCAGTATTGGTTGCTTCTCCACGCACCAGGAAGTATCCTACCATTACTGCCCCTTTGCCAGACCCCGCTCTGCACAGTCAAACTCAATGCTTTAGTAACTTCACATTTACGACTAATATTTAAGTGTCTAAATGGTCAAAAGTACACTGGTTTGTCCTCTTACTGAGAAGGAAAATTAGAATGACCTGTAAAATTAGTGTCAAAACTTATTTTGGTGGAATTGGTACAATACAGTCATCTTTCAACCTGCACTAGTTCAAAACAGTGTGACTTTGATGAATTAGTGTCACACGAACTATTAAGACAAGTTAATGTAGTCGCTTCCACTCCCATATCTATAGGAGTTGAAACATACATACTGGGAACTCCAAGGATGGTAAACTCCAAGGATGGTAGCTACATGTATAAATTTTAAGAAAAAAACATAGCCTAAATTTTTAAACAATACAAATATGCTTTGTAACAATTGTAAGCGACTATAATGGAATATTAACTTCCAAATTTGACTCTCTACTCTTACCTTAAACACTGAAGTTTTGTACCTACCACAGGTAATCCTTATGAAAGCAGACAAATTACCACTCTCACTTCAACAATTCACAACAAGAAAATCACGAGGAGATGCGAATCATAAGAAGATGCAAAGGGAAGATTTCAACATATGCTCACATAAGAATTTTAAATCAAACAATCACGGGAACCAGCATTTCAGAACCAGGCCAGAGCATTGAACTCCCTCATGACAATTCTCAACGAACAAATAAATAAAGGAAATTTTGAAAAATTCTTAAGGTTCAATGAGAAACAAATACGAAAAAGCCTCAAGCTCCAACCCTTGAGTGTAACCTCATTGCAGTCTCACAATCATACTTACCCACACAACAACACTATAGACGAGGGTGGATATCGCTCCACCCAAGAACAGAGAAAGAAAAGGCGACCTCATTCCGCGCAATCCACAGTCACAATCCACCATAGGTCTGTTCATAAGGGAAATTACACCCACAGCTGTTCAAATTCCGTATCCACCCTCCTTCTCGTGTTGTAATTCGTACCGTGGAGTGGGTGGAGCTCTTCGTTGGTGGATTATTGCAGCCAGGTTTCATGTAACCATGTAGGATCTCGGAAAGAAAAGAATGTTTGAAAAAAATTACTCAATTCATGAGGTAAAAGAGATGTGATTCTTACGATGAGTGCTGGAGGACAGCGGTGACGAAGAGCGGTAGCGGAGGAGAGCGAGAGGTGACTCGCCATCGCCATCGCCATTGCTCGACGTCGTCGTTGCCAAATGCTTGAAGCTCGAGAGAGACACACGCCAAGGGGTGAAGCAAACGATGAATGCCATCCGGAAGGGACGAATAGCATCCTGTGAGGATGGATGCCATCCAATACGCCCTCGCTCCACAATTGCACAGTTTCTGAAGGCAGTGCAATTACAGAGGTTTGAGGATTGGATGAACGTGTTCAGTGGATGATAACTACCATCGAATGATGAATGAAATGATTCCCATGATATACTTACTTCCTACCGACTTTTGAGTCTCGATGAACTTAGTTCGATTGCTGGAGGCAGCGATGGCGGGCTGGATTCAATCAGGTTCGTGATTCCGCGGGTGATTTTCTCTGTGAATTTGATGTTTTTCTCCATCTCGGCATGTCACATGTCGTAATCATTTTTGTGTAAGGTGTTCTAGTTAATTTTGGAGTATTTCTGGCGTTGCAGGGGAAGTGCGCGCAGGAAGATCGCCATGGAGGTTGAGCATCATTCCAGAAACTTTTTTCGCTCTTGTTAATATGATTCGGGTTTTTTTCCGAACCATGTTTTCGGTAAGGACTCTCGAAATTAAAGAGATTGATGTATTACGATCGATTGCATTCTTTGGGATGCTGGAGTAATTTTTTAGTGCAAACCCTATTGGCAAATGAGTGGTTTGTGTTTCTTGAAAGAAGTTGACATTTGAGTTACAGGACATTGGATATTGGAATAATTCCGTTCTCCGATTTTTAGATCAGTAATAATTTGATTTGAAATTTTTTTATCGTTTTAAAAACTTTTCTAAGGGCTTACAACCTAGGAATAGAGTCTTTAAGAGCAGGATCGGAATGAATGCTATCTAAGCCAAGAAATAACGCAATTGAAAATTCAGATTGGAACGGAAGATTGTGTCTGCTCGCAATTCTGGTTGATATGTAGGAAATTAGGTTTTGCGTGACTGAAATTGTAGTGGAGATAGACTTAGGCTGTAGACTCGGTATAGTTCAATTAACAACACTTTGTTTGATACTGCAGTTGGACGCACATCAAAATTACGGTAAGAGGTCGGATAACAGACGCCCTGGATCGTATGGCGGAGGTGGCGGTTTCGGTCCAGGAGGGCCTGGGGGACCTGGGGGACCTGGTGGTCCACCCGGAGGATATGGCCGAGGACCACGTCGTGGCATGGACAGTGTGCGCGGCATTGATCACAGTATATTTCGAAACTCTAAACTTAGTGGTGACGAACTATATCACCGGATATTTTCGCCGCAAATTGCTGACTTTTAATCAATATTAGCATTCTCATTAACAAGAAAATTGTTGAAGCTCCTATATTCGATGTGGAGAGTGCATTTATAATGCTCAATACTTTCTAGGTTTCAGATGCACCGGACAGACTTCTTTTTGAGAGTGCTACGTCTGCAATTAAGGTAGAGGATATTATTTGGAGTCACTTTGAGCATTTAATATATAGAGTGTGATTTCTAGGTTATCACAATAGAGCTGTGGAGATCACTGTGGTATGAAATTTTGTCATTATGTATGAAGTTCTTATGCGGGAGGTCTCATTTTAAGTTACCGTAGAGAACCTCATTTCCATTCAAGGATCAGTGGTTATAGGCGTCATGCTGTCACCACTTGCTAATTTATCGCCAACTAAGTGTGCATAGATGAGTTGCGACCTTGCGCGCTGTTGTAACAGAGGAGACATGATTACGTCCTTACTGGTTGTATCATTTTACAGTTGATTAATCAGATTGCATTGACGTTCCTCTTTCTTGTCCGGTACTTGCAGGTGCAACTCCTCCTTGCGGGTCTTGCTGTGCAGGATGACGCATTGAAGTACTCATACGAAAGAGAGAAGACATCTCTAAACCCTTACAAGTTAGATTATCTGTTATCTTGATAGAACTACTCTCGCTTGTCAGACTTCAGATAGGTTGTAGGATTCGGTAGGGTTGACTGCTGGACTATAAACATTTCGGTCTAGTTGCATGTTGGATCACAACCATGCCCTGCTTCTCTTGACACATTATCTGTGTTGTGCATTTGTAACTACTCATTTCCTTTGTAAATGAATCGTCCGATGCTTTGGCATTTGACTATTTCAGCTATTCTCACTTCTGGAATGGAAACGAGTGCCACTTTCGTGGGTTGAACGTCTGGGCTCAATTCAGCAGCAGTCCTACAGTCTTAGCTGCTTGCAGATCGATACCAGCTCCGCAGAATTTAATAAAACATGTTCAAGTTTTTTCGAACTAGTGAGGGAGTGCGAATCGGTTGCATGTGTTCAGCCTTCTCAAGTATGGGGTGTCAATCCCCACGCTTCTTGCCCTGCAAATTTGTTGCCACATTTGTGCACAACGCCCTTCTTCTCTCAAAGTACTCAGTTCTCCCTTGTAGAGTTTTCGAGTGTGATTTTAAAATCGCCTTCCTTCTTCGGGCAAACTTTTGACACCCTGTTAAGAACCGAAGCACAAGCCCGATGAAGTTCTTTTCAATCACATCAAACCTCGCGGGTCCACGTTGACAACTACAAAGACATCTTTCTTTCTGATTTCAAAGCTATCAAAAGCGCAGACTACGGGTGTCACAGTTCAAGCTTTTAGCCTCGTGACTGTGTCACAAATCCAGCCTTGCACAATACCGAGCCTCAGAACCTCATCCCAAAGTACTGCACAAGCTTGAAATCGCTCTGCCCAAATTGCATCCTTCGCAACGCAAGTCTGACATTCTGACACCTCCTACGGGATAGTAGATTCTACAGCAATGAGCAAGTGCTTTTGGAACGTCGGAGCACATTCTGCAGCAGCGTGTTAGTGCTATTGGCTTGTCGAAGCCTTTGAAGAATCAAATGGAGGACGAACCTTGCGCTTTCGGAAAACCCTGGAAAGAACGCTAGCAGACTTCGCTTGGACACGAAGCTCATTCTCTCAGATGCAATCAATCCCAAATCGCGGAAGAAAGGTTTGAAATCCTAAATCGCGGAAGAAAAGTTTGGAACCCTAAATCGCTACTTGCTCTGAATCCAAGGCCTCCGACAGCTTAGAGGCTTCGGAGATCCATACACTTAGACAGAAGAACTAGAACCGCGAGGAAGGGGAGGAAATGAGCAAGAGGATGAGCTCACAACATTACTGGACAGAATCTTCGAGGAATCTGAACCATGGCTTCCGTCATCCTCTTCATCATCATTATCGTCATCCAATCCCTCTGGCTAGTTGTTATCAGATGTGAGCACTGAACTTAAGTCAAGTCTGTGTGAGTTCGAAGTTTTGGAATTAGAGAGCTATGGCGACCGCGACTACAGCCATGGCCGCGAGCCCTTCGCAATGCCGAGTCTCGTCTGTCCGGAGCTCCACGTTCTTCAACGCCGGGCGGTGTCAACTCTCCGTGGCCAGGGTTCCATCTCTCCGCCGGGCAGTAGTTCCATCTCTTCGCGTCAATGCCGCTCAAGTATAGTTCCATTCAGTCCTACGAGGGTTTTGCTTTGAATTGGATTCTCTTGCTTGGCGTAATCCTTGCGCTTTACTAGGATTGCGTGCGTTTCAGTTTTAGAGGAGAATTTGTAAGTGATTTTGGCAGATTGCGTAGTCTCAGTAATTTTTTCTTGTTGTGGAATTGCGCAGGTTGAAAGGAGCTACGTGATGGTGAAACCTGACGGCGTACAACGAGGCCTTGTAATACTCTTCTCTTTCGCTGTGTCGATCTTTCTTTGCTCTTACCTCCACAGCAATGAAGCCAATGCTTGTTTGGAAGAGTGTGAATTGTGACAATGACTTGCTCTCGCTTACTTCCATAGCTCGGAAGAGAATGCTTGTTCAGAGAGCGTGAATTGTGACAATGTCCTGCTCTTACTTCCATAGCTCGGAAGCATGCTTGTTTGGAAAGTGGGAATTCTGACAATGTGATAGGAATTGTTCGGCAGGTTGGCGAAATCATTACAAGGTTTGAAAGAAAAGGCTTTCAGATCGTGGGACTGAAGATGTTTAAGACCCCGAAAGAACTTGCACAGGTGAAGGGCATTTCATCACCGGTTTGGTTGTTCTCTGTAATAGTGGAGGTTAAAAAGAGGTGATTGTTGCAGAATTGGCAAGGGTTACACCAATTTTGTTGATGCCTTCGCAGGAGCACTACGGAGAGTTGAAGGAAAAGCCATTCTATGGGAAGCTTGTGGACTATATCATATCAGGCCCCGTCGTCTGCATTGTATGAACCCCTCCTTTCCATATCCTACTTGTCAAGTATAGTATCGGATCACATTGTCTATTAGGGTTGTCAGACCTTGGAATTCCTGCTCTGCAATTTGCAGTTCTGTTACGAAATTGGGCACAACGTGATATTTATATCCTCAAATTACTACCCCCCTTGTCGAGTTTCGGAATGTAATTCTTCTTATGTGAGCTAGCTTTGACACCTAGGTCAATTTCCCCCCCTTGTCACCTCACAAACTAGAAAAAGCTAGACCACTATTGTGCTGTTCATCTTATAGCGTTGGCACCCAATGCTCCCGCTCCCTTTGGTTTTTTCTTCTTTTCTTCTCTTGGATTCTCCCTGCCAACATTGGTTTGTTGTATATAGCCGGTGGTTGATATCCATCAATAGAATTGGGAATCAGATTTATATGCCTGTGGGATATACTCAGACCAAAGCACAACTGTAGTGTTATTATCACAGCACTCTAGATGGATGGCGATGCAGTTGCGCACTACGGGTGGAGTTGCTCTCTGTATGTTCAATTCCGTGACAATGTAATGGACTCTGCAGGCTTTGGAAGGACCTGGAGTGGTGGCTTCAGCAAGGAAGTTGATCGGGGTGACCAACCCTTTGAATGCAGAGCCAGGCACCATCCGCGGTGATTTCGGTATCGAGGTCGGAAGGAACGTCGTCCACGGCAGTGATAGCCCCGAGAATGGTCTCCGCGAAATTGGTGAGACAATTGCTGCTTCTGGAATCAGTTGGTGACAATACTTTCAGTAACATTAGACTGTTTCAAAAACTTTTAGACAACATCTTAAAGAAAATCATGGGGAGACTTTTGTTAGATACGCTGATCATGCAGAGATCATTGATCTGTTTGGAAGCCTCTAAATGAACTTTGGGACTATTGGGAGACCTCTTTATGATGATGTCTAGAAGTTCTTTGAAATAGTGTAATTTTACTGAGAACCCTGTTTGGTTTGGTTTTTTCTGTTTCTGACTTGATCGTGGGTCTCTTTTTTTTATGTTGCATTGAAGAGTGTTGGCTTTGAACAGAGATTTTGTGATGTCGCAGGACTTTGGTTCGACCAAGAGGAGCTTGTGGATTGGGAGCAGCACATGACACCTTGGTTGAAAGAGTAAAATTCTTCGTCTCCGACTTGCCTCCTCAGCACACTAGTTTTGCAGATGGAACTGAGTTTAGAAAACAGAGAGATGGTTGCTTTATCAGAGGCATGTCATTGCTATTTAATGTTCAGGCCAATTGGCATTTTGTAGTGACTATTGAGTAACAGATTTGGAGATTCTTTTTCACCTGCTTTAACCCCTAAATGCCCAATACCTTTTTTGAGTTTATTCCAAATGAAACAATAAGCCCATGTTTTGATATGTTTTATCATTTTTTTTTAGGTTTGTAAGTGGATGAATTCAAAGTAAATTTGCTATGGATCACATAGGAAAAGAAAACACATCACTTATGGATTGAAAGATTATAATGTTTGATCAAGAGGGTGTTGAAATTGAGAAAATAATTGGAAGTTTTTCAATCCTTTTTTTACTTGTCAAATCTTAAATTGAGGTCATGAAAAAAAAAATGAGACTTAAAGGATATAACATACATAACCATAATCAATTTAGAGCTTTTTCATTGAAATGTACTATAATTTTTTTTAAATGAATTTTCAATGAGATTCTCTCCAAAAGTTCAATGTATTTGAGGCCCAACTCCAAGAACCTTTTATACTAAAAAGTCAAGATTTGCAATGAACATCCTTGTACAAAATTTTCAATAGAAAAATCAGATTTTTAATGCTTAAAATAGCCTTTACTAGGTATTCATCTAAAAAAGTAATACTAGAAATAGGACTTTGTTAAGATTTCATTTAACTTCCAAATTTGATAGACACTAAAATATATTGCCTTCACCATTTTGGGGTAAAAATCTTGTTACACCTCTTAGCAAAATATATTCCAAGCACACCCAAAATAATCTATTTAATATTGTATTCCCTACTCTCATCTAAGCACTAAATCTTAAGAAATAGAATTATTCAATTAAAAATAAATTTACATTATACTCTCACTAAAGTTGATTGCAAAACATGCTAGTTTTGTTTTTTTTCTGTCCCCTTCACCTCATATCATTAGAAGATTTTTGGGGCCTCCGGATGCTTACGAGTTATCACAACCTATGAATGTAGGAAACAGGTTTGGCATAGCAGTCTGACATAGTCGAGACCCTATCACATCATTGACCAAATTTTTTATTTTTTATTTTTTTGCATTTGAAGACTATTTAAAAAAAACTTTATATATTTATGAAAAAGAAAATTTTGATAGCGGGCCATTCCCCTTACTGCGGAGAACAACTACGGGAGAATAGGCCCAAAACAGGCTTTTGGACCCCCCAAAACTCTTCTAATGTGTAGTTTTTTTCTCATATCTTTCGCATTATATGTTAGTTTTAGATGAAATTTAAAACTAAGGTATATGTAGTATTTTTTCAATTATTTTAATATTTTAAAATAGCCCCCTTATAAGATATCTACTTTTGCCATTGAGAGATGTTTAGTACTACTTTTGACCCCAAAATTCAACTTTCGGAGTCAAAATTGAGAGACAACAAGTTCTACTAAAGTTACACAAGCCTAAAAAGAGATTTCCTACAAATAGTAAAGTGTACACCTTGAGTTTCATATACACTCAAAATGCACTAGCTTTACACAAGTTTAGAGGATACAATTTTTTTTCCCAAGATGCAAATGGTTGAGAAGGAGCACCTTTGAATTAGGAAAATTTCCAATTTGTATTTTATTTTTCTGAATTTTTGAAACTATTTTCTAAAAATCAAACAGCAAAGTATCCATTTTCTTGGTATTTTTCATCACTCTCTTCTAGAGATAAATTTTTCTAGGCCTAAATTATTTTTAAGCATACTACTATTAATGCTTTACAAATTATCCATATTTTATTTCATTTAAAAATTATTATTCCAAAAATCATTGTATTCACCAAAATAGGCCATTTAATACAAAAATAGCAAGTGTTTCTTGCAACAACCCTTAAAAACTCATTGTACACTCTAAAATGACTCCCACTCAATCCCTAAAAATAGAGACTACATGGCTAATTCATTAAAATGGCATATGAAATTCGCCACTTTCAGAACAATTGGTCTGAACATCTAGAATGGGTATAGATGTAAAACCGCCAAAGTTCTACAATGCTGCCATTTTAATGAAATTTGCCATCTACCCCAAATAACATTGTAGAAGGTCCAAAAATATTGGTTCAAAGCAAGGGAATTATGTTTAACCTTTAAAGAACATTGTGGTTGTATTTTATTCAATGAATGACAAAGAATCGTTTTAGAAGTAGGGCAGAAGTGCAACTATTCATCCTTGGAATTTTATCGTGAAATTGTGAAAAGGGGAGGTCTTCTACAGTAGTTTGACTTCCAATTAATGAGTGCTTTTGCATTTTTTTAAGTCAATGATTCACATGTTACCCAAAATGATGATTTCCACGGTTACCAACCCACCCTTTAAGGGTAAAAGTAGGGACATCCAAATGTGCTTGGTGCCTTAAAGCACCATTTAACCCCTAAAATTTCTTCACTATGTTTTCACCAAAAACGCACCAAAACTACCATTTTTAAGACAAGTACCAAAAAAAAATTTTAAAACATTATTGGACATATCCAATCATAAGATCTTGTAGTATGATGATTCGGAAAGATGTGAAAAAAAATTCAAAAATTTCAACCATGTAGATTGCAAGATATTAGTATTTGAATTGACAAAAAGCAATTTTTAGGCCCTACAAAAAAATCAGGCAAGTGCACTTCACAAGGTCACATTTAAATGAAAAAATGTTCAAAATGGTTGCAATTCTTTGGATTCATTCTTTAAGGCAAGTTGGCTACATGTTTAAAAAATTTTAGATCATTTAGAATTGTATAACATATAGGAAAAAATAGTAAGTAAAAAGAAGTAGATAATGAATCAAAATACTAAATTGTTAATAATTTAGTTATGGAATTGAAAAATGCCAATTCCAATGGTATAATAAACAATCTTCATCTAATATTTTTATTTTTTCCAAAAATATTGAAAATTGAGTTCAATAAAGAACTTCAAAGTTTATTTTAGAGTAGAGAACCATAATTGCCCGCAAACTAAAATACCTCATAATTTTTTATTCATTGATCAAAATGGAATGATTCAAAGCTTTCTAAGTACATATAAATCTAGAAAATTAATTTCAAATTATTGTTTTTGAAAAAAGTGATTTTTTCAAATCTACCCGGACTACCCAAGTTGAGAAACAAACTACATATTAGGCCATAACTTTTGACTCATATTTCCAAATATCGTGAAATTTTGTGCACATGAAAGATATTCTTTGTCCACACCTTCAATTAAAATTTGGGCCAAAAACATGGAAATCTCCACTCACATGCACCTGCCAAAAAAAGTTATGTTGCCAAAAAACGCAGTTTGGTCCTTTAGGGGTTAAATAAATGTAATCATTATGTACAGTACATTAGATGTGAATAAGGGGCCCGGGAATTACCATTCCTCCACCAACACCCTTCATGGCGTGCCAAACAAGGCATATGGTGGGGAGCTAGCACCCAAACATTCAAGACCCTAGCATTCAAGGCACCCTAACTCTTGTCTTTTGGAATTGGGGGATATATTTACAATTGGTCACTTTATGCCCACTTCTTCATTGATCATAGGTCCAACACAATTTTTCTTTGTGGCATACCATGGTACAAGTTAAATGCTCCACACATTACAGCTTGAAGTGTAGAGTTGGATTTTTCTCATGGACCATGTTGACAAATTCACTAATCTCCAACTGGAAGGACACAAAAGAGTCAAACACTCCAAAGGTGTAATTTTCTGTTCTAGCTAGCCTCAAGCTAATGTGCAACACAATGTTGAGTATAAAGGCTCTTTGTGATGTACACTATGCTTGGGCTAGATTTGTTAAAAAATAATTCAATATGGCATGTAATGAAACTTTCAGAAATTATAATGCAACATGATTGAATAGTGTAAAAAACATTAATGAAAATAATTTGAATTTGCAAAAAAACAACACCTATGAGTAATGAAAAATGAAATATAATAAACATATGAAGGTGATTGCTTTTTAAATTTATAAAATACATAAACTTTTTAAGTTTAATCCATCCCCCTCCTTGATGAGAGATTGTATTCCTTGAAAGGAGTTGAAACTTAATCAATCCTTTTGCTAACTTACTAATATGTGAAAACCTTATTCCTATTGTAAAGGTCACCTGAGAAACGTGATGCCAAAGGTCATGAAATATTTTAAATCTTGGAAAATGAAACTTCAATAATTCTAAATCTAGTCAATCATGAAAGAAAATTCAATCCAAAAATAAATGTTTTCATTTAGGGTTTGCCGAATCTGACCCTAACGTATGGTAGTATCTGTGCACCGCACAGTTCCCAATTTTAAAAGTGCTCTGCAGAGTTAAGTCAGAAGTAGCTTGCGAGCTGTGCTTTTGCTCGCGATTTACAAAGGAATCAAAGAGACAAGTGGCTAACTACGGGTACAGGAATGCATGTACAACTTCCGACTAAACTTGACTTGAACCTGTTCTATAGCGCTGCTTACATCTGATCTAGCGATCTATGCTCTCAAAGTTACCACAGACCTGGAGTTCTGCATTGACGAGCGTTTCTTGTTTAATTTGGTGGTTTTCCTTGATTTGTACATGTCACCGGACATGGCATCAATATGTGTTAAACACAGCAAACTTTGGGGAACAGCATTCTCAAGGAATCAGAAAAACAAACTTAATCCAATCGCACAATGTACTAGAGAATCGAGACAGAAACATCTGATCAATTTCTTTACACCCGTTGAACAATCCTTCCAGCAGCAGTAATGGGTTCTACTTCGGTAAGCCTACTCCTTCTCATGTACTGTAACACCTCTAACTTTCTCATGTATTGTAACTACTCCTTGACTTCTTCTTGCAACGCAGCCTCGCCCATTACTGAACTAGCATTTGTTCTTGCTCTATCATTCTCCCACAACGTCATTGCAAAATATTCAACACAGTGCCAGCTCCTTTGTCAGTTTACTAGCAACACATGCAGCAGGTCACAAACTATCCTGCTTCAATCACAGAGTAAGTGCTCTAACTTCCATTGATGTCAACAACTACCAATCGAAATGATCGCCACCCATCTCATTCCATCAATAGTTTCCATCAAGTGCTTACAGATTTTCACTTCCTATCAATTGACATGAATAATGCTCCTGACCCGCTGAACGTCCTTTCAAAGCAATTTAGGACTGGAAAAACAGAGAGCTGATGACCTTTCAGGGATGAGGACTGCGTGATGGAGAGCCTGACGATGAAAGCAAGATTGTATTCAAGAACGATGGCGAGCACTTCGAGAAGGAACATGAACTGATGTCACAACACTGCGTCCACACATATCGCAATAAGTGCGATATTCCACCATGAGTCGGTCTCTCAACCATCTCCAGGTTGCTCGAACCAAGCTCCTCGTCTGCTTGCAGTGTAGCCTATCAGTAGGAGGCGCTTGGTGCACTGGCTCATGTGGCGGATGTGGTGGTGTCCAAGGTCTGGAGAACTCGCTCTTAATCTTGCTGGAAGTCGGAACATGGGCGAAGTTTTCAGGAATGTCGGAGAGGTTGATGTTGCGTCGTGACTTCCGCTCCAAGCTGCGCTTCAGTTGAAGCCCGGCCTTGGCGTTCTCCAAAATGACGTCCACTTCGTCAAAAGTCTCGTCATCGTCGTCGTCGTCGTGCACTTTGGTCGACATCGATCTTGGAATTCGGGAATTGTCACTAGTATACTGACACTGGCAGTGTGAGGTACGATGGGAAAGCTCTGCTCATCCTGCTTGAGTGTCGTCTCAGTGTTGAAACAAAAGCTATGTCAAAGGTCTGGAGACTCGAGCCCCTCGATAGCGGAGAAGAACAAGCGCTAGATATAAAAGGAAGGTCTCTGAAAGAGTAATTCAACAAGAGCCGGAGATGATCGCCCTCTCTAACACAGTACTTTTCTTGCGAGATCATCATCACCGCAAATAGAATTCCGACCTTGAGCCATGATAATAACCCTTGCAACACTCGCAGCACTTTGATTGGCAAGATAAAATGCTAGCTCCCCAAGCCTCAAAATCACTTGTTACTGCTGAAAACTACCTTGCCATGGAGGTCAGTGCTCGAGAAATGAACACAGGATCGTATGGACACAGCCATAAAACAGGACACGCGTGCGTGAGAGCTCTTCGGCTCCAAAATCACGAGCTCCTCGTTCCACAAGCTATATGCAACCCACAAAAGATAACAAGAAAAGACATAAGCGTAGTCTCCGTTCTGCTTCGGTTACAAAGGAATCCAAATGTGCCTTGACGCACATAAGCTGCTCCTGCACATAAGTTGAAAGAGAGATGATTCCTCCGCTGGCTGCAAAAAGCCCTGACAATCCATCGTCTGCTAGAAATTGCATGCGCATGTAACTTCTTACACCTCTGGATTTGAGTCAGATTCCAGTGTGCGCTGGAAGGAAGATAATCAATGACCTTTTAAAGTTAAATCAAACAGTCCCGCAACGAAATTTGCAGTCAAGCAGATCCCACAGTGCACTGGACAGAAAATGACCTATCCCTTCAAATTCACAGAGTCCCCCACAACGGAATTTCCATATCGTCAAATTTAAAAGAGTCCCACACAGAAATGTTCGGTTTTAACTTAGTCAGATTCCATTGCGCGCTGAACGGAAAATCATCATTGCCCCCTAATTCCCAGAGCCCACCACAAATTTTGCAGTAATCGTCAGATCTCATTGAGCTCTGGACGATAAATGATCCATCTCTTCTAATTCCCAGAACCCACAACGAAGTTTTCAGTGTTCGTCAGATCCGATTAAGCGCTGGACGAATATTGATCCATCTCTTCTAATTTACAAATCCCACAACGAAACGGAACTTTATTTCCCGCAATAAAGTTGGGTAGAGCTTCGCCAAGCATGAATTTCATGTGAGTCTCCCCTGTGGTAGTTGACCGACTCGTCATGTCATCCACCATAATGTCGCATGCGTTTGCATAGGTGGCAATTGAGGTGAGACGAGCGATCGGTGCGGTCCCTGGTCCCTGGCCTAGCCTGCATGAGGAGTCAACCTGAGGAAGCACGTTTGAAATTTGGTCAAGCATTAGCAGTGGGTTGCCAGGGCTTCTGGTTGCAAACAGTGAGGAATTTATTACTGAAGTGTAACTTACTGGCAATCGATCGGGCTCATGTGTCTTCGCTTGCGACTTGCGTCGATCTGACATCGCCTGCGGGAAATGGTAATGGCGTCTGTCGCGCTCGCCACCCGCTGCACGTGATTGCTGTGGCTCACCATCTCCAGCTAGCTATTCATGAGACACCCGCCAATTCTTGAGTTGCGGGCATCATTTCAGTGACGTAAGAGCATCTCCAACAGACGAGGAAACATCTTCTCCTGTAACTTAAGTTAAGTTAACTCCCAAAGGACGAGGAGCTGGTCACCGTGGAAATCATCTGTTTGGGTACCTTGGGAATTGTCGACTTAAAAAAATGCAAATGCACTCATTGGATGTCAAACTATCACGTAGATGGCCTTCCCTTTTCACGTAAAATTTGGAGGATAAATAGTTGCACTTCTGTCTTGCATAAAGAGATTCTTTGTTATTCTTCGGTTGAACAAATATCTTCTACATCATTCATGAATCAAGGGAAAAATATAGGGAAACTACTCTTTAGTACAACAAATTTTTTGTTTGTCTCATCAGTGCAACTAGCTATTTTGTCTTTCAATTAACAACAACCATGATAGCAAAGAGTGGCTCAAAGCAAAAAAGAATCTCTGTCACTACTAATTGAATGAATTATTTGTGGAAGAAATAGGAGGTTTGGTAGAGTTGTTGTCCCCATTAAAATTGCAATTTCTGGCATGCCAAAGAGAATATTTTGGCACAGTGAAGCATTCATTGCTCACTTTTCATCCAAAAAACATCAAGCTAGGCTTCTTTAGCATATTGCCAATGATGTTCTAAGGGTGTCCTCAATAGTCTAATATGACCACCCCACCAAATATAACTCAAACTCTTTGCTACACACTCTGTAATTAAAACTTGAAATTTCTATCATTGGAAGTACCTTCAAAATCACTTTCAACAAGTACAAAAAAATTTCAAAATTAGATATTGGAAAATGAATATAAAATGCTTCAAAAGCACAAGAAAAAACAAAACTTATGTTAGGCTTAGCAAATCAATGGCAAATTTCTTTAAAATGGCGGTATTGTATTAACTTGGCACTTTTAGCAATTCAGACTACATAGTTTGATTCCATTTTTTTTGTACTAGAATCTATACTAGTACTAGATTTTTGAAATCTACAAGTCTCCTAGATATCTCAAATCTATATGAATCCTAAATTTTTCAAATTGCTTGGTTTGATATCTATGTTAGTCATAGATTTCTGAAATCTAAAAGCGACCTAGATGTTAGCAATGTACACTTGTCCTAGATGTCAAGGTGTGAAAATGGCATATGGAATATCACCATTTAAATGAAATTTGCCATATTAGGATTATGAGTGTATATTTCACATTAATTTGCATCTAAATTGAGTAAAGTGTGCATTGGTAATCATGATTTGCAAAGACCATTGTAATGTTGTTTTTTAGCAAGCTTTTGAAGTGGATTATTTTTTCTGTATAATGTAAAAATTTAGTTTTCTTATATCTATTCATAGTACTTTTGAACAATCTTCCAATTCATTATAGAGTTATCAAGTTCTAATTACAAAGTAATAAAGAATTAGATTTATATTTGGTAGGGTGATTATACCAAACTAATGAGGACAGTCCAAGAGCATTCTCAATCCATTTTACCAATTGCCCCTCTAAATAAACTTTTAACTTTCTATTAGTTTATAATTAAAATTTGAAATTTTTATCATTCAAAGTGCATTCCAAAGTACTTTGAATAGGTTAAAGAAAACTAAGTTAAATTTAGACATTTGACATTGAAAATAAACCAATTCAAAGGCTAGCTAAGAGGTCAAAATTATAGAGGAGTTGGCAACTCACAGAATGCCATGTACTATTTATGGGACACTCTAGTATGTAGAGTCGAGTACAATAATCGTACAAACTACCTATTTCTACCATTTAAAGATTCTTACATATTATAGAAAACAATTGGAATTTTTCATCTTGTTTAATTATCATTCAACTCTCATGCAATTTCAATCAAGTATCCTAAATTGCAATTTCTTTAATGCAAAACTCTTTTTTGATGAATTTTTTAAGTTAAAATTTGATGGTTTAACATAATATTTTATTAAGAAAATCTTCATTTGATTGTATAGATTTGTAGGAAACATCCATATACATAGATTTTATATTAAAAAAACACCCCAATAAGTAATAAAAATTCAATGTGAAGTGTTATATGACCAAACTATGTAAAATAGTTATTTCTATATTAATTAATTAGATTTTGGCAAAGTAATTGTACCATCACACTCAAATGTACAAAATTAGTTACCATGAGAGGGACAAACAAAAAAAATCTAATTATAATAAAGAGATATTTCTATTTTACAAAATTTGGTCATTGTTATACTAAGGTGGCTGCACCCATAACCGTGAGTTTAAGGGTTTTAGTGTAGCAAGACTACTTTATGAAGTTTAAAAATAATATTCTTGGATTAGGAAGAGGAAATGAAAAATATTGATATTGTTTTGGAAGCTTGAATCATCAGCATGTAATTACTAGACATTTATAAAGTACGCATTCAACATAAATCTATAGTAGTGAGTAGCTGCCTTCATAAGAAAGTGGAAGCGAAGCCTTTACTGTCATATATTTATCCGTAAACCAATTTCAGTAGTATCTCAAAACGATTCATGTTCATCATGAAGTCATGTAGAAGTGCTCCTAAATCTCACACTCTAACACTTCCAAAACAGTGGTAGGAGAAGTCAAAAAACATGTTCAAGCGCATGCAAAATAGTCTCCTATGCACTGAAAAGCACAATGCACTCTATCATAAGCCGTGTGTAAAGCCTTCAATACCGTGCCTGCGCTGGCAGCCACATGGTCGCAGGTGCGCAATGCGCGGGTTGGCCAGTCGCAGGCTGCCGAGGCCGGCGAGGCACTGCTTGCCAACGGTCACAGCTGCTCTGCCAGGCTCCCCCCGCGCAGCGCTGCTCTGCTCGCCTTCTTCCTGCTTAGGCCATCTTCGAACACCTTCCTGCCTTGCTAAAAAAATTTTCAAATGTGGAGGTGAGATGGTCCACCTCCCAGCTTACGGCGCTTTCTAGCCTCCGCTTCCATACGCTTTCTGGCCTTCTCACATTCCTTCTCTGCCTTTCTCTGTTCCGCTTGAATGCGTCTCATTACCTTTTCTGCTTCTTTCCTTGCTTTCTCTTCCTTACGTTGATTTCTCTTCTGTTCTGCTTGGTTTTTGCGAGCTTCGCGCTCTTATCTACAACTTCCTTCTTAGCAATTTTTGATTTCAATGCGTCTATGTATTCATCAGACGTCATGATAATTGATTTTGAGTAGTCAATCATGGGCTCCTCATTTCTCACCCGGATTCTTGCAGATCTCTGTATGTGCGGCAATGGAAAAAGATTGCGCGGTGCGATACTTCCTGGACAATCCTGATCTGACTCTGAGTTTCGATCCAAGTCCACTCCATTGTCACTGTCGGATTGCACGAAGTATTGTTCCTCTTCTTGTGTTTCCCTAATTATCTCGGAATCCTCTGTGATGTGCTCGGTCTCATTTCCATGTTGGTCGCTTTCCCGCTGATCTCCTTCCTCCGAGTTGGCTTGCTGCTGCAGCCACTCGACTGTACCCTGTTCGTCCCTTTCCTCGTATCGTCCCTCAGCGCTGCCCTGCTGCTCGAGGTAGTCGACGGTGGCTCGGGCTTCGCTTTCCTCCTCATTTCCTTCCTGCGACCTGCCCTGCTGTGGCAGACATGGGACGTTATCATGTTCTAGTACCTCGTCAGTTTCGGGCTGCTGCACCTGCTCGTCCACGCTGTCACAGTTTGCGTCGTCATCTGTGTCTTCCTCGTCTCCTTCTCCTTCCAGAAAACATGTACTAGGTTTCATGTGCGAATCCATAGCTGTTGCACGCAGGGGCCATATCCCAGTAGTCATGAATCCTTTCGTAATGTTTGCAGGAGTGAGAGCCTTCCGTAGTCCCAACGAAACCCATTCCGCTAGTTCTTCCTTTTGTGCGCCTCTGCCTTTGTTCTGAATAGTCCACTTATCTCTATAGGTTCGGAATGCGGTTTTGAAGGATTTGAAGATGCTGACATCTAGAGGTTGTAGTCTATGGCTAGTGTGACTAGGGAGTGTGACTATGTCAAGGCCTTCCACCTTAGCCTTTTGCACTACCTCCAATGTGACGTGTGACCCATGCCCATCTAGAACAAGAAGATGCCTATTCCTCTCTGATAGTTCGTACCTTTTTCTCACAATGGATATGAAGTGCGAGATCCAAGCTGAGAACAAGTATGCTGTCATCCACCCATTGGGTTGCATTGCCATGCAAGCCTGAGGTTCGCATCTGATTATATAGTTCCTTTGCTTGCGTTTTCCTTTGAAAATGTAAAAATTTGGAATGTATTCTCCAGCTGCGTTCACGCATGACAACACTGTTAAATGCTCTCTATTGTTTGGTATAGTTGTGTGCACAGCCCTAGTTCCCTTCAGTGCAAAAACAAGAGTTCCCCCTCCGTTTCTGCCTGCTTGTGCCCCTGATTCATCTGCATTCCAGATCTGGGACGAAGGGTAGCCATGGCGTCTGTACACTTTCTCTAGATTTGTGTAAAACGAAGCTACATTGGTAGGATTCAATGCTTTTGCTCGCCCCTCTTCCAAACCCTGTGCAGATCTAAGAGTCAACTCGGGATGACGATGTCTAAACCATTGCATCCATCCACGCCCAGGTATGCCATCTGTGAATGGTGTCCACCGTTCTTGTATGATCTCTGTGACCTTACTCTTCAATTCTATTACAGAAATCGGATGTGCTAGATCTTGCATCTCAAGCATCCAACGAACTAATGCAGTTTCCTCCTCTATGGTAAGAACCCCTTGTCTCCCCCTTTTTTGTTGCAATGTCTTACCCTTGAGGTGATCTCTTAGAGAGGATGCAGGGATACCAAAATCTTTAGCCACAGTTGTGATTTTGTTTCCGGCATCCACTGCTGATATTGCCGCCTTCAACTGCTCGTCAGTCCATTTGGTGTTTGGCCTTCGCCGGCGCCTGGTGTGAATCTGCGGCGTCTGCTGCTCACTGCGCTGTACAGGTTGGCGCTCTCCCGAGGCAGCAGCCGTGAGCCCTCCATCTGCAATCATGAGAAGTACTCACTAAACCTCTCAACTGCGTCGGTTCTTTATACATGTGGGTTTGATTTAAACTACAATATCATATGTACACTAAATCTGTACCCTTGCGTCGCTGCTGGACAAAATGTGCAGTTACCGCGGAGGCGCCGTGGTCACCTGATCCTATCTCACGACCTGTCTGTGCTCACGATCGTTACTCCGAAGTGACGCTTGGACCAGTGTGGCCGAAGTGGCAGTGCATGGTGTCGCTGCCTTGATGTACAAATTACTGAAGGTACACAGTGTCATTGCAACGTAGTGATCTCGACAATGCTGTGGGCAGTAAGAATGCGCAGTAAGCGATCGGAGGCAATTCCGAGAGGCATTTTTCTACTCTTTGAATTCCTGCAGTAATTTCTAAATCTCTAGTTGTCACGATCTGAAGGTAATTAATCATGATGAAACAAATGAGAGGAGTTTAACAACGTTGACTCATGTGCACCTGTTGCAGCGCATGGAGCCCATGCAGCCCGGGGTGTCTGTGGGCGGACGGAGTTCCGGGTTTCATATGGAGTTCGGCGCAGTGCACTATCACTGATCCCTGCAGTGCGCGTTGTGCTCGGACTGTGAACCTGCTCCACCAAAGTCTGTTGCCTGTACAACGCACGGCCTTCGATGACTGACGGCGCTTGGACCGATCTTGGCAGCGAGCGTACTCCAATACTGTGCTCGTTTTGACGTTGCCGCCCTCCGTGCCAGGCTGCACCTACTGCGTGGACAACAGCAGGGCGTGAAACGTCGGTTGGCGTTGAATTCTGGACACTCTCTTGCGAACCAGCATGATATTCTTCAAATGGGGACCACGCACTACCTTGTAGTTGGTTGTAGACCTGTAATTCAGGGGCCCATGTCTCTCCATGTGTACTGGTCCTCTCTGAATATAAATCAGTCTCTGTACCCACGAAGTCCATGCTTCTCTGCCGAATATGTGAGACAATATTTTGCTAAGAAGTTCCTAATCACGCACAGTTTGCAACCCTCAAAGTTTTAGACATCGTTCTGAACCTGTTTGTTAAGTAAGGAACCTCTTTGTTAATCGCCGTCATTCAAAGACTGAAATAAAGACTGAGGAGGCACCCATTATTGTTGCAGTTGTCCCCATATCTGCCTCCAACGTGAAGCTAATCAATGAAAGATTGCACAGTAAATTGTGCTACTTAGCCCCTAAACCGCCGTTTACAGAACCATAAATTAGCTCCCAAGTCACTTTATTAATTCTTGCAATAAAAACTCTGTAAACTTTATTCCATCCAACAGCGCATCTATTTCTAAAACAAACGGCACCTTTTTCAAGGATCACAGTAAGCTAAAACCGTCATTTTTTCCTACATGCCGCTCATGGGACTAAAAGTAACGGTGAACAGTACAAATATAGGTCACGCCCATGGGGACAGTCACGGTTATGGCTACATCTACCTTAACATTGAAATCTCAATAAAAGAATTGTGAAACTTTTCTGGAGATGCTTGTTGAAGGGAAAATGTATGTATGGACGTTTCCTACATATTTCCACAATCAAAATAAATAAAAATTCATCATCAATATTTTTCAATGAATTATCATGTAAAACCAAGAAAACTAAATTAAAAAATTCACCGAAAATGTTTTGTTTTTTTTTAAACTAAAATTTGTTATGCTTGATTGGGATTACATAAGGACACAATGATAATTATGCTTACCAGCCAAAATATACCAATTATAATCCACATTGTATAGTATGTAGCAATCTACAATTTAATTTAAAGGGTTTCCGGTAGGACCTTGAAGTTGCACCTACCCACATGAATGGCCAAAATTAATTTCCAAATTATTAATATGTACAAAATAATATTTAAGAAGATGAATCTCCTAGAAATTGATTTTAACATTCCTAAATAAATACATTTACAATAGGATGAACTTTAGGAAGGACTAATTCACCCAAATTACAACATGAGATAAAGAAAATTCTGGAATTTTGTATGAGAATTGCATCAATTGTTATTTAGAATTAGAATGGTTGACCAACATGAATTTCAACCACAACTTGTAAAAATCAGAATAGGCAAGTTTTCAATTTTTAAAAATTATTTTTATCTTTAGACTCCAACATTGTGATTTCTTATAGTTTGACAACAAGACAAAATTACTCTTAAAATGCAGTTTCTTCCTATCAACAACATAAAAAGTGAGAGCATTAAAATACCAAGCTTAGCTTAAGCAATCCCCACAATAGAAAAGAAGAAAATTCAAGGCATTTTGGATTTTGAGTGTACATGGAAAGAGGGTTGTTAATATGTGAGCCTAGATTCTTGAACCCATGAGCTTAGGAACCTAAGCACTTATGTTATGGATGCCTTTCATAGTTATATGGTACTTATATCATGGGCATCTTCCATAGTTATAGAGTATCTATATTATGAATACCTTTCATAGTTGTAGGTACCTATATTATAAATACCTTCTATGGTTAATGGATACCTATATCATTGATACCTTTTATGATTATAGGTATCTATGCTATAGGTACATATGTTATAGATACCTTCAATAGTTATAGAATATCTAATTACATTTAGGTTCAAGGTTTGTAGGCTTACATTTTTAGGATTGGACACTAGCGTTGTTGTGCATGGAAGTTCATCCTAGGGGGATATAAAATCTTGTAAAGGAACCAACCCATTTCCGGCGACTTAAGCAATTTTGCATATTTGGAGCACTCTTTTTTTGAGTGGAGAAATTTTGCCATGTATAGAAATAGAGTTTAAAAGGATTCTATATTTTTTTCATAAATTTAAAAAAATTAATTAATTACTATAAATTTTTTAGTTGTAGATTTTCTTCGACCTAACTTGTCATATAGGTCTTCCTATTTTCAACCACAAGTTGATTGCAAAATCAACCAAGACTGCATCCAATTTTAACCCTGAAACGCCTGAGCCTATAGCCACTGTTTTCACATGGCATTCTCTTCATTTAGTTTGTTGCTACTTTGTACTAGATGTATATGAAAATTTTTATTTTTATTTTTTAGAAATGAAGCTACTTATTTTCTATACTTTATGAAAATTTTTAACTTTTTTCAGAATTTTCCTTTTTATGCAAATTTTTGAAGAAAAAGTGAAGAAAAAATCATATCAAATAAAAAATTATCTCAAAAAATCTGAAAATTTCACCATGTGTGTACATTACAGTGAAAAACATCATGGTGTAAATTTAGTTTCAGTGTCATTATATAATTCTCATTTAATTCTCATTAAAAATACAGTTGAAGTTCAAATTACAATAAAATATTCAATTTTATGAATTTTTCTAAAATTCGAATTGGAGTAGAAACTAGAATAGAAGACCTTCATTTCCTTAGTTGGACTCAAACTCAAAAAAAGTCATTTTCAAGGAGAAATTTCAGATTTACTTAATTTCCCAAAATACACTGAAATGGCAAATTTTGCCATCCGTTTTTTTTCATTACTTCTCAATTATATGGAAAAAACATCAAATAGACCAAAATCTCCATTGGCCACTCTTTGTAACTCAACATACAAAGTTAGTAAAAAAAGAATGGATGAAAAATATACTGTTGAGGTCTTCTTATGACCACCTGAAATCATCCAGAAGCCACGAAATGGCTCCCTGGGCGTTCCAGGGTTATGCCACAATTGCATTGGAAATTCTGCCATAATTAATATCCTGATTTCTCCTACTGATTGGAAAGACTGTAAAAGACTGTAGCCTATATGACGGGAATGGGTCCCTGGTCAGAAATTGGTCGGCCCCCTTAGCTGAAGAATTGTCAATTGTGGATGAACAACCTAGATGTTCATCCTTAGTGAACATAAATCATTCATCCAAGGGTTTTAAAGCCAATCCCTCCTCTCGGGCTCCGAATTGGTTCTTCCGAATGGATTCTGTGAAGGATTGGCACAATTGTTTTCGTAATTTTGATTTTGGGGGATTGCGCGTGTGATCTCGTGAAGAAATTTTCGCGTGCAATATTTTCGTCGCTCCGCTTCTCGCTGTTACCCTGCCTGCTGTTTTCACCTTCGACTAGCCGTTAGCACTAATGCGTGCAGCTTGTAATTGAAACTTCCGCATTTCGGTTTTCTGCATCCCGAGAATCCGTTTCAGGTTCTTTCTCGCCCTTCTCACAGGTGATCCTCGCCGCACTGCACTACTCTTGTTGCCGTTGTCATTCCTCTATAGTACCTCTTGTTTTGGTTTCTTCATCGAAAACCTTTAGAATTCGTGTTCATTTTCTTAAAATCCAGAAGACTTGGGTTTAGGGTTCTGTGTTTTGTAGCGATCGAGCACGCAGGATTGAAAGAGGTGGTGCTGTTGACACAAATGAATTCGTGTTGGATGTTTTGCTCTTGTTGCTGGTTTCATTCCTCCGTAGAGCCTTGTTCTTTAGTTCATCGAAAAGCATTGGAATTCTAAAACCCAAAAGACTTGGGACTTCTTTAGAAATTGGAGTTTTGTAGCGATCGAGCATGCAAGATTCATTGAAAGAGGTGCAGCTACTGACACAAGCGGATTCACGTTCGAGAGCTTCGTAATTTGCGCAGGTAAATCTCATTCTCCATTCTCCATTCTCATTCTCCAAAGGACGCAACATCATGAATGGAATGCTGCAATCGGAAAGCTCCCCCGTTAATTTCGTATTCCTGGTCGTGTTTTCAGTTACCCCTCTGTAGGCCTATTCCTTGGCGACATCCATGGTGCTCCGTTGTTGTGCGGAAGAATGAAGAATTCACCAAATACTTTTAGGGTTTAGGGCTTAGGGTTGATTGGAGGAGGAGGGATGAAGTGGGGCGTGGCATGGCGCAACATCAAGCATTACGTGAAGCATGACTTGAAGGAGATCGCGTTTCCATCCTCCTTGCCGAATCCTCCTCATTACAAGGATAAACCGAAGCCCAGGAAGCTCGCATTCAAGGATTATGTTTACGTATGCACCAAGTTTCTTCTCGTCAGATCATTCAGTCGTGTTTTCCGTGTTCAACTTGGGTTTAGGGTTTCCTGTTACTGCCTCTATGTCTTTGCTTTAAACCCTATCTCTGCATTCGAAGGACTTAGTTATGTGAACAAGATGTTTGAGAGTAATGCTTTGAGGTAGAGTTTTAGGCTTTCAAATGGTGCTAGTTATTTGGTGCTCATTTTTTCGAGTTCCTGAGAGTTTTTTTGTTTTTTGTTTTTTGTTTTAACGGAAAAACTGCTGTTATGTTTGCAGATAGTGAGAACTGCGGCCACTCTTCACGCCAAAAGCTTTACTAGAGGAGGACTGACGAAAGAGGATTGGAAGAAAGCAGGTCTGGATGAACAGGACGATCCTGAAGTGGCAGAGAAGACGAAGGAAGCCGCTGAACCGTCTTCGATAGAGGAACTCGGTGAGCCAAATTTGTTTCTCAAATTAAGCCTCAACTTTTGAAGGAGCGAAATGTCCAAGTCAGGCCTCATGTTTATTTTAGCAGGTCGTATAAGGATTATCTTTTGTGCATTATGTGTTTTCTTTCGACCAACAGATGCAATGTTCTTCACTGATTCTGGGGATATAATTTTCAGTCCCATCTGAAGATTTACAGTATGAAAAATCCAATTGGCCACTTTAAGACCATGAATCCTTGGTCTTTTAGGGGTTAAGGTATTGAACAGTTTAGAATATTAGATGCGAGATTGAGCGTTTACGATTGCAGTCTTCTGCGATCAGCCGACAGCCACTGTGAAAAGGAGAACTGAATTTTGCATTAATTGGAATTCCATGATGTTTGTATGAAACTTGTCCAGGAAGTAGCTGTGAGGGCTGACCAGTCATTGATGTACCCTACTTGCATTCTTTGGCAGCTTTGGCAGCGAGAGCAGGTGCAGAACACATAAAACCTGCCCTGCAACGGATCTATATGACACGTGCTAGCGCGTACCGAGATGCACTCAAGAGCTTTGTGGAAGGGTATCAGGAGGGGGTTGCTGAAGTGATGAACAAAAAAGCTCAACAGGAACCTGCAACTGGTGCCAAGGAAGCAGCAGGTGGGGAATCCACAAGGCCGTCCGCTAGCGAGGAGCCCAGGGAGGATAAAATGCCATTGTAGAAGCTCGGCTAGTTTGTACTGTAGAGAACCCTCCATACTATACCCTCTGGACCCAGTGCTTTGAAGACCCTCGAAGATGAAGACCCCCATCCTTGCTTCAGGGTGCTCTTTGATCACAAATCACAGACCCTGAAGGATGGAGCGAATATGGTTTGTGAAAATGTCAGAACAGCCTTTCAGGTCTCATTCTTAGGGTCTACTAAAAAAATGTACATGAAAGGGGTCCTGTTGGGGTTTATCTCAATGACATTTGGATTTCCAAGTACAGTGTGATTCTCTCTACTTTATTGCCTTCAATAAACTATAAATCGCCGGGTCTGCGCTGCAGGTCCTCTATACGACTCCTGTCCCGCATTGCTAGGTTCAATGCCCTCCAAAACGCTCGTGGTCGTTACGTTAAAGAATATGTTTGGAATTGTGAGGGCTGAGGACCTCGTCATTCTGTAGTTTTTGATGGAATTATCTGAAGTTTCTGCAAGGAATTTTGAAGACCACAAGCTGGCACGTTTTGAACATTGTGCAATGCTCTGTTCAGGCCAACTAAGGTATGAAAAAATTCACCTATTATCATCACTAAGATAGTTACTATTATTAAAAATGAATAATTATTATTATTGGATTGTGTGGGCAGTTAAAAGAGGATTCCATCATGCTATAGCATGCATTATTTGGACACAGTATGAATTTGTTATGAATTTTCAAAATATTGTCTCTATGTGTATCAAAAAGAAAACACTAGGTTTTCCTAGACTTCTATGTATTGATTGAGTGTATGTCTTGTGCAATCAACATTTAGGAAAAAAGGACACTTTTGGGTTCAAATGTAGGTGTTGCATTTCAAGTAGTGTTGATTATGGGTGTGTATATCTTAGTTGAAGTGGATTTTTGTTCCTTGATGTTGACAAAGGTTGAAAAATTGACATGTGTAAATGGCTACATTAAATAAAAAATGTCACATTCCTTAGAGTTGATGTATTGTATATTATTTCATTGTAGTCATCCACTTACTCACCAATTGTAAAAGGCTAAAATTGAAAAGAGCCTAGATAGATAACTAGGAAGCATGTATTTTCAAAAGTTGATGTGGACTTATGTCCTATAATCACATGGGATCCTTTGAAAATATTGTTATGATATCCAATGTCTAGAGATGCTTGTCCATATATTTGGACATTATGTATATATATATATTTTTTAAATTTATTGTTTTTATAATTAATTTTATATTGAGTACTTTATTGATTTTTTTAATAGTTTACAAAGACAATTTTTGTTTACAAAGATAGATTCTTTTTGTCTAAAAAATTGTTGAATGCTATTTAAAAAAATATGCTTTGCTAAAGTCTATAATGCATAATTTGTAGAAGGACAAGAAGATGCATGTACAAATGGTGAATTTGTTTATAAAGGTTCAATGCTACCAATTCTTAGTGGGAGAGTGTTGTTTCATTGTGCTCCAAATTTTATTGATTTAAAAAAAATTCTTCCTCTTACCATGATTAATTTCAGCAATAATTTATTCACTATTTAGACTATAAAATTCTTACATCCATCATGTTTCTTCCCCTTGATAATGTTATTTGCTGGAATAATTTGGAAACCCACTTCGTCACTTATACTATAGCTCATTTTCATAGAATTTATATAGCCCTTTACTATCGTGTCCTATGACTCTTTTTTATAAAATAGTAGTAGTTTGTCACGCATTTCCCTAGACTCTCTTGTAAATCTTTTTCTTTATCAATGTATAAATCTTCAAAGCTTCTTTCATGTGCTTTTGTTGTGATTCGGTTCAACCTATCTAACAAATTTAGTGTATAAACTATTTCATTCTTATAAAGCTTGTTGTATTCAACTACATCTTGGTTCAATTTAGTCACAATTGTTGATTTTTCAAGTTTGTTTTGTCCATAACCTCAATTTATGTTGTAGTAACAAGCTTAACTTGGTACATCTTTCAATTCAAACTCACTCTTAATGGTATAAATTGGTATCACTTAATTATAGTCCTTAAGTGCAAAACCACCAACACCTTTCTTTAAATTGTTAAATTTTTTGTAAATTCTACTATCCCATATCATTTAAAATTTTCTATTTTTATTGTCATGTTATATGATTCCACACCTTACAAGTTTAGGAAAAGCTAAGAGTGGAAATGGCCCCTATATAAAAATGACAAATTATCATATGGTACAAATAGAGTCACTTTAATTTTCCCTTTGTATAGATTGGTTTCATAAACAAAATTTAGAATATGCTCAAATTTAGGTAAATTTATATACCAATACTTCTGAAAAAAATGAAATCATATAAATATTTGTCAACTTTAAAACTTGATAGTTCCTCAAGTTAATTTAGGATAAGCTTATTGTTTTATATTGTACTTTTGTACAATAATTCATTTTATTATTATTTGTTTAGGGTAACAAGAGAAGAAAAAAGGTTTTATTTAATTATCTTGAATTCATAAATTTTAAAAAATCACTTTTGTCGAATACTAAAATGCACCAATTGAATGAATTTGCGTAGTAATTTTTCCAAAATTTTGGAAAATAGAGAATGTCACTTCGTTCTATCTGAATTTCGAAATCAATCTATTTCAACATCTAGAATTACGATAGTCGCCATTTAGGGTTAACGAACGGTTTTAGGTCAGTCCACCTTCCACCTTCTTTTAGGGTTTAACGATGGTTTTAGGGCAATACCCTTGTCGCCTACAACGTCGTCTTCTTCGCTTCTGTGGTGGTGATTGTTACTGCAGCCAGTTGCGACACCATCGGGACGATCTAGTTCCACTACATTACGTTGAAACAGTAACGCAGTTCACTCTTCCAGCAAACTACACCCGGCAGCACTTCAGGTTTTTCTCCGATTTCATTATTCCAATTCCATTACGATGGTGAGAGAATGTTTGAACTTTGTTCAGCACGAATAATTTGATGTAATTTCGTTCTACACTGACGTTGCTTCGAGTTTTTTCATGCTTCATAGTGTATGTTGTATAAGAGAGGGACTTATGAAGTTTTTTTTTTGTATCACGAATTCATTTTGCTATTCCGTCATGCTCATTTTGGAAGTTTTGTTGCATTCTGGGTGGTGTAACTTAGTGAAAGTTTTAGAGTGCTTGATTTGTCTTCTGCCGCTTTTAAACCCTAAACCTTAACGCTCTGGCTTCTCCTCTTAAACCCTAAACCCTACTTGGCAACGACTTGATTATTGCCATTTCATCCCCATTCCCGGCCTTGTTTCTGCCGCTGTACTAACTTCGCTCTTGTTTTGCTCGGTACAGTGAGCTTTGGACCGCGCACACCGGCAACCATGACATTCTGGGGTGAGTGCAATTCGTGTTCAATTTTGTTTGTAGTGCGTTTTCTGTTTTTCACGCGGGTTTGATGTTTTTGAAGCATTTGGGTTTTCTGGTCGCGTCCTTTCTCGCTGGGTCGTGGTCTCCTTTGGAGTTAGGGCAGTTTTTTGTGGTTTTTTTTTTAATGTAATGGGTACTTGCATGACTCTATTATTGACTGTATTGATTTGGGTTTGGTGAAGGTTGCAGGTGTTAAGGTGTTTAGTATCTGGTTGGCGTGATGTTTCCGTGATATTCTTTGATTTTGATTTTGGTATTGCTTGGCGAGCGTGCGTGTGATTAGGTCTCTGAGGTCGTGCGTGTTAAGGTACCTTCGTTGAGTAGAGCATTTGACGCCGCTAATCTGTCTCACTTTCCAACTACACAGGTATCGAGATTCAGCCGGAGAAGCCATACAACTATTCAGATGAAGATGGCATGACAAAGCTTCACTTGTCTCAGGTATTTTACATCAGTATTTTCCTTATTCATTTAGGATGAATTCTTTATGTTGATTCAATATAATTTAGGTCTGTCTGCAGCCAACTTCATGTGTTTTAGCCCTTTTGGTTTCCTGTGAAATGGTATTGGTTTAATGTATATCATGTGTTGTGGTGCCTGGCAGGCCACTTTGGGTCTTGACTGCAAGGGAAAGCAGCGCACTGTTGTGAAATGCAAAGTGGGCGAGAATCCCGAGGTTCTACTGTGCTCTTTAGTTCCCGGAGTTTCAGAGTCATGCGCTCTGGATCTCCTGTTTGATCAGGATGTTACTTTCACTGTTTCTGGAGCTACCAGTGTGCACCTCACCGGATACTACATGCCAATCGAAGAGCCTTATTCCTCGGAGGAGGAGGATTATGACTCGGAGGAGGAGGGTTTCGAGTTCAGTGAGGAGGAAGAAGCTGGCGAAGATGTTAGCGATCTGGAAGGACATCCATCCTCAGGTAAAATTATTTCGTATTTCATTTTCCTATCACTAAAGCAGGATCGTGCATTTTTCGTTTCACTACTGATTTAAGCACTCTTTGTTTAGTGCATTCTGCTTAGGCACTCAGATTTGGTTTCCGTTGGCTAATTTCAATTCGACCCACTTTAATATGCAGTGAAAATCGAGGAAGTGCAAAGTGAAGACGAGGTGAAGGATGCGGCCATTGCGCAACTGAAGAAAGATGTTTTGGCTATCGCAAACGGTGAGGGGAATGGGAAGAAAAGGAAGAAAGCACACGCTGCCGTCAAACTGGTGAAGGGTGAGGTGACTGCCATGGAGGAGGATTCTAGTGAGGATGAAGATGGATTTGCTCTGGTTGGCAAGAAGGGAGCATCGGAACAGACCCCTGCAAAGAAACAGGCTATCGCTGGGTATGTTTCAAAAATAACTGTTCTTTACTGCATTAGTTCTGGATTCTACATAAATGTCTATTACGTCGTAAAATTTGATTTGTGTGGTTTTATGAAAGAATGTGCGTGGTAGATAATCACGTTGTATCAGCTATATTCTTTCAGATCTCTTTGGGGGATCAGGTGCGTGCGCAGTGCAGAAGGTGCCCCTATTATGGGGCTGTGTAGGCCTTGGAAATTCCATGGCCAGTCACAACCCCTGCACTCCTAGGTGCACCTGTGCAGTACTGACCCGCAGAAGTCAACCTCGATCTTGTACATGTTTATTCCTGGAAACTGCTCAATGTTGGTGTGTTGTGGATACAGGGCTGGTGGGGTTTCTACACCAAGTGCTGCCACACCTAGTGCAGATACACCAGCCTCTGAAGGTAAGAAGAAAAGGAAGAAAAGGAACAAGAAGAACAAGAATCAACCGGAGACCCCTGAAGCAAAGGTTAATGGGGAAGCAGAAAAGGTCACGAAGACCGAAACCACGTCAGCAGCAAAGGAAGCAGCGAAGGAGACTACACCCAAGAAAGGAGCATCAGCTGTAAAAAAGTTTCCTAACGGCTTAGAAGTCGAAACGCTTGCTATTGGGAAGCCAGATGGCAAGCAGGCCGCTGCTGGGAAGAAGGTTAGTGGCAGGAAGTAGAGATATTCAGAGATGAGGATGTAATTCTTTTTCATATATGAGTGCAAACAATGGGCAATGAGCAAAAATGCTCAATTTTTCACACCTAGGCTTCCTTTTATCGTGAAGTGACAGTCTGAAATGATGACACGTGACAGGTGGCTATGCAATACATTGGGAAGTTCAAGTCAAATGGCAAGGTCTTTGATTCCACTGTAGGCAAGAAAGCTTTTGAGTTTAGGTTGGGCGTTGGAGAGGTTATCAAAGGGTGGGATGTGGGTGTTGATGGTGAGTGAACAGCTAAACTATGTCACTTTCTTTCGCACTTGATAAAAAAGTGTTTATTTGTCTATCTGGCATGCACTTGCAATTCTAGGAGGTAATTTGTGTGCGTGTTGTCAATTTAAGTAGCTTTTGTCTCTTCCCAGACGAGTTCATGTTTGAAGGTCAAAATGTGGTGTGAACATGGTTGGTTGCACTTGACATTGAACTTGTTGCTCCAGGAATGAGGGTTGGCGACAAGAGAAGACTCACTATTCCACCACAGATGGCGTACGTCATTACTTCCTCATTTGTTTATTCATGTTAACCTTAGATGTTCATATAATTTTGATGCTTCAGTTTTCTAATTATCGGGTATCTTGGAATATGCAGATATGGGGCTAAAGGTGTTCCGGGAACTATCCCTGGAAACTCATGGCTCTCATTTGATGTCGAGCTTGTGAATGTCAAGTGATTTAGCCTCACTCGCAGGAGGCATGCGTCTTGAAGTTCGTCCATTGAACTGCTGAAGTATCATAGGCCGGCTCTCATTGTTTTTCTGTAATCTTAGAAGGCATTCTGTTTGTGAGCAAGTTACAGTGTGCGGTTACAGCACTAGTTGTACCGCGGTTGAGTGCTTTAATTTCGGGTGGATAATGTCATCCTCGGCAACTTCTTTATCGTTTTCTCTTGGTTCAGGTTATTTAGAATTGAAAAGACCGAACGCTCTTTCTATTATCGGAATGGCAGTCATGGCACACTTCAAAAGTGTCTACCATAATATGAATTTCCCTGTGCTTTTCATTTCTATGTCTTCTGTATCATCTATATTATGAAAATATTTTTTATTAATGGCTCGATCTCGTCTGCATCCGACTTTATCAATTCAATGTACTGCTTATGATCTGTTTAGGGAGCCCAGAATTCACGCAGGGAAGAAAACTGCGGTAAGCGGGCTGTCGAATTAGTACGATCCGAAACAGCGAGTTGGTAAAGGTCATTCAATGTCCCGTGTCCCGTTTTTTTCCTATATCACTTTTTCCTCTACCAGTCAAAATTTAACTCTCTACGTAAACACTTCTGAATCGCCTCATCGCACAGAATTAAGAGGCACTTGATAAAGATTGACACGCCTTGCTGCTGTGATGATAGTGGAGCTTTTACAGAGTGTTCACTTCGGCACATTGTGAGTTAACCAATTTGAATTTCAAAGAGTTTTAGCCTAGAGGACTGGGGGTACTTCAGCTTCACTATTGTTTAATATAGTAGATAGTATGATTAACATTGTAAATGAAAGTAGACTTCTGTCGCTTTCCTTTGAAAAAGAGGTCAACAAAATTGCACATTTTTTGAGTGTGGAGAAATAGATACGAGAATCTGAAGTATCGAACCAGGGCACCTTCTCTATTCTCAAAAAATTCACCAATGTTCACAATATCAATCAGATTGTACCGGTGAATGCAGTGGAACAAACCATTTGTACCACACATGCAGTAACATTTGTAGAAAATTCACTTGGACCCTGGTTGCCACATTTCCGTGTGGTCATTTAGAGGATAACTGTCAACATGTCAAATATTGCACCTAATTGAGATTGTGTTTAGGCAAAAAGTTCCAAGGACCAAGGAATCTGACTCTACAAAATTGTGCAAATTGAGTTGTGGTACGAGTAAATATAGTACAAATTTACAGGAACCACTAAGCAGATCTCCTAAGATGAATGTAGGCTGTCATAAATGGATTCCATATCGGTAATTATCCCTCAAGCTCCCTTACCCATTTTCCCAGGCCTCTGCAGTGAACTGGCCGCACCTGCTTTTCTTTTCAATTCTGGTGCACAAGTCTGCATTTTTTTGAGAGACTGCAATATGGAATCGTTCTTGTCATCTGCGTTGTCCTTCACTTCTGCCTTTTTCGCAAACGGATTGCTTGGCTTAAAGTTCCTGAGGGAAACAAAAGATCCCTGGGGGACGGTGGCAGCCTCCAAAGATGCGGCTTGACTATCCTGATCTAAGGTCCTTCCCTCAGAAGGCTCGGCAGGGACTTTGGCTCTCTTATGCGACATCTTCAACGCTGATCGCAATTCCGGTTTGACAGAGGGCTCCACAGGAGAAGGATCTGGAATGGCGTATGAAGTTGAGGCAGCCTCTCTTTCAGAGCTTTTCACATATTTATTACCAGATACTGGATTGCCAGTATACCTAGGAGTAGGTGTGATGGCTTTGTATGGCGTCCGCGGCTGATGTAGCAGAAGTGCCCCAGTTTCTTCGGCTCTCTCTCTTACACTCCTCTCCTGTAAAGTTACATATCATTGTATCATCAGCTAAGAGTTTGAGCTTGCTTGTAGAATTCATTTATGAGGTTTAAACCAAGGCACTTTCCCCAAATTAAATCTAACCATATAGCAGTTCTGTCCTTCAAAAGTTGCTACTTGATAAACTACTAATGTATGGTATAAGGAGTCTGGTGGAATAGGGATCTCTCCAGTCTGAAACTTATACGCTAAGTACTGGATGGCGAAAACGAATGGAGACAAGAACTGACCTCAAGAAGTTGGTTAATTCTCTCAGCCAAAGAGGGCAAGCGCATGGCAGTTACTAGCTTCAGAGCTCCTTCCATAGACTTGTGCAGCGACAGCTGGCTGGATAGCTCCAAAGCTCTTGCGAGCTTGTCTCCTGAGCGAAGGGAAGTTGTGCATTGTTAATGAAGACTCTAATGCACATAATACCATTTCCAATGCGGAATATGAGGCCATTAAGAGGAATTCACCATTCATAGAGGACATTCATCACGTCTTATACATTTGTCTAAAATTCTGGTGGGGATTTCGATTGACATGTACTGTTCGTACCTTTACAAGCGGCTGCAATCAAACGCAAGAGGCAGCGATCAAGCTCTGCTTCCATCTTAAACACAGCTTCGTCTGCCTCATCATCTTCACGCCCTGCTGCGGCTGCTTCATCAGCCCTGCATCGTGTCTGCCAGAGAGTAAATAGTGAGATGGCAGTCACTATTCTTGACATCATACTCCGTGAATGTTTGATAAGCTTAACAACCAAGTATGTGAAGAAATGCTATGGAGTTCACCACGTAAACAGAGTCCTATAAATGGCATGGACATTCTCTGGTCCTGAGATGAGACATGTATTTGGTACAAACACTTACATGTGTAAGATGCAATGTTCCTCTTAAGAAGTCACTTTCTAGATCATCTGCTCCCAGATCTGAGTGCACGACAGGCACTGCAGTGTTGATTACGCTCATCACCGGCTTTGGAACGACCTGAGGGTGAATATCCGGTGCCTTGCACAGTACACAGTAAACCTGTGCAGTATTCAGTCCAACCACCCAATAGTTGTTCTTCTCCTTCTTCCTCTCTGCAGCAGCACTGAAAGACATTCCCACGTGAAGGATTCAGCGACCTGTTTCCTGGATTTCATGGCATTTAATTATTTGAAACTTGGTAAATCAGATTTAAACGTTGAGTCAACATGCCCTATCCTAATGGTTACCTGAACACTGGGATCCAGCATCCACTGAATTCACTGCTATAAACCCTGAGCACTTCCTGCACGAGAGAAGAGAATCAGGAACAAGCAGTGGAAGAATCATCACGCAGAATTCCATAGGCATCTAGATAGAAGTCCAGGATGAAGCAGTTGGCTTAGGTTCAAGGAATAATAAGCGGCTTCTAACAAGTATCTTTGCCTCCAATACAAGTACATAATTTGAATGCATCTCTCTTAACACTATCTTCCATATAATTCAAAAATCTTATTCAAAAACAAGTTAAAAATATTAAAGCACCACCTTCCCAACGATCACTTGTCTAAAAGACAGAAGGAGTTCATTCTATCAAATGGTGAATCTCAGCATAAGGGACAAGGGATCATACCTGTGAATCATACGAACTCAGAGACCCGGCTTCTGTAAAACCAAGCCAGGTTAATGTGGAAGCCGGACTAAGCGGTAGCCTGCCCGCCAGCAACCGTTTCTGGTTTCTTACGTTCAACAACATAAACTCGAGCACTTGGTCTCCCGAAGGTAAAGGATTTGATGCGTGAAAGACGATGGCCAAGTGATCTCCATTACCAGCAAGTGCAACTACTGGACCAGCTAGTGATGTGACAAATCTCTGCAAATGAAACAGAGCGTTGATGACTTAAGGACATTACTGAGCAGCAGATTGATTTCTTTTAGAAATGAACGCATTGCGTGGTACGGCATGGCACGAACCCTCAGGTGTCCACATATCAAATAAAAATCTAGGCATGGAATTCGGCCTGTGAGTCACCTGTAATCCAGCTTCTGAATAGACGCGAAGAAGATGTTGGCTTGTAGCTGCCGCTGCCCAGCCACTACCAATCGCAACAGCTTTCACTTCCTCTTCCACCGAGAACCGCATTGACCACTACAGATGGGACTAGTGTAAGCGATGAGGAAAAATGCAACCACTTGGGGAGAGCAAAATGCATACAAACAATTTGCGGCCCACCCGATGAAACAAAGTAATACCAATCAGTAAACCTGAATGCTACTTAATGCCTGAATTGCGCAAGTTGTGACAGCAAATTGATGTAAAACTCTCACTAACTAACTTGCAATGAATAGATATTCGTTCATATCAATTAACTTAACTCCTTGACTTCGGACAAGCAAATTAATTATGCCTAAATCAAGAGTTTGAATCGCTTTTCCCCCCAGCGCCAACCAAGTACCAATAGCTGGCTTTCACATATTTAGTTACCATGTGAGGTTCGTTAGGATTAGGTTAGTTAACCTCCAACTAAAGATTTGGCGCTTAGTTGGTGGTGAAAAGGTAATCGATACTTCAGATGTAACTAGCACATACAATAGGTAAATATTGGTATCTGACCTCGCTATTGCTTGTCCAGCTGTTAAATGGCCGGTACATAATGGTGCTGGGAGTTTTATCCCCGTTCTGTGGATTGGCAAACACACTTCCTCTCTCATTCATCGCAGCCATTGTGAATCCGAAAAAATCCGTCATGGATGGCACGCGCATACCCTTGCCTGTGTCGTGGAAGTCCACCTGCCCATCACCACATTCTTGTCAAACGCAGGACTCTGTTGCCTATTACGGAATGAAAAAGATTGAATGAGGACATCCGTTCACCCCCACTTGACAGCCAAAGTAGAGGATTCGAGTAGCACACTTCCTTGCAACCGTATGTCCAGTAATCAACGCAGGTGCACCATGCAAAACCAGAGTCGTGGATTATAACAACCAGTGGCGAAAATTTAAAAAGACTTACCTCCACATGAGCGAAGCCCGCCTCTGTTTCGACTCGAGTGATGCATCCCAGCATGTTGTAAGCCAAGAAGCGGCTCTTCCCATCGTTGAGTTGCGTGCATCCTGGCTGAACAGGGGCTTGCATTGCGGGGCCCCACGGAGCAGACGACCGGGGAAGCCGAGAGTAGCTGGTTCCCCGCGGCGGGCTGAAAACTTCAAGTGGACCTGCTGTATCCTTGAGGAGTTTCGCTTTCGGAGACGGCGGAGAGGGCTCTACTTTCGCAACCTTCGCGAACCGAGATGGTTCTTCTTCCTCGTCGTCGTCACTATCCAAACATCGCGCTCGCGAGAGGCGCTTGCGTGAAGGTGGGATTTTGGGAGAACTAGGCTCGGCGGGCGACACTGTCTCCATGTCGAGATCCTCTGCAGGGGTCATGGACTTCGACGTAGACCTCTCAGTGCGCTTGGGCACTATGTCCTCGTCGTCGTCACTCCACGCGTCCAGCTTGCCTCTGAATCGCGCAGCGGACGCCGTCGGGGAAGACATAGCTCTCAAAGAACCCGCTGCTCAAATCCAATCTAGTTCTTTCCCTCCCCCAGATCACTTATACTATCAATACTAAGCTCGATATCTAATAACAAAGCGCGATTGCTCCGTTCAAAACCGAGCAAAAAAACACGATCACTCCTCTAAAACCAGAACTCTCAACTCAAGAAAATCCTGGCAAAAAGGGCAATTCGTTATAGCTCCAAATCGGACACTCCACTTAATCCAACATGCAGCTTCAAGTACAAGCTACCTCTTCCCGTCCTATCAAATCCCAAAGAATGAGTCTGGACTCTAACTACAAAGCGTGATTGCTCCTTTCAAAGCAATTCCACTAATCTCAAGCAACTTTCAATCAAATGCAAGACTCAAAAATGCGCAAAATCTCTGCGAAATGGAGCAATTTCAAGCGCGATTGCTCTAGGAATTGGACTCTCACAGTGATATTCACAATCTAGTGCGATTTTACAATCCGGGATGTGTACAGGCATTCAAGGACTCTGATCGGCATTCAGTCGCGAGAGCTGAACACCGGAGGGGAGAGTGTTGGCGGCATTGAGAGAGACTGTGGCGGGAGATTCAGAAAGGAATAGGGCGGGAAAGAGAAGTAGATGAAATACCTCCGAGCGGAAAATGAAGGTCGCATTCATCCATTTGGATGTGGCCATCCCAACCGTCGCTAAGCGTGCCGTTAGAAGTGACTAATAGCCGTTCGATCAACTACTGTAGGGTTGGTGTGGACTGGTTTGATACCCTCCGCTGTTTAATACTATTCTTGTGTTTGATACCCTACTTACAAAAAAGTGCGGAGAGTCATGGGGATTGAACTCCTCATTGAATAATTATGATTTGCATTCTATTGAATCATTAAAGGAAGAGAAATTTCACTTTTGTTTTCAAGAACTCCAAGTTCAAAAATGGAGCATCGACAACCTGGTTTCTATGGATTTTACGGATGAATTTGTTAAAGAAAAAATTAAATGTGAAATTCTTGGCCTTGCTTTGGGTAAAAGTATTTTGAGGTAGTTTTGGGCTTCAAAATGCCACACAATTTTTGGACTCAATGTATTTTGATGGTTCTGAATATAGGTTAAAAAACACATTTAAACTTAACGATTCTTCAATTTATATATAAAAAGTATTCCAATGCTTAAAAGTTCTTCCATACATAGGATTAAAGTTTTCATGTGGTTAAAGTTGTTGATAGAAATTATTCTAGGTCTAGTAGAAAATAAAATAGAATTTTAATAATAATAATAATAATAATAATTTCACCCACTATAGATTTCAAAACTAAAATATCCTTTTGGTTCATGTTCCCTTCCACCCATGGACTTTGGTACCCACCTCTATAGTTCTTTTCAATAAATAGTTTACAAAATGTATTGTTTTTAATTGAATATAGGTTTCAACATATAAATTTAATTCTTTTAGAATTGCCAACCTCTTCATTCATTTAAATTGTGAAGCCCATATCCAACTAGGATGCATACTTCTTTGAGCACATAAAGACAACAAAATTTAGCATCACTTGCTTAGCATACATAACAAAGAGAGATTTTATTTCATTCACCAAAAAAAAATTGTTTTTTATAATATTACAAGAGGGAGATTCTAAGTAGAATTGTCTAGGGGACCATCCATCCATGCTCTTACTTATACAATAGATGCTATGAAATATACAATTCCAATTTTTTATATTTATTTTAGACTATATTCAAGAGGTATAGATTATAAAATTTATTATAATTGGTATCTATCATAGATTGCACATAGGTTGCATAGAATACTCAATTGAGCTACATTTGTCCCAAAAGGGCAAAATGACAACATTTTGAGAAATAATGATTTCCATAGGGAATATATTATTCAATAGTAGAAATCCTATTGTTTACCAAATTATCAAGTTTATTCTTGTAAAAAAAACAAATTCCAATTTTGACACATTAATTTTTCATGCATTTTTCCAAAAGTATTTCTATTGCAAAAAGACAAGTAGAAAAAGAAAATTGAAAACATGCATTGTAATATGTATTTTTCATACATTCTTGAGGTGTTCCTACAATTAGTTATAGTAATCATTTCAATATATAAGGGTATTTATGTACATTTTATACAACTTTGGAATATTTTATTATAAATCATTATTATATTTATAAAAATATTTTGCTTTTATTTTCTTATTATCATCTAAGTAATATTCTGTTTATGATATTGCAAATTACTGTATGTGATTGCAAAATTTATAGACATATATTTTGGTCCTTTATAAAATCAAATATTAACAGAAAGTTTCAAGAAAAATAAGTTATTTTATATATATTTTATCCACTCTTTTAGTTTGGTTATGTGAAAAATATTTTTTTTGCATCTATTTTACATGGCAATCAAATTTGACTAAAAATTATGCTTGTATGCAAGGGACTTATGATTTTTTTATATTATATTTGGATAAGTTGTATTTGAATTGGTGTGAAGCACAAGAATGACATTTAAATTTTGTGTGCTAAAATATAATAACTCAAAGTTCAATTGACGAATACTTTGATTCATGCTTCAATTCCAATGTTGTAGTGTTGAATGTTATAAAATGGATATCATATTTCTAAAGTTAGAAAACTCGTTTGAATAGGCCTTGTTAGTTTTTTAGTTCATCCTATGTTAGAGTTAATATCTATACAAAATCAAAGTTGAAAACAAATTTTTGAGTTTTTAAAAATTGTAATTGGATTTGCCAAATTTCAAAATATTTTCACTCTATGTGATTAGAAAGAAACAACATTCTAGGAAAACCTTTGATTTGTTTAGAGAATAAGAGTAGAAATAATCCAAAAGTTTTAGCCCAATGTTAATATTAGTTTTCTAAAAGTCAAAAGTTGCTTCCTCTACTTTTCACAAGCCTCTCTCTAAAATTTTACTAAACAACAATTCCAATTCCTCTCTTGCAAATATTGTGTAATTTTATATACAATTCAAAAAATTATTTCAAAAGATTCTATTGTCTTTTTCACAATGTTTAATTGATTTTTGTAAACAAAAATCTGTTCTTAGTAAATCAATAAATATATTATTGAAGAATGTTTTGAACAATTTTTTTATTTCCAAAATTCATCTTCCAAATTCAAACCCTGCAATAACAAACTTGTCTTCCAAACTCCTGAAAAAACAAATTTCTCTTTCATCCTCCCCTACACAAATCCATCCTCCAAACCCCAAAGCAACAAAACAAACGAATTCATTCACCATAAAGCATCTTCAGCACTTTAAAGTTCCGGCAATCTCATTATCCACTTAGGGCTCTTGCCCGCTACTTGTTGCAATTGTCGCAGGCGCGCACACAATCGTGCTTCGAACTTTGAATTCCCGCATTCCCTTTTCACATTCAACGCAAATTATTCGCAGCACAAGCAAATTCGATTGCATTAGAGTTTTGCAGAAGTTGGGTTCAACGAATTTCTTGAATAGACTGTCCAGCTATGGCGGTAGTGGCAACCAGTTGGGTTCGCCCACCCTGTGCTGTACTTGCGCCGCGAGTAGCTCAGAGATTTGAAGCAAACTCTTCTCCCAATTTGTGTCTTTGCAACAAACCTAGTCTAGGCTGTAGTAGCAGAGTACTGCAGAGGCGGAGATGGGAGAACAGCAGAGGGGCAGTGTTGCGAGGTCCATTGGTGGGGAATGTTGTGAAAGCCAGTGCCGATGACAACATGGATGATGAAGGCGTGGTTAAGGATATGGAGCGCTACCTGAATGAATTGTCCGTGGAGTACGAGAATGTCTGGGATACCAAACCTGTATGGTATGTGTACACTCTTCCTCTCAAGTTCTGTGTAGAACTGTGCAAATTCTGGAATTTCAAATTTTGCTCTGATGTGGTTGATATACAATTTTAAGGAGAGATTGAGATTTCCATTGATGACATTCTTAAACCCTTATAAACTGTATCATTTACTGAATTGTCCGTGGAGTATGAGAATGTTTGGGGTGCCGAACCTGTATGGTATGTGTGCACTGTATGGTATGTGTGCACTCTTCCACTCAAGTTTTGTGCAGAAGAGCACAATTCTTGAATTTCGAATTTTATTCTGATGTGATCGACAGACAATTTTAAGGAGAGCTTGACATCTCTATTGATAACATTCTTAAACCCTTGTAAGATACATCATTTGAGAATCGGGATGAGCATCGCATTATATCATGGGTTTGAGATTTATCGGCTTTCTGAACATGAATTTTATGAAATATTCTTCTACTCCCTTACATTTGCTTGTACTTGCATTAATTTTGAGATTTGGGATCAACATTGAATGTTAACATTACTGGTCTATGATTAGTTGACTTTCTAAACTTGAATTTTATGAAGCATTCTCCTACTCTGCGTATAACTCTTATTGGCTCTTTGCCATGTTATTAATGCCAAGATAGCAAGCCAACATACAAATGTTACCTAAACTTTTGATAGAAATGAAATGATGCTATCAGATTCTGGGGTTTATCACAAGATCTCCAGAGAATTTTAGGTTAAGCTCTCTTTACTGGTTGAATATCCATTGCATGCATTTTTTCGGATACTCCTAGTCATCTTTTGATTGGCCGTGCATGCGATGTTATTACAGTTCCTCGTTTATTCGTAATATATCGTCTTGTGTGATTCTGCAGTTTTCCCCTAGAAAACAAGAATTCATGGGTTGAAAATGATCAATTTGATTGACCACATTGTTAAAATTGTAATTCAAATGGGGCTAAGTTTTATATGAGTGAAAAACGTTGCATGCGTTGGTCACTAAATGAAGTTTCACTTTGACCTACTGCAATATGCTACTTGGGAATCTCGGGGTTTAAGCGGTAATTGCGAATGTCGAGTCACGATTCCGCATTGCTTCCTTGCAGGTGTCAGCCCTGGACAATAGTGCTTACAGGAGTCATTGGCATAAGCCTGTCGTGGTTAGTGATTAAATCCGCGGTAGTGACCGGGATTGTAGTGGTCTTGGTGGCCGCGTGGTGGTATCTCTTCCTCTACACGTATCCTGTGGTAAGCTCACAAACTCTTACAATTTCCTCTAATGTGAGATTTTTGTGTGCTTGCTGATGTGAAAGTAGCACATGTGTCAGTGATGGTGAGTTTGTGTCAATCAGTCGATGTTTTCCTAAACAGGAAATGCATCAACCTGATTTTTTCCGAACAGTAGAGCTTACTGAGAACAATACACATCCCAATCCCTCTGCTTGTTTCATGAGACCCCTGGAATGTTTTTGCAGGCCTACACAGAAATGATTGCAGAAAGGCGGAGGAAGCAGAAGAATGGATCGGAAGACACTTTCGGGTTGCGAACGAGAAAAGAGTAGTCCTCTTCCACTGCTACTATTCTTTCGTAGTGTAGTTCTTACGTGAGAACTCCCACTCACTTTCACACACGAGACATCCATAACCAAGTTCAGTCCTTTCCATTGACTCTTCTGGATTAGCTCACGAAGCATGTAGTTGCAGCTATATACCTTGAATTCAGCCTGATGTTCCGGTGGTTCAAGTTCTACCGGGAAATATTGGAAGAAAATTGTGCAGATCTGATCATGAGTTCCATTCATTCAGTTTCCAAGTAATCGACCATCCATGTGTCAAAAGGTCGTACTTATCAAAATTCAAAGTCTGTGTTACCGAGGTATTTTTTGTCACCTTGTGCATCTGTCATCATGTGAAATCAAATTTCTGCAGGGGGGTTGCAATAAAGAATACAGGGAACTAGCAAACGTGGAGACCAGATGACAAAGGGATTTCTTGACGAATGTAAGCATGTGCGTTGTTGTCACGCGGAGTCGAGAAATGCAGATCCACCTATCCAACTTACTTAGTGACCATGGGACTGACTGAAGTCTAATCCCGGTGAGTTCAAGTTCTCTGGCTGCAATGTTTCAAAGCTGGGAACCTCCCACATTAGGCTCGTATGGAAACTTGTTGCTTCAGCCATTTTGTATTTCTGAACATGTTCCAGGCTTTCGAAAGGCATGGCTGTCTCTCTCATTGTCTCTGGTGTGATTTCCAAGTGCTCTAGTCAACAGTGGGTTGTGTTATTGTGTGGCTTTTCTCTCTTTTATTGCAGACAGAGTGCACCAGCCACAAGCTTTAAAGGGAGGATGCTCTAAAACTGTCCGTTTAGGTGCTCCATCCTGGATCATTGGTCCAAACGTCATTAGTGATTATTTTGCAATCCGTAACATCATTAAGCAATGGACTTGGGGTGTCTTTGGGGTTTAGGTTGTAAGGAATAATTTATCCACATGACGGGTTAGAGGTTCATCCATTGGTGAATTTCTTTCGATTCAGCTTCTCATTTAAATTTAAGGACGGAATCTTGTAGTCAACCTGCAAGTGTAGTCAACCTTGGAAGTCTCTCAACCTGTTGATCCTCCATTTCTTCACTATTTATGAGTGGAATTTTTGGGTTTTATTTTTCAGAGATGAAATCGCATGTGCAGTATCTGTCTTAAGAGTTTCAACTTTCTTTGTGAAACTTTCAAATTACCATGAATTTATTTAAGGAAATTTGAAGAAAATTCATATTAAATACAAATAATGTTCAAAAAATCTTAAACATTCAAAATGAAAGTACATTGTAGTGTAGAACATTGTGATAAAAAGAAAATTTTCATGTTACTCCACATTGAGAAACATAGGTATAGATCTTCAACTTCAAACTTCACTAATAAGTTTATTTTAAGGAATTTTTCAAAATTTCCACGTGTAATAGAACTTGCACTTCAAGAGCTTCATTTTGTTATTTCTACTCAAAACCAAAAGAAATTGTTTTGAATGTCAAAATCAAGTTTGAAGGGGAAAAAACTCAAAGTATTGAAATGCAAGCATTGGATAGTGTACCATTTTTTGATTAACCACCCCATTCAAATTTAGAGAACAACTAAAATGTCTTGGACTTAATTCAATGATGTGCATCAATAAAGTTGCACAACAATGATTGGATGAAAATCATCCATTTTTCAATGTGCACAAAGCCTAATTGACCATCCAAAATACATAATATTCTCAACTTCCCTCTAAATTTATAGAATTTTCATATCTAGAATATTGTGTTGTAGACCAATTATTGAAGGATGCTTTTCGACCTTATATGATAGTATTTTGAATATTGTAGAAAATAATACTTTTTGGATCAAAGAATGTAGATGGTTTTATAATTAGTTTTAATGTTTGTTGAAGTTGAATGTAATAATATTCTTGTCTTATCTTATCTACAAAATGTGTAAGGTAATACAACCTAAAATTCTTCAAATAAAGGTTTGAGGTTAGGGGGAACATGGTTTGAATAAACTATAAACCTTCAAAGTGCAAAGGACATGTGTCATCTATCGACCTTAGGCTTTGTAAATAGAGTGTATATTTTGGCAAGAATCTATAAGAGGATGTTTTAGAAATAAGTTGTGATTAGGTGCATTAAGTGTAATTACTTTAACTGTTATACAATTTTTAAAATTAAATATCAACTTTTAAATTTATATTTACATAAAGGATGCTTATAGGATAGGCCAATTCTAGAGCATTCTACTTTGCTTTGGAGTGCGAAGTTGCCCTTGCAATTGCAATATGGTCATGGTCAATGCAAGTAATGATTTATGGGTAATAATAAGAGAGGTAGAACCTCTGTTAATGCATGCTACCAGGACTATGCACTAAGAGTGGTTTATGCAATTAAAAGAGTTCATAGGAACACATGTCTTTCCTAGAGGGGCCATATGAATATATGTCTCTCCATCTTGACTATATGTGCAAGCCCAACTACTCTTTGTGAACTCTCTTATTACATATTATGCATTATAAGATGTTGCAATAAAAGAGGTTCTACTTGTAGTCACTTTCTTGTAAATCAATATGGATAAGCATTTTGCTTCATCTAGAAGTAGTTTGTGAAAAAATATCAAGGTTTTAAGGTAGAAATATCTTGAATCATTTATTTAAGATAATATGTATAGAAGACATTGAAATTCCTACTAGTTTGTTTTTTTAAATTTTGGAGACAAATGAAAATCATAAATTAAATGAAAATCATAATTTTGGGAGAAATTTTGTATTTTTTGCATGAATTTTCAAAGTGTTCTATAGGTACATTTTTTAAGCACCTTCAAAATGACTTAAGATTATTCACTAAAGATCCAAAACATTCATTACATGCTCTATTATTTTTCAGCCATGTTGTGGCATGTGTAATGTTGGAGCCATCCTAAAAAGAAATAATATAGCAAAAAGAATCTTGTTCAAAACTATCAAGTTAGTCTACCCTTTAATTTTCGAAGATTGTGCCCATACAAATTTCAAGATCTCTTTAGTCAAAGTTAAGTTTTTTCAAAAGCAACAACCCTTTTTCAAAAGCAAAATGATCTTGGAGATCCATCTCTCAAATTTTTACAAAAGAAGAGTTTGCCATTTTTGAACAAATGCAATCACAAATAGTTAATCCTAGAAGGACGGGTTGGTCATCATAGATATCATTCATGTTGGTACTATGTGAATCATTTGAATGTTTAAAAAATCCCAAAAGCATTCATTAGAGGTCAAACTACTATGCAAGACCTCTCCTTTTTATACATACACTCTTGTCTTACATAGAAAGATTCTTTGTCATCCATTGGACACTTTGTGTCAATGGTGTCCTTCTAGAGTTTAGATCATGCATGCTATTTTTTACAAGGATTGGAGCAATGGAAGATTGTTTTTAGAGCCTTGCAATCAAGTGAAGAATATAGTGTGAAAACAAAAATTTCACATGACCCTGCCTAATCACTATATGCTCCAACCAATCAAACCCTTGCCCACTTCCCCTTTGATTGTTTAGATTTCTCTTCCAAGACCGTCTACAATGAGCATTATTTGTAGTGTTCAACTTTGAAAAATCACCTTGACAAACTACATAAGAGATATATAAAATTTCAAAGAAAGTAATTTATAAAGATTTGGGTAGCCCATGAATTGGACAATGACCATAAAATGGTTGACTGGGCATTTAGCCCCTAGATGTGTGAGGCACCAAAATTTGGTGTTTGCAAAACTTTGAAGTTAAATAAAACCTAACCAAGTTGCTATTTATAGTAGTTTATATTTTTGAAAATTTCTTCTTAAAGTCTAGTTTTACCATCAAAAATTTGATCTTGAAAAGAAATGATAGTGATTTTTCTATTCAAGATTTTGTGCAAGGATACACATTGCAATCTTCACTTCTTGTAGTATTGAGAGCTCTTGGAAATGAGCCTCAAATACACTAGATCTTGGAGAAAGAATCACATTCAACATTCATTTAAAAAAAATTATAGAATAGATTTTGAGAAGTCATAAATTGATTGGAGTTATACATGTTAGGCCCTTTAACTTCATATATTTTTGGTCACCAACTTTTTAGATTCGACTTGTGAAAAGAGGATTGAAAGACTTCACACCACTTCTGCAATTTTAACACCCCTCATGATTAAACATTATAATCTTTCATGCCATAAGTGATATTGTTGTGTTTTCTTTTCCTATGAGATCTCTAATATGTTTGGTTTGAATTTGTATGGTTACAATTTTAAAAAATTGATACAACTTATCAAAATATTGGCATTTTGTTCAATTTAGAGCAAATTCCAAGAAGCTCACAATAGGCCATGGGCATTTAGGGAATAAGGATCGTGTCACATTTGGAACACTTCAAGAGAGTCAAAAAGGTATAGAAATGGATACAGCTAAACTATTTTAACAAATAGAACTTACAGTTGGGTCTTCAGTTGGAATCTGAAGATTTATTTTTTATTTTTTTAAAACAAATGAAACTGAAGCACTAAGTTTAGAAGACTAAAAGTTTGTCACATTATTTATGGAACTAATAAAACCATCAGTTGATTTTCAAGACGGTATGATTCAATTTCACTCATCATGAGACGTTAGCTGAGTAGCTGACTGAGAGAACTTATATTATTGGACGAAAAAGTCACTGGGTAGTACTAATAAAATATATATATATACTCCGTGGCACGCTTCGCTCTCACCTACCATTCCCTTTGTAAGTTAAGACCGGCAAAACTCCCCCCAAATTCATGCAAGCTTGCCGTGGAGAATGCCGGCGACTGTAACGTGGCCCGGTAATGACTGTTGGTAGAAAAGAAGCATAACAAAGAGCTTATCAAAACTTAGGAATTAAATCCTCATTTAGAGACTTTTGTGGATGGCCTTTTGGGGTTTAAAAATATCATTGCTTTTAAAGTGTATAAAGGTCTAAATGTCATTAAGGTCTAGAAATCTCAACTGTACAATTTTGTAGTGTAGGAGTTGTAGATGATGTGAATTGAAATTTAGAATCATTTGATCACATAAATTGTAAGATATTAATATTTGAGTGTTGAAAAAGGATGGTGAAATTTTCTTAGCAACAAATTTGGAGATGAAATTTAATCTGTAAATGTACTCAAATGAAAAACTTTAAACTATAAAGTGCTTCATAATCAACATACAAATATATTAGTGGAAAAAAAACCGTCCTTCAAATGAATCATTGTGTCTGCAAAATGGCTTTGAAATAACAAAAATAACAAAAGAAGTTGCTAAAAACACATCTAAGGTTAAACTTCCTTCTACTAAAATGTTTCTTAGGTACTCATAAGTTCTTGGATTGATATAAAATTTTAACCACACTAACTAGATTAGTATGTGCAAAATTTCCCCCAAAGATATTGGAATTAAGCGAACATTGTATGAAAGAAGGAACAAACCACCAAAGTTCATTGTAATCCAAAAATGTCCAGATTTTGAACTTCAAATGGTTCCCACACATTCAAAACAACTTGGATTGACATGAAGATTTTACCACAAACATTGGATGAAAAATATACAAGCCTCTAAAGTTTGTAACTATCAAAATGCAATTTGGTGAACCCAAATTGACCCCAGGAACTTTGGATGGCTCCTAAAAAATCAATATTTCTTGGATTGATTGGAAATTTTTATCATACAAATTAGAAGAGAGAATACAAAATTTTCAACAATTTTTTTATATGTTTTTATCAAATTTGGACATTGGGTGCAAAAAGTTACAGCACTTCAAGTTGGACTCCTTGACTATGTGGGGATACTTTTGGTCCTTGGGGCACTTAGGTGTTACCCCCCTAAAGGACAAAGCTTATGACCATGATCGAAGTCAAACTTGAAAGTCCTTCACTTTGTATCTTCCATTTTTTCTCTATTTATGGGTGAATTTTTTTGTTTTACTTTTGAAAGATGAAATTACATGTATTATATTTGTTCTAAACTAGTTTCAAATTTTTTTGTGAAAATTTCAAATTACCATGTATTTTTGATGTAAAAATGAAGAAAATTCATATGAATACAAATCATTCTTAAAAAATCTAAATTTTTTGGAACAAAAGTACATTATAGTGTACAACATTGTAGTATAAAAGAAATTTCCATGTCATTCCATATTTAGAAATGTGGTTATAGATATTCAACTTCAAACTTCACTAAAATACTAATTTTTCAAAAAAATTCAAAATTTTCAAATGGAGTAAAACATGGACTTTAAAAGCTTCATTTTGTTATTTTTCTCATTAGAAGCAAAAAAATTCGTTTGGAATGTTTGAATCAAGATTTAAGGGACAAAAGTTTAATACATTGAAATACATTAGATAGTGTACCATTTTTTTGAGAAACCACTACATATAAATTTAAAAAATAAAAAAAAATGTCTTGAACTTAACTCAATGATGTGGTTATAGCATTAATAAAGTTGAATAGAAAGACTTGGATGAAAATCATTCATTTTTTAATATGCACAAAGCCTAATTAACCATCCAAAGGAGATAAAATATCTTTGACATCCTTTCTAGGTTAAGTGTGGACATTGCAATAATACTGTGTCTAGTTATTAAGTTGACATCTTGTTGAATATTTAATTTTCTTTGAAAAATAATTTTGGGTGGTTATTAAATATGGAAAAGATTTACATAATTTCTTTTCCTTTACAAAACATTTGAAGAAATTTAGCTACTTTCAAAGGCTATGAGTTCTCTAAGTTTTTTAGATCATGGAAACTTGCCATATTAGCTGTTTGATGTGGCACAGTGATTGCAATGTAATACAATAATACTTTTTTTCAAAAAAAACCCAAATTTTTTTCAACTTTTTTTTTCATTTTAAAATTAAATTTTTTTTTTGACATTGGTTGTTCTCTGGTTGCAAGGAGAATAGCGCCAGAAATGGGCTTGAAATGGCCCCATTAGAAGAGTTTTGGGGGGTCTAGAAGCTTGTTTGGGGCATGTTCCCCTACAATTGTTCCTCGTAGCTATTCCCATCAGCAAGGGGAACAACCCATTGTCAAAAAAAAAATTCATTAAAAAAAAATTTAGTTTCCAAATGCAAATTTTTATTTTTTATTTTTATCAATGACATAGTAGGGTCTCGGCCACGTCAGACTGCTGTGCCAAACCTATTTCTTGTGTTCGTAGGTTGTGATAACTCACAGGCATCTAGAGGCCCCCAAAATCTTCTAATTCCGATATTATGACATTTATTTTTTAGAATATTTCTTGCCAACCCTAATTATTATGGGATATGGGATGGGATGATTGATTATGAAATCCTTGTACTTGAATTCCTAAATTACTCTACGTTTTCACATTTTTCAAATAGGCAATTTAGTATCAAACACTATTAATTAGCAAAGAAAGTAGTAAGGCTAGGCATGGCCTACTACCCCACTATTACGTACTATGGAACGGGGCCAAGAGAGATGACAACTTGCCTTGAGAACCTTCTAGTGTGCCCTAAGTTGTTGCCGAAACCAAAATAAAAATAAAAGTCATTTTCTTATTTCATAAAAACTTTGAAATTCAATAACTTTCACACCTTAGGTTGAAATATCACAAAATAAAGCCCATGCACCTCTCCAAGGGCTTTCTAATGGTGTGAAAGATGTGACCAAGGAACGCATGGTTCTATAGATCTCAACATAACAAACACACAAATAAAACAAAACAAACATAACAAACTAACTAATTGAAAGGCATAAATGGATGGATTTATAAGATTTCTTTTGGAAAAATTTAGATCTCTCCCTAAAAAAAAGACATATAAACCTTAATGCCCCCCCCCCCCCCCCAACATACTCCAATCAAACCCTAATAAAATAAAAGTTCTTCAATTTCGGTACGTTGAGAACTTCCAAAGGCCTAAGGTAGGTAGCTCAAAAAGTGGCCCTTTAAAAGGCTGTTGGATCTTTTTGATGTCTTTTAGGTGCCCAAAATTATTTTTCCTTATTTCTCACTTGAAGAAAAATCAATGTGGAATCTAATACAAGTGGTTTCATATTTTTTGGAGCATTTATGAATTACTTATAAATTTCCAAAGAATTTTGTTATAGGCACCTAATCTTGATCATAGGCCTTGCAAAGCCCACTCACATGTAGTTTGAAAAAAGACATGGCTTGACCAAAAACAAGCACTATTGCATTCAAAAAGTAATACACAAGGGTTCTAAATGTGACCTTTACTAAACTTAAACGGACCCTACATGCTTTTAACATTTGTAAGAAGGCAACTAGGCAATCAATTCTCATTTAGAAAAATTAAATAGGCACACCTTGGCATTGAAATGGATCCTTCTTGCTCTTATTCCATCCATTGGAGAAGTATGAAGCAATATATAACAAGTCTAAATTATGCTCTCACATTGTTGGCAGTTCATTTTGAGAACTACTTATTGATCATTTTAGAGCCCCCTATAGGGTTTGTTTGAAGAAGAGGGCTACTTTTGGAGCCACTCACTATGGTAGAAGTATCTATTTTGAATAGGCCCCCTGCAATGGCTGATCTATTGTGGACAATAGTTGAATGCACTATTCATTGAAATAGATTAATTGTTTGTACATTTTCGTCTACACATCTCTCTCCCTTTTTGGCTTAGAGAGAAGTACTAAAGCTATCCATAATAGGTGAGTCTACAAAACCAGAATGGATCCGGATGAAAAATCCACCAATTTATAAAGAATAAAATATTCATTCTTATAGAGAAAAATCCTTTTTTTTTCATTCTTCCTCATTCTTATTTTTGCACACATTAAATTGAGTTTCTCCACAAGTTTCCTACATCATATAGGTTAAAATGCTTAAGTTATTTGAAATAGGTAACTTACTTCTATTTTAAATAGGAAGTTCTATAGGAAGTTCAATGTGCCCTACCTTAACCCCTAATTGCCTTAATGACCATATATGGTCGATTTGAAATTTCAAGCTCATTTTGGTGTGGGGAATTAAATTGCTTTGACCATTTAAAATTTTTTTTCAAGAAGTTTTTAGAGTCAAGTATTGAAAACTTTCATTTTTCAGTGAAAAAAGTACATAATTGATTGTTGAGAGGTCTCTCCAAAGCCATATATGTCTATTAGTAGAAGAATAAAGTTTACTAATTTTACTTCATTTTCCAATTTTACACAAAGTTTGTCAATTTCACTTGATTTGAGATCTAAAAACTTGTATATATCCATTTGCTTTGAAAATGATCCCAATGGAAAGAGTAAAGTGTTTTCATGATTTTCACCATTGAAAATTGGGACATGCAAGTGTTGATTTGGAGTTATTTGTGATTCAATACTTATAAAAAAAAAAATTGGACGTCAATAATTGCAAGGTGGATTGTGTAATGAATTTAATGACTTTTCATGTGAAATTAAGTTTTTTGAAAGTGCATTTTAGTGTTCCAATACAATTTGTAGTCGTTCATGTCACTTCCAATCCCAAAAAACTTTTATGTGCAAATTTCTGAAACATTGTGGGCAACATACTAAAAATAAAAAACTTACATTTCACAACTCTTATGCAATTTTGCACTAAGAAATTGGTATTCATACTAATAAGCAAGCTCTTTAAACATCTGTATCGATGAATTTTGAATTTTTTTTTTTTGCTTCATTGGAGATAACTATAAACCCATGCTCTTTTTTCATAGTCAAAATACACTTAGAAAGGCTTGAGCGTTTAGTGATTAACAGTGACCATATTTGAAGGTGAGCTAGAGAGGATTGACCCCTCTATTGCCCCTTGTTTTATCCTTGTAGAAAACCCTGAAATTTTTTATTTGCCACACATGATAAAATTTGCAAATTTTGAATTCATATTTGCAATTAGATACCCCCAATTAGTCGAGGGATGCAATGAAATATAAAATTTAAGCAGCACAAAATAGGGGACAATTTTTTTTTTTTTTTTTTTTTTTGATACAAGCATGTTGAGGAAACACATTGCAAGGGGGCCGTCTAGAAGAGAGGCTGATTTCATGCCAGGTATCGAACCTGCTGCCACCAGGTATCGAACCTGCAACCATGCCATTCGGTTTGGGTACCTCACGACCATCATCCGGTAGTTTAGGGTCATCGCAGACCAAGTAGGGGGCAATTTTGACATTTACCCTCTGACTGGGCAATAGAGGGGTCAATCCTCCCTGGGCTATTTTTGAGGCGTCATGGATAAAAACTGTACATCACTGCAGCCGTACTGAAGTGAAGTGAACTGAAGTAAGATACCGGGAACTCTGTCCCCTTCTGTTCCCGGCAGTCTGCGAAGCTGCCAAGCTGGACTTGCGTATAAACAGAGTAGTCCAATGATCAGCCCGCGAGAGCAATAAACCAGAGGGAGGGAGAGTCCCGCGGTCCCCATTCCATCCACCCAACCCAAGTCCGGTGCGCCTTTCATTGCTCATATCAGGCACCCAATCATGTCCTATAATTGGGTACTGTCCCCCCTCCGCCCTCCTTCCCTCCCTCCCCGTACTCACTGGGCTACGCTTTTGTTGCAACACCACTTATAGATATTATTAGCCTCTTTTCTGGAAGAATCCTCCACCCAAGAACTGAAGTACTTAAGCTCAACCTTATTTCCCTTATTTCCAAACTCCAAACCGATCATACAATCCCTCACTGACAGAGGAATTATAAGAAGCAAATCCCCATCAAATCAGTCCCATGAAAACCAAGATGCGAACTCAGACTTAACTTAAGCTTAAGTTAAGTTACTAGTGTTTCTGAAATCGAAGCTCGTTCAAGATCTAAGAGATGCTAGGGTAGAATTAGGGTACATGAAATCATCGGAAGACTCGAGAGCCCGAGCATTCGTCCAATGGATGAACCACACTGGCATTCGTTTGGGGGATGAATTACATCGTTTCGTTGGCGAAATCCTGTGAATGATAGAGTTACTCATCCAGAAGCAAAAGGTCCAACACGAGATGAAAAACATCCACTCGTCGAGACTACACGGACGACGGATGACTTCGCGTTTCTCGTCGTCGTCGTGGTTTCGTCTCTATTCGTCCGAGAGCTCCGTCATATTTCTGTCGTCATTCGTCGTCGTTCGTCCGTGCTCCGTCTGCTTGCGCGTTGGGATGCAGTCAAGAGCGTCGAGCGTCGTGGTTGTTGTCGCAGTCGTCGTTCCGTGGCGATGGTGATGTAGAGGGGACGGTAAGAGCGAGAGCGAGAGAAAAGCGAGAGGCGTTTCCCCCGGGGAGGTTAACACGATTGCAATGTGAGCTACCTATCGAGGCCATCGCGAGCGTGTGCATCAATTTTCCGTTTGGGCATGCTTTGGGCGCCTGCTGCTCGTTCCCGCGTGTGACCTATTCCGGGGCGAGGGGAGATGGTCGCGGAATGATGCGGACTTGCGGAGTTCCAGTCGTGTGTGGAGGTTGCGGCGTTGTGCAGCTGCGCGGGGCGGTTTTCGAGATCTGGTGCAGGGGGAATGCTGGTCTAAGCTTAGGAGAGTGTTGCGTGTGAGTTTGGCAGGGAGGTGTGACGCTGTGGGGAGCAGATCCGAGAATAGATCGGTCGCATTGTTGTTGAGAGAGTTTGGAAAAGATGGATGCGCTCGAAAGTATAGCCGGGGAAGGGGTCCGGGCGGAAGAGATTTCGGCCGGTCAGGTTGGTTTGTGCTGCTGCTTTGCATTGTGACGTAGGACATTGATTGTAAGCGATTTTTTTTGTAAGTTTTTGTTGACGAGTAGCGAGTGTGAAACAGAGAGGTTCTGTGAAGAAAACCATTCGCGAGGACGAGGGAAGAGTAGAAACGCCTGGAGACAGGCCTTGCGGCATTTTTAAGGGATTAGAGAATCTTTGGAGTGATTCATGTTATGACTTGGATGGATAATTCTCAAGTTTTAGGACTGCATTATGTGTCCTCGCGTGATGTCCTCGTGGCGTAGGATGTTGACTGTGCCTCTGGCAGAACGAAACAGAGAGTCACTGTGAATACCATCCGTGAGGATCCCCGCAGTTTAGAAACGCCAGGAGACAGGCCCTGCGACATTCTCGAAGGCGTAAAGGCTGCTTGGAGTGATTCATGTTTTGACTAGGAGGACATTCTCAAGTCTCAGGGGTGTACTATGTGTCCTTGAACTTGTAAACTGGATGAGATTTTAGTAAATTGTCTGAAAAGATCATCTCTTGCCACTTCTGGCCATAGAATGGAGAAGGAATAGACGACGATCTTCTATAAAACGGAGCCTGTACAAGAGCGGGTGCCGTTCTCCTGTGACGAGATCTCGTTACAGCTCGGAGCTCCCCTGTAGTGATTAAGACAATTCGCTCACATTTCTACAGCCTTGGCTCCTGGATCCGTTGTCAGAGTCTGACGGGATGATCCTTTCATGGAAACGCTTTTAAGGATTTTGGATCTGCGTTAACTTATTCTAACTTCATCTGTCCTCTTATTTTTAATTCGTTTCGCATTTTTCATTACCGACACAGTTTAAGCCTTCTCGACAGGCGTAGAGGAATGCTAGGTTTTCCGGTGCGGGACAGACTGCTGTCAGGAATTTGGGGTGGATTGTTTTTTCTACCGTCCATCCGATGCTCTCGGATTCTTCTCTTCAGGCCCGTTTTTGCAGATGCTACCTGTGTGGTGAGAGTTCGACATGCTGTTTACTTATTCACTCTCTATTGTTGCGTGGTTGAATAATCAGGTGGCGTTCTTTCTCGGATTTATGCCCTTGATTACTGCGTGGATTTACGCCGAAATCCTGGACTTTAAGAAACTCCCTCCTGCGAGCAAAGTGTAAGTTACATACTGTCACCATGATTTAGTCTTTTGATTTAGTCTCGAATCCAAGTGTAGTGAGCATACAAGTATATTTTGAGACGCATAGACCGGGGATTTGTTCACCTGCACCTTATCCAATTTTATACATTCTTGTTGGCGATAATACGTATAAGTACTACCTATTTTTGGTCTCCTTCGACTTTTAATCACATTCTTAAAGAAATTTCAAGAAAGAAGATGAAGTTAGCTTGATACAAAAGACTCAATTCCTGTGGACTCGAATATTCTGGTTGTGAAAAAAAATATCTAATTTTGCTCAAGGCCTGTTTGTCTCAGACACTCTGATGTGAATCTGGAGGAGTTGAATAATGAACCGGCCAAAGCTGAGGAGAGTGCTGCTCTACTCGAGGCCGGTCTTCCCTTAAACGGAAGTGTTAGAGCTGGACCTGCTTCAGTCCGGGCATCCCTAATCAAGTAGGACACTTATATTCATGTTGATTCAGATGAGTGTCTTTAAAAGGCGCTCGGTTGCTGGTTTAATATTATTCGTGCTTAAGATATTGAATTTTAATGAACTGGAGTTTTGCGGTGGGCTTCCAGGTTTTTAACTTTAAACGAGGCCTTTCTGGTGGAGAACCGCCTCACTTTGAGAGCTATGTAAGACTCCTTGCATTCAGAGTGTTATGGGTTGTTGAAACAGAGATTTAATTTCCCAATGATTCTTTTGTATCATCTTTAGTTATCATTCGATACATTTTGGGGGGTTATGAGTGTGATGTTCAGGCTTGCATGACAGCAATCACCTAAATATTGCTGAAAGCTTATCCCATTTCGAAATAGTTATTCACCGTGATCTCCATCACACATTTTACTACAGTGTGTATTTTAAATTATTTTGATGCTTTAATAACATGGGCAAGGTTTTGCACGTGCATGTGCTTTTTATTCGATTCGACAGTCCTTGTGGTTGCGATATGAACATGTATCCTGGAACCTGTGAGTTATTGTAAAGGGATCGTTTTTTTATCTTTTGTTTGCAGTGCTGAATTTCTGGGCCTCCTCTGCTTCTATTACATTTGTGATCGAACCGACGTCTTTGCTTCATCGAAAAAGGTAATCACCGAGTGTTCCCATATGTGGCTCCATTTCCAACCACTTTCTGCAGTGAAGTTTGCGAAGACGTGACTGATTATGGTCATTCATGGACTACTTGGTCTTTCATTCAACATATTTTCCTTTATTTCCTGTTATGTGAGTGACCTGACTTCCAAATGTGTTGTTCAGCAATATAGCAGGGATCTATTTATATTTTTGTACCTCCTGTTGGTTCTGGCGTCCGCCCTGACGTCACTGAAGAAGCACGTTGATAAATCAGCTGCAACTGGAAAGTCTATTCTCTACTTGAATCGGCACCAAACGGAAGAATGGAAGGGCTGGATGCAGGTGTGTCTCCCCTCATGGGTATCTGGGATTGGCTGAAAAGGTGGATTGCGTTATTTGCTTTCTTTGATTGATTCATCGGAGTGGCATGGAGTGCTTAGTAGTTGAAGGACACTGAACCTTAGAAAACGGGAATCTTATGCGGAGCACCGTTTTCCAAGGTTCAATTGGCGGTGCTCCAAACAAATTTATGTATCCTCGTTGAGGTCGTATTGAAGATCTTGTTTCTTTCTTTGAGCCGTATGATTGATCATTATTCGATTGCAAAATGAAGTTCCTGTGTATTGTAGTGACCAGAAATGCTGAGCTGGTTTAACATGTCTACTTAGGGCACTCGCTCTATTTGCTTGATGAGACAGCGTTAATCTTATCTTAATCTCATGGCAACTTCTGAATGTTCTCCCTGCAGGTCCTTTTTCTTATGTATCATTACTTCGCAGCAAGGGAGTTTTACAATGCTATTCGGGTGTTCATAGCTTGTTACGTCTGGATGACGGGGTTTGGCAATTTTTCGTACTATTATATTCGAAAAGATTTTAGCTTGGGTCGTTTTGCGCAGGTATGTTGAGTTCACTGAATATTTTTTCGTTGATGATTCTATTCATGGGACGTATATTGTTTTTTCATTTCTGAGAAATGAAGTCATTAACGGGGTCTGTTGATGTAACAGATGATGTGGCGGCTCAACTTCCTGGTCTTTTTTGCGTGCATAGTGCTGAACAATGATTACATGCTTTACTACATTTGTCCAATGCACACTCTCTTCACTCTCATGGTGTATGGGTGCCTTGGTATCTATTCCAAGTATAACGAGGTGCCGAGTGTGATGGCAATTAAAATCTTTCTTTCGTTTCTGGTCGTGGTAATCGTGTGGGAGATTCCTGGCGTATTTGAACTCCTTTGGAGCCCTTTGACTTTTCTTCTGGGTAAGTCTTAAATGTAGTTTTATATCACAATTTGCCGCATGTCTATGGTTTGTATGGCTGTGTCTATCGTTAACAATATTTTACATTGACGAGGTTTTAGATTTTGGAATGTATCCGAGAAGCCACTGTAGGATTTCATTCTGCATGTAATTTTGTAGTTCTTTCTGACTGAAGTCTGTATAACAGGGAAACATGTTCATGGATGTCTGATATTTTTACCTGAAGAAAATGAAAATGGGTTTGTGGTGTTCATGTCAGCCGAATGCAGTCTGTATATGTTTTTAGCTTATTATGTTTTTTGGTTCCTTGGTCAGCGTACCAAGACCCATTGGCCACAAAACCGACGACCTTGCTGTACGAATGGCACTTCAGATCAGGACTGGATCGATACATCTGGATCATCGGCATGTTGTATGCCTATTTTCATCCTACGGTATGTTCTAACATTCTGTGGAAACCTGTTACGTATTTACACCTTTGTATGCATGAGTTTGTCTTGATGCCACAGTTCTTGTTCTGGTGAAGTTCTGAAAATCCAAGAGAGGTTTGATATTGCGCCTGATGCATTGGCTTTGGAGCCCACTTCTAATTCTCTCTTTTAAATTTTGTTTTGGCAGGTAGAGAGGTGGTTAGAAAGGATCGACGAAATGGAGTACAAAATGAGAAGTGTCATTAAGGCTATTCTTACCTCTACAGCATTGCTTGTAAGTTTAAAAAAATTTGCGAGCAATAATTGGTTTCAAGTTGCTGGGAAAAGGAGTCTTTAATTTCCCTGAAACGTGGTATTTTTGTTGAAGGAAATGGAAATGTTGTCATGGGGAAAGATTCTGAAATTGTCTTCTGTTTAACGTAGTGTGATGATTACTGCAGATGGGATATTTGTGGTATGTTCACATTTATACTCTTGACAAGGCTTCATACAACAAGCTGCACCCTTACACATCTTGGATTCCTATCACGTATGTCATCCTTCTTAACCTCACTTCTGTTGTCAGGGATGTCCTCCTTTGCGCCTGGGGTCTTTGTCAAAGATTTGTTGTTTGTATGTTTTTTGACAAATTATCTGTACGTAGACCATTCAGCAATCTTACTTGCTCTGGTTATGGTGGATTTCCGCTGTCCCATCGTAATTCAAGGCACTTGTGATTGACTCGACTCTGTTGACTTTAAATCGAATGCAGAGCATATCTTGTCCTTCGAAATGTATCGCAATCATTTCGCAACTACTCTCTTACTCTCTTTGCGTAAGTACCCTTTGACGATTGTTGATAATTGTGCCTTCCCTCTGTAATTTTACATGCCTATTTGTCTTTTCTAGTTCATACGGTTTAGAGTCTGCCATATGTTCACCTTGGACGGTCTGAGAAATGTAGATTGCCTGGTATGTTACTAACGTTTTGATACAGGTGGCTAGGGAAGATTACACTCGAGACATACATTTCGCAATTCCACATATGGCTCAGGTAAGCAAACTTTCAAGTGTGTGTTCATGAAATTGTCGAGTGTATCTCTTTATGCTGCAGTATTCTGTCTGTTATTTCTCAGACTTCGCTGCGGGAACCAGGCCAATGCGGCAGCGTCCTAAACTGGTGATTGCTTGCCTCTCAGGACTGGTGTGTCGAATGGGCAACCAAAACTGCTGCTTTCCCTTATTCACAACTATCCATTGCTCAACTTCATGGCCACGACTGCTATTTATATATTGGTAAATTATGTACAAACAAATTCGATGTTCCATTAGAGAGCTTTTAAGTTAAGGCTAGTTTCAATTTTCAAAAATTGTTTCTTTATCATTTTGGACATGTGTTAAGCATATGGGATTTGGGATGCTATTCTGGGACAGGTATCCTACCGATTTTTCGAGTTGACAAATCGCTTGAAAAATACTTTTGTCCCTCACAAAGACAACGCACGACTGTACCAAATGGCTACAGCTGGGGCAATTATATGTATCACTTTGTACGCTTCGGCTCAGCTCACCATCCACCTCCCAAAGCTCTTGGTATGCCCCGTGAATTGCTTCAAACATTTTCTCTTTTTGATCGTCTATAACACCTTGTTTTGTATTCATTCAGAGTTTTATTTAATTGAAAGAACTCTTTGGATACTTTGAAACGTGCAAACCATATATCTTATCGTTCAGAATTAACATTCTCTTTTTTAAATGCTGTTTGCAGGGTTTTTAGGTGGAGACATTACATATTTAGACCCTTTTCCAGGATACGTAATGAGTATCTTGATCATTCATACATTTTAGTCTTCACGTTCTATGGTTAAGGCACGACAAAGTGCCTTTGTAATCTCCTTGAGTGACCTGCAGTAGTAGACTTGAAAGTTCTATCAATTTTTCACCAGGTAGTCTTATGGTGGTAGATTCTACTTTTAGCATCTTTCTTCTCCAATCCTCCTTCAACAAGTTCAATGGGGGTTCCTTCATCGGTTGATGTTGCCATTTTTGTTCCAGAATTCTATTTTTTACATTACCCTTTTTCTTTTCAGTTGACTTGAAGTTCAGATTTTTGCATTTTGATTATTCTCACGTTGTGGGGATGCGAAGTTTCACAGTAGTCATTTCAGTTGTCCTCAATGTCCGCCAACATTCAATTTTTTCAAATATTCAACCAGAACTTGTGTTTGCTTCCATACGCTCTCTGGGCTTAGGTAGTGGAAGACAGAAAGGTAAGACAGTAGAAGTCAGTATAGCGAAGTAATGAAATCATATTGATCAACTCCAAAATAGAGCAGACTAAGAATTTCCTTAGTTTCAGATTATGGGGCTCCTGCATTGAAGGATAAAGTAGGATAATTGCACCTAATTTGTGCCACGATTTAACCCTTGAATGCCAAGGTGGATGTTTTGTGTATGATGGATGACTAACTATTCATCCTCAAAATTTGTTTTGGAAAGGGGAGATCTATAGTATTTTGACTTGCAATGACTACATTTGCAATTTTGGAGGCTAGTGATTCACATAGTAATAGAAAAGGGTGATTTTGAGGGTCACCCCTTTGGTGACTAAGGGTTAATGTCTATTCATTTTAGAATACGAATCTTAGGTTGTCATTCTTTTTGTCAATGTTTGGAAAAATCTCCTAATACAATTATCCTACTTGATGGACATGCCACTAATCTTGGAAGGATGTTGTGTCAATTACTAGATTGAAATGGATGATTTGTTACTACAATTTCATAGAAAGTCATTCATCTAACACTTTTTGTCCTTCCAATGTTTTCAGGATATAGTAGGGTGTCCCACAAGTGTCATCATACTCACCTTATATCAAGTGGTATTGACCCTTCAAAACATTTTAATAATTTCCCTTGATGAGCATGGAGCATTCATGTTCATGAAGATATGAGCACCCATTAACAACTTTTCTAAAATATCATCCTCTTAAGTTGGTATAAGCACAAATGGTAAAGGAATGCATGATAAATTGTTAAAAGTCATAGAATGTCATTTGTTGAATCTACCATTTAGATGTTCATTGAATTTCTTCTTGTTCAATAAATTTATATCATTTATAATTGGGGATGTTGTCAATTATTGATGCTCAATCAAAGTGAACTTTAGAGGCCTAAATATCTCTTTATTTTTGGACCATATGTCTATACTTTCACATAAGCACACTAAAGTATGCTGCTTTTGTTTTGCATGCCAAAAAAACCCCATACTTCATCAATCCAAATTCCAAACACTTATTGTTGAATTGCAAGAAGTGGTGATTATAGGTGTATTAATAGTATGGTCATTTAGCTATATTGAATCTATTGCTCCAATTGGAACACCCGAGCATTTCATGCAACACATTGTGAACAAAATTAATACAATTCATCAAAAAGATAAACACATTGTGGATCACTTAGGAATAAACTAAGGTGAATTGTACTAGTTAATTTTATTGACTTGACATGGATTTTAGAAATCCAATTTTTTTAACCTTTGAAACTTATATGTTGAAATTCTAGTGGTTATAAACAATAAAATATTCTACCTCCTTCCTTTCACTTTTGAAAACAATCAATCTAGTTGAACAATGTGATGAATTCTTTCATTTGCCTCCAATCAAGTTTAGAGGTAAATGATGATAGGCTCTTATAGTCTCAATTTTTCATCATAATTTTTTTTAAATTTGTTTTGAAGATAGGAAAACACATTAGCTTTCTAAGAGTATAATTTTCAATTGGTGCCCCAAATAAAAAATTATGCCACAATAAGTCCCAAATGGCATTCATTGGATAGTATAAAAAATGACAAAAAGTCAAAATAAAATTTTCAAAATTTTAATTGAAAGTATTTTTGTCTATAAGGCTAGATTTGATTCATTGGCTATTTGGACTAGTGATGAAAAAGTTATGGACAATGGCTTGTTTTTCAAGTAACTAAGCATCTTCTCCCAAAAAATAACCTATTGGATTCATTTACAAATATATTTTTATTATTTTTCAAAAAAATTGTTTAATAAGGTCAAATTTGCTTACTAGAACAATCTAACCATTGGGATTATTGTTTTTACAATTCTATATTAGAGCTATTAATGATGTATTTTTTTCATTCAATCTTGTATCTACTTTAACTTAACAATATTTTAAAGAATGAAAATTAGGTGTATTTTTTTGAAATGTTTTTCCTAGACTTTCACTTCAATTCTTCAACGTAAATATTTTTAAATCTAGCATGTGTGGTGCAAAAAATTTAAGATAAGAATATTCAAAGTCTTAAGAAAATCAATTTCTTTACTTCAAACATAAATATCTTGCAATCCACACTATCAAAGTTTTTGAAACTTCTTTCATACATTCTCATACCAATCTATTACAAAATCCTATGACTAGATATCTAAAAAAAATTTAAGTTTTTTGCACTTTGCAATAGAAATGACAGTTTTAAGTGGAATTTGATGGAGAAAAGGCCTTGGGACATCAAGGATTAAGGAAATTACATCTAATTGTTACTCAATTCTCATATTGATTCTTAACAAAATTTTGCTTAAATTGTATAACTTCTATTCACAAAAGCCTAGGGATGATTTTTGACACACATATTTTAAGCATTTTGATCATTCATAGCTTATCCATAAGGAATCTAAAACTCTTTTCATCCTCAACAAAATAATTTAAGAAATTCTACAATAGGAACCATATTCAAATGCTTATTTATGCTCAAATGCTCATTCAAACAAATTTAGGTGGTGATACCTCACTCCAATCGCTACTTTTCTCACTGAAGTAGTCGCAATCAAACTACCTCCCTTATTATTCCAATCCAGTAATAATGCAAAAATTTGACCTTATTTTGTAGTTGGTTACTTAACTTCCTAAAGTTTCTGAATGTTTAGAGGACCAATATTACTTCAAAATACTCATCTTTGAAACAAAGCTAAAATCTTCACAAATCCAACCATAAGATCTTTTAGTTAACTTGTTCAAGTATAATCTTCCAAAATTTTAGAGTGAATAGCTCCATCAATTGCAGGTTCAATGTACCTAAACTTCAAAAGCTAGGAAAAGCCCTTCAAAAAGGTGAAGTTTTGTCTTTCAACATTCTTAGAAAAAATGCATATGTCCCATAACTTGTGTGTTTTATTCAATATGTTGAAAATTAGATTGAAAATATATGTACAAAAATTTAACTAAATTTTTTTCATATTCATCTTAAAAAAAAATTATAAGTAGAAGGTGTTACTAAGTGAAAGAAAATCACTAATAACTTTTTTAAGAAATTGGGAATTGCAAATGTGAATGGAAGAAATGCTCTAGTCCTTAGTACTTCACTATACTTTATAATCTATATATACTTGCATCAAAACTTTTTATTTCAGGGGTGGGGGGTAAATTTAGCTATTATTGCACAATAGACGTGTCCCTATTTTTTTCTACTTCAACTGTTTGCCCATTTTCCTAGACCCTATTGTAGTTCAAATTAAAATTTGAGGCATTTAAACATGTCTTATAGTAATTCAAAAATTATACATACTTTTAGGGTGGATCAATACAATTTGTACACTTTGACTACTATTAAATACAACCCACACAAATAGCACATATACAGACATCATATATCAAACAATTTATAGAAACAAATTATACAAATGAATCATACATGTTTAATATGAGAAAAAACACAAAAACTAAAAAACCGACAAATATTATTATAAAACCCACAAGTATTATTATTGGCTAAAACTTGGCTTATGCATTTACAAATGCAGTGGTTCAAGGTCCTAAAATCTTACAAAATATACAGGCAAATAGACTATTTTCAAAGTTTAGAGTTTAGGGTATAGCTCAATGATAGCTCCTACCTAAGAAAATATTCCTATCTATATACATACACAATCCTCCCCTCTTTTAGACTACCCCTTGTACTATGAATCATTACAATGTATTAAGGTCATATTTGTTATATTTAGATAAAGTCTAGTCTCAATTCTACCATCCACTTAAATATATATATATATATATATATATATATTTGCCAAAAGGTTACATAGATTATCTATCGTTGACTCGACAATAAAATCACAATAATTTTTTTAGGATTGAAGTCTCAAAATGTATAGATTGTTTCATTTTAACAAATAAGGCCTTTATTGTATAGTTGTTGTAATATAGTATGCTTTAAAGGAGCAATGCAATAGTAACTTAAATATTTTTTGAACTATTAGTTCTAATATTAAAAGTATACTCCATATTAGGTCTCAAATTGATTCTAAAGTACTTTGGGTTTTAGTAAAAGAATTGAATCCTATATTTTTGTTTTTATGCAAAATTTTTAAAAATTGAGTTCAAAAAATGACTTCATATATTTTAGTTTACCTTCATTGTCCTTAAAATAAAATTCATAAGTTTTGACTATGTTTTCACCCAAAATGCTCCAAAACTACCATTTATAGTACAAGTACCAAATTTTAGGAAAATAATATTTTTGGACACATGTAACCATAGGATCTTGTTGTATATTAGTTTGAAAAGATGTGGAAAAGAATTTAGAATTTTCCACTGTGTCAATGGCAAGATATATATTAGTGTTTGAATTGACAAATTTTCTTTTTGTGGCCATGCAAAAAATCAAGCAGCTGCACTTCACAAGGTCACATTTGTATGAAAAAATGTCTAAAATGGTGATTACTCTTTGAATTTGTTCTTCAAGGCAAGTTGGTTATATGCTAGAAAAATTTCAAATAATTTAGAATTATACAACATATAGGAAAAAAATTGTAAGTGGAAAGAATAAGAGAATGATTCATAATACTAAATTGATAAGAATTTAATTATGGAATTGAAAATTTTCAATTCCAATGGTTGTAATATTATAATAAATAGTGAATATTGTAATGATAGTGAAGGTTGAGGCAACTTTGCATCTTTTCAACTCATTGTCGTCACAATGAGCTCAAAATGAATTTTTGATTATTAATCCCTCGAGGTGTTAAGTTAATTAAAAATTAATTTAATTTTTATTTGGAACCCACTCTCATCCCTTCACTTTGAAATTTTGAGGTGAGGGTGGGGGTGGCATTTGATATAAGATAAATTTCCATACCATATCCCGTACGATATATGTATCCCATATACTATTTGTATATTTACTCGTATATGTATCCATATTCTGTAACCATATCCCATATGTATGTCCACATTTGTATCCAAATCCGGATCAATGGCACCCGGCACTCCATTGATGGTTGTTGTTAGTAGAATCAACAAACCACATTCATCACCATTCATGTTCGTAAAATCAGATCAATAGCCATTGAAAGGGATTTTAATTTTTTCTTAAAATAATCAATGGTTTGGGTTTATTTGGTAGCAGGGGGTTAGATGCACGAGGCTGTGTGCTTCTTTCAATACATTGTAATAAACAAATTACATCCTATGATTTATTTTTTTTTCAAAAATATTGAAAATTGAGTTAAATAAAGGACTTCAAAGTTTATTTTAGAATAGAGATTCCATAATTGCTCGCAATCTAAAACTCTTCATAACTTTTATCTCATTAGTCAAAATGGAATGATTCAAGCTTTCCAAGTGTATATAAATATAGGAAATCAATTTCAAATTTTTATTTCTTACGAGAGTAGTTTTTAAAGAAATTTTTGGACTAGCTGCCGAGCAATAAAATGACATATCATGCAATAACTTTTTAACCATGCAGTCAAAAGTTATGAAAATTGTTGGGCCTTGAAGCTACTCCTTGGGTAAATGTTGTGTGAAAATTTCAGCAAAAATAAATAATTTTTTTGTTCGTAGTGGGCTGCCCAAAATTACTATGTTGCCAAAAAAGAAGCAATTTAGTGCTTTAGGGGTTAGCCCTAGAGTGTTTGGACACATTACTGAATTGCTAAGAGGCGTAAAATGCTAAGGAATTTGTAGGAACATTGTAGGGAGCATTGTTGTGACTAAGCATTGTTGAAGTAACCGTAAGATCTAGAGGTATAGGAATGACAATTTTGGCCTATGAAGTTAACTCTTAAATCCCAAAGGGGTGACCCTCGAAATCATCCTTTTCTATTACCGTGTGAATCACTAGACTCCAAAATTGCAAAAGTAGTCATTGCAAGTCAAACTATTGTAAAAGATTTTCCCTTTCCCAAACAAATTTTGAGGATGGATAGTTGCACTTCTATCCTACATAGTTCGATTCCATATCATCCATTGGACACAAAACATCTGCCTTGGCGTTCAAGGGTTAAAATGCGATTTTTTGCAATTGTTGTCAAGATCAAGAGGTTTGACCATTGGAAAATGGGGGTGCTGACTCTCATGGGCAGGTGCTTATTGCTTCAGAAATCATGTCACAAGCTTGGATTTCAAAGAATTGCCAAAAAAATCTCTCACAACCAAGGATACATCACCACAAGCAAACTGCTGACTGGGCAAACAAGTCGCCACAGCTACTCCGAATGAGCCATAAATATCGCCTCCTCGTTGAATTCAAAAATCTGAAAAAAACAACCTGAAGCATAGTTCTCCCAAATCTCATTTGTCAACTTTAATGAATTATTTGATATGGAATGTATCGAATAGTGGATATGCTAATAGGTACCATACACAAAGCTATAGAATTGAAAATCACATTGCAGTTTGTTGTGTGAAATATTGAAGAGATCCACATGCCAAACTCATGGCATTAAAGGTTTGAATAGGTCTTAAATTCACTTGATAGTCTTTTTATAAATTTATCTTTCATCTTTATCTATTTTCCTACAAGACATTGGAATGTTACCAAATATTGGTTTGTTGGAGGATCTTCACACAAGCAAATTTGTGCTCATTGACTCATTTTCAATAGTAGAAGATAAAAAATAAGATTTTGCATGACTATCAATCATGTTCAAACCTACAAATTGTAGGTTTAAAAATATATTTCATATTATCACTTCAACATTTAGGCCTATAACAATGAATATGCCACTTTTAATTGAAATCCTCTTCAACACCACTATTAAGACTCTATTCAACAAATACACTTGATGAATTTACAATTATATATCTTTGTCTCAAACTATACATATGATAATCTAGGCCTCATAAAAAAGTCAATCTCAAATGTGTCCATGCCAAATAATATAAAAAATAATTAATCATCTTTATGAAAATTGCAAAAAGAAGAATTATCTACAAGCAACTTGATATGAGCTTCTAAAATTAGAGGACTACTAGAGCTCAAATTTAGACAAGTTTGGGAGAATTCCAATGAATGGTAGACTCCCAAAGGCTTGTTGGTTGGTAGGAAAGGCATTGCTACATTAGAAATGGTAGATAGATTCTTTATATTCCTTATTTCTTGCAATATTCTATTCACTTGTCCCATGGATGGTCGGGCTTTCGGAATGGGAAGGCAACAAAAGAGACCCAAACAAAGGAGATCTACAACCATAGTTGTACAAACTTCAACATCTACATCCATAATCATTGAGGTCTCTTGCACATTGCTATCAATAATTATGTTAGAGTCCAAAGATAATGGAGGAAGTTCTATTGCATCTGTGACCTCATCCTCTTGATGTGGTGTGAACCATAAAGGTTGAAGAGTTTGAAACAATCTTGGATCAACCACATTGAGAAGTGACCCACCTTCATGAGCTTGCCAAACCATGTGCAACAACACAAGATCCTCTAGTTCTAATGCTCGCATATCCAAGGGATGCCTTCCACACACAACTTCAAGCACCAAAATGCCAAAACTATAAACATCCGATTCCTTGGTTGCTTTGCCCGTGTACAGCAACTCGGGAGCCATGTAGCCCAAAGTCCCTGCCAAAGTGGTTTGGTCCAACTTGTGGTGATCCATCAAGCGGGCAAGGCCAAAGTCTCCCAAATGTGCTTTGAAATCCGCATCCAACAACACATTGCGGGACTTGATGTCTCGGTACAAAACACAATTAGAACAATCCTCATGCAAGTATTCCAAAGCTGAACCCACGCCCTCCAAAATGGAATGCCGTAGTTTCAAAGAGAGACCCAATTGGCACTTGTGTGAAGCCATTCGTTGAGGCTTCCATTGGGCATGAAGTCGTAAACCAAGAGCAGGCGACCTTTCTCTTGGCACCAGCCCTGCAACTGCACCACATTCCGGTGCCGAATTTGACCGAGACTGGCCACTTCGGCTTGAAAGAGAGACTCCGCCCGCCTGGGCTCCGAGAAATTGATTTGTTTCACTGCAACAAAATGGACACCACTCGGAGTTTCAAAGGATCCTTTGTACACAGACCCCGAGCCGCCTTTGCCGAGCAAATTTCTTTCATCAAAGTTGTGGGTGGCCATCCGGAGCTCTGCGTATGAGAACATATGTGGACGTGTGCTGTGGCCAAGAGGTGTATAGCGGTAACTTCTGGATGGGCTCCGAAGTCGAGAGATACACCAGAGAATCACGACAGCAGGGGCTACGACCATTCCCAAAAATCCTGTGACAATACCAGTCCATCTTCTGGGCTTTGAAACGTGCATCAGGAATTGGGAGTGAGGGACATTAGACTCTGGAATCTCAGTACTGAAGAAGCTCCAGGATAAGAGCTCATGCACTTCCAGGCGTTGGACTCTAGAGGCTCCCCAAAACGTGAGGTACCCATAGTCTCGAAGCATCTCGGGCAATCTGTAGTTGGGAATGCGCAGCAGAGGTTCCAGGGGCATCTTCACGCTGGGGTTGGACCCACTCGCCAGCCGCACTTCGAGTGTCCGAGATGAGCTATTGAAATCAATCCAAGCTGTGAAGATTTCCCCGTCGGAGAAATATGAGCAGTAGGTGTCGTTGCCACAGAGGTTGTGCGTGTATGCTGCAAGATCATACTTGAAGTCACTAGATTTTCCCACCCTGATGTAGCTGATGCTGGCGTCTTCAAAATCAGGGTCGTACCTCCCCATGCCAAAAACAATAACAACGCATGGACGAGAGTATCTATGGTTTGGATGGTTTGGATGGAGAGGACTCCAACATGCATTAGACTTCCCTGGTTCGGACATGATGTGTTGCATATTTGCAAGCATCGTGTCCCTGCTGAAAATGAAGGCCATTCCGTTCACCTCCTTGTCCCTGGAAGATCTGCTGTTATCCCGAGGTAAGCCCAAAGCGTCGAATGTGAATGAGAAAGAGGTGCTGAACGAAGCAACTCTCCCAGTTGCGACATCCTGGATGCGCACCTTCTTCCCATACAACAGCACTCCACAAGTCCCTCGCGACTGCGTGGTGCGCCCGTTGACGAAGTAAGTACCATTGGCGCCATTGCGTGCAGCATCTCCAAAAGTTATGAAGTTATCATCTTCAGTTGAGAAAGAATGGAAGGCGAGTTGCGTGTCTTCGCTGGCAACTGAGCGAAGAAACACAAACAGGAGGAAATAGATGAGGTTCATTCTGTGCTATCTTGTTCTACAAGCCCAATGCTCACATGCACTGTACAGCTTAAATAGAAAACTGATTCTCTTGTGCAAGTATGTGTACGGGCTGCTAGCTTCAATTCTTGATGCCTTCAATGTCACAGATGATCTTCTCTCTTGCTCTAGATCCTCGTTACATGAATGAAGAGAAAACCTTTCAGAGGTTTCATGGATCCATGGCGTCCTGATATAACTGGAACACGCCTCGTACAGTTCGCAGTGAAGAAGCACTGCTAGCTAGGTTATGAGAGTCTCAGTCGTCCCTGTGGCACTGCGTGGTATACTCGCGAGTGTGGGCTTATATGTAAACTTCCTCATGTTTTGCTTCTGTGAATGCAAGGTCAAGTTTTGTGTGCCAAACTTCATTGAAGACGTGTCATGCCGCACCTAACTCAATATGCACATGAATTAGACGTCGGACGTTGCTTGGGCTCACTAGCAATTCTTTGACTTTGCAATCGAAGCTTCAGTATCCACCATTGCTGAACCTGGGTAACCTTTTTGAGATCCATGACTTCAGACGTGGTGAGTGGTGACCATTACATAGGGGTTGTCAATTTAGGCATGCTGAAGACAATTTTAGTTCATACTACAGAGATTGTAAAACATGAGAAGTTTGAGAGGATCAGCATCACTATAGTGAATCGTGCAATCAACTCCAACGTCGCTCGTGATGACTCTCGATATTTCAGTGTTCAGTTTGATAATGATATATGGCCAATAGCCACATTCCGTGTCATAAAAGAATCTCATGAGTGTCTTAAGTGGATATTGAATCAAACAAGTATTCCTTCAGTGATCAAAGTTCAATCAAATGGTGCGAAACTTTTTGTTGATGGAATAAAAAATTAATGATAGAGTGGCATGTAGCGTGTGATATGAAGACAATTGAGTATTTGTATGGTTTCAGCCATGGCCCTATTGTGAAGCACCCATGTATCTATTATTGGCAACAAAAAGTGCAAGGCAAAGTGCTAACAACTACTCAAGCTTCAAATGTGGAGAAGAGTAAGCAACTTTGAAGTGGTGGTTTGTTTTCATCATCCATAACATTTGAACTAGTGAAAGGGTCTAACAACAATGGCCAATGAAGCCCCATTCTTGACATTCCTCTCAATTGTATGCACATGTGCACATTTTGTGCCTAATGCCTCATAATGGAGAAGATAATACATTTGCATATTTACTAAGCTTGGAGTATCAAAGATGTTGCTATAAGAAAAGAAGCCATTATAGAGATGGAATATGCTTTGTTTAAAGCAAGTGTGGATGGAGGTGCAGTCATCCTCACTAAAAATGCCAGGCTATCAAGCAAACATTCCAACTTACCCTCTAAATTGTCATTCAATGGGACTCATTGCAGAGCCTTATTTTCACCCAGATCATGGTCTCAATTTGACAAGGTTTACAAAGATGTATGTGAGGCTGAGAAGAACAATATTTCTCAAGGTGGAGCTAAATTGATTAAGAAAGATATGTAGAGTGCATTTGTTGATTTGCAAGTATACTTCAATAGTATGACCTTGACTATGCAACAACAAACAAAGTATAAGGAAAAAGTTGAAAAATGGGGGAAGCTATTCCTGAAGGTATTTCATGAAGGCCATGTGACATACTATGTAGTAAGTCCATGCAACCTTTGCAACCATAGATTCTACAAACTTGTACGTTATAGGCATGATTACTTCACTCTAGAATTAATTACCTATAGTAAATTTGTGGTTCTTTTGAAAATTAATTTTTTTGTAATAGTTACTAATTCTTATTGTTGATTAGCATTAGGATGTATAGAAGTAAACTAAACTATTAACAACTGACATTTTCCTTCTTGTGGGCAACATGTGCTTGTAAAGTATTTAACATGGTTTGTAAATACATACAACAATTTAGCAGTTTGGTTCACACAGGTTATAGAGAAGTCTCATTACATTGCCAAACAACCTACCAACACACACAACATTCTGCAATTACAATAGACTTATCAAAGTGCAATTGTTCAAACATATAAGTGGTGGTTCAAAGTGATTCAACATTGGGAATATAAGATCATTAAGATTTTTGAGGATTCTCAAGTTGCACTTACCACTGACAATGTGTCAAGGACAAGAAGACAATGGAGTTATTTGAATTCTTCAGCATCAGCTAAGCATACTGAATGGAGACAAAATTGAACTAGGTGAGGCCGTACATGGGCTCCATGAGAAAATATTAATGTTAGAAGTTTAGTTAGATTTAAATTTGAATGTGATAGAAACACATGTGGTATTTGCTGCTCCAAACAAGTCTCATCTTTTGTTGAGAGAATATCTTCAAAGATTTATAAATTAATATGTTCAATAAAAACTACAAGAGTAAAGACTGGAGGAGTCCTTTCCAACAATACATTTGAATTTTTTAATGGCCTCCCTCACGTTCTCACACTTTATACAAAGGTTTGTATTTTGTAAGCTCGCACTCCCAACCAATAGAATGGCTTCAATTGCGAGTACAACCAGTGGATGGAAATAGGGGAAATATTATGTCCTTTGTTCTCTAAGTACAAATTTAAATGAAATTCAAGTATCCAAGTCAAGCTCCTTAAGGGGCACTTTTTGGGTCTAAATACTCTCTAATGTGAAATTCCACCTAAATTTGAAGAAATCACCAGTTCAAGTATTTGTTGATGTCAAAATGCCTTGAAACTTGTTGGAGTGCATTACTACATCAAAAATTTTGTTCTAAATAATTGACTTTCTATATAAAAATCATCTTCTTTATTCCAAAAAAAGCACTAGAAAAATTTGTAATTTTTTCAATAACCTTTACAACAGGAAGTTCCAAATACTAAGTGTAGGCTCATATACTTACTATACAATATACACTTTTCATAAGAAGGTCTAAATTAATTTCCTCTTTTTAACCCCTAAATGTCTGAATTGCGTTTTTTGGCAGTATAGAAATTTTGGGCAGCTTACTATAAATGGAGTTTTTATTTCTTTTCTTTGAAATTTTAACACAATATGTGCCCAAGGAGTAGCTTTAACACTCAACAATTTTCATAACTTTTGACTACATGGCTAAAAAGTAATCGTATGATATGTACTTTTCATTGCTTGATGGGCAATCCGGGTAGCAAAAATAACTTCTTTGAATTTTTTTTTTAAAGAAATTAAAGTTTGAAATTAATTCTCTAGATTTATATATACTTTGAATCATTCTATTTTGATCAATGAATCAAAAGTTCTAGTTTTAGTTTGTAGAAGTTTGCAAATTGTTATTGAATGTCTACTCTAAGACAAACTTTGAAGTCCTTTATCTAACTCATTTTTCAATATTTTTGGAAAAAAAATAAAATAGTGACTATAGGTTGTTTATTAAAACATTACAACCATTGGGATTGGAATTTTTCAATCGCATAATTAAATTTTTAACAATTTAGTATTTTGAATCATTTTCTACTCTTTTCTACTTACTATATTTTTCCTCTATGTTGTATGATTCCAAATGATCTGAAATTTTTCAAACGTGTAGTCAACTTGAATAATGAATTCAAAGAGTCACTACCATTTTGGACATTTTTCTTACAAATGTGACCTTTTGAAGTGCAACTGCCTCGGAAATTTGCAAGGCAAAAGAAAGGATTTTTGTCCCTTCAAATGCTAATATCTTACAATCTACACAATGGAAAATTCTGAAACTTTTTCCACATGTTTTCAAGCAAGATTAATACAAGATCCTTTGGATACATGTGTCCAAAAATGTTTTTTTTCAAAAATTTGGTACATGTACTAGAAATGGTAGTTTGAAAGCGGTTTTGGTGAAAATATAGTCAAAATCATTTAGGGGGTAAATTTCAATGGACAAAATATGATAATCTTTTAACTGAAAGGGAATTTTGACAAATGGATTTCACTATTGAGTTTTTGAAATGTTTTCATCCTAAATATACCTATCTTCAATCTTCAACCATCTCATCTCTCATACTATTTGAGTTATTAACTACAAGGTTAGCATCTAACTTTCTACAATACTCTTAGAATGGATAATAACCCCTAATTTAATGGATTAATTTGTTGTCATTTTTTGTCAATCCTGACACTATTTTCTGTCAATATTTTGTCAATTTGGACAATTTTTCTGTCAATTTGGACATTGTTTGCTTGTAGTGTTATTACAAATACATTTAAAGCTAAAAGTATTTTTCTATCATAAACTACTAAATTCTATCTAGCTAGGTTTTGTTACATATACTTGCAAAAGTGCTTTAATCTCTAATGGAAATCTTGCAATTGTTAGGCATGACTATCTTTTGGACTCCTAATCTTCTTTCAAATATCTAATTGACCTTTTAGACATTTACTCATATTTTAGAAGCAAAGAATTGGAATAGTCAAGGTACTTGACCCTATGCCTTAGCTTCACTAATGAGCTCTAAAGTATTATTGATCTTCTCATTAGGACAAGTTTTAGTTCTAAATTCCAAATATAAAATGCAAGATTCTTTTTGTGATCAAATTTTTCCTTGAAACACCTTGAATTACTCACTTTTTTTTAAATGCAACAAGTATTGAATAAATTATGACTTTACAAAGGTTTGAGATCCCTTGGAAGGTGTAATTCTTTGGAGTGAGCCTCTTGTTTGCCTATAACTTCTAGCCAATAGCTATGCATTTCATAAGCCTTAGAATTATAGAATCATTGTCTTGTTAGCTTTCCAATAATGCAAGACTTGCCCTATTTGAACAAGAGGTTCCTCCGAGAACCCCCATTCCTACATCTCACACCTTAGGTTCACAGCTTGGACATTGCCAACTTTAAAGAGCCATATCTTTTGACTCACAATTTGGATCTTTGCATTATTTGGATCTTTTGATGCGTGCTCTCATCATATTTCAAACGAAGTGTTGCAGTGACTAGTCTACTTGGAATCCCTCATTTTTATTCACCTAGTCTCTTGCAAAGCTTGGGAAGCCACCATCAAGGCCCCCCTTTCTCACCAAGGTATTTTGGATATACCTTGTGTTGAGGGTTGTGATAATACAAGCAAGGTTAAATGACCCCCCTTGTTGCTGCCATTAGAATGGATGGGACCAATCATCCCCATTCTTGCAACACACTTTTTGCCATGTTGTTTTAGGAACTCTATTAGTGGGAGCCATTTTATATGGCTACTTCTTTCTATCATTTTGACTTTATTTTTGCTCCAAATAAAACAAATATAGAGATACTTTCTTTTCAATGTATGTATATTTTCATTTTCTACAATAAATATAAAGTATGAACTTCTGTCACATAGCATTTTATGATTGTTGCATCTTTTTCAATATTAAGTGGAACATAACAATGTTAAACTTCAATACAATAATTGAGATGTTACATCACAGATTTAGCCAATGGTATATACAAATATCATTTAAGATGTAGAGTTCAAAGATGCATTATACATTTGTGCACTTGACAACCTCCCTTTTTCATATGAATAGAGGGAGAAGGGAGCATTGGGAGCACTTGGAATATAGAAGAGGTATGTTTTATTTGTTTATTTATTATTTCTTTTATATATACATGAATATTATGCTTTATATTGCATTCTTGTGATCTCTATACATTTTTACTGTTTTGTTCATTAACAAAGAATATTTATTACCTACATTTTTCATGCTTAAGATATTTGCTAGCTGCATGACATTTTAATTTTGTCATTGATGAGCATTGCCTTCAAAAATAAGACTAGAATAAAGACTTTTTTTTTTCCAATTCTTATGTGTATGATGGGTATTTGATTGAAAAATTGTTATTTCCTTACATATCTAAGGTTAAGGACCTTATTTGAAGGTTAACTACATGATAGATGATAGGTATGGACAAGTGTTGTATTGGTATTCATATATATATAACTGCTAAAACATTACACATTAACAATAGTATGCAAATTACTAAAATATCCATTTCATAAATATATAGTTAATATCTATCCAACATTGTTATTGATTTTGAGATTTAGTGATAGATTAAAGATTTTTCAAATGAAAAAATGATTATGAGATTAAATGACCGAAAATGGTAAAACGAAGTGGCTATAGGGAATGGTGCTTGGGAATGGTGTCCAAAAACGAAGCTATGAGCATAGGAGGGATGGCCCCAACAGGGTCTTTTAAACCTAGGTGCTAGGGAGGATTGCCTCCCTATTGTCCTAGCCAAGGGTACTTGTAAAAAATTGCCTCTTATTCTCTGTTGTGCTTTTTTGTATTTCTTCCCCTCTTTAACCTCATTTGAAACCTCTTATTGCAAATATGAATTCAAAATTTCCAAAATCTATCATGTGTTGTAACAAAAAATTTCAATGTTTTCCTCAAGGATAAAATATGAGGGAATGAGGAATTCAATTCACCCTAGCTTAAGAAGGTATGAGAGGCAACCCATTCTTTATCACTCCCCCTCCATTCTCCTAATGTAGTCTATTCTCTTTTCATACATAAGAGATGACTAGTGATCAATTATGGTGTAGTTGTGGTGCACTATGATTGGCTACAAGCCTCTCAATATTGCAATCAAACCTTGGTGGAATAAGCAACCAGCCCTTGGTTGGAAATAGGGAGGTATATAAAGCTAGTATGGATTGAATAAAATCTTTAACTAAAAAATTTCACTACAACAAAACGAGCATTTTATGACTGCAAAAATATGACTCAGGATGACTAGTGATTGTTCACAGTTATATTCTCAGAGGTCAACATCTTGGAAAAAAACATGACTACAAATATAACTATTTGTCATATTTTCACCTTGTATTTCACAGGTTTAATAGTATATACCCATTGGAAACGGCTTAGTACTTCATAGGGAATGGTAGGGAACATATTTAGGGAACATCTAGTCATATTTGTAGTCATATTTTTGTGACAGTCATATTTTGTAGTTATATATTTTCAATAGTGACATTTTTTTGTTTTAGAATAGCCCAAGGAAAATTTGGGCGGAGAACATGTTTGAAGATGACCTAGTCATATTTTTGCTTGAGTCATATTTTGCAATCATGTTTTGGAGGGAGTCATATTTTGTAATCACATTTTTTTCATAGTCAATTTTTTTCCATTTTGGGCAACCCAAAGAAAATTTGGACAAGGAACATGTTTAAAGAGCATCTAGTGATATTTTTCTTGAGTCATATTTTTTAGTCATATTTTTTTTCAAAGTCATTTTTTCTCCTTTTTGGATAGCCCATAGAAAATTTGGATAGGACACATGTTTAGAGAGTAAGTAATTATATTTTTGCTTCAAACATATTTTTTTGGAAGGGAGAGTCATATTTTATAGTCATTTTTTTACTTTTTGGATAGTCCAAGGGAAAAGGGGCCAATCTAAAATGGCTCTTTAGTATTTTAGCTATAGATCCCATTCTTTAGGGTGTGGGTGTAACTCTATTTTATGCCTATTAAAAATTTGTTGTTGTATATTGTGCCTATTATAGAATTCATGTTCAAAAATTTAGGGTGGCATCTAGGTTTAAAAGACCCTGTTTAATTTTTAAAAATTTAATTTAAATTTTAAAATTTTAAAATTTAAAATTTTAAAAATTTCAATTTGTTATAGTGTTCAAAAAAGAAGTAGAGAAAAGTGAAATAATAAACAACATGAGACAATAGATGAATTCCTAACCGACTTGTTGTTTTAGAAAGAATAGGAAAAGGGTCTCAAAGTGTATATTAAATGTGTTTTGGTTCCTTATGGCTGGTTTTTTTTAAATTGAAATATATTTTTGGTGACCAAGGGAGTTATACAAAGTATTGGTTCAAATATAGAGATTGTTGATTTCTTTAATCACAAAGATGGAATATTGTTGAACCCCTAAAGGACCAAGGTGCATTTTTTGGCAACATAACTTTTTTAGGCAAGTGCATGTGAGCAAAAATTTCCATATTTTTAGCCCAAATTTTAATAGAAGGTGTGAAAAAGGAATACTTTCATGTGCACAAATTTCAGGACATTTGAAAATATAAGTCAAAATTTATGGCCTAATATGTAATTTGTTTCTCAATCAGGCAGTTTGGGCAGATCTGAAAAAATCACCTTTTTCAAAAATAAAAATTTGAAATTAACTTTCTAGATTTATATATATATATATATATATATATATGAATTATTCCATTTGATTAATGAGTCAAAAATAATGAGGTGTTTTAGTTTGTAGGCAGTTATGGATTCTCTACTCCAAAATAAACTTTGAAGTTCTTTATTGAATTCAATTTTCAATATTTTTGAAAAAAAAACAAAAAAAACATTAGGTGAAGATTCTTTACCACAACATTACAAACATTGGGATTTTTCAATTCCATAACTAAATTATTAACAGTTTAGTATTTTGATTCAATCTCTACTTCTTTCTATTTACTATTTTTTTCCTATATGTTGTACAATTTCAAATGATCTGAAAATTTTCAAACATGTAGCCAACTTACCTTGAAGAATGAATCCAAAGAGTTGAAACCATTTTGGACATTTTTTCATTTAAATGTGACCTTGTGAAGCACAACTGCCCGGTTTTTTGTAGGGCCCTCAAAAGGCTTTTTGTCACTTTAAACACTGATATCTTGCAATCTACACAGTGGAAATTTCTGAAATTTTTTCCACATCTTTCCAAATTATCATGATACAAGATCCTATGGTTGGATGTATATAAAAATATTTTTAAGTGTTTTTGAATACTTGTCCTAAAAATAACAATTTTGAAGAGCTTTTGGTGAGAACATAGTTAAGGAATTTTAGAGGTTAACAAATACATTAGGTCATGAAGACATGATCACACGTGTAGTTTGTACACTAGCAAATTGATTGCATTGGAAAATTAACTAATTATATTGATTGATTGTGGTAGTTGATACAAATTAAGAGCTAATTAGATTGGTTGATACAAAGTGAAATCTAATGCATTCACACTAGTGAAGTAGATTGAAGATTGTGGGGTTTAGAAGACTGTGGGGCTTAGAAAAACACTTGAAGCTTTGAAAAAATTTAATCCAAGAAGAAAAAAAGAGTGAAAAAAATCCATACTTGAGTACCTATAGAGCAAGAGCAAGTGATGAATGTTGTTTGTATTTAGATTCTAAGTGTTTGAATTAGAAGTATATAGTTTCAAAGTTGCTACTTAAAGCTTTGGGCATAATTAGGAGACTAAATTGACCCCCTTATAGAGTTTTGACTTTGTATTAAACAAGGATTGTTAATTAAAATAATGCATAATTGACCAAATGAAATTTTAAGGTCTTCAATATATACTTATTTAGCACTTATGAAGATTTTATCATAACAATTGTTTGATTTCTAGAATTATTAAAATGAATTAATAGTAATAGAAATTAAAGATTGAAATTCTAAAATAATCCAAAAAGACATGAAAAAATATAGAATTTTTTTTGAAAAAAGTCAAAAGAGAGAAGTAGAAAGAAAAAGGTTGAAAGAAACAAATTCAATCACAAATAAAATTTTTACACCTTATTGTAAAAGTTATTATTCAAGTTGTATACAAAAATACAAAAATTACAATAAAAATGAATTAGGGCAAGCCTCATGATACAACTATATAAGGGTGACCTATTTTTTATCACCCCACCCCCATTTTTAGCCTATAGGCTATTTTATTCTCGTGTAGTTGTTGTAGTATATGATGATTGGTTGTAAGGCTCTCAATATTGTAATCAACCCTTGGTTGATTTGCAACCAGCCTAAAGTTAGAAATAAAAAAGTCTATATGACAAATATAGGTCGTATAGTACAATTCGGCTAAAAAATTCATAATAATTATATTTTGAGTTAAATTTTTTTGGAAAATTATGTATTTCTTCCGAACTCTATTCCTACTTAAGAAAAAAAAATTGCACTCACAAAATCTACACTCCACATGTCTATAATTGCTTAAGTGGTTGGAAATGGGTCGGCTCTTCTAATATGCATGATAAAAAATGGGGATGAGATAGAAATGGATTCTAAGTCATGTCCTTGAATTTGGCACTTTCTTATTTTTTTTGTAGAACCTATTAGAAATTACATTAGAAATTAGAATTTTAACTCAAACTTAAGAATTTATTAAAATCCAACTGTGAATTCAAAATCACTTTGGTAATTCTTAAAGGTTTTCAAGGACATACCACACTTTTAAAAATGGATAAATGTTAAGAAAAATATATTATAATGAAATGGAATAATCAAGAGCGTTAAATTTGGATTAAAAATATCAAAATTCATCTAATTCAAGCTAAAAAGGAACCTTAAATTTAGGTGACATTTTTCATTTACAATCCAATCTTGAAAGTAAAAGTTAATGTAGATTTATAGGCTAGAAGAAAATGTTGAAAAATGAATAAGAGACAAAACTTCATCCATCTATAATATTTGCAAAAAAATCTCATTATAAAGACTTATTATTTTTGAATAGGCATGCAACACTCTATAATTTAAAGTATGAAAAATTTTGAATTTTTTTTAACTTGGATTTGGAAGTTTAGAGCTTTGGCTTAGATTGGCCCAAACCATCCAAAACCACCTCAAATTTCTAATTTTTCTAATTTTTTTCAATTATAATTAAGATGTGAACCACTTATAGTTTATCGTTAGAAAAAATTTGTTCACTATTTATAATGCCAATTGAATAATACTTAAATATTCAACTTAGGACTTAAAGTTCAACAATAAAGAACATGGTTTGGTATGTTTTATTTCAAGAATATAGTTAAAACATGCACATGTCATGTATTGAAGTTTGTTTATTTTTTAGAAAGTTTTTAGCAAATTCATTCAAGCCACAATTTTAGAAGGTCTTTGTGGGCCGTAGAAAAGTCACAAAACTATTCATATATGAAGATTGAGGCTCACTGTAGGCATGTGCCCACTTGTATTGCAATTAATAGATGGTTGTTTAGATGTTCTTACAAGAATATATTTAGACAATAAAAGCATTATCCCTTGTTTTGCTTCAAAGATACTTTTAAATAGCACTTCTATTAACTACTTTCACTCCCACATACTTTTGTACATTTTTTTGCTATAATTGTAGGTGCTTAAGGTCTTGCAATTTTCTTTCAAACATTTTGTGTAGTTATAGTGCAACATGTATTGACTTTGGATCAAATTTTGATTATTAAAATAGCTTAGTTGTTTAGTATAGTCATATTTGGTCAATTGCATGGCTACGTCAAGTCACACGACTAGAGCAAGTCATAAGCATGACCAATGCAAGTTATATGATTAGGGTTTTGAAATCCTAGCCACCATTTTTTCTACCTCCCTTTTAAAGTGCAACATTTGACTATTTTTGTTTCTTTTTCTTTGCTTCTTGTTGTCTCCTAGGTTTTGTTGCCTCTTAGTTCTTGTTTCTTGCTACCACTTAATTCTTTCTTCTTTTTGCTTCTTAATTCTTGCTCTTGTTGCTTATTAATTCAATCTTTTCTTGTTTCTTCTTAGATCATGCTTTTTGTTGCCTCTTAGTTCTTGTTTCTTACTACCTTTTCATTCTTTCTTCTTCTTGCTTCTTAATTCTTGTTTCTTGTTACTTATTAGTCCAATCTTTTCTTGTTGCTTCTTAGATCTTGTTTCTTGTTGCCCCTTAGTTCATGTTTTTTTGTTGCTTCTTAGTTTATGCTCATTGTTTCTACTTGTTGCTTTTTGCTCCTTGTGGCATCTTATTTCTTGCTTTTTCTTCTTGTATGTTGCATTTTGTTGCATCGTAACTTGTGCTTCTTGTTTCTTTTTGTTACAGTTTATTTCTTCCTTTTCCTTCTTACTTGTTGCATTTTGTTATATCTTAACTTGTGCTTTTTGTTGCTTTTTGTTACATCTTACATTTTTATTTTTCTTGCTTTTTCTTGCATCTTACCTCTTTGCACTTGCTACCTTTTGCTTCTTATTCTTTCTATCACTATTATTGTGTTTTTTTCTGTTTATTTATAATTTTTAGAGAATAAAGTGGTTATAGTGTTATTATTTTCTCTTATTTCTTTGCAATTCCTAAAGATAAAGTGGTTTACTTATGGGTTTTTTATAATCTTAAACTTATACTACATATATTGATCTTAAATCTTTAAAAGTTGATCTATATTGTTCATTCGTTGAAAATTAACCTCCTTGATTGAATATCTAGGCATTGGAAGTTGGAAAGAAGTTATCTAAAGCTACTTGCAATACTAAAAGAGCAACATCTTCACATTTTTATAAGGAATATATGTCCTATAAGTGTGGGAATATGCATTTATAGAATATCATTGTGATATATTTTGTATTAGTGACTAATAAATGTCATTGAAAAGAGTCACATTCTTTCTTGCATTTACTTTCACTAAATAATGTAATTGTCTCTTGTGCATCTCAAAAATCAATCATACATATTTGTTTTTAATTTCATGGATTCTTTTATTTAGCTGCTAAACCATATTAGTGTATGACTACAATACATCATGTTCATTTTGAATGTATAAAAAATGTGATTGTAGTTCATGATAGAAGCCACTATAAACCTTAGTCACCACAATTACAAACTACAGACAAATCTTAGAAATGTCACTCTCACTAATCTAGAATATCATTAGCTTGAGTCATATTTCACAATATATCTTGGTCAAAGTATGTTTGTTTGTAGTCACATAATGCTCAGGTCATACCAAAAATGTGACTTTATATTTTTTAAACATGTCTACATTCAGTCATTAAATTCTTAATAACGCTCTATGAAAATTGTTACATTAGCCAAAAATATGACTCACAAAGGTTATATTCCACATAAAAAAAAATATGACTTAGAAGGGTCATATTTTATATCAAGAAAGAATATGATTCACAAGGGTTATAATTCACATCAATAGAAAATATGAATTACGAGGGGTATATTCGACATAAATAAAAAATATTACTTATGAGAGTCATTTTCTACATCAATAGAGAATATAACTCATATGGGTCATTTATCACATCAACAAAAAATATGACTCACTATAGTCATTTATCATATCAATAGAAAATATGAACCACAAAAGTCATCTTCCATATCAACTCAAAATATGAGTGTACAAAGTCATATGCCATATAACCCCTAAAGGACCATTGTCCTTTCGTGGAACAAATGGGATTTGGGGCTAGTACCTACGGGCTGAAATTATTTCTTGATTTTTTAAAACTTTTTTTGAAGATAGAAAAATTGATTAGCTTCATGGGAATAAATTTTTTTTTCCAATTGATGCCCAGAAACAAAGGTTATGCCCAAATAAGTTCAAAACAAAGGATGGGGGGCAGCAAAAAATATTTCAAAAATTTTAATTTTTAATTTTTAATTTTTTTTCCTTCATAGATTATATTTTTGTGTACTTGGAAAGCTTTGATTCATTACATTTGGATTATTTATGAGAAAGTTATGGACAATCTTGTTTTTGGGGCAATTAGAGCATCTTTTTGAAAAAATAACATGTAGGATTCATTTTTGAATGCAATTTTTACAATTTTTCCAAAAAAAAGTTGTACATGGTTTATCTTGATTGCTAAAACAATCTCACCATTGGGATTAGTGCATTTAAATTTAAATTTAGAGATATTAATAATTTAGATTTTCCTTCTATCTCATACCTATTTCTACTTAACAATTTTTTAAAGAATAAAAATTAAGTTTTTTTGAATATTTTGAATTTTTCCTATACTCTCAACTCAATTCTATACCATAAAGATTTAAAGCTCAAAACTCTGTAGTGCAAAAAATTAAAGTAAAAAATGCTCAAAGCAAAAAAATCTAGTCCCGCAATGTATTGAATCACTTGTTTTTTCTACTTTAAACGCAAATATCTTGCAATCTATGCAATCAAAAATTCTGAAATTTTTTCCACACATTCTCATAATAGTTGGGTGTTAGATCCTATTTTTAGATGTGAAAAGAAAATAATTTTTAATTTTTTTAAATTTTTGCTATAGAAATGGCAGTTTTAATTGTTTTTGGTAGAAAAAAGACCTTGGTCCTTTAGGGGTTAATCCAAAATATGACTCACCATAGTTATATGCTATGTTAACCAAAATATAACTCACTATAGTTATATTTCACATCAACGCAAAATATAAGTATAGAGAATCATATGCCATGTAGGATTCTTTTTCTTTGCCTGGGCAACTCAAGAAAAGTCAAACTCCCAAGGGTAGTCATGTATATGCTACGTTGGCAAAATATGGTGTATTATACTTCCAATCTAGGTGACTACAAATATGACTCATTAAAAGTATGACTAGTCAATAATGACTAGATTCAATCATATGGCATGCCATCTACAATGATTTTTGCAAAAGTCATATTTTGAGATTTTATGACTCACTATAGTCATATTTTGTAGTCATAAAACACCCATTTTGTTGTAATGTTCATAGCAATTATGTTTTAAAAAAATTAAAATTTGAAAAATTGTAGAAACCTTCTTAATTCTATTTTAGAACATGGAAAAATTTCCCCACTCAGTAAACCTACTATGCAAATACATGTAATTGCTTAAGTAGTCAGAAATAGGTGGCTTTCCTTAGACAAGCTAAGGTGAAATGACCCTCCTCACTCATCCCTTCAATTAATCTAGGAGTGTATGAAAAAAAACTCCCCTATTTTGTGCCTACTTAGCTTATCCTCTACATCTCTTCTAGATAATTTGGGGCCTCTAATAGCAAGTACAAATTTAGAATTTGCAAATTTTATTATACGTGGTAAATAAAAAATTTCAGCGTTTTCCCTTGGGGACGAGCAAGGGGGCCCTTACACAGAGGCAGTCAGTAGTAAACGCATGTATTCTTAACTTAGTGCATGTAAGGAGATCGACCCACTCAGTGTCAACACGACACGTGTCCAGGAGATAACACGCGTCTGGCTGTGACCCCTTGTCCAGGTGGAATATTCCACGTGGCTAACCCCACAACTCAGTCCTTCTCAACACAAGCTCCCTTCCTGTCCCTGCATTCCAGACCCCCAATTCCGTCCCCGCCGAAGCTTTCAACAATTTCGGTAGTACGGTTTCGTTTTGCATTTTGTGCCGAATTTCAAGAAAACCCGTCAGGTGGGTTTCGTTTTCTGCAAGCGACTTCAGGGAGATTTGGTGGAGGCCGGAAAGAATTGCATGGTCGGCATTCTGAAGAAGTGGTGGCTCTGTCTTCTTTGAAGGATTGAATTTTATTTTATGGCTATGGGAGTGCAATCTCTACTGAGTCGCCCTGTTCCTTCTTCTACTTACAATGGTGAGCTCTCTCTCTCTCTCTCTCTCTCTCTCTCTGTCCTCGTTTTGAGGTTTTGTTTTTTGACGAGCTAAAGGTTTGGACAAGGTGCCACTAATTGCGTTTGCTCTGTAATGTATCTTTTTGAGTTTGAGTTACATAGGAATCTTTGAATGTTCATCAAGTGTAAGGAAATATGACTTGGTTAAATTGGTTGACGTAATTTTAGGGTTCTTAGATTGTGATGATCGCAGGAAACTAAGCTCGCTCAATCTTAACATAGAGAATACTGTTTCCGTCACTGTTAGCATTATAACCAATATGTAGCCAAACTCAATAAAGCTCATTGGAGGTATCACATTGGGTGTTAGAGCCAAACCTCTCTTGAGATCGAACTGTTATTTCACTCAATGTATTGGATGACTCATTCTGCTCCTTCTCAATGTAATGAGAGGTTG